>JAQPPZ010000677.1:7500000-10000000 GCA_028583015.1 Wollemia nobilis | reverse complement strand
GGATTTTATACCAATACAACATCTTCTTTCTAAATGTTGTGAATAGTAGCTAGCACTACCACATCTTGGCAATGCTCATATGTGGTTTTTACCATGCCATAATACATAGATAGGGATTTTAGAGCTACCAAGGGAATGGTATTTTATTGGTAAGGTTGAGGGTACCAATATGATCCTAGTTGGGGTATCCTTGGTTCTGCTTTTGATTTTGATCCATCACTTCTAAAGAAATAAGAGTCTCCTTGGAATCAAAATCACTATGGTCTTGATATTTTGAGAGAGCTAGGAGTGAGGTAGATCTAGAAAAGGTAGGTGACTACCTTCTTGCAAAAGATAGCTCAAAAAAATAAACACGCGCTTGGGATAAACTAGTCCCATGCCTTTTAAATATGAAAGAATTTTATTTGAATTCCTTCTAGATTATTACATGAACGGAGTCACCAGGTGATTATTGGATAGCTGAGAAAAGTACAAAATCACCAAACTCTAAAACTTCTCAAGGAAAATGACCATTAGGTACCACCAAGCATGCCAAAAACTATTGGTGCAGAGTTTGTCTAATGAAAAGTATTGTACGCCCACAAGCCCCCATCAACATTGAATGGCCTCGAAACTAGGATTTTGGGGACCAATATCTGGAGTAGACCGATTCCTTGTGAATTCTAACTAAAATGCTTGAGGAAAAAGGGGAAAAGAGTAAAACAAATAAAATGTAAAGCTACAAATTAAAGTGGTATATATCAAATCGCATCAAGATATATGTAAAATAATTTTGAGATACAATATGCAATACTCACAGATTATCTAATAGACCAGCCATTGATTTCATTAATCATCTACTGCATACAACTCTATTGTAAATTACAGAGTTAAAGAATATACAACATAAAATATAGATAGCATAATTAAAGCATATCCATTCTTTTAACTTTAATATAAATAAACAACATAGTGAAATTTACACGTACATGAAAAAAATTGAAGGCCAGGTAATAGTCCACTTATATTGCAATATAAACCAAATTGTACATGCAGGTTGCAATGACTGGAGAGATGACACTAAAAATTAATTACAAACATCTATATATAGCCTTCACAAAGTGGCTATTATAGGGTAATCAATACTTCATTAATATGGGATGGTAATATCAGTATCCAACTGGTCTGTATACCTTATTTTCTCTACAATTTCTTGATCGTAGATGGAATACCTTCTACTACATCTAGACGTCTCGTTGATTACCTCTACTCAAGATTTATTTGACCATTAATGAACTTGGTACTACTATCTCCCAAATGTGCTTATTCGAGTTTCGAGGTGGTTGCATTACATAAATTTCTCAACCGCCATCTATCCTACAAATGTTGGTTAGGCATTAATTGTACTAATATATTTACACCTAGAATCCAGTACCCTAACACTATTGGTAGAAAAGTAAATTTGAACTATATAGTCATTTCTCCACCATCGAACCTTCAAACATTTTTATTCACATGGGATGGGACTTTGGGTTGAGTGTATAGTTCGATCATGTCCTAATATTCCATCTGACTTATTCACTTTCTTGGTATGGGAAGATGGGACCCCTTGCTACCTAAAACATTTCCCATTTCTTTGCCCAGTCTAGTGCTTTTTCAACCTTAGATAGGGTTTTGGGATCATCCTTTTTTAAATCCACCTCCAAATTATTCGTCCATGCTAGAATATCATTGGGTGGCAATTTGGGATTGCTCCATCTCCTGTAATCTCTTGAATTTCCACCCACTTCAAGGGTATCTAAATGCGGACTTTTGAAAACACCCACAATAAGCTCACAACCCGATCTTTCACCCAACAATATTCTCAACTCCTCTTTTACGAGCGATAATTTGAGATGAGACAACTACTAGAAATTGACCTATTTCTCCATATTCCTTTACAGTTATTCATTTCTTCGGATCAACCCCAAACCTTATATTCCTTAGGGAATAAGTAGGTGTAAAAAATTCACCCATAGATACAATGGCTCTAGGATGTAGATAGGAACACTAGATTCTTCCATAAATCTCTCCTAGTAAGTTAATCACACAATTTCATCTCTTCCTTAAAAATAGTAATGGGTGATTCAATACACACATGGGATGATATGAAAGATATAGCAAGAGAATTCTTTGCCCAACTCTTTAGGGTACAACCACTAAACCAAGAGGTACAATAGGAAGTACTCCAAGAAATTATCTCCCATCATAGAAGAAGATAATTTAACTTTGACTGCCCCAATGACTTCCAAAGAACTATAGTAGGTGATTTTTAAGATGCAAAAAGGAAAAAAATATAGGCTATAAAGGATTTCCCATAGAATTCTACCAAGAATTTTGGGATATCCTTAAGGAAGAAATAATTGGAAGTGGTAGAAAAGGCTATGATAGACAAAGTGGTTCTTAAAGAGGTGAACAAGACATATAGAATTGGTTTCGAAAACCCAGGATTCTAAGGACATATTTGGTTACCCACCAATTACCCTTTGTAATGTCATAGATAATATTATCACTAAGATCATGGAAGAAAGGGTCAAGCCTCTTCTTCGTAAAATTATTTTTTTTAAATAGTGCAGTTTGTGGAAGGAAGAAAAATATTTGATGAGATAGTATTAGCTCAAGAGGTCATCCACTCTATGTATGTACAAAAAATAGCCTCCATGTTTATTAGGTTAGACCTATCCAAATTATATGATATAATTGATTGACACTTCCTTTTAAATATGATGATACAATTTGGATTCTCAAGAGATTAGGTAGAATGGATCAAGGGATGTATTTCCTTAGTATCATTTTTGGTTCTAGTAAATGGAGCTCCTACCTCGAAATTCATAGCTTCTAGAGGTATCAAGTAGGGAGACTTCTTATCCCCATTCTTGTTCATCATATTGGTTGAATATTTGGAAAAAAATTAGCTTAGGAAAACTAGAGCTTTTAAGGGAATACTAGTAGCAATTACAGCTAAACCAATTATTCACCTACAATTTTTTGATGACTCTACATTATTAGGAAAAACAACAAGGGAGGCCTCCAAATTTCAAATGATTCTAGGATGGTTTACAAAAGTGACTAGACAAATTTTAAATGAAGAAAAGTCCAAGGTCATTTTTTTCATTGCTCACTTAGGTAGGAGATAATGTTGTTGGATAAATTGAGATATAAGAAGACATATCTTTCAATCACCTAGCTCGAAATTCCACTTATAGTTGGGAGGCAAAAAAAAGGAGGAATGAAATTGGGTATTAGAGAGAGTGAAAACCAATTTGGAAAAATGGACTAATAGGTGGATTTCTTCAAGAGGATGGATGACCCTAATAAAAACAACCCTCAATTCCATACCTATTTATTTCTCCTTAGTGCTAGTTGTACCTAAGGAACTTATAAAATAATTGGGTCAAATAAGTTATAGATTCATCTGGAATGGAGTCAAGGAAGAACACAAATGGACATTGGTGAAATGGAATACTTTATGCTTATAGAAAAGGAGGAAGGACTAGGAATAATATCAATTATTAATAATAACAAGGCATTGGAAGATTTTTTTCATTGGAGATTGCTAAAATACCTTGAGGAATTGTGGGCTTAAATTTTTAGGATCAAATATGCTGAGAACAAAACCATGATAGAGATTATCCAATTTTTATTTCATAGCAAAAAATATCCCATATTAATGGGACTCAAAATAGGAGAGGATATGATCAAGAAAATATTATTTTAGATTATCCATAATGGACAAAGTGCTATCTTCTAAACATATTCATGGGATTTTCATCCTCCTTTGATAATTCAATTCTCAACTTGGAGATCATTGATGGATAATCTTCATAGAATCAATTAGGTCAATGTAACAAAAAAATATAAGCCTAAAAATAGTAGCTAGGAGGTAGGAAGACAATGGATCCCAATAGAGAAGTGGTCAATTCAAATCCTAGAGGATTAGAGAAAAGAAATCTATAGGACCATCTAGATGAGATCGCTCTTGTGGTCTCAAGAGGAGGATAATCTTGGTTGGGGAAAAAAAATCAAAGTGAATATATAGTTTCCTCTGAATATTTAGCCCTATGTTAGAGTACCCCAATCCTGTTAAGTGATATACTCATGTAATTGTGGGAACATAACCTTTGGTCCAAAGTAAGATTCTTCATTTGGTTTCTATTTCATAGAAGTGTGCTAACAGAGGAACAATTGATGAAAAGAGGGATGCATGGACCTTTCACATGTGAGATGTGTTGGGAGAATGAGAAAATGATCTCACATTTTTATAGAATACCTCATCACAATCAAACTATAGAAACAAATGACAACTTTACTAGGTATTTGTTGTTCAAAGATATATTCTATACTACTTTGGAGGGATTGGCCTAAACAATAGGAAATGGACCAACCCACTCAGTAGATTTTTTGGAGGGGGGCAACTCTTCTTCTATGGAATTTATAGAAGGAGAAAAATAATCATATCTTCAACTAGTAATACAGTGACAACCACTTTGTCTAGCAAAGGATCACAACCAATATATAGGAGTGAATCCAATACCTATAAAAATAGCCCTATAATCCTAACCAAAGGTGGATTTGGATAATATCCAAATTACAAGTGTCTCCAAAAATGGTCACATCAAAAAATGTAACCCCAAATCATGCACATGTAATCAAAACTAGGAATTGGAAACCTCCTCTAGGGGGGCTACATAAGATTAATATGGATGAAGCCTCAAGGGGAAATCTAGGAAGAGTGAACATTGGGGGAATAGGTCACCTCTCAAATAGTATCCCTGCTTTTATCTTCATAAAAAACCTTTGTATATTATACAATAGCCTAATAGAAGGATATGCCATCTTAAGGAGGGTATTATATGAGGCTCTAAATGTGGGGTAGAGGAAAATTCAAGTGGAATAAAAATTCCAAATTATGACTAACCACTTAAAAGGACCAGGAAAGTAGAAGAATAGATTAAAAAATACAAATAATACATGAGCAAATACAAATGGCTCAACAATTCTTTGAGAAAATGGAGTTCATACACATCTTTAGAGATCGGAATAGGGTGATAGATGTGATGGCTAATTGGGCTCTTTGTCGACGATATTTCACTTGCTATAGATATCCTCCTAGATGGTGGTCTCAATAAACCAAAGGAAACTCTTTTTTCTATTTTTACCATTGATGATAGTACTTGTTGTATCTAGATTTATATATCCTTGTTTTACATGGTTACTCTTTTTTTTGCATATATAGTTTTAGTAGATTAGATGTGAGGGAGAATAGTCCTACATCCTTTGTTTAAAAATTGACTTAAAAGGAACCCTAGAAAGGCAAAATATGTAATTTAATTTTCAACTAATTTTTATTAATCCTTTGTACCAAAAAATTAAAAAATAAATAATGCATGCCTAAAATTTGATGGTCAATATAACACCTCAAAAAGAAAAATAAAAACTTTTTTCATTGGGTAAATTTCAATTGTAAAAGTCAATTATACATATATGTAGGGTTTGATGTTAGTTATATATATATGTAAGCCTACAAATATAAAATAAAAATGATTTATGGGAAGCATATATATTCAATAATGCTTTTGAAATGAAAAATGGTGTATAAGAGGTTTCAAAGTCTGAAACGAGTGTCGTCACTAGTCCACTTTTAGGTTAATGTAGACTTTTAAAGATATTAGTTTCTTCAATGACATAAATGATCTTGTTTTCCTTTGAATGCTTATAATCATATTGTTTTGAGCAAAATAAACTTTATTGTATATTTATTTATTAAAATAAGTTTCAAGGAAAAAAAAGCTAAAATATTAATTTTGGATTAATAAATATTAATATTTTATTTATAATACGATGGAAAAATAGGTTTAAATGATGTGATAAATTTAAAAAATATATGTATATTTAAAACATTTGTTTTGAACATGATTAATTAAGTGAAGTTGTGCTTTTTAAAATCATTTGAACAAAACAAAACAACTTGCCCATGCCTTTGAGCTCCACAATTGCATTTAATTAATTTATATATTTTTTTAACTTTTTTTTTAATTACAATTTTTATCTGGTTTAATTGGATTGAGAATAGAGTATTCTCTTATCAATTTCATAATTTTTTTGATTGAAGTAGGATGTCCAGTGTAATTGAAGTATAACGAGATTTGATTTGAATTTAAATTTTTACTTGAATTTATTTTTTTAAATAAAACTCAAAAATATATAATTTAAATATTCATGAGATAAAACAATTTCATATATTTTGCTTTCCACAAAACTTTCAATTAATATTATTTTTAATCCCATTTTCCCGCTAGGCATCATTTCCTCTGGTCTTATACAAAAGTGTGGGTCTTATACAAAAGAGTGGGAGATAAAGAGACGGAGTGTTTGTGGTCAATTTTTATGCCTGTCTATTACCATCCTCTAAACTGCAATTTATATAACAGTAATGTTCTTGGTCTTATACAAAAGAAAGAAATAAAGAGACAGCAAGTGTTTGTGTTTTCTGTCATTTCTTAATACTTCTATAACTGTGCTCTAAAACTATAATTTATATAACAGTATTTTTTATTGTTTAATATCAAATTATGCTAACACCTAAGACATCAAATTGAGTAAACCTGAACCACTTTTTGACCTACGATTCAGCGATTCAGATACTGCTCCAAAATTTTCAGGGAAAAACACTGCTACTAATGTGCAATAAAAACAACAATCACTGCACTTTTTGTCTATTTTTTAAATAAATTTGAGTCATCATTTGAACCAGTCCAGTGATAGAAGAATGAATTGCACCTATACTGGGTTTGGCCATCATTTGACCTAGTTGACTTCACCTAAATTGAGACTGCAGGGGCGAGGATACAATGGACTGCCATGTAACTGTCTTATTAATGACATATCTCAAGTTACAAATATCTGTAGACACTGCCCACTTAATATTTTCCTAGTGTTTTCTTATATTAGTGTTTTGCAGTGCTGTAGGTAAGTTGGAGAGGGTAGGGCAATCTTTCAAGGGAGGTCTTTGGTTTGAATCTCCATTCTACGAAACACACATTGAGTACCCAAAATCCAAAATCTAGTTGATTATGCTGGTGCAGTCATGGCCGGGTAGACTCATCCTTGGCCGGGTAGATTCAGGATGATTTTTATGGTGTAAAACCTCTTGATCATGGTTTCTCAGACCAAGGTGGCCCACAAAAAGTTTTTCACCGTGACCTCCCGCAAAAGTTTTTCACTAACTTAAAAAAAAACATATATGTGTCAACACTCCTAACACACCCGACCAAAACAAGATGGATTGATAATGCTGGTGCAGTAATGGCCGGACAGACTTTAGGATGATTTTGATGGTGTAAAACCCCTTGATTGTGATTTTTCAGACCAGGGTGGCCCACAATTTTTTTTCACTAAATTCTATATATATATCAAACACTCTTAACGCATCCACACAAAATAAACGACCTCCCGGCTAAATTTAAAAAAACATATATGTCAACACTCCTAACACATCCGCAAAACAAAATGGACGGATTTTTTTTATCATATTCGAGTGAGGAAAAAACAAATTGACAATTATAAAAGGAACATGCACGCGAACAAGAAAAGAGAATTGTTTAAACTTGTAACAAATAACATCTTTAGGACAGCTTTTTGGTATGTATTATTTTACAAAATCTTGAGGATATGAAAGCATCCGGATTTCATTTTTGCAATTCTTTAAATTGTATCTGTCATTTGTGTTAGAAAAATAAACCCAGATTTCACGTCTGTGCCCAACTGCGCTCCTAACCTTGGGCGAAATCGGATTGCGCTTCAGACATGGGCGAAGTCGGACTGTGCTGTCGTAGTTCGGGATCCCGGCAAAAGTGTGACATGACGTCACACCTACCTTCTGACAGATTTGACACTTGACAAATCCGATCTCCGCAGGAGTTAATGCCAAGTCGACGTTTGTCAGAAACCCTAGATGAGGGTCGGTCCGAGGATAACCCTTATCTGAAGCTGTCAAAGGATAAACCTTATCCTTCTCTCCCCGCGGCTATAAAAGGCGGTTCGGGTCTACAGACAAATCAGTGCGTAAAAAGAGGGAGAAGCAGTGCGTGTATGAGAGAAGTTCGTGAAAGAGGAGGTGAAGATATTAGAGCAGAGAAAGGAGGGCGAGGGATTCAGTGAGCAGTGTGGCTCAGCTGATAAATGTCCGAGCAACAAACTCGACATTTCCTTTGTTCAGTTTATCCTACAGCGTAGCCTACAGATGTTGTTATTTCCTCGATTGAGGAATTCTGTAACCCTAGTTGTTCATATGAATAAAGTTTGCTTTTGTCTGTGGCATCTTTAGGGTTTGCAGTAGTTTATGTGTTAACCTTGTTGTTCTCTGTTTCGGCATTTCTCTCCTCTCATACGGGTGTTGCCAAGCCAGGCAAACCTAGCGGCAGCCGCAAAAGAAGAAGAAGTCGAAGGCCAGAGTGGCCAAGTCTGAAGCAGCTCGAGTGCGCGAGAGAAGTCTGAAGTTGGCCGCAGTCCGCACTTCGCCCAGCGCAAGTCCGTCGGCTGACCGAAGTACAAACTTCGCCCAGTTTCGTGTGAAGTCTGTTTTCTTCCCCGAAGTGCGAACTTCGCCTAAATTTCGGGCGAAGTTTGTCGCAGCCGCGAAGTGCGAACTTCGCCCAAATTTCGGGCGAAGTCCATTGTAGCCGCGAAGTGCGAACTTTGCCCAAATTTCGGGCGAAGTCCGTCGCAGCCGCGAAGTTCGAACTTCGCCCAAATTTTGGACGAAGTCCGTCGCAGCCGCGAAGTTCGAACTTAGCCCAATTTTGGGCGAAGTCCGTCGGCGCGCGCGACTTGCGCACTACGCTCTCTGAGCTGCAGCACCGTGCAGACTTCGGCGATTGAAAAAAATAAAAATCACTCCTTCAAATTGGTATCAGAGTTGATAGTACCGTGACACGGAGATAGAAGCATGGCTTCCGAGAGAAACTCGCTGCAGTTGCAGATCCCACGATTTAACGATAAGAACTACGATTACTGGAGCATCCAGATGAAGATCTTGTTCGGATCTCAGGAGCTATGGGAGTTAGTCGAGAACGGCTACCCAAAACCGGCAGATGCAGCAGCACTAGCCGCCCTCTCTCAGGCAGACAAGGATCTGTTGAAAGAGCACAAGAAGAAGGACCGGAAGGCCCTCTTCTACATCATGCAAGTGGTTGAGGAGACCATCTTCCCGCGGATTGCATCAACCACCAAGGCCAAGCAGGCCTGGGAAACCCTGGCAAGTTCGTATCAGGGCACCGACAAAGTGAAGTTGGTGAAGCTGCAGATGCTCAGGAGAGAGTTTGAAAATCTGCAGATGAGCGAGTCCGAGTCGATGAGCGATTTCTTCACCTAGATGACGGACATTATCAACCAAATGCGGTTGAACGGAGAAAATGTCCAGAGCCAGAGAATCGTGGAGAAGATTCTCAAAAGTCTGCCTGCGAAGTTTGACTCGGTTGTGATAGCAATCGAAGAGTCAAGGGATTTGACAACCCTCTCGACAGACGAACTCATGGGTTCCCTGCAGACCCATGAACAGAGGCTGAGCCGCTCAACTCAGTCTTCTTTGGAGCAAGCCTTCAAAGTGCAAGTCTCAGTCCGAGATAGCGGTAGACAAGACTCCCACCACAGCGCTTCTAGTTCTCAAGGAGGAAGAGGCAGAAGTAGACGTGGGAGAAGGAACAAGCAAGGAGGGAACTCAAACCCTCAGGATGCTGAGCCAAGTTGCAACTTTCATCAGCAAGGAGGAAGAGGCACTAGCAGAAATCAGCAAGGTGGCTCTCAGCAGAAGAAGGACATGTCAAAGGTCCAATGCTACTACTGCAGCAAGTTCGGCCATTATGCCACACAGTGCAGAAAGAAGATGGCGAATGAGAATCAGTAGCAAGCCCATTATTCGAAGGAACCCAAAAATGCGATAGGAGGAAATGTGCTGCTGACTTGCAGTATTGAAGAGGAGAGCAAGAAAAACATCTGGTATCTTGACAGTGGTTACAGCAACCATATGACTGGGAACAGGGAGATGTTCTCACAACTGGATGAAACAGTCCAATCCGAAGTCAAGATGGGGAACAACATCAAAGTTCCTGTGATGGGGAAAGGAAATATCCTCATCCGCACCCGGCACGGTGATAGAAAAACAATTCAAGATGTTTTTTATGTGCCCGGGTTGAAGCACAATTTTCTAAGTGTTGGACAACTTGTGTAGAAGGGGCACACTATACTGTTCAAAGACGGTGTCTGTTCCATCAGAGACAAAGTCCATGGACAAATCTCAACTGTGTCCATGATGAAAAACAAAATGTTTCCGTTGCAGATTCAGAATGAATCTTTGATGTCTCTAAGTGCATTTGAGAAGGATGCTACCTGGCTGTGGCATCTTAGATTCGGTCACCTGAGTTTCAGTGGCCTGAATCTGCTGCACAAGAAGCATATGGTGAAGGGTTTACCCCTTATAGAGCAACCGAACCAAGTTTGTGAAGGTTGCCTGGTCGGCAAGCAGCACAGGGATGCATTCCCTGTAGGGCAGTCTTGGAGAGCATCACGACCTTTAGAGCTGGTGCACTCAGACATCTGTGGTCCCATGCAGACCACCTCATATGCCGGCAATAAGTATTTCCTGACCTTCATTGATGACTTCAGCCGAAAGACTTGGATTTATCCAATCAAGTTGAAGTCAGAGGCATTTGCAAGGTTTAGGGAGTTCAAGGCTCTGGTTGAGAAACAGAGCGGTTATTATGTGAAGACTCTCAGAACTGATGGAGGTGGAGAGTACATCTCCAACGAATTCCACAATTTCTGCAAGCAACATGGAATTCAAAGGCAGTTCACTGCCAGATACACGTCGCAGCAAAATGGTGTAGCTGAGAGGAAGAACAGAACAATCATGGAGATGGCACGGAGCATGCTGAAGGCAAAAAGTTTGCCACATGAGTTCTGGGCGGAAGTTGTAAGTTGTGCAGTTTATCCGTTGAACCGATGTCCCACCAAGAGTGTGAGGGACAAAATTCCAGAGGAAGCCTGGAGCAAGTTGAAGCCAAGTGTGGCTCATTTGCGAGTTTTTGGGTGCATAGCATATGCACATGTTCCAAAAGAGAAGCGACAGAAGCTGGATGACAAAGCTGAAAGATGCATCTTCACAGGGTACAACGAACCATCAAAGGCATACAGGCTGTACAATCCTGTGACAAAGAAACTTGTCATCAACCGAGACGTGAAGTTCCTGGAGGATGAAGTCTGGAACGGGAAGTCAAAGACTGGTCAGTCTGAACCAGCAACTGTTGAATCTGTAGACTTGGAGGAAGACAGTGTCCAACCACCTGTGCCTTCAAGCAACAACAGTGGTGCCAATAGTAGCACACCCTCATCATCCTGGTCACCTCCACTTGCAAGCATAATTCAAAACCTGAGGACTCCTACGAAGACTCGGAGCTTGCAAGACATTTATGAGGTAACCCGAAATCAATTAGATGAAGATTATTCTAATTTTGCTCTCTTTACTGAATGTGATCCAATGGAGTTTGAAGAGGCAAGTCAGAATCACAAATGGGTGAATGCGATGGATGAGGAGATAGCAGCCATTGAGAAGAATGAGACATGGCAACTGACAGATCTTCCAAAACGAAAGAAGACCATTGGGGTCAAGTGGGTATATAAAATGAAATTTAATGCCCAAGGAGAAGTTGACAGGCACAAGGCCAGATTGGTGGCGAAGGGCTACAACGTAAGTCGGAGTTGACTATCATGAGGTGTATGCACCTGTAGCCCGACTTGACACAGTCAAAATGATTCTGGCACTAGCAGCTCAGAAAGGATGGAGCATGTACCAGATGGATGTCAAGTCTGCCTTTCTCAACGGAGTGTTGGAAGAAGAGGTCTACATAGACCAGCCGCTCGGTTATGAAATACAAGGGCAAGAAGGCAAAGTCCTGAAACTGAAGAAGGCCCTGTATGGGTTGAAGCAAGCACCCAGGGCATGGTACAGCCGTATTGACAACTATTTTTAAGAGAATGGGTTTCAAAAATGCCCATATGAGCACTCCCTATACATGAAGACAAATGCAGCAGGTGAGCTCATCATCGTCTACTTGTATGTAGACGATCTGATATTTACTGGCAATAGCAGCAACCTATTTGCGCAGTTTAGAATAGCCATGAAGTCCGAGTTTGAAATGACAGACATGGGGCTGATGAAATATTTTCTTGGCATTGAAGTTGACCAATCAACAGATGGCATCTTCATTTCTCAGGACAAGTATGTGAAGGATTTCCTGAAGCACTTCAAGATGGAGGACAGCAAACCTGCCATCACACTTGTAGCCACAGGTTTGAAGCTGAGCAAGTTGGATACAGGGAGGTCTGTAGATCCAACCTTGTTTAAGAGGCTAGTTGGCAGTCTGATGTATTTTACTGCAACTCGTCCATATTTGATGTTCGGAGTCAGTCTGATCAGTCGTTTCATGGAGACTCCGAAGGACACGCATTGACAAGCAGGCAAGAGGATCTTGCGCTATGTCAGCGGGACGCGGAACCATGGCCTATTTTACGCCAGACGGGACCAATTGGAACTGGTCGGCTACATAGACAGTGACTGGGGTGGCAGTATCGATGATCGGAAGAGCACCTCCGGGTATGCTTTCCATATTGGATCAGGGGCAGTCTCATGGGTGTCCAAGAAGCAACCCATTGTTGCGTTGTCCACAGCCGAAGCAGAATATGTCGCCGCCACGACATCCGCATGCCAGGCAGTATGGCTGCGAAGAGTTCTGAGTGAACTATACAATCCTTCGGAAGGCACGACAATAATTTTCTGTGATAACAATTCGGCCATTGCACTGTCAAAGGATCCCGTGTTCCATGGTCGGATGAAGCACATTGATATTCGTTATCACTTCATCAGAGAGTTGGTGAAGTCCGGAGAAATTCATCTGCAGTTTTGCAGATCCAAGGAGAAGTTGGCAGATATCTTCACGAAGCCTTTGAAGGAGGAAGACTTCAACAGATTGCGAGAGCAGCTTGGAGTCAAAGTGCTTGTGAAATCAGGTTTAAAGGAGGGTGTTAGAAAAATAAACCCAGATTTCATGCCTGTGCCCAACTACGCTCCGAACCTTGGGCAAAACCGGATTGCGCTCCAGACATGGGCGAAGTCGGACTGCGCTACCGTAGTTCGGGATCCCGAAAAAAGTGTGACACGACGTCACACCTACCTTCTGACAGATTTGACACCTGACAAATCCGATCTTCGTAGGAGTTAATGCCAAGTCGGCGTTTGTCAGAAACCCTAGATGAGGGTCGGTCCGAGGATAACCCTTATCCGAAGCTGTCAGAGGATAAACCTTATCCTCCTCTCCCCATGGCTATAAAAGGCGGTTCGGGTCTACAGACAAATCAGTGCGTAAAAAGAGGGAGAAGCAGTGCATGTATGAGAGAAGTTCGTGAAAGAGGAGGCGAAGAGATTAGAGTAGAGAAAGGAGGGCGAGCGATTCAGTGAGCAGTGTGGCTCAGCTGATAAATGTCCGAGCAGCAGACTCGACATTTCCCTTGTTCGGTTTATCCTGCAGCGTAGCCTGCAGATGTTGTTATTTCCTCGGTTGAGGAATTCTGTAACCCTAGTTGTTCATATGAATAAAGTTTGCTTTTGTCTGTGGCATCTTTAGGGTTTGCAGTAGTTTATGTGTTAACCTTGTTGTTCTCTGTTCCGGCGTTTCTCTCCTCTCATACGGGTGTTGCCAATCCAGGCAAACCCAGCGGCAGCCGCAAAAGAAGAAGAAGTCGAAGGCCAGAGTGGCCAAGTCTGAAGCAGCTCGAGTGCGCGAGAGAAGTCTGAAGTCGGCCGCAGTCCGCACTTCGCCCAGCGCAAGTCCGTCGGCTGACCGAAGTACAAACTTCGCCCAGTTTCGGGCGAAGTCTGTTTGCTTCCCGAAGTGCGAACTTCGCCCAAATTTCGGGCGAAGTCTGTCGCAGCCGCGAAGTTCGAACTTCGCCCAAATTTCGGGCGAAGTCCGTCGCAGCCGCGAAGTTCGAACTTCGCCCAATTTCGGGCGAAGTCCGTCGGCGCGCGCGACTTGCGCACTGCGCTCTCTGAGCTGCAGCGCCGTGCAGACTTCAGCGATTGAAAAAAATAAAAATCGCTCCTTCAATTTGTTATGTGCAGTTTAAACAGGTAAAAATTGAAATCTGAAATTTCTTAAGTCAAAATTTTGAAATCTTTGTAAAAGAAACAATTGTCCGAAACATTGCCCAAGAGGTAGTACTATTTCCTATTACAGTAAGAAGAATAACTTCAGACGAATGATTTGCACCTATTTCCTTTTAGGTTAAGAAGAATAACTTTAGAAGAATGATTTGCACCTAAATTCAACCTGCAAATAGTTTTTAAATTTGTCCTTGAGCCATGCCTCTTCACCATGAATGGCCATATGATTGGTAGCAAAGCATAAGCCTAACATATAATGGATGGAACTCTTAAATGCTTACATGAACCTCCTATTATTGATAAGGTTCAGCTTTGGACAAAGTTAATGCCATGGTATGTGTAGCGGCAGCATATGCTTGTGGACATTTCCTATAACTTTGAAAAGTTGCAGAAGTCGTTTGCTAATGGGCATAAATGTTTATTTGTCGTGTTTTCATAGGGAAAAAAGCTTATGGTATTCAAGAACTGTCAAGTGCACAGAATCAATACGCGTTTATAAAAAGGCATTTCATACTATGACCATTCCACCTTAAATGGAAAATTTATTTCTATTTTCTATTTTCTCAATTCTAGGATGTGTGTGGTAGATTTGATGGTTTACCTTAAAATTGAAATCTTAACGAAAAGACCATAACACGAAATCAGTCAGCGTACCAAACTGTATATCAGAATAAATGTTAAGAATGAAATCAGAAGTAACAACTGACGTCAAACTACAAAGCTATCCAAAGGAAATCAAGAAAATCTTAAAGACAGAATTGGATTGAAATTTCCTTCTTCGTTCCTGGACTGACTAGGCTAAAATAGTTCTTAATTTAAACCTCCATTGGATGCCAACAAACAAAAGTTTACTAGTTGATAGATGTAGTCAACAATGAATTTACAGAACAAAGAAGAGATCAGAAACAACATCAATGAGACTTAAAAATTTCCTGTCATACTTCAAATTCTATTTTTTCATCTTCATCTGTTTCCAGCAGAAACAAACCGTTGATACCTGTCGAATCCCTTCTAACGGTAGCCTCAATTTCTTCACTCCTCCTGTAGTCAGATTGACAAAAGCTGCAAATTTTAGACCATAACTCTTTTAGCATCTCTCTGCCAAAGGAAATGACGTAATTATTGTGGTATAGCTTTCTAGGATTTATCCATGAACGAATATTCACAATGGATTTACCTTGCCCAAAAAAAATTTCTCAAGCGCAAATATGAGCTTCTTTGGGTTGGAAAATTGCTGCATCACGAGGCAGCTTTACTTAATTGTAGTATTTCTTGAGCTCATGAAAGACATCTGGATTTGATTGGATGGGACACAGGGTACCATCTTCTCAATGTTGTATGTTATAGTTTTTGAAATTAACAAAACAGATAATGGTTGTCACATACATAAAGTCTGACTTGCTTCATCTTGTGCAGATAGTATCCTCTCCTACTAATATTTCATTGAGATGATTCTCTTTTGCAACTTATCATCTGCAATCATGACATTGTTATGAGAATCAAAACAAATAGTTTGATGATTCTCTTTTGCAACTTATCTCATGCAATCATGACATTATTATCAGAATTAAAAATAAATAAAACATTATTGATTCTGTAACAAATTTCTAAATAACATAAAATAAAAATCCTTTTCAAAAACTTTGTTAAAGAGATTGTACCTTTCTAAAATGTTGGAAATATTAAACCTACTTTGCATCTTCAGCCGAATATCGCTCCGGAGGCGAGCGATTTTGGGAATCGCTCACCTAGCGCAACGACGAAGGGCTTCCCACCGAAATGATTGATTTGACACTGCATGTGATCTCTGTCACATCCGACATCATTTGTCGCGTGCGAGTAGCTGGAGTTTTCCTGTTTATTGCGTTCCAAGCCCAGCTATATAAACCCTAGTTCAGGTGGCATTTTGTGATTGATGCAGTTAGAACCAGAACATCTGAAGAAGAGCATATTAGGGAGCAGAGAGCAATTTTGCATCCGTTTCGAGCAGTCTCGGTGTTTCCAATTTTCTTGTTTATCCTGCAACAGCCCTTGTAGATGAATGTAAATCCTCACCTGAGGAGCTTTGTTATCTTTCGTTTCGATAAATAAACTTTTACTGTTTTTTGGTATTTCGAGGGTTTTGTCTAATTCTTCTACATCCTAGTATCCTTTTATTCTTTTGCATTCGTGTTTGGGTTTGAAGCCTTATTCTGCGTTCGTGTTTACCTTTGAAACTACATTCTGCATTCAAGCTTAAGTTTGGAGGTGTTCAAACTCAGTTTGTGTATTTTTGTGCTAAGTGTTGAAGAGACAGCGATCACCGTCTTGTTGGGCAAATCCTGTCGTCGCTCAAGTTAGTGAGCAACTCCCATCATTGCTCTTGGAGTGAGCGACTTGAGGCAATTCATGAAATTTATCTAATTGTTGGAATGCAAGCGACTTTTGTCCTTGTCTCTGCCTGTGAGCGATCGAAAGATTTTTTTCTTAGCAAATTTTCTAAGTGTTAGTGGCCGAGCGACGCCTGCCATCGCTACATTCAGGCAATGAATCCCAGCGTCGCTGCCCTTGGCAAGCAATGCCCGTCGTCATCGCATTCATGCAACGACTCCCACTATCGTTGACCTCAGCAAGCGATGCCCACTGTCGCCCTAAGCAAGCAGTGACTCCCAGCATCGCTGCCCTCGACGAGCAACGACCGTCATCGTCGTAAAGTGCCCATGATGTCAATTGTCGTTCACTTTGTGAGCGACGTCCATCGTTGCTACCAAGAGTCAGTGACTCCCAGTTTCATTGGGACATTAGAGTGATGATCAAACAAAATTAAGAAATCAAATTCTTAAAATTGGTATCAAAGCTACTATGTTCCTTGATGTGAAGACAAAAGAATGGCTTTCGACAATAACCATTCTTTGCAGTTGTAGATCTAGTGCTTCAACAGTAAGAATTACATCTACTGGAGCATCTAGATGAAGATCCTATTCGAATCTCAGGAGTTGTGGGACTTGGTCAAGAACGACTACCCAGAACTGACAAATGCAGCAACACTGGCTACGCTTTCCCAAGTAGAGAAAGACCTATTGAAGGAGAATATGAAGAAGGACCAAAAGACCCTCTTATACATCATGCAAGCGATCGAGGAGGCCATATTCCTATGGATTGCAGCAGCCACTAAAGCAAAGTAGGCCTGGGAGATTTTGGCCAGTTCGTATCAGGGCACCAACAAGGTGAAGTTGGTGAAGCTGCAAATGCTAAGGAGGGAGTTCGAGAATCTGCAAATGAATGAGTCCGAGTCCATGAGTGATTTCTTCACCCGAATGACAGACATCATCAACCAGATGCGGTTGAATGGAGAAATCATGGAGAGCCAAAGAATCATGGAGAATATTCTTAGAAGCCTGCTTGCTAAATTGGACTCTGTTGTGATAGTGATAGAGGAGTCAAGGGATATGACAACCCTCTCGATAGACGATATCATGGGTTCCTTGCAGACACATGAGTAGAGGTTGATTCATTCATCTCAGTCCTCTTTGGAGTAAGTATTCAAGGTGCAAGTCTCATTTTGAGATAGTGGTAGAGGCAGAGGCACATGTTGAGGCAGGCATGGGAAAGGTAACAAGCAAGGAGGATGGTCAAACCCTAGTGATGGGGAGACCAACTGCAACTTCCATCAACAAGGAGGAAGAGGCGGTGTGAAAAATCAACAAGGTGGACCCGGTTAGAAGAAAGATAAATCAAAGGTCTAGTATTACTATTGTAAGAAATTTGGCAATTACATCTCCGAGTGCAGAAAAAGGATGGCCAAGGAAAACCAACATTAAACCCATTACATGGATGATGTCAAAACTTTGGGGTGCATAAATGTTTGTGGGAACATGCTGCTGACTTGCAATATTGAGTAGGAGATCCAGAAGAATTTCTGGTATCTCAACAGCGGATGCAGTAACCATATGACATGAACAACGAGATATTCTCATAACTGGATGAAACAGTCCAGTCCAAGGTCAAAATGGGGAACAAAAACAAGGTTACCATGATGGGGAAAGGTAAAATCCTCATCTGCACTAGGCACAATGATAGGAAGTAGATATGTGACATCTACTATGTGCCTAATCTAAAGCACGACCTATTGAGTGTTGGACAGCTCGTGCAGAAGGGACACACTGTCCAATTCAAAGATGAAAGTTACACCATCAGAGATAAATTGCATGGGCAGATTGCAACTGTGTCCATGAAGAAAAATAAAATGTTTTTGTTGTAGATTCAGAATGAGTCTTTGATGTTTCTGAGTGCAGTTGTGAAGGATGCTACCTGGTTGTGGCATCTCATATTCGGTCACCTAAGCTTCAGTGGCCTGAATCTGTTGTACAAGAAGTATATGGTTAAGGGTTTACCCTTCATTGAGCAACTGAATCAATTTTGTGAGGGCTACTTAGTTAGCAAATAGCATCACAATTCATTTCCTTTAGGATAGTCCTAGCGATTTTCACAGCCATTGGAGCTGTTGCACTCAGATATCTGTGGTCCGATGCATACCAGCACATTGTCTGGAAATAAACACTTCTTGATATTCATTAATGACTTTAGTCAAAAGACATGGGTTTATCCCATCAAGCTGAAGTCAGAAGCATTTTCCAGATTCAAGGAGTTCAAATATCTGGTGGAGAAACATAGCGACTACTAGGTGAAAACCCTTAGTACTGATGGTGGAGGTGAATACATCTCCAACAAATTCCAAAATTTCTGCAAGCAACATGGAATTCAGAAGCAGCTTACTACCATATACACACCATAGCAGAACAGCGTAGCTGAGAGGAAGAACAAAATGATTATGGAGATGGCATGAAGTATGTTGAAGGTGAAAAATTTACCGTATGAGTTTTGGGTAGAAGCTGTAACCTGTGCAATCTACCTTCTAAACAGATGTCCCACCAAGAGCGTGAAGGAAAAATTCTCGAGGAGGCCTAGAGCAGTCAAAATCCGAGTGTGGCTCATTTGCATGTGTTCGGGTGCATAGCATATGCACATGTTCTAAAATAAAATAGGCAGAAGCTGGATGAAAAGGTGAAGAAGTGTATCTTCATAGGATACAGTGAGAAGGTGAAGGCATACCGTTTGTATAATCCTGTAATGAAGAAATTTGTAATCAGTCACAATGTGAAGTTCCTAGAGGATGAAGCCTAGAACTAGAAGTCTAAGACTGGCCAACTTGAGCCAGCAATTTTTGAGTCTGTTGACTTGGAGGAGAGCAATGTTTTGCCACCTATAGCCTTAAGCAACAGCAACGGTGCCAGCATCATCTCAGCCTCACCATCTTGGTTGCCTCCACTTGTAAGTAGGATCTCAAATTTGATTACACCCGCAAAGATGAGGAGCTTACAAGAAATCTATGAGGTAACCCAAAATCATGAAGATGAGGAGCATTATGTCTTTGCATCTTTTACTCAGTGTGATCTAGTTGAGTTTGAAGAGGCAAGTCAAAATCAGAAGTGGGTGAAGACGATGGATGAGGAGATAGATGCCATTGAGAAGAACGAGATGTGGAAACTGGAAGATCTTTCAAAATGGAAGAAGACCATTGGGGACAAATGGGTTTATAAAACCAAGTTCAATGCCCGAGGAGAATTTGATTGGCATAAGGCTAGATTGGTGGTGAAAGGCTACAAGTAGAAGTCATGAATTGACTAACACGGAGTATATGCGCCTTTAGCCCGACTTGACATATTCAGGATGATCCTAGCACTGGTAGCTTAGAAGGGCTGGAATGCTTATCAGATGGACGTCAAGTCAGCCTTCCTCAACGGTGTATTAGAGGACAAGGTCTATATATACCAACCACTAGGTTATGATCTTGAAGGACAGGAGGGCAAGATCCTCAAGCTGAAGAAGGCCCTGTATGGTTTGAAGCAGGCACTCTGGGCATGGTATAGTCAGATTTACAGCTACTTTCAAGAGAATGGATTCATCAAATGCCCATATGAGCACACCTTGTATCTGAAGACAAATGAAGCACGAAATATGATAATCATATATTTGTATGTGGATGATCTGATTTACACTGGCAACAACAATGCCCTGTTTTACCAATTCATAACATCCATGAAGAAGGTGTTTGAAATAACAGACTTAGAGCTAATGAAGTATTTTCTCGGCATCGAAGTTGACCAATCAGTAGATGGAATCTTCATTTCTCAGGGTAAGTATGTGAAGGATATCTTGAAGCTGTTCAATATGGAGGACAACAAACCTGCCTTCACACCTGTTGCCACAAGTTTGAAGCTGAGCAAGTTGGACTCTAGGAGAAATTTTGATCCAACTTTGTTCAAGCGGTTGGTTGGAATTCTGATGTATCTGACTGCAACTCGACCAGATCTTGATTAGCCGATTTATGAAGACTCTGAAGGACACATATTGGAAAGCATGCAAGTAGATCTTGTACAATGTCAACGGGATGTAGAATCATGGCATATTCTATGCCAGGTGAGACTAGCAAGAATTGGTAGGCTACATAGATAGCAACTGGGTTGGCAGCACTAATGATCGAAAGAGCACTTTCGGGTATGCGTTCCATCTCGGTTTAGGAGCAGTATCATGGGCATCCAACAAGAAACTAATTGTCACATTGTCCACTACTGAAGCAGAGTATGTCATTGCCACGTCAGCCGCATGCTAGGCAGTATGGTTGCAAAGGGTTTTGGGTGAACTGAACCATCCACCAAAAGGGGTGACAATGGTGTTTTATGACAAAAACTCTGCCATAGCACTATCGAAGGATCCAATGTTCCATGATCGGATGAAGCACATCGATATTCGGTATCACTTCATCAGAGAGCTTTTGAAGTCAGATAAAATTTAGCTACAGTTTTACAAATCCAAGGATCAGATCGCTGATGTTTTCACAAAGCCTTTGAAGGAGGAAGACTTCAACAGATTATGGGAGTAGTTGGGGGTCAAAGCGCTTGTGAAATTAGGTTTAAATGAGGGTGTTAGAAATATTAATCCTACTTTGCACCCTTATCCGAAGATCGCTCTAGAGGTGAGCGATTCTAGGAATCGCTCACCTAGAGCAGCGATGAATGGCTTCCTATTGAAATGATTGATTTGACATCGCACGTGTTAACTATCACATTAGACATCATTTACTGCATGCGAGTAGCTAAAGTTTTTTCACTTTTTGCATTCCAAGCCCAGCTATATAAACCCTAGTTTAGCTGGCATTTTGTGATTGATGTAGTTAGAAGCAGAATAGTAGAAGAAGAGCATATTAGGGAGTAGAGAACAATTTTGTATCCATTCTGAGCAGTAGTCTCGATGTTTCCAATTTTCTTTTTTATCCTGCAATAGCCCTTGTAGATGAATGTAAATCCTCACTTGAGGAGCTTTGTTATATTTCATTCAGATAAATAAAATTTTACCATTTTCTGGTATTTCGAGTGTTTTGTCTAATTCTTCTACATCCTAGTATCCTTTTATTCTTATGCGTTCATGTTTGGGTTTGAAGACTTATTTTGCATTCGTTTTTACCTTTGAAACTACATTCTACATTCCAGCTAAATTTATAGGTGTTCAAACTCAGTTTATATATCTTCATGCTAAGAGTTGAAGAGACAGCGATCGTCATCTTGCTGGATGAATCCTGTCATCGCTCAAGTTAGTGAGTGACTCCCATCATCGCTCTTGGAGTGAGCGACTTGAGGCAATTCATGAAATTTATCTAATTGTTGGAATGCAAGTGACTTTCATCCTTGTCTCTTCCTGGGAGCGATTAGAAGAATATTTTCTTAGCAAATATTCTAAGTGTTAGTGGGCGAGAGACGCCAACCGTCACCACATTCAGGTAGCGACTCCTAGCATCACTGCCCTCGGGAAGCGATGTCTACTATCACCGCATTCAGGCAGCAACTCCCACCGTCCTTGACCTCGACAAGCGATGCCCACTATCACCCTAAGCAAGAAGTAACTTCCAGAATCACTACCCTCGATGGATGATGACCATCATCATCATAAACTGCCTATGATGCTGGTTGTCACTCACTTTGTGAACGACATATAGCATCGTTTCTAGGAGTCAGTGACTCCCGATTTCATTAGGGCATTCGAGTGATGATAAAAAAAATTTAGGAAATCAAATTCTTCAAATTGGTATTAGAGCTATTGTGTGCCTTGACGCGGAGACATAAGAATGGCTTTCGGTAGCAACCATTCTCTGTAGTTGTAGATCTAGTGTTTCAACGATAATAATTACGACTACTGGAGCATCTAGATGAAGATCTTGTTCAAATCTCAGGAGCTGTGGAACTTGGTCAAGAACGGCTTCCCAGAATCGACAGATGCAGTAGCACTGGCTACGCTTTCCTAAGCAAACAAAGACCTATTAAAGGAGAATATGAAGAAAGACCAGAAGGCCCTCTTCTATATCATGCAAGCGATCGAGAAGACCATATTCCCATGGATTGTAGCAACCACTATAGAAAAGAAGGCCTAGGATATTTTGGCCAATTCATATCAGGGCACCAACAAGGTGAAGTTGGTGAAACTGTAAATTCTAAGGAGGAAGTTCAAGAATCTGCAAATGAATGAGTCTGAGTCCATGAGTTATTTCTTCACTCGGATGATAGACATCATCAACCAGACATGGTTGAATGGAGAAATCATGGAGAGCTAGAGAATCATGGAGAAGATTCTTAGAATCCTGCCTACTAAATTGGACTTTGTTGTGATAGCGATAGAGGAGTCAAGGGATATGACAACCCTCTCTATAGACGAGCTCATGGGTTCCTTGCAGACACATGAGCAGAGACTGAGTCGTTCATCTCAGTCCTCTTTGGGGCAGGCATTCAAGGCGCAAGTCTCATTTTGAGATAGTGGTAGAGGCAGAGACAGAGGTAGGCATGGGAAATGTAACAAGCAAGAAGGATGGTCAAACCCTAGTGATGGGGAGACCAACTGCAACTTCCATCAACAAGGAGGAAGAGGTGGTGCAAAAAATCATCAAGGTGGACCCGGTCAGAAGAAAGATAAATCAAAGG
The DNA here is from genome assembly GCA_028583015.1 of Wollemia nobilis. NCBI lineage: Eukaryota > Viridiplantae > Streptophyta > Pinopsida > Araucariales > Araucariaceae > Wollemia > Wollemia nobilis. The sequence continues at coordinate 9,976,759 of JAQPPZ010000677.1, read as the reverse complement.
TCTAGTATTATTATTGTCAAAAATTCGGCCATTACATCTCTGACTGCAAAAAAAGGATGGCCAAGGAAAACCAATAGCAAACCCATTACACGGATGATACCAAAACTTTGGGGTTCATATATGTTGGTGGGAACGTGCTGCTGACTTGAAATATTGAGGAGATCTAGAAGAACATCTGGTATCTCGATAGTGGATGCAATAACCATATGATGGGAACAACGAGATATTATCACAACTAGATGAACAGTCCAGTCCAAGGTCAACACGGGGAACGAAAATAAGGTTACCATGATAGGGAAAGGTAAAATCCTCATTCACACTAGGAACAATGATAGGAAGTAGATCTATGACGTCTACTATGTGCCTAGTCTAAAGCACAACCTGCTAAGTGTTGGACAACTCATGCAGAAGGGATACATTTTCCAATTCAAAGATGAAAGTTGCACCATCAGAGATAAATCGCATGGACAGATTGCAACTATGTCCATGAAGAAAAATAAGATGTTTTCACTGTAGTATCTAAGTGCAGTTGTGAAGGATGCTACCTGGTTGTGGCATATCATATTCAGTCACCTAAGCTTCAGTGGCCTGAATCTACTGTACAAGAAGTAGATGGCTGAAGGGTTTACCCATCATTGAGCAATAGAATCAAGTTTGTGAGGGCTACTTAGTCAGAAAATAGCATCACAATTCATTCCCTTCAGGACAGTCCTAGAGAGCTTCACAGCCATTGAAGTTGGTGCACTCAGTTATCTGTGGTCTGATGCATACCAGCATATTTGTCGGCAATAAATACTTCTTGATATTCATTTATGACTTTAGCCAAAAGATATGGATTTATCCCATAAATCTAAATTTAGAAGCATTTTCCATATTCAAGGAGTTCAAAGATCTAGTGGAGAAATAAAGCGTCTATGAGGTGAAAACCCTCAGTACTAATGGTGGAGGTGAATACATATCCAACGAATTCCAAAATGTTTGCAAGCAACATGGAATTTGGAAGCAACTTACTACCAGATACACACCGTAGCAGAACGACGTAGCTGAGAGGAAGAACAAAATGATTATGGAGATGGCACGAAGTATGTTGATGGCAAAAAATTTACCGCATGATTTCTAGGTAGAAGCTGTAACCTGTGCGATATACCTTCTAAATAGATGTCCCACCAAGAGCGTGAAGGAAAAAATTCTCGAGGAGACCTGGAGCGGTCAAAATCTGAGTGTGGCTCATTTGCGTGTGTTCGGGTGCATAGCATATGCACATGTTCCAAAAGAAAATAGGCAAAATTTGGATGACAATGTGAAGAAGTGTATCTTCATAGGATACAGTGAGTAGGCAAAGGCATACCGTTTGTATAATCCTATGACGATGAAACTTGTAATCAGTCGCGATGTGAAGTTCCTAAAGGATGAAACCTAGAACTGGAAGTCTAAGACTGGCCAGCCTGAGCCAGTAGTTGTTGAGTCTGTTTACTTGGAGGAGAGCAGTGTTTTACCACATGTAGCCTCAAGCAGTAGCAGCGGTGCCAGCGGCATCTTAGCCACACCATCCTGGTTGCCTCCACTTGCAAGCAGGATCTTGAATTTGATTACACCTGCAAAGATGATGAGCTTGCAATACATCTACGATGCAACCCAAAATCATGAATATGAGGAGCATTCTAACTTTTCATCCTTTACTAAGTGTGATCTAGTTGAGTTTGAAAAGGCAAGTCAGAATCATAAGTGGGTGAAGACAATGGATGAGGAGATAGATGCCATTGAGAAGAACGAGACATGGTAGCTGGAAGATCTTCCAAAAGGGAAGAAGAACATTGGGGTCAAATGGGTTTATAAAACCAAGTTCAATGCCCAACGATAAGTTTATTGGCATAAGGTCAGACTCGTGGTGAAATGCTACAAGCAGAAGTCAGGAATTGACTACCATGGGGTATATTCACCTGTAGCCCAACTTGATATAGTCAGGATGATCCTAGCACTGGCAGCTTAGAAGGGCTGGAATGTTTATCAGATGGACGTCAAGTCAGCCTTCCTTGACGGTGTATTAGATAAGGAGGTATATTTAGACCAGCCACTAGGTTATGAGATTTAATGACAGGAGGGCAAGGTCCTCAAGTTGAAGAAGGCCCTGTATGGTTTGAAGCAGGCACCCTGGGCATGGTATAGTTGTATTTATAGCTACTTTCAGGAGAACGGATTTGTCAAATGAATCAGGGGGAATGATAATCATCTATTTGTATGTGGATGATCTGATTTACACTGGCAAAAACAATGGCCTGTTTTACCAATTTAGAACAACCATGAATAAGGAGTTTGAAATGACGGACTTAGGGCTGATGAAGTATTTTCTTGACATCGATGTTGACCAATCAGCAGATGGCATCTTCATTTCTTAGGGTAAGAATGTGAAGGATGTCTTGAAGTGGTTCAATATGGAGGACAAGAAACCTGCCTTCACATCTATCACCATAAGTTTGAAGCTGAGCAAGTTGGACTTTGGGAGAAATGTTGATCCAACTTTGTTCAAGTGGCTGGTTGGCATTATGATGTATCTGACTGCAACTCAGACAGATCTAATGTTTGGGGTCAGCTTGATTAGCCGATTTATGGAGACTCTTAAGGACACGCATTGGCAAGCATGCAAGTGGATCTTACACTATGTCAATGGGATGCAAAATCATGGCATCTTCTATGCCAGGTGAGACCAGCTAGAATTGGTGGGCTACACAGATAGTGACTGGGCTGGTAGCACTGATGATCGGAAGAGCACTTTCGAGTATGCTTTCCATATCGAATCAGGAGAAGTATCATGGGCATCCAAGAAGCAACCGATCATTGTGTTGTCCACTGTTGAAGTAGAGTATGTCACCGCCAGGTCAGCCGCATGCTAGGCAGTATGGCTACGGAGGGTTTTGGGTGAATTGAACCATCCACCGAAAGGAGCGACAATGGTGTTTTATGAAAAAAAATCAGACAAAGCACATCGATATTCAGTATCACTTCATCAGAGAGCTTGTGAAGTCGGATAAAATTTAGCTACAGTTTTGCAAATCCAAGGAGCAGATGGCTGATGTTTTTACGAAGCCTTTGAAGGAGGAAGACTTCAACAGATTATGGGAGCAGTTGGGGATCAAAGCGCTTGTGAAATTAGGTTTAAAGGAGGGTGTTAGAAATATTAATCCTACTTTGCACCCTTAGCCAAAGATCGCTTCGAAGGCGAGCGATTTTGGGAATCACTCATCTAGAGCAGCGACGAAGGGCTTCCTATTGAAATGATTGATTAGACGTCGCACGTGTTCTCTATCACATTAGACATCATTTTTTGTGTTTGAGTAGCTAAAGTGTTCCCATTTTTTGCATTCCAAGCCCAGCTATATAAACCCTAGTTCAGTAGACACTTTGTGATTGATGTAGTTAGAAGCAGAACAGTAGAAGAAGAGCATATTAGGTTGTAGAGAATAGTTTTGTATTCATTCCGAGCAGCAGTCTCGGTGTTTCCAGTTTTCTTGTTTATCCTACAATAGCCCTTGCAGATGAATGTAAATCCTCACTTGAGGAGCTTTGTTATCTTTCGTTATGATAAATAAAATTTTACCATTTTTTGGTATTTCGAGCGTTTTGTCTAATTCTACTGCATCCTAGTATTCTTTTATTCTTATGCGTTTGTGTTTGGGTTTGGAGCCTTATTTTGAGTTCATGTTTACCTTTGAAACTGCATTCTACATTCAAGCTTAAGTTTATAGGTGTTCGAACTCAGTTTATATATTTTCGTGCTAAGTGTTGAAGAGACAGCGATTGTCGTCTTGCTAGACGAATCCTGTCGTAGCTCAAGTTAGTGAGCGACTCCCGTCGTCGCTCTTGAAGTGAGCGAATTGAGGCAGTTTACGAAATTTATCTAATTGCTGGAGTGCGAGCGACTTTTGTCCTTGTCTCTTCTTGGGAGCGACTAGAAGAATTTTTTCTTAGAAAATTTTCTAAGTGTTAGTGGGCGAGCGACACCCGTCGTCGCCGCATTTAGGCAGTGACTCCTAATGTCGCTGCCCTCGGCAAGCGATGCCCGTCGTCGCCCTAAGTAGGTAGCAACTCCCAGCATCGCTGCCCTCGACGGGCGATGACCGTCGTCGTCGCAAAATGCTGAAGGAAGAGCGGCAATTTTTCTTTTCCGATGCCAAAATCTCCACAACTTGGCCAAGCAGCCGAAGTTCGGCACTCTCGCAAAGTGCGGACTGCGCTGTGCCTGGAAACCGAAGTGCGCACTTCGGTCGAAGTGCGTACTTCGCTGGGGCAAATAGCCGAAGTCCGGCACTCGCGCAGAGTGCGGACTGCGCTCGACAAAACAACCGAAGTGCGCACTTCGGCCGAAGTGCATACTTCACTGGGCAAGCTGCCGAAGTGCGCACCGAAGTCTGACTGCTCCAGGTTGCGCAAGATGCACCGCCAGCTCCCTGCTTCGGGAGCGAAGTGCGAACGACGCCCACCCCTTGGGTGAAGTCCGTCACTTGCACGCAGTGCGGACTGCGCAAGCTCGAAGTACGCACTTCACGCGCAGTGCAGACTTTCCAAGGTAGAAGTGCCGAAGTGCGCACTTCGCGCGTAGTGCGGACTGCGCAAGGCCAAAGTGTGCACTTCACGCGCAGTGCAAACTACGCGAGGCAAAGCTGCCAAAGTGCGCACTTCGCCCGAAGTGCGAACTTCGCAGTTTCACTCTGTCGAAGTGCGACAGTCGCAGTGAGGTGCGGACTTCGCACCTTCAGCTGCCAAAGCGCGGCTATCACAGCAAAGTGACGAACTTTGCTCGGTGACCTCCAAGGCACAGTGACAACCGGTAAGCTTCAGACTTGGCCAACTCTGGCCTTCAAGTCCTTCGTCTTGCGCGGCTGCTGCTGGGTTTTCCTGGCTTGGAAAGACCCGAGAGATAGGAGAGAAACGCAGGAACATAGAACACCAAGGTTAAGACTTAAACAACTACAAACCCTAAATATGCCACAGACAAAAGCAAACTTTATTCATATGAACAACTAGGGTTACAGAATTCCTCAATTGAGGAAGTAACAACATCTGCAGGCAACGCTGCAGGATAAACCGGACAAGGGAAATGTCGAGTCTGCTGCTCGGACATTTATCAGCTGAGCCTCACTGCTCACTGAAACACTCGCCCTCTTTCTCTGCTCACTTTCATGAACTTCTCTCACACCCGCTCTGCTTCCTTCTTCTACGCTCTCTTCGCACTAGTTTGTCTGAAGAATCGAACCACCTTTTATAGCCACAGGGAGAGAAGGATAAGGGTTATCCTCTGACAGCTCCGGATAAGGGTTATCCTCAGACCGACCCTCGTCTAGGGTTTTTGACAAATGCCAACTGGGCATTAACTCCTGCGGAGATCGGATCTGCCAGGTGTCATATCTGTCAGAAGATAAGTGCAACGTCCTGTCACACTTGTCGGGATCCTGGATTGTAGCAGCACAGTTGGGCACAGGCGGGAAATCTAGGTTTATTTTTCTAACACCCTCCTTTAAACCTAATTTCACAAGCACTTTGACTCCAAGCTTCTCTCGCAATCTGCTGAAGTCTTCCTCCTTCAAAGGCTTCATGAAAATATCTGCCAACTGCTCCTTGGATCTGCAAAACTACAGATGAATTTCTCTAGACTTCACCAACTCTCTGTTGAAGTGATAACGAATATCAATGTGCTTCGTCCGGCCATGGAACACGGGATCCTTTGATAGTGCAATGGCTGAATTGTTGTCACAGAAAATTGTTGTCGCGCCTTCCAGAGGATTAAATAGTTCGCTCAGAACTTTTCACAGCCATACTGCCTAGCATGCGGATGTCGTGGCAGCGACATATTCTACTTCGGCTATGGACAACGCAACAATGGGTTGCTTCTTGGACGCCCATGAGACTGCCCCTGATCCGAGATGGAAAGCATACCCAGAGGTGCTCTTCCGATCGTCAGTACTGCCAGCCCAGTCACTATCTGTGAAGCCCACTAGCTCCAACTGGTCCCCTCTGGCATAAAATAGGCCATGGTTTCGCGTCCCATTGACATAGCACAAGATCCTCTTGCCTGCTTTCCAGTGCGTGTCCTTCGGAGTCTCCATGAAATGGCTGATCAGACTGACTCCGAACATCAGATCTGGCCGAGTTGCAGTCAAGTACATTAGACTGCCAACTAGCCTTTTGAACAAGGTTGGATCTACAGACCTCCCTGTATCCAACTTGCTCAGCTTCAAACCTGTGGCTACAGGTGTGATGGCAGGTTTGTTGTCCTCCATCTTGAAGCGCTTCAGGACATCCTTCACATACTTGCCCTGAGAAATGAAGATGCCATCTGCTGATTGGTCAACTTCAATGTCGAGAAAATATTTCATCAGCCCCATGTCAGTCATTTCAAACTCGGACTTCATTGCTGTTCTAAACTGTGCAAATAGGCTGCTGCTATTTCCAGTAAATATCATATCATCTACGTACAGGCAGACGATGATGAGCTCACCTGTTTCATTTGTCTTCATGTACAGGGAGTGCTCATATGGGCATTTCTGAAACCCATTCTCCTGAAAATAGCTGTCAATCCGGCTGTACCAAGCTCGGGGCGCCTGCTTCAAACCGTACAGGGCCTTCTTTAGCTTTAGGACTTTGCCTTCTTGCCCTAGTATTTCATAACCGGGTAGCTGGTCTATGTAGACCTCTTCTTCCAACACTCCGTTGAGGAAGGCAGACTTGACATCCATCTGGAACACGCTCCATCCTTTCCGAGCTGCGAGTGCCAAAATCATTCTGACTGTGTCAAGTCGGGCTACAGGTGCATACACCTCATGATAGTCAACTCCTGACTTCTGCTTGTAGCCTTTCACCAATAATCTGGCCTTATGCCTGTCAACATCTCCTTGGGCATTAAACTTCGTTTTGTATACCCACTTGACCCCAATGGTCTTCTTTCGTGCTGGAAGATCTGTTAGCTGCCATGTCTCATTCTTCTCAATGGCTGCTATCTCCTCATCCATCGCATTCACCCATTTGTGATTCTGACTTGCCTCTTCAAACTCCACTGGATCACATTCAGTAAAGAGAGCAAAATCAGAATAGTCTTCATCTAAATTATTATGGTTTACCTCATAGATGTCTTCCAAGCTCCGAGTCTTTGCAGGAGTCCTCAGGTTCTGTATTCTACTTGCAAGTGGAGGTGACAGAGATGATGAGGGTGTGCTACTGCTGGCACCATTGTTGATGCTTGAAGGCACAGGTGGTTGGACTCTGTCTTCCTCCAAGTCTACAGATTCAACAGTTGCTGGTTCAAACTAACCAGTCTTTGACTTCTCGTTCCAGACTTCATCCTCTAAGAACTTCACATCTCGGTTGATGACAAGTTTCTTTGTCACAGGGTTGTACAGCCTGTATGTCTTTGATGGTTCACTATACCCTATGAATATGCATCTTTCAGCTTTGTCATCCAACTTCTGCCTTTTCTCATCTGGAACATGTGCATATGCTATGCACCCGAAAACTCGAAAATGAGCCACACTTGGCTTCAACTTGCTCCACGCTTCCTCTGGAATTTTGTCCCTCACACTCTTGATGGGACATCGGTTCAGTAGATAAACTGCACAACTTACAGCTTCTGCCCAGAACTCATGTGGCAAATTTTTTGCCTTCAAGCATGCTCCGTGCCATCTCCATGATTGTTCTGTTTCTTCCTCTCGGCCTACGCCATTCTGCTATGGTGTGTATCTGGCAGTGAACTGCCTTCGAATTCCATGTTGCTTGCAGAAGTTGTGGAATTCATTGGAGATGTACTCTCCACCTCCATCAGTTCTGAGAGTCTTCACATAGTAACCGCTTTGTTTCTCAACCAGAGCCTTGAACTCCCTAAACCTTGCAAATGCCTCTGACTTCAACTTGATTGGATAAATCCAAGTCTTCCGGCTGAAGTCATCAATGAAGGTCAAGAAATACTTATTGCCGGCATATGAGGTGGTCTGCATGGGACCACAGATGTCTGAGTGCACCAGCTCCAAAGGCCGTGATGCTCTCCAAGACTGCCCTATAGGGAATGCATCCCTATGCTGCTTGCCAACTAGGCAACCTTCACAAACTTGGTTCGGTTGCTCTATAAGGGGTAAACCCTTCACCATCTGCTTCTTGTGCAACAGATTCAGGCCACTGAAACTCAGGTGACCGAATCTGAGATGCCACAGCCAGGTAGCATCCTTCTCAACTGCACTCAGAGACAACAAAGATTCATTCTGAATCTGCAGTGGAAACATCTTGTTTTTCGTCATGGACACAGATGCAATTTGTCCATGGACCTTGTCTCTGATGGAACAGACTCCATCTTTGAACAGTACAGTGTGCCCCTTCTGCACAAGCTGTCCAACACTAAGCAGATTATGCTTCAACCCAGGCACATAATAAACATCTTGAATTGTTTTTCTATCATCGTGCTGGGTTCGGATGATGATCTTTCCTTTCCCCATCATAGGAACTTTGATGTTGTTCCCCATCTTGACTTCGGATCGGAACTGTTTCATCCAGTTGTGAGAACATCTCCCTGTTCCCAGTCATGTGGTTGCTGCAACCACTGTCAAGATACCAGATGTTTTTCTTGCTCTCCTCTTCAATACTGCAAGTCAGCAACACAATTCCTCCTACCGCATTTTCAGGTTCCTTCGAATAATGGGCTTGCTGCTGATTCTCGTTCGCCATATTCTTTCTGCACTGTGTGGCATAATGGCCGAACTTGCTGTAGTAGTAGCATTGGACCTTTGACATGTCCTTCTTCTGCTGAGAGCTACCTTACTAATTTCTGCCAGTGCCTCTTCCTCCTTGCTGATGAAAGTTGCAACTTGGCTCAGTGTCCTGAGGGTTTGATTTCCCTCCTTGCTTGTTCTTTTTCCCACGTCTGCTTCTGCCTCTTCCTCCTTGAGAACTAGAGGCACTGTGCTGGGAGTCTTGTCTACAGCTGTCTTGAATTGAGACTTGCGCTTTGAAGGCTTGCTCCAAAGAAGACTGAGTTGAGCGGCTCAGCCTCTGTTCATGGGTCTGCAGGGAACCCATGAGTTCGTCTGTCGAGAGGGTTGTCAAATCCCTCGACTCTTCGATTGCTATCACAACCGAGTCAAACTTTGCAGGCAGACTTCTGAGAATCTTCTCCACGATTCTCTGGCTCTGGACATTTTCTTCGTTCAACCACATCTAGTTGATAATGTTCGTCATCCGGGTGAAGAAATCGCTCATCAACTCACACTCGCTCATCTGCAGGTTCTCAAACTCTCTCCTGAGCATCTGCAGCTTCACCAACTTCACTTTGTCGGTACCCTGATACAAACTCGCCAGGGTTTCCCAGGCCTGCTTGGCCTTGGTGGCTGATGCAATCCACGGGAAGATGGTCTCCTCAACCACTTGCATGATGTAGAAGAGGGCCTTCCGGTCCTTCTTCTTGTGCTCTTTCAACGGATCCTTGTCTCGCTTGAGAGAGGGCGGCCGATCTTCTTTGCATCTGCCGGTTCTGGGTAGCCGGTCTCGACCAACTCCCATAGCTCCTGAGATCCGAACAGGATCCTCATCTGGATGCTCCAGTAATCGTAGTTCTTACCATTAAACCGCGGGATCTGCAACTGTAGCGAGTTTCTCTCGAAAGCCATGCTTCTATCTCCGTGTCACGGTACTATCAGCTCTGATACCAATTTGAAGGAAGAGCGGCGATTTTTATTTTTCGACATTGAAATCTCCACGACTTGGTCAAGCAGCCGAAGTCTGGCACTCTTGCGAAGTGCGGACTGCGCTGTGCCTGGCAGCTGAAGTGCGCACTTTGACCGAAGTGCGTACTTTGCTGGGGCAAATAGTCGAAGTCCGGCACTCGCGCAGAGTGCGGACTACGCTTGGAAAAATAGCCAAAGTGCGCACTTCGGCCGAAGTGCGTACTTCGCTGGGCAAGCTACCGAAGTGCGCACCGAAGTCCGACTGCTCCAGGCTGCGCAAGATGCACCGCCAGCTCCCTGCTTCGGGAGTGAAGAGCGAACGATGCCCACCCCTTGGGCGAAGTCTGTCACTCGCACGCAGTGCGGACTGCGCAAGCCTGAAGTACGCACTTTGCGCGTAGTGCAGACTTCGCAAGGCAGAAGTGCCAAAGTGCGCACTCCGCGCGCAGTGCGGACTGCGCAAGGCCGAAGTGTGCACTTCGCGCATAGTGCAAACTGCGCGGGGCAAAGCTACCGAAGTGCGAACTTCGCCCGAAGTGCGAACTTCGCAGTTTCACTCTGCCGAAGTGCGATAGTCACAGCGAGGTGCGGACTTCGCACCTTCAGCTGTCGAAGCGCGGCTATCACAGCAAAGTGACGAACTTTGCTCGGCGACCTCCAAGGCACGGCGACGACCGGTAAGCTTCAGACTTGGCCAACTCTGGCCTTCAAGTCCTTCGTCTTGCGTGGCTGCTGCTGGGTTTGCCTGGCTTGGCAAGACCCGAGAGATAGGAGAGAAATGCCGAAACAGAGAACACCAAGGTTAAGACTTAAACAACTGCAAACCCTAAATATGCCACAGACAAAAGCAAACTTTATTCATATGAACAACTAGGGTTATAGAATTCCTCAACCGAGGAAGTAACAACATCTGCAGGCAACGCTGCAGGATAAACCGGACAAGGGAAATGTCGAGTCTGCTGCTCGAACATTTATCAGCTGAGCCTCACTGCTCACTGAAACACTCGCCCTTCTTTCTCTGCTCACTTTCATGAACTTCTCTCACACCCGCTCTGCTTCCTTCTTCTACGCTCTCTTCGCACTAGTTTGTCTGAAGAACCGAACCGCCTTTTATAGCCGCGGGGAGAGAAGGATAAGGGTTATCCTCTGACAGCTCCGGATAAGGGTTATCCTCGGACCGACCCTCGTCTAGGGTTTCTGACAAACGCCGACTGGGCATTAACTCCTGCGGAGATCGGATCTGCCAGGTGTCATATCTGTCAGAAGATAAGTGCGACGTCCTGTCACACTTGTCGGGATCCTGGATTGCGGCAGCGCAGTTGAGCACAGGCGGGAAATCTGGGTTTATTTTTCTAACAAATGCCCGCGACCACCGGTTGTTGCTCACTTTGTGAGCGACGCCCAACGTCGTTGTCGGGAGTCAGCGACTCTCGATTTCGTTGGGGCATTCGAGTGACGATAGGCCAAAATTAGGAAATCAAATTCTTCATAAATAACATCAAACAAAAATCCTTTCAAAATCTTTGTTAAAGAGATTGTACCTCTTTGCTTTTCCGGTCCAAACTACTTACAAAAAATAGTGGTAAATTATGTTAGATGCAGCTATCCCTATACTTACAAATGAAGGCCTACGCCCGTAACCCATTCACTGTATTTCACAAGAATAACAGGTAATCATGCATAGGTTTATCCATAAAAAAGGAAATACGATTTGTTCTTCTTGGAAATGGTTGCACCACCTTTGCCATCATGCCTATCTTTTTCTTTCAATACTTTCCTCCTTCCATTATTTTATTGAGAAGTTTTTATCTATTATTTTTAGGCTAGAATTAACGTTGCTATGTACAATTTTGTTTATTATTGTGTTAACGTGAGTTCATTTCAAGGATTGTGCATTTAATGTTGGATTTGAACAAATGAAATTTTCATAGTAGGTTGGGTTGCATCACAATAATAGTAATGAAATGGAATTATTAAACAATATATTTGTTAAAACCTTTTTAAATCTAAAACAGGCATTCATTTAAAACTTAGATAACAATTTTAATATTAACATCATTTAAAATAATTGTATTGTTTGAAATTCATAAATTATAAATTTTATTAAATTAATAAAATTTTACAAAAAAACATATTATAGTTTTTTTTAAATATTATAGTTATAATCATTCATGAAATAAAATAACATTAGTGGAATTGTTTTAAAATGTGGATTTATAGTCGAGAGACTAAAGTTTAAATCTTATCATATTATAATACTATTATCTAATTTATTAGAAACCAAAGAAAATATAATGGTGATGATGCAATATAAACAAATTATCTCATATAATGATAAAAAAAAATTATCACTTATTATAAAAATCTTAAAATATTTAAAAATTATACTAACTCATATCAACTTTTAGGAAAGACACTCATTCCAAACTTACCAAATAACCATATTAATATATGGTGGAGTGTTATCATCTTTCTCTCTCAAGTGTACTTGATGCCAAAGAATATAAGATGGGTTGATATATGGAATTATGTGGTCTTGGTTACTTTAATCTATAAAGTAGTGATTCAATAAAAAATAAACATAGTAGTGATTCAATAAAAAATAAACATTTTTCCATAGTATATATTAATGAGTTATCTTACATTAATAGAGTTTTGAACCTAGACTTCAAAGTAACAAACAATAAACAAAAAATTAATTTATAAAATAATATCTTAAATGTGAGTTTAAAATATATATATATATATATATATATATATATATATATATATATAAAATATGTTTAAATGTGAGTTATCTTATTTCTTCGAAGAAATTGTTTTATGTAATAAACCTTAATCTCAAAAGTTACTTTGAAAAATGGTTAAATATTTATAAAAAAATTTATAAATTATTATTTCGGTGGTTTATAGTGGTAAGGATGTCACTTGCATTATCCGGTTGGTAAGGATGCCACTTGCATTATCGGTGACATCACCGAATTCAATCCCTATAAATATGTATAAGAAGTATTACTATAAATATAAATATAAATATAAATAAATATATATATATATATATATATATATATATATATATATATATATATATATATATATATATATATATATATATATATATTATCCTAAAATATTTTTAATAATAAACATAGTTAACTCTGTGAAAAAATATAACAATTTGTATTATAATATAATGTTTATTTTTTTAAATAATTTTTATCTAAATTTTCTTAAAATATTATATTTTAGTATAGTTTTTTATTGTAATAACTTATAATATTATATTTAATTTTAATATTAAAAAAATATAATATTTTGTATTATAACATAAAATTTATCTTTTTAAAAATATATATTTTTTAATTTTTTTAATATATTTATTATAATTTATAATATTATATTAATTCAACATAATAAGTAATTCAAGTGTATTTTTTTTGTTTTGTTTGTGTGAGAAACCTTTACAATCAAAACAAGGGTTGATCTTAAGCAGTCTCTTTCTAATCATGACCACTCTATCAAAGCTATATTTATCAATAGGAAATTTAACATACAGCCACCACACACCCATCTCCTCAAGCACTCACCCAAGCAGTAGTTTGAACCTTAAACCTCTGGAAAAACAAAATCTAAATTGTTGCTGCCATCCTCAGATCATTAAAATGTAATTAAATTTTATATTTTTTAAATTTTATATACCTCAAACCAGCAGATCATTAAAATGTAATTAGATCTTATATTTTTTAAATTTTATATACCTCAAACCAGAATTTACGCAAGAAGATGGGAATCTAAGACAATAACACTTTTAACACCTCACTCACTAGTTATTCCAATAAAACTTTTCAAATTTGCAGATTCTAAATAATTTTTATCAAAATATAAAACAAAAATAATTAAAATATTCCAACACCTTACTATCATAAAAATAACAAATCTTTCTTTCATCCAATCTTCCCACCCAACATGAACCTTTGCATTAATTCATTCCGTACACCCAAAAAGGAAACCCTAAATTTTATTTGTTAAGTGAATTAAAACATATTGACCACACCTCTCTAACCTAATATTTCTTCCTCCACTAACCTTTGCATTAATTCAGTGCGCACGGCCAAACAAGAGACCCTCTTTAAGGCTCTCAACTCCAATCCTTTTGGAATTTTGTGCAGTCTTTCACAGGTGTTAAATGTCATGCGCTTAAGTATTGCCATCGCTCCATCTTTTAAGTCCGGCAACTCATCTAAAATGGCGAACTCCACAATCACGAGCCTGTAAAGCTTGAGAAATCCCCGGACTCTCCAAGTGCCCCCGGCAGTTTTTTTTCATCTTTTATTTTTCTTTAACTTATTTTTTTAAGCTTTATTATTTGTTAAAAAAAATTCAAAAAAAATGAAAGTCTTTAGTTTCATTTATGTGAGACTTCTCACCCTTATTAATATAATATGGAATCAGCATATGTAAAATAATTGTCCTCTTACTTTCTAAAAGATCATATGATATTGCTCCATATAAATTATTTATTTCCAATAACACACTTCTATTAAAATTTCATTCTATCTTCTTCTCATACTGGTAATCACTACAATCACAGTCATACAACAAAAGTTTCCTGAGATTTGTAAATCTGCCTGTGTAATCTGTCACGGACAACTCCTTTAGAGCCAGATATTCAAGATCTTTCATTGTTATCTTTTCATCAGGAAAATACGGAATCAACGATCCACTCATCATAAGGCACCAGATTACTTGGGTCATATACATTGACAAAAGGTGCACTGACTGTGTACCCATTCGTCAACAATGGAAGATAAATTATACTTCTTGTACATCTTCATCTGCAAGTAAACGTCTTCCTGTACATTCACTTCTTCGTAATGAAATTCTCATTGGGAAAAATTACCTTCCCTGTCCGTCGTGCCCTCCAGTACAAACTCTTCATCCTTCTGACACTGAATGTTCTAATGATGATTCTTCTTATACACATACAGATCCAACCTCTGACCTCTGACAGTTGATTATAGAAGTCATCACTAGGTTTGCAGAAGAAACTTCCAGTTCTTTCTCAAAACATAGATGGTGGAGTGATATACAAAAGACCAGCTATACTGAAATCAGTACAGCTGACCCTCCACTAATGTCATTATATGACTTTGGTGAAGGAAAAGATCAGTATGTTCCTGTTGAAAACAGGATCTGCAAAACAAAGCAATTCAAAAAGAAAGCATAAAAAAGGAATAATTCTGCAAAACAAAGCAATTCAAAAAGAAAGCATAAAAAAGCAATAAATTATAAAAACAAGATAGTCTAATTGCTAACTAACAACAAAACTGGAGAGGAAGGATCATTTTCATGATATTTTTTTCAAAAAAAATTTATACATTTAATAGAACTACAAAACAGTGATGAGCAATTAGTATAACAAATACATAATTGGTTGTCCTGGCTCCTAACTGCGGTTTTCTTTAGCTTATTCAAATCAACCTGCCTATCATTAAACATTACAAATAAAATAATTGATTAATATTCTCCAACATTCTCCCCCTTAATGCTTAAGGTTCTAATTTTTAATTTCTTAAACAAAACTTTCTCTTCAACTTGCACATTTAACTTCCTACAAAAATAGATTCTCCAACATTCTCTCCTTTAAAACTTAAGGTTCTAATTTTTAATTACTTAAACAAACCTTTCTCTTCAACTTGCAACTTGCGCATTTAACTTCCTACAAAACTAGCATAAATGGATTATGCTTCCAAACTACCATTTCCACCCTATTTTTATGGTCTTAATGTGTCCCCGGACATTCCAAGACATTTGCTTGAAATTCGTTCTGCATATGCAAGGAAATAGCGTCTTTGGTTGACACCCCAAATTTATTTCAACAAATTAGAAACAACACCAACATGCAATTTCTAATGATTTCACTCACTTAAGGAAAGACTTAGAATGAATATGCCTAACTAAAGACTTTGAACATAGTCTTACTACAAAAGCAGACATTAACCCTATTAATCAACCCATTAACAAATTCACAACTAGTTTTATCCAAACAAATAGAGGACATGGAATCATTTTTTCAAAAAAATTCTTTCTTTCCCATCACTCCCTATTTTTCCTTTGAGTATACTCTTGTTGTTGCTCTTTCTCTCTTAACCTAGCTTTGCTTTTTCTTGTCTTTTTTTTTTTTTTTTTAATTTTATTACTTCAACTCTCATATCCTATTAAAGGTATGAACCAACTAGGACTCGAATCTAGGACCTCCATTTGTTGAGGTTGCTCTCCTATGAGCTTTTGGCTCCTCCTTGAACTAGCCTACGATTCGAATGAAGGAGTCTTACTTATTGCTCCAACATTTTCCCTAAGCCACTCTACACATGCTTGGACTCCTAGCATCAACACCAACTCTTTGATCTTTAACATTACTTCTAATACTAATCATTGAAAACAATACCTATAAAATAAAGCAATCCAAAAAAAAGCACCACAAGAAAACCAACAATTTACAAAAACAAGATAGCCCAATTATTTGCTAATAATAAAACTGAAGAGGAAGGATCATTTTCATGATATTATTTTCAAATAATGTTCATACATTTAATAGAAGTACAAAATAGTTATAAGTAGTTTCTATAATGAGCACATAACTAGTTTCCCGAGATACTAACTATCGTTTCCTTTAGCATATCCAATTCAACCTACCTATCCTTGAACGTTACAAATAAAATGATTGCATAATATTCTCCAACAGTTCTTGCATGTTGGAATATGTTAGAAAATTAAACCTAATTTGATGCTAGTCAAACCATACTGTCATACATTCGGTTGTGGTTATTTCACATGTGCGGGTAGTTGATTTTTTTCCCACCCTTGTCCTCCAAGCCTTGCTATAAAAACTGGTGCAATCAGCATTTTGCATGGGTGAAGAACAACAATAGGGGAGAATAAAGTATGCACAAGAGTAGCAATAGAGAAGTCTGCAAAACCGAACAACAGATTCGAGAGCTCTTCAATTTTGTGTTTAAATAATCCCTCAATGAAGGAAGGCACATAATCTGGCTGTTTTATTAAATAAAATCTATGTTTGTTTGTGTTAAGTCTCTCTCTCTCTTTATTTAGAGAAATTTTTGTCTCTCTAGGAAGTTGAGCGAAGATAAGCTTCCCTCCTTCCCACAAGCGAAGATGAGCATTACTCCCTCTCGCAAGCGAGGAACATCAATTTTACTCGCTTATTTTGTTGCACAAAGTCTATATTATTTTTCTTGCACCGAAGACCATCAAAGCTCTCTCTCACACATTTTTGCAAGTGAATCCTAGTCTCGTCGTTGTGTTGAGCAATTCTAATTTTCGCTCCATTTGGCGAGCGAACTCTGGTGGATGTGAGTCACTCTGAAAAGCAAGCAAACCATGACTATCCAATTCTTGCCAGTGACTTCAAGCAAACTACATATCGCCTCATCTCTTGAGCAAAATTTATCTTATCTTCTACTCACCAACAACCATCCGCAAACCTTGGTTCTTTATCCCTCGCAAGAGAAGTTCGTTGATCTCCATATAGCTTCGGTTGGTGAGCGAGACCCGATCTCACTCCTTTTTTTAGCGATTCCTAGCATACTCGTTCTCGTAGCATCACTGCTTCTTGCTGAGTATAGTGTGTGAAGCTCAGACTTGCTTGATTTTTAAGCGATTCCCAGACTCGTTCCACCAAGCAAGTGATTCCAAGACTCGCTCGTGGTGTGAGCAAACCCTAGTCTCACTACTATGAGCGAGCGATTTTTTGGTGTCATGAGCGATTACACTTAAATTCCTTCAAATTGGTATCAGAGCCTATGTGCCATCCCGTGGAAGATTGAAGCATGGCTTTCGAAAACAACTCCTTGCAGTTGCAGATCCCGCGGTTCAATGACAAGAACTACGATTACTAGAGCATCCAGATGAAAATCCTGTTCGGGTCTCAGGAGCTTTGGGACTTGGTCGAGAATGGTTATCCAGAACCGATAGATGCAGTAGCACTGGTCGCACTCTCCCAAGCCGATAAAGACCTGTTAAAGGAAAACACAAAGAAGGATCAAAAGGTATTGTTCTACATCATGCAGGCGGTTGAGGAGACTATTTTCCTATGGATTGTAGCAGCAACCAAAGCAAAGCAAGCTTGGGAAATCTTAGCCAGTTCTTATCAGGGCACCAACAAGGTGAAGTTGGTGAAGCTGCAGATGTTAAGGAGGGAGTTTGAGAACCTACAGATGAGCGAGTCGGAGTCCATGAGTGACTTCTTCACCCGAACAATGGATGTCATCAACCAGATGCGGTTGAATGGAGAGATCGTGCAAAACCAGAGAATTATGGAGAAGATTTTGAGAAGCCTACCCACAAAGTTTGACTCAGTCGTGATAGCGATTGAGGAATCGAGGGATTTGACAACCCTCTCTATGGATGAGCTCATGGGTTCCCTACAAACGCATGAGCAGAGGCTGAGCCGCTCAACTCAGTCCTCATTGGAGCAGGCGTTCAAGGCGCAAGTCTCATTTTGAGATAGTGGTAGAGGAGAATCCCACCAAGGTGCCTCTAGTTCTCAAGGAGGAAGAGGTAGAGGCAAGCGTGGGAAAGGCAACAAGCAAGGAGGAAGGTCAAACTACAATGACGGAGAGACCAACTACAACTTCCATCAAGTAGGAGGAAGAGGCAGTGGGAAAAATCAGCAAGGTGGATCTAATCAGAAGAAGGACAAATCGAAGATCCAATGCTATTACTACAAGAAGTTTGGCCATTACATCTTCGAGTGCAGAAAGAAGATGGCCAAGGATAACCAACAACAAGCCCACTACACAAATGAAGCTAGAAATGGATGTAGAGATGCATGTGGAAATATGTTGTTGACTTGCAGTATTGAGGAGGAGAGCCAGAAGAATGTCTGGTATCTCGATAGTGGGTGCAACAACCACATGACTAGGAACAAAGAGATGTTCTCACAACTGGATGAAACAGTCTAGTTTGAGGTGAAAATGGGGAACAACAACAAGGTTCCTGTGATGGGGAAAGGAAAAATCCTCATCCACACCAGGCACGATGAAAGGAAGTAGATATGTGATGTGTACTATGTGCCTGGGTTGAAGCACAACTTGTTGAGTGTTGGATAACTTGTGTAGAAGGGGTACACTGTTCAATTCAAGGATGGAGTCTGCACCATCAGAGATAGAGAGCATGGGCAGATTGCAACTGTGTCCATGATGAAGAACAAGATGTTTTCACTACAGATTTAGAATGAATCTCTGATGTCTCTGAGTGTAGTTGTGAAGGATGCTACCTAGTTGTGGCATCTCAGATTCGGTCACCTGAGTTTTAGTGGCCTGAACTTGTTGCACAAGAAGCAGATGGTGAAGGGTTTACCCCTTATTGAGCAATCAAATCAGGTTTGTGAGGGTTGCTTAGTCGACAAGCAGCATAGGGATGCATTCCTTGTAGGACAGTCTTGGAGAGCTTCACAACCATTGGAGTTGGTGCACTCAGACATTTGCGGTCCAATGCAGACCAACACTTTTACCGATAATAAATACTTCCTGACCTTCATTGATGACTTCAGTCGGAAGACATGGGTATATCCCATCAAGCAGAAGTTAGAAGCATTTTCCAAATTCAAGGAGTTCAAGGCTCTGGTTGAGAAATAGAGTGGTTACTTTGTGAAGACTCTCAGGACAGATGGTGGAGGTGAATACATCTCCAATGAATTCCAAAATTTTTGCAAGGCAAATGGAATTCACAGGCAACTTACTACCAGATACACACCATAGTAGAATGGTGTAGCTGAGAGGAAGAATAGAACGATTATGGAGATGGCACGGAGTATGCTGAAGGTGAAAGGTTTGCCACATGAGTTCTAGGTAGAAGTTGTAGCCTGTGCAGTTTATCTGCTGAATAGATGTCCCACCAAGAGTGTGAAGGACAAGATTCCTTAGGAGGCCTGGAGCAATGAGAAGTCGAGTGTGGCTCATTTGAGAGTTTTTGGGTGCATAGCATATGCACATGTTCTAGATGAGAAGAGGTAGAAGTTGGATGACAAAGTAGAGAAGTGTATCTTCACAGGGTATAGTGAACAAGCGAAGGCATATAGGCTATATAATCCTGTGATGAAGAAGCTTGTCATCAGTCGAGATGTGAAGTTCCTCGAGGATGAAGCCTAGAACTAGAAATCAAAGACTGGCTAGCTAGAGCCAGTAGTTATTGAATCTGAAGACTTGGAGGAAAATAGTGTGCAACCACCTGTAGCTTCAAGCAATAGTAGTGGTGCCAGTAGTAGCACAACCTCACCATCTCGGTCACCTCCACTTGCAAGTAGGATCCCCAACTTGAGGACACCCATGAAGATGAGGAGCTTGCAAGACATCTACGAGGTAACCCGAAATCATGAAGATGAAGAACATTCTGACTTTGCTTTATTTTTTGAGTGTGATCCAATTTCATTTGAAGAAGCAAGTCAAAATCAAAAATGGGTGAAGGCGATGGATGAGGAGATAGAGGCCATAGAGAAGAATGAGACATGGCAGTTGACGAATCTCCTAGCAGGAAAGAAGACCATTGGGGTCAAATGGGTATACAAAATGAAGTTTAATGCCCAAGGAGAAGTTGATCGGCATAAGGCCAGATTGGTGGTGAAAGGCTACAAGTAGAAGTCAAGGATTGACTATCATGAGGTGTATGCACTTGTAGCCCGACTTGACATAGTCAGGATGATCTTGGCATTGGCAGCCTAGAAGGGTTGGAATGTTTACCAGATGGATGTCAAGTCTACCTTCCTGAATAGAGTGTTGGAAGAGGAGGTCTACATAGACCAGCCACCAGGTTATGAGTTGGAAGGACATGAAGGCAAGGTCTTGAAGTTGAAGAAGGCCTTGTATGGGTTGAAGCAAGCACCTAGGGCATGGTATAACCAGATTGATGGCTATTTTTAGGAGAATGGGTTCATCAAATGCCCATATGAGCACACCCTATACCTGAAGATAAATGCAGAAGGGGGAGATGATACTCATCTGCTTGTATGTGGATGATCTGATATATACTGGCAATAGTGATGTACTATTCAACCAGTTTAGAACAACCATGAAGAAGGAGTTCGAGATGACGGACTTAGGGTTGATGAAGTACTTTCTTGGCATTGAAGTTGACCAATCAGTAGATGGCATCTTCATTTCTCAGGGTAAGTATGCGAAGGATGTCCTGAAGCGGTTTAAGATGGAGGACAACAAACCTGCCATCACACCTATTGCCATAGGTCTAAAGCTGAGCAAGTTGGATTCCAACAGAAATGTTGATCCAACTCTGTATAAGAGGCTAGTTGGTAGTCTCATGTATTTGACTGCAACTCGACCAGATTTGATGTTTGGAGTGAGCTTGATTAGCAGGTTTATGGAGACTCCGAAGGACACGCACTGGCAAGCAGGCAAAAGGATTTTACGCTATGTCAATGGGACATGGAACCATGGAATTTTCTATGCTAGACGAGACCAGCTAGAACTGGTGGGCTACATAGATAGCGATTGGGCTGGAAGCACTGATGATCGGAAGAGCACTTTCGGCTATGCTTTCCATCTTGGTTCGGGAGCAGTTTCATGGTCATCCAAGAAGCAACCGATAGTTGCATTGTCCACTATTGAGGCAGAGTATGTTGCCGCCACGTCAACCGCATGCCAGGTAGTATGGCTACAAAGAATCTTGGGTGAGCTGAATCATCCACTAGAAGGGGCGACAACCATTTTTTGTGACAACAATTCCGCCATAGCACTATCGAAGGATCCAGTGTTTCATGGGAGGATGAAGCACATTGACATCCGGTATCACTTCATCAGAGAGTTGGTGAAATTTGATGAAGTTCAGCTACTGTTTTGCAGGTCCAAGGAGCAGGTAGCTGATATTTTCACAAAACCTTTGAAGGAGGAGGACTTCAACAGGCTACAAGAAATGTTGGGCATCAAAGTCTTTGTGAAATATGGTTTAAAGGAGGGTGTTAGAAAATTAAACCAGATTTGATGCCAATCAGACCGTACCATCGTACATTTGGTCACCGTTATTTCACGCGTGCGGGTAGTTGATTTTTTTCCACCCTTGTCCTCCAAGCCTCGCTATAAAAATTGGTGTAATCGACATTTTTTATGGGTGAAGAACAAAAACAAGGGATAATAGAGTATGTAGAAGAGCAGCAACTGAGAAGTCTGTAGAACCAAATAGCAAATTCGAGAGCTCTTCAATTTTGTGTTTATCCTGCATATATATGCAGATGAGTGTAATACCTCAATGGAGGAAGGAATGTAATCTAGTTATTTTATTAAATAAAATCTATGTTTGTTTATGTTAAGTCTCTCTTTTTCTTTAGAGAAAGTGTTGTCTCACTAGAAAGTTGAGCGAAGACAATCTTTGATCCTTCCCACAAGCGAGGACAAGCATTACTCCCTCTCGCAAGCGAGGAACATCAATTTTACTCGCTTCCTTTGTTGCTCAAAGTCTATCTTCTTTTTTCTTACATCGAAGACCAGCAAAGCTCTCTCTCTCACCTTTTTGCAAGCGAATTCCAGTCCTACCATTGTGTTGAGCGATTCTAAGTTTCGCTCCATCTGGCGAGCGAACTCCGATGGTTGTGAGTCGCTCTGAAAAGCAAGCAAACTATGGTGTAACATCAAGTAAACTGCATATCACTCTATCTCCTGAGCAAACTTTAGCTTACCTTCTACTCGCCAACAACCACCGTGAACCTTGGTTCTTTCTCCCTTGCAAGTGAAGTTTGTTGACCTCCATATCGCTTCGGTTGGTGAGTGAGACCCGGTCTTGCTCCTTTGTTCAATGATTCCTAGCATACTCATTCTCGTAGCATTGCTGCTTCTCACTCTGTATAGTGTGCGAATCTCGAACTCACTCGATTGTTGAGTGATTCCCAGACTTGCTCCACCAAGTGAGCAATTCCAAGACTTGCTTGTGATGTGAGCGAACCTCGGTCTCACTGCTACAAGCGAGTGATTCGTGGGTGTTGATTGTACTTAAATTCCTTCAAAATAGCCTACAAATATCTGAGTCTTCAACACCATATAATAACATCAGATGGTTACTAAACTGGAATAATAATGCCATGGCAACCATAGCCCAAAGAGGTAGAAGGATAAAGTCAATTCTTTCATAAAATCTGGCAAAAAAAAATAGGACAATTTATGGAAATTGAGAGTCTACTTGAAGATGCAGGTAAAAGAGAAATTATCATAGGAAAGACCTTAAAAGAAATCAAAGGGAAATTAGATCCCATGGCAAAACCATCATCACAAAAACGAAAAAAAGAAAAGATACAATTTCATGGAACGGAGCAGATATTTCTATGTAGAAGTCTCACCACATTTACAAATTGATTTTTTTTATATAGAATGGAATAATGCAAAAACATTATATGGCAGATTTGAAAATCTACTAAAGGATAGCAAGAAAGAGATTTTTTTTGGAAAAATTAAACCAAACCTCACGCCTGCAAGTGCTTCGGCACGAAGCACTTTTGAAACTCCTTCGAGAAATGTTTCGGCGTGAAGCACTTTTAACATGACTTCAGAAAATGCTTCGCCACGAAGCACAAATCAGCCGCCTCCTAAAAACACTTCGCCGCAAAGTAAATTCAAATTTCCCTCTGAAGCGAAAATCAGCCGAAGTAGATATCAGGCACGCAGATCGAGGCATTAATTTTCCAAGCATACAAGTAGTTGGGGTTGTTTGGTAATTGGTCGAAAGGCCATTTTGGCATTTAAGTTCTGTCAGCGGGTTGGTGGTTTTATCTCACATTTTTTCCTCATCCCCCGCCTATAAATACCGAGGCATTTATAATTTTGTGTAGAGTTGAAGTAGTGAGAGGATAGCGGAAGGAGTAGAGTAGTAGAGAGGAACAACGAGCCCAGGCAGCTGTAGAGCTAGAGTTTCGACCAACAGTGTAGTAGAACTAGTATCTGCCAACATCCGGAGAGTGGAGCAGCAGTCTCCAGATAAAACTGATGTTTTTATCCTGCATATGTTTATATTGCAGAAGTTTGTAATCGCTTCAGAAAGAAGCTCTGTAAATGCGGCATTATTTTAATATATAAAATATTTATCTACATATTTGGGTCACTGTATATTTGTTCTTAGCCTCGAAGTATTATTTTATTGGAAAACATTCCTCAGCTAGGGTTTTTTCGAAGTGGCAAAACACTCGTTCGATCCAGAAGGGAAGGAATTTTATTTGTTTGGTGTGCTGAAGAAGTATCTCAGCACTTTGCCTTCCCGAAGTGGAATCCAGCAGCCACTTTGCCAAAGTTTTCATGAGCTGCAAAGCTTCGTAGCTTTCCCTTTCGAAGCAGTCACTTCGGCTAGAAAATTCCTGAAGTGATTTCACTTCGAAAGAAAACTATGCGAAGCAGTTGCTTTGCTGGGAA
Source organism: Wollemia nobilis (assembly GCA_028583015.1). Classification (NCBI taxonomy): domain Eukaryota; kingdom Viridiplantae; phylum Streptophyta; class Pinopsida; order Araucariales; family Araucariaceae; genus Wollemia; species Wollemia nobilis. The sequence continues at coordinate 9,952,638 of JAQPPZ010000677.1, read as the reverse complement.
ATTTCCCGAAGCAATTTGACTTCGGTAGTTTTTCCCCCGAAGTGTTTACATCGGGAGCTATTTCCCTGAAGTAGTTTTACTTCGGCACTTTCTCCCCTGAAGTACTTACCTTGGGAGTATTTTCCCCAAAGTAATTTTTATTGATGTGATTTTAACGCGATTTAATTAGCGAAGCATTGCTGCCATGACGTGATTTGGAATTTTATCCTTTAAACCAAACTTCACGATTTCACTAACGCCCAACTTATCTCCCAGTCTTGCAAAGTCCTCTTCATTCAAGGTTTTTGTGAAGATGTCAGCTAGCTGCTCCTTCGACCTGCAAAAATGCAACTGTACTTCATTGAATTTCACCAGCTCTTTGATGAAATGATACCGGATATCAATGTGCTTCATCCGGCCATGGAAGACTGGGTCCTTCGAGAGCGCGATGGCAGAGTTATTGTCACAAAATATTGTTGTTGTTGCATCCGACGGATGATATAGTTCACTCAGAACTCTTCTCAGCTAGAATGTCTGGCAGGCGGCGAAGATGGGAGCAACGTACTCTATTTCTATTGTAGATAAAGCAACAATTGGTTGCTTCTTTGAGGACCAAGATACAACTCCGGATCCAAAATGGAAGGCATATCCTGAAGTGCTCTTTCGATCATCTACGCTACCGGCCCAATCACTCTCACTGTAGCCAATCAGCTCAAGCTGGTCTTGTCTAGTGTAGTGAATTCCATGGTTCCTCGTGCCATTGACATATCGCAGGATTCTCTTGCCTGATTTCCAGTGAGTGTCTTTCAGAGTCTCCATAAAACAACTTATTGGACTGACTCTGAACATTAGATCTAGCCAAGTTGTAGTCAGGTACATCAGGATTCCAACTAACCTTTTATAGAAAGTTGGGTCAACACTTATGTTGTTGTCAGTCTTGCTCAACTTCATACTAGTGGCTACTAGGGTGATGGCAGGTTTGTTGTCCTCCATCTTAAAACACTTCAGGACATCCTTAGCATACTTGCCCTGAGAAATGAAGATGCCATCTGCTGATTGGTCAACTTCAATACCAAGAAAAAATTTCATCAGCCCCATGTCTGTCATTTCAAACTTGATCTTCATGGCTATTTTGAACTACGCAAATAGGCTGCTGCTATTGCCAGTATATATCAGATCATCCATGTACAAGCAGACGATTAGCATCTCACCTGCTTCATTTGTTTTCAGGTATAGGGTGTGCTCATATGGGCATTTTTTAAACCCATTATCCTAAAATTAGTCGTCAATTTGGTTGTACCATGCCCGAGGTGCTTGCTTCAGCCCATACAGGGTCTTCTTCAGCTTTAGGACCTTGTCTTCTTGCCCTTGTATTTCATAACCGGGTGGCTGGTCTATGTAGACCTCTTCTTTCAACACTTCGTTCAGGAAGGTAGACTTGACATCCATCTGGTACACACTTTAGCCTTTCTGAGCTACAAGTGCTAGAATCATTCTGACTATGTCAATTCGGGCTACAGGTGCATACACCTCATGATAGTCAACTCCTGACTTCTTCTTGTAGCCTTTCGCCACTAATTTGGCCTTATGTCTGTCAACTTCTCCTTGGGCATTAAACTTCATTTTATACACCCACTTGACCCCAATGGTCTTCTTTCCTACTGGAAGATTTGTTAGCTACCATGTCTCATTCTTTTCAATGGCTACTATCTCCTCATCCATCGCATTCACCCATTTGTGATTTTGACTTGCCTCTTCAAACTCCATTGGATCACACTCAGTAAATAAAGCAAAGTTAGAATATTCTTCATCTATCTGATTACGGGTTACCTCATAAATGTCTTGCAAGCTCCGAGTCTTCACAGGTGTCCTCAAATTTTGAATTCTACTTGTAAGTGTAGGTGACCATGATGATGAGGCTATGCTACTATTGGCACCACTATTGCTGCTTGAAGGTACAGGTGGTTGCACACTATCTTCCTCCAAGTTTACAGGTTCAACAATTGCTAGTTTAGGCTAAGTAGTATTTGATTTCCAGTTCCAGGCTTCATCCTCCAATAACTTCACATCATAGTTGATGACAAGTTTCTTTGTCACTGGATTGTATAGCCTGTATGCCTTTGCTTGTTCACTGTACCCCATGAAAATGCATTTTTTAGATTTGTCATCCAGCTTCCGTATTTTCTCATCTAGAACATGTGCATATGCAATGCACCTAAAAACTCACAAATGAGCCACACTTGGCTTTAGATTGTTCCAGGCTTCCTCAAGAATTTTATCCTTCACACTCTTGGTGGGACATATGTTCAACAAATAAACTACACATGACACAGCTTCTGCCTAGAACTCATGTGGCAGAGTTTTTGCCTTCAGCATGCTCCGTTCCATCTCCATGATAGTTCTGTTCTTCCTATTAGCTACACCATTCTGCTACGGTGTGTATCTAGCAGTGAACTGCCTTTGAATTCCATGCTGCTTACAGAAGTTGTGGAATTTGTTGGAGATGTATTCTCCTCCACCATCAGTTCTGAGAGTCTTCACATAATACCCGCTCTATTTCTCAACCATAGCCTTGAACTCCTTAAACTTCGCAAATGCATCTGACTTCAACTTGATGGGATAAATCCAGGTCTTTCGGCTGAAGTCATCAATGAAAGTCAGGAAGTATTTTGCCAGCATATGTGCTGGTCTACATGGAACCACAAATATCTGAGTGCGCCAGCTCCAATGGCTGTAATGCTCTCCAAGATTGTCCTATAGGTAATGTATCCCTATGCTGCTTACCGACCAGGAAACCTTCACAAACTTGGTTTGGTTGCTCAATAAGGGGTAAACCCTTCACCATCTGCTTCTTGTGCAGCAAATTAATGTTACTAAAACTCAACTGACCGAATTTGAGATGCCACAGCTAGGTAGCATCCTTCACAACTGCACTTAGAGACAATAATGATTCATTATGAATCTACAGCGAAAACATTTTGTTTTTCATCATGGACACGGTTGTGATTTGTCCATGCACTTTGTCTCTAATGGTACAGACACCGTCTTTAAACTGAATAGTGTGCCCCTTCTACACAAGTTGTCCAACACTCAGCAAATTGTGTTTCAACCCAGGCACATAATACACATCACAAATTTATTTTCTTTCTCCGTGCCGGGTGTGGATGAGGATCTTTCCTTTCCCCATCACGGGAACCTTGCATTTTTCCCCATATTGACTTCAGATTGGACTGTTTCATCCAATTGTGAGAACATATCTTTGTTCCCAGTCATGTGGTTGTTGCACCCACTGTCAAGATACCAAATATTTTTCTTGCTCTCCTCCTCAACACTGCAATTCAGTAACATATTTTCTCCTGCAACATTTCTAGCTTCTTTTGTATAATGGGCTTGCTGCTGATTCTCGTTCGCCATCCTCTTTATACACTATGAGATGTAATGGCCAAACATTTTATAGTAGTAGCATTGGACTTTTGACATGTCCTTCTGATTGAATCCCCTTTGTTGATTTTTGCCAGTGCCTCTTCCTCCTTACTGATGAAAGTTCTAGTTGGGCTCACTGTCGTTAGGGTTTGATCTCCCTCCTTGCTTGTTACTTCTCCCATGCTTGCCTCTACCTCTTCCACCTTGAGAACTAGAGGTGCTATGGTGGGAGTCTTGTCTACTGTTGTCTCGAACTGAGACTTGTGCCTTGAAAGCTTGCTCCAAAGAGGACTGAGTTGAATGACTCAGCCTCTTCTCATGTGTCTACAGAGAACCCATGATTTAATTCACTGAAAGGGTTGTCAGATCCCTTGACTCCTCTATTGCAATTACAATAGAATCAAATTTAGCTGGAAAACTTCATAGAATTTTCTCCATGATCCTTTGATTCTGCATAATTTCACCATTCAACCGCATCTGGTTGATGACATCAGTTGTTCGGGTGAAGAAGTCGCTCATCGACTCGGACTCACTCATATGTAGGTTCTCGAACTCCCTCCTAAGCATCTGCAGTTTTACCAACTTCACTTTGTTGGTGCCCTAGTACGTACTGTCCAAAATTTCCTAGGCCTATTTGGCCTTGGTGGCTGATGCAATCCGTAGGAAGATGGTCTCCTCAACCGTTTGCATGATATAGAATAGGGATTTTTTATATTTCTTTCAGTTCTCCTTCAGAAGATCTTTGTCCGCTTGGGAGAGGGCGGCCAGTGCTGCTGCATCTACTGGTTTCGGGTAACCATTCTCGACGAAATCCCACAAATCTTGAGACCCAAAGAGAATCTTCATCTGGATGCTCCAATAATTGTAGTTCTTGCCGTTAAATCGCAAGATCTGCAACTGCATGGAATTGTTTTCGAAAGCCATGCTTCTATCTCCGCGTCACGGCACCACAGGCTCTGATACCAATTTGAAGGAATTAATTAAAATTCCAAATCGCGTCACGACAGCAATGCTTCACGAATTAAATCACGTTAAAATTGCGTCAGTAAAAATTACTTCGGGGAATTATGAGCTTCGGGAGGAACTTCAGGGAAAATACTCCCGAAGTAAGTACTTCGGGGGAGAAAGTGCCGAAGTAAAATTACTTCGAAGAAATAGCTCCCGAAGTAAACACTTTGGGGAAAAAACTGTCGAAATCAAACTATTTTTTCTCTCCTTGTAGAAACACCCAGAAGGCATATTCCTCCAGTATTTTATGTGAATAGAATCCCTGAACGTTCTACTAGCCAGAATCCATTAAACTACACAACCAGGCCATTAGGAGCAGCATATCACAGTTGGAACATAGATGGCCAGTCGACCGATGTCATAGAAATCATAATCCAAAAAATGGCTGGTTGGGCAAACCAATTATTCAGAGAAGAGGGTATTAATCAAGCACAAGTAGTCGATATGCTCATACATGGATTCACTGGAAAACTGCAGAAGTGGTGGGAGACATTACCTAAAAATTTTCAAAGAAGAAATCCGAACTTATGTTTAGGTCGAAAGAGATGTAGATGGTAGAAAAATTCCAGGTACTTCTCAGCCTTCTCAGATCACAAGACTCCTATATTACTTGACAAATATTTTTTTAGGCTCTTTAAGAAAAGAAGAAAAAATTGGTGAGCAAAAAATGATGCAAATGATCTGTTGTGATATTTCCCTCTATCCAACATATTTCAAAGTTTTTTCCATCTAGCCTATGAGACTAGAGATCCTTCAAATCCTATGTTTAAGCAAAGATTCCTAATAGGACTCCCAAAGAGATTAGGTGATTATGTTCTATAGCACTTCAAAAAACAATCCATTAATGATCTATCTTGGGAAGATCTTAATCAAATTATTGAAGATACCTTAGTCCAGCTATGCATAGCAAACGAGGTCAAGTAGTTAAGCCAAAGGCCATCATAGAATCTGCCTACCAGAAATTTTGTTTACCTGATTATGGTTGTAAAAAATCCAGTGCAAACATAGCTACTGAAAGGTTAAACAAAAAAAGACTTTTAAAAAAGATAAGTCATGTTCATGTCCTCCTCAGAAATGGTCATCCCGCGACATAAATTCAGATAAAGAGGAAAAAGACAATCAGGAAAGAAATGTTAAAATTGTGAATAGCCAGGACATTTTACCAATAGATGCATAGTTCCTAGGAAAAATAAAATAGGCGCCATTCAAAAAAATTATAATCATCAACCAGATCCCAAACAATGGGAACTTGTTTCTGAATATAGTATGTCAGATTCAGAATCCGAATCAGAACAGCAATATGAAATTGATCTTGCTGCTTATGATTCAGATGTCCAAATACAATATTTAGATGAAGATAAATTCTATGAAACCCCATATGGGGATAGTGAATATGATAGTACAGAATGGTATATAGGGGCAATTACACAAGGTACAGTAACTCTCTCAAAAAATATTAGTTCAAAAGAAATCATGAGAGTCTACAGAACAACCCTTTGACTATAAGATTACAATCAAAAGATTGACTGCTCTAGAATCCTTGTTTGTCTCTAGGTTTAGAGAAGAAGCAAATTAGAAAAAACAACAAAGGAATATTCCTTGTGCAGATATCATAAGTGCGAAAGAAATGATTCGTACAGAACAAGAACAAAAATCACACTCCTCGGTTACAAAGACAATCCCTAAAATCTACAAAGAAATTAATGAGCTCAAGGATAACCTGACGGTTGTTAAAGAGCAGATTGCAGTATTACAGTCTTCTTCTTCTAAAGGGAAACAGCCTACCAATAATGAATTTGAAGAATGGTGTAACATAGAAGATGATACTGAAGAGGACTTCAAGGCAAAGCCTCTTAAAATTAATGCAGTTGGACACCATACTTATGTAGAAGTCACTATTGCATGGCCAAATTAGAAGCCTTATACTTTGTTTGCTATGATGGATCAAGGAGCTGCTAGAAGTATTATTCATCCTAAGGCAGTCAGAAAAGATAAGTTGCTTCCTTATAAACACACACCAAGGCAGTCAGAAAAAATAAGTTGCTTCCTTATCAACACACACCATTTTTCTTCTATAAATGGTGAACCTCTAAATATAGAATTCTAGGTCTCAAAATGTCCATTACAGTTTGGTGATATTATTGTCTACCATGACTTTGTTGTCTTTGTGTCTTCATATGTCATGGTCTTAGGGTTAAAATTATACAATATGCATTTACTCATCCCAACTGAGATAGATAAAGTGTGATTCAGAGTTGACATTTGAGGCCAACATACACCAACAACATTGTAAGTAGGATGTGGTACCTCAAGAGAGAAGGAAACGATAACAACGGTCGGATTAATATGACGTCCTGGAACCTAGAGGACACATTCCCAAAAGATCACGATGATAAAGGCGAACTCTCCAGAAACACCATGCCAAGCTCCAAAACCAATCTTGCCCAAGATCCAAAGGTTATCATTCCAAATTTTCCATATCTCCTCGAATAGCGTCCTCATCCGAGCAATCATTCCCAATATAAGCTTGAGCCTTCCAATCCCTGAGTGCCAAATTCAAATTGCTTCGTTGTGTTCATTAATGCCAACTTCTAGCTTTTATAGCATTTTTCTCAAGCCTCCATCCATAAATTCACATTTGTTCCTCCTTGCAAAACCATCATCTCCCTGGTTGTCTTTCTTCCTCTCTGGCGCAGTAAACCCTTTGACCCTCACGTCCCTGTTTTTCTTTCTAGATCCTTCCCCAACCCCCATCGCCATTTCACCATGAGTTTCATCAAACCCAAAAAAATTGTTTGCGACCCCTTTGCTGAGATAATTCTTAATGAGCACCACTTTTTTCCCTTCCTCCATTTGTTCTTTGGTGAGGAGCTCGACATCACCATAGCCTTTCTAGAGTTGTGGGATAATTGCTTTGTTACAGTTCGAGGGTGCAGCTTCTATGTGGATCTCAACATTTTGTCCATGATTAATGGGCAGAATCCAAAAGCACGTTCAATCCTCAAACATACGCACAACTGGGAGGTGGAATTCAAGGGGTTCAAGGATAACGAAAGGATTTATAAATGCACCAAGCAAGGAATCTATAGGAGTGACTTGAACACCCCCTTGAATGACATGATAAATCCAGTCATGGAGTTCATCATTGTTGATGACCCCGAAAAAGTCCTCTGTACTTATCTTTTGACCTTCGTGAATTATTTTCGTGATTCAATCCCCTCAACATCCCCTTGTTTTTCCTCAATTTCATCAACTATTCGATTACGACCTGTAGGAGCAAGAAAGGCCATGACCTCCCTCTCCATCAAGGCATGTTCAAGATAATTTAAACCGATGTCATGGATCACAGTCCTAAGGCCAACCCAAGCATCCCCAACCTAGCCAAACCTATAGGGCCCTCTACCCACCTTCCCCTTAAAGAAAAAATGAGGAAGGCCATTGAGACTTTCACGGAGCTGAAGGTGAGGAAAAGCATTAGTTTTGAAAGCACGGAAGGGCCCATAAGGAAATTTGTTCACCTCCAAAATTAGGCATCAAATATGAGAATGAAGAGGCAGATGATGAGGCGAGGCGGCTGAAGGAATTCATTATCTCTTCCATGATAGACATGATGAATGCCATAGTCAATTCAATCATTGACATTAGGGAAGGCCTTCAAAATCTATTCTTTGAAGGTTACAATGGCCAAGAGGTTGACGACAGGTCTAAAGCTAAGGAGGTGATTGTGGTCAAATAAGAGCCTAAGAAAACTGGTCAAGGCAACACCAAGGACGAGGACAAGATCTCCGCTAAGGAATAATTTCCTCAAATCCTTACTTTTTGCTTCTATGGCTACCCTGCGCGGAGCCTATTCCTTTTTTTCTTAATTTTTTGCATCTTGTTCCTATGGTTGCCCTGCGTGGAGCCTTTTCCTTTTTACTCTATGAGATTATCATATTAGGCAGTGTCTTTTTTTCCTATTTCCTTAGGTCTGAGGTTGCATCCTTTGGTTTGCTTTTCTCTGTTCTAGGCTTAGGGTATCGTCCCTTATTGTTAAGTTTTTCTATTTACAGCAAGCATGGTTATTTTGTATCAAGATTTTGGGAACCTTAAAACCCTTTTAAGCAATGCAATTCTTTTAATTACCAAAAAAAAAATTTCTCATAGTACCCATAAACAGAATAGAATATTAAATATCCAACAAAGTCTGATTGAGGCATCCATTGCTCATCTTAAGCTCAATGTAGAATATTTAAGGATTTCTTCACAAATACAGACTCCACAAAGTAAGTAGTGGATAGAAGCCCTCAAAGCATGGATAATTGATAAGTATACACAAATTCATCCATGTGCCTTTTGGAATAAAGAAAATTACCTAGTGTATCTCCCCTTGAAGGATGAACATATAGATCCACCTAAAAATTTTGATGCAGCTCAAATGTCTCAACAAGAAAGGAAAGAATTTCAACAAGAAATTTTAGATCTCCTTGCTAAAGGCCTGATCAGAGAGTCTCGTAGTCCTTGGAGTTGCAATGCATTCTAAGTAAACAAATATAGTGAACAAATCAGGAAAGAAAAGGTTGGAAGTCAATTTTAAACCCCTAAATAAATAGTTGCAATTTAAAAGGCATATTATCCTAGAAAAATTATAACTGCTCACTAGGCTTGCAGGAATTCATGTATATAGTAAGTTTGATTTAAAATCAAAATTTTGGCAGATAGATATTGTATAACCAGCTAAATACAAGATAACCTTTATTGTCCTACATGGACAATATGAATGGAACACCATGCCATTTGACCTCAAAAACACTTCTAGTGAATTCCATAAAAGGATGGATATGATATTCAAACATTTTAATTTTATTATTGTATATATAGATGATATTTTAGTACTCAATTAATCTTTAGAAAAGCATTGGAAGCATCTTGACAGTTTTACCAATATTGTACAAAATCATGGTTTAGTTTTATCCGCAACTAAAGTTAAGCTTTGCCAAACTAAAATCAAGTTTCTAGGGACAAAAAATGGCACTATAAAACTCCAACTACATGTACTTCAATATGTTGATAGATTCCTAGACTAGATAACTGATAAAAAAATAACTCCAAAGATTCCTTGGTAGTCTGAATTATATTTCTGGTTTTTACAAGAATATTGCTCATGATACGAAAAATCTTACAATAAAGACTAAAAATAATGTCCCCTGGTCTAACAATCAAGAAAATCAAAGCACATTGCCTCAGATGTAGTATGGATAGCATTCTTGAAAAAATAGATAGAACATGGAGAAGTCATCTGCAAATATGCAATAGCTATCAAAGAAATGTGCTTTCTGGGTAAGTGAGGAGGCATATCAGGACATGCCAAATGATCTAGATTCTAGGGTGATGCAGGTAAAGGATCATATTTGGGGTCCAATTTGAACCCCATAAACAAAAAGGGATCTTTTTTGGGTTCAATTTTTTCTAGGGAAAACCCTAGGAAGATATCTATTCTAGATACTATAAGAAAAAAAGACAATTTTGATGGAGGAAACCCTTTTTGGAACCATTGTTTCAAACAACAAAGGACAACTGGAGTGTTGCAAGTGCAAGAGGACATCTCGAGTGTTACAAGTGCAAGGCAACATCTCGAGTGTTGCAAGTGGAGGACAACATCCTTGTGGTTCAAGGGTATGAATAGGACATCCAGAATAAGGTAGATGAGTTAAAAATAGTCTGATTTATAATTTCATTGGACCATGACCAAGTCTATCAGCCATTAAAAATTGGATCTGCCTAAAACAAGCATTAAGGGTGAAGCTTTTGTAACCCTAATGTCCAAGGATTTTTCCTAGTATCATTTATTTAGGAAGAAGACTGCATTAAGAATTTTACACGTGGACCATGGTTCATGGGTTTTTCAAGTTTTTATATACGACCATGTGAACTGGGGTTTAACCTAAATCAAGAGGTTGTGAACAACATCTAGTTTGGCCCAAATATTTGGTCTTCCAATGAAATTTTAGGTATAAAAGCCCCTATAGGGCATTAGGAATGTCTTAGGGTAATATGTTATGATAGCCTTAGAAATAGATAAAACATATCAAGGAATTTATGCATGAATATGCATTAAAGTAGATCTTCAATGTTGTAGGCATTGGTTTTAGACCTTAGAAGAAAAAGTAGTGCAAAATCCACTAAATGTAAATAATTGTAAATGTAATGTAAATGACATTCAAATGCATAATAAAATGTCTATGTAATGGAATGCAAATGTAACAGTAGACAAAATAACAATCTAACGCAATTTAATGATGTGATTTGATAAATTGCAATAGACTAGAGTTTATTAAGAGTAAATGTGAATGTCCAAATGAGGAGACGATTGGGTGGTGCGCTTTCTTGGGAAATCATTGTTGGCAAAACCCAAGACACAAGTTTAAATAGACCGTCCCTCCTTCATTTGATACTACTATCCATTCATCTATGTATCCATCTAGAGTGTGTAATGCATATTGAAGATATCTAGTATGTCTAGGGAAAGACTAGAGCCGTGTATTGGCAAGCCATATGTGCAAAAAATAGCATGTAAGTAGATTGCATATGCATTGTGTGGTATTTTTTTATGTCGTACCATTGGGTATTGCAAATGACTCATCCTCTATCTATGTTCAATGCAAGGTTCCACGAGCTCGGAGGACAAGGGGATGAGTTTCAGGGATGATGGAGGACGACAAGCCAATTTTTGGGGAGAGTTGGAGGACAACTGGCATAATACTATAAACAAATAGAAATTTTGAGTAATCTACAAATTATACACAACAAAAATAAAAAATACTAAAAACTTACAAATTTAGAATAATCTACAAATTCTACACACAACAAAAATGAAAAATACTAAAAACTTAAAAAGTATGCATGTTCTTAAGACATGTTTCAATGTAGAATGAAGTTAGCTCTTAGCCTATTACTAAGTGCAAAAAGTATAAAAGTATTAAAAAATAATAATAATAATTTAATAATTTACATAAAAAAATGAAAAATACTAATAGTTTAAAGTTTAAACTTTACAACAAAAATATTTAAAACTTAGAGGACATTAAATTTTTTAAATAATTTTAATTTTACAACAAATGTCAAAAATAAAAAATACCAATAGACTTCAAACTACATTATTGCACTAGCTCACTCATTCTTAACTGGTATTAATTTATAATAAAATTTACATACAGTTAGAACTATCACTCCTAACTGATATTAATTTATAATAAAATTTACACACTTTTTTTTTGAGAAAAAGCTAGATTATATTAATTCATAGACTAGAACAATACAATATTATGGAGCTAATACTATCCACCAACTAAAAAATAAAATGAGGTGGATAAGGAGTAAATAATCCATAACTGAATATACATAAGAATAGAAGCTAATAGCAACAAAAAGACTATAGTTATATCTTGCTGTAATACACCAGATATCAACACTCATATGTGGGAGAGCATGTTATATGGAGAAATTATGTGCATGTCTTCCGTGATATCTTTTGAAGTCTTCAAAGAAGAAATAGAGGTAATCAAAACTTGAACTTGCTCATCATTGTAAATTGCCTTCTTTCTAGTTTCCTGTTTAGTTTCTAGTTGGACCTTATAAAGATTCTAAATCATATGAGAAAGTTGATGAATTCTATCAATAACATCTCGAGATGTGCTAGAAGTCCCATATACTTGGGAATGAATGTGTCCCACATGTAACAAAAGATAAAATGTTAAGTCTGCTAATAATATATCCCATGGAGGAGTAGATATAGTAAACACCTTTTTGCATTTGTACTTCCAAATATGCTTGATAAGGATGATTCTACAAACATCCTAGATTTTGGGGCATTGATCCAGCTGAGAAAAACTAAGTAGAGAAAGATTTCAAGATCTAGTGAAAGATGGAAAAATAAAGGTGTATAAGATATCCCAAAATTGTTTAGCCATGTCACAAAACCAAAACAAGTGAATAAGAGTTTCTAAATCATTACAAAATTGTATTGAGGGGAAATATGTAAAATTGAGACCAAAATTTCAAAAGTTAAAATTTTTTTATGCAAAATTCATCATCCACGAAGTTGATTTTTGGATTCAACAAGAACTTTATAAATTTGAGTAGAAAGAGACTTCCATTGGGCATTGGTAAAATTCACTTGCCACTTGACATTAAGGACACAAAAGATTTTTGTATATCCAACTAGAAGTAATGGAAGATATTATATGACCATTAAGCCATCTCTAATCATTCCATATATTATGGGTAGTTGTTCCCAACTTTATAAGGACCTCACAAGGTATGAAATCCACAACTAAGCCACAACTAAGGGATGAAGGTGCATTAAGGACCTTATCCTCCCAAGGGGTTTCTTTCCATTTACCTTTGTGAGTATCTAGAGATATTCTATAACGAAATAGGTGCTTCTAGTTTTCATCACCAATAATGGATCTAGCAACCCATTTTGTAGCCAAAATTTTGCTCTGGGTAAGAGGATCAATGATGCCTAGACCTCTTAAAGCCTTAGGTTGAGTACAAAGTTTCTAAGATATGGGTGTCATTCCCACCTTCCCATTCCATTTAGTCCATAAAAAATTATGAATGGTCTAAGTTAATTTGTTATAGGCCACCTTGGGGGCCATCCAACAAGAGGAGTAATAAATGTGAGAGGCTACCATAATTTTATTCGCAATTTAAATTTTTCCTACTAAGGAAAGAAACTAATCTAACCAAACATTAATTTTTTTTTTAGTCTTTCCATAACCCAATTCCACATATCCTTAGGAGAGATATCCCAAAGGAAATTTCCAAATAACACACAATCATACCATGAGGGATGATTTTCCACTCAGGTAAGGATTTGTATCCACGAGGAGAGGAAGAGATATAGAAGACTTCAATTTTGAGTCATTAATACGAGAACCAAAGACATCATAAAACAATTGAACAATCTCTTTAGCCATTTCCACCTCTTTTTGGGTATTTTGAATCAAAGGAAGAAAATCATTATCAAAATGAGAGTTAAGAGCATGCTTATTCCCAGGAACCTTAATACCTTGAAGGAGGCCATCATAATAAGCCTTATGCAGAAGATAACCAAGAGCATTGATAGCCATAATATACAAAAAGGATCAAGGGGGAAATCCTATTTGATAGACCATTAAAGAGGGAAGGAGGGGGAAAGAGCTCCATTAACCTAAACACAAGCTAAAGCATCACCAAAGAGCATACCAATTTGATTATAAAATTTTGGACCAAAGCCAAGCTAAGAAAGCATACTAAGAATAAAATCCCATCTGATTCTATCATAAGCTTTATAAAAATCTAACTTAACCAAGAGGACATCTTGATTAGATTTGATAGCCCATTGTGAAGTTTACTAGGCTATCATAAAATTATCTAAAATATAACAACCTTTAAAAAAAGTAGATTGTTCAGGGTGCACAATTGCTTGAGCAACAAATTTTATTTTTAAAGCTATATATTTAGCTATGATCTTGTATGAAACATTGAGGAGGGTAATATGTCTCCAATTGGATATTTGGTTACAAGTCGTACCTTTAGGAATTAGCTTGATAAACCCTTCATTGATAAAAGCTCCAAGGGAACTTTTATGGAGTGCTTCCAGGTAAACATGATGAATATCATAGGAAATAATATGGTAAAAAAAATATAAAACTCCATTGTAAGACCATCCAAGCCAAGAGCTTTGTCATTCTTCATAGAAAAATGAGCAGTTTGTAAATCATTCACAGAAAGAGGATATTCAAGTTGATCCTGAATAATGGGGTCTACTAGAGTGGGAATATATTCCTGCATATATTTCATTAAGATACATTGGATTTCATCCCTTGGCTCCACTATAAAAAGTTGAGAGAAATTAGCTACAAAAATATTCATGATCTCTTTAGAGTTGGAAAGAGAATGACCTGAAGGGTCCTCCAACTCTGTGATCCTTTCTGAAATATTCTTATGTTTGAGGTAGTTAAACAAAAATTTAGTTTCCTTTCCTCCATAGGAGATCCAATTGAGGATATATCTAACATGTGCCCCTCTAGCATGATAAGACTCATAAACTCTAGCCTAATTTTCAATATTAGCTAGATCTCATTGAACAACAATGTTAGTAGGGTCTTTCATAAGCATGGAATGAAGATGAGAGATCTCCTTATGAAGGTGAATCTCTTGAATATTCTTCCTCATGGAAATAGAGCATCCATGCCATCTAAGGGATGAAACCATATTGGAAATCGTTTTTTTAGCCAGTATTATCAGTTGGTCTAGGAAATCTATTCCAGACATGCTCTACAAAGGTGACAAAAGACATGATTATCAAGGTGGGACACATTTAATTTGAAAGGAAGAAACATGGGATTAAGATATATAGAGAAATTTTGAATAGAAGATAATATAGAAAGGTGATCATACAAAGTAGTGTGAGAAAGGACGTGAACTTGCTCGTGGATGGAGAATTTATCTAGGAAATAATTACTAAAATAAAATTTGTCTAGATGAACAAGCTTCCTAGAAGAATCTTGATGATAGTTGGACCATGTAAACCAGTTATCTCTATGATATGAGGCTTTACCAAAGAGAGGGTCATGCACACCTAAATGATTATGATAAAACAACCAACTACCAAATTCAACATTAGAAAGGGGTCTACTACTAGTCCAACTTTTATCATTGGGATTCTCAATCATATTAAAGTCACCTCCAAGGATCCATTCTACAGGAGGGAGAGAAGTAGCTAACCATTACCAAAGGGCTATATGAATAGGAGGGTTATTAGGAGAATATATAGAACAAAATTCAATAACCTAAGAGTTAAGATCCAATCTAACCCACACACAACGATGAGCAGGGTCTTCACCATGCTCTAGAATAGCATAACAAAGAGACTTAGTGATGGAAAGTGTAGCACCTTCTTTACCATTAACATGAGAAGTAGTATAGGAAGATGCATATCTAGCACCAATGATATTTATACAATGGGTGAGAGTGTGACTAGTGACTTTCGGTTCTTGAAGGAAAAGAACAAAAATATAATTTTCAGCAACTTTTCAAACTTGAAACTTATAGTAAGGGAGGGAAATCCCCCTAACATTCTAGGATAGAATATTTAAATTCATGGGGGTGATTTAAAGGCTACTCGACCTCATGAATTAGAGCCTTAGAACTACTTCATTAAATATTAAATAGAGAAAAAATGATTTTACTATAAGCTTAAGCTTTTATAGGAGAGTTGGTTACAACCACACTATTTTTAGTAGTTGGAAAGCGCAGGGTTCAAACCATAGGGGTTGCATCCACCAAACCTATTCCACCTTGTTTTATAGCTCGATGTAAAATGGAGAACTGAGTGCTCGAGATTCGTGCCATCATCATCAATATGGTATGCACTCAAAGGATTTGGATCAAACTACTACCTTTGCAATAGGCTTCCCCTAAGGTTTGAACCTGGGTCTCTTCTTGGTAAGTGCCTAGCTAGACTAGCACTTACCAATCCACCTAGCCCTTAGGGGTAGCTTAAGCTTGTTTTATAATAATATACTAAATGGATATTAAAGAGTAATATTGATTCCTTTATACTATATTAAATTTTTTCTTGGGATCATCATAACGTTTGGCAAGATGGTTGGATCTGACTTTTACCTGCCACTTAATTGTTTTTCAATTATATTTTGTAACGAATGGCCAACATTGAAACTTTAAATTATATTTTTAGATAGAAACCTGACTCATCAGAATAAAGTCTAAATCTAGTTATATCAAATAAATTGATGTGACTAAGATGAAAAGAGAAGAAAACATTTTCAAAATCTTAAAAAAAAATTGAATAAAGATATTATATTTAGATTTTAAAATTGAAAAAAGATATTATATTTTGACAACATAAGTTTAAGAGTAGGTTGTATATTATACATGGATAACATAAATATAATTTAACTAAATATGTGATGAAAATCGTCAAACCTATGAACATAGAAAAATTAAAAAATACTTTTTCTTTTACATTAAGGTCAGTAAATGGAGGAAGTTTCCACTAAAAAATATCTCGATGCAAGCCTTCTATTTTATATTCCTCTATAATCATATATATATATATATATATATATATATATATATATATATATATATATATATATATATATATATATATATATATATATATATATATATATATATATATATATATATATATATATATATATATATATATATATATATATACCTATTCTATCATTTAAATTGAGAACTAGAGTTAGGTAATTTCACAAGAAATCAATGGTAAAGGGTATCTTGCTTCTTTTTGTAATCAATGAATGGGCACTATGCAATGAAATTTAGAAGCGAGAAATCAATGTTTAATTTATCCCCATCATCTAGAATTAATATATTTCTATCATTGTATACATTAAACCTCCCCATCGAGGGTTTGGTAAACAGGATCTGTTTAAAATGTTTCCTTAATTGTTATTGTTATGTGAATGCGATCAAAATATGAATATGAATGCAGGTTCTTACTGTTAAACAAGAAATCATAACCATATGATATGCTGAGGTTGTCTACAGTAGCGTACGAGACACTACGATCAAAGTTCAAAACCTTGAATTTCACTATCAAAGCTGCTATTAAATTCGTAGACCAAATGACCACACTAGGGCCTCCTAAGCATCCCTATGGATGCCCAGCCATCCCTACAGGGAAACCCAACCATCCTTAAGGATGGACACCTAAGGGATGTTGTCATCCTGGGGATAGTGGGGAAACATCCTCGATGCCATCCCCTCATACCCGGGATGCAAGGTATGGGGGGTTACATCTCTTAGGGGGGATGCATCCTTGTGGAACATAGGTTGAGTGTAATTTGTATGTAATGTGAATTCCATTGGTAGTAGGTATTATCATTGCAGTCTAGCATGGAACAAGGGAGCTGTAGTCCAGAATGCAGTACAAGTGGAATTTCCAAGAGTGTCATTCCAATAGTGATGGAGCATGCCATTCCAGTAAGGTGACTATGTCTGTTCTAGTGCAAGTTGTTGTTCCAATGGTGTGGATCACTTATCGTGCTAGTAATACTTGATCCTATTGTTCCAACACTTGCTATTCCAACACATTTTTGTGCTAGTGGAATTGTCATTCCAATAATTCTAATGATTGCCATTTTAGTGCAAGTGTCATGTCATTGTATGTCATTCTAGTGGGATTGTCATACTAGCTAAGTTTTGATGTCATTCTAATACAAAATGATGAACATAACTACATTGACTACAATCTTGTTTTGCCCCTAATATGTCATCATATTCCTCTACCTCTGGAATGCTTACCACCATGCTACATTTGGCATCGTTGCAATTATCAAATTAGAATTGGTTCCAATTTATGAAAGATTAACATGTGTGAAGTGGGAGGAGGTGAATGATAAATTCACTACCACAAGGACATGGAAGACAAGGTCATGTAGAGAACTAGATTCCTATAAGGAGAAGTGCAAGGATTCTTTAGCAACGACGTGTTGAGAAAAACATTTCCAACCAAGTACTACAACCTTGAGAGACTGAACTTGAGGATCCAATAGATAAACATATCTAGAGTCCTTAAGAGGAGGAAAATCTAAGAGAAACACATGATGTAGAAAAATTATTGTTAACAACAAAAGAAGTTAATTAAAATATGAGAGAAAATGAAGCAACTATGGAGAAAAAACATGTAAGTGGAAGCGCTAATGTGGAGAGAGCATGTAGAGAAAATAATTAGAAGGTAACATTGAAGCAAGAGTGGGTAGGTTTATCGAGAGGTGTAGAGGTTAGGAATAAGGCACCAAAGCAACTATGAGAGAGTGCTTAGGAAACTAGACCAAAAAACAATACATGTGTATTCATGAAGGAGGTTGTGAAGTGCTGATATCCATCTAAGATTATTTTCTAGTGCTAGTATGTGAGGTGAACAAGTGGTAGAATGACATGAATAAAAATATCCACCCATGGTGACTATGCAATAAGTAGCAACTGCAAGAAATCAAAAGTGCTCAACATTTCTAAGTGATGGGAAGGAAGACCTAGAATTCCATATAGGAACATGTGTAACCATATGGCAAGAAAATAGAGTGGAATATGAGCAAGCATGGTTAAGATTATTTCTAGCAACACTACAAGGAATCACAATGGGCTATCACTTGAAGAAGATAAGAGGCCAATCCTTTACATCATGGGAAGCATTAACAAAAGCCTTTATTCAATAATTCAAAATACTTAGAGATGATATCAATATCATCAGAGAAATCTATTCCATGAAGCAGAAGAAGGACAAGGATGTTAAGTCCTATATTATAATACTAAAGAAAATAATTGATAAGATGGAATTTGTACCAACATATGGATTACAATGACAATGGTTCCTCAATGGGTTACTGCCAAAATATAAATATAGTGCCACCAAATTTATACGAAGAGGTATACAATAGAGCAATTACACTTTCAAATTATGCAAAGCAAATGACAACAGGCCTAAGTCACTATAAAAAATCTGATTCTAATAGTGATTGTGATTTCTTACACATGGCACTCTAGGAAATCAAAAAAAACTTATAAAGGATGAAATGGGATGCAAAGGAGGAAAAGAATAAAGAGAAACAAATATTTGGTGTTTTGATTGAAATATGGAAGGACACTCAAATATCACTTGCCCTGAAAACTTCTTCGATAATATATATGAAGTGAAATGCCATGCAATTATAGACTGTTCGTTTAACATAAGGAGTATGAGACACCAAACCTTATCAGTATAGCAAGAAGCAAAGGAGGAAAAATAAATCACGTCAAATAATGGATAAGCAAAAACAACCAATGAATATAGAAACAACTATTAATGGAGACAATTAAAACAAGTCCCTCGACAACAAGGAGGATAGATTCGATTGCAATATGATGAATATAGTAGACCTATTATTCAATATCAAAGATGCCAAGATTGGAGGAACTTCACATGTGATTTCCAAAACCCAAAAATCAAATATAACTCTAGAAATAATAACTTGATGTGTCGTTGGTGTAGACTAAGTAGTCATAAGGAGACCAATTACTCAAATATAGTGAGCATAAGAAAATCATAGAATGTCAATTTCATTGACATTAAAGAGCCTCAAAAAAACCAGAGGCACAAGAAAAATAATGTGCTTGTAGTTACATGGGGTCAAGAGAAGAAGGTAGACCAATACCCCAATACTTACATGGATAAGAAGAGATGGCAGGAATCACATGACTTAACAGAAGAAGAAATAAGGAATACCAAACAAAAGCGAATCCTCAAAGATAAAAAGTTTAAGAAGCCTATAGAGAAGATGTCATCCGAAGAGATGGTAGCACAAGTACTGAATACGATAATGGAAGTTAAGGTGTCAAGTTTAATTAGTGGTTTACCATATTTTTATGCAATGGTAGGATAAGTAATGCAGCCAATGAGAGTAATGGAGTTACAAATCCAGTAGATGGAAATTGAGAAGAGAAAGGATAAATTTATTGATCCAATTGTATTGATGATTTATGTTGGCAAAAATCCAACATTAATTCACATTGATTTGCTAGACCATAAGTTGACTCAGGTGATCATCGATAAGGGATCGAGTGTTAACGTCTTTCTAGAGAAGACATGGAAGGAGATTAAAGCGCCATTTTTATGGTATCCCAATTTCAAGGTATATTGAATGAATGAGCATGGAATTGAAATGAAAGGAGTCTTAAATGACTCAAAAAATCAATATTATTAATCAAAACTTTGTCTAGGACTTCCTTGTGATAACCATATAGAAACCAATATATGATGCATTGCTAGAGAGTGGATGGTTGTGCATGGAAAATGTGAATCACAACTAGGAGAAGGATCAACCTGCATTTAAAAAATGGTAACACAAGTATATGATCAATCTAAAATATCAGTTTGTAAGTGAAGATATCGCAATATTCATTGAGTCATATAGTTTGTCTACAAAGGAAGACAATGAACATAAACCAAATGATGGAGTGCTACATATAGAAGAGTTTACAGAATATGAGGGTAAATCAAATAGTGGATTTCTCCATTGGAATATGGAGGACTATAAAATATTTTAGCCCACTTGTCTCTACATTTAGGCATAGGAGGACAAATAAAACCATGATAAACAAGGAGAAAGTGTGTTCGAGATTGGCAAAAGCAGTAAAAGGGAGAAACCCACACCAAAATAAGAATAATAAAAGTAAACCTTTCTAAAAAAATTGAAGAGTATACCATTTGTGATATTGTATTCGATGATAAGGCAACATACCTAATAGACATTTTCAAAGAAACAGGTAAACTGAAAACCATCAAGTACAAGGGGCCAAACATGGTGGATATTAATCTCAGCAATGAAGAGAAGATAATCCATTGTAAAGATGTCCAGGACCCAATGTTGAAGGTAGCATCTTTCAATATTTTTCTATAGTATAAATATATCTTCACATGGACCTATAAATATTTGAAAGGGATACCGTTAGAACTATGTGTACATTAGATTCAATTTATCCAGGGTGCATTACCAGTAAGGAGAAGGCCATACCAAATGTATCCTAAGTATGTAGTTGTAGTCAATGTGAAAATTTAAAATATTTTTTATACAACTATAAATTTTAAGATCACAATGAGCGAGTGGGTGTCACCAATCGTAATCACCTTAGATAAAGAAGCAAACCATATTTGCATATGTGTAGACTTTCAAAGTTTAAACGTTATGATAATTAAGTATCCCTTTCCAATGCCATTCATCAAGTTGATTTTAGAGGAGGTAATATAAAGTAGATTTGCATTAACCAAAACCATAAAATCCATAAAAAAATAGAAAACGAAGAAAATGCCAAAAGCTTTCTAATATTTCTTGCTTAGGATAATGGATCTTATAAATACTAACTACTTACAATTTCAAAATTCCTCCCTTTTGAATCGAATTTCCCTTTTCCCGCCTAAAACCATCTATGTCAAATTTGAATTTAGGGGGCAATTTTATAAGGTCATAACTTCGTGATTATTGCTCTGATTGAATTGCACGAGATATTTTTGAAAATAGCACGAGATGAATGAAGTAGGGTAATCTTTATATATTTAAGTTATGGCTTGCGGCTAACTAAAAATCCTCAAATTCGGCCTCTAAGACCTTCAAAATTCACCTGCAAGTTTTACTAGTTTTACAAAATTAAACATTTACAATTTTTTGGGTGATGCAAGATCACTCTTACACCACTGGATGCTCCTACATAAGACACCCAGGGTAAATTTATAAGTGACCTTCACTTCTCTGCTATTGGAGGGAAACCCAGGTGGTCAACCTCTGTCTTTGACAACCAAGTTGAATCTTCCACAGGCCTGCCCTTCCACTTAACAAAATATTCTTCATACTTCTTATTTCTGGTACTTTTTCCGATATGGGTATCTAGGATCTCTTATATCTCTTTCATATTTGGATTAGATGCTAGAATATTCCACAATTATGCTACTGGTCCCTCACCATTGTCTCTTTCATGGTATTCTTCCAAATCTAAAATATTAAAAATAGGTGATATGTTAAGCCCACTTGGCAATTCCACTTCATATGCATTTCTTGAATCCCATTTTTCTATGATTTTGCATGGTCCAAATTTCTTAATTTTTAGCTTGTTATAGGTTTTAGCATGAAACCTTTATTTTCTCAGATAGACCATAACTTCATCTCCCACTTCAAATTCCTTAAACTGTCACTTCTGGTCGGCCCTTGTCTTGTACTGAGTATTCATATTAGTAATATGCTTCTTCACTTCTACATGCAAGCTCTTCAGATGATTTACAAATTTCTCAGCCTTAGCACTACACTTTTCCCCTCTATCCATCTTCCTCAACTCGAAAGCATTTATTGGACTGCTCTCATATATGATCTGGAATGGATATTTGTTAGTACTCTTATTGAAAAAATTATTGTATGTAAATTTTGATTGTGGTAAAAGTAAATCCCATCCCTTGGGATTATCTCCTACCAAGCATCTCAGTATATTACTCAAACTTATATTCACCACCTCTGTTTGTCCATCAGTCTATGGGTGGTATGTAGAACTGAATTTCAAGTTTGTCTTCAATTTCTTCCATAGGGTCCTCCAAAAATACCCAAAAAACTTGGTATCTCTATTGGAAATAATACTCTTTGGTAGACCATGAAGTCGTACCACCTCTTTGAAAATAACCCTACAACATGAATTGCATCATTAGTTTTCTAGTAGGGAATAAAATGTACCATCTTTGATAACCTATCAACCACCACAAATATGGAGTCATTCCCCCTTTGTGTCCTTGGTAGACCAAGAACAAAATCCATATTGATGTCTTCCCATGGTATCTCTGGTATAGGTAATGGCTGATACAATCCAGTGTTCTATCTCACACCCTTGGCCATATGGCATACTCTACAACTTTGTACAAATATCTTCACATATTGCTGCAATTGTGGCCAATAGTAATTTTCATTAACAAGGCCCAACCAAAGTATCCAGTCAAACCTCCACTACTCCTTGACTAGATTCTCTCTCATTGAACTCCTTGGAATGCACAATTGGTTTCCTCTAAATAAAATTCTATATTGGATTAGAAAATCCAACCACTTAGTCCTATCCAAAGTAACAGGTGCCAAGAAAGCCCTCCAAGCCTCTAAAAAATCAGGATCTTTCTGGTACAAACTCTTAAGTTTTTCAAACCCTACAACTTTCACCTTCATTTTTGTCAATAAACATTGCCTTCTACTTAAGGCATCTACAACTCTATTTGACTTTGCACTCCTGTGCTTCAACACAAAGGTATAACTTTTTAGAAAATCAACCCACTTTAAGTGCCTCTAATTTATCTTCCCTTGGCTATTAATATACTGTAAGGCCTGATGATAAATATATAGAATAAACTCTTTTGGAAACAAATAGTGCCTCCACTTCTTTAGAGCCTGAACTATAGTGTAAAACTATTGATTATAAACTAAATACTTCTTCCTAGCATCATTGATTTTCTCACTAAAATAAGCAACAGGTTTACCTTCTTGACTCAATACAACTCCTATGGCATTACCACTAGCATGACAATCTACCTGAAATACCTTATTAAAATATGGAAGTGCCAAAATAGGTTGCTCTGTGACATTCTTCTTCAACATATCAAAGCTCTTATCTTCTCTTGGAGTCCACTTAAACTCCTTTTTATCCCCTTTCATTGTCTCTATTAGGGGTGCACAAATACTACTAAAATTTCTAATAAACTTTCTATAAAAACTAGGTAGACCATGAAATGCTCCTTGAGGTAGGCCAATCAATGATAGCCCTAACCTTTTCTGGGTCCATTTTAAGACCTTCAGTTGAGATGACAAATCCCAGATACACCAACTCCTTTTGCATAAAACTGCACTTCTTCAAATTAATTAGCAACTACTCCTCCCTTAGCTTCTCAAAAACTCTTCTAATATGCATCAGGTGCTCATCCAAGATCTTGCTAAATATTAAAATGTCATCCAAATAGATAACGACAAATTTTCCTAAAAACTCCTTCAATACCTCATTCATTAGCCGCATGAATGTGCTTGGTACATTGGTTATCCCAAATGGCATGACCAACCACTCATACAAACCCTCTCTAGTATTGAAGGTTGTCTTCCACTCATCTCCTTCTCTGATACGAATCTTATGATACCCACTCTTCAAGTCAATCTTGGTGAAGTACTTGGATCCACTCAAACAGTCCATAATATCATCCATCCTTGGCAATGGAAATCTATATTTTATGGTGATCTTGTTAAGAGCTCTGGAGTCTGTACACATTCTCCACTCCCCATATTTCTTAAGTTCTAGTACTGCAAGTAATTCACATGGACTTAAACTCTCTCTCATCAGTCCCTTTTTCAGTAACTCTTTGAATTATCTATTTAGCTCCTCACTTTCTACAAGAGTCATTTTGTGGGCTACTTTATTGGGTAAACTAGCTCCTAGTACCAAATATATGTGGTTACTGATCTTCCTCATTGGTGGTAATCCCTCAAGCACATTATCTGATATAATATCTAGAAATTCTTGTAATAGACCTGATACCTCTACTGGGAAATCCATGCATTGTTCTTATTTAACTCTAGGAATTAATGCATAGCACATATGCTCATGCTTTAGACCATCCAAAAACTTCCTACCATCAACTAAATAGATTCTAGCACTCCTACATACCTTTTCATCCACCTCCTTCAAGGGCTTCAACTTATGGCACACTCCATCCTTTGTCATGGAGTAAGTGTTGGCATACCCATCATGTATTGCACATCGATCAAAATGCCATGGCCTTCCCAACAGTAAATGGCAAGCATCCATGGGCAATATGTCACATAAGACCTCATCACAAGAACTCCTAATATTAAATTTTACCAATAATTGCTCACTTACCAAAGCCCTATGGTCCTTCTGGAACCACACAATCTGATATGGATGCGGGTGTCTCTTCCTCTCTAACTGTAATTTGGTAACCATTCCTTATGAAACTAGGTTATATGTGCTACCGTTATCTATGATAACATTACAGAACTTACCTACACATTTACACCTTATGTGAAATAAGCTCTTCCTCTGATCTGGATCTCCCTCATCATTTAGCAAAGCTCTCCTTGTGATAAAAAAATCTCCCCTTTTTGCTTATTTAGAGTGCTCAGACTCAGCATCCTCATCTACAATAGCATCCTAGGCATTACCTTCAGGTCTCTTATTTGTTCCTCCTTGGTGTTGTGGGCACTCGTATGCCCGATGCCCCTCTTCTCCACATTGGAAGCATGTTCCACAAAATCCTCCTCTTCCAGGCCCTCATCTAGACCTCCCTCTTCCTCTCTGGTATCTATTATTCTAGTAGTTATTATTCTACTCATGAGAGTGGTAAGCATTTCCCCCCTTCTAGTTTTGACTATTGCTTGTCTCCCTAGTTTTCTTTTGGTCCTCATTTCATCCTCCATTTTTCTCCTACCAGTTCTTCCACCATGATCTCTTCCTCTTTGCTTGCTCTCAAAACTTCTATTCAGCTTCTCTTCAACCCTCAAGGTAAATTGGTAAGCATCTTCTATGGTGGCCATCCTGACCAGACTTAACTCCTCTTGAATACTTGCTCTTAACCCATTAATATAATGAGCTACCTTCTCCTTTTTGGCCTCAGAATGGCCTGTTCTAATTAAAATTTTATAAAAATCCTCTGTGTATTCTTTGACAAACTTACTTGACTATCTCAAACCTTGCATTTTCTTGAGTAGATCCAACTCATAATTAGCTAGAATAAAATTTCTCTTTAGCTTCACCATTCACTCCCACCTTGTTATCCTTTCTTTCCCTATTTTTTTCTATCCAACTGTAATCCCTTCCACCAAATACTGGCATGGCCCTTCAGCTTATTCTTAGAAAATATGACCCTTTTAGGATCTTCTACCTCCTCATACTCAAATTATTCATCCAAGTCAATGATCCAGTCGATCAACTCTTTTGGGTTGAGATTTTTAGAATATGTAGAGACATCAAACTTTGGTCTCTTCCCAATATAGGATATGACCTTATAAATTCTAGCTTGTGCAGGATCTACTACCTCTTCTTCTTCAAATTCATCTTCACTCCCATCTTCTCTCCTTGGCTCAAACCCTCTATGTAATTCCTCTTGCAAAGCTTGAACCTACATCTACAAAGCTCTTAAATCTTCTTTTGGTACCATATTTCTCCCACCACCATGATTTCTTTATGGAAGCATTTTTCTCACTTCTCTCACAAACCCTAACCATAGATCCTGGTGTAAACTACCTCATATCCGACCCTCTGTTTACACACTCAGGAACTCCAACTCTGATACCACTTGAAGTAGAGTTACATTAACCATAACCATAAAATCCATAGAAAAATAGAAAACAGAGAAAATATCAAAAGCTTTATAATATTTCTTGTTTAGGAGAATGGATCTTATAAAGACTAACTGCTTACAATTTTGAAATTTCCCCCTTTTGAACCATATTTCCCTTTTCCCGCCTAAAACCATCTATTTCAAATTTGAATTTAGGGGGTAACTTTTCGAGGTCATAACTTTGTGCTCGTTGCTCCAATTGAATTACACAAGATGTTTTCAAAAATGGAATGAGATAAACTAAGCGGGGAAAGCCTTTGTGTCTAACTAAAAATCTTAAAATTTGGCCTCTAAGGCCTTCAAAATTCACCTGCAAGTTTTATTAGTTTTACAAAATTAAATATTTACAATTTTTTTTGGGTGATGCAAAATCACTCTTACACCGCTGGATGCTCCTACATCATAATAGGACATGAGATTTACTCAATTTTGGATGGATTCTCCAACTACAATTAGATAAGTATTATCAAGAAAGATAAACTAAATACAATGGCATGTATGCATACAACAAAATGTTATTTGGTCTATATAATGCCCTAGCCACATTTTAGAGAATTATTCTGTATATAGAGAAAATATCCATCTAAAATTTTAAAGTCTTATTGGATGGCTATTAATTATACGAAAAAAAGTACAAGCATCTAAACACTTTGGAGGAATCAATAATGCTATGCATGAATGCTTGTTTGGTGCTAAACCCTAATAAGTGTAAGTTGCTAGTACCATATGGTAAATTGCTAGGACATAGTGAGCAGAGGGTTTGAAGATGGATATTTGATTAAATTTGTGTTGTGATGAGTATGGAGAAGCCATAAAACATGAGATCACTATAATTTTTTTAAGGATATTCAGGTGCTATAGAAATTTTATTAAGAATTATGCCTAGGTTTCCTACCCATTGGATGTGTTAACATACAAGAATGTTTCTTTTACATGGACGAGAGAACATTAGAAGGCATCTGATGAGCTAAAGGAAAAAATTGGTGTGTACTCCCATATTAGTATTTTCAAAATGGGATAAATAATTTCACGTCCATGTAGATGCATCCAATTTCATGATTGGATGTGCATTGGTCCAAGAGGGACAGTTTGGGTTCGACTAGCCTATCAA
This sequence comes from Wollemia nobilis, assembly GCA_028583015.1. Lineage (NCBI taxonomy): Eukaryota > Viridiplantae > Streptophyta > Pinopsida > Araucariales > Araucariaceae > Wollemia > Wollemia nobilis. The sequence continues at coordinate 9,925,192 of JAQPPZ010000677.1, read as the reverse complement.
TTTTTTGAGTTGGTTGTTATCCAGAATAGAGAAGAATTACAACACTACAAAGAGATAAGACTTAGGGATGGTGTATGCAATATAAAAATTTAGACATTATGTACTCGCCAATTTTTTTTCTTTCTATTTTTGTCATCAACCATTGTTGTACCTAATTAAAAATTCGATGATCCATGGATGAGTGAGCAGGTGAATTGTTATGTTACAAGATTTGGTATTCCAAGTAGTGGTAAGGCCTAGAAAGAAACATGTGATAATGGACCATATTTAAAGGATTCGCTTAGGAGAACCTACAAAGGGAGGAGTATCAAATAGGTTTTGCCAAGTTGTGAGTTTTTCAACTATGCATAAGATTATTAGATTATGATCTAGGATCCCTCAAAAAACTCCTTGATTTACTTGAGATCTCAATTACATGTAGTTCCACACATATTGGTTTCACTTTCCTTTAAGAATCACCATAGTTACCCATAACATATGGAAATATGCTAGTCATACAAATAGTTATATAATGCAACATACTATGATGCACTTCTTATTATGCAAGAAAAAACAACACAATGAAAAGAATAACACATACACATGAAAGTGCAAAGCATTATGGAGAATGTCATTCCTAACCATTTTGTAATGCACTCTCTAGAAATGGCTTGTTATAGTGTACAATATCTCATTGTGATAATTCCTTAGACTAGATGGTAAGGTGTACTTAAGGTTTTGATGGTGGAGGTTGATAGAGGGTAACTAGCGTACTTATATCATTAATTCAAATCATGTACCCCTAACTAATTATATACATATAGAATCCATATCTTATATCTTTAATTCAAATCACAACATGACAACAAGTATTTTACTATGACAACAAGTATTGTGTCCTAGGTCCTTGGCCTTGTCCTAGATTCTTTGCACTTACTTTGTCCTTCCTCCTTAGTTTTTTGGCATTGCAGATGATATCCTTAGGGTGAGAGATCACTGTTCTACTTGTCTACCCCTTTATTTATTGTTTGGTGGGGTTTTTTGCTGGTGCTTGCAATCTAGGATTTCCTTGGGTTCTTCTAGGATATCTTGATTCTCAATTGTTTGCAATTAGTACCATATCATTGTGGAACAAGTTGATTGGGAATACTTATCGACAAGAGAGGTGCTAAAGAAGATACTGATAGTAGAAAGGAAGAAGATCATCATCAATTCAAAACCTTTTTAATTGATAGTAAGCTTGATGTAGAAGATGGTACTTGATGGAATTCTAAAAAGATGTGTAATGGAAGAAGTCAACGCAATGTTAAAGGAATCTCATAAAAGGTTGGCATGAGGCACATGGTGCCATATGAAACTACAAGGATGGTTCTTCTAGTAGGGCTATGGTGACCCACCCTCTATCATGATGCAAAGGAGTTTATCAAGATGTGGGATACATGCCAACAAGCTGGGAATTCAAGTACTTCATGCTATTATACCCATCATAAGTACAAGAGCTATTTGGATGGGATCTTGATTTTGTGAGATATTTGCAAACAATTCAAAGAAGGAAGTATCCATACATAGTGGTGGAAACAGAATATTTGAAAAAAATGGGTAAATGTAAGAGCACTACCCAACAATTATACAAAGAGTATAGCTCAATTCTTGTATGAACAAGTGATTACAAGGTTTAGAATATCTTTGGAGCTGACAAGTGATAGAGATAGCCATTTTATCAATGAATTCATTTAGAATTTGACCACATAATTAATTTTTTTACACTTGTTGTCAAGACCCTATTACCCCAAAAGCAAATGGGAAGGCTAAGGCAATGAAAATATTCATGGTTTCAATTATGTACAAGACTTGCAAATTTGAAGGTGTTGATTCAATGGAAATATAGCTAGTTATTTTATGGGCATCGAGAACTACTTTTAAGCCAACAACAAACTATACACCATTCTAGTTGAGGTATGGGTAGGAAGTTGTACTAGTGGAGTTCCTGGTAACAATTATGAGAGTGGAAGTGTAGAACCGTTTGGGTGACCAAGAGAGCATTGATAAGAGGCTATCAACATTGGTAAAAATGGATGAAAAGAGGGTGATGGCATAGTAGGCAACAAAAATTTCCCAATTATGGTGAAATTTGTGGCATGAAAAGCACCTGTGGAAGATTTAATTAAATCCATGTGACTTTATCTTCAGATATAATGGCAAATGGAAGATCAAATTAGGAAATTTAAATTCTATATGGATCAAACCCTTCGAAGTGATTGAGATAATGGATAATGGTATAGTAAAATTGTAAAAATTGGATAGGACAATCATTCCCAAAATAGTTAATGGTTCAATATTGAAACCATGTCAAGTGAAAATAAAATTGTATATGGTTGATTTCGAACTAAGAAGAAATAATGATAAAATTTGAGGAAGGCTCGTTATACCACCAAATTAGTCTTCCTAAGAATATGAAGGGATAGTGGTTTAGGAAGAAGGAGAATCAAGCCAAACAAAGCAAGAAGAGGGTGTATAAGAAGGAATATAAGAGAGTGATCTAGGATTGAGACAAATATCGGGGAATGAAGGAGAGTAACTCATAATAGAGCAAGAGTTGGAACCTCTTCCTATAGAGAGAAGACATGTAGGAGTAATTTTATAATTTTTAGACACGAAAGAAGAAATATGACTTAGATAACTTATATATCCTAATGTGTGGTAGATAGAGTTTGTATGTAGAGAATAACCAGAGCAGGAACCACTGAGTGATGATAATAAGTATGAGGAAATAATCCCATTAGCACAAGTTGATGTGCAACAACAAAGGATATGTTTGGAAACATATGTTTTAGGAGTATGAAGAATTACAAATGCACAAATGTGGGTACAAATTGCTCATGATATTGGAAGGACCATTCAAAATCTAGACATAATAGAAGCAAGGAGAAAGATGTGTTGAATGAAATTGAGCAACAAAAGTGGATCATAGAAGAAACAATGCTATTATGGAGAGATGTTCTCATAGTACCAAAATCTTAGGGCAATGATGGTAGTAGACACTGGCAGACAAATACCACAAGTATTTCCTTCAAAAAAATTAGTGATTTGAGTAGTAGCTTATATGCACTCAATTTCAACATAATTAGTGGTAGTTTGACTTTACTTACAAGGTAATCCAAGAGGAATGTGTCAAGATTGCAACAAGTCCCTGAGCTAGAAGAGGATAATCCACAAACTCACTTTGAGGTAAAAAGAGGAATAATAAGGCGAGTAAATGATTTGCAATAAAATACCATAGAAGTGGAAGGTTGAATTATTTCACATGAACTGCTAGATGTCATCACATCAATACCAAAAATAGGCAAGTAGAAATTTTGATAAGATTGTTAGGTCTTCTCCCTTGTCTATGATTGGCCGACCAAGGGAGAAATTTGGTTGACCTCTCTCTTGGTAGTTCATGTGGAAGGATCTTCACTCTAGCTATCCCTAAGACACATGATCAATAAAAATACATGCAAGGACCTTTCCCTATTCATATATAGAACAAGAGTAGACGTAACTAGCAGGTTGATCTATCAAGACCACCTCTTGGTTCCTGTCTAAACTGAAGACGTAATAATAGACATTTGATGAATCAAGAAAGAGCATGAATAGACCTTGGGATCCTAGATGAAGGAATTACCAGTCCCAAATCAAGGAGACCTTCACAAAAGTTAAAAAAAAAAAAGAGAAAAAGTGTGAGATGCAATTTCATGTAGGGTGGTGAGGTGGTAGCAAAAAACAATTGCATGGGCAACAACCACACTTGTAAATATTATGAATAGATGCACTTGGGGATGCCTAAGTAATTCATTTTCACTAGTGTCTATCAGATATGGATATTGAACTACATCTAAAGAGAAAATGACAAAAAAATAAAATTGTAGAAAAGTGTGTAGTACTATTATAGTCTACAAAATTTGCAAGAGTTATCGATATCAATAGAAACCATTGATATAGGTGAAAGAAACTACTACCAATGGAATAATTATAGAAGAGTAACAAAACCTTGGGAGGAATTTTATGCAAAAGGAGATAGAAGGCACACCTAAATTTTTGGAAAAAATAAGTGTAGATGTAGAAACAACCATCTAGTCATATAGACAAGAGAGGACATAACATTATCCAATTGCAAGTGTGAGAAGTTACAAATAGATAGCATGAATATTGAATGGCAAAAGTAACACAGATTACAGATAGAAATGCAAGGGAGATTGCCATCCAAGGAAGCTGCCAAGGTAAACCATGTCGTACAAACCTTGTTCTAGAATGATGTTGTAAAAATGTTAAAAACAAATAGCTACCATTCCAATGCAAGCTATACATTTTTGTACTAGTTGGTAGCATATGGTATGTGTTATACTAGTTTTGGAATCAGACAAAAATGGTTAAATGAGTAGTAGTTACAGTCTAAAGGAGCAATTGTAGTCGAAAAACATGTTTAGAAGACCAAGCATTCATGAGACATTAACATGAGAAAAAAAATAATCAAGAAGGAACCCACCCAACTCAAAAATAAAAGAAGAATGTATCAAAACTAGTGTGAGAATTATCATTGACCACATCCAAGAAAGAGAAAAATAACATGGCTCTGACATGGAATGGAGTAGAATTAGGTGGTATAGTGGACACTCACGAGAATGACCTCGAGCTAACACTCCAAGAGAGCAAAGAGTGGAGGATTTGCCTCATAAGAGGAATAAAAGGATTCCAATACCATTGGACATTACATGGCGAGAGTGAGTAGGAGAATTTTGCCATAACTAGTGGAAGGCAAGCACGTATGATCACCTATTGAACGTTGTGTTTAAAAATATAGGTATAAGTTGTATACCACAAATCCTAAAATTCAATAAATAATTATTCAAGAGCTACTTATTGCAAATTCTGGAGACATACAATCCACAACAAAATACCAATAAAGTGAAGATCAGTGACAAAAAGGTGCAGGTGGTGTTTTCACCTGGTAATTTTTGAAAAATATTTTGGTTGTAAAGTCATGGAATACAGATTCAAAAGGAGACAATATATCAGAACCAATGGAATAAAATTATCCATGAGGTCACCAATATACCTCTAGATGAGTGGTAAAGTTGGAGAAGCATAAGAGCCAGGGAATAAAGCAACAATAGTTGAAAATAATTGAGTTGAAGTTTACCATGAACATGATAATATCCGAATTTAAAGGAGAGTAATGATGTTCATAAATGCCTTCTTGGATTATATCGTATGTGCAAGGCATCTTGAAGGGTTTTGAATACAACTAGAAATCATACCTATCACATCGCATTAAAAATTTCTTAATGCAATATTCAAAAATATTTTCGATGGAATTTCATGCGATTGCATTATTAATGAATGTTGTGGCATAATAAAATTTGTAATTTCTTAGATTGAATCCTCCATGGGATATAGAAAAGCAAGAGCCTATAATCATAAGGCAAATCAATACGATGTCATTCACATAGACAAATGCAACTACTTCAATGAGAATGAAGAAGATATTGAAGGGAAAGGACTTTTTAGATGATGAGGTAAGCAAGGATTCAAATGATGAACTGAGGATATAGAGGATTATGAGCAACAACCAGAGTAGTTTTTTCATAATAGCAAGGAGCTATATAGTAGGTGAAGATATTTATAGGAGTTATCAATACGGAAAGAAAGGTATGGGGTGTAGTGTATGTAGTTTAGGTAGAAGTAGTGGGAGAAATGTGAATGGATTCATCTAATATTTTTGTAGAATTTGAGTAGTATATAGATCCATGTGGATCACCTTAGTTGCAAGAGGATCCACAATTTGAAATCACATTCATAGTTGAGGAGTTGGCAAGGGAAGAAATAATGCCAATTGAAATGTCGAAGAGATAAAAACAACTGGTAAGGGAAGAGGAAGTGTCAATAGAAATGGAGAAAGGAAAGTAGAAAAAAGTAAAATATAAACTAATAAATAGATGGGACAACAACCAAAGAATAGAACTATTGACTGATATTATGAAGTAGTCGATCTTGAGAGGCAAGGTAGCAAAGAAGACTATTAATCTACAAGGTTACGGTGAAGGAAACAGAGAAGATATCCTCATCAAGGAATAAACTAAGGTTGAAATCCCAGTAGAGACAATTTAACATTTCATGGTTTAAGTAAAAAATTTTAGACATCCACCAGACCAAGGATAGCATGTGAAGAAACATATTGATGTACTCTTTTATCGAACAATATTAGAGTTCAAGATGGGTTGCATTAGATAGTTGAAGAAGTGGCTACTGATGGTGTATGAATAAATATATAAAGTGGCATACTATAATCCTGATCAGCTAGCCCAAATATATCTTTATGAAGTAAATCTAGGGCCTTATTTGAAATATGCAGTAGGTGTGGAGTACACAAAAATTACACCTAAATTGGTAAAGATGTATGTAAGAATAAATATTTTGGTATACTGAATAGAGTGGTTAGCTATAAGATTGTGGCTATAGGATTGCAAAATATCCACTAGTCAAAGTAAGCATATACTAACCAATACACTAATATGAAGATAGTGAAAGAGCAATTTGAGGTAAAACTAGTCAACTTGAAGAAAGCAACTAAGGTAAAATTGGTTTCTTTAAAGCAAGAAGTTGAGGAGAAGAAAAATGCATAATATAAGCAATATGAACTAATTACACAACTCAAATTCAAGTGCTTAATCAAAGGATAAATGGTGGAAGTAAATACCAAGGAATTGGAGCACAAAGAGCAATTGATTACAAAAAGAGACAAGCAACTTGCAAAAGTAGCTAAGAAAGCTAAGAAAGAAGTTGAATATACCTTTACAAAGAGGGGGATATAACTCTTGATGAAATTGGTAAATATGGAGTAGAGGTCCAATCATTATGGCCTATAAGGAGCAAGGTACCATCATTATGCCAAGATACTAAAGGATAAGAATGAGATATTAAAGTTGCAGATCATAGAGATGGGAGGAGCACCTGTTCCTCAAACCTCAATGACAACAGTCAAGTCCCTAGGAACCAAAGAAAACATCCACAAGGACGTCAACCAAAGTAAATGGGAGGGCATATGTAGGTACTAGCTTTGGACCTCATAAAAGAGTAGTGCAAAATGCACTAATTGTAAATAATTGTAACTATAATGTAAATGAGAGTCAAATGCATATGTAATGAAATGCATGTGAAATGCAAATGCAAATGTAGATGAAATGACAATGTAATGCAATTTAATCATGTGATTTGATAAATTGCAATAGACTATAGTGCATTAAGGGTAAATGTGAATGTTCAAATGGGGAGACAATTCGATGGCGCATTATCTTAGGAAGTTGTTTTTGACAACTTCCAGGGCACAAGTTTAAATAGATCCCTCTTTCTTTCATTTGAGACTACTATCTATTCATCTATGTATCCATCTAGAGTGTATGCTATGTATTGAATATATGTGGTACATAGGGATAGACTAGAGTTGTGCATTGGTAAGCCATATGTGTAGACAATAGCTTGTATGCAATTTGTATATGCATTGTGTAGTCTTTTGTAATGTTGTACCATTGAGTAATTCAAATGAGTCATCCTCTATGTTAAGTGTAATCTGTATGTAGTGTGATTTCCATAAATAGTTTTTAGTGTGTTGGATTCTTTTTGTGCAAGGATTAGCATTGTAGTATGAGCATGGAACAAGGGAATTGTAGTCTAGAATATAGTATGAGCAAAACTACTGAGAATGTCATTTGAATGATGATTGTATGTGTCATTTCCATAGGGTGATTGTGGTCATTCTAGTGCAAGTTGTCATTCCATTGGTGAGAAGAACTTGTTGTTCTAGTAAGACTTGATCCTACCATTCCAACAAGTGTCATTCTAGCCAGTGCTTGTAGGAGGTTTGCTATGTAAAACCTCAAAGGAAGAAATTAACACTCTGTGTAGTGCTTGCAGGAGGTTTGCTATGTAAAACCTTAGAAGAAGGAGATTGGTACTTTGAGGAGTGCTTGCAGATATGTGGTGCTCTATGGAGAGCAATTGTGTAATGTTTGATGTGGCAGTTGAAATATAAATAAAACAAAATTATGTGTTTTGTTTATGTGTTCATGTGTTATGTTGTTATGTAATATGTCCTTGCAATTCATCTATTTGTAGATTAAAGTGGGTTCTTTATTTACTATTTTTCTATGTGGTGGCATGAAGATGTTTGAGCAGCTAGGAGACGTTATTTAATTGATCTCCTTTTCGTCGTTGCATCAAAAATAACACAGATATGATAAGGGAGAGAGATAGTCATCCTAGTAAGAGTATAATTATATGCATGAAAATCATTATTTTTTAAAATTTATTTTATCAAATTTAAATAGAATGAAATAGATTCCTAAATGGTTTGAAAAGTTTATTTTATATTATTTTTGTGTAGTTTTAAAACAAGTGTGATGTTTTGTGCCTACAATAAAAAATATTTTCCCTCAATAATATTCTATATTATTTTATTTTATTTTTGAAAGATATTACAACTTAAAGATTATTATTTGTTTTGTAATTGAAGACTATTTCATGCCTTCAATTTTTCTTAGTTTTCTTGCATGTTTGTATTTTTTAAAATGATGAGCTTGTTGAATTTCCTAATCAATGCCTAATTAATTAGCTCTAGATATTGTTTATGATTGAATATAATCATCCCTCCATTGAATCCAAGATACATTGGCATGATGATCTTATCTAATTTTTAAACTTTGTCTACTTGAATGCTTTGGATAATGACTACTCTTTTTGTTGATAAAACAGAGAAATTGATATAATTATTTGATACTAGATCCTTAAATATTTTTCCTTAAGATGATATAATAGTATATTTAGTGCAGAAAAATATGATGACTTTAAACATGATGAATTTATTATTATGGTTAGATAAGGGGTTATGGAATGGAACTCAAACCTTTTACATCAAACCCTTCTAATTTTACAAGAGAATTCCATAATTGGAACAAAAATGATCCACTCAAACAAACCAAGCCCTTTCCAAAAACTAACTTGGTCTAAAAAACTAACAAAGATATGAGTTTTTTTTTAAACAAACAAAACAAGGATCACAATCCAACATGAAATACCAAGAAGTAATAGAGCAAGAAAATAGAGATAACAATAGATGATAGGAAGCTCAATCCAACATACCTTCAACTACCTTCTCAAAAGACTCCATCTCCTCACTAGAACTCAGTTCCACCATCTTTTTCCTTAACTCTTCCAGATGGGCCACCACTTCCTCCACCAAGATCACCATCATTCTATTGATCCTTCACATTGATTCATTAAGGTCCTTTAAAATGATATAGTTTCTTTTCATACCTATAATAATGAGGGATTTCAAAGGGAATTCCTCATTCCTTTTCTTCATAGAGGTCTCATCCAGCTTGCACTCTGAACCCATCATCTTCTTATCCTATGTGGATTGAGGACCTTCTTGAGGGGTTGACAATCTCTCTTAAACCATAGGGTCTAACTCTTTGGAATTATTCGAATCATGTTCAAAAATATGGAGGGAAGTTTTTGAATTTTTACCCATCCCCTAAATATTTTTCAAAAACTTCAAATTCCTAGACTCATATTTAGTTTTGATATCTTATAGGACTCATAATAGTGTCCTTCCTAACATAAATACATCTCCAATGAATGATAGGACTTCTTACCAAGGTCCATAGCCAAAGTGTAGCTTGAAGAATCTTCATTCGTTTTCTCCTTCTCGTCCTTAGATCTATGGGGATTCTCATCTAAGGCTTTCTCCCTAATAGCTCATATTTTCTCCTCTAATTTTGAAGGCCTACTATAGTCTAATCCCAAGCTCGAAAACCCATAATGACCACCTTTATCCACCACATGAGTAAAAATCATCTTCATAAGCCATTAGTGTAGTGTTGAATACTTCCCTCGCTGGACATCTCCAAATGATTTTTCAATAGAGCAAAGCAAAAAGGCTAGGATAATTAGCTTCTTTACATCTCCAAGTAAATTATTGAGGAGAGCCACATGAAAACTTTGAACAGCATTGAATTTCCTGACCAGGGTGAAATACCTCATAATAGGGATCACCACCCTATCCCATGGTTTAGGGAGGGACTCATGTAGGATTCCATTTTCTATATTCTCAATCCTCTCATTCTTTCCCAAGAATTTATTTAATTATGTCACAAGAGAGTGTTTTTCTAGTTAATACATTCCCCTCAGCATTTAAAGAACCAACCTTCACAATTAATATTGTGTTGACTATATATTCTACTCCCTTCACTTTGACCCTTCCTCTAGACCATAGTGGGCAAACTACATTGACAATATCTCATCATGCCAGTTGAATTTTTTAAGGCAACACAAAAGATCTCCTTTCTCCAAAATATCACTTACATCCTTTTATAACATCAACTTTGTTGGTTCCAGCTTAAGTGCATCGCCACCCATATCTAGCTCCATAAGTAGCATAGCTCCTTTGTAATGGTATTTTCACTCCTCTTCTAGAAAACATATTATTAACCAAATAGATTATATCCTTATAATGATTTATTCCAAAGCATACCACACATGAAGACTTGATATAGGGATTGGCACAACTACTTGCATGTATAGTATTTCCTTTCTTCATCCAAAAATTGGTTCAAGTTGTTGATCAATCATGGGGAAGGTTTCATCCAAAATAATGGTCGAATCATACACTAATTCCTCTTACCAAATCTGCTTCAAGAAATAGTTAAACCTAGAGCAATACATGTTAGACAAAAAAAGTAAGATATTTAAAGGAAAGAACCATTTCCAATGCCATTTCAAATTTAAATAAGTGGATCCTGAAACCACTACCTGATCCTGCCTAGGAGGCACCAAAATTCAATGTAGGCAACCATATAAACCACTCGTCCCCAAAAATAAGCTTACTGAAGCAAGCAACCAACCCCACTCACTTCAATATGGTTTGTATTGGCATTTCTATAGATCAAATTATCAACACCTTGCTTTATAATAACTAGGATTTCAAGGGATTTCTAAATTAATGTGAGACAAACCATTCTATTGTAACCCTTCTTCTAGATTATTAGTCTCTAAGTTTCCCTTCCTTGAGGCCAACACGCTCTAGCCTGAACCATTTGTAACACTTATGTCCTCATCATGATGAATGGTTCAAATGATTTATGTTCTAAAAGATATTGAGAGTGCCTATAAGGTTTATTCAATTATCTAATTACCATCATATTTTAATAAATTCATGAATTTGTTGTAATATTTTAAAAGAATTACCTTTATGAGTATTAACCAATTATAAATAATAGTAATTTTATATCCTTTTAGATCATATAATTTCACAAATATTGTTTGATTTTATTAAAGACTTACCTTCATCAAGGATGAAAATTTATTTGATTAGTCACAAGTTTTGAGTAAATGTTTTGGTGAAATATTCAAAGAATTGTTGATTTTGTGATGTTCTTATACAAATTGTTTATTTTCAGTGTCATATTCTTATGATGGAATTTATTTCCACATTAATACCTCCTCCTCTCTTGTATTTATTCTTAATTATTTTATTGGCAGCCTTCTCAATCAATTGCGAAATTCACAAGTTTTTAACATTGGTCTCTACGTTTGGCATGGATGCCTTGATTAGGGTATTTATTATATCGTAACTTAGGATATACACATAACCTTGTCCATGTATGGAACATTATATAACGTTTCTCAACACTTGCACATTTGATAAGCTCCTTTTTTAACAAATAGAATGTTTTTGATATTTTATTGAAATATTTCCTTCTTGTGACATTGATGACTTTTACTTCTCCCTAATCCTTTAATTTTTTTAATAAGTTATATGTGGCTTCTATTAGTCACCACTTCCATCTCAGTGGAAAAATATTATATTTATTTTTAGATAATCTATGCACTCCATTGCTTGTCCAAAACCTATAAGTCTAGTGTGATCAATATATTTTATTGGTAATGCTTAATATAATTTAAATATCAAGTTATTATATGTCTTCCAAAATGTATTAAAGCAATTTAATTCTTGATTTTCTAAGAAAACAAAAGTATGAATGGCTAAGATGAAGACTATCTAGAGTTTTTTGACGATGAACCATCCATAGAGAAAGTTGTTCTATAAATACGTCTAAGATGAACTAGTTTACATAATCTTTATTTGGCCAAAAACAAAGTTGACACTTTTTCAGTTTTATGTTTTTTAAGTTCTATGCTTTTTAAAATATTGTGTTTGAGGATAATTCAAACTCAATATTCTTCTTCCTTAATAATATATGAGCCTAAAGATAGATAAAATGTTTTTTAGGGTATATGTGCAATTTTGTTTTTTATTTATTTTCTTGTTTATATGATATATTAATTTTTTTAGAGTACCACCACATTTTATTGGTAATATGAAATCCAACATTTGCAAGGCATTACATATACTTGAAGTCTTGTCAATTTGGAACAAGACATTTGGGTGACAGTTTTTAACTAAATGTATTGGCATCTTTCTTTTCTCATATGCACATAATATATAAGGTGAATCTAAGGAATATAAGGTAGTCTAAAATATAAAATTGCTATGTGATCTTGTTATAATTAATTCAGAAAATAAAGTCCTAAATATAAGTTAAAAATCTCTTATGAACAACGAGAAACATCCTATTGCAAGTTTTAGTTTCTTTAGAGAAATCATCTATATATAACTATCATATGGAAATTACTCTTTGTATAAATAATTTGAATTAAAACTTTAAAACTATCTTTAAAATTTTAATAATTATTTATTATAATTTTAAAAAAAATTAATATAATTATAAAAAACATAAATTAATATTTTATATTATATTTTTAGGTATTAACTATGGAATATATCATTAAACTTATATCATCACATTAACTCCAATTAGAAAACAAGAAAACCAATCCCACAAAAAATACATTTATATTTTAAAACAATGAAATAAATAATTAAAATTAAGGGGTCTTTCTCCCTAACCTGAGCATCTCATAGAGGTGGTGAAATATTCATTCAATGACCACTTTTCTTTTAGATCTCCCAGTGAGAAGGACTTCTGAAAGAAAACAAGAAGGCCAGCCCCAAAAAATACATTTATAATTTAAAACAATAAAATAAATAATTAAAATTAAGGGGGTGTTTCTGCCTAACCTGAGCATCCTCATAGAGGTGGTGATATATTCATTCAAAAACCACTTTTTTCTAGATCTCCCCGTGAGAAGGAATTCTGTAAGAGAATATGCCCCACTGAGAGCGATTTGTATAAGAGGATTATGGGCTTTGATTTTCGCCCAGTCTTCGCCGCCCTCTCTTAACCTTCCCATTGATTCATTGCCGAGACCCTGACACGTCATACGCTCTAAGCTTTTCAACTGCTCCAATCCGTTTGGAATCTTTTGCAGTCTTTCACAGTCCAATAATACCAACACCTCAAGGCTCTCCATCGCTCCATCTTTCAGCTCCGGCAACTCCTCCAAGAAAGGGAAGTCGCAAATTTGAAGAGATTTAAGCCGGGGAAATCCACCCGACTTTCCAAACGCTTGTGGTAGCTCTCTGCAACTCTTATTCCCCCACAACGTCAAAGTTTTTAAGTTGGGCATTGTCTATAATGCTGGATAATCATTGCAATCGCATTCGTTCAACCAAAGCACCCTGAGATTCGCAAATCTACATATGCAATCTGTGACGGCAAACTTGTGTAGAGTCAGGTCCTTAAGATCTGTCATTGCTATCATTTCATCCGGAATATACGGAAGGCTCCTTTCATTACAAGAGCTGAAGTTATGAATTTTCAAAGAAAGCATTTCCGTCAGCTGTGCCAGGATCCCTCTTCTAATATATTCCACTTCCACTTCATGCCTAAGCTCCACCCTTAACCGTTGAAGGTGGGTCAACTTCACAACATCCTCCAACTTTAAGCCATCATCGCCGTCATCAAAGGATGATAAAAAATAATTTTCTATTCCATGCGATAATCTTTGAAGTCTACGCAAAAGGCTGAGCTTCGATATTTCCTTTGGTAGATAGCAAGTTTGGCCTGCACAAAGGTGCCGCAGACATTTCAGTTCGCCTATCCACGCAGGTAGCCGCCTTACAGGAATATAAAGAGACTGAAGACTTTTAAGATTCCTGACACAGTTTGACATGTCATATACACCTGTATCGAATAAATTCAAAACTCTGAGAAGTCTCAGATTTCCAATACATCTGGGCAGAGTAGCGATTTGAGTATAGCTGAAATCAATGACCCTTAGTAATCTTGTACTACTCAATAAGGATGTGGGAATGCTTTGAATATTGTTGCCGGACAATGAGAGAGTGCGAAGAAATCGCGGACAATGGAGTGTGCTAATTGCTATGTCACCGTCAGTTAAACCTTTCTTCGCCAATAAAATGCGACGACACCCAGTCGGATATTCTGTAGAAGTCTTAAATGAACATTATTTTTCTCTACCCAAGTTAATAGCTAAGTCAAGAAACAAGTCATGGATTCTACAATATGTGTCAATTGAACTAAGGCATTCCACTTCCCATACTTCAGCTAAGCATAGGTCCCTAAGTTGAAATAAATAATTCAACCCAGTGGTCCATTCGTCTTCTCCTTTGGTAATAAACCCTTCTGCTATCCAGCATTCTATGAGATCGTTCACATCTATTTTCTTATCCTCCTCAAAGAATGAAAAGTATAAAAAACATGGCTTTACAATGAGTTATAACTCAACTCAAGAATAGGCATTATAGGATCCAGCGGGTCTTTGTCGCTTACTTCTTTTAATTGACGCAACATTAACTCCCATTCTTCATAATTTGTTTTTTGGGCCATGGATGCTGCTATGGTTTTAATTGCCAAAGGCAATTTACCACATTCCATTTCAACACCACGCCCTACAGTCTCCAGATTTTGAGGCGGCCTACTTTTTGAAAAGGCATAAGCGCAGAACAGATCCCAGCTAGCTTCTTCAGATAAGAGTTTCATCTCATAAATAAAGGCATTCATTCGGTGGCATACATCTGTGCTCCTTGTGGTAACAATAACTTTGATTTGGCTATTCCCAAGCGGGATGCCAAGCTTTTCCGTCAGCATAATCTCCTGGCTTACCCTCCACACGTCATCTAAGACGATGAGGATTCTTTTCCCTGCTAACCTGTCATGGATCAACTCTCCTGCCCGCTGCTCGCTTACATCTTTCAACTCATATTTTAAATCTATGTATGAGGCGATATCAAATTACAACTTCGAAATAGTGTAGAATTGAGAAACAGAAAGCCAAATTGCAGCGTCAAACCTTTGTTTTGCCTGCTGAAAGACAGGCAAAACAATGTCTTTCCTATTCCGCCCATTCCGAGGACGGCAATAACTTGATGTGCAGGATCATCCAACAAGCAGAGGATTTCTTGAACCTTGGGCTCGACAGCAACAGGCTTTGCATTGCTTTCAACTAACTTAATATTAAACGAGGCTAACTAACTAACAACCCTATCGAACACAGGAATAAAATGACCTTCATCTCTTCCTCAATTTTAATATTAAACGAGGCTAACTAACTAACAACCCTATTGAAATCATTTAAATGACTAGCAACAGATTCACCTTTTAACATTTTCAAATTGTAAAGATGCTTCATTAGAAAAACTTTATTTGAAGCCGAGGGATTTTTATACAAACTTTTTAGTGTGTTCATAAGATCCTTCGTAGTCTGCACCTCCAAAATGTTGAATTCCACTGAAGCTGCAAGGCACAAAAAGATAGTACCCAATGCCTTCCTTTCTAGAAGAACCCACTCCTCATCTGACATGCTTAACGGTTGCTTTGCTTTACCTTCCAAAGGTAGATAGAGACCTTTCTAATACAAATAATCCTCCATATGCATCTTCCACAACTGGTAGTTTTCGCCATCGAATTTCTCCACTCTGAACTTCCCTTCTTCTGCCATAGCTCTCACTCAAACCTGAATCCCAACCTCGCTCGGATACCAATTGTTATGATTGACTATATAAATAAAAAAAAGGGATTATAAAAGCAAGCAACTTAATCAATAACAAGAAAAACTATTAACCATCACAAAAGAAGAACATAAACATGCAAGACAAGATAAAACACTACATATAATGTGGTTCACCCAACACCAGTCTTTTGTATTGACACCAATACATTCTCTGAAGGGAGTAATCCTACAACACAACCAGCTGCAAATTCCTCTTCAAAACACCAGCAACTCCACATAATTACTCTAACAGTAATTTAACATGCAAACACCCTTGCATCAAGCTCTATACCAAGCTTCATACTCTCTCTACAAGAGATGCACAATCTTATGCCCTTTCCATAAACAAGATACTCAAATATATAGAATTATTACAATAGTTTTTCTTAACCATAGACCATGTTTTTTATCTTTAAATCTATCTTTTTTATCCTTTTTGCTTTCTTGAATTTTTGCTTTTCTTTTTCTTTATACAATTAGAAAAACTTAATTTTAGCCAAGATCAGACTCCACAACCTAATAGGGTGTAATTTTGGGACACCATCAATTAAATTTTTGAGGAGAAAGGAAACAAATTCAGAGATCGTCAATGACTCTTTGTCTTTATTGAAGATGGATGTTGAAAATTGTCAACCTTCCTAGCCCTTTACTAGGGAACAAAGATTCAACCCCAATTTATGTTAATGTTGTTTTTTTCTTGGAGATTTAAATAGTAGATGATTTACAAGTTTGGGGTGTTGAAATTGTTTAGAGCCTAAAGCAAGAATAGGGGAGGTCCTTGTTGTTTTCATAATAGTTGTTGGTTTTGAGTTTAAGTTTGTGCTTATTTCTTGACTCCCTTAGGTGAATTCACTCCTTGTTGGTTTCTTTTGGTTTTGTTGGTTTCTTTCTTGTAAAAGGTCCGAAAATCCTTTCAAAACCCCTTCTTCCACAAAATTAAAAAAAATGTGTAATTTTTTTTCTCTTTTAGTAAAATAATATTATCATATATATACCAATATTTACCCTTTAGTAAAAAATTTTAAAAAAGCTTATTGAAATTAATAATAATTTTAATAACTTAATTTTGTAATATATGTTTTTTCTTCTCTCTTATAACAAGTTTATTTACACACACCACCATAATTTGAACCTAAATTTTCAAAACCCAAATCATTATTATATCCTACATTTTATATTTTCAAATGAAAAAACATAAAAATAAAGATTTGAATTCTTTAATTTCTAAATTGCATATTCAATTTAAAACCTTACCAAAAAAAAAAACATAAACTGATATAAAACTATTATTATTAAATCATATAAAATCAGTGTAATATTCAATTACTCTTTGAATTCAAATTAAATCATTACACTTATACTATCAAATTAATATTATTGTCTATCAAATTATAATTTTTTTTATTTGGTTAGAGTTGCTTATTATTAAATCATATAAAATCACAATGTAATATTCAATTACTCTTTGAATTCAAATTAAATCATTACACTTATACTATCAAATTAATATTATTGTCCAATCAAATTATAATTTTTTTTATTTGGTTAGAGTTGCTTATTATTAAATCATATAAAATCACAATGTAATATTCAACTACTCTTTGAATTGCAGAACGGCATTTGGTGTAATGGCAGTTGCCTGGTTATTATCATCCATGTGGTTGTGAGGTCGATTCCTTTTGTGTTTTGCTCGAAAATAGCATTGATATTTTTAAACGATATTCAATTAAAAAAAAACTCTTTGAATTCAAATTAAATCATTACACTTATACTATCAAATTAATGTTAGACAAATACTCTTTGAATTCAAATTAAATCATTACACTTATACTATCAAATTAATATTATTGTCTAACCAACGGATCAAATTATAATTTTTTTTATTTGGTTAGTGTAAGAAACTCTATGAGAACAGACGGGCCGAGCAGTCTCTTTCTAAGCTGAGAGCTATGCTTATCAATAGGAAATTTAACACACTATCAAATTAATATTATTGTCTAGCTAACAAAGGGGCTGAGCTCTCTCTTCCCAACCAAGATCCCTTGTAAAACCCAAAGCTATGCTTAACAATAGAGAATTTATCAACCGTTGGGCTGTCTTCCTCCAACTATCAAGTTATAATTATTATAATATTATTACTTAATTATAATTTAATATTCGCTTAACCTTTCAATCGAAACCAACTACTGCTGTTGTTTCTGAACTTGTAATTTAGCTAACAGTCAAAGATAATCAACTTTAATGATGTAATTATTAAATTATAATTATTATAATAATATAATTTAATTATAATTTAATATTTAATTCACTTTTCAAACCATACCAAACCGTTGCTCTTGTCTCTGAACTTCTAATTTAGCTAGCGTCAACTGTGAGATTAGGTCAAATGAGCAGTCATCAAAGACGCCAAAAATTTATCCACACCCTGTCAGCTATAAATATATGTTATAAGTAGCTATTCAATTTTCGCGGTCAGGTATGTTAGAAAAATTAACCTAGATTTCACGCATGTGTCCAAATTGCGCTCAGAACCTTGGGCGAAACCGGATTGCGCTCCAGACATGGGAGAAGTCGGACTGCGCTGCCGTAGTCCGGGATCCCGACAAAAGTGTGACATGACGTCACACCTACCTTCTGACAGATTTGACACCTGAAAGATCCGATCTCCGCAGGAGTTAATGCCAAGTCGACGTTTGTCAGAAACCCTAGATGAGGGTCGGTCAGAGGATAACCCTTATCTAAAGCTGTCAGAGGATAAACCTTATCCTCCTCTCCCCGTGGCTATAAAAGGGCAGTTTGGGTCTTCAGACAAAAAAAATGAGAAGCAGTGCATGTGTGAGAGAAGTTCTTGAAAGAGGAAGCGAAGAGAATAGAGTAGAGAAAGAAAGTAGAGCAATTCAGTGAGCAGTGTGGCTCAACTGATTAATGTCCGAGCAGCAGACTCGACATTTCTCCCTGTTTAGTTTATCCTGCAGCATAGCCTGCAGATGTTGTTATTTCCTCGATTGAGGAATTTCTATAACCCTAGTTTTTCATATGAATAAAGGTTGTTGTTTGTTTTAGGCATATTTAGGGTTTGCAGTTTGTTTTTCTCCGTTTCGATGATTCTCTCCTCTCATACGGGTCTTGCCAAGCAAGGCAAACCCAGCGACAGCCACAGAAGACGAAGAAGTCGAAGGCCAAAGTTGGCCAATTCTGAAGCTTGTTAGTCTGCGCTGAGCGAAGTTCATCAGCCAGCGAAGTTCGCACTTCGTTGCCGACTTCCCTCCTACGTTCGGTGAAGTTCGTTTTCCAACGCAGTCCGCACTACGCGTGAAGTCCGCACTTCATCGATTTTTTCAGCGCAGTTCGCACTGCGCGCGAAGTCCGCACTTCGCTGGTTTCTTCAGCGCAGTCCGCATTGCACGCGAAGTCCGCACTTCACAAGTTTCTTCAGTGCAGTCCGCACTACGTGCAAAATGTGCACTTCGGCAGCATTTCCAACGCAGTCTGCACTGTGCTCGCGAGTGACGGACTTCGCTCATGGGTTGGCGTCGTCCGCACTTCGCTCCCGAAGCTAGGAGTTGGCCGTGCGCCCTGCGCAGTCCAAACTATCAAACTTTGGTGATTGAAATTAAAAAATCTTCCTTCAAATTGGTATCATACGAACTCATGGGTTCCCTGCAGACCCATGAACAGAGGCTGAGCCGCTCAACTCAGTCTTCTTTGGAGCAAGCCTTCAAAGTGCAAGTCTCAGTTCAAGACAACGGCAAACAAGACTCCCATAATGATGCTTCTAGTTCTCAAGGAGGAAGAGGCAAAAGCAGGCATGGGAGAAGGAACAAGCAAGGAGGGAGATCAAACCCTCAAGATGCTGAGCCAAGTTGCAACTTTCATCAGCAAGGAGGAAGAGGCACTGGCATAAATCAGCAAGGTGGCTCTCAGCAAAAGGACATGTCAAAGGTCCAATGCTACTACTGCAGTAAGTTCGGTCATTATGCCACACAGTGCAGAAAGAAGATGGCTAACGAGAATTAGAAGCAAGCCCATTATATGGAGGAACCTAAAAATGTGATAGGAGGAAATGTGTTACTGACTTGCAGTATTGAAGAGGAGAGCAAGAAAAACATCTGGTATCTTGACAGTGGTTGTAGCAACCATATGACTGGGAACAGAGAGATGTTCTCACAACTGGATGAAACAGTCTAGTCCAAAGTCAAAATGGGAACAACATCAAAGTTCCTATGATGGAGAAAGGAAAGATCCTCATCCACACCCGAAACGGTGATAGAAAAATAATTCAAGATGTTTTTTATGTGTCTGGGTTGAAGCACAATCTGCTAAGTGTTGGACAACTTGTGCAGAAGGGGCACACTATACTGTTCAAATATGGTGTCTGTTCCATCAGAGACAAAGTCCATGGACAAATCGCAACTATGTCCATGACAAAAAACAAAATGTTTTCATTGCAGATTCAGAATGAATCTTTGATGTCTCTGAGTGCAGTTGAGAAGGATGCTACCTAGCTGTGGCATCTCAGATTTGGTCACCTGAGTTTCAATGGCCTAAATCTGCTGCACAAGAAGTAGATGGTGAAGGGTTTACCCCTTATAGAGCAACCGAAACAAGTTTGTGAAGGTTTCCTGGTCGGCAAGCAGCACAGGGACACATTCCCTGTAGGACAGTATTGGAGAGCATCACGGCCTTTGGAGCTGGTGCACTCAGACATCTGTGGTCCCATGCAGACCACCTCATATGCCGGCAACAAGTATTTCTTGACCTTCATTGATGACTTTAGCTGAAATACCTGGGTTTATCCCATCAAGTTGAAGTCAGATGCGTTTGCAAGGTTTAGGGAGTTCAAGGCTCTGGTTGAGAAATAGAGCGGTTGTTATGTGAAGACTCTCAGAACTAATGGATATGGAGAGTACATCTCCAACGAATTCCATAACTTTTACAAGAAGCATGGAATTCGAAGGCAGTTCACTACCAGATACACACCGTAGCAGAATGGTGTAGCTGAGAGGAAGAATAGAACAATCATGGAGATGGCACGGAGCATGCTGAAGGAAAAAATTTTGCCACATGAGTTCTGGGTAGAAGCTGTAAGTTGTGCAGTTTATCTGCTAAACCGGTGTCCCACCAAGAGTGTGAGGGACAAAATTTCGGAGGAAGCTTGGAGCAATTTGAAGCCAAGTGTGGCTCATTTGCGAGTTTTCGGGTGCATAGCATATGCACATGTTCCAAATGAGAAAAGGCAAAAGTTGGATGACAAAGCTGAAAGATGCATCTTCACAGGGTACAACGAACCATCAAAGGCATACAGGCTGTATAATCCTATGACAAAGAAACTTGTCATCAGTCGAGATGTGAAGTTCCTAGAGGATGAAGCCTGGAACAGGAAGTCAAAGACTGGTCAGTCTGAACTAGCAACTATTGAATCTATAGACTTAGAGGAAGACAGTGTCCAACCACCTGTGCCTTCAAGCAGCAACAGTGGTGCCAGCAGTAGCACAGCCTCACTGATCACCTCCACTTGCAAGCAGAATTCAAAATTTGAGGACTCTTGCGAAGACTCGGAGCTTGCAAGACATTTATGAGGTAACCTATAATCAGTTAGATGAAGATTATTCTGATTTTGCTCTCTTTACTGAATGTGATCCAGTGGAATTTGAAGAGGCAAGTCAGAATCGCAAATGGGTGAATGCGATGGATGAGGAGATAGCAGCCATTGAGAAGAATGAGACATGGCTGCTGACAGATCTTCCAGCATAAAAGAAGACCATTGGGGTCAAGTGGGTATATAAAACAAATTTTAATGCCTAGGGAGAAGTTGATAGGCATAAGGCTAGATTAGTGGCGAAAGGCTACAAGCAGAATTCAGGAGTTGACTATCACGAGGTGTATGCACCTGTAGCCCGACTTGACACAGTTAGAATGATTCTGGCACTGGCAGCTCAGAAAGGATGGAGCATGTACCAGATGGATTTCAAGTATGCCTTCCTCAACGGAGTGTTGGAAGAAGAGGTCTACATAGACCAGTTGCTCGATTATGAAATACAAAGACAAGAAGGCAAAGTCCTGAAACTGAAGAAGGCCCTGTATGGGTTGAAGCAAGCACCCAGGGCATGGTACGCACCGTATTGACGACTATTTTCGGGAGAATGGGTTTCGAAATGCCCATATGAGCACTCCCTGTACATGAAGACAAATGCAGTAGGTGAGCTCATCATCGTCTGCCTATACATAGACGATCTGATATTTACTGGCAATAGCAGCAGCCTATTTGCGCAGTTTAGAACAACCATGAAGTCTGAGTTTGAAATGATTGACATGGGGCTGGTGAAATTTTTTCTCGACATTCAAGTTGACCAATCAGCATATGGCATCTTCATTTCTCTGGGCAAGTATGCGAAAGATGTCCTGAAGCGCTTCAAGATGGAGGACAGCAAACCTGCCATCACACCTGTAGCCACAAGTTTGAAGTTGAGCAAGTAAGATACAGGGAGGAATGTAGATCCAACCTTGTTCAAGAGGCTAGTTGGTAGTCTGATGTATTTGACTGGAACTCGACCAGATTTGATGTTCGAAGTCAGTCTGATCAGTCGTTTCATGGAGACTCTGAAGGACACGCACTGACAAGAAGGCAAGAGGATCTTGCACTATGTCAGTGGGACGCGAAACCATGGCCTATTTTATGCCAGACAAGACCAGTTGGAGCTAGTCGGCTACACAGATAATGACTGGGCTAGCAGTACCGATGATCAAAAGAGCACCTCTGGGTATGCTTTCCATCTCGGATATAGGGCAGTCTCATGGGCGTCCAAGAAGCAACCCATCGTTGCATTGTCCATAGCCGAAGCAGAATATGTCATCGCCACGACAACCGCATGCCAGGCAGTATGGCTGCGAAGAGTTCTGAGTGAACTACACAATCCTCCGAAAGGTGCGACAACAATTTTCTGTGATAACAATTTAGCCATTACACTGTCAAAGGATCCCATGTTCCATGGCCAGACGAAGCACATTGATATTCGTTATTAGTTCATCAAAGAGTTGGTGAAGTCTGGAGAAATTCATCTACAGTTTTGCAGATCCAAGGAGCAGTTGGCAAATATTTTCACTAAGCCTTTGAAGGAGGAAGACTTCAGTAGATTGCGAGAGCAGCTTGGAGTCAAAGTGCTTGTGAAATCAGGTTTAAAGGAGGGTGTTAGAAAAATTAACCCAGATTTCACGCCTATGCCCAACTGTGCTCTGAACCTTGGGCAAAACCGGATTGCTCTCCAGACATGGGCGAAGTCGGACTACGCTGCCGCAGTTCGAGATCCCGGCAAAAGTGTGACATGACGTCACACCTATCTTCTGACAGATTTGACACCTGACAGATCCGATCTCTGCAGGAGTTAATGCCAAGTCGACATTTTTTAGAAACCCTAGATGAGGGTCGGTCAGAGGATAACCCTTATCCGAAGCTGTCAGAGGATAAACCTTATCCTCCTCTCCCCGCGGCTATAAAAGGGCAGTTTGGGTCTTTAGACGAAAAAAAAGGAGAAGCAGTGCGTGTGTGAGAGAAGTTCTTGAAAGAGGAAGCGAAGAGAATAGAGCAGAGAAAGAAAGCAGAGAGATTCAGTGAGCAGAGTGGCTCAGCTGATTAATGTCCGAGCAGCAGACTCGACATTTCTCCCTGTTTAGTTTATCCTGCAGCGTAGCCTGCAGATGTTGTTATTTCCTCGGTTGAGGAATTTTTGTAACCCTAGTTTTTCATATGAATAAAGTTTGTTGTTTGTTTTAGGCATCTTTAGGGTTTGCAGTTTGTTGTTCTCTGTTCCGGTGATTCTCTCCTCTCATACGGGTCTTGCCAAGCAAGGCAAACCCAGCGACAGCCACGGAAGACGAAGAAGTTGAAGGCCAAAGTTGGCCAAGTCTAAAGCTTGTCAGTCTGCGCTGAGCGAAGTTCGTCAGCCAGTGAAGTTCGCACTTCGCTGCCGACTTCCCTCCTGCGTTTGGTGAAGTTCGTTTTCCAGCGCAGTCCGCACTGCGCGCGAAGTCCGCACTTCGCCGATTTTTTCAGCGCAGGCCGCACTACGCGCGAAGTCTGCACTTCGTCGGTTTCTTCAGCGCAGTCCGCACTGCGCGCGAAGTCCGCACTTTGCCGATTTCTTCAGCGCAGTCCACACTGCGCGTGAAGTGCGCACTTCGGCAACATTTCCAACGCAGTCCGCACTGCGCTCGCGAGTGACGGACTTCGCTCGTGGGTCGGCGCCGTCCGCACTTCGCTCCCGAAGCTGGGAGCTGGCCGTGCGCCCTGCGCAGTCCGAACTGTCGGACTTCGGCGATTGAAATTAAAAAATCGTCCTTCAAGGTATCCAACGTGCCCCCATATTTTAGTGATCGATACAAATCACTCCGGGCTTAGAGAAATGTATTAAGAACTCAAAATCAAGATAAGGATGTCGAGGATTAAATCAAGCCTAGTTTTACACTCAGGCATCGACCGAACCCCATATTTGAGGGATTGATAGAAATCATTGCGGGCTTAGAGGAGGAATGTATTAAGAACTTCAAATCAAGATAAGGTCGTCGAGGATTAAATCAAGGCCATATCACAGTGCAATTGAATATTAAAGGGCTGTATACTGTGGAACATTTCTCATATTTGAGAGGACAATTTAGATCAGCAAATTTCATTTTGCATAATTCAGTAAGTGTTCTAACTCTACGAAATTGCTAAAATATTATTGGGTTTTATAATCCCATGTTTATATAAATTCTTTTAGGGTTTATATATATATATATATATATTTATTTAAATTTACCTGGTGGAATCCGTAGCCGCCATGAATCGGCTGTCCAGCTTTTACGGCCACCACAGTATTCTGTGCTGTCCGTTCTAGAAGCCGCCACACAGATCTTTGCAGTCCGCCCCTATAACCACCAGGCCACAATCATTTTAAACCTTTTACGCGGATGAAAACACTAGGAAAGGGACAAACGTTCAGTCCGGCGAGGCCCGAGATTTGCACCTTGGACCTCCGCCCCCTTATGGGATTTGGATGAAAAAATTGGTCTACACCTGGGACCTAGGGTTTATATATTTTTTTTAAAAAGTATTTTATTAAATAAAATTAATATATAATTTAATAATTTGAAGGTTTATAAGTTTAATTTTAAAATTGATTTATTTAATTATATTTTATTTATTATAGAAGAATTATTTTATATTTTATTTTTTTAATCATGCTTTTATATTTATATCTTGTATTTTTTTATTATAATATAAATTTATGATTTATTTTTGTTAAAATTAATCCAATAACAAAAATAAAAATTGATATAATCACTATTAATTGATAATATACGTTTTTTTTTTTTTTTTCTATTGCTTTTTCAGAGTTATATTTACTTTAGAAAGAGTTAGTCATATAATCACATACTTTATGTATTCAATTATGAATTAAATTTATATTATAAATATTCAAACTTAAATTATAATTAAATGATAATATTAATTCATTTAAATTTTAAAAGTTTGCCTTTTATTATATTTTTATTTTATTTTATAATATTATTTAATAATTATTTTATTTACAAATAAATAAATTTTATTCGATAATTAAATTTTAATATTTTTATTTATATGTTAATTTTTTTTATATAAATTAAATTTTCTAATTTAAAATTGTGTTGTTTTATTTTTAAACAGGTTCAATGGTAAAGATCAAATTAAAACCTCATTTCATCGGAACCTTTCAATATTCATATCTTAATTTAAATCTCTATATTCTTACTATATTTAATATAATTATTTTTATTAAAAACAAAACTAAAACTATCTTATCCAAAACTTTTGTTTATTTTATTTTTTCTTTAAATAATTTATGTCTTCTCAAATATCATCTTTTTAAATATTTTGCTTCTTCAACATCCTGTTTATAAGTTTAGCATTAGCTAAAAATGAATATGATATGACCATTGAGGAATATATAACCCATATCAATAGCCCAGCTGTGCACAAATTTCAGGTATGAAAATTATTTTATTATCCATTCTTTTCTCTCCATTAAACTTCATCCTTATTTTAAAATTATGAGAAAGGACACAATGCTTTGCAGCTTGAAAATGGACGCACAGTGCTTTGCATAAGATACGAGGATCAAGTGTCGCTCCGTGTGCACCCTGAATGGGCTGTTAATAAAGTATGAGTTGGTCTTTTTTTTCTTCAAATGAAATGAACAGATAACATTCTAGTCTCCTAACCTTCAGTTAATGATCTATCAAGAGTACAAGTTTTCAATTTTATTAGATCTAGACACTGATAAGTAATTAGCATGATATAATGTGTATGATTGCAGACAAAATTAAATTTAAAACAAAACAAAAACAAAAATGCTTCTAAGATTCTTAATTCTGCTGTCGGCCGTATAGAAGGGTGTCCGGAGGGAACATTCCCTAAGTTAGAGATTACATATGAACAGGTAAACGCAACAGGATCTGTTCGAAATTTTTTGAGAAGGGGTAAATACGGTTTACCTGCACAATCATCTTCAGTTAATAACACTCGAGGAACATCAAAACCGCAAGACCCTGGACGCCATATGGTATGAATTTCTCACCTAATTTATAATTATATATCTGGGTCTTCGAAAATAAAATTACTCTATCAACTAATTTTTAATTTCGTTGGTTAATTAATTTCTTTAATCTAAAAGTTAAATTGTTTCTTTCTAAATTAATCCAAAATTCAAATTCTAATTTTGTGTAAAACTTTATTTATATATAACTCTAAATTTTTACTAAAACGACTTCTACATTTCTCTCCTTTTTTAGCCTGCAGGACTAATATTATTTCTTTGGTTTGTAATCAAAAATCTTAAGTATGCAGCTTTACTCTGGAAGTCGGCATATTCTAGTATTGTGCTGGTAGATGGAAAGTTTAACGTATGGAATCCAATATTACAGGAACCTGATGCTGTGTTCAGCCTTGGTCAAATTTGGCTTACTAGTGATACAGACCCTAGGACTCGTAGGGAACCAACTCAGTCAATAGAGGCTGGCTGGCATGTAAGGATATAAAAAATATTATTAATAAATTAAATGTATTAACCAATTATTTAATAAATATTTTATTATATTAGTAATAAATTAAAGTAATGTGAATGCAGGTTTATCCTGCACTCTATGGAGAAGTTCACGCTTTTCGACCTCATTTTTTTATTTATTGGACGGTATGCAAATTTTTAATTTAATGTTTTTTATTTATATATATTAATAAAATTTTATTATTTCGTTGAGTGTGGTTTACTATAATGATAAATATATATAAAAAATATTATTTCAATAAAACAAATCATTTATATTTATTTTATATTAATTTATTTTGTTTTTAAAATATTGAACGATAAATTTTTATCTATTTAATATATTTTAACTTATTTAAATTTAAAATGTTACATTTTGATATTTAAACTACAAATAATTAAATTTTATAAAAAGGTAGTTGTGCTAAAGTTGGCTATGATTCAATATTTTATAATTCAAATTTTTATATATAATAATAATTTTTTTTAATTTTAATATTTAATTTAATTTAATTAATTAATTTTTATTTTTATTTTTAATTTATAGACTGATGGCTATGGAAACACAGGGTGTTATAACACCTTGTGCCTTGGGTACACACAACTTGACACAGGACAGATCCACCCAGGAGATCCTTTACCATATTCTGAAGAAGACGGAATCCAAAGAGAGATACAAATAAGAGTTTAATATTTAGTACATGAGATAATTAATTCTTATAGTTTTTTTAATTATTAATGTTAAAATTAATATATTAATTTTTAATTTAAAATTAATTGTAATTTTAAAATAATAATATAAAATTAATTGTAATTTTAAAATAATAATATAAAATTAATGTTTAATATGAAAATTATAACTGATTTTATAATTTGAATTTATATAGATTTCAAAAAAATTTAATAATTTATATTCAATAAATTAATAAGGACAGTACACCTGTTGGGGTTCAAAGATTAAGTGTGTAGGGGTGAGTGTGTGTTAAATTCCCAATTGATAAGCATAGTTCTTGGGAATCATGATTGGGGACGTGCTCAACCCGTTGTTATAAAGATTTTTTATACTAACCAAATAAAAATAAATAAATTATTTATTATATTTTATAAAAAACTATACTAAACTTAATTTTATTATATTTTATTTAATTTTATTTTTATTTTAAACACTAAATGACTATCGCATTTACTTTGTATAAATTTTTAGAGTGCCCTATTTTATTTTATTTTATTTTTTATTATATTTTTTTTCCTGGGAATTTTTATTTTATGATATGTATGATTGATAAGCTCTTCTCCATCTGTCAAAGGCCCAGCATGACCAAACTGTCACTATGCAGGAAATGGTAGAGAACATCCCAGCATATGTGTTATACCTAAATAATGTTAGGACAGGATATTGGCCCAGAAGCTTGTTTGCACCACTGTCACTGAGCAGAGGAGGTAGGGAAGCCCTTATGGGAGGAGAAGTTGCATGGTATGGTGCTAGCCATCCCCAACCAACAGGCACCCATATGGGCAGCGGCAAATTCGCGTACCAAGGCCTTGGAAAGGCTGCATATGTAAGGCAACTCGACATAAGAGACGTTCATGGTCGTATCATAAGTCACGATCCATACATAACACGCAGGGATAATCCTATGTGCTATAACATATATGAAAATTGGATTAATGCTTTGAATAATTTCTGGGCCGTGTATTTCTTTTACGGAGGGCCCGGTGCCTTCAACGAGGGCTGCGTGCAGTAATTCGCCCTGCCTGTCGTAATTTGACACTTTATAAATTATTTTGGGTTTGCATAAGAAAAAAATTACTGGAAAGAGATAGGATGGTTGTAGAGTGTTTGATGGTAAACTGTTAAATTTCTTGGATCAAGTATCAAGTATAATCAACTTTATTTTTATCGAAGAGTAAATTTAATTCTAAAATTGAAAACAAGTAAATTCATTTAATGTTGTATATTCTCATTGTATATTTTGTTTAAATCTTGTGTGTATTTTAAAGTTATGTAAAAAATATATTTTACTTTTTATAATAGTTCAATACTTTTAATAATAATAATAATTTATGTGTTTTGATTTTTTTTTTTTTTTTTTTATTGATAGTAGAAGGGGTTTTAAAAGGGTTTGTGAACCTACTAACCTACTACAAGTAAGGTTTTGAAAAGCATCTCAAACTTTAGATCTAGCAATAAACATCAAGAAAGACTGAGCTATGAAACACCATCTTAGCAAATAAGCTGCAAACTCTTATCAAGTAAATACAAGAGATTGTCTCATGGTCAAACCACCATGTGCTCAGGAATCTAAAGCACGAATAAAAATAATAGAATAACAAAAATGCTACCGATTAAAAATAAATTTACAAATAAAACCATTCAAACAGGAAAGGAGAACAAGAGAATATATGTGTTTTGGTTTATTTGATATGTAACAAATCAATATTATATAATTATGTTTTGTTTAGAATTTTTATATATATTAACAAATATATTTTAATATTGCTTTTTAATTTTATATAAAAATATTATTAGATTAAGTAAGAGACTAAAGCATGCATAATTTTTTGTGATACTAATGTGATATAATATGGATTGTGCAAATTTTAATCCCATCTAATATACTTTAAAAAATTGCTATTGAGTTTTATAGATATCAATTGCTTTTGAACATATATGTATTTATACCATTAAAATTAAATTAAATGTCATAAAAAATGCTCATAGGATTTTGGGGTAATAGCTGGTTTTAGATCATAAACAATCGTTTCAATCCTATGAGAGAAATGTAACAATTCTAGGTAGTAGGAGTAAGTGCAATTAAGGAATGATCCATATTTTTTCTTTTTCTTAGTTGGAGAAGAGCAAGTGAATGCAAGAAGGAAGAAAGTTTTAGCAAGAAGCAAGTGTAATCAAAGAGCAACCCTCATATTTTCTTATTCTACATCTTTGGTAAATTAAAAAAATAAAATATTTTTAAGAGGAAAAAAACTAGGTAACATGAAAGGAAAGGGAGGTTCGAGGAGTAGACCGATTCGTTTGACCAAACCCCGTAATGGGGGCGGAGGTCAAAGGTTCAAATATCGAGCCTCATTGAACTGAACGCTTGTCCCTTTCCTGATGCTTTCAGCGGCATAAAAGGTTTAAAATGATTGTGGCATGGTGGTTATAGGGGTGGACTGCGTGAAGAACTGTGTGATGGCTTTTGAGGCAGAAAACACAGAATATTGTGGTGGCCATAAAATCTAGATAGCCTACCCAGATTCGTGGCGGCTACCGATTCCACCATGTAAATTCAAAAAAAAAAAAAAAGGAAAGTTATTTATGAATCCTTAAGGGAAAATAAAATCAAAAGTATGGATGCCCTTTAGGACAAATGAAAAGTATATCTATGGCAAGCCTTATCTAGAAAACAAATGTTTCTTTAGAAGTAATTATCAAGGATGAGATTATCAAGTATGATATAATGCTTCAAAAAAGTAGAGTGTTAATATGTAAGCTCCATGGATACTGGTTAGTTTTATGAACGATTAAAAAATGGATGAAATGGAATTGAGGTAAATTTCATCATGGTTCACACAAATCAACCATTAGAAGAAATAGAAAAATATATGTTGAATAAAAAATAACATTATGAAAGTTCAAATTCAAAAGGAACTAATGGTTCAAAGGAATATGTGATGGAAAATTTGAAAACAAATGAAGTAGAAGAATTGAAGCTAAATCTAGGTAAATCATGTTCATTTTTCTCATACCCAGGTGTTGTATATGAGTTGGAGGGGAGAGGGCAATCCTCCAAGGGAGGTCCCAGGTTCAAATCTCCACCCTACCAAAAATTTGAATTGGGTATCCAAAATCCAATTGATAATATTGGTGCGAGCAGGGTCGAGTGTGACTCTCGAATAAATTTGACAGTGTAGAACCCCTTTTTCATGGTCTCTCAGACCAAGGCAGCCCTACAAGGGGTTTTTTACTTAAAAAAAATGTTCATTTTGCTCAAGTAATGTAAAATCATCATAAAGCAATGAGTATCAAGGATGTCCACAACAACTTAGGCTTTTAAATGTTGCATAAGATATTCAGTACTATGAAGGGTCAACTTTTCATATTAAGGTTTCTAGGGAAACATAAATAAGAAAGTATCTTGCACTTAAAATTTTCAAGGGAAACATAAATATTAGATGATGAGTCCTAATACAAGTAGTTTAGGAAATAAGATAGGCTTATGATGGTGGAAGTGTCACTAGGAATGGAAAAATTTAGGAAGGCCCTTGGAGAAAGTAGAAAGAGAAAAAGGAGATCAAAGGGATATTGATGTGAAAAAATAAAAAAAACAAATATTATAAGTGTTAACCAAAAGTGGAGATAAGTCCAAAAAAATAAAATGATGAAGAAAATGATATCCTTGTATATTATAAGTATGGATACAACCCATAAAAAAATTAAGATTAAATATATTTTTATAGTCTTAATTTTATTTTTAAATAAAAACACAAATAAGTAGTCAGAAATATAAACATATAATATATTTTTTGGTTCCATGTTGTTGAGCCTCTAGGAAATTTCATTTTAAAAATTAATTTATTGCATCAATGAACTCTAATTTATTGTTGAAATTATATTTTTCACAAACAATTTACTCAATCTTTGAATAAAATTCGAATAAGTTTTTCCCTAATCCCAAACTCATAAGTCTATCGTAAATATTCTTCCCTTTGAAAACTGTATGACATAAACTTTTTCTCAAGTCCTTTAAAAATTAAAATATATCAAAATCTATCAAATTTGGATACACATAATATATTTAAGGATATATTGGAGTGTGGTCATTATGAGTTGTATCCTTTTAATCATAGTTAATAGTGTACCTTCCAACATCCTAAATAAGATTGATTTCTATACAAAATTGAGCCCCAAACATCCTTCTTATCTCCTTTATAAGATAGGGGAATATGTGGATATCTCAATTGTAATTTCCCTTGTTTAAACCCTAAAATCTCTATAATAAGCACTTTGAATTCAAATAATATTATATAAAAATCATAGATTTGTAGTATCAACCAATTGTCCAATAGGCTTCTCATAGCATGATAACATTAATTTAAACTCTATGGAATGACTAGGGAATGTAAACAATTAAAATTTGAAGAACATAAGCTTATATTGAGAGGGGGGGTGAACAGTATAAGAGCACTTTTTACTTTTCTTTCCATATCAATATTATGCAATGTATAGATAGTAATATCAACAACAGTAATCAAAGCAATGCACAAATCACCGCACATAATAGAGACACAAATTTAACGTGGTTCACCCAAATATGGATACCTCCACGAAGAAAATATTTCTTCTAAATATTTCTCAAATAATATCTTGGGAATCCTTCCCAATTACAATGTTTATGGACCTTTGTCCAAAGGAGATGATGATCCCCTAAATCTAGTTTGTGGATCTCTATCCATAGGAGAACTCCTTCTCCCCTTATTTGGTTGGTGATCCTCTAGAAGACTACTGCCTCCATTGCATTGGCTTGTGAATCTCTCTCCAATGAATACTCTTGTACCCACTCAAAATACTTGTCCTCACTGCCCTGGCTGATGGATCTATATCCACTAGATACTACTTTCCTCTCTGATCTGTCACCTCCCAAGCTCTATCTCAAATAATTACTAAACATAGTCTAATTGGTCTAGCACAAATCTGCTTAACAAGTCACTCAAATTTTCACTAAACATAGTTCAATAGGTTTAGCACAAATCTTCTCAACAATTCTGAAGAACACAAGCTTATACTAAGAGGGGGGGTGAAAAACATAAGACCATTTTTTATTTTCTTTCCAAGCCAATATCAATTAATGTCCTTAATTGCAATAACCAAATATAGCAATGTGCATTAATAACTCAGATAACAAAAGTAAGCAAGAGCACAAGTCACCACACATGATTGAGACACAAGATTTAACGTGGTTCCCCCAATGTAGGGTACTCCACAAGATAATATCCTTATAATATTTCACACGAAAATAAGGATCCTTATCCAATACAATGATTTCTTTGATCTGCTCAAATCTAGGCAATAACAACATCACACAGAACTTGTCCAAATTTGCATAACAAACTCACACAGAACTTGTCCAAAACTACTCAATAAGCTCACACAGAACTTGTCCAAACTCACATAAAACTTGTCCAAAATTGCTGAACAAGCTCACATAGAACTTGCTCAAATCTGCTCTAACAAGCTCACAAAGAACTTGTTCAAATCTGCTCTAGCAAGCTCACCAAGAACTTACTCAAATATGCTCCAACAATATCACTAAGAACTTGCTCAAATCTGCTCAATAGGCTCACTCAGAACCTCATCAAAATCTATCCCAAATCTATCCACAAATCTATCTAAAACTATCCACAAAGCTGTCCCAAATCCTTCTCAAAGGTTCAATCAATCATACACAAACTACCATAAATCTATCTAGAAATTTATCCCAAAGGCCTTCTCAAAGGCTCAATCAATCATACACAAACTACCACAAATATGTCTAGAAATCTATCCCAAAGGCCTTCTCAAAGGCTCAATAAATCATGCTCAAGTAGCACTCAAATCTCATCCACAAATCTACGAAAGGTAAGTCTCAATGATGAACTCAATAATGAATGGAAATGTACTCTTCAATGGATGACAACAATGATCCACAATGATCTCAACTCAACTCAACTCAAATCAATCTCAAGTCAACTCAAGTCAACTCATAGAAGCATAAAGATAATTGTTAAAGACTCAATATGTTCTATACTTAAATCATAATCTCAACTCAATCAATATATAGAAGCATAAAGAGAATTGTTAGAGACTCAATATGTTCTATTCTCAAATCCATATCTCAACTCAAATCATAATATAGAATAGTTTATTTCTAGGAACTTGAACAACCACATGCATCCACTTGACTAGGCTTAATCAACTCAACTCAACCAATCACCACAAGGGATAACTCTTTCTCACAAAACCCTAGTCCAAGCATGTATCAACCAACTCAAATGTTTCCAACAATGCTCAACCACAAATCTCACATAACAATGATACTCATATTCTTTTCAAGTTCTTTACATAACCAATGGGCTTCAACAACTATGCTTATAAAACAAGGTTTGAACACAACTCTCAAACCAGAAAACCTTGAAGCATTCAACCAACCACTTTCGAAAAGGAAACCACAATCAATCCTTTTCACTCCAATGATATTTTAGAAATCAACCACCATAAAAAATCAATAAGAGAATGTGCCCATACCTTTTTGATGCCAAGAAGTTGTCCACAAAATCTACCGCACTAAACACAACTTTCCTTTCCAATCTCAATAAGGGTTAGTGGAATTCAAATAATAATCACAAGATAAAGCATAACTCAATTTAAACCTTTTTACTCCAACTTAATAAACACATCCACCAAAGTCCTTTCTTAATAAAAACCCTTATCAAAATAATAATCAATAAAACTCTTAGAAATTATTTTATAACAATTCCTTATTTCTCCTAAATATTAATTCTCAATTTCATGAACATCAAATTAAATCAACAACTCATCCACCTTTGAATTAATAATCAGAGCCCTTATAAAAACAAAGTTTAATTAAAAACTTTAATTATTCCTAACCACCTTATAACTCCAACTTAGGTTTTAACAAAATTATTTAGAGCAAAAACGTATTTACCTCCTCAAGGGGATTCGAACCCCCAACTTGCCCACATAGTGATCACCTTAGTTGCGGCTAAGGTTGCCACACAAGCTAGCTGCTCGTTCAAAATGGAAAGACACAACGTGCCTTAAAACCTTTCCTCCCTTTCTACAAATCAAAAGCACTTCCAATGCTTTTCTTCCAACACCTTACAAACACAAGCAAGGGGATTCGAAACCTTGACATGTGTGCTACCACACACCTTAGCCAAAAACCAACTGCTAATGCACCACTCTGCCCACGATGACTTTGGACTTCGACCAACCTTCGTTTATTCGATGCTTCTACTTTCTAAAATATTTTCGCACGAGCTCAATTCGGATGCTTAGCCAATGATTATTAACCACGAGCAAGGATTAGTTTATGAACCTTAGTTATCCCCTTTATATAGCCTCATTATTTTTGATGATGTCGATTGAAATCTTGCATATTTAATTTTAAATTTAAATTTAAATTTTAAATTTAATTTTAAATTTTAAATAATTTAAATTTTAAGTAAATATTAAAAATTAAATATCTCCATCATCGGGGCACCTTTTTCAATAAAACGAAATGCAAACTTGGGTTTTAAGAAAAACCCATTTGAAATATCCCATCCATGGTTTTAAATAAAACCTTTTATTTTTCCTGCCTTAGTTTTCACAAAAACCCTATATTTATTCATGATTTCCAAAATATCATTTGGCCACCAAAACTCAATGTGATCCATGTGACATCAATGACAACATAAAATAACTCAAATTTCCAACAATCTCCCACTTTTTCATTGATGGCAGCACCTCTAATGCAAAAACCATCTCTAAGAATCAAAGCTGATCCCTCTGACTCAATACTATCTATGGAGGTTGCTCCCCCTAACTCAATGCTCTCTTTGGAGGCTGCTCCCCCTAACTCAATGCTCTCCCTCTTACTCAAATATCTCCCCCTATGACATCAATGGCAAAAGGGACACATATGGGGCTAAAAGATATGACTCTTAAGCATAGCCCCCTCACCACCTTCTCTCTTGAGGTGATTAATTTTGGGTTGGGAGTACTTTAACTCCCATATTACAGTGTTTATTTCCTCTATCAACTTCCTTCCATGTTTTTCTGATATACTTCTCTTGATCTTCTTGTCTAGAACCTGTTTGATCTTATTGCCTTAAACCTGTTTGGAATTTAGTCCTACACCATTTTGCAATATGTTCAAAGTTATTGCAATTAAAACACTTGATAATGTAACCTTTGGATGATGCCCATGTTCTAAATTCTTTCTTGAAATAATTTCCATATCTATTCCTTTCCTAAACCTTGTATTGTGAAGCTCTGTTTTCATGACCATTATTACCATGACTTCTAAATTGTGTAGCTCTAAAACCAAAACCATGTTGCTCAATTTCCTTGCACTGAGAAGCTCTATGACCAATCCTGTTGCATGAGGCAATGTCCTTGAAAACCATACCTTCTTCCTTTGAAGTTTCTTCTATCAAAATCAAACTAAATATTTGGAACCATAGGAACTTTGGAAATTTCTTCATAAAACTTAGGTGCTTCCTTGCTTTCATATTTTAGAACTTCCTTTCCTTTTGAGTGTGAATTTTCTTGGAAATAAGATACAGCCTTAGAATATGTTTCCACTCCTTTTTGAACATTTTCATATCATGTGTCATGTCTTATCATTATTACCCTTAGTTCTTAATTCATCCTTTCCTCTATCCTTTTTG
The DNA here is from genome assembly GCA_028583015.1 of Wollemia nobilis. Taxonomy (NCBI): domain Eukaryota; kingdom Viridiplantae; phylum Streptophyta; class Pinopsida; order Araucariales; family Araucariaceae; genus Wollemia; species Wollemia nobilis. The sequence goes on along the minus strand of JAQPPZ010000677.1, from coordinate 9,888,713 downwards.
CATATTGAATAGCATTTCTTAGATCACTGATTATCTGAAGTAGTTCTTCTCTGATTTTGACATATGTTCGAATCTTGTTTTCAAGATTCCTGATTTCTTCTTTTAGCCTTTTGATTTCTGATTTTTGTTTTCTTGGCTCATCCTCTTCTTTTTCTATTACCAAAAGTGATACCTCTTCACTATCACTGAGATCATTATCATATTCTATAGCAAATAAACTCTCATGATTTCTTTGACCATGCTTGTTTCCTTGATGTGTCATCTCATATTCACTATCACTAAAGCCATTGCAATATCCTGATCTATTTTCTCTTTGACCACACACAAAGCACTTTTCTCTTTCACCTTCTATTCCTAGGAATATATGTTATTCCTTTTAATCATCTCATTTGTCTCTATCACTATGATCTGAGCTATCACTTACTTCTACAATGTAGTAAGATTTCTTTGCCTTACAAAAAAATTTCTTCTTCTCATACATGTTTTGCTTGTATTTGTCATCTTTGTCATGCTTATGATTTCCATCTTCTTTTCTTCTGTGATCCTATTTTTCATCATCACTATTTTCTTCATGTGGACACTTGTATGCATAGTGACCAAGATCACCACACTTGTAGCATATGACTTTCCTTATATCCTTGAAATTCCTTGAGTCCTTATTCCTTTTGATGAAGTTAGCTTCCTCATCATTATCTGAACCTCTACTTGTTTCTAAAACTTTTCCTTTCTCTTTTTTTGAAGCCTTGAATACAATATCTTTTATTGGAACTTGATGCTTACTTACCCTCATCTCATAAGTTGTAAGAGTTCCTTGCAATTATTCCATTGTTAGCTTGTTGATATCCATTGTTTCTTCTATTGCTGAAACATTTGCATCATATTTCATGGGAAGTGATATTAGAACCTTTTGAGTAACTTTTGATTCTTTCATCTCAAAACCTAGACCTCTCATGGTGTTAGTAATCTCATAAACTTGAAGTAAAAACTTTGCAATATCTTCATAATCTTCCATTTTCAATTCCTCAAATATTTTTCTGAGTTTGTATTTTTGCCAACTTTACCTTGGAATATCCTTCATAAGTATTCCGCAACTTGGTCCACATATCATTAGTTGAATTACATACCATAACCTTTGCAAAATATGTCTCTCATAGCCCACTACATTACATTGCTCTTGCATTAATCTCAACCAATTTTTTGATAGTCTTATCTTCCTCAGGATCACCTTCAATCCTATACTATTTTTCAACCATTTGCTATACCTCATATCCTTGTGATATAAAGTAGTTCTTCATCCTCATGCTCCAGAAATGATAATTGTTACCATCAAATAGTGGAGCCTTATTTATAGATGATCCATTCTATGAAGCCATTTGTATTCTTGTAGAATCTACCCTCAAACTGTTATCTTTTTTGAAGGAACCCACTCTAATACCAATTGAAGAACACAATATTATACTAATAGGGGGGGTGAACAGTATAATACAACTTTTTACTTTATTTCCAAATCAATATCAATTAATGTCCTTAATTGTAATAACCAAATATAGCAATGTGCATTAATAACTCAACTCCACACAATTGAGACACAATATTTAATGTGATTCCCCCAATATGGGGTACTCCACAAGATAATATCTTTATAATATTTCACACAAAAATAAGGATCCTTATCCAATACAATGATTTCTTTGATCTGATCAAAGCTAGGCAATAACAAACTCACACATAACTTGTCCAAATTTGCATAACAAGCTCACATAGAACTTGTCCAAAACTTCTCAACAAGCTCACATAGAACTTGTCCAAATCTGCTCAACAAGCTCACACAGAACTTGTCCAAAACTTCTCAACAATCTCACACAGAACTTGCTCAAATTTGCTCCAACAAGCTCACTAAGAACTTGTTCAAATCTTCTCTAGCAAGCTCACCAAGAACTTGCTCAAATTTTCTCCAATAAGCTCACTAAGAACTTGCTCAAATTTTCTCAATAGGCTCACTTAAAACCTCATAAAAATCTATTCCAAATCTGTCCACAAATCCTATCTAAAACTATCCACAAAGTTATACCAAAGCCTTATCAAAGGCTCAATCAATCATACACAAACTACCATAAATCTATCTAGAAATATATCCCAAAGGCCTTCTCAAAGGCTCAATCAATCATACACAAACTACCACAAATATGTCTAGAAATCTATCCCAAAGGCCTTCTCAAAGGCTCAATAAATCATGCTCAAGTAGCACTCAAATCTCATCCACAAATCTACGAAAGGTAAGTCTCGATGATGAACTCAATAATGAATGGAAATGTACTCTTCAATGGATGACAACAATGATCCACAATGATCTCAACTCAACTCAACTCAAATCAATCTCAAGTCAACTCATAGAAGCATAAAGAGAATTGTTAAAGACTCAATATGTTCTATACTTAAATCATAATCTCAACTCAATCAATCTTATAGAAGCATAAAGAGAATTGTTAGAGACTCAATATGTTCTATACTTAAATCCCAATCTCAACTCAATCAATCTTATAGAAGCATAAAGAGAATTGTTAGAGACTCTATATGTTCTATTCTCAAATCCCAATCTCAACTCAAATCAGAATATAGAATAGTTTATTTCTAGGAACTTGAACAACCACATGCATCCACTTGACTAGGCTTAATCAACTCAACTCAACCAATCACCACAAGGGATAACTCTTTCTCACAAAACCCTAGTCCAAGCATGTATCAACCAACTCAAATGTTTCCAACAATGCTCAACCACAAATCTCACATAACAATGATACTCATGTTATTTTCAAGTTCTTTACATAACCAATGGGTTTCAACAACTATGCTTATAAAACAAGGTTTAAACACAACTCTCAAACCAGAAAACCTTGAAGCATTCAACCAACCACTTTTGAAAAGGAAACCACAATAAATCATTTTCACTCCAATGATATTTCAAAAATCAACCACCATAAACAATCAATAAGATAATGTGCCCATACCTTTTTGATGCCAAGAAGTTGTCCACAAAATCTGCTGCACTAAACATAACTTTCCTTTCCAATCTTGATAAGGGTTAGTGGACTTCAAATATTAATGACAAGATAAAGCATAACTTAATTTACACATTTTTACTCCAACTTAATAAACACATCCACCAAAGTCCTTTTTTAATAAAAACCCAAATCAAAATAATAATCAATAAACCTCTCAAAAATTATTTTATAACAACTCCTTATTTCTCCTAAATCTTATTTCTCAATTTCTTGAACATCAAATTAAATCAACAACTCATCCACATTTGAAATAATAATCACATCCCTTATAAAAACAATGTTTAATCAAAAAATTTAATTATTCCTAATCACCTTATAACTCCAACTTAGGGTTTAGAAAAATTAATTAGAACAAAAATGTATTTACCTCCTCAAGGGGATTCGAACCCCCAACTTTCCCAAACAACGAGCGCCTTAGTTGTGGCTAAGGTTACCACATGAGCTAGCCACTCGTTCAAAAGGGAAAGGCACAATGTGCCTTAAAACCTTTCCTCCCTTTCCTCAAATCAAAAGCACTTCGAGCGCTTTTCTTCCAATGCCTTTCGAATGCAGTAAATGGGATTCAAAATATTGATGTTTGTGCTACCACACACCTTAGTCAAAATCCAATTGCCAATGTGCCACTGTGCCCATGATGACTTTGGACTTCGACCAACATTCGTTTATTCGTTGCTTCTGCTTTCTATAAGATTTTCACACGAGCTCAATTCGGATGCTTAGCCCAATGATTATTAACCACGAGCAAGGATTAGTTTATGAACCTTAGGTATCCGCTTTATATAGCCTCCTTATTATTTTCAATGACATCGGCAAAAATATTGCATATTTAAATTTAAATTTAAATTTAAATTTTAAATAAATAAAATTTAAACTAAATATTAAAAATTAAATATCTCCATCACCGGGGCACCTTTTTTGATGAAAAGAAATGCCAACTTGGGTTTTAATAAAAACCCAGTTCAAATCTGCCATCCATGGTTTTAAATAAAACCTTTTATTTTTCCTACCTTAGTTTTCACAAAAACCTTGTATTTATCCATGCTTTCAAAAATATCATTTGGCCACAAAAATGCAATGTGATCCATGTGACATCAATGATCCATGTGACATCAATGACAACATAAAATAACTCAAATTACCAACAAAGTCCACTCAAATATGCACTAAACATAGTCCAATCGGTCTAGCACAAATTTTCTCAACAAGTTCACTAATAACTTGCTCAAATATGCTCAAAAAGTTCACTCATAACTTGTTAAAATCTGCTCAATAGGTCCACTCAAAACCTGCTCAAATATGCTCAATAGGTCCACTTAGATTCTGCTCATATCTACTCAATAGTTACACTTAGAACCTACTCAAATCTTCTCAATAGGTCCACTTAGAACTTGCTCAAATCTGCTCAATAGGTCCACTCAGATTCTGCTCAATAGGTCCACTCAGAACCTACTCAAATTTTCTCAACAGGTTCACTCTGAACCTGCTCAAATATGCTCAACAAGTCCACTCAAAACCTATCCAAATATTCTCAACATGTCCACTTAGAACCTATCCAAATATGCTCAATAAGCTCACACATAACTTGTCCCAATCTGCTCAATAAGTCCTCTCTAGAACTTAACCAAATCTGTATTGTAAGCTTCTACAAAAACTTACATAAAATCAGTCCACAAGTCTTCTCAAAGACTTACCTCAAATCTGCTTAATAAGTCCACACATAGAACTTGTCCAATCTCATAGAAGCATAAAGAGAATTGTTAGAGACTCAATATTTTCTACTCTCAATGCACAATCACTTTCATAATTTGCTCAATCTCATAGAAGCATAAAGAGAATTGTTAGAGACTCAATATGTTCTATACTCAATGCACAATCACTTTCATAATTTTCTCAATCTCATAGAAGCATAAAGAGAATTGTTAGAGACTCAATATGTTCTATACTCAATTCTCAATCACTTTCACAATTCAAATCATAATGTAGAATAGTTTGTTTTATGGAATTTGAACAATCACTTCATACAACCACTTGACTAGGCTCACCCAAATCAAATCAATAAATTGCTTAATGAAACTCCCCTTTCTTACAAACCCTAGTCCAAGCATATATCAACCAACTCAAAATATTTCCAACAATGCTCAACAACAAATCTCACATAACAATGATACTCATGTTCTTTTCAAAAACCCTAGTTCAAGTTCTTCACACAACCAATGGATTCAACAACAATGCTCATAAAACAATATTTACATAACAATGATACTCATGTTCTTTTCATCTCCTAACTTAAGTTCTTCACACAACCAATGGCTTCAACAAAAATTCTTATAAAATAAGGTTTTAATATCAACTCTTTATTCCAGAAAACCTTGAAGCATTAATTCAACACATTCAATAAGGAAGCCCTAAACAAATCCTTTTCACTCCAAACTTATTTTTAAAAAACCAACCACTCAACTCAACTAAGAAAGATATTGCCCATACCTTTTTCTTGTCAAGGAGTTGTTCTCACAAATCTGCCACACTCACAAATACTTCTTTGCCAATCTCAATAAGGGTTAGAAGATAATAATTTCCTCAAAAAAACACAATACAAAATGATATCAAAATTACACCTTATCACTCCAACTTAAATAATATTCAATACCTTCACAATAATCTTCTTTAACACAAAAACCCCTTATTAAAATTAAACAATACTCAAAAAGTCTTAATCCTTCAATATGCCAATATAGTAATTTAATACTTTATCAAAAATAATTAAAACCAAAAACCTCCTTATTACTCCAAGTGATAATTTTCAACTACCACTACTATCCAACAAACACTCTTTCTAAACAATTCCACTAACAACCTTTATACCTCCAAACATAGGCAAATAATAAAAATTTAATGCAAAATATTTACCTTGCCTTCGGAGGGATTCGAACCCTCAATAATTTTCGTGATGTAGACCTTGTCATGACTCCAACAACCGCACGAGCTACGTGCTCATTTGAGATAGAGGAAGCACTACGTGCTTCAAAACATATCACTCTTTTTCCCATTTGCAAAAGCGTACGCCTTTAGCGTCTTCAACCAACACGACTGCCAATGCACACCACCGCGTTTCAAACATTGGATTCCTTGCCAATAAATGTTTTACCACTTGCCCACTCGAAACTAGGCCATGCTTAACGCTTCCCTTTTTAAATTGTTTGTTGTACACAAAAATCAAAATCTCACGAGCTCTTCTTCCTTTTTTCATGCCAATTAATAATTTGAGCAAGGATGATGTTTATGCCCTTTGGTCAAGGTATTTATATTTTCTTTCTCCACTCCTTGGAGAACATCGGTGCTTCCAAATACTCTCCTTCCATGATGTCGGTGAAGTTTTAATAATTTTATAAGGTGCTTCGAATGCCTTTGCCTCCAAACCCAACTTTGGATTTAAAAAATATAATTAAACTTTATAAAACCCACTTTGATTTATAAAATATTATAATGAAAATTGTAAATATTTTATTTGGGGTTTTCACCATATCACTTTAATATTATAATAACAATTATTATAATATTATATCCTTTTGATGCCTTGGATAAATTGCTTCCTTGGGAGAATTAAACCATCTTTTGACCCATTCTTTTGGGTGTAAAATATAGATATTTTAACCCATCATGAATTTCATTAAACTCCCACTTGCACTTGAGTTGAGCTATCACCTAACACCTTGACATCAATGACAACTAATTTTGGACATCAATGACAACTTCTCAAAATGTCAAACAAAAATATCATCAATAAACTATAGATATAATTTTAAGGGATAATTTATTGCAACATAAATATCATTTATTTATCCTTCTATTTTTGGATGGACTAGTTGATGTTGGGCAAATTGTATTACTCAAAATTATGTATATGTAAAATAAATAAAATGGTGGACCACCTATTTGAATGCACCTCTAGAATTATTAAATACCTTATATCCTAACTATATTACATGATGTAATGTTTTCCTAGAAATTCCCCTCTTATTATATCATATTGCAAATAGAGGTAGGAACATTAAAAACTAGACTAAGACAAATAAAATAACCTACATTTACTCACACTTAATGAACTTGAATATACGTAAAGTTTATTAAAGATACAAAATATCATTAACTAGGAGACACACAATAGTCTATACCTTTGACTAGTTGTGAATAGTGATAAACTCAATGGCTCATTTTAGTGGGACTAACCTTATTGAACCCTTAATTAATAATAGATACCAACATTATCCATGATTTTACATAATGAATGGATAGGGGTACACACACACTATCAATATTCATAGTTGCAAATAGGAAAATATATATCTATCTATAAACATCAATGATTAGGGACACATTCAACCAATCATAGGTACATGATTCTTCCTATGAATAAGGATATATACAACCATTCACAAGATAATATGTAAATAAAAGCATATTATACTTTATGTAATATTGTATCCTCTAATTCTCTCTCATAAACAATTTACTCTAACTTTGATTTTCAACATGGATTAAAATTGGATCAACCATATGACCCTCCACAAATTGAGCTAAGTTTTGATTATGTGGTCTTCAAAATAATTTGGTATATTTCCTTCAATAGGTAAGTTGTATCAATATTGGAAAGGATTTTTAAGGAGCATATATATGCCTATATCACCAAAGAAAAATTGCCTCAAATTATGAAAAATGTAATCTCTCTCTAGGAAAAATGATATGGATACAATTCAATATCATAGTCAAATCACTTGAATTGTAAAAATATTATAAGCAACATTGGAATCAATAGATTCAAAGTAGTCCAATGCTTTTTTCCCCATTCACGTTACATTGATTATTGATATGTGCAAATATTTTTTTAAATCAGCAATGTTACCACCCAATCTACATGTGGGATTAGAAAAATGGTTTACCTTAAAATTTGAAGCATGCCCACCAAGATGAATACACAACTCATCCCAATGATGTTAGCAATCAATAAAGTTATATTACAATAGATTAAAACATAAAATATATGTACACTCATTCAAAGGGTTGACATCAATCCAATCAATCCCCATTGTTAGGAATATAATTATACAACTAAGACATCATGGTTTTAGGATTACATGCAATTTAGATAATATTTTTCCATGCAATTTAGACAATATTTTTCTACTATTGATTGTTCTAGTGGAATAATGTTAGATATTTTTTTTACATTAGGTTTTTTATTTATTTTTTAATGGTTCTTCAAATAGCTCCTCCTTCTAGTAAAATGGTGATCCAAAATGCCTATATTTGCTTTAAATACCCTATGAATACTTAAAAATTCAATTAAAATAAGAAAGTGGTCTTGTTTCATACCAGTCACTACCTCATCCCTTAGCCACTCCACTTCCATTTAGTACCCTCATTGTCAATTAAATGCACCTCAAATATAGTTTTAAGTATTCTAATTACTTATGTGAACAATATTTTCATACAATTATAAACATCTTGTGTCCCATAAATAATGAACCATAGAATATTCCATGCAAGATATCTTGAATATGAAGAGATTTATCCTTCTAGCAAAAAATACTTTGTCATAGAAATGTGACCACTCCTACATTCTATGGTCAATTCTCCTACAAATGTTGCTAACATTGATCACCTCCATTGTAGTCAAGTAGATTGAGAAAAGTTGCATACAATGTCTTATTACAACATCATTGTGAATATATTCTTGATGACAATTTTACTTGTTCCTAGATGTCTCTTCCATCATGTTTTAGATAAATTTCCATTTTGCACAACTTTGTAATGCCCTTGAAATAATAATACATGGACCCCTTAGTGGATTATGTTTCAAGCAAACACATCTCAAAAAACTTGTATTTCTTTATGTTCTTCTATTTTGGATGGTTATGATCCTTGAAAAAAACACATATAGACATTCCACTCTTCTTGACACCCCTCATGCAAACTCCACCAATGAACCTATGCCTTTTATATGGCAATGTATTTCTCTTAAATTTATTTTTTTCTTTGTTAGATGACCCTTGTGTGTTTAAGAAAATACTTGTTACTTGAAGACACCCTAAACATCCATTGTATTAATGTAAATGAGTTGTTAAAATGAAAATTTCAACTCTTATATATGAAAACAACATTTGGACTATGCTTGCTAGATAACTTACTTTACATGGATCTTTTCTTGAACAATTCATCCAAAGTGATAGGACCTCAAATATGAGTTGTCAGAAGAAGTCTAACATGATCATAGGCTTTTAAATTTTCTAGAATATCTTCAACATTGAATGTGTCCTTGGACAACACAAATATCAAACATCATTTTTCTTCTTCCTAGATTGATGAGTAAGGTCTTCAACATATCACATGAGTAAGTCTTTAAAAATTACTTCATACTACTAAAAAATAATTAAACAAGATAAACATGGACATGATATAAGGGTATTTCTATGGACACTTCAAATGAGCAAAAAATGACTGGTATGATGAGGATTTTATACCCAATTAAAGTTAAATTTAGGTGAAGGTTAAGTAAATGACCTATAGATTTAAACAATAAGAGATTAAAAATATATGTTTTTCAATGTTTACAAGGGATCAAAGGGCTTATATACATAATATAATACAAATTCAGACATAGCCCCAACTAAATATTAAGCACCACACATTTCAACATCTTCCTTTAAGTTGAATGGGGGAGATAAAAATATATCCTTACTGGTCATCCTCTCTTCAAGGATAATTGTGTTGTAGAAAATTGGTTGCATACTTTTATTCATTAATGTAATGTTGTGTGTATGAAACATAGAGAACATATGTAAATAGTAACCATAATAGTTATAACTATCTCTAAATCCCTATACTAGACATCAAAGCATTCATAACATATCCTACTTATACACCATTGGAGGAGTAGACATAACGGTTTCAAGAAGTAGATGTTGAATTTGGAGAAACACAAAATTTCATCCAATACTTATAAAAACCATGGATAATAACACACACTATCCATGACTAATCATGAACACATTCAATTATTCATCATATAATTAGGGATAAGGACAAACCTAATTATCAAAGTTCTTACATTAAATATAGATAGATACACACTCTATCCATCACCAAGATTGCAAAAAAGGAAAAAAATTACTATTTACAACATCTATATGATTATGGACATGCTCCACCAATTATAGCTACATATTTAACTTGTGAATAGGGACACATCTATTCACAAGTACATTATTCGTTTCAATTAGAAAAACATATTCTCCCTCACTATCCTCATGATAAGGGCCTTCAATATGTGTGACAAATCAACATTAATTATTATCACTTTCATTGTCATTAATAACTATCATTGCCTTACATTTTCTAAAATTAATTCAATGAAATCCTTCGCTTGTTAAACATAATTTATAATAACATGACCTTTTTATTGCAGAAAAAACACATGAATCTATTCTTCAAAATTTATTATACCTTCAAGGAATATTTAATAGCTCAAGAGGTAGTATTAATATTATTATTCATCAGCAATGTGGTATCTTCTATAAGTTCATCTTGTTTCTTGATTCAAATTTTTACATAAATTAGTGAAGGAATTATATATTTTAATTTAGGATTAGTCTTGTTAAATGTGAATACCTTAGTAGCATGAATTGTATATATTTTTCAACAAAGTAGTTTTCACTTCATCATTGTCCATAGTAGCATTATTTCCTATAAATTGATTCAAAATAAAATGGAACAAGCTTATGTGTTTAACTACATTTTCACCTTCTATCGTCTTCAATACAAACAATTTTTTTCGTAAGTACCATATTTGTTCCTAATTATTTTAAACCAAATAAAGTGTTGAGTCCATTCCAAACTTACTTTTTAGTCTTTGAGAGGCCTATATGATTTAAATGGGAGCCAAAGAGCCCAAGTCCAATAATATCCATTGGCTTTTGATTTTTTTTAGTTCAGTTAGTAGCTTTGTCAATGTCCATTAACTTTTATGAATGGATGAAAACCCATAGATTTTTTTTATCAATGCTAATTAGACCTCGACTTGCCATGTCTAAATGTTTCATCCTTTGACTTTCTCAATAATATTTATTATATCCATATGTGATTCAAATGCTTCTCCTACTAATAAAAATAGGTTAGTAATTTCATGTTTGAGAAAATATTTCCAATAAAGAATATATACTTGTAAAATAAACAATATTTTAAAAAATGACAATTTTTCAAACAAAACTTTAGGTTTGAGGAATTGACGATAATAATATTTTTCAATATTCTAGGATAGTAAAATATATGGTGGGTCTCCCTAGTATCTCTACTTGCAAAAAATAATCACAATAACTAAAATATATATTTAATCCATTAGAATGGATTTCCCACAATTCATGTGTGATATCAGAATTCTATGTTAAAAAGACAACCAAATTTTTTTCTATGTTAACTGATAGTCATGTCAATATTTTTTAAAACAAATATGCATGTATATGGTGGGAAACTTCTCATTAAGCTTCCTCACTAGATGATTTGATAATCTCAACTCTTAAATGGCACTTGAATTACTCTACACTAAATGTGGGATAAAACAACATGACTTATTGCTTTCAAAATAATGTGCACATGAAACATCCTCAATAAAAAAATTTAGATAGATGGAGCTTTGATCAATCAAATTTGTATGCATGGAAAAATCCATATTTAAAACAAATGGAAATAAAATATTGAAATATACAGTTGGAAATTCATTGAAAATTTTTATATATATGGAATGAAAGCACATCCATGCATAACATATTTGAATGAAAATTATCAACATTTACCCAATAAAATCATTGTGACATATCCTTTGAATGAAAATGATCACAACTTACCCAATAAAATCATTGTAACATATTTGAATTAAAATGATAAAAACTTACCCAGTGAATACTCCCTCTTGAAATATTTGAAAGAGATATTTGTTTGAAATCATTGCGACATATTATTTCCATGTGCTATAATGAATTTATATCACATATATGGCACACATTAGTTATGAACAAATATTCATGTGTAAATAAACAACCATAAAGTCGATTCAATTGCATTATGTACAACTACCTATAACTACTTGTACCCAATGTTAAAGTATTCATAACAACTCTCTCCCATGAAGCACCTCCTACATGTATAAAAAAGGAACCTTGGTTATAATCTTAGTTATGGTATTCATTTCTTGCTCTACTAAAAATATAAATATGATCAAGCATTTAAGGGCCTAAACCTATCTTACATAATGCATCCAAATCACAATGTTTTTGGTCCATTAATAAAATAGTGGATTGTCAAAAAGCTAAATGATGATCAAATTATCATATCAATGAGTGATAGGCATGTTTTAAGGAATGCCTACATACTCTAAAATCATAAGCATCCATCAAATATGTTTATCTACATTATTGAAAATACAATACTCAACACCCATAGAAGTTTGAGAGATAGTAGACTATCCTCTAGAGAAACATGAAACAAGACTAGAACCCAAGTACAAAATAAAACCTATGATCAAGAATCACTCATCCAAATCACCAACCTAGTCCACATATAAAAAACCTATCAAAATTATATGTTAACTAACTAAATAATTAATACCCATCTAATAAATACCTCTAATATATCCAAGTATACTCTTAGACGCCATCTAATGAATCTATTGATGTTAGCTTTTGAGGATGTAAATTGAAGGAAATGCAACCACAAGATGTGAAATAATCAAGTTATGATAACTATATGATAATGGCACTATAATATGCATGAAAATAATGAGATAAACTTCTACATCGCAGTAATATGTCATTAATGAAATCTCACAAAAATAGTACAATGAAATATAATGGACTTGAACACTCCAAAATTTTATTGAAGAAGTACATTGTACCTACTCACTACTATAAATTGACTCTCTATAGCAACATTATCTCTCCTCAATATCTTTTCTTAAAGGTATATATATAGGAAGATATGTGCCTTGGCCTTTACTCTACCCATGAATCTTCATATACCTATCCTATGACTTATGTACATGTGGACTACATGCACATTTACATCATTGAACATTCTAACACTTGTGCATTTATTACTTGCTTGAAGTAACTAATCAAACCTTAATCTATGATTAAATCCTAATATAATAATGTACCCAAGGTGGTACATTGACATGTACCCAATAATGTAATATAATCTAACACTTCTCTTGTATTACATTATTTGGGTACTGAAGACTTTAGTCTTCAATATGGATATTCATCTTGGTTCTAGAATTCAAGCTCTTCTCTCCTGCTTCCTTTATTATGTTCCATGTTTGTATCATGTTCAAGCAAATAGTTAGTATATCATAAAATGCTATATTTTTTTAGAGAGCTTTAACTTCATATTCCTCTCTAGGTTATTCCAATTCTTGAATTTCTTGGATTTTGTGAACTAAATTCCCATTTTTATTCCCTTCTCGATATTACAATTAAGGATAATTGTATTGATTATGAGAAGGATATGAATGTTGAAATTTTTGTTGATGTAGACTGTACTAATTATGATATTACCTTGGTTGAAATGGCTTGTTTGATAGGCTTCCATAGTTTGTCTGATTTCCTTTATATTGATTTCTAGGATTGAATCTAGAATAATTGGTATTGTTTCCCTTCTTCTTGCAGACTTGAAAATATCTATTATTCCATGGTCTTTGTCCTTTTGAGGATGAGGTAACATTTTCTTGTGGATCATATTTTGAAACTAATGCATTGTTAGTAATTTCATATTTAATTGTATTTTCCACCTCATATTCTTAAAGGATATTGACTAACTCGTCAAAAGAAGTATCTTTACTTAGGATTTGTAAATATGTAACTAAGTTCTTGTAGCTATATGGAAGTACTCTCAGAGTTACTTGAAAAAGGAACCTATATTCTATTTTTATCCTAAAGTTAACATTCCTTTTATATCTGCTACTTTCCTTAGGACTAGTTCTATACTTTCACCACTATTTACTTTTAGAGAATGTAATTTATTTTGAAGATTTAAGATAGTGGCTTTATTCTTCATTTCAAATAATTTGGCTAAGGTTTTCCATGCTTTTGTAGATGTTCCTACTGAACTAATGTAGGGTTGAATTTCATCTGTAATGGTAAAATTATTATTATTAATGCTTTTCTTCATTTTATTAAAAATTTTGAATCTCACTATCATATAAAGAAGGTTTGTCTTTTGTTACTTTCACTATATCCCAAAGTTTTTCAACTATTAGAATTGCCCTAACTTTATTTTTACATGAAGATTAATTTGGACCTCTAAGTAGTTGGGATTCAGTGAGAATGAATTTATTTGTTGTCATGATGATATTTGTAGACTACCTTATACCTCCTTAGTTTTAAGTATATGCTAAACCTTACTAATAACTTTTCAATTTTACAAGTTTTATAAAATACCATCTATCTAGCAAGTGTTTAAATGTACTATGAACTTGATAGTATGCTTAGATTTCTTAGTTTAATTTGAATCTCTTTTGTCTCTCTAATGTTCAACTTTAATGTATTGACTTATTTCTCCATATTGATTAGTAACTAGAAAGCTAATGATGATGCACATTCAAGTTTTAATAAGGGTCTTTTCCTTTTGTAGAGGGAGAAAACTGCCCTACCGTGTACAATTCCCAAAAATGCTAGATCTACAAATATAGAAAGCTTTATGGGGTGAACCACGAGGGTATGTTGTTCTCTAAAATCCAGGAATAGTTTTAGGACTTACTCCAAGTCCTCAGGATTTTGGGATGTTTGATGTATTCAATTTTCAAGCAATCACCTAAGTTTGGCATTTCGAGATCTATGCTATAAAATATAAAGGACAATGCAAAAATCAAAATGCAAGAATATAAGAACTAACCTAATATTATTCTTTATTTGAATACTTTCTAACCTAGGGTTTTATCTAGAAAATATTTAAAGCAAGGACACAAGATAAATGCACAATATTAACCCTAGATGCACGCTATATGCTTTTCACTTTCTTAGCCTAAGAATAAATACTTAGATCATATATTCAACCAATAAAATAATTAGGGCACTTATCTAGACTGGTGGTTGACTTAGATTTTTTTTCCTCTTGTCCAACGATATCATAAATGTTTGTTTCTGCAAGATAACTTATGAAACACTTGAAAATTGGACTAGCATTAGGGGACCTACTTAGGTCATTGTACAATAATGCTTGGAGATGCAACAGTCAAGCCTCCTAGGTCCTTTTAGATGATATTTGGAAATAAAAGTGAAAATCGACCTTTGGAGTATTAATCATAAAATAACAATGCAACAACAGAGAAGTAGAAAACAAATTATTCTATCATGTCTTAAATGCAATTTAGAAAATACTCATGCAATTAGAATCTGATAGCTTCCCCCAATTCACTATTAGGTAAAATAGTTTTTTGTAGATGGTGGGTGTCATAACGCTACAGGCAAAGTCACGCTTTGTTAGAATGGAAAAAGATCTCACTTCTATGAGTGAAAACCCTAAATTAGGGTTAGCAAAGTTGTACCTCACTAGGACAGGGCACGATTTTGCTTCAAAGACATGAAAAATAAAAGATAAATGTAGAGCATAAATAAATATAGGAAACAAAGTGCATACAACCTGATGGATGATGTAGAAGTAGGAAGAAGAGATCGAGGTATAAAAATGGGCACTCTCTTTCCTTCCAAACTACAACATGAATCTACCAAACCATATAGCAATTCAAATCAATGTAGTAGAAGATCAAATCCAAAATTTGCACTTCAAGGTCAGCTTGTAGAATAAATAGGAAGCACAAAAAAAGTAAGAATGTGAACACCAATCAATAATAAGAATTTTGATCTTAATTATGTATAATATCAATCACATGTATCTCCTTTTTATAGAAAAAAATTGGGACAAAAGAAGCAAAAAAACAATCACAAGTCAATGCCAAGCATGTTAAAAAGGTTAAACACAAGTTTTAATAAATTAAAACCCTAAAATAGTGAAATCATGGTCTGTGCGAATAGGGTGCAATTTTGCTTCTACGAATTCACACTCCATCATAACATGGTGTGATTTCGCTAAAATTCTAAATAAAGGTAAGGTAGGGGGAAAAGAGGCTTACTCTTGCCTAGGGAAAGGGTTAGGGACCTCTTAGGGGTTCTAAGAAAGATTACCCACTAAAGTAGGCCATTTTTTTGTCTACAATTTTCCCCCTCTTTGATGCATTTAAGGCCAAGTAAATGTGTCAAATAAAGGATGTAGGTACACTCACTAGAATAAGACAACAAGAGAAAATGGGATGGCCAGTTTATAAGATAGGGGTGGATCAAAAATAGTGTCATTTCAGAAAATTTCTTGTTTTACACACAAATCAAGGTATTAAGGACATTAATGCCTCTATAGGCTAGGGTGCCCCCTCAATTTTTCATGAATATGACATATCTCATAAAAACTCAAAAGAACTAATGCATAAGAAAAAAGAGAGGGAATGAAAAAAAATTGGAGAAATAAAAGGTAAAAAATAGAGCTTAAAAAGGGTGAAAAAGAGTAAAACCTTAATTCATTTTCACCATGGCTTAGTAGAGAAATGGCTCTAGGGAGAAAAATAAATGGTGTTACCAATTCATTGAGCAACGATTACGATGGGCAAATCCAGGGCACAAGAGCGGATAAGTACCAAATTCCTCCTTCTTGATGTACATTTTCCTCTATTTTTCATAGATTTTTAGGGTAAGAATCAAGGAATTGCATTGATTTTGATGGTGAAACTTACGCTCAATCTGGGCATAAATTCATGGCCCGACCATGATTTTGCTTTGGATGGAGCATGATGAAATCATGCCCAAATAAAATCAAGTAGAATTTCAAAAAATTGCATCTCCTAAAATGTAGGATGCGATTTTGCACTAACAAAATCATGCACCCTAAGAGTGGGGCGCGGTTTCACCAAAAGCTAGAGAAAAGGAAAAGAGAAAAGCAAAAACAAAATACAAGAGAAAAAATATAGAAAAAAAACAACTACGAAGTGCAAATTACAAAATTATGTTCGACTTTATGTTTTGATTTGAAATTATGGGTTTCATTATTTTTATTTTAACTCATGAAACTTATTTAATTTTATTTGTTTGTGGATGTGGCTAGGTATCCTCGAGAGTCAAGAATGGGGGTAGGGGATCTAGAGGAAGAGCTAGATGCACTAGGATAGGTGAAGAGGGATTTACTGGAGGTGGTGGGGCTAGACCACCTAGCGAGGATGCCTCACATTGAAATAGATAGGGCTATGATGATAGCCCTAGAAGAAAGGTGGTACCTAGAGTCCTCTACTTTTTGATTACCCAAAGGAGAGCTCACCGTTACACTAGATTATGTGTTGTAGATTTTGTGGATCCCTATCAAAGGGATAGTAGTTTATGGAGCATGGGGATGGGTAGCCACACTACAACGATTATTAGTAGGATTTACCCACCAGGTGTGAGAGGGCACCATATTAGTGGATGATCTAATGAGCCGTTATGGGGTATATCCTCTGACTGTTGTACTCTGTGTGGTTGTGGTTAGCCTACTAATGTACCATACTAGCAGGTGAAACTTACCATGGGTGATGGTGGGAGTAGTGGTAGACATGCGGTATTAGAGAGTTTGATTTGCATGGGGCCCATATATGTTGGTGTACCTATACAGAACATTATACAATGTCATGTATAAGCGGTGTATAGGATTGGTATGTACAACATTTTTCCAGGTGTGGTGTTGGAATCACATCATGATACAGATATTGAAGGCACTACCAGACCCACTACCTAGCTTGAAGCGGCCAATAGTATACAGATGGCCAAATTCTTTGGAGATGACTGCTAGGGTCTATGCAAGGAACTTACCACTAGTGAGGTGGGTGATTGAAAAGCTTCTGAATGCAAAGATCATGTAGAGGCCATGGAGGCTTCCCCCTGGGTGGGTGAAGGACAGGATAGAGCTAGCTAGGATATGGAGGATCAGGTGGCTGAGGTCAAATAAGGGAGAGCCAAAAGTCTTTATATTTGATCGAGTCCTTCAATAGCATGGGATATTACAAGGAGTTCCAAACCTTGGGGACTACTGGTACCAAAGGGTGACCCAAGACCCAATAGGAGTAGAATATGAGTCAAACCTCACTAGGTTGGCCAAGGAGGATATGGAAGATCCTCCTTATGTTAACCTAAGGGTAGAAGAAGTAGGAGTGGTTATTGGGTATAGGTGGTGGTATAGAGGAGTTGTGCCCCAAAGGATATCCTTACCAGTATCGATACAAAGGAACTAGGTGATGGACCCAGGTATGCAATGAGCATTCTAAGAGGTAGCTCTCTAAGCCATAAAGAGGTCACAACAACCTACCACCACTCTGAGATAGAGACCGACTTGTATTTAGATCCTAGTGGTAGAGGAGGCCATCTAGGCGATAGGAATAGGAGAGGGGGGACGAGGTATGCCCCCATAGATAGGTAGACCACATATCAGATATATTGGAGAAGCCTTCATATCTATAATAGTGGCTAGAAAGATCTAGGATAGGAGGGTGATAGAGGAGCTATGAGCATAGGTAGCCTCTTTATATAGCCATATGACCCAGGTCTAGGTAGATAGGACCAGGAGGTTAGAGGAGCTATGGAGGTTTCTCAGTGTTGTAGAGGCTGAGAGGGACATGGCTTAGGTAGATATCAGCTAGCTCCAAGGAGGGATGGCTCATCTGGATGGATATAACTAGAGGTCTAGGGTAGAGGGAATGGTTGTCATTGAGAGCAACCAGGTAGGAGGTACGATGCAAATTATTTAGGAAAAGTTGTAGTGGATGGGGGAGAGTTTGGATATATCCCTTTAGTGGGCTATGTTTTATGAGATGTATTACTGTATAGTTGTCCCACCATATTAGAGGATACCACTTCCTCCATCCCTACAATCAGTAAGCATATCATGGTCTTGATCATGGAAAACATTGATATCACGGCAATTTGTATCACAACCTAGGTTACCTCCTCCTTAGGACGGTCTAGAGGGAACTGGCTCTCGAAGCTAGGAGAGAGAGGACTGGGGATCAGTATGATGCACCATTATTTGGATTGTGGTGTACATACCTAGGTTGAGTGTATCGAGTTTGGATTGTGGTATGCCAACCTGACATGGTGACGATGTACTCTTTTTATCTCGAGTAATATATAGCTACTTTTATTGTTTTATTTGTGTGTGATGTGTTTTTATTTATGTATTTTCATGTATGTAAACTATATTAATGCAAAATATATGAAAATGGATGGATGCAAAAGTAAATAAAGGAGAAGGAGAGACATGAAGGAGACAAACGAAAGAAAGAAAAAAAAAGGAGAAGAAATAAGAGGAGAGAAAAATAGGAGAAAGAAGAAGAAGAGGAAGAGGAAGAAAAGAAGAAGAAAATCCAAAGGTCAACCATATAAAAAGGAGAAGAACTAATGACCCATAGCATGGAACTAGTATAGGTTGCAAGGAACCACTGTAATTAGATACCATATATCATTTCAAAAAGAGAGCTAGACCCACTATAGATTTAGCAATTACAGTAGTGTAAAAAATATATATGTGGATTCTGATACACTATGGGTGGTTGCTCCCTTATTGACTGCTATGAGGCATTTACCTGCTAGGATGTATGTTGAAGTCTACTAAAATTGACCAAGGAGCTTATTCTATAGTGGGGTGTTGATCTTGTTGAGTCAAAAGAGAGTATGACCTGATAGAATATCGTAGATGATGTAATAACTGCTAGGATGTATCAGTATCCCATGTGGGATGTAATATGTAAATAAATTATAGGCAAGTGCTATCCTAGATAGGGATCTTAAAATGAATTTGTGAATGAAATAATTATCGTAATAAATAAATTTAGACGAGAAGAAACAATCATAAGAAGAAGGGAGGCCCTAGGGGGATCTTACTAGGCATCAAAATCCTAGTGAGAAGTGCAATGCATGTGAGCTATGTCCTAACTAGGTATCATCACATGTCATTGTCATAAAATCTTCAAAAATCTATATGAGCAAGCAGTCATGAATAGGCAACAATGTAATTATGATAGACAATCATGCAAGGTGTTATTTAGATGTCAAGAAATCATGCAAGGATGACAAGTAACAATTCAATATGAGCAAGTAGGTGAATGCAATGGGAATACAAATGCAACTACATGAAAGTTTTTTATAGAGAATTGAAATCAATGAAAAATCTAAATGCACCATTTATCTTATTAAAATAAATTAGCGTGTCATGAGGTGTCGAAACAAAGATATCACCAAGGAATGAATTTTATCAATGATAAAAATCATGGGAAAGTTCTTCCAAGGCCCTTCTTTGGACATCCATGGCACGATAATAAACACATCTTCTAACATCACCATTCCTTTTAGTAAAACAAACATTATATAAAGATCCACTACTCTCTTGAAAAAAAATGATGTCATCTTTAAAACAAACAAAATCAATCATATTGCAAGACATTATCTTTGGAGGAGAAGCACAATTAATGCTTTTATTTTCATCTATTATCATCTTTTCGTATTCTATATATTCTACATAAGTCACAAGATGGTCTTCATCCTCAAAAGGTAAAGGTTGATTTTTATTAGGTATAAAACCTATACCACTTCTCCTAGGCCAAATATCAACATCCAAAGGTTCTTGAATACATTTCTATTGTGGTCCTAATCCTTTACCTGCATATCCCATACTAGATAAGATTTTCTTAGGAAGCAGATAATAATTAATGAGATAACATTGAGTAAAAGAGCACTCACTAGGAGATGGGTTGCTACCACGAATATTTTCTTCGAAGATAGTCCCTCCAAAGACAAAGGTACATGTGTCAATGTGCACATCACCCTTCTTATGGGACAAACCCATAGTTTGAGGTGACGATGGTAGCTTTGTGATATCTAGAAGAGGCTCTTGAAGAAACTGATTATCATGATCTACGGATGAATAATAGGGTTAATGTTCCTCAATCACTTTTAAATTTTGAAGATGCTCTAAAATTTGAGATGAGGGACATGGAGAAATTTTTGAATAAATAGAAGGACAAGAGTAATATTTAGATTGAGCTAACTCTATATTTGAACAAAATTCAAATGGTCGAGGATCACCCCGAATGGTGACAACCTAATTATTGAATTAAAATTTGAGATATTGATGAAAAGTAGAAGGGATGGCCTTCATCGCATGAATCCAAGATCACCCAAGAAGAAGATTAAAATATGCAAGACAAGACACCACATAGAACAAAGTATTCAATATTCTAGGCCCCACATTTAATGGAAGAGATATGACACCAAAGGCCTCTTGGTACTTATTGTTGAAATATTTAATAAGGATATCAGATTTTTTTAAATATTCCTCTTTTAATCCAAATTTTTGAAAGAATTAATATTTACACAAATTGAGGGATGAGCCATTATCAATCAAAACTCATTTGATAAGGGTATCCCTAATAAGTGTAGCGATGTAAAGTGATGAATCTCCATGTAATTTTGAGGAAGATTTATCATCATCTGATAATGAGACATGATGTATCCCAAAAGAACCTATGGCATCAGGGGTGATATATGGAGAAGCAAATTATTGTTTTAAAAATTCCATTAAAGCATTTTGATGATCAGGAGAAGTCTGCAAAAGCTCTAAGACTGATATTTTTGTTGGAGTATTAGCTAACTGCTTCTAAATATCAAATGAAATTTGTGATTGTGGTCTCAATACTATAGGTGGAATTCTTGTAGCTAAATATTTTCTATGATTCTCCTTTAAAACTGAACAAGATTGTGGTGTTGAACTTTGTTCTTGCTGATTCTAAACTTGTTTCCTTGTAGTTACTCCAACCATACCAACCACATTGTTGTGGCATAAGGAATCATCTTGATAAGTCATTTGGTTGGATGCTTGTTGATCATGCTTTGGTAATAAATCCTTGCATATTCCCATATCTTGATTTGTCATTGGGTCTTGTTTAATAGGAGTCTGATTACTTAAAGTTTAGGAATTTTTTAAATAAAGGCATCTGCATGAATCAAATCTTGAACCACATGCTTCAACTTATTACAAGAGTTTATCTAGTGTCCTTCTACTCTGTGATATGTGTAATATTGACCTACCTTATACCAATGAGTTGTATTATCCGGTTGTCTTATAGGAGGTAGTTCAATTGGCTTGGCTTCCAATAGTTTCTTTAAAATTGCTTCCATAGGTATATTAAGTCTAGTAAAATTTCTTTGAGGATGTTTCCAAATTACAATATTTAGTAGGCTATTGGTGACATTACTAACAAACCTACTATCATTATTAACTCATCTATGCTTATTCTTATGTTGAGATTTAGTATACTTTTCTTCTTTATTCTTAAGTTGACCTCTTCTAATGAGATCTTGTTCCACTTTTCTAGCTAACTCAATTGCTTGATCAAGAGAGGTAACAGTAGTAGTTTCTAGTACATACAATATCTATTCTTGTAAATTAATAATTAATATATCAAGCATATCTTTCTAAAACACAGGCTGTATTAATCGGCCAACTCAACTTCTCCAATGAGCTAAGAATTTTGAAAAAAAATCTTCTTTACTTTACTTTAAATCATATAGGTCTCTCATTGTCACTTCCTTTTCAATACAGGCACTAAATTGATGAACACGTATTTTTGTAGTCTTTTCAAAGCTCTTTAAAGAATAATTACGCAACTGATAATGCCATTCCAATGCAACCCCAACAAGACTCTTTGGAAATATTTTCAATAGCATCATATCATCATAAATAAGATCATGGCAAGCTATCCTAAATTCTCTTATATTCTCTATTGGATATTCTGTTCCTTTATAGATTGGTAAAACTGGCATAGGAAAATGCTTGGGATAAGGTCTAGCAGCAACAATAGGATCCAATGGTTGACTACACATTTCTTTATAATTGTATGTAAAACATAAAGGCTGAATCATATCCATCCTTGAAACCATCTGATTCACTATATTTACCAAATTTTGTATTTTTGAATTATGTGTGTTCCCAATATTCCCTTGAATTAGGTTGGACATGAGAAGGTTGTTGTTATATGTGGTACCTTGTGGGAATAGGAGATTAACTTGTGGTGGGATATAAGCAATAGCATTGATATTAGAAGATAAAGGAGGAAATTGAAAGCAATTTTGGGTGCCATTACTAGTTGGAGGAATGGATGGATTCCATCCAATGTTGGTGGTATTAGTAGTAGCACAAGTCACTTGGTTCTTCAGATTACTAAGATGCATAAGATGAGATGTGGAATTATCATGAATAAGTATAGGAGACCTAATGGGAGGATTAGCATCCTCTTTTTCAAGATGAGCTTATCGTTCTACATATTCCAATAGCTTCTCCTTATGAGCTTTCATGAATTCCCAAATATGATCAAATTATGAGAATACAAAGGTACCATTGGGTTCATCATAAGGATCATGATTAGTTTTAGTTTCAATATCTACCTCTTCTTGCTCTTCTAGACCTACATTAGGGTTTTTCCTATCAATCTGGTCATCTTCCAAAGGAACATAATCATATTTAAATTGGTTCCTTTAACTTCTAATGAAGGGATCCATTTAGAAGTAGTGAAAATAGTTAAGGGAAAACACTAACACATAGATTTTAATTTATTTAAGAAATTTCAAACAAAATTAATGATATTGTTTAAATTTTTAAAAGAAAGGAGGTGTTCACGTCGGGTTCACCAAAAATGTAGAGGGGGAAAAATGCCCTACCGTGTATAATTCCCAAAAAGGCTAGATCCACAAAGATAGAAAGCCTTATGGGGTGAACCATGGGGGTATGTTGTTCTCTGCACTCGGTGCTACGGGGAATGGTTCATAGGAATGGTTTTAGGACTCGCTCCAAGCCCTCAGGATTTTGAGATGTTTGATGTATTTAGTTTTTAAGCAATCACCTAATTTTGACATTTCTAGATCTATGCTATAAAATATAAAAGACAATGTAGAAATCAAAATGCAAGAATACAAGAACTAACCTAATATGATTCTTTCTTTGAATGCTTGCTAACCTAGGGTTTTATATATAAAACCTTTAAAGAAAGGACACAAGATAAATGCACAATATTAACCCTAGATGCATGCGATATGTCTTTCACTTTCATATGCCTAATAATCAATACCCATATCAGATATTCAACCAATAAAATAATTAGGGCACTTATCTAGACTAGTGGTTGACTTAGCTTGTTTTGCCTCTTGTCCAATGATATCAAAAATTCCTATTTCTACAAGATAACTTATGAAACACTTGAACATGGGATTAACATTAGGGGGGCTACTTAGGCCAATGCATAAAAATTATTGGAGGTGCAACAGTCAAGCCCCCTAGGTTCTTTTAGATGACCTTTAGAAACAAAAGCATATTCAATTTTTGAAGTCATATTGGTTCCTCTCTTGTTCAATATTTAAGAGCATGATAGTGATCATGGACAATGTGAAACATGGAAAAGGATTTTATATTCTCTTGGTAGAGGTCATCTATGAAATTATAATAACAAAAATGATCTATTCTAATATATGGTGAAATAAAATTTTGAAATTTTGGGTTCATTAAAATTAATTTTAATGGTGCCTCCAAAAGAAATCAGGATAAATTGCAATGGTGCTATTTAAAAATTAATGAAGGAAAAATTCTGCTCATGTACTTTTTTTTATTGATGGAGGGGTTTTTAAAGGACCCAAAACCTTTTACAGAGCTAAACTAGGAATCCAAAAGGAAAAAAAACCAATAGGTTGGAAACCAACACAACCAAACAATAAACAAACAAAGGAAAATCACTCTCAACGCACCCTCCTAAATACATACAACCATAAACTAAGCATAAATTGAAATAAAAAGACCTAAAAGCAAGATCCAGGTCACTTACACCATTGTATTAGGGTTAACACTTGCCTCTTCATCGCTACCACCAAGACGAGAGTTGATTGATTTGGACATGTGGATGCAGTGTTGGTGAAAGGTATGAGCTTTTTAGAAATTCTGGAAACTACCATGAATATCCAAGATGCCACACCTTGCAAGAAGCAAGGGACATATATGGAGCATATTTTTATGGCTAGTGGTCCTAAATAACTGACCAATATTATTAACCATATTAAAGGAGATAAATTTTACCTCCACTGCTATCATCCGTGAGCCCTGGTGGAAAATTGGTTCACCACACATAAAAATAATTTCTCCATGACACATTTGTTATAAAGTAGGTCAACCACCTTATTACCTTCCCTATACATGTTTTGAATGGTGATATTCAAATATTTACCCAACATTCTCTTACATTCATCGATGATGTTGTTAATGTTCCACAGTGGATGTTGGCTTCCCTTAAGCCAATTAATGGTAAGCAAGGAGTCTCCTTCAACCATGAGTTGGTCAATATCAATATCACTTAACACTGTTAGTCCTTGGTGGAGGGTTCTCACCTTAGCCATATTATTCATTTAAATTTTGACATTCTTCGCAAATACCATGAGAATTTCTCCTTTATCATTTCTGATAATACATCCATTGTCTATCCTACCTGGGTTTCCTTTTGCTATGCCATAAAATTGAATTTTTTCCAACCAGGAGGAAGGTGGGTCCATTTGATGCTTGATCTATCCACTTAATATTTTGGGAGCCTGCACAAAATGTGTTTGAGTTTAAAAAATGAAACAGACAAGTTTCAAGAGCATGTCTAGGACACTCTTTATATGACATCAATTGAGAATTTTATGACACAAAGGAAATGATGCAGGAAAGAACTGACTTATGGTCTCTACTAAAATCATTAAAAAAATTGTTATTATGTTCCAACCAGACTTAACAAATATAGTGATGGAGGTAAATAGACCAAAGGAACTTGAGCTCGAAGTTAGAAAATGGATTGGTCCATTGCTTAAAGAGGAGAGTAATGGAAGGTAGTTGGACACAAGCAACATTAAAAATCTCAAAGAGGGAATTTAAGATAGACATGGAAAATGGGTATTCCAAAAATATATGTTGGATGGATTCCCAATTGGATTTGCAAAGACAACAATGATTTGGAATGAACATACCTTTTTTTATAAGGTTATTTGTAGTTAAAATTTTATTTTGGGATGTGAGCCACAAAAAAAGGAGACTTTGAGAATCAACTTTTTGGGCCACACAAACTTTGCAAGGGGTCATCAGGCAACAAGAGGACCTTGGATGTAATATGTTGATTTTATTGAAAATTGAACATCTTCACAAATATTCCAAACAAGGGTGTCTCTCGGTTGGTTTCTTGGGATCACGTACACTCTAAGAAGATTTTCTAAGGCTACTACCACATTTTTACAAGTAATATTGATATTGTTAGTTGAAATAGATTTTCATTATTGGCCATTGGGATTTTGAGTGATGAAATTATACTCTTGGTTGTTGAACAAGTGGTCAGTGAAAGGCTTTAGAATTGCTAAAATTTTGTCCATAATGAGAGAGAAATCCTTTAGCCATGGATCCTCCCAAAACCTTGTGCTTCTTAAACCAATCCCTCCACTTTATTTTTTCGAACAAATTTTATTCCAAGCAACTAAAGGGAGCCTGCTCCAATTTTCATTTCTGAACCATAGAAAGTTTCTTTGAATTTTTTCATTTTTTTTGCATATTATTATCAAAACTTTGAATATGGAAATAAAAAAATTGGTATGCTTTGGATATAGGCTTTGATGATAAATGCCTTTTCCACTTGACTCAACAATACCTTCTTCTAGCTTGCAAGTTTCTTCATAATTCTATCAATGACATTATTCCATAAATTCTCTGACATGTTGCCCTGAAACAAGGGAAGACCAAGATAAATTGAAGGGAGGTTGGAAATGTTACAACCAAAAATTCTTACAATTTTTATTTGCCTTTGAACTGGTGTATTCAGAAAGAAAATTTTTTTTTTCTCATAGTTCACCTTTTGACCAGTTTCTACCTCATAGTAATTGAGGATGTTTTTGTAGCACCCTAAAATTGGCGCAGTTAAACCATTAGTAAAAAGTTAAAATTTGAATTTTAACCCCGAAACTGCCTATTAACTGCTCACCTCATTTTTCACACCATTTTTAGAAGTTGTTTTGATTGTTGAACGATATCGTCGATGATCTAACGATATCATCCCAAATCGGATGAATTCATCTGGAATAGAACGTCCAAATTATTTCGTCCCAAAATCAATTTTTTATAATTAGCTTCTATTTCAACAACCTCTCCAACTTGGGCAGAAGCGTGTCTGCATAGTTGGAGATTCCCATGTTGAGGATCTCCTAGATTGGGATGATCCCCAACCTCCTAACCTCCCCCTAATCCTATATAAACTAGGATTTTTCCTATTTATCCCTCTGATTCCCTACCTGATCCCCTGATTCCTTGATTCCATAATTTTGTGGACTCCCTGGACTCCCTCCCTGATATCCCATCATTCGCATTTATGTTTTCAAGTTTTGTTGCAAGATTTCATTGTGTTTCAGTCGGAGATAGCTCGGATCGTCGCAGGTGATTCAACCACAATTTTGGATGATCCTATCAAGATCGATGATGATATCGTATGATTGCAGATGATCTTGACTGCAATTCAGCTTGGGGGCAATCAGAGTCCTGAGTTTGTATTTTCTACCTTGTTTCCTCATTTATTGGTACATTAGATTAATTTACTTCTGTTTTGCATCTTGGAGTTCACCTCATTTAGCATAATTGCATGATAATATTAAAAATAAGTTACCAAAACATTGCATCTCATTTAATTTGATATCTGGATTTGTTATTTAATCATCTACACTCTCATTTCTATCACTTTGCATCATTCTTGCAATAGTATTTTTGGTTTTTGGTGTCAGTTTTCTTGATTTTAGGTTTCTGACGAATTCGTCTGATGAATTCGTTAGGTTGCTGATGATCCTGCATGATCTCAGATGATCAACTATGATTTGGGATGATTCTATATAATTACAGATGATCTTGTCATATCCGAGATGATCTGGACTCCTACAAGCTTCAGAATCTTCATCAGACATCAGAAATCAGGTGTACTCTTCTCCATTTAACATATTCTCTATATTTAATCGCATTAGGATTCATTTGTCTTTTGTCTTCATATAAATTAGAATCCTCATATAGAATAGCTTAGCTTCATTTTGGCCAACCTAGGAATCTGAATGATTGAACATAAAATGAACAGATCAAACCCATTCTCAACCTAGGCATGGAAACTGCCACTCAAAGTTTCCTGGTGAACCCCACCATCCATTGAAAATTCACCTTTATACCCCTCCCCTGAGAGGCACGACCTTCAAAGGGCCTCTCCATCCGAGGTATTGTTCCATCCTTTTCACATCCCCCTTCTAGGCACAGATCCTTTAGCCTGAAGGTAAGGGTGCAAAAAATTTGGGTGATACATTTTGGTGAAACCAACGTGAAACTAAAACACCTTTTGAAAACAATCTGAAAAGAAAAAAAAACACATTATTAAGAACATCTAGAATCATTAAAAAACTGTTAAATTTGCATATCATACTTAGATGGTATATTATAATAGAAGATGAGCAGTCTCCATAAATATTGAAAATCAATTAACGGCCATAGAGATTACTTTTGTGCTTAGAGTACCTCAAACATATATATCCCAACCTTTGTGGGATGAACTTGATAGGAGATTGGGTATTATTGAATCTAGATCTACATAACTTAGGCAAATTAAGAGGTTTGTCCTAGATAGAATCCTAGATCCTGATTAGGTGACTTTGTACCATGAACTTCAGAGAGCTTGCCATAGGTGGTTAGCCAATAAAAGAGCACTTGTGTCTTCTAAATTATACACCTTTGAGGAATACCTTGAGAACGCAGTTGTAGTACATAAATTTCTATCTCGTATAGAGGATCAATAATTCATTCTTACAGCTAGAAAGAGATGTAATAGAGTTACTAGAGTTGTGTTGTATCGAGAGTATTGCCATGAACTTTGTTTTACATTTCAGAGTCTGAAACAGATCATATTACCATAGCACACTTTGTCAAGTTCTTGAAAAACAACTTCCAATTTGAAGAGGAGCATTTCATGACTCTTGATGAACTTGACCCTATCAATGATATCCATAAACTATTCATAGAAAACTAAGTGATTCTTTCTACTATTGTTTCTTATAACTAGCATGTTGTTTGTTATTTTTATTCTCGTAAAATAATAATATAATAAAATCACACAAAAAAACAAAAAAAAGTAAAAAACAAAATATTTCCTTTTAAAGTATTATAGTAGGTATATAGTTAAAATATATACCTCTCAACCCTATCGCATATATATATATATATATATATATATATATATATATATATATATATATATATATATATATATATATATATATATATATATATATATATATATATATATAGTGTATATATATATATATATATTTGCTAAAACCTAAGTTTAGCACAATGCATAGACTTAGGAATGGAAAATAGACCGAAGAAGATGAATATTGGTTAGGAAGACCATTAATTGACCAAAATGTCCCTCCTGAGGATCAAGTTCAGGAAGAAGAAACCCTAGACCACCAAGAAGAAGAGCTTGTTGTAGGAAATGAACAAGAAGAAACTATTAGAGAGGAAGGATCCTCATCCCCTAAAATGTCCCCGGGAGGAGCTATCACTTTTGAGAACATGGAACAATTTTGGAAGTTCATTAATACTAATATTGGTGTTTTTAATAGAGCAACCCATATGGACAAGGATCGAATTAGTGACACTCAAGCAACTCTAGAAGAAGTATTTCAAACACACACTAATCCCTTGTCCTTTATTGACCAAGAGAGTGATCAAGCTAGACCATCCAATTTAGATATAGTAGTTGCGATCCAGAGCATGCAACAATAATAGGCTATCCAAAAATCTAAAGTGCATGTTAACAAGCCTAGGGTCATTCCCACACAAAATAAACCATCATTTACTGCTCTATTTCACCAATCTCTTGATCAACATACCTTAAATCAACAAAAACCCAAAACAAAACCAAACACCAATTACCAACAATCTAAGGTACAACATAATATTGTTACAAATCCCCTTCATAATACTCTTCCTACCAACACTTTGCATAATAGCAATATAACAGCTAATCCTTATGTCACACCATCATACACTCATAAATCCCATACCTATGTGCCATCGAACCAATATGGTGGATAAACTAGCAATATTGAAGCCATGGTGAAACAGTTAGTTTTCCACGTGGACCAGATAGATCCCTATCGTCCCTCGTACAATTATCAAGAGATGTGTAGTCAGCCTTTAGATCCTATAGTCGTAGCATAGTCATATCCTAAACATTTTCCTATGCCTGTTCTTCCCATATATAAAGGAACCAAAGATCCCATAGAGCATCTTCGTATGTTTAGGATAGCATTTCATGATATATCACATGATGACTTGTTATTACTAAAAATGTTCTCGAAAATCTTGGTAGGAATGGCATTAAAGTGGTATTATCAATTACCCACTAATTATTTGAGGAATTTCGAAGAAACTATCGAGTCTTTTGTTCATCAATTTAGTGCCTACATCGAAAGAGATGTGACCATTAAAGATTTGTATAACTTAAAATAGGGCAAAGATGAATGCTTTGTTGATTTCCTAGCTAGGTGGAGACAGTTGATAGGAAAATTGTACTTTGTGTTACCTTATAGGGAGATGTTCGACATCTTTATTAATAATTTGCAAGAGCAACTATCTTACGAATTATCAACTACTACCTTGACCACCTTCGATCATGCTATAGACTTAGCCCGAAGAGTGGAAGATGCTCTCATTAGGAGAGGCTAGCTTAAAAATAGAGACAATGATAAAACATCCAAAAATAAATATAAGAATAAGCAAGTTGTGGGTGATGGAGTCACTTATAGCAAAAATACTGCTAATGTTAATGCTACGAAGATAGCGAAGAAGTTTGTACTAAAACCTCTTGATAGACCTCCTCGAGAATTTACTAGGTTAAATCAACCTTTATCAACTATTATACCATAATTATTAGAACGAGGTTTGATTCAATTACCAAATATCCGGGAACCTAATCCAACTATACCCGAATACAGATCAGATTTACACTATGACTTCCATAGAGGACCTGGACACACTACCAACTCTTGTAAAATATTAAAACATAAAATACAGGAATTGATTGATAACAATGAGATTGAGGTGCAAGCCTTTCAACCTAAGAAAAATCCTCCTAATAATGTTAAAAATAAAACCCCACAAAACCATAATCAGAATGCCAATCAGTCATTGGACATCTTTCAACATCCCTTACCAAAACATGGTAAGGAGGTGGCTAATCAAGTTGAACATCATAATGTCCCTCCTCCTGTCCGATATGTAGGAACTATTAGTGGACATTTACTTGTTCGTGATCTGGAAATATTTGACACAACTTTATCCGTGGTTACAACCAGGCCTCTATATAATATTCAGATACCTGATCTTAGTGATACAGAATATGAGACTGAGAGTGATATGGAAATCACATCAAATCAATCAAATAGTTCTAATGATGAATCGGATCCTATTCACCCTATCACAAGTTATATGGTTCCAAAAGAGCCATTTCCAAGAAGAGTCACTACTAGACCCTCATCTCATTGATTACTTTCTAATGATCTAGCTATAAATGCTAGACCAAGACTCATTCATCATCCACAGAATAATATTATGGGTACCATTGAAGTTGTTACTAGACAACAGGCTCAAAATTCTCAACAAGATCAAATTCACAATGGTGGATCAGCTCCATTTGTTTTGAAGCTTCCTAATAAATAGAATCATTCACCTAATGTTCAACCTAAACCTCCTTATAATATTAATGAACAATTATCAAATATTATAGCTAGAATTTCTCTTTTGGACCTTTTAAGATCTTCTCCTACACATAGAGATGAATTAATGCTCACATTGAGCCAGATGATGGTACCACAAGACATTCAAACTGAAGCCATGGCCAATACTATAATAACTCGTGAAGTTGATTGTATTGACTTACGGGATAGGGATATACCGCAACATAGTTTACATAAATATAACCCCCTATATATTACTGCCTTAATTGGAGATGTAGCAGTCAAACGAGTCTTGATTGATAATGGTTCATCTTTAAATATCTACACTTTTGACTTCTACCAAAGATTTGGGTTTAGAAGTGATGACATAAAAAGAACTGATATAATCATAAAAGCTTTCAATGATGAAATGCAAGAAACATGTGGAGTTATTACCATTCCATTGCAAGTTGGTCCAAGAGCCTTGGATATGACTATGTTTATTGTACATTTCCCTACATCGTACAATATACTCTTGGGTCATCCTTGGATCAACGCGATGCGAGTTGTTCCCTAAACTTTATATCAATGTGTTACGTTCAAATTTAAGAATCATTTGGTTACCATTCATGGTGATCCAAGAACCTTTGATATGTGTGCTTTGGTAGAACCTATTGGAGTTTAATTTTTCCCTGCTCTATCATCCACACATCCTAATTCTCATTATCCATCTGAACGTGTGAAACTCACACCCACAACATCATCTACTTTTTCTCCATCAATTGCACCTTCACATATAGCTCAACCATCTTCTAAACAACCTTCATTAGGACCTAAGAAATATCCTAATCCCACAACCAATGTCTCTTGTTCTACTCTTATAACTTTCATACCTATAATAGACCCATCTATCGACACATCTACACTGTCTACATCCACCAAATTCCTATTTTCCGCACTGGAATACGTAGGGAATGTTCCTTCTACCTCTTATGCTCTTACTGACGAGCTCTTACCCGATCTATCTAAAATTATTATATCAGAAGAAATGAATGCTTCTATGCAAGATTCCCTTATTTTAAATAATTTACCATCTCCTCATACCTTGGGCCTCCCACAGCCTATGGGAAGTATTTACCAATTCGGGAGCTATGCCTTTATTTATAAGGGATATGACTGGGGTAGAATACCTAGAAACATCAGAACTCATTATGATGGATATGCTCGATGTTATTTTACTAATGAGTATATTAAAGCCAAACCTATAATGCTTAAATTGGGATATAAAGGGAAAGGTTTGGGACCTTTCTAGAATGGTATGAAAGAACCTTTTGAGGTAGAAGCGTGGCCCGCTCGATGTGGTGTGGGCCTATTTTCTAGTAAGGGTCATCCATTCCCATTTGAGGATGATGACCATCTTATATGTTACCAAGATTATTTAGATGAACGTGATACTTTGCGTTTAATGAATAAGACATTCACATGTAATATGCTATCTATAGCTTATCCTGAGATGATCACTGAATCCGATGATGATTTGGAGGGAGATATCTTTCACGATGTCTCCATTGAGGAATTATTACATAATGGATTTTATTTTGATGGTTCTATACCTAGTATAGCCTAGCTTGAGGCCATGACTCCTCAAGACGAATTATCCAAGCTAACCTTGGAAGAATTACAAGAATTGGGTTATTCACCCGCCCCACCTAATTTTGAGAGATATCTACACATGGAAGTAGAAAATGTCATAAAAATTAACATTGGAACCGAAAATAACCCTCACATAATCAACATTGGATCAGAATTGAGTCAAGAAAAATAGGATAAATACATTGCATTTCTTAAAGAATATGAAGATGTCTTTGCTTGGACATATGAATATATGCCAAGTTTAGACCCTTTTGTAGTTATGAATCACCTAGTAGTGCATCCGGATG
This sequence comes from Wollemia nobilis, assembly GCA_028583015.1. Classification (NCBI taxonomy): domain Eukaryota; kingdom Viridiplantae; phylum Streptophyta; class Pinopsida; order Araucariales; family Araucariaceae; genus Wollemia; species Wollemia nobilis. The sequence continues at coordinate 9,854,798 of JAQPPZ010000677.1, read as the reverse complement.
CTAAACCTGTTAAGAAGAAGCTTAGAAAAATGCATCCTAAAGTGGCCTTACTAGTCAAAGGGGAGTTAGAAAAACTCTTGAATGTTATTTTTATACAAGCCATTGATTATGCTGAATGGATCTCGAATGTAGTTCCAGTAACTAAGAAAGAAGCTACTAATATTAGGGTTTGTACAGACTTTAGAGATATTAATGATGCATGCCCTAAAGACAATTTTCCCCTTTCCAATATGGATCAAATCATTGATTTTACTGCTAGGAGTGGAATGATATCCTTAATGGATGGATTTTTTGGTTATAATCAGATCAGGATAGCTCCTGAAGATCAGGCTAAAACACCTTTATTACCTCTTGGGTTACTTTCTGTTGGAAAGTGATGCCATTTGGTTTGAAGAATGCAGGTGCAACATATCAATGAGCCATGACTTATATCTTTTATGATATGATGCATGATATACTACATGATTATGTAGATGACATTATAGCGCATTCCACTAAAGAAGATGACCATTTAGATGACTTGAGAAAAGTATTTGATCAGTTAAGGGAATATCTTATCCAATTGAATCCATCCAAATGTATATTCGAAGTTAAGTTAGGTAAATTATTGGGGGTTATAGTTTCTTTAAATGGCATCAAAAATTGACCCTCTCAATATTATGGCAATCACTGATATGCCTGCACCTACAAATATATCTGAATTATGGAGTCTACAAGGTAAGCTTCAAGCTATCCGTCGCTTCATTGATAAGCTAGTGAATAAAACTGGACCCTTTCTTAAGCTTCTTAAGAAGGATGTCTCTTTCCATTGGGACGACGAATGTAAGGAAGCATTTTAACTCCTCAAACAATATCTTCTTAACCCACCTGTACTTTCACCACCTAAACTTGATCGCCCATTTATCTTGTATATTTATGTTTTAGATTTTGCTTTAGGAGCTATGTTAGCTCAACTTGATGATGAGTAAAAAGAGCGTGCTAATTACTACATTAGCAGAATTTTAATTATTTATGAAACCCACTACACAGCATTAGAGAATTTATGTCTAGCAGTCATATTTTCTACATAGAAACTATGCCATTATATGCTCAATAAAAAAACATACGTTATTGCTAAATCTGATCCCTTGTGGTATCTCATGAGTCGACCTTATTTATCTGGTCGCATAGCAAAGTGGGTTCTTGCTCTAAGCAAGTTTGACCTCACATTTATAGGATAAAAGTTTGTTAAGGGTTAAATCATAGCAGATCAATTAGCTGTTGCACCCTTAGAGTCTACCCATCCCCTCATCATTTAGTTTCCTGATGAATGCCTTAAACTAGAGGCAGATCATTCAGAGCCATGGTCCTTATACTTTGATGGAGCCCGATGTATGAGTGGGGCTAGTGTAGGTATTATTTTGATATCTCCATAGAAACATCTCATACCTCTATCCTTTAAATTAACGTTTGCTTGTACTAATAACACTGCTAAATATGAGGCTCTAATCCTTGGATTACAAGTTGCCTTGGCACTAAAAATTAAAAATCTATTAGTTTTTGATGATTCTCAACTTGTTATAAATCAAATTAACGATGTTTATCAGACCAAAGATGATAAATTGCACCCATATAAAGCATATGTATTACAATTAATATCTTTATTTGATCGAGTTACCTTGGAAGCTATTCCTAGAACTAGCAATCGTGCAGCTGATGCTATGGCCGCAGCTGCATCTCTTTTACCCTTGGAGTTAGATGACAAATATGCTACCATCATTATTCATCGATTCTAGGAACCCGCTTCAACTAAATCATTCTTGGAACCTTTGGACGTGTTTCTAATCAACAAAACTATTCCTAAACTTTGGTACACTGACATCCTCAATTTTCTTCAAAATGGGACCTTCCTTGAAGGTTTTAATAGAAACCAACACCGGTTATTACGTAGACGAGCAAGTCGCTTTGTAATAATTGGCAATACATTGTATAGGAGATATTTTGAAGGTATCCTATTAAGATGTTTGAATCTAGAAGAGTCTAGATCAGATTTGAGTGAAGCCCACAATGGATCTTGTGGGGGACACTTTAGTGGTAATGCCATTACTAAGAAGCTCCTTAGGATAGGATATTTTTGGCCTACCATGGAGAATGATGCACATGATTACGTGTGCCATTGTGACAAGTGTTAGAAACACTCTAACCTTGTCCATGCGCCTGCATAAGAACTGTAGGCTATTTCATCTCCTTGGAAATTTTCAAAATGGGGCTTAGACATCATCAAAAAAATCAATCCTGTGTCATCCAATGGACACAAATTCATCATAACCGCCATCGAGTATTTTACGAAGTGGGTCGAAGCTATGCCCTTAGTTTCTTGCACTGCAACACAAGTTTCCAAGTTTATTCTTAATAAAATTATTTGTAGGTTCACAATTCCTACAAATCTCATCTTGGATAATAGAACTTGTTTCAAAAACAAAAATGTAAAGAAACTATGTCAAAAATATAAAATTCAACATCGTTGGTCCACTCCCTATTATCCTCAGGGTAATGGCCAAGCAGAAGCATCTAATAAAACATTAATTAAAATCCTCAAGAGACTGGTCAATAAATCTGGACATGATTGGCACATTCAATTATATCCTGCTTTGTGGGCTTATCAAACTAGCATTCGTACTCCCACGGCCACTTCACCTTTTGTTTTGGTTTATGGCATTGAAGTTGTTTTTTCCTTTGAATTAGAATTTCCTTCTTTGGCTCTGCTACTTCAGGATACTGAATTAGGAGATGAATATCATGCTGGAAGATTTAGTCAGCTAGAACTCCTATATGAGAAGCGCATTAATGCTTTGGAGCATCTTCATTCCTACTAGAACAAGCTCAAACGAGCATATCTCAAGAAAGTTCATAATCGATCCTTTGAGATCAACGACCTCGTCTTAAAAGAAAATCAAAAAATACTAATGCAACTAAAGACCTTAAATGCAAATTTGAGCCTAACTGGCTTGGGCCATTTATTATCACTGCTAAATTTGGATTAGGAGCATACAGATTAGCTACCTTAGATGGCAAAGATCTTAAAGAACCTATGAAAATTAATCATCTTAAGCGCTATTATGCATAAATCTAGTAATTTTGTCATTGTATATATTATACATATTGTCTCATATTAGTAATTCATTTAAAAATTTCAAAAAAATAGTAATATTATGTATTCTCTCAAATCATAAATTAAAATAAAAATCATCAAAATCCTCAAAAACATCTTCTATTTTGCACCTGTCAATTCTTGAAGTATTGCATTTATATTTTCAATTATTTTGGATAAATTAGCATTTATCTGGAATCCCTCACTTTCACACTCACATGAATAAATATCTTGATCTTATTTGGTATGATTATTAATATCTCTTATATCGAAGTCCACAGTTGAATTAAATAAAGTTTTGAGCATATATAATTGATCTTGTTATTTACTTGAACCAAGTACACCTTTTCACATTAAAATTATTTCATTGCAAATTCAAAATGATGCTACATAGTAGAAGTGGTCTCTTGAGCAAAAATCTTCCCCTGCTATCCTATCATTCACATGGTCTAGAATCTTTGAGAATTGACAAAAGGACAAGCTTACCCCTGCCCAGAATAAAAATCTCTTGCTCTACAGCCAATCCAAGCAAGTATCCCTAGTCTAGGAAGAAAAAGAAAAATAAAAAGAAAGTCAAGAAAAATCATGAGAAAAAGAGAAATTATTTAGAAGCATTATTTCAGTATCATTTTGTACCATCTCAGCAATATTTCAGCATTATCTCAATGTCAAGCAAAATACAAAAAAAAATAGAAAAAGAAAATAAAAAGCAAAAAGCAATAAATCCTTTCCCCCCCTTTTGAAATAAAATAAGGGTAAATGATCTTGAATCCTTGGAATTCTCAATTATTCAAAAATCATGAGGTAAGCCCCATAACAGGTGGTTTGTGCCCAACCTGCTTGGCCTTGGGTAACTCCTAGCATGGTGATATGTCTATCACATTAGCAACCTTCTTTTGTATGGACCTATGTCCGCTCATCGATCAGCTAGCTCTTGATGACCCGACTTACATAGTAGTTTGGTACAGTTACATGCATATAAATAATGGTCAATGAACACTCATTTGGTTAATTCAAATTACTTTTATCAAATTATCTTACTCAAAATCGGTAAATGAACATTACAATTGCACACACATTTGTGTTTGAGAGATTTTTTATCATTATGATAGATCAATATCGGCAATGAACTCACGTATGCACACGGGGTTCCTTATAAATGTCAAATTTTTCTTTGAGATAATTTAAAATATTTATGCAAATCTTCTAGAATAATTTGATTTTTTTACTTGAGAATATCTTTTTAGCGTAAAAACACTTAAATACATTTTTTCAAAAAATCCAAAATTTCTTTCAAAACATGTTCAAAAGCTAGCAATAAAGTCACATTTATATTTTCGACTTTCACGACGATGGTATAGTTCCTAAACCTAAATTGGAATTTTATGCCTAGTGCAAGTCCTCATTTTTATATTTTTTGTTTATCTCAAAATCAAAAATCAACTATGCAATAAAACTATTATATCAATTTCTTCTTTGGATTTTGCGGTGATGGTATAAGTCTATATCTAATATTCTATGCCTAGCGCAAACCATCATTTTAATTTTATTTCCCATTTATTTAATCCATAAAAGCATATGGCTTAAATCATTATGTTACACAATTGTACTTTAAAAAGAATGAAAACTTTCCTCTTTCATTTCATTATGTCAACATTTATTTATTTTGTGACGATGGTATAATTCCTAGGGAATTGTTCAAATTTCTATCATGCTTAGGAATTTTATGCCTAGCAAAAATCATATTTTTAATATTTCATGCATAATATTTTCATGGAAATCTGAAAATAAATCATCACTGTCATCATTTTTTCATCACAACACAAAGTCTTAAGAAAGTTTCTTAAGCACCCTTTTACTTTTAGAAATATTTATCTCATACTGGGATTAGCTTGATGACCTAGCGAGCTGCGAATCCATGAAATGGTCATGTAACAGTGACAATGTCCTTTGAAATTATTGTTAAAAGTCACTTTATTTTCATCAAAACACACCACAACAACCAGTTTGTTTACATCAGATTATTTCATTTAAATTTATAGCATGACATAAAATTATACTATTTTCAAACGACATAATTACATGAATATTCAATCAACAATTAAAATATTAAAGCATCATAAAACATGTGCACAAGTCATATCACAAAAATAACATCATATATATATATATATATATATATATATATATATATATATATATATATATATATATATATATATATATATATATATATATATATATCAAGAAGTATATACATCATATCAAAATGGATTGGTATGCCACAATCTATACCCTAGCATACTCAATCATCTCAAAATAAATAGTCTATGTACAATGTACGTCTAGTCTTGAGAAGACCTTGAGCTCTCAGCCTCATCTCCTCTCCCACCCTAAGGTGGAGGAGGTGGTCCCATCAAAGTTTGTCCTATGTCATGGGTCCTCAACATCGATCGTGATGATGTCCTCGATGACCCCATCCTGATAGGCTCCATAATGTCAGTTGGAAACTGTATCCTCTGGCCCTCTAGAACCAGATGGTAGTACACTCCCTAATAGAACATGGTTTGAGCAATCGACCGTGCCAGCTCCAGAATGCTTGTCCCTTTGCTCTGAGCCCTGAGTCATGTAGCCTCATCCTATAGAGCCTTCACCTAAGCTTATAGGTAGGCATTCTCTGCTCGAAGAGCTACCATCTTACTGCTCTCTCCCACCTTGACACCCTTGCCCCTATCGAGCGATGGTGGCCTATCCCTTTGCTGAGAAGGGAGTCTCTCTCTCTCCTCTCCTCCCTCCTCTCTGGCTACTACTGTCTCTTTAGAGCCTGTGGTGCTCTTCAGCATCTCTCTTGAGGAGGCCATCGTTGATCCCTCCCTTCGTGACCCCTCACTACATCAATGGCAGCTTGGCATCACCTCCCCATCTGTTGCACTACAACATGCATCGAACCGTGTGCCCTCATCATCCGAGGAGGGAGGATGCCTGCATACCAAGAATCATACCTGTATGCTACCCCCGCATCATCCCCATCCACTAGCTAAATGGGGGCATCATTAGCATTTTGACTCTATAACCATTGTATGTCTAGAGCCCCATTCAATGTGGTACTATCCTGCATAGTCCGATAGTACTCATAATCCCTAAGATAAGGGATCCCCTGCTGTAGACCGAACTACCTCAAAAATTGGTCATAGTAGTGGAGATCTACCTCTCCTCACTCTGTCCTCAACCATATGACTCACCTGATGCAAGCCAACCCTGTCCATCCTCTGCCCACCCTGGATGCTCTCTCCATGGTCTCCAGGTGATCTGATCTAAGGTGAGGTCATACAGCAACCTCTGGGACATCAGCAGATCTATCTATCATTGTGACCCTCTCTGGAGCCACCAATAGAAAACCTAGGGTCTCTCCTAGTCAACTCTTGTCAATGGAAGCCCTATTGGCCTTCGCATCGTAATGTGCTCCTAGCACCAAACCTGTAAGAGCGATGTCAGCACCAAACCTGTAAGAGCGACCTTGTATACGATCCCGTAAAGGATCCTATACAACCAGCACAATACAAAGTTGCCCCAAGAAAACCTATATCTATGGTCTCTCATGTCACAGACCACATCTGAGAGTAGACATGGTAATCTGCATCCGCTCTGGTGGCATAAAATCATGCCACCCACCACCCCTAGCAAAACCTAGGTCAACCGATATGCCCTAGGCATCTACATCAAAGCCTCGATGTTCACTCCACCCTTCTCCAAGGTGAATCTTGGGTCACTGCACAATCTCATCATAGTATGGCCCTGATTGGCCGAAGGGGTCATGAATTGACCATGTATGGGGATCCTCAAGATCCTTCATACATCCTCTAGAGTCGGAGTCATCTCCCTTGTTAGTAGTTGAAAGTAGGATGACTTTGGATGCCATCTCTCTGCTAGGGTTGTCAGTAGCCCCATGTCTATAGAAAGTTGTGGCATCTCTGCCAGTTTTTCTCGCTCGTCCTGATCGAGTGCGGCTAAGTCATCTTTGATACCTCCGTATTTCCACTCCTAACTATTTAGTAATCCCCTCTACCAAATAAATAATAAAACAACAAAAATTATTAGTACATAATCATTAAAATTAATTAAAATCAAATCATCCCATAAAAATTGATATCGTCCATTATTGGATGATATCATACCAAATTTAGACAAAATCATCCTTAATAGGATGAAATCGTCTTCGTTCTTCAATTTGGGGATTGCCCTTATTTCTCTGATTTCATCCTTAGACGAAATCAATGATATAGGGACAATTTCATCCCGATGTTATCAACAGCCTAAAAATGGTCATGACACCCAAAAACAATTAAAATTCAAATAAAAAAATCAAGTAAATCAAGTTAAAAACATAGTACACTAGGTTTAGATCCTTACCCGCAACCCGTGTCAGACCTTTGTCAATTTGTGCGCCGTTTCCACCATTTCGCCTGTAGAGCTCTAAAACAGTGAAAGTGAACAGTAAAAATGAATTAGGGTTTTACCCTATTTTTCTTATTTTTATTTTAAAATGATATTTTTCAATTTTTGTTTTTCCGTGCTTTTACCTCAAACGTTCGATTTGGGTAAAAACTCGGAGGGGGCACCATAGTAAACAGTCGTATGATTCGACCTATAACCGTCATCTAAAAAATGGAATAAATTTTTGCTTTCTCGTAAAGCATAAAGAACTCATCTTTAACGCATTTTCTTCAAAAAATTTGCTAAAGAGGGGGAAAAATGTAGCACCCTAAAATTGGCACAGTTAAACCATTAGTAAAAAGTAAAAATTTGAATTTTAACCGTGAAACTTCCCGTTAACCGCTCACCTCAATTTTTGCACCATTTTTAGAAGTTGTTTTGGCCGTTGAATGATATCATCGACTATCTGACGATATTGTCCTAAATCAGATGAATTCATCTGGAATAGAATGTCTAGATGATTTCGTCCCAAAATCAAATTTTCATAATTAGCTTCTATTTCAACGACCTCTCCAACTTGGGCAAAAACATGTCTACACAATTGGAGATTCCCACATTGAGGATCTCCTAGATTGGGATGATCCCCAACCTCCTAACCTCCCCCTAATCATATATAAACTGGGATTTTTCTAGTTTATCCCCATGATTCCCTACCTGATCCCCTGATTCCCTACTTGATCCCTTGATTCCCTAATTTCTTGATTTCGTAGACTCCCTCACTGATCTCCCATCATTCGCATTTGTGTTTTCAAGTTTTATTACAAGATTTCATCATGTTTCATTTGGAGATAGCTCAGATCATCGCAGGCGATTCAACCATAATTTCGGAAAATCCTGTCAATATTGGTGATGATCTCGTATGATTGTAGATGATCTTGACTGCAATTCAGCTTGGGGGAAATCAGAGTCTCGAGTTTACATTTTCTACCTCGTTTCTTTATTTATTGGTGCATTAGATTAATTTATTTTTGTTTTGCATCTTGGAGTTCACCTCATTTAGCATAATTGCATGATAAGATTAAAAATAAGTTACCAAAATATTGCATCTCATTTAATTTGATATATGGATTTGTTATTTAAGCATCTACACTCTCATTTCTATCACTTTGCATCATTCTTGCAAAAGTATTTTTGATTTTTGGTGTCTGTTTTCTTGATTGCAGGTTTCTGACAAATTCGTCTGACGAATTCGTCAGGTTGCTGATGATCCTGGGTGATCTTAGATGATCGACTATGATTTGGGATGATTCTATACAATTACAGATGATCCTATCATATTCGAAATGATCTGGACTCCTACAAGCTTTAGAATCTTCATCAGACATCAGAAATCAAGTATACTCTTCTCCATTTAACATATTCTCTATATTTAATCGCATTAGGATTCATTTATGTCTTCTGTATTCATATAAATCAGAATCCTCATATAGAATAGCTTAGCTTCATTTTGGCCAACCTAGGAATCCGAATGATTGAACATAAAATGAACAGATCAAACCCATTCTCAACCTAGGTGTGGAAACTGCCACTCAAAGTTTCTTGGTGAACCCCACCATCCGTCAAAAATTCACCTTTATACCCCTCCCCCGAGAGGCGCGACCTTCAAAGGGCCTCTCCATTCGAGGTATTGTTCCATCCTTTTTGCATCACCCTTCCATGCACAGATCCTTTCGCCTGAAGGTAAGGGTGCAAAAAAATTGGGCGATACAATTTTTGATCATTTTAGATTTTTGAATAGAGTATAACAAGGCTAGAATAGTATCATCAACAAATTGATGATGTGTGAAAAATTTGGACTAAGAAGAGGGTTTGATTCCAAAAATAAAATTGCATGAAAAAGCTTCTTTTAGGGATCCAATGAGAGATTCAATCATGATAATAAAAAGAAAATGAGAGAGGGGATCCCCTTGTCTGATTCCTCTTGAGCTTGAAAAGTATCATACAGTAGAATTGTTAACAAGGATACAAAACCATGCCAATATTACACATTATTTGATTAAGATTATCCAATCCTCATGAAATCCAAATTTGACAAGGAAATCAAAAATAAAATCCCAAGATACCCTATCGAAAGCTTTGTTCATGTCTAATTTAAAAAACATTCCTAATTTTTTTCTCTAGGAGATAGAATGAATGATTTCGTGAATAGTTATTATTTTGTCAGTTATAAATTTGCCTTGGATAGAGCTACCTTGGCATTGGTCAATGATGATTGGGAGAGCTTATTTTAATCTATTTACAATGACCTTAGAAATGAGCTTATAAATAACATTGCATAAACTGATAGGCCTAAAGTCAGACATGGACCGACTATTGTGGGTTTTTGGAACAAGGGCCAAAAATGTGGAGTTGACATCCCTTGGAAGAATTTTGCAGCATTGGAAGTCTTGGATAGTTGTAGAGATATCATGACCTACTATGCCCCAGAAATGTTGGAAAAATCTAAGAGGGAAGCCATCAGGACCAGGATATTTTTATTAGGGTGCATTGAAAATATTGCCTCTTTAATTTCTTTGAAGGTAAGTTCTTTAAGGAGACTAGTATTGAAATCTTGGGAAATCAAATTTTGAATTTTTTGAAGGAGAGCACTATGCACCTGAGATGAGCATGGATGAAAAGGGCTAAGAATATCTTCAAAGTGATTGACAGCCTATTGTCTAATCTCAATAATATCTGAAGTAGATGCACCATCACTTTGAAAGAGATATTTGATTCTATTATTACTTCTATGTCTAAGAGTTGACATGTGGAAGTACTTGGTTTTAAAGTCTCCTTCTTTTAGACATAGAGAATGATATTTTCACCTCCAAAAAATCTCTTCTCTAGCCAAGATGATGTGGTATTCATATAGGAATTCTTTTTCCTTTTGCCTCATTTCAGGTTCTAGATTTCCATTTTGGATGTTGTTTTCAACTGCATTTAGTTGATCAACAATTTTTTGTTTGCACTAGAAAATATTTCTGAAGACCTCCTTGTTCTATATTTTTATATTTCCTTTGATAAAGTAGATTTTTTTAGGTTTTTAGACTAATGGTGAGCTTGAGAAGGGATTGCTCCACCAATATGAATTGCAGCTTCTAAGGTCCTCATGTTGAAGCCACATTTATTTGAATCTAAATGGTTTCTTAAATATTTGACCTTGTTGATGCCTTTCAAAAACTAAGGGGCTAAGGTCTAAACCAAATTTTTGATGAGTGTGAAGAATTGCATATCCAAAGAACTGAATTGCTTCCTTGGATAATAGAAATTTATTAAGTATCAATTGGATTAGTTGATTACCTATTCGTCTATTGCTCCAGGTGTATTTTTCTCCTTTCAATTGAAAGTGCATCAGTTCATTTTGTTCAATGAAATTAGAAAAGTCTTTAAGACACCTAAAACTAATGGTGTTTCCTACTTTTTTCTCCAATGGGAATAGAGGGGTGTTGAAATCGCCAACAAGCATCCATGACTCATTTTGGAAGTTGTTCCTCATCTAGCTTAGATCATTCTAAAAGTTATGATGGCCTAGTATATTATTTGGGGCATAGATGTTTGATAGTATCCACAAAATTTGAGTGTCTTCGTAGAAAAATAAAATAGTGATTACCATTTTAGTCTTAGTTATTAGTCTTCTTTCAACCTTGCTTGGGTCCCACATGCAAAAAAGTCCACCTGAAGAGACCTTGGCTATATTGAACACAAATTCACTAGCCTTCTATTGAGATTTTTTATTTTATCACTGTTATACATATCTATTTTGGTTTCTTATAGGAGAAAGATGTCAGCTTTTAATTCCTTCCTCATAGACCTAACCAATTTTTGTTTGGATGGGCCATTGAGGCCTCTCGCATTCCATGAGAGGATCTTCATCTGTAATTTTTTTATGAGGATTTTTTCCTCCTCATTGATATGAAGGTGGTTTGGGTCACTTTTCTTCTTCTTTCAACATATCAGTGCTAGTTTGGTCTGTAAGAGATGATAAAATGGTGGTTTGAGTTCCATTTGCAATGCCATTCTCTATCTCCTTCCTCCTAGCATCCTGGATAGATGGCTACCCTTTCTTTTTCATGATAACCACATCAACTGTTACAAGTTTATTTTGGCTTCATGTGATTTGCTTTGGGGAATAGTAAACTTCATCATAGATAGGGGATAAAGCCTACTTTGGAGAACTAATTAGTTCCTCAAGAACAAGGGAATTTACAAAGTTAACTGGAATGTTTATTAAATCAATTTTAGATGGGGGATCATAAGCTTACTTTGGTGAAGCAATGGTCAAGAGAGGACATGAGGGTCCCAACTTCGAGACAAAATGACCATCTGTAGTAGAAACCCCTAGAAATTCAGGAATATTTCCCTAGATTTCTTGATTTTTGGTAATTTCCACAGGTGGATTTGGCTCTAACTCATTACCCGTAATAGCCTCTACAAGGAAGGTGTTTGATGAATTTAACAACAAAAAAGTATTTGAATTGGCAAACAAATATCTTACCAAATTTGAATTATTTCCAATTTGGAGTGTTATTTTGTGTGTGGTTATTGGTTGTTTATCTTTTTCAAAATGTTAATTTCTCTAAATCTGGTGAAAGACTTAACCATTACCATTGCACGTCGTTCCTCTACCTTGACATCCATTTTTTTAGTCATTTTTTAGCAATGGACATTGAACCCTTAGGTGACCCTATTTTTTACATTCAATACAATAAGTGGGTTTGTTTTCATATTCAACAGCTTGTCATTTGTGGTATTAACCTAAAACCTTGTCAACATAGATCGAAAGTTGAGAGTCTAGGTTAGCTATGATGCATATGCGAGAATAATTCAATTGATATCTTACCTTCTTCATAGTATCAATGGTGACCAATTATCCAATAGATTGGGCTATGGCTTTGAGAGTTCTTGGGTGCCATAAGTGGGTGGGTAAACCTGGTAGCCTAACCCAAATCGGTGTCATGTTAATACTTTGTGTTTTGGATCAAAATCCTCTCTCCACTGACAAAGAAATAGGACTCTACATCCAAAAAACCATGGACCACCAGTAAGAATTTTACTTGTATCTTAGGGATTGTTTAGTTGGATCATGAAGAAACCCCTAGGGCACGCCACTAGCTCCATGTTTCTGATAGTACACCATTTTTAGAATGCCCATTTACGAATGGATTTGATATCTACCCTACTCCAATGAATTTATCAATGAAATACAAATTCCTAAGATATGAGAGGTGTCATAGGTTAAGGAGGAAAAATAATTTCATAACTTGAGATAGTAAAGGGAATCGAGATTTGAGTAACTAGGACAAAACCCATTTTGTTGCGAACTTTATCTATGAAGGAGGAGTCATATGGGACATTTTGAGGTGGGTACTTCGAAATAGAGCCCTAAAAATTCCTATTTGTTTCATGACCATAATCCCCATAAACGTCCTTTGAACCATCATCATTGAAATCCTTGTCACATGTTGCATGACCACCTAAGGGATCCCCATCACCATGATTTCAATCATGCATTCCTAGTTGAGGATTCAACCCATGGTAATGACTCTCTGCCATCACACAACCACAATAATCCCTAATTCCATCGATTATATCCACATATATGTAAAATTTGGCACCTATAACACCACTAACAAAAACCTCCCCTCTAACCCTAGGTATTCCTCTCCCTCCATTCCCTGTATTCAAACCTGTGAGCTCTAATATCTCCATATTCCTCCTTCATTTTACCTACAAAATTTGGCACCTGTAACCAGCAACACCAACAACAATAGCCTCCCCTCAAACCTTAGATATTCCTCTCTCTGTTCCCCAAATTTGAACTTGTAAGCTCTGATCTCTCCATCTTCATCCCTTAACTTGCTTGTAAAATCTGACACCTGTAACACTAGCAACACCAGCAACAACAACCTCCCCTAAATCCTAGGTGTATAGACCTAGATATTTCATTTCTTGATAAAATTATTTTCATTCTACTCATGTACTTACAATAGTATGGAGTAACGATATAGAAAATAAGAAATTTAATACACTAATCAAATTGCTTGAGAAAACACAATTAACAGAAAGAAATTCACATATTATTATTAATTTGTAAAGGAAAGTAAATATAAATATTATAGTATTTTATGTACATTAATTATTAGTAGATATAAAATGTAAAAAGTTCACATACTTATAAAGTGCAAAAAGCTTTATAATTTTTATCTAAAGCTCAAATTTTAGAAAGCAATTGTGTAGAACATTTTCTCTTTTAATATAAATAATATTGATATATATATATATATGCCAGCCTCCACCCCTAAATAAAAAGTTTTTAAAAGCTTAGTAGCTTAATTGTATAATATATGTTTTTCTCTCTCTCCTAAGACAAGCTTATTTACACACATCACCATGGTTTGAACCTGGGTTTCCCAAAAAAAAATACCAAAACCCAAATCATTATTATTTGGTGCATTTTATATTTTTATATCAAACAAACATAAAAATAAAAAGTTAAATTCTTCAATTTTTAAATTACATATTCAATTTAAAACCTTACCTAAAAATACATATATAATTATTAAACTAATATAATACTATTATTATTATTAAATCATAACGTAATATTCAACTTCTCTTTCAATTCAAATTAATATTATTATCATATTAATATAATTATCAAATTATAATTATTATAATACTATTACTAAATCATAATTTAATATTCACTTTACCTTTCAATCCAAAACAAACTATTGCTGTTGTTTTTTGAACTTCTAATTTAGCTAGTAGTCAAAGTTAATCAACTGTGATAATTAAATTATAATTATTATAATAATTTAATTTAATTAAAATTTAATATTTATATCAATCGAAAAAATATTTACTTCATTTTTCAATCCAAAATAAACCGTTGCTCTTGTTTCTGAACTTCTATTTATTTTAGCTCGCGTCAAACTGTGAGATTAGGTCAAATGAGCAGTCATCAAAGGCGCCTAATTTATCCACACCTTGTCAGCTATAAATATATGTTTTAAGTAACCATTCAATTTTTGCGCTCTTGTATTCAACGTGCCCCCATATTTCAGTGATCGATACAAATCATTGCGGGCTTAGAGGAATGTATTAAGAACTCAAAATCAAAGATCGGGATGTCGCGGATTAAGTCAAGGCTATTTTCACTCTCAGGCATCGAACGTGCCCCAGAGTAGATAGAAATCGTTGCGGCCTTTGAGGAATGTATTAAGAATTTCAAATCAAGATAAGGTCGTCGAGGATTAAATCAGGGCTATATCACAGTGCAATTGAATATTTAAGGGATGTAGATTGTGGAACATTTATCTTAATACTCAAATTTATGTATTTTGATAGTAAAGGGAATATCCACTTACGAATGGATTGATATCTACTCTGGTCCAATATATTTACCAATGAGAGATAGAGATTCGATATCTACTCTCCAATATATTTACCAATGAGATAGAAATTCGATATCTACTCTCCAATATATTTACCAATGAGACATAGAGATACCAATGAGAGATAGAGATTCTTGAGAGATGATAGGTTTCATAGCTTAAAGAGGAAAAATAACTTTACGACTTGAGATAGTAAAGAGAATGGAGAGTTGATTAACTGGGCCAAAATCCATTTTATTGGGAACTTTTTTTTGTGAAAAAGTCAGGTGGGACATTTCGAGGTGGGTCCTTTGAAAGAGGGACCCAAAAATTCCTAGTTGTTTCATAACCATCATCCCCATCAATATTCTTTGAATCATTGTTATTGAACTCTTTTTCACTTGTTGCATGACTACTTAAAGGATTCCCATCACCATGATTTCCATCATGCATTCCTAGTTGAAGAGTCAACCCATAGTAATGACTTTCTACCATCATATGACCACAATAATCCCCAATCCCATCTATTCTCTCCACATCTATGCAAAATTTAACACTTGTAACACCAGAAACAACAACCTCCCCTCTAACCCGAGGTATTCCTCTCCCTCCATTCCCTATATTCAAACCTATGAGCTCTAATATTTTCATCTTCCTCCCTCAACTTGTTTGCAAAATCTGACACCTATAACACTAGCAACACCAACAACAACCTCCCCAAAACCTAGGTGTATAGACCTATACATTTCATTTCTTGATAAAATTATTTTCATTCTACTCATGTACTTATAATAGTATGGAGTAACGATATAGGACATAGGAAATTTAACAAGCTGATCAAATTGCTTGAGAAAACACAATTAATCGAAAGTAAATCACATATTATCTTTAATTTGTAAAGAAAGTAAATATAAATATTATATTATTTTAAATATTATATTATTTTATATACATAATGTAAAAAGTTCACCATATTTATAAAGTGCACAAAACTTTATAATTTTTATCTAATCTCAATTTTTATGTTCGTCATAAAAAAGATCAAAAAGCAGTTATGTTTTTATGTTCGTCATAAAAAAATCAAAAAGCAGTTATGTGTAGAAAATTCTCTTTTAATAAAAATAATATTGCCATATACATGCCAGCCTCCACCCCTAAATAAAATGTTTTTAAAAGGTTAGTAGTTTAATTTTATAATATATGTTTTTCTCTCTTTTTTATAACAAGCTTATTTAAACACATTACCATGATTTGAACCTAAGTTTCCAAAAAAAATTACCAAAACCCAAATCATTATTGTTTCGTGCATTTTATATTTTTATATAAAAAACATAAAAATAAAAAATTAAATTCTTCAATTTTAAATTACATATTCAATTTAAAACCTTACCTAAAAATACATATATAGTTATTAAACAGATATAATATTATTTACTATTAAATCATAGTGTAATATTCAACTTCTCTTTTAATTCAATTATCAAATTATAATTATTATAATACTATTACTAAATCATAATTTAATATTCACTTAACCTTTCAATCCAAAACAAACTATTGCTGTTGTTTCTGAACTTCTAATTTAGTTAGTGATAATTAAATTATAATTATTATAATAATTTAATTTAATTATAATTTAATATTGATATTATTAAAAAAAATATTTACTTCACTTTTCAATCCAAAATAAACCATTGCTCTTGTTTCTGAACTTCTATTTATTTTAGCTAGGGTCAACTGTGAGATTAGGTCAAATGAGCAGTCATCAAAGGCGCCTAATTTATCCACACCCTGTCAGCTATAAATATATGTTTTAAGTAGCCATTCAATTTTTTGCGCTCTTGTATTCAACGTGCCCCCATATTTCTGTGATCGATAGAAATCATTGCGGGCTTAGAGGAATGTATTAAGAACTTTAAATCAAGTTTAGGATGTGGAGGAATTAATCAAGGCTATTTTCACGCTCAGGCATCGAACGTGCCCCATATTTGAGGGATTAATAGAAATCATTGCGGCCTTTGAGGAGTGTATTAAGAATTCCAAAATCAAGATAAGGTCGTCGAGGATTAAATCAAGGCTATATCACAGTGCAATTGAATATTAAAGGGATGTAGATTCTGGAACATTTATCTGAGAGGACGATTTAGATCAGCAACTTCCATTTTCCATAATTCAGTAAGTTTTCTGACTCTAACGAAATTTCTAAAATATTATTGGGTGTTATAATCCCATGGTTATATAAAAAATTTAAGGTCTAGGTATATTTTAAATTAAAATATTTTATTAAATAAAATTAATATATCATTTTAAAAAGGACTGTTGAATTGTGTCACCATAGAACTCTGTCCAAAGCATTGTTTCATTTTTCAAGGTGAAGCTAGGTTAAGGGGTGATATTAAGTTTTGAATTTAGCTTTGGGTTTCGCTACGGTTTGTGTTTTTGTTTTCTTCAGTTTGTTCTTTTGTATTGTTTGATCTGAAGATCTATTGTTCTCCCAGAGATTCAAAGATTTCTTTTTCCTACAGCTTTTTAAAAAAGGTGGAATCCCTTTTAAAATTCAGTTTGTTATCTAATATATATATATATATATATATATATATATATAATTTAAATTTTTTTAAGATTTATAAGTTTAAATTTAAAATTGATTTATTTAATTATAAATTTTTATTATAAGAAAATTATTTTATATATATTTTTAATTGAAATGAAAATTATTTTATATTATATTTTAATAATTTTAAATTTTTAATTATATTTTTATAAATATTTTTTATATTATTTTTATTGTAGTATAAATTTATAATTTATTTTTGTTAAATTTAATCCAACAAATCTAAATTTATATATAATTATAAAAAACATAGTTATTAATATAGTCACTATTAATTGATAATATAAAGTTCTTTTTTATTATTTTTTCGGAGTTATATTTACTTTAGAGAGACAGTCAATCACATGCTTTCTTGTTTATTTGTTATATATTTAACTATAAATTAAATTTATAGAATAAATTTTTAAAAATTATACTATAATTAAATAATAATATTAATTTATTTTAAATAATTTTTATTAAATTTTAAGGTTTGTATTTTTGTTAAACTTTTATAATTTATTTTTTAAATATTATTTAATAATAATTTTATTTTTTTTAAATAAATTTTATTTGATTATTAAATTTTGATATTTATAATTAAATGTTAATTTTTTATATAAATTAAATATTCTAATTTATAATTGTGTTGTTTTATTTTTAAACAGGTTCAATGTTAAAAATCAAGTTAAAAGCCTCCTTTCATCAAAACCTTTCAATATTCGTATCTCAATTTAAATCTCTATATCCTTACCCTATTTAAATATAATTATTTTTATTAATAAAAAAATTAAAACAATCTTATCCAAAACATTTCTTCCCTATTTATTTTTTCTTTAAATATTTAATGTCTTCTCAAATATCATCTTTTTCAATATTTTGCTTCTTCAACATCCTGTTTATAAATTTGGCATTAGCTAAAAATGAATATGATATGACCATTGACGAATATATAACCCATATCAATAGCCCAGCTGTGCATAAATTTCAGGTATGAAAATTATTTTACTATTCATTATTTTCTCTCCATTAATCTTTATCCTTATTTCAAAATTATGAGAATAAACATAAAATGCTTTGCAGCTTGAGAATGGACGCACGGTGCTTTGCATAAGATACGAGGATCAAGTGTCGCTCCGTGTGCACCCTGAATGGGCTGTCAATAAAGTATGAGTTGGTCCTTTTATTCTTCAAATGAAATGAACAGATAACTTTCTAGTCTCCTAACCTTCAGTTAATGTTCTATCAAGAGTAGAAGTTTTCAATTTTATTAGGTCTAAACACTGATAAGTAATTAATATGATATAATGTTTATGATTGCAGACGAACTTAAATTCAAAACAGAAAAATGTTTATCAGAATTCCAATTCTGCTGTCGGTAGCCGCATAGAAGGGTGTCCGGAGGGAACACTCCCTAGGTTAGAGATTACATACGAAGAGGTAAATGCAACAGGATCTGTTCGAAATTATTTGAGAAGAGATAAATTCAGTTTACCTGAACAAACATCTTCACTTAATAACACTCAAGGACCGTCAAAACCAGAAGTCAGTGCATATATGGTATGAATTTCTTACATAATTTATAATCATATATCTGGGTCGTCAAAAATAAAATTACTCTCTTAACTAATTTTTAAATTTGGTTGGTCAATTAATTTCCTTGATCTAAAAGTTTAAAAAAAAAATTACTTCAAAATTCAAATGTTAATTTTATGTAAAACACTATTTATATATAACTCTAAATGTTTACTAAAACGATTTCTACATTTCTCTCCATTTTCAGCCTACAGGACTAATATTATTTTTTGGTTTGTAATCTTAATTCTCAAGAATGCAGCTTTACTCTGGAAGCCAAAAAATTCTAGTATTGTGCTGGCACATGGAAAGTTTAACGTATGGAATCCAACAATACAACAGCCTGATGGTTTGTACAGCCTTGCTCAAATAAAGTTTAGTACTGATACCGACCCTAGCACTCGTGTTGAATTAACTCAGACAATAGAGGTTGGCTGGCATGTAAGTATATAAAAAATATTATTATTAATTTTTTTTTTTTTAATATTAATGGTTTTAAAAAGGACTTCAAGCGATTAAATTTTGTGTTATAAAATTATTTAATAAATATTTTATTTTATTAAAATATTATAGATGTAATAAAATAAAGTAATGTGGATGCAGGTTTATCCTTATTTCTATGGAGAAGAAGTTAATGTTTCTCGACCTCATCTTTTTGTTTATTGGACGGTATGCAAATTTTAAGTTTAATATAATTTATTTATATAAAATTAAAAAAAATACATTTTTTAATTATTATTTATAAAAAGAAAATTTGTATTTATATTTATTAATTTTTTAAATTATACAATAAAATTATTTAAATTAAAATTTAAAATTATAATTAAAATGTTACATTTTTAGCTTTAAATTATAAAGATTAAATTTATAAAAAAATAGTTCTTGTAAAGGTATAGCTGGCTAGACACACAAACAGTAAGACTTGTTTATATGATTCAGCATTTTTATAATTTCAAATTTTTATATATCATAATAATTCTTTTTATAATTTTAAATTTTTATTTAATTTAATTAATTAATTTTTATTTAATTTAATTAATTAATTTTTTTTCTATTAACAGTACGACGACTATGAGACCACAGGGTGTTATAACACCTTGTGTAGTGGGTACGTACAACTTGACACAGCACACATCCAGCCAGGAGATCCTTTATTATATTCTGAAGATGATGGAGATCAAAAAGAGATACATAAAACAATCATTCAAGTATGTTTAATATTTTATTTTTTAATTACAATTGTTAAAATATATATTAATTTTAAATTGAAATTAAATTTATATTATAATTTTTAAATAATATTATAAAATTAATGTTTAATATGAAAATCATAATTAATTTTATAATTTGATTTTATATCGATTTTAAAATTTTTAATAATTTAATTTTACATTCAATAAATTATCTTGTTCATCTGTCAAAGGCCCAGCATGACCAAACTGTCACTATGCAGGAAAACATAGAGAAAATCACAGCGTATGTGTTATACGTAGATAATGTTCAGACAGGATATTGGCCCACGAGCTTGTTTGGAACACTGTTAATGGGCAAAGCAGCTAGGCAAGTACTTATGGGAGGAGAAGTTGCTTGGGTTGTTGCTAGCAATCCCCCACCAAGAGGCACCCATATGGGCAGCGGCAAAATCCCGATGTTAGGCTATGGACAGGCTGCATATGTAAGGCAAATCGACATAAGAGACAATGAAGGTCGTATCGTAAGTCACGATCCATACATAGAACTCAAGGATACGGTTGAATTCTATAACATATATGAAAGTTGGCTTAATGCTATGAATGATTTCTGGTACGTGAATTTCTTTTACGGAGGGCCACATATATCTTAATGCTTTGAATAATTTCTGGTACGTGAATTTCTTCCTTCAACGAGGACTGCATGCATTAATTCGCCCTGCGTGATAACCACCTGCCATCTTGTATGAGCAGATTGGTGTTTATCGATTTTAAGTATAACATCAATTATATAATTTTTGAGGCTTTGAGATTATTTATATAATTTTGAAATGTATCTCATAGTACTTTTAAGTTTTCAGTTCAGTTATGATGAGTGAGTTGGAAAAACATCTCACATTAAAAAGTCACAATGTTTCTAATTAATTCATAAACTCTCTTGATTGTTTATTAATTTTCTTTTAATAAAATAATAAAAAATATATTTTTTTTTTTTTAAATTCAATCTTCCTGTTGTAATTAGACACTTTATAAATTATTGTGGGTTTCTATAATAAAAAAATGTTTGTGGGTGGTTTGATTTGTTGGATCATGTTTAATCAACTTAAACTTAATTTTACCAAAATTAAATTAAATTAAATTGAAAACAAGTAAAATAACTTATATATTCTCATTGTATGTTTTGTTTAAACCTTGTATTTTAAAGTCACCTAATACATATATTGTATTTTTTATAATAGTTGAATAATTTTAATAATAATTTATGTGTTTTGATTTATTTGATTTGTAACAAATTAATATTATATAATTATGTTTTGTTTATGTTTTTTTTTTTTATTATTATTTGTAACCTTCTGTACATAGTATATTCGCTGCATGTGAGGGGAGAGATTTGAACCTGGGGTCTCTCGATTTCAATTGGAGAGTTTTAACTACCCACTTGCTCTTCAACTCCTCATGTTTTGTTTATTTTTTATATTAACAAATATATTTTAATTTTAAAGGCACTAATTATTATTTTTATATAAAATATAATTAAATTAATTAAGGAAGAGACTGAAGCATGTATAATATTTGTGAGACTAACTTGATATAATATGGATGGTGCTTATTTTAATCCCATCTAACGTATTAAAAAAATTGCTATTTGTGAGACTAACTTAAGTTGTTGTAGAAGAATTGAAGCTAAATATAGGTAAATAATGTTCATTTTGCTCAAGTAATGTAAAATCATCATAAAGCAATGAGTATCAAGGATATCCACAACAACTTAGGCTTTTAAAGGTTTCATAAGATATTAATTACTATGAAGGGCAACATAAAGAAGAAACTATCTTGCACTTCAAATTTTCAAGGGAAACATAAATATTAGATGATGAGTCTTAATACAAGTGGTTTAGGAAATAAAAGATATTTATGATGGTGGAAGTGTCACTAAGAATGGGAAAATATAGTAAGGCTTTTGGAGCAAGTAGAAATAGAAAAAGGAGATCAAAGGGATATTGATGTGAAAAAATTAAAATAAATATTATAAGTATTAACTAAAAGTGGAGATAAGCACTCATTCATGAGTTTAGAATTCCCATCCAACTTCCTATTTCCTCCAATTTGTTCTTCTAATGAGAGGATGGAGTTGAAATATCCTCCTATTAAAACCTAGACTTCAAGAAATTGGGAGGTGATAAAAGTTATATTCCTCCACATTGATCGATTATCTTCCATAGAACATGGAACATAGACATTTATATAAATAATAACCTAATATGAATATCTAGCATTCCCTTGCTTTCCATCATGTATTGAACTGTAATTTCCTTTGGATGCCAAAGATATACCACTCCTGCCAAGGCTCCTTGGGTGTTTAGAGACACTACTTTACCAGTAGGCCACATGTTATTTGCTATTATTTTCATTTCTTCAATTAAAACCTTTGTCTCTTGGAAAAAGATAAATTGAGGCTGATTTTTTTTGGATCATTCTTTTAATTTTTGTTTGTTTAGGGCTTCCTTTAAGTCCTCTAATATTCCAAGTAATAATATTCATAATTAAAAATGTTTGAACAACTAGGAAAGTATTGTTACATTACCTTCCTCAACTAAATTTTGGTCTTCCTCTAATAGGTGATGTTGGTTGGATTTACATCCTACTTTTTTATTCGTATCCATCCTCATATTTTTATTTGTATCTTACTTAATTCCAGCTAGGACTATATGATGGTTACTTGGAACCAAGGCACTACTGTTGGAATTTGTATGGTCTTTTTGAGGATCCATTTTGTTTGTAGTTTGAATCTATCCTTTGGTTTTATAGTTGGGCTGATTTTCTACATTGTTTTTTTTATTGTTTAATGTTGGTTGAGATGGCTCTCCTTGGCTATTATTTCTCATAATTAGGTGTAAGAAACAATCATAAACATGAACAAATAATATTCCTAGAAAATTAAACATGTGTTTAGAAAAGGTAATAAGGTGGCAAACTTAGTGGAAAATATGAATCTGCAACAAAATTGGCTAATTATTTGGAGATCGAACTTTCCCTAGGATCTTATTCAAATCACCTGATATGATGTCAATTCTTAGTTCTTGGTCACACAATCCATCCTTTTTGGTTGTATTGAAATATTTTTGGTGGATTAAATTGAAGGAATTAGATTAATAGTTGGTTGGGTGGTAGGGATGTGTTGTTTGTTTTGTTGTGGGTCTAATTACTTTTTTATAGCTAGCTGGGTTTGGGCCTTTGTTTTTATCTATGTTCTTTTTGGGATATTGGCTCTTTTGGTGTTCTAGGTTATTTGGAAATATTAAGGGTTGTCTCTGGGTGTGTCTATGTTATTTTAATTATATTGTAAAAGGTTGTGGAACCCCTTTCAAAACCTTCTTCTCAATATAATTAAAAATATATATGTAGAGGATTAAATCAAAGGCTATATCATAGTGTGATTGAATATTTAAAGGGTTGTAGCCCATGGGTGATTTGAGAGGCTGATTTAGATCAGTTGCATAGTTCAGTAAGCATTCTAACTTTGAATTCTTATATTTTATGTTTTAATAATTTTGTAAAAGATTATCAAGTATTATAATCCTATGTTCATATAATTATTTAGGTTTATTTTTATTTAATATTTTATTGAGTGTGTTTACCTCGTTGGTAGGGTAATGGGAGTGAGATGCCATCCTTCCTTTCTGGTGGTTCTCATTGTACTCTAAGTTTATGAGGCCTTCTCCTTATTTTTGGTTTATCTATGATCCATATGTGATATTTGGTCCTTCTTGGGTTTCTCTGGTGGTGATATATTTTCCCTTTCCTTTATTATTTTGCTTTGGTGTTGGTTGTTTAGGTGGGTGTGATCTTTAGACCTTTGGCTCCTCTTTGGGTGATTGGGTGGTTTCTTGCTCATCTATTGTGGGAGGTGTTCCAGTAGATGTGAATAATTTTATCTATGACTCTCGATCTTTGGGGAGAGACCATGTGTTTCATCTATGTCCATGAAGGAGGGGTTCTAATGGCAATTTCCTAGTTAGGCAGCCAACTTTAGATTTTGGGTTCTTTGCTCATATATTGTGGGTGGTGGTCTGGTGGGCCCTATTATCAATAGTATTATTGGTTCTTTGAGGAGAGACCACATGATCGCAGAGGAAAGGCTCTCGTGATGAATTCTTGGATAGGTTGTTCAAAATATCCTTTGCTCATCTAACTATGGAGGTTTTTCAATGAACCTTATTCTTTGTGGTATTTTTTGGTCTTTTTTGGAAGACCATGTGCTTCCACGATGGTCGTAAAGGAAGGTTTCTTAGTCATGCAACTTTGGTGGGGTTGGGAGGCTCTTTGCTCATTTGACTTAGGAGGTATTCCGATTGAATTTTTCCTCTGCAATGTTTTTTTTATTTTTAAGGGGAGATCATGTGCTTCCATGATGATCTATAGAGGAAGGGTTCTGGTGAAGTATTCCTATAAAGTAGATTTGGTAGGGGTTGGGAGGCCTCTTGTTGGATTTGATGCAATAGATAGTTTGATGGACCTCATTCTCTACAGGTTTTTTGATCTTTCATGGGAGACCATGTGAGTTCTCGATGACTTTCGAAGAAGGGTTTTGATGGTAGTTTCTTGATCAGGATTCTTTGAGGGTGTCAGAGGTGTCATGGTGGTCTAAGAATTTCATAGTCTTTCCTATTTTTTTGGCCTATGCTCTAATATTTAGTTGGAAAGGATTTTTGTTGGGCTACTTGGTATGGTTGTTTATCCCTTTTTCATGTTTGCATGGGAGTTCTCTAGGACTAAGGAGACCTTCCTATGATGCTTCTTTTTGTTTCATGTAGACGAACCTCTTTTTTATGAGATATTTTTTAGGGCTTGGTTGTACTTCAAGCAAACCTCTTTCAAGCCAACATGTTTTCTTAGTTTCTTGGGAGTGGATGGCCTCATGGTTAGGTAGTTTTTTACTACTCTATGGGCCCTCCTTGATCATGAAATTTCTCCTAGGTGGGAATCTTTATTTCAAAATTGTGAGCGAGATCCTTTGTTTTATACTTCAAAATAGGGAATTTTTAATTTTTAAGTGGGTCCCTTTTGAATGGGTGGATATCTTCTCCCAATATGCTTCTCATGTTGTTCTAAGCAGGTTTTCCTAAGAATTTTATATTTTTCTAGTATTTAAATATTTAAATTTATTTTAAAATAAAATATTATAATAAATTTAATTTAATATAAAATTTAAAAATTTTAACACTTGAAAGCTTAATTCTTAAAACATTTTATTTAATTATATTTTAATTGTTATATTATAGATATAAAAAGGTTATTTTGTAGTTCAATATAATAATTTTTTTTTTGGATTGGGTGGAAGAAGAGATTTTTTGTAAGGAATCCAAGACCTATTACAACAAAGAGGTTTTACAACAAAAAGGAAGAGAACCTAAGAAAGAATACAAGAACCTATAAAATACTTAAATAAAGGTCAAGATATTTTAATAACCAATCACTCGGCCCACAAAAACCAAATAGGGTGAGAAAGTCTAAAGAAGATTTAGGGTCCAACCTAACAACCACAAACTAGACACAACTAAAATTTAAAAATCTCACTCAAAATAAAACCTCATTTGAGAAAACCCGATCCAGATATCCCAGTCAAAAAATTGAAAAGGATCCTACTCAAAATTTGAAATGTTAATCCTACCAAGAGCCCACTAGGGCAACAAGCCCACTATTGAAGGGGAAAACTAGCTAAGGAACTTCAAACCAATAGGAAGGCCTCAATAGTCAAAATAAAAAACTAACTCCTCAAACATTGAGATGATCTGGATTAACAACGATAGGGGATTTTTTTATGCTTGTCACCACTAGTTGTGGAAGCAAATATCTTATCAGGATATACCATATAATCATTTCTTTTAACATGATCTAAAACAATACTAGATGGATCTGCATCTGAATCTTGAGAATTAGGATTAAAGGGAGGCCTTTCCACATTATTCTATTCTCTATAAATTAAACCTCCTTTTGAATGGCATCTAGAAACTGGAGAATTTAAAGCATTTTTTCCCTAAGAATCTAAACCAAAGGTTGCTAGTAAATCAACTTTCAAATCTAAAAAAATTGCATTAGGTACTAACTTATCTACCACTAGAGGATCTTCTCTAGAAGCAAGACATTTAAAAGGTTTTCCTTTGAGTGAGTCCTCTTAGAAGTTTTTGAAGGTGACTCCATAGAGTGTATCTGAGAAGAGTTCAAAACAACTACTTTTTTTCATATTGACCCATTAGGAGCCAATTCAATAGGATATTTCAAATATTTTTTTGATCTGACTGTCCCCACAGTGAGGGAGGCAAGGGTAGTAGAGTTTAAACAAAAATCCATAAATTTATCTTATGAAATCCAACGCAGTTTGCTTCTCATAAATAATATTCATGTTTGTTTCTTGTGATCATATAAAGATTTTATAGGGTCTTCCTTTTCTTTTTTTGAACCCACATCCATTGATTTATTAATGTTATTTTTAGTTTTTTTTGTTGACTAGAATTAGAACCTGTATTGGATATTTTTCCAACCTTTGAGTCCCTAAGAATAGCTGAATCATCCAAAATCTCCATCCCACCACCAACATAAATAGAGATTTTCTAGACTAAATTCCCAGATGGGAGGACCATGGAAGATTTCCTTTTTTGTCTAACCCAACTAAATCCACCTTAGAGGTAGAGCTATTCTAAAGAGAATAATAACATACCTAGGCTTCAAGCTTCTACGAGAAACTATCATCTATAATCAAAGTCTTAGCATTTAACTTCTCTGAAATGAGAATAGAATTATCTTTAGGCTAGATTTTATCATCTTTCTTAGGGCCCAACATATTTTATTCAATCACCTTAGAAGACAATAATGTTATAGTATTCATATTAGGAGGATCCTTAGGGGTTAAGACTCCAAAAATAAGAGCAGGTATGGGAAGCACCCACTTTTTCTTATTAGCTAATTTAGAAGAGTTAACCCTGGTATGACCCAAAGGGGGATGCTTGAGCACCTTAGAAGAAATATATTCAAATTCAACCATCTACTTTCAAAAACCCAAATTCAAAATAAAATTAATATATTTGGGCAAGTCCACCTCCAGATTAATATTCACACATATCCTAGTGACCACCATCCTAGATTTGGAATGAGTTGGACCATCTATCATATCACCAAAAGTTTTGGCTATGCCTCTCAAAATATCAATATGCCATAAGTGAAGAGGTAATCTTGAAAGCTTCACCCAAACAAACACATAATTGATCTTTTGTATGTTTGGATCAAATTTTTTTCCTCACCTCGTAAGAAATAAACTCCTTGTGCCAAAGAACCAAGGACCTCCTCCTAGGATTTTAAGCATATCATCTTCCTCAAAAAAATTGATGATAAAGAAGTCATTTGGAAAGATCGCTATTTCCAATTGACCTTGAGGCAACCATTTTAGGATAGCCCATCTTCTAATTAAATCTAGGTTTGGGAAATAACACATTAATTTTCCAATAATATTGAAAGCCTCTTCATCCAAAATACAACTCAAGAGTTGCAATAGAATAGAAAGTGAATTGTGATCTGGAAGAAGATCAAAGACAAAGGAAAATATAGAAGAGAAATAATTACTAGCCACTACATTCACATAAGAATAAGCTCTAGGTTCAAATGGGACATGAAGCCCCTCGAAACCAAGCAAAGAATCCTCACCCCCTTCCAATCATCTCAAACCATATTTGTACCTTCAATACTGCAACCATTCCCAATACTATTCCCACTCCCACTCCTATTCTCTGAAATCTCCTTCTCTAGATCAATCTTCTCACTCTCAACTTTCTCAAATTTCATCCATATTCCACAAGATTGAATCTTCTTAAACTCCTCATTTAAGCAAGGCATTCAACATTCACACCCATTTGACCTCAATTATAATTGTCTAATATTTCTTCAAAAGGTCCATGAACAAGAATTTTTTATTCCAGCATCTCTAGTTTTCCTCCAAATACTTTCTAATATATATATATATATATATATATATATATATATATATATATATATATTGATAAATAAAATATATTAAATTAAAATAAATGGGTTTTTTTAGTTGACCCAAAACCTTTGAACAAAAGCAGTGAAATGCTGACAGCTGAAACCAGAGAACAGCAAAGGATCCTTGACCCTCTACCTAAAAAAACCATCCACAATTTACAACAAAAACAACAAGACGCCTCAGAACAAGGATACCAAAAATAGAGAAGAAAACCGCTAAGAGACAGCGGAGAAACCCCAGGGATGATGAACCACATCACCAAACAAGAAGTCTTCTGATCAGCCCACCTCAAAAATGGTCCAGGAGGGTCCACATCACTCCTCCTCGATGTCCTCCTCAATCTGCTCCTTGTCAATCTCCTGGTCATCGACGTCTTTGGCCATATCCTTAGCACTCTGGAAGCCCTCATTGAAGAAGACTTTGGTGAGGGCGTCAAGGATCTCTTTGGTATGCTTGGCCATAGTTGCTAAGGATGTCAGAACAAAGCGTTTGAGAACCATGATGTTTATGTCAGGCCCCTCGTCCTCCGAGTCAACATAGATGGCTTTAGAGTTACCCTGAGCAAGCTTGCTCCTTAACCTAGCAGAGGATCTCGTGGAACCTTTCGGTTTGTCAATCTTGAGCCTCTTCCTGGCAGAGCCACCTCTGGTGGCAGCCTCAAAGTCACGTTTCTTAGAAGGGGACCCCGAGTTATATATATTAATAAGCTATTTGTGGCTTCTATTTGGGTACACTCCCATTACAAAAAAATATTGCATTGCTTTCATTACATTTCTAACAAGTTAATTTAAAGCATACCCATATTTCCCTTTCTATCAAAGATATTCTCCATATTCCTCAAACTGCTAAGTTTCCATAATCAACTCTTTTTTTAAGGAAATAACAACAATAACGATCCATACATGACACATAACTCCAAAAAATAGAAGGAAAATAAATATACCATTCATTCATCAAAGAGGAAATTAGTTTGATTATTTATCTTCTCTAGTAGAGATTCTTCCTCCTTTAAAGTGGTAAGATCTAAGAATGCATTTTTGCACTTCAATATTGAGGTCCAAGAACTAAATTATCCATCCAAATATCCAATCTTGCTTACTTATATTAATTTTAATAGACATTTTTTTCTCTATTTGGGTATCCATATACTAGAATGAACCAATGAATATCTTCTCTCCCCAAAACTCCATAAGGATAGCATAAGATTCACCCAGATTGAGAAACCATTAAATTTTTCTATAAAGAGATTGAAATGATGAATCCAAGGTCTTATATAAACACCCCTTTATTTGAAAAACCAATTATATCTATAATCCATTGCCCTATCTCTATCTGTTAAATTAGAAAATGAAACATAAAAAAAAATGAGTAGGAGAGATACATGAAATTTTATACTGGTCCACCAATATTTAATGTATCCTTTTAGCTCCTCCATGGTTCACCAATTTTTTAATATATCCTTTGGGCTCCTCTAGGCCTGGTCTTTTTCTCTCGAGTTTGTAGATAATTTTTTTGGCTTCATGATCAATAAAATACATCCCAAATTCATTCTCCAAAATCATGATAGAGGGTAGAGGTTCATCCACCCACAAACCTAAAGATCCTTGAGAGGTATTTCTTCTTACCGAAGAGGCTTTATCACAGACTAAATAGACCATCTACGAACAAACTTCTTCCTTCAACACTTGATTGCACCTAGGGTTTACGAAATAAATTTTAGCTAATTTATTTACTATTATAAGTATATTTTGTAATTTATTTGTTGTATTATATATTTAAAAATATATATTTTTGTTAAATTTAATCTAGTAACAAAAACAAATTTTATATTCAATTATAAAAGATATAATTATTATTTTTTTATTATATTGAGAAGACGGTTTTGAAAGGGACCCCACAACCTTTTACATTAGAATCCAAACATTACTCATAAAGTTGTCCCACCCAGAAACAACCCTCAATAACCCATAACAACCCAAAAAACTGAAAGAGACAATATCCCATTATTTTATAGCTCATCCCTACCACTCAACCACTTGTTAACTCGAGTCCTTCCCTTTAACCCATCAATAGAATTTCAATCCATCCAAAAGGGATGGATTTTGAGATTAAGAAATACATCCTTCATGCAATGAAAAGGAAATAAAAGATTAGCTTGAAGAAAGGAAAAAGACAACTCATTAAAATAATATAGGCATAAAAATTGATCAAAAAATACAATTGCCCTAGGAGGTGTAGAATATCTCAAGGACCTAACACATATTTGAAAGAGACACCACCAACCACCCTTCCCAATCGAGCATAAAAAAATTAAAGTATATAAAAAAAATTAACTCAAATTCTAAATTTGACATCAAGTCCCGTATGACTACTACCGAAATCTAGCTAATCCCAAATTAAAGAGTCATAAATACCATTAAAAACTTCATCAAAAAGGCCACTATCCCTCCTATGGGATAAACCAAAAATTTGAATTTGAATAAAATTTTCCACCCAAATCATCAGCCTAAAAGGGACATAAAAAATAACTTTTGACATCTCCCTGCTCCTACTTTAGAAACCAAAGTTGAGTGAGCATCCAATGGAGGTTTTTTTATATTACGTTTAACTTTTCCATGCGTTACAAGGCTCGGGGACTCAATTTTTTCAAGAAACCTTGTTTTGATGAAGGCAGAATGAGCTCATTCAGCTTAATAAAATCCAAGTCCACCGTACACTCTTTCATAATTTTAGGAGCTGACTTGGAAGCCATACAAGCAAAGGTATTATCTAAAATCTACATCAAAGGAGGTATCAAGGCATTGTAGTTATTCCTTTTTGAAACATTAATCCGATTCTGGTCTCCCAATGCAATCCTTGGATCAATATTGATGTTTTCATCAAAAAACATCTCAATCTCCTTTGTAGGTTCCTTAGTAGGGTTACCCACAGGCTTCTTCTCATACGAGATGGATTGATTCAGAGATATGACTGTAAGGGTATCATCCAAAGATATGATTGTAAGAACTACACTGAGCATAGACCATAGGCTTATTCCCATACAATATGGATTGATTCCTATTACCCACCTTTGATAAAAGTTCTATAGACTCAAGTAGGTCAACATCTAGATATACAATCACACACATACGTGCAAAAACCATTTTAGATCTTGCTTTAGTAGGAGCATCCAGCATAACAAATTCACCAATCAATTTTGCAATGCCCCTCAAAATTGCTTCATGCTAGAAGTGAAAAGGAAGCCCCAACAATCTAACCCATATAGGGCTTGAGTTAATTTTTTAGGTGTTTAGATTAAAATCTGAACCTCATTTATGAAGAAAGAATCCCCTTCTACCAAATAACCAAGGACCTCTGACCACAATGGATCTGAGATATTCTACCACATAAAGTTTAGTTAGAAAGAATCCATTAGGAAGAACTACCAGTTCCATATGGGCTTTTGGAAACCAAACTATCAAGGCCCATCCTGATGGATTCCAAGTCTGGTCTAGCATTCCCAAGGAACCTCTTAAAAAGGAAGGTCTCACCCTCATCCATAACATCCTTGATCGACCTTGAAGACACAAAAAGGAACGATTGAATAAAATTGAGATCAAAGAGATAGTTTGGAGGAGATTCATACCTGGTTCTTTGAGTGATCACTATAACATAAGACTTCTCAATTGGGGTATCAGGTCAAGCAGTTAAATATAGGATCCCCAAGGAATTGACCACCTCTAGAGTCTCCTCACTAAGTTAATTCTAACCACTAACAATAGTTTCTAACTTATGTTCCACCTCATGCCCAATAATTTGTTCCACTAAAGGGTCTACTTGACCATCCATAGAAGGTTCTACCACTTGTTCCACCTCATGCTCAGTATTTTGTTCCACAATAGGGTCTTCTTGACCAACTACAAAGGGTTCAATCACATGATCCACCTCAAGCTCAATAATTTGTTCCACAATAGGGTCTACCTCAACCCTTGAGAAGGACCCCACAAGAGTCTACTTTGCCTCACAAAGTACTATCCCTCGATAGACTCTCATATCTAAAATAGCCAACCCTAGGATATCCCCATTACCCTCCAACATAGAGTCCAATTGAAACAACTCTTCCTTCGATCCACCCCCAACCTCTTCAAGGAGAGATGCAACATTGTATCCCGAGGGCATGGAGGAAGACATCTAAACAGAAAACTTGTTAGTTGGATTAATTGCACCAAAGAAAACATGTGCAAAGCAAGAGCCAAAACTTGGACCACTAACAAAGAAGTAACCTTAGTAGGACCATAAGAGGAAGTAGGGGAAGTACCAAAACTAGTGGGTTCGAGGGAGGTCTATTTTTTCATGGCCTGCAAAATAGCCATCCTCTCCTCAACATATTTTTCCTAGTCAAAAATTGGAGGTACAATGGTGACACCCCAAGAGCTATCATAGATAAATTTTTCATCCCGCCATCTCCCATGACCTCGAACCCTATCTTGGTTCCTACCACTTAGGCCCCTCGCTCCTCTCATCGATTACATTCTCAACAAAATCCTAATATTTTCCACAGTAAAAATCACTTATAAAAGACATAATTATAAAGTAAAAGTCTCTTAAAAAGACATAATTATTAATGTAATCACTATGAATTAGTAATATAAGTCTCCTTTTATTAATGGTTTTTTTTAGTTATATTTATTTTAAACATATAGTCATATAGGCCTTCTTGTTTATTTATTTATTCAGTTATAAATAAAATTTATATAATAAATCTTCAAACATATATTATAATTAAATAATAATATTACTTCACTTTAAGTAAATTTTATCAACTTTTAGTAGTTTACATTTCACCCTTAATTTTTTTGTGCCATAGAAATATTGTATATTTAATTTTTAAATGTAATTAAATCTTAAAATATATATTATAATATTTTTTTTTAAATAAATTTTATTTGATCATTAATTTTTGATATTTGATATTTACATGTTAATTTTTTATTAAAATAAAATGTCCAAATTTGAAATTGTATTTTTTTCTTTTCAAACAAGTTTAATTTTCAAGATCAAATTTAAAACCTTCTTTCATCTATTTAGATTAAAATATTTTAATAATCATATCTCAATTTAAACCTTTGTATCCTCCATATATTTAAATGTAATTATACTTATTGAAGATAAAACTAAAAAATTATATCTAGAACTTTCCTTAGTTGTCTTATGTTTATTTAACAATCCTTTCTATAAACTTAATTATACCTTTTGATTGAATAATCAATGTCTTCTCAAATATCATATTTTGTATTATTTTTTTCTTGTTTAACATCCTCTTTAGTCTAGCATTACCTAAAAATTAATATGATATGATCATTGAGGAATATGCAGCCTATATCAATGGCCCAACAACACATAAATTTCAAGTTTAAAATTTATTTTCTCCTTATTTTAAAACTATGATCTATTATAATTATTTTTCTTCTTCTACATCTTGAGAGTGGACACATAGTGCTTTGGTTAAAATATAAGGATCAAGTATCCCTTCATGCGTGACCACCTTGAATGGGCTGCTAGTAAAGTATGAGTTTTTTTTATTCTTCAAATGAAATCAATAGATAGCATTCTAATATTCTATGCTTCAATTTATGATCTACCAAGGAATAGAATATTTCATCTTCTTAGATCCAGACACTAAATAAGGGTCATATTTGGTCAAAACATTGTTGGAGAAATGAATTATAAAAATATACAAATTCTGGGAGAGATTTTTTATTCCCACGGTTTCCTCCCGTTCATGAGAAGATTCGTTGGAAACAATGGTGATCTGTCAATGGAGCTGATCCACTCCTAATACAGTGGCAACATCACCATCTGTGGGGTGTCTTTTTTAATTACTTTCGTTTGATTGATGAGGTCACTGAGCTGGTGAATGACGTCACTAAGCTGGTGAATAATGGTGACACTATTCGTAGGGACAAACACTCTATTGCTATTGAGCTTGACCATTTTCATGACAAAGACAAACACCTAAATAAGGAGAATAGTGGCATAGTTCAGAAGGATCTCACAACACCTTAAAATCAGGTTTTATTACCCATAATGCAATATTTTACCATTGATGACCCCAACTCACCACTGCAAAGTTTCCACCAGGCATTTGTAAACCATATCAAGGACATAAAGTTTATCAACGTCCTAGAGTACCTCTACCACCTTATAAGATTATTTGTGTCCATTTTTAGGGAGGGGAAATATTTCCACCCCAAACATCAATGACTTCATATTATGATCTTCAAACACATATTGCAGTGCCAACCCCCTGCTCCTGCGGTCCATGTTATGGATGAGGTCCATCTCGATGTTTTTGAGTAATTTTCAAACTTGCCCAACATGAAGGAATATAGTGAATTTGAAGCAGAAATAGACATTTTTCGGTTGTCCAAGATGGGGAAAATAAGAAAATATTTTTGGTGGACACTACTCCTACCCCTTGTAGGTGCTCTCCCCGTAACATCTCGATGGGAGAAATATGTAAAGGAATTATTATATTGAACCAAGATAATTATACTTTGGACACTTCTTTTACCAGTCGCAAGAAGCTTTTGCATGAGGCGATTCCTTTTATGTACCAACCTTTGGTGTGCTTAACTTCCAAGCTTTTCTATCTGAATAATCTAAAATATTGACAAACTTGGATGACTTGGTTAGTATGGCCAATTCCCTGCTTACCCAAGCTACCAATATCATCTCCATAATTACCAATTTGAAGTTGGGTGCCCTTTTCATCAAAGTGAACCAGCAGACAGTGTCCATCCATCCCACACCAACTTAGAGCAGGATGATCCCAAGCGGTCCATCCCCCTCTAGGATGAGATTTTTCATGTTTGCCTTGATTGTGGAGCTGAATCACAATGTAGAGGCTAGCAAAAATATTGACCATGGAATCTAGGTTCATCCCACCATCCTAGGATAATCTCTTGGTAGTTTTCCATCTTGGCTACACTTTCTCCTCTTTTCACCTTTTCCTAGTTTGTTTTATCTCTCTAGGGCTGATTTTTTCTAGCCTCTCTCCTCTTAGGGCTTGTCTCTTTTTGGCCTCTGCTTGCATTTGCCCTTGTGGACCCCCTTTTTGGACTTCGCTTGCATTGTAAAAGGTTTTGGATCCCTTTCAAAACCCCCTTCTATCAATAATATATATATATATATGCAAAATTTTCATGCCACTATCAAAGTAGATATGTTTTATTACTGAGCAAAAGAAATTTTGCATAGAAGAATTATTTTTTAAAAGAAGAAGAGGTTTGGGAGGAAGCAATCAATTATTTTAAATATATTTATCACAATTTAAAAGGTATTATCTTTATCATGTTTATTATTTTTGTTATATCATTATATCTTCATTATTATTTTAAAAGGACTAGGATACTGCTCAAAGGAAAACTAGAATATTAAATATATTCATTTTCTAATTAATGGTCTCTTTAAATATCTTCTCTATTTTTTTTAATGATATTTTTCTTTTGCAATACTCCTTGGTAAGTGAGGCTATCAAATTTGAAATGGTAAACTAGAATATTAAATATATTCATTTTCTAATTAATGGTCTCTTTAAATATCTTCTCTATTTTTTAATGGTATTTTTCTTTTGCAATACTCCTTGGTAAGTGAGGCTATCAAATTTGAAATGGTATTATCATGTTGCATTGAGGCTTTATATAGGTGGTTAAAATGAAAACATATAAGATTTTTTTGCATTATCATTGGCTTAGGCTTACAATAAATTACTAAGGAGATTTTAGCCTTTAATATTTTAAAATTATCATCAACTTATATAGGTATTCTTTTTTCTAGTAAAGAGTGAAAAAAAGAGAGTTAAGAACAAATTTGGGATAGAATGAATTTTACTTAGAAAATTGAAAAGGTAAGTTATTAAGTGTGGTATAGAAGAATTCAAATAAAGATAATATTGTAATTTATAATTATGTATATGATGTCACCTTCAATATTTCTAGAAGGTGTAAAATTTGAATTTGACACAATCTAAAGAGAGTTACATTGGAACAAACGTGGAAAAAAAATCAGATTTGCTTTTCTCAAGCATCATAGTGAAGCCTAGGTAACAAATATTTGATGAGTAGGACTATAAAATTGGAAATTAAATATTTGTCATTAGGGGTAAATTATAGTTGAAAATGTTTCATAGATTAAAGAAAGAGTTCAATACAAATTTTACTTCAACATTATATATACATTTTTTTTTAGTATGTTTCATTTTTTTTTTTTAGGATTGAACCAAGGTTACATCACCAATAATGCAAGTGGCATCCTTACGGGTAGACCACACTCAAGATTATATATACATTCTTAAAGATGCAATTAAATTTTTAAAGGAAAAAAATCCTTGCCTATGGTTCAACAACATGTAATATCATATTAAAGAGCATATACCTGATTAAGATACGATTAAGTGTTCAACTTAGAATTTTGTAAACATTTAACATGATAATTTGTTGAATGCATATTCTCTCTTTTCAATTTAAAATGGAAACCATTGGCTCTCTATTTGGGTTGTAAAGGTTTAAGGGTTAAAATTAGATGAAGGTGGGCAACTCGTATCTTATACCCAACCACTAAAGTTATTTTGGACTAACCACCACACCTTGAGATTGATTTCATGGACTAAACACCATCGTAGACCTTGGGACTAACCACCCTATGAGGTGTTCAGATAAAGAGATTGTATTGGATACTAACACCTTGATATTTTGGTATGATGACAACTCTACAAGTGGTATCATAACCTTACCCCATCATCAAATCCCTTGAGTTATGTTGGAGAGCGGTTGTTGGACGAACCGTTGCACCTTGGCAATGATTTTGTGGACTAATAGCCAACTTGTGCAAGCCTTGGGACTAACCGCCTTGTGAACACTAATGCCTTGAGATTTTAGCATAACGACAACTCTACATGTAGTTCATCCAATTCAAAATATTTAAGTTTAAAATTATCAATTTAGATAAGTAAGAAGACACCAAGAAAATGATAAATGATCTTCAAAAGAAGCTCCAAGAATTTTATTCCCAATTCTAAAGAATGAAGAATTGGTTTGAAATTTATCAAAATATGGTGGAAACTAATTCAAGTTTGGGTATAAGACCTTGGAGCAATCATAATTATCTACTCCTAAGCATTTTCTTTGGAAAAATATTTATCTAGCTAAGCCTCTCCCTAAGGCCTCAACATTATTTTGATGAGCAATCCAAAGAAAAATAGTTATAGACAACAATATAGAAAGAATATGATATCATGGATATCTTAGTTGTGTCTTATATGTAAGGAAAAGCTAGAAATATTAGATCATTTCCTTCTTCATTAATTGTTTTTCTAAAAAGAAAATATTGTACAAATGCATAAACATTATAATATTGAATAAAATTTTGGATTTATTATTTTAAAGCTAAAACATGAACATTCTCATGTCACTAATTTCTTGGAGTTTATGGCTTCAAACAATAATATACATTTGAAAACTAGATATCATAATAAAATTCAAGTCTTAAAGTCATATTGGTTCCTCTCTTGTTGAATGTTTAAAAAAATATGGTGATCATGGAAAAAGTGAAATATGGAAAAGGAGTTTTTATCCTCTTGGTAAAAGGTCATCTATGAAAATCTAATAACAAAAATGATATATGTTAATATACGATGAAATAAAATTTTGAAAATTTAAGTTCATCAAAATTGATTTTGATGGTGTCTTCAAAAAATATTAGGATGTATTGCAATGGTGTTATTTACAAATTAATAAAGTACTTACCATAATATGGAGTAACTATATAAGACATAGGAAATTTAATACACCGATCAAATTGTTTGAGAAAACACAAAGATATAATTCAATCAACAAAAAAAAATTGGAATATTATTACTAATCTTATAAAGGAAAGTAAACATAGAGATTAGATTATTTTATGTTCATTAATTATTGCTAGAGATAATATGTAAAAAGTCACCATATTTATGAAGTGCACAAAGCTCTATAATTGTTATCCAGTTTCAATATTTATATTTGTCATACAAAATTTTAAGATTTAAAAACAATTATGTGTAGAAAATTTTCTCTTTTAATACAAATAAAAATAATAATATTTTTTTTATTTGAGTAAATACTTCTTATACACATCCACCATGGAGATTGAACCGGGTCACATCACCAATGCAAGTGGTGTCCTTGCCCATAGACCACACTCATGGAAATATAAAAATAATAATATTATTTTTATATTTATATAAAAATCAACATCCACCCTTCAATAAAAAATTATTAAAAAACTTATTAAAATTAATAATATTTCTTTTATTTGAAATTAATAATATTTTTAATAACTTAATTTTGTAATATATGTTTTTTTTCCTCTCATCGCTCACACAAAGAAAGCAAAACCCCAATTATTATTGTATCCTATAATTTATTATTTTTATATCAAATCAAGTTAAATTCTCCAATTTTTAAAATACATTTTCTATTTAAAACCTTACTCTTTATATATATATATTAAACTGATATAATAATAATAATAATATTATTATTATTATTATTATTATTATTATTATTAAATCTAAATCGTATGAAATCATAGTATAATATTCAATCACTCTTTCAATTCAACTTAAATCATTACTCTATACTATCAAATTAATTATCTAAATAATATAGTTCTCAAACTATAATTATTATAATACTATTACTCAATCATAATTTAATATTGCCCTAACCTTTCAATCCAAAATAAGCCCACTTATTTCTGAACTTCTAATTTAACTATCAGTCATCAAAGGCGCCTGAAATTTAGCCACACCCTGTCAGCTATAAATATATGTTTTAAATTGCCATTCAATTTTCACGCTCAGGTATCCAGCGTGCCCCCATATTTGAGTGATTGATAGATATCATTGCGGTCTTAGAGGAATGTATTAAGAAATCCAACTCAAGATAAGGATGTCGAGGATTAAATCAAGCCTGCTTTCACGCTCAAGCATCCAACGTGCCCTATATTTGAGTGATTGACAGAAATCATTGCGGGCTTAGAGGAGGAATGTATAAAGAACTCCAAATCAAGATAAGGATGTTGAGTACTAAATCAAGGCTATATCACAATGTAATTGAATATTTAAGGGCCGTAGACACTCGATCATTTCTCAAAGAAGAGAATGATGTAGATCACTCGCTTCTTCGTAAGTTTTTTTTTAATATATTTTAATTTTTATAATATTTTTATAAGTATATTTTGTATTTTTTTATTTTAATATCAATTTTATTATTTATTTTTATTAAATTAAATTTAATAATAAAAGTAAATTTTATATACAATTATAAAAGATATCACCATTAATTGGTAATATATCTTTTTTATTAATGTTTTTTTAATTATATTTACTGTCACTCATATGCATTATGTTCAATTATAAATTAAATATATATGATAAATAAGTAAAAGATAATATAAAGTTTATTTTATTAAAATTTTAATTATTTGTATTTTGTTAAATTTTAATTAAATATATTTTTTTAAATTTATATTATTTAATAATAATATAAAAAAATAATAATAGTTAATTTTTTATATAAATTAAATATTCTAATTTAAATTTATATTGGTTTTTTTTATTAAAAAAAAATAATAATTTAATTATTAAATTTTAATATTTGTTATTTACGTGTTAACTTTTTATACAAATTAAATATTCTAATTTAAAATTGTATTGTTTTCTTTCTAAACAGGTTCAATGTTAAAGATTGAATTTAAAACCCAATCAACCAAAAA
The DNA here is from genome assembly GCA_028583015.1 of Wollemia nobilis. NCBI lineage: Eukaryota > Viridiplantae > Streptophyta > Pinopsida > Araucariales > Araucariaceae > Wollemia > Wollemia nobilis. Next base: position 9,814,630 of record JAQPPZ010000677.1, on the reverse strand, counting down.
CTGATTCTTCCTGTTCCTCGTTCTCTCCTCCCTGCGTGGGATTTTTGTTTGATTTTATATTCTCTTGTTTGTTCTCCTCTCCTGCCTAGGATTTCTGGAATTTTTTTTGTTTGCTGGTTTTTGCTTCTCTTAGTCCCTTTCCTGGTCGGTTGCTTGTTGCAGCCTAAGCTCGTTTGTACTCTTGTTTGTTGTTTACTTTTGGTTTGTGTTGTCATCTTTTCTTTTCTTAAGGAGGAAGGTGGCTGGATTCTTTTCTATAAAGTTTAGAGGTCTTTTTAAATTCTTCCTCTATTTTTAAAAAAAACTTTCCTTTAGATTTAAACCTTTCAAATCTCTATATCTCTAATAAACTTAATATAATATTTAATAAAATCCATGACTTCTCAGATATCATATTTTCTAATATTTTGCTTGTTTAACATTCTCTTTACAAATTTAACATTAGCTAAAAATGAATATGATATGACCATTGAGGAATATATATCCCACATCAATGGCCCGGCTGCGCATAAATTTCAGGTTTGAAAATTATTTTATCATTCATTCCTTTCTCTCTATTAAACTTCCTCCTTATTTTAAATGTCATCCTTATTTTAAAATTATTTATGAGAATAAACATAAAATGCTTTGCAGCTTGAGAATGGACGCACAGTTTTTTGCATAAGATACGAGGATCAAGTGTCGCTCCGTGTGCACCCTGAATGGGCTGTCAATAAAGTATGAGTTGGTCTTTTTTTTCTTCAAATGAAATGAACAGATAACATTCTAGTCTCCTAAGTTTCAGTTAATGATCTATCAAGAGTAGAAATTTTCAATTTTATTAGGTCTAAACACTGATAAGTAATTAATATGATATATTGTGTATGATTGCAGACGAACTTAAATTCAAAACTAAAAAATGCTTCTCAGATTCCCAATTCTGCTGTCGGTATCCACAGAGAAGAAGGGTGTCCAGAGGGAACATTTCCTAAATTAGAGATCACATATGAAGAGGTAAATGCAGCAGGATCTGTTCAAAATTTTTTGAGAAGAGATAAATACGGTTTACCTCAACAATCATCTTCACTTAATAACACTGGAGGAACATCAAAATCACAAAACCCTGATTATCAACTGGTATGAATTTCTTACATAAATCTGTGTCTTGCAAAATAAAATTAGTTACTGTATCAACTAATTTTTTATTCGGTTGGTCAGTTGATTTCTTTAATCTAAAAAATTTTAAAATATTTTAAAATTAATCTACAACTCAAATTTTAATTTTTTATAAAACTTTATATCTTTATATTTCTTTTAAAATTATTTTTACATTTCTCCCACATTTTTATCCTCCCAGTACTAATATTATCTTTTGGTTTGTAATCTTAATTCTTAAGTTTGCAGTTTTTCTCTGGAGGTCAGAAGATGGTAATATTGTGCGGGTAGATGGAAAGTTTAGCGTATGGGATCCATTAATAGAACATGCTAAATACAGCCTTGGTCAAATGTGGTTGACTAGTGATTCAAAACAGACTGGTCGTGAACCACTTCAGACAATAGAGGTTGGTTGGCAGGTAAGCATTAAAAAAATATTATTATTAAATTTTATTATAATATTTTTTATTAAGTAAATATTTTATATATATACAAATTAGCGTCTTGAAGATTAAACTCAGATCACATCACTACATCACACGGATTATTAAATTTTATTATAATATTAAAAATATAAGGTAATAAAATAAAGTGATGTTGATGCAGGTTTTTCCAGCTTTACATGCAGGACAGAATCCTAATAAACCTCATTTTTTCGTTTATTGGACGGTATGTAAATTTTAACTTTAATATTTTTCAGTTATAAAAAAACAATTCTGATTATATTTTATATTAATTAAATTTTCTAAAAAATATATATGTTTAAATTTAAAATTGTTCAAATTATAATTTTTATTTATTTAACATATTTTAACAGCATTTTATTTGTATACTCAACATTTTTTAATTTCAAAATTTTTATATGATGATAATTCTTTTTATAATTTTAATTTACAGAAAGATAACTCTATAAGAACAGGGTGTTATAACACCGACTGCCATGGTTATGTTAGCCTTACCTCAGGACACATCGAACCAGGAGATGTTTTAGACTTTTCTGAAGTAGACGGAGACCGAAAAGAGATACATATAAAAGTAATTCGAGTAAGTTTAACATGGATAATTAATAATTGTTATATTTTTTTGCTTTTAAATGTTTGTTAAAATATTATAAATGTTAAAATGTATATATTAATTTTTTATTTTTTATTTAAATTAAATTATTATATAACTAATACGGTAATATATTGATTTTAAATTTTTAATAAATTAGTTATAGAATGGATTTATTATATTTTATATAAAATTATATTAAAGTTAATTTTATAATATTTTATAAAATCTTTATTTTATTTTATAAAATCTTTATTTTATTTTATAAAAATTAATTAAAATTATAAAACTGTCACTGTGCAGGAAATCGTGGGGGGCATCACAGCATATGTGCTATACGTAGATAATATTATGACAGGATATTGGCCCATAACATTATTTGGATCTTTGAGCATTGGAGCTACGGAAGTACGTATGGGAGGAGAAGTTGTATCGCATGGTGACCAGCCAACAAAAACCTATATGGGTAGCGGCGAATTCCCGGAAAATGAGCCTGGAAAGGCTGCATATGTAAGGCAAATCGACATAAGAGACGGTTATGGTCATATCGTAAGTCATGATCCATACATAGAAATCGAGGGTAAGGCTAGCTGCTATAGCATATACGAAAATTGGCTTAATGCTTTGAATAGTTACTGGGCCGTGAATTTGTTTTACGGAGGGTCCGGTGCCTACAACCCACAGTGCCTGCGGTAATTACCCCTACCTGTTTGGACACTTTATAAATTATTGTGGGTCTGTATATTTATGATAAATAAAAATTCATGAGAACACCTTATAAATTATTGTGGATATGTATATTTATAATAAATAAAAAATCATTAGAAAGATAAGTTGGTTGTGGTTATGGAGTGATTGATGATGAACTATCTTGGGTCAGGTTTATTCCACTTTAGTTTAAGTGGCTAACTTAATAGAACTAAATAATAAAAATTATAATGTTGTATATTTTAATTGTATATTTTTGTTTAAATCTTGGTTCATATTTTAAAGTTATGTAATAAATATATGTTTATTTTTTTATAATAGTTGATTAATTTCAATAATATTTTTTGTGTTTTGAATAATTTGATCTCCAACAAATTAATATTATATAATTATATTTTGTTTACAATGTTTTTAATAAATAAATTTTAAATTTATGGATATTAATTGTTTTTTAATTTTATTTAAAATATTATTAGGTTAAATTTTTTTCAGTAAGTTTATATAGGATTTTTATAAGGGGTCTCAGTCTCCTTATATGGGGTTTGAACCTTGGATATCTCAAAAGAGAGGTCAAGGCCCTTACCACTTCATAAACTTACACCTATTAATATTATTACGTTAATTAAGATAGAGACTCAAGCATGTATAATTTATATAATATCAACATAATACAATATAGATTACATTCATTTTTATATAATATCAACATAATACAATATAGATTATTTTCTGCCTATCAAGTTGATGTGATTCAGAAATATATTCAACATACATTCATTTTTATATAATATCAACATAATACAATATAGATTATTTTCTTCTTATCAAGTTGATGTGATTCAGAAATATATTCATAGATTTTTGTGGTTTGATGGTCAAGGCAGGACTAAAAGGCACCTTGTTAATTGGAAGTGATGTACTTCTGAAAAGTTGAAAGGTAGTTTAGGACTTAAGAATCTTAAACGTCAAGGCATTGCTTTATCTATGAAATGGATTGTGAAATTTTTAGAAGGCAGTGAACCTTGGAAAATTTTGGTCAGGCATAATTTATCTAATGTTGTCCCTCAAAAAGCTAAGTTTTGGAAAAGGTTACACATTACAGATATTCTCTTTGGAAAATTTCATGTTGCACCTGCTGGCTCAGCAGTTTTTCGTAGTATTTGGAGGGCTTGGGAAATGGTTCGTGATAAAATTGTTCTTGAGAATGTTGCTGGGCAGAATACTGGTATTTATTTTAGATTTGGTTCTATTTGGTGGAATATTTTCCACAATGATAAGCCCCTTGCTCTTATCAGGGGTTGTTCTGCTAAAAAGTGGGCTCTCAAAGGTATTAATACGTTTAATGATATTTTGACTAATGATATTCTCATGCCTTGGGAATGTCTTAGTACAGTGTATGAGCTTCCACAATCTCAGTGGAGGACGTATACTTTACTAAGGGATTACTTTTTGCAGCACGAGAGGCATGTTTTTTTTTATAATATACACCAGTTTTATGATTCTTATAAACAGACAAATGGCACCAAACTCAAGTGCATTAAGGTGAAGTTGTTATATAATATTTTACAGGATTATTCTGATATTATTTGGCATGTTAGTAATTGTTGGCAGCTGGCTCTCTCTGCTAGTCAATGTCAATGTGTTTTCTAGCACTTATGGTTCAATCCATTAGAGCCTAAGAAGGCTTATTTCAAATGGATGTTTTTACTTCACAGGCTGCCAATTAGTAAAGAGCCTCACATTTATTCTATATGCTATCTTTGTCGGGTTCCTAATACTTTTGACCATATATTTTTTTATTGTTTATATGCTCGTGAAATATGGAGTTTATTTCTCTCTCCTATGCATAATTGGGATATCATATATGCTCATATCATACAATTTATATTATTGGGCTTCATTCCTCAGTTGCATCACTATTTCAATATGTTTTGGTTGTTGTTATCTACTGAGATATTATGACACATATGGTCTGCTAGAAATGATGAGTTGTTTTGGCAAGTTATGAGAACCCTTACTGAGTCTCTAAGGAGACTCATAATACAATAATAGATTTATTCAAGGAGTCTCTAAGGAGACTCATAAGACTTAAAATTTTGCTTCAGGTTGCCCGAGTGATGATTTTCTTCAAGTCCAAATTCAGTTCCAATAAAGCAAATATTTTTCCTCAGCTTTAGGGCCTTTATTTTTAGCTTTATAGTTTTACTCAGGTGCATACGCTTCAGTACTATCTTTATTCATTTATTTCATAGTATAATTTGAAAAATACCACTAGTTAATAATCATTTTGTGCAGATTTGAAGTCCTTTATTGCTTCAGTTCTTTGTTTTGGAAGTGTTGATGAGGCTTACTGCTAGTTTTTGGGTTGTAGTTATCAGTATTAGTCTTTGTAATTGATGTTCATACTTTTAGTTTGTATTACTCGGGATTATTTTCTTGATGTATATTGTCAGTTGATGTAATCCTTGTGATGTATATAAATGGTTGTTATATTCCTTGTGTTGTATATATTTGGTCTTTGATTGCCTTCGGGTAGCTGTTTTGTACTTATTTATTTTTATATTAATAAATTAAATGATCTTTCATTTCAAAAAAATATATAGATTACATCCATTTTAATCCCATTTAACACACTAAAAATAAAAATAAAAAAATTAAATAGAATATTTTTTGTTTTTATTAAAAATAATTGTATTTAAGTTAAGTATAAATATAAAGATTTAAATTGAGATATGAATATTGAAAATTTAAAGTTTTCACACTAAATTTTAAGAAGAAATTTTAAAATGACATCCAAAACTTATAAAAAAGATCCAATCACCTTATTTAAAAACAATGAAGATGATGTTACTTTTTTTTTAGGAAAAAGCAACCTAAAGCGAACTAACAAACAAGGTGACAAATGAGCCCAGGATGGAGCAAGCAACCGATCAGAAAAAAAGACTAAGAAAAGCAAAAACCAACAAAACATGAAGAACCCAAAAATCCCAGGCAGGGGAAAAGACCCAAGAACAGGAAGAATCCACTCGGTTTTAAATTTGATTTTTAACATTGAACCTCTTTATAAAAAAATACAATTTTAAATTAAAATATATAATTTGTATAAAAAATAAACATTTGTGTGTCCATATTGTTCATACTTAAAAGGCATCCGTCGCACGAACATCTTATTTGCGAAGGTAGTAGGCGCACCAATGAGGGTATGAATCATGAGCAACTGGTGGTCATCTTCAATATTCACACCGAGACAACAATAGCAATGTGGAATAGGTTTGGTTTTGTGGGACCTATTTTTTTGTGTGGAAAACATTCAAGAAGGATGCCACTTTTAGGTAAGACCCAACAAGGTAGGGGTATCTCTTCCACCAAAAACACCCAGGGCTCGTACCTGGTCTACCATATTTAACATACGCTAGGAGCATGCTTGAAACAACATAAAACAAGAACACAAGAACACAAACACACAAGAAGATAAAAAAAAAAAGCATACTCCTTTGGAAAAGAAAAAGCACAACCAAACACACGCCCAAAAAAAAATCATACTCCTTTCGATAAGAAAAAGCACAACCAAACACATGCCCATAAAAAAAAACATGAACCACACAAAACAAACACAAATACAACATAGCAAAACACAAAAAATAAAAATAAAATGAAATAAAATAAGATGATAAAAAACAAAAAAAAAAACAACAAAACACAAAACATAGAGAAAATCCACAAACACGACATAACAAAACACTACCAAAACAAAAAGAAACAAATACATCACAAACAAAAAACACAATATACAAACCAAAAAAAAACCACAAAAACAACAAAAAAAATACAAAACAAAAACAACAAAAAGAATAAAAAACACCACAAATGCAATCAGGAAAAAAAAATACAACAAAAAATAAGCCAACGGGGCTAAAAACAAATCAAACAAAAAATGATAACACTATAAATAAACCAAAGCTTAACAAATTACCAAAAATATCAGAAATTGCTTAGCAAAATAGCCAAAGCTACCAACATTGCCATAAAGAGACTAACTATAAACCTTAGGATTATGGCATCTTTATCTTTTTATTCATATCTTGCTTCATTTTTAGTTGGGACTATAGGTTGGTTACTTGGAGCCACAACACTATTATCGAAATTTGTATGGTCTTTTTGAGGATCTATTTTTTTTGGAGTTTGAATCTGTCCTTTTGTTTTGCACATTTGATTGGTTTTCTACATTGTATTTTTTTCTTTTACTATTATTTTTCAACATCAAGGCAAGCTCTTTTAATGATTTCTCATCATGTAATCCTTGTTGTTCCCTTTCTTCATCAAACTATGTTTCCATAGTAATTATTTTTATTTGATGATCCTCATCATCTTCTTGCTCATTCATGGAGAGAATTTCAAAGGTGTTAGGTGAAATTACTATTTTTTCTTTTGTTGCTTTTTTTTTCTTTGTATTTTTTTGTTTAGGGATTTGAAACCCTGCCAAGTCCTCATTTTCTCTTTGTTAAAGACCTTATGTGGACAATCCTTGGCTAGATGACCATATTCATGACAATTTTGCATCTAAATGGAATATTTTTATAATCTACTACTTGCTCTCATATTTCTTATCCATATTGTAAAGTAATCTTCTCTAGAAGTGGTTTGTCAAAATCAATAAAATTACAAATACTACGCTAGTGTGGTTGTGATCAATGTTATGTAAAAAATAATATATATATAGTGACCAACTCTCCTATGTAACAAAAAAAATCAAAGTAAATTTATTTTATTTTTAATATTTTTAAAAGTAGGGTTTTGAAAGGGTTTCACATCAACTTAGTCTAATTAAACTATTCGATGCCCCAATATTGATTTAAATGTGAACTATATCAACTATTTGAACCAAAGATATCAACTTAGTCTAATTAAACTATTCGATGCCCCTAATAAAACTTTAAAAAAAACATTAGTAAAAATATATATATTAATAATTTTATCTTTTATAATTGTATATAAAATTCATTTTTGTTATTAGAATAAATTTAACAAAAATAAATCATAAAAGTTATTATAGAATTTTTTTATGATTTATTGTTGTTATGCTCAGATTACTACTCTAGTTTAATTTCTTGGCCTAGATATCATGAGACCTCCTCATACTAAAAAATCAATCAATGCACCATACTTCAATAAGGATATTCGAGATGAGATTTACTCAAAGATATATAAAAACTACTTGGACTGATCCAAAGGAACCTCTTTCACCAAAACTGCTCCATTACTCTCACTTTTATCTCCAACTAGATAATGGATTGATCACTACTCCAAAATATAACTTGATACAAATGTCACACAGCCTCAGGTTTCTTTTAGCTCAGCTACAATTTTGCTCCCACCAGCTGCGTATTGAGACATGCACTCTCATTGCTTTGTATATACCTTACTTTACAGTCCTATTGACCTCTTTTGGTCACCCATGGACATTTATAAAAATTATTTATTTAATACAAATTCAAATTCAAATAAACAAATACAAAATGTACTTATAAAAGTATAATAAAACATTTAAAATTTATTAGGTTAAAATATAAAATAATTTTTTATATAATAAATAAAATATAATTAAATAAATTATTTTTAAAATTAAACTTAGACATTAAAATTATTAAACTATATCTTAATTCTATTTAATATAATGTTTTATTTTAAAATATAAATAAACGGTTAAAATATTTATATAGGTATTCAATAATATTTTACAAATTTTAATAAGTGTGTTAAATTATTTATTAATAAATATAAAATTTATGGTTAAAAAGAAACTACTCAACTTATAAATAAAAATTTCAGTGCTGATCTAAATAATTCTCTTTAAATGATCTACGGCCCTTAAATATTCAATTGCACTATGACATAGACTTATTCAGTCCTCGACATCCTTATCTTGATTTGGAGTTCTTAATACATTCCTCTAAGCCCGCCATGATTTCTATTAATCACTCCAATATGGTATGGGGCCCGTTCCATGCCTGAGCGTGAAAATAGGCTTGATTTAGACCTCGACATCATCTTGACCTGGAGTTCTTAATACATTCCTCTAACCGCGCACTTAATACATTCCTCTAACCGCGCAACGATTTCTCTAAATCACTCAAATATGGTATGGAGGACCGTTCCATGCCTGAGCGTGAAAATAGGCTTGATTTAATCCTCGACATCCTTATCTTGACCTGGAGTTCTTAATACATTCCTCTAAGCGCGCAATGATTTCTATCAATCACTCAAATATGGGGGCACGCTGGATACTTGAGCGTGAAATTTGAATGGCTACTTAAAACATATATTTATAGCTGACAGGGTGTGGATAAATTTCAGGCGCCTTTGATGACTGTTCATTTGACCTAATGGCATCGTTGACTGCTAGTGAAATTAGAAATTCAGAAATAAGAGCAATGGTTTATCTTGGATTGAAAGGTTAAATGAATATCAAATTAAATGAATATCTTGGATTGATAATTATATAGTTAAATAATATTAATTTGATAGTATAAGAGTGATTGAATATTATATTATGATTTTATATGATCTTTTTTTTTAAAGCGAAAAACTCTTTGCGGGGCGCGGCCTTGGTCTGAGAGACCACGAACAGGGGGTTCTACACCGTCAAAGCCGGGAGTCACATCCTTGGTCTGAGAGACCACGAACAGGGGGTTCTACACCGTCAAAGTCACCCGGGAGTCACATCCGACCCTGCCCCATTATCAATTGTCTCAGTTCAGCTTTTTGGTAGGGTGGAGATTTGAACATGGGACCTCTCTTGGAGGATTTCCCTCTCCTCTCCAACTCACCTACAACACTTGGGTATGATTTTATATGATTTAGTTATAACAATATTATATCAGTTTAATAATTTTATAGTAAAAATTAAATTAGATTGAAGATTTTTCACTCCCCAAAAAAGTCTTATCTTCATTATTAGATGGTAAAGTCCATTATGGTTCATACAAATCAACCATTAGAAGAAATAGAAAAAGATAAATGGGATAAGAAAGCATATTATGTAAGTTCAAATTCAAACGGAACTAATGGTGCAAAAGAATATGTGAAAAAAAAAATTAAAACAGATGAAGTAGAAAAATTCAAGGTTAATCTAGGTAAATCATGTTCATTTGGCTCAAGTAATGTAAAATAGTCTACTTCAAATAAAACTAAAAGTAGTTTAGAGTTTATATATTATATTTTAGGGTTTCAAGATCAACATCGCCATGTTTCTACCACAATTGCCCGAACTTCGAACTTCCATGTCCATCTTGAATGGTAATTTTTTTTTTTTTTAAGTAAAATTGTTTTGAATGACATCTATTACGAGTGTCAAGGATATCCACAACAACTTAGGTTTTTAAAGGTTGCATATAATATTGATTACTACGAAATGATCAACTTTACATTCTAAGGTTTCAGTGTCTTGTGGCTATTCTTTGCACTTCAAATTTTCAAGGGCAACGTAAATATTTAGAAGAGTACAAGTAATTTAGGAAATAAAAGAGATTTATGATGGTGGAAGTGTCACTAGAAATTGGAAAATATAGGAATGCCCTTGGAGTGAGTAGAAAGAGAAAAAGGAGATCAAAGGGATATTGATGTGAAAAAATAAAAATAAATAATATAACTATTAACCAAAAGCCGAGATAATAAAAAATTGAAGAAAATGACATCCTAGAATATTACAAGTATGAATAAGACCCATCAAAAAAGAATTATTTTGGTATAAATAAATTGTTATAGTCTTAATTTTATTTTTAAATAAAAAACAAAAATAATAGGTTTCTTGATTACATGTTGTTGAGCCTCTAGGAAAGTTTATTTTTAAAATAATTTTATTGCATCAATGAAATCTAATTTATTATTGAAATTATATCTTTGACCAAAAATTTACTTAATCTTTGAATAAAATTCTAATAATTTTTGCACTAATCCCAAACTCATAAGTTTGCCTTAAATATTATTTCCTTTGAAAACCATATCCTGATTACAAATAGATGACCTAAAAAAAATTTCGTGTCCTTTAGAAATTAAAATATATTAAAATTTATGAAATTTTGGTATGTACCTATTGGTATTCTTGAAAGTGGCATCATATATTTAAGGATAGATTGCAATGTAGTCATTATGAGTTGTAGCCTTTTAATCATAGTTAAGACATTACCTTCCAACATCCCAAACAAGATTTCATTCTATACAAAATTGAGTCCCAAACATCCTTCTTAATTCCTTTATAAGAGAATGGAATATGTGGATATTTTGATTGTAATTTTCCATGTTTAAACCCTAAAATATCTATAATAATCACTTTAAATTCTAATACAATGTTAATAAAAAATCTTAGGTTTATAGTATGAACCAATTATCCAATATGCTTCTCATATCGTGATAACAATAATTTAAACTCTATGGGATCACTAAGGAATGTAACAAATTAAAAATAAACTAGAGATATAATTTGAAGGGATCATTTCTTGCAACATAAATATCATTTATTTTTCCTTCTATTTTTTGTTTTTGTTGGACTAGTTGATGTTGGGTAAATAGCATTACTCAAAATGTTTTATATGTAAAATGAAGATAATTGTGGACCAACTATTTGAATGCAAATCTTGAATGGCTAAATACCTTATACCCTAAGTATATTACATGATGTAATGTTTTACTAAGATTTCTCTTATTATTATATCATATTGCAAATAGTGGTAGGAACATTAACAACTAGACTAAGATAAACAAAACAATCCATATCTACTCACACTTAATGAACTTGAATATACATAAATTATATCAATGATACAAAAGGTCATTAACTAGGAGACACACAATAGTCTATGCATTTGGTTAGTTGTGAATAATGATAAACTCAATAACAAATTATAGTGGGACTAACCTTATTGAACCCTTAATTAAGAATAGGGACAAACATAACTATCCATGATTTTATATCATGAATGGATAGGGACAACCATGCACACTATCCATATTCATAATTGAAAATAGGACACACACATCTATCTATAAACATCTATGACCAAGGACACATTCAACCAATCATATGTACATCATTTTTCCTATGAATAAGGATATATACAACCATTCACGATATAATATGCAAATAAAAACATATTATATTTTATGTAATACAATATCCTCTAATTCTCGATGAAGTACATCCATGAATGACAACTACTAAGAATCTAGGCATATGGAAGTTATTGTAAAGGAAAGGATGAGTGCGTAGCCGAGTTGGTGTGAGATAGCCAATTGAGGAATGTGATCCATATGGTGTGGGATCCACACAACTCCGGTTCAAATCACAATGATTTACCATAAACCCATTTTGAAATAAATATATTAATTAAATTTTTCATATCAAAAAGACTAAAATGATAGAGGATCAAACTGTGCGAGGATTTCATCTATGTTGAGTGCAAGCGGCTTCAAATATTGTTCCTTTGGGCCCTAGCGGCCAACATTTTTATGTTTTTGCTCAAGATTTTAGTGGGATATGTTGTAGGGGACCTAATATGGGTTAGAAATATATCTTTCGATAGATCTTCATGTGGTGAAATTGATTGACAAAGACTTTCAATTTGCTGCACAAAACCAAAGTGAAAATCATTCATTTCCTTGGCGTGCAAGGCATGGATTAAAGAGATCTCAAAAAACATTTTCAAGTAGCCGATAAAGAATGGTTCAGATATCAAGTGAATCTGGTGCTAAGGAGCACTCCCAAAATAAATCCACTATGGAAACCCCTTTTAAGGGTAAGGATTTCAAATACTTGGCCCCAAAAATAAATTTTAGGGATGTCCTTTGTGGTGGACAGCCTCAACCTTATATTAACATTAATCTTAGGATTTCCCATAAACCTTTGAGAATTCCTACGATTGATCCTAGGAAGATTGAGTTGGGATGTCTTAGGGAAGTTGATGGAACTCTTATTGTTAAGCTAGATATGGGTATCATTTATACTGGCATAGAATATCTAGAAAATGAGGACAAATTTGTCATTTTTGGGGTTTTCATCCGAGCCTATTTGCTTTCAAAGTTTGGGCTATAAAATTTTAGAAAATAAAAGGTGAGTTACAAATCTCTATTTATCCAAATAGTAATTTTCTTGCTTTATTTGCTTATAATGAAGATAGAGAGAAAATATTTCAAGGGGATCCCTAGTTCTTTGGAAGGGCAGGGCTTTTTATAGTAAATTTAAAGTTGAAGAAGAGATACCTTCTACAAGTCCTGTCTAGGTTAGACTCTTTGCCCTCCCAATTGAATTTTGGAACTTGACTTTTTTTTCTTCAATTGGAAACTCTTTGAGGACTTTTATGTTGACTATTGATTATACTCAAAAAATTGAACATATTATTTACACTTGAATTTGTGTTTTAATAGATTTTGACAAACCCCTACCTAAAAATATCTCATTACAATCTAGGGAGGAGACTTAGGAGCAATTGATGGACTATGGTAACATTCATTTTCATTACCAAATTTGCCATGAATATGGTCATCTAGCTATGGTTTTCCCAAATAAAATTCTAGATCAAAAGAAAGAGGATACAAACTTAGAGGGTTTCCAAATGCCTAAGAAGAAGAAAACTCCGCAAAATAGTTATGAAGGATCAATCGAATTTATCATCTAATATGTTTGAAATTATTTCCACAAATAATGTCCCAGGTGAGAAATAGGAAATAATGGAGACAAAAATCTTTAAAACACAATTTTAAGATGCAAGGAAAGACTCAGAGACAAACCAATAAATTAAAGGTTTTCAACAAGAAAAAAAAAGGAGGAAATATACACAAAAAAATAATATTTTAAATGTTTAGACTTTAGATAATATAGATCCCAAGATAGACTATGGTGAACCTTCCATTAATACTTTGACTTTATACACACAATCTTCGAGGTTAGAAGCCACCTCAAATTCAATTGGGGTAATTCAAAAAATAGGGAAAAAAAACTAAATATGGATTCCAACCAAAAGGTAGGTCACAATACCAATCAACATCATATGGTAAAAGAAGGTGAAAATATTTTATAGAAAGGTAATATTATTGCCCCTACCAATTTTTTTAGCCCTAGTATTAATTAAAATCATCACTTGGAATATTAGAGGACTCAAAGAGAGTCTTTCAAAAAAAAATGAAATTAGAAGCATGATTTAGAAAAACCATCCACATTTTGTTTTCCTTCAAGAAACAAATATTTCAATAGACGAAATGGATTCAATTGCTAGTAAATTTTGGTTAGCTGGAAATGGATTCTAGTGGCATTGCTTGCCTTTGGGACCCAAAAGAGGTTTTTATTCACCATATGGTTGGAAGATGAGGTCTTTTGGCTATAGTTATTCAAAGTATACATTATAACAAAATTATGCTTTGTATAATTGTTTATGCTCTAACTACTTTGGAGGAAAAGAGAAGACGGTGGAAGGATATAACTTATATTATCTTTCATTTTTCTGAATCTTGGATCTTGATTGAAGGATATTTCAATACCATCCTCTCTTTGGATGAGAAAATAGGGGGAAACAAAAATTCAAATAAAATCATTGACCTTGTGAGTGAATATTTGCAAATATTCATCTTGTGGACATCCAACCAGATAATGGCCTTATGACTTGGTCTAACAGAAGGTAAGGATTAGCTTGTATTATGGAAATATTGGGAAGGTTCTTGTTCTTTGATAATTTCTTAATCCATGGCCACATTCCTAAGGTGAAGACTCTTAATAATTTTGGTTTGGATAATTGGTCAGTCATGGTGAAAATTTGGAAAACCAATATGAGTTTCTCACCTTTTCAATTTTAGTTAATGTGGCTTAGAGATAGTTCCTTCAAACCCTGAGTGAAGAAATAGTGGAAGGAATGTAAAATAAGGCATGGAACTAAGATGTTTTATCTTGCCAAAAGGTTGCAATACATTAAGTCCAAAATTAAGATTTGGAATTGGAAGAATTTTGGAGATGTCTAGCAAAAAAACATGAAGTTATTGCTCAAATTGAAAATTTGAATAAGAAAATTTGTTTAGATGGCCTCACAGAGAGTAGAAGTATAGATGAAATTAAACTCACTACTCAATTAGAGGAATGGAAAAAAAAGAACTCTTATGGAAGCAAAAATCTAGGATCCAATGGCTCAAAGAAGGAGATCGAAACATAAATTTCTTCCACAAATATCTTCTAGCTTGAAGATCTCACAACTTTATTTCTTCCCTGAAATATGATTCTAGAGATGTTGTCGACACTTAGGATGACATGAAATATATGGTTGTCAATTAATTTTCCAATCTATTTGTTGATGCTCCTCTTGACTCAACTTCTCAACATAATATTCTTCAAGCCATCCTTACTCTTATCACTTCTAAGGAGAACTGTATTTTAACTGTTCCAGTTACTATCAATGAGATTCAACATGTTTTTAAAATACAAAAAGGAAAAATCCTAAGTCCTGATGGTTTTCCTATTGATTTATATCATGATTTTTAGGATATCGTTCATGCTAAATTATTAGAGGTGGTGGAAGAAGCCAGGAAAGCCAAAGAAATTTTGAAGTTTATCAATAAAACTTATATAGCTCTTGTCCCAAAAGCTCAAGAGGTAGATCATATCTTATATTTTAGGCCTATAACTTTATGTAATGTTCTCAAAATCATTACAAATATCATGGCAGAAAGGGTGAAGCCCCTACCACTCGATAGTTCCATATACTTTCCCTTGATGCGTGTATTGAATACTAGTTCACATCACTCAGTTGCACCTTGCTATGCAAATTTGATTGCATTGGAAGATGAAACATATTTTTTCTTTCCTCCATCACAATCGTGGCTACCACCATGGCCACCTCCACTTGTGTCGCACATCACCTACTAGCCACATTTATTTGAGGTAGTGTTCTATCTTGTTCTGCCTAAGTAGTTTCAGCTATAGTCATGACTCTTAAGTTTCATGGAGGAATTACAAACCCTGGAGACTAAATTAAAAAAAAATTCAACTCAAAGCATAGTTTACTACATGCATCCTCATACATCCATGTACCCTTGCACATTTTATGCATCCATGAATACCCTTGTGTGTCTTTGTGTGTGTTCCAACCATGTGCAAGCCATGCACGAGTATGTGTGCACATGCGACAAGTGTGCATTCTAGTTCACATTACACATACACATGACATGCATGCTCACTCAAACTATGTGTGCACCCATGCATGGTCAGTGTACAAAATGCAAGTCACAAGCATGTCACATTCATAATCAGCACGTGTGCAAGGCCTCTCCCCTTCTAGGGAAAATTTAAAATTTCTAAAAAAATATTAATTGATTAATTTATTTAATAAATTAAATTAATTAAGTAAATTATTTTATCTCTTATAATTATTTTTTTAATAATTAATTATTTAAGCTTGTATTAAGGTGCTTTGAATCCTATTTTAGACTTTATTTTGGCTAAAGTCATTTATATGTCATTGTAAGCAATTGTCCTTGTAAAATTGTAATATGGAGTGCAAGATCAGTGGTACCCAACACTCCAAATTTTCTCCCACTTTTTGTAAAAGCATTGGATTCCAATGCTTATATAGTGGGGAGGAATGATGAGGACATTAAGCTATGCATACTTTTTTATTTATGTTGTCATATTTGTTGCAGGTTGAGCTGGCTAAACCATCTATACCTGCATTCATTTGGTTGTTATCAACCAAATTATGCTTACGTTGCAATTTCTATATTTTGTAATTTTTTTGTAAACGCTTAGAAATAATAAAAATTTAATCAATATCGGCTTATCCATGTCAACAGTCATGATGTAATATAGGTAGAATCAATTCAATTTCATATAACCACTTTAAAAAATAAAACAAAAATATGTTTATACACTTGACAAAAACATCTAAATCCAAGCTACACCAAATGACATTAGGCCATATGTTTATACACTTGACAAGGGCATCTAACCACTAAATCCTTATGAGGCACAAAATTTTAAGTTTATAAAAAAATAATGCAATTTAAATTAGTGAACCTATACACATTGTCATGCCTATAAGAAGGAAAATAAAATAAGACATCTAAGGTAATAGAATAAGACATGTTAAGGAGTTGATTACATAAACATAGGATTTTGAAGAAGATGAAGAATTATTTTTGATAAAAAGGCAAGATAAGTATGGTTTAATTATCTGATAAAAATATAATGTTTTCTTAGTGGGATGGAAGTGGTACCCAACAGAAGCTACATATAACTTATTAACAAAAGAAGACTTGAAAAATAAATAAAATTTGTTAAAATAAAAATAAAATAGGAAAATAAACATAGATTTATCTTGGAGGCACTAGATGTAGAACAAGGTAGTTAGAGAGAAGTAAAAGTCATCCATGTCACAAGAAGGTAATATTTCAACAAAATATCAAAAACATCCCATATAAGAAAAAGAAAGTTCATTAAATTTTAGAAGAGTTGAAAAGTGTTCATAATATTTTTGTACATGGACAAGGTCAAGTGTATGTCTTAAATTACTTTGATAGAATAAATATCCTAGTCAAGGCATTCATGCCAAAGGTAGAGACCAATGTTAAAAACTTGTGAATTTGGCAATTGATTGAGAAGGCTGCCAACAAAATAATTGAGAAAAAATTGCAAGCAACCAAAAATAGGAAAAATCAACAATTCTTTGAAAGTAAAAACTATTTTTCCAAAAAATTACTCAAAAACTTGTGACTATCAAATAGTTTTTCATCTTTGGTGAAGGCAATTCTTTGATAAAATTAAACAATATTTGTGAAATTATATGATCTAGAAAGATATCAGAATTACTATTAGCATACAATTGGTTAACACTAATAAAATCAATTCTTTAAGAAAAACTACAACAAATTAATGAAGTTAGTAACATATAATGGAAATTAGAGAATTGAATAGACCTTATAAGTACTTTCAAAATCTTCCAAAAAAATAAAATATTTGAATCATTAATGATAATTCAACATGTTTAAAGTCATCAAACATTTGAACCATTAATGATAATTTGTCATGTTTAAAGTCAACATGTTGCTTTCACTCAATATACTATTATATCATCCTAGAGACAAATATTTTAGAATCTAGTATCAGAAAATAGTGCTAATTTATTTAGATTATCAACACATAAGCAATCATTGTTGAAAGCATTCAAGTAGGCAAACAAAGTATAAAAATATGATAAGATCATCATGTCAATGTATTTGGATCCAATGGGGGATGGCTATCTTCTACCATAAACAACATCTAGATTTAATTAGGCATTGATTAGAAAAGCCAACAAGTTCATTATTTTAAAAAATACAATTATACAAACAACTTGAGAAAATTTTAAGGCATGAAATAGTATTAAATTATAGAACAAATGATAATATTTAAGTTATATCTTTAAAAAATAAATAAAATACTATAGAATATTATTGAAGGAAAATAGTATTTATTTTTAGCATGTAGCATCACACTTGTTTTAAAACTAAAAAAATGGTATGAAAGAATTTTTTTTTCAAACCATTTAAGAATCCATTTAACTCTATTTAACTTTGATAAAATAATCTTTCACAACTAAATTTTCCATGCATATAATTATACTCTTAATGGGATGACTATTTCTCTGCCTTATCATCTCTATGTTATTTTTGAATTGATGATGAAGGGTCCCAAGAATCACCGAACCATGAGATTTTATCTCCTTCTAAGTTCATGGTTTTTCCTTTATTCTCTATTTCCATACCCAACCCACAAATTTCAACAATTCAATGTCATCATGATGTACTTTTTTTCTATCTATGTCAAATTCAGAATTAGACTCTTAATCCCCTTCACTATCTATGGTTATAGCAAGCTTACCTATTACTTACAATAAATATGGATTTGGGTCAACATTATATTTTCTAGTTCTTCGTATTTTCAATTACGATCAAATAAAATCAACATTACAAATATATATTAGATGTTGGTCATAGAAGTAAAGTTGATATTTTCTTTTCAAGTGTATGAGCTAATGATGCAAATGCAAGGTTCAATTCACGTAGAGTCATCTTCTTTTAGAGTCCACATGCTAAGCACAACCCATTTTTCATGTTATCCAATCCTATATGATAATGATCACCATTTATTCCATGAGTGAACAATAATATTGAAGCTCCACTATTATAATATGGCCAATATTTTTAATGAAAAATTGCAATTTCATTTTAGAATAGAAAAATCAATGGTATGGAACAAACAATGTTCTAATAACTTGAATTAAATATGATAGAATATATAGTCATCGTGATCAATTAGATTGGTATAAAGTATGACTGATTAGTTTCATCACAAAGTGCATTGTATCAATTTGAATTGGGTAAAGTATGGTGATTAGTATTATCATCTTGAGTGGAAAAAAATTGTGACATTCCAAACTATCACTTAAATTGGATTAGAATATGACGAACATCATTATTATTTTTAAATTACAAAGTATGAAAATCAATGTTATCATTGAATTATAATATATTTGAATCAGCTAGCATCATCATTTTGAAATAATACAAAGGTTGATAATCCATGCAATCATTGTGTTGGAACAATTTATGATCACCTAATATTATTATTTTTCAAAGATGTAAAAGTGTGGCATTCAATGTTATCCTTGAGTTTGAAATAAAGTATGATCAATGAGCATCATCATTTTTTAATAAACTCATAGTGTACTATTCAATATTATCATTTTGATTGAGAGAAATTATGCTCATCCAACATCACCATTGGTGATAGTAAATATCATCAACTAATCAAAAATATCATTTTGAGAAGAACACAATCATGAAGGGTTTCAATTTATGATATACATCCTTACCAAAATAGATGATTGCATGAAGGTATGATTAGTCATTTTAAAGTTAGAAGGGTAATATGACAAGGATGTTTGCTATATTATAATTCATCATGCATAAAAATCCTCATTTATTTTGATATGGGATGCCAAAATTAACTAGTCACATATCTTTATGTCCCTTCATTTAACAATATTGCTTATCACAATAAAATAGCAATGTATTTTACTTAACATTTTATAAAATTTTATTTTAGACAATGATATAAACAACGCTTTACAATCTCCTTAAACATATTAAATGACTAACATTTATAAATTATTTATTTCTTAGCATTTGCGATGAAGGGAATATATTGTATGGACACTCTTTTGTCCAACCAAATCACAATTATAAGAATGTTCTTGTCTCAACTTCACAAGGGAAGTTTTGGTCCTTCACGAAGAGGTAAATATGCAAGTCTAATCCAGTTAGAGAGAACTTCTTAGTGCAAATGCACCAGTCATATATAAATCATTTCCATAAAACTTATGAATATACATGCACAAGTAGATATAGCTTAGTGAAACAATCAACATACACTTAGGTAATACAACTATTGTATATGCAAATAATACCCATCAAGGATTGCATATTCCTACAATAGTCACCTATCATTGATGAAAGTAGTTCCTATGAATGTATAAGACAGCCTATTATACCTAGTTGAGAGTGTACATGTTAGAGTTTGAAATAATCTATGCATCTTTGATTCATATTATTAAAGGTAATCTTATGCATGATAGTTAAAAACATCCTTCAAGTTTTGTTTTCTTCATTTCATAATTTAAAACTAGCAACTCCAATATGAATTCCATATATCATTTATGGAAAACATGTATCAACCACAATTGTAGACTATGCTATAGTCTTTATATGAATTATTCTTATGTCTCAAAATTAGTTACAAATAGACCAATTAATATGAAATATATACTTATGAGCAATCATGTCGATAATTATAATTAACAATGGATTATGTATAAGGTACAAAACATTAGCAACTTCATCATAATAGTTCCATGTAAGGTACTAGCAAAATATGAGTCACAAATTTCAAGTAGTGTCAACAATCTCATGTAAAAGAGTAATATTTGTGATCCATAAAAGCATGCAACTTCAACTATTAGTAATCTCTTATAATTAAAACAAGTCTTATACTTCCTTCCCTTGAGTTCACCAAGGATCTTAAATTTTGACCCAAGAAAAAAGTTTTAAAACCTTTCATTCCTAAAGAGCTACATGGTTGTAGAGTAGCATTGAATGACAGAGTTTACACTAAAGATGATGGTAAAACCAAGTATCAATCATTTTCTATAAATTTGCAAAGTTACATAGGATGTTTTTCAATAAAAATAAGGTAGTTCATTAATTGTGTATAATCTCCTTTCCACAAGGATACCTTTAACTCTATAAAATAAATCCTGTCAAGTAAAGCTAACCTAAACATTTGCAACAAAATACCTAGTTGAAATCTTACAATAGTCCATATTTGCAAGATCAATGTTATAAAAACTATACCAAATAATTTTGAAAGAGAGAGCAACCATTCTACTAACATGAAGTTTTTCTTGCAACATCTTCACAAGTAACTCAAAATATTCACCCTAAGCATAGTTTAGGATACTTCCATTTTGTTTAGAAAATTTTAAAAAGAGCCATACTATGCAATATATGGATGCCTAAAAACTTCCAATAATTTGCAAATGTTATTTTACCAATAGATGGTATTTATCAATATTTACCATGTCACGTTAATGACAATCCCTAAAAGCTATAGATATTCGAATGCATGCAAGGTCAAAGTTTAAAAATTACAATATATTTTTCTTTACTAGTGTTTTTTTTTTGTAGATAAGATACTACAGCATTAATACCGGGTTTTACAGGTTGACCCAAAACCTTTTACAAAAATCAGCCCAGGGTTGTTGATGAACATGTCCTTACTAAGGATCCTATATATGTAAAATCTACATGTCGTCAAAGCCATTACATCCGGTAAGGCACATAGCCTGTTATCAAAAAGAAACTTCTCATACAACATTTTGGGTATACCCTAAGAAAACACACCCGCATCATAATTACAAAAAAAAGAAACAGACACAGATCCCTTCCTTGAAACAATGGAGAAACAAAAGGCTGCAGACACACATAGCAGAGTACTAAAAAAACTCCCACAAGCTTTGTATTGACAATTACTCTTAATAATTCTTTGGTAATTGTTTTCTTCCATATATGACATGCTTTGGGACCACATCCCGTCTTGGCCAATAAGCCTTGGAGAAGTGAACCTGCTGGCTAGATTTATGGTGGTGGCTATCTGGTGGTCAACGTGGCTCTGGTTCGAAGTCTTATATTGTCGTTTCTTTCCTGCCCTGTGATTATCAACCAACTTCAAATTACTAATACAACTAGGAGCCATGTTATCTGACATGTGACTATCCCCATTAGTCTTTGTGGTATTTCCAAGCAGCATCCACCAAGACTGACAGCTCGGATAAATTTTATTGTAAGTCCATTTCAAAAAAGAGACGGGAATACTCATAGCCTTCAAACTTATAGTGTCTTCCTTGTTGGTAAATTCGACTATCATTGTTGGCATTCGTGTTGAATAAGCTCCTCTACTTCGCTCGGGACACTGTGTTCCCATTTGAAAAGTCTATCACCATCGACACCCAAATTGGCTAGCTTATCAGCAACTTTGTTAGCTTCCCGAAATACATGTTGGGATTTTCTATCCTGTCTTCCTTGGAAAAGGATCCTAGCCTCTTCAACAATTGTTTTAATCCTCCGAGGTGTTTTCCAATTATTGAGGAGATTTATAACATGCATAGAGTCTCCTTCTACAATCAAATTGCCTTCTAAGTCTTGAGTCATTTGAAGGCCTTTCCACATAGCTCTAGCTTCAGCTTCGTTGTTCATCCTTGGTCCCAAATATTCGAAAAACGCAAGCATCATATTCGATGCAGGAGCCTATCTTTAGAGGTTTTTTTTTAAAAGAAGTTTTAAAGTAATTTTTTTTATTACTCAAAATGGAATTATTTGACGTAAAATATAATTTGTCAAAAATGGTAATTACTAAAAAAAAATTATGAAAAAATAATTTGCCGAAAATAGTAATTACTTAAAAAGGCATTTTTTGGTGAAAAAATCAGTTTGCCGAATATAGTATTTTTTTATTTTTAGGGTTTTAAGCTTTAGGGTTTTCTTTTAGGGCTTCAAGTTTTAGGTTTTTCTTTTAGGGTTTCTTTGGGGATATATATTCCCTTGTTATTGCATTGTAAAAGGGGAAGTAAATTCAGGAATGAGAAAATAAGATATTTACTGGTTTATTTCTATGTATTATAGTTTTTATGTGAATGGAGGGTTTTATCGATTATTTTCATTTATTGCAGTTTTTATGTAAATAGAGGGTTTTACATATTATTTTCATTTATCGCAGTTTTTATGTAATGGGAGGTATTTTTTTTATCTCTTGCAGCTAGATTTACATCATTTGGTATCAGAGCAAGTTGGATCTTTTTGAGAGGAGAAAAAAGAAGAGAAGAAAAGAAGAAAGGAGAGGAGAGCAAAGAGGCTCCAAAAAAAAAAAATTGGCACTCCATGCAATGATTGCAGAAAGTTTGTAAAACCTTGGAGATAGAAATTAGCACTCTGTGTAAGGGCTTGTAGAAGGTTTTTTTATGTAAAAACCTCAGAGAAAGAGATTAGCACTTTGTGTAGTGCTTGCAGAAGGTTTGTAAAACCTTGGAGAAAGAAATTGACACTCTGTGTAAGTGCTTGTAGGAGGTTTTTTTATATAAAACCTCAGAAGGAGGAATTGACACTTTGTATAATGCTTGTAGAAGGTTTGTAAAACCTTAAAGAAATAAATTGGCACTCTAGTGCTTGCAGGAGGTTTTTTTTTCATTAAAAAACCTCAGAGGGAAGAATTGGCACTTTGTGTAGTGCTTGCAGGAGGTTTGCTATTTTAAAACCTCGAAGGAATAAATTGGCACTATGTGTAGTGCTTGTAGGAGGTTTGAGATATAAAACCTCAAAAGGAGATTGGTACTTTGAGGAGTACTTGTAGATGTGTGGCACTCTATGGAGAGCGATTATGAGTTTGATCGGAGGAACTCGCAGGAGAGCCTATCTTTAAAGGGTTTTTTTTTAAAGAAGTTTTAAAGTAATTTTTTTATTACTCAAAATGGAATTATTTGACGCAAAATATAATTTGCCGAAAATGGTAATTATTAAAAAAGATAATTTTTTATGAAAAAATAATTTGCCGAAAATAGTAATTACTTAAAAAGACATTTTTTGGTGGAAAAATCAATTTGCCGAAAATAGTAATTTTTTTTATTTTTAGGGTTTTAAGCTTTAGGGTTTTCTTTTAGGGCTTCAAGTTTTAGGGGTTTCTTTTAGGGTTTGTTTGGGGATATATATTCCCTTGTTATTGCATTGTAAAAGGGGAAGTAAATTCAAGAATGAAAAAATAAGATATTTATTGGTTTATTTCTATGTATTATAGTTTTTATGTGAATGGAGGGTTTTACTAATTATTTCCATTTATTGCAGTTTTATGTAAATGGAGGGTTTTACATATTATTTTCATTTATCACGGCTTTTATGTAATGGAAGGTTTTTTTTTTTGACCTCTTGCAGCTAGATTTACATCATATTCCCATTATGATCTCGCACAATGCCACCAGCACTTGCTCTGCTAGGATTGTCCTTAGCCGCTCCATCAAATTTAAGCTTAAACCAACCCGTAGGAGGTGGGGACCACTTAACATTGGCTCTGGGGTTGACTACCCTAGGCACAGACTCATCTAACAAGGTTAAGCTTAAATATTGAGCAATCGTGGTCTCTTGCAGATGAGGTTTACGACTATCAAAAGGGATAAGGTTCACATTCTCGTTGGCAAAGGATAGGATCCTGGCAATGATAGTTTGATGATCATGGATAGACTTATTAAAGACTCTATGGTTCCTTTCTAACCACACCTGCCAAAGATAGTGATTGAGACAACTTTTCCACATGTATCTAAGTCTTTGGCTTGAAAATGGGCAAGGCCACTGGACAAACTAATCAAGTACGATGGCTGGTTTAACCCAAGAAATATTGAAGGCCTGAAAATACCATCAACCAACCTCAAAACCTTGCACATGTAATCATTTCCTAAAACACCCATTTAAAAAAATTGAAAGGATTGAAGTAGACAAATTGTAATGTAGTGTCTTTCCTTCAAATGAACTACTAAAGAGAAAGCAAAAATCACCTTGAAAATTTTCGTGTTACTCTATTCCAAATTTCCTTCATTGGTTCTTCCAACCGATGCCCTCTTACAGTCCTAGGACCTCCTTAAATAGGGCATCCCCAAGAATGCAATATGGTTTCTAAGCATTAAATTTCTAAGGTTTTGAAATTGGGTGCCATGCATGGTTCTATTTCAAAAACAAGCAAGAGAAAGGGAAGGGACGCATGCAACCATGTTGTTCTCCCTCTCTCTACAAACCCCTACGATTCTTCTCAAATAAACCTCTAATAATATATGTGCTCCTCTAGTAGTTAATGAATAAAAAGTTTTGGATTTGGGTGCAAAGAAGTTTTATAACTTTTAGATATTTTTAAGGCATGGTAAGCTACCATGATGGTGTAAGGCTCAAACTATAACTATATTCCCCTATCCTCTAAACATTTTTAAAAGAAAACTTTACAAGAAGCTAATAAAGGAGGAATCATCCAACTTGCACACCAATCAACATTCAATCATTTGCATTCAAAAAGATATATATATATATATATATATATATATATATATATATATATATATATATATATATATATATAAACACATTAATCCAACACACTCAAATACTTATTTTTTTTTGTTACACAAGGTAATCAACAACAGTTTTTATTGTATTATACTTTTAATTTACCATTCATAAATTGATCTTAGACTCTTCAATCAGAGAAAAGGTCTCTTTCTCTTACATATATATGTCAAAACTACAAAAGCCATCATGTAAAAATGAAATCTTATTTCATTCAATGTTGTGCATATGTGGTGTGTGGGTCCCTCTAAAACATTTGCTTCTCATATATCTATGACCCTCTCCTAGATGATACCTTCTTCTTTCCCTGATGGGTGGCTTGTCAATAATTACAGCAAAAAATTTACAAGTTAGTCTATTGCCACAATATAATCAATAATGATTAAAATTGGTATTTATAATTTAAATAAATTAATAACTTCTATCATGCCACATCATCATTGATTTTATAAACATAATACCTTTATCAATCTATTAATTTTTTTGAATGTGAGATAACACTTCCAATCTTTGATAATAAGTGGTATGACAACTGTAATTACTCACTCAACACTATTCCTTGTAAAGCTTACTAGGACTTATTCAGAAGGCCATTTGCCTGAACATATGGTTGAAAAATGCATCACTATCATGACTATGTGG
This sequence comes from Wollemia nobilis, assembly GCA_028583015.1. Taxonomy (NCBI): domain Eukaryota; kingdom Viridiplantae; phylum Streptophyta; class Pinopsida; order Araucariales; family Araucariaceae; genus Wollemia; species Wollemia nobilis. The sequence goes on along the minus strand of JAQPPZ010000677.1, from coordinate 9,788,371 downwards.
AGGATAAGACAGATTTTAGAACCCTTTGACAACTCTCGTAGGAAGGGCAAAGACAAGTCTTTGGAAGGTAAGCTTGCTGATAAAATAGAGCAAGATATTAGTGCAATGATTCATTAAATAGTCCAACACCCAAGATTTTGGAATTGAATTGAGGAAATCAATTTAAATTTGCATTGACCTGGATAAGATGGGAAGTTAAAATATGAACAAAATATTAATCTCATGATTAATAGGTGTTTTTCCAAGGATAAATTTAAAATATTTTTGAATACCCAAGTTACGTGCAAGTCAATCTTCTATCAATGGACTCGAGACATACAATAATGTTAGCAGCTATGTTTGCAATATTTTTTTTCATTTTGAGATTAATATCTGAGTTGTAGGTCAGAATGTGGCTAAAGTTTCAATTCAATGAGCTGATATTAAGAAGGTCAACTATTCAAATTGAGAACTAAGTAGACAAGAATATGCTATTTGTTTGAATTAGCACAAATACAAAACAATGGACTAAGTGCAACACATATCTCCAGCATATGGACATTTCAAGCATGATAGTTTGCCTATGTGTTTTCAAAGCATATAAGCTAAAAGTAATCGTGCTAAAAGGATGCTCTGTTCCAGAAATTCCCAATTTGGTAATCTAATATCAGTTGGTTTAACTATTTTTTGGTAGTCTTATATAGTTTTTTTAACGTATTTCTTATGTTCAAATGATCTTATTGCCACCTATTGAAGCATTTAACAAAATGTTATAGTAGTCACTCTTAGTTTGGTTTTATTTGCCTTTTTCTAGGACTGAGAACCTTTGCAAATATTGTGTACAATGGCAGACTTCTCTATTTTTAATAATCTTGTTCGATGGAGAAATCATTAACTTATTAAGTGAATGGTCTCATGGAGAAGTGGGATGGAGATGCACTAGTGTTTTGGATCAAGAAATGTAACTATTCCATCCATGTTTCAGTTTTAAGGGGTATTTTCCTTTAAAAAGTTCTATTTACCTAGGACAAAGATGCAATGCAACTATTCCATCCCTCTTTCAATTTTGAAGGGGTGTTTTCCTTTAAAATGTCTTATTTTCCTTCATCTCAAAGTTGTTGCAACTCATCTCAAAGGTAAACGAAAAATATTTCCATTTTCTAGGGATAATCTACGCATGATTACCTATTAATCTTGTTAAATACAGTGAATGGATTAAGCGTGTAGGCTTTCATTTGTAAGTGTAGACATAGGTGCATCTATTGAAATTTACCAACATTCTCTGCAAGTAGTTTGGATTAAGCATAGCTAAAAAGGAAGAGCTACAATCTTTATAACGACGTCTTTCAACAATTGAAAGGATTGTTGTTTAATGTTATTTAGCAATTTGCTATAGAATTGAGAAGGGTTTTGTTCTCATCCCATCAACAATTTCATGATTGCAGGAGGTAAGTTATACAATAGAATCATCTCAATGAAAGCTTAATAGTGAAGGAGACTATCTGTACAAAATGAAGCAAGTCAAACTTTATGCATGTGATAACCATAATCTGTTTTGTTTGTTTCAAAAACCAGAGCATAGTAACATTGACCAGATGGTACTCTCAGACCCATCCAATCAAATCTAGAAGTCTTTCATCAATTCAAGAAATAGTATAGTAAAGTAAAACCTCCTCCCATGACAATTTGGTGCAAAAATTTTCCAACCAAAAGAAGCTCATGTTTGAGGTTGGAGATGAAATTTTGTGCAAGAAGGTAAATTGTTCATGAATATTTGTCTATGGATAAATCCTAGAAAGCTAGACCACAATAATTACATCATTTCCTCTAGCAAAGAGCTGCTAGAAGAGTTATGGTATGAAATTTACAAATTTTCTCAAGTTGATTATTGATGATATTGTTAAAAAGGATGTGGTAGGTATCAATAATTTGTCTCTACCAACAACAGATGAAAATATTAGAAAATTAGAAATTGAAGTAGGATAGAACATTTTTAATGCTTTCATTGAAGATGTTGTGGTTGATCTCTTCTTTGTTTTGTAGAATTATTTTTCATTTTCTCCTTTTATCCATTCAATCAATGCCTACATCCATCAACTAGTAAACTTTTCGTTTGTTGGTATGCATTAGAATGGAGATTTGAATTAATAATTGTTTTAGCCTAGTTAGTCCAAGAACCAAGGAGTTTTCAATCCAATTCAATATGGAAGATTTTCTTGCTTTCATAGGCACTTCATGGATAGTTTTGTAGTTTGACCTGAGTTGCTACTTCTAACAATGGCTCTTCTTTTAGTTTCCAAGCTTAGCATTTGTTCTTCTAACTCATAAAAATAGGAATAAATTTCACATTCCAATTTGGAATGATCACAACATAAAATGTCTTTCTATAAAAGCATATTGATTTTTTTCACTTGAAAGTTCTTGAATATCATGAACTTATCTCACTCATAAGAATTTTATTTCCCATTGTTTTCATTGCATTTTACATGTTTAATATTTACCATTTATATAACAATGAAATCAACAAATTAACACTCATGTTCATTGGCAAATGAATTCTCCAACCTTCCAAAGTCTTAGAAAATGTCCATGAGCATGTGCTGCCACTACTCTTCCCATGACATCAGCCTTATCCAACAATAAGTCTTTTAAATTATAGGGTGTTAATGTAAGCATTTGACAGTACCATCTACTACACTTTTAGATTATGCCTTTGCTACCAATTATATGGTCATTTATGGTGAAAAGGTGTGTTTGCTTAAGTTCAAATAATTGAGAAAAATGTAATAATAAAACTCAAACAATAAATAAATCCTTTAAATGTAATTATGAATCTCAACAATAAATTATTATTTTTTCATTAATACCTATCTATCTATCTATTAAAATATTAGAGTAGAGAACACATAGTCACTGGATAAAGCATGCTCAAAATAAGTGTTAAAGAGAATCTTACCATTAAATACAATTTGTTGAAAAAAGTTTATCGTAAATATAATTATGGCATTTACACAAGGCTTGAAATTTGACAAACAAACACATAGTCACTGGATAAAGCATGCTCAAAATAAGTGTTAAAGAAAATCTTACCATTAAATACAATTTGTAGAGAAAGTTTATCTTAAATATAATTATGGCATTTACACAAGGCTTGAAATTTGACAAACAAATACTTTGAATCATTTTCCTTATCAAATTACAATAAAATATTTTTTGAGTCATTATGAGTGAAAACCAATATTTTAATATGTATCACATATCTATGTTCATATTTTTCCAACTACCAGTCATATTTTGTTTGGTGTGAAACTCTCTCTTTATATATATATATATATATATATATTCTAAAAGTACATTTAATTTTATATATACACTTCAAAAAACTAAAACTTATTTTAACAAGACTAATGCAAAATGAATTTATTTTGCTTGAAATGATTAAATTATTGTTGGATTGTTGTATCTTTGCATAAAAGAAAAGAAGGTGTGGGGTTTTTCTTTTGAGGCAATCTCCTTAATTAGAGTATGGGTGGTTTTAGCCCATGGTATTATTTTTCGGGCAATCTCCTATCTGGGTGGTCTTATCCCATGGTCTTATTTTGGAGCAGTTTCTTTAATTAGCATATATGGGAGGTTTTTGCCCATGGTCTTATTTTTGTGAGCATTCTCCTTAATTAGTAAGTATAGGTTTTTTTAGCCCATGGTCTTATTTTTTGGACAATCTTCTTAATTAGTAGGTATGGGTGGTTTTAGCTCATGGTCTTATTCCCATTGTATTCTAATACCACTTGGTCATTTAGGGTTGTTTGATGGTCTTATTCCTATTGTATTCTAATATGCAGTTGTTTGAGAGAAACCATTATCGCATGCATTCCTTTATGCAGCAAGTTCCCAAGACTAGGACTATATTGATATTGTATCTTCTCCACAACACTATATTGATATTGTATCTTCTCCATGACGTTATTAACTTTAACAAAAGGAAAAGACATTCAAATTTATATTAAAAAAATTTAATATATAATTAAATAACGAATAATAAAATAGGATAATATTAAAATAAAAACTAAAACCCACTCCATTTATATAATTAGTTCTCACATTTAGGAAAAAAATAACTGAAGAAATCGTTCAAATTATCTCAATGTTGAGTAAAATCATTTTCAACCAAATGATCTCAATGGAGTAAAATCATTTTCAACCAACTAATTCATAGAGGTACGTAAGTCAATCTCATTAATACCTCTTCTTATTATATATATAAGTTTTTTAAACATATTTATAATTATTTTATTTATTTTAAAATTGAATTTAAAAAAAAAAATTATAATATTTTGAGCTGTATAATGAGTTTTATAGTTGATTTTTTCAATGGGTCTATAATGAGTTTTATAGTTGATTTTTTCAATGGAAGACCCGAACTTTAACCTAGATGGTAACCAGATATAAATAATAAATCATATTTTACAAGGTATTATGTAAATTAAGATATTAAAACATTCAATGAATGGTATGAGTTTAACCATTTAAATTCTTCCACATTTAAAAAGACATAGGATCAAATCTTATCAAGAGATACATGTATAGTTGCAAGTTATTCCACATTTAAAAAGACATAGGATCAAATCTTATCAAGAGATACATGTATAGTTGCAAGTTATTGCAATATTACTGTGGTTAACAAAAACCAGTTTCAATTTCATATAAACAATTATATATATACACTAACTTGAGAGTTCCTTCACCTACAAGTAAGGTGATCATTTGTGAACAAATTCTCAACTCTGATTTCAGAAGCTTGTATGGAATCACCAGAATTCCCATCTCTTAGGTCATCAAGAGAGGCACTAACATCTGTAACTGGGTTACGAGATTGAATTAATGTGGTCAAGATATTTTCATTTGAAAGCCAATTAAGAAAAACTTTCCATCTGTTTGGATCCATCAGTCCCCAATTCCCTTCTTTATTCAATAAATACTTTGACAGATAATCCATGGAAGCTAGTACCATAGGGGGGTCAAGTGGTTCAGTAAACGTCGGATTTTCTTCATTGGCAGTCTCCTGCAGTAGAGAAGAATGCAAATATAAATGGGTCCTTTAGCCTTGCAAATGCCTTTAAAAGTAAGAAAAAAAGCAATGTATTGTTCTCAATCTTTGTGCCCTCAACAACTCCAAGGTGCCTGTATATCAAACCTAGAGAACAATACTTGAGACTCACTGGGAAGTCAATACCTACACTTTCTTTTGCCAAGAAAAGCAACACATTTATTATATGAAAACAAAAATAAAATGTACATTAAAAAAGGAGCATAATATTACTATCCTTTTGCAGAAAAGGGTGGTAAGCACTCTGATTTTGCCCTGAATTCAAAATTTACAATATACTTACTAAGCAGTAAGAGACACAAATTTGACCATTCAACTCAACTGAATATTTTTGGCAAAAACATTTATTAGATAGATAGCCATTCTCTTTAAAGGGTAGAATACAAAATTAACATGTCAAATTATGAAATGTTATCTCCACATTCTCGTGTGTTTTCACCTATAAGAGACCAAACTAGACACACCTATAAGAGACCAAACTAGACACGCCTGGTTTTCAAATAATTTGATACACTCTGATTCCCAGAAATTATCATTCATTTTTTTAGAGAAAATTATATGATTCTAGTTTTTATTTTCCAATACTTTTTCTTAAAATTGCTTGTTATGTAGCAGATCATATTTGAAACTCTGCATCCATGGTGACAGCAATGCTTTTACAAATTGTGAATTCTCATTTAATTCTTTCTTATTTTATACTTCCTGTTCTTTGTTTTAAATTGTGTGCTTACATATAGTATGATACTCCAGGATTGATACAGCAAACAATGACTGAATTTGCTATCTTATGGTTTTTTGGCCATTCAAATGTCCTAGCTCAATATAATGTATGAAGATAGGAGCAAAACAATTGTGGACTTCATAGTAGTAAATTCATAAAATTGCTTGATACATTTATCTTTTAAGATTCTCTAAAAAGGAAGCTTAAAATTGTAAAACAAAGTGCAGTAATATAGAATTTTACATGCACATGTGCCCGAGGATTTGTCCAAATTCAAGTGGCTTAAGTCAAGTTGCTTGTTTTCCTAGAATATTAGATTTCATCATACTTCCTTGTTCTTGTAAATTCATAATTGTCACTGACATAAAGTCCAACATGATGCTACATGGCTTGATTTAAAATAGAACGTTTGGCATCATACTGATGTGAAAATAATGAACTTTTTTGACTTATGGCCCATCCAAACCTGGTCAACATTATGAAGGAAACAAGTTAACTCCTACTGCTGAAAAGTTGTAGCCAGACACTCTTTCACAGTGCTTAATTCCATGTGCCTCTCCTGTAGCTGATCCCTCTCCTGCAATTGCTCCTGATGATGGCATCTCAAAAGTTCAGTCCACTTCAATTTGCTTTCTCAAAAGTCAAAAGTCCTCTTCAAGAAATTGAAAATGTTGTCTCTCAAAGTTTGCTAGCGGTGCAACTACTCAAACTCATGTTGTATTTGTATGATAGCCACAAAAAGCTGAATTAGATGGGAAAGATGGTTGAGTTGCCAAATGGCATCTCAAGCTCCTCGGTGATTGCATTCCTCCTCACTATAGGTACCTCTACATCGCAGGAGGCTTCCAAAATAAGATGAGTGTGTCCATTGGCATCTCAGCTAAAGTAATATATCCATCTCCTTCTCCCACGCATAGAGTAGGTGCTAGTTCTGACTTGCCAACTCAGCACAAGAAATAAAATATGCGTGGAAGTCAAGTATGCATATAATAAAGTTGTCAATTAAATAAAATTGTAACCTTGTAATATTGCATGAAATAATGTAATAATGAGATAAGTAGTAGTCATGTTTGGATAAGTCATGAAAGGTTAGTTGTCATCTAGTTTGTCTTGTAGTTAGGAGGGAAATAAAATGAAATGCAAGACAAATGTAATGAGAAAGAGGTGAGGTGTCAGGGTTGGTAGTTGTCAATAACTACCTTCCCCCTAGTTTAAATAGACCCCCTCATTCAATTGGGCGAGTACATACAGACACATTACATACACATACATTGGGTAGGTTCTATGCATGCCAAGGAAGGAGTTTGTTGGAGGTATTGTACGCACATGATAGTTCTGCACAGAAGTGGATATTGTATATGTTGAAGGCAGTATGTTAAGAGAAGTCATAGATTGTGTGACTGTACAATCTCATATTTAATGCAATATCTTGTTCATATTTATCCATCATTCATCCATTGTTCTATGTGATATTTGTATGTGTTTATATTGATTGATTGTTGCAGTAGATATAGAATCAAACCTTGTTATCTCGTATTTTGTTCATCATATTATGTTTGTACAGGGCCATCTGGGTAGTTGCTCGGCCATCCCATCCAAGTGTCAAGTTGTCGGACTTGAAAGCAAGCCATCTGGGAAAGTGCCAAGCCGTCTAGGCTAGTGCCAGTCGTCTGATCTTCAAATTGGGCCATCTAGACTACACTGTGCAAGGCCGTCGAAGTGAGGTTGATGGAGGTCATCTGGCTGCATCCAGATAAGTGTAGACAGCAGTTCTAAACCCTAGGACTGGTTGGAACATTGTGTCCACCAATTTTGAATTGTACATAGCAATTTTGGTAATGTTCATGTTTGTAATTGTTGGAAAATCAGCCAATGAGAAGAAGGCTGGATTGTAAATGCACAAGGCATAAGATGACAAAAACAGCCGTCATTGTAATTGTTTTAGTTAATGCATTAGACGCCTAGTTAGACGTCTAAGGGTAGACGTCCAGTTGTTAGACGTCTAACAGCAGGTTTAGTTTGCAAGTGTTAAGGCTGGCGGTTGGGGCGGTTGGGGCGGTTGTAGTTGGGGAAACTACTTCGCCCCCCCTATTTATACCCTCTTTCAAACATTGTATAGAGTGAATCATTCTGCTATAATGCCAATGCTCTTGTGCGGATTGCGTATTCTGTGTGGTTGGTGATTTTGTGCGTATTCACTTGCTTGCAGGTTGTGATACATTGATGTGTTTGCAGGATTGTAGAACTGACTGATATTGCAGGGTTTCCATCATTGACAAGTATTGCAGGTGCAGGGTTGCAGCAGGAACGAGATTAAACAGGTTTCATTGCAGAACAAAGTATACAGATTGCTGACGTCTAACCTTTGACGTCTAGGCAGCCGTCAGAAGGCTAGCCAACCAGCCCTGTGACGTCTAGGCAGCCGTCAGAAGGCTAGCCGACCAGCCCTGTGACGTCTAGCACCTTGACGTCTACCCCTGCAGCTGTGACGTCTAGCACCTTGACGTCTACCCCTGCAGCTGTGACGTCTAGACCGGTGACGTCTAGACCTACCACCTTGACGTCTAGGTCTGTGACGTCTGGTCCTAGACGTCTGCCTATGACAGCTGAGTAGTTGAACTCTGTAGCCTATAACCAGCCCATTGAAGTATCTATTGCCTAAACCTGAAAGCCTACTGTCATCACCCCATTTCGGGAATGCACTCACCCCTGTCTACATTTGGCGTCGTTGCCTAAGTGAACTCAGAGTCTAGCGACATAAGTGATAGGTGTAAAAAGGTGAATGACTAATTTCAGGTCACAGAGTAAAAATCAAATACCGAAGATTCAGACAGTGAAGCAGAAGATAAAGTACAAAGCACGATTCACACCTTTCGAAGGGAATTTGACAAAATTCTAAAAGAAGTGAAAGGAGAAGGCCAAAAGGATTGGAAAGAAATTTGGTGCTCAGACTGCAAGGCAGAAGGACATTCAAATGTAAACGGTCCAAAAAAAGCATATTGCAATATATGTGAAATTGCAGGACATCTTGTCGTCGACTGTCCATTCAACCTGAAAAGCAAGAGGCATCAGACATTAGCGATACAACAGGAAGAACAGCCAAACACGCAGAGGAATGGACAAGGAGCCACTAGCGGAGGATATAGGAATAGTCGCCGAGGAGGAAGACAAGGAGGGTAGAGTCGACTACAATACAACTCTGATGGTCGGTCGATTATTCAATGTCGGAATTGTCAAGAATGGGGCCATTTTGCGAAGAATTGTTCCAAACCCCAGAATGCAGGTAACAACAGTGGTAACAATACCACTCAAATGTGTAAATGGTGTGGTCCAGGAAACCACAAGGAGGCTAATTGCCCGAACAAGGCAAGTACCAGTGGAACTCATAACATCAACCTCATTGGCATTGGAGAGGTGATAGAGGTAGACAAAGAAGTCTTGGCTGTAACAAGAGCACAGACCAAGAAAACGGAACAGTATCCAAACCCTGCCAAGGAGAAGGAACGATGGCAGGAAGCCCAAAAATTAATAGAAACAGAACTAGCAAAGGAGAAGCAAGGACAACTAGTTCTGGAGAAAGTATTAAAGAGACCGGAGATCACTAAGAAGGCATCAATAGAAGGCTTGGTAACAGAGGTGCTAAACACGAAGGTGGAGATGAAGGTAGCCAACCTGTTTAGCATAGTACCTGAGTTGTATGCTACGATCGGGGAAGCCATCAAGAGGAAGGATGAAACTCGACAGGTAGCAACTATCAAGCAAGGACAATTCATCGATCCAACAATCCTGATGATTGAAGTCGGGAGGAGGCCAGCTATAGTCCAGATGGAAGTTTTGGACCATAGGCTGAATCAAGTGATTGTAGATGGAGGGTCTAGTGTGAACATGATGCCAGAGAAGACATGGCGGATTCTGGGGCAACCCGCCTTACGGTCTCCAAATTTCAAACTATATGGCGCTGATCAATATGGCATTGAAACAATAGGCGTTTTGATGAATCGGAAGGTACGCATAGCAGAACAGGACTTCATCTTGGATTTTATTGTCATTGCTATGTAGAAACCCGCATATGATGCACTACTAGGACGAGGATGGTTGAGAACAGCAAAAGTCAACCACAATTGGGAGAAAGAACGTCTATCCTTCAAACAAGGGCAGCACAAGTATATAATCAATCTGAAGAATCAAACCGTGAGTCAAGACATAGCCACTTTAGATGATTCGGGATCCTCTTCATCAGATGGTGAAACAGGATATGAACCAGATGAGGAAGGAGTGTTGCACCTTGAAAACTGCACGGAAGATGAATATGATCAGGACAAGGGTCTATTACACTGGCAGTTGGAGGACTACGAGATATTTTCTCCTCAGTGTTTTTGCATTGATGCGGGAAAGGAGATTCAAACGGATGAGATACAAGAACCTGAAAAGGGAACTAGCAATAAAAGACAAACAACAGCAGAAAAGGACAAGGAAAGGGAGAAGTGGACATTTCCCAAGAATTTTGCGGAATTCACGATGGGGGAGGCAGTCATTGAAGATAAACCAGCCCACCCCATCGCTGCACTGAAAGCAACAAATGACCCTGAATCTATCAAATATGAAGGTCCAAAAATGATTCAGGTAAACTTGGGAGAAAATGGAGAGGAGAAGATGATCAAATGTGGAGATGATTGGGATCCAATCCTGAAAGCAACAACATTCAAGATTTTTCTAGACTATAAGGATGTTTTTGCTTGGACATATAAAGATTTGAAGGGAGTACCACCCGAACTCTGCGTACATAAGATTCCTCTGATTGAAGGGGCGCAACCTGTGAGAAGGCGACCTTACAGAATGAATCCCAAATATGCCGCAAGGGTGAATGCCGAAATCGAAAAGATGTTGGATGCGGCATTATATTCAAAGTTACGACAAGCGAGTGGGTCTCACCAATCGTGATCACTCTAAAACGAGAAGTAGATAAAATCCGAATCTGTGTGGATTTTAGAAGTTTGAATGTCGTAACCATAAAAGATCCCTTCCCGATCCCTTTCACAGACTCCATACTAGAAGAAGTAGCCGGCCATGAGATATACTCATTCTTGGATGGATTCTCGGGCTACAACCAGATTAGCATAGCGGAAGAAGACAAGTTGAAGACCACTTTCGTTGTGGAGAACGGAATATACGCATATAACCGCATGCCATTTGGACTATGCAATGCACCAGCTACTTTTCAGAGGATCATATTGTACATTTTTGAAAAGATGTCCACAGGGAACTTTAAAGCTTTCCTAGATGATTGGTCACTGTATGGCAGGACGCAGGAACATTTAAAGGCATTGGAGGAATGCATGGGGTTATGCAGGAAAGCACGAATATCATTGAACCCAAATAAATGTGTCTTATTGGTGCCATATGGAAAGCTGCTGGGGCATATAGTATGCCAAGAGGGTTTGAAGCCCGACCCAGATAAGATACGGGTGATATTGTTGATGGAAGAGCCACATGATGTAAGCTCGATCAAGACCTTTTTAGGGACAGTCGGATATTACAGGAGGTTTATCCGAAATTATGCATTAACATCTCATCCACTAGATGCGCTTACACGTAAGGGTGTTCCATTCAAATGGACAGAGGAACACCAGGGGGCATTTGAGGGATTGAAAGGGCACTTGGTGAAAGCACCTATCCTGGTTTACCCAGACTGGGAAAAAGAATTCCACGTGCATGTGGATGCCTCAAATTTTGCCATTGGATGTGCATTGGCACAAGAAGGCCAATACGGGTTGGATCAGCCCATATACTTCGCAAGTCGGCTACTGTCAAGAGCCGAGAAGAATTACAGCACAACAGAGCGAGAAGCACTGGGAATGGTGTATGCGGTGCAGAAATATAGACACTATCTACTGGCTAACCCCTTTGCTTTCTATGTGGATCATCAGGCTCTGTTGTACTTAATCAACAAACCAACGATCTACGGACGAGTGAGTCGATGGCTCGTCACCTTGCAGGAATTCGTGTTTCGAGTGGTAGTCAGGCCAGGGAAGAAACACGTAATAGAGGATCAATTGTCAAGGATTCGCTCAGGAGAACCTGCAGAGGGAGGAATACCGGATGAATTCCCCGATGCACAGTTGTTTATGATTAATGCCATACCAGGATGGTATAAGCATATAGGGGAATATCTGTCGACAGGACAGCTGCCAGAAGAGTTAACGACAGCTGAGCGGAGAAAGGTGATTACGAAATCAGCACCCTTCACCTTGATTGCAGGATTGCTTTACAAGATGGGGGAGGACCATATATTGCGAAGATGCATAATGGAGGATGAAGTACAACAAACCCTGAAGGAGACACATGAGGGATTGGCAGGACACATGGGACCAGATGCGACAGCCAGGAAAGTATTGTTGGCAGGTCTATGGTGGCCCACCCTCTTTCACGATGCAAAGAACTTTGTGGCAGCATGTGATACGTGTCAAAGAACGGGGAAACCATTGAAAAGAGACTTCATGCCATTACATCCGTCCCAGCCTCAGGAACTCTTTGAAAGATGGGGGCTGGATTTTGTAGGTCCCCTAAAAACAAGTCGAAGGAGGAGATGTCGATATATCGTAGTTGCCACAGAATATCTCACAAAATGGGTAGAAGCAAGGGCTTTACCGGACAACTCGGCAAAAAGCACGGCTCGCTTTTTGTACGAACAAGTAATTACAAGGTTCGGGATACCTCTACAATTGACGAGTGATAGAGGAGGCCATTTTGTGAATGCAATTATCCAGAACTTGACGGAAGAATTCAGGATTTTTCACTCCTTGTCAAGTCCGTATTACCCCAGAGCAAATGGGCAGGCGGAGGCGACAAATAAAATCTTGGTTTCAATCATGTATAAGACATGCGGAGTAGAAGGAGCCGACTGGGAGGAACGGTTACCAGCAGTTTTATGGGCATACAGAACCACCTTCAAGCCCACCACGAATCATACACCCTTTCAACTGATGTACGGACAGGAAGCAGTGGTACCTGTTGAATTCCTTGTACCAAGCTTAAGAGTGGCAGTGGACAATCGGCTGAATGACGAAGATAGCATGAAGGAGCGATTGACAGCTTTGGTACAGTTGGATGAGAAAAGGGTAATGGCACAATGGGCTACGGAGATCGCACAGAAGAGAAGGAAATTCTGGCACGATAAGCATCTCCGAAAGATGGATCTCAAGGCTGGTGAATTAGTACTGAAGTACAATGGGAAGAGAGAACTCAAGCCAGGAAAATTAAAAACCCTATGGCTTGGACCCTTCCAGGTAGAAGAAGTACTGGAGAACGGGGCAATAAAACTGAGAAAACTGGATGGAACACTATGCCCCGAGGTAATTAATGGCTCTAAGTTGAAGGTATACAAGCCACATGCTCAGGTAAATATGATCAACCTAGAACAATCAGGAACTTCTGAAACAGGGACAGATCCAGGAATACAACCCCAGGACACTGACGAGCAGAGTAGTGTTGTTCGAAGGGAGGATACTCATAACCTGGATTGGTTGTTTGGGAGTGAAGAAAGACAGGCAATTGAACAAAGAAGACTCCAAATAACAATGAGGAAGACCGACTCCAAGTTCTGACGGATGTCGCTCTACAGGAAGTTCTGGGAGAAGAAGAAGAAGATGAAGGAGTTAGACTTCTGCAACGAATGAGATCGGAAACACAAAGGTTGCAGGAAGAAAAAAAAAAAAAAGGGACACAACCATGCACCAAAAAAATGAAAGGCTCGCCTCGCGGAATGGGCGGAGCTAGAACAAGGGGAACTCAGAAGAAGTGCGACAGGAAACTCTTCAGAAGGCAGTTTATTTTCCTTGGAGGAAGAACAGGAAGATACCGTAAGCCCAGGGGAAAATAGAAGAGGAAAAGCAATAGCAACAGGTGCACATTCTAGGAGTTCTTCAGCCACATTGAAAATCGTGCTAAATACGGAAGAATCCTCAAGCGCAGAGTCAGTGAACCATCAGGAGATGAGAGATTCTCCAGAAAGACCCAGGATATGGGAAGCAGGACAAAGCTCGACTGCCAAATATCAGATAAGCAGGGAGGAAATGGCAGCCATAATATGGAAGGATATCGAGACGGTACCAGAGAAACCAAAAACTGGAGGGTGGTTGGAAGAGTCAAGTAGTGACGACAACCTACCTCAAAATCCGGATATTCCATATGCCAGTCCTAACCCAGATCGTAGGAGACAAAGGGATGAAGATCGCAGTCGACAAGCAGGTGTCAGATTTATGGAAACTGCACACATAATTGAAGATGATGCTTCACTGAGCCCGCAAGACGAATACAATGGAGGATTAAACGAGGACGTTATGCCAGAATTACCACCACCTCGTGCATGGAGAACACCATATGCTGGAGCCATGAGACGTCCAACTGAACGGGAGGAGGTAGCCAGGTATCGGATGGCTGCACTTGACTTACGACAACATAGAAGGGAAGTAAGAAGATTGCAACAACGGGTTCAAGAAACCTCAGAATGGCCAATGAACACGGCAGGAGAAGGAAATGACTCAAGTACCGATTCAGTCTTTTCAAAAGAGTACCAGGAAAACCTAACTCATTGTGCCATGCAACGACACTTTGAGGAAAGCAGATGGAGACGAAGACTGATAAGGGCCGATAGGAGACTGAGGATCTTACACCAATTAACACCTGCGCATTTACACCACCCACCGGAGACAAGAGCACAACTGATAAACGAGGCCCGTAGCAGAGACAACTTAGGTACTCTCGGAAGACCGCAAGGAATTCCGAGAGCACCTGACCAAGGGAGGAGCGTGGTTGACCTCCATCCCGGTAGCTCGAGAGGAAGAAATTCCCCTCCGGCTACCAATAGGTCGACTGGTTCTCAGTTTGGACCGCAAGGGCCATCTGAGAACTTAGTCCAAGCCAACCCATCACTACGTGCTCCTGAGAACAGACCAATAGGTCCGTCTCAGCGAGCTCGTAGGAACCGAAGACGTCGTCAGGAACGACTGAGGGACCGACCGAATCTCGGGCAGCTGGGAGTCCGACAGCCCAACATTAGAGAGATTCGATCGGAAAGAGGTCGAGGACGCGGTAACCCGGTCCGCGGAAGAAGAAATTGGGACAAAAATCCCAATTTAGCACAAAGGGATCAAGAAGGGGCAGTTGCAGGAAACGATAGAGGTCGAGGACGAGGTCTAAGAACTAGACGACCCCACCAAAACAGGGAACATCAAAGACGGCAACAACCCATTCAACATGAACTTGATCAACAGACGCAAGAAGGGGAGAGGTTTCACTACTTGGATGATTGCATAATAATCCGGCGAAATGATGGAAGAACGGAACGAATCCCACTGGTGCCTGCCCATCCAGAACGCCCAAATACGACCAGCAGAGACCTGGAGGATGTAGCAGAATATCTGGAGGACAATAACGCCAACCCAGAAGAAGGAGAAGTCCGCATGGCAGAAGAATGGATGGAACAAACACGTCTGGCAGCAGAAAGAAATCAGCAAGCCACCAATAATGTCAGACGACGGACCAGTAACCACCAGTTCAATGAGCCGGAAACACGGCATCAGCCGGAAGAGGCAGAACAACCAGACTGGCGCATTATACCACGAGATAGGACAAGACGCCAGCAACAGTCATGTCCGGAAACTCCCCCAAGACGAAATAATCGTCGGAGACGTCAGGCGACGGAGGAAATAAATAGTGACAGTGATGATGACTTCAGCAGTTTCGGAGAAAATAGCCGTCATCATCGAAGTGAGACATCAGATGCATGGGAACTGCGTATTGGCTTGGCCATACGGTTCACCCGTCGACGTTAAAAAGGAGACGTCACATGCAGTTTTGAGAAATAAGAAAAATAAAATAAAAATAATAAAAAGTCAAAAAGTCAAATAAAAAGTCAAAAGAGAATAAGACAAAATAGGGAAAAAGACAAAAAGACACCTAAACGTCTAAATAGCCGACGTGGCGCGCATGCAAGGTGGTAGTTGCAAGGTGGCGGTTGCATAACGGTTTTAGGGATGGAGAAGCAACTATAAAAGGAGAGGAGGCCATTCATTTGCAACATCACTCTCATAGGCAAGAAGGAAGAGGAGAAAGGCGAGAAGCATGCAGCAAATAGGCACAGTAGTTAGGCGCAGCAGTGGACGGTTGGGTAGCAATGGACGACTAGCAGCAGTGGACGTCTAGCCAGCAGCAGTTGACGTCTAGTCAAACGGCTAGGAGGTGTGACGGCTAGCAGATCTGACGGCTAGGCAGACCTGACGGGACCTGATGGCTGGCAGATCTGACGGCTAGGCACACCTGACGGCTAGGCAGACCTGATGGCTAGCACACCTAATGACTAGGCAGACCTAACGACTAGGAAAATCTGACGGCTAGGCAGACCTGATGGCTAGGCAAACTGGACGTCTGAATGTTGTACGGCTAGGGCAGGCATGACGGCTAGGTGCCTGACGGCTAGAATGCAGACTAGATGGCTAAAGACAGCAGATGTCAAGCAGGTGCAGGAGACATCCAGGCAAGAAGGGAAGACGTCTAGGGCAGAAGCCGACAGATCAGAAGAAGGAAGCATAAGGAGGAAAAGTAATGAAGATGGCACACCAAAAGTCAGGAAAAACCCCAGTCCGTAGTGAGCCCGAACCTGAATCTGTGGTAGCCAAGAGGTTACGACACCAACAGGAAATTGAAATGAAGGGACAAATCAAAAGTCCAGAAGGAGGACAGGTTCGGAACAGAAGAGAAGCAGCAGAAGTGGCAACCCGCAAAAACAAGGAGATTCATCAGAGCGGCAAGGCACCCATACCACTGGAGGAGATCACTTGGGTGTGCCCAACAGGAGAGTATTGCCGCCAATGGTGCGCAGAGGCACCAGCTGACGACCCAGTACGAACAAAGCTGAAAGAGGCGGGAGTGCACTTCATCCTACAGGCTCCTCATTTTGAGAGGGAATTTTTCAAGGAATACCTGCTGCAGATGGTGGAGACGTACGATGAAAGGAGGCACAGCAGTATTGTGGAAATAGAGGGTACTACAATGGTAATTGATTTCTCTCCCGGAGTTTTTCAGCGTACTTTTGGACTTCCACGGAAGGGCAAGCCGGTGTTGAATGAGAGAGTGGATCCGAAGAAGACACCGAAACTAATTATGAACGTCACCACCCTGAAGAGAGAAGAGGTGGAGGCTATGCTGAGTACCCATGGTGGAAGAGGAATAAAACAGGCACAACTTCGGAATAACGGACTGGAGGTGATTATGAATGTCATTATGGCAAGGTTGTCAGGAGAACAACGAAGTACAGACTTGCCCATATGGCTGATTTCGTATCTGCAGGGGATAGCACAGGGTATACAGTATGATTGGGCGACGTATTTGTCAATGCGTATACAGGCTTTCCTGATGAGAACGACAAAGAATTTTTCTATGACTTTCCATGCCATTGGGTTGCTCTTGGATGCGGCAGGAAGAGCAGGAGTCCCAATCCCGGACTTTGGTTCCCCGAAAAAGTTACCAGATCTAGCACCATCTATCTGCAGGTGGATGGAGGCCCAACCAGTAAAGAAGACGACGCCGGTGAAGAAGATTCGGGTCAAGCAGCTTTCACACAAACCGCGTCAGGAGAAGCTGGTGGTTGCGCTAGAAGGGGAGGATAAGGGAGTAGCACAAGCTCGGGAAGAAAAAGTACAAAAACAGAAGGAGGCTCAATCTCCAGAAGAGCCCAGACGAAAGAAGAAGGGGCGATTTGATGTGCCACCCCAAACTTTCTCCCAGGAAGCACTGCAAAAGATAGCCGAGAATTTGGAGGCAGTTCGTACTCGGGAGCAACATCAGCCAACACAGGAGGAAGTGGATTTTGCCATACCTCCAAATCTCCATGATCAGACAGCCAGAACCAGTTCGGCTGAACAGTTTGGACCTAATGAGTACCTGGCGGAGGCTGAACACTTAACCCGCAAAGGATCACCAAATTTGAGTGAAGTACCATTGGCGAGGCCGACTTCACTAGCGGCTACCTTGATGGGCACATTTTCAATAGATGACATGTTTGTCGCAGCAGCTAGGGAATCAGCCGCCACTGGTAATCCAGAAACAAGCAGTAACCCTGGGGTAGAGGAGGGCCTACCACCACCGGTTACAGGACAGTTGACACATGGGGCAGAAAAGCCTATTTTGGAGGAAAGCACAGTGTCTAGAGAGCAGCCCCCAAAGATAATAGATTTGGAAAATATGGAGGAACAGGACGGGCGGAACAGTAGTTAATCTATCTACAATAAGTTGTTGACCAGTTAATTTGTCATTCAAAATTGTTCTTTAAGTGTGGAATATTATCGTCGTGCTACATTTGGCGCCATTGTCGTTGAAGTTAGAACCAGCACTACGTGGAGCTTGGGGACTGGAGAGGTGGATGATGGATGCAGAAGAGCAAGAGACCAGCCAACACGAAGGAGTTTGAGGATTGCACAATAGCAAGAACGAGAAGAACATGGATGTGTTGAGCATGAGGACGACTTGCATGTTGGTGAGGAAAACTTGCATGAAGGAATAGTATTGATAGAGCTTGCTAGTGAAATGTTTGAATGAAGAACAAGAGAGGTGGCAAACATTGTTTTAAACAACGGAGGATTAAGCGCAAGTGTAGATGCAACGAGCAAACGAAGTTTGGGCCAAGGAGAATATTCTTGCAAGTGGTGAAGAAGGCGCCAACATGGATCATGCACAAGATGAGATGGAGAAACTAGTGAAGCCAGCACAAGTGCAAGGAAGAGTGTCTAGAGGTGCAGAGGACGGGAGTCAAGCACAAAGGCAATAGCAGGAGAGTGTGTTCAAGAGACCAGATCCGACACTCATGTATTCGTGGAGATCGCGAAGTGTGGTAGTGTGAAGAAGTGGTCGAAGGTTGTTTGCAGATGAACGGTTATCAAATGAAGGTTCGTTGAGTGGAGACAAACAATCACCTATAGCTAATATTATTCCATTTGCAGGCAAGCAAAATGCCTGAAGTTTATGGGAGATGGGAAGGAAGCCCCAAAATGCCATATCAGAACGTGTAAGACGATATGGAAAGCGAAGGGTATAGATGATAAAGGTTCATGGCTATGATTGTTTCCAGCAACATTTGGTGGAATAGTGATGGATTGGCATCTAAAACGAGAAGCACCCTTCACAAATTGGGATGATTTAAAGACTAAATTCAGATTGCTTCGTGAAGACACTAAAATTATTGGCAAAATTCACTCACAAAGAAAAAGAAAGATGAAAATATCAAGTCATACAGTCGTCGTCTGAAGGAACTCATGGATAAGATGGAGGCAAAGCCAACAAATGGGCTGCAAAAAAGATGGTTCCTGGATGGACTGTTGTTGTGGTACAAGAAGAAGATGAAGGTAATTCTGCTAACTACCTATTAAGAAGTTTTTGATAGAGCATTGAACCTAGAAAGCGAGATGAAGACAACCGCAACAAGTGGAGGAAGTACGAGTCATGGTCGAGACGACGACTTGGACATGTGAAAGGACCTAGAACGTATGATCAATGATGAGAGCCGAAAAGGAAAAAGATAAAAATGACATTTGGTGCTGTAATTGCAAATCAGAAGGACACCAATGTCACTTATCCAAAGAAAGCATTTTGTAATATTTGTGAAGTTGTAGGGCATGCTATTGTCGATTGTTCATTTAATTTAAAAAGTGCCAGACACCAGACATTGACGATGCAGAAGGAGGCTAAGGAAGACAAGCCAAGCACTTAAAAAAGTGGACAAGGAGCAACATGTGGTAGATACCGAAACAACTACCAAGGAAGACAACCACAACAAGGAAATTGATCCACAAGAGGAGAGGGTCGATTGTAGTATTATTCGGACAAGAGGCCAATCATCCAATGTTGAAAATGTCAAGAGTGGGGACACTTCACACGTAATTGTTAGAATGATCCAATGAAAGGGGGCAAAGGAAACAATACTGCAATGATGTGAAAATGTTGTAGACCAAGCAATCATAAGGACACAAATTGCCTGAAGAAAGCGAGTATGAGAAACTTGCAAAATGTTAATTTTATTGACATTGAGGAGCCTCCACAAGACTCGCAACAAAAGAAGAAAAGTGTGCTAGCTGTAACTCGGGTACAAGCAAAGAAGGTGGAGCAGTACCCGAACCCTACTAAGGAGAAGGAAAGATGGTAGGAAACACATGTCCATCTTGAAGTAGAGACAAGAAAGACCAATCAAGAGAAATTGCTCCAAGAGAAGAAGTTGAAGGAACCTATCACGATTGAAGAATATGACATGTCAACGAACCTGTAGTGAACTGTTGGCATTTTTGCCACATTATTTTGATTATTGATTATTCATGCATAAGATGTTGAAGTTCTCACTCCTTTACAGGTTTTGATGCAAAAAAAGCTAAGTCCGAAGACTGTCACGATATCGCGACAAAAAGCAGCATGGAGGGCATAGTTTCAAAACCGTCGCGATATCGCGACATGTCGCGTTATCGCGGGTCTGTTGAGGAGAGAGAAGTCAAAAGCAAAGGTGTCGCGAAATCGCGACCTGTCACAGTTTTGCGGCGCAAAAGGCAGAAAAGGGCTAAGCAGCAAAGTTGTCGCGATTTCGCGACGTGTTCCCAAATCGCGGTCAAAATGGTCAACGGAGACAGCGCAGCAAAACCGTCGCGAAATCGCGACATGTCGCGTTTTCGCGACTTACAATGGCCATGGAGTAGAGTGAGAGAAAAGGTCGCGAAATCGCGACATAACTAAGCAAAGGGTGATGACAATAAACTTTGTAGCGATATCACGACAGAATAATGAACAAGGCACAAAAGGCGAAAGACGTCGCGAAATCGCGACGTGTTGCGTGGTCGCGGCAAAGTGGAAACAAAAAGCATAAGGCATGAAAAGCGTCGCGATTTCGCGACATTTGTGGAGATGAAGTCCAACAACAAGGAAACGTCGCGATTTTGCGACATATTGGAGTGGAAGGACCAAGTGCAGAAAATTGTAGCGATTTCCATGTCGTTGAAGAGAGAAAGAAGAGAAGGAAGGACATGTGGATTTTGCGACATATTGGGGCGGAAGGACCAAGTGCAGAAAATTGTAGCGATTTCGGACATGTCTCGTTTCGCGAAGAGGAAGCAAAGAGGCAGCCAGATTGTACGGAACGTCGCGATTTCGCGACATGACGAATTTTCGCGGTCAAAAGCAGTAAAGTCCAAGGAGATAGAACCTGTCGCGATTTCGCGACATGATGGAGATTAACGAACCACTTGAGGCAAGAGTGTCATGTTTTCACGGGTTAGAAGCAGGACCGTACAAGGTGGATGAAAATTGTCGCGAAATCGCGACATGTCGGATTTTCGTGACTTAGAAGAGAAGATTGAGCAGCAGGGAAAGTGTAGCGAAATCGCGCCTTGTCGCGTTTTCGCGGTTCGAAGCTTAGAAGAGAACAACATGGATGAAGAACGTAGCGAAATCGCGCCTTGTCGCATTTTCGCGGAAACAGAGCGGAGAAAGAGCAGAATGGTACGGAACGTCGCGATTTCGCGGCGCGTCGCGTTTTCGCGAGCTCAAGGTGGCGAAGGAGACAAAGGAGCCGAATACGTCGCGATTTCGGGACATGGATGGTTTTCGTGGTTCCAAAGTGACAAAGTGTACGGAGCAGAAATACGTCGCGATTTCGCGACATGTCGCGTTTTCGCGACCTGTTACAGTTTCGCGCCAAAAAGCAGTTCAAATGGCCCGATGAAGTTTTGCGATTTCCAACGATTAAAAGCACTCCAGAATTAAATGTTTTGCTGCTTTCCGATGCGAGCAAGGTAGAAGAACGTGTCCAAGCCACCAGAATTAAAGATTTCCATTATCCAAAGTTGTTGTTCATGATTTTTCTAACGGTTCAAGCATGTTTCAAGAACGACCATTTAATGAAGACGATCGACTCCTTGTTTCATTCAATTTCTGGTTTCTCCGAGGTTGGTTTAAGGGGATCATTTCCTTGTTTCCGTTGCACATTTTGTAGATCTCGAGGAAGTTCGTTGCATATTTTTAATGTTGTAAAGAAGCAAGACTTCTATATAAATCAATGTAGATCTCAAGAAGAGGGATCGGGAGTTTGAGAGACATGTTGCATGAAAGCTTTCAAGTTCTTTGCATGAATGAAAGATATTTGGCCTCTGATTTTGCAAGCGTCTTTCTAATGATTTCCTTCTATTTCATGCATT
Organism: Wollemia nobilis; assembly: GCA_028583015.1. NCBI lineage: Eukaryota > Viridiplantae > Streptophyta > Pinopsida > Araucariales > Araucariaceae > Wollemia > Wollemia nobilis. Next base: position 9,766,338 of record JAQPPZ010000677.1, on the reverse strand, counting down.
TCTCAGTTATGCTCGTCTTTCTAATCTGCTGTTAGATTTCAATTCTGCATCTGAGTTTGAATATCGCAAATGAGGAAGTGAGTTCTGGAATGCAATCCTGAAGGTTGTCTGCGCAAGGTCGTAAGTGGATTATGTTGTATTCTATTATTATATGTTGTTTATACGCTTGAGGTTAAATTCTTGCTGAGTTTCTTTCCCCGATCATATAAATTCGGCCTGTGGCCATATTTCCCATCTCTTTCCGTGTATTTCCCGTTTCTTTTTGCACATTTATAATTCCTTTCCAGTAACTTTAGTCTTAATCAAGCTTAGAAATAGTAAGGGAACCAGCCCTCTCTGGAGATTGGTCCGGGAGACATTTCTTTCTCCCGACCTTTCAATGTTGGCCGGGTCTAGGGTGCATAGACATAGAAAATCCTTTCCTGTGGCAGATTCGTGACCAATAGTTTTTGGCACGCTCGATGGGACAGACTGTTTCTGTCTCAAAAAGATCCCATAGTATTGAGGGTTTAATGTTCGCCTTCATGCCGTATAGTTAGAACATTTGGTGACTCTGCAGTACCCAAAAATCTCTGAACATGGATGCGATGAAAGTCTGTACTTCATGATCACGAGATCAAAGTCCAAAAAATTTGAATATCTTGTTGAGTTTTTTGAACTTGAAAGCACAAAAAGAGGTGAACACTCTAGGTTGGTTTCCCCATCGCTTGCATCATCTGCCATATCCACACAAATCCCTGGTATTGTTACTAGTTTTCCATCTTCTCAGTTACATACACTAGTCCCAATGGCCCAGTATCCTCCACCCCGGCAGTTTTCAGCATGGAACAGCTCAGGGGCCTTGAATTTGCAGGCTCAAAATCCAGTTCCCCAGGCTGCTTTGAAAGCCTTGCCAACCTATGATGGTACGGGAAAGACTGCATACGAACATATTCATGATGTAGCTTCTCTGGCAGCCATTCACGATATAACGGACGAAGATGTGATGGTGAAGTTATTAGTGTTATCCTTGAGAGGAAAATTGTTGTACTGGTATCGATCTCTGCAACCAGGCACTATTGCATCCTGGGATCAGCTAGGAGAATTGTTAGTGAAGAATTTTCATGAACAGGCTGACCCATTTTCATTGTTGCATCAGTTTAATGCAATCCAGAGGCACCCGCAGGAGGCAATAGCAGATTTCAATGTTCGTTTCACCAGAAGCTGGCAGCGAGTGCCTGAAGGACTTCGCCCTACCCTTGAGCAAGCTACGTTCTACTACCTTCGAGCGTTCAATACAGACATTGGCTTGGCGATCAGGCAGTCCAATGTGATGACCTTCCCGGAACTGTTCGAGCAAGCACAAAAGGCGAAGGCAGACTTGATTGCAATCGACAGGCTTCCCCCAAAGGTAGCAATGCCCATTTTACCTAATATTCCACAACATTTATATCCTAGTTCTTTTTTGCAATCTATGTCTTCTATGTACCCTGTTCCATCATGGAATTCCAGTGCACCTCAAATTGCACCTATCCCAGTTCCTCAACTCTCTACTTCAACAAATCCCCAGTTGCCTGCACCCAACATTCTGCCATTCCCTGCTTCCACTTCATTCCCAGCATTACCGGCACCACCAGCACCTTTGCCCTTACCAGCACCTCCTGCGCCTGTAAATCCTGATCCTTATACGACACTCTTGCAAGAGGTAAAATCTGCCAATTCGGCAATAAGAGCAATGGGTAATAAGATCACGCTTATTGAAAGGAAGCAAGCTGAGCGAGATTTCCAGCCTAGGAGATTTCAACCTCCGCCGATTACTAGAGAACAAGCTGCTTCAACAAGCAAAGCACCCGAGAAGAACCTGACTGTTTTGGCAAATGAAGATGCAGTCCTTGTTGAAAGAACATATTGGTGTTCGACATGCAATGATCCACATGGAGAAGACACTTGCATGGTTCATTTGAATTATGTGCAGACATTGGCTGCTAGTTCTTCGGGAGGGCAAGTCAATATGATCTCTGAGGCAGGCCATAGCTTAATGATTCCATTGGAAGAGCAAGTTTCGGTTCTCACAAGGACTGGAAAGAAGCCTGTTACAGTAGATCTTGCTGAGTTAGAGCCATTAAAAGTGCCAGCTGATTTGAAGAAACAAGTGAAAACTCCTATGTCAGCATCAAAGCTAGATGCGCCTGTTTTACCGAAAGATCCTGTTCCACACAGAGTACAAGAAAAGGCCGCAACTGCACAGGCAAGATCAAAAGCAGAGGAGCAAGCTAGAGAAAAGCTGAAGTACCCTTCATTGACAAAGAGGCTGAGAGTAGAAGCCACTCAGCAGTATCGGAGCAGATATGATCACCCCATTGAAAAGAAGGAATCTACTGCGGTTGCATACAACATTGTCGAAGAACTGAAGAAGACCCCAACTAAGGTTAGTCTTTACGATGCATTGCAATTGCCCAGGCGAGTAGATTTATTGCAAGAATCTTTGAAATCTGTGAAGGATAGTGAGAAAGGTCCTACCCAGACAATTTATGCTCAAGCTTTAACCACTTCTATCACTGGTAAAAATAGACCACCCCCGTTTTATCTATCACTGCAAATAGAGGGTTGGATCGTGCATAACCGCATGATCGACTCTGGAGCCGCTACAACTGTCATGCCAAAGGCAGTTTGCGAAGTTATGGGTATGGAATACACATGAAGTAGCCCTGGAGTCTTGCGGTTAGATGGTACTCCTATGAAAACGATGGGTGTAATCAAGGATGTCCCGATTGTTTTACACACTATGCCTCAGATTACAGTCATTCAGGAGATAGTTGTGGTCGATCTAGAACCGTATTTCAGTATGTGCTTATCCAGAGAGTTTACTTGCAAAGTTGGGAGGTTACCTTGCACTTGGATTATTCCCACTTGGAGATCCCTTTCAAAGGAAAAAGACTCCGGATTCATAATGAAAAACCTTCCTCTTTTCATATTGAAAGGTTGGATGAAGCAGAAAAGACCATGTAGTCTGTTAACATGCTAACCGAAGAGTTAGAGGGTTCTGATTTGATGAATGAGGTTTTAGATGAGCTTCAGTTGGAAGACGGGTTTTCCATGCTTGATTTCAATGCTATGCTGGAGACCGAAATTGGCTGTTATTCCATTACAAAGCAGCCTGAAGAGGTTGAAGTCAAGTTGTCCCCTGATCAAGTTGGTCAAGATTCTCTGCCAGATCAGCTTTATTTTGATGGATCACAATACAAAAATGGTGCTAACACCGGGACTGAACGATCATGCCTAGGTCTCAAGATGGCTGGGACACTTGGAGTGCAGCAGTTTCAAATCTTTGGTGACTCTGAGCTGATCATCAACCAGGAGTCTACTGAGTGTCTGTCAAGGGTCTGGGATCCAGGAGACAGAACCATGTTTGGGTTCGTGTCTTTCCCGAAAGTTCACAGCTAATTCGGGAGTAACCTATTGTATATAGCAAAAAAAAAAAAAAGAAAAAAAACAGAAAAAGAAAAAAAAAGTATTGTTTTCCTCTATCAACTTCGGCTCTTTTTGCATGCGAGCCCGCAGGTACGTATTTCTTTCTTTTTCTTTCTTCCTTCCCAATAGTTAGTGGCTTCCTCTTTATTTCTTCCCTTCCCCTCTTTATTCCCTTCTTCTCCTACTCCTTTTTCTTCTGCAAGTAATCAAGCCACTACTGTTGTTTCTTTTTCCCTTCCTGATATTCCCGTTTCTTCTTTTCCTTTTCTTCTAACTTCATTGTTGTTTTAGCATTTATCCACAGTTCATCCCGCATTTGTCATCTCTTCCACTTCCATTCCATTATTCCATTCACCTCCATTTCCCTTTCATAGCAGTTGGTAGCACAGAAGCACTCTGTTACTGTATCTACCGCATCACTCCCTCCATTCCATTATTCCATCATTTATCATTTCCATTCCATAGTCCTCACTCCACTTATTTCATTCATTTCCGTTTTGCAACCCCTGGTGCTTTCATGGAGATTCTTTTACAGCACCTGGTCAGCTAAGCCAAATACAGATTTACTTGAGTTTTCAGTAATTCAGCAAGAGTTGTTGCAGCAGTCCGCCGAGATGTACCCCATCAGCCAGCTTTCTGTTCTCAGTTTTTCTTGACTCTGTTGCCCAATGGATTCAGGCCTAGGATTCGTGCATACAGCAGAACTGTATACCCCGCGAGCCGCCAAGAATGTTGGCATTTTTGCCACATTATTTTGATTGTTGATTATTCATGCATAAGATGTTGAAGTTCTCACTCCTTTACAGGTTTTGATGCAAAAAAAGGCTAAGTCCGAAGACTGTCGCGAAATCGCGACAAAAAGCAGCATGGAGGGCACAGTTTCAAAACCGTCGCGATATCGCGACATGTCGCGTTATCGCGGGTCTGTTGAGGAGAGAGAAGTCAAAAGCAAAGGTGTCGCGAAATCGCGACCTGTCACAGTTTCGCGGCGCAAAAGGCAGAAAAGGGCTAAGCAGCAAAGTTGTCGCGATATCGCGACGTGTTGGAATTTCACGGTCAAAATGGTCAACGGAGGCAGCGTAGCAAAACCGTCGCGAAATCGCGACATGTCGCGTTTTCGCGACTTACAATGGCCATGGAGTATAGTGAGAGAAAAGGTCGCGAAATCGTGACATAACTAAGCAAAGGGTGATGACAATAAACTTTGTAGCGATATCGCGACAGAATAATGAACAAGGCACAAAAGGCAAAAGACGTCGCGAAATCGCGACGTGTTGCGTGGTCGCGGTAAAGTGGAAACAGAAAGCATAAGGCATGAAAGGCGTCGCAATTTCGCGACATTTGTGGAGATGAAGTCCAGCAACATGGAAACGTCGCGATTTCGTGACATATTGGGGCGGAAGGACCAAGTGCAGAAAATTGTAGCGATTTCGCGACATGTCGCGTTCTCGCAAAGAGGAAGCAAAGAGGCAGCCAGATTGTACGGAACGTCGCGATTTCGCGACATGACGAATTTTCGCGGTCAAAAGCAGTAAAGTCCAAGGAGATAGAACCTATCGCGATTTCGCGACATGATGGAGATTAACGAACCACTTGAGGCAAGAGTGTCATGTTTTCGCGGGTTAGAAGCAGGACCGTACAGGATGGATGAAAATTGTCGCGAAATCGCGATATGTCGGATTTTCGCGACTTAGAAGAGAAGATTGAGCAACGGGAGATAGTGTAGCGATTCGCGACCTTGTCGCGTTTTCGGGTTCGAAGCTAGAAGAGAGACAACATGCGATGAGAGAACGGTAGTGAAATCGCGCCTTGTCACATTTTCACGGAAACAGAGCGGAGAAAGAGCAGAATGGTACGGAACGTCGCGATTTCGCGACGCGTTGCGTTTTTGCGAGCTAAGGTAGCGAAGGAGACAAAGGAGCCGAATACGTCGCGATTTCGCGACATGGATGGTTTTCGCGGTTCCAAAGTGACAAAGTGTACGGAGCAGAGATACGTCACGATTTCGCGACATGTCGCGTTTTCGCGACCTGTTACAGTTTCACGCCGAAAGCAGTTCAAACGGCCCGATGAAGTTTTGCGATTTCCAACGATTAAAAGCACTCCAGAATTAAATGTTTTGTTGCTTTCCAATGCGAGCAAGGTAGAAGAACGTGTCCAAGCCACCAGAATTAAAGACTTCCATTATTCAAAGCTGTTGTTCGTGATTTTTCTAACGGTTCAAGCATGTTTCAAGAACGACCATTTAATGAAGACGATCGACTCCTTGTTTCATTCAATTTCTGGTTTCTCCGAGGCTGGTTTAAGGGGATCATTTCCTTGTTTCTGTTGCACATTTTGTAGATCTCGAGGAAGTTCGTTGCATATTTTTAATGTTGTAAAGAAGCAAGACTTCTATATAAATCAATGTAGATCTCAGAAAAAGGGATCGGGAGTTTGAGAGACATGTTGCATGAAAGCTTTCAAGTTCTTTGCATGAATGAAAGATATTTGGCCTCTGATTTTGCAAGCGTCTTTCTAATGATTTCCTTCTATTTCATGCATTTCTCAGTTATGCTCGTCTTTCTAATCTGCTGTTAGATTTCAATTCTGCATCTGAGTTTGAATATTGCAAATGAGGAAGTGAGTTCTGGAATGCAATCTTGAAGGTTGTCTGCGCAAGGTCGTAAGTGGATTATGTTGTATTCTATTATTATATGTTGTTCATACGCTTGAGGTTAAATTCTTGCTGAGTTTCTTTCCCCGATCATATAAATTCGGCCTTAGCCATATTTCCCATCTCTTTCCGTGTATTTCCCGTTTCTTTCTGCACATTTATAATTCCTTTCCAGTAACTTTAGTCTTAATCAAGCTTAGAAATAGTAAGGGAACCAGCCCTCTCTGGAGATTGGTCTGGGAGACATTTCTTTCTCCCGACCTTTCAATGTTGGCCGGGTCTAGGGTGCATAGACATAGAAAATCCTTTCCTGTGGCAGATTCGTGACCAACATGAACTCACTACACTTGGGAGGAGTGAGCAATTTAGCCAATTTTGGTAAAAGGGAGCCTCAACGAGAAGCAGAGCAACCAAATCTGGAAGTATATACAAGTACACAAGACCGATGATCCGACTTCTCGAGTCAAAGCTAACAACAGAGTAAAGAAACACAGAATCTTAGTGACAGCCCCAAGCAATGATGCATGCAACCGAAAGGAAAAATAGCCCGGGCACACCCACCTAACATAAAGACCCTGTAATCACAAGCCAAGGACAACAACTAGAACACCAAAAAGAGCAGAGAGAAAAGTCAACATCAGGGTATACCGACTAGACCGAGTTTAAAAAACTGGGTTACCAGATGAAGAACAAAGGGAGAGCTACCTCCTGAAACCCAGTTAAAACCACCCAGGCCTAGAAAATATAGGAGGCTAAGTTCTACTTCGAAGGCTCATGCCCCCGAGCCCCCCACATGGGGGGCCAAGGAGGGCTGCTAGCCCCCCATCCCCCCTAGTAAAGGCTGCTACCGTTGCCCTAGACCCCACCCATTATGTAGAGGTGTATAGTTTTGTACTATCTTTTCTCTATGAGGCACAGCATTTAAGGCACTATCTTAAAATCTTCATAGGAGCGGTCATGGATATGAGGGCATTAATGGAAAGAGATCTCTACGACAGATTTCTAGCATGGGTGACAAGACCTCATCTCCAGCAACGCCAAACCTTGCATCCTCAGGATTGCACACCATCATTACGGAGTACCCTGGGTAGGAATTTTGAATCTCAAAAGGGGAAAGGCTCCAAATGTAACTTATAAATATGTGTACTACTTCTCATTGTAATAATGGAAAGCCATTCGTTCTTCTAAGGGGTGCTTTCCTTCATTCTCTCCTATGTATCGGCTTGGCTCAAGCCTTGCATAGACGACCGAGTAGTTTTCAAACCTCTTCTATCTGCATGTATGCAACTTGGAGTTCACAATAACAAGAATTTGTGACTACTTATGAAATCGTTGTCCTAGTTCTGGTGTGGGTGTTTTTTTTTATTGCATGTTCTTGGAGGGACCTGTGTTCCTCATGCACTGTTGGCCGCTGCGCATGTGTTCACTTCAACCCACCGTGGCACAAAGGCTCTTATTAGATCTTTGGGGTATCGCCACTTGTAGGTAGGCTAGTTAGGATTTGCCGCTTTCATTTTATTGCTTCCTTTCTTTCCCCTTTTCCTTAAAGACGAACCCAATAGAGTAGGACTAGTGTAGGAAGGAGAGACGAAGCATTGAAGATCACATCCAACAAGGAGCCGACCTTGGTAAAAAATCTCGGAGGTTGTCTCAAGGAGCCACAGCCCATGCTCTCTTGGATTTTCCAAGACTGGTGCCCCTCACGATGCGAAGGGCACTGGACACACCCGCTCGGGAGAGACAAAGCTCAAACTGCAACTACGGGGGTCGCGGCACCCGGGGCTCAAGGGTCCTTTCTGGCCCCCAACAGAACCAATTGGTTGTTTGTGTACTGAATACAAGTATTGAATTGAAAGTATCCAATTTAATAGGCATAGTAGCAGAGCTATATGCAACAGTAAGAGAGCTGGTGTGGACAAGAAGAGTGGAGGAGCTGCAATGCCAATTGGAAGCAGCACAAATAAGGAGGGACCAATACATTGACCGAACAATCTTAATGATAGATGTCGGGAAGAAACCAATGCTGATCCACATTGAGTTGCTGAACCATAAGTTGACATAAGTAATCATAGATGAAAGTTCAAGTGTGAACATATTGCCCAAGAAGGAATGGAAAGACTTGGGGGCATCATTCTTGTGGTCTCCCAATTTTCGGTTGTATGACACAGACTAGTACGGAATAGAGATGAAGGGAGTATTGATTGCACAAAAAGTAAAGATCATTGATCAAGTGTTCATCATGGACTTTGTGGTGATTGCTATGCAAAAACCAACCTATGATGTGTTGACAGGACACAAGTGGCTATGCACGACAAAAGTAAACCACAATTGGGGGAAGGATCACTTGATGTTTAAGAAGGGCCAGCAAAAGTATGTGATTAATTTGAAGAATCAGCCTGTATGTGAGGAATGGGTGACATCCAATGAGTCTAGTAGTTCATCATCAGAGGATGAGAATGGATACGAATCGAATGGAGTGTTGGAGTTGGAGTGCACGAAAGACGAGGAGCACTCTGATAGTGGACTTCTACATTGGCAAATGGAAGACTACGAAGTTTATCACCAACCTGCATGTGTCTCAAAGCAAAAGGAGAAAGCCAAGATGAACCATCACACAGTGTATATGAGATCAGTGAATGCAGTCAGGATACTAAGTCTGCAGCCAAGGTCGAAGAGGAGAAGTGGACTTTTACACGAAATTTTGCATAGTGTAGGTGATGCATTGATTGATGAAAAGCTAGCAAACCCAATTGGTGTGGCAGAAGTGACAAAAGAGCCTGACACCATATAGTATGAAGGATTGAAGATGGTGTAGGTAAACCTCGATGAAGGTGATGAAGAAAAGATGATCCATTGCAAGGGCAATTGGGATCCAGTTTTGAAAGTAGCAGCTTTCAAAATCTTTATGCAATACAAGGAGGTACTTGCATGCACTTATAAAGATTTCAAATGGATTCCGCATGAACTGTGTGTGAATCCAATTCCATTGGTTCCAGGTGCACAACCAATGAGAAGGCCATACAAAATGAACCCAAAGTATGCGGCTTTAGTCAATGCAGAAATCCAAAAGATGTTGGATGCTAGGATAATTCAAGGTGACTGTAAGTGAGTGTGTCACCAACTGTTGTAAGTTTGAAGAAAGAAAGCAATCAAATCCACATCTACATCGATTTCCAAATTTTGAATGCAGTGACTATTAAAGATCCCTTCTCTATACCATTTACTAATTTGATTTTGGAGGAGGTGGTAGGACACAAGATCTATTCATTCTTGGATGGATTCTTGGGCTATAATCAAATCAATATCGCCAAAGAAGTAATGTTGAAGACCATTTTTGTAGTAGAAAACATTTATGCATACAATCGAATGCCTTTCGGTTTGTGCCATGCCCCTGCCACATTCAACGAATAATTATGAATATTTTTAACGAATGTCCAGGGGCAAGTTCAAAGGATTTTTGGACAATTGGTCGTTGTATGGGAAGAAGGACAAGCATTTGAAGGCATTGGAGGAATGCATGAAGTTGTGTATGAATGCTCGATTGTCCTTGAACCCAAAGAAGTGCAAGTTGTTGGTATCATATGGAAAACTACTTGGGCATGTTGTATGTAAAGAGGGTTTGAAGACCGATCCTAATAAGGCACAAGTCATGATGAACATGGAAGATCCATATGATGTGAGTTCGTTGAAGTCTTTTTTGGGATATGTCGGGTATTATCGGTGCTTCATCAAAAACTTCACACAAGTTCCACAGCCTCTAGATGTGTTGATATGCAAGAATGTTTCTTTTCGATGGATGGAGAAGCATCAAAAGGCCTTCGAGGAGTTGAAGGCAAAGTTGGTTTGCGCATCCATTCTTGTATTTCCAGATTGGGAGAAAGAGTTCCATGTTCATGTCGATGCATCCAATTTGACAATTGGATGTGGGTTGGCATAGGAGGGGCAGTATAGGTTGGATCAGCCCATAAATTTTTCAAGTCGGTTGTTGTCCCATTCAGAAAAAAATTACAGCACTACAGAGCGAGAAGCTTTGGGAATGGTGTATCCGATGTAGACAGGGGTGAGTACATTCCGAGATGAGGGAATGATGATGATCCAGAAGGACTAACAGTTAAGCATACAATATTCTGAGTCTAGACGTCAGAGAGATCGGATGTCTAAGTGCAAGGACTAGACGTCAAGGGCTAAACGTCTGGAACAGTCTGGTTTACCCGTCTGGGACTTAGACATCAGGGAGATTCAATATAGACGTCTAAGGGTAGATGTCTAGAGTTAGCTTAATCCACACGTCAGACAGCTCGATTAGACGTCAGGTCAGATGTCATGCTCCAGAAGTTAGACGTCGGGGGTGCAGGGCTAGGCGGCTTAGGGGTCAGACGTCTGGTCTAAGATCTAGACGTTTTGAAAGTTGGTTCATCGGATAGATGGATAGATTTTTCGAATGACGGGTAGGTCAGACAGCAAGGCTAGACATCTAAGGGCTTCGTCCTCCAGTCTTCAGCACCTGCAATCACGAGAATAACATGTCTCGTCCTCCAATAATGATCACAACCTGCAACACAACCTATCAAACATTCCTGCAACACAACCTATCAAACATTCCTGCAACACACTCGTCAAGATAATCCTACAATACAATCTGCAATCTTCACCAAATCACACGCAAAACAAGTACTTCGCACAACAGTTTTGGCATTATGAACAAGTAGATACAGATATCCATACAAAATGAATGGGGGGTATATATAGGAGAGCAAAGTAGTTATTGCAATTACTTGCTCCAACCGTCCAACTATTTTCCCCTCAATTACTTGCTTTAGACGTCTAATTACAGCCTGTTAGACGTCTAACTAACCAAACGATTAATCCAAACGTCTAACTAATCAGCCTCTTAACAACATGACGGTTGTTTTGTCTTCTAGTGCATTTTCTACGTAATCAAGCCATATTCATTGATTGGCTGATTTTACAACATTAAACCTTCATCATATAACAAAATTACATTCCCAAAATTGTTATATACAATCAAAATTGTAGGACATTATCATCAGTCAGTTCTTATGATCTGTTTTGCTTAGAACTGTTGTCTACATCTATCCTCCCCTTTGAAGAAGTCGATGTCCTCAGCGACTTTCTCCGCTCAGTTTGAGGAGTTTCAGCATTGGTGGGCACTGGTGTTTGTGGATTGGCAGCTTGAAACACTTTCTCATATTCCTGTAGCTGAGCCTGCATGCTCTCGCGTTCCTCCTTGGGCCTCTTGGAATAGTTAAAAAATTTGGCCCATTCCACTCCCAAGGCGTTAGCACGATCTTCAGTTTGCTTGATACTGGATAACAGGTCAGCCTCCCTTTTCAGGAAAATCTCTTTTAGGCGTTGTTCTGACACTGATGAAGAGGGAGTAGCTTTCTGTGCTAACTGCTATTGCAAGGTTGCCTCCTGCTGTTGTGCTTGGTGCATTTCTTCCCTCAAGGCTGCCTGTTCTTGTTGCCAACTCTTCTTTTCCTTTTTTCAGGCGAGCTCCTGTTGACTCTTTTGAGCTGCCAATGTTTTCGTTTGTTTAATTAACAGTTCCTTTGTACTTTTAAGCTATGAGACGTCATCTTCCAACTGAGAAATTTGTTGGTCCTTTTCCTCTAGTTGGGTGGTCAGGTTCTGTAAATTCCGTGTTGTTAGTCCCCGAATATGCTGCTGAACTTCATCCATCCATGCCATTCCTTCCTCCAAGAGTTTATCCTTTCCTTCCAAGGCTTCATTGACAGTTTGCAATTCACTTTCGACTGCCTGCTTTGCTGAATGCAAACATTTAATCCCTTCTCCAAGCCAACCCAACAAATGTGCAAGGAAGTTCAGCTGAGTATATATTGGCAGTAATTCCGGCACTAACTCCACTTATGAGCCTTGCTCCACAGGATGCTGAGGAGGATTAATGTTGTGGCCGCAGACATACACCTGCATTGTCTCCAGATAGAGGTTGGGCATCTTTTCAGGCAAGCGCTCAATGCCCTCCATAGTTGTCAAGGTGGTAGTGGGCAGTGACCAGGGCTGAGACATGTATATGCAAGAAATATCATTACACCAAGGACCTTGTGCCGCCCACTTGACCAATCGGTCCAATTCTTCCTCTATCATTCCTTGCCACTTCTTCCATTGGCCCATACATGCAATGTCAAACTGCAAGCGTAAGCTATCCATGATTTCCCCCAATTGTGAGAAACAAGTTACTGCTTGTTGATCCATAGAATCTAATGGATCCATAAAGTTGGGCACTCGTACAAGGAAATATTTGGACCATGTGTCCCTTTGTTTCTCCTCCTGTTCTACCTCCTTCCCCTTTTTTGAGAGGTCCACAGTCTTCTTTTCTGTCTTCCCTGTGGTTACTGCAGACTGCATTGGAGCCTAGCTGCTCTGGCCTTCCTACTCCACCAAATGTTGAGAATCAGTTATTTGTGGGAGTTGTTCCCCTTCACCTGCGTTGGTCTCAGTTTCCCTCAAGACCTCTACCTCCTCTACAATGATGGGCTTTTCTGCCTTAGGTGTCGGGTTTCTCGTATCCGGGGGTGGTATGCCCTCTTCTACCACGAGGGTGGTACTTACTCCTGGATTACTTATGTCGGCTGATCCCTGAACTCCGTTTGCGACTAACATCTCTTCAAGTGAAAATGCGCTCAATGTTGCCGCTAATGTGGTTGGTCTTGCCAAAGATTCCCCAATTGGTTTGGGTGAACCTGCACGAGCCCAAAATTCAGCCTCTGCCAGATAATCATTGGGTCCAATCTGTACAGCCGTGCTGGATCCGGCTGCAGGGTTATGGAGAACTGAGGGGATAGCAAAATCTACTTCCTCCCTATGTACTGTCGATTGCCGCTCCAGAGCGCGAGTTGCCTCCAAGTTTTGTGCTATCTTCTGCAATGCTTCTTGAGAGAATGTTGGGGGTGGTTCATCAAATCGCCCTTTCTTTTTCTTTCGTTTGGGCTCTTCTGGTGATTGGGCAACCTTCTGTTTTTTGAACTCTTTTTCCCCGACTTGTGCTAGTATAGTTATCCTCCCTATCTAAGGCAACCACTAGTTTCTCTTAGCGTGGCTTATGAGATATCTACTTCACCCGAGCCTTCTTGACTGGTGTCAACTTCTTTACTGGTTGAGCATCCTTCCACCGATAGATGGATGGTGCTAAATCCGGTAACTTCTTCGGAGGATCGAAGTCTGGGATCTGTACTCCTGCCCTAGTGGCTAAATCCAAAAGCAAACCAATGGCGTAAAATGCCATAGAGAATTTCTTCGTTGTTCGCATCAGGAAAATCTGAATACGAAGCAACAAGTGTGTTGCCCAGTCATAGGCTATTCCCTGCTCTATCCCCTGCAAGTACGGAAATAGCCAAATAGAGAGATCTGAACTGCGTTGCTCCCCTAACAATCTGGCCATGATAACATTCATTATAACTTCCAATATGATGTTCTGCAGTTGCGTCTGTTTGATTCCTCTTCCGCCATGAGTATTTAACATAGTATTCACCTCTTCCTTCATATTTGTGACACTCGTGATTAATTTCGACGTTTTCTTTGGATCCACTATTTCATTGACCATTGGTTTGCCCTTCCTGGGAAGTCCAAATGCGCGTTGAAACGTTGTGGGAGAGAAATCAACAACCAAAGTGTAATCCCCTACTTGCACTAGGCTGATGTTCTTTACTTCATCATATGTTTCCAACATATGCAACAAATACCCTTTGAAAAATTCCTTCTCAAAGTTAGGAGCTTGCAAAAATGAAGTGCACTCTTGCTTCTTTGATTTTTGCTCTAGTTGGATTGTCTGCTGGTGTCTCTGCCCACCATTGACGACAATAATCACCTGTCGGGCATGTCCAGGTAATTTTGTCAACTGAAATTGGTGCTTTGCTACTTTGTTGGGCTTCCCTGTTTTTTCGAGTGGCAATCTCAGCTGCTTCTCGTCGACTCCAAGCCTGTCCTTTCTCTGGACTTTCAATCTATCTACACATCTCATGCTCCTGTTGATGCCGCAATTTTTTAGCTACTACCGACTCAAGTTCTAGTTCTGACCAGATTGGAACTTTGCCAAATTTTTGGTGGCTCATCTTTGTCCTCACAAGTTTTCCTCTGTTTCTCGGCTTCAGACGTAACCCAATGCTCTTGGACGTCAGATGTCTCCTCCTAGATGTCAACTGTCTATGTCTCTCAGCTAGACGTCATCTCCGTTTGCATCGCCAAGCTAGACGTCAACCTCTTGTCATATGTCGGCTCCTCCAGCTAGACGTCAACTAGCCGTCAGACGTCGGCTCCTCCCGGCTAGACGTCGGCTCCTCCTGGCTAGACGTCGGCTCCTCCCAGCTAGACATCAACTAGTCGTCAAACGTCTGCGCATTTCTCCTAGAGATCTTCTACTCGTCGGACATCTTCTCTTTTCTCCTAGACATCTTCTACTCATCGGACATCTGCTCTTTTCTCCTAGACGTCTTCCTCAAATACCATAATCGCTTGTAATCGATTGGTTTGGAGATTTTTTCTTGCACTTGCACAAAAAAATTTATTTCTTCACAAAGTTGATGACAACCAAGTCTTTCTTTGACGTATGGCGTCTTCCTTAAAAATTTTGGTACGCGACGAACCGTTCTCCACACCAACCTATGTGTCTGCGCTTCCCTTCGCTCTTCTTCGCCTCCTGCACAATTGAAAACGTATTGCACAATGCTCACCCCTCCTCCATTTATAGTTGCTCTGCCGCCCATGCAACCGTTTTCTAACCACCACCTAGCAACCGCTCGTTTGCATGCACGCCACGTCGCTCATGTGAGACGTCTAGGTTTTATTTTGTCTTTTTCCTTTTTGTCTTTTTATTTTATTTTTATATTTTTTCAAAATTTCTTTTGCGCCTTGCGTTTTTTTCTCAACGTCGTCGGGTAAAACGCATGGCCAAGCCAATACATATTTCTAATGTATCCGACGTGTTATCATTCTGATGACGCCTACTACTTCCAAAGTTGCTAAAGTTGTCATCATCGTCGATTTCTGTTTCTTCTGTCTGCTGACGTCTTCGGCGATTATTTCGTCTCTGGGGAGTTTCTGGTCGCGACTGTTGTGGACGTCTTGTGGTACTTCTTGGCCCAATACCCAAGTCTGGCCGTTCTTCATCTTTCGGCTGATGTCGGGTTCTCGACCTACAAGTCTAGTAATTATATGTTCATCGTCTGCTACTGTTAGCATCTTGTTGGCTTCTCTCAGCTGCTAGATGTGTTTGTTCCATCCATTCCTCTACCAAGCGGATTTCCCTCTCTTCTAGGTTATCATTATTTTGATCCAGGCGTTCAACTACATCCTCTAAGCGTCTGCTAGCAAGGTTTAGATGTGTATTTTCATCCTCTGGATGGGTAGGCTCTTCCTCCCATGCAATTTGTTCCGTACTTCCGTCGTATCGTCGGATGATTATGCAGTCATCTAAGTAGTGAAACATATCCCCTTCGTGTCCCGGTTTATCAAGTACATTATGATTGGGTTGTTGTTGCCTTCGCTATCCGCTATTCCGATAGGGTCGTCCTGCTCTTTGGCCTCTTCCTCGGGCTCCATTATTCCGTGCAACTGCCCTTTCTTGATCCCTTTGTTCTGGATTAAAGTTTTTGTTCCAGGTTCCTCTTCTCCCGCGAACCTGGTTACCGTGTCCTTGGCCTCTTTCCGATCGAATCTCCCTAGTGTTGGGCTATCTTCCTCCCAACTACTCGAGATACGGTCGGTCCTTCAGTCGTTCCTGACGACGTCTTCGGTTCCTATGAGCTCGCTGAGACGGACCTATTGGTCTATCCTCCGGAGCACGTAGCGATGGGTTAACTGGGACTATATCCACGGATAGGCCTTGCGTCTCAACCAGTGGACTAGTCGACCTAGAGGTACCCAGAGGTGAATTTCTCCCTCTCTGGCTACCGGGATGGAGGTTAACCACACTCCTCCCTTGGTCGGGTAAATTTTGGTCACCTAGCAGTTCTGATGAACTACCAGGATCCCGCGAAATACCTCTATTTCGGGTTTCATCTATGAGTTCTTCCCGAGAGTTCCACTTTGCTTGTCTCTGATTTTTAGGTGTCAGTTGATGTAGGATTCACAATCTTCTATCAGCTCTTATTATCCTCCGTCGCCATCTTGCCTCCTCAAAGCATCGTTGAGGTGCACATTGGGTTAAGGCCAATTGGTACTGATTCGAGAAATTTGAATCTGTACTCAAATCATTTCCTTCCCCTGTTGGGGTCCTGGGCCAATTGGAGGTTTCGTGAACCCTTCGTTCCAGTCTTCTAACTTCTCTCCTATGTCGTCTAAGGTCTGTTGTTGCCAACCAATACATTGCTGCTGTTTGGCGTTCATTTGGACGTTGCATCGCTGTCTCATATGGGGTTTTGTACCGACGTGGTGCTGACAGTCCTAATGCTTCATCTGTACTTGTCTCGGAATTATTCCCTCTCGAAATCTCTTCTGAGGAACCCTTGTTACCCATTATTTGGACTGCTTCCTCGAATCGAACCCTTGGTTGTTGATTGTTGGCCTGGTTTTGTGGACTTCTCCTAGGGCTTGCTTGAGGTATGTCAAGATTGAATGGTTGGTTTTCACTGCTGCTTGATTTGTCCAACCATCTTGTTTTTGGTTCCTCTGGTGTTGTTCGAACATCCCTCCATATGATTGCTGCCATTTCTTCTCTGCTCATTTGATGATTTGCAGTTGAACATTTTCCTGCTTCCCATACCCTAGGCCTTTCTAATGATTCCCTTCTTTCTTAGGGGTTCACAACTAGTGCAACGGTGCCAAATGTAGACAGGGATGAGTACATTCCTAAGATGAGGGAATGATGATGATCCAGAAGGACTAACAGTTAAGCATACAATATTCTGAGTCTAGACGTCAGAGAGATTGGACGTCTGAGCGCAAGGACTAGATGTCATGGGCTAAACGTCTAGAACATTCTGGTTTTCCCGGCTAGGACTTAAACGTCAGGGAGATTCAGTGTAGACGTCTAGGGTCAGCTTAATCCACACATCAGTCAGCTCAGTTAGACGTCAGGTCAGACGTCATGCTCCAGATGTTAGACGTCGAGGGTGCAGGGCTAGACGGTTTAGGGGTCAGAGGTTTGGTCTATGATCTAGATGTCTCGACAATTGGTTCGTCGGATAAACGGATAGACTTGTCAGATGATGGGTAGGTCAGACAGCAAGGCTAGACATCTAAGGGCTTTGTCCTCCAGTCTTCAGCACATGCAATCACGAGAATAACACATCTCGTCCTCCAATAAGGATCACAACCTACAACACAACCTATCAAACATTCCTGCAACACACTCGTCAAGATAATCCTGCAATACAATTTGCAATCTTCACCAAATCACAGGCAGAACAAGTACTTCGCACAACAATTTTAGCATTATGAACAAGTAGATACAGATATCCATACAAAATGAATGAGAGGTATATATAGGAGGTCAAAGTAGTTATTGCAACAACTTGCTCCAACCGTCCAACTGTTTTCCCCTTAACTACTTGCTTTAGATGTCTAATTACAGCCTGTTAGACGTCTAACTAACCAGACATCTAATCCAGATGTCTGACTAATCAAACCTCTTAACAACACGACGGTTGTTTTGTCTTCTAGTGCATTTTCTACGTAATCAAGCCATATTCATTGATTGGCTGATTTTACAACATTAAACCTTCATCATATAACAAAATTACATTCCCAAACTTGTTATATACAATCAAAATTGTAGGACATTATCATCAGTCAGTTCTTATGATATGTTTTACTTAGAACTGTTGTCTACATCCGGTGCAAAATTTCAGACATTATTTACTCATCAATCCTTCTACTTTCTATGTGGATCATCAAGCATTGTTGTATTTGATCAACAAACCAACTATTCATGGACGAGTTAGCAAGTGGCTTGTCATATTGAGGGAATTCATGTTTCGAGTGGTAGTCAGACCAAGGAAGAAGCATGTTATAGCAAATTAGTTGTCAAGGACTCGCTCGGAGAGCCTGCCAAAGGAGGAGTGTCGAATGAATTTTCGGAACCTCGTGTGTTTGCAATTACTATGGTACTATTGTGGTACAAGTTTGTGGGCGGATACTTGTTGACAGGAGAGTTGTTGAAGGAGTTGACAACAACCGAGAAGAAGATTAATTGTGAAATTAGCACCATTTAAATTGATAGCTAGATTGTTATACAAGATCAGACATTATGGAGTATTGTAGAGGTGTGTAATGGATAAGGAAGTGAATGCAGCATTGAAGGAAGGTTACAAGGAGCTAGCAAGAGGGCACATGGGACCAAATGCAACCACAAGGAAGGTGCTTCTAGCAGGGCTGTGGTGGCCCACCCGCTATCATGATGTGAAGGAGTTTGTGACTGCATACGATACATGCCAAAGATCTAGGAAGTTGTTGAGGAGGGACTTCATACCAGTGCACCTGTCACAGCCGCAAGAATTTTTTGAGAGATGGGGCCTCGATTTTGTCGGACCATTGAAGACCAACAAAATATGTAGATACATTGTGGTAGCTACTAAATATTTGACAAAATGGATCGAGGCAAGGGTGTTGCCTGACAATTCCGAAATAGCACTGCATGTTTCTTGTATCAGCAAGTGATTACAAGATTTGGCATACCTCTTTAGTTGACAAGTGATCACAGAGAACACTTTGCCAATGAGATTATTCAGAAATTGAGCATAGAATTTAAGGTCCTACATTTGTTATCTAGTCCATATTAGCCCAGAGCAAATGGGCAAGCGGAAGCAACAAACAAGGTCTTGATCTCAATAATTTATAAGATATGTGGAATTGAAGATGTTGATTGGGAGGAGAGATTGCCAGCGGTCTTGTGGGTATAGAGGACTACTTTTAAGCTAACAACGAATCACACTCCATTCTAGATGATGTATGGTTAAGAAGCAGTTGTGTTGGCGGATTTTCTGGTATCGAGTCTGAGAGTGGCGGTTCACAACCGTCTAGGTGACCAGGAGAACCTGGTGGAGAGGCTAACGACACTCATCATGTTGGATGAGAAGAGAGTGATGGCTCAATGGGCTACAAAGTTTGCCCAGTGTTGTAGAAAGTTGTGGCATGACAAGCACCCAAGGAAGATGAATTTGAAGCCAGGTAAATTAGTTCTGAAATATAACGATAAGAGAGAAATCAAGCCAGACAAGTTGAGGAATTATCGCTTGGACCCTTCCAAGTGGACGAAGTAATGAGTAATGGCACAATAAGATTGAAAAAAATGGATAGGACATGGTGCCCTACGACAGTTAAAGGTTCAAAGTTCAAGTCGTATAAAATGCAAGCACAATTTAAAATGGTAAATTTTGAACCAACTGACGAAGGAACAAGTATAGGAAGACTGATAGTGGCACCAAGTCATCCCTCGGGATCCTTTGAAAGAATCTCGATCCAGGAGGTTGGGGAGTCAAGTCTTACTAAGGAAGACGGTATAGTAGAAAGCAATGACTTAGATAATGAACTTGCAGAGTAGCTAGCTTGGTTGTACAAAAAGGAGAACACAAGTAGGCAAGAATGGAATGTGCAGCCCATGATCAAACAAAAGGAATTGCAGCCTCAATCTACAAAACGTAGAAGGATTCGAGTGCATGTCAGATTTCTAGACATAGAAGAGGAAGAACGATTGAGATCACTGAATGAAGAAAACATACAAAGGATGGCGGCGGTGTATGTTGAGCAAGGAGAACCACCAAAATAGGAGCCTCAGAGTGAGGAGAGTGAGTATGAAGGAATGAGTTTGCTTGAAACTTTTGGTCATGCACAATACAGAATGAGACAAGAAAAGTTGCATGAGCAAAGTGAGCAACTGAATAATCCAACTGCAGAGTTAAGGAGACGACGCACATGAGAATTGTTGAGGATGCAACAAGATATTCAAGCAATGAGTAGGAGAAGTTTTTTTTGGAAATGGAACATGTCCAAAGTAGACTCTTTGACGTAAGCAACAAACAAGAAAGTGTTCGAAGTTACTAATGTTTGTGTAGAGAAAGTTGAGTTTTTGGAGATAGACTACCAATTTAGCAAGAAGACCTACTACAAGTGAGGTAGAATGGAGAGACATACATGAAGTAGCATTGCTAAGCAAGGGAGGAAAAGTTGGGAACTTGAAATAAGAGTCAAGTAGTGTATCCTTAACAAGTTATAGTAGTAATGAAGAGGAGTGGAGCAGTGATAGCTCTCGCTTGGAACTTGGAAGAAGAGTAAGGAGGAAAACACCATGAAGATATCAAGTCACCCAACCCACAAGCAATGGGGATGAATAGCAGCAGCTAACTCTTGGCCGAAATGCCTTCGATGCAGGTAGGCGAACGAGTTGGAGAAATCCAGATTTGTCAAACTTGAATGCTTTCTTGGGAAGTCAAAGCAGCCTACAAGGACTACCAGATGACCCAAGGCGTGCTTACAAACTAGGCAATTCAGGCAATCTGGGAGGGCCATCATGACCCTTAGGCTATTTGGATTTGCCAAGCCAAGGGAGGAGGACGTCTAGCTTTTTTCTTGATCGTCTAAGGGGAATTTTTTTTTCCTTAGACTACCCCTAGGCCATATAGCCAATAGGGTGGGCCATTTGGGCCACCCATTGGCCATTTTGGAGATAGGAGACCCTAGACAACCCTCGAACCGTCTGAGATGAGGGCTAGGCCATCAAGAGTCACTAAAGGTCGTTCGAGAGGTAGGAATGAGATATTAAGTGCAACCGTGCCATCCCAAGAACAAGTTCTACTAGCAACAGTATCAAGGTCATCAAGTAGAGATGAAATGGAAGGAAGAAGGGTCGGGCTATCCGAAGGAAGTACTACTAGAACATCAGTTGGCAAACAAAATGAAGGATTTGAACTCGAGCCCAAAAGACCATCCTGAAGGAGCCAACGATGGAGAAGGCAATCAAGATGAGGTAGTGAGTAGCCACTCAAGTTGTATGGAGCAGAAAATTAGACCACAACGACAACCGGTTAGAAAAGGCCATCTAGGTCAGCAGTCAAGGTCGTCCAGATAGAGGAGTTGTCAAGAAGAATAAGCAAAGGCCCTAATAGGACAACCAAGCGAGTTGTCTGGCCACTTGGGTCGTACACACAAGGCAGAGGGAAAATTAGATTATGGTCATACAATGGACAAAGTGCAAAATAAGCATCTGCAAGGTGATAAAAACAAAGTGCCATAGCCACAAATTGAAAATGCGGTATCTGAAGTCAGAGTGAGTTGCGGTGTACAATGAACATGATCATGTCCAGACTATTCAATGAGCAAAGAGCCTTGGAGATGCCCACTTGGCTCATACCTTACATGGAAGGAATCATGGCCGGAGAGCAGAATGATTGGGCTACCTTTCTATCATATCGTATTCATTATTTTTTGATGTAGTACAAGAAGAATTTTTCAATGGCTTTCAATGCAATTGCCTTGATTTTGGATGCGTTTTCACAAGAGAAGATTTAGTTTCTAGGGCTGAATCCTCCACAATATTCTAGAGCATGCACTTATAATTTTCCGTAGGGTACATGTTGCCCATTGATGAAAGGCAGTACCCTGGGGAAGAAGAAAAGAGTGCATCAAAGAAGAGGAAGGCACAAGAAGTATTAGGAGATGAGAGGAATGTTGTAGTTGAAGGAAGCGAAGAATTTGATGGAGCTGACCAAATGCCGAGGAATTAGTCAAAAAGGAGAAAAAGCAGAAACAATTGGAGCAGTAGTGGCAGCAAATGAGAGCGCAACTGCAACAACAACCACAGCCTAGGCAGCTGCAACAACAACAACAATTAGCTAGTCAGAGTGCTAAGATGTTCTCTTCAAGACCCCCACAACAGGCCATAAAAAAGAGGACAGTTGGTGGCAATGTGCAAAAAGTGGTGGTAAGTCACCGAACCCAAGAGCACACAATGTCGTAGGATGCGGTGCAAAGGGGAACTCCAGCACAACCAGGGAGCCAGATTGTGCAAGGAGGCACTACAGGTGCCATTGTGGGTACTAGAGGAGTGGCTTCAAGTAAAGGTTGTCATTGCTGGACAACAACCAAAGTCAAATGTACCTGTTGCGCATAATGTTCGATGTGCAAAGGAAGCAACACAACAACTTGAAGGAAGAACTACGTACGAAATGATGGTAATTGTAGATGTAGATGAGGAGGTTCATACTACAATAGATGCAGTGGAAGCATCACCCTCACTGGACAAATATCCAGGAGGAGACTTTGTTGGTGATGTTTCAATGCATGTAGATAATGATGATACACCAGAAAATTACAATACGACATTGCTTATACAATATGCAGATGCAGCATATAGATGTGGATCACCTCCGTTGGATGAGGGACCATCGATGGAGTTTACATCTCCAACAACGCAGACTATGACACCAATTTCATCAATGCCAGAGTAGAGTAGGGAGAAAGGAAAACAACCTGCAATAGAGTATAGGTTATGGCAAGAAGGCCAGAGTAGTCAATTTCCAAAGGAAGAACCTAAGAAAGGAGACGGTGGACACAACTGAGAAGACTATTGATGTATAAGGGGAAAAGATTCAGGAAATTCAGAAGGGCAAAGGTAGTCAAACAAAAGATCAACCTAACAGGTCATTGTGGGGAAGATGTTGAGGAGACAACCATCGAGGATGATACGGATATGGAACTGGCAGATGAGGAAACAAGTGAACATTTCAACATAGAAGTGCCAAATTTGAGGAGACCAAAAGTCCATAGGGAAAATATCAATTAACAAGTTGAGCAGATTGTTTGATAGAGTTTGGAGCGATTTCCGAGTGGGATGTGTTGGGGACTGGCGAATATAGCTATTGAGAATGGAATGTGAATTGAGCAAACTGGTGCATTGGGCTCATGATGATAAGCATATGAAGAAGTTTGCATAAATCTATCAGATGCAACCATGGGAGCTAGAAGCTTGTAGTAGCATTATCAATTCGATGTTGGAGATAAAAAACCTACCAAAAAGAACTCAAGTACTCTATGGATATCCACTGCAAATGTATGTTGACAAAGGAAATATGGTGCCTTATCCTGAACTTCTAGGTGTCAAGTATGTGAAGTTGGCACCTGAGTTGGTAAAATTGTATGATAAAATAAACTTTTTGGCCTATCTGATTCAATGGTTAGCAACAGGATTAGAGTCGTTTTCACAGATGGTTTGTAGCCTAAAGCTAAAAGAAATTGGAAGTCAAGTATACATATAATTAAATTTTGTCATTTGAATAAAATTGTAACCTTGTAATATTGCATGAAATAATGTAACAATGAGATGCATACTAATCATGTGTGGATAATTCAAGAAAGGTTGGTTGTCATCTAGTTTATCTTGTAGTTAGGAGGGAAATGAAATAAGATGCAAGACAAATGTAATGAGAAAGAGGTGAGGTATCAAGGTTGGTAGTTTTCAATAACTATCTTCCACCTAGTTTAAATAGACACCCTCATTCAGTTGAGCAAGTACATACAGACACAATGCATACACATTGGGTAGTTTCTATGCATGCCAAGGAAGAAGTTCGTTGGAGGTATTGTACGCACATGATAGTACTGCATAGGAGTGGATATTGTATATGTTGAAGAAGGTATGTTGAGAGAAGTCATATGCTATGTGACTATACAGTCTCATATTTAATGCTATATTTTGTTCATATTTATTCATCATTCTGTCATTGTTCTATGTGTGATATTTGTATGTGTTTATATTGATTGATTAGTGTAGTAGATATAGAAACAAACCATATTATCTTGTATTCTATTCATACAGGGCCATCTGGGCAGTTGCCAAGCCATCCCACGTAGGTGTCAAGCCTTCAGACTTGAAGGCAAGACATCTAGGCTAGTGCCAACCATCTACGGAGTATTGCTAGGTTGTCTGATCTTCAAACTGGGCTGTCTAGACTGCATTGTGCAAGGCCATCGGAGGGAGATTGATGCAGGCCATCTAGCTACATCTAGATAAGTTGTTGAGCAGTTAATCTCATAATTGTTCCTCCAAGTGTGGAATACCACCACCATGCTACATAGAGATCCTTGAGACCCTCCAGTTATCTTTGTAGATCATCTCCTCGAGACTAATACAATTTACCATGCAAGTCACACAACCCATGATCGCCTTTCAATGATAGGACTTGTCAAAACATCCTCCATGCAATTGGTATCAAGTCACTAAGCTGATTAAAAAACAGCTATGCATGTCTCCTATATGCCTCGTAGACATCCTAATTGACAAAAAAGTAGGTAAATCCACCACTCACCTTAAGGAAGTAGTACTAACTTTATTCATCCTTGTCTAATGCCTAGATTTGGTCCTCTAACGATGGGCATCCTTCTCCTTGGTAACAACTAGCTTTTCCTTATATGCGTTTCTTTTCAAAGGCTATTGCTCCTTAACCTTCTAAGGAGACTTCAGTGATCCTACTTGTGCATCAAGTATAGGAAAATTTGCTTGCTGCACTTACTCCTCAAAAGTAGGATTCACCATGCATGGACTATCACCTTCTACATATGATCTGAAACTTAGAGTTTCAAGTTAAGAAATATCATGAAAGAGTGAAATAAAAAATAACAGAGTATATCAAATCAAAACACAAAGATATAAGTAAAATAACAAAATGATTTTATTGCTCAGAAAACAAAGTACAATGCAAGCAATCTCTGAGAAGAGATGTGAGGCTATAACGTTGCATCCATTACTCATGCTTTTAACAGTCAAGGATGCATCTCTCTTTATACAAGAATTGGTGTGTTGGAAGTCCACTGTATCTAATATGGAAGGTCACCCATATAGAAATGTGGTGGTTCACCTTCCATGAGTTAGAAGGTCACCCATATGGAAATATGGTGATTCACCTTCCATGAGTTACAAAGTGCATATTAAATGAAAATTACATATGTATGACTTGTCCTTTTGTGTTTTGTCTTCTACTGACATGTCAACATAGCTACAAATGCATTTTGGCTTCGAAAATCTAAAAATATAAAATTACTATTTTCAGTAAGTATTTTGTTTTGCATTTTTTAGGGTTTCCGGAGTGTTTTCTCCATAAAGTTGTCAGCAACACTGTCTAAGATTGAAATTGTTGTTCTCTCTCTAATCTTTCCAATGTTTCTTGAATAGATCAAAAGAGAGTCCCAAGCACAAAGTTATGCCCCTAACAGTGAGGTTAGGATCAAAAAAAATACATTTTTGGGCATAAAGCCATGCCGCAAAAAGGTCATATGCCTAGATCATTCATTCCCCCCTAAAAAGCAATGGTCCCCAATGCGTAAACTTTTGACATCAGATGCAGGAAATGTTTATTTATCTGATTTTTTGTGAGCCATTCTCCTTGGCGACCAAGAAGTGGACTTCCTTCTTGTGGTCCTGGTTCATGTATCAACAATTTGATCCTCCTCCATTGGTGCTAAACTGTCTGGATTGAGTTCTTCAATGTGCAATTGTTATGATACTATGGAAGTGTCCACCAAAGGTGGATTATAGGGCCTAAGAAGTTCAACATTGAAGATTGAATGCAAACCAATATAAGATGGAAGATTCAATTCAAACGCATTTTCTCCCACCTTCTTGGTGATGGTGTATGGTCCATAACAAAGAGGTCTGATATTCTTATAGGGTCCTACAAGTCTCTCTTTCTGAATATGTAGCCATAACTTATCTCCAACCTTGAATTGATGTGGGACCTGATGTTGGTCATGTTGTTGCTTGTATTTCTGATTTGTCTTTTCTTGCATTCTAATATTTGTCTTGTATCTTGCAAAAAAGAGTAGTACACCAAGGCAAACAAAATATTGGGATGTGGATCCTAAAAACCCCGACTTAGATATTTCCACAGCTGCACCAGATCTTGGGGATGATCAAAGTCCTCCTCATACACCTGTTGTTGAAGGCACAAGAATTGGATCTTCTTTCAGTGTTCGTACTGACTTTGATTAGTTTGAAGATAAAGAACTGATTTTATAGCATATCCCATGTTGTTAGTTTCCATGACAGATATAGCCTAATCTATAAAGGTTGAGCTTTGACATTAGCCATTGTACTCTGTATGAAATTTTAAAATTGTATGTTTTTTTATCCATTTGTAATCTCTTTAAGTCAACTGTCTACAATTTTTTTGTTTTTTAATTATTTTATTTTATTTTTAAAAATATTTAATTAGGAATTTCCTTTGTCATTCCCACATTTCAAATGGTTTGGCAAATTGTGTTTCCTAAGGCATTTCCATTTTGGAAACTTTACCCATTTCCAATGTTTGTGCAACTTAGCTTGTTGGTTACTCAATGAAGGTCCACACTTGAAATACTTATGAATATACTTCTTTGTTAACTATGATTTGTAGCTTCAGCCAAAGATAATATTGAATAAAATTCAAGATCTAGTGTTAGAAATTTATACAAACCGTGTAGATGTTTAGGAGCACACATGATGTAGTGGTTCAGATGTTTAATGGCATACTAGTGTTTTCAATTCAAAAAGTATCTAACTAGGAAGGAACCACTTCAGGATTTGCAAATTTCAAGGAAAAATGCATTGAATAGTGAGAAAACTAAATCTTACACATAAGATAAGGGATGCCTTGTCAGTATTTGCAGCAGAATAAGTGTAACCCTTGGCAGTGGCCCTTAAAAAACGTTTAACCATGTCTGGATAAGCTCTGCAGTCACAGCCAAGCTTCACTAGTTGAACTTTGAGAAAAAAATCTAAAAACTATTGAACCATGAATATGTAACTTACGTGATAGTATCAGGGTGGACAAACACAACTGGAGAGTAACCATAAGGAATCCTACAACACAGAGGACATCACAGGTATTCCTCAAAATTCTTTCAAATTGAAAGATGCCAGAATGGCATTTATCTCACTATGCAAATCATATTCTGCAAGATGCCTCTTTGGTAGCAAGAGAAATGAATAGGCAGAAAACCTTAGCTAAATGAGCACTAGAATAACAGTTTTATTTCTTTTCTTTCATTAAGATAAAGGGGAAGTTATGTACCCATAATCTGCAAGCCTGAATTCATTAAGTTCAATCTTCTTGTGTTTTGCTTCAACCCCTTCCCAAGCTGAAAATATCCACGTTGCATCAGCTTTTCCTGTTACTAGGACATTCCATATTCCTAGTTTATTTGGAGTGACCTCTGTAAACAGGCCTTTCCCTCCATCAGCTTGAATTAAATGCTGAACAATGCGTCCTTCAAAGCGTGCTGCATATGATGCATATGTTCGTCCATCCAGATCTCTTGGCCGTGCAATACCTGATCCTTTCAAAGTAGCTGAAATCCAATCACATCAATGTGCAAATCATCACCATATGTTTCTCCAACTTTTCACGTTATAGGATTGCTGATCAACACACAAGAAAGAAAAGATTGAAGAATGTTTTTCTGAGCATTGAGAGAAAAAGGTTAGTGAGCATTGCTTTCTAGGCAAAATGTGACATAAGCAAAACTCTTCTTGAGTTTTTATCACTTTCCTCCTCTCTTTCTACACAAGGGATTTGCAACTGCTGTACACCTTCATAAATATATGTTGTTCCTATATTTGGCTCATAGACAATACGGTCCATTATTTTCAATAAAATGAAATTATATTCTGTTACATAATTACTACAATTTCATGCAATTATTGGCTAAAATAGTAAATTTCAAGAATAACATTAAGTGTTCAAATCTATCAGATTTTTATTAGGCTTACTACTAGAACAGAGTTGATACAAATATTTGCATTACCAAATAAATAAGATTACTCACCAATTGCGCTTATATCCTCCTGAAGAACAGTAGCAATAGCAACAAGTTTTACTCTGGTTGGACTTGAGGGAGGCAAATGGTGACCAATCACTGTCTCTGATGGACCAAGGCCAAATGCTGACAAAGCACAACAACAAATTTTGCATTTATAAAAATAGTATAACTATTTCAAATTCACATATCTGATTTAGATTTTGAGCTCATAAGTCTCCTGACTTGAAAGCTAGCTTATTGGAGACAACCAAGAACAAAACATTACAGCAGAAAAATTCTCCCACAGGTATAGAAAGCCAGGCGATGGTGATAACAATCCTAGTGGGAATCATCCCATCCCTGCTCAAGCAAAAACCCAATATGGACCATTCTGATGCAAAATGCCAGGAAATATTGTGTATTTCTATGTACTAGTTACACCAAAACTTCCACAAGTAACAATAATTAGTTTTAATTAAAAATAATAATAGCCGTACTCTCCAATTAAAAACTGTAATTATCTTCTTTCTTCATATCTAAACAATTATATAGATAGATAGATATTCGAGATTTTCCTTCAACCACAAGGTTATGAGTTGGTTAATGATAAGTCATGAATTAGTAGTCAAAGCCCATCTGCATTAAATCACAACTGCGGATGTCAGTTGTGTCCTGTGCAGAAGAGAGGAGTCTATTGTGCACATTTCCTGGAAATTCCCAGATGCTAGAACTTTTTGCACATGGTTTCTAGCGAAATTGAGTGTTTTTTTGTAGTAGTAGTTGTTGTTTTTCTTTCTATATAACCCTTTCTGCAAGTAGTGGTGCATGGAGATACATGGATAATCACAAATACTTTCAAGGGCCTTTGGTCCATGTTTTGGTTTGCTGGGCTGTTTTTTGCTCTGGAAAATGCAATGTAAAGCAGTGTTTCAAGATGATCATCATCTATGAGCTTGACCAAGTTGAGGTTATTCAGGCAAGAAATAGCCCTCCTTATCGAGGATCAAGTGATTTGGATTCATAAAGATATGGATTCTTTGCCCATGGAAGTACACCCCCAAGTGATTTCTTTGATCTTTCGTAGCTTACATAGAAAGAGATTTTCCATGTATTCTATTGTTTTTGTAAGCTCCTTTTTTTTTGAAAAATGAACCAATACATGATGCATGTTTCTTTCAAAAATAAAAAAATAAAAAAACTATTGTTCATCTCCAAGTTCCTTTTTTGAGCTACAAACTAACTTAAGATGCATGCATTTTTCGTAAAAATAATAATTAAAAAAGCAACGATTTCCAATACCAAGTCTTTAAAAGCAAATGCTATGAGATATTTCTAGCAAGAGGATTTCCCATTTAAGCAATTTGCAGAATCCAAAAAAAAATCGTCGTACAGAAATCTTCCTAAATTTGCTACATTATTAAGAAAATGATTGATTGAAGAATTCCATAATAAAAGATAGTACTCATTATCTAATATCAGATAATATGTAGCAAGTGGCTTTTGATTTGAGCATTTTTTGAAAAATTAACTTTTATTTTTATAAGATTAATATATGCCGAATTTATAAGCATGAATCTAATTGCAAAAAACACTTTCAGATTTACCAAATATGAAGTTTAATGATAATGTTTCATCTCTTCCTTTAGATCCTTTTCAGATAAAAGAATCTCGGAGAAAATGTGGATCAAGAGTAGGTCTAAATAAAAACATTATGAGTTTTAGAATAAGGATCATAGGAGTAGGCTAGAAAAGCAAACAACCTGTTAAAATAATAATAAATCTCCAAGAAACAAAAAGGGATGATTGATTGAGGAAGATTTCAAGAGATTACAGGGACTGTCAGATAATTTGAAATTTCCATTGTAGAAGAATTGGGAGGATAAGGCAGCAGAGTGAAAGCCGATATTTTACTTCCGTTCATGATTCAAAACAACAAACAGGAGTGAGAATTGATGCTTAAGAGGGTTGATTGACACACCCCATCCAAAAGCACATTGAGATTAAGGAGGCAATGAATGAGCTGGGGCCACTATTTGACAAAAGTGAAACCACGGTCAAAATGCAGGTCAAAAATAGACAAAGGAAGTTCAAGGTGGCATTGTGTGTTCATGCCATTGTGGTTTCTAAGGAACTCAATGGCATGGAATGTCACCTTCACAAGAAGAGGCAAATGTCAGTGAGTTTTCAAGACCACCCAATGCCACCTCTGTGAGGATGTCTGTCAGCTTTGCCAATGTGTGGTATGCACATGCCATCATTTTCAACATGGTTTCTGATATACTATTGTTCCTGCCTCATCTGCTTTATGTTGCTATTTGTGGTCTATGCTTTTTATGTTTAGATAGGGAAGTTGCTAGCTTTTAGAGGGCCATATTAGCAGTGATGTAGCTGCTAGAGGCAGCATTTTGATCTAAAGCTTCCATGAAATATTTATAAGTTCCATGCTTTAAATATAAATAAAAATATTCTGCTTTTCAAACCTTATACAGAATCTGCCTCTGATAACAGTTTCAGTTTCTCTGAGATGATGTTCTACTATTTATGGTGATGCTTTCCTTGAGTTACAGGTAGGGGACTTGAGTTCAACCCCTGTTTTTTAAGTATTAAAAACATAATGAATAGTTGCATTCTTGAGGTACAGCTGACACCTTTTTATTGTAATAATTACATTCTTTGATTAATTAGACGGTTATTTTTCAACAGAAAAAAGGATTTAGGATTCTACTAAAAGTTTTCATAAAGGCAAATTTTTTAGATCACACCCAAATCAGCACATCTCTTGGGCATATGAGACCCTCTTTTGTAAGTAAGGGAAAGTTTTTCGTTTTACTTTATATTACTAGTACAAAAGTGTACCTCTATAGGTTTCACTCCTTTGATCAAGCACATGATAGATCATAATTCTTGCCAATCTGACTTTAAAAAATGCCCCAACATCTTCTCTGAGGAAAAATATATGAAAACATTTGATAAAAATAGGAATTCCCCCAAACCTCACAAGGGCAGTATATAGTCTTTATGAACAGTTTGTTAAAATTAACCATAACCGAGTATGGTCAAAGGAAAGCCACTTGAACATAGGAGTTAAGCAGGTTTGCCCTCTATCCTCCATACATTTTGAAATATGTATACATAGAACAGACAAACTACTAGAATAGAAAAGTTGTGTACACTTGTAGAGACTAGTCTCCCCTTTTGGACTTCCTCCTATGTGCTGATGTATATTCCAAATTTCTAAACATCATATTGATATTAAAACAACTAAAAATTCTCAGAACACTATACAACAAGTCTGATTTAATTGTTAACATTGACAAAACCAAAATCATGAGTCAAATCCAGGAAAACAACATACTCCTTAACGGATTTAAAAACCCTTTTGAAGTATTAGAATTATTTTATAAATAACTTGGCCTTAATCTCAATCACAAATTGAACTAGGAAAAGAACTAGAACACTTGTACTAAAAAAAGAATTTTGACAGATTGGAATGCCTTTTTACATTTTCAATATTGTTGACAAAGGGATGAGCTTTAGGATTGACACCAGGGGAACAAAAAAAAATCTATAGTCTAGTAACACCAATCATGTTCAAAAACAATAAGTTTAAAATTGTTCACCAGAATGAGCAGTAATAGGGTTTGGTGAATGCCTAGCTTAAATTTCTGAATCTGAGGAGCTTTGGAGGTGAGAATTTGGATCAGAATTATGGCTAATATGTCAATTTATGCCAAATTAGCCTGTAGAGTCTAGAAGGAAAGAGATCCTCTTTGGGGTATTGCCATTCAATGTATGGATAGTTAAGATCTCGGTCGTCTATTTACCATAGCTAGCATGTTGAGAGGGACAGCCATTTGGCATAGTAGTTGCAAATCCTAACACTTATTTTTGCAAGCAATTTTCTGGGGTGATTCTTGGCTATCAAATCCACCTTTAAGTGTTGATCCTCGCATAAGAGTTTCATAAATAAAGACCTCAAGAGACTGAAGATCAAACGTCTATGATCACTATGAGAGCAAGGAAGGATTTGGGGCTCCTCGATGCCAATAGAACTTCAGAAAGGTGAAGGGATTCCTTTCAATACTAAAAGGATTAAAAAGATTCTTGCTAATTTTACAATACCTTCAAGGGATGACATGGCACAATGGGCATTCCAAGGTTTGGAAGATTACCTTAGGGTAAGACAACACAAAAAGTTGATATCAAAATCTCTCCCATCTTTCCTTTTGGCCAAAAGTGAAGGATTTTCTATGGGTACACGTTCATGAGAAAATTTTGACAGGCAAAGGATAGGAATCTAAGATCCTAATCAATATGTTTTGTGTTTGAAATATGAGGATAATGTGGATCATCTGTTGTTGCATTCCTCCTTTTACATAGATATTCGGGGTAGACTGTTGATCAAGTTTATCGTGGATCCTACATGATTCTTTGGTTAACCTTATTATTGGTTGGTGCAACTCCATTAGATTCACTCTGATCAAAGACATAGGGTATATGTCATAGTGATGCTGACATGGGCAATTTGAATCAAGAGAAATAGGATAAGATAGGATAATTTAATTCATGTTCATCGATGGCCAAAACAGGCCAATGGGACTCATGGAAAAGAGTTATTACAATGCTCTGTAAAAACCAAAAAGTACGATAAAAATACGCTAAATTAGAGTAAAAAAACTAGCGTGAACTATATTGAAGTGAAACAACTATATGGATTAAATTTACAACCTTGAGGGTTACCCAAAATGGATAAACCCTAACATGTTAAAAGTAATAATAAAGAGAGAGCTAGCAATCAAGGTAAAAGAGAGATAGAAAAGAGCCTGAGTGGATCCAAGCACTAACAAAAATTTGTAGTGGACGTAAAGTAGAAGCACAGTCATCATCATCACCAACTATCCTAAAAGGGAAAACATAGGATCTAATGATGTTCCTAGGAGAATGTCCAAGATTAAGGGGCCCTAGTTAGATAATCCTAAGAGGACATGAAGTTTGGCCCTTCAAGACTCTTCTAGCATCCATGGCCATGGAACAATAGAAAAGGATAGGTAACTCGTAAGTTGCATATGTTTACAACTCCTTGGCACACAAGCAAACCTAATGCCAAAGAACTAGTCCTGCCATATCACACGCAAGAAAAAGGGGAAAAAAATAAAAATCCCTAGTAGCTGCTTTTGTATGCAGAAAAGGGAACACAAATCTGTTGCTAACATTCTGGAAAGTTGTAGCTTCAAATGGGTGCTTGTTACTCTCAATTACAAAGATTTTCCCAAAAAAACTATAGAGATAGAGTGAAACAATGAGGTGATTAGTCAAGTAGTAGTCGATCTCCCTATTACAATTGACATCAAAGAGTGATAGCTTCCCTAAGGTACAGATCCAAGCATCATTGGTCAAAATAGCGGAAACAAGTGGCAAGCAATTCGCCTGCATCGCTACATAAACACTAGTACCTCCCACAAATCATAATAAATAGGACATTTGAAGATGAAATGTTCTTTAGTCTCCACCTCCCGAAGAGAGCAAAGATGACATTACCCTATCCTCTCAAGGAATATGGTGGTTTGTCTCTGCTTGCAATTGATGTGAGCACACTCTGAGCTGGCCAAGGCGAACCATAAGGTTGTGTGTCCAATGCCATTGGATTTAATCAAGATGAGTAATAATGTCATTCTCAATCCTCATGAAATTATTAGTATGGATGGCCAACTTAGAGGCTGAGATGGAGCAATGATACATTATTGATGAACATCATCTTTGATTGCTTGATTAATAACCCTCTTATACAAAAGAAGGCAAGGAGCATTTAAATGGAGAAATCTATATAGATGCCAAATGACTAAAGAAAAATAATAATTTTTGAGTACCATCCACAATGACGACCACAAGTTCTCCTAGAAGTAACTCATTCTGAGGAGCAAAGCACGAAAAATAGGTATCGCTCTCAACCTAAGGTGAAATCACCTAGGGATCTAAGACAATGAAGCTAAAAAATAATTTTGAAAACGCTCTCAAGGCAAAGAGGATGAACTCGAAAATTAGCTTGAACAATACATTGGAGAATTCTTCTTTCACATCAAATAAATCACTGAAGCAAAATAGTTAGGATCCTCTTAATTCGAGCCCAATCAACACACCCTAGACTTGGACCCCAAATCTCATATCCATAGAGGATTGTGGGTTTGATTATGCAATCAAAGAGGCACATCTTTGTAGGTAAGTCTTGGAGGTGTTGTTGGATACATTAGCATTCCAAGATTGAGAGATATGCATATCCCTTGCAAAGTTGTGATAATGAAGTGGATCAAAGATCAAGGGAAGGAACTATAAACATAACCCCCAAGCAAAAAGCAAGCAGTGGTGATCTCAATCAACTCACCTTTATAGAAGAACTAAAACTTAGATAGGGTACCCTTTGATGTGTTTAAATCATCACCGTGGTTTTACTAAGGTTCACTACCATCTATTTAAACTCACAAAAGCAAGCATCCAACTAACTATATAGGCCCTCAAGATTATGAGCACAAAGAACTACATCATCTGCAAAAAGCAATAGCTATATAAAGATATAATGTAGAAGGCAACCATAGTCAACATGTGTGTTTTGATAAATAAATTCTTTAAGTTTGCCAATCTAGATTCTAAAGAGTGAAGGATAAAGTGAGCATCCTTATTTGATGTCATTGGTGCATTGAACATCCTTTGAGAAACCAAAAAATTTCCAAAAACTACCAATGACCAGCTTGTATAGTCTCTTCACAGTGATAAAGAGCTCCAAGATGCCAATGTACATGTAGTCTCTGAAATAAAAGATGCTTGAGAATAATGTCAAAAGCCTTTCTAAAGTCTCCAAAACAACATAATGCTTTAGAAGTCCATAAGACCCATCCCCTTAAAAAGCCCTTGCAGTGAGAATATGATGAATAGTATAATGATCATTCTAAAACCAGCTTCCACTATTATTCTAAGTTTTCCCTAATATAGGAGTTATGAAAGTCAAAACCTTTGCATAAAGCTTAACAAATGTGTGCCCAATCATAATAGTTCTATAGTTATTAGGAATTGGATAGTCCCTAGATTTGTGTATGGGACAGATAATATGTTGTGACTAGGAAGAAGGAAAGCCAAAACTAGCACTCATTAAATAATTTTGCGATGGGATATCCAACAGCTTCAGCATCATATTTTAAGAACTTAGTCTAAAATCCCTCAAAATAAACAACCTTGCTGGTGCATAATTTATGTATAATTCTTTTTATATCCCTTACAGAGAAAAGGTTACATGATGTAGGAGGGGAAAACAACCTTACTAGTGCATAATTTATTTATAATTCTTTTAATGTCCCCTAAAGAAAAAAGGTGATAGGAAGAGATATAAATAGTGTTAGCAATTTGATGCAATTGTTCACAGGTTAATCAATCCTAGGATAAATAAATCAATCAATCAATACCAAAATATCAATATAAATCCATCCATCAAATGAACATCAATATTCCATGAAAATCACATTGAAAATCTTATTGCAAAACTCAAGCAATGCATAAAGCAAAGCTTATTTGAGTTACATTTTACAAAGCTTTGTCTCCAATATAAAGATACATGAGACCTTTCACCTTACATGACTCTTGGCTTTTGCTCTCCTCAAACTCAAGGGAGAACTTGACTCTTCATATGCCTTTCTTACAATAAGTCCCACATATTACATAAAGACAAAGTATCTCATAATTGCATATAATTCCTACTTCTAAACTAGACACATCACTCAAGACTCTTTACTTTCTATCTAGACACCTCACACACT
Organism: Wollemia nobilis; assembly: GCA_028583015.1. NCBI lineage: Eukaryota > Viridiplantae > Streptophyta > Pinopsida > Araucariales > Araucariaceae > Wollemia > Wollemia nobilis. The sequence continues at coordinate 9,730,686 of JAQPPZ010000677.1, read as the reverse complement.
TAAATAAACATGCATACTCCTACTAGCTTGACACATACTTTCTTCATAAAATCAAACTCACGCCTTAAACTAAATATTTACAATGGGACCAAATAATGTAATACCTCCAACAAATAGTGGGTTGCCCTGAACATAGGAGACTCAAGACTTATTATTCGTGTACAGGAAAGAAGGTTTCATCAAAAGAAGAGTACATCAAACCTCAGTTTAAAAAGGCCTTAAAAAATAAATTCTTTACGCCTTACAATGTAAATTTCTTCTCAAAACCTGATTTGGTCAGGAAATCTTTGGTTTAATCATTCAATCCATAAAAACCTTAAAAATGAATTCCTTTTGAAAAAAACTCTGTTTGACCTTTTGGTGTAAACTCAAATTCCTGTGTATTCAATGGATTCAAAATCATAGATATGCCTCAACAAGTATTCCATGGTGTCAAATTCATACTTGATTCTATAAGTTTCTTTAGTTATATACCATTTTAAACTCAATAAATAGGTCTTTGTTGTGAGGTTAGTGCCATGGTTAAATAATTTCATTTAGAACATATACACATATACGACTTAGCTATCTCTGCATTGTTAAGCCCTGACAAGTATAACAAGCTATAGTGAATAATTTGGAAATCCTATGCCATCACAAGTCTATTAACAAACTATCTTAGTAACTTAATAAGTGAGCAATATGGCAAGGTGCCCATATCCACAAGTCAAGGTTATCAGTTCAATTTTTAGTTAATACATCTCATTATAAGGAAATTCACATGAGTTCAATTTGTAGCTGATATATTTCAATATAAAAAATATATTTATTTTCCAAAATAATTATATATTCTTAAATTCTTCTTTCCTAAATGTTTGGACCAGGGTCACTCGACCCAACCCTGTACAGCTTTTCAGGCTAGGTCCCCCACGAGCTTCCTAGCTCAACACATCCTATGACTAAATAATAAGATTATAACTTTAAAAAAAATTATAAATAACTATGAAATCTTGATGAAGTAGTTAGCGAAAAGGGTTCGAACCTTTCTATACTTAACCGTGCCCTCGTGATCTCAGTTCCGGCCTAACATTTAAAAAGGAAAAAATCTATTCAACTGTACTTACTGGCGGATTTGGATGAAACTTTGAAGGCCGGCGTAGTGGCATATTCATCCAGATGAGGACTCACTATATCCACTTTTAAGCCAACTTCTTCGTAGTATCCGAGCGCCTTTGCCACGTAGAATCCGACATGGTTTGTGTTGGGAGTCCAGTCAAGGGCCACAGATATACACGTCTCGTCCGCCATTATTCTCTCGTCGAGAATTTAGGGAACACGGCCCAATTTTTATTGTGTCAAATGCCCACCGGATAAGACACGTTTTTTTAAATCCACATCTCTTTTACCATTTGGCATCTGGTGAATAAAGACACGTGTTTTTAAATAAAACATATATATTTATAATAGAAAAATAAAATTTAAACCATAATAATATAAAAGGATTGCTTTTTTATTTTTTACATTATTAAAAATTTTGAATATTTAATTTTTTTTAATTATTGAAAATTTTGTATAGTGGTAAAGATTATTTTTTTAGATTTGAAAAATTTTATTATTATTTTTTATTTGGTTAGTGTGAGAAACCTCTAAAGCATTGCCCATTCCTATCCCACCATGACCTCTCAAATTGGGGGAGAGCTACCTCTTAATAGACTTGAGTTGTAAGGGGGAGAGTTGAGCTTATCAAATTGGAATTTAATATACAACCATACACATCGTGATTTGAACTTTGGACCTCAAAAAAAAAGGCAAAACCCGAACTGTTGTATTATTCGACCAGAACTTATATTGATAAAGATTATTATTATACATATTCAAGATGATCATATTAGTTTTTTTTTTAAATGCTAAATTAAAAGAAATATACCGCTAACAAATCATTACAAGACAAAGATTACAAGTTCAATGTATTAAGGTTTTTGTTATGAAAAACATGTCATATCAGAGGTATACTATGACATTATTTTTTAACATAGCCAAAACCATCAAAGACATCATTTATTCTTAATCTTGGTTGAATCTTTTGAAAAGTTGACTCCAAGATGGAGCATCCACTTGAACACATTTGTCTTATTCAACATGTATTCCATTAATATTTCTTTACATAGTAGCTCAATAGACTTGAGTTGTGAAGGCAAGGATCAAAATATGCAAAGTATTGATCTGGTTTCCTTTTAGGAAGCATGTCGGTCCCTTACAAGCTAAGTGACTTGCACTTAAAATTATTTCATCTATTGTCACAAATCTTGAATTCTGATTAATTTTAAAGATACCTTTTTGAAATGAGAGACATCTACATGTATATGTTAGAGTAAAACCATAATCTCTCCACCCCTTACTCAATGCAAGTACCATCAAAGCATGTTTTGCATCACTTGATCTAGATTTAGAAACAACATTGAAATTCTTACTATGTCCTAATAAGACAAATCACCATGAGAGTTTAAACTTAAACATAATAGGGAATACCAAGAGCACATGAGGTAATTTTAGAACATATGCTTTAAAGTTTTTGAAAGTTTACAATGAATGTAATCAAGAGTAGGAAAACCAAGAGAGCCTAACCTAGTTTTATAAGCTAGTTATAAATGCAAGATTATCCAACCTAGTAATTGGGTTGAAGCTTCAACCTTTGATTTCCAAAGTTAGATACTAAGCTTACACCACCTGGATGCACTAAAATTGTAATATCACTTGTTCAAACAAAAAGTAAGAGAGGATCAGGGCTAAAAAATATGAAACTTTCATTGAAAACAAGAGGATGTTATATTTATGAGGTCACATCCAATCTTCAAAATAATAAAAAGTAAACACCAACTTGACCAACAAGTCCTCTCTAACCACGTTACAAATTCTAAGAATAATATGGAGGTGCAACTATTATAGAACGAAATGAGAATGCAATGAAGGTTAGTCCCTCTATTGTTATAAGCACATGGCCTATAGACTAGTAACATACCGTAGACCATTCTTGAAAAAAATAGCTTTGCATTTTTCTTTAAGATTAGATAGTTTACTATTATCAAGGATCAAACAGTTCCACCAAATTGTCAAAGTTGAGAAGCTTAAGCCATGTCAAAGTAAGATCCATTTCACACAAGAATTATGTAATTGTTTGTCAAGCTTTATAGATAACCAAGAGTGGGATAGAATCTCTTACAACAAAAAAAAGGCACTAGGGATCTTATAAAGAGGACCGTCACCCATACAACATTGGTTGTAGCATGCTACATTCTTTGTCTATAGATCATATTCCAAGGATCTTGTTATCTTGTCTGTAGCACTGATCTTGTAGGTTATGTTCAAAAATATATTACTGGGCACCAATCACTAATAGTATCAATGTTATTATTCTTTAGGGCAAGCTTGATTATTCCTCAATTAATAAAAGCTTTGAGAGATTGAATTCTACTTCTTTGTAAAAAACACAATCAAGAGACCATAGAATCATGAGGGTTTCTTAGGCTATGTTGAAAAGGAATCTTTCTAAATCTTTTAGGGTCAAGGACCTTTTAAATGAGGTCTGTAAGTCCTACTCAATGTATTTATGAATGAAGTTGGCTAACTTCATTTAGGCTATGCCTGGATATAATATTTTTCATCTAGAAATATAGCTCAAAATGATATAAAAGTTCCTCCTTGATCTAGGACTTAGTAGTGAGGAGATGGTTATAATTTTATTGAATGTGGAAGATCCTTTATTTATTATGCTTATGATTTAAAAGTCTAAGGAAATTTTTTTCTCTTCAAACTACATCTAGTGGAACCTGGAATGAATCCTGACACATTTTACCTTATAAAACTCTAACTCTCTTAATTCACATGGAACATCCACCATCTCAAATTGCAAGGAGACAAAAGAAGTATTATAATACATTGATCTCCATAAAAAGGCCAAGCTAAAGAGTAAGAATGTCTCTCTTCTTCTTCTATTGATAGTGTTTTCACCCAAATGTTTTGAAAAATATAATACATCTTTTAAGGGATCTTACCTATCAGTCTATCTATCCACCATTATCCAAGGGCTAAGGGATGGCATTCCAAATAGACTAAAATGGATTCATGCATTTAGTGTGATCGAGAAAAGACACATTAAGCTTATATAGAAGGCTAGCAAAAAAATCCTCCTCCAAAACTAGATTGACTTATATTTAAATAGGCATGTGATTAGAAAGAGTAGTAAGGAAAAAACATCACACAACCCCCTCCTTATCCCCAAAATCAAGGATAAGGAAGGAGCAATGTAAAACCATTATAGGTGTTATATTTTTTTATCAATACTTACCTAATAGTTCAATCGTTTGAACCACTTTTATTTGGAAACTTTGGCTAGATAAAATATATGAATGCCATTACAACAAAGAATCCATGAGTGGAACTCATAAATGGAAATGAGGAGGCCCCAACTCTTATCCTCCTGATTTCCCCATATTATAGTCCCCTCCTAGTATCTATTTTGTAGGCAACAAAAAGATAGCCATCTAATTCCATAAATAAATATGCCTTGAACATCATTTAGTGCATACACTATGTAAATACCTAGAAAATGTTGTTGAAATAAAATTTAGATCCAATCATAGCGATGTTGATAGGGAATTAGGTGTGTGTTTTAATAAATATTAGTTGTTGTAAGGATTATGGTGTCGTTATCATTAAATGCACCCTTATCCGAAATATGTCATGTAATGCCTATTTATAGGCATATGTTATCAATGAAAAAAAGCTAAGTTTTTGGGTTTGTCATATTTTCCTCGTGCTTGTGATTGTTATTCCATATCATTTGGTATCAGAGTCGGTTGCGGAATTTAGGCAAGTATCCTCTTCTCCTAGGCTGAGATCGGTTCATAAGGGGAATGAGAATGCCTCCATAGTTGGATCCATGTAATAGCTTTCTCTGTTTCAGGCACCTTGTTTTTCGGCTCTACAAATTGTCTCAAATTTGTACGCGGTTTCGTCCCACTTCAACTGCACATTTGGCAAATCCAAAACCTACGATCGTCTCTATTTTTGTTTTCACCTGAGTTTGTGATTTAGAGCGATTCATTCACGACATTGATCCATGTTTTCTAGACACTCATATATCCTTCAATCGTTGTGTGCTTATTCAAATCACATCATCTATTTTCATCTTTGATAGAATGATGTCGAGTACAACTCTCTCGCGTGATGCGGCCTCTGCCCAACTTGCCATCGTCATCGTAAAACTACAAGATATTTTTGTAGTCATGCATCAGCTACCTGTTGAATGTCTCACTGAAGATCTCATTATTGCACCTTGTGAGATCGCTACCAAACTTCAAGTAATTTAAGCAGAAATGCTTGCTACCACTACTGCTAAAGATCTCGCTACTATCGAAGAACTTATTGAAGAAAATAAGGATTTCATTCCTGATCCAAACATTGAAGCATTTACAACCACTGGATTTGAACCAGGATCTTTTGGTAAAATTTCCAGTGTCTTTCCATTAGACCATGTGGCTTACGTTGCTCTTGAAGCCGATCTAAGCTTTGAATCTCCTGATACAAATCAAGCCTTCCCAACCATTACGGATCCTGACTCACTTGAAGCTAATACAGTTTAAGAATAAGCTGCCATCTCTGCTGCTATCATCACGCCTGCTACACATCGTGGTCTCCTAGTGCATCCTCAACCTCTCCGCTGTCCATTACTTGATCAATGGTTCCTCTCTCAGACCCTAGTATCCAATTTTTGACCACCATTCATGTAATTTCTAGCACTTTCATGCTTTTCACACCTTGATCTGGTGTACTTGCAGCCTTGGCATTTTGATCTCCTGATCTCGACAGTTGATCCATTGCACACGACTTTCACGTCGTCTTTCTTGGTGACTTCGCCACTCTGCTCTGATTATTCGGTGTATACTTGTATTTTTGGGTGCTACTCTATGGGTTTTCAGTTGCCCATACAATTTTTGGCGATTGTTCGGTGATTTTGGCCATTTCTTCAATTGATCTCGAAGCCATTCAACCTTGCTAGTTGTTCCACACAACATTCTTCTAGCCCCCACTGGTTCCATAGCTTTACGTTATCGTCGATTTTTTGGTGTAGCCAATGGTGTTTCCACCTCCTCCATGGTCGTCGCCATGCCAGTTTTGTCTTTTCGGTGCTTTACGCACGTTTACTACCTTTCTCGGCCATTTTTAGCTTATTTTCGATCGTTGGCAGTTACAGAGATCATTACCGCCACATTTCCATAAATTAAATTAAATTAAATTTTTAATTAAATTTTTTTTTTCCATCATTAAAACACATTATTAATGCATGCCCATTTTCATTAATGCATTCATTACCCATTTTTAATTTTACCCGCATCCACCTTTCATTAATGCGACCCAACCATCAAAACAACCATTAAATAAATTAAATTAAATTAAATTAGTTTTAATTTAATTTAATTTATTCCACTACAATTTAATCCATTTAATGCATTCATTAGACCGCATTCATTAATGCATTCATTAAACCACATTCATTAATGCATTTATTAAACCACACAACTTGTATTAAACACATTTTAGCACTGCTTTCATTAAATGCATTTCAATGCCGCTTTCATTAAATACATTTCCACGTTGTTGCCTTTCATTAAATACATTTTTGTGGTTGTTTTCATTCAATGCATTTCATTAATGCACGTTGCCCAACATTCAAAACCAAAAATTTAATGCACACTTTCGTTGGCACCATTTGGCACGTAGTTCGAGGCATTTTCCTCCGCCATCAGTTGCTGCTATCTTTTGTTGTTTCGAGAGATAAATTTCAGATGTTCGTTGGCATAGCAGTGTTTACAGTCAATGGAGAGCGTTTTTTGAGCCCGATTCAATGCCACTGCCAGTTTTTGGTTTCATGCAGCCATGTCAAAAGTTATCATTTTGCTTTGTAATAGGAGTACATTTTTGGTTGTACCCGATACTCCTGGTTGTTTTCCTTCTTTCTCTTCCACAATTTGTATGCATTGGGGACCAATGCTTCTTCAGTGGGGAGGAATGATAGGGAATTAGGTGTGTGTTTTAATAAATTTTAGTTGTTGTAAGGATTAAGGTGTCGTTATCATTAAATGCACCCTTATCCGAAATATGTCATGTAATACCTATTTATAGGCATATGTTATCAATGAAAAAAGCTAAGTTTTTGGGTTTGTTGTATTTTCCTCGTACTTGCGATTGTTATTCCATATCATATGTTTTGAGTCTTTACCATGGTCCACCATAATGGATTGCATCCATAATAAAATACCCAAAATAGTTTTTCCAATTCATTTCTTATGTTGAAATGACAATGTATATCCACTACCCCACACTATTTGAAGGACCTAATCGAAGTGAAACCCTTAGCACTTGACTTCTTGCACCATAGGAACTTTCAACTTATACTTGTCAGATGGTAGAGAAAGGTCCCATTTGTTCCAATATAAAAACATCAATTTCATGGTACCTCATTAAGGTCTATAATCGCTTCAAACTGATTTACTTAGACACAGTCTAATCCACCATGATCTTATCCACTAGTGAATAATACCTTCTTTGCACTAGATACATATCCATAGAAACATGGAATGACAAGGCCATAATAGTTTCATCATCAATAATATATAACTAGGGTTATCAATTCCTAATCTTTCCTTGTCCCTACATTGAAGGAGAAATATTTTATTCATTCTTTTCTTCACCTACCTCAAAATAGTAGAAATTGATTCTCAAAGAGCTTGAATATTGACCATCAACTTGTTTGATCCTCCATTGATAACTTTTTGAGGCATGGAAGAGGGGTTTTCTTATGGGAAGGATTACATCAAAAAAGGCATGAGAAAGGGACTTTCTCTCTATTTATGCCATCTCCTTATTAGCTTAGGGACATGTTTATGTTTATTTAGCCAAATTAATAAAATCCTTCCAAGTTTAAAATCAATGATAAAAAAAAATATATTAGAATTATTATGAAGATTAAGTTTAAATAATAAGAATACAATTTTTGTTATTTAATGAGTAGTTGGTAGTGAGTGCAAGTGCAAGTTGAGAGTGAGTTCAACCAAAAGTGAACACGAGTTGGGAGTGAGTGTAGCTAAAATTGAGCATGAGGTGGGAGTGAATGCAATAGGAAGCAAGTGCGAGCACAAGATATGAGCAAGGAGGAAGTGTGAGCAGGAAGCACGAAGTAGAAAGCAAAGTGTGATCAAGGAACAAGTGCCACTTCTTGATCTAGATCTTAGGAGAATTTAAAATTTTTAGTTGAAAAAAATCCAAAAAATTGTTGAAGCGAAGGAACATCAAGAAAAAAATAGACAGGGGCAATTATGAGCCATAAGGTAGTGCAAGTCGAGAGTGAGTGCAAGGCAGGAGCGAGTGTGATTCAAGAGGAAGTACGAAGCAATATGGAGTGTGAGCAGGGATTCAATCATGGAGAAAGACTGATGGGTTCATCTAGAGTGCATAAATGTTTCAAACCTTTACCATGAATGCATGGAACACTAATTCCAAAACATTGCTAAAGTGAAGGAACATTGAGAAAAAAAAGAGATACGGGCAATTGTGAGCCAGGAGGGAGTGCAATCTAGGAGTGAGTGTGAGGATAGAGAGAGTGTGAGCCAAGAGCAAGTGTGAGCCAAGAGGGAGTGTGAACCAAGAGGGAGTGTAAGCCAAGAGCAAGCCTCATTAGCTAGTATGGAAGGAAAGTCATATTTGAAAGCCCTAATGGGAAGTCAAGATGCCCTAGTTAGAAGTATGGAGGCCCAAGTTGGAGATAAGCAAAAGAGCGAATACATGACATTTTCGATCTAGGTAGTAGATGTTTCACTAGAAGTAAGTATCAAGGATGACATGATTGAGCATTATATAATGGCTCTCAAAAGTAGAGTGCTAATATGTAAGTTCCATAGATCATGTCTAAGGTTTTTGGAGATTCAAAATTGGATCAAGTGGAAGTGGGGTTTGAATTCAAATCATCATATTTTCCAGTTTAGAAATTAGGGATAAAATAATGATTGGTGGACCATGGTTTAGGGGAAGAGATGCACTTTATTTGAGACCATATTTTTTTTGTTGAGATAGAAACTATTAAGAAGGTTCTAGTGTAGGTTGGGCTTTTTGGACTTCCATATCAACTTATACATAAGGATATTTTGAAGAATATTGGAAATACCCTAGGGGAATTCATCAAGGAAGGACTAACTACTAAAGAGTGAAAGAATGTTATATATAATTGAATATGTGTTACTATGAATATTTCAAAATCTTTGCCACAATTCATTAAAATAAAATGAAGTCAAAAGAATGGGATCAACAAGTAGATTATGAAAATATCACATTTCATTGCCATAATTGTTATGATATTGGACACATGAAACGAGTTTGCATAGTGAAAACTTGGAAGAAAGAGACAAAAAATTCTAACCATTAGATAAACTTTGAGATGAAGCAATGAAATCATACTATAATAGAAGCTAAGATCAGATCAAAGATATTCCACTCTAGAATATGAGGTAAAGAAATCCTATCTACAGTATCATTTGGCAATCTCATAAGGAATTAAAGGTGCAAAATAAGATGTGGAGATAAATCCTAAAACAAAGACGACAAAAGAGGTCAAATTTATTCTAGGTAAATCATCTTCTTTTTCCTCGAGTAGTATAGAATCCTCTCTAGGTAATAAAAGTGAAAGTGGTGAAGATGTTATCCCTTGCACTTTAAGGTTTCAAGAGCATCATAATAAAGAAATGAGGATGGAGGAAACCCATAACAATTTAGGGTTTTTATGCTAGAATAAGAAGGTAATTGCTACAAAAGTGCATCATTCCACTTTAGGGTTTCTAGGGCAACATAAAGAAGATTATGCTTTTGAGGTTATTCCTTGCACTTTAGAACTTTTGGAATAAGGCAAACCTAAAGATAACAAGTCTTACTATGATTACTGTGAGAAGATTGGAGAGATTGATAAAGAAAGTATTGTTGGGAATGAAAAAAGAGAGGAAGACCTAAGAAGCAAAAACAAAGAGAAAAATAAACCCAAAGGGACATTGATATGGGAAAACAAAAGCAAATATCACAAGTATTAACAAGAAGTGGGGCAAAACCCATAAATAAAAACAAAAAATGACAATGAAAATAATATCATGGAATATTACGAGAATGTATAAGAATCCTAAAAAAGGGTATTTATAGACAAGATATTTATAGATATAGAAGTTGGGCATCAAATATTTTAGCCATTTGTGGTGTTGAATTTCATATTGACAAAATATAAATTTCAAAAGGCATATCAAGACTTGATTGTGGAAACTTATTAACTTCAGGAAGATGGAGAATATCTTTGATAGAAAAGCAAATGAAGAATATCTTTGATAGAAAGGGAAATTTGGATATGCTTTAATTAACTTGTTAGAAATGTAATGAGAGCAATGTAATATTTTTTTTTGTAATAGGAGTGGCCCCCAATAGAAGCCACACATAGCATATTAAAAAAAAATCAATGATAAAATCTCCTTGCATTTATATATATTTTTGATACAAGATTCAAACTTGGGTAAAAGAATCCTAATTTTGGGAAGGAAATTATGAATCGACAGAGCTAAGGCAAATGTTTTTGAAAAACAAACAACCTTTCAAGAGCCATAAATTTGCATAGAGTTGTATGATTTAAACGATTCTTGTGCCATTTTGTGCAATTTTTGAAAATCTTTGAAATGAGTGGTCATTCAAAATAATATAAGTAGTATTGAGGGATATGTGGCCATGTGAAGAAAACCATTCGAAACTAGGGCAATGCGAAGGCAATTTTTTCTAAAAATCATCTCATCATTTAGGAGTCATATCTTCACAAAGGGTTGTCTAATTCAACTAATTATTGGACCAATTTGTATGGAATTTGAAGATATTTAAAATGAGTGGTCATGTGAAGGAATCCAAGCAATATTAAGGGAGATACAACCTTATGAAGTTAGTCATCCAAAATAAGGTTAGTGATCATTTTTCAAGTCACAAAAAACAAAATTGTAAATATTTGTCAACCAAGATTCAGATGATGAGATGAGCAATGGAGGGCAAGGGATTCAGTGAGGCAAGATATTCTATCTAGGCATATAAATTTTTAGCTAAGTTTCTTTTTCCCCTTCTTTATCTTAGAAATTTTGCATGCAAATTATTATAGGTTTTTTATCAAATATTATTATTGCTATAGGATATTCTGGTAAATTTTAGTAGATTTTAAGTTTTAGTTTCCTTCCTATGGATTGATTTATAGTTAAATACTTAGAATAATATTTAGTAGTATAGGTTAGTAAGGGCCTCATAGAGGATTGATCTTCGCCGCTCAAAGATAGGGTAGTTTTTGGTAAATTTAATGGGTCTTGGCCAAGGGCTCCAACCTTGATAAAATTGATTAATAGGAGTTGTAAGTCTCTATAAGCGAGTCTATCCTTTATTCCCAAAGGTTTCTTCCTAGACATTTTTATTCTAGGGAGGAAAGAGATAGAATCCTAAAAGAGGGTTCTTCATTTATGGGAAGACCAACACTATTTGCACCAAAAAATGTGAGTCTATCCCTAGTACCAGTCTGGGTTAGGATGTATCATTTTTCCATTGAATTTTGGGAAATGGATACCTTAAAGGTAATAGGAAACACTTTGGAGGAATTCCTTGAAGTTTTAGAAACTATAAAAGATGGATTCATGGCTATTTATGCTCAGATATTGGTCATGATTGATATAAATAATCCTTTACTAGAATCAATCATTCTTACGTATGGGGGTAAGTTGTGGACCCAAACCATAGATTATGGAAACATATATTTTAGATGCATAATATGTCATGAGGTAGGGAATTTTGAGAGATTGTGCTCTAAGAAGAGTCTAGTATAAACATATGTAGAAAACCGTAAGAGAAACTTACAAATGGATATGAACGAGGATGGTTTTCAACTTCCAAAAATAGAGATAGATAAATGAAAGTAAATAAATAGTGGAGACCAATAAGGAAGGATATTAGAAGAAGTACCAACTCTTTTGAGGCTTTAGCCTATGAAAAAAGTAGATCATAGCTTAGATGACATAGTACAACAATATCAACATATTAATAAGGATCTTTCTATTCAGTATGATCTTGATTTAGGGATGAACATTTTCTATGAACCTAAGGAATGTGTCTCATTAGATTTTGAATACTCTCTTGAAGTACCATGCACCATTTAGGAGAAAAAAATTGGTAGACAAAATGCAGTTTTAGATGTTAATACCTCTACTATTAATAAGAAAATACTAGAAAAGGAGTAGGATAAGTCAAAAGCCTTTTTCATAGAGCCAAGAGAATATAAATTTGATGAAAAAGAAAGTTGTGAAAGAATATCGAGGAATAGAATAATAAGACCTACTCCTAATATAGGTAAGGAAAAAAGAGGAAAACCCTCAAATTATCAAACGAGATCTAGGGAAGCAAGAGCAAACATAGAGAAAGGAACACAAACTAAGCTGGTTGAACTTCTCTTTAGTAAACAAAAAAATGATATTGGTAATTTGTAGTTGGGGCGAGTAGCCCCTAATGAGACATGATCACCATATCATTGAATATAAGGGGTGTTAATGCCCTCTTAAAGTAGAGGTGTATTAGGGACCTTTGTTTAAGTAATAAGTTTAATATTGTTTGTATCTAGGAAACTAAAACGATAAAGGAAGAAGTTTCCCAAACTATGAAAGCAATATGGATAAGATGTGAATGGGATGTTGTGGAATTCTAAAGAAGTGGTAGGGGAAATTCTAACTTGTTAGAATCCTATTAGAACCTCCTGTGTAACCATTCATCAAACTAGGCATTGGATAACCTCTTTAGTTACTACTACTGTGTAATTATTCATTTCATCCTTATCAATGTCTATGGATATACAACTTAGTCAAGAATATTATAAGTATGAAGTAGGATTGAAGCCTTTATGAGAAGAATAGACCAATAAACCGATTCATGATCATAGGAGATTTTAATGCCATAACCAAGTTGGATGAAATATTTGGAAGAATTAGGAAATTAATCCAAAGTATGAGGGGTTTCATAGCTTTTATTCAAAACAATAATCTATGGGAGGTTAAGTTTGAATAAGAAAACTATACATGGACCAACAAAAAGAGAGGTCATAACCTAATAGCAAAAACATTAGACAAATACATACTCTCAGATCATTGGCTAGATAAAGGGACTTGTGATAAAATTAATACCTTGATAAGGATTGGTTTAGATCACTGGCAAATAAGAGTTAAAATGGTCGTAAGTGAATTTAAAAATTTATCATATTTTAAATATGAGAAAATGTGGGAAGACCATCCAAAATTTGTTGATGTGATACCAAAAATATGGAATTCTTTTAGAAAGAGTGGGTTGTATATGTTAGAGTATATTACATTCTTTGGTATATGCCAATGTACCACCTTGGTACATCATTGTAAATATTAGAATAGGGTTGTGTCTTAGATTAGTGAGTGAGTAAATATTTTATGTAATGTAATAATGTGTAGGAAATGCACACGTCATGTAAATATGTGTACAAGTGTCATGAGCATAAATGTGCACAAGTGTCTAATATGTGAGTGTGTACATGTGTCCTTAGAATAGGAAAGTGAAGAGTTGTAAATAAGAGTGAAGGTCAAGAGTGCAACATATGAGGAGTCACATACAATTATATATTTGTGACAAAGCATTGTAATATTCATCAAAAGTGCATAGCTTTATGCTTGCACTAGTAGACCTTTATTCAATAGCATTTTTTAGTATTTTATGTGCAATATTGTGAGCATTGTTTATATGATTATTCTATGAGTATTGTTATTATATAAATATATAGATTAGGTGGAAGAAGGGGTTTTGAAAGGATCCCAAAATATTTTACAAGGAGAAACGATATACCCTCCCAAAATATCTCAAGAAGGTAGGAAAAAAAATAGGACAAACCAAAATATCCACCATCAAGGAACAAAATAAATCCCATAGATGGCCCAAAAAATAATTAACCGAAGAAAAACAACAACTAAAAAAAAAAAAAAAAGAACAAACTTCCACGTAGGGGAGGATCCAACCGATGAGACAACCCAAAACCAAGAGGGCAAAAAGCATCTAAGGATCCCACTCCTCAATTATTCAGGCCACTAGCTCTCACTTATTTCTTATTTGAGTCTTGTTCATTCATGTCCCACTGCTCCCAAACCATCAACACTATAATTTCTTTGGTGCAAAAGATAGTCACTTGCATGGAGCCAATGAGGGATTTTTGTAGCTTCAATAACATCCTTTTGAAGGACTTTAGTATGTTAAGAGTATCCTGGGGTTAAGTGATTATATATTTTTTCCTTTTGGCCAACCTAAATAATAGTTTAGCTTTCTTCCTAGGGAGGGTGAAATCATTAGATTCAAATTCATCAATGTAGATTGGTACCTTATCAAAACTAGCCAACTTCACCACTAAGCATTTGGAACGTCTGGTTCTTTCCTCGCTACCCCCAACACATTTCTAGGAGGAATCTTCTACCTTGACCCCAAAATCTTAAGCAAGGATTATGTGGATGGCCTCTCGACTCTAGGAATTACTCTACTCAAGTTGATATGAATCTAGGGACTCGATAATTGGAGGTGCCACCTTAGCCAAAGAATTCAAAATCTCTTCTCTCGATAATCCTCTAGCTTTGACAACATGGTCAAAAATTAACTTTGCCAATACTTGGTGAATGGGAATTAATGCAACCCCTTTCTTAACCTGACTCATAGACTTTGCCATAGACTAGAATAGGAAAGAAGGGATATTCATGAGTCTCTTGTCGTGTAATTGGTTTAGGAACATGAAATGGAAGCTCCTAAGGATGTATTTGTTCTTGTTCAAATTGAAGCACTACATTATTACCAGGGTCACTCTATCCTAGGGTGCCTTAAGGGATGCTATTTTAAATCCATTTTGAAATTTGATAAGCTCCTCATCTTCACCTAGAAATTGTTGGGATTCTCTGGATAGGGAGTATTTCTCTCTATTATGCACAAACCCATCTACAAGTAGGCTTGTAACTTCAACTATAAGAGGAAAAAAAACCTCAAACTCTAGGATTCCCACTCTAACCATCCCGTTGCACCATGAATACATCATATGCTTCACCATATCCTTGTTGTGACCATTAAACTTCATCAGACAATGGAGGAGATTTTCCTTCTTTAGAATTTTTCTCACATCCTCATCGATGATGAGAGAGCTTGACTCAATGACTAACCCTACCATTTTTTAGTGTTTTATTGGGCCCTAATTCCTTCATCTAGTGCCTCAAAAATAGATTTTAGTATTTTTAGAAAATTGGAAGAAAGAATATTTGCAATTTAATGACTTCTTAGACATGAGTAGGTGTTGAGATTTTCTAGAAGGCTTAATATGGGTGATCCAATAATGTGTATTAATTTAGAGGGCTATCCAGGTTTTTTTGGTGATATCAAATGGAATATTGTGTGCACCAAAAGGATTGAGGCTTTCTTAGAAAAAAATTAAGATTGTAGAGAGCCTATAATTTTAACATCCTCACAAAGTCTAACTTGCCCTAACAACCAACAACCACGGGACCCAACGAGAAATATCGAGAAGAGATGTAGAGGAAAAACTTTCAATTTCAAGTGAAGAGCTAGATCAGATTAAGAAACTAACATTAGCCAACCCATCCACTAGCAAGCCATAACGTTGCCTACTATCTTGCAGTCCATGGCTTCCAAATTTTTCTCACATCCTCATCGACAATGAGAGAGCTCGACTCAAGGACCAAAAGGATAGCCCTCTAAATTAATACACATTATTAGATCACCCATATCAAGCCTTCTAGAAAATATCAACACCTACTCATGTCTAAGAAATTAAATTACAAATATTCTTTCTTCCAATTTTCTAAAAAATACTAAAATATTATTTCTTCCAATTTTTTACTTTGTGCTTCCTGCTCACACTTCCTCCTTGATCTTGGCTTGTGCTTGCACTTGCTTTCAATTACATTCACTCCCACCTCATGCTCACTTATGGCTACACTCACTCCCAGATCGTGCTCACTTTTGGATGCAATCACTCTCAACTTTCACTTGCACTTGCTACTAACTGCTGATTAAATAACAAAAATCGTATTCTTATTATTCAAACCTAATCTTCATAATAACTCTAATATATTTTGTTATCATTGATTTTAAACTTGGAAGGATTTTATTAATTTGGCTAAGGAAATGTAAAAATATCCCTAAACTAATAAGGAGATGTCATAAATAGGAAGAAAGTCCCTTTCCCATGCCTTTTTTTATGGAATCCTTTCCACAAGAAAACCCCTCTTCCATACCTCAAAAAGTTATCAGTGGAGGATCAAACAAGTTGATGGTCAATATTCAAGCTCTTTGAGAATCACTTTCTACTATTTTGAGGTGGGTAAAGAAAAGAATGAAAAAATGATTTCTCCTTCAATGTAGGGACAAGGAAAGATTAGGAATTGATAACTCTAGTTATATATTATTGATGATGAAACTATTGTGGCCTTGTCATTCCATGATTCTATGGATAAATATCTAGTCCAAAGAAGGTATTATTCACTAGTGGATAATATCATGGTGGATTAGAGTGTGTCTATGTAAATTAGTTTGAAGCGATTATAAATATTAATGAGGTATAATGAGATTGATGCTTTTATATTGGAACAAATGGGACCTTTCTCTACCATCCTGCAAGTATAAGTTGAATGTTCCTATGGTGCAAGAAGTCAAGTTCTAAGGTTTTCACCTTGATCAGGTCCTTCAAATAGTGTGGGGTAGTGGATATACATTGTCATTTCAACATGAGAAATGAACTGGAAGAACTATTTTGGGTATTTTATTGTGGATGTAGTCCATTATGGTGGACCATGGTAAAGACTCAAAACATTGCTATAATTGGGTCTAAATTTCATTTCAACAACATTTTCTAGGTATTTACATAGTATATGCACTAAATGATGTTCAAGGCATATTTCTATATGGAATTAGATGGTTATCTTTTTGTTGCCTACAAAATGAATACTCGGATGTGAGAAAAATTGGAAGCCATGAACTGTAAGATAGTAGGCAATGTTATGGCTTGCTAGTGGATGGGTTGGCCAATATCGATGTTATGGGGATTTCCTGCTTACCTCCTTAAAATATGTAACATCACAGGAATCCCGAGGATCACAACTAGTTTGTAGACTCTAGTGGATCTACCTCTTTGACCCAGGAATAGATTATCTACAGGACTCTAGACAGACCAGGTCGGGTCAAAAAATGGGTTCAAATATTTGCCATTATGATACTATAACCCATGTCTTACCAGATTAAATAATATTATATTATTTTTTGTTCTTTTTGACCAAACCAAATAGTATTATTAAGACCAGACCAGTGCCATGTCCATTGGGTAGTCGTAGAAGATTTATAATTTTTATGAACTAAGAAAAGAACAAGAAATAAGAACTAGTTCATCCACATTCATTCAAATGATGTAATCAACGAGAATGATTAAACTAGCGAGATAAAACATCATTCACACATTCAGATTACTGTAATATACAAATAAGCAAGTCACATAAACCATGAATATGGGAAATGCCAAGAATAGAGTTGGAAATGCCAAGAATATTTACATATGAAAAGCTCAATAGAATGCTCATGTCTTATATGATAGTAGCTACAATGGCACCCATGTTCGAATATCATAACATGGGGCTGTTTCTCTCCATCCTGATTGCAGTGATGTGAGAGTTTCCAACTCTGGTGCATCCATAGGAAATAATATTAGCAAATAAAGCTTCTTGGATAGTCCCTAGAAAATGGTAGAGGAAAATACAACGTGAGAGACGAAGGGATAAAACACACACAGAAAAGGAAACACAACTTAACTCTAGAACACAACTATACTTGGACTCAGGTTTTTGCTCTCTAAGGCTTGATAAAAAATGTCATTGTTGCCATGGTATTCTATGTATAGGTTTGAGTGATCAAGCTATGTTGCAACTGTTTCCTCATCGGCCCTCCATCTGGCCTAATTTCCTATTTCGTACAAAACTATGGTGGAAGAAAAATGGACAGGTGGCCCACGCCTTCCCCCCTATGGTTGTTCTTATCATGTGTCAACTTCCTCACCACCTTGAGAAGGTGGCTCTGTCACACTTTGATCTAGCACCTCCTTTTTTGTGCTAGACCCCACTCCGTCTTGGTCGTTATCGGGTGCATCCCCTTGTGGGCCCTTTATCACCCCTCCTACTCCATATCTAATATTTTGCAAATTGTGGTCAATATAGACCCATGCTTCATCGTGAAAGGTTAAGGTGAACTTCAATAAGTTGATGTCTTGTGTGATTTTATTCACCCGCTCCTTGGACCATTCCATGGTGTTCTCAGTAAATACACATAAGCGGTCCACCATTTCAACTAAAGAAGTGAACTACTTTGTCAGCTTGATGTTTTGATCGGAGTCAAATTCTTGTATTATGTTGAAGATAAAGTCTTTAATACTGGGCGCTTGGAAAAACTCTTTCAATGTAAATACAGAGTCATTGAGTTCATTCTCCACTTCTTCTTCAGAGCTGGCTATCTCTTTATCCCTCCAGATCCAGTTCGGTGTATTCTATAGGTATATTAAGACCTTTGCATATTCCTCTATGAAGAAGTAGATAGATCCATCTCCCAAGGTGACTATCCCTGCACTGACTTCCATGTAGTTTTCTTTGAAATTTTGATATACAGAGTGTATTAGATTTATCCTCTGGTTCGCTTGTTGTAGCAATTCATTAAAAATACCCCCATCATGTCTGGTGGCATAGATGCTATAAAATATCATCGTTAGATCAACCAGGTGCTCCTGTATATTATATTTCATTTTTTTCTTGAACTCCTCAATGGTATTGGAGTAATCACTAGCTTGCACAAAAGTATTCTAGGAGGGAGTCAAAATTTGTCTCACTTGATCTATCTTAGCTTGCAACTGTTGCACTTTACATTATAACTGCTCTGCTTCTACAGCCTTGGCCTTTAAAACTGTAATCTCCTTTTCCACAACTTTTACCACCTGCACTTGGGAGGCCACATGTGATTTCATCATATCGACTGGGCCTACTTCAGTCATTGTCACTCCTTTATTGAGATCAATTATGGCTTCCTTTAGGCTTTGTGGCCCTACTTATTCCCTTACTCGAAGATATCTGTTCTTCCATATCTTGTATTTGATCTTATTTTTTAGTAGTGAATTGGACTGTGTTCCTCACCTTGAACAATGTGAAATTATCTATGCTTGAGGTTGATGATTTAATCCTGGCCCTCTTTTGGGTGGGAAACTATGAAGGAGTTCCCACCTAGACTTCATACTCCTTGAGTATGCTTGATAGCCCCCCTACTTCCTATATTTTATTTAGAGCCTTAAGAGGAATAGGATATTATTTTTGATTAATCACCAGGGTGGAAAAGAATAAAGAAGATTGACCCACCTCTAGATCAGTCTGGCTAGATGGAGGTATCAACGCTTGGGCCAAAGATGCAAAGCTTTGCACTTGATGCGAGGAGTGAGTTACCAACTCCTTTCCTTTTGATGTAGCAGTGGGGGAGCTAGAGGATGCAGGGAGCCTTGCCTACTCCCGCTAAGCTTTATCTACTATTTTCATCATGACTTCAAATAAATCTAAATCTTGGTGGATGAATTGGAATGTGGGGTCCTAAAATTCTTTTGGAGGAGCGATAGCGACCATAGGGACCACCTTGTCAACCAACAATTCCCTATGTAGCCTCTAGTCAGAGCTATAATCCCCTACTACTTCTATTTTGTTGTGAGGTCTTTTATCCATATTCCACACCAATTCTAATGATCGACCCTGCCTAAAAGCCTTTTGCATTTCATCCTTGAAATCATCCACCCTGTGTGTAACCTACAAGAGAGAAATTTTGGTAGAGATAGAATGTCTATTATAGTCATGAGGATTGTAAGGCCTCAAGGAGATTTCCTAAAAATAGTATGTGTCCATATTCTAGATGGCCTAAAGTAAAGAAAGATGGTCTAGGTATGTATAGGGACCCATTGCGTAGGGTATGGGCAGCCATGGAACTCCTCCCTTCTTCCTTATTGATTGGACCTTTACCTCCTCTACAATCTATCTAGTTATGGAAGTTGGACAATGTTTGGGCAATGCTTTCGAGGGCAACTTAGACCCGTACAATCTAATGTAAGAATATTCTTATGTATAAAAGAAGTCTCCTACTTTTGCTTTGTGCAAAAACATCTTTAATATGACCCTGAATCTATCAAGATCTTCTACACATAGGCAAGCATGGATCACTGGAAGAACATTTTCGAAGAAGGTGACATAACTTGAACATCCCTCATGTATACATAACAACCGATCCTGAATTGATGCAGCATTGACTCCTCCTATTTTAATGAATAGGGATTATTCTAGGATAGCCTCTTGTAATTCTGTTAGCTCCTGGTTGATGTTATCACTGATGGTCTCTTCCCACCGATACATAGGTATTTTATCTCTTTTATTGCATTGAATTATTAGGAACATAACCTCCTTAGTGATATGCTCTAAGTCCTTTGTGCCCAACACCAAATTGATCATATCCACATAATCCTAAGCCCAAGGGCAAAGAATAGACTTACGTATGGGGAAACTGGGAGGCATACGCCTGTTCCTTTTCAAGAGCATACCTAGCAATGAGGTTTTAAGCATAAAATTAGACTAGAGGGCCAATACCTAGAAGTCCAATATCAAGGAGATTGTAGAGATCCCGAACACTCTTTTTATTCTATCGGCTATGAGTCAGAATACCACTTGGTTGGCATGGTCCATGATGGTCTTGTTTCTAAAATCGTATGCGACCACCAACTAGGTAGGGAGATCAAACAAGTGATAAAACATAAGGCAAATAAATTTGTCGAGGTTTGTGGCCCATTTGTTACAAACAAGGCTCTATTCACTGCTATCTATCTGCACCCTCATGAATTACCCGGTGAGTAGAGTTGGGTGATGTTGATTGTCTTATTCTATTGGGTTAAATTTGTATATGGTTGCATTTTCCAACTCCTATAGATGGTCTAGCATGATATATTTATTCAAGAATAACTTGTTGATCAACACATTTGCATCTCTGGCCCTTCCTTTTCTCTTTGTTATTGGTCAAGCCCCCATTAATTCCTTGATTCGAGCTTTTAAGTCTGCTATCATGGTTGTTACTGTGCTCACTGAAGCCATTAGGTTGAGCAGTCGCATACTGAGGATGTTTCTATGCACTGTTGTTCCTCTCACTTACCCACCAAATCAAATCACCTCTACAATTGGTACTTGCAGTGCTCTCTGCATGTGCCTATTCAATCCACTCTTATTTATGTTGCGATGGAAGTTCACCACCTTCCTTTTAAAGAGCTTGCACTAATAGCATTAGGTGGAATGTTGCTTCCCTATTGGCTAAGGGGACCTTATTCATCGTGCCATGGGGACTGGGTACACAAATTAACATTTCATTGGGTGCTAATTGTATGCCTTCTCGATCTACTTAGTTGGATATATGTAGGGAGGAATCATAGCTACCCATGTGTTTTTTCTCAATGGTTTGGGTAGCGTGTGCTTATGCGCTTTAAATTTGGAGCACGTGATTTTAAGAGGAGGCACACAAAATTTGTGCATCTTCAATGCACTTGTGCACTCTTAATAAAAGTAGGCACGTGACTCAAAAGTGGGGCACACAAAATTCATACCCCATTGGACCTTCATGCACTCCACATGAGATGGGGTGCTTGCACAAAAATGGGGTGCATAAAATGTGCTCCCCTTTTGAACTTCATGCACTTTATCCAAAGTGGAGTGCACGACTCAAAATTAGGGTGCGCAATTTTGCATTCCCCTTAGGACCTTCGTGCACTCCACTAGAAGTGGGGTGCATGAAACAAAATCGCGGCGCACGACATGTGCACCTCGTTTGATCTTTCTGCGATCTGCTCAAAGTAGAACAAATGACTCAAAGTCGAGGTGCGTGACTTCGCACACCCCTTAGGACCTTTGTGCGCTCCACTAAAAGTGGGGTGCATGATACAAAAGCGAGGTGCATGAAATGTGTACCCCTTTTAACCTTCATGCACTCCATCCAAAGTGGAGTGCATGACTCAAAATTGGGGTGCACAACTTTGCGCACCCCTTAGGACCTTCATATGCTCCACTAGAAGTGGGATGCACAAAATAAAATTGGGGCATGCGACATGTGCACCTTGTTTGACCTTTGTGTGCTCCATTTTTAGTAGAGTGCATGACTCAAAGTTGGGACACACAACTTTGCATGCCCCTTAGGGTCTCTGTGCACTCCACTAGAGGTGGGGTGCATGATACAAAGATGGGACGCATGGACTCGTGCACTCCTTTAAAATTTGAGGCACTCAACTAAAATTTCGAGTGCATCCAGAAAAAAGGAGACTTAACAATAGAATCATAACTCTTGGGAACAAGGGCAGGATTGCTTGCAAGACCAACTCCAACTTTGATAGGGATAGGGGAAGGAATGATAGGATTTCATGAATTGACCTGAGAACTCCAAAATATTTGGGTTGACTGGGTATGACCAAAACAAAGAAAAAATATAAAATATGCGACAACAACCTTGTAGAAACAAATATTTACAGCTGCAAATAACCACACACACAGAGTTAAATTAACATTTGTTTCTCTCATATAGAGGGCAAAATAATTTCAGGTGATGGCCATTCACAAGTATAGCCATATCTTCTCAATCCAAGTCCTACAACCTATAAGTGTGCTAGCCAATCACTTTGGCAGTCTGATATCGACCTAACCATTTCGGCTCAAACTTACCTTTATCCCCTGGCTTATCATTTTTTGGATCCCAATAAAGCACTACCTCACCTTTTTAAAAAAACTCCCCTCTTACTTTTTTATTAAACAATTGAGTTGTCTTCTCTGCTTGGAGATCATCTTTGTAACTGCCTCCCTCCTATCTTCTTCCAATTTGGCAATCTGATCCATCCTTCTCTACAAGGCATCAGGATTTTCGTGGTCCTAAGGTAATAAGGAGAGAGTTGTCCATTTCAACTGAGGTGGTAGGAGTGCATTTTCACCATAAACCAACTCGTATGGTGATTTGACCTTGGTCCTTTTGAATAATAGTTTGTCTACCCACAACATATTTCAACTCATTGTCCCAGCTCCTTTTGTTCTTTCCCAGTGATATCTTGACTCGGGTAATGATGTTTTTGTTTGAGGATTCTGCCAACCCGTTTCCTTAGGGGTAGTAATTTGCAGAGTGGGCCAGCTCTATACTATACTTGGCACAAAATTCAATCATCTCAAAGGAGGTAAAATATTTAGCATTATCTGTGACAAGACTCCAAACCTAGTCAAAATATTTTCCTCCAAGAAATTTATAATGACACTCATTGTCGATCTTCTAAGGGGAATTACCTCAACCCACTTAGTAAGATAATTTATAGCTGTGACTATCCATTTATGACCTCCCAAAGAATTTTGATTTATTTCTCCTATTAGGTCTAACCCCCACTGAGTAAATGGAGCTTCAATGATGACATGTTTCAATGGCATTGCGGGCATATTTTTCTTGCTTGTGAAAACTTGACAGTTATAACAACCTCTGACAAATTGGTAGACATCCTTGAATATTGAAGGCCAATAGTATCCTGCCCTATTATAGTGTTAGCTATGGATTTTGGAGTGATGTGGCCACCACAAAAACCTATGTGAAATTCTTCCATGACTTTGGGGGCTTCCTTCTTTGATAGACATCATAATAATACCCCACTTGGATGTCTCCAACAAAGCTGGTTTTTTTGGAGGTAATGCTTTTGGACTTGCTATTTAATACTTCTCATTCTACTCTTTGAATTTACTGGTAGGGATGAGAGGTTGTGAAAATATAATAATATATCCATGTACTAGTCACATTCATAATTACCTATTGGCCTGTTATGTTATAGGTCACCTGCCATGATAATATTATTCATATCCTCACCTCCTTTACAGACCATATACTTTGCCAACCCTTGTCCTTTTACCATATTGATTGCTTTTGATTTCTTTGAACTCCACATCATACTGCAACATTTTAACCATCCATATTACTAAGCTTCCTACAGGCTTTGGTTGTGTGAGTACATCTTTCACAGCTATATAAGGGATGCAAGCAATTACCTTATTGGAACCAAAAAATATTTTAAAATGCTCTATAGTTTGTATTAGGGCGAATGCCTGCTTCTCTACTGGTTTATACCTCAATTGAGCTCCTTTCATCCGTGAACTCATGAAAGCTATGGGTCTCTCATTTCTTTCTTTATCCTTTTGTGATAGAACTACAACTATTGAGTCTTTCAAAGCAAATGAGTAAATGTTAAAGTCCTTAGTATGATCGAGGAATGTTAACACAGGTGCAACAATGATGACATATTTGATCTGCTTAAAAGCCTTATTATTTTCTTTAGTCCATTTTATGTTCGCATCCTTCTTAATCATATCATTGATGGGTTTGGCAATTTTGATGAAATTAGGAACAAACCTCTTGACAAAGTTTATCTTGTCGAAGAAGGACCTGACCCCTTTTATATTTTTTGAGGGTGGGATTTTTGCAATAGCTTCCATCCTCTAAGGATCAATACTTATCCCTTATTTAGAGACTATATGCCCTAAAAAATTATCATAGGTGGCTCTGAATAAGCACCTTTTGGAATTCAGTGATATCCCATACTCCTTGTATCTTTCAAAAACTTGGGATAGGTGAGAGAAGTGATCAGGGGGATCCTTTGAAAAGATAGTGATATCGTATCGATACACTACTACAATATTGAACATCAGTCCCTTAAAAGTGAATTCCATGACCCTTTGGAAAGTGGCACCAGCATTAATTAACCCAAAGGGTATTCTTTGATATTCTAACGTTCCCCACAGTGTGGTAAATGCAGTCTTATATCAATATTTGGGATTGACTAGAATTTGATTATACCCTGAGAAGCTATCTAGAAAGGATATTCTAGTTGACCCCACCACTACCTGTAAAAGTTGTTCCATATTAGGGAGGGGGTAGTTGTCTTTGAGAAATTTTTTGTTCAGGTTTCTGAAATTGATGCAGAGTCTAATCTCCCCATTCTTTTTTCTGACCAAAACTAAATTTGCTATCCAGGATGAGAATCTCACATTTTTTATTATTTTTGCATTTAACAACTTTTGTACCTCTCTTTGCATGATAGGATGTAGGGTGGGATTAAAATTTCTTTGTTTATGCTTGAATGGTTTAGTATCTTCCCATAGGGGGATAATATGGGTCATGACATCGATATTGAAAGTTCTCAAATCATCGTAACTCCAGGCGAAACAGTCTCTATTATTTCTTAGGTACTGGATATACTATTTTTTCTTTACCTAATAATGCCCTGTCTATCCTGACTATTATTGGTTCCCATACTATCCCAATATTAACCTCTTTAGCTTATGATTCATGAAATATAGGCCTATGTGCCTTATCAAAATCATCAAAAGCGATTCCAAAGACACCAACCCCCTAGGAATTTTATTGGTTTTCAATTGTATCACTTTCGTAGGCTCCCATATAACATGTTACAATTTTTTCTCATTTTCTTCATCATAAATCATGTCAGCAAAATGATTCTGTACAGTCATAAAATATTTAGTATCAATGTTATCTTGGAATACCTGCAAATATACCACGTTATCTGGGATAGAAGGGTGATACACAGATATGGTTAATGGGTATGGGGTCTTTGGATAGTTTGGAAAAAACTCTATTATTATACTCAAGCCAAACTTGTCAAATAAAATGATGAAGGTAGTAGGTCCATAGAGTTTTGAGTCTAGTATTACAAAAAGGATTGAGCCATTGAGTGAAGAATTCCACAAGGGAATTAGGATGAACCTAGATGATGTTAAAAGTGCTTAAAATAAAATTAAGGATTAACTTTGAGAAGTTACACTCAATGAAAAGGTGGTGTGAGGAATCCCATATGGATAGGAATAGATAACATCGATTAGGGATAATGAGATCATGCTTCAAGAAATTTTCAATAGTTAGGATCATATTTTGAGAGGCCAGCCAAGAGAAAACCCCAATTTTAGGAACAAGATTCTTCTACCATACATAATTGACTAGAATATGACAAACATGGATAGGTTATTGCAACAGATAGGTAGACTTGATAGTAAATAGCCCATTATCACATTCTTTCCAAAAGGGATGATCAAGATGACGAGTGAAGAATATAACACATGAATTAATCAATCGATACAAGGAATTAGCCACCTAAGAAAGATCTCTATTAACAAAGGCAAAAAGAATATGTTTCCAAGAGGGATGGCCTTGGGTGTAAGAGATGAAGTTGAAAAATTTACTACCAAAGAGATGATCAGTGATAGGTTTGAGCCCTACAAGATCAGGATCATCAATGAGAGGGTGATCATAGACCCAAGGATCTTTCCAAAAGTCAACAATTTGACCATCACCAAGCTACCATCTAATTCCTTGTTGAATGATGGATATATATTGGATAATAGAATTTCAAAAGGCTAAACCAAGCTAAGGGAAATTTGTATTTATGAAACTATGGTGTTGGAGGTATTTCCTTTTTACAATAGAGACCCATTCAACCTTAGCATTCATGAATATTTTCCAAGCTTGTTTTGCAATGAGGGCCATATTCATCTTGCTGATCCTCATGAACCCAATACCTCCTTGAACTTTGGTGCTGCAAAATTTCGTAAATATTTCATATAATGGATAAGATGTATTAATAATGTCAATTATGCATTTTTGTAAAAGAACCAATATGCAACCTTTATTCTCCAAGTGTATATCTTCCTTATATATATTCATATTAATACCATATTTATAAAAATAAAAATAATACATATAAAATATTATTATAGATTTTAGTTTATAGTGAAGTAGAGGCAAGTTACTTGGGATTCAAACACCACCATTATATACATTAGGTTTTATACCCATTAAGATTTGTATCTAGATTTTTTGGTGAAATACAACTCTCAATTACTCAAACTTAAATTTAATATTTTTTTTTTGGTGAAAGACAACTTGGCTCAAACACTCAAAACTCAACTTGACAACTATTGTTATGTTTTGGAGAATATAAGAGAATCAATAATTACCCATCATTATCTCCTACTAGTCAAAGATTCAATAAATATTTGAATATTTTTATGAATTACTAAAACACTATGAATTCTGCTAATAAATTTATTTTTTGAAATCAATTTCCAATGAGTTTCAAAACTTTATGTGTGCTCCTATACAACTTACTAAATTATTCCCCTCCTAATTTACTTGCTCGAGCATAAAAATATGTCTTTATAACGTTTTTTTATCATGAACATCAAGACTAGCAAATATTCCTAACATCTTATCACTCTCAATAACATCATGCTTAGCTTATTGGCCTTATTTAACCTGAAGTTATTCTAGAAAGAACTTTAGCATAAAAACAAATAGTAAATAAAATTATATAAATCCAATGGCTTGATTATGAAAATTAGTTGTATAAACAAGAGCAAGAAGAGCCCCCTTCTCTTATCATGACAACATCAAATTTATTTAATATAAGGGAGGTCAACGTATTGAGAAGCTAAGAATAGGTAAGGCATATGATGTGGATGGATGTCAATACTTAGTGCCATACATCAAGAGGATATTCAACAACATCATCCAATATAACTTTTCATGGGATTGGATAACACATCCAGCCATATCTCCCTTTAAGAGTCGAGATAGAGAATCCCTAAAATTAACAAACCATTATGGTCAATCCTCTATTTCATACATGTAACAACCCTCCTCACACAATCATTGCTAGAAAACAATTATTGGTTTATACTTGCTTTTATTGTTTGAATATGGTACTATTGATGGCTATTGTGCTTGCAGGACTAGGTGTGATCCTTCGACAAGAAGAAGAGTGTTAGTGAAAAGGTAAGTGGGGAAATGATGATGGTGTGAAACATCACCATGACTCATAGGTTACATCCATGTAGGTGCATTTAGTATGAGCAACTTGCATTATGTGGTTGTCTATGTTTGTATGTTATGTATACTCTTTTGCCTTGAAATGGTTGAATAGTTGAATTTTTATTGGTAATGAAGATGCCAAAAGAGGCATGGGAGCCAAATTTGTGAGTTGGTAATTGTTTAATGCATGCTTGAAAATTTGATAAAAGTAAAAAACAATAATGATAAAATATATAAATAATATAATGTAAAGTAAATAAAAAGATAACAAGGCATATAGGAAATGACTTTGTTATCCTGCATCATGATATTTGGGTAAAGTAATGCATTGTGAAGTGGTGGTGTCATGTGGATAATGAAGAGTAATTCTCATTATTGCATTTAACAATCACCATACTCTCGAAACATAAGGGAAGTTTGGTGTATGCCTCTCCGTAGTGGTGTTTTTTTAATTTTCGGCATGAGAAGAAGGGGGAGTGCTGAAGAAAGGTAATTTGGATAAGAGATCCAGTGGTGTTGGAGAAGTAGGCACTGGTGAAGAAAACAAGGGATACTAGGCTTCTTAATGTAAAATGAATATGTTAGAATTTGGTTTTGCTTACTTTGAAAAGAATTAATGCTATGGGAAAAGAATAGGAACAGTATGTGGTTGAGAATGTCGTAATGTTTTTTTGTATGATATGAAAATGAATTGATGCAAAAGAAAGAATGTGTTCGTGAGAGACTACCACAAAGATATATATATATATATATATATATATATATATATATATATATATATATATATATATATATATATATATATATTTGCTTATTGAAAGGATTGAATTTGTGAGTTAATTATCTGTAGAAAGTTTATATTATGCTAAATTACATTTGGACAGACGTGCATCGAGTGTGGCTGCTATGTATGAAGTATTGTCTTGAAGAGATTACAAATTACGATGTTGTTATTACAATCAAAGAAAACAACAGAGAAAATAGAACCGAATATGATTATACTGCTATTTGGTTTAAAACTGTGTTTGGAAGATGAGACTTGGGAGTGATTTGAGTTATGTATATTGTTGAAATAGAATTTGAAACAGATTCTGGATTGTTGTATGAGAGGAAAGAAATGATTGAAATGATAGTATTAGATGCATCCTCAATAAAATGCATTTCATTTAGAAATGGAATCGTCTGATCCCAATGAGCGTGCTTAGAACTGAGTCGTTGAGCATGGGAAAAGAAGGAAAATGATTTTTGAAATATAATGTTATACATATATCCTTCTCATACAACGAGGGTAGAGGACACTTGTAATGCTTGATTTCAAGTTTAGTTTAGTACCCGGTTTGTTATTCTAATTTTGGAGAAAACCTTAAATTTAAATGTTGTCAATAGAGACAAAGACTTATCATGTAAAATGGGATCAACCTGAGTAAAACATTTCTTGTTTTGTTCTGTATTATTGTAAAATGGAAAACCCAGCCATCATGAGTTAATGGATGGGAATGATTGTATACTTTGTAACATTTATTATTGTGAACGATGAAAATTATATTATCGTTGAGAAAATGTTGACATGCAGTTGGGGTTTTCATCTTTTCATTGTAAAATAAACATAATTTAGATGTATAGTGTTGTCTATAGGCATCTCTGGTCTATGTTAAACCATGGATGATAATACATATATAAACCTTGGAGACGTTCAGTGTCATATTATAGTTGACATATCTTTAATTATAATAAATCAATAAGGAAAATTGTGTATAATCATATTTCTGAATATGCGCATGTATTTCTTTGAATAATTCAGGTAAATAAAAAGTATAATATTGGTATCTAATTGTTACTCAAAAGAACCACAATGTTTGTAATGTATTTATAGCTTAAAACTATTGAGTTTAACAAATACTAACGATATATTTTCTAAGAATAAATGTTAAAGAAATTATGGAAATATTTTACACATCAGAGTTTATAAGCCCTTCAAATGTTGCTTGTTAATGGTGAAAAGGTACCTTTGTATTTAAATTGAGTGCAATCTGATTGGTTTGTGAGACCTTCGAGGTGACGACAATGAATCTAGTATATGGTAATCCCGGGGTTTCAAGGAAACATAGGGGTAAAGTGATGTCTTGTCCTCGAGTGTGAAGGAATGATGAAACTTCTAAGAGCTGAGTTAAGGAGTTTAGATGTCCATGAGTAAAGTTAACAACTGTAAGGTTATCCAAAATATTTTATCTTACCTTTCATTATAGCCAAGTTTTATAGAATATCACAAACATGTTGAGTGGTACCAAGCTTGAGTAAATCTTATTAATTATTGAAAATAAGTTTATGTACCACGCAATGGGTACATTGCTATTGGCTAAAAATGAAGTAACACAATCATTTTTTAGAGGAAGTTTTGCAGTAAGTTATTTAAATGGTTTAATAATCCATGTATTAGAAGCTTTGTGACATAAAACCAACAAGTTAGAGTTAAATCCTTTTTTTCAATATTAAGGAACATAGTTTGTATGGAAAACTAAACTAAACTCTTATGAACCTTTTGGTTTAGATAAATTCTTTATATTTATATAAAGAAGATGAATTCAGCTCGAGTGTTATTACTTGAAATTGGATATTAATTTTTCTAATATCAAGAAAAACAAGTTATAACTATATATTTTTATAAGTAGCAATATGTTAGTATTGGACAAAAATCTAGTACTTTCTAATAAATAATATATGTTAAATAAATGAGAGTTAGATGCTATGTTAGACAAGGATAGAATTAGCTTTGGTAAAAGTGTCATAAGTAAATCCTTGCTTGGAAATCTTCTAATTTTTTACAAATACAAAGAAACTATCACTACCCAAACTTTTGTGAGACAATATGAAAAAGGTTGAAATTAAAAACAACCAATATTGTTGAGATGCAAGTAAGAATGCAATGTGACATGGGTCCAATGGGACTGCTACTCAAACTTAACTCTTTGATTGATACCATGATGAGGAATGGTTAATGTATTCCTCATGAAGGATTAAAAAATAAACTTTTATCATCCAATGGCATTGGAGATGAGGGTATGCATGCAATGAGTCTCAAGAGCAACCATTTTTCTGATGGTAAAGGTTAGAAAAAGTGACCTAGTCAGAAATAGTAATGAGGGGTGGTATGGGACATCATCTCTAGGTTGTTGCCCGGGTAGTACAATGAAAAGTCTTATGTATCATTTGACTTAGCTAATTCAACCATGATGTTTGGTATGGGATAAACTATCATGAATTATAATGAACAATAGGATCAAGTCCAAGGTTAGCGTATTGACATGGTTCTAGCTAGTTCCAGAGATAAAGGATAAACAACTAGACACTAGGAATATGTACGCTAACCCCCTTGCATATTAAAATTGGAATAATTTTATCGAATAGATCAAGGTTCAATATGCTAAGGGATGAGGAGAGTATGCGTCCACCCTTTAGGTGTTATGATCCCTAAAGAACAACCCTATTTGTGGTTCGACCTCATAGCAGAACAATAGGTCAATAAATGAGATAAGTCGATTCCACAAAATGGCACCTTTTACAGGATTGGACCAATCTCATCCACTTGGGTGGTTGTCTACAACAGTCTTGATACCCAAAAGTGGTGTGATATGCATGTACTGATTAGTTATTATGTTATCAAATCATTGGGTGAATCATATTTTACATGAAAATGAAAGCACGATCATATTTTTCTGTGAACATGAAAGAACAATCATATTTTGCTGTGAACATGAAAGCACAATCATATTTGGTTGTGAAAATTATTGGAAATATGAGCAAGATTTGTTGTCATTGATGTCAAGAGTCAGTTTCAATGAGCAGTGCAAGAGGAAGGATGTCAAGAGTCAGAGAAATATTGCTTCTAGACCTAAGGGAAATAATATTATAATATCTCCCATTATAATATTCAAGGTGATCAGATAAGGTCTACAGGAGAAATGAGAAGGCCCAAGAAAAATAATATTATAATATTTTATTATAATATTAAAGGTCTAATGGTAAGACCTAAAGAAATTAAATTAATTATAAATTAATTTTAATAATTTCATTATAAATTAATTTGATTAACTTTATAGTTATTAAATTAATTATAATAATTTTATTATTAATTAAATTATAATTTAATTTAATAACCCTAAGGTTAGGGTTATAAGGGCAAATATAAAGCGTCGACGTCATATTCTATCTCCTCCGTCGATGTCAACGATTTCCAAGGCATGGGTATAAATACCCGAAGCCTAAGAGGCTTCAAAATCAATCCACGATTTTAATAAATCTCCTAAGAAAATCGTGTGCGCAATATTCGGTGAGCAAGAGAGGGAAGAAGTCCATGTTTGACTTCTTTGGCAGGTAGCGAAGGGAGAAAAGGCACAAGGTACGAAGGCCTTGTCACCACCTAGCCAGGTGGGCTAGCGGCAATTGGAAGCGTCTTGGGAACGCGAGGTACCGCGTTCGATTCATAGTAGGGTTGGTTGTGCAGTTGTTTTGTGCATCGAAGATGCCAAAGCCTTTTGGATTTTGGTGCCTAGGTAGAAGACAAAGCGCCATGGGTGCTTTTGCCTTCCACGTGAGCGCTTAGCTCACATGGCTTGGCAACCATGGCTAAGGTGTTGGAGGCGTTGTGACGTGGGATCGAATCCCATCGGGAGCACTTTGAGAGGTACTAAATTTTTTGTTATAAATTGATTTTTGCTCCTAAGGTTGTATGGTGTATTTTTGAGCTTAGGGAGATATAAGGTTGATGAAATTAAATAATTATTTTATTTAATTGTTTGGTGGATTGAGTTATTTAGAGTGGAGTTATAAGGTGTAATAAGAGATTTATTTTTGTATGTTTTTGGTGAATGCTAATTTCAAAGGAGTAATAAGGTGTATTTGAGTTTAATTATTTTTGTAATTGTGAAATATTTTGAGGGAGTGTTAGAGTGATATTTTGTCATCTAACCTTTGAAATTGGCAAAGAGGGAAATTGTGATTGAGACAGGTTTTGAGGTCAATTCTTCATCAAACAAAAGGTATGGGCACATCTTCCTTGTGAGTGATTGTTGAATGTTGTGAATGCTAAGTTGGAGTGAAAAGGGTTGTTTGATAAGCATTGTTGAGTTTGATTGTTAAAGGTTTTTTTGAGTGAGAGTTGTTGATAAAAACCTTGTTTGATAAGCATTGTTGGAAACATTGAATGAACCTTCATATGCATGATTAGGGTTTGTGAAAGATCATGAGTATCATTGTTATGTGAAGTTTGTTTGATAAGCATTGTTGAATGAGATTTCATTGAGTGTTTGATTGAGTTGAGTTGAGTAAGCTTTTGTGGAAGCTTACAATGCATATTTGAGGTAAGTCTTGGTGAAGACTTGTTGAGCAGATTGGACAAGTTCTAGTGAGGACTTGTTGAGCAGTTTTGGGGTAAGTCTTTGAGAAGACTTGTGAGTAGAGTTGATTTGTGATTGAGTCAAGCTTTGTGTTAAGGCTTGAGGATATATTTGAGGATAAAGTTTGGTGTAGATTTGAGGATAGGTTTGTGCCAGATTAGAGATAGATATTGAGCATATTTGTGCTAGATTAAAGGACTATGTTTAGTGCATATTTAGGATAAATATTGAGTATATTTGTGCTAGATCAAAGGACTATGTTTAGTGTAGATTTGAGGATAGAGATTGAGAGATTTGTGCTAGATCGAAGGATTGTGTTTAGTGTATATTTGAGATAGAGTTGAGAGCAAGATTTGGAGGTGATATAGTATAGAGGACGATAGTCTCTAGTGGATAGAGGTCCATTAGCTAGGGTAGTGAAGATATGTCTTCTGAGTGAGGGTAGGAGTCTTCAGTGGATAGATATCCATAAGCTAGTGTAGTGGAGGTAGTAGTTCTTCTAGAAGATCACCAGCTAGAGTAGAGGGGATTGGTGTCTCCTATGGATAGAGATCCATAAACTTGATTAGGGGATTGGTGTCTCCTTTGGATAGAGGTCCATAAATATTGTAATAGGGAAAGGATTCCCAAGAGAATTTATTTGAGAAAATTTTATAAGGAATATTTTCTCCGTGGAGTAGCCCACATTGGGTGAACCATGTTAAATCATGTCTCTCATGTGTGTGATGCTTTGTGTGATGTTTATTGCTTTAATACTATTGATATTATCATATGGATTGAAAAGAAAAAGTTTTATCTTATACTGTTCACCCCCCTCTCAGTATAAGCACATGTTCTTCAATTGGTATCAGAGCGGGTTTCTCCATGAAAAGACTAACAACTTGGAGGAAGATCCATCAGAAACACACATGACTTCAGAGAGTGAAGAAGAGACCATGTTTGACATAAAATAGGAATTCTTTGCTGCTCTCAAGAACCTTGAAAAGGTTAGAAATAAAAACTCAAGTTTGAAGGATCAAATTCAAGAAGATGAAGAAGCAAGGATAGAACTTCTATAGAGTCTCACAGAACTCAAGATAAAGGTAGAAGAGGGAAAGAAAATTGAATAGGATATGATAGATCTATTAAGAGCAAGAGAAACAGAATGTGAAATATTGGAAGCAAAAATTGTTTATCTAAGGAATGAAGTTGAAAAGACCAAGGTACTACTAGATATAAAGCTTGGGAAATAGAAAGAGGAGTCAAGTCTTCAAGAAGTAGAAACTTCAAACAAAGATAAGCAAGTGACATATACTCTAGAAAGAAAAGACATCAAGAAGGAAGAAAGCAAAGAAGAACCATGGATGAGAGTTAATCACAAAAGGAGAAGCACTCAACCACAATCTCAAAGGCATCCAAACAGGTTACATAATTTCTTCCATGGCTATTGCTTTTCTTGTAACAAATATGGTCATAGAGTTGTACACTGCACTGGTTATGTGAAAAATGATGTCAATAGAAATTTCAACTCTTTTGCACCTCTTATGAATAATGATATCATATGTTACAAATGCAATAATTTTGGGCACAAGGCTAGATGGTGCAAAATGGTACTTCTTGAGTCTAGTAAAAAGAATACAACTTCAACAACTAGGAAAGAGAAAAAGGGAAATGAAAAGGCTAGATCAATGTTAGTTCAAACAACTCTTCATGCTCAGGATAAAGAAGAACAATGGTTTCTTGATAGTGGTTGCTCTAGACACATGACAGGAGACAAAGACAAATTTATTGTACTCAAAGAAACTAATAGAGGATCAATAAGTTTTGGTGATAATGGATCAACAAAAATTGGTGGAAGAGGAACTCTGAGTTTAGATAATGGGAAAACAAGAACAAAAAATGTACTATATGTCAAAGGGTTAAGACACAATCTGCTAAGTGTAAGCCAACTTTGTGATCAAGGTCATATGGTTACATTTCACCCAGATAGATGTGAGATAAGAAAGTTGGAAATTGGAAAAGTCATTGCAAATGCAAGTAGAACTCCAAACAACCTCTATATGCTTAGTGAGATCAAAGGGGAAAAGTGTTTTCTATCACAAGAAGATGAGAGTTGGTTGTGGCATAGAAGAATGGGTCATTTGAATTTTGACAATATAGTCAACATAAGTAATAAATAGGCTGTCAGAGACTTACCCAAGCTAAAAAGGCCACAAAACACAATCTGTGCACCTTGTCAACATGGAAAGCAAACTAGAACAAGTTTCAAATCAAAGGGATATATGTCATCAGAACCATTAAAACTAATACATACTGATCTATGTGGTCCTACCAGAACACAGAGTATTCAAGGTGAAAGTTACTTCATATTGTTTATAGATGATTACTCCAGAATGACTTGGGTAGCCTTCCTAAAAGATAAGTCAGAAGCTTTTGATAAATTCAAGGTATTTAAAGAACGGGTCAAAAATGAAACCAACAAAAGGATTAAGTGTTTGAGATGAATTAAGAGGAGGAGAGTTTACCTCAAATGAATTTGTAGATTTCTATGAACAACATGGAATCAAGAGAGAATACTCAACTGCAAGAACTCCTCAACAAAATGGAGTAGTTGAAAGGAAAAATAGGACTATTGAGAATATGGCTAGAGCTATGTTAAATGAATCCAAGATTTCAGATGGATTTTGGAGGGAAGCAGTCAACACAATAGTATATATAATCACTAGGGCTCAAATGAGGGTAAACCATCACAAGACTCCATATGAGCTTTGGAAAGGAAGACCGGCCACTGTAAAACACTTCAAGGTTTTTGGAAGTAAGTGTTACATAAGACGGGAAGAGCAAAACTTGGGCAAGTTTGACCCAAGATGTGATGAGGGAATTTTTCTTGGTTATTCTACTAAGAGTAAAGCTTATAGATGCTACAACAAAAGGACACACACTATTGTAGAAAGTATAAATGTAACAGTTGATGAGAAGATAGATTCAAGAGAACCAGTTCAACAAATTGTGTATCAGGAAGATGGAAGTTGTCAAGAAGAGTTTCATGAGGAATCAGATGAAGAGGAGGAAGAAACACAAAGACTTCTTCCTAAGACTCCATCCAGGTATGTACAGAAACATCATCCAAAAGAGCTAATCATTGGGAATCCAGATGAGAGATAGACAAGGAGAAGGATAATAACACCATCCCAACAAGTAAATTTTTCCTTGTTATCTAAAATTGAGCCAAAAGACTTCAATGAGGCAAGTGAAGATAAGTTCTGGATTAAGGCAATGGATGAGGAATTAGATCAGATAGAGAAAAGCAAGACTTGGGAACTTGTTCCATGACCAAAAGATAAAAATGTGATTGGCACTAAATGGGTATTCAGAAACAAGTTAAATGAAGATGGACAAGTAGTCAGAAATAAAGCAAGGTTAGTGTGCAAAGGTTATGCACAGGTAGAGGGAATTGACTTTGATGAGACATTTGCTCCAGTTGCATGACTTGAAGCTATCAGAATGTTCTTAGCCTTTTCAAGCTTCAAAAACTTCAAAGTATATCAGATGGATGTTAAATCAACTTTTCTAAATGGTGTTCTAGAAGAAGAGGTTTACATTGAGCAGCCAGAAGGTTTCAATTTGACTGATAAACCAGACTATGTATGCAGATTGAAGAAAGCACTTTATGGACTAAAGCAAGCTCCTAGAGCTTGGTATTCAAGATTGGATAAGTACCTACAGGAATAGGGTTTCAGGAAAGGAATAGTGGATAGTAACTTATACATCAAAAATGAAGGGAATGACTTACTAATTGTGGTTGTTTATGTTGATGATATCATTTTTGGAGGAAACAATGATAAGATGTGTCAAAAATTTGCAAAGAGCATGCAGAATGAATTTGAGATGTCTATGCTTGGTGAGTTGTCCTTCTTTCTTGGACTTCAAATTTCACAATCAAAGAAAGGGGTGTTTCTTTCACAAACCAAGTATATAAAAGAGATGCTAAAGAAATTCAAGTTAGAAGATTGCAAGCCAATAAGTACTCCCATGGTCACAAGATGTAAGTTAAGTAAAGATGATGAATCTCCAGAGGCAAATCAAAAATTATACAAATCTATGATTGGCAACTTATTGTATGTCACAGCTACTAGACCAGATATCATGCAAGTAGTGGGATTAGTGGCACAGTTTCAGAAAGCACCCAAGGAAACACATGTAGCAATAGTAAAAAGGATTCTCAGGTATTTAAAAGGGACTATGGATTTTGGGCTCTAGTATCCCAAAAGTGATAGTTTCACTCTCACAGCTTATACAGATGCAGATTGGGCTAGCAGTATTGATGATAGAAAAAGTACAAGTGGAGGAGCATTCTTTCTTGGAGACTATTTGGTCTCTTGGTTAAGTAAGAAATAAGCATCAATATCCTTATCTACAATAGAGGTAGAGTATATTGCAATAGTTGCCAGTTGTACACAGGTATTATGGATGAAGCGAACTCTAGAGGATTTTAAGATAAAACATGATCATCCTATTCCCATATTGTGTGATAATACAAGTGCTATAAATATCTCAAATAACTCTACGACAAAGCACATTCCGATTAAGTATCATTTTTTGAGAGAACAAGTGACAGATAAACAGGTCAAGTTGGAATATGTTACTACAAAGGAGCAGATTGCAGATATTTTCACTAAGCCACTTCCGAAAGAGACTTTTGAGTACCTACGAGAAAATTTGGGAGTAGTACTACTCCCACCCCAGAATTAACCACCTCAAGAGGAGGTGGGGGAGGGGCTAAGCTAAGAGTCTCATTCTTAGCCCCGAGCCCCAAAGGTGACCCTTTGCCATTGATGACAAAGGGGGAGAGATTTGAGTTAGGGGGAGAGCATTCAGTCAGGGGAGTCGTTTCTCAAGGGGAGCAGAATAGGAAAAGGTAAAAAGAATGGTAAAAGGAAAATGGGTTGCCATCAATGACAAAGGGGGAGATTGTTGGAAATATGAGCAAGATTTGTTGTCATTGATGTCAAGAGTCAATTTCAGTGAGCAATGCAAGAGGAAGGATGTCAAGAGTCAGAGAAAGATTGCTTCTAGACCTAAGGGAAATAATATTATAATATCTCTCATTATAATATTCAAGGTGATCAGATAAGGTCTACAGGAGAAATGAGAAGGCCCAAGAAAAATAATATTATAATATTTTATTATAATATTAAAGGTCTAATGGTAAGACCTAAAGAAATTAAATTAATTATAATATATATTAAAATAATTATAATTTAATTTGATTAACTTTATAGTTATTAAATTAATTATAATAATTTTATTATTAATTAAATTATAATTCAATTTAATAACCCTAAGGTTAGGGTTATAAGGGCAAATATAAAGCATCGACGTCATATTCTATCTCCTCCGTCGACGTCAACAATTTCCAAGGCATGGGTATAAATACCCGAAGCCTAAGAGGCTTCAAAACTCCATCCACGATTTTAATTAAATCTCCTAAGCAAATCGTGTGCGCAATATTCGATGAGCAAGAGAGGGAAGAAGTCCATGTTTGACTTCTTTGGTAGGTAGCGAAGGGAGAAAAGGCACAAGGCATGAAGGCCTTGTCACCACCTAGCCAGGTGGGCTAGCGATAATTGGCAGCATCTTGGGAACGTGAGGTACCACGTTCGATTCGTAGTAGGGTTGGTTGTGAGGTTGTTTTGTGCACTAAAGATGCCAAAGCCTTTTGGATTTTGGCACCTAGGTAGAAGATAAAGCATCATGGGCACTTTTGCCTTCCACGTGAGTGCTTAGCTCACGTGGCTTGGCAATCATGGCTAAGGCGCTGGAGGCATTGTGACGTGGGATCGAATCCCATCGGGAGCACTTTGAGAGGTACTAAATTTTTTGTTATAAATTGATTTTTGCTCCTAAGGTTGTATGGTGTATTTTTGAGCTTAGGGAGATATAAGGTTGATGAAATTAAATAATTATTTTATTTAATTATTTGGTGGATTGAGTTATTTAGAGTGGAGTTATAAGGTGTAATAAGAGATTTATTTTTATATGTTTTTGGTGAATGCTAATTTCAAGAAGGAGTAATAAGGTGTATTTGAGTTTAATTATTTTTGTAATTGTGAAATATTTTGAGGGAGTGTTAGAGTGATATTTTGTCATCTAACCTTTGAAATTGGCAAAGAGAGAAATTGTGTTTGAGATAGGTTTTGAGGTCAATTCTTCATCAAACAAAAGGTATGGGCACATCTTCCTTGTGAGTGATTGTTGGATGTTGTGAATGCTAAGTTGGAGTGAAAAGGGTTGTTTGATAAGCATTGTTGAGTTTGATTGTTAAAGGTTTTTTTGAGTGAGAGTTGTTGATAAAAACCTTGTTTGATAAGCATTGTTGGAAATATTGAATGAACCTTCATATGCATGATTAGGGTTTGTGAAAGATCATGAGTATCATTGTTATGTGAAGTTTGTTTGATAAGCATTGTTGAATGAGATTTCATTGAGTGTTTGATTGAGTTGAGTTGAGTAAGATTTTGTGGAAGCTTACAATGCAGAATTGAGGTAAGTCTTGGTGAAGACTTGTTGAGCAGATTGGATAGGTTCTAGTGAGGACTTGTTGAGCAGTTTTGGGGTAAGTCTTTGAGAAGACTTGTGAGCAGAGTTGATTTGTGATTAAGTCAAGCTTTGTGTTAAGGCTTGAGGATATATTTGAGGACAAGTTTGTGCCAGACCAAAGATAGAGATTGAGCAGATTTGTGCTAGATCGAAGGACTATGTTTAGTGCAGATTAGAGATAAATATTGAGCAGATTTATGCTAGATCGAAGGACTGTGTTTAGTGCAGATTTGAGGATAGAGATTGAGCAGATTTGTGCTAGACCAAAGGACTATGTTTAGTACAGATTTGAGATAGAGCTGAGAGCAAGCTTTGGAGGTGATAGAGTATAGAGGATGATAGTCTCTAGTGGATAGAGGTCCATTAGCTAGGGCAGTGAAGATAGGTCTTCTGAGTGAGGGCAGGAGTCTTCAGTGGATAGAGATCCATAAGCCAGTGTAGTGGAGGTAGCAGTTCTTCTAGAAGATCACCAGCCAGAGCAGAGGGGATTGGTGTCTCCTGTGGATAGAGATCCATGAACTTGATTAGGGGATTGGTGTCTCCTTTGGACAGAGGTCCATAAACATTGTAATAGGGAAAGGATTCCCAAGAGAATTTATTTGAGAAAATTTTATAAGGAATATTTTCTCCGTGGAGTAGCCCACATTGGGTGAACCACGTTAAATCATGTCTCTCATGTGTGTGATGCTTTGTGTGATGTTTACTACTTTAATACTACTGATATTATCATATGGATTGAAAAGCAAAAAGTTTTATCTTATACTGTTCACCCCCCCTCTCAGTATAAGCACATGTTCTTCAAACATGAAAAAACTTTTAGGGTTAAACAATAAACTTAAAAAAACAAAAAATTACCCTGTCTTGAAAATTGCTTGGCTTGTTAGACGGTACAACCAAGTGAGTAGACTTGGGTTGTTACAATAAATTTGCTTCAAAGCATGGTTGAGATTAGAATATGCAAGCATGTAGAAGGAAAAGGGAGTACAAAAGGACAATTAGTTTTTAGACCAAAATACTTTGCAATAGATTACATCATTGCTTCCATATATATCATTTAAAAAATATGGAATGGAAAAGAAGCCTATTGTTGTTTTATGAACTTCAAAAATGCTTTTGACACTATGGCTAAAAGTAAATAACAAAGTAGAATAAAATAATTAAGCATACATAAATGTATAGAGCAAGAGTGCATAGACTCTAGGAGGAGGTTTGAGCTAAAATTAGATCACAAACAGACCTTTTAGAATACTTTAGAAGTAACATAAGGGCTAAATAAGGATGCTTATTAAGCCCTACCTTATTTGGTTTATATATTGCCAAATTAGATTGGCTAAATCTAAATGGAGGGGATGGCATTCATTTGCGAAGATATGTGATGATGCTTCTTTTGAAGAAGATGATCCCATATGATTGCAAGGTCAACATAGGGTCTAAGAGAGCATTTAAAGGCCTTAGAGAAATTTTACAAGGAAGTTGGCATGCAAGTAAATACTAACAAAACCAAGATTATGATCTTATTCAATAAATAAATAAATAAAATAATTAAAGTTTATTTTAAAGGGGATCTTCTAAAAGGAGTAACAAAGTACAAACATCTTAGGATATAATTCAATAACATGCTAAATTAGAAAATATGTAGAATACAGAAAACATTGGGAAGATGAAGAGCACTTTTTGCATTACAAAATAGATGTAGAGAAGGTGAATTATGAGACTAGATGACTATATGGGTTTTATTTGGCCCACTAATGGTACCAATGATGTTGTATATGTATGAAGAGTGGGCTACCATCACATCATACTCAAAATGAAGTCAAATAGAAAGGATTCATAAATGTCTAATTACAAATAAATTCATTATAATAGAGTTCCATATGATATTCTTCTAGAAAATATTATAACCTTCTCTATAGAGGTAACTACTATGATTTGTCTTCTAGGATATTTAAAAAAAAAATAGATGGATGCAAGCAAACTACCTAACACTATAGTAAAATATTTGAACAAGAGAAAGAAAATATGAATGAGCGGATGAACAAATGAAATATCAAGTTGGGTGAATACCTAAATAATAAACATAAAGTCATTTGTTAAGTAAAAATAAGGGCAACTACGTCAAAAAAAGAAGTTATGAAGAAAAAACGAACATTATCTTGTTGAATTTAACCTTACATATGATCACAACTATAAGTCCTCTATATTGTTGATGGCTCATATGTGAACCAGCTTACATCAATTTAAATGTGAAATGAGTAGATAAAAAGAGACCAAAAGAGGAATTGGAGGAGAGAATATGCACCTTTTGTATTTTAAGGACAATTGAGACAAAGAAACATTTTGGAATGTAGGACATATAGTGATACTCGAGATAGCTATATTGATATTTTAGTAATAAAATTATTGTGAAAATTATATAAAAAAAAGAAGGTAGTAGAAAAATTGATTATAATCAACATAGTACAAAAATAATCAAAGTTAGCTTTTTGGGTTAGTAGCCATGGTTCTTCATAATGTTCCTATTCTTTAAAACTTTGATTCTATTCTCATTCTTCATTAAAAAACTGTTAGTGTTTTTATTATAACTTTTGAATTTTAGTACTTATTATTTAAAATGATTTAATAATTTTATATATATATATATATATAGATATATATCAACTATTTTTTATACATAATAATTATATATAAAATTTTTATATAATATTACTAAATTTTATAATTTCTTTAAATATTAAAAAATATAACAAGTACAAGTACACTTTAGAAAGGAAAAAATTCACCTCTCAGTCTGCCAAAATATATCATTCTTTAAAAAATTTCCTATATTAAACTTCTACAAGATAAAGTACAAGTCAAGAAATTAACTCCGCTCTCTTCCAAAGCAAAGCCATATTTCAATTTCTCTTATCTGTTATAACAGAGTTTTGCAGCAGGAGCTTGCACACAAAGGTTTTAGGTGGAGTGAACTTTAAAAATCTGTAAAACTTGAGTCCCCACAACCGTCTGTCCTCTACCCTCTAAACATTTCTTCTCCAATCCAGTGCCCATCTAATCCTCAGAACTCTCTGCTGTCCACATTCACAGAGCAAAGTGCCTTATACGTCAAGGTACATACACAAAATGGCATCCATCATGACCTGAACCATCCCCACAAAACATACACAAAACATACACAAAAGACAGTCATATCAGAGACAAAGAGTCCATGAAATGTCTAAATGAAAAAGAAAACGTGACTAAAAAAAACATTGCTTAAAGTAGTTAGTAATGTTTACGATGCTAGAGGTCATATGAACTAATCTTCCATATCACATTGTATATGAATTAATCTTTTAGATTTCGATTATTTATGTATAACCTAAACTTAATAAAATTTAAACTTTCAAAATCTTCATCCTTAAATTCCACAACTTTACATCACAATGGCATAATATTTATAAGCCCCATACATATATACAAATAACCTAACCCACGCTCCATAACAAAGATTGAAAAATATAGTAATACTACAAGGGAAGGCAAGGATTAACATAACATAATAATAGTAATAAGCAAAAACAACATAGGATTTGTTTTTCTGTTCTAGTGACTGGTATAAAAAACCTACTTGGATCAGTCTCCGAGAGAAATGCTGCATTATCAAAAAAGCAGGAAGCTCCCTTGTGCTTGTTGTTCTGCCAATAACTGTTGAAGGCATAAGATGCATGGGAGACCAGTGTGTTGG
Organism: Wollemia nobilis; assembly: GCA_028583015.1. NCBI lineage: Eukaryota > Viridiplantae > Streptophyta > Pinopsida > Araucariales > Araucariaceae > Wollemia > Wollemia nobilis. The sequence continues at coordinate 9,686,913 of JAQPPZ010000677.1, read as the reverse complement.
GCAGATAACAGGAGTGGTTTGGCTGAAGGGAAGTGCAGTCTGTTCCATTCTTTCCACAAGCCCAATCCAAGGATCCATGCAACAAATCATATGGTGTCTGAAAATCTGCTACACACCATTCTGCTGTGGTTCCATCTGTTACAATACCAGGCATTGATAAATTTCCTCCTCTACACCCAATAAATAAATAAATATACATATAGATATAAAACTTGTCATTAAAAATTCATAGAAACCACTTTCAATCCAAAGGTCCTATATAAAAAGTTAGCCCCCCAAAAAAAGACATCCTATAAGTCCTTATTCATACCTGTGAGGCCATTTGTTGGAGGAGGCACTAGAACCAGGAATATGGTCATTATAGCAAGCTTAGAGAAGAAAATAATGGCAGTTTCTTTAATACCCATGTAGGCAAAGTTTACCTCCATGTGCAAGAGGGCTGTTGTTCAAATTTTATGGAATTTCTTGTTACTAGCGCTGGTTTGAATGCCCAAAACCAAATTCTGCAGGTGCTGTTATAAGAGTTAGGATTTGAAGCGCCAGTGCAGCAGCATTCAACTACAACTTGCATGATCCTCTCCAGGTGCAGTTTGTTACTGACCTTTTATGGTAGGTGGGTTTTGGGGGTCTCAACTTTCTATAGAGACCAGTGAAGAGTGGAATACAATGAATAAGGCAGAGTACAACCATTCTAGAAGATTTGACATCATTTCTGTGCCTCTTTTTGTTTTCTGACTGGTGTGATTGAGGGAATCATGGGGCTCAGGTAGTTCACCAACCTTTATTCGTTCACAACTTTGGCATTTTTCTGAGTCTTTATTGAATGTATATCTTGGAAATAATGTAGGATCTGCAGGATAGATAAATTAAATTATAAATATTAATATTTAAGTTCAGTTTATGGTTGCTTAATTTATAAGCATATTTTGAATAACTTTGTTTTAGAAATGATTTCCTCGTAAATATAATAATAAAAATTAGATTAAATAATAATAATAATAAAAATGAATGAAATAAAATGATTTTAATTATGTAACGAGATTAAAATAGTTTAGGAGATTAAGAGTTTTAATATAAGAAGGCTCGAAATTTTGATCATGTTTTTTTAGGAATTGTTTATTAAATTCTGATCATGTTTTTTTTTAGAAATTGTTTATTTCCCAGTTTAGCAGTTTAGCATCTCATGAGCATGTTTTCCTTCTATTTGATCTTTGAATCTATATGTTTTTATTTATTTATTTCAGGCTAGGTTTGGGTTGAATTTGGCTATGCTCATAGTTTGAGTTGAATTTGGTTATGTTTATAGTTTGGGTTCATTTCATTGTTTTTTTAATAAATTTTTAGTCCACATGATAAAGTCTAAATTTTTTCCTCACATATTGTTTAATTTTTTTGTTGGAGTTTGAGACCTTATAAAATTTAGTGCTCCTTTCTTATATTCATTGGTTTCATTCATGCGTATTTTCTTTTATTTAATATTTTTTATTACTTATTTTAGCAACATGTTATCTTCAATTCTTTATATTTTCTTTAGATGCCTCAACAACCTTATCATAGCTTTTACTTTTGGTGGAAAAATCCTCATTTTAACAAGTAAAATCTCATATAAGACTGATGCTTTAATTCAAAATTATTTGTGATTATTGGCTTTTGAATTCTTTCTATTTGTCTTCATTTAAATTTTGATGTATTTTTAACCAACACCTCACACCATATAGCACCATTAGAGTAACTAATAACCCAACCCTACTAGTTTTCTAATTCCACAACCTTGTTTTTCTATCCTTATTTAGCAATGAGTAGAGTGTCCTCCATCCCACTTGTATTTGTTTCATCCTATATTCCTCAAGTGTGGTCACTTTGAAAATATAATCCAAGTTATTTGTATTATGTCATTATCTTAAAAGGATTTCCTTCAAATAGAATATATGGCTGCCTTTGCATTTTAGTCCTATTAATGTTTACTAAATTTTAACTTCTTTACAAGAATGTTCTAAAGCTTTTAGATGTTCTTTTAATCTTTAAGTGTCTTGTCAGTCAAGATGAGGTGATCATCATAAAGAAGAAGTTTCACTCCATAATTAACCAATTATATTCCCTCTCTTTCCATCCTTTCTACCCATTCCTCCAATTTGTCAATGGAAAGGTCAAATAAAGTAGGTGACAATGAACAACCATGTTTCACCTTATATCACTCCTAAAACATTAATATTTCTCCTACACTTATTAGTTTTGTCATGCTTATAAATGGAAAGGTGCTCTATAGTTAGTTGGTACTTTGTCAAAAACCTTTCTAAAGTCCACAAAACAACTATAAGCTTCTTTTTTTTAGATGGCAAAATATGAGGTGATACAACTGGGGCCACAGTTCCTAAGGCCTCCCTCTGATTTGAACTTGAAAAATCAATAAAGACAAGGACAAGCTTCTCCTTTTTCATTCTATATCCTCTTTATTAGGTGCCTTAAAGTAATGCAATGATTGCAAAAAGAATATTAATCATGATAGTCTGGTAATTTGAAGGTTTATTGATCTCCATTTTTATGCAATGGTATGACTAGGTCATTATCCATTATAGTGGAAAGTATCCTTTATAATGCCATTATAAATATTTTGGATGTATGATGCTAAAATGTCAACCCTACACTTGAGATGTTCAACCTTCAAACCATCTAAAACTTGAGCTTTACCTATTGCTATTTTCTTAATACCCTCCTCCAAATATTTATTAAAAAAATCTTTGATTTTATTAATTATAATAAAGATATATTTTTTAGTTTAAAAAAAAAACAATTAATAATTATAATTTCGTCAAATAAATCACTCCTATATATATATATTGAAGGTAAAAAATTACATTGATAGAACAAGAATCAAATTACAATCATAGGTATGCCACTTTTGGCTAGCCCTAAAATCTGAATAAAACTCAAATTAACATCTCCAAAAATAACAAAAAATCAAGTACCATATACAAAGCAAAAACTTTGAACCTATTCCCATTTTTGCTTTACACTGAATCTAAGAAACCTAGCAGGCTTGATAAACCTACAAACACAACCCGTGCTATCCCAAAAAAGGCCAAAGAGTGTTGCAAGAGGTAACAAAAAGCCCAATAAATAATTGCTCATCCTCCATTGATCTACAAGACCTAACTGACTCTAGACCTGTCCTCATCCTTTGCTAAGTCTTTGCTGGCCAATTTAAGAACCATTTGGTTCACCTCTACTAACATAGACTAGGATGACATCCTTTGCTGCTGCCAAATAAACTTAATTTGGGTCAAAATATTTCTTATCCTCCAAGCCTTTGGTCTGAAATTTCGAATAACATCAACTATATTTCTAACCCCATCCTCCAAAACATTGAGATAACCTTATCTGATAGCCACGCCTTCAAATTCATAACTTCATTGTTAGTAGCACAATTTAAATTAAAATTTAATATTTTTATTAACTTAAATTATCTTGTAAAAATTCTTACAAAGTATTTTTTCTTAGTTTTTTATAAAATATTTTAATAATTTTAATTCCTTTAAATAAATCACTCTTATTCATATATATATATATAACTTATGGGTAAATTTATAAATAAGTGTAATATTAATAATTATATTATATAGCTTTTAACATCTTTAAATAATATGTTATATAATATGGATATATATTGTTATTTTCAATCTTGTTTTATTTACTAATATATAGTATACATATCCCTGTAAGTATGGTCTATGGTCTATGGGCAAGGATACCACTTGCATTATTGGTGATGTGACCCGGGTTCAATTCCCACAATGGATGTGTATAAGAAGTATTACTCAATAAATATAAATAAATAAATAAATAAATAAATAAATAAATATATATATATATATATATATATATATATATATATATATAGTTTATAAAATATTCAAATTGGAGATATTAGGCATTAGAAAAATCTATATAGTGGAAATTTTGCTTATCATACAATGATGATTTATTTTATTTGTACGTGAGCATATGTTTGTCAAACACAATGATGATTCATAATTATGATCTATAAATTCTTGGGGTGACTTCAATATAACTAATTATGATCTATAAATTCTTGAGGTGACTTCAATATAACTCTATCTCCTTGAAAAAGAAGGATGGTCAAAATCAATGTAAAATTTTGCTTCATTTGTTAATTTAAATGGCTTTTGTGATGTTCCTTCAAGTTTTCAATAGAGGCATTAGGCTATAAATTTTGGGTAGATTTTTGTTATCTAACATATGGTTACAAATAGAGTATACATTTTATCACAAGTTAGATCAATCACAAACTCATTCTTTTAACTTGTGATTTACCCAATAATGGTCATTCAACTCCATTTGGCTTCCAGTCTATGTGACTTCAAGACCTTAATTTCTTCTAGATGGTTATGTTATGGTGGGAGATTATGTATGTACAAATATTTTGGTAAACTTGAAAAAAAAAATCGAGTTCAAGATCAAAATTTACAAGAGATAGTAGAAATCAATCGAATGGACCAAGATTCTTATGTGAAAAAACAATTGTTTTCTTATGATTATAATGCATTGCAAAAGGGGTCAGATTATTTCCAAAAATCTAGGTAGAAATGGCTCATTGAAGAAGATAGAAATAACAATTTTTTCAAGCTAAGATAAAAATATATTTTTCTTTTCATTGCATCAAAAATATTTTCATTCCAGATGAAATAAATATTAAAGAAGAAGAAGATATTAAAAAGGAAGCAAATAATTATTTCAAAAATATTTTATCAAATATTGGTCAAGATAAGGAGGCAAAAGGTAATATTTTGCAAAATATTCCATCAATATCACAGAGGAAAAAATGAAATCTTGATAAAAAATATATCTATGGAGGAGCTACTGAAGTAGTTTTTTCTTTCCATCCTAACAAGGTACCTAGACTCAATGGGTTTCTTGTTTTTTTTTTTTTTTTAATTTGGGATTTATTAAAAAGTGATATGTTGGTTATAGTTGGAAAGGCCTATAAAAGGAAGGTTATACTAATATCTATACCACTTTTATTGCATTGGTTTCTAAGAAAAATATGATATAAAATATTTTGATAAATGTTTTCTAATGAGCCTTTGTAATGTGATTTATAACACCATTTCAAAAATTATAGCAAATAGGTTGAAAAGCATATTAGAAAGTGTTATCTCAATGGAATAAGATGATTTTTTTCACGATAAACAAATTATTGATGGTGTAATCATTTCACAAGAGGCCATGCATTCTCTCCATTCCATGAATAAACTAGGTATGCTTATGAAACTAGATATGAACAAAGCATATGGTAGGGTTTATGCTTATGAAACTAGATATGAACTAAATGTTGTTATAGCACTCTAAATTATACTATGTTTATCAATGGTTCTCCTATTGATACTTTAAGTTATCTTGTGGAATTTTCCAAGAGGATCCACTATCTCCGTAACCTTTTTTTAAACTCTTGTCATGGCTTTAGCAAGAGCTTTTTTAAAGGTAAAAATTAAAGGAAAAAAATAAAGGAATTTAGGTTGCAAAAAATGATCCCTTAGAATCTCATCTTTGATTTGTTGATAATAATTTTCTTTTGGGAAATCCCTCAATTAGTGAGGCCTGGATTTTAAATCACTGTTATAATGATATGAGAAGGCTATTGGATAGTTGGTTAATGCTACAAGATCCAAGATATTTTTATTAACACTACCCTATATTTACAATAAATTATTGTGGATACTTTAGTATTTAAAATTGTAAAATTTGCATCAACCTACTTTGGTATTCCTTTGTATCATAAGGTAAATAAAAATGAGCTATGGATCTCAAGTTTGGATAGAATAAAATATTTTTTAGTAGGTTGGAAATGAAAGTTATTAACCATGATAGGAAGACTACAACTCATGAAAATACATTGCAATCCATACCTATTTATATGATGTCACTTTTAAGATTGTTAGTAGGTATATCATTAGAAATTGACTCAATTTAAAGAGTATTTCTTTGTAAAGGATATAAGAAGAAATTTAAGTTTCCTCTTTGCGAGTGGGATAGGTTTTTCAAAGGAAAGAATATTGGAGCAATAGGCTTGTATAATTGTAGACTTATGATTTTGGCATTAGGAGAAAAATGTGGATGGAGATCATTCAAAGATAAGGGAAAAGTTGAGAATAAATAATACTTCAAAAGTATATATACTCTCTTGATGCAATTAAATTATTAAGAAAAATAACTCACCTAAATTATTACTAACATGGAAATTCATATCATAAATTGTAATTGATGAAGAAACATATTAGAAGGTCAACCAATGAGGGTAATTATGTAATTTTTTTGCCTAATATTTGGTTAAATCCTTCTATATTTAATTCAAAATGGAAACCATTTTCTTGGGCATGCCTATTTTGTAAAGGTCCAAAGGTCAAATATTATACTAATGTGAATAAAAAATCTACATCATGGAAACCATTTCCTTGGGCATTCCTATTTTGTAAAGGTCCAAAGGTCAAAGATTATACTAATGTGAGTAATAACTCTAGATCATGGATTTCTATTAGTAATCTAGTTGAAATAGAGGAACTCAAAAAAGTTGCAAAAGAGCTTCAAAATATGCTTCAAGAGTTCTATTTATCTATTTTTACAAGAAAAAATGAGATGGTTTAGAATCTATCTATAGAATCTATCAAATGATGAAATATGACGATTTAGAGAAATTGAAATTTCCTACTCCCAAATATTTCCCTTGAAAGGATTTTTGGTCACTATAGGTTCCTCCCAAGGTCTCAACATTCCTTTAGTTAGTAGTTCAAAGTAATACTCTTGTAGTAGATATTATAAAAATAATATAATGTCATGAACCTTTTAGATATGCCTTGTGTGAAAAGGGTTTAGAAACATCAAACCAATTACTTTTTTATTGTCCCTTTACTCACAATATTTGGGGTTAGTTTTTTTAAAATATGAGAATATATTGATTAATCATATCAACATTCAAAGAGTTGATGAAATATTGGATTAATTATTTCATATATAAAGAATTATGTATTTTATGCTTAGTATATTTTCATTATCATAGATTCAATATTGCATGCTCATTTTATATCTTATGGTTGATTTCTCATTAAGTATCTAACATCAAAAGCTAACAGTGGTATCAGAGCGTAAGGTAGATTGATAGGATATAGGGAGAGCCATAAGAGAGATTGAGAGGAGATAGGGAGATCTAATTTTTAGGATTTTAGGAATTACTTTTTGGCTAGAGTATTTTTCCATAGGGTTGTAGGAAACTCATGAAGACTAGGACTCAATGTAGATCTCTTTTCCACTATATTCTAGGATAAATAGTGATGTTTATTAATTTATAGAGATATAGAGATTTTCATGGATTTTTTTGCTACTATCTAATGATTTTTGTTGTCAAAAAGTATTTCTCAAAAGTTGAGAAGCTTCTTACAATGGATAGAGACGAAATTCATCTTTGATTTCCTAAAATTCTATGTGCTTTTCTCGTGCAGGGATTAGTTATTTGTTACAAAAAAAGTAGACATTGAAGAAAGAAGAGACTCAAGAGAAGAAGTCCTCATTGAATATTGAATATTCCAGATTAAATATTGAGAAGAGAGAAAGAGGACAAAGGAGTCCTATTGAATATTGAAGAAATAGGAGACCTAAGAGAAAGGTCCCATTGAAGAACTTCTATATTTGGAAGATATAATATTGAAGATTGAAGATATAGGAGGACTAGAAAAAGTCCAATTGAATATTTGAGAAACTATAAAATTTGAAGACCCAAAAGAAGAGGTCTCAAGAAAAGTTGAAAGGAGAAAAAAGAAGGCTAGAGAAGCCTTATTGAAGAAATTGAAGAAGTGGCCATTGGAGAATATTTGAAGAAATATTAAGAGAGAATATTGCAATAAGGAGTAGCTCATAAGGGACAACTATTACCATCTGACAACAAGCCCAAAAGTAAGAAGGATTTGGCAAGAAGTTTTCCAAATTTTGGAAAGATTTTTTGAAGATCTCAAGACATTCAGATTCTTGAGAAATATGCCAACTAAATTGGCCAAGTTTGAATTCAGAATTTGACAAGAGCTAAGGAGGAGAAATAATATAGAAGAGACCACCAATTTGAGAAATTTGAAGACTATCATTAAAAGCTTGAAGGCTGATTTGCAAAGGAGAAGATTGTTGATTTTCACAGTAGAAGTTGAAGAGCCATAGGGAAGAAAATTGAAGGGGGATTTGGAAGCAAAATAAGGCAGAAAATAAAGATAATTTTGCAGCATTAGAAGGAGAAAATAAAGCTGCAAATTAGAGAATTTCAAGGAAGAATTGAGAGCATTTTTGGACAGCATAGAAGTTGATTTTCAAGCACCATTAGAAGCTGAAAATTACAGATTTTAGGACAGCAAGAGGGCAGAATTTTGGGCAGTACTAATAGCTACAAATTTCAGATTTTGAAAGAACAAATTTGGAGGAGAATTGGAGCCACAAAAATAAGATTTTTGGACAGCAAATTAAAGGCTAAAAAGTAGAAAATTTGAGTAGCAATTATAGCTGTAAAATTGACAAGTTCGAGGCAACACTCAAGTAAAAAGAAGAGCTGAAAAATTTACAAATTCGGGGCAGTAAATAGGTGAAACAAATCACCAAGAAATATTATGAAAAAGGAGGTCAAAATAAGGTTTAAAAATTGGTGTTATTAAAGTTTTTTATCCAAGTATTATTTAAGTTTTTTGAAAACACCATATTTGAGTAGCAAAAGGAAAGGTCTCAAGTTTATATATTTAAATATCGAATAAGAATTAGCTACAAAAGGTATACCACATTGGTGTTATAAAGGTTAATATTTAAGTATATAAACCAATTTACTTAAAGGTTATAAGAGCACCGTATTAGAGCAATTAAAGTTAACAAAATAGAGCTCTCAATTTTAGTGTCTCCAAGGTGAGAAAGGAGGCATCTTGGTTATCTTCAAACCTACACATTTTAAAAACATAAAGCAAATTAGATATTTCATAAAAGGAGTTATAAGGGAAGAAAGAATTAGTTTCAAAGCATGATATAGAGTCAACACAATGCAATTTTTTGAAGACTAGTAAGAGGTGATTTTACAAAGAGAAATATCACCTAAAGAACAAAGTATATTATCATGATATTCTAAACATCAAAGTATTACAATATTAGACCAAATAATACTTGAATAAAAGGCAAAAATTATAAGTAAAGCAACATAAATTTTTTCTACTCGAAAGAAGAAGCTAAGGCTAGGTATTTAGAGCATCTATGATGGAAGAAGGTAGTGCATACTTCTTTGTGGAGTATCAAGCCAAGTGAAGAGTTGAGTTAGACAAGCCAACCATCGAAGCACCACCCAAGTATCATGAGATAGAAACTAGTGAAGAAACGGTAAGATATCTATAGAATAGCATTATTAGAGGTGTCTCAAGATAATACCACAAAGAAGGAGCCACCAAAGCCAAGAACAAGCACAATTTCTAAGAAGTGGAGAATACCTAAATCCATAAGGTGTTGAAAGAAAATATAATACCATTTGTTATTACAATGGTGTAGAAGAATCAAGTAGAGACATTTTAGGAGAAGAATCAGGTTACTGCCAGGTGTAGAAGAGAAGCTATACATTATCAAGCTAAAGGAATATTACAAAGGAAAGGAATCATGCTACGTAAAGGTGGACTAGAGCATTACTAAGCAAAGAAGATTATAGGAAGTGTTACAAAGAAAGAAAGTAGACATTACTTGGAAGAGGAGCACCACCAGTTGGAAGGACTAAATATAGTCATAAGAGGAGTGAAGAGTTTCATTGCCAAGTGTCATAGTGCAGAAGGTAACTCCAAGGAAAGTTGCATATCTTTGTTGCATGTAAGACAAGTCATACAAGTTCATTGTTAATATAAGAGTGTAATATAGGTGAAGGGAGTGCAACATATATGTAAGTCAATGAAACCAACCAAAATTAGAAGGATATTAAATATCTTAGAAGGAACTAAAAGGAGGATCATTAAATATTGTAATAAAAGTGACATACTACGTTGAAGTCAGTGAAAAGAACAACACCTTAATCAGAGTGCAAGTTGCAAAATAGAGAAGTCAAGAAGAAGCAGACCATATACACAACGCATCATAATCAAGAAGGTACTAAAATCATTTAAATTAACTTGCATTTTTTATAAAGGTAAAGGAGAAATAAGGAATATAAATGCTAAGGTGAAACTTAGTTAACCTTTTATGCTTGATATTAATTAAATAAATGGAGGTATAAGCAATTGGATTGGTATACTACAACCTTAGACGCTTTATTGAAAAATTTGAAAGCTTTTTTAAGCAAGAAAGAATTAATTTGAAAGCATTTGGAATTACTTTTTCAAGCATAAGAAATATTTGCAAATAACTTAATTTGGAGAAATAAGGAATTCTACATAGAAATTGAAACATTAAATTTACAAATACCAATATATTCTAAATTTCTAATTAGGGAGTTATAAGGATTTCAACACCAATTTAGGTTTTTGAAATTTAGAAACCTTACTATTAAAAATTGAAGCACTACATAAAGTTGTTGAAAAGTTGGAAATTACATTTGATATTAGTCTCTTGCTCAAATTAACAAGACATAAGGAATCCAACTTAAAGGTCTTGAAAATAGAGAACCTTATCAAAATTGAAATTGCATCAAAATGATTATTAGCTTTCTATTCACAAATAGGTAGAAATAAGGTGAAGAATAGTAGTTGAACATTAAGGAGATAAAAGAGATTCAACTCGAAGGGAAAATAATAAATCTAAGTGCTTTATCAAGACTATTATATATTCAAAATACTTGGGAGATACAAAGTATTATACAAAACTTGAAATTTTGAAAAGATGTTAGCAAATTTAATCTTATAATCAAAATAATAGGGAGTTAAAAGGAATTCTACCTAAAGTTTTAAATTATTAAATCCTAGTCAAAATCATTGGTTGAACATTAGAATTTTTAGGGTATCCTAAAAATTTGAGAATTGAAAAGAGTTCATTGAGTTTGATCTCTAAACTAGGGATTCATAAGGTAGACAACTTCAAAGGCTTTGAAAGATAAAAGATTCTATCAAAACTATTCTCAATACATAATACTAGGGAGCCATAAGGAATTCTACTTCAAATATTAAACTAGAAGAAGCATGGATGAAATAGTGTTGAAATAAAACTTTTATGAAGCATGGAGTACTTGAGATCTCCACATTTTGTATGAAGATCCTATTTTCGTGAGCTTGCATTAATGGTAGTTTTATGAATTATTTCAAAATTTTCTTATGAGTTTTACATGCTTAGTATATTTTTTATTATCATAGATTCAATATTGCATGCTCATTTTATATCGTGTGGTTGATTTCTCGTTAAGTATCTAGCATCAAAAGCTAACATGGAACACCAAAGCTGATCCACACATGATTAAAGTAGAATTTAGTAGTCTCCTGTACTAAAATGGATTTCTTATATGGAATCATAATAACAATTTTGAAAACATAACCAACTACTATAAAAACCAATCAGTACCATGCATAGATGTGAGAAAACCAAATATAAAATTAATACAGATGGATTCCTAAATATTGGTTAGCATTTGAAATGGTGTCTACAACCCTTGCTTCTTTGTAACAACCTAAAAATCTAAGACAATTTTTTTCTAAGGTTTAATTTTAACCAATACATGCTAGATAACTTCCACATAAGCTTCTAACCAGATTCTGAGTTTTCGATGTTGCAACATCCCTCGGATGGACATGAGTGGACGATTTCTCGTGATAGTTCTAGGGTTTACCTTGTACACTACCCATACAACTTAAAGGATACCTTTGTGTGATCAACCCATTTCCTTTCTTTTATTTGAAGGAAATTTTGACCATAGGTTAAGGGTTAACCCTATCTCACTCATTTGAGAAAATGGATGCCAATCCCTCCTAGTGTCAATCAACTTTTACTAGTATTTAGGTGTAATATTCTTATAGTTTTACACACACCTCATTTAATGTAAAACTACTAAGTACCATTAAACTATTGTTCAATTATTTTAATTAAGGTGACTATCACCTTATGTGGCATCTCCCATTTGGTCACCCATCAATCAATTAGGGTTTCCAATGACTACCACATCAAATGACATCTACTATAGGATTTCACCCATATTCTTTCAGGTCCATATGATTATCATTTGCATGATACTTATTTCTCACATGGGTATCTCACTTTCAATTAAATAATCCATCACAAGGATTTAGTTACAATGGAAATCTAATCTCATCATATCTTGGAGCACACTTCAGTAGTCCATTACCTAAGTGCCCATTGTAGCCCTAAGGGATTGTCAATCACATCTCCCTTAGTTTTTGTCCTTAGGGGTCTAACTAAGTTTAGCATTCTATGGTCAAATATTCTTAAAGAAAGAATCCCCAAACCCTAAGGTGAATGTAAGAAATAATATTACTCCCTTTTTATTTCATTCCTTTTAGAAGCCACAATTGTATAATCCATAATCTATTGCAAGAAGTAAAGGAAAATTAAACATCCATCTTTCTTTCCCATAAATGCATAATTAAAATGAACAATTCCATTTCTTCTTTATATACAATTCATAGCAATATATCATTAAATGCTTAAACCAAACCATAACAAGCTCTAAAAATGATATAGAATGATATGTCATATATCCTTGGAACCCTTTGTAAGAGAAAACCCAACCTTAAAATGTCCATATTTATTTTTGTTGCTTGTCTATTAGCCAATATACAAGAAGGAACCCATTATTTCTTTTGAAACAATCTCAATACATGCATAAGAATTTCCATAATTCTTATGTCTTTTCATTACAAGAATTTGTAAATTCCTTTTTACAAAACAAGAGAACCCCATAATTCCCTCTCATTAAATATCATTCATTAATCTATTAAGATCCCTCTCTTTAAGTATTTTCTTACAAAAGAGTAATTGTGGAACCCCCATAAGTTCCTTTCCATTTAAGGGTCTCATGTCCAATCCTCCCTTAATTCACATAAAATAATATGTTTTTTTAAAGAATACCCATTCAATCATATATACAAATAATCAAACCACAAATAGTTCATAGTGCTATTCAATACATCGAACTAAGCTTTTTAGATTCTATTAATGAATTATTCCTTTTGGCAAAATTTGCAACAATATCATTAAACCTTTCCAAAGAAAATTATAACAATAGCTTTCTAAAGAAAGAAGAAATATTCTAAGCCTATCTTATCTTTTAGAAGTATCCTTATCAACTTAATTTCAGCATAGTTCAATGGCTATTTCATTTTAATCTAAATAGATTAACCACATAACTATATTATTCCAAGGTCTATCCAATAAAACCAAATATTCAATATAAATATCAATTCAATATTTCACAAAAATAATTTATCTTTTAATTAAGGATTATCCATTCCATACTAGATAACTCATAATAATAACTCACCTTTATCCAACATATAATATCCTTAGTCTAAAGCTTATAATCTAATAGTCTCAATTCCAAGGTTTAATTCATTTTCACATGAAATGAGTTATCTTTTACTTTATAAGGTATTTATTTCTAATTCCTTTTTATCTTTACTTTATGGTTTCTCTTAACATAACCGAATACTGGCACCTTGTATTTTACATAATACTCACTTCAAAGTAATCCTATCCACTTATAATTTCCTTTCCAAGTCTAACTTAATTAAAACTTAAGTTGCATTCTGATGGGTGTGAGGGTCCTACCCTTTCCTTAAGCATGTTAAGGCCCTTTATGAAATCCATTTAATAATTTATAACGCCTCTATCTAAGGGTGCACACTATTCAAAATAGAGAACATATAAGACATTATAGAAGCATAGTTTGAATTATCAATGCATCCAAACAACCTATACCATCCCAAACACATGGTAATTCTACATTTTAGTATGGAAGGTAATACGAATGTAAGGTTAGAATTTATTAAAAATCAAATTCATTGCTTTCATTCTAGGTTTTACTCCTCACTAAACTACGCAATGTAAATAGTGTTCGCCTGCGCCAAGCTCAACCAACATAATGTAGTATGTTCACTACCTAATGTCACATACCAATGTGTGTGTAGATCTAAGCACTAAAAAAAGGGTAGACAGTAATTTGCATGAATCATGGATATACATGTGCATATAAAATAAACAGACTTGGGTTTGTGTCTCTAGTAGTCACTCACAAAGAGTCTAAGGTGTTATAATAATTTGGAAAAGATGCTCAAATTGTTCTCAAAATTATTTATCCAAAAAAATAAGAAGTTAAACCAATACATACAGTCCATACCATATATTTGAAGCACCTACTTCAAAAATTCACAAAGAAGTGTACCTTGTAGATTTAGAGAATGATTGTTTTGCAGAATTTGCTTGTGCACACTAGAGAACAAATACCTTGTTGTACTTTCCTTCTTCCAAAATGTCCCAAAGCCTTCTCTATGTTGTAGGTTCGTTTTTCAAAACATAATAGTCTATCACCCCCTCTTCTTTCGTCATAAGTATTTAAAGAAAATTCTAGAGATATTTTGCTACAAATAATGAACTCTCAACTACCTGCCAATAAAATTATCTTTTACTTAGATTTTTTAGGATTATATAATGAATAGCATTATTTCTTTCATCCTTAGTGTTTAACATATTAATGTCCTTTAAGTTTTAATAAATATTTTAATTAAAACACTTTAGATATTTCTACTTTCATTATAATCTATTACAAAGCACATTAGTGATCTAAAGTAAAATGTTGGAAATATATATTAGAGCAAGGATAAAAACTATGTCTAACATAGATATATCATTTTTCAAATCATTTTGACTACACTAGCCTTCAAATTTCTGCCCTCTTGTGAAGGTATCTTTCCCTACAAATATACAAATCTATTAGTAACATATCATATGTCATCAAAACATAACAAATCCATAAACATATATTATTAAAAATAACACTTAAGTTCATAAATCCTTTATATGACAAAGTTGGTCCAAGGGAGGGTCATGAAATTCTTGCTGGTTAGTTTGGAAAAAATATAGCAGTGCATAAATTGATTTACCTCTTGAAATCATACCTCATCATGGACCAATAAAAGTATTTTTGGAGAACTACCTATGTTTTGGCTACTCCAATGTGACATGTTACTCTACTATAGTGTACTTCCTAAATCATTCATATCCCATGCATGAAAGAATACTATCCTAAAAATAAAAGTTAGAAATGTGTTTACCTACACAAATAGTTTGATATTCATTAATTTAACCAATATTATTTTCATACAAGTTATCCCAAATGGATGTCTCATACCCATAGGAACTAAGACTAATGGTGAATGCAAGAATTTGATACTAACTCAAATAGTTTGCTATAGAATTGACACTCCCTTTATTATGCTTTATGATCAAACAAAATTATGGTGGATATGTAATCCACCATTGATATATTCATTTCCTAATTTTCTATGTATGAATGAACTCAATAGGTCTATGAACTATATAGATAATTTTTTCCTCGCCTAACATAGTATTTCTACATTTACAAGTTTAGATAATGGTAATTGTATCATTGTCATATGTGAAGTATTTTAAAACTAATTCATTGAATGTATCATTATGATAGAGAACCAAATGTCCATGATGTGTGATAATAACTTCCAATGCATATTGAGATGCATCAGTCATCATTTCAAAAGGTTGTAGAATAGATAGAGCAAGTATAGATGTTGAACATAGTTGGTCTTTTAGCTTGATGAATTCTCTCTATTGTATATATCACAAAGGGAATTTATTTTTGGTACATCATTATCACATAGTTTAGTTGACAAGAAATGTGTAAAAACCCCAATTTAAATATTCGATAGGAATTGTAAAAAATTAGGAAGATGTGAATCTTTATCATAGTCATTATGGTAGGTCAATACCTAATTATATGAATTTTCTTAGGATAAAATGGATTTCTTTGTCAATATTGTAACTAAGATGCTTGGATCTTTGTCATGCCAAATGAATAATTTTTCAAATTAGTATACAACTTGTGTGTTACAAGAGAATGTATTACCTATAAGGCATGTTGTAGATGCTCCTCCTATGTCTTACTATATATGACAATATGTTTAAGTAGACTACTATATGTGAGTTGGTATAGGGTAACATTATTTCATATTGGTCAAACCAAAAATCATAACCAACCATCCAAATAAATCTTACTTATCTTTAAATTCAATCTTCCATACATAGGTGGAATCAATAGGTATTTAATGATATTTGAATTTGAGATTTATTTTTGTAAAGAAAATTGCACCATGGAGTTGGTCCAATAAATTATCTATATGAGGAAGTGGATAGTGGTTCTTCACACTCATTTTATTCAAAGCTTTATAGTTGATGTAGGGTTTTCATGTTCCATAGTTATTTAAAGCCAAGATAATTGGATTGCCACATGGTGAAGCACTTGGTATGGTGTAACCCTTTTAAATTAATTCCTATATTTACCTATTAATTTTATCATTTTCTAAGGATATATCTATGATACAAAGGTATATTAGAAAAAGGATAACCAAGAACTAAATCGATAGAATATTTTTCCTTGCAATGAACTAGCACTCATGTTAGTGATTTAAATAAGTAATCATATCTTGCTAGAATATGGTTTGTCAATGTATGTTGCATAGATCATTAGATATATATGGTTGTAATAAAAATCCTTGTGATTTATGGCTTTATCATAATTAGAATGGTTTTTACCATTTTCCAATCATATTTATACATTATTTGGCATTGAGTAAGGAAATAGAGGTTGGAAAAAAATGTCTAGTATACTAAAGCATTAATTTATAATACTGATGATGATGCTTCAATATCTTGACCCATATACATCATGTCTCCTCCACATTAAATGTTGACCTAAGATCATATCACAAACATCCAATAGAACCAAATTGCACAAAACATCATCATTGAATGGTGTCATGGTGTGAGAAAAGATTCATTATTGATTGATGCAAATATCTATCCCTTGTTGTAGCCATCCAATATTGCATGGTAGTGAGTCTTGTGTGATAAGTAGATTCAAAGTTTCTATAATATTAAAATAAAATTCTTTTGATTATCACTATCAAAAATCAAATAAAATTACTTACCCTTCACCCCCATATCTGAGTGAAAAGAGCACTTATCCTCTTATGATTCCTTTGGTATAGTGTGTATGGTGGCGATGATCATAGTTTGTTTAATTTTCATGATTTACTTTCCTCTATCCTTGGTCTATGGATAAACAAGTGGTTGTAAAGTAGATGTAGAGGGTTGTGCCTCTATAAAAATTGAATAAATTTCTCAACACTTCTACCTTGAATATAGTTCACTCGTATGTTAAATAAACCTACTTTCAACCTTATTTTTTGAGGTTATTTATCTTGGGATTGTTTTTCTACTTCCAAATCTGATTTTGGTGTTGATCCTCTTTATTTTTCTTGGATTGGTTATTTTTATTGTAGTTCTTATTATTTCCTCCTCACATTTTATGGCTTTTATATTTTTTCTTTTTCTTCAATTTTATTGTACCATTATATGCATCTATAAAGGTATTTAATTCAAAGAGGTGCATGTACTCATGAATATACATTGCATCCTACTACAATATTTGATGATTTGATGCCTTTCGACATATTGAATACCAAATTATTCTACAATGGAATGGAAAGCATAAATATAATATTAAACATACTAATATATAGCTTTATATACTTATTTCCATTGCACATACTGATAATCATAGGTTTTTGTAGGATAATAGTCATATTTTATAGTCTCTATGAAATCATCCTATGCAAACTATTTAATTATCTTCATTCTCTTCTTCAGTATTTCTACAATATGTTTTGTAATAATTTTAAATTGGTAAAATATATTTCAAGAATACAAAAGCATTATATCATTGTCAATGAATTTATTTAGAGAAAAGATATGACTTCAACTAACCCAACCAATTTTCTACTCCATTATTAATTTTAACTTTAAATATAATAATATCAAAATTCACCTACACCATTAAAAGGTGTGAGGAAACTAAATGTTGCTAAGATAGTAAAAGGTTTTATGGAGGAGGATATTGTATAATATACAATAGATATTCATTGAATAATTTGAGCAAACCAATCCATCATATCATTCCTCTAGTGTAGTTGAATTTCACTAAACAACTCCTTAAAACGATAAATTTTCGTAGTGTTGCCCATTCTTATTTCCATATGAGCTTATTCTTAATAGAAAGCAAGACAATCAAATGGATTGTGCATTAGATACTCACGATTCTAATAGCTTGATCTCATCTCTATGCCTATGGACACACAACCAAAGGATAGACTACCTTGATATTCATTGTTCTAAAACTCTAGTATTTTAGACTAGAAATATCATGAAACACTTCAAAATGACAATGAAATCATATTAGTATAGAAAATAGAGTATGAAAAAATAATATTTGAAAAGAAAAATGAGGCTATAACATTGCATATGGGAATATTATCTCTTTGATTTCCTAGATCAAATAGAACTATAATAAATGAGCATACGTAGAAATTATCCAAATAAACTAGGACTCTAAGACCTCATGCCTTGAATGAGATGATGCACTTCATATTTATAAATTTCAAATATCAAATCCTTATAAACTATATTCTAATGTAAATTTCCTCATGAGTGGAGGTTGTTGACAAATATTTTCCATAGCTATCCATTATAGTGGACTATAAGAAAAGTGCAAAAAATTACCATTGTTTAGTATTGACTTTGTTGTTGTCTCCTATATCTATATGATTTTTTTTTCTCCAATCATCATCTGGTCCTCATGTATCTACAAAATGGAAATTTTTCTTGATATATAGAGGTATAAGGAGTATATTTTGATTTTTTGTAGATAAGATATCTATGATAACACTATAATTAGTTTCTTGAAAATAGAGTAACTTAGTTCATTATGTTCTTTAAATGCTATGTGAATCTAGGAGGTTCAAAGTTTGACATGCTTCATAGGTGAATAGAACAACACAAATTCCTCCTCTCATGCATAAAAAACCTTAGGAATTAACATAACTTAGGAATTAGGTGTGATCCATGTGGTCTTTATCATACTATGTGATACACAAGAATTAGGTATGTGTCATGTCATATTTATCATTAAATAGAGGTCCAAATACAAAGTTTTGATCTTGATTAAGTAGTTAGTCACATGTTTGGATCGATTACAAACTTATAATCTTGATAAGGTGGTCATTCATGTGCTTAAATAAATTATGTATTTATGATTTGGATAATATGGTATGGTCACATGCGTGGATTAATATTACTATGTTTTCTAGCCATTGACAAGGTAGGAGCTATGAGAGATTTAGGTTGCATTGGTTGTTTCTTATCTTATTTTTCTAGAATTATTTTGTTACAAAATCATGCACATTGTACTCTCATTATATCTCAATAATATAAGTTATAGCAACATATTTTTGTAGGTTTTCTTTTTTCTTAAGAGGTTTTCCCCATGCTTATTCTCATTAACAATGGTTGTCATATTTGCTTCTATATTTTTCAAGTAATTTTCATCTTTGTATTTTTTATTTTCATGCAATGAACAACTAATATCTTATTGTTTCATTTTGTGTAGAAAATGATACGTGTAAGTGATCCATTTAAAGGTTACCATGAATAATAATTTTTCCTAGTTTTTTCTTATGTTAGATACCAATCAATATAATAATAAAATTTTACCCATATGAGTATACATTTGACTCTACCTTACCTCTTGTATATTTGAATTAGACACACCTCTTGAGGCTTGTGTGCTCAACAAACCTTGCCCATGCAAAAGGAAAAGTATAAAGTTTCAAAAAATATTTATATAAAAATATTTATATTAACTTTAGATTAATTAATAAAAAAAAAATTGAATTATATTTAGAATCATTATTTATATATTAGTTTTAAATATTGAAATTTAAGTAGCCTCATAACCTCTATGACTTTTTTTGTACAATTAATTGTATACTTTAAGTACTTTCATTGTTAAACAAACAAACCACTTGTCTTTTGTTCATAATATTACATTTTATTGTCACCTATAAGATTTATAATTTTTTTTACATTCCTCTAGACATGGAAAATTTAAGTTACATTGTCCAACTCTTCTCCTCAATATTTTATGGATGCAATATTATAGATTTCCAAGGATAGAAAAATATATGAATATGGAATGAAGTAGAAAAATATAGAAAAGTACATAGAGGACAAATAATACTAATAA
Organism: Wollemia nobilis; assembly: GCA_028583015.1. Taxonomy (NCBI): domain Eukaryota; kingdom Viridiplantae; phylum Streptophyta; class Pinopsida; order Araucariales; family Araucariaceae; genus Wollemia; species Wollemia nobilis. The sequence continues at coordinate 9,666,578 of JAQPPZ010000677.1, read as the reverse complement.
AGGAGTCTTGGGGTAGACTCATACAGGTTGAGAAAGAAGACCTAAATAAATAGTATATATGGATTAGAATCATTGATAATGATAAATTAATTAGCATTGCAACTTGTTATTTTGTTTGCTCCACAACAATAATTTTTTATAAGAAACATGGCTAAGACCATGAAATTTTTATATGGCTTGCAAAAGATGTCACAAAATATAACAAGCTTGGAGAGGTAGTTTTAGTGTGTGAATATAATGCCAAGACAAAAAATGGACAAGCAAGTTCTTCAAATATCAATGAAGGTATAGATGATAATCCCCTATGACTGGAAGAAGAGGTGGATCACCATTGGTTAAGATCCTCAAATGACAATCAAGGACCCATCACACATTATGGAGAACTTCTTAAACTATGTAGCATAGAGGGATTGATCATTTGCAATGGCATAAACATGTGGTAAAAATATGGAAAATATACTTGTCAAACACATAATGGACATAGTGTAGTTGATTATGCTATTTGCTTACCAAAATTTATTTCAAGGATAAAATATCTAAAAATTGAAGCAATTCCCATGGAGCTAAAATCTAATCACAATCCAATGTACATAAAAATCCAAATACAAGAAAGTGGGTAAGAAAGTAACTAAAGGAAAGACAATAGGAAACATTTAAATTACAAAGAAAAACAAAAAAAAAATTAAAACATCAATCAAGTAAATTATGTAAAGAGAGGAAAGGAGGACAAATATTTTTCATACTTATACTTTTGATAGCAATAAACTGATGGATATAATCAGAGAAGCCATGGAAATATGCAACAAATTAAAACCCAAGAAGAGAAAATATGAAATATTACCTATAAATACATGGTATGATGAAGAATGCAAAGGAGTAATGAGAACCTTGAAAGAACTAGCCAAAGAGAAAACAATGGCAAATAAACAACTAGTGAAAATAAAAAAGAATAATACATAAGAGCGAGTAAAAATGAATCGATATATCTTGCAAAGAATAGCCCAATTTTTTTTTAAAAGAGCTACAACAAAGAAAAAGGTACACAAAAATAATATCACAAGCAAACAATCATCTTAGTATGCTAGAAATGGTATGAGAGAAACTAAGGACAAATGCCCCTCCTATAATTGAGATTTTCTATGAAAGATGTGAAGGAGATCATTAAGAAAATAGTAGTAGGTAAATCTTAGCATATGGATGATTTCCAAGTATAAAATCTCAAGTGTGGAGTTGAAATATTAGCAACACACATCCAAAATATTTTTAATGGCATCATTAAAGGGGGATTTTCACTATAATGGGTAACCAACCTAGTCATATCATTGCATTTAAATGCTAGACACCAACAATCCTTCAAATTATCATGCCATCACCCAGGTGTTGTAGGTAAGTTGGAGAGAAGAGGGAAATCCTCCAAGAGAGGTTCCAGGTTCAAATCTCCACCCTACCAAAAAGCTGAATTGGGTATCCAAAATCCAATTGATAATGTTTATGCGGGTAGGATCAGGTGACTTTGACGGTGTAGAACCCCTTATTCATGGTCTCTCAGACCAAAGGCGGCCCTGCAAGGAGTTTTTCGCTTAAAAAAAAATTATCCGGCCATCATAATTAATCCTCTTTTTGCAAAAAAAATTGGTAGCATAGTATAAAGTAAAATCAATCAATGGGAAAAAAATCAAGGAAAGAGGGCAATAAGGAAATCAAGGTTTAGACCAAAGTAATCAACCATAGATCAATATATTACTTAAAGGCACCTAATAAAAATGATATATAATAAAAAAGAGAAGTATTATAATTTTTTTTGGATTTTTAAAAAGTTTTTGACATAATACCTAGAGGTAAATTATGGAAGTAATGGAAGAAATTGGCATACCAACCAACTACAAAACATATGTACACAAACTTTATGAGTAGGTGGTGGTAAAAATCAGAACTATAGAAGCACTATTAGAGTGTTTTGGGAGTGATATCAAGATGAAATAGGGTTTTCCATTATCATCTACTTTATTTGACCTCTTATGTTGACAAATTGGAGGAATGGATGGAAAGGATGGAAAGAGAGGGAATACAATTGGATAATTATGTAGTGAAACGTCTATGTTCTAATGACCTCATCTTGATTGGCAAGATACTTGAAATTTTAAAAGAATGTCTAAAAGCTTTAGATAATTTTTGTAAAAGAGTTGGAATGCAAGTAAACACTAACAAGACTCAAATTATGGTCTTCTCTACCTGGAGAGAGCAAAAACAACCACATTTTTTATTTGAAGGAATTTTTTAAAGGTCACAATTGAATACAAATACCTTGTCTTAAATTTTTAAATCAAAATCAACTAGGGAATATGCAAGATGAAATGAATACAAGTAGGATGGAGGACACTCTACCTCATTACTAAATAGAGGTAAAAAAATAGAGTTATGGAATTGGAAAATCATTAAGGTCCTTTTTTTGTTAGTTATTCTAGTGGTGTTATTAGGTGTGATGTGTAAGCTAGTAATACATAAAATTTTAAATGGAGACAAATAGAAATAATTTAAAAGTGACTAATTACAAATAATTTTAGAACTAAAGCATCAGTCCCATTAGATATTTTACTTGTTGAAACAAATACTTTTCCTCTAGAGGCAAAAGCTATGATAAAGTTATTGGGGTAACTAAAGAAAATGTAATAAATGGAAGATGGTAGGTTTCCAAACTAGTTAATTAAAGAAACATTGGATAGAAGAAAATACATGTGGATGAAATAAAACAACACATTGTATGGATAAATGGAGCATTTATTTCATGAGGTCAAAAACACCAACAAAGAAATAAAATAGTACGTGGTGGAAAAATTTAGACTTATTATGTAGACTATTTTTTTTTTAAGAAAAAAATAGTTATACATCAATGAGGTCAACCCAAAATATGAACATAGACAAAAGTACATAGATGCAAATATCAAATGGAAGGAAAAAATTCTTATAGCCCTACTAAGATCTAGTTCTCTCCATATTAGTTATAAAATTAGGATATGGATAATTCCTAAGGAGGCATGGCTAGAATGAATATCTTTTGAACAATAGGAGTAGTGAAGACCCACAAATATTTTATCATAGAATGTGAATCTTACGAGGAAATTAGAATTTCATATGAGGACACTCTAAAAATAAACTCACTAATGGAAATTTTTGAAGAATTTGAATAGAAACAACACATAAAATTTTCATCAAAATCAACAACAAAAGAATAACATTCCAAAATATGATAAGAGGATGTTGAGCTTTTTGACTTTGTTGAATAGTTATTTTCTTAAGTGTTGTTAAATTTTGAAGCTTTGAATAAGAGTTCAAAGGTTTGACTTCAAGAGGGAGAAAAGTTGTACACCATACCCCATCTTGTCTTAAATATCTTGGTCCCAATAGAATATTTTGATCTTGTAAATATAATTAAAATCATTTTATTTTAATTCTAAACATCCAAAACTAAGTTAGATGACGATGAATTTGAAGGGTTTGAAGTCGAGTTTGAATATGGAGAACTTGAGTCAGGAAGGCAAGGATCGTTTGTGGGGTTTGACTAGTGGGCAAGGTGGAAATAGTGGAGGTCAGGATGTAGGGAGTGGTGGAGGTCAAGGTGTGGAGATTAGTGGCATGGAGAATAAAGAGATTTGTAATAGTCAGAGCACGAGGAGTGGTGATGATTAAGAAGTACATAGTAATGATACTAAGGGTTAATTTTGTAAATGTAGTTAGGCTATGGGGAGTGGTGTTGGTCAAGACAAAGGAAGCATTAGGGGTCTTGCCATGGTGAGTGGTGATAGTTAATAAAAGGATCCCAAACATGTGCTATTTCATCAACCTTTTTATCTTAGGGGCCTGATCTTGGGTTAGTCTACTTAAGGGAAAGCAAAAAGTAATGAGCCTAGGGTTAAATATCCTTTCTTTTAAGAAGACTTGTGGTTTCATACCCTCTTGCAGATATGGTTGCTTCCCATGGGGATTTTGCTCTTGTTGGAAAATTTTTGGGGTTCATCCAGATCTGGATGCTATTAGAAAGTGGGCTCAACTAAAATGGCATCCTAAGGGTTCTATGGAGATTGTTGCATTACCTAAGGGATTTTTCCTAGTTAGGCTCAGTGGTTTGGAGGATCACGATAGGATTCTTCAAGGTGGTCCATGGTTCTTTGGGCATAGAGGTTTGTTCCTAAGGAAGTGGGCACCCAATTTCAACCCTAATTCTCAATGCATTGACCAAGCTCTCGTGTGGGTTCACCTTCCTGGCCTTCCCTTATATCTTTGGCATGAGGAGATCCTAGCTAGAATCACAAGTGAAATAGGAGAGATGGTGGTGATAGATCTTGTTACCATTGCTAGATCTAGGTTTTTGTATGCTATATTCTGTGTTAATGTTATGCTTGATAAGGACCTTTCAAAGTCAATTGAAATTGAGTCTAAGTTTGGGGTTTGGACCCAGCCTTTGGAATATGAGAACATAGCTAGGAAATGCTTGGTATGCAAGAAGTTTGGTCATCCTAACTTCACTTGTGCTCTATCTCAAAAATTTGATAAAGGAAAAAAGGTATGGGAAAGGAAGTAGACCCTAAATCCAAGTTTTTTGGCATCTGAGTTAGGGGTAGATAGGAAAGGTGCTCATGGTGCTCCTAAGGAGTTTAGTAAAGTTCCCCCATAGAGCTTGGATGTTGGTGTGGTTGAAGGCCTTGTCATAGATGAAATTGATGGAAAGTGCTTAGAGGTAAATATTCCATTGGTTGTTGCCTTTGTTTGTGATGTTGGTGTTGAATGTAGGAATACCTTTGATTGTCTTCAAGTTTTAGATTGTGATAAATCTATGATAGAGGATTTTGAAGCTTCCAAGCTAGTAGACAAGTTTTCATCTATTGTAGTGTCTTTTTTGGATGAATCTAGTTTTTTTGATCCTATTGATTGTGGCCCTAGGAAAGATGTGGATCTTACCTTAATTTAGAGTGAGGGACTCAATACTCCTAACCAAATCACTAGAAGTAAAAAAAAATAAGGTTGATGTTGGTTTTGAGACCCAAAGGGGTCACCCATCAAAGTCTAAAATGTAAAAGAAGGAAATAACCATGGAAGTGGTGAATGGATCTCAAAGAGTTTTGAACTTTGGGGGAAAATCCCCCATAAAAAATATAAAATGAAATTTCTTTCCTAGAATATTAGGGGATTGAATGCCCCTTTAAAACACCGAGATATTTTGATGCTAAGGAAGGAAAAAAATTAGATATGGTAATGCTTCAGGAAACCAAAATGGATGTACAAAAGGCTCAAAGTGTAAAGTAATTTTTATGGAGAGAAGTAGATTGTCTGATTAGCCCATCCAATGGAGCCTCTAGAGGGCTTATGTGTTTATGGAATAAGGAGAATATTGAAGGTTGAATTATTGTAAATAATAGTAGTTTCATCTCTATGTTTTGTCATAGTCTAGAATATAACCAAAATTAGATTTTGATGAATGTGTATACCCCTAACTTGGTGAGTGGAAGACATTCTTTGTGGAGAGATTTGAGTTGTCTTAGGGAAGCATTCAAAGATATTCCTTGGGTGTTGGTGGGTGATTTAAATACACCACTTTACCCATTTGATAAGAAGGGAGGCTCTCCAATTCTGTCAGAGGGAATGGAAGATTTTGGGAAGTTTTTGAGTGATAATGAGTTAATGGATATTGATCTTAGGTAGTTTAAGTATACCTAGAGTAATTAAATATTGGGTGACCAATTGATTTAGATAAGGCTAGATCAGTTTTTAGTTTCTCAAGAAGGTCTAACGGTATTTGGAGACACTACTCTTATGGCCCTCCCCAAGATTGGATCTGACCATAATCCTATTCTTTGGGAGATAGAGAGTGGAAGAAAACTACATAAGAGCCCCTTTCGATTTGAGTTGATGTGGATGAATCATGAAAATTTAAAACCTAGTATAGAAGATTGGTGGCAAAAGGTTTTTAGGGGCCCTAAAATAATTCAAATTGCTTGTAAATTGAGGTGGATTAAAGCCAATCTTAAATAATGGAATAGAAGAGTCTTCGAGCATCTATTTACCCAAAAGAAGGATCTAAAGTTGAATCTTGAAAATATTGAAAATGAAGTGAACCAAGTTGGTCTAGATGATCATCATAGAAGGACTGAATGCTAGATCTTAGTTGATTATCATAATCTTTTGGCTTGTGAGGAAGTGTTTTGGAAATAAAAATCAAGGCTAGTTTGGCTTAAATAAGGTGATAGAAACACTAGATTCTTTCATGTGTCTACCCTAAGATATAGAGGCAACAATAAGATAAAGGAGTTGGTTAGGGATGATGGCTCAGTGGTAGGGGAACTAGAGGATGTTAGGGTAGAAGTTGTCAATTATTTTTTAGGCCTCTTGGGAGAATTTGTGGTAGTGAATGGTGAAGTTGAAAGCAAACTCCTTCCTAATATTCTAAAATTGGTGATTGATTAGATGAATTATTCTCTTATGACCCCCTTTATATATGAGGAAATTAGAATGGCCACATTTAGTCTAGGTGGGGAAAAGGCCCCAGGGCTAGATGGTTTCCTAGCTACTTTCTTTTAAAAGTTTTAGAATATTGTAGGATTAGATGTTATTGAGGCTATCAAGGAGATCTAGAGAACCCAATACCTACCTAAGGATGTCAATTCCACTTTTTTGGCTTTGATCCCAAAAGTGCAAGGAGCAAGACATCTTAAAAATTTTAGGCCTATCAGTTTGTGCAACACAATCTATAAAATTTTATCCAAAACTATTGCCAATAGGTTAAAGAGGGTTCTACCTTTTATTGTGGTAGATCAACAAGGTGGTTTTGTTAAAGATCAACAAATTTTGGATAGCATAATTACCATTCATGAGGTTATTCATTCTATGGAAAATAGTAAGAGGGTTGGTATGCTTCTAAAGTTAGATATGAACAAAGCTTATGATCAAGTTTCTTGGGACTTCTTGACCAAAGTCCTATTGAAATTTGGCTTTCAAAGTAAATGGGTGGGGTTGGTTAAAAAGTGTTTTTCATCTGCTATGTTTTTAGTCTTGGTAAATGGAGTCCCTACTGGCTACTTCAAAAGTGGGTGTGGTCTTCATCAAGGGGATCCATTATCACCATATATTTTTATTATTCTTGTTGAAGCATTGGGAAGATCTATTTCAGAGGTTATAGAAAGTGGGCGAGTAGATGGTTTCAAACCAGCCTCGACATCAGACCCTATTTCTCATCAACAGTTTGTTGATGATACTTTGTTGATATCCTGCTCCTCTATCCCTCAAGCTAAGGAGTTAAAAAATATTTTAGTGTCTTATGAAGAAGTTGTTGGTCAAAAAGTGAACTTCTTAAAAAGTAAAGTTTATTTTATCAACACCCCAGCTAGAAGGAAAATAAATATCATAAGGATCTTTGGGTGTGACATTGGAGAACTCCCAACCATGTATTTGGGTATGCCTATGTTCAAAGGTAGGATGGAGTCACATCTTTGGAATCCAGTTCTAGATAGACTAGCAAAAAAGTTAACAGGTTGGAGAGGAAGTCTTCTCAGCTAGGCAAGTAAAGCTCAGCTTGTGAAGTCTTCTTTATAGAGTATTCCCATTTATTTTATGTCTCTTTTCAATATTCTAGCTAAAATAAGGATTAAAATGGAGCAAATTCAAATATCCTTCCTCTGGTCTGGATTAGAATATAGAAGACACTTTGCCCTGGTTGCCTGGGATCAAATATGTTCTGCTAAAGATGTAGGAGGGTTGGGCTTTAGAAGGGTAAAATAGATGAATGAAGCCTTGATGGGAAATATAGGATGGAAATTATTGAAAAATGATCAGCTTGAGTGGGTTAAGATCCTCAAAGCCAAGTATTTACGAAATGGGAAAAAATTTTATACTCCAATGACTTGCCAGTCGGATCTTCCTTTTGGAATAGTCTTGTGGACATTAGACATTTGTTATGTAAAGGGCTTCACTGGCATATTGGAGATGGAAATCAGGTGAACTTTTGGAAAGATCATTGGCTGAAGAACATTCCCCTCTCAGAGGACCCAGAGGTAAGTGCATTGGAACCTGCTCTATCCCTCCATTTTGGTATCAAAGTTGTTGATTATATAACAACCAAAAATAGTGAAAAAATCTAGAAAGATTTATCTACTCCAGATTTAGACCCAAACTTGGCTGGCCATATTAACAATCTAAAAATATGGCTTCATTTGTATCCTCTATTGTCCTCCCATTTCAGTGATTCGATCATTTGGAAGGAGGAAAATAATGGAAAATACTCTGTTAAGTCTGGATACCATTTGCTTGAGACAGAAGGTAGAAGTTGGTTTCTAGTGAGGAAAATCTAGATTAAAGGGCTCATCCCTAAAATAGCTTTCTTCTTATGGTTGGTGGCTCAAAATAGAATATTAACTATTGATAACTTACACAAAAGAGGCATCCCTATTGTAAATAGATGTTATTTATGTGAACAAAATTTGGAATCGGTTCATCATCTTTTTCTCGAATGTTCCTTTGCTAGATAGATTTTAGAGAAGGTTTTGGAACCCTTTGATGTTCCTTGGGTCTTCCCAACCACTATAGGAGATTTATGTGTGCAGTGGGATCCTCCTTTCAATAGTGGTAGATTGAAAGCTCTCTGGAGGTTTTGTCTCCCCCATTTTCTTTGGGGAATTTGGAAGGAGAGGAATAACAAGGCTTTTGAAAATAGGAAAAGAGAGGCTTCTATGGTTGCTTTTCGTATTCTCAATGTTGTTGTGGAGAACTCTCAGACCTTATCCTTTCTTGAGGTAGCTGAAAGTAGACTCGAGGAAGCCATTGTTGTTCATTGTAATTTGAAGCCTTTAATCTATGTGAATTTGTTGAGGTCTTTAAGGTTGGAAGTTAATTGGGAACCCCCTCTAGATGGGTGGATCAAATTGAATGTGGATGGTGCTATGAAAGGGAACCCAAGGCATGCTGGTGCAGGTGGAGTTTTTAGGGATTCTAGGGGGATGATTGTGCAAGCCTTTGTTGAACCTCTATCCATCTAGTCCAACCATTTTGTTGAGGCTCGAGCCTTTTTCACAAGGGCTAAGTTAATCAAAGAAGGCCATTATAAAAACATTATTGTGGAAGGGGACTCCCTAAACCTTATAAATATTCTGAAAGGAAGACAAGAAGCTGGTTGGAGCATTGCAGATATGGTTGTGGGGATGAAAGAGATCCTGTAGTCTTGTCACAACCTTCAGTTGAAGCATGTTTATCGAGAGGGGAATGGAGCTGCAGATTTATTGGCAAACATGGGGGTGGAGGCTCAGGATATTATTATATGGGAAGATAATTTCCCACTTCAACTTATTGAATTTGTGGCTAAGGAGAAGCCAAATTGGCCCAATGATGTTCACTTTCCAGTTGGAAGAAGCTAAATTTTGGGGTTCAACTCTTGGGGCAAACTATTATGGGTGTCCCAGTCTATATGTGGCAGACTGTTATGTATGTAAAGTCAACTATTGTCTAGTTATTCTTGTTATTGGTAGTGTAGTATGTATGTTTCTTATCAGGTGCTTTAGGTTGGTTCTTTATGATTGTTAATAGTTCAGATGGACTTGGCACCATGTTTTCTTCATTTTATGATCTGCTTGTAAGGAAGTTTATGTAAAAGGGATGGGGCCCTTTCAATCCCCTTCTTAACCTATTAATAAAAAAAGAATAATAATTTTATTTATTTCAATTACTTTAAACCCATTAATATTTATAATTATTTTAAAAAAATAATAAAGTTTTTATTTTTATTTTTATTAAAAATTAAAAGTTAAAATATATTAACAATGTAATAAAGTTTCATTATTTCTATATACTTTAAATCGATAAATATTTTTACACCATACAAAATTCATTACTTTGGTTAGCACCGAGTTACATTGTAACAATATACCTAGTTTTTTACCACATCATTTATATTCCAACATTAAACATATATCTACTTGTAAGGACAAAAAACACTTGCCATTTCATACCTCAACATAGGTACGATACACTTACACACTCAAGAAAAGGGATAATTTGACATATATATGTGAACACTTTGTTACACAACTAGATACATTTATTACCTTTATATAAAATAATAAAAAACTATGATAATATGTCATTTAGAAATAATAATCATTAAAAAAAATTTAGATTTCAAAATAAAATAAGAGAACATTATTATAAATAAAAATACATTCAATATGAAGATATCATTGAATCTAAAGTGTAATAAGGGATGAGTATATCGATATTCTGCATATCTTAGTAGGATAGTAGTAGCTACTAAAGAAATAGTGTTACCTACAAGAGAGATGCAATAAAAAAAAATTAGTAAAGACAACCGAGAGAGTTAGTATTTTGGGAGACTACTAGAATTATGATGAATAGTGCACATCCTTGATCAGATAGTCAGTCCCTAGTTCCATTTATAGTGATTTTGAAAGCAAATAAAGGTAACCGAATGTGGAAGCATGCAAACTATAAATGAAATGAGATTAAGAATAAATACCAAATAATACTAATGTGTTGTAATAGTGAGATGTTTGTAATGATGAGTAAGAGAATATAGGTGGCAAAAATATAAAAGTCCTTAGTTTTTAGCAGGTGTTTTTGGTAGGAATTTGAAAATATTTTGTTAACATTAGAATTAGTTATTTACTCTCCCTTTTCTCAAGAGGGGCATTTATAGAAAATATTTCAAATATCTCTAGTTGAGCCATTATGGGAGATGTGAAATTATTTTGAGATGTTTTTCATAAGATCAAGGTTATTGATCCATGACGTCTTGACATGATAATCATTCTAAGCACCTTATTATGATCAAGTATAGTTAATAAATATAGGCTTGCTCAAGCAGTCATGATCAATTTCTAAAATAATTTAGACATTGATTTTATAATATCAAAATAAAAGACTAACATTTTTTCTTGATTTAATTAATGAGTGAAGATTTTTATCAATACTCTATTTGGGCCACTTTTAGCAAAGTAGTTGATGAATTTATCACTAGCTATGGTATAGAATACTTGTTTCATAAATACATTTGACCTTCAAAAGTTTTATATATATCATAGTCCATACTAATTGGCCCTTCACTCTTTTTTGAATTAGAGGTCCTAGGAACAAGCAACAAAAGGGAGAGAAGAAAATATGCATGCCCTAGTTTTAATGTCATAATATTATAGCAATGTGAAAATGATTCGCAAATCGATAGAGGATCTGTAATACAGGTATCATCCCATAGTGTGGGAACATACATGAACTAAGGAGTTCAATTCATAGCACAAGGACCATTATGTAGTATATAAATTAATCCATAGTGCAAAATTTATTCTGTAGTGTAAAAAAATTAGGCAATATAGGTAAACATATGAATTCCAAGAGATTTTTGATGTTAAGGTTTACCATATTTATGATGTGCAAAGTGATATGTTTGTCTCAAGTGTTATGGTGTTGTTCAAGTGAGTATGGCATGCACATTATTGGTTATCCATATTTTAACCCTTTTTGATGTGTTTCTTTGCATAATGGATGCATACAAATCTAGTGTAGGTGCCCCAATTTTGTGAGGAAGCCTATACAATGATTATATTTGTATTTTCAAGGTGATTTGAAATTTATTATAAAAAAAGAGGACCTCAAAATATTACACCATGAGATATTAGGGTAGTTCCTCCTCAAGTTCTAAATAAGGGGAAAGGTTATTGTAAGAACTCCAAAAGGACTTTATTTTGAATGTGTCACACAGGAGGAAAGAAGAGATAAAATTGGAAGCATACGCATGAGAAAATAAATATATTAATATGGTATTAGGGATTTATAACATGGTAAGCGAAGGATATGATCCCAAGTAGTAGCTCCAAAAAACACATGAGGTGATTGTTAAAGTGAAATATATAAGGCATTTAGCTAGGAGAGGACTAAGGAAGATCGAAGAAGAATGTGACATGCGAAGATGAGTGAAACTTGAAGGACATAAAATTTATAGAAAATGTTAAACAATACAAGGGAATACTATTACAACATGAGAAAAATGACTATATGTTGGAGAGTGCACCAAAGAAATTACAAAAGGGGTTAGAAGGGAATCTATAATATGAAGGTAGAGACTAGGGTTATAAACATGATGACATCAAAGGTAATTCATCAGGCATCATTAGAACTACTAGAGATTTTAAAAATTTAGAGGTAGAAGTGGCATTAGAGTGGGTAGGATGGATGACATATATTTTTTAGGTAGATATGTACAATAATAAAACAATAGTAGAATTTATGGTAAGCTAGTGAGAAGGCCAAATTCAAGTGTGAAGGTTAGAGGTGGATGCCTCAAAAGTGATAATAATGAGGGTGATAGGGTTTTCCATGGAGTTTTAGATGAAATTTTAAGAATCCTTGCCAACCTAGTGTTCCCATGAGGAATTATTCCTTCCTCTTGAACACAACCCATGTAAGATATTTGAGTATGGGACAATGTTGTTAATATCACTACTAGTGCCATATGATGTGATCACTTTGTATTACCTAAATTATTTTACCAACAATATGGAGGTATCACTTTATATTTTTATATATAAAATAGGGGAAGAGACTATGTAGTATAAGTTGAATGTGTCATATTATCTATCATGAGCAATGAATTTATGAGTATGCATTATAGACAATATGGTAGTATTTGAAGTTTATCCTATCATGGGTTTGTAAAATTATTTAGTGTACCAACTAACACAAGCAAGGATGAGATGGAAAATATTATTGATATGAGGACATGGTGTAAGGGTTGCATGGAGGAGGGAGACATGCTAGACAACAATAGAAAATGTGCAATAAATAGAACAATCAAAGGAAACCAATAGGCCATGAAATAGGTATTGAGTTAGGCATAGGGAAGTAGGAGAACTAAGCATAGGAATTGTGGTAATAAAGTAGAGTTTAGTGAGGGAAGTAATATGTGAAGAGGGGTTCAAGGAGCTAGAGTATAAACCAAGCAAACAACCATAAAAATAAAAAAGACACGATGGTGGAGGAAACAAAAAAATTGCATAAATAACTATGAGAAATGCATGAGTGGATTGCAAAAGTAGAAACTAAAGTAATGTAGTGGAAAATGGTAGTAGAGGTCCAACCAATGAGAATAATAAAAATGCTACTATAGTCTCTACATGGTAGGACAAAGGAAAAGAGAAGAGTGATAAGGGTAAAAATAGATGGAATGGAGGTAGGTTCTTCATATGTGCTAGGTTTACGAGCATTTGAGGGACAAGGAAGCCTCAATGCATCCATAGCTTCCAATGTGGAAAGAATGGTGTTGCACCTATTTGAGTTGATGACACAAGCCATGTTAGTGGTAGTAGTAGAGAAAGAACAATAGTGGAATCAAATGAATGGATGAGTAGAGAAGAAGGTCAAAAAAATGTTAGTTAAAAATCATAAATTAAATAAAATAATAGAAGAAAAGGAAGAGAGGATCAAGGAATTAGAGGACAAGAAAGCAAGAGTAAATTCAGAACTAGAGTAGCTATATACCTAGAGGAGTGTAGTGGTATTATTGGTATTAGATATTTTGGAGTGCATAAGTCACCATGCATGTAAATTATGATGTTATGAGACCACATGATGTTGTTGAATATCTCAAAGGTGCTATCAAATTCAATATATGAAATGGAAAAACCAAATAAATATTGCACATTATTCTTTAGTAATATACTAGAGCACTAGGATTTGTTGTGTGAACTATATCTACACAATTTTGTTATGTAGGGGGACACAAAATGGAATCCAAACCCTTTTGTGGAGGATTTATTGTTATAGGATTTTTTGTGAGCAATGAAAGTGGAAGAACAATCAAGTCATCACAATATAGATCATCAAAGAGTGTATTTGGAGGTTCATTTAATTATGCAAGGGAACATGAGTTCCCAAATTTAATAATCATAAAGTATCAATCCTAGGTAGCATATTTGTAGTGCTAAGAAAGGATGAAGTAGGTATGGTCAATATGTTTGCAAAGGTTTGATGATGTCTCTAGAAAGTGTCAATGGGAAGCCTTGATCAAAATCCAATGATGATGGGAAAGGCTATCAAAAGTGTTGCAAATATGTGAGCCAATATCCATAGCAAACTAGATAGCAACAATGTTGTACAAAATGGTACTACTAATATGATTAAGGAATGGTGGGTTAATATGGATCGGTCTGTACTTTCACTTCTTATTACTATGGTACTCAATACTAGACTGTGAGAGGCTATTTATGAGGAGCCTAGCTAAAGTGGGAAAATAATTTTATGAGAATACCAGTAACATGGGTATAGTGGTAGAGGAGAAGTGTGATACATTGATGCTTATGATTTTAGCCAATGAACTATGGAGAACTAGTCTCTATAATGATAAATAAAAATGGATGCAATAATGTAATGAAATAATGAATAATAAAAGTATGAGATTTGTTGGAAGAAGAACTTTTGTATTCCATATTTGCATGAATTTATATAGTATAGAAGCTATGATTAGCTCATTAAAAAATGATCTAAAATCCTACAAACCTAGTTAACTATGGCATATAAAATATTATGACTAACTATAGGTTTCCTACATAAAATTATTTTCTAATTTTACAAATGGTCTTCATTGGATTATAAATTGAAAATTAATAATGCACTCATGCTATTTTCTAGGAACCTATTTTATAAAATATTGTAATAAATAAATTAATAACCTAACATCCCCCCTTATTACATTATTTGAAATACATAGAGAGTTGAAAAAAAACTCAAATAAATAAATAAATTAATATGTGATTTGTTTATTTATGGAACATTATATTCTTGACTAGTTTTAAAACACCTTGGTTATCACATTTTAAGTTTATTGGAAGATATTTGTAAAGACCCATACTTGAATGAATGTGACATAGCCATATTTCTTTGCACACAGGTCCTTGTGTGACATGATATTCTGCCTTTGTGGATGAAAGTGCAACTACTTGCTACTTATTATTGTACCAAGAGATAGGTTTAGATCCTAGATAAAATATGTATCCAAATGTTTATTTATTGTCATCTAGAGATCCAACATAATCTAATTTTGTGTATCCTTGCAAGAACTTATTATTATTCCTATATTCTAGGCCATATTGTACTATGCCATGGATGTAGTGTAAATATCTCCTTGTAGCTTTCGAGTAATTGACCTTAGGCTCCTGCATGAACCTCAAAAGATAGATCACAATAAAGTTGATATCTAGCTTGATGTTGGTTAGATATATGAGACTCCCAATCAGCTATCGATAGAGAGTTCTAGATACCTAAGGTGATTTGTCATACCTAGAAAACTGTAATACTGGTTCCATTAGAGTTTCTTTGGGTTTACATTCTATCATATAATATTTATCTATTTGTACCTTGGCATATTTCATTTGCATGATATTTATTTTATTCTTCTATTGCAAAACTTCCAAGCCAAGACAATAATGTAGAAGTCCTAGATATATCATATCAAATGATATTTCCAAGTTACTCTTCACAACGTCCACCATCTCATATAAAATTCCAATGATGATCAAATTATCAACATACAATACAAGTATAACTATTTTAGAAATAACCTTCTTAAAATAGATATTTTCATCTAAGGGACTCCTCTTAAATCCATGTTGCAATAGGTTATTATCAATGTTGATGTACCAATATCTTGAAGCCTGTTTTAACCCATACAAGGACTTAATCAATTTGCAAACCTTTTTCTCTTGTCCTTCAATAAAAAATCCTTCAAGTTGAACCATGTACACTTCTTCTTTGATATCACCATTCAATATGGCACTCTTCACATCCATCTAATGTAGCTTCCATCCAAACTAAGCTACCATTGCATAAAGTACATGAATGGTTGTCATTTTTGTAGTTGGTGTATATGTCTCCTTATAGCATAGCCCTTTGCAACAAATTAGACTTTATGCTTATCAATAGTTCCATATGCTTTATAATTGAATTTGAATACCCACTTGTAGCCCATGGGTTTCTTTCTAGTAGGTAGATCGACTAGATCCCATGTTTTATTTTTGTAAGAGATTTATTTTTTGCTTCCATGGATTCCTTCCATTGAGGCAAGCTAAGTGCATCCTTCACTTAAGTAGATTTTTCATGCTCCACCACTGAATTTATCAAACCCCTATCTTCTTCTTCATCTCTATATTCTTATTCTTCTTATCGATATGACATACTTTGAGTACATGTCTGAGTTGAATTAAGATCAAGATATGCATCAAGTTTTACATCTTGCATTGTTCTTGTATACCATTTTAAAAAAATTCTTTGTTGTGGGGGAGAAACTACTTCAATATCATCAAAAATAACATGAATTTCATTTTAGACTTCATAAAATTCCAAATTTACAATAAGAGATGTGTCTTTGCTAGACTCTTTAGAATCTATTGTATTCAACTTGGGAACATTTTCTTCATCAAATATCACATCTTGATTGATATGAATTTTCTTGGTAATAGGGTCAACCAATATATAGAATTTTTATTATTCATCATAACCAAGAAATATGCATTGTAGGGACTTCTCATATAGCTTACTCCTTTTATTATTAGAAATGTGCATGTAGGCTTTGAAACCAAATATCCTTAGATGAGTAATTGATGGTTTTCTTCCACTTTATGCTTTTTTATATTTGACTCCTTAAAAAGCTTTTATTGATGCTCTATTTAGGAGATACACTACAATACGAACAACATATGCCCAATATTATTACTCAATATGTTCTCCTATGATCATACATCGAACCATCTCCATGATGGAATGATTCCTCCTTCCAACAACTCCATTTTGTTGAGTAGAAGTTGTTGTAAGTTGTCTTTTTATCCATGTTTTATAAGAAACCTTGAGAACTCATTGAAGTTAAATTCCCCCTCTTAATTTGAGCAGGGGATCTTGATTGAACATTTTGATTGTTTCTCAACATATTTTTGAAACCATTCAAAATGTAGGAATGTATCAGACTTCAGTTGTAAGAAGACTAACATTTTTCTAGAGTAATCATAAAAAAACAACTAAAAATATTTTTTTCCACCAAAACTATTAGGCATGGATTTACATAGGTCGGTGTGTATTAGCTCCAATGGTGCTTTAGCCCTTGAAGAATTCAATTCAAAAGGTACTTGATGTTGCTTCCCTACTAAGAAATATGAGAAAACAAGCAATATTGGTGAGAGTTTGGGTAGTCCTAATACCATTCCATGTTTACTCATTTGGAGTAAGTATCTTGAACTAATATGCCCATATCGTTTGTACCACAAAGTGGTTATTTATTTTGTGGTGGTAGCTAATGCAACATGAGGTGTGTCGAGAGCATCTAAAGTAAACAAGTCATGCTTGTAGGATATAGTTGTTATATGTTTATCATGCTTGGTGATGAAGCAATGCATGTTTCCATCAAATACTTTGAAATCAACCACCATATGCATATCCAAGATTTATGGAATTAACAACAAATTGTTGCCCAATCCTGGTACATAGAATACCTTCTCAATGAAGCATTGTCCAACTGGAAGAGTAACCAAAACATCACCTACCCCTTGGACTTGATAGATCTTATCATATGTAATTGTGATAGATTTACCTTATTTAGTTTTGAAATTATCAAACCATCCCTTATCTCTTATCATGTGCTTTCTCACACCTAAATCTATGTACTAAACATTATATTTTTTAACCAGTCTGAGTCATTAATACTTTGTGTGTTTGCTCTGAGTCTGAATCTAATTGTTCAATAGCAACATGCCCTTTTATTGCCTAAATTGAGGGTGTGGTTTGTATTGCCCTTTTTTCTTTGGTGGTTGATGGTTCTTATCACCTTTGTTGTAAGAGTTGTACCAATATTATTTTGTATCATGACTCTTTCTCACAAATGTGGCAATATCTCTTTTGATTTTGAGGTGTATTTTATGAGGAGGTGATAGAACCCTTGGATGAAGAACCCTTTTGAAAAGAACCATGTTTCTTATACCCAAATTTCTTAGAAATGAGTGCACTATTGGATAGTTGATCTCTTAGGTTGTTATTTTCTTCTTCTTCTTGCAAAAAATTAACCAACTCGTCAAAAGATACTTGTCTATTGGATACTTGAAGGGAAGTGACAAGCACTCTAAAATAATCTAGCAAAGATCTTAAAATGATGGAAATTCAAATCTTATCATCCACTTTTTCTCCCATTGCATGTAATTTTATTCTCAAATTAGTAACTCTGCAAAGAAATACCTTTATTATTTCTCCATTCTTCATGCTTAGAGTGTGAAGCTAGGTTGAAGGTTAAGAATTGTTGTTTGATTATTTTATTCATAAATGGTGGTCAACTTATTCCATGTATCTTTGGCATTATCTATTTCACAAATATGCGGTTGAATCTCATCATTAGTGGTAAGAACTATGATCATAAGTGCTTTGGCATTTGCTTCATCATATATTTCCTGTTTATCATCTCCAACATTTGGACTCTACTATTCATGATGTTCCATATATTTTCAACCTGCAATATAGTCTGCATATTTGTATTCCATGGTGTAAAATTTGGACCTCTCAAGGGCTAAGAATATGAAATATAGGCCTTTGAAATGGATATTGTGAGGGTTTATTATATCACCAAATGGTCCCACTTTCTTTATACTGCTAGTACAATAGATCTGATCCATTCGATATACCTATTTTTCCTATAATACTCGTCAATACATGGAACAAGTTGGTCTTCTCATTATACGTGGTCATATGCGAGACTTTAAGGTATATGAAATGGATCAATCCATGGAACATAAGCAATACTGAAAGGGATTCACTCTATCTTTGGCACTTGCTTAAAAATACCTCTGCATACATAGGGTGACAAGTCCCTTAAATACTTGGATGAACTTTATTTCAGGTTTTACATCAAGCGATAGTAATGAATAAGGGTAATGATGGAATGAAAATAATTTGTATTTTCTTATTTCTCCTTGATGGTTTATAGGGATAGACCCCAAACACCATTGTTGCATCAATATTAGGTGCTAAACGAAGTAGCCCAATCATGACAACATTACTTGTAAGTATAGGCCATAGGTGTCGTAATTACCAAAAATTGACTTGTGTAAATTGCACAAAATAGGGTATAAATTTAGGATCTTTTGATACCACAATATTAATACATTAAAAAAATTAAATGCACTTAAAAATTCATTTATGAGTGTGGAATTGTTATAGTATTATGCAATTTTTAATCTAATTTTTATGTACCAATTTGATAAATATGGATGTATTTTGATGACTATTACATTTTATTTACATGATTTGTAATGAATCTAATGTATAAGATATTGAGTGACATAATCCTGTTATTTTATGCAAAACCATGTAAAATTTTTGTGTTTTAAGAAGTATGTGTTGCAAGTATTTTGCAGGAAGAGCTACAACCAAATATAGATCAAGTGTATATGAACTAGTTGTGAGGAAGGGTGTTTAAGAGTGGGTTACATAAAGGTATTACAAAAAATACCTATGGAAAGGTGTTATGAAAATACCTAGAAAAAGAGTCTACAAAAAAATTTGATCCTGTAAAACCCATCTCATGCGCTAGAGTTCCACGTATGATGATAACATAACAACACCATGTGGGTTACACGGTCAACATGACTAGTTGGCATGATGGCATTAATACTTGGTATGTGATCTAAATATTTTATTTGTTATCAAATATATAATATTGTAAATTTGTTAAGTTGTCTAGATTTAAATGTAATCTTAATTTACCTATTCCTGTAGGAAGAGGACAAAATGTTGTATTATCTTGTGTAATGACCCAAAATTCAACTACAATAAAATAAACAGAAAGAAAAAAAAATTACTAAGGCAAGGGATTCATAAACGTCTAACTGACTTCTATTGTTTAAATATCCTAAGTTTTCTTGAAGAACTATATCTCACTAAATACCCTTATAAAAAATCCATCTATGAAGGTGTATTATGTGTTACTACAAATAAGTTTATCCTTATCATAAAACTTGATGAGATAAACGTATCACCTTCCATTAGTTGAAGGTATACACCCATCACCATACCATACACAAGAAATGTTGTGTAGGTATGCTACGTGTATTGCAAGTTAAGCTATCCATATTGTCTCATGATGAGCTATCTTAACACAGATGTAGTCTTTCCTAAACTCAGTTAACATTTTTCCTAAGGGGTCTTAATCCCTTACTATGTTCGCCCTAATGGGTCTCAATCCCTTAGGTTTCCCTCTAATTTCACCCTAGAACTTCATTAATTAAGTTTCTAATGTTCAAAAACAAGAACAAGAATAGACTAGATACTAAATCTAACAAAAGTTTAATTCATAGCTAAAAGAAAAGCTAGAATGAAACAACATTTAAGATAATAAAATCTAAATTGGCAAAGAGATTAATGCAAAACATAAATGATCCAGGTAGTAATTTAAAGGTACATCATCCATTAATTAATATTTATTACATATAAGTATGGTAAATCCTCCATACTCTCAAATAATAATATATTACATTAATTTCATTATGGAAATATCCCCACATAATTGATCTAAATGAGCATAAGTAAATATTTGTAAGTAGAATCAAACTGTTACAGTGGTTCCATCTGCTTCCTTGGTCCACCTCAACTTCCATCAATCATTTGAGGATAGTAGGGGATCAAGGAACTCATGGTTCCATGATAGACATGCTTCTAAATTCATTTACTCATTTTATTGCCAAATTGCAACTATGCAAATAAATTAAGTATATAACCATTTATTGCACAGTTTATATCATAAAATTTTTATTTCATTTCCCCTCTCATTATCCCATGAGATTATTTCAACAATGCAACTAGATCATAGGTTTACTTAAATTATTTCAACCAACCCATATTTGACAAATTAAAGTCCCATACCTTTAATCATCAAACAACCCAGGTTCCCTCATTTAAGAAATAACCATTTTCCTTTGTTCTATAAATTAAATTCCCATGCCCTTAATTTACAAATAAACTATTTTCATATTTATTTAATACATTAAAGTCAACTACTTTAATCTATAAATAAACCTTTTTCTTCACCTTATAAATTAAAATCCCATACCCTTAATTTACAAAGCAAACTAATTTCCCATTTATTTAATACATTAAATTCAAATACTTTAATCTATAAATAAACATTTTCCTTCACCTTATAAATAAAAGTCCCATACCCTTAATTTTTTTTTTTTTTTGTAAAAGAGGGTAAAAATTTATTAACTCAGCAAAACATTCATGATACAAAGAAAAAGCAGAAGCTATTCAGACATATCAACTCTCAATAAAGAAGAGAGAGATTGAGAGCAATCGAGAGAAAGTTGAGACCAATTTTGGACATCCCAACCATCTTGAAACTTAGAAGCCCATTTAGCTAACAAATTCGCTACCCTATTCCACTCCCGAGGAATATGCACAAAAGAAATGAAGTCCAAGTGAGCGAGAGATATTAAGAATTTTCCGAGCAACCCAACTCAACCGCCAACAACCATGAAGACTATCTCCAGAATTTAACAAATTTATAACAATCTGAGAATCAGATTCACAAACAATCTGATGCCAACCCAAAGCATACCCTTGCTCCAAAGCATATAAAATTGCGAGTGCTTCCATGAAGTTTACAAGCAAACTAATTTTCCATTTATTTAATACATTAAAGTCAACTACTTTAATCTATAAATAAACCTTTTCCTTCACCTTATAAATTAAAGTCCCATACCCTTAATTTACAAAGCAAACTAATTTCCCATTTATTTAATACATTAAAGTCAACTACTTTAATCTATAAATAAACCTTTTCCTTCACCTTATAAATTAAAGTCCCATACCCTTAATTTACAAAGCAAACTAATTTCCCATTTATTTAATACATTAAAGTCAACTACTTTAATATATAAATAAACTTTTTTTTTCACCTTATAAATTAAAGTCTCATACCCTTAATTTACAAAGCAAACTAATTTCCCATTTATTTAATACATTAAAGTCAACTACTTTAATCTATAAATAAACCAATTATATATTGATTAATCCTCTTAAGTTTCTATTTACATATTTAAATAAGCAACTAAAGAGGAGTTGCAATACATAACTTAATATTTTTATAAACCATTCAATATAACACTATCCAAGTGTAACAACAACTCACTACCCACAAACAACCATGAAACTACAACAAATAAAATGTTCACAGGGTTTGAAAGTATCCACATATCTTTGTGGTCTAACTATGGCAATAAAAGAGAAGGGCTACAGTGGCCAATGTGAGTGCCCAAGCAAGGAGGCATTTCTGCTAGAAAGTGATGAACGACTTACTCAAGTCACAGGTCTTAGAAGAACAATGAATGACTGGCAGGGAACACACCCACCCAATCATTTACAATTGCTCCTTAACACGATAGAAGATAGTAGATGGCCAAACAATAGTGTGCAAGAGATTTATAGGTGATTGGGTTTGATGAGAACTCATTTTACGAGACCACATAATCAACAAGGTTTTGGGTTACATGACTTAGCCACATGATATTCTCTCAACTCCAAAAATATTTGGGAACCCTTCATAATTAGTAGATCGATAATAAATTTAAAGGAAGAACCCATAACACACAACCATGGAAACATAGACTAAGCACCATAATGGCAGTGTCTCAACAAAGACTAAGTGCCATAATGACAAAATTATAAGGAAAATTCATCACAAGTACAAATGAGGATCTTAACATAATAAGGTAGTCTCACAAGTGCCATCGATAAACTAGTGGATATAAACCAATGGAAACCCATGATGCAAAAATGAACAACAATATTTATAGTAAAAAGGAAAATAACATTCATTATACAACTTGGTAGGTTGGTTGCTTCCTTGGAGGTTGAGTTGATGGTGTTGCCCTTGCTTAGCGCTTCCCAAAAATTCCTTTTTCCCTCTGTCATCATCTCCTCATCTTTACTGGTTTTCATCTCAGTCGTAGACTCTCCTTCTCCATCGTATAACCCTATCTCAACTGCGTAGCTCCTTATGACCCCAATGTTCCACCACCCACCATAACTTCTCCCAGCTAACCTTAAGTAGTGGTTGTCCAAGATAATATTAGTAATTCTTGTTGATAAGTTTTATCATAAATGGAACCCTTCCAACCCATGATGGTAGGCGCTTCTCCCATCACTTCGAATGTCAAACTTGCAGTTCACTCGAATGAAACAAATATCTCTTGTTTGACTTAGTTAGGGAGTTAGATTATTACTTTAATAATATTTTATTATTTGGTATAATCAACTTTCGATTATAAGAGAGACTTTATCTTTACTTAATATAATCAAAGAAACTCCAAACAATTCAAATAATATTTACAAATGAGGCTCAATTGTCATTTCTTTTTAAATAAAAAATTATTTTTTTGAATTGAATTTTCCTTCCTTATTTAAAGTAAATTAACTTTTATTTTGAAATGAAATTCTTTTATCATTAAAATAAACTAGCTTTATCTTTATTTATTTATTTTTATTTTTGAATTTACATGGTGGAATCGGTAGCCGCCATGAATCCGGGCAGGTTGTCTAGCTTTTTATGGCCGCCATAGTATTCTGCGTTGTCCACCCTAGAAGCCACCACATAGATCTTTGCGTAGTCCGCCCCTATAACCACCATGCCACAATCATTTTAAACCTTTTACGCCACTGAAAGCACCAAGAAAGGGACAAGCGTTCAGTCCAACAAGGCCCGAGATTTGAACCTTGGACCTCCGCCCCCCTTATGGGGTTTGGATGAACCAATTGGTCTACACCTCAAACCTAACTAGCTTTATTTTGAAATGAAATTCTTTTATCATTAAAATAAACTAACTTTATTTTGAAATGAAATTATTTTATCATTAAAATAAAGACTTGCTATATGAATTCTCAAAACATTCAAGGATTCTTTTTATTTGAGTATAACATCATACCAAACATCTTCAAGTATCACAAGGAGTTTCAAGACAATCAAATTATGCATACTTTTATTTTCCAAACCATAAATACAATAGTGATGAACTAAAATATAATCAAACATATGCAACAAACAAAGAAGGAATCTTTCCATCAACCTCAAGAATTTATGATAGCTACTAGGCTATCAATTTGGGGCTCAAAGTGACTAACCTTTGACGATTATTTCTAACCGAATGTATGTCTATATGAAGGTATCCATCAATGTTACCCTCGATTTGTCTTAATCATCACTTGTCTTAGCCTCAAGAATTTACGATAGCTACTAGGATATCAATATGGGGCTCAAAGTGACTAGCCTTTGATGATTATCCCTAACTAAATGTATGCTTATATGAAGGTATCCATCAATGTTACCCTCTATTTGCCTTAATCATCACTTCCCCAACCTCAGGTACCCCCGCTTCTGGTGGATGATGTTGTTTCTTCCATATACAAGTGTACCTGATCCTACACATCTTGGAAATATGTTAGTAGTATCATGCTTTTAAAATCAACTAAACATCACATAGTTGGTTCAATTGCTCAACTTAGGTATTAAAGCATCATATATTAATACATTATTTCTTTGTGCCAAAAAATATGTCAAGGAGCGTCATGACATCTTGTCAACAAATTATTTAAATTTAGGTTATTCGTTACGTTTGTTGGTATTATGCCACTTGGACAATTTCAATTGTAATAAGTCCAAAGTTGTTATTAGGGATTGTCTTAATTTTAGATTATTCTTGTTATGTAATATTTGCATTCAAATATTCAAACATTCGAAGATGTAATAGAAACATGTGGAAGACTTCTATTGTAAATGTCCAATGTGACATTATAAATTACATGTAAAGACCTTTGAAAAGATCTACTAGTTGCTATTAAGAGATTTATTGCTTGATGTTTGAATAAGTCTATCCGCACAGTCTGTCATACATTGTACAAGATATGAATATTGGAATAAAAGTGATGCATTAGTTGTAATATTTTTTGATGAATATGGTAACTGTATCTTGTATTTTTGCATGATTTATTTATTTTTGTAAGCTTTCTCTTTACTTTCCTACACATGAATTAAATAGTATTAAATTAATATAATGAAATATTAGTTGCTAAAGTAAAATAAAGTAGAAAGGAGAAGAGAATTACACTGATCTCTAGGAGGCAGGGCCCACTCCGAACAACTAGTCCCTTACTCTCTTTCTCCTGAAATAGATTAGGTTTAGTTAGAAAATAGAATCAGTCTTAGAATATAAATTAAATTGCATAATATAGGATTATAGATTATTTTAAATAGTCAATGCATTGTTAGATTGCATGTGGATCCACACATATACACATAGAATTAGTCTAAGTCATAATTGCACCTTTTAATTAAGCATTATTTCATTTAATTTCATTTTTATAACTTTCATTTCCTACAAATGAGACTAAGGAAATAGAATAAAATTCAAATGATTAATGATTATGGAATAATCTATATGGGGTTTATTGTTCTTTAAATCTAACCTGGATTGAAAAATTAAGTGTATGAGATACAACTCGACATTTTGGCACCGTTGTCGAGGAGAACAGTGCCATAATTTTGATCAAAATATTATTGAACTACTTGAGAGAGAGGCTTACCTATGTGTAGAGAGTGGCACAAGAAGTTCCAATGTGCATGTAGGTCAGAGTGGCACAAGAAGTTCCAACAAGTATCTTCATCTCAGCATTGACCATGTTCCATTTTCTTAGGATTGATTTTTACTACTTTCCTAGTTAGCATTTGATTTCAGCAAATTTATTTTAATTTATGGTTGTCACATACTTAGGTCTGGGAGCTTTAACCTAAATACCAAGTAGTGACAACAATTTACATTTCAACATTTTTATTTTTAGCAAATTTACTTTTCAGCATAGTGTGGTTGTTATATACTTAGGTCTGGGTTCTTTAACTTGTGAAAACAAGTAGTAGGTGCGACAAGATCATACCGAAGTGTTCCTGAATACCAAGTAGTAACAACAACACTTTACTTTCCCTTATTGTGCTAAAATTGGCTGTTGGATTTCAGACCTGGTTTTAGTGGTAGTAAGAATTGTTTTAGAATAGTAATTTTACTTTCCCTTGTTGTGTTAAAATTGGTTTGGATTTAACGTTTATTAGTAATAAGAATTTTTATTAGATATTTTTTCCGTGTTAAGATTGGCTGTGAATTTTAGACTTGGTCTTAATAATAGTAAGACTGTTCTATTTGAAAATTTAATTTCTAAAAATTGCATCTTGAAAACAGAAACAAAAACAAAAACAAGACAAAATTGTGAAAAAAAAAAAGAGAAGTAAAAGTTGCTAATGGTGGAAAGTTACTTTCAGTCTGCATTAATAGACCTCAGAAAACTATTCCTAGAACAAGAAATCAACCTACTTTTTGAACAAAGACATAGGTCATCTAGAAAATAGTGGGACTATATGTGGGAACACCTTGATCTCATTAGGGAAAGAACAAAAGAGTTGAGCAACATCAAGAGGATTGATATAACTAAAGCTCTAGGGCTATATTATCATTCACCTTATCTTGATCTTGTGAAGAGTTGTGAACGTTGGCTAGGAGATAGGAGAGCAAGTGTAAATTCAACTACATATCCTTGGGGGCAATACTTTGAGGACTCCCTTGTTGTCCACAATTTCTTAGCAGACATAGAAAATAGAGAAGTGAGCCTAGAATATAACAAAAGATACAACAAAGCACCTAGAATCATGTGCTTTAGAGAGTTGTGTCATGATTTATATTACGAGTTATAATTTGAAAGTCCTATCTCAAATAAAAAATAAGCTTTTATTGTTCAACTAATTTTTCTTGTGAAAAAAGATTTTGACTTTGAGGAGGAACATTACATGACTCCTGAATAGTTAGACCCAATTAATGATATCCATAAAATTTTTAAGGAGGAATGAATGATTTTTGTTGTAGAAGATTAAGATCTTTGTAAATTTATGAGTAGACCTAGAGATTCAAAAGGAAGATTCATCAAAGTCTGCAAAGAAAAGGAAAACTCTAGTGAAAATCTTGATATTTCTAGATTAAAAGAGACTAAGATTTTAGTAACTAGAGATTCTCCAAAAGAGCAAATTGAACTACCATTGACTCTACTAGATCAAAATCCTAAAATATTTCTATTTCTAGAACCTGAATTTGATAATCATATCGATCCATCAACTATCTTTTTTGAACCCATACCAAGTCCAATATTAGAATTCATTCAATCAGTCATGGATGACCGTAATAGTGAACATGGGGAAGTAGATGGAAATCAAAGGGGGAATAGGCAAAGGAATAATGATCATGGAGAAGTAGAAGAAAATCAGAGAAGTAGGTAAAGAAAAACTTTTGCCTTTCCAATTTCTTCTCCAATAGACAGGCTAACAAGAGAACCAAAACCGATCTTTGTTGCTATTTTGCCTACCTTCCATGGGAAACCACATGAAGACCCTGATGCATTTCTTTTTGAGTTTGAAGTGGTGTGTCAAGCCTATTTTTATACCACTGATGAACAAAAACTAAGATTGTTTCCCTCTACCCTTAAGGATGCAACTTTAAGATGGTTTATGGGTCTAGGTGAAAGTGTTTGTAACCGATGGGATGGAGATCATGGATTGAAAGATATATTCCTTGAAAGATATCAGGATTACTATAGATTTAGGGACAAGAAATTTGAGTTATTTTGTATGAACCAATGAGAAGAAGAATCCCTTGAGGATTATCTTGAAAGATTTCAGTTTGTAGGATCTAGAGTGAATATTGATTTAGATGAAGAAATCTTAAAAGATATTTTTCTAAAAGGATTAAAAGAAGATGTCCTTGATGTTCTAAACCTTATGGCTAAGGGGGATATTCATCTAATGGTATTTGAAGATATTGTGAATATTTGTAGAAATTATTCAAGGAATAAGCCTCTTAGGAACAACAAATACTCATCCGTAAGGAGGAGTAACAAGAGTAGAAATTGGTAATATGTTGGAAAGCCTAAAGACTGATTTGTTAAGCACATTAACTACATATCTCAACCTCATGGATAAGAAACCAAAATAACAAGATATTGAGGAGATATACTGTCATAGATGTAGGAAAAGACACAACTTGAGGGAATGCCCTCTTAACATTACAAATATTTCCAACATTTCTACTTGTAAAATCTGTGACAAAAATCATAGTACTAAAAACTGCAAGTATATTTCAGCTGTGAAATCTGCTATAAAAGAACCTGAAGTTGAGGAGGTAGAGGATGTTTATTTTGTAGCCCAAAGAAGAAGTGGCCCATTCAATGGTCCATCTAATTGGTCAAATTCTAGTTATTCCAACTAGCAAAGACCTAACTAGTGGTCAAATACATCAAATTGGACAAATTGGAACCCATATCCAAACAACCAAGAATGGAATATACCTCCATGGGCCAAATTTATGGCTAGTGGGATTCCACCTCCATGGACTCAAGGAATATCAGGGTCAAAACATGCCTAATTGGAATATGAATGGCCAATATAATCAAGGAGGACCTAGCTAGTCTCAAAGTCCACCCCAACAATAGAATTTCCAAAACTAGTTTAGGGGACAAGCCCCTCAAAATCAACCTCAAAATAGACTTCTTCCACCTCCAAATAATATGAACAACCCTCCTAAGCAACCACATTTACCAGCTCAACCAGTTCCCAATCCTAATAATAACAAGACTGTTCAACAGGTCTATGAAATAAATGAGACATGTTCAATATCTATGGTACCTTGCCAAAAGATCCATTTAAGGTCTAGAAAAGTGTTGGAAAATAATGTGACTCTCACAGAAGTTGAGGAACCTATCCAAGACTTGTTTGAAAAAGTAGACAAAAATGAAAAAGAAACAGAAACTTTACTAGAAAATATTCCATCAAAACAAAAAGAGATCCAAATCCCTCAAAGGAAAGAAATGGAAATTCCATTTCCTGAAATACTGGCGATACCTAAAGAACCCTCCAAACCAACTTTCAATTTCCTCCAAGAATTAGAGAATGTTACCATTAAAATTCCTCTATTACAAGCTATCAAGGATATTCCTATCTACTCTAAATTGATAAATAATATGTGCACATCCAATTTAGGAAGAAATAAGAAGAATGAATCTCAAACCATCCAAGTTATTGGATAATTATCTAAGATAATGACTGAAGGAAAGGTACTACCAAAATATACAGATCTTGGAATACCTATACTCATAGTTCATATTGGTAATACAACCTTGCATAATGTCTTAGTAGATTTAGGGGCTGCCATAAATGTTATGACCAAGGAAACAATAGAGTATTTAGGGGTACACACATTACAACCAACCTCTATAGTGCTTCAACTTGCAGATAGATCTACCATTAAACCAAAAGGAAAGTTAGAAGATATCATAGTTTCTATAATTTCATGGGAGTATCCTATAGACTTTGTGGTCTTACAGCCAAAGAAGAAGTTAGGGGGACATCCCTTGATTCTAGGATACCCATGGCTTGCAACAGTTAATGCCTACATTAGTTGTAGATATGGAAATATGACTATTTCCAATGGTAAGCACACTAAAAACCTTAGCCTATTTCCTGAGTCAACATTAGATGAAGGTTTTTCAAAGCAACTTTGGTATGATTTTCCTAATGACTTGGATGACATTCAAACTTTATCAATTAATGTATTAAGTGAATATTTACAACAAGATATTGAAGGACCATTATCACTACTATTAGATGAGTAGGAAGTAAACCAAGATCAAAATACTAGTTGTCCAATTGAATTTGCCATGTCTAATGATGAAGCAAGTACAAGTCAATCTCATCAATTGGTACCTTATAACTATCAATTAAATATTCTTGAGCATGAAATAATGGGAATAGATGCAAATACTAAAAATTGCAAGCAAATAGACATCACACCTAGAAAGACTTTAAATATTAATAATGAGCTTACAAGTATTCAGGAATCACAATTGATAGAAGTACTTAGAAAACATCAAACAACATTTGCATGGAACTATGAGGACATGAAAGGGATTCATCCAAATGTTTGCACCCACCGAATCTTCATTCAAGAAGGTTGCCACCCAGTGAGACAACCTCAAAGAAGACTAAATCTAGCTATGAAATACATAGTTCAAGAAGAGATCATTAAGCTTTTAAATGCAGGATTTATATATCCAATTTTTGATAGCCAATGGGTATCACCATTAGTGATAGTTCCCAAGAAGAATGGTAAATGGAGGATTTGTGTAGATTATAGGGAATTGAATAAAGTAACAAAGAAAGACTATTTTCCTTTACCTTTTATTGATCAAGTTCTTGATACCTTGGCTGGAAAGAAATATTTTTGCTTTTTGGATGGTTTTAGTGGATACAATCAAGTCTCAATAGCAGAAGAAGATCAAGAAAAGACAACTTTTACATGTCCTATAGGTACCTATACCTATAAATTTTTACCTTTTGGATTATGCAATGCACTTGCTACTTTTCAAAGGGTTGTTTTAGCTATTTTTGCTGATTTAATTAATGAATGTGTAGAAGTCTATATGGATGACTTCACAATCTATGGTAACACTTTTGAAGAAACTCTATCAAGTTTACAAAATATTTTGGTTAGATGCCAAGAACAAAATCTCTCTTTGAGTCATGAAAAATGCTTCATGATGATGAGAGGAGGTATTGTTTTAGGACATTACATATCTGAGGAAGGTGTTAAAGTAGATCCTGCAAAAATCCAAGTTATCCAATCCCTCCAACCTCCAAAAATACAAATAGAGGTAAGGAGCTTTTTGGGACATGCAGGGTATTACCGTAGATTCATTAAGGATTTTAGTAAAGTTACCTCTCCTATGCTTAAGCTCTTAAAAAATGAAAGTGAATTTAATTGGATAGAAGAATGTCAAAAATCCTTTGAAATTATAAAAGATAAATTGACTACCGCTCCCATTTTAAGGGGACCAAATTGGGAATTGCCCTTTCATATACATTGTGATGCTTCAGGTTATGCAATAGGAGTAGTACTTCAACAAATTGAGAACAAAATACCTTATGCTATCTATTATGTGAGCAAAAATTTGCATGGGGCTGAACTTAATTACATAGTTACTAAAAAGGAATTCTTAGTTGTAGTTCATGCCATTAATAAGTTTAAACATTACATAATAAGGTATGAAGTATTTGTTCACACTGATCACTTTGCCATTAAATACTTGATGAACAAAGCTATAGTAGGAGGAAGAGTGGTTAGATGGCTTCTCTTATTGCAAGAATTTAATGTCACAATTATAGATAAAGTAGGTAAAGATAATGTTATTGTAGATCATTTATCTCGTATGCAAATATTTGATGATGATGAGTTAATTCTTGATAGTTTTCTGGATGAACATTTGTTTGCTCTTTCTATTTTCACTCCTTGGTATGCTGATATTGTAAACTATTTGGTAACAGGAAAAATACCTCAAAATTTTACACCACATGAGCATAGAAAATTAGTACATCAGAGTGTCCCTTATATGTGGATTAATGGAATTTTGTTTAAGTCTTACCCTGACCATATAATTAGGAGATGTGTGCAAGAAGAGGATGTATATGATATCATTAGGGTGGCACATGAAGAACCTTGTGGAGGTCATTATGTAGCCCAAATAATAGTCAGTAAAATATTTCAAACAAGTTATTTTTGGCCTACTATAAATAAGGATGCCCATAAATTTGTTGATAGATGTGATGCTTGCCAAAGGGCTAGTAAACCTACACCTATAATGGAGATGCCTTTGGTACCACAAATAAGAAAACTTAGTTTGAATAAATAATCAATATAAGTACCCCCATTCTTAAAATAAAATAAAATAAAATTTATTATATATGTGTATTAAGATTTTCATATATAAAATTTTATAAATAAAGATTTTTTCTCCTTATCCTATTTTGGCTATATAGCCAAAAATACGCATTGGGAGGAGAAGTAAAAATTCAATGCAATAAATTCCATGATACAATTTGGGGAAGAAAAGAGAAAAAAGAGAGAATGGGAAGAAATCAAGTAAAGTATCCCTATGATCCTACAATTAGTTTTCTATAGTTGTTTTTCGTAGATATTTTCTGTAGATAGTTTTCGTAGATACTTTATGTAGATAGTTTTCATAGATAGTTTCCATAGATACTTTCTATAGATGTTTCGGTAGCATGTTTCCATAGACATGATTTCATAAAATTTTTTCTAAGTGTTTAGCTAGCATACTTGCGCATGACTGAGGACACATGTCAAAGTAGGATAAAATGTTGCAAGGTACTCAACAACGGGCCTTATTAAAAAAAATTTAGCCTAAGAAAAATGTGTGTGAATATTCAAAATTTCACCTTATGAGCTATGGCACGAATATCAAACCATAGGTTCAACCTTGGAAATCACATGCAGTGACTCAAACGCTAGGTGAGCATGGGTTGACAAGCTCATGGAGAAGAAACCCATACATGGAATTAACATGGAAACCATCGAAAGCACATCCAAAGCATAGGTGAATGAAGTGGATATTTACAGTCGATATATGGGCGTATGAATTCCTTTAAAAATACCACGTGTATGACCAATTGTGCACTACAAGTATTTGGACTCAGGAGGAAAGGATACAAAGGTGTTGAGAGGTGCAAGTCATACATGTGAGATCCATTGCACACACACGTAGTGGTTTCATAGTTGGAGAGAGGGAGTAACAAATGAAATGTACTTGATGATAGGATCTGACGTTAGTTGGGAAGAAATATGTGGACAACTATCATCACAAAATTGTAAAACAAGTGTATTGAATATAATTTAAGGAGGAAAATAGATGATTAAAATTAAAAAAAATCTAATAAAACTTTATTCGAGTGAACGATGTAATGCTAAATTGGGATGACTTATTACCTCAAATTGAGGAAAGTAAAAATTGAAGAAACGCATGTAGACAGGTGGCAATCGACTCAAGTTTTAATATAAGCATCTGTAAACTATATCATGATGGAAGAAAATTAATATCAACATGCTTAGTATCCATTGAATGAAATCATAAAGGAGACCTTAATAAGATAACTAAAAAAAATGATTTTCCCTAAAGATTTCTCCCACCAAACCATCATCGTGATAACATAGCACCAGATTTAGAAAAGTTCAACACCACACATCAAGGAAAGGTGGTGGGATAGAAAATCGTTGAGATAGTAAGAGGTGATCATTTCCAATATGAGGTGACCACCTTGCGTGTGAAGATGCCAATTATCGACACTTGGTTGCACAATGCAATAGGGAGAAACGACATGGATCAAGCATGAGATACCGTCGATTAAAACACAAATCAAAGGTTACGATTTATCCAACCTTAATGCATGGAAAAACATAAAAAAAATCCTAATTTTGAAATTCATTATTTTTGTAGCATGCTTGAGGAAAAAAATCAATAGTTTGGCTCTATAACCATGATTGGAAGATGGTAAAACCCTTCAATATCAAATTGTAATTGCACCAAGGATGATGCATAGAAGCTCAGATCGAGTGGCAATAGCTTCAGCAAAGGGGTATGATGGAAATTGAAAATAATTTTCACAAACAAAGATACTACGCAGGAACACGATATTTTGAAAGAGGGCACAACAAAAATTGAGGGTAAAAATTGTAAGTAATTTAATTAATTTTTAGAAATTTTAGATGAAATCTTGTGGATGAAAAGAAATGAAATTTGATTATAGATGTCGATTTTTAAAAGAATTTTTTGCAGGTTTATATGACGAATTTTTATTTTTTATTTGTTAAAATATTCATGCAAATTACGTTTTTAATAATGGATATACATGCAATGTTTAAATTTTGTATAAAAATATTTAGAATTTCTCTTATATACACATATTTGTCTTTGCATGACAATTAACACATTTATATGTTAAAAATATTTCTACAAGTCTCAGTTTGCAACAAGCAATTGAGAAACCAAAATAAAACCCTTGTCCTCGAAAATTTCCCTACCTATCTATCCTCTAAACCATTGTCACCATGTCAAGAACTACTTTCCATAAGCACAACAAACCAACCTCTATCAACACCTCAAATCCTAGTGATTTTGTTAAGAAATTATTTCAGGAGGCAAGATGGTGGGATGCCCTCACAATATTTTAGGGGTATGTCCAGGGTGTGGCAAAATAGTTCATCTTAAACTGTAACCCCACAAATATGGCCACCCATGTGAGTGGGATAACAATTAAGGTCACCCCTAGCTTGATTGTTGAGGTTTTACATCTACCTGAAGTCAGTCAGTGTTATTACAAGTCCACCTACAAGGGAGTTGATCAAATGGTCCATAGATTAGGTGAAAAATGCATGTTTGTGAAAGATCGAGAAGGGTGGACAAAGGGGGTAGCAACCTATTTTCTCCCCTTTAAATGGCAAGAATTTTCCACCATCCTAATGAAGTTCTTCATAGTGGAGGGTAGATTATCTATTTGTGGGGGATATCACCTGAAGATGATGCTTAACCTCAAATATCCTAATTGGGAGGATTGTATTATAAACTTACCTTATTTTTTGTATGCATCCCTAAAATCTATTATTTCTCGAGTACAACCCAAAAATTCTAGGGATTAGCCTAAGTTACACCTGATTACCCATCATGGGCTCATAAAATTACTTGTTCTACACAAAGCATTCGAAGTTGATATTGCATGGGATAAAGTGGTTGAGGAAACAAACTATTCAATGTAGTCCAAGCTAAGTGAGTCTAAATCAAGTGAGGGCACCACATATGAAAACCTTGAATTTGAAATCCAAGAGGAAGAGGATTCCCCTGTGTGTAAACATTCCACTTGGTCCTCCTTATCTACTAGAACATCCAAAGGTCCTTCACCTATAAGAAAAACTAGGTATGAGGAGTATAACCCTAGGAATCAAGAGATGACCAATTAGTAGATGATCCCACCTACCTTTAATATTTCCATTGAAACTTTATCTAAAATTCAAATACAACAAGATCTATTGCACATCAAACTAGATAGCCTCAAGAGCAAAATTTTACATGTAACCTGGGTGAAAATGTCTCTTACTCTTTAGTTTGACCTCCTAAATGAAATCTCTATAGATAAGGTAACAAAACCATTTGAATCAAATACCCAATCAATGAATGTCAGTACATCCCCAAATAAAAGCTCTACATCAAGGAAAAATATGAAGAGGACAGTAAATTTTAGCAAGCACTTTGAGTTGACTAAAATACTTGATGAGGATAACTCACTCCTGCTATCTAAGAGTTCCTATCCCAACAACATCAAATATGTCCTACATGTAGCATGCAAAAAGAGTCATCAATTGAGATAGGGATACCCCTTGAAGTTGATAAGGTGATTAATAAAATCATCAAATCTGTAGGACCATTGCCACCATCAGATAAGCAAGAATTATTGCATGGTTCAAAAGACATCAGAAAAGAGCCTAAGGAGGTAGCATACATAAAAACTGTGGTTGTTGAACCACCACCAGGTCTCAAGAAGGCCAAGGCACAGGTGTAGAAAGTAAAACATGAAAATAATATTCTTGCTCCAATTTTTCCAACCCGAGTTTCAGCTCGGATCAGATCTAAACAAATTTAAATCTTTGAAAGAAACTTTATTAGATTTTATCACAAACTTGTGTATTTATTTTTTTTATATATGTTTGTAGTATTTTATCTATTATATTTGTAGTAGTTTATATGTTATATTTGTAGTATTTTATTTGATATCTACCATATTAATTTTGTATGCATGGGAACATGCATTCCCTTCAGTTTGGGGGGAAATGATGAATGTGGAATTGTTATAATATTATGCAATTTTTAATCTGATTTTTATGTGCCAATTTAATAAATATGGATGTATTTTGATGATTGTTACATTTTATTTACATGATTTGTAATGAATATGATATATAATAGATTGAGTCACATGCCTATTATTTTATGCAAAATCGTATAAAATTGTTCTATTTTCAAGAAGTATGTGTTGCAGGTATTTTGCAGGAAGAGCTATAGCTAAACATAGGTCAACTATAGACGAACCAACTGTGATGAAATGTGTTGAAGAGTGGGTTACAAAATATACTTATGGAAAGGTGTTACAAAAAACACCTACAAAAAGAGTCTACAAAAAATTTTGACCTTGTAAAACCTGTCTCATGTGCTAGAGTTCCACGTATGATGACAACATAACAACACCACGTGGGTTACACAATCAACATGACCAGTTGTCATGATGGCGTTAATACTTGGCATGTGATCTAAATATTTGATTTATTATCAAATCTGTAATATTGTAAATTTGTTAAGTTGTCTAGATTTAAATGTAATCTTAATTTATCTCTTCCCATAGGAAGAGGACAAAAAGTTGTATTGTCTTGTTAGAAAATTATTTAAATTTAGGCCTTTGTTATGATTGTTTAGCAATATGCCACTTGGACAATTTCAATTGTAATAAGTCCAAAGTTGTTATTAGGGATTGTCTTAATTTTAGATTATTCTTGTTATGTAATATTTGCATTCAAATCTTCAAACGTTCAAAGATGTAACAGAACCACGTGGAAGACTTCTATTGTAAATGTCCAATGTGACATTATAAATTACATGTAAAGACCTTTGAAAAGGTCTACAAGTTGCTATTAGGATATTTTTCGCTTGATGTTTGAATAAGTCTATACGCACAGTCTGTTATTCATTGTACAAGATATGAAGATTGGAATAAAAGTGATGCATTAGTTGTAATATTTTTTGATGAATATGGTAATTGTATCTTGTATTTCTACATGATTTATTTATTTATGTAAGCTTTCTCTTTACTTTCCTGCATATGAATTAAATAGTATTAAATTAATATAATGAAATATTAGTTGTTTAAGTAAAATAAAGTAGAAAGGAGAAGAGAATTACACTGTTCTCTAGGAGGTAGGTCCCACTCTAAACAGTCAATTCCTTTAATCTCTTTCTCCTAAAATAGATTAGGTTTAGTTAGAAAATAGAATCAATATTAGAACATAAATTAAATTGCATAATATAGGATTATAGATTATTTTAAATGGTCAATGCATTGTTATATTCTTAGTTATCAATATCGAGTTCATGTTCGAATTTGATACTTTGAAATTCAAAATAAATTCAATGTGTTCAAAAATTTGAAATAAAGTTCAACATGAAATTCAATATATTATAAATATACATATATTCTACTTATTATTATTATTTTTTAATGGGATGCAAAGCAATGTGCCAAGAGGCCGTCGATGCGGTACACACATGTAATTTCGGTCACACCCATAATTAATGTCTAATTAGTATCATTCGATTAGTTACAACACCCAATTAGTTTAGGTTTTTGTGGATCAAATTTGTGACCTTAACCTTATTTTATTTTTAAAAAGGTAATAACGGTTTAGTTTTGGATATCCAAACTACCAATACACAAGGTAAACTTGTTTAATTTTTTAAATTAATATTAAATATTATTTATACATAAGGTTGTGGGCTTTGTTTATGTATATGTATGGGGATTCTAGTTCTTGCATTCTGGATCATACAATTAATAAAGTCTACAATGACAAATGTGCAGTTAATAAAGTCTACAGCTGCAAATGTCACCTGATAGGGTTGTTTTAACGAGTGATACATGAATACACCATTAAAATAATTTTAAAAACTAACAGGTCGATATGTACATACCTACGTTCAAAATAAATTAAAAAAATGACTTACCCTATGTGAATGCTAAACTGAAGATGGCCGCATGTAGAACCATAAAAAGGTGAATGCTAAACTGAATATGGACAAATGTAGAACCAGAAAAAGATATCAAACCTATTTTCTGTAGATTTTTTTCCATGTTTAATTTAAGGTATGTTCATAAAATTTATTCACTCGGATTTTAAATTTGACGAATTTCGAATTTTATCTCAAGAATTCAACGAATTTGATAACTAAGGTTATATTGTACATGGATCCACATATGTGTACATAGAATTAGTCTAAGTCATAATTGCACCTTTTGAATTAAGCATTATTTCATTTAATTTTATATTATGTAACTTTCATATTCTGCAAACGAGACTAAGAAAATAGAATAAAAGTCAAAGGATTAATGATTATGGAATAATCTATATGGGGTTTAGTATTCTTTAAATCTAACCTGGATTGAAAAATTAAGTGTATGAGATACAACTTGACATTCATCATACCCACAAATTTATGTTTTGAAGGTGTTGGATTCCATCGAAAATGCACCTTTTACAATGCCAATTTTGTTTCAATGTTTGTTTTGCAATAGTGTTGATGGATAATTCAAAAAATGCAATATTGTACCCCCTTTGTTTTTTTAATTTAAAAATGCATTTAATAAAATTAATATAAATTAATTAGTCAAATAATGAAACTCTTTTAACTAACAAATTAACTAGTTAATTAAAAATTAATTAACTAATTAATTAGTTTAAAAAATTAGTAGCTAACTAATTTAATTAAATTAAAAAATGTAATTTTTTTTAATAAACAAATTGGGGTTTTAGAGAACTTGGTCGCCAAGGTTCACATGTCTAAGGTCTAGTCAACAGTCAGTAGAACAATGCATCTAGTCAATAGTCCAATCAAACAGTAGTTGAGCGCCTCAACAACTAACGTCATCAAGTGCTTGGTCCACCCATGTGGTCCCCTTGCACCAGCCCCTTCGGGTGGCCCCATGCAAGAGGCTTCCTAATCACCAGTTGGTGGTTGAAACAATACAAGAACCTTCATGCTCTTAAATGGTCATGAGGGCCATCCCATAAGAAAATCATAGCCTACAATTCCCTCTAAATCTTGTGTAATGGCAAATACCCTTATTCCACATGTTAATTTTTGATTGAGGTAAGGTTCCTATGTTGTGATTGGTCAATGAAACCTTAGGAATTTGGGTAGATTTTTGCCTTTTATTGCTTCTGTGACTATGTTTTGCCTATGCAACTATGTTTCAGTTAATATCCTATTAGATGGGGATCGCTTGTGTCCAAGTGATTTTAATTTTTTTATTCTTATCACTTTGTTCTGTCTTTGTGCACTCTTGGTGCCCAATTAGATGATCACCTAATGTTATAGGGTTTTTGCCCTCCTATAAATCGATTGAGATCAATATGGTGCTAAATGTAGTGTTGGGGATGAAGATTCCTCAAAAGAAAAGTTTAAGTTTTTTTTGTCATATGTATGCTTGGAGACAAAACACCATTGGGGCCATATGTAGTATCATAGACCTAATTCCCTTAGGCTTAATTCTTTCATCCTAGTAAAACTATTTTATTTAATGGATACAACAATCAGGCTAGTCCAAATCCCCATAGGATTGAGACTCATGCTCTGATACCACTATTGGAAGAAGAACAACTTTATTCCATATTTGCATGAATTTATATAATACAAAAGCTATGATTAGATCATAACAAAATGATCTGAAATCCTACCAATCCAACTAACTATGGTGAATAAAATATTTTGAGTAACTATAGTTTTTTCCTAAATAAAATTATTTTCTAATTTTACTAATGGTGCACGTTGACTTATAAATTGCCAACTAATAATACACTCACGTTATATTCTAGGAACATTTTTTCTAAAATAATGTAATAAATAAAATAACAACCTAACAAGATTTAGTTTGCTATATTAAAAGTATGCATGAATGTGAATGAAGTGATTGTATTTTTCTATATAAAAAAAATACCTAGATGACAAATTGGCATGTAAATGTTGGTTGTTAAGAATGATAAGATGATTATAAAACATAAAAGAATAATAGATAAGACAAAATTCATAAAAAATTGATACTAAGAAAGACTAGGTGAAAAACATAATAGTGTGATATGAATATTCGTAGAGGTCACAATAATCCAATTGTATGTTGGTTATACTATAGACACAAAAAGGGAATGGTTTGGGGAAGGAGTAGGAGGGAAACAATGGTACGGATACAAATTAAGATGAATGTGGATACAAAGTACTACAAACATAGGTACAAGGTACTATAGACATAGTGTTGAGTTGTCATGGAGGTACATTAGAGGGGGAAAAGAAGGTATATTAGGATTAAAATTAAGGAGAACATGATAATAGATACAACCACAATCCCAAGGATAGGTTTTAAAGTCTATGAAGGAAAAATCCTAAGGACCATGGTAGAGGAAGATCATAAAAAGATAAGTGGTAGGTATTTGATTTGCAAAAATTGAAAGCTGATGATGAAAGACACCAATAACAAGAAGGGAATGATGCAATAGGATAGAAGCAAGATGTTTTGTATTTTCATATTAAATAGAGGGTGAGATAAAGAACAATGCATAAGGTTAAATGAAAAGGATTAGAATGAAAGGAAATACAACACATGACATAGTATTTTTAGGAGTGGATAGCAAGAGTGAAGATACGCATGGACGTCATACAATAACAAACTCCATAGTAGAGAAATCACACCGTTGGAAACCATATATTACAACATAGTTGGAAATGTATTTGTAGACATAGAAAATTGACCCACTTGAGTGAGTCATTTTCCCTAGATCCTTAGAGAGATCCTCCAACTTTCCTTAAATAATTTTGGACCTCCCTTCCCCCTTATTTCCTCATTTTATTTCTCTTTGTATGAAATCACGATTAGATTTTACAAGGTACGATTTCGCATAGCCAAGGTTTTCTCCTAGGAACCCTAATTTCTCAAAATTGATCTTTTAAGGTAAGATTTTTTTAGTTAACCCACTCATTTTTATTTAAAATCCCCTATAAATAGATGGATTGAAATATTATTTTCCCCCTAGAAGAATTTCATAACCAAGCAAGTTCTAAAAGTTTCAAAGTGATTTTGCAAGTGCTCAAGTTCAAGTTTCCAAGCAAGCTAAAGTGATTTGTTGAAGCTCTCTAACCATTGTGGATTCTTTCTTTTGCTACATTGTTTGTGTGTTTGCTACTTTTGGTGGGAAAGTGTTGAAGCCCTAAGGAGGATATCTACTACTTGGAGGTCTCCATCCTTTTGCCTACTTTTTTTTTACACCAGGTTTTTTTCGTACTTCTGCATTTGCATATTAGTTAGATTTTATTTCACATTAGTTCACCTACATTATTTTAGGGTTTTCCTCTTCTACTATGATATTATGCCTGATAATTCTAGGGTATGATTTTTTTGTTTTGCAAAATCATGGTCGCTCCATACGAAGCATAATTTCACATAAACTAGTATTAGGGGTAAAATGCTATCACAAAATCATAGGTTTTTATTTAATTTTGTATTATGATCATAATAGCATAGTCTACATTTTGTTCATCATACTATTCTATTACAATTTATTTTGTTTTTCCATATTCCAAATGTCAAATTTCACTTTTGTATTTCAAATGTTAGCTAAAAGGACCTAGGTTCCTTTAATGCTATATACCTCTGAGCATTATCATACAATGGCCTAAGCAGGCCCCCTAAAATTGATCATACTTTTCAACTATTTGTGAAGCTATTTTGTAGGAATAGGAATCGTGGGATATTGGTGGATGAAAGATAAAGCTTAGATCAACCACTAGATGAGATAAGTGCCATATTACATCTTTAGGTTGTCTGTGTTAGGAAAAACTTCAAATTTTATACCTGTAAGAGGAAGCACAATAACAAAAATAGAAACACGAAAACAGTAACACAAGTGACATAGAGATTTACGTGGAAACCTGCAATGTCCAAGAAAAACCATGAGTAATGCCAACTTCTCTTTTATTATTTTTAGAAAAATTTACATCCGCATCTTTCAACATTTTCAACAACCTCTCTATTTATGCAAGGTATCAATTCCCTTTTATAGAGCATAAGACTTCAAACTATTTGTTTCCTCTCTTAATGGAAGCCTCCAAAATACTTCATTTTTGCTCCCAATACTGTTCATATTCTGCATTCCTATCATCTACTTAGACGTCCACTACTCTGACGTCTACTTGATTTGACATATGGCTTGGTTTAACATCTCGTATAGATGTCTACTTGATCAGAACTTAGGCCTAGACATCTACCAGGCTAAATATCTTGTTGCCCAGATGTTAGGCCTAGACGTCTACTAGCCTAGATGTTTGGAAACCCAAACGTCAGGCCTAGATGTCTACTAGCCTAGACATATGGTAGCAAAAAATTTAGGCCCAGATGTCTACCAGCCTAGAAATCTGTTAGCCCAAACATCAAGCCTAGATGTCTACCAGCCTAGACATCTAGCAACCCAGACATCTGGTCTACTTTAACTCACTACAATCCTTTTTTTTGGTTGCATGTACTACATAGTGACTTCACTTCCTAACATTCTACCACTTGAAGTCAATATTTAGGAATTATTCTGCTAAAGATCTTCATCTAGTGCCAATTACCCAATGCTACCCTTGTTACTTTTTTAGCAAGCTTAGATAAGTTCTGCACCACTCAAACTTCTCTATCTTGACCGACTTTGTAAGCATATCTGCAAGATTCACTTTAGTGTCGATTTTCTACAATAGGATCCTACCTTATTCCACCATATTTTTGATGAAGTGATACTTGGCATCAATGTTTTTAATGTGATAATGGAATGTTGGATTCTTTACTAGCTGAATAGCACTCTGGCTATCTCAATGCAACATAATTTTCTCCTACATTGCCTTGAAGTCACCCAACAATCGATCTATCCAAATTACCTATTTTTTGGCATGAGTTGCTACAATGTATTATGCTTTAGTGGTTGATAAAGGTATAATAAACTACACCTTAGAAGCCCAACTCACTGCTCCTCTAGGAAGAGTGAAGGTATATCCTATAGTGGATTTTCTCCCATCTCTATCTCCACCATAATCAGAATTCAAAAAACCTGTAACTTTCAAATCTGTCGATCCAAAGTAAACAACAACATCTAAAATGGCTCTTAAATATATTAATATCCACTTCACCACATTCCAATTCTCCTTACTAGGATTTTTCATGTATCGGCTGACTACTACCACTACTTGCGCAATATCTGATCTAGTGCTAACCATGGCGTACATGAGGATTCCTACTACTAATGAATATGATACATGAGACATGCTTGTATTCTCTACTTCTATTCTAGGACACTGGTTGGAAGACAAATTTAAGTGTGCAAGAAGTGGGGTACTAACTGGTTTAGCATTTTGCATATTGAAGCACTGTAGAATATTTTCTATATATGACTTTTGACTTAACCAGATATTTATTTCTTTTTTGTCCCTATGTATCTTCATCCCTAAAATTTGGTTTGCTACTCCTAAATCCTTCATTTCAAATTTCCTAGCCAATTGAGCCTTAAGATCAATGATTTTATTTATGTTGGGGCTTACAACTAGCATATCATCAACATACAACAACAAAATAATAAAACTACCATCGTCAAACCTCTTATAGTATGCACAATGGTTAGCTTCACTCCTATTGAAACCTTGTCTCTTCATGAAGGTGTCAAATTTCCTATACCACATCCTTGGTGCCTGTTTCAATCTGTACAATAATTTCTTTAGTCTACAAATCAAATGCTTTTTACCTCTTTCTTCATAGCCCTTAAGCTAATCCATATATATCTCTTCCTTGAGATCACCATGTAAGAAAGCAGTCTTTACATCAAGCTGCTCTAGTTCCAAATCCTGTGTAGCTACAAGTGTAAGTAGAACTCTAATAGTAGTCATATTCACAATTGGAGAGAAAATTTCATTAAAGTCAACACCTAACTTTTGCACATAGCCCTTTGACACAAAGATAGCTTTATAGCATTCCAATAGTCCATCGTTCTTCTTTTTCACTTTGTACACCCACTTTTTTCCAACAGTATTTCTTCCAGGTGTGATATCCACAAGTTCCCACGTTTTATTCTTGCAAAGTGCCTAGATTTCCTCCTCCATGGATTTCCTCTACTTTTCTACATTTTCAAACTCTCTAGCTTCCTAAAATAAACTAGGCTCACCATCATCAGTTAACAAAGAAAATGAGGATTGATACATATGAGAATACCTTTCTTGACACTTTTATGGATATGTAGATCTTCTAACCCAATGATCTGTCAATTATGGCTCTTGGTATTGTGACCATTTTGGCTACT
Organism: Wollemia nobilis; assembly: GCA_028583015.1. Lineage (NCBI taxonomy): Eukaryota > Viridiplantae > Streptophyta > Pinopsida > Araucariales > Araucariaceae > Wollemia > Wollemia nobilis. The sequence continues at coordinate 9,622,443 of JAQPPZ010000677.1, read as the reverse complement.
CTACATACTATTCTACTTGTTCTGCATGCTAAACAAAAACTTCAGCATGTTCATCTTCATAGTCATCTTCACTCAATTCTACTTCAACAGGTACAACATTAGGATTTTGTTGTACCTCCTTTCTTTGCATGGATAATTCATCAACAATTACATCCCAACTAATAATTACCTTGTAGGCAGTAGGATCCCATAGTGTATACCCCTTCACTATATCTCCATAGTCAAGAAAAACACATTTGCTTGACTACGGGTCAATCTTGGACCTTTTTTCTTTGGGTACATGGGCAAATGCATCACATACAAAGGTACATAGATGAGAGTAATCATATGGCTTACAAAACAAAACCTCATTTGAAATATATCCATCCAATGTAGTTGTAGGTGACCTATTAATAAGATAAACAACTGTATTAACAACCTCCACCCAGAACTTTTTCTCCAACATGGTTGCACTAAGCATTCTTCTTGCACGTTCCATGATTGTGTGATTCATCCGCTCAGCCACACCATTTTGTTGTGGAGTGTATGGTATAGTATTATGGTGCTTAATACCTTCTTGCATACAAAATTTATCAAATTTCTTGGAGTAATATTCACCTCCATTATCTGAACTAAGACATAAAATCGATTTGCCCAAACTCTTATCTACCCGTGCTTTGAACTCTTTAAATTTTTACAAAGCTTTTGACTTCTTATTCAAAAAATAAACCCACACTCTCCTAGAATAATCATCTATAAAAGTCAAAAAATAGATTGTGCCATTCAAGGACTGAGTGGGGACTGGTCTAAATATATCCAAATGTATAAGTTGCAGAAAATTAGAACTCTTACCAGGACTTGCAGTAAACCAAAATATCTTCTATTTACCAAAAATACAGTGCTCACATAAGTCTAACTTGCAAGACTTAATCCTAGAAAGCATACCTCTGTCATGCAAAATTTTTATACCTTTTCCACTCATATGACCTAGGCATTGATACCATAGCATTACTACATCTTGAACAAAAGTTGTTGTTGTTGCATGGTTTGTCACCATATCACTGCATAAATGGTATATGGTCCCATAAGATTCTTCCTTTGCTACTACAAGAGCTCATTTGGTAATCTTGCGGTGGTTGTTACTAAAAGTGAAAAAATACCCTAACTTATCCATAATTTTTATTGATAGCAAATTCTTCCTCAAATCGGGCACATGTGGTACATCACATAGCATCCTTTCTCCACCATCGTCCAGATTGGTCCTTATATCCCCTTTTCCCATAATTTTTAAAGGGTTATCATCACCCAAATAGACCTTTCCACCATAGTATGGTTGATATTTGTCAAACTAGTCTCTATGAAGAGACATGTGGAAAGATGCACCTGAGTCCAAAACCCAAGTATATAAAATTGGTCTGCTATTACTGATATAGAAGGCTTCACATGTTGTTGTCTCTCTTGAATCTACTACACTGGATTCAACTGATGACTGATTTTGCTTTTCACCATTATTTAATTGCCAAAAATCCTTCTTGGAGTGTCCTGGATTCCCACAATACCAGCACTTCCCTTTATACTTACATCCTTTAGAATTAGATCTGGAGTGCTTTCTACCTTGTTTAATCCCCTCTAAATATCAACCTCTCATAGATAGGGCTTCATTGGTTGAGGGTTTCAAACATATTTTTTGCCTCAACTCTTATACCAACAAAATGGCTACCATATCATCAAAATTGAGAGTTCATGATGATGAATTATTGATGGTCATCACCTTATGATCCCAAGTATCTAGGAGGGAACACAGTATGATGGTATCTCTATCTTCATTCTCCATATTCACATTAACTAAAACTAGTTTACTGATGAGAGTATTGAACTCATTCAAATGATATACAATGGATGAACTTTCCTTCATCCTCAAGCTATAAAGCTGCTTTTTCAGAAAAACCTTATTAGTTGTTGATTTTATTTCATACAACTTTTCAAGCTTTTGCCAAAGGGTTTCTACAGTATTTTCTTTAGCTACATTGAACAATATAGAGTCCGCTAGGTAGATATGGATTGTATAAATTGCCTTCCTATCAAGCATTTTCCACTCCTCATATTTCATGCTACTCAATTTATTCATGACCCCTTTCAAGGCTTGAGCTTGGTCATTCTAAACCAGCAAATCCTCCACCTTCATATTCCATAGAGAAAAGTTCCTACCATAAAATTTTTCAATCTCAAACTTGGTTACATATTTTTTCATTATTGCAGCTCCCACTCACACAAAACCTTAGCTCTTATACCAGATGTTAGGAAAAAATTCAAATTTTATTCCTGTAAGAGGAAGCACAATAACAAAAATAGAAACACAAAAATAGTAACACAAGTGACACAGAGATTTACGTGGAAACCTGTAATGTGCAGGAAAAACCATGGGGCAATGGTAGCTTCTATTTTATTAATTTCCAGCAAAATTTACATTCATGTCTTTCAAAAATTTCAACAACCTCTCTGTTTTATGCAAGGGATCAAGTCCCTTTTATAGAGCAGAAAGAATACTTCAAACTATTTGTTTCCTCTCCCAAAAAAATCCTCCAAAATATTATTAATTTCCACTCTTAATACTGTTCATATTTCTCATTCCTATCATCTACCTAGACGTCCACTGCTCTGACATATACTTGACTTGACATCTAGCTTGGTTTGACATTTGTCCTAGATGTATCCTTAGTTAGATGTCAGTCCTGGATGTCTACCAGCCTAGATGTTTGGATGCCCAAATTTTAGGCCAATATGTCTATCGGCCTAGACATCTAGCAACCCAAATATTAGTCCCAAACGTCTACCAGCCTAGATATCTGGAAGCCTAGACGTCAAGCCCAAATGTCTACTAACATAGACATATGGAAACCCAAACGTCAGGCCTAGACATCTACCAGCCTAGATGTCTGGCAACCCAAACGTTTGGCCTAGATGTCTAGTAGCCTAGATGTTTGGCCTGCTTTAACCTACTACAATCCTTTTTCTTGGATGCTTGTACTGCATAGTGACTTAACTTCTGTTGAATAATTTTTATAATTTTTAAAACCCTAGATCATAAACAAAATGAAAATATTTAATTAAGTTTCTAGGCATTTGAAAGGATAAAAGCATATAGTGTGCATCTAGGATTTAATATTTGCTTGTGCATCTCCCTTGAACCTCGTTGGCATTTTTGCCACATTTATTTGATTGTTGTTTATTCATGCATAAGATGTTGCAATTCTCACTTCTATACAGGTTTTGATGCAAAAAAGGCTAAGTCCGAAGACTGTCACGATATCGCGACAAAAAGCAGCATGGAGGACATATTTTCAAAACCGTCGCGATATCGCGACATGTCGCGTTATCGCGGGTCTGATGAGGAGAGAGAAGACAAAAGCCAAAGGTGTCGCGAAATCGTGACCTGTCACAGTTTCACGGTGCAAAAGGCAGAAAAGAGCAAAGTCAAAAAATGTCACGATTTCGCGACGTGTTCCAAAATCATGGTCAACGTAGTCAACGGCAGCTAAAGCAGCAAGGTTGTCACGAAATCGCGACGTGTTGGAGAATCGCAGTCAAAATGGTCAACGAGGGGTAGCACAGTGAAAAGGTCATGAAATCGTGACATAACCAAGCGAAAGGCAATGAGAATCAACTTTGTAGCGATATCGCGACATAATATTGCACACAGTACGGACGACGAAAGATGTAGCGAAATCGCTACGTGTTGAGTGGTCACGGCAAAGTGGAGACAGAAAAGTCTTAAGGCATGAATACGTCATGATTTCATGACATTTCTGGAGATGAGGGCAAGAAAGAAGTTGGCGTCGTGATTTCACGACACTTGTGAAGATGCAGTCAAGCAACATAGAATCGTCGCGATATCACGACATTTTGGAGCGGAAGAACCAAAAGCAGCAAGTGGTAGCGATTTCGTGCCTTGTCTTGTTTTCGCGAGGAAGAAAGAAGAAGACAGCCAAATTGTACGGAACGTCGCGATTTCGCGACATGATGAAGTTTTGCGGTCAGGAGCAGTAAAATCCAAGGAGATAGAACCTGTCGCGATTTCGCGACATGATGGAGATTAATGAAGCACTTGAGGCAAGCTTGTCATGTTTTCACGGGTTAGAAGCAGGACCATACAGGGTGGATGAAAATTGTCACGATTTCGCGACATGTCTTATTTTCGCGACATGGAAGAGAGCATTGAGCAGCAGTAGAGAAATCGTCGCGATTTCGTGACATGGTGTCGTTTTCGTGACTTGGAGAAATGAAGAAGGCAGGTGAAAGAACATGTCGCGATTTCGCTACATGTTGAGGAAGGAAGTTCCAACAAAGGCGAATGTCGCGATTTCGCGACGTATCAGGAAGATAAAGCTGAAGAGAGAAAGGTGTAGCGAAATCGCGCAGTGTCATGTTTTCGCGATTCGAAGCAGCGAAGAGAACAAAGAGATGAAGAATGTAGCGAAATCGTGCCTTGTCACATTTTCGTGGAAACAGAACGGAGAAGGAGCATAATGGTACGGAACGTCGCGATTTCGCGACGCGTCACGTTTTCGCGAGTTAAGGTTGCGAAGGAGACAAAGGAGCCGAACCTATAGCGATTTCATGACATGGTTGGTTTTCACGGTTCCAAAGCGATAGAAGTGTACGGAGCAAAAATACGTCACGATTTCGTGACATGTCGTGTTTTCGTGACCTATTACAGTTTCATGCCAGAACGCAGTTCAAATGGCCCGATGCAGTTTTACGATTTTCAAGAATTAAAAGCACTCCAAAATTAAATGTTTTGTTGCTTTCCAATGCCAACAAGGTAGAAGAACGTGTTCAAGCCACCAGAATTAAAGATGCTCCATTATTCGAAGCTGTTGTTCATGATTTTTCTAATGGTCCAAGCATGTTTCAAGAACGACCATTTAATGAAGACGACCGACTCCTTATTGCATTGAATTTTTGGTTTCTCCGAGGCTGGATTAAGGGGATCATTTCCTTGTTTTCGTTGCACATTTTGTAGATCTCGAGGAAGTCCGTCGCAAATTTTTAATGATTGTAAAGAAGCAAGACTTCTATATAAACCAATGTAGATCTCAGAAAGAGGGATCGAGAGAGAGACTTTTGCTGAAAGCTTGAAGTTCATTGCATGAATGAAAGATACTTGGCCTCTGGTTTTGCAAGCAGCTGTCTGTGTGATTTTTCCTTCTGTTATATACATTCCTAATATACACTCATATTTCTTATTTGCTGCTTCATTTGAATTCTGCATTTGAGTTTAAATATTGCTTGTGAGGGAGTGAGTTCTGGAATGTGATCTTGGAGGGATTTTCTGTGCAAGGTTGTAAGTGAATTACGTTGATATCTTATGTTATATGCTGTTACTGTACTTAAAGTTATCTGTTATTATTCTTTCCCGATCTGATAAATTCGGCCTACGGCTATATTTCCCATTTCTTTCTGCACATTTATAATTCCTTTCCTGCAACTTTAGTCTTCATCCAATTTAGATTTAGTAAGGGAACCAGCCCTCTCTGGAGATTGGTCTGGGAGACATTTCTTTCTTCCAGCCTTTCAATGTTGGCTGGGTCTAGGGTGCATTTAGTGTAAAATCCTTTCCTGTGGCAGATTCGTGACCAACAGTTTTTGGCACGCCCGATGGGACAGACTTCTTCTGTCTCAGAAAGATCCCATAGTGTTGAGGGTTTAATGTTCGCCTTCATGCCGTATAGCTAGAACATTTGGTGACTCTGCAGTACTCAAAAATCTCTGAACGTGGATGCAGTGAAAGCTGTACTTCATGATCACGAGATCACAGTCTAAAAAATTTGGAGATCTTGTCGAGTTTTTTGAACTTGACAGCACAAAAAGAGGTGAGCATTCTAGGTTGGTTTCCCCATCACTTGCATCATCTGCCATATCCACACAAATCCCTGGTATTGTTACTAGTTTTCCATCTTCTCGCTTACATACACTAGTTCCAATGGCCCAAGTATCCTCCACCTAGGCAGTTTTCAGCTTGGAACGACTCGGGGGCCTTAATTTGCAGGCACAAAATCCAGTTCCCCAGGTTGCTTTGAAAGCCTTGCCAACCTATGATGGTATGGGAAATACTGCATACGAACATATTCATGATGTAGCTTCTCTGGCAGCCATTCACGATATAACAGATGAAGATGTAATGGTGAAGTTATTAGTGTTATCCTTGAGAGGAAAATTGTTGTACTGGTATCGATCTCTACAACCAGGCACTATTGCATCCTGGGATCAGCTAGGAGAATTGTTAGTGAAGAATTTTCATGAACAGGCTGACCCATTTTCATTGTTGCATCAGTTTAACGCAATCCAGAGGCACCCGTAGGAGGCAATAGCATATTTCAATGTTCGTTTCACCGTAAGTCGGCAACGAGTGCCTGAAGGGCTTCGCCCTACCCCTGAGCAAGCTACGTTCTACTACCTCCGAGCATTCAATACAGATATTGGCTTGGCGATCAGACAGTCCAATGTGATGACCTTCCCGAAACTGTTCGAGCAAGCACAGAAGGCGGAGGTGGACTTGATTGCAATCGACAGGCTTCCCCCAAAGGTAGCAATGCCCATTCTACCTGATATTCCACAACATTTATATCCTAGTTCTTTTTCGCAATCTATGTCTTCTATGTACCCTGTCCCATCATGGAATTCCAATGCACCTCAAATTGCACCTATCCCAGTTCCTCAGCTCTCTTCTTCAATAAATCCCCAGCTGCCTGCACCCAGAATTCTACCATTCCCTGCTTCCACTTCATTTCCAGCATTACCGGCACCACCAGCACCTTTGCCCTTACCAAGCACCTCCTGCACCTGTAAACCCTGATCCTTATACAACACTTTTGCAAGAGGTAAAATCTGCCAATTTTGCAATAAGAGCAATGGGTAATAAGATCACGCTTATCGAAAGGAAGCAAGCTGAGCGAGATTTCTAGCCAAGGAGATTTCAACCCCCGCCAATTACTAGAGACCAAGCTGCTTCAACAAGCAAAGCACCCAAGAAGAACCTAACTGTTTTGGCAAATGAAGATGCAGTCCTTGCTGAAAGAACATATTGGTGTTCGACATGCAATGATCCTCATGGAGAAGACACTTGCATGGTCCATTTGAATTATGTGCAGACATTGGCTGCTAGTTCTTCAGGAGGGCAAGTCAATATGATCTCTGAGGCAGGCCATAGCTTGATGCTTCCATCTGAAGAGCAAGTTTCAGTTCTCACAAGGACTGGAAAGAAGTCTGTTACAGTAGATCCTGCTGAGTTAGAGCCATTAAAAGTGCCAACTGATTTGAAGAAGCCAGTGAAAGCTCCTATGCCGCTTTCAAAGCTAGATGCGCCTGTTTTATCGAAAGATCCTGTTCCACACAGAGTACAAGAAAAGGCCGCAACTTCACAGGCAAGATCAGAAGCAGAGGAGCAAGCTAGAGAAAAGTTGAAGTATCCTTCATTGACGAAGAGGCTAAGAGTGGAAGCCACTCAACAGTATCGGAGCAGATATGAACATCCCGTTGAAAAGAAGGAATCTGCCACGATTGCATACAACATTATCGAAGAACTGAAGAAGACCCCGACTAAGGTTAGTCTTTACGATGCATTGCAATTGCCTGGGCAAGTAGATTTATTGCAAGAATCTTTAAAATCTATGAAGGATAGTGAGAAAGGTCCTACCCATACAATTTATGCTCAAGCTTTAACCACTTCTATCATTGGTAAAAATAGACCACCCCCGTTTTATCTATCACTGCAAATAGAGGGTTGGATCGTGCATAACTGCATGATCGACTCTGAGCCGCTACAACTGTCATGCCAAAGGCAGTTTGCGAAGTTATGGGTATGGAATACACATGAAGTAGCCCTGGAGTCTTGTAGTTAGATGGCACTCCTATGAAAATGGTGGGTGTAATCAAGGATGTCCCGATTGTTTTGCACACTATGCCTCAGATTATAGTCATTCAAGAGATAGTTGTAGTAGATCTAGAACCGTATTTTAGTATGTGCTTATCTAGAGAGTTTACTGCAAAGTTGGGAGGTTACCTTGCACTGGATTATTCCCACTTGGAGATCCCTTTCAAAGGAAAGAGACTCCGGATTCATAATGAAAAACCTTCCTCTTTTCATATTGAAAAGTTGGATGAAGCAGAAAAAACCATGCAGTCTGTCAACATGCTAACTCAAGAGTCAGAGGGTTCTGATTTGATGAATGAGGTTTTAGATGAGCTCCAGTTGGAAGATCAGTTTTCCATGCTTGATTTCAATGCAATGCTAGAAACCGAAATCGGTTGTTATTCTATCACAAAGCCCGAGGATGGCGCAATGCAGGTATTCCCTAACCAAGATGATCAGAGCTCTGTCACAGATCAACTATGGAAGTTATATTTCGATGGGGCAAGATGCAAAAATGGTGCAGGAGCAGGTATTGTTTTGATTTCTCCTTCTGGTTTACAAAGAACATATTCATACCATCTTACTTGGAATTGTACTAACAATGCTATCGAGTACGAAGCATTATGCCTAGGCTTGAAAAAGGCAAGGAAGTTGGGAATCGAACAGTTATAGATTTTTGGTGATTCTGAGCTTATTGTAAACCAAGTAACAAACAGGTGTATTTCCAAACAGCATTATCTCAAAGCATACCGCAACCAAGTTTGGGACCTGTTTGAGTCTTTCACAGCTCTGAATATTCAAGCCATTTCTCGAGAGCTGAATAAGCATGCAGATCTTCTAGCATCTCTTGGAGCCAATTTTTCTCCCATTGAGCAGGTAGTGAAGAAACCAAAGACAATAAGGATGGTGTACAGGCCAAGTGTCCCAGACAAGGATACTTTCTGGCAAGTCTTCGAGAATGATGAGCAAATTGTTAAATTTTTGATTCAAGAAGTTGCCACTATCAAAGGAAGAACTTTGGAGCACGAAGAGACTGATGGTCTGATTCAGTTATGGAATAATCACATTTCGAAGGGTCTTATAACTCTAGAAAGTTTGTTTGATCAGCATGATCGGTCCAAGAAACATCGAATTGAGATTGACAAGAAAGAGTATATGGAGATGCAATTGGAACCCAATAAGGTCATTAAGATTGGGACTGATTCTACCCCTGATGAACTGCAAGAAATCAGGCAACTGTGTCAAGAATTTTTTGATATTGTGGCCTGGAGTTATGAAGATCTGAAAGGATATGATAAACAGATTGTTCAGCATACTATTGAGTTGGAAGAAGGAGTCAGACCCTTCAGGCAAAAGCAATGACCAGTGAATCCAAATATTGAGACTCTCATGAGGGCCGAACTTGTGAAAATGCTGCAAGCCAAGATTATATACCCGGTTAAGCACTCGACTTGGGTTGCTAATCTGGTTCCAGTTGAAAGAAAAATGGAGACATACGACTGTGTGTAGATTTTTAGAATCTGAACCGTGCATCTCTGAAAGATCATTATCCCTTGCCTCGCATTGATCAGATATTGCATGTTGTTGTTGGGGCTCAGCGTTTTTCACTGTTGGATGGATTCTCTGGATATAACCAGATTTGGGTTAGGGATGAGGACCAATACAAGACAACATTTACAACTAAGTGGGGCACTTTTGCTTATCAGCGAATGCCTTTCGGATTATCAAATGTTGGGGCCACATTCCGGAGAGCCATGGACATTGCATTTGAGGAGCTTTTGAACAAGATTATTGTTATTTATCTTGATGATATGACTGTCTTTTCACATAAACGGGAAGATCACTGTTCTCATCTGAGGCAAATTTTTGGAAAATGTAGAGAGTTTGGTATTTCCATTAATCCAAAGAAATCAGTTTTTGTAGTGAAGGAAGGTAAACTCTTGGGGCATGTCATTTCAGAAGATGGTTTGGCAATAGATCCAGCTCGAGTCGAAGCATTGAAGAAACTATCGCTCCCTGCCAATAAAAAGGAGCTGGAGTCTTTCTTTGGACAGATTAATTTTATCAGGAAGTTCATTTCTGATTTTTCCCAAGTTGTCAAGCCCATGACTGAGTTGTTGAAGAAGGATGCAGACTTTAAATGGACAACTCAGAGGAAGGAGGCATTCCAGGAAATTAAGGACAGAATAGTGCAGGCTCCTGTATTAATTAATCCAGATTATTCAAAAGATTTCATTCTGTATGCAGTTGGGGAAGATGAAAGCTATGCCGCAGTACTCACATAGAAAGGAGACGATGGGAATGAAAGGCCCATTGCTTTCCTTAGTCAGGTTATTTTACCTCATGAGGCAAAATATAATTTCATTGAAAAATAGGTGTATGCTGTCATGAAGTCTCTTAAAAAATTCAAGCACTTCATATCTCAGAGTAAGACAGTTGTCTATGTTATACATCCCGATGTAAGGAATTTCATCATTCAGGGTGAGATGGGTGATAAACGCGCTGGTTGGGTCACCAAAATCCAAGAATTTGATGTTGAGATTCATCCGACCAAGCTAGTGCGTGGTAAGGCTTTATGCCAGCACTTAGCAAAGATGGCAGCATCTGGTATAGTTGAGTATCAAGCAGATGATCTTGCTGGAGATGACAATCTGATGAACCTCTTAGTTCAAGAACAAGATTGGGCAGATGACCTCGTTACCTATTTTACAACTGGTAAATGCCCTTCACAGTTGAATGCCTCACAACGGAGAAGATTTCGTCTGCAAGCTCTTAGGTATGTGTTACTGCCCGAAGGATTGTTTTTTAAGAACATTGATGGCGTTCTTTTAAGGTGTGTCAAGGAATCAGAGAAGGCTAGACTCCTGGAGGAGTTTCATTCTGGCATATCAGGAGGACACTATGCAGGTAGACCGATGGCTTTAAAAATAATTTGGGCTGGTTACTACTGGCCAACTTTGTTCACAGATGCTTTCAGGATTGCCCAAGCATGTGACAAATGTCAGAGGTATACAGGAAGGGTTAGAAATGCATCATTGCCCTTGCATCCAATTCAGGTTGAAGCACCTTTTTAGCAATGGGGATTGGACTTTATTGGGATTATTGATCCGAATTCTTCAGCTGGACACAAGTATATTTTAACTGCTACAGATTATTTTACGAGATGGTCTGAAGCTATTCCAACCAAGGTCGCAAATCAAGGAGTGGTGATTTCTTTCATTGAAGGACTAATTACACGCTTTGGTATTCCTGATGCTATTATTACAGATAATGGGACTCCATTTATTGGAGCTGAGCTAGCTGAATTTGCAAACAAGTATGGTGTATTCCTGAAGACATCCTCTAACTATTATCCTCAGGGAAATGGCTTGGCAGAGTCCACAAACAAGAATTTGCTATGGATTTTAAAGAGATCTTTGGGGGATAACAAGAGATCATGGCACCTTCTGTTGAATCAAGCTTTATGGGCAGATAGGATTTCAATCAAGAAGTCCATCAAGACTTCACCATATGCTCTGGTATATGGAAAAGAGGCAAGGTTGCCTATTCATCTAGAATTGCCAGTATTGCAATAGTTGCAAGGATTTCAGGATGATGAAGCAGATGTAGATTCCATGGATATGCGGTTGGCTCAGTTGTTACAATTGGAAGAGCAACGTTCTTTGGCCTATGAGGAGTTTGCTAAGCACACACAGGTTATTTCAAAGTGGTTTCATAAAAATTCTGCTGATCGTCCGCTTAAGGTGGGTGATTTGGTCCTGAAATGGAATGAAAAGAAAGCTAAGCCAGGGATGCACAAGAAATTTGATGCTCTGTGGGAGGGTCCATTCCGCATTGTCAGTGTTGGTGCAGTAAATTCGTTTCATCTAGAAGATTTGGATGGCAGCCCACTTCCTATTTCAGTGAACGGCTTTCATCTGAAAGCCTATACTACATGAAGATGAGTCCAGTATTACCTTGTACATAGTAAAAAAAAAAAACAAAAAAAAAAATAGAAAAAGAAAAAAAAAAAGTATTGTTTTCTCTATCAACTTCGGCTCTTTTTGCATGCGAGCCCGCAGGTACGTATTTCTTTCTTTTTCTCTTCTTCCTTCCCAGCAGTTAGTGGCTTCCTCTCAATTTCTTCCTTCCCCTTCCTTACTATTTCTTCCCTTCCCTTCTCTATTCCCTTCTTCTCCTACTCCTTTTTCTTCTGCAAGTAATCAAGCCACTGTTGTTGTTTCTTTTTCCTTTCCTGCTATTCCCATTTCTTCTTATCCTTTTCTTCTAAGTTCATTGTTGTTTTAGTATTTATCCACGGTTCACACCTCTTTCATCATCTATTCCACTTCCATTCCATTATTCCATTCACTTCCATTTCCCTTTCATAGCAGCTGGTAGCATAGAAGCACTCTGTTACTGTATCTACCGCATCACTCCCTCCACTCCACCATTCCATCATATCACCATTTCCATTCCATAGTCCTCACTTCCGAGGATCTCATTTCATGCATTTCCATTTTGCAACCCCTGGTGCTTTCATGGAGATTCTTTTACAGCACCTGGTCAGTTAAGCCAAATACAGATTCTTTGAGTTTCATTCATTCAGCAAGAGTTGTTGCAGCAGTCCACCGAGATGTACCCCAGCAGCCAACTTTCTATTCTCAGTTTTTCATGACTCTGTTGCCCAATGGATTCAGGCCTGGGATTCTTGCATACAAGAAACTGTATACCCCGTGAGCCGCCAAGAATGTTGGCATTTTTGCCACATTTATTTGATTGTTGTTTATTCATGCATAAGATGTTGCAATTCTCACTTCTATACAGGTTTTGATGCAAAAAAGGCTAAAGTCCAAAGACTATCGCGATATCGCGACAAAAAGCAGCATGGAAGACATAGTTTCAAAACCGTCGCGATATCGCGACATGTCGCGTTATCGCGGGTCTGATGAGGAGAGAGAAGACAAAAGCCAAAGGTGTCACGAAATCGCGACCTATCACAGTTTCACGACGCAAAAGGCAGAAAAGAGCAAAGTCAAAAAATGTCGCGATTTCGTGACGTGTTCCAAAATCACGGTCAACGTAGTCAACGACAGCTAAGCAGCAAGGTTGTCACGAAATCGCGACGTGTTGGAGAATCGCAGTCAAAATGGTCAACGGGGGGCAGCACAGTGAAAAGGTCATGAAATCGTGACATAACTAAGCGAAAGGCAATGAGAATCAACTTTGTAGCGATATCGTGACATAATATTGCACACAGTACGGACGACGAAAGATGTAGCAAAATCGCTACGTGTTGCGTGGTCACGGCAAAGTGGAGACAGAAAAGTCTTAAGGCATGAATACGTCATGATTTCGTGACATTTTTGGAGATGAGGGCAAGAAAGAAGTTGGCGTCATGATTTCACGACACTTGTGAAGATGCAGTCAAGCAACATAGAATCGTCGCGATTTCGCGACATTTTGGAGCGGAAGAACCAAGAGCAGCAAGTGGTAGCGATTTCGTGCCTTGTCTTGTTTTCGCGAGGAAGAAAGAAGAAGACAACCAAATTGTACGAAACGTCACGATTTCGCGACATGATGAAGTTTTGCGGTCAGGAGCAGTAAAGTCCAAGGAGATAGAACCTGTCACGATTTCGCGACATGATGGAGATTAATGAAGCACTTGAGGCAAGCTTGTCATGTTTTCGCGGGTTAGAAGCAGGACCGTACAGGGTGGATGAAAATTATCGTGCGATTTCGTGACATGGTGTCGTTTTCGTGACTTGGAGAAATGAAGAAGGCAGGTGAAAGAACATGTCACGATTTCGCTACATGTTGAGGAAGGAAGTTCCAACAAAGGCGAATGTCACGATTTCACGACGTATCAGGAAGATAAAGCCGAAGAGAGAAAGGTGTAGCGAAATCACGCAGTGTCATGTTTTCACGATTCGAAGCAACGAAGAGAACAAAAGATGAAGAATGTGTAGCGAAATCATGCCTTGTCACATTTTCATAGAAACAGAACGGAGAAGGAGCATAATGGTACGGAACGTCACGATTTCGCGACGCGTCACGTTTTCGCGAGTTAAGGTTGCGAAGGAGACAAAGGAGCCGAACCTGTAGCGATTTCGCGACATGGTTGGTTTTCGCGGTTCCAAAGCGACAGAAGTGTATGGAGCAGAAATACGTCATGATTTCGTGACATGTCGCGTTTTCGCGACCTGTTACAGTTTCACGCCAGAACGCAGTTCAAACGGCCCGATGCAGTTTTGCGATTTTCAAGAATTAAAAGCACTCCAGAATTAAATGTTTTGCTGCTTTCCAATGCCAACAAGGTAGAAGAACGTGTTCAAGCCACCAGAATTAAAGATGCTCCATTATTCGAAGCTGCTGTTCACGATTTTTCTAACGGTCCAAGCATGTTTCAAGAATGACCATTTAATGAAGACGATCGACTCCTTATTGCATTGAATTTCTGGTTTCTCCGAGGTGGGGTTAAGGGGATCATTTCCTTGTTTTCGTTGCACATTTTGTAGATCTCGAGGAAGTCCGTCGCAAATTTTTAATGATTGTAAAGAAGCAAGACTTCTATATAAACCAATGTAGATCTCAAAAAGAGGGATCGAGAGAGAGACTTTTGTTGAAATCTTGAAGTTCATTGCATGAATGAAAGATACTTGGCCTCTGGTTTTGCAAGCAGTTGTCTGTGTGATTTTTTTCCTTCTGTTATATACATTCCTAATATACACTCATATTTCTTATTTGCTGCTTCATTTGAATTCTGCATTTGAGTTTAAATATTGCTTGTGAGGGAGTGAGTTCTGGAATGTGATCTTGGAGGGATTTTCTGTGCAAGGTTGTAAGTGAATTACGTTGATATCTTATGTTATATGTTGTTACTGTACTTAAAGTTATCTATTGTTATTCTTTCCCGATCTGATAAATTCGGCCTACGGCTATATTTCCCATTTCTTTCTGCACATTTATAATTCCTTTCCTGCAACTTTAGTCTTCATCCAATTTAGATTTAGTAAGGGAACCAACCCTCTCTGGAGATTGGTCTGGGAGACATTTCTTTCTTCCAACCTTTCAATGTTGGCCGGGTCTAGGGTGCATTTAGTGTAAAATCCTTTCCTGTGGCAGATTCGTGACCAACAAAACCTTGACTCAAAGATTTTATTTTCTAATACTAGGGTTAGAGATCATTCAATAAAATAATCATTTTAGGGTTAGCTCTTGTATTATTGCATTTTTCTTCTTGCATTGTTATTTCATTTCATAACTTAGTTATAGAAAGACCAAACATATGTGATTATCTTAAATTAAATGCATAAAACATATTCTATCCCTAAACTTGTAGCGAGTCCTAAAACCATTCCTGGTGAACCCATTCCTCTCGCACGCCAAGTATAGAGTTATAACATACCCTCGTGGTTCAACTTAGCTCCTTGCGGATCCAACCAAGAATCGTATGCAGTAAGGAAATTTTCCCCCTCTACATATTTGGTGAAACTGAAATGAAGACACATCTTAGTGGCCAAGATAGGAAGCTTCTTCATTTTGCTTTTTATTTTTAAACTTTTAACAAGACCACTAAGTCTATGTGCTTAGATTAGAAAGAACATTAATAAATATCTCAAGGGTCTTCTTGTGTTTCTTCTGTTAGTTTTCTCTTATATATTTTCACTCCTTCTAATGGCTCCATTCCCTAGAAGTCAATGAAAACATCTTGGTTTTGATCATATTATTCAAAAATATGATCAAATTGATAGAGATAATTCTAACCCTGATGTAGAAGAACAATAAAATATTGAAACTAAAACAAACTATGTTCCCTTTGAAGGACCCAATAGTGGTTTATTTTTTAAATTATTTGAGCATGTTTGGGGTTTTATGAAAACATCATAAGGATATATTATTACAAGCTATGGAGCAAGAATCCCAACTCAAAATAGGTGAGGCTCCTCCTCCTACCCTAGTAGACTCTCCTATGCATGATCATAATAACCTTCTATCAAAATATTTGCATCACGATGCTCAACCAACTCATGCCACTACTATAACCACTAATGTTGTAAGGAGTCCACAAGTCCTTCCAACTAGTAGTGTCATTCAAAATTATTTTCAATTTTCTCCCCAATCTACTAATCTCAACACTTTTGCTTATGTTCCACCAACTTTTAGTTATCCTCTCCAACAAGGTATCAAATATCACAATAGTATCAATACCTCTAACATAATCCAAGTACCCATTCAACAACCTACATATCCATTTGGAAATCTAGGAGAATTACATAATAATAATCTAGAGGTGCAAATTTTAACTAATATGGTGAAACAACTGGTTTCAAAATTGGAAATGATTCAGCCTTCTATTTTCACCTACAACTATAAGAAAATGTGGATTCGACCCCTAGATCCTATTATTGTTTTTTTTTTTTAAATTTACATTGTGGAATCGGTAGTCATCACGAATCTAGGTAGGCTATCTAGCTTTTATGGCCACCACAGTATTATGTGTTGTCCGCCCCAGAAGCCACCACACAGATCTTCGTGCAGTCCACCCCTATAACCACCATGCCATAATCATTTTAAACCTTTTACACCGTTGAAAGCACCAGGAAAGGGACAAGCGTTTAGTCCGACGAGGCCCAAGATTTGAACCTTGGACCTTTGCCCCCCTTATAGGGTTTGGATGAACCAATTGGTCTACACCTCAGACCTTAGATCCTATTATTGTTCTTAGACATTATCCCAAGCATTTTCCTATGCCAATCTTACCTATATAAAAGGGAATATAATAGCCAGTTCAGCATTTGAGGAGGTTCAAAATAGCTTTCCATGATATTATATATGATGATATGTTGTTACTAAATATGTTTCCTAAGAGTCGTGGTGGCATGGAATTATAATGGTATTATCAGTTGCCCAATCATTCTTTGAGAAATTTTGAAGAAATTACTGAATTATTTATTCAACAATTTGGTGCTTATGTTGAAAAGAATGTAATTATGAAACATATCTACAATCTAAAATAAGGTAAAGAGAAAAGGTTTTTAGAATTCTTGGCTCATTGGAGAAACCTAGTTTGTCGCTTGAGATATACTTTACCTCCTCAAGAAATTTTTGAGATATTTATTTGGAATTTGCAATAATAGTTATCTTATGCATTATAAACCACCACTATTACATATTTTGATCAAGTAATTGAGTTAGCAAGAAAAGTGGAACAAGATTTTATCAGAAGATAAAAACTTAAAGTAAAAGAAGATAAAACCACTAAGTCATAGCATATGGGTAAGCATGTAGGAGATGATGGTGCAGTGGATAGTAGGCATGTTAATAATATTATTAAAAACCTACAAAATATGATACTTCAAAAACCTCCACAAAGGAATTTCACAAAACTTAACATGCCCATGGAAGTGGTACTAAAGCAACTTTTGGAATCTAATATGATTGATTTGCATCCCATAAGGAAACCAAATACTACAACTAATTGGTATAAGGTAAGTCAACATTGTGAATATCACAGAGTTGAAGGACATTGGATAAATTCTTGCAAAAGGTTAAATCATGTGGTTCAAGATCTAATTGATGCAAGATGTCTTACCATAGAAGGCCCTCAGTCATCAAATAATCAACCTCCTACTCAACAGGCACCTACGACTAATCAAGATATGGGGATTTTTTGAGATCCACTACCTAAGCATGGACCACAGGTGGCTAATCAAGTATCTTATTAGAATGCACTACCTATATATGGTAGTAGGGTTGGCATGTTTGGAGCAACTACAAGGAAATAGGTTCAAGATCAATTAGATCAATATCCTTAGTAGGATAAAATTTCTTCATCGCAACTTGTCTTGGTGTTGAAGAACAATCAGAGAAAGAGTACATGAACATGAACTTTACCCTTAGTGTTAAAACTCCAAGTCTCCTTTGAACTTCACCAACAACTAGCTAGAAACCTAGCCAATATTTCAATATTATAACTCTTTCAAACTTCTCCTAATCATAGGTAAGCCTTGCTGGAACTTCTATGATAGCAATGTGTTCCTCAAAATATTTCTCCCAATTCCATGGCTAATGTTGTAGGTTCTCTTGGGATACATCATATCACATCCTCAAATGATGATAAACCTTCCTCAGACCTACAAGAGGATTCTTCCCTCTATATTACAATATTTATTGGGGACACCTTTGTCAAAAGGATCTTGATTGAAAATGGTTCTTCCATTAATTTATGCACTTATCATTTTTCTAAAATTTTGGATTAAAATAGGAAGGCTTTACTAAATTTGACATTATCATCAAATATTTTAACAATGAGTTCCAAAAAGCATGTGGTGTTATATCCCTCCCTGTTAAGGATGGTCCCAAAGTCTTAGATACATTGTTCTATGTGGTACCTTGTCTTACATATTTTAATATTCTCCTCAGATGTCCATGGATTCATGCAATGAAGGTTGTCCCTTCTACTCTTTATTAGTGTATGAAGTTTGAATCTAGAGATAAAGTTATCACCATTTTGGGTGACCTTCATCCATTTGAATAATTTTCAATGGTTGAGCAAGCTCAATATGATTCCAAACTATTGAGTGGTATTTTCACCCAATTGTGAAAACACACTCTCCAATAGGATTTGGGTTCCAAATCCCCTCTTGCAAAGAAATTAAACAAGTAACTTCTCCAAGGTCTCCGCTATGTTAGCATTTTGCACAAATAATATTGTTCAATTTGAATGCTTGGAATACCTTAGTGATTGCAAGTAACTGTAAACAAGGGGCACAACTGGTTTATTTTATTTGACACTTCAATGATTGTTCGTTTGATCCGAATGAATTCGATGTGAATCAATATTAATGATAAAACTATTTTGTTTTCAGATTTTGGTAGATTTTCAATTGTTTATTTGAATGACTGTAATTAAAATAAAATTAAATTTCCTGTGAAATAAAAATGCAGAAAAATAAAGAAGTGAAAATAAAATGCAAAGAGAATGGAACTAAAATACATTCAAAAAGTGGCAATCCTATTCGACAAAACCGAAGATATGAGGTTTTCTGCATACAACCTAACCTATTGAACCTGCAAACATGCACAATCCAGATAAGCTAAGTGCTGGTTTCTAGGGTTTTAACTATGATTTTCAGATTTAGACATTCGCATGAAGCAACCAAGAAAACTTGCATTAAACTTCACCTATAAGCCTAAAAATCTGAAAGGGGGAAAGATGAACATTAAATCTAGCATGCAAAAAATAACTCCTTCTTTCTTGTCAATGAGATGCAACTCTCTGTAATTCTGTATTAAAAATAATGTATCAGTTTACAAGAACAGAATGTTTCCAGTTTTAACAAAACCGAACAAAAGTGGAGGAAAACGCTCCAAAAGCAGGCCCAGAATGGCCTATCACCTTCAGCTCTGCAACTCTGCCCGTAGCGGTTTTCGACCCCTGTACCTGTCTTGTGCTTCTGCTTTTAAACTTTCTGGTGCGGTTCTCTGTTTCGCTCTGTGACCCTTCGTTTCATTTCCCAGATCTTTTCGTTTCATCTTCCCCGACTCTTCATTATTTTTGGCTTTTGTTCGAGTTGAAACGTTTGATCTTCTTTGCTAACTGTAACCATTTTGTAACCCTTACACCTTTATGCCATGTGTTCAGCGCTTCCCTACATGTTCTATAATGGCCCCCTGTGAATCATGACAAAAAATAGCATGTCACGATATCGCGACGTTTTTATGTATGCAACTTTGCTCCTCTACCTGTATCGCGAAAATGAGACATGTCACGATATCGTGACATTTTTTTTTGGTCCTGTTGCACTTTTCCGCCTTTTTTTCATTTGTTGCTCTTGTGACATGTCACGATATCGTGACATATTTCCTTCACTTAGCTTGTCAGTCGTCTAATCTAAAATGAGACATGTCGTGATTTTGACATTTTCTATCTTCATCTCTTATCGATAGATCCAATACACTGTCAGGATTTCATGAAAATTTCTTTCATTTGTTCCTTCCTCACTTTTTGTCGTGAAAACATGACATGTCGCGATATCGAGACGTTTTTTTCTCATTATCTTCTCTCCCTCTATGAACCGGAATTTCATGACATGTCGCGATATCGTGAAATTTAACTTCTTCTCCTTCTGAAACAATGACATGTGGAAATCGTGACAATTTTGTGTACTTGGTTGTTTTACCCATCAAACATCATGAAAACACATGTCGCGATATCCGACAACTTTGAGTCTTCAACTTAATTCTTTGTCTTGCATCGCGAAAATGAGACATGTCATGATATCGCGACATTTGCCCATCTTGTTCTATTTGACGCCTTTGACCGCGATTTCACAACACGTCGCGAAATCGTGACATTTTCTCATCCTACTGCATTTTGTTGCTCTTGGCCATGAAAACGTGACATGTCGTGAAATCGTGACACTTTTTGTTCATACTTCTTGAGCGAAAAGTGACATGTCGCGATATCGCGACACTTTTTTTCTGGAGCAACATGTCGCGATATCGCGACAACTTTTCATTTCTAGCCGCGACGGAGCAACATGTCGCGATATCGCGACAACTTTTCATTTTTGCTTTCTTCTTTGCTCCTTTATATCTGGGCCACTGCAATCTTCTTGGAAAGCATGCAAAAAAGGGGGTCCCCAATTTTGGGGTGTGTTGTGGAGCAGCCACAACAAATGGTGACTCTGCTAGGAAATGCTCCTGAGCATTTCGGTGAGAACCTAACCTGAAAAATACAAACTTGAATACAGGCGTTAGCACATAAAATATAAACAAATGCCGATAGATCAGAAATACATGAATCATTAGAATTATTAAGCATCAGCTCGGTGTGTGCAATGTGTTTCATTCCCTATCATTTGAAATTGATCAACATTCCATTGTCAGTTTCACTTATGATTTGTATGCAAGGCTATGAATGATTTGTGCAGGATTTGATGTATGATGAAGATGCTAGAGATATAACAACCTGCTTTGCAAAGGCTCAAACCTTCTAGTATCATGAACAAACATATCAAAACTGTCAAACCCTCTTAGGACCAAATAAATATATGTATACTGAATTAATTTATTAGATCCCAAAGTTGGTTATGTGTCACTACCATCTTGAACCCATGTGCAAGTGTAAGTGAAATCAGAACTTTGGGGAATAGGATTCCCAACCTAAGCGAGATGGGAATTTAACCCTATCCTTACTATTCTGATCTGGAGTTCATTACCTCATCTTGAACAAAATGATTTAACCTATTATGGATGAAACTGTCAAGCTAGCCTGTCCGTTTGAGCAGTCAGTGGTCTTGTTTTTAGACAAGACATGTTGCCACGCATGAGCATACTCCACTGCTAGCCAGGCGTCTATAGCCCCAATGGAGATTAACCCCATAATCCATGATTTGGCTCTACTTTGATTTCTTGGACCTTGGGGATGACTACCCATCCTTGCAAGGGACATGTAGTACGATCCTTCCAATCCAATATTAATAAAGAAATGAAAAATATTTACTTTGGAATTTTAGATTCTTGAATGAGCAAAATAGAAGCTTTGGGGAATCGAATTCTCAACCTAAGCGAGATGAGAATTAGACCCTATCCTTACTACTCCATGAAGGTCAAATCAGAGCTTTGGGGAATTGGATCCTCAACCTAAGTTAGATGAGGATTTAACCCTATCCTTACTACTCTGATTTTAGGCTTTAAGCATTATGGGAGTGGTAAAAACCATTGTTTTAAGGATTATGTTGCATGATAGGACAGACACGAAATATTCCTTTCGCCTCACCTTTTCTTCCAAGTATGGTTTTGACCATTTTGCTCAAGATTCTCTTTAATATGCGTAGAACGTGCTTGGTTCAAGATAGTTCGGGCATCAGTTCCCAACCTTAGGATCCTTTTAATATATGTTATGTAATAACCCTAAGAGGATTCGACACCTTTTCAATGATTGTACATGACATGAAGATGCAACTGAGATGAAATATATATGCAGTGTGGAATGTAACATGAGATATGAATGCATTGCTTCTTTTGAAATGCGGATGGAGTATATATCACCTACTTTACCATAATGTGAAAAACTGACAACTTCATGCATCACAAGTTCCAAACGATATTCTTTAATGTGTTTGCAATATTCGTGGAGCTTTCTACAATACAATTCCGATGTTTCATATACTCCAAGTCTAAGACATAAGTTAACATCTCAAAAACAATTTTTTCATCATTTTTTTTTTTTTTATAAACAAACCAAACATGTCAAATGAAATCAGACACTCAACTTAAATCCTAACTAAACTAGTAATCTTAAAACAAACAAAACAAAATTTGAAAATCCATACCAAAACCGAAAAATATAATATCAATCTCCTACGACTTAAGGGCTAAAATAGTGCTTTAAAACATGCCCATTAACTGGTAACGTCAGATCCTTCCCTTCTAAAGTTCTTAACCTGAAGGTATTTTTCCCTAGAATTTCTAAAATCTGATAAGGGCCTAACCAAAGACAATCAAATTTTTGATGATTCCCCTTTTCTTCATGTCTTTTATCCCACAAGTAAGACCAAATCTGAAATTCTGAAGGACTTAATTTTAGCTCTTCTGTCAAACCATATTTTAACAACCTCTTGGTGTTTACTCATGTGAATCATGGCTTCCTCCCTTTTTTCATCGAGGTGCAGTAAATGACTTAATCTGGCTTCAGTGTGGTTATCTGTTCCCAAGTATTCTTGCATGAAATGTAGGGTTTGCAACTTCAAGTTTGCAGGAAATATTGGGTCTTGCCCATAAACCAAATGATAGGGTGTGTTTCCTATCGAGTCTTTTATTCTCGGTTCTATCTGCCCAAAGAGCAAACGCTGTGCCAATCTCGAGGGTTCCTTTCCAGTAATTTCTTAATGATATTCAACAAATTTTTGTTTGAGGATTCGGCCAAACCATTTCCTTGAGGGTAATAATTAGATGCAAATTTTAAACTCACTTTATTGTCGTATGCCCAATCTGCAAATTGCGTGGAAACAAAAGCTTTACCATTATCACTAACGATAGAATCGGGCATTCCGAATCTTGTTATGATGTGATCCTCAAGGAATTTTATTACAACGTCTGTAGTGGCATGTTTTGTAGGAACCGCTTCTGTCCACCTTGTACAATAATCTGTAGTTGTTAGTATGAATTTATGGGAATCTAAAGAATTTGGGTTAATAACCCCAATGAAATCTAATCCCCATTGTGCGAATGGTCTCATCTCAACTACAGGTTGTAATGGCATGGTTGCGTTTCTTTCTCTGTTGGCGGCTACTTGACAAATGTGGCAAGATCGTACATGAGCATGTGCATCTTTAAAAATGTGAGGCCAATAGTATCCTCGCTCTCAGGATTTGATGCGCTGTAGCATTTTCCGCACCATGGCCAGTTCCATATTTCCCATGAAATTCCTGTAGAACCTTGGTAGATTCTTCTTTATTCAAGCATCTCAAGTAAATCCCCTCATGGTTTTTCCTGTAAAGAACACCAGATCTAATCAGATAATTAACAGATTTAAGTCTTAAAGCCCTTCTTTGAGTGGAATTCAAATTGGATGGGCACTTACCGTTTAATAGAAAATGTACAATGTCAACATACCAGTCATCTTTAGAAATGTATTCTGCATTTGAATATTGGCATGTCGTTTGCGGATTATTCTCAGCAATCGTCTTCACAAGTCCCTGTCCTCGAACTAGTTTCATGGGTTGGATTTCAAGATCAAATTCTTGGATAGTAGAAATCCATTTACCTCTTTTCTCACCTAGCTCGTTCTGTAAAAACATAGTTTTGATAGCAGTGGTCGTGCACAATGGCAAAAACTCTCCTGTGCACAATGTAATGTCGAATTTTTTTACCGTTTTAAAGAGTGCGTACATCTGCTTATCGAGGATAGAATACCTCAATTGAGCATCTTTTAAAGGAGCACTTAAAAATGCTATGGGATTTTCTGCGCTATCCTCACCTTTCTGGGTCAAGACACTCGCAAAAGAGTGTTCCGATGCGAAAGCATAAATATAGAAAGGTTTAGCATAGTTTGGACTTATGAGGGCAGGGGCTCTGGAAATGGCATCCTTAATGTTTTGAAAGGCCACCCTACTTTCCTCGTTCCATCTGACATCTACATCCTTCTTGAGCATCTTGTTCAACGGTTTGGCTATCTCAGCGAAGCTTGAAATAAACTTCCTCACAAAATTAATTTGCCCGAAGAAAGATCTCAACTCCTTTTTACTACCCGGGAGAGGCAAGTTTTGGATAGCTTCTATCCTTTCTGGGTCAATGGATATACCTTCTTTTGAAATGATGTGACCAAGTAGTCTTCCTTCTGTTACTCCAAAGATGCATTTTTTGGGATTTAAAGAAATTCCATGCTCTCTGCATCTTTGAAGAACCTTTTTCAAATCCTTGACATGGTCTTCTCTTTTCTTTGAAAATATTGGAATATCATCCACATACACAATGATACACTTGCCTATAAGCCCTTTGAATGCATAGTCCATGGCGCGTTGAAATGTTGCACCAACATTTAACAGTCCAAACGACATTCTTCTGTAGGCAAATGTCCCCCATTTGGTTGTGAAGGCTGTTTTCATCCTGTCATTGGGATGAATAAGAATTTGGTTATATCCAGAATATCCATCAAGAAAAGACATCATTTCAGATCCATTCACTGTTTGTAAAATTTCATCAATGGATGGCAATGGATAGTTATCCTTTTGAGAGGCCTTGTTAAGATTTCAAAAATCTATACATAGCCTAATCTCTCCGCTCTTCTTTCTTACTGGAACGAGGTTAGCAACCCAGGTTGAGTGCCTAACAGGAAAAATAATCTTTGCTTCCAATAATCTCTTGACCTCCTTTTCTATTAAGGGCTCCAATAGCGGGTTAACAACTCGTTGTCTTTGTCCGAAAGGCTTGGAGTCCGGCTTTAGAGGGATGGTATGTGTAATGACGTTTTGGTTGTATGTTTTCAATTCGTTATAATTCCAAGCAATGCAATCCACGTAGTGTTTTAGTGCATGTATTATATTTTCTCTTTCTTCAGCTGTACATACCTTTGCGATGTACACTTCCCGTGGATTGTCCGCACTCCCTAGATTAATTAGATCACATGCATCTTTGGGGAGTGGAACCTTTTTTTCTTTTCTGGCCTTGTATCCCATATCGAACATTTTCTCCAATGAAACTATGTCTTTAGGTATTTTGTTGGATTGACATGTAGTTTCACTTTCGTTTTCTGCTTCTTCTTGCCATCTTTGCTCCTCATCAATCACCTGGTTTTCAAAAATACCTGAGTTCGTGACAAATTTGAATATGTGTCTGTCGTTTTCAAAAACTTGGAAATTCTTGACATTATCGGTATCGATGGACAAGGAACTAATTCGATGGAGAACTTTTTACACCTTTTTATATCAACTGGATTTAACATGCCTGCGACGATTGCAAGAGAATCTGCTATGCGATTTCCTTTTCTAGAAATAAGGGCTATATTGAAAGCGTCGAATTCCTCAATGAGGTCCATTACCCTAGTTCTATAAAGGCTCGGTCTCTTATCGTGGCATGTATATTGTCCTTTAATCTGTTTGACTACCAGTTCAGAATCTCCCAATACTTTCAAGCATTTAACCTTTTTGCTCAACGCCAGTTGTAAACCAAAAATCAGTGCTTCATATTCTGCCATGTTGTTCGTGCAAGGAAATTGCAGTCTATAAGCAGCCAATAATGGTTTACTTCCCGGGCAAGTGAGCTCGACTCCGGCTCCTGCTCCCTGTTTGGATTTGGATCCATCAAACCTAAGCAACCATATGAAATTATTTCCCTCAAGAGAGCTACCATGAAATGTTTCCCTTTTAGGCTCTTCGGTAGCTTCTTCAACATCAAATGCATAAACCCCCAACTCTGGTTCAGAAAACTGAACTTCATTTGGCTTATTAAATTTTGTTATGATTTCCTTAAGCCTCGGTTCATTTTCTACTCTGATTTGATTCGCGATTCCTTTCCAGGGTAGCCACATATGTGAGCAATCGGTTGAAAAATAGTCGTTCAAAGTTTTCATCCAATCCCTTGCAAGTAGCATTCCATATCTACTTGGGATATTAACAACCAGAATGTCGACCACTTGTTGGACCCTGGGTTCAGAATTTAGTTGAATTTTGACATCATATAGGGTCCCTACCACATTTACCTCAGATCGGTCCAATTGCAAAACCTTGCATTTGGATGAAACAGGTTGTAGACCTAGCATTTGACATATCTCTGAAGGCATGAGATTGCTCGTGGCACCCGTGTCCACCAAACAATTATGCAAATTCTTACCAGCAATTCTCAGAGTCAATAAGAATGGCGGGACATCCCGTCTCTCCTTTCGTAAAATCAAATGAGACTCAACTTCCTTTCCCTTCCATACTTGATTAGGTGAGTTCAGAGCCTTTATCAATGCTTCTTTTTGGCCAGGCAACTGAGCCGCTTCTAAGAATGAAAGGCTTGATTTGGACTTCTTTAGATCCTCCACTATGTCATAGTTTGATTTTTCAAGTTTGACTATCTTCTGCGTGTCATTAGACGTTTCTCTTCTAAGTGGAGGAGGAGGATTATTATCTGCCTTAGTATCCGGAGGAAGGATAGAGTTATTTGGTGGTGTTGATGATGTTTTAGGGGCTTTAGATTTACTTCTCAAATGATATCCGTGATTCCCCTTTCTAAACTCTCAAAAAGCTTGCACCTCCTGTTCCAAAATTTCATCTTCTTCTTCCTCACTCTCACCTTCTTGACGGTATAAAGTTTCCACCACCATAATGTTATCATCTTGATGTTGGGGTGGACCCTCATTTGGCACAAGTTCCAGGTCATCTACTTGGGCTTGGAGACAATGAGTGTATCTAGCGATTTCAGGACAATTCCTCTCATTGTGCTCTTTTGTATTGTGCAATCTGCACCCCTTTTCCCATGCAAAATCGAAAATATTCAAAAGGGAACTGGATTGACTGGGTCCTGCAGAAGTATCTAGTTGATTGGCAATAGGGGCAGGTACTCCTCCATTGTTTGGCTTTGTGTTCCAATGTCTCCCTCTATTGTTAAAATTTTGATTTGAGTGAGGGGCATGGGACTCATACTTCTATTTTTGAACCATGTCATTACTCAGTTTATGAACTATCTTCTTGAGCTCTTCAACATCCGAATAAATCTCTTTCGGTGGAGCTACATTATTGTTAGTTCCCGTTGGGTTTGCATAATTCGTGGGATCTTGATTTAACATTTGAGTCGGATTTTGAGGAATTTGATTCATATATGGATTTACACTTTGGATCGGAGTTGGATTTGGGAAAGGAACTATAGCCTGAGAATTAACCTGGATGGTTCCTTGCATAGTCGATTGACTATTTTGCAAAAATGCGAGAACGGGTGGAATGGATGTGATCGGTTGGATCGGAATGGGTGCATAGGCAGGTGTTGGTGGATATGGTTGTTGATATGGGAAAGCATTCATGTTTGGCATTTGCGGTGCCATGATCTGATTTACCATGGGAGCTTGACCATATGGAGCATATTGTCCCATCATAGGCATCTGGGGAAACCCATAGCCCTGTGGTGTCATTTGTTGCTCGATGGTCATAGCTTCATTGTAAGCTAAGGCGAGCGTGGTGACTTGAGGATTTTGCTTGGAAAACATCGCTGTCATCGGATCCAATGCCCCAAAATAGATTTGTAAAGCTACTACGGGGTCTATGGCAAAATGTCGAACTGCTCTATTATAACATTTTTGGAATCTCTGATTAAAGGTTCTGATTGGTTCACCCTGGCCCCTTTTGCATGTAATAAATTGATTGTAGATGGTTGCGGGATCCAAAGGTGACCTAAACTGATTGACAAAGGCGTTCTCCATTTGTGTCCATGAAGTGATCGAGCCAGTAGGTAGGCAAATATACCATTCATAGGCCATTGGGTCTAGGCTCATGGGAAAAATTCTGCAAGCCACATCTTCATGTTGAACTTGCAATCTTATCAAAACGTCCCTATAGGCCTGGATATGCTCCTCTGTGGTCCTTGGGCCATCTGGTTTATATTTGGGCAAGAATATTTCTATGTTCTTAGGGATTTCATGGATATCCCTTGCAATATTCAAAGGAATATTATTAGCTCCGTACCAAGGAGCTGCTGGAGGTTGGGCCATTTGACTCAGAATTGATGAGGACAACCCTACAAGAGCGGTGGAAATGGTACTGATGATAGGTACGCTAGTGGCAATTGATACCACCGATGTAGGTCCGCTCGATGTTCCTGAAATAGAAAGATCTTTTGTGACAAGGCTATCTGGTAGGTTCACAGCTTGCTTGGTTTTATTTTTTGGAGTACAAGTGAGTGTAAGGTCATGGAATATGGTTTCCCTAGTTGTTTGGGACCTAGTCGCGATACGACGCGGTGGGTCCAGCTTGCCTGATGAAACCTCGATATCTCCAAGAAAACCTGCAACACAAAAAATGTTGCGGTTTAGTCGTTAATGAGATTTAAGAAATAATTTCAAAATCGAATCAAAAACACATTATTTCTGTATGAAAATCAAAATAAAGTAAACCAATTCGGCCCTCCTTCTAGCGCCAATCTGTTGAGTGGTATTTTCACCCAATTGTGAAAACACACTCTCCAATAGGATTTGGGTTCCAAATCCCCTCTTGCAAAGAAATTAAACAAGTAACTTCTCCAAGGTCTCCGCTATGTTAGCATTTTGCACAAATAATATTGTTCAATTTGAATGCTTGGAATACCTTAGTGATTGCAAGTAACTGTAAACAAGGGGCACAACTGGTTTATTTTATTTGACACTTCAATGATTGTTCGTTTGATCCGAATGAATTCGATGTGAATCAATATTAATGATAAAACTATTTTGTTTTCAGATTTTGGTAGATTTTCAATTGTTTATTTGAATGACCGTAATTAAAATAAAATTAAATTTCCTGTGAAATAAAAATGCAGAAAAATAAAGAAGTGAAAATAAAATGCAAAGAGAATGGAACTAAAATACATTCAGAAAGCTGCAATCCTATTTGACAAAACCGAAGATAATGAGGTTTTCTGCATACAACCTAACCTATTGAACCTGCAAACATGCACAATCCAGATAAGCTAAGTGCTGGTTTCTAGGGTTTTAACTATGATTTTCAGATTTAGACATTCGCATGAAGCAACCAAGAAAACTTGCATTAAACTTCACCTATAAGCCTAAAAATCTGAAAGGGGAAAGATAAACATTAAATCTTGCATGCAAAAAATAACTCCTTCTTTCTTGTCAATGAGATGCAACTCTCTGTAATTCTATATTAAAAATAATGTATCAGTTTACAAGAATAGAATGTTTCCAGTT
Source organism: Wollemia nobilis (assembly GCA_028583015.1). NCBI lineage: Eukaryota > Viridiplantae > Streptophyta > Pinopsida > Araucariales > Araucariaceae > Wollemia > Wollemia nobilis. The sequence goes on along the minus strand of JAQPPZ010000677.1, from coordinate 9,593,188 downwards.
TTAACAAAACCGGACAAAAGTGGAGGAAAATGCTCCAAAAGCAGGCCCAGAATGGCCTATCACCTTCAGCTCTGCAACTCTGCCCGTAGCGGTTTTCGACCCTTGTACCTCTCCTATGCTTCTGCTTTTAAACTTTCTGGTATGGTTCTCTATTTTGCTCTGTGACCCTTCATTTCATTTCCTAGATCTTTTCGTTTCATCTTCCCCGACTCTTCATTATTTTTGGCTTTTGTTCGAGCGTCGAAACGTTTGATCTTCTTTGCTAACTGTAACCGTTCTGTAACCCTTACACCTTTATGCCATGTGTTCAGCGCTTCCCTGCATGTTCCATAATGACCCCCTATAAATCATGACAAAAAATAGCATGTCGCGATATCGCGACGTTTTTATGTATGCAGCTTTGCTCCTCTACCTGTATCGCGAAAATGAGACATGTCGCGATATCGCGACATTTTTTGTTAAACACTTGTTCGTCATCATGCATCGCAAAATGAGACATGTCATTTTGATATCGTGACATTTTTCTATTTCGGTGAAGTTGCTTGTCGCTTTTTCTATCTCGAACTTTTTTCTCATCTATATTTGGCTTGCTCTAGGATCGCGAAACATCGACATGTCACGATATCGTGACATATTTCCCTTGCTTAGCTTGTCGGTCGTCGTGAATCGTGAAAATGAGACATGTCATGATTTCATGACATTTTTCTATCTTCACCTCTATGGTCGTCGATAGATCGTGAAAATGCAACCTGTCATGATTTCATGACAATTTCTTTCATTTGTTCCTTCCTCACTTTTATCCTGAAAACACGACATGTCGCGATATCGCGACGTTTTTCTCCTTGCCTTTTTTTGACTGCTTTGACCACGATTTCATGACATGTCGCGATATCGCGACAATTCTGGCGCACTTATCTTCTCTCTCCTCTATGAACCGTGATTTCATGACATGTCGCGATATCGCGACATTTTTGGTCAACACTTCTTCCTGCCTGCTTTAACCGTGATTTCATGACAAGTCGCGAAAACATGACATGTCGCGAAATCGCGACAATTTTTGTACTTGGCTGTTTTACCCATCAAACATCGCGAAAACACAACATGTCGCGATATCGCGACAACTTTGAGTCTTCAACTTAATTCTTTGTCCTGCATCGTGAAAATGAGACATGTCGCGATATCGTGACATTTCTGGCATCTTGTTCTGTTTGACCGCTTTGACCGCGATTTCACAGCACGTCGCGAAATCGTGACATTTTCTCATCCTGCTGCATTTTGTTGCTCTTGGCCACGAAAACGCGACATGTCACGAAATCGTGACACTTTTTCGTTCCACTGTACTTCGCTTGTCTGAGCCGCGAAAACGTGACATGTCGCGATATCGCGACACTTTTCATTTTTGCCGCGACGGAGCAACATGTCGCGATATCGCGACAACTTTTCATTTTTGGCCGCGACGGAGCAACATGTCGCGATATCGCGACAACTTTTCATTTTTGCTTTCTTCTTTGCTCCTTTATATCTGGGCCACTGCAATCTTCTTGGAAAGTGTGCAAAAAAGGGGGTCCCCAATTTTGGGGTGTGTTGTGGAGCAACCACAACACAAACCTTGTCCATTAGTTTCATAATTTGTTTCTCCAAGTTCCTTATCTCAAATATCTGAGCAACTCAAAAGTTTAGAAGTGAGTGAGGAAACTCAAATTAAAGTTTCATCATGGGATCAAGATAACAAATTTCTTCAAGAGCCTCTCCTAGATCTTGCTAAGCTACCACCTTCACCTTGAACTATAGGCTTACCCCATAAGAAGGGTGAAGTTGTACACATTGGCACATGTACCTTTATCTTTGTAGGAACTGCCTTCAAAGAAAATATATGTGGTAGAAACCCCTTTCCTATTGAGTATTCTTTTGATCATTGCTACTTATCCAATAATTACCCAATCCCAAAATAGATCCTATCTAGCATGGGATATGCAGGTAAATTTTTTGAGCCACAACATAAAGGCATTCAATATCTCTTGGATGTCAATATTTAGCATGGAAGATGTGGTGTATGGTACATACCTAACAAAAACCAACCTTTACCATTTGATGATGACCATCATCTTATTCCTTATGCTAAATATTTAGACCATTAGAATATGGAGTGGAGTGATGAGGATGAGGACTCCCCTTATTCCTCTAACATTTTTTTTTTTAATATGATAGGCTTTGAGCACTCTAGAGGTAAGTCTTTTGCTTCTAAAAGGGACCCTGCTTGACCATATTAAAGATATCTTGCGAAGTTAGGGATTGCTCCCCCTTAAGTTAAGAAAGATGGTTTTTTGGAAGTGTATGGATTATTGTGCCATTGCTATTAAATAAAAGGCTATGAAGGATTATCTTCATTATTTTTATCATCGAGATGATCCACCCTCTAAATATTTCTTTGATGGGTTGGCCCATTGCACACTTGTTCCTTTTATTAAGATAGGAGGCATGATCATATGGTGTGTCGACTATCATTATGCTTACTTGTATTAAATAAAATAATAATATTAATCATTAATTAGGCATGCATTTGTATTTTTATTCCATTGCATCCTCTTGGTTGCTCGTATTGCATGATCTTCTATCATACTCTGCATATTTTCTTAATATTCTATCCACTTACACTTTGCTTGTCATCCTTGCATGGTTGCTTATTCGTTATTGCTTGATCATATAGATTTTTGATGATGTTGTGATAATGTCATGTGATGGTACCTAGTTAGGTCATAGCTCACATGCATTGCACTTTCACTAGGATTCTGATGCTTAGAAAAATCCCCAACTTAGGCTTATTTCATCCTTTATTTTCTCTCTTTTTTGCCTTCTTCTCTTCTATTTTCTTCTTTTCCATTCTCTTTCCTACCTTCCTTGACCTCAATTTTTTTAAGAATTACCATAAAATTTCCTCTAGTTCAAGAAGTGTAGCTTCCTTTGGTATATTCTTATCCTTTTGTTGGTTTTTTCTTTTGCCTTTTTGCGTAGACAAGGATATACATTCTTTTGTTTCCTTTGTCTTCTTCACTACATTGCACATACACACTTTTCTCCTTGCCTTCTTCCTCTCTTTCTTCTAACACTCACACACACTCACATGTTGCACACATCACACCCCATATGGGATAGCTTCATGGCCACATGCAAGGGTTAGCCTCTATCTCAGTTATTTATGAGCATACATCTTAGTAGGTATCTTTTGACCATCTATCCATCTTAGTGAGCATTGTACCCATAGCGGTTCATGCTCCAAATTTGATCATTTGTCCATATTAGTGAGTACTACACCCATAGAGGGTGTTCAATCCACAATTGATCATCATTTTTAGCATAACATCCTGCATCCAGGGTTTTGACCATTTTATTTTGCTTGTAGTTTCTTTGATATTTTGGGAGTTTGGTTTCTTCTTCTTCTTCTTATTCTTTGTCTCATTCTTCTCTCCTCTTTCCCTCTTCTTTCTTTCCCATTCTTGCATCCATGAATTTAATCTTAAGTAGATTGTATTTCACGCATCAATTAGTTGCATTACTTAGATTCATGATGTACTCGATGACCATTGCCATGCTTTTAGTCTACTTGCTCTATTTTCTATGTTCTTTATGTTTTACTTTATTTCTTTACCTTTTTCAAATTTCTTAAGGAATTTTCCATTCCTTCTCAAAGTCAAGGGGGCATCCTAGCCTTAGAGGCATTAATGGTAGTAATGTCTTGTTTTTATGCAAAATTCTAAAGTATCCATATTGCTACCTTTTTGCACCACCCCTTTACCCAAACATGACCACCCCTTTTTTGTGTCCGTTACATTTGCCCATTAGAGTCTACATATTTCTCTGATGCATTTACTTGGCCATAAATGCATCAAAGAGGGGGAAAATATAGACACAAAAAATTAACCCACTTGAGTGATTTATTTTCCCTAGATCCTTAGGGAGACCCTAAAAATTACCCTAAACAAGTTTAGACCTTCCTTCCCCCTTCTTTCCTCCTTTTTTTTCTCTTTATGTGAAATTGCGGTCGGCTTTTATGGGTTGCAATTTCGCATACCTAGGGTTCTCTCCTAGGAAACACTAATTTTTCAAAGTTGATAGTTTAAGGTCAAATTTTCTTGGTTTTCCCACTCGATTTTATTTCAAATCCCTATAAATAGAGGGTTTGAAATCTTATTTTTCCCCCAAAAGAATTTCATAACCAAGCAAGCTCTAAAATTTCAAAAATAATTTGGCAAGTGTTCAAGTTCAAGTTTCCAAGCAAGCTAAATTGATTTGTAGAAGCTCTCTAACCATTGTGGATTCTTTATTATATTGCATTGTGTGTGTGTTTTCTACTTTGGGTGGACAAGGATTAAAACCCTAAGGAGGATATATACTACTTGGATATCTCTATATTTTTGCCTACTTTTTTGCTAACATCAAGTTGTTTTCACACTTTTGCATTTGCATATTAGTTAGATTTTATTTTGCATTAATTTGCATGCATCATTTGAGGGTGTTTTATCTTCTACTATGATATTGTGCTTAGTAATTTTGGGGTAAGATTTCATTGTTTTGCAAAATTATGGTTGCTCCATATGGAGCATGATTTTGCATAAACTAATATTGGAGGCAATTCGTTGTAACTAAACTCTAGATTTTCATTTCATACTATATTTTGATCATAATAGCATAGCTTGCATTTTGTTCATCAAACTATTCTATTGCACTTTATTATGTTTGTCCATATTTCAAAGGTCAACTAAAAGGACCTAGGGGATTGAATTTTGCACCTCTAAGTATTATCATATAGTGGCCTAAGAAGGCTCTCTAACACTTATCATATTTTTCAAGTGTTTTTGAAGCTATTTTGCAGGAATAGTAATTATGGGATATTGTTGGATGAAATTTAAAGCTTAGATCAACCCTCCAGATGAGATAAGTTCCCTTTACATATTTAGACTATTTATTGGGCTATTTCTATTTTTGTCAAAACCCTAGATCATAAATAAAATAAAAATATTTAATTAAATTTATAGGCATTTGAAAGGATAAAAGCATATAGTGTGTATCTAGGGTTTAATATTTGCTTGTGCATATCCCTTGAACCCTTGCTCAAATATTTTCTTTTATAATCCTAGGTTTAAAGATCATTCAATGAAAGAATCATTCTAGGGTTAGATCTTGTCGTCTTGCATCTTGCTTCTTACATTGTTCTTTCATTTCATAGCTTAGCTATAGAAAGACCAAACATAGGTGATTGTCTTAAATTGAACACATAAAACATATTCTATCCCAAGACTTAGAGTGAGTCCTAAAATCATTCATGGTGAACCCATTCCTCCCCCACACTAAGTGTAGAGTTATAACATACCCCATGGTTCACCTTGGCTCCTTGTAGATCTAGCCAAGAATCATACACGGTAGGGCAGTTTTCCCCATCTATAGTATCCTTAAGTGGTAATTTTTGAAAGGGAAGGATGGCATTATTATTTTCAAATACTGAAAGAGTAAAATAAGGAGATTATTGCAAATTTTTCTAAGCTAGAAAATGAGTAAATGAGGATTTATGGGATAGAGATAACGGTAACTTGGGAGGCAATCACCGAAGTTACCAAGTTACCAGGATTGGGAGAATAGAATTTTAGAGAGGTATCCAACATGGCATAAGGGTTACAATTCTTTTTGGAGGAAAAGAAGCACAACTGTGAGGTAGTGAGGGATGAGGTGGTGAGGTGATCACTACCTGCACCCTATGATGTCCTAGCATATTTTTATCTAAGGTACCTTAAAAATAGTGAGCAGTATTTAGTGTTAGTAGAGAATCATATTTGGTTCCTAATACACCTCAAAATGGGAAGGAAGGAGATGATTTTAGACTTAACCTTCCATATTATCTTACCTTCTCATTGAAGCATACTAGCAACTATTTACATTAGAGCATAGATAGAAGGATGTTGGTGCACCATGGATTGATACCCCTACTAGTTGGATATGCAATGGGATAGAGAGGAATACCTAAGGGTGTGTTGTGGGTAAAAAAATAGTCTACTCTAGAAGAGGTAATGCAATAAGTGTCCAATACAAAAAAGGATAGGAATACAAGAAATACCAAGGAGGAGGCTAGAGACCCAAACATGAGTGAAATATCTAGTGGTTGTAAATCCACAAGGTGTTGAGATAGATATAGATAAGGTAGATTCAATTTATGTATCTAAGAAAGTGTGGATATAGTTGAAAGCTACCTATCTATGAGTGGACAAGTTGGAGAGACAACTCAAAAAGTCATGTTATTAACTAGAAAATCTGCAAGGAAGGGAGGAAGAAGTACAAGATAAAGAGATTGATCAACTGAGTGGTATAGGTGGAGGTGGAAAATATGGTCAACTAATTTTTCTAATCACTTCACATGGTGGAGGGGCAACAATTCCCTATGCAGCAATAGAAACATTGCAATGGAGACAAGAACTTTAGTTGAAGTGTTAGAAGCATGGAAAGAGAAAGTTGTTGGTATGGTTGTAAAAATTAGGAAGGGCATGGATGCCTACATGATGGGGGGAGTGAATTAAAAATAGAATATTATGATAATACACAATGTAGAAGAAGGTAAAGTGAATTCCAGCATTGTAGATACTAAAAGTGAGAGGTCCACACTGTAAAAGTGAGCACAAGGGAGGTCAAAATAGGTAAAATATGTTTCCTGGTATCCTATTCATACAATTATTTTTTTGGTAGGAGTGGTGACTTATTCTTTCTAAGTAGGGATAAAATTATTAAATTTTCATGTAGCTCAAGATCATAGGAAAGAAAATATGGAGATACAGTTCTACTCAATAATAATGCATAATTTAAAGAGAGCAAAGAAAAGGAAGATATGGTAGAGGAAAAAGTAAAAAAACCCACTTTTAAAACACAAATAGGATAGGTTGGGGTAAGACATGTATAAGAGGGGTAGATCAAATTAAATCCACTAGAATCAGTGGAGATCCACTACATATCTTGGGAGCTATATGAGAAAATAGTCAACCAAAATGAAGAGGAATGGTTGTGCCATTGTAAGGAGAAGAAAATCAAATAGATTTGATTCAAAAATAGTGAATATAATTGAAATGAATTATAAAGAAACAATATCAAGAAAAGGGTGAGTTATTATTAAAAGTAGAATATGTGTGGGAAAAAATATCAATTCTAGGTTATCTAGTGTTTAAGTTACTTGAATATAGGCCACCAACTAGAGTATACTATCTAATATTGTGAAAACAATTGATCTATATAATATTAGAAATATAATTTCATATTTTCCCTATAGGAATGACCTTTTAAGTCAATTCCATAATGCTTACGTGCACAACTATGTAATAAAGCATATAACTAGGTGCACTTTCAATCCAATTGAAGGTGATACGAATTGATGGCATTTTTATTTTATATTTGGATAGAAGCAACCAAAGGCTAATACATGGAGTCATGATAGGAGTATGAATGGATGGAGGAACTTATGGTATGAGCTAAACATCCAAATCTATATCAAGTGATCCAAAGGCATACCACCCAATTAAGGGATGCATGATGCACTAAAAGGATGGAGGAATCCATCTAGTACTACTTGTAATGGTACCAAGAAGTAACTATCAAATTGGGTAAGGGATATTTAGGGAAAATTCATAAGAGGTGTGACAAGTTTCCCCTATCTTTGCAAAAATAGAACTGATGTCTACTCCCAATTGGGTGGTGGCACAAATGCAAGTGGTATGCCTAGCAACATAACTACAAAAAGTAGACATGGATTGGATTGGTCAAATGTTTATATTTACTCTGTTATTGTATCTAGTTTTGGATTACTAAAAGGTATTTGAAGAAGACATAGATGATTTCCATGATGAATTTCATAAAAATATCATATTTTTTAGATATCGTAGGATAACAAAAGGGACTAAAGAGGGGTCATACAATTTCAATGAATGGATGGCCCACCAATGGTCTACAAAAAAAATAAGTAGATGCATTTAGTATATATGATATAATCAAAGTGTAAATATAATTAATATGTATACACTTTGTCAAAATAGATATGTTTTACTAATATATGTATTTTTGCTATGGTTAATACATGAATGCATAGTGTATATTTGATTTATTTTATTATTTATATGTTCGATCAACGTCACTTTCTATGAGAAATAGAAATGATATAAAAAGATAGGTGAATTTCATTTTCACATTAAATAGTAACATAACAATTGGATAAATATGTGCTTGAGAAAAAAAAATTATTCCCAAGATAGATGTTCGAAATATCAATTGGATGTATAGTATGCTCATCCAAACAAGTTTTTTAGATTGCTCACCCAAATGAGTGTTTTAGGTAGCTCACCCAAATGGGTGTTCTAGGTTTCTCACACAAATGGGTGTTTTAGATAGCTCACCCAAATGGGTGGTTCATATTTCCTATCCAAATGGGTGTTTTAGATTGCTCACCTAAATGGGTGTTTCAAATTTATAACCCAAATAGGTGGTTCAAATTTCTCACCCAAACAGGTGGTTCAATTTGCTTAACCAAAAAGGTGTTTCAAATTGATCATGATTTATTAAATACAAGAATAACCTACCCCTATTAGGAACATCATAATTCCATGCTTTGATAGAGAATTTTAGGTAGTAACCTCATTAGATCCTTATAAGGAATCTAAGCATGTGTATCTAGTGTAGTAACAAGAAAAGCATACCACTGAAGTGGTACCCCAGAAGTCATCTAAAAATTAGGGATGTACAAGGGATTATGATGTAAATAAGGTAATATCATTATATAAGTGCATTAATAATTCTTAATGACTATTTTTCTCATTTTCTACTGTCCCCTAAAAACACATGCAATATAAGCACATAATCAAATGAAATATTATAGGAAAATATGCAAAGATGCAAGCTCAAGTAAATTTGTAAGAACATTATGTAGAAATTTATATAGGAAGATGCAAATAAGTGCAATGAACAAGTTTGATAGTGCTTATAAATATTAATGGAAAAGGGATGGAGTGAGGGTATAACTTGTATTAAAGAGAATATTCTATAACATAGATGCAATCCATAGTGTAGTCCAAGGTTTGTTGTATGAATCCGACCTGCAACATGGATGCATATCCATACTATGGAAGGAATCTACAATGTCGAGCAATTTCATAGTGTAGAAAGGGACCCATAGTATGGAAAGAGCCCATCATATGGACTATCACCCCAAGTAACCCTTAAGATATTTTGGAATCTAGAAGTTGAGGCTTTGGAAATTTGTTGCAACATGGATTGTAATTGTAATAAGAGATCGGTTCAGCAAAATATTAAGATTCCCTTAAGATTCCAAAAGAATAAAAAGATCATAAGTGGAATGAATGCATGCATTGAAGAAAAATGATGAAGAGTGAGGAGGTCCACTAGCTCAATAAACTAGTGCAAATGCAATGCAAGTGTTTCTTTTTGCTACCTAGGATCATCATCACTTCATTGTAAGACCCCTTGACTCTATAGTATGAAATATCCAAAAACCTTATAATCAACCACATGAGTTCAAGAAAATATGTTATTTAGGCAATCACGCATATAGCCACTCAATCAAGCACATGAAAAGGCAGATCATGCAACTTGAAGCATAATACCATTTGAGATGCATTATATTGATTGGTTCTTTTAAATTGTGTGCCATCAAGGGTAGATAGTAGGTATACCTCTAAACCAAATTTAAAAATTATGATGAAGGGACCCAACCAATTAGATTCAAATTTTCCCTTAAGTTCATCCTTAGCATTGGTATTTTTTTAGTTTTGTTGGAGAACCAAATCGCTAATTTTGAAAGAGTAGGGTTATACATTTTTATTATAAGACTATCAAAGCCTATCATGATATATTATCAAATGTTCTAGGGTATTAATTTTTTGATAATCAAGTAACCCAAGATGAGATAGACAATCCAAATGATATTCATCACCAAAAATTGAATCTTGAAACAACACGCATAGGGATAAAACTTCAATTTCAAAAGGGAAGATAACTTCAAACTTGTAGACCAAAGCATAAGGAGTAGCTCCACTTGGATAATAAACACTAGTTTGATAGACCTAAAGGGTAGGATAAAGTTGATTATGCTTGTTGACTCCTAAAAATCTGACCACCTTTTGGGATCCAAATTCACAATTGTCCTTGGGATGCACAAGGTGGTGCACCCCAAATTTACCCTGTGCCCTCCACTCTAATGGATGGCACTCAAAGCTACCTAGGTGCACAAGCTATGCATCCCAAGCCAATTAGTGCACTCCACTACAATGGATCACACTCAAATCCACTTGGGTCCACAAGTTGTGTGCCCTAAGCCAATTAATGCACTCAACTACAATGGAGTGCATTCGAAGCCACCTGGGCACACAATTTGTGCATCCCAAGCCAATTAGTGTGCTCCACTTATCAAAGTGTGGAGTCCCCTAAGCGAGCACACAAGGAAATATGCCCATATCTAGCTCATGCGCCCCATTGAGGGAGGGGGCGCACAACATCCCTTAGGGGCGCATAAGGTAGTGCACCCCATTGATAGTCTATGTGCTCCATGAGGAGGTGGAGCACGTGATAGTACTTTGGGGAATACAAGGTCATGCACCCCATGCACTCTGAGGAAGCAGAGTGCATATAAGTCCATGAAGGGCACATGACTTGTGTTCCCTAAAGTTCGATGTGCACTCCACTATAATGAAGTGCACTCAATCCCTTTGATTGCACAAGTAGTGTGCTTCCTCCCCCATTAGTCGAATGTTCTCCACTCTCGAAGTGAAGTGCACAACCTCAGCTGGGACACGTAATACTATGTACCCCATATCAATTCGATACATCCCTCCATTTTGGGCATGAAAATGCCCAAGTTAGGCACACAAGGTTGTACGCCCACCTCCGGGTTATGCACTCCACTCCCTTGGAGTGCACGAAGGTCACGCAGGTTCACAACCCTATGCACCCACCTTGAAAGTCATGCACCCCACTCCCTAAAGGGGTTCACATGCTAAAATTAACCCCGATGTGCCTCAAGAGAGCGAACACCTATCCGTGCCCTGCCATCACCAATACTAAGTTGCCCTATGTCATGACTGTTGTCTATAGCCATAATTCATCCACCAGTGTGAGGAGGTGATAGTCAATGTGGCACACCTAACCAATCCTTAAAGCTCCTAAAAAGAAAAAAGTGCATACACCATCTAACACATTTAATGTAAATGTTTTAAAAAGAGAAGGTGGCCACGCATGCAGAGCTACCTATCAATGAGGCCGAACACATGGTAAAGTGTGGTGAGTGTAGAAGAGATATTACAGTCGAGGGGGTGAATTTTTCATTGTTTTTTGAATAGGATGGCATCCACCAGCTCTTTAGCTCCTAAAACATCGATCATTCGACAGAGAATCAACAAAATTATTGGGGCATGGCCCATTGACAAGAGGTAAGGGAGGGCACAGAATCCTAAGGCATTCAAGAATTTACTCGATACCAGTAGGGATATCATAGAATAATAGCAAAAATATGTGGATGAGGTCACCATCTATGCATTCAAACCCATTGAGGAAGATAACCAACATCACCCGATGCTCCTGAGAGACCTCTATGCATGAGCCTACTAGCACAGCACTAGGCTAGCCCCCATGTGCAACAAGTGGAATACAAATTTGGGCCAGTTAACCTATTCAAAGTCATACCATTATTCTAATATGCTAGCATGGCTCATTGTATCTTATGACTCCAAAGCACACACCATTCAGGATTTCAAAGGCCACATAGTGGCTCGGGTATCGACTGATAGGATTCAACGGGTCTTTGGCCTAGCCACCACTTCCAAGGTGGTATACTTTAAGACATTGGCCCTCCAGGACAATTATATGATGAATACAACATTCCATCATAACCTGTTGAATAGAGGGAAGATGAGGCTAGCATATTTCCCCATCAGAAAGTTCATGATCCATCCATGGGCATAGGATTACGCAGACATGATCAATATAGCCCTAGGAGTGAAATACGTGAATCCAATCACTAAGGAGATGATGTTTTTAATCCTCCAATGCAACAGGACAGACATGAATCCTCTTTAATTATGGGAGAATATTATCAGTGATAAAATGAATGAATAAAGACAACAGTTGTAGGAGGCCATATTGGTCGATAAAAGGGAGATGCCTCCATTTTTATACTACTCATTTTTTATCCATTTGTTCATGGCATAATTGGACAAGGCCTTGGAGACCCAGATGATGGGGTGAACACACCTACTATACATGATCGAATGTTATGCATCTATGAGGGGTGTTCTAGCTATACTACCTTCTTCAAGAAGGTCCTCCCTGTGGTACACTTCCAATTGTGTGGAAATTTCCCAAACATAATCGAAGTAGGGGTTAGATATTTTTTGCACAAGAAAAAAGTAGGAGACTAATTTTACATAGAAGAATAATCTTATATCAGGATTTATGGATCAAAGCTACCCCCAAAGGCACTACCATTCCACTGCTCGACTTCCATTGCCATCCTAGAGATCACTCAGCAGATGGTCAAGGAGGTAAAAATTAGACATATGAGGAAGAAAGGACCAGTGAGGTGGTTTCCCATTCCCTTTACAATGGACCTTTACACCTATCTCAACCATTTTTCCATGCTATAAGCTATATGGCATATAGGCTCCTACTATTTCTCATAGGTCACTTGGACGGCCTATGACCTGGATGGCCACCACAGGAGAGAAGTTATCAGCAAGCTAGTCCTTTTGGCAGTCATGCACAGTGGTGAAAATCTTGAGGACACGATGTAAGAAGCTTTCAAAAATAACTAGACCTTGGACTTGGTATGGAGGATAACCAAGGATAAGTGGCCTTACAATGGATTAGAGTTTTTCAGTGATTATAGCACTCAAATTAAATTACATCGAGGCTTGCTAGTGGATAAGATGGCCCTATTTGTCCCAGTAGCTCCTCATAAAGAATTCGAAGACCTCACTCTCCAAATCACCCAGCAAGATTCTGACCTCTTTGAGGTCATGATGAAGATAGTCATTGAGCAGTCCAAGCTCCCCTCCTCTTATAGTTCCCCCATCACCACTTCAAAAGAGGAGTTTTCCATTAGCTCTTCTCAGTAGGCCACCATATCATTAGTGCTAACATTGATAAGCCTGCATGAGCAAGGCCAATTGGTGGAAATTCAATATTTGTTATATTCCACCACCGTGGTAGTAAATCAAGAAGAACATCAAGTACAACCTGGGGTGATGAAAAAAATAGTGCAAGCTGGTGGGTTGTCTAATATTTTATGAGGCTATGAAGTGCGAAGCCCCACGCAGTCTCCCACTCACAAAAAGTCTAGGATCAAATCCTTGAATCAAGGGATGGAAAAGTTTACAATGGCTAAGTTCACTAAAACTTGATAGTTCATCACCAATGAAGAAGGCCAGATCCAGGACATGGAAGAACAAAGGTCCCCCAGCAATGGGATAGTTATACATAGGGGAAAATCTGGACAAGAAATTGTTAGTCTCACAATGACATTAAGAGGCGGGGTGAATCAGTGTAGCTCTTAAAAAATTAAATCTTCAATTCTTAATGCCTAAACAATGAAAGCTTAAAACTCAATAAAGCAAATATACCAAAAGAGCATCACACAATACAAGATGTACCGAGGTTCACCAGTTTTGGATACTCCTCAAAATTGACTGTTTGGACTCCCATCCAAATCTAGCCTTTGCAAAATACCAATTTTATAATCAATTTACCAGCACCCACTGGAAGGAGCACCAACCCCTGATTTATCTACAACAACAAAAAGGAGCACCAACCCCTAATTTATCTGCACCAACAGAAAGGAGCACCAACCCCTGATTTATCTGTACCAACAGAAAGGAGCACCAACCCCTGATTTACTAGCACCAACTGGAAGGAGCACCAACCCCTAATGCCAAAGAACCAACTTAGACTTTTGTTCTGAAACTAGAAGTTTGACATAAAGATACCTTCACTTTTACAAGACCCTGACTAGTCTATTGCTTTCTCAACATTGCCCACTCTTCAACAACATACACCCTGCTCGCTCGCCTCTTTCTCTCTTCACAATATTAAATCCACCTCACTTTAATCCTGAGTGCTTTCACTCTTTTTTAGCAGCCCTTTAATTCTCCATGCAGACCTCATTTTATAACAAAGTTTTGACTCTATTTTTAACTTCCATATTATTTCTTGCAACCCGTAACTAGCCCTGTAACTGTCATTCTGACTTCAGTTCACTGTTCTTATTTTAGTTGCATGATTTTTCTCTATAACTGCACCTGTAACTATCGTACTGACTTCAGTTCACTGTTCTTAATTTAGCTGCATGATTTTTCTCTGTAACTGCACATATGTTGTGGTTGATCCACAACACACCCCAAAATTGGGGACCCACATTTTTGCAGGCTTGCAGAGAAGAATCTCGGTGACCCAGATGCTAAAATTGAAGAAAAGAGAAAAAAATGCCTAAGTGTTGAAAGTGTCACGAAATCGCGACATGTCGCGCCATCGCTGCCGGAATAGGAAAGTTGTCACGAAATTGTGACATGTAGCTCCATCGCTGCCAAGGAGGAGAGAAAAGAAAAATTGAAAGTTTTCGCGAAATCGCGACATGCTGTTGAGAAGAAAAGAAATGGTGTCGCGAAATCGTGACATGCCGTTGGAAAAGAATGAAAATGGTCACGATTTCGCGACGTGTTTTGCCGAAGCGTACGGATGATGAAAAGTGTCACGATTTCACGACGTGTTTTGGCAAAGTGTACGAAAGCAGAAAAACGTCACGATATCATGACAGGAAACAACGAAAGGACTCGAAGCGAAAAGACGTCGCGATTTCGCGATCGATTGCAGCAAAGGTGTACGGAATAGGAAATGGTAGCGAAATCATGACATGTTTTGGGGAGATGGCCAGAAGGAGAAGGTGGTCACGATTTCATGATGTGTTTTAGCAAATTGTACGGCATAAGGGAGATGTCCCGAAATCGCGATAGAAATGAAGACCATGCCCGAAGCAGAGAAGCGGTAGCGAAATCGCGACAGGTTTTGCCAAGGCGTACGGAATAGAAAAATGGTCACGATTTCATGACATGTTTCAGGGAGGCATACGAAAAGAGAAAGCGATAGCGATATCATGACAGTTTGCGACAAGCAGGTTTGGGGGCAAAAGCCATAGCGATATCGCGACGATTTGTTGAAAGAAGGCAAGAGAGTGATAATGGTCGCGATTTCGCGACGTAAAGTTGCCAAAGAGGTCCAAAAGAAAATGGTAGCGATTTCACTACAGCTTTGTGAGAAGGAAGCCCGATGGAGAGATGGTAGTGATTTCGCTACAGTTTTGTGAGAAAGAGGTCCGAAAGAAAATGGTAGCGATTTCGCTACAACATTGTGAGAAGGAAGCCCGATGGAGAGATGGTAGCGATTTCGCTACAGTTTTGTGAGAAGGAGGTTCGAAGGAGAAATGGTAGCGATATCGCTACAGTTTGTGGAAAGAAGGCTCAAAAGCAAAAATGGTCGTGATATCACGACAAGATGCTACCGAGGACGTACAGTCGGGAAGAGTGTAGCGATATCGCAACATGTCGTAATTTCGTGACATGTCGCATTTTTGCGGCCAAGAAGGTGAACAGGCGGCATGTAGTTTTTGTCAGGATTTTCTTAGAGTGGCATTACAGAAGATGCAGAGAGCGTGTGACACGTGGCATGCAGGTATCAGGTCTGCAGAAGCGTTACATGCAATGAAGGATCTTAGGCGTTTCGACGTTAAACATGGAATAAAGACAAGGAAAAGGTGGGAATTCGAAAGGTCACATGCAGGAAGGTGAAGCGAAGCGACCAGGGAGAATCGAAGAGCCACGCTAGACAGGATAAATATAGAAGTGCAGATTGAAGGAGAGGGTGGGAAATTGTTGATTACAGAGTTGCAGAGACAAGAGCTTCGTGCTATTTTGGGCCTGCACTTGGGCAATTTCCTTCTTTTGTTCTGGAATATTTATGCCTGGAACATTCTTTGAATGTAATTGACATATCATTTAATACAAAATATAGAGAGTTGGCATCTAATTGATGAGAAAGAAGAAGTCATTTTTTGTATGCATGATTTAATGTTATATCATTCATTTCAGATTTATAAGGCTTTTAGGTGAAGTTTAATGCAAGTGCTCTTGGTTGCTTCATGCGAATGCCTGATTCTAGAATTACAGTAGAAACCTTAGAAGCCCGCACCTAGCTTATTTGTATTGTGCAAGTTTGTAGGTTCATTAGGTTAGGTTGCATGCAGAAAACCTCATTATCTTCGGTTTCATTGAATTAATGGCAGCATTCTGACTGTAGCTTAGTTTCTATTTCATTTACTTTTCTTTATTGTTCAAACCCTTGTTTTATTTTCTGCAGTTTAATTACTGTATCCAAATAAATAATTGAAAATCCATCAAAATCCAAGATTAAAGTACAATTATTCACTTTGAGTCCATTGTAAATTCAAATTGTATAAACCCCAGTGCCCCTTGTTAACCTCCACTTGCAAACCCTAAGGTATTCCTAGCATTTCACTTGAATAACATCATTGGTAGACAAAGAATCAACATAACAGGAACCTTGGAGAAGTTACCTTCTTTGCAAGCAGAGGATTTTAGGACTTAGATCCTGTTGGTCCGGCTTTCATGCACACCCCAGGAAAGGATGAAGCAAGGAAGCTCCGAAGACACCCACGGGACGGATCCCACTCATCTTTAGGATCTAGCTGGTTATCCAAGGTGCGAGTTACAGAGTTGGGTCGAATAGCAATTCACTCTTTTCCACTTCGGAATAGATTTCAATATGGATCTGCTCTGTTACCTTACGGGGGGTTCTTGAACTTGTTCGATAGTTGCAAAAGTTGTTTATCGGATTTAACTTGAATTCTTGATCTAGCTCTCATGGCTCAGCAGATTTAAATAAAAGACAAACAAAGAAAATAAAAATGGATCATTCATCGAAAACAAAGAGAGGGTAGGGTAAGGCAGAAAGAGAATTTTATCAAACATCAATTGTAAAACCCTAAACTATCAATCTTATCTATGCTATCAGCTTCACAACAGAACAAATCAAAGAAGAAAGTGTCCAGTCAGTCTAAGATCACTTTCAACTAAGAGCACAAGGCAAAGTGAAACAGATCTAGCAGAAAATTATAAATCCAAGGGCAGTTGGTTAAAACTGGTATCTTTCATCGGCAGCCTAGCTCACACAGTGAATACAGAGCAATTAGAACAAACTTAACCTTCAAATCTATAATTTCCCCTAGCAGACAAGAGAACAACTGAAGCCTAACAACATATTTAAACTTGATAACCCAGATTACAGCATATATCTAACAAACTTTAAATGAAACAGATAACAAAAGAAGATACACTTATCACACTCTGCAAAATATTAGGCTCCTGGCCATGCTATCATAGAAAAGCTAAAGCACATCAACTCCAAGTCCAGAAACAAAGGATTTCACAAGATTTGCAAGAAATTGCTTATAAGCATTTTATTTCTAAGTCTCCGCCTCCTGCGATTACATTTAGAATCTGTATTTATAGACTCAGGACAGACCCTGATCTTTTCAAAATATCTTGCTCAAACCCTAAATCTTATCGCACTTAAACCCTAGGACCCGGGTTTTACAATAAAAATCCATTTAAAATCAAAGTCCGGATAGAACTTAACCCTTCGGTAAATCTGTGCAGTCAGCTACCATAAATGGAGAAGATAAAATCTAAAGCCACTTGCATTCATTCGCAGCTGCAAATAAATGCCTCCATTAATTCTGCTGGTGAGCTGGATGGGTCACCACTTCTCCATCAATTTGATCTTCGCAAATCCATCTCTGAGTTGAAATGGTCTCTATGCTATCAATTCTGCAATAAATCTCCATTAAATGCATTTACCGGCTTCTTTTCCTCTAGCATGGCGGTCCTTGATCAAATCTGCACTTTAACTTTGACTTTATGGCCTTTCCCGGTTGTCCCGCAAGTGCCAGATGGAATCCTGCATGAAAGACAAAAAGATGAGTTAGCACTTTAATAAACATTAAATCCAAGCTTTAAAGGTTAAAACAGATTAAATCAGGTTAAAAACCCACAAAATAAGCTTGCATGTCGGCCTCTGCTTGTCTGCCTCATGCTTTGACACGTGTCGCTACCCCAGGAAGCCTTCTGTTTCCCGCTGAAATGCACTTCTGGTCAACTTTGTGGACTTTCTCTCTCCTATCGTGAAAATGAGACATGTCGCGATTTTGCGACATGTCGCGAAATCGCGCCCTTCCGTACAGTTCATCTTCTCTCTCCAAAAGCTATCGCGATTTCGCGACATGTCGCGAAATCGCGCCCTTTCTGGCACTTAGCCGATTTTCATGCATTTTCTCTCTCTTGCCGCGAAAATGCGACATGTCACGATTTCGCGCTGATCCGTACAACTTGCTTCTCTCTCCTCTGGCCGGTAGCGATTTCGTGACACTTCCAAAAATGGAAATGTCGCGATATCGCGACACTTCCAAAAATGGAAAGTGTCGCGATTTCGCTACGCAAAAATGACTTGGCGGGTTTTCTATTTTCCTGTCGCGATTTCGCGACATTTCCATAAATGGAAGTGTCGCGATTTCGTGACATTGCCTAAAAAGGAAAGTTTGATTTTTCATGAATTTATGCAACTGTTTTCAGCATTTTTCTCGGTACCGGTGCAAGATTTTCTTTATGCCTGAATGATTCTAGCATGCAAAAGTGAATTCTTGGATAACACAGCTAGAATGCAAGAAAAAGCACAACTTTAAAAAGGAGGCAAGCAAAATCTGGATTTAAAACTGAAAATTATCAAGAGGGTCCCTGCTGCAAAATGGTATTTCAGGGCTTTCAAGAGGATTGGAATCTCATTTTTCAGTGGGGGTGTGTTGCTTCTCAACAAATGGCGATATCTACGGGTAAAATAGTAGCACTATTTTAGAACCCAAGACTCTGGTTTCAAAACAAAAAGACCATGCATCATGCCTTGCCACAGACATATTTCACAATAAATTGACTGTTAACTGCAAGCTGTTAAAATTTCCCAAGGACATACTAGGCTGGATTACTTCAAGGAAGATTTCTGATGTGCAATTACAAGGGTATAAAACTTTCTTCAAGGATGACTGAATTGAATGATATCTTTGGACTGATCAACTTTTCTAGATTGTAAAAGGGGAAACCGAGTAGAGCTCTATTTACTAGTTTAGCCTTTTACAGCCTAGACAGAGTTACCCTTTAGATTTACATGACCCAAATTTACAACTGTAGGGCAGAATATAATATTGGCTACCTCTTTTGATCATATAACTCTTTTTTATTTTTCTTTTCTCTTCTCTTTTTTTTTTCTTCTTCTTTCCCTCTAAAATATATCAATATCTGAAATGCCTTAGAGAAATTACAATTTTCTTTTATCATTTGATCAATTTGGAACTGTCTCAGTCTAGGCACTGATAGCCTTTGTGGATACCCAAATAATTGCATGAACCATAGTCCCCTCTTATAACCAGCTTTTCTTGGATTCCCCAGGAGTTCCTCCAACTAAACAGCATAGCAGCTTCTCTATAATTAAAACAACTGTGGCAAGTAAGACACAAGATCCAATCATCTCTCTACCTTTGTCCTGAATAACAAAATAGTTCTACTGTTTAGTGCAAGCAGACTATCTCTATTAGAATGGTGAACAGCATGGGCATTGGATGAAAACTGGATTGATCAGCTTAGAATAAACAATTTTTAGCAGGCTGTCTTTTCATTGATTGCTCAGGAAAAGGCAAAGGACAGAAAATTTCAGAAGCCAAAGGACTTTGCACAGGCATCCAAGGACAGGCAGAGGCTTTAAAGCAAAACAAAATAAAACTGTACAGACTAAAGCACAGAACTGTACAGGTAAGGGAATAAAAATAAACTGAATAGACAACAAAGAAAAGAACTGAAACAAATGACTGTACAGACAACAAATAAAAGGAAATGCAGGGAAGAAAATAAAAACTATACAGGCAATAAAAGAAATAAACTAAAAGAACTGAAGAAAATAAAAACTGCTGAACTGCAACAAAGCTAAATTGCAACAGCACTGAAATAAACTAAAGCAACTGAAATAAACTAAACTGCAACTGAAAACAAACAGCAAAGGAAAAGAACTGCAATAAAGAACTAAAGCAAATAAAACTGAAACAAAAGACTGTACAGACTTAAAAGAAAGCAAGCTGACATAAAAAGACAAAGAAAGGAAATAAAAAGCACTGACAAAAGAAATAAACTGCACAAGCTAAAACTGAAAAACAATTAAAGAAAACTGAAAAACTGCAACTGTACAGACAACTAAAGAAACTGCAGAGCATTAAAATTAAACTAAAACAGATTAAAACTGTAAAGACATTTAAAAATAAAACTGCACTGACAAAGAAAATAAAACTAAAACAAAATACTTACTTACAATGCACACATATGTTACAACTTCCCTTCATACTCAAAAAATGCAGCAGTTGGGAAAGCAGAGAAATGGTGCCTTAAAAAAATTTGGACCATGTGCAAGTAATTTAGAAAAATTACCTTTCAGGTCCTGTTGACGAAATGCACTCCAGACTGTGCTTCAAAAATTTGCTATCTGGGAAAGACTTGTGTTTACTGTCTTCCCTGTCCCATTTGAAAAACAAATCTGCAACTCCTTCAAATTAAACAAATCATATAATAACAAATCATATGATAACATGTTTATGCTTCTAATTGAAGGGTTTGCAGAGTTCTTTCAAAATGACTGAATGTAAAAAACCCCCAGGATCAAATACTTTAAAATCTTGACAGACCCAGACCACCACATCTTCAAAATTATGTGACAAATGAAAGAAAACATGTTTTATCTATATGCCATGGTTCTTAACAACTTGAACATTTTGTGGTTGCTGTACTGCTTCAATATCCAGGACTTCGATTTTTATCCCTCTAGAAGGATGTTTACAATTTTCCTTTTCACCTGAGCCTTGCTTAGATTTAACCTCATCAAAGTGCAATATCCAAACATCATTGTTGTGATTGATTAGAGCTGTAACTGTTCCCACCTTCTCAGTTGCCAAATTATAAACTCCAATATCTGCATCAACACAGTTTATAGCCTTCTTTTTGACATTATGTTCAGAAGTTGCAGGCTTATGTTGAGACAGTTCATCAAATCCAAGTTGGCTGACCACATTCATATTTACCATCTTTTCCTCCTTTTCCTGAAATCCAACAGGTGGTCCGAGTAAGCCTCAATCAAGTTAACCTTCCGTTCAACAATCGAGGCGAGTTCATAGAGGGTGATGTCGGCTTTAAGTTCCCTCATATCCTCAATGATGTTATCCTCTTCGATTACTTCGCATAGTGATATTGAATCTCACTTTCATCATCCTCTGATGAGGAAGGATCATTGTTAGATTCTGGACTCTGACATTTCAAGTCATAATTGTCTCTTTTTAACTGTTGAAAATATTGCATTTCATCCACAGGAGTCTCTACAAGACTTTCTGACTCTTCAAGAAAAGTGAAAGAATCTGAAACCCTGGTTGTACTGTTTTTGGGTGAACTAGAAATATCAATATTTCTTTGATCTCTAGGAAAATTTAATTCACCAGGAAAAACTTCAGATTTGGGTGGTGCCAGATCACAACTGTTCAGTTCAAGCACCTGCACTTTGAGCTTGTCAGAACCTTTCTCTGTATTTTGCACATGCTGAGTGGATGTCACAGTTAACGGAGTCTCCTTGGGTAGAGCATGACATGTTGGCACTAACTCATGATGTGGAATGGGGTCTGGAATAGGCATGTTCTGTGTCACATAGGATATCAAAGGACTGCTCAGAATTTGAGGCCCTAACTGTCTCTCAAGAATTAAGGCTTCTTTTTAAGCCCCTTCCAGGGATGTGATATTGATGTCTCTCTTGAGGAAAATAGAGGTCATCGAATCTAATGCATTCTTGTAGATTTCTAAGGCCAGATTTGCATTTGGGATGTAATGGCCAGTCATTCTACCGTAAGCTCTTTGGAACCTCATATTGAAAGACCTGACAGTTTCTCCCGACTCTTTCTTGATGCTGGAAAATTGCTGATATAAAATGCTGGGATCTATCACTTCATCGAACTGTGATATAAAAGCTTTCTCTAGATCATCCCAGCTAGTAATGGAATTGCTGGTGAGGTTTAAAAACCAGTCATAAGCTCCCTCCTGGAGAGTGAACGGGAACAATCTGCAGGCAACATCTTCATGCTGTATATTCAACAATCTTAGAGCATTTTTAAAAGCTAGCAGGTGTTCTTCTGCAGTTCTTGTCCCATCATGTTTATACCTAGGGAGGTATCTTTCTGGATTTCTGGGCAAGTCATGGGCTATACCTGGAATGTTCAAAGCAGTGGGGCCCAACCAATTTGCCATTATTACTTGGCTGACAGTGATGTTCTGAGTTGTGATTGGATAACTGCCAGTGGAGATAAAATTGTTCTTAACTTGAGGTCTTCTCTGGCAATTTTAAAAACTATACTGACAACTTACAAAACTGTACTGACAATTTACAAAATTGTCCGGAGTTCACTGTGGGTCCTTCAAATGTTGTTGTTATGCCCTTACAATACTTGAACTGAGTTCAGGCCCTCCTTCTAGCGCCAATTAGATGTTGGCTGAGGAGGAGGGAAAAATTGGCTACCAGAATTTGGATAAAATACAGCTTTACAGTTCCACATACAGTCGAATTTCTCAACTCAAGTGCACTAAGAACAGATGTTCTCGACCCTCCTTCTAGCGCCAATTAGGTTGTTGGCTGAGGAGGAGGGAAAAGGATTCAAAAGATAAAATACCAGACTCAGCACATACAACTTTACAGTTCTTAACAGACTACTGAACTTGAACCGAGATGTTCAACAGGCCCTCCTTCTAGCGCCAATTAGGTTGTTGGTCCGGCTTTCATGCACACCCCGAGAAAGGATGAGGCAAGGAAAGCTCCGGAGACACCCACGGGATGGATCCCACTCATCTTTAGGATCTAGCTGGTTATCCAAGGTGCGAGTTACAGAGTTGGGTCGAATGGCAATTCACTCTTTTCCACTTCTAGAATAGATTTCAATATGGACTGCTCTGTTACCTTACAGGGGGTTCTTGAACTTGTTCGATAGTTGCAAAAGTTGTTTATCAGATTTAACTTGAATTCTTGATCTAGCTCTCATGGGTCAGCAGATTTAAATAAAAAACAAACAAAGAAAATAAAAATGGATCATTCATCGAAAACAAAGAGAGGGTAGGGTAAGGCAGAAAGAGAAGTTTATCAAACATCAACTGTAAAACCCTAAACTATCAATCTTATCTATGCTATCAGCTTCACAACAGAACAAATCAAAGAAGAAAGTGTCCAGTCAGTCTAAGATCACTTTCAACTAAGAGCACAAGGCAAAGTGAAACAGATCTAGCAAAAAATTATAAATCCAAGGGCAGCTGGTTAAAACTGGTATCTTTCACCGGCAGCCTAGCTCACACAGTGAAGACAGAGCAATTAGAACAAACTTAACCTTCAAATCTATAATTTCCCCTAGCAGACAAGAGAACAACCGAAGCCTAACAACATATTTAAACTTGATAACTCAGATTTACTGACATATATCTAACAAACTTTAAATGGAACGGATAACAAAAGAAGATACACTTATCACACTCTACAAAATATTAGGCTCCCGGCCATGCTATCACAGAAAAGCTAAAGCACATCAACTCCAAGTCCAGAAACAAAGGATTTCACAAGATTTGCAAGAAATTGCTTATAAGCCTTTTATTTCTAAGTCTCCGCCTCCTGCGATTACATTTAGAATCTGTATTTATAGACTTAGGACAGACCCTGATCTTTTCAAAATATCTTGCTCAAACCCTAAATCTTATCGCACTTAAACCCTAGGACCCGGGTTTTATAATAAAAATCCATTTAAAATCAAAGTCCGGATAGAACTTAACCCTTCAACAAATCTGTGCAGTCAGCTGCCATAAATGGAGAAGATAAAATCTAAAGCCACTTGCATTCATTCACAGCTACAAATAAATGCCTCCATTAATTCTGCTGGTGAGCCGGATGAGTCACCACTTCTCCATCAATTTGATCTCCGCAAATCCATCTCTGAGTTGAAATGGTCTCCATGCTATCAATTCTGCAATAAATCTCCATTAAATGCATTTACTGGCTTCTTTTCCTCTAGCATGGCGGTCCTTGATCAAATCTGCACTTTAACTTTGACTTTATGGCCTTTCCCGGTTGTCCCGCAAGTGCCAGATGGAATCCTACATGAAAGACAAAAAGATGAGTTAGCACTTTAATAAACATTAAATCCAAGCTTTAAAGGTTAAAACAAATTAAATCAGGTTAAAAACCCACAAAATAAGCTTGCATGTCAGCCTCTTCTTGTCTGCCTCATGCTTTGACACGTGTCGCTACCCTAGGAAGCCTTCTGTTTTCCGCTGAAATGCACTTCTGGTCAACTTTGTGGACTTTCTCTCTCCTGCCACGAAAATGAGACATGTCGCAAAATTGCGCCCTTTCGTACAGTTCATCTTCTCTCTCCAAAAGCTGTCGCGATTTCGCGACATGTCGCAAAATCGTGCCCTTTCTGGCACTTAGCCGATTTTCATGCATTTTCTCTCTCTTGCCGTGAAAATGCGACATGTCACGATTTCGCGACATGTCGCGATTTTGCGCTGATCCGTACAACTTGCTTCTCTCTCCTCTGGCCGGTAGCGATTTCGTGACACTTCCAAAAATGGAAATGTCACGATTTCGCTACGCAAAAATGACTTGGCGGGTTTTCTATTTTCCTATCGCGATTTCGCGACATTTCCATAAATGGAAGTGTCACGATTTCGTGACATTGCCTAAAAAGGAAAGTTTCATTTTTCATGAATTTATGCAACTGTTTTCAGCATTTTTCTTGGTACCGGTGCAATATTTTCTTTATGCCTGAATTATTCTAGCATGCAAAAGTGAATTCTTGGATAACACAGCTAGAATGCAAGAAAAAGCACAACTTTAAAAAGGAGGCAAGCAAAATCTGGATTTAAAACTGAAAATTATCAAGAGGGTCCCTGCTGCAAAATGGTATTTCAGGGCTTTCAAGAGGATTGGAATCTCATTTTTTAGTGGGGGTGTGTTGCTTCTCAACAGATCCTACCGGAGAGTGTGCTTTCACAATTGGGTGAAAACACCACTCAATAGAATGGCGCTAGAAGAAGGGCCGAACTGGTTTATTTGATTTTGATTTTCATATCTGAATATTTTGTTTTTGATTTAATTTTGAAATCATTTACGACTAAACTGCAACACTGTTTTTGTTTTTGTTGCAGGTTTTCTTCGAAATAGTCGAGGGTTTCCTCAGGTAGGCTGGACCCACCATGCCGTATTGCGACCAGGTCTCAAACAACCAGAGAAACCATTTTTCAAGACCTTACTGGTACTCCCAAGGGTAAAGCCAAGCAAGTCGTAAGCACACCAATCGCAAAAGACCTGTTTTCTCCAGGAACGTCGAGTGGACCTACGCCAATAATATCCGTTGCCCCTAGTGTGCCTATAGTTAGTAATATTTCTACTTGCTATTGTAGGTCTGTCTACATCAATTCTAAGTCAAATGGCTCAAGCTCCAAGCAGCTCCTTGGTATGGAGCTAACAATACTCCTTTGAATATTGCTGGGGATATCCATGAAATCCCCAAGAACATTGAAATATTTCTACCTAAATACAAGCCAGATGGCCTAAGAACAATGAGAAGAACATATCCAAGCCTATAGGGATGTTTTAATTAGGTCGCAAGTTCGGCATGAAGATGTAGCCTGCAGACTTTCCCCATGAGCTTGGATCCAATAGCATATGAATGGTATATATGCTTGCCAATCGGTTCAATCACCTCTTGGACACAAATGGAAAATGCATTTGTCAATCAATTTAGATCACCCTTAGATCCCGCAACTATTTACAATCAGTTTATTACATGCAAACAGGGCCAAGGGGAACCAATCCGAATGTTTAATCAAAGATTCCAAAAGAACTATAATAGAGCAATTAGACATTTTGCCATCGATCCCGCAGTGGCTTTGTAGATATATTTTGGGGCATTGGACCCCATGATAGCTATGTTTGCAAGGCGCAATCCTCAGGTCACCACGCTGGCTTTGGCCTATAATGAAGCCATGACTATTGAGCAGCAATTGACACCGCAAGGCTATGGGTTTACCCAGATGCCTATGATGGGACAATGTGCTCCATATGGTCAAGTTCCCCAGGCAAATCAACTCATGGCACCACAAATGCCAAGTATGAATGCCTTCCCATATCAACAGCCGTATCCACCAGCACCCGCATATGCACCCATTCCAATCCAACCAATCACAGCCACTCCACCTGTTCCTACATTTTTGCAGAACAGTCAATCAACTACA
The DNA here is from genome assembly GCA_028583015.1 of Wollemia nobilis. Classification (NCBI taxonomy): domain Eukaryota; kingdom Viridiplantae; phylum Streptophyta; class Pinopsida; order Araucariales; family Araucariaceae; genus Wollemia; species Wollemia nobilis. Next base: position 9,566,687 of record JAQPPZ010000677.1, on the reverse strand, counting down.
CAGGAAACTAGTCAAGTCAATCCTCAAGCCATAGTTCCTTTTTCGAATCCGATCTCGATTCAAAGTGTCAACCCATACGGGAATCCAATTCCTCAGAACCCGACCCAAATGTGGAATCAAGACCCCATAAATTATGCAAATCCAATGGGGGTTAACAACAATGTGGTTCCATCGAAGGATGTTTTTTCGGAAGTCGAAGAGCTCAAGAAACTAGTGCATAAACTAAGTAATGATAGGGTTCAACAGCAGAAGCATGAGTCCCATGCCCCTCACCTAAATCAACATTTTAACAATAGAGGGAGGCACTGGAACACCAAGCCAAACAATGGGGGAGTTCCTGCTCCCATTGCTAATCAATTAGATGCTTCTACAAGCCCTAGCCAATCCAATTCTCTTTTGAATCTTTCAGATTTGGCATGGGAAAGGGGGTGCGAGGTTACATAACACAAAATAACACAATGAGAGGAATTGTCCTGAGATTGCTAGATACACTCATTGTCTTCAAGCACAAGTTGATGATTTGGAATTGGTATCAAATGAGGATCCATCGTATCAGCAAGATGAAAATATTATGGTGATGGAAATAGTATATCACCAAGAGGGTGAGAGCGAGGAGGAAGAAGACGAAGTTTTGGAACAGGGAGGTGCAAGCTTTTTGAGATTTCAGAAAGGGGACTCATGGGTACCATTTGAGGAGTAAATCTAAAGCCCCTAAAACCTCATCAACACCTCCAAACAATTCTATTCTTCCTCCAGATACAAATGCAAGTAACAACCCTCCCCCTCCACTCAGAAGAGAAATGTCTAATGACGTCCAAAAGACAGTCAAATTCGAAAAACCAAATTATGACGTAGTGGAGGATATGAAGAAGTCCAAATCTAGCCTTTCATTCCTGGACGCAGCTAAATTGCCTGGTCAAAAGGAGGCGTTGATAAAAGCTTTGAACTCACCTGATCCGGTGTGGAAGGAAAAAAGAGTTGAATCCCATCTAATTTTGTGAAAGGAGAGAAGGGATGTCCCGCAATTCTTGTTGACTTTGAGAATTGCGGGTAAGAACTTGCATATCTGTTTGGTGGACATAGGAGCCACGAGCAACCTCATGCCTATGGAGATATGTCAAATGTTGGGTCTACAACCGGTTTCATCCAAGTGCACGGTCTTGCAACTGGACCATTCAGAGGTAAATGTAGTAGGGACCTTATATGATGTCAAGATTCAATTAAATTTTGAACCCAGGGTCCAGCAGGTTGTAGACATTTTGGTGGTTAACATCCCAAGTAGGTATGGAATGTTACTTGCGAGAGACTCGGATGAAAACTCCGAATGGTTATTTTTCAACAGATTGCTCACATATGTGGTCGGCATGGAAGGGCATTGCAAACCAAATCAGAGTGGAAAATGAACTGAGGCTTAAGGATATTATAACGGATTTCAACAAGCCGAATGAGGTTCAGTTTTCTGAGCCAGACCTAGGGGTCTATGCACTTGACGTTGAGAAAGCTGCTGACGAGCTTAAATAAGAAATGTGTCATGGTGGTTCTTCTGAGGAAAAGGATTACACGTGGTTTCTCAAGTTTGATGGATCAAAGTCTAGACAGGGAGCAGGAGCTGGAGTCGAGCTCACCTGGTCCAGGGAGGTAAACCATTATTGGCTGCCTACAGACTGCAATTTCCTTGCACAAACAATGTGGCAGAATACGAAGCATTGATCTATGGTTTACATCTAGCATTGAGCAAACATGTTAAATGCTTGAAGTTTTTGGGAGATTCTAAGTTGGTTGTCAAGCAAATCAAAGGACAGTATACATGCCACGACAAAATACTGAGCCTTTATAGGACTAGGGTTATGGACCTCATGGAGGAGTTTGATGCATTCAACATAGCCCTTATTTCTAGGAGAGGAAATCGAATAGCAGACTCTCTTGCAGTCATCGCGGGCATGTTAAACCCGGTGGATATAAAAATATGTAAGAAGTTTTCCATTGAGCTGGTTCCTTGTCCATAAATACCTGATAATGTAAAGAATTTCTAGGTTTTTGAAAGTGACAGGCACATCTTCAAGTTTGTCACAAACTCGGGTATTTTTGAAAATCAGGTGATTGATGAGGAACAAAGGTGGCGAGGATGAAACGAGAAGAAAGTGAAACTACGTATCAATCCAACAAAATTCCTAAAGACGTGGTTTCATTAGAAAAGATGTTCGACATGGAATGCAAGAACAAGAAAAGAAAAAGAGTCCCACTCCCCAAAGATGCATGCGATTCAATTAATCTAGGGAGTGCAGACAATCCAAAGGAGGTGTACATAGCAAATGCATGTACAGAGGAAGAAAGGAGCAATATAATACAGGCATTGAAACATTACATAGATTGTATTGCTTGGAACTACAATGAGCTGAAGACTTACAACCGGAACATTATCACACATACCATCCCTTTGAAGCCAGACTCCAAGCCTTTTAGGCAAAGGCAGCGAGTTGTTAACCCGCTATTGGAGCCTTTGATCGAAAAGGAGGTTAAAATATTATTGGAAGCGAAAATCATTTTTCCTGTCAGGCACTCAACTTGGGTGGCCAACCTCGTTCTAGTAAGAAAAAAGAGTGGAGAGATTAGGCTGTGCATAGATTTTCGAAATCTTAATAAAGCCTCTTAAAAAGATAATTATCCATTACCATCAATCGATGAAATTCTGCAAATGGTAAATGGATCTGAAATGATGTCCTTTCTCGATGGATATTCTAGGTACAACCAGATTCTTATACATCCAGATGACAGGATGAAAACAACCTTCACTACCAAGTGGGGAACATTTACATATAAGAGAATGTCGTTCGGACTGTTAAATGCTGGTGCAACTTTTCAACGCCATGGATTACACATTCAAATGGCTAATAGGCAAATGCATCATCGTGTATGTGGATTATATCCCAGTTTTCTCGAAGAAGAGAGAGGATCATGTTAAATATTTGAAGAAAGTGCTTCAAAGATGCAGAGAACATGGAATTTCCTTAAATCCCAAAAAGTGCATTTTCGGAGTGACAGAAGGGAAATTGTTGGGTCACATCATTTCAAAAGATGGCATATCCATCGACCCAGAAAGGATACAAGCTATCCAAAACCTACCTCTCCCGAGTAGTAAAAAAGAACTGAGATCTTTCTTTGGGCAAGTCAATTTTGTGAGGAAGTTTATCTCTACCTTTACTGAGATAGCCAAACCTCTAAACCAGATGCTCAAGAAAGATGTGGATGTAAAATGGAACGAGGAAAGTAGGGTGGCTTTCTAGAATATCAAAGATGCCATTTCCAGAGCCCCTGTCCTTATAAGCCCAGACTACTCCAAGCCTTTTTATATTTATGCTTTTGCATCAGAACACTCCTTTGCAAGTGTCTTAACCCAAAAAGGTGAGGATAGTGCCGAAAAACCCATTGCATTTTTAAGTGCCCCTCTGAAAGACGCTCAATTAAGGTATTCAATCCTTGATAAGCAAATGTACGCACTTTTCAAAACTGTAAAAAAATTTAGGCACTACATCGTACATAGCAGAGTTATTGCCATCGTGCCCGATTTTGCTGTCAAGACCATGTTTTTACAGAATGAACTAGGTGAGAAGAGAGGAAAATGGATTTCAACCATCCAAGAATTTTATCTCGAAATCCAACCAATGAAACTAGTTCGAGGACAAGGACTGGCGAAGGCGATCGTAGAAAATAATCCACAAATAACAGGTCAATGCTCAAATACATAATACATGGCTAAGGATGACTGGTATGTTGATATTGTGCAATTTTTATTGACTGGTAAGTGTCCTTCTAATCTGAATTCAACACAGAGAAGAGCCTTAAGGCTTAAATCTGTCAATTATCTGATAAAATCTGGTGTGCTTTACGGGAAGAATCATGAAGGTATCTACCCGAGGTGCTTGAACAAAGAAGAAGCTGCCGGGGTGTTGCAGGGAATTTCACGGGAAACATGGAGCTGGTCATGGTGCAGCCAATGCTACAGCACATCAAATCTTGAGAGCAGGATACTACGGCCGCATATTTTCAAGGATGCGCATACCCATGTACGATCTTGTCATATCTGTCAAGTGGCTGCAAATAGAGAGAGAAATGCAGCCATGCCATTTCAACCTGTAGTTGAAATGAGACCATTTGCACAGTGGGGACTATATTTCATCGGGGTTATTAACCCAAATTCTTTTGATTCTCATAAATTCATTTTGACAGCTACAGACTACTATACAATGTGGACAAAAGCGATTCCTACTAAACATGCCACCACAGACGTTGTGATTAAATTCCTTGAGGATCAAACTATAACAAGATATGGAATGCCCGATTCTATTGTCAGTGACAATGGTAAAGCTTTTATTTCTACACAATTTGCAGATTGGGAATATGATAACAAAGTGAGCTTAAAGTTTGCATCCAATTACTATCCTCAAGGAAATGGGTTGGCCGAGTCTTCAAATAAGAATTTGTTGAATACTATTAAGAAGTTCCTTGGAAAAGAACCCTCGGGATTGGCATGACCAATTAAAGTTTGCCCTTTGGGCGATAGGACCAGAGTGAAAGAATCCATAGGGAATACTCCTTATCATTTGGTCTATGGGCAAGACCCTATATTTCCAGAAAATTTGAAGTTACAGACCTTACATTTCATACAAGAGTACTTGGGGATAGATGATCAAGTTGAAGCCAGATTAAGCCAGTTGTTGCACCTTGATGAAAAGAGAGAAGAGGCCATGAACCACATGAATAAACACCGAGCAGTTATCAAGAGATGGTTTGACAGAAGGGCCAAAGTTAAATCATTCAGAATTTCAGATTTGGTATTACTATGGGACAAAAGACATGAGGAAAAAGGGAATCATCAAAAGTTTTATTGTCTTTGGTTAGGCCCATATCATATTTTAGAGATTCTTGGGAAGAATACCTTCAGGCTAAAAACCTTAGAAGGGGAAGATTTCATGCTACCGGTTAATGGGCAAATTTTAAAGCATTATTTTAGCCCTTAGGTTGTGAGACTTTGATATTATTCTTTTGGTTTTGGTGGGGATTTTCAGATTTTGTTTTTATTGTTTAGGATTGTTAGTCTAGCTAGGATTTTGGTTATGGATTTGATTTCAATTGACATGTGTGTTAACTTTGATAAAAAAATAATAAAAAATAAATAAATAAATAAATAAAGAATAAAAATTGAGATGTCAACTTATGCTTAAGGTTAGGAGAGTATGAAATATTGGAATTATCTTGTAAAAGCTCCACAAGTAACATAAAACATTTTAAGTTATATTGTTTGATTTTGTGATGCATGAAAGAATCAGTTTTGCATGACAATTCATTCCATTTGTAATTCAAGAAATAATGCATTCATGTTCCATCTCACCTTACATACATCTCATCTTAGTTACATATGCATCTTAGGTACAAGCCATTAAAGTATGTCAAATCCTCTTAGGGTTGTGTTATAACATATATGTAAGTAAGTCCTAAGGTTGGAAACTGAGTCTTGAGTTATCTAGAACCAAGCACGCCTCCTACATTAAAAAGGATCTTGAGCAAAATGATCAAAACCTAAATTGGAAGGAAAGGTTGGGCGAAAGAAGTATTTCATGTCTATCCTATTTATGCAGCATGATCCTTAAAACAGTGGTTTTGACCACTTCCATAGAGCTTAAAGCCTAAAATCCGAGTAGTAAGGATAGGGTTAAATCCTCATCAAACTTAGGTTGAGGATCCAATTCCCCAAAGCTTTGATTTGACCCACATGGAGTAGTAAGGATAGGGTATAAATTCTCATCTCGGTTGGTTGCGAATCTGATTCCCCAAAGCTCTTATGTCTCATTTCATAATCAGTCTTGGATTGTAAGGATCGTACTATTTGTCCTCTATAAAGGATGAGTAGTCATCCCCAAGGTCTAAGCAACAAAATTAATGTTTTCATCTAAAATTTGGATTGCAAGGATTGTACTACATGTCCCTAGCCAGGATGGGTAGTCATCCCCAAGGTCCAAGAAGTAAAAGAAAAAAATTTTCCCATCTCATATTTATTTTGGATTGTAAGGATTGTACTATTTGTCCTCTGCAAGGGATGGGTAGTCATCCCCAAGGTCCAAAGAAATGGAGATAAGTTTTGGATTGTAGGGTTAGATATGCCCATGCATGGCATCATGTCTTGCCTAAAAAACAAGACCACTGATTGTCTAGAGGGTTAGACTAGCATGACCATTTCTTCCATAATTGGTTTAATTATTTTGCTTAAAGTGAGGTAATGAACTCTAAATCAGAATAGTAAGGATAGGGTTAAACTCTCATCTCGGTTGGTTGGGAGTCTGATTCCCCAAAGTTCTGATTTCACATTCACTTGCACATGGGTTATAGATGGTAGAGACTCGTAACCAACTTTGGGATACAATAAGGTAATGAATTAGTGGATCTTAAGAGGGTTTGGAAATCTTGAATGCTTGTACATAATAATAGAAGAAGGACCATGCCTTTTATGGAAGCAAAATCTCCTTGCACATTCATTAGGGTACATAAATCATTCACCATCCCACATATGCATTCATGCAAAACTGATAATGGAATGTTGATCAATTTCAAACAATAGGGAATGAAAACACATTGCACACACTGAGCTAATACTTGATGATTCTGATGATTCATGTACTTCTGATCTTTGGGCATTTGTTATTTTGCTTATGTGCTAACATATGATTGCGAGTTTGTGATATGTTTCAGGTTGGGTTCTTACTAAAATGCTCAAGAGCATTTGACAGCAGAGTCGCCATTTGTTGTGATTGATCCACAACACACCCCAAAATTGGGGACCCACCTTTTTGCAGGCTTGCAGAGAAGAATCTCGGTGACCCAGATGCTAAAATTGAAGAAAAGAGAAAAAAATGCCTAAGTGTTGAAAGTGTCGCGAAATCGTGACATGTCGCGAAATCGCAACATGTCGTGCCATCACTGTTGGAACAGGAAAGTTGTCATGAAATCGCGACATGTAGCTCCATCGCTGCCAAGGAGGAGAGAAAAGAAAAATTGAAAGTTGTCGCGAAATCGCGACATGCCGTTGAGAAGAAAAGAAATGGTGTCGCGAAATCGCGACATGCCGTTGGAAAAGAATGAAAATGGTCACGATTTCGCGACGTGTTTTTTCGAAGTGTACGGATGATGAAAAGTGTCACGATTTCACGACGTGTTTTGGCAAAGTGTACGGAAGCGGAAAAACGTCACGATATCGCGATAGGAAACAGCGAAAGGACTCGAAGCGGAAAGACGTCGCGATTTCGCGATCGATTGCAGCAAAGGTGTACGGAATAGGAAATGGTAGCGAAATAGTGACATGTTTCGTGGATATGGCCCAAAGGAGAAGGTGGTCACGATTTCACGACGTGTTTTAGCAAATTGTACGGCACAAGGGAGATGTCGCAAAATCGTGACAAAAATGAAGACCATGCCTGAAGCAGAGAAGCGGTAGCGAAATCACGACAAGTTTTGCCAAGGCGTACGAAACAGAAAAATGGTCACGATTTCATGACGTGTTTTGGGGAGGCGTACAGAAAGAGAAAGTGATAGCGATATCACGATAGTTTGCGACAAGCAAGTTTGGGGGCAAAAGCCGTAGCGATATCGCGACGGTTTGTTGAAAGAAGGCAAGAGAGTGATAATGGTCGCGATTTCACGACGTAAAGTTGCCAAAGAGGTCCGAAAGAAAATGGTAGCGATTTCGCTACAACTTTGTGAGAAGGAAGCCCGACGGAGAGATGGTAGCGATTTCGCTACAGTTTTGTGAGAAAGATGTCCGAAAGAAAATGGTAGCGATTTCGCTACAGCTTTGTGAGAAGGAAGCCCGACGGAGAGATGGTAGCGATTTTGCTATAGTTTTGTGAGGAGGTTCGAAGGAGAAATGGTAGTGATCTCACTACAGTTTGTGGAAAGAAGGCTCAAAAGCAAAAACGGTCATGATATCGCGACAAGATGCTGTCAAGGACGTACGGCCGGGAAGAGTGTAGCGATATCGTGACATGTTGCGATTTCGCGACATGTCGCATTTTTGCGGCCAAGAAGGTGAACAGGTGGCATGCAATTTTTGTCAAGATTTTCACAGAGTGGCGTTACAGAAGGCGCAGAGAGCGTGTGACACATGGCATGCAGGTGTCAAGTCTGCAGAAGCGTTACATGCAACGAAGGATCTTAGGTGTTTTGGCATTAAACATGGAATAAAGACAAGGAAAAGGTGGGAATTTGAAAGGTCACATACAGGAAGGTGAAGCGAAGCGACCAGGGAGAATCGAAGAGCCATGCTAGATAGGATAAATCCAAAAGCACAGATTTAAGGAGAGGGTGGGAAATTTTCGATTGCAGAGTTGCAGAGACAAGAGCTTCGTGCTATTCTGGGCCTGCACTTGGGCAATTTCCTTCTTTTGTTCTAGAATATTTATGCCTGGAACATTCTTTGAATGTAATTGACATATCATTTAATACAAAATACAGAGAGTTGGCATCTAATTGATGAGAAATGAGTCATTTTTTGTATGCATGATTTAATGTTATATCATTCATTTCAGATTTATAAGGCTTTTAGGTGAAGTTTAATGCAAGTGCTCTTGGTTGCTTCATGCGAATGCCTGAATCTGGAATTACAGTAGAAACCTTAGAAGCCCGCACCTAGCTTATTTGGATTGTGCGAGTTTCTAGGTTCATTAGGTTAGGTTGCATGCAGAAAACCTCATTATCTTCGATTTCATCGAATTGATGGTAGCATTCTGACTGTAGCTTAGTTTCTCTTTCATTTACTTTTCTTTATTGTTCAAACCCTTGTTTTATTTTCTATAGTTTAATTACTGTATCCAAATAAATAACTGAAAATCCATCAAAATCCAAGATTAAAGTACAATTATTCACTTTGAGTCCACTGTAAATTCAAATTGTATAAACCCCAGTGCCCCTTGTTAACCTCCACTTGCAAACCCTAAGGTATTCCTAGCATTTCACTTGAATAACATCATTGGTAGACAAAGAATCAACATAACAGGAACCTTGGAGAAGTTACCTTCTTTGCAAGCAGAGGATTTTAGGACTCAGATCCTACCGGAGAGTGTGCTTTCACAATTGGGTGAAAACACCACTCAACAACCTGTAACTGTCGTACTACTTCAGTTAACTGTCACATATCTTATTTTGGTTGGGTTCTCTTCTTAGCTCGCGCCAAAACGACCTATCGCAAAATCGTGACACTTCTGCCTCTTTGTCTTCTTCTCGGCTTGTACCCACAAAAACACATGTCATGATATCACGACACTTTCGCCTCCATACTCTTCCTCTTTACTTTTGTCACAATATCACGACACTTCTGCCTTCTTACTTTCTCTCTCCTCCTTTAGTCGCAAAAATGTGACATGTCGCGATATCGCGACACTTTTCCTTTTTTGCCTTCCTCCTCTTTTCAAGTCGTGAAAATGCGACATGTTGCGATATCGTGACACTTTTCTTTCTCTGCCTTCCCCTTCGCTTTGGACCACAAAAATGCTACATGTCATGATATCATGACACTTTTTCCTCCTTGCATTTTCTCTTCGCTTCGGACCGTGAAAATGCAACATGTCGCGATATCGTGACACTTTTTCTTCCTTGCATTTTCTCTTCGCTTCGGACCGCGAAAATGCAACATGTCATGATATCGTGACACTTTTTCTTTGCTTTGGATGGCGAAAATGCAACATGTCGTGATATCATGACACTTTTTCTTCCTTGCATTTTCTCTTCACTTCAGACCACGAAAATGCAACATGTCGTGATATCGCGACACTTTTTCTCTCGAACTCTCTCTCTTGCAATATGTCGCGAAATCGTGACACTTTTTCTTTCATACAATATCTCTTGCAATATGTCACGAAATTGTGACACTTTTTCTTTCGGACTCTCTCTCTTGCAATATGTCACAAAATCGTGACACTTTTTCTTCCGTACAATCTCTCTTGCAATATGTCACAAAATCATGACACTTTTTCTTTCGGACTCTCTCTCTTGCAATATGTCGCAAAATCGTGACACTTTTTCTTTTGTACAATCTCTCTTGCAATATGTCGTGAAATCGTGACACTTTTTCTTTCGGACTCTCTCTCTTGCAATATGTCGCGAAATCATGACACTTTTTCTTCCGTACAATCTCTCTTGCAATATGTCGTGAAATCGTGACACTTTTTCTACTTGTCTTTTTCTCTTCCAACATGTCACGAAATCGTGACACTTTTTCTTCCATACTATCTCTCTTGCAATATGTCACAAAATCATGACACTTTTTCTACTTGCCTTTTTCTCTTCCAACATGTCGTGAAATCACGATAGTTTTTCTTGCTTGCGCTTTCTCTTCGAACATGTCATGAAATTGTGATAGTTTTTCTTGCTTGCGCTTTCTCTTTGAACATGTCACGAAATCATGATAGTTTTTCTTTCTTCTCAACATGTCACGATATCGCAATAGTTTTCTTCCTTGCTCAACATGTCATGATATCGCGATAGTTTTCTTCCTTGCTCAACATGTTGCGATATCGCAACAGTTTTCTTCCTTGCTCAACATGTCGCGATATCACGACAGTTTTCTTCCTTGTGATTTTTAGCATATGGGCCACTTCGATCTTTTGGATAATCACTGTACATACTCTAAATAGCCTCTTAACTCATGTCCACTGCATTAACCGATCTGTCTGACTGTGTTGATAATAATGACAATACTGTTGCTGAACCTTGCTCAACAATCTCCCCCTTTGGAATTGTTGGAAACACACTTGCAATTTCTTGTAATTATTCTCCCCCTTTGACAATAATACCAAAGGGCTACTACAAACTCCCCCTGAGTCCATGCACAACATTCTCAGGCACAAATTATTACAGTTAGCAAAAATTACAAACATGAGCAAAAAGATAATCAAATATATAAATGCTCCCCCTGAGAATGTGGTCTTGATAGCTAGTTAGTACTTGGGAAACGTGACCACTCCCAATTTATTGCGAAGGTACTCAAAGAATTTCTTGGGTAACTGTTTGAAGATATCCACTTACTTGCTCTATTGTTGGAATAAAATCCAACTTAACCTCACCTTCCACAACTTTCTCCTACATGCAGCATGCTATCACTGCAATATATTCTCCCTCTGCTATGAATAACGAGACTGACTCTTGTTACTTACTATTCCACGTGACCAACCTGTCTCCAAGATAGAGTGCACCTCTATTGGTACTCTTTCTGTCATCTACACATCCTTGCTCAACTTGCAACTTGTCATCATGGGAGTGCTAATTGGCTTACACTCCTCCATTGTGAACTTTTTAGCATCTCTTTCACTAAACCAAAATATCAGAACTGTTATAATCCACAACTTTGAACAATGGCAGTAAGAACCATCAAAAGTATAACACTAATATATAGCAATACTACCAATGGTGACAACTCTCAATTTAATCACCACCCTTCACGGCACCTCCACAAACAACTACATGAAATGAAACACATTTTGACAACTATACGACAACTCCCCCTGCCTACTTGCCTTTCATCCTCAGATAACCAAACAAACACATAGGAGCAAAAATAACCTTTAAGATTGCTCCCCCTGAGGGTGTGCTACCTGGAGTTTCTTAGTGCAATAGAGGAGTAATCTCCTTCAGTCCAAGGAGACACGATTTCCTCTCTTCTTTCTTTCTCCAATATTTATTGAACATGGGCTTGAGTTTTTCAACTGCATCCCTGTTTTGAACCTTTTCGTGAACTTGAACATTTCTCTTGGGTGGTTGTCTCTTATGCATTGATGGATGATTATTTTTCTTTCTTTGATGCACATGATTTCTTCCCTGTTTGTGTTGCATTCTTTATGTCTGATGAAATCTACTGTCTTGCCTTAGATTAGATACAAAAGTTCTTGGACAAAACCTTGCTATGTGCCCATGACCATTACATTTAAAACATTACACATGGTGTTCAACAGATGTATTTCTACCAACAAAACTCTTTGATCTATTATTCAATCCACAATACATTGCCTTGGGACCATAATGGTTGCATCTAAAACAATAGCCATTCCAAGCATTATTATGAATAAAGTGAGAGTGATAGAACCTTTTTTGTTGTGGTTGCTTTACTGTAGATCTCCTTTTAGATTTTCTTCCTTTTGAAGTTTCAGCTTCAAAATTTTCTTGCTTTGATCCTTCAGTAGTGGACTTCTTCTTCTATGTAGATTTAGAAGATGAAGGTTGTTCAGCTTCATATCCAAGACCAAGCTTACATAAGGGGCTTCTTTGATGCCTTATCATTTTATCTAGCAACTCTGTGCTCTTCTCAAATTTGAGAATTGTATTGGCCTCTTCTAGTTTTTTCCTCAATAAAACAATCTCCTCTTCTTTTTTGCCACAAACATCGCTTTTATCATCCAGGTGTGACTTCAAGGCTTCTTCTATTTTCTTGGCTTTATGAATTTGCAAGAAGAGATCTTCAATATTATCCCCATATTCTTCCAACTTCTTGGACAGTATTTTGTTCTTTTTCCTTTCTATACCCAACTCTTCAAATGCAACGATCAACTCACCTTCTAGATATACTTCAGCCTCAGCCTCAAGTTTTTTATTACATTCCTGTTTTTCTTCTATTTTTTCTTCTTCGAATGCCATGAAAAGAGCTTCATCTATTTCTTCTTCAGAATCCTCACCAAAGCTATCTTCTGATGAACTGACATTCTTGGAGATGAAACTTTTCTTCCTGAAGTTGTCGTTTTTGAATTTTGGTTTTTTCCTCCAGTCACTTCTTTCTTTTTGCGATCCTTCATCACTTTCGTCCTTCTCATTAAGTGGAAATTTAGCTGCAACATGCCCAATGCCTCCACAGTTGAAACACTTAAATGGTAGCTTTCCTCTGTATTTTCCTTTTCTCCTTATTAGTTTTCGAACAAAGTTTGCTTCTGTTTCATCTGATGTCTCTTCTTCCTCGGATTCTTGTTTTACTTTAATATGTTTATGTGCTTTAAAAGCACCTTCTCTATTTGTGGGTTTAGTTTTTCCTATTCTCATCTCATATGCAGTCAAAGAACCATGCATCTCATCCATACTAAAAGTATTTAGATCTTTAGCTTCTTCTATTGCTAAAACTTTAGAATCAAATCTTTTGGGAAGAGATCTTAGTACCTTTTTCACGACGATAGCATCTTCCATTTTCTCGCCAAGTCCTCTAATCACATTAATGATTCCATTAACTCTTAGCATGTATGCCTCTATGTTCTCATCGTCATTCATCTTTAATGCTTCGAATTGAGCTCGATGCGTTTGTAACTTGGCATCCTTGATCTTATCATCTCCTTCATGAATGCTCCTCAGTTTGTCCCATATTTCTTTTGTCATTTTACAACTCATAATTTTTACTAGTTCATTGTCCATTAATCCGCACATGATAGCATTCTTTGCTTTTGAGTTATTCTCAAACAATTTCTTACCGGTAGCATCGGTTGGAGAAGTGGTGGGTATTGTGTATCCACTATCTACCGAATCCCAAATGTCGTATCCCAAAGCACAAATATATGTCTGCATCTTGAGTCTCCAAAATGCATAATTAGTTTCGTCTAACAATGGTGCTTTGTTTGATGAGAAGCCTTCACCACCTACCGTTGTCTCAGTTCCAAGATCAACCCTAGCTGATTTAGCCTGATAAGGGAAACTGGCTCTGATACCAATTATTAGTCTCACAATGACACTAAGAGGGGGGGTGAATCAGTGTAGCTCTTAAAAACTTAAATCTTCAATTCTTAATGCCTAAACAATGAAAGCTTAAAAATCAATAAAGCAAATATACCAAAAGAGCATCACACAACACAAGATGTACCGAGGTTCACTAGTTTTGGTTACTCCTCAAAATTGACTATTTGGACTCCCATCCAAATCTAGCCTTTGCAAAATACCAATTTTATAATCAATTTACCAGCACCCACTGGAAGGAGTACCAACCCCTGATTTATCTACAACAATAGAAAGGAGCACCAACCCCTGATTTATTTACACCAACAGAAAGGAGCACCAACCCCTGATTTATCTACACCAACAGAAAGGAGCACCAACCCTTGATTTACCAGCACCAACTAGAAGGAGCACCAACCCCTGATGCCAAGCACCAACTTGGACTTCTATTTTAAAACTAGAAGTTTGACATAAAGATGCCTTCACTTTTACAAGACCCTGACTGGTCTATTGCTTTCTCAACATCGTCCACTCTTCAACAACACACACCCTGCTCGCTCGCCTCTTTCTCTCTTCGCAAGATTAAATCCACCTCACTTTAATCCTAAGCGCTTTCACTCTTTTTCAGTGGCCCTTTAATTCTCCACATAGACCTCCTTTTATAACAAAGTTCTAACTCTATTTTTAACTTCCATAGTTTCTCATGCAACCTGTAATTGGCCCTGTAACTATCGTTCTAACTTCAGTTCACCGTTCTTATTTTAGTTGCATGATTTTTCTCTATAATCGCACTCGTAATCGTTGTATCGACTTCGCTTCACTCGTTCTTATTTTAGCTGCATGATTTTTCTCTGTAACTACACCTGTAACTGTTGTACTACTTTAGTTAACTATAACATATCTTATTTCAGCTAGGTTCTCTTCTTAGCTCATGCCAAAATTACCTATTGCAAAATCGTGACACTTCTGCCTCTTTGTCCTCTTCTCGGCTTGTACCCATGAAAACACAACATGTCATGATATCGTGACACTTTCGCCTCCATACTCTTCCTCTTTACTTTTGTTGTGATATCGTGACACTTCTGCCTTCTTACTTTCTCTCTCCTCCTTTAGTCGTGAAAATGTGACATGTCGCGATATCGTGACACTTTTCCTTTTCTACCTTCCTACTCTTTTCAAGTCGTGAAAATACGACATGTCGTGATATCGTGACACTTTTCTTTCTTTGCCTTCCTCTTCGCTTTGGACCATGAAAATGCTACATGTCGCGATATCGCGACACTTTTTCCTCCTTGCATTTTCTCTTCGCTTCGGACCGCGAAAATGCAACATGTCGCGATATCGCGACACTTTTTCTTCCTTGCATTTTCTCTTCGCTTCAAACACGAAAATGCAACATGTCGCGATATCGCGACACTTTTTCTTCCTTGCATTTTCTCTTCGCTTCGGACCACGAAAATGCAACATGTCGCGATATCGCGACACTTTTTCTCTCGGAATCTCTCTCTTGCAATATGTCACGAAATCGCGACACTTTTTCTTTCGTACAATCTCTCTTGTAATATGTCACGAAATCGCGACACTTTTTCTTTTAGACTCTCTCTCTTACAATATGTCACGAAATCGCGACACTTTTTCTTTCGTATAATCTCTCTTGCAATATGTCATGAAATCGTGACACTTTTTCTTTCGGACTCTCTCTCTTACAATATGTCACGAAATTGCGACACTTTTTCTTCCGTACAATCTCTCTTGCAATATGTCGTGAAATCATGACACTTTTTCTTTCGGACTCTCTCTCTTGCAATATGTCATGAAATTGTGACACTTTTTCTTTCGTACAATCTCTCTTGCAATATGTCGTGAAATCGTGACACTTTTTCTACTTGCCTTTTTCTCTTCCAACATGTCGTGAAATCGTGACACTTTTTCTTCCGTACTATCTCTCTTGCAATATGTCACAAAATCATGACACTTTTTCTACTTGCCTTTTTCTCTTCCAACATGTCATGAAATCGTGATAGTTTTTCTTGCTTGCGCTTTCTCTTCGAACATGTCACGAAATCGTGACAGTTTTTCTTGCTTGCACTTTCTCTTCGAACATGTTGTAAAATCATGATAGTTTTTATTTCTTCTCAACATGTCACAATATCGTGATAGTTTTCTTCCTTGCTCAACATGTTGTGATATCGCGACAGTTTTCTTCCTTGCTCAACATGTCGCGATATCGCGACAGTTTTCTTCTTTGCTCAACATGTCGCGATATCGCGACAGTTTTCTTCCTTGTGATTTTCTTTTGATTTTTATCATATGGTCCACTTCGATCTTTTGGATAATCACTTTACATACTCTGAAGAACCTCTTAACTCCTATCCACTGCATCAACTGATCTGTCTGACTGTGTTGACAACAATGACAATATTGTTGCTGCACCTTGCTTAACAGAAATCACTGACACACCTGTTGCCTCCTTTGAGATCCCTCTACCAGCTAGCATGAGAGAGGCTACTATAGATACTAGCAAAGGCATCATCCGAGCATCTGTTGCACCCATCCAGATGATGAAATCACAAGTGGCTACTCAAGCACAGGTGGCCAAAGTAGTGGAAAAGGAAATTGAAGGATGGAAAGCCAAGGCTACCGAAGTTGAGCCGTTACAACTCAAAGTCAAGCAGCTTTAGGAAGAAGTTGATAAACTAAAAATGCCCGCTCCTTCCACTGCACAGACTAGTGTCCAACTCGGGTCAGCAGATGAGCTCAAACAAGAGATGAAGGAGAAGATCCAAGCCAAAATGGGGGATTTGGAGTCCATTCTGATGGATATATATGTTGTGAGATGCACAAGTAGGTCTCATTCAGAACAACTTACAACAAGGGAGGCAGAGAATAGATAAAATTATGCCAATCTATAGGAGGTTTTAGGAGGACTACATGCCCATTTTTGGGCTAACAACCGCTCTGTCAGATGACTCCCTATGCTTCTTTGTGGAAGAATACATCAAGGTCTCCCTATTTTTACAAAATGAGCAAAATTGGCACCAGTGGAGTCAAGAGGTAGCAGAATCTGAGTATGAGGCCAATGATGAGTTGGTCGATTGTAGCCTCTCCATTGAGGACTTTGGACGAGCCCCAGTTATCAAAGATTTTGTTTTTCAAAAAATTCAAGATTTTGATTTAGAGTCTAGTGACAGGCTATCTAAATGCTTCACGGCTTTGGTGGAGATGGTAGACCGCCTGTGCAAATTTACCAATAATAATGTGCAGTGGGCTAAGGATCGGATAGTTGAGGCCACGCAAGATTTGAACCTACTCCTCTTCTCCTTGACCTTTCACGATGAGGCTTGGGAATTCATTGACCAAGCCATTCAAAATCATAGGGTGGGAGTAGGGCCCACCGCTGCCACAACACATGCACCAGGAGGGCCACAACCACCAACACAAGGCAGTACCGATGGAGATGCGCAGCCTCCACCTGCATAGAAAGAATGTGGGATACGTGTCCTTTTTTGAGTGCATCCCAGGTTTGGGTACAACAAGATTCTTACAACATGATGGGCGGTTACAATGGTCAGGGAGTCCGCACTATAAGAAGAAGAACCTGTAGCAACAAATTTTTTATCGAACCTCTGAGAGAGAAAAGCCAGGTATTAAGCTTTGTCTATTGTTTGAGTCATATTTTCCCTTGTATCTCCTGTGTGTGTGTCTTATCACCCTTTCTCTTGTCATTTACCAGGGATTTTCAAGGTGCGCCGTTCACTATGATTATTTCTTATGGAACGCGTCGGAGTTGAGGACTCTTACATCACTGCAATCAGGATGGAGAGGAGATACCCCTTGTTCTGAATATTCAAACTAGGGGTTTATTGTAATCAAATGGCATATGAGGATCAAGCACTCTGTTGATCTGTTCTATGCACATATTTTATTAATGAAAATCTCAACTCTTCCCTTGGCATCTTTTGTGTGATTGTCTCGTGTTAGCTTGTTTATGTATTACTACAATCAGAATCCATAAATAATGCCTTCCCTCGCTAGTTTAATTATTTTATTTACATTACATCATTTGAATGGAGTAAAATGAACTAGTTCTTCTTTCTGTTATCTTTCTAAAGTCATTTATCAAATTGCTATGACTCTATAATGGATAAGGCACCGGTCTAGGTTTTATAGGTTTTAATATTGATAGGTTCGGTCACTAAAAATATCAAAAGAACAAAACAACATTTTGTCTAGCATAGTGGGTGTGTGCATTGTGAAGCATTAGTAAAAAGGCCCACTGCTTGGGGTTTCCTTACCCAACCTGGTCGGTTTAGAGCTATCAAAGGTAGTCTATTCCTAGGTTAATGAGGTGGATCTACCAGAATCCATAGTGTTGGTTGTGATTTTAAGAGTTTTCCATGATGTGACAAATATCTTAAGGGTAAGCAAAAAAACTCCACAATAGTTTTTGGCATCGTTGTCGGGGAGGGCCTTTTTAATTTCTTTTTGTCATATTACTCCCCTTTGCGACATATATTTTTATTTCCCTGTGAGGTTATAAGTTTTTGGGCTGAGCAATATTAGCCGGAGAGAGTGTTCCACTATTGCACCTAGTGCTGGCGACTCTAAAATCAAGGAAGTTGATCTGGCGGCCACAAGACAAAGCAACGAGGAGCTCTACCCCAAACTACCGGACCCATAGGTACTTTTTCAAATAAGTAAAAAGCAAAAGCACTCTTTGATTTATGTTCCTTCAAGTAGTCAGAGTAGTAACAATCCCCCTCATATTCCTCAAAATCCCTAAAATAGTACTTCCCCTATCATATCTACTATCCCGAGGGGCCCAGTTCCACCAATGGCCAACCCACCTTTGAATAAATAGAATTTTAATAGGTATAGGAGATTTATATTACCTCAAGCTTTAAACCCTTTGCCTCCTAAGGCTCATAAATACCTGCCTAAGTTCCTAGGGGACAATACCGTGATGGGGGAGGATCACATGAAAGATTTCTTATACGCCATGGACAACCTGGAGGTAGAACACGAAGACGTTGTCCTCCAGTTATTTTTATAGACCCTAGAGAAATATGCTAGGGAATGGTTTAATAGCCTCCAAGCTGATACCATTGGGACCTTCCATGAACTGGAAGAGGCCTTCCTAAGAAAGTATGGAGAGAAGAAAAATGAACAGTCCCTGTTGACTGAACTGGCCACTATGAAGAAGAAGGAGAATGAGACAGTGGATGATTTCAATAGGTGATTCACTAAATTGAGAAATTGAATCCCCGCTGCCCTTAGACCCAATGACAATCAGTCTATCTATTTTTATAAGAATGCCTTCCTGAGAGATTTCAACTACGAGCTGAGACAACAACCCACACTTACCATTGATGCCTGTATGGAAAGGGCCATCATGATAGAAAGAGATATGATAGACAGTGGGAAAATGAAGTCCACCTCCATGGACCCCAGTCCTAGCCAGCCAGATAAAAAAACAAGAAGGTGGGATTTGGTATTTTAAAAAAATCAAAAGCAGAATCCATTGAGAAACTATCCTCCCAAGTTACTGAAATGTTTTTGTCAATAAATAATAGACTGTCCAAAATTGAGAGGGACAAAAATGATAGTGGGGAACCCTCTCAGCACCAGGACAACAATAGGCCTCCCTTTAGAAGAAATTTTAACAGAAATTGGAGTAATGAAGGGGCTAGGAATTCAAATAACGGCTGGAAAAGGAAGGAAAACTAGAAATATCCCGATGTCATTCCCAACCCCATGGCCTCTATCAATATAGCCACTGATTTTCCATTCTTCTACCCAGCTTGTGATGCTCCCCATAACCCAACTGATTGTGGTGTCTTCCATGGCCTGCACTCAAAGACTAATGTAGAGGAGGAGTCTAATGAAGAGATCAGAATAAATGCCTGTTGGACATGGGAAGAAACTATTGACAGTCCCCCAATCCCAGAAGCTACAAATTAGTCATTATATCTCGATAACCACCCCACTGCCTTTGCCAATGATGATGTGAAAATTTTGAGAAGACCCCAAAATGACCGGTTCGAGCAAATCAAAAAAGGTAAACTGACTCCCACAGCTGAAGAGGTTGAAACTTTGGAGAGAGTCCATGCCACCCGGTTACGAAATAGGACTGTTCCTGAAAAAGTTGATAAGAAGAATGGGGAAGAGCCTACAAATAAAAGGGGAAATCAAGAGACTAATCCACCTCTTTCCCCTAAAATAACAGAGCCTGTTAATACTACCATAGGGCCCAAAGGGATAGACTTTGACATAGGAATGGAATTGGCAAAACAAAAAATTAACATCACCTTTGGAGAATTAATGACCATCCCAAAATATAGAGAGCAAATATGTAAGGCCTTTGGGCTGGCTGATCAAGGGGACAGTCATGTGTTGGCAGCCTCAGGTTCAAACCCACCAAACAGAACTCCTGCCTCTATCAGGCCATTTTATATCTCTCTCAGGTATACATCTGGATTTGGGGACCGATATGTAATCCACAACTGCATGCTTGACAGTGGGGCGTCTCACAATGTGATGCCCAAGCAAGTGGCTGACCAGTTGGGGTTGATGTGCACCAAATATTCTCCCCCTATTTTTGTCATGGACAATAGGCAAGTCCCATGTGTAGGGATAATTATGGGTCTCCTGGTTTTCTTAGACCAATATCCAAAGAAGGGGATTGTCATGGATGTGGCGGTCATGGATGTAGACCCATTTTTCTCCCTGCTATTATCTAGACATTGGGCAGAGCAGTTGGGAGGATCAATTCAGTTAGATTGGTCATTTGCTACTATTCCCCTCTCTTCCAAAGAACAAGCCACATTAAGAAGAGAACCCTTCAACAAAATATCAATAGAGCTGATGAAGCCTGACAACACCACAGTCAATTTGGTAAGCTCCATAGAAGAGAAAGAGTTGGGAGTTTATTCCATTTGGCACACCCCTTTTCTCAAAGAAGTACCCGATGTTGAAGGGTTGGATCCCTTACTCAAAGCAGTAGCAGATGCTGAATCAGACAGGGTTCTCACCACTGAAATGTGGACTCTAACATTTGATGGTGCTAAGTCACAAACAGGGGCTGGGGTTGGGATCAATTTAACTGATATAAAGGGTAACTACCTGGGAGTACCTTATAGATTAGAATTCCCCTGCACCAACAATGTAGCAGAATATGAGGCCCTGCTTCTCGGTTTGAGAAAGGCAAAAGAACTTGGAATCAACTATCTGACTATGTATGGAGATGCAAAATTAATTATTCAACAGATAAGGGGGAAGTACCAAACTAAACACCCCAGATTAAAATAGTATAAATAGGTTGTCCTAGATGAGATAAACAAATTTATGGCATTCAATATCTCACATATTCCTAGGGAAAAAAATCATGTGGCTAACCTACTAGCTGTAAATGCCTCTAGGGATAGATGATCCTGAAATTGACATTGAATTCATGGACAGATTTCCTACCATTTCAGTTTATCACCCCTCTATCCCAGACAATGTAGTATACCTACAGGTTTTTCAATATGACGCAGATATAAGGGATTTCATGATAGTACAAAATTAGTTTGTAGGGGTAATATGTGATGAACAGGATGAGGAAAGACTGCAGCATGTTATAGGTACTCCCACTGAGGTTATACAACTGAAAACTAATAAAATACCTAGGGGACTAGTGGCCTTGGAATCCTTGTTTGATGATTTTGACAAAGCCCACAGGACTGCACCCAGTGAGTCAAAGGGTGAAGAAGTTAACATAGGGACTGTTGGTGATCCTAAGAGGGTAAGAATTGATAGGTCACTGCCAGCTAAAGAAAATAAGCAGTACATAGAATACTTAAGAAAAAATAGGGATAGTTTTACTTGGGGGTATGATGAATTAAGGACATTCAATACAGAAGTGATGACCCACATTATTCCCTTGAAAGAAGGATCCAAGCCCTTTAGGCAGAAATAGAGAAATTTCAATCCCACACTACACCCTGTGATGCAAAAAGAAGTGCAGAAGTTACTGGATGCTAAGATCATCAAAAAGGTGAGGTTCTCCTCATGGATAGCAAACTTAGTTCCGGTCCGAAAGAAGAATGGAGAGATAATATTGTGTGTAGATTTCTGAAATCTGAATAAAATTTCCCTCAAAGATAATTATCCTCTTCCCAATATGGAGCAGCTATTACAAGCAGTGGTAGGGTCTTCACGAATATCTCTGTTGGATGGTTTCTCAGGGTATAACCAGATCCTAGTAAACCCTGAAGACCACTTTAAAACTACCTTCACCACACCTTGGGGTACTTTCGAGTACCAAAGGATGCCATTTGGGTTGATGAATGCCGAGGCTACTTTCCAAAGAGCCATGGATTTCACCTTTAAGGGGCTAATGTTTAAAATAGTGGTGGTCTATTTAGATGACATTACTGTATTCTCCAAGAACCCTGTAGACCACTTTTCTCACTTGTCCCAAGTATTTCAAAGGTGCAAAGAATATGGGATCTCGTTGAATCCAAAGAAATGCCTGTTTGGAGCCTCTCATGGTAAATTACTAGGGCACGTAGTTTCAAAGGAAGGAGTTAGTATCGATCCTGAAAGAACCAAAGCAATCACACAAATACCACCTCCCAAAAGCCTCAAGGGAGTCAGATCCTTCTTCGGAAAAATAAATTTTGTCAGGAGATTCATTCCTAATTTCGCTGAGATTGCTAAGCCTATTAATGATATGATCAAGAAGGATGTTAAAATCAAATGGGAAGAGGGTAACCTTAAAGCCTTCTAGTAGATTAAGGATGCTATTACTACTGCCCCTGTCTTGACTTGCCCAGACCATTCCAAAAATTTCAATTTGTACTCCTTTGCCTCAGACCACACTATAGCAGTTGTGTTATCCCAGAAGGATGAACAGGCAAATGAACATCCCATAGCATTCATGAGTTTAGGGATGAAAGGGGCTCAGCTAAGATACAAACCAATTGAAAAGTAGGCTTACGCCCTCATACAGGCCTTGGAGCATTTTAAGAGTGTCTTTGGAGCTTGCAAAGTGATTGCCTGTATACCCTATATCACCATCAAGGATATTCTTACCCAGCCCGAGCCCATAGGTAGTTCAACAAGATGGATGATTAAATTACTACAATATGATGTAGAGTTCAAAGTCATAAAAATAATTAAAGGCCAAGGGTTGGTGAAATACATGGCCTGCAAAGAAGAACAGTGGATAGACGATGTTGTCTTAGCTCAAGGAGAGCAGCAAGAACCATAGTTAGAACATGAGAATTCTGAGTGGTACAAAGATATCCTATTCTATCTAAAATAATTATCCTTCTTTCCTAGGAAGACTGCTAGCCGAATAAGAAGCATCAAACAACAGTCTCAGAAGTACCATCTTCAAGGGAGTCGGCTGTACTGGCGGCATCCAAGTGGGGTTCTACTGTTGTGTGTGACTCAAAAGGAGGCTCCCAAGATTATCGAGGAATTTCACAGAGGTTTATGTGGTGGTCACTTTGCTCCTAAAGCAACAACCAACCAAATCATGAGAGCAGGGTATTATTGGCCATCCCTATTCAAAGATGTCTACCAGAAGTCAGGAGCTGTTACAGTTGTCAAGTCTTCACTAGGAAAAAGAACTTACCTGCCATGCCTCTACAGCCAGTCATTGTCGAAACTCCATTTTCTCAATGGGGGGTTGATTTAATTAGGGAGATCAATCCCAATTCATCAGGAGGACATAAATGGATCATCACTACCACTGATTACCTGACCAAGTGGGTAGAAGCAGCCCCCCTCAGAAGATCGACAACAACAACCATCATTAACTTCTTGGAGGAAAATATACTGACCAGATTTGGGGTCCCCAAAAAATTGGTGATAGATAACGCCAAGTATTTTACTTCCTATGAGATGGTGGATTTTTGCAATCAGTATAGCATTGAGCTGGCTCACTCTGCTAATTACTACCCACAGGGCAATGGATTGGCCGAATCTTCAAATAAGAACATCCTTACAAGAATTAAGAGGTCATTAGGAAAGAATAAGAGAGGATGGGATAGTGAACTCAAATATGCTCTATGGGCGGATAGGCTGTCGATAAATAGAGCTATCGACATGTCACTGTACGAGCTGGTATATGGGTAAAAGGTATTGTTGCCACCATAGTTAGAAAAATTAGCCCTCTCTTTGCTACTACACAATCATGAACAACCAGATGAACTACTGAGGAGAATGGACCAATTGGTGAAATTGGAAGAAGACAAGAGGGAGGCTATTACACGAATGATCGATCAAATAGGAAAAATAGTGGAATTGTTCAATAAGAAGGCTCGAGGGTAGACTTTCATCTTGGGTGATGTGGTACTATATTGGGACCCAAAAAATGACAAGCCAGGAGAGAAGGAGAAGTTTGAGCCTAAGTGGTTGGGCCCCTACCAGATTGCAAAAATAGTAGGACAACATACTTACAAGCTGGAAAACATGGAAGGAGAAGAGCTGCCTATACCAGTCAATGGGCAGCATCTGAAGATCTTTGGCCCTAGTATTTAAAAAAAAAAGAGTGTGCATGTGTTAGTCCTACGTCGGTCTACCCAGAGAGTCTGGAGTCCTCAAGTCGACGTCCTTCATCCACCCCCTTGTCCCAGTTAGAGCCGATGTTGACTCCTAAAAGGCTGGCCACCTTTTGGGAGCCAAATTCACATTTGCCCTTGGGGTGCACAAGGTGGTGCACCCCAAATTTTCCTTGTGCGCTCCACTCCAATGGAGCGCACTCAAAGCCACCCAGGTGCACAAGCTATGTATCCCAAGCCAAGTAGTGTACTCCACTCCAATGGAGTGCACTCGAAGCCACCCAGGTGCACAAGCTATGCACCCAAGAATAGTAGTGCATCCACTACCAATGGATCACACTCAAAGCCACTAAGGTACACAAGTTGTGTACCCTAATCCAAGTAGTGCGCTCCACTTATCGGAGTGCAGAGTCCCCTAAGCGGGCACACAAGGCAGTGCACCCACCTCTAGCCTATGCACCCCATTGAAGGATGGGGTGCACAATGTCCTTTAGGGGTGCACAAGGTAGTGCACCCCACCAATAGTCTATGCATTCCATGGGGAGGTGGAGCACATGATAGTCCTTTGGGGTGCACAAGGTCGTGCACCCCATGCACTCCAAGGAAGCGAAGTGCATGCAAGCCCGTGAAGGGTGCACAACTTGTGCACCCTAAAGTTTGATGTGCACTCCACTACAATGGAGCACACTCAATCCCTTTGAGCGCACAAGTAGTGTGCTCCCCCCCTTAGCTGAATGTGCTCCACTCTCAAAGTGGAGCACACAACCTTAGCTGAGGCATGCAAGACTATGCACCCCATCCCGATTCGGCATGCCCCTCCCTTCGGGGTG
Organism: Wollemia nobilis; assembly: GCA_028583015.1. Classification (NCBI taxonomy): domain Eukaryota; kingdom Viridiplantae; phylum Streptophyta; class Pinopsida; order Araucariales; family Araucariaceae; genus Wollemia; species Wollemia nobilis. Next base: position 9,541,582 of record JAQPPZ010000677.1, on the reverse strand, counting down.
CACAAATGTCCAAGTCGGGTACACAAGGTTGTGCACCCACATTTGGGTTATGCGCTCCACTCCCTTGGAGTGCACGAAGGTTGCGTGGGTGCACAACCCTATGCACCCACCTTGAAAGTCATGCGCCCCACTCCCCAAGGGGGCACACATGCTAAAATTAACCTCGACATGCCTCAAGCGAGCACACACCTACCCATGCCCCACCATCACCAATCCTAAGCCACCCCATGTCATGACCATTGTCTGCAGCCGCAATTCATCCACCAATGTGAGGAGGCGACAGTCGACATGGCACGCCCGACCAATCCTGAGAGCTCCTAAAAAGAAAAAGTGCATGCGCCATCTACCACATTTAATGCACCTATTTTAAAAAGAGAAGGTGGCGGTCATTTTTTGCATCACCCATGCATGCAGAGCTACCTATCGACGAGGTCAAACACAGAGTAAAGTGTGGAGAGCATAGAAGAGATATTGCAGCTGAGGGGGCAAATTTTTCACTATTGTTTGAATAGGATGGCATCCACCAGCTCTTCAGCTCCTAAAACATCGATAGTTCGATGGAGAATCAACAAAATCACCGAGGCATGGCCCATTGACAAGAGGCCAGGGAGGGCACAAAATCCTAAGGCATTCAAGAATTTACCCGATACCAACAGGGATATCATTGAAGAACAAAAAAAATAGGTGGAGGAGGTCACCATCTATGCATTCGACCCCACCAAGGAAGATAACCAGCATCACCCGACGCTCTTGAGAGACCTCTACGTGCGGGCCTACCGAGACAACACTAGGCCAGCCCCTATGTGCAACAAGTGGAATACAAATCTGGGTCGGTTAACTTGTCCGAAGGTGTACCACTCTTCTAATATGCTGGCATGGCTCATTGTCTCTTATGACTCCAAAGCACACACCATTCAGGATTTCAAAGGTCAGGCAGTGGCCCGGGTGTCGACCGATAGGATTCGATAGGTCTTTGGCCTAGCCACCGCTTCCAGGGTGGTGGATTTCAAAACGTTGGCCCTTCAGGCCAATTATATGATGAACACGACATTCCCTCAGAACCTATTGAAGAGAGGGAAGATGAGCCCAACAAACTTCCCCATTAGAAAATTCATGCTCCATCCCTGGGCGCAAGATTATGTAGACATGATCAATCTAGCCCTAGGAGTGAAAGACTTGGAGCCAATCACTAAGGAGGTGATGTTTTTAATCCTCCAATGCAATAGGATAGACAAGACTCCTCTTTATCGGTGGGAGGATATTATCAGTGACAAAATGAATGAAGAATTGCAATAGTTGCAGGAGGCCATATTGGTCGATAAAAGGGAGATGCCTCCCTTTTCATACTACTCATTTTTTATCCATTTGTTCATGGCACAATTGGACAAGGCCTTGGTGACCCAGATGGGGGGGTGAATGCACCTACTATACAAGATCGGCTGCTATGCATCCAGGAGGGGTGTTCCAGCTATACTACCTTCTTCGAGAAGGTCCTCCCCGTGGTACACTTTTGGTTGTGTGGAAATTTCCCAGACATAATCGGGGTAGGGGTTAGAGATTTTTTGCACAAGGAAAAAGCAGGAGACTACTTTTACATAGAATAATTCTCCTATATCAGGATTTATGGATCAAAGCTGCCCCCAAAGGCACTACCATTCCACTGCCTGACTTCCATTGCCATCCTGGAGATCACTCGATAGATGGCCGAGGAGGTAAAAATTAGACATCTGAGGAAGAAAGGACCAGTGAAGTGGTTGCCCATTCCCTGTACAATGGGCCATTACACCTATCTTGGCCATTTTTCCACGTTGCGAGCTATATGGAATATGGACACCTACTATTTCTCAGAGGTCACTTGGAGGGCCTATGACCCGAATGGCCACCACAGGAGAGAAGTTACCGATAAGCTGGCCCTTCTGGTAGTCACGCACAGTGGTGACGATTTTGAGGACGCGATGCAAGAAGCTTTCAGAAATAACCGAACCTTGGACTTGGTATGGAGGATGCCCAAGGATAAGCGGCCTTACAGTGGATTGGAGGCTGTCGATGATTATAGCACTCAGCTTAAATTACATCGAGGCTTGCTAGTGGATAAGATGGCCCCGTTGGTCCCAACAGCTCCTCCTAAAGAATTCGAAGACCCCACTCTCCAAATCACCCAGCAAGATTCTGACCTCTTTGAGGTCATGATGAAGATAGTTGACGAGCAGGCCAAGCTCCCCTCCTCTTCCAGTTCCCCCATTGCCACTTCAAAATGGAAGGAGTTGGCCATTAGCTCTTCTCAGTAGGCCACCACATCATCAGTGCTAACCTTGATAAGCCCACGTGAGCAAGGCCAATTGGTGGAAATTCAATGTTCATTATATTCTGCCACCCTGGTAGTAAATCAAGAAGAACGTCAAGTACGACCCAGGGTGATGAAAAAGATAGCGCAAGCTGGTGGGTTGTCTAATATTTTAAGAGGCTATGAAGTGCGAAGCCCCACGCAGTCCCCCACTCACAAAAATGCTAGGACCGAATCCTTGGATCAAGGAATGGAAAATTTTACAATGGCTAAGGTCACTGACACTTGCCAGTTCACCATCGATGAAGAAGGCCAGATCCAGGACATGGAAGAACAAAGGTCCCCCAGCAAGGGGATAGTCAGACATAGGGGAACAGCTAGACAAGAAATCACTGACACACTTGTTGCCTCCTTTGAGATCCCTCTGCCAGCTAGCATGAGAGAGGCTACTATAGATACTAGCAAAGGCGTCATCCGAGCATCTGATGCACCTGTCCAAATGATGAAATCACAAGTGGCTACTCAAGCATAGGTGGTCGAAGCAGTGGAAAAGGAAATTGAAGAATGGAAATCCAAGGCTGTCGAAGTTGAGCCATTATAACTCAAAGTCAAGCAGCTTCAGGCAGAAGTTGATAAACTAAAAATGCTTGCTCCTTCTACTGCACAGACTAGTCTCCAACTCAAGTCAGCAAACGAGCTCAAACAGGAGATGAAGGATAATATCCAAGATAAAATGGGGTATTTGGAGTCCATTATGATGGATATTGTAGACACCAAAATCTAGCCACTTGTAAGTCATCTATACCTTCCTGCCAGCCACGTGTCAGTCATCCATCCTTCCCGCCATTATTTGGCCCAAATCCACACTTTCCCACCATTATTTGGCTCAATTTCACTTTTCCCGCCATTTTTCATCCCCAAATTTATTTAAATTAATATTTATATATATTTTAATATTTTAATATATTTTAATATATATATAAATAAAGTTTAAGTGATTTAATCCGAGCCGTCCATCCTTCATTTAATCTCATCCGTCCATCCATCTTAATCCGTTTCGTAACCTAGATTTATTCTCTACCCTTGGATCCACTTTAATCTTAGCCACACGTTCAAAGTGTCGTTAAAACCCTAAAGTGTGCCCTAAGAGTAGATTATAAATTGAGTCACCTTGATGGCTCAAACCCTATCTATCTCTTCGGCTAAACCTACTTATCTTCCCTATCTAAGTCCTGGAGTTGGCTATTACTGTTAATCCTGAGTCTTCTGAGTCTTCTACGGCCCTAAGTCTGAACTAAACCCTTTCGTCGCATCCATCACCGTCGCCTGGTCTCGTCGCGTTAACAGGAAAAGGTATAGATTCGTCTAAAGCAAGTAATATTTCTTTATGTATTAATCTGCTATTAAATTCTACATTCCATTTTATTTCATTTCATAAATCTAGGGTTTTAGACTGTTTCTGAGGGCTCACATAGTGGAGCCCTCTTATTAGTTTCTAACTCTTTGGTAATTTTAATGTGTGCAGGATTCTAATGGTAGATCTGATTTGTTGATAGCAGTTGTTTAAGTCGGAGTGGTCCGAGCCAAAGGATACAACGAAGCCCACTCATTCTGTTGAGGTTAAGGATACATTCTTCGGAGACGCCACCACATTGTGCCGCCTAGGGTTTCGGAGAACCCTAGCACAAATTGTAACTTTGTATCATGAAAAGGGTTACTGAGCCCTGTTGTACTTAAAAGGAGTTTCTAAACTCCATTGATTAATAAAAATCATTCATTTTGTACAACTGTTCCGCATTCCTTTATTGTGATTTCTTTATTTCTGTTTGGCATTGTATCTTTAATCTACAAATGGCGATCACGGTGGGACCCCCTAGGGTTTCATGTTTTTAATACTTGCTTTACTGATCTATTCTTGTTTTTGTTTTATTTTGCAGAGTTCCGAAATCGTGAAATTCGTTGTTCCAGTGAACTAGGGTTTCGAGGAGTTTGCAAAAAATGCAGCAGACGCAGAGCGGCGTCCTGGAAGTCCGATCTGAAACGCAGAGGTGCGTTTCAACCTGCACAGACTCCCTTGGGCGTTTGAAGGCAGTTTTACAGAAAAAGCGTAGGCTTTCGAGTAAGTGCATTTTTTTTTTTTTTTTCTTTGTTAAACTGTACTTTTTACGTTTTTGGTTTTTCTGTCGTATTCTATTTCTTTTTCAGATCATTGCTTTAAAATGAACAAAAACTAAGTAATCTGGAAAAGAACAGCTTAAGTCGTATATACATTTTTTTTGTTACATTTTTAGTTACATTTTTCTCGCATTGCATTATTTGTTGTTGCTTGCATAAAAAAAAAAAATTGCATACCTAGTCGCATATTAGAATAGCTACGAATTATCTGTTTTAATTATCTAAGTAGGACTATTGATTGGATGTCAATAGTACTCCTCGCCATTGGGTGATTCCGAGCGAGAGAAGTGGACGAACCTTCCGAGCTTGCTCCTTTGATATCCGATATCATTGGTAGGCGGGGGTTTTAAACGGTGTACTCCACTTCTTCGGAGGAAATGGCATATTTTCGAGTGGCCTCTTGCTTAGATCATTAGAACTTTTGATTTATAGCTTTGTATGTATACATTAGACAACTAAAACAATTAAAATAAAATTCACTGCATTTCATATTGCATTTAAAATAGTAATATCTGGATTTCATCACCATGTATTGCTTGAAGTTTAGTGACGGTGGAATTCATCTCCATCCATTAAACTTCTGCCTCAGACACCATAGGTCACCCCCGACCAAACTTGCTGGATTTCATCACCAGTAAGAATCTCGTTGTCCTTTTCTAGCCATAGTTTTTATCTTTTTTTTTTGTGAATAATTCAAGATTAGATCACATGCAAAACTCATAAACCGGACACTTAAAATTTACTACAGATTAAGATCAGAAAATAAGTAATTAACCGCAGGTAAGACACATTGGTTGAAACCTAGGTTGTGACTGTTTTTTGATAATTTCTTTAGTGTAAATTTATCATTCAAGTTTTGCATTCTTCTTTTCTGAATTTTTTTAGATTTATTGCGTTATGGTCTTAACAAGGAATCAATCTAAAGTGTTAAATTTAAATAATCAAATGAATAATTCACAGAACATCCCCACCACCAACATGACCACTTATCCTAGTGAATTTCAGGCAAGTTCACCTGCAGGTCTTTCACGTCCTTCTGCCATCTACTGCATGGCCATGCCCATGGAGGAAGACAATTCCTGTCATATTACCCACATTGATATGGCCCAAGTGCAAACTCACTTAAGAGATGGCACTGGCTATGTCCTTGAGCCAATCCAAGATTCCCCTATGCAAGATTCTATTTTTCAGTAGGATATTGCATCAACCCTACCCACTGGTTTCACTCAGGTCTACACTAGCCCCATATTTGAGGCTAATGTTGTATCTATTCAGTCGACTTCATCTCCAACATCTTCCCAGATGCTCAATTGTCCTCCTTTGGAGACAAATGTAGTGTCTTCTCGACCACTTTCTCTTCCATTTACCCGGGTGTACACCAATTCTCTCTATAAGGCTGGTGGAACCTCCTCTAACCATGACCAATTTCAACCCTCTTCTTCCCAAACCATTTATGGTTTCACCCTACCTGGGGCACAGTCTTCTGTTTCTTCCCAGGTACCGCCTACTTCAGCCACCTTCATTGCCCCTGCTATGCAGTCTCTTGTGACTACCATGGTAGCCTGCCCTCCACCTTCATCCAATCATCCCACCTCCCTTGGGTTAGATATTAATAAGGTTAGAGAGTACCTCGACAAGTTGCTTCAGCAACAACAACAACAAAATGCCCAACCACCTGTCATAGTAAATCCTACACCCCAACCAATTTCTACCCAGCCAGCTTTTCTTAGCTCGAGCCCCACCTAGGTACCCCAATCTTCGGTGGTGTCCATTCCTACCCCACATTTCTCCCAACCCAGTCCAGTTCATCATTCACCCCAATCACCTTCTTTCCGATATCATCCATACCAACAACCTGTCCATTCCACACCACCTAATCCAGGCAATTTCATCCCATCTCATCATTTTTCCATTCCTCCATTGCATCATCATAATCATCAAACGAATCAAAATTTTCATGAAGATTCTCGACTCCATGCTATGCAACAATAGATTGACAACCTTATGCTCAACATGCCTGGCTCATCTAGTCGAAACCTACGCTAAGGTCGTTGATCAATCAACCAATTCATCCTTCGGTACCTTCACCGCCATATCCAACTGATTTCACATTACCGAAGTTTGACAAATTTTGAGGAACTGAGGATCCTCACGAACATGTGAGCTCATTCATGCATGCCTGCTTTAGAATCCAAAATAATGACGCTCTTATGCTCAAAACTTTTCCTCAGACATTAGGAGGAGATGCTGTACAATGGTACAATCATTTACCTCACCATAGCATTTATGCTTATGAGCAATTGATTAATCTGTTTTTAGAATGATTCTCCTAAATGTACAAAGGAAAGTCTCATTGTCCGACTTATACAAGCTCAAGCAACATGACGATGAGACTTTTTATGACTTTGGAAACCGTTGGAGGGCTATCATTAATAAATTGCCATTCTCCCTACCAATGGAGGAGTTAACCAAAATGTTCACCCAGAGTTGTCTAAAACCTATCTCTTGGTTACTCCAATTACAACAATACAGGACTTTTGAAGAGGCTTTGGCCCAAGCAAGTATCATAGAAGACATTAAAGTCCAAGAGGGTGTTTTAAAACCCCATAGAAAAGAATGGCAACAAAAGGGCCAACAACGAAATAATAATTATGGCCAAAACAAACAAGCACAGGCTAGTTCAGCCTCAAATGTTAACCAAGTTAATCAAGTGGTGGCGAGCCAGCCCGTAATGGCTCAACAACAACAAGTAATGCAAAGTCAACCACAACCAATTGCTTATCATGCGGTACCCGCCCCTCCTCAACCAGCTCACAATCATCGGGCCAACCATGGAAACTCGACCTTGGCAAACAAATCGTCCCAAGCGACAGTTCACACCTTTAGATGAACCATATGTGGTCATATTCAACAAGTTATATAGCACAAATCAGTTAACTTTACCTGAGTTTAAACCTTTAGAACCATCTAGAAGGGGGAAGTATTACAAGGAGTACCTATTTTGTCCTTATCATAGGCAAAATGGACACGATATCAATAATTGTACAGCTTTCAAACATGTGATCCAAGATCTTATTGAGATTGGATCCATTAAATTGGATAGCCCCTTAGCCCAACAAAATCAAAATCTTGGTGTATTTCAAACACCCCTTCCACATCGGGAGGAAGCTCCAATAACTTTAGGGGGAGTAACTCAGGTAACTCCTCCTAATCAAGTCAACCATATACAACAATACCAAGGTTTTGTGGGTACTATTAACGTAGTAACCCGGGGTCAAAAGGCGAACCAACCAAATCAGGCTGAACCACAGCCACCTGTACAAACTCCCAGTCCACCTCAGGTAATAGTGACCCAACGACGTGCTAGTACTTCTCAACAACCGCTAAATCATTCTACTCAACGCCAACAACCCATCATGTCATTGAGTAGCCGATTAACTACCGGTTTAAAAATGGCTTCTGCCAAGTTATCGATCTATGACCTCATTCAACAATCTCCCCCGCATAGAGAGGCATTAATGGAAATCTTAAAGTCAATCGAGCTTCAAACTCAAGATACTAATGCCTTCAACAACTTTGTGGGGAGTATTCAAACATGCATGGAGCCCTCCATCACTTTCTATGATTTTGAAATCAAACCTTTGTCAACAGAAAGTATAGATCCTCCACCGCATATCATGGCCAAGATCGATCACAAGCCATTCAAGAGAGTCTTAATTGACACCGGTTCCTCAATCAATATCATTACAACATCGGCGTTGAGTCATCTAGAGCTGTCACCATCCCTTATCACCAAGTCGACTTTTACTCTTAAAGCATTCAATGATGCTTTATCTTCCACGGTTGGCACAGTTATCTTGCCCATTGAGGTAGGGGCCCGAACTTTGCATACCTTGTTTCACATCTTGGAAGGGTCCATGGCATACAATGTATTTCTTGGACGGCCTTGGCTTAGGGAGATGAGATGTGTCCCTTCTATACTGCATCAATGTCTGAAGTATGTATATGAGGGATAGGTTCATTGTGTACCTACTGACACTGAACCCTTCAAACATAGCAACTATGTCTCAAATCCTTATGAGATTGTGTTGCCATCCACTCATATTTTCTTGACCCAATCTACTTCTTCTATACCATCTTCTTCTAAAGCTCCCATTCCTGAGGAGCTACCCATCATATCACAACCATCTTCCTCTTCCGCTATTCCATCTCATTCACCACTTTCTTCATCTCATAATCTTCCTTCTTCTTCATCAGTGACCACATGCACATGTGGCCATGACCAATCATCTCTTTCCACGTCATTACCCCCTTCTTCTACACCTTCTTCAACATCACCTATTATTCCTCCATCTTCCCAACCATCACTAGCTGATGTTTCACAAGTCAGTGAAGCATCAACCCAACCAAATCCTTCCAATTCTTCTATCCCACATTATTCTATTCCATCATCTAGTCCATCTCCCTCCCAAGTCAAGGTCCATATAACTGATGCAGGTATTGGTGAGTATGCCATCCAATATGTCCACATCACACCATTCAATGTGCAAATAGTTAAAGATTTTTGATGAGGATTGATGTATGATCTTTCATATGACCCCTCTAGTAGTTCCTAGCTTAGGTTTGCTTAGTTTATTTCTAGCAAATTGATATTGTAAGTGAGTCTCTTTCTCACATGCACTTGTGGGCACTAGTTGTCTTCTAGTTGTCTTTTAGAGTGTTAGTTAGCAAGTGTGAACTCAAAGTAGGAAGTGTGAGCTTCAAGTTAGCTAAAATGGATCTTCTAGTTAGCAATCTTAACTTAGAAGTTTACGTGCATTCTTCTTTGCACCTTTGTAGCTTTTGGGTTAAGCGTGTGAATCAAATCCATGATTTCATGGGTTGGTTATGTATTTTGGGCCATTAGTGCCTATATAATGATTTGTAAATAATAGAACTCTTAGTTGGATTTTCAATCCTTTTCATTGGTATCAGAGCCTAGTTCATGTTTGCACTAGGGCTTGTGAGGTGAGAGGATAGGAGATAGGATTATTATGAGAAACGTATTCTCATTGAGGACTCGGTTTAAGCCCAAAGGGAGCTTGAAAACCATTCGGAGAAGGAAGTTCCTTCGCCGACAAACCCCTCGTTCCAACTTCTTGCTTATGCTTAAAAAGTATAGGAAGAGTTTGCCCCAGAGTTCTTCGTATACCGATCCTTGGAAGGGATTGGATCATAGCTACGGTCCAATTAGGATTAGGGAGCCTTTTGACCCTGCTGCCCCCCCATTTTTGAGTATTGAAGAGCTTCAGGAGGACTCCAAAGCTAGGTCGTGTGTCGACTTAGAGCCGGATGCCTTTCAAACGCTGGTCGTGTGTCGACCGGATCTTGAAAGGAGAGCTACTGGTGGGAGCTGGTTGCTCACATTTTTTTAATTTAAAGTTTTTCAAATTTTAGATTAACCCCCCTGGTTAATTTATAATTTTTTTTCAATTTGTTGTTGAAAAGCTTTACATTATGTTGAATATATTATTTTAATAATATATTCGTATAGATTTGTCGCATTATTATTTATTTGTAAAAAAAAAAAAAGGGCAATTTTATTTATTTTTTATAAATAAAATAAATATTGCAGTAGATCTGCTGCCGTCGGCTCCTTCGGCACTGTTGTCGGGCTTGCCGACGCTTGCCGGCCGACGGCCGTCGGGCAACAGCCACGGCAGATCGCTGTCCGCAGGACAGCGATCGCGGCTTGCTCACGCGTGGCGCTCGATCACTGTCGAGGCTCGATAAGGAACTTGTCGCCAGGTCGATAACGCTAGCGCTGTCGCAGCAGATCGTCGCTGCTCGACGCCAGTCATGCGCTCGAGCGAGCCGGCGGTAGCTACATCGCTACTGGCCCGATAGCCTGATAATCGTCAGGCGTCGGCTCGTGTAGCTGGGCTAGCACGCAGTGCTCGACATTGTCAGCGTCTCAGAGCTCGCGGCTCGCGACGCAGCGCACCGACAACGATCAAGTCGGCATTGTGCTACGCCCGCAGAGCTTTGGGGCAGCGTCTGACATTGCTCGTCGACGGCTCGTCGGCTCGCGGTCGGCAAGACTAGGGCCAGGACCAGCCAGTGCTGTGGCGGCTGCGTGCGTGGACCCCATGTGCACGGAATTTTGTGCACATAATTTTGTGCAGAGAAGGCAAGGAGAATTGCCTTGGAAATTGTAATTATTTTTTTATTATTTATTTCTCTGTACTCTGCATTGGGAAATGTGCCAGGCAAGACTGGTGTTTTAACTGAAGGTTGCTAATTTTTCATGCACAGATGAAGTTCAGTTCAAACAGCAGATTGAAGGGTAAATTATTGTAAAATTTTAAATTTTTACTATTTTAGAGTGCATGTTAAAATTTCATTTTATTAATTTAATTTTTAATGACTTAATTAAATTCTTTAATCTTTTGATTAATTGAAATTTAATTTTTGATTAAGTTATTTTTAAATTAATAAATGTTAATTTTGCACTTTATATTAGTTTAAGAATTTCAAAATTTATGCCTTAGGAGTAAATTTTCAATTTTAAGCAACACTCCATTGTAACAAGGAAATTTGCATTTTTGCTTCCTTGATTTAGTGCTTTCTTAAACTTTACTTCTGGCTTATACCCGAGAACACATGGCCTCTGACTTGGCTGCCCAAGTGGCATAATTGGCCCATGTTGTAAACACTTTGGCCGATAAGGCAAATGACACTACAATGGCGGAAGTCCTTGGCAACCTTGCCATGAAGGTAAATGACATTTCTTTGCATAATACCTCCACTTCTGCTCATGATTCACGTTTGAGAGTTCGTTGTGAAGTTCCATTGTATGATGGATCCAGGAACCCTGATGTCTTGAATAGTTGGATTCTTGACATGAGTTCTTGGTTTGCTTTTTCTCAACTTTCATAAGATGATGTAGTGCCTTATGCTAAGCTTAAACTTTCTGGCTTAGCCAAAGTACTTGTGGAACGAAAACGAGGACAAGAACTCACCACATGGGATGAGCTTGTACAATGTCTTAAAACCAATTTCTATCCTTCAAATTATTCTAGAGAATTGGTTATTAAATGGTTTCGTTTTCGCCAAGGTACTAATATGTCTGTACAAGAATATATTTTCCAATTTAACAGGGTTCATAATACTTGTGAATGTGGAGGATGATGTTCCAGGGTTTGATTCTCAAGTTTCAAAGTGGCTTGTTAGAACATTTGTACAGGGAACTAATGTTTGTTTCTATGGAAACATTGGATCAAGTTTTCAATCAGGCGCAACTTGTGGAGGACAAGTTCAAGGCGCAATCGCAGGCATTCCGCACACCTGTTACTCAAGTGGTTGGAAACTCATCAAAAGGGAATAATTCTTTCTCTCAAAAGAAGAATTTTGCTCAAAAGAAGAATGTGTCTTCTCCATCTCCTTCTTCTCCTTCCCCTTCCGCTTCTACTCCTTCTTCCTCTTCTTCTAAATCTTCATCTTCTTCTTCTAAGAAATTCTGCAATTATTGTAAGAAGAAAGGGCATGAGAAAGTCGATTGCTTTAAGCTCAAAAAGAAGAGTTTAGTGATTACTACTCAAGAGGAGGATGCTTCCAAGGGTCCCCTTGAGTCTGTAGGAGAGAGTAGAGTATATACGGAATTACGAGGTAAGCTTAATGAAGTTACCTTAGTAAATGTAAGTTCTTCAGATGGAGCTCGTGATGCTTTGTTCATCACTCGAGCCCACTTACTTCACAACTTATAGTGGACAATGGCTCGCAGAAAAATCTAATTGCGAGGTCCATTGTCGAGCGTTTGAAGTTACCTATGGAGCCTCATCCTCAACCTTATTCTTTGGGTTGGAAGGATAGTGGAAGAGGCTCATAAATCACTCACACTTGCACTTTAAAATTTGCACTTGGCCCACATTTCATAGATCAAGTCACTTGTGATGTGACTCCTATGGATTGTTGTGGGATTTTGCTTGGACAACCTTTTCAATATGATAGGAGAGCTGTTTATGATGCTTTTAAAAGAACCTACACACTTCAAAAATATGGTAAGGTCTTTCTCATTAAGAGCACCAACACTCCTAATATCATTCTAAGTTCCAAGCAAACGAAAAGAGTAATTAAGAAAGGTGGTGATGTTGCTCTAATTTTCATTCGCTCTCAAAACACTTCTACATCTACATCCATTACAAAGCAACACTCTTCAATGGATAAAATATTGCAAAGTTATTCACACATATTTCAGGAGCCAAAGTCTCTTCCTCCAATTCGCACAATTAATCACAGCATTGAAATAGTTCCATGTTCTTCTCTTCCTAATGCTCCCATGTATAGACAATCTATTTTGCAAAATGAAGAAATAAAAAAGCAAATAGAAGATTTGTTGTCTAAGGGTTTCATTAAGGAAAGTACTTCTGCTTGTGCATCACCTATTTTGTTAGTTCTTAAGAAAGATGGCACTTGGAGATTATGCATTGATTTTCGTGCATTGAACAGAATTTCTGTGAAGAATAGATATCCCTTACCCCGCATTGATGATTTATTAGATCAGCTTCAAGGAGCTAAGTTCTTTTCAAAAATAGATCTCAAAAGTGGATATCATCAAGTGCGTATCCAAGCTGAGGATACATGGAATACTGCTTTCAAGACGAATATGGAACTCTTTGAATGGTTGGTCATGCCCTTCGGTCTTACTAATGCTCCCGCAACCTTCATGAGGTTGATGAATGATGTATTTCGTGAAGTCCTTGACAAATTTGTCATTATATATCTTGATGATATATTGATTTTCTCAAAAACTTGGGAGGAACACCTTAGGCATATCCAAAGAAACCCTTGATCTTCTTGCGAAGAATCAATTATATGCCAACTCTTCCAAGTGTTCTTTTGGCAATACTTCAGCTTTCTTACCTTGGCTATGTGATTAGTGAGAGTGGAATTCAGGTAGATCCCCTTAAAGTTGATGTTTTGCTTAAGTGGTCCCCTCCTACAACTCTCACCGAGTTAAGGAGTTTCCTAGGACTTGCGAACTTTTATCGCAAGTTCATTCCTCAATATTCCACCCTTGCAGCCTCCATTGCATTATCTCACTAAGTCCAAAACTCCATTTCATTGGGAGAAAAGCCAAGAAGTTGCCTTTGAGAAACTCAAAAAGAAATTGTGTACAAGCACCGGTGTTAACTTTACCCGACCTTTCTCAACCTTTTGAGATTGAAACAGATGCCTCTAAAGTTGCCTTAGGAGCCGTGCTCAAACAGAATGGTCATCCAAAGAGCTTATCATTCGTAAACTTTTTCTCGCCGCTAAGTTGAACTATTCTACATATGACAAGGAGTTGTATGCTTTAGTTCAAGCCATTAAGTACTGGAGACACTATCTTTTGGGAAAAGATACAGTAGTACACACCGATCATATGCCTCTCAAGTTTTTACAATCTCAAAGTAAAATTGAAGAATCAAGACATATGAAGTGGGCCTCTTACCTCCAACAATTTCACTTGGTGATCAAGTACAAAAAGGGGAAGAGTAATACAGCTTGCCGATTGTTTGAGTAGGCCTCCACCGCTCTTGCCTTAACAATCATGTCCACTTCACACTTGGGATTTCAGACTTGGCCTAATCAGCATTCTCAGGATCCTGATTTTGGAAAAATATTTGAGCAAGTGAGTAAGCCTTCTTCTTCCAATTTGCGTCCTTTCCAAGATTTCTACATCAAAGAAGGACTTCTCTACAAATTGGACAAGGTTTGTGTTCCTTGTGAACCTAGAGTGTCGCTTCTTAAGGAAGCTCATTCTACACTTTATGGTGGTCACTTTGGGAAGCATAAAACACTTCATCATTTGCAACGATTTTTCTATTGGCCAAAAATGCAGAGGGATGTGTTGAGATTTCTCAAGCAGTGCGCAGTTTGTTGTCGCTCAAAACCAGCTAATAGAAAGTTTGGCTTAGGCATGCCTTTGCCCATTCCTTCCCGTCCTTGGGAAAGCATTTCCATGGACTTGGTTAGTGGTTTTCCTATGACAGTGCGCCAACATGATTGTGTGTTCGTGGTGGTTGACAGATTCAACAAAATGGCTAAGTTCATTCCATGCCGCAAGACAAGTTCTCGCATCGACTTAGCTCAATTTTTCTTTGATAGCATTTGGCGTTCCTTTGGTCTACCTGCATTATCTCGGATCGTGATTCACGCTTTGTGGGTCACTTTTGGCGTTCTTTGTGGAAGATTTTGGGAGTTTCCCTTAACTTCTCTACCGCCTATCATCCGCAATCCGATGGGCAGACTGAAGTGGTAAACCGTACACTTGTGCAAAGTTTGCGAATCTATCATCACGCTTCACCAAAAAAGTGGGACTTGAGTCTCACGCATATTGAACATGCCTATAATAGGGCCCTACACTCTTCTACAGGTCATTCACCCTTTGAAGTTTGTATGGGATTTCAGCCCTTGGCACCTTATGAGTTACCTTTATCTTTGCCTTCTCCTGTCACTTCACATCTTCAGAAGGAGCAAGACAAGGCACACTCATTTGTTCAACACTTGCACAATCTTCAATCAAAGGTGGTTGAGATTTTGCAAAAGACACAACAGTAGCAGAAAAAGGCCATGGATCGACATCGAATTCCTCATCCTTTTCAGGTTGGTGATAAAGTTTGGTTGCATCTTGACAAGCGGCGTTTCACTGATAAGACTCATAGCAAAATCAAACCAATTCGCTATGGGCCTTACACTATTCTTCAACAGGTGTCCGAGAATGCTTTCCGCCTTGATCTTCCCGCACACTTGGGAATTCATGACGTCGTCAATGTGGATCTCTTGAAGTTGTACTTTGACTCTACATTGGAGACTGCACCAGCTATCACCCATCCCGTGGACGTGGTTCCCGAGCTACGCTTACCATTGGATGCAGATCAGATCTATGACACGAAGACTCGGCAGACTCGTCGTGGGTCTACCACCTCATATCTTGTGGCTCGACGAGGACAACTGCCGCATCAGTGCTCGTTGGATTTCTTTTCATCAGATGTCCCGTGACTTTCCTATTCTTTTGAAAGCATTGGAGTCCAATGCTTCTATTGTGGGGAGGCATGATGAGGATTGATGTATGATCTTTCATATGACCCCTCTAGTAGTTCCTAGCTTAGGTTTGCTTAGTTTATTTCTAGCAAATTGATATTGTAAGTGAGTCTCTTTCTCACATGCACTTGTGGGCACTAGTTGTCTTCTAGTTGTCTTTTAGAGTGTTAGTTAGCAAGTGTGAACTCAAAGTAGGAAGTGTGAGCTTCAAGTTAGCTAAAATGGATCTTCTAGTTAGCAATCTTAACTTAGAAGTTTACGTGCATTCTTCTTTGCACCTTTGTAGCTTTTGGGTTAAGCGTGTGAATCAAATCCATGATTTCATGGGTTGGTTATGTATTTTGGGCCATTAGTGCCTATATAATGATTTGTAAATAATAGAACTCTTAGTTGGATTTTCAATCCTTTTCAATTTTGGTCGTCCACATGACCAACATTTATCCATTGGATCGATTTATAACATGGGTTCTATGCCAAATTCCATTAATTTTGTATATGGGGGAATAGAGTCATCTTCTAGTCCTACCACCATACTAGAACCCAAGCATCCAGTCCCTGCCAATATCGAAAGGATGGAGGGTTTTCCCTCTCGCTATTTCCACAGACATAATTGGCGCAATTTGGCCTAGGTCGATACGAGCAAGGGGTAACCGAACGCATCGATATGCCATACCGAGACCCACCGAGCGTTTTGGTCCAGGCTACCAACCACTTCCATCCCTTTCTTCTTTTGAACAAGCTTTTCAAAGCATTAATCTTAATTTCGAAGAAGAAATCCTCCACCCCGACGAATCCGAAGATGAAGCCTATGAAGAATTTGACGTCATGTCAAATGGTGATGAATCTGAAGAAGAGTCGACGCCAATTGTTACCCTCACTGAACAAGACGAGTTTTATCTCCAATTGTTCCCTCTCCAAGAGGCCATCTTTCGCTTGCTTCTTCCACAAGAACGAGGTGAACCACCCCCTCCGCCACATCCATAAACCATAATACAAACCTGTATTATATGTATATACTAAAATAGTGGTTTTCACCACTACCAAAAAAAAAAAAAATCAAAAAATTCCCAAAAAAAAAAAAAGAAATATCAAAATATATAAAAATACTTTATTGCTTTATGTATGTGTGTAATAGTGGTTTTCACCACTACAAAAAAAAAAAAAACTCAAACTACAAAAAAAAAAAAAAAAAAAAAAAACTGAAAAACTATGTTGTTTTGCATTTCAGGTCTTCCGAGGTCTTCACCGGTTTTCCCTTCCATTCCGCCCATCCTTTCTTCCATAAGTCGACAATGAATTTTGAAGACTTATTCACCCCGCTCCATAATCCATATGATCCGGATAAGCCAATCCCGATCAACCCAAACCTGATTGACATGGATCGGATTTCATCTCCTCCATCTATTTCAAAGTTCATCCTTTCCGAGGAATTGTTAAGGGCTTCCGCCAACTACATTCCTCCTTCACCTCCACATTCACCTTCATCTTCTAATCCAGAGGTCTTCCAGGGAAGACATAGACGAGAGCAAGGCGCAGGAGCCTGATGACATTTTAGATGACATAAATCTGATCCCTACTCCCCATCACCTTGAGGAAGGTTCCCACATGTCTATTGAAGAAACTATCGATGTAGACCTTAGTCCAGGACCAAGATGGCACCCAAATTGTGAAACCGGCTAAAAGTCTATCATCAGAGGAACAAGAGCAAATGATTGCTCTACTCAAGCGGAAGAAGGAGATATTTGCATGGTCTTACAAAGACATGCCAGGCCTAGACCCTAATTTGGTTGTCCATAACCTCACCTTACAAAAAGATGCTAAACTTGTCAAACAAAAACTTAGGAAAATGCATCCTACCGTGGCCCTCATAGTTAAATCGGAGATTCAAAAACTTTTGGATGTTAAATTTGTCGTCCCGATTGATTATCCTGAGTGGCTTTCTAACATGGTACCCGTTCGCAAGCCTAACGGGGGAATACGTGTTTGCATCGATTTTTGAGATCTAAATAAAGCGTGTCCTAAGGATGACTTTCCTCTTCCAAACATTGATACTCTTGTCGACACTTGTGCTGGTCATGAAATGCTTTCGTTCATGGATGGATTTTCAGGATACAACCAGATTCGAATAAACCCTGAAGATCAACACAAAACAACATTTACCACACCTTGGGGAACTTTTTGTTACAGGGTGATGCCCTTTGGCCTTAAGAATGTAGGTGCAACCTATCAATGAGCCATGACTTATATTTTCCATGATTATATGCATAAGATTATCGAAGATTATGTGGATGATTTATTGGCAAAATCTAAAACTCGACAAGAGCATTTTGATGTATTGGAAAAAGTTTTTGATAGACTTCTAGAACATAAAGTAAGGTTGAACCCTAAGAAATGTGTCTTTGGTGTTACCTCGGAAAACTCCTAGGTTTTATTATCTCTAAACGAGGTATTGAGGTGGACCCAAACAAGGTCAAAGCCATTATGGAAATGTGTCCCCCAACTAATTTGAAGGAGTTGCATAGTTTGCAAGGAAAGATTAATTCAATCCGTCGCTTTATTGCACAACTTTCTGATAAATGTAGGCCATTTTGCCACCTACTACAAAAGGGGGTACAATTTTCATGGACAGATGAGTGTCAGAAAGCCTTTGATGACATCAAGCAGTACTTAGCGTCTCCGCCAGTCTTAGCTCCGCCTCGTCCAGGGGTCCCTTTCAATCTTTATATCTCAGCAACGGACTTTGCCTTAGGGACAATGCTTGCACAAAAGAATGAACAAAATCGTGAGCAAGCTGTCTATTATATTAGTCGAACATTGGTAAGCTATGAAACCCGATATGCTTATGTGGAAAAGTTGTGCTTAGAAGTGGTTTTTGCCACTAAGAAACTTCGTCATTATATGCTTAGCCATACAACATATGTCATAGCTAGAGAAAACCCTCTGCGTTATATGATGTCTCGCACTTATAATAACACTCGTATCGCTAAATGGATAATGTTGCTTACCGAATTCGATCTTGAATTCATTAGCCAAAAATCTGTTAAAGGTCAAGTTATAGCCGATCAACTTGTGGAAGCTCCACTACCTAGTGATCATCCTTTGATTATTGAGCTCCCAGATGATTCGGTATTTGCTATCACTGAACAAGAAGAGGACATCATTCCGGAGGAAGATGTTGACATCACGCTATTCTTTGATGGCTCTAAGTGTGCAAAAGGTCAAGGTGCTAGAGTTGTGTTTCATACACCTCAAGGGATTCCCATCCCTTTATCATTCAAACTAGACTTCCAATGCACCAATAATACAACAGAGTATGAAGCCTTAATTTTAGGTCTTCAATCAGCCATAGCTATGAGCATTAAGCGTATTCGGATATTTGGGGATTCTCAACTCGTGGTTAAACAAATTACAGGAGAATACCAAGCCAAAGAACCTACCATTAAGCTTTATCATGATGTAGCAATGAAGTTGCTCTCTAAGTTTGATTGGTATGAGATCACTAGTTTGCCTCGTTCGACTAATAGATTTGCGGATGCCATGGCCTCTCTTGGATCATTGATTCCAAAGGACTCCCTTGGAGAGGTACAGCCCCTAATCATTTCCACAATCTCTAAGTCTGCAATTGTCCGTGCTGAGTCTAAGGATGAAAAAGATGTTTGCTTTATCCATTCGGATCCATATGAGCCTTGGTCTAGTGAGATAGTAGCCTTCCTCAAGTTTGGAACACTCCCATCTGATTTGTCTCGAACTGCCCATCGCTGTTTTAAGCAAAAGGTAGCTCGTTTTGTTCTTTTGGGGGATGTGTTGTATAAACGTGGATATGATGGAGTACTCCTCCACTGTCTAGAAGCAGGTGAAACACATAGAGCTATTGTCTGAAGCCCATGATGGTACTTGTGGTGGTCATTTTAGTGGAATGGCCATTGCGAAGCGTATTTTACGTATGGGGTATTATTGGCCCACTATGGAACAAGATTGTTGCAAATATGTTAAACAATGTAAAAAGTGTCAAGAACACGCTAATTTAACCCATATACCATCACAAGTTTTACAGCCCATCCAAAGCCTTTGGCCCTTCTCACAATGGGGTCTCGATTTAATTGGCAAGATTTCACCTGCTTCTTCAGGACATCATACTTTCATCATTACAGCCATCGAATACTTCACAAAGTGGGTTGAAGCTATTCCTCTAACCAGGACTGACAGTGTCCTAGAATTGTGGAGTTTATACTTCACCATATCATTTGTCGTTTTGGTATTCCCTCTAAAATTATTTCTGATAACGGCAAGTCTTTTAAGAATAAGGATGTTCGAGCTCTTTGCGAAAAGTATAATATCCAACATAGTTTCTCAACTCCTTACTACCCACAAGCCAATGGACAAGTTGAAGCTTCCAATAAGACCATAATTGCTATTCTTAAGAAACTTGTTAAAGAAAATCATAAAGATTGGCATACACAAATCCCCTTAGCATTATGGGCTTACGTAACAAGCATCAGAACTCCCATTGGGGCAACGCCATTTTCTTTGGTCTATGGAGCTGAAGCAATCATGCCTCTTGAGCTCGAGATCCCTTCCTTGCGAATTTCTTTGCAAGAATTTATCGATGATGATATTACTAGACAAGCACGTCTTGATCAACTCACACTCATAGATGAAAAATGAATCAATGCTTTAGAGCATTTGCGAGTTTATCAAGACCGATTGAAACGTGCTTACAATGCCAAAGTTCATCTAAGAGAATTTCAAGTAGGGGATCTTGTCCTTAAAGAGAATCAACAAAACACCAATGCATTGCCGCATCTTCAAGATAAATTCGCGGCTAATTGGTTAGGTCCATATATGGTCACTGAAAGAGTGGGTAATGGAACTTATAGACTTGCCAGTTTAGAGGGAGAGGAAGAACCCGAACCACTTAATGTTATACACTTGAGGGCATTCTACGCATAGTTTGAATTTTATATGTACGTATATACATGGCTTGTACAAAAAAAACAAAAAAAAAAAAAAAACAAATAAAATAAAAAGAATTTGCATTTCATTGTTAGTTGCATACATCTCATTCAAAAACATTGCATTTCATGTGCATACATCTCATTGAAAACCATAACATTTCATTTTTAGCCATAGTTGCATATCATGTTAGAGACCATTCTATCTTTTGGATATAAAATTTGGTCAAGCAAAAGTCATGTTGCCTTAATCAGGGGCACCTTCATAAAATCCATCAAACCGAATTGTCATTCGTACACCCATTTTCCATTTGCACATATTTACATTGCCAAAAAATTTTCAGTCACTCAGCCATTCCTAGTGTTTTAAGCAAACTTCGAAATGCATGTCAAAGTTCTCTAGGGCCATATCACAAATTACACTAAATAAAATCTTGAGTATTGGGAAATGATTTCAAAAGCGGTCTTGAACCTATCACATTTTCACATCTTAAAAACATCTTGTGTCAAAGAGAGATAACACCATCCTTGGGTTGTGCCTTGAAGTGAAAAGGGTAATCCTCGTTTGTCCTATCATGCAAACATAGTCCATAAAATAGTGGTTCTTACCACTATCACAAGCAATCACAAAATATAAATATAAACAGAGTAGTAAGGATAGGGTAAAATTCTCATCATACTTCGGTTGAGAATCCGATTCCCCAAAGCTCTAAGGAAATGAACATTTTTCACACACCACTGATCCCAAATAAGTTGTAAGGATCGTACTACTTGTCCAGTCAGACGGATAGGTAGTCATCCCAAAGGCTTACAAAGGTCAAAAACAACATGGACTATGGAGTTAACCTTCACCGGGGCTATAGACGCTTGACTGGCAGTGGAGTATACTCATTGCGTGGCGACATGTCTCTCCTTAAAAAGAGACCTCTGAATGCTCATACGGACAAACTAGCTTCGGGGTCTTCTCCATAACAGGGTTACCTAATTTATGCAAGATGAGGTTAATGAACACACTTGCACACACACAGGTTTTTGATTGCCTAGAGTCACTACCATGCTTCTGATTTGGTTAATGAACTCGCATGCACACACATTTGGTCCTAGTTGAATTAGGCAGTGTTAGTAAGTTTGTTTGATACCACTAGCATGTTTGAGTCTTTGTAAAACAGTCTTCCATATCAACCTCCATATCACCCTCCATATCTTCTTCCATATTCATGTCATTCCATACGTCATCCATTCACAAGCCACCAAGTTCGGTGCCCCTGATTAAACAATTATGATAACAATTCGCTAAATCTAACTATCTAAAAGTATGAGTGCTTCTTAGTGCATATTTCATTTACTTAGTCTTGCATTAATCATCCATAGATTTACATATCATTTACTTAGTCTTGCATTAATCATCCATAGATTTGTATGTTATATACTTAGTCTCGCACGCATTAATCATCTATAAGTTTGCATTCCATTCCATCACATATGCATCAAAAACATTAAAACATATAAAAACATGCATCACAAAAACATAGGCATTCACACAAAAGAGAGTAAAACACCAAATAAATAAAAACCATGTATATATATATTTTTTTTTTGTATAAAGGTCAAACCGTACAATGAATGCCAAAAGGCTACAATATACAATAGAGCACCAAGGCTCATAAAGAGTGCATCTAAGCACTAAGCTAACCATCAAAACAGGACCCCCGAGACCTAGTAGGAGCCCTAGACCTAGTGGTGTGCCTAGACTCACTACGCCTAGAGACAGAGGAGGATGGAGGATCAGGCAACACAATGTGATGCCTAAACAATGTGTCCTCCAGAGCCTCAATGTAACGAGTCCTAGACCTAAGCCTAGCTATGTCTATCCCATATCGTCCGCTCCCATCTCCGCCATAGCTCTCGCGTGCTTCACTCTCCCACACAACCTTTCACTCCACTTCACTCCACTCCCTCAGACGCACTTCTCTTAAGCTCGAACGCACAAATGAGCAAAATTCTCGCTGAAACTGTTTAAATAGCTGATTTTGGTGCCCTAAAACGCAGTAGGGCATTTCATGGCGGATTCAGACGTAGTCCTGCGTCTGCAGAGCGCCTAAACACCGGCGGGCGTCTCTGCCAACCACAAACGCAGACCGGCGTTTGGTGTCAGTATTGAATAAAGGAACAAAACTTACAAAATTGAAGCTTACCTCCTCCAAATTTCATCAAATTGCATTCATCCATTCTTCTTATCATAATAAAACATTTTGTGAAGGTTACAATAGTTTTGGACACAAATTTTGTCATTTCTCTCAAAAAGCGCATCATTCATCATTGTTTTACAAATTGGGTTAAAAATATTCAAAACCTTCACAAAATTAACCACATTCATCAATTCTTCCGATCTATCGTCAATTTCATTCATTCTTCTTTCATCATGCATATTTTTGCCAAATCAAATTAAAGTAAACCTCGTATCTAGTGGTATATTCTATCACCTTGGCGATTGCAATGATTTGAATCCATGCAATTCGGTAAGAGGATTAAACCACCATAAGGACACTTACCATTTATCATCATCAATTATTTCATTGTTTGAAAATTGGAAATCAATTTTGGGTATTCTACTTTTCAAGTGACCTCATACCAAGATTAATTTGCTCAACACTTGTCATTGATGGCCTAGTTCATGGGGCCATAAACATGGACAATCTTTCATATCGTCATTATTTTAAGTCTTGCTAGAGATTGTGGCTACCTAGGTTGATTGGTTCCGACCCGAGGAATTATCCATACAACTACTAGGAGCATCTCTCGAGTTCTGGACTCTTTCATGCATCTTTCATCTCTGCATATCAATGGCGCCAACAAGGCAATTTCATCAACAGTATGGATTCACACACATGAGTTGGGGCATCCGTTATCAATTTCTAATTTTCCTATAGTGGAATTCATCTTACATGATCATGGAATTTACAGTTTGGCAAAAATCCCTTTATAACCGTTGGGGCAGAAAACGGTCCATCTTTCACATCACTCATATCGTCTTCAATCATATTCTTTTCTGGTTTGTACACCAACCCCTTTTCTGTTGGGACATAAACAGATGGTGCATGCACCAACCCTTTTTTTCACCGTTGGGGCAAAAATGGTTCATTATCTTCCGAATTTCTTCCAATTGGCTTGTGAGAACCATTCTCGCTCGCCAATTGAGGGGGTAAGCTGAAAAATTTTAAATATTCTTTTATTCTTTGGTCTTCAAAGTTGTGCTTTAGTCTTGAGAGAGAGTTGCGTCTGATCCAGCTTTTCAGGTGTCTTAAGTTTTTGTGCTACATTGTGTCTTCACACAAAGCAGCTCAAAAAGGGGCATCTGTAGACACCAAAATCCAGCCACTTGTAAGTCATCTATACCTTCCTGCCAGCCACGTGTCAGTCATCCATCCTTCCCGCCATTATTTGGCCCAAATCCACACTTTCCCACCATTATTTGGCCCAATTTCACTTTTCCCGCCATTTTTCATCCCCAAATTTATTTAAATTAATATTTATATATATATTTTAATATTTTAATATATTTTAATATATATATAAATAAAGTTTAAGTGATTTAATCTGAGCCGTCCATCCTTCATTTAATCTCATCCGTCCATCCATCTTAATCCGTTTCACAACCTAGATTTATTCTCTACCCTTGGATCCACTTTAATCTTAGCCACACGTTCAAAGTGTCGTTAAAACCCTAAAGTGTGCCCTAAGAGTAGATTATAAATTGAGTCACCTTGATGGCTCAAACCCTATCTATCTCTTCGGCTAAACCTACTTATCTTCCCTATCTAAGTCTGGAGTTGGCTATTGCTGTTAATCCTGAGTCTTCTGAGTCTTCTACGGCCCTAAGTCTGAACTAAACCCTTTCGCCGCATCCATCGCCGCCGCCTGGTCTCGCCGCGTTAACAGGAAAAGGTATAGATTCGTCTAAAGCAAGTAATCTTTCTTTATGTATTAATCTGCTATTAAATTCTGCATTCTGTTTATTTTCATTTCATAAATCTAGGGTTTTAGACTGTTTCGAGGGCTCACACAGTGGAGCCCTCTTATTAGTTTCTAAATCTTTGGTAATTTTAATGTGTGCAGGATTCTAGTGGTAGATCTGATTTGTTGATAGCAACTGCTTAAGCTGGAGTGGTCCGAGCCAAAGGATACAACGAAGCCCACTCATTCTATTGAGGTTAAGGATACATTCTTCGGAGACGCCACCACATTGTGCCAGCTAGGGTTTTGGATAACCCTAGCACAAATTGTAACTTTGTATCACGAAAAGGGTTACAGGCCCTGTTGTACTTAAAAGGAGTTTCTAAACTCCATTGATTATTAAAAATCATTCATTTTGTACAACTGTTCTGCATTCCTTTATTGTGATTTCTTTATTTCTGTTTGGCGTTGTATCTTTAATCTACAGATATATATGATGTGAGACACATAGTAAGTCTCATTCAAAACAAATTACAACAAGGGAGGCAGAGAATAGACATTATTATGCCAATATATAGGAGGTTTTAGGAGGGCTACATGCCCTTTTTTGGGAAAACATCGACTCTGTCAGATGACTCCCTATGCTTCTTTGTGGAATAATACATTAAGGTCTCTCTATTTTTACAAAATGACCAAAATTGGCGCCAGTGGAGTCAAGAGGTAGCAGAACCTGAGTATGAGGCCAATGATGAGCTGGCTGATTGTAGCCTCTCCATTTAGGACTTTGGATGAGCCTCAATTATCAAATATTTTGTTTTTCAAATAATTTAAGATTTTTATTTAGAGTTTGGTGATAGGCTGTCTAAATGCTTCACAAATTTGGTGGAGATGGTAGACTGCCTATGTGAATTTACCAATAATAATGTGTAGTGGGCTAAGGACCGGATAGTTGAGGCCACACAAGATTTGAACCTACTTCTCTTCTCCTTGACCTTTCATGATGAAGCTTGGGAATTCATTGACCAAGCCATTCAAAATTATAGGGCAGAAGTAGGATCCACCACTACCACAACACACGCACTAGGAGGGCCACAACCACCAGCATAAGGTAGTACCAACGGATATGCACAACCTCCACCTACATAGAAGGAACATGGGATACGTGTCCTTTTTTGAGTGCATCCCAGGTTTGGGTATAGTAGGATTCTTACAACATGGCAGGCGGTTACAATGGTCAGGGAGTTCGCACTGTAAGAAGAACCTATAGTAGCAAAATTTTTATCAAACCTCTGAGAGAGAAAATCTAGGTATAGCTTTGTTTTTTTTTTGAGTCATATTTTCCCTTGTATCTCCTGTGTGTGTCTCTTATTGCCCTTCTCTTGTCATTTACCAGGGATTGTCAAGGTGTACCATTCACTATGATTATTTCCTATGGAACGTGCTGGAGTTGAGAACTCTTACGTCACTGCAATCAGGATGGAGAGGAGATATCCCTTGTTCTAAACATTCAAACCGAGGGTTTATTGTAATCAAATGGCATATGAGGATCAAGAACTCTACTTATCTATTCTATACATACATTTTCTTAATGAAAATATCAACTCTTCCCTTGGCATCTTTTGTGTGATTGTCTCATGTTAGCTTGTTTATGTATTACTACAATCAAAATCCATAAATACCACCTTCCCTCGCTAGTTTAATTATTTTATTTACATTACATTATTTGAATGGAGTAAAACGAACTAGTTCTTCTTTCTATCATCTTTCTAAAGTCATTTCTCAAACTGCTACGACTCTGTAATGGATAAGGCACCAGTCTAGGTTTTATAGGTTTAATATTGATAGGTTTGGTCACTAAAAATATTAAAAGAACAAAACAACATTTTGTCTGGCATAGTGGGTGTGTGCATTATGAAGCATTATTAAAAAGGCCCATTTCTTGGGGTTTCCTTTCCCAACCTGGTTGGTTTAGAGTTGTCAAAGGTAGTCTATTCCTAGGTTAATGAGGTGGATCTGCCAGAATCCATAGTGTTGGTTGTGATCTTCAGAGTTTTTTGTTATGTGATAAATTTTCTAAGGGTAAGTGGAAAAACTCCACAACAATGCCAATCCTAATCATTTTATTGACAAGCTTCTTTATATTTTTATGTTGGATACTTCGGCTTGACCATTACCTTTAGGGTAATATGGCGTAGCCCATTTGTAGTGGATTTTATATTTGGTGGATAATTATTGTACTTCTTTATTTTTAAAAGGATTTCAATTGTTATAGATGATGGCTCAACATATCCCATACTTGCATAACATCTAGTTGGGAAAGAATTTAGAGACCTAGGCACCAGTAATAGAAGACAATGGCATAAATTTTGCTCATTTAGTGAAATAATTAGTAGCAATAATGATGAATTTATGTTAATTAGAGGAGGAAGGATTGTTTTTACCAATGATGTCAAAATCATAAACATGGAAATGCCAAGCAGTCATAATCGGTTGGAGAACATGAGAAAGATCATGTTCCAAGTTGTGAAGACTAATACTTTATGGTACCTAATAAGTGTGGTTTAGACATGGGCATGTAATGTTGTAAATTTTAGGTAGATAAGAAACAACCAAGAAAAGATTCTGTAAGGAAATATATTGGATTTAGTAACTAACTAATGTAATAAATAATTTTTTCTTATCATTTATCAGCATACCAAGCTAGCATAACACCTAAAGCATGGGCCAGTGTGGATGTATATAATAGAAATATTTTGGTAGGATCATATGGGATTAGAATGGGTGGTGATAAGAGATATGATTTCAAAGAGTCAAAAACCACTTGAAATTAATTTTCCTATTTGAATTTAACTTGTTTGCATAAAATCTTGTATAATGGTTGACATTTATCAGCTAGCTCAGAAATAAACCTCCTATGAGTTTGTACTTTTCCTTGAAAATTACCTAGCTCAGTCAGATTCCTAGGAGGAGGTATATCAATAATGGTCATGATTTTGTCAAGATCTACCTCAATTCCTCTATGGGACACAATGGATCCTAATAATTTACTGGAAATGACATTGAAGATGCATTTTTGTGGTTTCAAGAAGATCTTATATTCTCTCAACCATTTAAATATTCTACAAAGATCACATACATGATCTTCCTGGTTAATTGAGCACCTGAAGAGGTCATGAAAATAATATTACATAATATCATGCATCATACCATGCAAGACATAATTCATTGTATGCTAATATGTGGTACCAATATTCGTAAGTCTAAAAGGTATAACTTATCAACAAAAGGTTCCTCAAGGAGTTGTAATAGTTATTTTGGCTTGATCCTTGGGGGTAATCTGGATATACTTATATTCAAAGAATATATCCATGAGGGAAAACATTGCATATCCTATAGTGAAATTTACTATCATGTCAATATTGGGTAAAGGAAAATCATCCTTAGGATAGGCCTTATTAATATCACAAAAAATCATGTTTACATGGACTACACCTTCCTTCTTAGTGATAACTACAATATTGGAAATCCAATTAGAATAATTTATTGCCTTGATAAATTTGACATCTATAAGTCTCTAAATCCCATCCTTAACATGGCGAGCAACCTTAGGATGCATTTTACACAATTTCTACTTATCAAGCTTAACATCAAGATGGACAACTAGGTGATGAACAATGAGACATGGGTCTAGAGTAGGCATCTTAGCATAGGTCCAAGAAAAAACATCATGGAATTCCTTCAAAAAATCCATATACCTCTAATGCTCTGTGAGATTAAAGGTAACACCAAGTTTCAAATTTTTGGGATTGGCATTGGTCCCTATATTGATATCTATTGTATCTTCAATAAGAGGATGCAACTTATCTTCAAACTAGGGAGGTGCTATTAAAACCCCTAAGTTTTCAAGGTTTTTCAGGATAAGTGGTGATAATTTAAAAAAATTTGAGGTAGTAAGGCTAGATGTTGAGGATACAAATTCCTTTACACTTGAGATATTTTGCGTGGTAGGATTAAAATAATGGCTTCCCCCTCAAAATAATACACATCAATAACAGACTTAGGATGATCTAAGGTAACAAGGTTTATATTGGCAAAACATATAAGATAGCAAGAACCACCATGTATAAGTGACCACTACTCTTTATCATCATCCTCACCCCAATATGATCCATAGAGGGAGAAACATCACCACAAAAACTCGATGAGAAAGGACCACTTTCATCATCATGATCAAACAATGCCAGAAAGGGTAATGGATCCATCTTACTAGGAATATATCCAATTCCATAACAACTAGGCCATGCATACACTTTTAGAGGCTATTTAATACCTTGTTCATATAGATCTAAGCCTTTTCCATGATACCCATGTTAACGAGAATCTGTTTAGGTATTGGATAAGTAGTTGATAAATAACATGTGGCATATTGTCACACAAGTGGGAGAACATTGTTACCGTAGATGTACTCATCATTAGTGGTTCCAACATAGACAATTGAAAAAAATCATATTTGTAAAGTCACATATTTATTGTAAGATCATGGTGAAAGAAACAAGTTATCAAAATCTAAGAAAAGGTCATGATTAAGTTGAGTATCATCAACCTCAAGAGGATTTATTGTCAAGGGCTTCCCTTTTGTACTTGTAAGCAAAGAATTATCCGTAGGGATATTTCAACTTAAAGAAAAGTGCTCTAAGGTACTACCATGAGGGTGTCGCTCTTAGGAAATGGGAATTACCATGTGAATGCATACATGAGGTATTTTAAATATCAAGTTAAACCATTGGTATATTAATAAGTATCTTATAGGGGAGGGGTATTTAAAATTTATGCATACCTAGATATATATTCTATTAGTAAAAAAATTGGGTTGGAGAAGAGGGGGTGGGGGTTATATTTGAGTTGCATATCAAATATTTATATCATTTATAACATGAAATAATTCTAAAATAGTAAAAATTTAACAAAACAAACCATGTAAAATTTGAAACTAAAATTACACAAAGAGGAAAATTTTACTTAACTTTTAAAAACTAGATATTAAACCTTAAAGTTTAAATAATAATACTAGAATATGACCCTTTAATTTATTATAATCAACTATTAATTATAAAGGTATAACTTTTCATAAGGAATGCACTCTTTCACTAGAATATAATAAATAAAGACAAAATTATTCATTCACATTCTCATCAAATATCATGCACTTATATTTACCTCTTATTGATAAATACTTCATAAAGGGTGAATCAATATGAATGAATGATATCTTTTAATGTCCCTTACACTCAATGGTTTGTAGGACCTATCAAATTTTATCCAAAGATAAATATGAATGGTTTAATATATTGGTCAAATATAATATATGTACTTCAATATATATTTGATTTAATTGATTCAATATATTGATTCACCTTTTATACTATATTGATTCACTTTTGAAGAATACAAATTATATGTATATGATAAAAAATGATTAAATATATTACTATAACATGATTTTTAGTATACTTTAAGTTTATTATCCCATGCAAATGAAATCATATGCAATTAATTCTATTAAATGTAAAACAACTAAGTGAATAAACAATCAAATTAAAATACAAAGTCATCTATCCTTATTTCATTAAAAAAATTAAATATCATTGCAATGAATTGAGTGAACATACTCACACACGAAATAGACCATAAAAATCATGTAAATAAAAAACACAAGAAAATGTAGATATATAAGTTAAATATAAAAAACACATCAACTCATGTTAGGGGATTTGGAGAACAAGTGGGTATGAAAACTTTCAAAAGATGAAAAGAGAGATTCAGTTTCAAATCTCTACTCCTCACAAGTAGGTGATATGTAAAGTTCAGTTGAAGGTTGATTAGGCTTTCTAGTGTGGATAAGACCGATTCTCGGGTGAATTTGAAGAAAAATAACCCCTTAGACATGGAATATAATTCCACAAAATAAATTATCATGAATGAACCTCCCAAAAAAAATAAAAAATATTAATTCAATTTATTTTATTAGTATAAATATAATTTTAAAATTAAAAAAAATCGTAAGGATGGACCTCCAACAAAAAAAATCAAAAACACTAATTCAATTTATTTTATTAATATAAATTTATTTTTAAATAAAAATATTTAATAAAGTATATTAATATATATATATATATATATATATATATATATATATATATATATATATATATATATATATATATATATATATATATATATATATATATATTGGTGAATGCGAAAGAATGACTATGACTAGTTATGACCAACGTGGATGTTGCGGCTAGCTATGGCGAACACCGAGGTTATGGAAAACACACTAATGTATATGGATAGCATGTGGTGAGTTGTAGTGAATGCAAAGGCTAGGGAAAGCACAATAATGGACATGGGTAGCATACGACGAGCTACGATGAATGCAAAGGCTACAACAAGCACAAAAATGGACAAGGGTAGGAAGGATCCTACATAAATGCAAGGGTAGACAAGGGTGAATTTCACAGGAAACCAAAGGATTATAAGAAGCACGAGTAGCCACGATGCAGGTTGGATGAATTGTCCATCATGTGTAAACCCTAGGTTTTTGATAAGAAGAAATATCTCTAAGGGATCTTTGGGTTCTCGTATGGATGAAACTCGACCCTCTATAAAAATTTCAAAGGATGAATTTGGGTTGGATCTGATTGATTATGAAGCCTAAAAAATTATCTACAAACTCAAGGGCAAAATACCATGCTTGGAGGAGCTCAAATGATACATTAAATTTTGGTGGAGTATAGAATTCCAAGTAACTCTCCTACCTAAAAATATATTTTCTAGTTTCATTTTCTAATTTAGTGGATAGAGATGAGGTAATGGACTATAAATATAATTGGTTCTTTGGATAAATGGGTGTCTATATAAGACCTTGGACTCCTATTTTCAACCTCTTTATAAAAGAATTTAATGGCTTCCCAGTCTGGGTGAATATTTATGCTCTCCCTGTGGAGTTTTGGGGAGAGAAGATATTCACCAAAATTAGTAATACCATTGGTGCATTCCATATATGGATGCCCAAACAGAGAAAAATTTATCCAGTAAAATTAATATGAGTAAAGCAAGATTGGTTGTTTGGATGGATTTTTCAGTTACCGAGCCTCAATTCATTACTATCTCCTCAAGCAAATGGGAATGGGTCCAAAATATTGAATATGAAAACTTTTCCATAAGATATTATGGTTTTCAGGAATAAGACTACATGAAAAAGAGATATTCGAACATCCGATCATGCTTTGATTCCTCCATGGTGGAGAAGGCCTTGCATGTGAATGATTCAAAATATTCAAATGTTCCGGTTCAAAAGAAAGAATCTCATCTTACAGAGGCACCAATTGTCCAACAAGAATCAGGGGAGCAACAAAAGACTCAACACCAAAAGGAGAATTTGAAGCAGATCATTGATGAAAGCCAAATAGTTACTAAAGACCATCCAGATGGTTCCATGGAAAATATTAGCACCTCATATGGCATTCTTGAAGCTAATTATGAAAAAATCGGTGATGATCAGTTGTCTAAAAATTAAGATCCTACAAAATGTGTTACAACTAGATACTACCTCAGGAGCTTGAAGTGCAAAAATGCATTCTCAGATCTTGTCACTCTATAGGAGGAAGAACCTATGCTACAGAAGAAAAATAGTCAAAATGGATGACTAAAGGAAACTAGCAATTCAAATTTGGTAAAGTGGACTATGATAGTGTGATGTTTTGGAAATATTACTCTACTAAGACACAATGCATTGTGAAGTTTTGGTATTCATATAAAAATTGAAAAGATCCAAAAAATGAAAATAAAAAATTCAAACATTTTATGTAAAATGTTGTATGTTTCTAGCTATAGCATCTCAATTGAGATGAGAAGTGTATCTATTTTTAAACTCTCAAGCTCTAAAGAAGAGATTTGTAATTTGTCAAGGGTGGGGGACCCAAGTACAACTCCTTATCCAACATATATATATATATATATATATATATATATATATATATATATATATATATATATATATATATATATATATATATATATATATATATATATCTTATTAATTTCAATGTGGTTCCAATCAACTAATAAATCATTAAATAATTGAGTGTGAAAATTTATTTCAATAATCTTCAAACTAAATATCAATCTATTAAAATTTCAAAAATTTAAATGATGGTGTAGTTTCCAAAGGTTATTTGACATCTATTATATTTTTTTCCACTAAATTGAATCCTTTTGGAAGATTCTTTTTAGACTGATTTTGATTGAAATATTAAAGAAAAACAAATGTTAGATTCACCTCCATGAATGTGTGTATTTTGGTAGGATTTGTTTTGATAAATGAAGTCCTTTATGAATGATTAAATTGTTTATTATTTTATAAATTATTCAAATATAAATTATAAAAATAAATATTAATAAAAACATAATTTAAAAGATGCAATACTATACAAATATTAAACATTATTTAATATTATTGATATTTCTATAATTATAAAAAATGTTGTTAATGAAAGGAATGTTAGCTAACACAAAATAACATTCCAAGCCCAAGATCAAAGAATATTGAAAAGCATCACAATAAAACATGAAAGAAGAAGCTCTAAATCTGATTATATTACTCAATGGAGAAGCCTTGCTTAAATAGGCAAGGGTGTACAATATCAACCATCTGATCATAACAAAAAATAGAAGGGGTGAATATCCACCATACAACAAGAGGTGTGATATGAGCCATAGATCATGAGGTAGGTATAACCGAATGGATCACAACCCTCTAAAATTAACAAACCAAGATAAGAATAAAATGACAACAAGAATATCTTGGAACACGTACTATCCTAGTAAACTTAAAATATACTCTAACACCCCCCTTAAGTGATACTAGGAGGTAGTGGACAAACAAATAAAACCAAACAAGTGGTATATCCATAGATATGAGTCCCAACAACAAGGCTTGATAAGGTACTCATGTACAATATATCCATAAAACTCTATTGGAAAGATGATGAAAAACCACATGGGAAAAAACCATCTGCTAGAAGAGAAAGAAGAAAGAATAAAGAAGAAGGAATATGTGGAGGAATATGTCCTCATCAACACCCCCAAGGACAAATTCCATCACCCCAAGCAAGCCACGCAACTCAAGGTAGAGAGGTGATGCAAAAGGTTTCATAAAGATATCCACAATCTATTGCTAAGTCGAAAGATACTCCAAGTTGAGAACTCCATCCTGAATGTGTTATCGAATGAAGTGCATGTGAACCTCAATGTGCTTGGTGTACTGATGCTCAATAAGATTGTGAGAAATATGAATTGCACTTTGGTTATCACACCAAAGTACAGTAGGTTGATCCTAGGAGAAACCAAACTCTACCAATAACTAATGAAGCCAAAGAGCCTCCTGATTGGCTATGATAGCTACCCTGTATTCTACCTCTATAGATGATAATGCAATAGCTTGTTACTTCTTGCATGACCAAGCAACTAGAGAAGAACCAAGATAGAAAACATAGCCTGAGGTGGAATATCTATCATCAACTGAACCTGCCCAATCTGAATCAGTGTATCCTACCAACTCTATAGAACCTCTGGCATAGAATAAACCAAAGTGAGTAGTGCCCCATAGATATCAAAGAATCCTCTTGGTTACCTACCAATGACTATCATGAGGGGCATGTGCAAACCGAGAGACCAACCCAACAACATATGAAATGTCAGGGTGAGTATGGGTAAGATACATAAGACTCCCTACTAGCTATGTATACAAAGTTGCATCACAAAGAGGTGATGTGCAAAAGGAAGTCAAAGTAACCCTTGACTGAAATGGTGTAGGTGATGGCTTGCAATCAACCATCCTAAATCATTGTAGTAGATCCAGTGTATACTTCTACTGACATAATGAAATCCTTGAATCTATTTGAGTGACCTATAACCCAAGGAAGTAGTGAGCCAATCCTAGATCTACCATCTCAAATCTCTCAGAGTGAGAATGTTGAATAGTCTGAATGTGAGTAGTGGAGTTACCGATGAGAAGTAAATCATCAACATAAAGAACAAGTATGGTGATGTCCTCTCCATATCGCCAAATGTAAATTGTAGGATCAAAATGGCATCAAATAAATCTAATAGAGAGAAGGAAGGAATCCATCTTCTCATACCAAGCTTGAGGAACCTATTTGAGACCATAGAGTGATCTTCATAGTTGACAAACAAGAGAAGAATCCTGAACAAAACTAATGGGCTGCTCCATATAAATATCTTCCTACAAATCTCCATGCAAGAATACACTCTTCACATCCATATGATAAACAGACCATCCCTGTGATGTAACAAGTGCAAGTACAAGCTAAACTGAATCCATCTTGGTGATAGGAGCAAAGGTCTCAAAGTAATCAATACCTTCAACCTATGAAAAGCCCTTAGCCACAAGATGTGCTTTGTACTTGTCAATGGACCCATCTACTGCATATTTGGTTTGATAAACCCACTTACAATGAACCAACTTTCTTCCCTTAGGAAGAGGAACAAGATCCCAAGTGTGATTCTTCATCAAAGAAGAATACTCATCTACCATAGCATCATCCCACTCCTGTATCCCATGAGCCTATGAAAAATATTATGGATCACTTGAAAATGATTGACAAACAAGGCCAGTACCTATAGAATGTGCATGAGCATGTCTGGAAGGTGGAAGATCCTGAATGAAAGGTGTTGCCTCCTCAACTGTGGTACGTGCCCATCTAGGCATGGTGATAATTGTGTAGGATCCTCAATAGTAGGTTCTTCATCAAGATGTTCCTCAGTCTGATCAACAATGGAAGGATCATGAGGATTATCTAGTGAAGAAGAAGAAGAAGAAGGTGAAGTAGGAAGAGAAGAATCATGAGGAAGAAGATGCTCATCAAACTAAACATGTGTTCAAAAAACAACATCATGTGTATCAGGATCAAGAAGTTGATAAGCCCTCATGTCCTCACAATAGCCAACAAAAATGAGTTGCTTGCTCTTCCTATCCAAAGCCTTTCATTTCTTCTTTGGAATATAGGCCCAAGCATGGCTCCCAAAAACTCTAAAAAATGAGACATCAGGCTTAGTTCCAGACCAAGCCTCCTCTAGAGTCATATGCTCAAGTGCCCTATGGGGTGTGTGATTCTAAATGTAATTCACACAGTTAACTACTTCAGCCCAAAATATAGGTGGAAAATCCCTAGAGTGCATCATGTAGTTAGCCATCTCTTTCAAGGTTTGGTTCTTTCTTTCTACCACACCATTCTACTATGGTGTGTGAGGGATAGAATGTTGATGAACAATACCATGTGCTACAAGGAAGTCTAAAAATTCTTTGCTGAAATACTCCCCCCATTATCTGTGCAAAGATTTTTAATGCAACAAGAAGCTTGATTCTTGACCAAAGCCTTAAAGACTTTGAAGTGAGAGAAAACATCACTCTTGTACTTGAGAAAATATACCCAAGTACACCTCAAGAAATCATCTATGAATGTCAATGCATATTTAGCTCCTTTGAAAGAGGCATGTGGGAAGACCATCAAATCACTATGTACAAGCTCCAAGGGTGAAGATGCTCTATGTGACTTACCTTTGGGAAATGGGTCTTGGTGTTGTTTCCCAAGTGCACAACCAGGACAAACACCATCAAGACATGAAACCTTAGGCAAACCAACAACCATATCATGATTGCTCAAGTCCCTCAAATACTTGTAATTGAGATGTCCAAATCTCTCATGCCAAAGTTTGCTCTCAAAATCTGCATGAGCAACTAAGCATGTACCTGAAGAAGTATCATCAAAACCCTCAAAATGATATAGTCTCACTCTATGATCAACAACTCCCTGTGCAATCAATGAATGTGGTTCCAAAAAACTTCTAATTTCAGCTCCTTGTGGTGTGAACAAAATAGTCTTTCCCATCCTAGAGTTACAAATTTGATAGATAGAAAGAAGATTGGTGGTAATGTTTGGAACATAGAGAACATCATTGATGTGACCACCATCTAACAAAATATCACCTTTCCCTTTGATAGGAATGAAATATGAGTCTCCAACTTCAATGCTAGAGGTTGAACTCGAACAAAGAGATGTAAAAGACTCCTTAGAAGAAGTCATGTGGTGTGAAGCACCAGAATCCAAAACCCAATTATCTGAACAAGACTTAGAAGATCTTCCTTGGACATTCAAAGCCTTACCATGTTCTGTGGGAACATCAATTTTGTGTTTCTTCATGGCATCCTCTAAGTCGTGCAACTTCTTCCAACATTTGGTCGCTGAATGACCATTTGCCTCACAATAGGTACAAGTGACATTAGACTTATCCTTTTTCTTGGAAGACTCTTTAGGTTTAGATTTGGATTCTTTTGGTTTAGGACTTGATTGTGAAGGAGATGAAGTGGTTTTAGGCTTAGGTTTGGGCTTGCCTTTCCCTTTAGAATTGGATGCTACTAAAGCCTTAGATGAAGAGGTGGGAGACTCAAGAGTGGAAAGTTTGATTTCTTCTCGAGTAAGTCTATCACAAAACTCTTCTAAAGTGGGAAATTTGAAGTTTGCACCAAGAGCATCCATGGTGGAGAGAAAGGTGGAGGTAAATATTTGAAATGGCCCCCTTAACTTTGCCAAAATGAGATACACACATTCCTCTTCAGTTTTAGTTTTACCACTTTCCTTCAACTGTGTCAAGAGCTCTTTGAATTTTGTGAGATAGTCAACAATGGTGGGGAAATCATCAGGAGATAAAGTTGTAAGTTCCGCATCAAGTTGCATAGACCTTATTTGATCAACTTTGCCAAATAACTTCTCTAATTTTTCCCAACACTGAAAAGGAGTTATACAACCATCTAAGTGAAACCAAAGACTCTCATTGACATGTGTGTTAATTAAGCCCCTTGCTTCATCCATTTTTCCATTTTGAACAAAGATCTCATATTCTTTTGTGAAAATAGGTTGTTTCTCTTCAAGAAGATGTAATAGACCTTTTTGTGCAAGGAGGTTTAGCATGTGTGGTCTCCATGTGTGATAATTGTGTGGTGTGAGAGGCTCAATTAAATTTAATGAATTCATCTTGCAAACACCACAAGAAAGGAAGCCAAACAACACAAAGGGTGCAAAAATCTGCACCGACAACAACCCCCCACCCAAATTGATTTTATTCAATCTTCTTACAATGAGAGACCCCCCACAAAAAATACCTTTATAAATCAGGCTTACAATGATATTTTGATACAAAGGATGGGTTCAAGTTGAAGCCCTCAAAATTCTGCTCACAATGCAAAAAAAATCATCGAAAATAGATGAAAAATGAGCAAAATATGAGGAAAAAAGACTTCAAGATTCGAAAAAAACTCCAAAGCTCCAAAAATTGATGCCAAAAAATACTTTAGATGCCACCAAAATGACCTTCAAATAGATGGAGTGCTGAGTTGAAGAGATCTGACTCAGGAAGACAAATCCAACGCTTCTTATGGTTTTGAAAATAGACTCCAAATGCTCCGGTTATGCAATTAATTTGAAAGAGGTAAACTTAAGGCCCATAATGCCAAAACCCATCTACCAAAAAAGTGAAATTTATTCACCAGAAAATAAAAATCCATGCACCAAAAAATCAAAATCCACCCACCAAAAAATTGAAATCTATCTACCAAAAAATCAAAATCTATCTGCTTGAAAATCGAAATCCGTCTACTACAAAATTGAAATTCATCCACTCATCTGGTTGTGACCCTCGAACCATTTCCTTATGCATAGATCTAGGACACTCCACTTTAATGATCAGTCCTCATCCAGTAATCCATGTCAATGTCATCTGCATAGTCAAGTTTTAGCTCCATGTCATAACCCGGTTTAAGTCACTACAGAGCTTTCATTTCCCAAATAAACTCTTCCATAACCATATTGTCCTATCCTAGGCATCCATAATTTTATCAATTGCATTATGGTCTATGTGGGTCTCATTGATTTGCCAGTATATGACCTCTAGGGTCCACCTATATTCTGCATAGCAAATCTCGCCTGCAAACTCTCCATTACAAAAGAAAATGTACCCTAAATTTCCCATATGGTCATTATGTTTTATACATTCTCTTTTATATGATCATCTCCACAAGTCATTGAATACATCGCATTAAATCCCATTGAAAACTCTCACGTGGTACTACCACTCAACATTCACCACATCCATCTATCCATCATTTCTGGAGTGTGGCGGTCTTCGTTATTTTTGTCTCTCAAGATCTGCAAATCCTTATCCAATTTTGTAGCTGATCTTTGTCATCTCAGTCATTGCTATCACTTGCTACATTTGCTACCATATAGATGTCTACATTCTATAATGAATCATCACCTTGCATACCAAATCATCAATCCATATTTTTACCGCATCTAGGTCATCTTTGCATGATCTATGAATAGCAGACTCCTATGCGTATCCACTGTGTTGTTTGTCTAAGATTCTGATTGGACTCAAATCCTCAGGTCTACATCAATGCCCCATCACTGGTCCATATCGTTCATCCAAGTTAGCTTCATAAATTATTGTAAGCCTTCCATGTATCGCCTTCATCATAGCTTCCAAGTCACCTGTAGTGCATGCCTTCGTCAGCTTCCCTTTTGACATCAACCATGGTCAAAGCACCTCGAGATTCGCATTGAGTGTACATCATTTGTGTACCTACTTAGATCACCATGAAAACATTTGAATTGGCCTTTAAAATATTTCAATTTAAATTATAACATTAAAACCATTAACTAACGCACTAAACTAATCATTCTAAAACCCTAACATTAACTACTTTACACATGAAGTGT
The DNA here is from genome assembly GCA_028583015.1 of Wollemia nobilis. NCBI lineage: Eukaryota > Viridiplantae > Streptophyta > Pinopsida > Araucariales > Araucariaceae > Wollemia > Wollemia nobilis. The sequence continues at coordinate 9,502,292 of JAQPPZ010000677.1, read as the reverse complement.
ATTATTTCAAAAAATATATATATATATATATATATATATATATATATTTGTCTTTTTATTATATTATCATTTATTTATTTTTTATTTTACTTATATTTTATTTTATTTATTTTTATTCTTTTTTATTAAATATAAATATATATAATATTTTATATATATATATATATATATATATATATATATATATATATATATATTATATATGCTTTATTAATTGAACTAATCCCTTTTAAATGTTTGAATCATTGTAATTCGAAGGGAACAAGGAGTTCACAATAAAACCAAACTTCAAACCCAAACAACTATCTTAAGCCAAAATAACAAAGCACACCGAGACATCACAAAAACATACCATACAACCAAGGTTATGCACAAGGGTGAATTTCACAATTTATAGTGAATTTTAGGATTTTAACAATTTTTATTTTGCTAATTTTTCGACCCTAGAGGTCAGCCCATTCACCCAAAAATTACGGAATTAATTTTTTTGGGTAAATTTTCCCTGGTACAATATGTTTTCTCACCTAAATTTTACCTTAAAGTTATTAAAAAAAATTATCTTTCCCAAGTCACCTCTTGTACCCCACTATATATATGTAACCCTAATAGCAACACTCAGTCTCAAGGTGACTGACACAAGGCGACCGCAAAAATCGACTAGTAAAAGCGACTGACACAAGGTAACTGACATAAGCAACTAATAAAAGGTGACTGGCATGATGCGACTATCACAAGGCAACTGACATAACATGACTGTCACAAGGTGACTGTGATGCAGGAGCATCCAACGAAATTGTCGGGGCCATAACTTCTCAACCGTAGCTCCGATTGACGTGAAATTTGACAGGGAGCTAGTTGGGAGAGTTCTAAACAAATATGACTCCCTAGAGTCCTATTTGTCCAAAAAAATCAGTTTTCGGGGCCAAATTCCATCATCTAGTGCCCCGAAATTAGGTTTTAAAATTTCTTACCTACTTTTTTATGCTTTTTGAGCTGTTCGGAGGTTAATATCTCCTAATGTATTTAGAGTTAGGACGTGAAACTTTATTTTTGGCTTGTCTATTGTAAGAGGGATGCGCACCCCAATTTTGGGCCCCATCCGACTCATTTCAGTTTTTAGGGTTTTTGGCTATATAGCCACAGAATGAGGGTTTGTGAAGGATCTTTTTCCAAGTTTTTGAATAAGAATTGGTTTGAGAAAGTTTGGCTCTCCATCAAGTGGTATCAGAGCGGGAGTTCCTGAGTGTGTGAGCAGATCGCCGAAAGTGAGGCAGTTTGCACCAGGATCTGTGGAAGAGCGTAGGGTTCCTGAGTGTGTGAACAGATCGCCGAAAGTGAGGCAGTTTGCACCAGGATCTGTGGAAGGGTTGTGAGAAGAGAGCGAGGAAGAATGCCTCCATGAAGAAACCATGGTGGTGGGAGAAATGTGGTACCTGAAGAAGATTTTAGAGCTTTGCAGAGGCAAGTGCAAGCCCTGCAAGAGGAGTTGCGAAGAGGGGTTGAGCCAAGGAGAGAAGACCGTAGTGAAGATGAAGCTTGGGAGGTTGATGATCCATCAGATGAAGAAGAAGCAATGGATCCTGCAGAAGCTAGATTATTTAAGGCCATATCTCGGATCGGGAAGAAGCCAAAGTTTGATGTCTCCACGTATTCTGGGAATCTCAATCCAGAGGAGTTGATTGATTGGATCAATGATATGGAGGAATATTTTGAGTATGAGGAGGTTGTAGATCCAGATCGGATCAAGTTTGCAAAAACGAAGTTGAAAGGCCATGCTAGCATATGGTGGAAAGGAGTGCAACTAGAAAGAAATAGAGGAGGAAAGGAAAAGATAACCAGATGGGATCGAATGGTAGAGAAGTTGAAGAGGCAGTTTATTCTTGTAGATTACGAATTGGATCTGTTGAGGAAAATGCAGAGTTTGAGACAGTCAAGCAAATCTATCAAAGAATATACAGAGGAGTTTTACAAGATCTCAATCAGAACTGGCCATTCAGAGGCTAATAAGGAGAAAGTAGCTCGTTACATAAATGGGTTAAGAATGAATATCCAAGAAGAACTTAGTTTGGTCAGGATGACCACCATTGAGGATGCATATCAGTTTGCCTTGAAGGTTGAAGAGAAGTTGAATAGAAGATTTGAAAGCAAACAAAGAGGAAGAGGTCGTGGTGAAAGAACTGGTGGAAGAACCAGTGGAGAAAAATATGAAGATCAGAAGAAGACTGGTGAAACAAGTAATAACCAGGATCAAAAAGAGGAGAATACCTACCGCCCCCGTGATCAGAACAATGGTTACCAAAGAGGAAGAGGTAGATCTGGACGTGGGTATGGAAGAGGAGGATTTCGTGGAACCTGTTTCCATTGTGGGGAAGAGGGACATCGGGCATATGAGTGTCCCCAACACCAAGAGAGGACGAATAAGAGACCTGAGGGTCATGCCAGAGCTGTTGTAGCAGATGAAGGTGCTGAATCAGAATATTCTGAAGAAGCAAAAGGAGGAGAAGTGTTGATGACAAGAAGAGCATTGATGAATGGAGGGAAAGATGTGGACCAGAGGAAGAGCTTATTTCGCACAAGATGCAAATGTGCAGGTAAGGTCTGTAATGTTATCATAGATAATGGTAGCATAGATAATTTAGTTTCAAGAGAAATGGTTGCTAAGTTGAAATTGGAGAAGAGGAAGCACCCGCATCCATATCGGATTGCGTGGTTGCAAAAAGATCATAGAGCATTAGTCAATGAGCAGTGTTTAGTTAAATTTCATATTGGAAATTATCAAGATGAGGTTCTGTGTGATGTTTTGCCTATGGATGCTTGCCATTTGTTGTTGGGGAGGCCATGGCAATTTGATAGACATGCGGTGCATGATGGGCATGCAAATACTTACTCTCTGACGAAATATGGAGTGCGTCACAAGTTGAAGCCATTGAAGGAAGTGGATGAAAAGGTATGCAGTAGTGCTAGAATCTGTTTGGTAGATGGTAGAAAATTTTTGGATGGCCTGAAGAGGGATTCTATGTGTTATGCATTAATTCCTACTGTTAAGAAGGAACAATGTATGGATATTCCAGTAGAAGTTGAAAGTCTGTTAGAAGAGTTTCCTGATATTGTGTCGATAATGTGCCCGAGGGTTTGCCACCGAGTGAGAAAGATTAGCCATCAAATTGATTTGATTCCAGGAGCTAGTTTACCCAATAAGGCAGCCCATAGAATGTCTCCCATGGAGAGTGAAGAGTTGAACGAGACAGGTTCAAGAGTTGTTGAGGAAGGGGTTGATTAGAGAGAGTTTAAGTCCCTGTGCAGTACCTATAGTACTAGCACCGAAGAAGGATGGAGAATGGAGAATGTGTACTGATTCCAGAGCCATAAATAAGATTACCATTAAGTATAGATTTCCATTACCTAGAATGGACGATATAATGGACTGTTTGAGTGGAGCTAAATACTTCACAAAGATTGATTTAAAGAGTGGGTATCATCAGATTCACATCAAAGAGGGTGATGAGTGGAAGACAACCTTCAAAACCAAAGAGGGTTTATATGAGTGGTTGGTTATGCCGTTTGGGTTAACCAATGCACCTAGTACATTCATGAGGCTGATGAATGAGGTGTTGAGAGAATTCCTAGAGAAGTTTGTTATTGTTTATCTGGATGATATTCTGATTTTTAGTAAGACATTGGAAGAGCATTTGATGCAAGTTTGGATAGTTTTTGAAAAGTTGAGGGAGGAGCAGTTGTTGATTAATTTGAAGAAGTGCAGTTTTGTGAAGAAGGAGTTGGTGTATCTGGGATTTGTCATCTCAGATGAGGGTCTAAAAATGGATCCAGAGAAGGTGAAGGCTATCATGGAGTGGCCTACTCCAAGGAACATAACGGAGGTAAGATCATTCCATGGTCTTGCAAGTTTCTACAGAAAGTTCATTAGAAACTTTAGCAGTATTTGTGCACCCCTGACAGAAACCATGAGAGGGGATAAGAAGGAGTTTAAGTGGACTACAAAGGTAGGTGCAAGTTTTGAGATGTTGAAAAATAAGGTGACAGAACAACCCATTTTGGTACTTCTAGATTTTAATAAAGTATTTCAGGTTGATTGTGATGCTAGTGGCAGTGCCATTGGAGTTGTGTTGAGTCAGGAAGGTAAACCTGTTGCATATTTTAGTGAGAAGTTAAATGATGCTAGGAAGAAATATTCTGTTTATGATCAGGAATTTTATGCTATAGTTCAGGCTCTTAAGAAATGGAGACACTATTTGTTAGCAAAAGAGTTTGTTTTATATACTGATCATCAAGCTTTGCAGTATATTAATAGTCAAGGAAAACTAAATCAGAGACATTTGAAGTGGGTTGAATTCCTATAGAGTTATACCTTTGTTTTGAAGCATAGGAGTGGGAAGTCTAATAGGGTTGCAGATGCCTTGAGTAGAAGGCAAAATTTGTTGATAGAGATGAAAGTGGAAGTCGTTGGGTTTGAAGAACTCAAGAGTTTGTATCCAGAGGATCCAGATTTTGTAGAGGCTTGGAAGGCATGTTTGTCTCCTACTACTTTGGATAGAACTAAGTGGTTGGATTTTATAATCCAAGATGGGATGCTATTCAGAAGGAACCAATTGTGCATTCCTAGAAGTTCAATGAGGGAGAATCGATAAAGGAGAAGCATAGTGGAGGACTAGTTGGACATTTTGGTCGAGATAAGACCATTGCCCTTGTTAGTGAAAACTACCATTGGCCACAGTTGCAGTAGGATGTGAAGAAATTTGTGCAGGGTTGCAGAGTGTGTCAGATGGCTAAGGGAGTGAGACAGAATACAGGATTGTATCAGCCATTACCTGTATCGGAGAGACCATGGGAGGACATCAATATGGATTTTGTTCTTGGCCTACCAAGGACACAACGATGGAATGACTCCATTTTTGTTGTGGTTGACAGGTTTTCGAAGATGGCTCATTTTATTCCATGTCAGAAAATGAGTGATGCAGTTCATGTTGCAGGCTTGTTTTTCAAGGAGGTGGTACGCCTTCATGGTCTACCCAAGAGTATAGTATCTGACAGAGATACCAAATTTGTGGGTTATTTCTGGAGGACTTTGTGGAAGAAGCTAAAAACGGATTTGAAGTTCAGTTCTGCATACCACCCGCAGATTGATGGACAAACAGAGGTGGTGAACAGAAGTTTGGGTAATCTTCTAAGATCCCTGGTAGGAGATAAGCCCAAGGGATGGGATTTGATTTTGCCACAGGCAAAATTTGCTTACAACAATTCTATCAACAGAAGTATTGGTAAATCACCATTCCAGATTGTGTATGGGAACAACCCAAGGAATGCTTCTGAGTTGAGAATGATGGGTAAAGGAGAAAAGAGCAGTGCTGAGGTTGAAGATTTTGCAGAGCACATAAAGAGTTTACATGAAGAGGTACAACAACATATCAGTAAGATGAATACTCAGTACAAGGCCAAAATAGATCAGAAGAGGCATTTCAAGGAGTTCCAAGTGGGAGATGAGGTCATGGTTCATTTGAGAAAGGAAAGGTTTCCTAGCAAAACCTACAACAAGCTGAAGATGAAGAGGTTTGGACCATGCAGGATCATAGGTAAAAGAGATTCAAGAAATGCCTATGAAGTGGAACTGCCAAGTGAGCTGAATATATCACCTATTTTTAATATTTTTGACTTGGAAGAATACCATGAAGGAGGCAGTAGTGAGACACCAAGTACAGATTTGTGGAGTATTCCAGCGTCTACTCCAGCCATAGATGAGATAGAGGAAATACTAGACACTCGAGAAGGCAGAAGTACCAAGAACAGCAAGTATTCAGAATATTTGGTCAAGTGGAAGGGCAGACCTGTAGAAGATGCAACTTGGTTGTCCAAAATAGAGGTTGACCGCCTGGGTTTTCCTCTAACAGTATAGAAGTGAAGGTCACTTCTCAATCCACCCCGGGTGTCTGATGCAAGAGCATCCAACGAAATTGTCGGGGCCATAACTTCTCAACCGTAGCTCCGATTGACGTGAAATTTGACAGGGAGCTAGTTGGGAGAGTTCTAAACAAATATGACTCCCTAGAGTCCTATTTGTCCAAAAAAATCAGTTTTTGGGGCCAAATTCCATCATCTAGTGCCCCGAAATTAGGTTTTAAAATTTCTTACCTACTTTTTTATGCTTTTTGAGTTGTTCGGAGGTTAATATCTCCTAATGTATTTAGAGTTAGGATGTGAAACTTTATTTTTGGCTTGTCTATTGTAAGAGGGATGCGCACCCCAATTTTGGGCCCCATCCGACTCATTTCAGTTTTTAGGGTTTTTGGCTATATAGCCACAGAATGAGGGTTTGTGAAGGATCTTTTTCCAAGTTTTTGAATAAGAATTGGTTTGAGAAAGTTTGGCTCTCCATCAGACTGACACAAGATGACTGACACGATGCAACTATCACAAGGTGACCGTCACAAGGCAACTGTCACAAGGCAATCAATACAAGGCGACTGACACGATGTGACTGTCACAAGGCAACTGACACAAGGTGACTATCATAGGTGACTACCATAAGATGATTGTCATGAGGCGACTGTCAAAAGGCAACTATCACAAGGTGACTATCAAATGGTGACTATCACAAGGTAACTGACATACAACAACAACCATTTACCAATAAGTTTGTGTTACCATTTATATTTTTTTTATAAATTTTTGTTCATTGACACTCAATAAAGAGTTTTTTCTATTATTTGGGCACCAATATCAAGCTTGATTGGGTCAGATATTCTATTTTATTGAATAGTAGTTCTCTCTTTTACTAGTTATTTTCATTTTTCAAAATGATGTTCTTGTTACTCTTCTTTTTATATAGGTAAAATGTCACTTGTTGGAACTGGAAAGAAGGGAGGCTAGTCTTTCAGTTTTGATAAAATGAGTATCCTCAAATACTTTCATAATACTTTGACATCCAGTCAGCCATCAACATTTGCACAAATTGAAGGTATGAGCTCCTTTACTTAATAACCAGTTAATTTTTATGCATTGTTAAATTTGTATATAATGTCTTCATTCATTAAGAAGGGTGTTTTTTGGTGGATGGCTTTGTCCATTGTTTATCTGTATTTTTTAAAAGAAGGTATATTTTTAAAAATAATAATGATAATGACCTTGGTATTGACCCTAGTATTATCTCTACAGAAAACACTGTTGACCCTGGTATGACTCCACTTCTACATATCCACGATAATAAAAAGTCCATAGATGAATTTTTTTTAAATAAATGGAACAACAACATGAAGAGATTCTTAAAACAAACACATCAAATGGAAAAAAAAATAATAGTTCTTATGCAGTACCTACTTTCGGAGAATATTCTTTTAAAAAACATAAACGTGCAAAGTCATCTAGATGGACAATTAACAGATCATTCTAGCCTGATTGGGTTTCATATTTTCCATTTGTTGAGCCAGTGCTTCCATAGAATAGTAATGACATAATAACAAAATTGATATGCGTAATTTATAGTTGGAAACACGAAAAGGATCATAGATTGCAAGTTAAGAAATATATAGAATAAAAACATTGTAGAAAGGTTTATATAAAAACAGAAGAAAGTGATAGACCAATACAAAAAAAAATTAGGTGAAAGGATACATCAAAGTGTACCTATATCAGATATGCACAATAATATGATAAAGCAATGAAACAAAAGGAAAAATTGGTTGATAAAGGTGCAATGATTCAAGCCCAATTTTAAAAAATGGAAAAGTTCACTTTAGCTTCAAAAAGTTTATAGTTTGATATTGTACTCACTATTCTTAAAAAGGGTAGACCTATATCAGATTTAATTGATTATAAATATCTATTTTGACTAGCTGATGTATAGAACTTACCCAACGCCCATTGATTAGATCGAAGTTGTTGGGAAATGGCAAAATATCTATCATTGGTTGAGCATGATGACCTCAAAGATAAAATAAAAAGGCCAAATTCATTTCAATTTCAATTGATGAGGTGACTATTGTTGACAACACATATTGGATTTGCATGTATTTTTACACATTGGAAAATCATTTAAGGCAACCTCATTTACTTGGACTACGCATGATGGTGGAAAATTACAATGCAAAAAACATTTACAATATTGTTGTTTCTAGTTTAAAGGAAATAGCAGGAATGAATAAAATGTAAATAGCTACTAAGTTAATATGTGTCGGAGTCGATGGTGCTGCTACAATGCAAGGACACAAGAATGGTCTTTGTGTTAGACTACAAACATCTGATGCCCCATATTTGATCCCTATTCATTGCATGGCTCATAGAATTAATCTTGCATACAAAATTGTGGATACATTTACAAATGTAGCGAGAGTGGAAGAGCTTGTTCATGAAATTTATGATTATTTTTTGCACAATCCAAAAATATTTTTAGAGTTTCAGCAGTTTGCACTAGGAGCTACTGATGGTAAAAAACTCTTAAAAGATGTAGATGCTAGGTGGATTTCGATGTATCAACCGAGATATAGAATTTTCAAAGAATATCAATCCTTAGTAGGGTTTATGTATACAAATCGTAGGGCAGTTGATAAGTCTAAAGATTTGCTATTTTGAATGAGTGACTTTGAAACACTTCTCACATTGTGTGGTATTCTTTCAATGTTGGAAGAAATGAATACTTTGATCAAAATTGCACAAGAAAGATCAATTTATATTGTGGATTTCATTAGGGCTAGAAAAAAAATTGCTTACATATTGATATGATGTATGCATTTGGTCAAAGTTTTATGGATCCCATGTTTGAGAGTTGGAGAGCATTGAAAAAAGTGAATGATCCTCAGAAATTTTTGAAGTTCAATATAAATTATCATTTATGTATTAATATCCATGAAAATAAAATTCCTTTATATTATTTTTATCAACGAATGGATATAGCTACAAATGAAGTTGAACAAATGCCCATAACATACAATAGATTCCATGTAGTTGTAATAGATAAAAAAATAAACTAAAATAAATAGCAAAATCATTGACAAAATAAATTAAAGACCGTTTTCAAAGAGATGAATTGTTGGAGGCTATGGGTGTGGTTAACCCAATATTTTGGAATCCTTGTAATGAATACCAGAATATAAATGGTTTATTTCTCAAATACATGGGCACTCTTGCACAATCTGAAAAGAGTTTGTTCTAGATTCCACCATTATGATGCAAATATGCTTTCATTTGATTGATTTCATGTATTAAACTATCATTTCTCAATAGAATATTGGGATTTGAGTCATTTATTTGATTTGATTTCACATATTAATCCATCAATTTTTAACATAATATTGAGATTTGATCATATTTTGAGACATGTTTTCATATATTTTGGAACAAAATATTGATTATAGAATTATAGATATTACTATTTTTCACATGTATTTTGATTTCATATATTATCCTATCAGTTGTCAATAGAATATATATATTATGATTTCATATATTTTGAAAACCATGTATAGAAAACCATGTATTGAATAAAGTATAAACCATGTATTGAAAATAATGTATGGCAATCCATGTATTAAAAACCATGTATAGCAAACCATGTATTGAATAAACCACGTATTGAAAACCAAATATTGAATAAACCATGTATGGAAAACCATGTATTGAATAAACCATGTATTGAAAACAATGTATGGTAAACCATATATTGAATAAATCATGTATTGAAAACCATATATTTAAAACAATGTATGGCAAACCATGTATTGAAAACCATGTATTGAAAATAATGTATGGCAAACCATGTATTGAATAAACCATGTATTGAAAACAATGTATGACAAACCATGTATTGAATAAACCATTTATTGAAAACCATGTATTGAATAAACCATGTATGGCAAACCATGTATTGAATAAACCATGTATTGAAAACCATGTATTGAAAACAATGTATGGCAAACCATGTATTGAATAAACCATTTATTGAAAAACATGTATTGAATAAACCATGTATGGCAAACCATGTATTGAATAAACCATGTATTGAAAATAATGTATGGAAAACCATGTATTGAATAAACCATATATTGAAAACCATGTATGGCAAACCATGTATAGAATAAACCATGTATTGAAAATAATGTATGGCAATCCATGTATTGAATAAACCATTTATGACAAACTAAATATTGGTGCTCCATTATTGCATCCACATAATTCAAAATTATTTATTCCATCCACACAACTGATCAAAACATCACAATATTAAAAACAAAATATGAAAAAGTAATATAAAATTTATAAAATTTATGTAATATAAAATAATATGTTTGAAAACATGTAAAAATAGGAGTCTTTGAAAACATGTTTCTTTTCACCATATTCCAGAATCATCAAATAAGAAAACAATAGTTCTACTTTTCTAAGTTTTCTTCCTACAAAGTGCCTGAAGTGTCAGCTGCATCTACCTCAATATCCTTTGCTTCCAATGCACCAGCCCATACCAAAATTTTAGCTATAGTGTTTATCCCTGATAGAAATAAACCTTCTTCCTTAATGGGATCTTCTTTAAATGGTGTATTAAGCTCTTTATAATTTTATTTTACTATAGCCTCCACATCTGGGCCCTTATCTTTGATAAGCTTCTTCAGCCAATTATTTTCTCGAACAGTATATTATAGTCTCTTCTTCACTTCAATAGCATTATTCACACTAATTTCTATTGTCCTGATCCATGTTTTCATGGCTGTCACCTACTGCTTTAAATGTTGATAATTAGACTGCAAAATACAATAGAAAAAGATTAATACTTTTTAAAATATATATTAAAGAAATAATGATTTTCAAATATATGTAAAACTTACATTTGCTATAAGTCTTGAAATTTGTTCTACTACTAATTTCTTCTTATCTAGTTCCCATTCATTAAAATATTCTTGGGCTTCGGCATTCAGGTTCTCTAATCGGTCCAACATAATGGCCAGAAATTCATCACTGCTTTTAGAATTGGCCTTGACGGTGCCAGATTCAACTATTTGTAATAGATCATCGAGATTTTGTGGCTCATTCTATACCTTTGAAATAACTCCTTTCTATGTGTGAAGTTCTTGTATCAGCCATTTATTGCTTTGATCATAACCTTGGCCCGGTATTTCCATTATCTTAATATATCAATATCTACAAGAATATTTCTCATAATAGTAGCCTTACATCTATTTGCTAATAAAATATTTTTGAAAATTTTACGTTATCATCATCGATCGGATGATGATGGGTGTCGAATTACTGGTGGGAGAAGAGGAAACATCGGTAACATCTCCTTCAACATTCTCCTTTGCTTCATCATCGATCCCTAGACCATGAAGCAGATCACTTGTCTTTAGTGGTAAATTCAAATTATTCATATCCTGATACATAAAATCATCATCGAGATTCCCAGCAGTAGAGGGCATTTGAGATGCACTTTCTACATTTGATAAATTTTCAAATGTTAAAATTAGGAACAATAACCCTGAAATAACATACTAGCCCACAATTTGAGTCTATGTCTAAAACTGACTATTGGTTTCCTAATGCGGCTATTGCGATGGTGTGAGGAATTGTTTTCCATGCATGCAATATTGGTTCCTCACCGGTGGTGCATGTTGTGGAGTTTTTTAGACTTGTTGTGGATGAACTTGATGTTGATGGACTTGCTGTAGGAAGACTGGTTGTTTTTCCTGTTGTGCACCCGATGGAGACATCTATTTTCTAAGTCTTTTAAATCTAGCCGGTCCCTCTACAAAATTCACATGAAAAATATAAATTAAAACTATTTTTAAAAACAATGCCATTAAAATAGATCAATTTTGTCTAAACATACCCGACTCAGACTTTGCATTTGTTGTCGTTGATGGTGCAAGTATTGGCCTTTGCTCTGAAAATAGTTAAAATATTTTCTCAAACTAAATATAATTTTATATTGTTAAAATACATTATTTAAATTAGAACTTTTGAAAAATAAGTTTACCTTGTGAGTTGGAGCTTACATCTTCAATGTCGACTGTAGCAGATGCATATCCAGAAGTAAGAGGATTCGTACGTGTATGTTGTCCATCAGGAGACCTCCTATGTTTACGGGTAGAAGTTACTGGTGATGATTACGATTGCATGTCTGAATTGACAAACGCTTCTTGAATCCTAATGGCGGCATCTCTTTTGCTAGATGAGTGAGATGCTCTTATCTATTTTCAAAAGAAAATTAGAAAATAACAATATTTATTGAAAAGAAAAAAAGAGAGACTATTCCAATAAATAATTTTACTTGCATTTCATTCTCATTGATGCCAATAGCCAACAAATCCGAGTGCAATGCAGTTGGAGGATTTTTTGTTGAAGATTGTAATATGCTTCATGAAAAATATAAAGAATAAAGTTGTTGGAGGTTACCATATATGCAGATTAATTTTTTTACGTAGAAATAAGGTCATATTTCATGCGGTTTGATCCTGATGGCAGCATCTCTTTTACTAGATGAGTGAGATGCTCTTCTCTATTTTCAAAAGAAAATTAGAAAATAACAAGATTGATTGAAAATAAAGGAAAGAGAGACTATTCCAATAAATAATTTTACCTGTATTTCATTCTCATTGATGCCAATAGCCAACAAATCCGAATGCAATGCAGTTGGAGGATTTTTTGTTGAATATTGTAATATGCTTCATGAAAAAGATAAAGAACAAAGTTGTTGGAGGTTACCATATACGCAGATTGAGTTTTTTACGTAGAAAGAAGGTCCTATTTCATGTGGTTTGAAATGTGAGTGGACCAATCATATCTATCTCTATCAATACAATGAATCAACAATGACAAAACCCAAAAAATATTTTTGTAGGCCAGCCCTGCAGAATATGCCTTCCCAAGAAAAATTTAATACAGGCATATAGAAATTTATCTGTAACATTGGAAATGTTCAAACTGCTTTTCGATTTAGAAGAATTAACTAAAAACAGAGAGAACATTATTAGAGAATGGACATTGGAAACAACAATACATCAAAATTAAGGATAAAAAAAATAAAATTTTCAAAAACTTACCTTTCAAATGGTCTAGATTCATGGTATATTTGGATGCCAACATTGATTTTTTAGCTTCAGTCAATGCATACTAGTTGTTAACAAGGAGACCATCCAAAAATGGTAGCCTTGTTAATTGTTGCACATCCAATGGGTTCATAGTAAAAACAATATCCTTGTTATCAAATCTAATCTATACAATGGATACATCATGGTCATAGGAAATAACAATATGTTGCATCAGGGAGCCGTTGACATCCAACTGTGGCATCTTCATGACTCCAACAACTCTGGAGGTGTAAATCTAGTTGAAATCTCTCCCAGGAGTGCTAAAAATATTCTTGACGTTCAAGCAATAGTAGCTCTTGAAAGATACCTTGGAAGGGAGAGGAGAGGAAGTGCTAGCCATTTTTGATAACCCTCTATAAAGCTCTGAAAATGTTGGAAAATGCTTTGAAAACCCTTTGAAAAAACTCAAAAAATACTTTGAAAAATCTTGGAAAAATCTCTGAAAATGCCCTAAAAACACTCAGAAAACCATCTGAAAAGGCTCTAAAACCACTATAGAAAATTTTCTAAAAATTCTAGAAAACGCTCTGAAATTGCTCTGGAAATCACCGTACGAAAGGTGAAAAATGACCCTACTATTATATTTATATAAGTCTACATGGTTGAAGTTGATGGATGCGTGACATGTGGTAGAGGATAGGATACATGGCAGCATCTTATCGATGATCTTTGGCAGTCGCCTTTTTTGTATCACCATGTGACAGTTGCCTTGTGATAGTCACCTTGTGACAGTCGCCTTATACAGTCGCATTGTGACAATCACCTTGTGATAGTCTCCTTGTGGCAATCGCCTTGTGGTAGTCACCTTGTGGTAGTTGCCTTGTGATAGTCACCTTATGACAGTCACCTTGTGATGGTTGCCTTGTGACAGTCGCTTCTGTTAGTTGCCATTATAAAAGTAAAAAATTTGGGTGCATAGTTTTCAAAAAATTACCATTATTTGATAATTTTTTTGCAAAAAAATTGTCCCAATGTTTATACACCTTAGGACTAGATTCACCCTGATTTTATAAATACACTTTGGGGTCGACCCCTTATGCATAACCCTACACAAAACAAAGGACCCTGAAAATCGAATCACCACCTCATGGAAAGATATCACTCAGATAAAACAAAAAAAATCCCAAAAATAAAAATTTAAAGGTGAGTCCCCAAATATTGGGGCTAGTTGTGTGACAGTCACAATAAATAGTCCTTTCAATAATCAAGAAATCAAGGAGGAAATTTTTCTATGTAAGGCCTACAAGCTCTAGGACCAAATGGATTCCCTCCTTTCTTTTTCAAGTAATATTGGCATATTCACGAGAAGGAGATTAGGGAAGCTTTAAGGGAGGTGTAGAGAATAAAATTTATTCCTCCTAGGGTGAATTCAACTTTTTTGGCTTTAATTTCTAAGCAAAAAGAAGCTAAGAACTTCACAAAATTTAAGCCCATCAGTTTGTGCAACACTCTTTATAATATATTGACCAAGGTAATTGCCAATAGATTAAAAGCTTGTCTGCCATCATTATTGGTAAGGCACAATGTGCTTTTGTGGTAGGAAGACAAATTATTTATGGAGTAATAACTATGCATGAATTAATACACTCCATTGATAAGAGCAAGATACCAGGCATGTTTCTCAAATTAGATGTCGCATATGACAGGGTCTCTTGGAATTTTTTGCTCAAAGTGCTTGATAAATTCGGGTTCAACCAAAAGTGGATAAGTTTTATCAAGGTTTGTTTTTCCTTTGCAAATTTCTTAGTGTTGGTTAATGGATCCCTTGTTGGTTATTTTCTAGTTCCAAAGATATTCATCAAGGAGATAGTCTATTGTTGTATATTTTTACTTTAGTGGCAAAGGCCTTAAGCAGGTCAATCAAGGTAGACCCAATGATCGAAGGAATTAGGCCTACTTAAAACATTAATCCAATATCGCATCTTTAGTTCACATAAGACACACTCGTTTCCCTCTTAGTGTAGTACCTCAAGCTAGAGTGTTAAAAGATATTCTTTCTTCTTTTGAAAAGGTGGTTGGCCAAAGAAAAAACTACCTTAAGAGTGATTTTCTTTTTGAATACTCCCTAGGAAAGACAAATTAATATTGCCAATATTTTGGGCTGTAAAATAGCTTCTTTACCTTCGGTTCATTTGGGAATGTTGTTTAAAGTTAGATTAAAAATTTCCTTATGGGAACCTGTTATTGATAGAATCCAAAAAAACTATTTGGATGGAGAGGAGCGCTGCTCAACCAAGCAGGAAAAGCAATGCTAGTCAAATCCTTGCTTCAGAGCATTCCCATTTATTACATGTCTCTTTTTAGGATCCCTAAAAATATTCAGCTAAAAATTGAACAATTATAGAAAGTATTTTTATGGTTCAGCTCAAAGGAGAAGAAGATATTCCACCTGGTTTCTTGAAAATAGGTTTGTAAAAGAAAAAAATTTGGGGGTTGGGTTTTCAAAAAGTGGATCTTATGAATAAGGCTCTATTAGCTAAGCAAGCCTGGGCCTTAACTACTCAATTGAACATGAAATGGGTGCACATTATTTCATCTAAGTACCTAAACCAAAACAAGGACTTCTTAAATGGTATTCTCCCTAAAAATGGTTCTAAGTTTTGGAAGAGTCTCATGTTGTCAAGAGAGTTAATTTAGAAATGTGTAATATGGAATCTGGGATATGGTAAGAATATAAATTTTTGGAAGTATCCCTGGGTGTTAGATACTACTTTATCTCAAATTCTATTGTTAGGCCTAGTAAAACCCCTTTTCTCTTTGTTGTTTGGTCCAAAAGTTGTTGACTTTGTGGAAGTTGTGGCAGGAGTTAAAAAATGGAAGAGTCTAAGAACTGATAACCTAAGTCCTCCTATGAAGGAGGCTTGGTTTTCTGTTATAGAAAATTTGAAGTTTCAAGTGTTAAAATCTCAAGATGAGGAAGATACTCTGCTATGGAAAGGGGAGGAGAATGGGATTTTCTCGATGAAATTGGCATATTTGTTGCTAGATTTGACCAACCTGATTCCTCCCCCTCCCTTCAAATTTTGGTAGAAAGGCCTTACCCCTAAGATCAACATATTTTATTGGTTGGTTCTTCATAATAAAGTACTTACCATTGATAATATTTAGAAGAGAGGGATGTATTTAACAAACATGTGCTTTCTCTATGGATCATGGGCTAAATCCTCAAACCATCTCTTCTTTCAATGCCTTTTTTCTTCTACTATTTTGGATAACTTTTTGTAGGTCTTAGGAGTTAGCTAGGTGGCTCCATGTTGTGTGACTAACTTGAGCCTCCAATGGTCTTTGTAATTTATAGGTCTAAGGCTAAAATTGATCTGGTATTTTGGCTTACCCCATCTCATGTGGAGAATTTGGAAAGAAAGAAACAACAGGGCTTTTAAAAATAGAAAATAAGATGTAGTCATGGTGTTTTCAAAAGCTATTTCTATGGTGGTAGAAAACATCTCAAAGCTCCCTTTGGACCTGATGGCAGAGGATAAGAAGGAAGAGGATATTGAACTAAAAATTAGTTTTAAACTAAGGCCTAGAGGGCCTAATTTAATTCAACCTAAGTTGAGATCACAAACTAAGTGGGTTTCCCCACCTCTTGATTGGATTAAATTCAATTTTTATGGTGCTTCCAAAGGCAACCCAGGTGTTGCAGGTGTTGGAGGACTATTTAGAGATGACAAGGGCTCAATACTCCTTGCCTTTGCAAAAAATATTAAAGACCAAACTTGCAATTTTATCGAGGCCAAAGCATTATATCAAGGGATGTTATTACTAGAAAATATGAATTATCAAAAGCTGATTATCGAGGGGGACTCTCTATTCATAATAAATACTCTCAAAGATCTAACTCAACCCAACTGGAAAATATTAAACATGATAACAAAGGCTAAAATATTATACCAATCAATGGAGGAGATTCAAATAGCTCACACCTATAGGGAGGGAAATAGGGCTACTGATGGCCTTGCCAACCTTGGAGTCCAACAGAACAATCTTATAGTGTGGAGAAGTGATTTTCCCCTAGATATTGGGAGGGAAGATTATTAAGTCTTAGCTTGGGCATAAGCATGATATGGAGTTATTGTGGGCTATTAGAAGTGATGAAACACCAAGATCTTGTGGGCTATAATCTGAATTTGATGTTTGGTTTGATTCAAATTGACCTAGAGCAGAATACCTGGATAGAGCAGGATAGATTCCTCCTTTTTATCTATTTTATCCTTAGTTTTTAACAATAATATCCAATTTTTAGGTGGTAACCTAGGAAAATATTGGAAGTGGAGAAATATATGAAGAGGAAGATATTTCAAAATTGTTGGGTTATGTCTTGATGGATTGTTTTGAGGAAGATTGATTATTAGGTTGGTTATGGATGCTTCTCGGGGGCCCTTGGTGGTTTATTAACTACTTGGTCTTGTCTCTACTTTTAGTTGTTTTGGAATCATGTATTCTCCTATGGATAGGTTGTTCTTTTTTATTTTCTTTTTGTCTATCCTTTTCATCTTATTATTGTCTTGGAGTCTTTGACTGCATGTCAATACCCTATCTCAAACTTTTTGTACAAGGTTTGGGGACCTTTCAACACCCCTTCTTTAATTTAATAAAATAAATAAATAAATACTAGATTATAAAGTTGCAAGCTTAATGCAGTGGTAAGGGATTTGACTTCTCTTTGATAGGTCCAAGGTTCAAACCCTACTCAGTATGATGGGACCATGACCCCTCATAATAACATGTGTAAACTCATTGAAAAATAAATATTATATTATAAAAAATTTCTCCAACTAAATTATATCATTATTAATATAGTTAATTTAAAGGAACACTTTACATGGTGTATTTGACAAAGTTAAGGGAAGGTTTTTTTTACTAGAAGCTAGTGTGACATCCATGGATGAATGTATTAGGGTTTCGTTGACATCCATATCAGTAAGGGATAATTTTCATGAAAATTTCCATCAAAATTTTCATTCCAAAATTTCCACATCCATAGCTAAGATAAGTTGTTTTCTTGCATTGAGTTTGCTTACTTCAAAATATCTTCACATATTTTTTGAGGTTAATCAAGGTATGATTTTCTTTATCAAATGTGATATTATTCCATAGGCTAATGGTAAGGTTTGCAGCATCACAAAAGAAAGAAAATATCTCAAAGAGGGTTAATGGAATAAGATGTAAGTATCTTTGGTGTGACCAAGTTACATCCTCTTTCTTCTACGGTCATTTATTGCCAGCCTACTATTAACATTGGTACATACTTCTTTAATATTTATCTTTAAATATATTTAATGGAAGTATTTGATTTAAGACTGTTAATCCATATCAAATAACTTCAAATTTCAAGTTATTTAGTTGTAAGCATTATAGAAACTAGACTCTACTAATCATGGAATCTAGACTCACTAGTATTTGCTATTTGGTTGCTTCTTTAGATCAAGGAAGGTAATAGGGCAATAAAAATAATACTAATATCTCTTTAAGTCACCAAAGGAGGTTGTTTTCTTAGATAAACATGATTTAGTTTTCTCCTCATTTGCACTTAGCTTGAACCCTTAATTTTGTCAAACTTTTTTTTGAATTATTTCAAGTATGTTATGAAATTAGGATATAAGAATTAGTTTTCTCCTTATTTTCATTCTTGCTTAAACTAGGTTATGAAATTCACATTTGTAGTCCATCACATTTCATTATCATAAGTTAAATAATATCATTTACCATGTACCAAATATAGTTTCTAAAGGTAACAAAGTACTTTCTTATATCATCAGCATTCCAATTTACTTATTTTGTAGTTATTGATCATTGATATAGTTGGTAGCAGTCATTATAATTCTAGTATTTATGCTATGGGATGAAACAGGTACACAAACTCAAGCATTGATCTTTGAATCATGTATTTACTAGATACAAGCTATGCATGCTATATATGCGCTTCCCTAAATGCTTCTTATGAAATATAAAAACTTGGTTTCCATATTTATAATCCCATTATAATTACCTTTCAACCCTTAACTATTATTACATTTACCCAAGCATCTTGCCAATATTAAGCAAGACTATTGCTAATAAAATAATAACTAAAAACTCTATTTTTGAAGTGTTGCATAAAATTATCCACTAGCTCTAGATGTATTAGTCCTTGAAGCTCCAATCATGGATTGAGATATGATCGATGTGAGCAATGGATTGTCAACAACAATCCAATTTTTATTGTTTGTACTGTAGTATAAATTTGTTGAGCATGACTGTATATGAGTCAAGCTAAATTGATATTCAACATTTTTACCCATAGTGTTGCTAGGATTTGTGCAAGGCAAAGAAACCAAGTGTAGACACTTAAAATTACATATATCTAACAAGAAGAAATTTGTTTATGTGATTTAGTTGATTTAGATAAAAATAGGAAAACGAGCCCATTATGGGCTATTCTATCTCAACCTAATGATTTTTTCTAATTTAGCATTATCTTATGTGCATATCATAGATGTGTCTATCAAGATAAACCAAATATTTGTTTTCTCAAGTTAAAAATAAAACTAAATTTTTTTTTGATCATCGAGGGATTTCATATCCAAGGTTGTACACTCTTAGCTTTGAAAGCCTCAACAATAATATCTTATGCAAGATATATCACATTTTCTTTGATGTTTCCTTGAATTATATTTGTAGGTATCAAAGTTGAATTCTACAAAACCCACACACAACTCCAAAATATGCATCAACTAAATATTGCCACTCCTCAAAATCCTGCAAATCCCAAAATATGGGTGTTCTAGACCTTGCACCCTAGAATATTGTATGCTTTGGGATCCTTAACATGGGATATTTGGTGCTTGAACAATATTGACCTTAAAATAACTTCAAAAGCTAAATCTGCTCGCACTCAAAAGTCATCAAATACACTAGAACACCAAGATTTCATCCTCTAAGATCACAAGCTATTTGTTAGCCTACCTTCAATCCATAACCTCTAGATAAATATTCATTGTATCTTCAAAATCTTCTACAATAGACTAACTTGCTAGATGTGATTTCTATATATTGCTATTAATCTATTCTCATTTCATTAACATAAATAATTATACATATTTTAATACTTGTCTTTTATTTTTGTCTACATTAAACGTTTGGAAACACTTTCAAAAATTTACTTAGCTCAACTAAAACAAAAGTATGTGCCAATTATGAGAGGCAATTATAGAACTGAAAAATAAGCAGAATGTAAATTTAAAACTAAGAAACCTTGGCTCCTTTTGAAGGGCTTCCAAAATTATATTATATAAAAAAAAAAATGAGATACACTTATATCACATTTATGTCTTGCTTATATTGAGCCACTATGGACATCAATATCCTTAATGACTGAAGAGTTGGAAATATTATAATTTCAATCAAAATGAATTAGAAAAAAATTTAACTATGCCTAACAAGAAGTTTTGAACCTACTATTTCTCATGGTTCAAAGGCCTAGTGTATGAGCTCAGTTATTCCAAATAGCATTGTACAAGTAGTGCCCATCGTTTTCATCTTGATAAAATATTTTTGTCATTTTACTTTAACCATATTTATAGGGTATGAAAAAAATGGTTCAAAAGTAAGTAGAATAGTTGAAAACTTTGGAATTTAAAAAAAAAAATTGGTTCAGTTTGAAGAAAATATAAACATTTAAAACTTTGTATAGTTTTATTAAAATAAATCTACATGTATTTAGGCATTTGTTTATGTGGAACTAGGGTTCAATAATGTTATCATTTATAGGTGCCAATTTTGTTATTTGAAAAGGTTCTTTCTTCTATTTTGATTTCCACTTTAGATAAAGAAAGCATATTAAAACTAAATAAATGGTCAAAGTAAACTAAATTGGTTTCATCTACCCAAAAAGATAAATCAAACCGAGCTTCACTTAAACCTATTAACTATGACCTTCCCAAGATTTATTCCTTCAATTATTCATCCATAATGCTACTGGTATTTGTGCAATATGAAGAAACCAAGTGTTTGCAAACACTATAGCTTTAACAAAGATACTCAAATCATGTTACTTAGCTCAATTCAAAAGAAAAACATATGTGCCTGCATAAGTGGTAATTATTGAAAAGAATATTAAATGGAAAATAAAATTAAATTTTAGAAACATTGACTCCCTTTGAAGGGATTTCAAAAGTATATTATATTACCCAGGTGTTGTAGGTGAGTTGGAGAGGAGATGGCAATCCTCCAAGGGAGGTCCCAGGTTCAAATATCCACCATACCAAAAAGCTGAATTGGGTATCCAAAATCCAATTGATAATGTTGGTGCGGGCAGGGTCGGGTGCGACTCCCGGGTGACTTTTATGGTGTAGAACCCCTTGTTCGTGGTATCTCAGACCAAGGCAGCTCTGCAAGGGGTTTTTCGCTTAAAAAATAAGTATATTATATTGAAGTTCAATTTACTCTTCTCTTGCTTATATAGTGCCTCAATGAACATCAACATATTTATCAATTGGATAATTAGAAACGTGTTAGTTTTAGTTAGATTGAGTTAGAAATAACTTTAAATGTTCCTCCAAAAACAAGCATGAAACTTACTATTTCCATGGTTCAAAGGTTTAAATGTATTGTTTAGGTTATTGATTAGCATAGGTCATTATGCTTCAGTTGGTTCAAATATCATTGTATAAGTAATGCCCATACATTTAATCTTAATAACATCCTTATGGTTATTTTAATCGTAACATATTGATGAGGTATGAAAACACTTGGTTCAAGAGGAAGTGGAAAAAATTAAGAGGTTTGGATTCTAAAAATATTAATGGTTCAGTTTTAAAAAATATATAAGCATGTAAACATTTTGTATATTTTTTAAGAAAATAAATATACATGTAATCAAGCATTTGTTTATGAGGTATTAGGGTTCAATAATGATTTCATGCATGAGTATCATTATTGTTTCTTGGCAAAGTTTACCATTAAATATTTTTTCTTTTTTTTTCCATTCTCTAATTTTCCATAAAAAATGCATATATAAAAAATACATTAGAACTAAATAAAGGGCTAGAGTGAACTGAATGCAATATTTCCAAAAGATAAATCAGACTGAACCTTAGCCAAACATTTTAACCATGATTTTTCTAGGTTGTAGTCCCTAGTGTATTCCAATGTTGAGTTAAATATATCCTTGATTGTCTTTTATTCTTAAGAGCTTACTTCCTACTTGTCTCGCAGTTTATCATTATAGGAATGGTCTTGGTAAGTTGAGGCCTCATGTTGTTTGTGAAAATATTTTGCATTGAACCTCACCTCTCCTCCCAATCCTCATTTTCATGTTCTCTTTTTGAATAATCATGTTGATAGTGTAAGAAGGGGATCACTTTTAGCATATCTATATCACCTAGGATTCACTCTCTCAACAACTAAGCCTTAGGTAGGCCTTTTGTGTAGCATTTCTTAACAGAATTCTGATGGCCTTATTGTTTTATGTGGTGCTTCAATGATAGATTATTTTTTCACGTGTTTATACCATATTTTGTGTCATAATGTGGTTATATTTTATAGGTATTTTTTGTTTATGTTATTGTTGGTAAAGTCCCCTAATTGATGGTTTTTCGTAGGATTCCCCAAACTGTCGAACTCGTTTTAGCCATATCTCACTCATACAGACTCGGATTGAGCTGAAATTTTGAGGGTAAATGCCTGAAAAACCCTAGAACAACTCCACAAATTTTCATATCGTTTGGAGTAACATAGATCCTAGGACATCCCTATTTTTGAACGAGATATTTGGAAATGTTGCAAGGGATCCAAGATGGGTTAGAAATTTATATTTCAATAGATCATACTGTGAACTTGAGTGACAATGGCTTCCAATTTTTTGCACAAAAGAAAAGTGAAAACCATACCTTTCCACGACATCTAGGGCAAGGATTAAAGAGATCACGAAACAAGTTTCAAGTAGTTGATCAAAAAATGGCTCATATCTCAAGTGAATCTAGTGCTAAGGTACACCCACAAAATAATTCTATTGTGAAAACCCCTGTCAAGGGTAAGAATTTTGAAGACTCGATCCCAAAAATGAATTTTAGGGATGCCCTTTGTGGTGGACAGCCTCAGCCCAATGCTAATATCAATCTTAGGGCTTCCCATAAACCTCTAAGAATGCCTAATATTGATCCCACGAAAACAGAGTCAGGATGTCTTAAAGCAGCTGATGGAACTCGTATTGTTAAGCTTGATATGGGTAACATTCATACTGGAATTGAAGATTTGGAAAAACAATGACTAATTTGTCGATTCGTGGGTTTTCGTCCGAGTCTATCTGCTTTCAAAGTTTGGGCTACAAAAATTTGGAAAACTAAAGGTGAGTTACAAATCTCTATTTATCCAAATGGTTATTTTCTTTTTTTATTTGCTAATAATGAAGATAGAGAGAAAACATTTCAAGGGGGTCCTTGGTTTTTTGGAAGGGCAGGGCTTTTCATGAAGCCCTGGCATACTAAATTTAAATCCAAAGAAGAGATGCCTTCTATAGCTCCCGTGTGGGTTAGACTCTTTGGCCTCCCTATTGAATTTTGGAATCCTACTATTTTTTCTTCAATTGGAAACTCTTTAGGAACTTTTATGATGATCGTTGATTGTACTCAAAATTTTGAACATATTATTTATGCTTGGATTTGTGTTTTAATGGATTTTGACAAACCCCTACCTAAAAAGATCACATTACAATTTGGGGAAGACACTTGGGAGCAAGTAGTGGACTATGAGAACATTACTTTTCATTGTAGAATTTGCCATGAATATGGTCATTTGGCCAGTGCTTGCCCAAATAAAATTCTTGATCAAAAGAAAGAAGATATAAACTCAGCAGGTTTCCAAATACCTAAGAAGAAGAACACTCATAAAAAACCAGTTATGAAGGATCAATCAAAGTCATCTGCTAATATGTTTGAAATCCTTTCCACAAATGATGTCCCAAGTGAGGAAGAGGAAATAATGGAAATTGAAATCTTAGAAACACAATTTAAATATGAAGTGAAGAACTCGGAGACAAACCAACAAATCAAAGGTTTTCAACAGAAAAAAAAGGAGAAAATTTACACAAGAAAAACAATATTTCAAATATCAAAACTTCAAATAATGCAGGTCCCAATATAGACTCCGTTGAACCATCTAGTAAAATTTTGGCTGTGTACGAGCATTCTTCAAGGTTAGAAGCCATCTCAGATTCAATTGAAATAAGTCAAGAAATAGGAAAAAAAAATTGAAGATGGATTCTAATAAAAAAGCAGGTCGCAAGACCAATCAATATCATATGGTAAAAGAGGGTGAAAAGCTTATCAAGGAAGGTAATATTAATGCCCTTCCCAAATTTTTTAGCCCTGGGATTAATGAAGATCATCACTTGGAATATTAGAGGACTCCAAGGGAGTCTTTCAAATCAAAATGAAATTAGAAGAATGATTTAGATAAATCATCCACATATTGTTTTCCTTCAAGAAATAAAGATGTCAATGGAGGATATGGACTCAATTTCCAATAAAATTTGGCCAGCTGGAAAAGTGGTTTCCCTTAGTTCCCAAGGGACTTCGGGTGGCATTGCTTATCTTTGGGACCCAAAAGAGGTAGTTATTCACCATATGGTTGGCAGTTGGGGTTTGTTGGATATAGCTATTCAAAGTAGACATTCCAACCAGATTATGCTCTGCATTACTGTTTATGCTCCGAATTCTTTGGAGGAAAAAAGAAGACAGTGGAAGGATATTACTCATATTATCTCTCATTTTCCTAAAGCTTGGATCTTGATCGAAGGAGATTTCAATACCATCCTCTCTCTGGATGAGAAAATGGGGGAAAATAGAAATTTGGACAAAAGCACTAACCTCATGAGCGAATATATTGCAAACCTCCATCTTGTGGATATCCAACCATATAATGGCCTTATGACTTGGTCTAACAGAAGGCAAGGCTTAGCTTGTATAATGGAGAGATTCGATAGGTTTTTGCCTTCTAAATTTTTCTTAATCCATGGTCACATTCCTAAAGTGAAGACTCTTAATAATGTTGGTTCGGATCATTGGCCAGTCATGGTGGAAATGTGGAAAACCAATGTGAGTTTCTCTCCTTTTTGTTTTCAATTAATGTGGCTTAGAGACATTTCCTTTAGACCTCGACCTCGTGTGCAACAATGGTGGAAGGAAGGTAAACCTATGCATGGTACTAAGATGTTCTATTTTTCCAAAAGACTGCAATACATTAAATCCAAAATCAAGACTTGGAACTGAAAAGAGTTTGGGGATGTTCATAAAAAAAAACATGAAGTTATTGCTCATCTTGAAAATTTGAATAAGAAAATCCGTTTAGATGGCCTCACAGAGAAGAGAAGTGTAGATGAAATTAAACTCACAACTCAGTTAGAGGAATAGGAAAAAAGAGAAGAAATCTTATGGAAGCAAAAATCTAGAATTCAATGGCTCAAAGAAGGAGATCGAAACACAAATTTCTTCCATAAATCTCTTCTAGCTCGAAGATCTCACAACTTTATTTCTTCCTTAAAATCAGATTCTGGAGATGTTGTTTATACTTGGGATGGCATGAACTCTATTGTTGTTGATTACTTTTCCAATATTTTTGTTGCTACTCCTCTTGACTTAGCTTCACAACAAAATGTTCTTCAAGCAATCCCTTCTCTTATCACTTCTAGGAGAACTCTATTTTGACTGCTCCTATTACTATCAATGAGCTTCAACAAGTAGTTTTTAAAATGCAAAAATGGAAAACCCCAGGTCTTGATGGTTTTCCCATTGAGTTCTACCAAGAGTTCTGGGATATCCTTCATGTTGATTTATTAGAGGTGGTGGAAGAAGCTAGGAAATCCAAAGAAAATTTTAAGGTTATCAATAAAACTTATATTACTCTTGTTCCAATTACTCTTGTTCCAAAAGCTCAAGAGGTTGATCATATCTCAGCTTTTAGACCTATTGCTTTATGTAATGTTCTTCTCAAAATCATTACTAAAATCATGGCAGAAAGGTTGAAGCCTCTTTTGCATAAGATTATTTCCCCAGAGCAAGGGGGTTATGTGGAAGGACGTCAAATAGTAGATGAGATAGTTCTTGCTCAGGAAGCCATCCATTCCATGGATATGCAAAATTCTCCTTCCATGTTCATTCGGTTAGACTTATCCAAAGCTTATGACAGAGTGGATTGGCACTTCCTTATCAAATTTTTGAGGCAATTTGGTTTCTCTAAGGATTGGATGGATTGGATTATGGGATGTATCTCTTCAGTTTCCTACTTAGTTCTTATCAATGGCAGGCCTTCTCAGTCATTCCTAGCTTCCAGAGGTATTAGGCAAGGTGACCCGCTATCCCCTTATTTATTCATCATTCTTGTTGAATGCTTGGGTAGGACTATAACCAAAAATATGGAAAACAAAACCCTTGAGGGAGTTACCATTGCTCATGGAGCTAGACCTATATCTCATCTTCAATTTGTGGATGACTCTACTCTTTTAGGTAAAGCTACAGTTAAGGAAGCTTCTAATATTAAGCAAATCATTAGCTATTTTTCTAAGGCTATCAGGCAATTGATCAATGAAGACAAATCTAAAGTTATTTTCTTTCATTGCTCTGCTAGACAGGAATCCATGGTCTTGGATAAATTAAGATATAAGAAGACCTCTCTTCCAATCACTTATTTAGGTATTCCCATAAATATTCAAAGGCAAAAAAATAAATATTGGAATTGGTTGTTGGACAAAGTCAAGAAGAAAATTGGAAAGTGGACCAACAAGTGGCTTTCTTCTAGGGGTAGAATCACCTTGGTAAAATCAGTCCTTCAAGCTATTCCTATTTATGTTTCTTCCATTTTGAATATCCCAAAGGTTGTTCTTCGAGAATTGGATCAAATCAGTCATCGTTTCCTTTGGAGTGGTACTAAGGAGAAAAGAAAATGGGCCTTGGTGAAATGGGATACTTTATGTCTTCCTAAGAGTGAAGGGGGGTTAGGATTCTAGTATTCAATTAATAACAACAAAGCTTTAGCTACTAAATTATATTGGAGGATGTTGCATAATCCCAATGCTCTTTGGGCCAATAATCTTTGTGCTAAATATGTTGAGAACAAAAGTCCTGAAGACCTTGTTCGCTATCAACTTCCTACCAAAGGTTCTCCCATTTTAGCAGTTCTTAAGATAGGTGAGGATTTGATAAAGAAAAAATTATTTTGGATCATTCATAATGGTCAACATGCAAATTTTTGGACAAATTCTTGGGATGGTCACAAGCCTTTGATAACTCAGTTTCCCGATTGGAGGCCTTGGATGGAGGAGCTTCATCGAGCTAATTGGATAAAGGTGGCTAATTATTGTCGGTACCATACTAGTAATTCAAAGGTTGGTAGATATTGGATCCCTATTGAGGACTGGCCTATTCAAATCCCAGAAATGCAAAGACAAGATATCCAAGGCATCCTTCATATGAGATCCCTCTCTTGGTCCCATGAAAAATATTGTTTTGGATGGAACAACACTACTAAGGGTGAGTATTCAGTTGCTCAAGGTTATTTGACCTTATGCCATAATAATCCCAACCATTCTTCTGACATATTTTCTCGATTGTGGGCTCAAAATATCTGGCCTAAGGTGAGGTTCTTTAATTGGATTTTATTGCATCGTAGGGTGCTTACTGATGAGCAACTTATGAAGTGTGGTTTTCATGGCCCTTTTAGATGTGAAATGTGTGAAGAGAATGTAGAAAATATCAACCATATTTTTATTGAGTGTACTTTAGCCTTTGAGCTATGGAGGAGAATGGCCACTTTACTTGGCTTACAGTGGTCCAATTTTTTTACTTTTGAACAACTTTGGAGGGATTGGCCTAATCAAGAGGGTGTTGATCATTTTATTAGGCAGTTAGTTTGGATGGGTTCTACCATTCTTCTTTGGAATATTTGGAATGAAAGGAACAACCGAATTTTTAATCAAGATAGGAAGGATATTCACTATATTTGGCAAAAGACCATAGCCAACTTAGTTGAATCAGTCCATCAACTCCTTAATCACCCCCAAAACTCCCACCAAAGATGGGATCAAGTGATACAAATATTGAAGATTAAATCTTCTAAGGGCAACCAACTTAAAGGGAATGTGAGTATTAGTAATATGGATAGGACTAGAAATTGGCAACCTCCTCCTAAGGATTTTGGAAAAGTCAATACTGATGGAGCCTCTAGAGGGAACCCTGGAAAAGCCAGTGTGGGAGGAATTGGTAGACTTTCATATGGCTCCCTGGTTTTTACTTTTGTTGAGAATTTGGGTATTCTTTCCAATAACCTTGTTGAGGGGTATGGTATCCTCAGAGGCCTTCAGGAGGCTACTAAGGTTGGATGGGAAAAGGTGTTAGTTGAGTCTAACTCTCAACTTATGATTAATCTCTTGAAGACTCCTTCTAAGAATCATAAGGTGGATTGGAGAATAAAAAGAATTATTGAGAAGATTCAATTAATCTAGATGGGATTTTTGAAAGTTGATTACAATCATGTGGTCAGAGATCAAAACAAGAGTGTTGATGCTTTAGCTAATTGGGCTTTGGAGAAAGGTGATCTTACTTGTTATGGCCACCCTCCTATATGGTGGGCTTCTCAAATTAGGGAAGCTCTTCTTTCTATCATTTCTTTGGATGGCTCTAGTTCTGAAGGTACCTAGTTTCTTCTTGTTTTTTTTTTTTGGCTTCTCTTTGGTTCATTCAGTTTTTTTAGTTCCCTAGCTCATTCTATTCTTTATTTTGTTTCCTCTATTGATTCTTGCCTCAATAGTCTTCTGGTCTAGATAGGTCATTGTTATGTTCAATTTTTTTTTCATTTTTTTTTTGTTTAGTTTTTTAAGGTGGGTGGGTTCTTTTCTTTTGTTTTGTTTTTGTGTTCTTTGTGTTGTTTTTTGTTGTTCTTGTGTTTTTGTTGTTTATTTTTATTTTTAATGTTTTTTGTTATTGTTCTTGTGTTTTTTTCGTTCTTGTTCTTGGGTTTCTCTTTGTTTGTGTTATTTCATGTTTTTATGTGTGAGTGTTTTCTATGTTTTTTGTTTTTGATTATTGTCTGTTGTTGGTTGTTTTTTATTTTTATTTTTTTATTTTTTAGGTTTTGGTTGTGTTTATTTTTCATGTTTTTTTTGGGTTATGTCTTTGTAGTGTTGTGTTGTTTTTGTCTTGTTTGTGTTTTGTTATGTGGTTCTTGTGTTTTTCTATGTGGTTTGTGTTGTGGTTTCTTTTATCTTATTGTGCATGTTTGGTTGTGCTTTTGTTTTTGACACACTCAAGGAGCATGTTTTTTATTTTATTTTATTATTTTTGTTGTTATTTACTTAATTTTAAATTGGTTTTGTGTGTTTGTTTGCTCCTTGAGTATGTCAAAGGTGGTAGGCCAGGTCCGAGTCCTGGGCGTTTTTGGCGGAATGGATACCCCTACCTCCTTGGGTCTTACCCGAAAGTGGCATCCCTTTTGGGATGTTTTCCACAACTAAAAAAAAAAAGTCCCCTAATTGATTTTTTATTTTCTTGATTTTCATAGTGAGACATGATAAGCACTTCCTCGTTATTGGTTGAACACTTAGTCTTGTCAATATATTGTTTATTTGTTGACATTGATTATAATTTATTTGTTCCATGTGTTTTACAATATTGCCCCTCACACTAAGTTATTATGTTCCTTTTATCATATACTTTGAGTTACCATATTTCTTGATTGCTTCATGATGCCATGGTATCTATGATTGGCTCATAGATGTCATGAATATTTTGAGATAGATCTATGATTGGCTCATAGATGTCATGAATATTTTGAGATAGATAAATTGTGAGATAAGTACTTTGGTAGGCAGTATTGTGCTTGTACTTAATGATGTTGGGAAGGCTCAACAAGTAGTAGCTTCCATGGAATGTATAGGATACTTTTTGAATAGTGTCATCAATGAACTACAAGTTGAAGAAAGGATTCATGGAATTCCCAAACATATAAATCCTCAACTAAGCACATAGGTTGGTAAAATTAAGAGGAAAGCAAGAACTATGGGATTTTATTCAAGATTTAATTCAAAATATGCTACGTTGTAAATAAGGTAGAAGATTTCAAAAATATTCTTCTAAAATATATGAATTGATCAAGCTATGGGGGGTCCTCGTTTACACAACTTTCTTAGTGCAAATTTCAGTGGACCATCAACTATTACAACGAGAAGGTAAACTAGTAGGAAAAATATATATGGTTACAACACAAGTGTCAATGCTTTTTAGGATAATGAAATTGGTCATTATGAAAGAATTATTATTGTCAACCCTTTGCATGAAAAACTTCCTAGTTTGGTTTTGGTAGTGCATTTGACATGCAATAAATTCAATGTTGATTTTGTTCAAGCGCAATGGACCAATATTGAGAATCTTTGAAAGAAATATGTTGAAAACTCATTGAACCCAATTATTGGTCATGCCTCCAATTGAGATAGTAGGCATAAACAATTAATGCTGAAAAGTTATACTTCCAACAATGGAAATTGATTTGAACACTTGTCCCTTTCCTGGTGCTTTCAACAACGTAAAATGTTTAAAAATATTGTGGCATGGTGGTTATAGGGGCAGACTGTGAGAACATATGTGTGGTAGCTTCTGGGGCGGACAACACAAAATATTGTGGTGGCCATAAAAGCCGGACAACCTACATGGATTCGTGGCGGCTACCGATTCCACCATGTAAATTTAAAAAAAAAAAATTAAAAATTAAAAAAATAATCGAAATAGATTTGGAATTCCTTGGGAAGGATGGAAATTAATTGCATCTATATTGAATGATGGTAGTGTAATTGGTTTTCATGATCAAAACTTCATCCATAATGAAAATAAAAACTAATTAACCCACTATTTTACGGTATAGGTAATTTGATTTTAGGAAGTGAGTTGATAATTTTCTAATCATTCTTTATAATTCATTCAAAATGGAGAAGCACCAACTATTAGAGGAAGATACAAAAAGAAATGATCAAAAAAATTGGGAATCAACACAATGCATTGCATCAAGGAATATGCAAAGATGTCTAAGACAAATGAGAAGTCCTTTTAGGGGTAAGACAGAAAAAACCTTAGGTACTAAAATGTACTTATCAATGGTTCTTGACTATATTGATATATTTTTATATAATAATGTAAGCCTTTGAAAAAGAGTAAGAAATGCATCTAGAGGATATCATTTCTTGACACTATGGATTTCTTGGGTGTGAAATAATGTAACTACAAATGCCCAACTAAACTTTATCAGTAAATAAGCATATCAAAATGTCAAGATTTTTTGTCATTTTGTTGTACTTTTGATTAAGATCTTTTATTATAGGTATCCTTATTTATCATGCATATTACATTCAAAAAGATCAGATGTTTGTGAGATTTTTCTCTAGTAGAGTATGTGGTATGGTTGGAGTTGAAAGGGCATATGATTGTGTAAATTTATTACATATATTTAGAAGCTTAAATAGGGTATCAGAAGAGGAGAGTAATTCAAAAGGATTACATTTTGGAAAATCTCATAAAAACAAGAAAAATTATGGAATAAACTAAATCCATAAATGAAATACAAGTATGGAGTTTTATTAGATTATAATTATATATCTTCTGATATTGATATTGTAGAATATCTTAAGGAATAGAAGATGCACATGATAATCTTTTACATGTTAGTATAAATCCTCAAAGACATGAATATGACTCATGGTGGTTTAGACCATGGGATTGTGGTGATAGTTTTCCTATAGTCCAAGTAGTTGGTGAATGTATTGATTTTTTGCCATTAGAGAGTTCAAATTCAAGCACTATTTTTTATGCAGCTTCTAAAAATTTAAAACATATTTTGAATGAAACTATTCTATTTATTGATCCACATATCATGGAGAGTGGATGACAACATGAAATTGATGAAATTCTAGATCATGCACAAGAATATTATAAAAAAATGGTAGAAGTAGATGGGAAAGAGATATATAAATCAACACTTGTTAGTTAGTTGAATGGAAATCCCACATTATCAAAAGATAGGTTGATTAAAATAAAGCATGGAATATTATTTAATCAAAATGAAATATTTCCAATATCATAGAATGCTTCTCACTTAAGGATTAGGTTTGATTGTGTGGTTTTATTTGAGCAAGAAGCATCACATTTAAGTAATCAACCTTGAAGGGTAACCCATGTAGTACTAAGCAAGGTGTTCAACATGGGACATGGTACCTTGGAAGAGTGCAAAAGATGAGGAAAATTTTTGTTATGCTCATAAAAACTTTATAGTTCAATGGAGTCAAACATGCTCAATGTGTATACATTGATAAACTGGTAAAACTACTAAGGGATATTAAAAATTGATTCAACTTATTTTTGGCAAAATGGTAAATTTTGAAAAGGGGTTATTAATTATTATATAGGGTTTTACCACCATAGGTTTATTAAATTAAAAGGGAAGAAGGTAAATTTGAAAAATATAATTTTTTTTAAGAAGCCCATGAATGCACATGTTTTTAAGGCTTTCAACTAAGTGACGCCCCATGGATACTAGAAGTAATTTGAGAGGAAGAAAATAAAGAGGGAACAAGTTGAAGGGATGTACAAAGATTTTTTGGAATTGAGACTATCTGACAGCAAGCGAAAGACTTGGTATCAATAGGTAAATACAATTTTTTACCTTGGTATTTAAGACATTGGTGATAGGTAGAAGGAACAAAATTTATATTGTGAATTCACAAACACCTTAAGAGGACATTGAAAAAGACTTCACATGAGATGACATGAAATAGATCATCAAGGACCCAAGGTTTGACCTTTAAAGGTAAGGTTATGGTGTCATAGACTTTCCACTCCCTATTATCAAAGGCTCTATTGATAAAATATGATTTCTACAAGTCTTTCTATGTCAATTTTAAATGTC
The DNA here is from genome assembly GCA_028583015.1 of Wollemia nobilis. Taxonomy (NCBI): domain Eukaryota; kingdom Viridiplantae; phylum Streptophyta; class Pinopsida; order Araucariales; family Araucariaceae; genus Wollemia; species Wollemia nobilis. The sequence continues at coordinate 9,469,284 of JAQPPZ010000677.1, read as the reverse complement.
TATGAAACTCTAGATTACATATACTAAGGGTAGATTTGTTATCTACAAGGACCCTCTTGATGTATTTTTCACTAGTATGACAAGTGATGTAGAGAGAATAATCTCCATGAATAAAAAATGGAGGAATATCATTTTCCTAGAACAAAATGAGATGATGCACTCCCAAAGACCCAATAATATGAGTGATATTGTTATGCTACACATTATGAGGGACAGCCTACTCACTTAAGAGTTTGAGAAGCATATCTTCGTAGATTGGAGAAGTTTGCAAGAGCTCAAGGAGGGAAAATTTAGCAAGTACATCTTCTAGTTGTTGGTGTAGATTTAAAGGACCAAGAATATATGATGGGAAGATTAGCGAAGGCTTAGTAACTATGGGGTTCTTATATTTTGGTTATAAGACTAAAGGAGGTCAAGGATGTTGATAAATTGGTTGGCTCCCTTGTTGTTGTTGGGTTACAACATGGATTGAGATTGCATCCACCATGTTTTGGAATATCACATTATTAGTAGGTTTCTAGTTATGATTAGGTAAGGGGTTTTGGAAAATACCAAGATCTTGATTAGAGGAAGAGTAGGAGTTAGAATCATCGACGATAATCTTATCTACATGTATGAATTTTTGGATGAGGTTACACAAGGTGTTACATCTATCAGTCTTATGACCTATGCCAGTGGAAATCACAATGCTCATCAAGATTGTACGAATGAGGTGTTCCTTGAGACAAGTCTATAGGCTTTAGTTGTGGAAGCTCTATAATTTTGGCTTCCAACAAGTATTTTAAATAGTAGATAGAGGTAGCTCCAACCTAGTACTTTTGCTTAGGTTTTACCTATTTAGCTAAGAAAATATTATGGGCTATAGGGGAGGTTGTATTCATGTTGTTGGTTTGATAGGCATCAATTACTCCATCACTTATAACATGCTTATTTTTATATTGATTCTTAGGTTTATCCTCCTCATTTTGGTATTTAAGTTACCCTCTCCATAAAATAATTGCCTCTACTTGCTTAGCAAAGTCCATTGTAGCCTCAAATAATGGAATGAGAATGGTTTTTAAGTGATAGAATAACTGATCATGCAAGCTGCATATGAAAATTTGTAGGAATGTATTGGAGTTTTCCTATAAGGGATCACCACTTGGATAGGAATTTAGCAAAATTTTCATCCTTTCCTTGTTTTAATTGATAAAGGTCATAAATTGAGGTTCTTTCTTTAATACACATAGAGAATTGTTGGACAAATATTTCTACTAACCCTTTGAAGTTTTTAATGGAGAGGTGAGACAGCCAAAAATACCACTCTAGAGCAACATTGCCAAGACTAGTATGTCAAATTCAAAGGAACATCATTTCATCATGAGTAATTGTGCTACAAGTAATTTTGAAATGTCAAATATGGTTGATTGAATCTTCTAACCCTTTATATATAGGGAATCTAGGCACCTCAAAATTGGGCAAGAAAGACCAATTGGTTATGAAAGGGTCCAAAGGTTTGTTAGAGAACATATAAAAAAGTATTATTGGTTGGACGATGTTCTCTGTATGGAGGCCAATTGTCTCTTAATGTGTTGCGTTTCATTCTCCCTTTGAATTTGTCTTGGATGATTCTAGATGGGGTGGATTAGAAGGTGGATGTGAAAGAATGGGGAAGCTCTGAGAAACTTATGAAAGAGAAACTATTATCAATGAAATGTACACAATATTTTCCCACTAGAGAGAAAGGGGTTAGTAGAAGTAGATTGTGAGGTAAACAGGAGTAGATTATCAAAGGGGAAGACACTACTTGGAGCAACCTAGGATATGGATAGGCATGTAAAGCTTGGTTGAGACATAGGTAGATTATACTTAGGATATAGAATGTTTGCATGGATTGTAGGTAGACTATAACGAGAAAAAAAACGTATATTTTGAGTTTAGTTGTTTATTATAGAAACAATTGGAGGTAGTGGAATCAACATAATGAGGAACAAACGTACTAGGATTGGTAGTAGCTACCTAGTTAAAAATTTCCTTAGGCATATTATTATCATAAGATTGATCATGCAGTGGATTAACAATGGTACTTGATGATTCTGGCTGGGAGTTTTGGGCTTGAGATAAGCCCCAATTATCCATAAAGACATACCAATTCATCTTCACAAACTTGCCCAAATAGCCTATAGAGTTAAAGGTCATTCTGTTCAAAATATCTTCTTCGAGAGGAACCTACTTCTCCTCTTCCTCTTCATTAAAGTTAAGTTTGTGAAAAGGGCTTTCCTTCTTAGGATCATTTCCAAAGAGAAGTTGAAGAGGGGACCCTACTCGGGCCTTGCTTTGAAGAAAATATGAATGTTCATCCATAGATTAGGAGTAAGGAAGATTTTAGGAAGGTCTAAAGTGAAGGAAAAAAAATTGGAGAGGATTGAATGACCCGCAAACATGTTCACATCGGGTTCACAAAAATGTAAGGATGGAAAAATACCTACCCTTTCAACAAAACACTTGCCCTTCCTTACCTCAACACTTACACACTCAAAACAAGGGATATTGTGACACATGTAAGTGAACACTCTATGGTCTGTCCTATCCACAAGTTTATTACACAATTAGATACATTATTACCTTTATATAAAACAATGAAAACAACTATGGTAATATGTAAGTTAGCAATAATAATCACTAAACAAAATTTATATTTCAAAATAGAAGAAGAGATAATATTATTGTAGATAAAAATAAATTCAATAAGAAAGGATCATTGAAACTAAAGTGCAATAAGGGATGAGTATACCATGCCTTAGCAAAATATTCACCTCTACTACAAAAATAGAATGTTACCTACAAGAGAGATGCATTAAAAGCTTTTGAAGTAAAGATAATTGAGAGAGTATTTTGGGAGGACTGCCAGAATCGGGATGAATAATGCACATCCTCGACCATATAGTCAGTCCCTAGTTTCCATTATGTTGATTTTGAAAACAAATAAAGGTGACCCAATGCAAAAGCATATAAGCTATGAATGAAACGAGATTAAGAATAAATACCAAATAATATTAATGCATTGTAATAGTTAGATGTTCGTAATGACGAGGAAGAGAATATAGTTGATAAAAATGCAAAAGTTCTTAGTCGTTAGCAGGCATTTTTGGGGAGAACTTGACAGTGTTTCGCAAATGTGAGCATTAGCTAGTTACCTGCCCCTTTCTCAAGAGGGGTATTTATAGACAAAATTTCAAAATTCTCTTTCTAAGTCGTTGCAAAAGATATGACATCTATCTCAGATGTTGCATTCAATCAATGTTACTAATCTATGATGACTTGGTGTGATAATCATTTTGAGCACCTTATTATGATCAAGTACGGTTGACAGAGACTGCAAACTTGCTCAAGCAGTCAATCAATTTCTAAAATAAGTTAGACATTGCTTTTAGAAGGAGATCAAAAGAAAAGGGTTTGAGATTTTTGCCTTATTTAGTTAATGAATGAAGATTCCAGTCAATACTCTGTTCGGACCACTTTTAGTGGAGTAGTTGGCACATTTACTACGGGCTATGGTATAACATGCTTGTTTCATAAATGCATTCGACCTTTAAAAGTACCGTGTCTATCATAGTCCATCCTAGGTAGCCCTTAGTTCTTTTTCAAATTAGAGGTGTCTATCATAGTCCATCCTAGGTGACCCTTCGTTCTTTTTCAAATTAGTGGTGTCTATCATAGTCCATCCTAAATAGCCCTTCATTCTTTTTCAAATTAGAGGTCCTAGCAATCGGCAATGAAAGGGAAGAAGAAAATATGTGTGTGCTAGTTTCCATGTTAAACTTACAAAATTCTAATCATAAAATATACCTTTAGATTTGCATTAAAAAATTAACCAAAAAATTAACATATTAAAAAATAATACGACCAACCCCCACATGCCCAAACTTAATGTTTTTAGGGGAAATGCATACTAGGAGGCCAAACCATAGCACAGGGAAGATTCTGTAGTGCCAAAACCAATCCGTAGTGCGAAAGTCAAAAAAATCAAGGACCTTGGGTAAACAATATGGCTACCAAGGGATTGGTCAATGCTAAGATTTACTATATTTATGATGTGCGAAGAGATATGCTTGTCCCGAGTATTAGGGTGTTAGTCAAGTGACCCAGGGGTGCGCAAAATTAAGTATCCACGCTGCTATTAAGAGGTTGGTTTAACCATTTGGGTTTCTTATATACTTCACATTTGACTGTATCTTAGATACCCTATTTACACATCTAAAAACCATATCAATATCCTCAATTTCATTCAAATACCATGATTGATGGAATGGAGTGTCAAATAAATGAGTCCAATTGCTACGAAGTTGAGCTTAGATCTTTGAAAATCTGGCTACGAAGTTGAGCTTAGATCTTTCAAAATCTGGCAACAGTAACCAAAGTCGTAATGTCTATTTTACTTTTTTATTCAACTATTTTTTTCAAAACTCAAATTTTAATTGCTTGACCTTATATTATTTATGAACGAACAATTTCCAATTTCCGCTGAACAATGTAATGGAAAAGAATGTTGCAACAAAATAAATGCTATCGACCAACTATTTTAAAAGGCAGATGATCAATTTTAGTCTAAAATATTTTGATACAGCTGACTATCAAGCAGAATTCTCTCTGGTAACAAATGAGAGTGGTACCAATTGACTTGTTTAAAACATCAGGGGATTGATTATTTATTTATTAGATAGAAAATTGATCTACGAAAAACCAATGAATGTTTCAGAGCTTTGGCTTTTGCTTCCACCGAAATTGCAATGAAAGTGTAACACCAACTGCCCTGCTTTCTTTTAATAGATTTGCTTAAATACCCAGTACCCACAATCCTATTACCTAACAAATTACATCCCCCTCAAATACCCATTTACATAATGTGTTCCCCTCCAATACCCATCTGAGACACAGGTCCTGGAACAACATAGCAGAGTGGTTTGGGCCTCAAGGCACATATACATATCGACATGCACCATAACCTGCAGCATGGAAAACACACAGAACACAATCTATCAGAACATTGAAATTCAGAAAATCAGAAAAATATTAGGTTTTAGATAGGTTTTATCCGGAAAAATTATTTCAAAGAGTTGTGTTCCATTTGTGCAAAAGCCATAACAAGACTTACAGGGTACAGAGGCGTATGAATGGCAAACAAATATTTTTTAAAAGACTGCTCATGTCCTAAGTGCAAATTTACTGGAAAACAAATAGATTTCTTTTATGGGCTTATTGGTTTTTGGGATGAGAAACCTACTTGGATTGCTTTCTGAGATATATGCAGCAGAGTTGAAATGGCAGGAAGCTCCACTGTGCTTATTCTTCTGATAATAGCTGTTGAAAGCATAGGAGGCATGGGAGACCAATGTGTTGGGCTGAAAGCAGGGCTGGTTCCACTGAATTGCACCACAGTCTGCCCTCCCTGCTCCACAAGCCCAGTCCAAGGCACCCTGCAACAGATCAGGTGGTGCTTGTGGATCTGCTATACACCATTGTGAAACAGTTCCATCTGTTGCACAACACCACCAAGCATTCATCAATCTTCTCTTCCATCCCAAACAAAGAAATCATGTCAAAGCCAGCATAGATCAATGGAATTCAAGAATACATCCAAAGAGCTAAAATATTCAAATAATAACCAAACTCAAAACTACACCCAGATACAGAGAAAGTATAATAGTCAAGAGTTAAGGACATAAGTATCTAAAAGGCAAAAGCTCAATTTCTAAATCTGAAACACGCAGTATACAAACATACCATTTAGAGGAGTTCTTGAAAGAAACATGGCTAGGAAGATGGCCATCAAGAAATACATTTTTGAATCTCCCATGTCAACTTTCCCCTGATTTTTTTTGTTTTGTTCTTTTGGGGTGGGGGGGGGAGGAACAGCCCAATTGGGTAGGACAAAGGTTTTCAAGGTAACACTATTGTGTTACAGTTGAGGTAATTTTTCTATGATCTATCTATAATCCTCAGATAACCATTCTGTAGTAACAAAGTTGGGGTGATTCTTCTTATAATTAAACTTTATGTTTTTGAATTGTTGCTAATGAATTTTTTAAGGTTCGTATAGACCTAAAAAGGGCAAGGCAAGACAGTGCTTCAAGCCTGAACATACAACAAAAACTCCTATACTTTGATTTCAAAATAGATAATCAACACATAGGTCAGTGATAATCTAAGATCTCAAACAAAAAGGAATCCAAGCACTAAGCAACATACATTACATCTCCTGATCTGATCTGATCTGACTGTTGGATCCTTTATAGAAGAGAATGATAGCACATCTGGGGCTTATCTTTCAGATGGGAATCCAATGCCAAGTGGAGATGTACTTGCAGAATGCAACGGTAACTTGTTTAATTCATTTAATTAGAGTGCCCCATGTTACAAAACTTCATTTATGGTGGGAAGCACCACAGCTTTTGACCATGGCCACATGCAGAGCAAATTCTCTCCTACCAGGGACATAGCATGCGGCATAGTGTTAAAAAATGGTCACGGGTTTTTTTTGAATCAGTCACCCCTGATAATTAAATTTTCAATTTTTAATTTAATGTTTTATGTTCAAATCATTATGTCTTTCGTTCCACGTGAAAGGCAAGCCAATATGTTAATCATATCTTCTTGGAAAGATAAATATTTAATTAATATTTAGATTTTAAAATTACTTAAGTAGTTTTTAGTCTTTAAGAAACCGATATTGTTTAGTTAATTTATCCTTATCCTAATATATAGGTTATCTCAAAATTATAGAAGTGATCTGTTCATGTGAGGAGTTGGAAAAAAGTGGGTAGTTGAAACTTTTGTGTTGGAGAGGTTCCAAGTTAAAATTTTTCCCTATCATATGTTGTCGATATGCTACCTAATAGTTATGAGGGACCCTATTGGAGGTGTGTTTATTTACCGCACTTAATGTAATCATGTGCTTTAACAATGAAATGACTCACATTTAATAAAAAATTATAAAAGTGTGTTTTAAAATTTTACCTTTGAAAATATTAAATTTAATATAAATAATTTTATTATTGATTTAATATATATATTTTATATTTATTAATAAAAAATTATAGGGTTAGTGTGAGAAACCCCTACGACTGACCAACGTACAGGGTTAAGCAGTCTCCTCCCAACTATGACCCTTTGTAAAGCCGAGAGCTATGCTTATCAATAAGGAATTTAACACACCCACCCCTCACACACTTGTCCACAGACCTCTTCAAGAAAAGCCAAAGTTTGAACCGTTACCTGTTCCCTGGGACTAAATAATTTTATTATTAATTTTATATATAAAGAGAGAAAAGCTAGATTATATTAATTTATTGAAAGGAACAATACAATATTATGGAGCTAATATCAAAATGAGGTGGATAAGGAGTAAAGCATCCATAACTATTGTCCACAACTAAAAAAACAAAATGAGGTGGATAAGGAGTAAAGCATCCATAATTGAATATACATAACAATATAAGCTAATAGCAACAAAAAGTCTATAGTTATATCTTGAATATATAAAAAGTCTAATAGCATCCATAACTATTGTCCACAACTAAAAAACAAAATGAGGTGGATAAGGAGTAAAGCATCCATAATTGAATATACATAACAATAGAAGCTAATAACAACAAAAAGTCTATAGTTATATCTTGTTGCAACATACCAGATATCAACACTCATATATATGGGAGAGCTTGTTATGGGTGTCTTCCCTGATTTCTTCTTAAGTTTTCAAAGAAGAAACAGAGGTAATTAAAACCTGAACTTGCTCATTATTGTAAACTGATTTCTTTTTAGTTTTTTTGTTGGACCTTCTGAAAATCTTGAACCATATGAGAAAGTTGATGAAGTCTTTCAATAACATCTCGAGATGTGCTAGATGTGTTGGAAGTCCCATAGACTTGGGAATGAATGTGTCCACATGTAATAAAAGATTAAATGTCAAGTCTGCTAAAACTATATCCCATGGAGGAGCAGATCCATTAAACACCTTTTTGCATCTGTACTTCCAATTGTGTTTGAGAAGGATGAGTCTACAAACATCTTGGAGTTTGGAACACTGATCCAGTTGAGAAAAAGCAAACAAAGAGAGCTTCCAAGATTTAGTAAAGAGGAAAAAAGAAAGGTGTAGAAGACATCCCAAAACTGTCTAGCTATGTCACAAAACCAAAATAAGTGAATAAGAGTTTTTAAATCATTACAGAAATTACATTGAGGGGAAATGTGTAAAATCAAGGCCAAAATTTCAGAAGTCAAAAGTTTTTGATACAAAATCTACCATCCAAAAAGCTAAATTTTCGATTCAACAGGAACTTTCCAAATTTGAGTAGCAAGAGACTGCCATTAGACATTGGTAAAATTCACTTGCCACTTGACATTGAGCTTACAGTATAAAACATGAAGACACAAGATTTTTGTATATCCAACTAAAAGTAATAGAAGAGATTCTATGACCATTAAACCATCTCCAATCATAATAAAAACCTCACAAAAACAGAAACAAAAAAAATTAAATATTTGTAAAAGATTTGAAATCTAATTTAAAAAAAAAATAAAGTTATATACTTATAAACTAATAGCAAAGAGAAATGCGCCCCCATCTGTTCCAATCTTTGTGTCTATTTGATGAGTTGTAGAGTGGTAACATGGCGATTACTTTAACATGACCATATTTTTTTATAAAGAATTGAAAATAGGTTGAATGTACAAGTATAATACACCAGAGTTTAAAATAATTTGATATCCGTAATTTTTTTGTTGTTTTATTTTTTTTAAATAAAAATTATATAATAATTATATTATATTTATCAGTTTATAAATATATTTTTAAATATTATTAAAAATTTTAAACTTTAAATATGAAGTTTACCTTTGAATCAAAAAAATATAGAAGAGTTGGAGAACAAGTGGATAGTTAAAACTTTCCGATTGAAATCAAAAAACCTTAATATGCTATGCACATAAAATTACAAATCCAATCAAAAAACAAAGTTATACATTTTCATTTGGTATTACAACTCTTAATATGTATGTTTTAATAAACAAATTAATTTTATTTCATTAAAACGTGAACTTTAAAAATTATTTAATTTTTTTTAACAAATAGGTAAAAATATTTAATTAATTTTTAAATTCTAAAAAAAACAAAATTTTTGTATAATTTATATTTATATTTATTGGGGGAGAGTGCTCTGGCTGGGAAAACCCCATTCAAATTTTTCCGTCTTTCCTTCCATTCTTGCTGATCTTTGTTAGGCAAATTTTTTTGGATTCTCTTTGTAATATCTCCATGACCTCCTCAGGATCTTCCTATGCTTTCTAGGATGCCAGGCTATGTTATCCTGTGTTTCCTAGGCTGTGTTGTTCGGCCGTGTTGTCCCGCTTTAACGTGTTTGTTGTGGCCTGGCTGGTCAGTCTCATGCTTCTTTTTCGTGTGGCTTCTGGTGTGGTTGGATTTCGTTTGGCTTCGCCTGGGTGTGGAGTTGTGTTACCTTTCCTAGAAGACCTTTTTAGCCTTAGGGGATGAACCCTATGCTTGTTGTTGTTTGCAGGGATGGTCTCCCTCATTCTGCTCCAGTGCTAAGATTTCGAAATGGGGACTCCCATTGTTGCTTGCCTTGTTTGCAGCCTGGTGTCTTCTTTTGCACCTTTAGTGGTCTTAGGTTGGGATCATGGTTTCATTGTCTACAGTTTGGATGACTCTTGTGGTTGTCTTTGAGATGAGATTCCTAGAATAGGTTTGGGATCTTTTATTTTTAGAAGATCAATTTGTTGTCTGTTTCAGGGATCATCTTTGGATCCATTTTTTGCAGCTCCTTTTTGGTCTTTGGGGTGGGCTTGCGCTTTCCTGTGTAGTTGGAGATGATGGGGTCTTCCGATTTCTTCCTGGATGGACTGTTGGTGGGACTGGAGGCATTTTGATATGGGTGAGGGTCTAATAGGCATCTTCTGCAATCCTTTCGATCATTGGAGTGGGACTCGAGCTTTCCTTTCTACTATGGAATTTTATCCCTCATGGTTATCTTCGTATATGGTTTCCCCTGCAGTCTTGGCGTTCCATGGCGAGTAGATGCTTCTTTGGGCTTTCCTATCCTACGGTTGCTCATCACGTCTCCTTCGTAGCAAGATCTCATTGCTTGTGGTGATCTCTCTATATTGTAGATTCTCTTTGTAGGTATTTTTCCAGTTTAATGTGGGATCCTAATTCGAGCGGGATTCCTATCCCAATTTGTTTCAGTTTTCTAGATCGGGCCTGGGGTCCCCTATCCACTTTCTCTGCTACAAATCTTCGATTTTTAGGTGCGAGACCTATTTCAGTTTCGTTTTGACTTTCCCTGTTTTGGCGAGAATCCTTGTTTAATTTTCAGTTCATCCCCCCTGGTCTTGGCAGGAAAACCCTTTTCAAATTTTTAGCTCCTGTTGGTTGTGTGTTGGCTATCTCTGGTCCTAGCGGAAGAGCCTTTTTCAAATTTCAATCCCAATTTTTGGTCTTGCAGAGGTTTTGTCCCTGGTTTATTTGATCTTTCTTTGCCTCCAGAAGATTGAAGATTGGCTACTCTAGCTTGTACCTTTTGATGCTCATTTTGTAAATAAGGTTTTGAGGCCCTTTAACAAAACCCACTCCACCAACCAAAAAAACATATTTAAATTTAATCTATTAGAAAAAAATGATTTTTTGATAAATTTTTTTTTTTTTAAATTTTTATAAGGTTTTTTTATAAAAATACTAAAATATTACATTTACTCTCAGGCTAGTTAAATTATATTCAACATGTTTTTTTATCATAAATATTTTTATTTATTTTTCTACAAATAGATTCTTCAACTTTTTGGAAGTGCTATGTTTCCATGTTCAACTCTTAGATATCATTTTGATTAAGAGAAACTCTCATTTGTCTAATTGTCTTCTAAAATTTGAATTTCACCTAGAGAAAGATCAACACTATGATTGACTAAATTATATGTTACCTAATTTCATTTTTATAAATACGCTCACATTTCCAAGAGCTTGTCTCAATAATATATGTTGAACATCAACAATAATATTATTTTTTATCTAATTTCCATATCTATTTTTGTTGATAGCATTAACAATAATTTGTGTATCTCCTTCAATTGAAATATATTTCCATTCTTTTTCCATTACAATTTTAATCCCTATAAGAAGTGTCCTAGCTTATGTATAGTTGTTAGTAGAACTTCCATATGATTTTGAGTTAGTAAGAATAATTTTACCTTCATTATTTTAAAATAAACCACCTCCACTAGCTTTTCTCGATTTTCATTTAGAAGCACCATCAAAATTAATTTGATAAACCTAATTTCTAGATAATTTTATTTTACCCTGGATCAAAGGAGATCCTTTGTCCATTATCACAAATGACTCTTCTGTGTAGATTCAAATCTAATAACTAATTTATTACCACATTTTTTTTTCATATTTGAAGCTTTTTATGATGAGCACCATATTTGTAAACATTCTACAAGAAAGACAATAATACAGTTCAAAAATTGGGCATGATTTTGAGATTTATTTTTATAAATTCTATTATTCTTGTTAAGCCACAAATTCCTGTTACGAATGGAGCCTAATTATGACGAGGCTAAACAGAGAAAGTTTCTGGATTTACTGCAAGACGGGTAGGGAAAGTTTCTAGATTTACAGTCTGTTAGTCTACTAGAGAAAGTTTCCAGATTTACAACAGGACAGCCAAGGAAAGTTTTTTTTGTTTTTATCCCAAAATTAGGTGCTGGGAACTCAATTTTAATCTTGGAATGTATTAAGAAAAGCAGTTATTTTTTTCTGTTTTTTTCTTATATATAGTTGTGAGGAAAAACAGAGTAGACAATGAAAATTACTTTGTTGATTCCTTGTAAAAATAGAGAGGAAATTATAGCAGATGTTTGCTGTAGGTTGTACCCCTCTATTGCTTGGATAGAGAAAGAAAGGACTGAAAATTCTCGATGGATGTAACCCACATTGGGTGAACCACGTTAAAATCATTGTCTCTTCTTCTGTGTGTGTTTGTCTTATTTTGTTAATTCTATTGTTAAAGTTTGAAACACTATAATTGCTTTTCTATATTTTATATAGTGATTTACTCTAACAAGTGGTATCAGAGCGGTTGTTTTGCCAGAAGAAGAATTTTTGGATCAAGTGGGAGCAATGGCGGAAGAATGGAGGTTTAGAGTTCAAAAATTCAATGGCCAGAACTTTTAATTCTGGAAGATGCAGATGGAGGATTACTTGTACCAGAAGGATCTTTACTTACCTCTTGAGGGGGAAACAAAGAGACCTTCAACTATGTCTGATGAGGAGTGGAGTCTCCTTGATAGAAAGGCATTGGGTACTGTAAGGCTGTGCTTGGGAGCCACCGTAGCCTTCAACATCTCTGATGAAAAGACTACCAAGGGAGTCATGGATAAGTTGGCCAAGATGTATGAGAAACCATTAGCATCAAATAAGGTATTCTTAATGAAAAGGTTATTTAACATGAAAATGAGTGAAGGAGGATCTGTGCATGATCATTTAAATGAATTTAATACTGTCACTAATCAATTGCATTTAGTAGGATTGGATTTTGATGATGAGCTTAGGGCCTTATTAATCTTATGCTCTCTTCTAAAAAGTTGGAATAGTTTGGTAATGGCGGTAAGTAACTTTGCTTCGAGTTCAAATAAATTAGAATTTGATGATGTGGTTGGTGTGATACTCAGTGAGGACATGAGAAGAAAAACCATAGGAGAATCATCTAGCATCGCCTTAACTATTGATAATAGAGGAAGAGGAAGAGAAAGAGGCAAGAGTTCACATCATGGCAAATCCAAAGGCAGATCCAAATCACGTGAAAAAGGAAAGCTACAGTATTGGCACTGTGGCAAAAAGGGCCATCTCAAGAAGGACTGTTGGCAAAGAAAGGGTGATGGAAATGAAGGTAATAATAATAATGGTAACACTTCAGAAGCCAATATTACTGGATAAATTCTACAAGATGCTTTAATCTTATCTCTTGATAAAAATAGTGATTATTGGGTAATTAATAGTGGTGCTTCATTCCATGCTACCTCACATAAGGAATACTTCATAGATTATGTTTTTGGAGATTATGGACAGGTTCTATTGGGAAATGACCAACCATGTAAAATCGTGGGTATTGGAAAGATTTTGATTAAATCCCCAAATGGATGTCAATGGGCTCTTAAAGAGGTGAGACACATACCAGATTTAAAGAGAAATCTTATATCGGCAAGTAATCTTGATGGTGAAGGATACACGGTTGCATTCGAAGAAAATGATTGGAAAGTTACTAAAGGTTCATTGATAGTAGCTAGAGGTAAATTGGTGGGTACTCTTTATTTACTTACCGATTTTTCTCATTGCTCCATGAATTTAGTTTCTACAGGTGAGAGTGCATCTTTGTGGCACCAAAGACTTGGCCATATGAGTGGAAAAGGTATGGAAATTTTACATTCAAGAAAGTTATTGCCTAAGTTAAAAGAGATTGATTTGGAATTATGTGAGGATTGTGTTTATGGTAAAGCAAAGAGAGTTAGATTTCTCAAGGATGGCAAGGAAAGGAAGAAAGAGAAATTGGAGCTTGTGCACTCAGATGTTTGGGGCCCAGCTCAGGTAACTTCTCTTGGAGGTTCCTCTTACTATGTAATTTTTATTGATGATGCAACAAGGAAAACATGGATATATTGCATTAAGAACAAAAGTGATGTTTTTAATACCTTAAAGAATTGGAAAGCATTAGTTGAAAATGAAACTAGAAAAATGTTAAAGTGTCTAAAGTCGAATAATGATGGAGAATATTGCAGTAGAGAATTTGATGTGTTTTGTTCTAAAAATGGAATTAGAAGAATCAAGGTAGTTCCAAGAACACCTCAAGAAAATGGGGTTGCATAAAGAATGAATAGAACCATCATGGAGCATGCTAGGAGCATAAGAATACATGCAGGCTTACCATTATTTTTATGGGCTCATGTTGTTGATACTGCAGTATATCTGATTAATAGAGGACCGTCTAGTGCCTTGGATGGAGGAATTCCGAAAGAGCTTTGGATAGGTAAACCAGTAAATTATTATTTCCTTAAGGTATTTGGATGTGAGGCTTTTATGCATATAGACAAAGAGAATAGAAATAAGTTAGATGCTAAGGCCCAAAAGTGCTATTTTATTGGTTACGGTATTGATGGCTTGGGTTACAGATTATGGGATTGTGATAACCAAAAAGTCATTAGAAGTAGGGATGTCATATTTAATGAAAAAAACTTGTATAAATATCGGTTGCAGGGAAAGAAATAGAAAGAGGAAATTATTGAATACATAGACCTTGATGGACACATAGAAAAGGTAACTCCAAAAGTGGTAGAAGATCAAAATGTATAGCAGCAACAACAAGCACCTCAATCTCCAGAAAGTGTTGTTAGACGATCTACCAGGATAAGTAAAATTCCTCAACGTTTCTCCGATTATGTTTTGTATACTGATCTTGGTGAGCTAGAATGTTTTCGGGAAGCATTACAGATGGATACCAGGAATAAGTGGGAGCTTGCAATGAATGAAGAAATGGACTCTTTATTCCACAACCAAACTTGGGATTTGGTTGAGCTACCCAAAGGTAAAAGATCTTTGACCAATAAATGGGTGTACAAGATTAAAGAGGAGAATGAAGGGCATAAGAGATACAAAGCAAGACTAGTGGTCAAGGGATTTGCTCAGAAAAAAGGTATTGATTTTGATGAGATTTTTTCTCCAATTGTAAAAATGACCTCTATTAGAGCTATTTTGAGTCTTATAGCTATAGAAAATTTGTATCTGGAGCAATTGGATGTGAAGACAACATTTCTTCATGGTGATTTGGAGGAAATTTATATGCACCAACCAGAAGGCTTTCAGGTGAAAGGTAAAGAGGATTGGGTATGTAAACCGAAAAAGAGCTTGTATGGGTTAAAACAAGCTCCTAGACAGTGGTATTTAAAATTTGATAAGTTCATGGCTAATCAAAGGTTTGAAAGATGTCAAAGTGATAACTGTGTATATTTTAAGCAAACTGTAAATGGTAACTATGTTATTTTGCTATTGTATGTGGATGACATGTTAGTTGCAGGAACAAATATGCAAGATATAAACATGCTCAAGAAGAAGTTGGTCAAATATTTTGCCATGAAGGATTTGGGAGAATCCAAACAAATCCTTGGTATGAGGATAACAAGAGACAAGGAGAGTCACACTCTGAAATTATCACAAGCAAAATATATTGAAAAAGTGCTTAAGAGATTCAACATGAACAATGCAAATTCTGTTGCTACTCCATTGGAAAAGCATTTCAAACTCACCAAAGATTTGTGTCCCAAGACACAAAAGGAACAAGATCATATGGCTAAGGTTCCCTATGCATCAGCGGTTGGAAGCTTGATGTATGCAATGGTTTGTACAAGACCAGACATTGCCCATGTAGTGGGAGTAGTGAGTAGATTTATGAGTAATCCGGGGAAAAGGACATTGGCAAGCGATAAAATGGATACTCAGGTACTTGAGAGGAACTTCAAATTATTCTTTGAATTTTGGAGGCTCTAATATATGCTTGAAAGGTTTTGTAGATTCTGATATGGCAGGTGATCTTGATGGTGGAAGGAGCACTACTGGATACATCTTTACTATAGGAGGAGGAGTGGTTAGTTGGATTTCTAAACTCCAACATGTAGTTGCCCTTTCAACCACTGAAGCTGAATATGTTGTTGTTGCAGAAGCAAGCAAAGAGATGGTTTGGTTGCAAAGACTAATGGAAGAACTGGGGAAGAAGCAAGAGGATAATAGGTTGTGGAGTGATAGCTAGAGTACTATACACCTTACGAAGAATTTGACATTCCATTCAAAAACTAAACACATCAAACTCAGGTATCATTTCATTAGATCAGTAGTGGAAGATGGATCTTTGAAATTAGGGAAAGTTCACACATCACAAAATCCTGTTGATATGCTTACAAAAGTGGTGTCAAGAGAAAAGTTGATATTTTGCTCAACTTTAGTTGGCCTTAAGGAATAAGAGGCCATGATGAGAATTTTTCAGTCCTTGGTTGCAGTATGGTGCAATGGAATTAGTCTCCAAGTGGGATATTGTTAGGAATGGAGCCTAATTATGAGGAGGCTAAATAGAGAAAGTTTTTGGATTTACTGCAAGACAGGCAGGGAAAGTTTCTAGATTTACAGTCTATTAGTCTACTAGAGAAAGTTTCCGGATTTACAATAGGACAGCTAGGGAAAGTT
The DNA here is from genome assembly GCA_028583015.1 of Wollemia nobilis. Classification (NCBI taxonomy): domain Eukaryota; kingdom Viridiplantae; phylum Streptophyta; class Pinopsida; order Araucariales; family Araucariaceae; genus Wollemia; species Wollemia nobilis. The sequence goes on along the minus strand of JAQPPZ010000677.1, from coordinate 9,453,008 downwards.
TTTTTTGTTTTTATCCCAAAATTAGGTGTTGGGAACTCAGTGTTAATCTTGGAATGTATTAAGAAAAGCAATTTTTTTTCTATTTTTTTCTTATATATAGTTGTGAGGAAAAACAGAGTATACAATGAAAATTACTGTGTTGATTCCTTGTAAAAATAGAGAGGAAATTACAGCAGATGTTTGTTGTAGGTTGTAACCCTCTATTGCTTGGATTGAGAAATAAAGGACTAAAAATTCTCGGTGGATGTAACCCACATTGGGTGAACCACGTTAAAATCGTTGTCTCTTCTTTTGTGTGTGTTTGTTTTATTTTGTTAATTCTACTGTTAAAGTTTGAAACACTATAATTGCTTTTCTATATTTTATATAGTGATTTACTCTAACAATTTCAACAAATATTTACAAGGGTGATCATCTATAGAATACATAATACTTTAGCTTTTAAATAATTAATCCAACATTTCATCAACTTTGTCAATGTTGAGGTAGCTATCCAATATATTATTAAATTTATAAAAAGGTAACCTCAAATGGTGTGAACGAAAAGATAATGAATAAGTATATGGTCTAATGTTTCCAAATCCATTTACACAAGGTACATATAAAATATCCATGGTATTATCTTCTTTGTAAAATTTCTCATGTAAGAATCTTGCTTTGAACTACTAACCAAAGAAATGTTGAGGCCTTAGGGAGAGTCGCTAGTTAACAAATATTCTTCCAAGGAAAGCCTTTGGGAGTAGGAAATTTTGATTGCCCTAAATCCTCATATCCCAACTTGACTAAGCATCCACCATATTTTGATAGATTTCAAACCAACTCATTATTTCATGTTAAAATCAACAAATAAAACTCTTGAAGCATCTTTTGAATTTTATCTGCAATTTGTTTGAGTTCCTCTCCTTCAACCAAGTTACTAATAGAAATCCATGATCTAGAGTTGTTGGTCATATTAATATTTTATTTGACCTTTGGACCTTTACAATCTAGGCATGCCCATGCCAATGGTTGCCATTTTGAGTTAGAGATAAGAGGATAAGGATTCAAACAAGCATCAAATAAAAAATTGCATAATTCCTTCATTGAATGACCATCTAATTTGCTCTTTGTAGACACCTAAAATGTGTCATGTCAATGACGACTACTCATATAGGATATGCTACAAGACAATATGAAAATTTTTGGATAGATTCCAAGATAGAGCAGTGGTTTTAACCACTCAATTTGGGCTCCTTAGCCTAATAAGCTCAAACCGCTGTTGAGACCTGCAGTCTGCATTCTGAACTGCTACTGACACTCGTGGTTTATAGATTAGACCGCAGCTATCGCTCGTAATCTAGAACTGAAGTTCAGTTGGCATTCATTCGAGCCAAATCGATTTGAACGACCATTTGTTCTAGAAGAAGGTAGTTGAAGGACGAAATATTCTAGAGGCTTCCAATCCAATTGTCCCAACCACCTCTTCTTGATATTGGATTCTCCATGAAGCCACCCCTAGCCCTTTGGTAATCCTATAAGTACCCCTTCAAATTAGGGCAAATGAGAAGAAGTGTGCATTGGAGATTAAAGCAGCGAAGCCCTGTCGGATTGTAGACTCACATGAGTGTACTAAGAGAGTTTTGTTGCCATTCATTTGCCAATTCATCAAGTATCATGTAAATTTGTGCCATGGATTCCCTAAGGAGCTAGAATGCCAAGAAACGCAAATTCAGACAAACATAGGCCCAATTATGCTATTCAACCACCAAACCAGTCAGAGGACATCAAGATGACCCTTAACCATCAATTTGACAAGGAGGATCAAGTCCACAACCTTATATTTAGAAGGAAAAACTACTTTGTTGCTTGTCGTAGCTGATAGCCACGGTGTATAGTGTAGACCATTCATCTGAGCCATGGTGTACAGTGCAGACCGCTCATTTGAGCCGTGGTTTACAATCAGTAAAATATCTTCTTACTATTCTTTTTGCATTGTATTTCACTAGGTTATATTAAGCATCTTAATGGCTTATTTAGAATTTTAGAGACTCTGATTGATAGAATTAAGGTTTTCATCAAGTTTACTTCATTATGGCAAATAGGACATAATTAGCTCATTTTCATGTTATCATGCTTCATTTCATGCAATCAATCCACTAGATAGATAGTTGTACTCTCTAGTTATATGTTTTAGTTAATCTTTTCAAGTATTGCATAGGCTTAACACACTTTATTCGTTTTCTTAATTTCATTAGTGTTATGGCATATTTATGTTCATATTCCTTAAAGGGCCTCATCATGAGAGGTTGCCTATGATATTAATGCTTTCATGTTGTTTATTGACTGCAAGAAGTAGATTCAAAGGAGATTAAACCATCCAATTCCTTCCTCAATGCAGAGAAGAGGATCAACTCCACCCTAGAGCAGTTTGTGTCACCCCAAAGGGCCTGAAACTCACATTTACCCTTAAGAGGGAACATTTGATTTTTCCTACTGTAATAAGAGTATCAAAATTATATCCCTAAGAGGGACATAATTGTAACCAGATTTGGCTTCTTTACAATGGAATACAAGTGTTTTTCTTCTTCCCGTTTGTTGTCAACTTTGCATGCATCTGCTTTGTTTCTCTTGTTTCATTTTACGCAGTAGGAAGCATAGGTGTGAGGCTGTTTTGGTGGTCACAACAGGCGATCATGGAGGAACTCCACATTTTTAGCCTCTAATTTTTGACCTTTGTGTGTTTTTGGATATCAGGTTTAAGCCACGTTTGACAGTTGCGATCTCATTGTTGGCCCGTGGCTTCAAGATGCGGTCTATAGTAGCAACCGCGTGATAGAATTACGGTTTACAACAGACAGTAGGGAGTTAAAGCTATATCAGATGATGACCTAAGGTAGGTCCTATTTTCAACTTCTATCTCTATTTTCACTGCCTGTGTTTTTCTAGAATGCATATGTGAAGACAAGAACATGACACTTAAATAATAACAGGAAATCAAATAACACAAGGAAATACAAATATTGCACAAAATGAACAGATTTATTCAATAAACGGGGGGGAGCCAATGAACTCCTTTGTTACAATCGGTACTCAATGTGAGTATTTGATACAATGATTTACAATGGCACTAGGGTTCTCTAAAACCCTAGCAATAACAACAAAGTTTCTTCAGATTTGGTGTGTCCTTGCTTCCAACAGGTTGAGTGGGCTTCGAGTATCCAGTGTGGGGCCACTCCAGCTTCAACAGCCATTCAACAATGTGTAGAACTTGCAGATATCCATACATAAAAATAGAACAAGGGGGTTAGTAATACCTATGAGGGCTCCACAATGTGAGACCCTCAGACATCAATAAAACCCTAGTTAACAATGAAGTCAAAAAGTATGCCAGATCAACAAATTATGAGATAAAATACATTCAAATGAGATATACCTTGCTTTCATTTCATTGTTGTAGATGGCGTGGTGCAGCAGGTTCTAATTCATATTTTTGTGTTGCGATAGGCTCGGATGCGCACTTGGCAGGATCGGACGCGAGCTTCGCAGGCTCTGGTGTGCACCTACAAAATGTAGCAGGCTCTGGAGGGTGCCTGTAGAATGCAACAGGCTCTGGCGAGCGCTTCACAGGCTCTGCAGTGAGCCTCGCAAGCTCAGAATGGCACCTATGGGTTAGGGAAAAATCTGCAAAAGTAGATCGAGGGGATGGCGATGAATGCGGCGAATGGAGGGGGTTGTGATGGCGATGGAGGATGAATGGGTGATGGCTGGAACAACAGAAGTCTTATCGGTGAGCTAGGGCTTCAGATTTTTAGGATTCTATGCTAGGGCTTCACCAATAATTCCTCCAGGGTGCAATGTCTAATCTCCAGGTTCCAGGGTTTGGGCATTTGCAAAATGCCCTTATTTATAATCCAACCTAGGGTTTTCTTAGGGTTTTAGCCTTACACTTTTAATCGTGTGGCTAAGATTAAATTAGATCCTAAGGTTGAGATTACTTTTTGAATGTGACATGGATTAATGAATATGGACGATGGAGATTAGAATGGATCGGACGGTTGTGGTTAATTGAGTTTATAAATATATATTTTATAATAAATATATTATAATATAATATAAAATATTATATTAAATATTAAAAAATAAAATAATATTAAAATAATCCCAATTAGGCTAGGAAATGGTGGGAAAGGGCTAAAATGGGCCTTTTGAATGCGGGAAAGGTGTATGGTGGACAAGTGGGTGGTGGAATGGTTAGGATGGAGGATTAGTGGTTGTAATTTGGTGTCTATAGATGCCCCTTTTTGTACCATGTTGCATGAAACACAATATGGTGCAAAAATATGAGACACCTGCTTGGGCTATGGGCATAGAAGCAACTTCTCTCTATCTTTGGATTTGAACACCGATGTTGAAGACAAAAGAATAAAGAATTTTTGGAATTTTGTAGCTTACCCCCTCAATTGGCGAATGAGTTATGAATGTATCTCACAAGCCAATTGAAAATTTTGTGCAAATAATGAATGATGCGGTGGATTTGTGCAATTGATGAATGAATGATGTGAAATGCAGATGTGATACCATTTTTGCCCCAACGGTGGAAAAGGGGTTGGTGTATAAGACCATGCAAAATGTGGATGATATGAATGATGTAAAATGTTATACCATTTTTGCCCCAATGGTTGAGAGGGGGATTTGTCCAGTGTAGATGTTTATGATCATGTGAGATGTATCCCATCATGGGAGAATCATAATGTAATGTGGTTTCCCCATACTTTGGGTTGATTCGATGTTGTTGAATAAGTTGTCGTAATGGCGTCATTGAGTATGCAAGATATGAAGATGCAAGCTGACTAAGTCAATGCAGGGGTTGGGTATTGACTGTGGAAATTTCTTTACCAATTCCATGATGGAACCAATCAAGCTTACCGGTGTCCTGTATTATGACTGTTGTCAAGTGAATGAGTGTTTGAGATTTTGGTTATCCATGTTTTCATGCCCCATGGAAGAGGACATCAATGACTGCCTTTTAGCAAATTGTTCTTGGCAAGGTTGTATTCCAAATTTGGGGTGCCAAATATGATTGTGATATTTGATGATGAGATAATTGAATTTGATCATGGTCAAGTGTCCTTATTGTAGATTATTCATCTTATCGAATTTGCATGGATTGATATCACTGCAATCGCCAAGTTTATAGAATAACCTACTAGATACGAGGTTCGCTTGAATACTGGACAGATTGTGGATGAGATGATTGATGAAAATGAAAGATGTTGATGGAAGAATGCTTGATGGATGGTGGTTACGCTTTCACAAAATGTGGGGTTAGTTGATGTATGATTTGCAGCTTGTGCTTCTTTGAGTTGTTCATTTTGCACATAACTGAGCGATTTATTGATCGAATGAACTCCAATTTTTGTGAAATTGTGTGAGATGATGCAGAATATGATGTAGAATGATCAGATGTGAGTTTTGTGAAAATTTGGATTGTTTTTCTACCTTTTGTGCCTTGATTTGTGGATTTTGAAGATTTGATTCGTTCTTGAAAATTATGTATGCAAAATAATTTCTATTTTCACAAAACCTGATTTTATGATGTGCATGATGTGTGGATGAAATTTGGTGAAATTTGGAGGAGGTATGCTACTATTTTTATTGATTTTGTCTTTGTGCCATTTTGTCACCAGGTGCACGGCTGCGCCTGTGGTGTCCCGCAGGTGCGCAGGTGCGCCTAGGTGTGCCGGCAGGCGCCCAGGCGAGCCTACAAATTTGTAAGCATAGACCTATACTTGAATGCACTAGGGAAAGCTATAAATAGCTTTTTGAGTGAATCGTGAGGCTCACTTGTGCATTTTGGACTTTGAGAAGCTGCGTCTGAGGAGTGGAGTGGGTGTGTGAGCTTAGTGAGGCTAGTGAGAAAAATCGTGCGAAAGCTATGGCGATGGAGGGATTGAATGCTTCTGGCAGAGCTGAGGCACCATTTGCCCCGGTAATGTTTAAAAACACTTTTGTCACTTGTGCATTTATTATTATTATTTTATATTTTATTTTATTTATTTTTTTTCAATGGTATTAATGAAATTGTTTGTTGCTGCAGTTGAGGGACATAGAGCCTCGACATCGCTTTTCTCCTCTCATTCCTGGGATGAGGAAGAAGCTGATGGATGATGACTGGGAGTTGTTGGGGAAGGTGGGCCTTGAGGGCATGGTGAGGGCCAATGAGGGGTATCTCTCAACTTTGATAGAGATATGGGACCCAGATAAGGGGATGTTCTAGCTGTCGACTAGGGAGGCTACCGTTACACTTGAGGATGTATACCGCATTCTCAAGGTGTCGATAGAAGGGGAAAAGGTGGTGGTTGGTCGAGACAAGAAGGCCGAGATGGAGAGGATGTTCGGGGATCGGTGGTGGGAGGCCTAGATGGGAGATGGGGGTATATGCTATCTGAGCATGTACAAGGCGAAGGAGTTGGATGCGCTCCCAACCTTGATCATGTTCATGTTAGTGAACATAGTGTTACCCAATAGCACTAGTTGTAGGTTCCCATGGAACCTATTGGGGTTGGTGGGTGATATGCTGAGGGATCCCCAGGAGTATGCATGGGCGCCTGCCTTATTGGCGTAGTTGTACCAGGAGTTGTATGAGGTGATTCAGAGGGAGAGGAAGGGGATTGGGTGTAGCTTCCTCCTTCAGTGTTGGGTGTGGGAGCACTTTGTGGTAGCTCAGCTCGAGGGGTTTCCATGTCAGTCATGGCAGATGGGGGCACCTTATGCTAGGCATTGGGTAGTGGCAGAGGAGGTTCAGCCGAGTTGGGAGGTGCACACTGGTCAGTGGTATCGGGATATGTGGTCGGGGTTGATGCGAGCTGATGTGGTATGGAGGCCATGGCGAGGAGCCCGATGGGATGGTGATGGGGAGTAGCTACGTTGGGTGAGGCAGGCTCGATGGTTGGTTGGGCGGAGGGATGAGGAGGTGGAGTACTTCTAGTACTCATGGGTGTTGAGGCAATTTGGCTTGCCTCAGGGTGTGCCAGATGAGCCGATGTTGTATCGGCATCGACGAGATGAGGGGATGTTGCCATGTGCGAAGCCATGGTGAGTGGTGATTGAGGATGATGAGGATATGGAGATCCCCGATGTAGATGATGTTGGGGTGACTCCAGAGTATGTGGAGTGGTTTGGTTCCCAACTAGTATGGGTACCAAATATGGCGAGTGATGAGGTGGTAACTATGTGGTCGGGGGTGACTCTAAAGAGGATGAGGGCTCAGTGATTGGTGGGTCAAATATGATCGAGGGGATCGGCTCAACAGGCTCTGGATATGGGGTTGGCTGAGGAGGAGAGGGAGGATGATGATGAGGGGATGGATGAGATCTCTGAGGTGGCTAGGTTGTGGGCAGAGTTGGAGCAGCTTCGCGAGGAGCACGAGGTTATGCTCGAGACTCATAGGGAGTCACAGGCTACTATAGCTTGGTTGGAGGTGGAGCGGGTGATAGTTGTGGCTAGTGATCAGGCTATGGTCACATGGCTTCAGGTAGAGATGTTGGTGAAGGAGCATCGACATCAGATGGACTTATGACATCTTCGGGCTAGTGAGGCATATGCACATTCCTTGGAGGATGTGTGTATGCAAAACCATATTACATTTTTGGATCCTCCTTCTTCTTCTATGGTTGAGCCATCTAGGCATATTGAGTCTAGGTAGAGTACTAGGCTGAGGGCTCCTACTAGGTCTCAGGGGTCCTCTCATGGACATTAGCTTAGTGCTTAGATGCACTATTTTGTATATATGAGCCTTGGTGCTCCATTGTAGCCTCTTTGGCATTCATTGTATATGTGATTATATATATATATATATATACATGGCCTTTTATATATTTGTGTTATCTTTTGTGTGAATGCTTTTATGTTTTATGCAATTTGTGTTTTTATGTATGCTTAATGTAGGCTAATCATGATGTGTATGCATAATGCTTATATGGATGATTAATGCAAGCTAAATGACATGTGTTATGGATGATTAATTCTAGTAAATGTATAATGAATGTGAACTATATGAAAGGAATGCATAGTGTTCGAATGATCTTTTTATAGTTCAAAAATTTTATTGGCCATTTTTGTTGTCCATTGTTTGGCAATCGGGGGTACCGAATTTGTTGGCGTTTGTGCCACTTGACTTTTAATGAAGACATGGAAGCAGATATGGATGTTGATATGGAAGAAGATATGGATGAAGATATGGATGTTGATATGGAAGAAGATATGGATGTTGATATGAAAGACTGAAAGGTTTTCAAAGACTCAAACATACTAGTGTCATCAACCAAACTCACTAAGGTTGTCTAACTTTCTTTAGGACCAAATGTGTGTGTGAGTGAGGTTCAATTACCAAGTCTTGAGTATGACAATGACCCTATCCAATCAAGAACCAATGTGTGTGCACGTGATATTAATTAACCCATTATGAGTAAGTTAGGCATGACCTATTATGGAGATGACCTGAGACTAGCCTGTCCTTATGTGCATTCAGAGGTCTCCCTTTTTGGAGGAGAGACATGTCGCCTCGCATGAGCTTACTCCATTGCTAGTCAAGCGTCTATATCCCCGATGGAGATTCACTCCATAGTCCAATGGGATTGATATTTTGGACCTTGGGGATGACTACCCATCCTTGTCAGGGAAGTGTAGTACGAATCCTTACGACTTTAGGGATCAAGGGTGTTTGGGATTTTATTTGTTAATTTTGTATAGAGCTTTGGGGAATCGGATTCTCAACCAAGGTGTGATGAGAATTTTGACCCTATCCTTACTACTCTATGTTTTTATGCTTATGTTTGGAGGAATTTTGGTAGTGGTGAAAACCACTATTTTTGCTTTGGACTATGTTGCATGATGGGACAAGTGAGGGATATCTCCTTTTTGCCTCAAGGTACTACCCAAGGATGGTACTAGCCCCCCTATCTCATAATGTTTTTAAGATGTGATGGAATGTGATTGGTTCAAGATTGTATTCTAGATCAATTGGCAATGCTCAAGACTTTCTTAGTGTGTAAAGTGTGTTTTGGTCCTAAAGAAAATCGGACATCCATTTGGATGTTGCTTGCTACACTAGTAATGGTTGAGTGATTGAAAATCTAGGCCTTATGATTTTTGACATGGGATGTGGTTTGGCATATGTATTTTTCCAAAGTTGCATGATTGTTTCAAACTAGGTACCCCCAATTTTATAACTTGACTTTTTGTTTATGGCCATATCATCATTACTATGCCATATCTTTGAACATAGGATGGGATGGATGCAAATGTATATGCCTAATGCAATGGAGTGGTGATATGCAAATGGAAGTTGTATAATGCAATGGAATATGTATGATTTAATGTATGCGAATGCAATAATGCATGAATGCAAAAATAAAAAATGCATGTCAAATGCCTAAATGCAAATGGAATGTATGCAATGTGGGAATGCCTATGTGAATGATTTTTTTTTTGTAAAAAGCCATGTATATAGACATATAGTGTGTCACTTTTAACAATAAAATGCCTTTAAATGAAGAACATTAAGTGGTTCGGGTTCCTCTATTCCCTCTAAATCGACAAGTCTATAAGTACCATTACCCACTTTTTGAGTTATTATGTATGGACCTAACCAATTTGCTGCAAATTTGTCATGAAGGTGTGGCAAAGCATTGGTGTTTTGTTGGTTTTATTTGAGTACCAGATCCCCTACTTGAAATTCTCGAAGATGGACTTTAGCATTGTAAGCACGCTTGAGGCGGTCTTGATAAACTCGTAAATGTTCTAATGCATTGACTCACCTTTCATATAGGAGTGTTAGTTGGTCAAGTCGTGCTTGTCTAGTTGTATCATCATCTATGAATTCTTGCAAGGAAACTCGTAGGGAGGGAATATCAAGCTCAAGAGGCATAATAGCTTCAACTCCATAGACCAGAGAGAATGGTGTTGCTCCTATTGGCGTTCAGATGCTTGTTCGATAAGCCCAAAGTGCCAACGGAATTTGTGTATGCCAATATTTATGATTTTCTTTGACGAGTTTCTTAAGAATGGCAATCAAGGTCTTATTGGTAGCTTCAGCTTGTCCATTTTCTTGTGGGTAATAAGGAGTTGAGAAACTATGTTGGATATTATACTTCTCGTAGAGTGCTCGAACATCCTTGTTCTTAAAAGACTTACCATTATCCAAAATGATTTTAGAGGGAATGCCAAAGTGACAAATGATATGATGGAGTATGAAATCCACAATTCGAGGTCCTGTCGTACTGGTTAGAGGTATAGCCTCAACCCACTTTGTGAAGTATTCTATGGCGGTTATGATGAATGTGTGTTGTCCTGAAGAGGAGGGCAAAATTTTTCCAATGAGGTCGAGGCCCCATTGTGAAAAGGGCCAAAGACTTTGTATTGGCTGTAAAGCTTGTGATGGTACATGAGTTAAATTGGCATGTGTTTGACATTGTTTGCAATTTTTGACATATGTGCAACAGTCATGTTCCATTGTGGGCCAATAATAATCCATGCATAATAAGCACTTTGCAATGGCCATTCCACTAAAATGACCACCACAAGTACCATCATGGGCTTCTTCGATGGCCCTTTGGGCCTCCCCAAGTTTGAGGCATCGAAGCAGAATTCCATCATAACCTCGTTTATACAACACGTCACCCAAGAGAATGAAACGGGCTACCCTTTTCTTGAAAGCATATTTGGAAGACCAAGACATGTCCGATGGGAGTGTTCCAAATTTTAGGAAGGCTACAATGGGGCTTGACCAAGACTCACATGATTTTGTGTGTATGAAGCAGACATCTTTTCCATATTTTGGGTCAGTGTGAACAACGACCGCTTTAGAGATTGTTGAGATTATTAGTGGTTGTACCTCTCCTAAGTCATTCTTTGGAATCAAGGATCCAAGAGAGGCCATTGCATATGCAAACCTATTAGTCGAATGAGGTAAGTTATTGATTTCATACCATTCGAATGTTGAGAGCAATTTCATTGCTACTTCATGATAAAGCTTAATGGTAGGTTCTTTGCATTGGTATTCTCCAGTTACCTATTTTACTACAAGTTGAGAATCCCCAAATATTTGGATACGCTTAATACCCATAGCTATAGTTGATTGAAGACCTAGGATTAAGGCTTCGTACTCTGCTATGTTGTTTGTACATGAGAAGTCTAACTTGAATGATAAGGGGATAGGAATCCCCTGTGGTGTATGAAAGACAACTCCCGCACCTTGACCTTTCTCGCACTTAGATCCATCAAAGAATAATGTGATATCGACATCTTCCTTGGGAATGACATCATTGTCTACTTTAGTTATGGCAAGAAATAATCGAATCATCTGGGAGCTCAATAATCAAGGGATGATCACTAGGTAGTGGAGCTTTCGCAAGTTGATCAACAATAACCTGACCTTTAATGGATTTTTGGCTAACAAACTCAATATCAAACTCTGTAAGGAGCATTATCCATTTAGTGGTATGGGTGTTGTTATAAGTGTGAGACATCATGTAGCACAGAGGATTTTCTCTAGCTATGACATAGGTTGTTTGGCTTAACATATAATGTCGAAGTTTCTTAGTGGCTAAAACCATCGCTAAGCATAATTTTTCTACATAAGCGTATCTTGTTTCATAACTTACCAATGTTCGACTAATGTAATAGATTGCTTGCTCTTGATTTTGTTCATTTTTTTGTGCAAGCATTGTCCCTAAAGCGGCTTCTATAGCTGAGACATAAAGATGAAAGGGGACCCCTGGCCTAGGAGGAGTTAAGACTGGTGGTGAAGTTAGATAGCGCTTGACATCATCAAATGCTTTTTGACATTCATCTGTCCATACGAATGCTACCCCCTTTTGTAGCAAGTGATTAAATGGCCTGCATTTATCAAAAATTTGCATAATGAAGCGTTTGATCGATTGAATTTTACCTTGCAAGCTACACAATTCCTTGAGGTTAGTTGGGGGTTGCATTTCCATGATGGCCTTAACCTTATTTGGGTCCACTTCAATGCCTCTTTTGGAGATAATGAATCCTAAAAGTTTACCAGAGGTAACACCAAAGACACACTTTTTGGGATTTAACCTCACCTTGTATTCTAACAACCGATCAAAAATCTTTTCCAAGACATCAATATGTTCTTGTCGAGTTTTAGATTTAGCCAAGAGATCATCTACATAATCTTCAATGATTTTGTGCATGTAATCATGAAATATGTAAGTCATGGCTCTTTGATAAGTAGCTCCTACATTTTTGAGGCCAAAGGGCATAACCCTGAAACAAAATGTTCCCCAAGGTGTTGTGAATGTTGTTTTATGTTGGTCATCAGGATTTATTCGAATTTGGTTGTATCCTGAAAAACCATCCATGAAGGAAAGCATTTCATGGCCTGCACAAGTATCAACAAGAGTATCAATGTTTGGTAGAGGGAAGTCATCCTTAGGACACGCTTTATTTAGATCTCGAAAGTCATTGCAAACACGTATCACTCTATTAGGCTTGCGAATGGGTACCATGTTTGATAGCCACTCAGGATAGTCAATAGGAACGATAAAATGTACGTCTAACAATTTTTGTATTTCCTCTTTGACTATGAGGGCTATGGTAGGATGCATTCTCCTAAGTTTTTGCTTGATCGGCTTGGCATCAGGATGCAAGGTAAGATTATGGACAACAAGGTCAGGATCAAGGCCAGGCATATCCTTGTAGGACCATGCAAACACTTCTTTCTTTTTCTTGAGGAGAGCAATGAATTGCTCTTGTTCATCGGGTGTTAAAATTTTTCCAAGCTTGAAAATTTATGGGTTGTCAAGATCTAAAATAAGGTTCACATCGATGGTATCTTCAATGGACATATGTGAAACTTTCTCAAGTTTATGTGGTTTTGGGATCATATTAAAGTCATCTAATATGTTTTCTAATTTTTCTTGCTTATCGCTGTCTAACTCTGCCTGAAAGACCTCGATACCATTGGTAGAAAGTAATAGAAGCGAAGGTGGTGGTGAATGAGGAATGTAGTGGGCCAAAGCCTTTAGCAATTCCTCAGATAGGACAAAATCCGAAGAGGATGGTGCAGAGGAAATCTGGTACAAGTAAATATGGCTAGTGTCAATTGGAATTGGCCTAGCCAGATCGTATGGATTATGAAGCGGGATAAATAAGTCAATAGGATTCATATTGACCTAGTGGAAGAGAGGGCAGTTTGGATAGATGAATGGATGGAATGGTTGATGGATCAGTTGGCTTAATGTGAGATTTTGGCTCATTATCCCTAGTGAGTTTTGCATCAACTGATCGATTTTCTTTTGCATTGCTTGGAATCTAAGATCTTTTGCTGGAATATGAGGACCTTGGATTATGTGATGGTTGGTTGATGGGCTGGACGATAGATGTTGGGGTATGAACAACATGGTGTTGTGGAATGGATTGAGTTGGATATGTGGAGAATATTGATGGTTGAAATATGAGGATGATTGATGAGGATGATGATGGAGAAATGGATTGTGTTTTTGGTTAGTGGCAATTTTGATTGGTATGGTGGATGTGTGGAGTGGTGGTGGATTAAGGATGGACACTATGGAAGATTGAGGGACCCATGCTGAATTTTTATTGGTAAGTGGAGGTTGATTTGGAACTCCTTGGGTCATAGGGTCTATGTAAGCTGACTGTTTTCCATTTTTTCATTGTGAAAGCAGTCTATTGATGAGCCCTAATGTATCCATAAGTTCCTGATTTGCCCTTGTGTCGAATGATGGGGTTGTGGTTGGATGAGATGATGGATGAGTTTATGGTGATGGATGATTAATCATGGTCATGTTGGCTAAGTGAGATGATGGAGGTGTGGATGATATGGTCATGTTGTATTAGCTAGGGCTTTAGATCTTTAAAACCTATGCTAGGGCTTCACCAATAATTCCTCCAGGGTGCAATGTCTAATATCCAGGTTCCAGGGTTTGGGCATTTGCAAAATACCCTTATTTATAATCCAACCTAGGGTTTTCTTAGGGTTTTAACCTTTCACTTTTAATCGTGTGGCTAAGATTAAATTAGATTTTAAGTTTGAGATTACTTTTTGAATGTGGCATGGATTAATGAATATGGACAGTGGATATTAGAATGGTTGTGGTTAATTGAGTTTATAAATATATATTTTATAATAAATATATTATAATATAATATAAAATATTATATTAAATATAAAATAAAATAAAATAATATTAAAATAATCCTAATTGGGCTAGGAAATGGTAGGAAAGGGATAAAGTGGGCCTTTTGAAGGCGGGAAAGGTGTATGGTGGATAAGTGGGTGGTGATATGGTTAGGATGGAGGATTAGTGGCTGTAATTTGGTGTCTACAGCATAAAATAAAATTTAAAAGAAAAAAGGAAAATGAATTAGGTCCTAGGATTTCGTTTTGTTACGCTTTAGCTAGGCGCTGCTAGGAACATCAGACCTCTGAGTGCAGTCCGCCCTAGACTCCAGCATGCTAGAATATTTCATGTGGTGGTTTTGCATGCTTGAGGCCTAATCAAAGGCCATTTATCATCGTAACTTGCATTGTCAAAAGGTCATGTAGGATGTAGCATGCATACTTCTTGGATATAAAACGTTCTTTTTATGCATATCATGTAGGAAATGATCATGTGAGTGTTGTATTATGCATATTTCCTTTTATGCAATCTAAAAAGAACCACACACACCATGTTCCAAAGTAAACGCTAGTGAGTTGGAAGTCACATCCAACCACTAGTAGGGTTTCAACGATGGTGGAGGTGATTTCCATCCATTGGCCCAAATCCCACGTACCCTATGTTCTAGACCAATACCGGATCCGAGAACCTTTCGTAGCCTAGAAAATTTGCATATACTCCTCTTCGAAGGGTATGACGTTGATTGGGTGAAAATGGGTGAGGATCTGGGAGGACCTATGCTCCCTGACCATGTGTGGGCTTCATTACCACACATTATAGGTTGGATTACGTGACTTGGAGTTCATAGCCAAGTTTTCGAGCTGCGAGTATACAGGTGAAAGCCAATTAAACTAAGATTATCATCCAACAAGATTTCAAACATGATAAGAGTTTCTAATACTAACACAAAAACTCATGAAACAACATCAAACAGTTTAGGGCTCACATTTAAAATTTAATTCAAGATAATCACCATTGTATACCTTGTTTGCATAATAAAAGATAAATCTAGACACTAGGTGCACCATGGTGGAGACACGAGGAGGTCGACAAAGGCTTAATCCTGATGCCATTGACCAAGCCCCACTAGATTCACAACAAAATGTGTCAAACCCTCACCCACATGCGCTTCCCGAACGTCGTTCGATGAGCATCAGAGGAGACAATTCGACACGAGGGGACACCATTGAGTGTACCCCCGATAGAGGAGCTTCTGTGCACTCTTCTAGACATAGGATAGAGCATGGAGCCTCTCAGCATGAGGGTGCTCCACTCGGAGGCCATTACCGAGATCGTAGTGCACGTGCATCCACGGGATCGGCCGATGAGTATGTCATACAGGGGGCCAAGTTGGTACCCCTACGTACTAGGTCTACAGGAGGTTCCATACCTCCAACTTTAGAGTATAGAAGAGATCGAGATCCACCCATTCAGGGGCATGCAGACAGGCCCGCTTCTGAGCATAGGCCTATTCACACTCCCACATGTAGTGAACCTCACAAGATCACTATCGACATATCCAAGGTGGGAGCCAATGGTACACCATCGCATGAGCGTTGGTGATCCAGATAGTTGGATGGTTTAGGTAGCATCCTCGAGCAGTTAGGCTACAAGCCTTTGGCTCCACCCACTCGTGCCCCGAGTGAGCATAGCGGGAGCACTATTAGGACTACCAAAGAACATGGGGAGGCTTCCAAGTGCCCTCATGGTTCGCATCCACCATCCATGCATGGTGGCACACAACACAGGACTCAACATGATGCCAATGTCATCTTCACGGACAAAGGCAAAAGCATAGCGAATCTGTCATATGGGTACATAACCCATAAGGTCACTCACATGGAGCACACATACCAGAGGCCTCTTACGACCGATCACATTGATAGATCGCATAGATTGGTATCCGAGCAGAGATGACAACTCCTCCAAGATCAATTGGAGGATGCCCACATAGAGAGGCAGCGCATTGAAGATGAGAATCTTCAGGCGCAAAGGCTCATTAGACAAATATTATATGAGCAGCGTATGCATGAGGAACACATCCTTGCCCAAAAGGAGCATGTGGAACAAGAGGATAGGCTAGCCAGGGCTGGTTTATTCACTCATGCTGAGCACAAAGAGCGCATTCATAGGAAGGCTTTTTCACAAGCCGACGTGCATCAGGAGCGCAGAGATGCTCACACTCATGTCAGTTCCCAACAAAGAGAACGACCACCATCATTCGAAGATCAGAGGCAAAGACAATATGAGGAAGAAGAGGGAGATGGAGCCGATCATGGATATCCCGAAAGCTCCCAGGTTGAGGAGGAGGAAGATCAACGTCCTCCACCTCAATAGAGGAAGAATGTACCTCCAAGACCACCCCCACATCAGCTTAGGGAGGAGGACTTTCTATCCTCGCAGGCCTATAAGGCCTTAGTAGAGAAAGTGAAAGCAATCGAGAGGCAAGGCATGACTTTTCAAAAGCTAACATTGAGCAAGATTCATAACGAGCCTTTGGACCCCTCGGTGCCTACTCCAACATATCCTGAGCATTTTGACATGCCCAGGCTAGATAAATTCAAAGGTGACGAAGATGCGCAAGAGCATGTCATAATATTTTTGGACATATGCTTCCAGATTACAAGCAATGATGCCTTGATTTTGCGTACATTCATCACAACCCTCTCAGGCCTAGCCCAGGAGTGGTTTAATCAGTTGAAGAAGCATAGTATCACTAGTTTTGAGCAACTGGTTGACGCCTTTCTTGAATGCTTTTCTTTTGGCATCAAGAAGTAAGCTAACCTTTCCGATCTGGCTGCGCTAGCTCAGTGCGATGATGAGCCAATCCTAGAATATAGAAAGAGGTGGAGGAGATTAATGGTAAAGTTGCCATTCCCCATTCCTGCTATAGAACTAACTCAGATGTTCACGAAGAGTTGTGCCAAGCACATCTCGTTATTGTTGCAACTACAACAGTACCAGACATTCGAGGAAGCTTTGGTGCAAGCCAAAGTAATTGAGGATATCAAGTTGCAAGAGGGCAACTTGAAGCTCAAAAATAGGAAGGAGGGGCACAAGAAGAGCTCCACGAAACATCAGGGCAAGCAGGCCCATGTCAATCAGGTGGTGTTAAACCTCCAAAGAGAGGATAAGGGGTAACAAAAGTAGAACTATTAGGCCCAACCTCCTCCTATGCAATACGAGCAGTGCAAGAATAATTACAAGGGCAAAAATAAGGAACAACGCCCACCTCGCTAGTTCACGCCTTTGACGGAATCGTTGACATCGATATTCCATCAATTGTGCGAGGCTAAGGCAATCAGGTTGCCCGAGATTAAGCTAGTCGATCCTAACTAGCCCAAGCCAAAGGGGTATCAGGATGATCTATTTTGCATCTTCCATCGTGTGAAGGGCCATGACATCGAAGTGTGTTGGTCCTTCAAACATATAGTGCAAAATATGATCGATAAAGGTGAGCTTATAGTGTCGAATAATCCATAGGCACCTGACAACCAAAACATGGGGATTTATAAAAATCCATTGCCAAACCATGAGGCACCGTGCAACAACGTTGGCCAGGTCAACCAAGTGCACGTCGAACCACCTACCCAGGGGTTCGTAGGTATGGTTAATGTTGTTACTAGACATGGGAGGTATGAGCAGCCAAATCAACCTTGCACTCCCATCAGGATACAAGCTACACCGAATCAACGACTAGTTCAAAATATTCTAGGCCCACCAACTAGACCGGTGGTGACCATACGAAGCAGGTTGGTTCAAAACCTATAGACAACTCCTATGAAGTTGTCTATTTATGAGCTGATACAATAGTCCCCCAGGCATAGGGAGATGCTCATGGACATTTTGAGGTCCATCGAGGTGCAGTCCCAGGATGCTCAAGCATTCACCAATTTTGTGGGACACGTACAATAGTGCCAGGAACCTATGATCCAATTCTACGATCATGAAATCAGGACGGTTCCTACAGATACGGCTGACCCATCGTTACATATCATCGCATGTGTTAATCACATGCCATTCAAGAGGGTCTTGGTCGACACTGGTTCATCGATCAATATTATAATGACCAAGGCGTTAAGTCCTTTAAAGCTACCCAAGTCACATATTGTGCCCACCGCATTCACATTGAGAGCGTTTAACGATGCGCTATGCTCGATGGTTGGCACAATCATCCTACCTATTTAGGTGGGCCTAAAGACCATCCCCATGATGTGTCACGTGATCGAAGGTGCCATGCAATATAACATCCTTCTAGGGAGGCCTTGGATTTGAGAAATGCGTTGTGTTCCCTCCATACTACATCAATGTGTAAAATACATTCATGAGGGATAGGTTCACATGGTGTCGTCAGATGAAGAACCCTTCAAATTCATGAACCTAGCTGATTTTCTAGGGGGTTTCATACTCCCATAAATGCACCTAGACGTCCAGCCAACATCATCGGTTAAGAATCTAGGAGGTAAACAAAAAGTGTGTGCTCAACCATCGACATCTGTATCACATAGATCCGAGCACACTACAACAACTTCTTTGAAACTGACTACATCAACAATGCTTCGGGATGAAAAGAAGCTAAAGGTGAAAATGGGCAAAAAGGAAAAGGAGCATGTGCCCAAACCAGTCACCAATGAGGCTCCCACTCCCATGGAAGTAGAGGAAGCCCAGGATAAAGTCGAGGAGGTACCTCATCAGCCTGCATCATCAGTAGGGTCATCCACACCATGGGTGACTATTCATTTGGCCAACATAGGGTTAGGTGAATATATTGTGCAGAATGTCACCTTTGGACCAATCCTAGAGACTGCACAAGAGATGGGCCGACCATATGCTCATCATTTTTCGGTTGGATCAGTAGTGCCATTGGGAGAGCCACCCAATCAAATGAACTTCATCTACGCTGGGCTGGATCAGCTTCCTACCCGAATGCCCATGGATGAAGATGATGATGAACCATTCATAGTGAATGTTCGTTACCTATCCAACCCTAAATATTCCATGCACATTTTTAAATTATATCATTGGCATGGGTATGACCTTGGTATTTTTGAGCAAGGACATAAGACTCCGCTTGAGCCACATTATCAGTTGGAAACTGATAGGTTTAGGCTAGGGTTGCAAATACAAGGATAGGATGATTTGCTTGCAGCATCTTTAGACCACCTGTACCTTAGTTTGGGGGGTGAAGTAGATTTCAATCCTTATCACCCTATTCCTTCCACTTTTTGGAGGGATAATCGGATGGTGTCTTACGTCACCATAGAACCACCCAAGATATATCATGAGGATATCTTGGTGGGGTCCATTCCCAAATGATCTACCAAGAGAAAACTTGGATAATCAAAGCCGTGGAGCTACCAACGATATAGATATGCATTTTCAATGTCTAGATACAACTATGGACACTGAATCAAAAGTTTATTCTAAGAACGTGCATGCAGTATCCATCACCGAAAGTGGTGGACCAGACTACGATTCTAGAATAGATGATGCTGAATTATCCTCACACAATGATCAATCTGAGGATGGAGCTGAGCCAATTTACTTAGCACCTTCATATTTATGGTACTTATACCCAATTTTACTAGACAGTGATGATAGCGATCAGGATATAACCTATATGGGGCCACATTTTCTAGAGCATCCCATGCTAGTGGATAGTGGTGAAGGATTGTATTATGATAGTGATGATGAGGATGAAATGGAGAGAGCCTATCTAGGACCTCCCTACCTACGTCATCGTAATGCACCTTATACGGCTGAGGACATGCGTAGAGAGATCAATCTCAACCCTCACCTTAGGGGAAGACCACCAAACTTTGATGTGATCTATCACATGGTGTTTCCCGACCCACCTATGTACATGGAGCTCATTGAGCCGAATGATCCAATCTTGCAATCAGTGCATAGAGAGGACCTAGTCATCCGTAGCCCACATAGAGAGGACCCATTTGTGCCCATGCCGCTAGAGCCAGATCTTGGGTATGGGAGTTGCATCGATGATGTAGATGTTTGTCCATGTGGTCTTGGAGATCAATTCCATTCCATCAATATGGTCTCCATTGATTTGACCACTCCACTCCACAATCCAACCGATCCATCCAAGCCATTGTATCTTAATGTAGATGCTATCGATTGGGATCACGCTGACTCACCTGTTGAGCCTGAAGATTTCTTCCCTAATGAAGAAATGCTGCAACCATTTCATTTTGCACCGGGTCTATGCTTATGATGTCTATCATGCTGAGGATGCTTCCAATGCGGAACCTATAAACCCAGTAGATGACATCCACTTGATCCCTACGCCTCATCAGCTTGAGGAGGGATCACACATGTCAGTAGAGGAAACCTTCGATGTGGATATCAGTAATGATCCCACCAATCCAAGGAAGGTTAAATTTGGAGAGAGTCTCACTCCCGATGAGCGTGCCACCCTCATCCCTCTACTGAAAGAGAGACCTAATATTTTCTCTTGGACTTACAAAGATATGCCTAGTCTAGACCCAAAATTGGTTACCCATAACCTTTCGCTAGATCTATCAAAGAAGCCAGTCAAGCAGAAGCTTAGAAAGATGCATCCAATAGTAGCCTTAATGGTGAAAGATGAATTGCAAAAGTTGTTGGACGTAGAGTTTGTCATTTCCATCGACTATCCGGAATGGGTATCCAATATGGTGCCTGTAGGAAAACCTGATGGAAGGATCCGTATTTGTATGGATTTTAGAGACCTGAATAAGGCAACACCAAAGGATTCATTTTCGTTGTCGAATATTGATGCTCTTGTAGATGCAACCGTAGGTCATGAGATGCTCTCCTTGATGGATGATTTTTTTGGATACAATCAAATTCAGATTAAGCTTGAAGACCAGCATAAAACCATTTATAACACCATGGGGGACATTTTGTTACAAAGTTATGCCATTTGGCCTTAAAAATGTTGGTGCCACATATCAACGGGCTATGACATATATCTTTCATGACTATATGCATAAAATCTTAGAAGATTATATGGATGACTTGTTGGCAAAGTCATTACTACGTGCTGAGCATGCGGAGGTCCTGAGGAAGGTCTTCGATCGCCTGATAGACCATAATGTCAGGTTGAATCCTAAGAAGTGCGTATTTGGCATAACTTTAGGAAAGCTCTTAGGATTCATCATTTCAAAATGAGGCATCGAAGTTGACCCGACAAAGGTCAAGGCTATTCTAGAGATGCATCCCCCCACAAATATCAAGGAATTAAGAAGCCTTCAGGGCAAAGTAGCATCCATAAAGTGATTTATCACTCAATTATCGGATAAATATCAACCCATGAATCGATTGCTACACAAGGGGGTCCCATTCAACTGGGATGAGGACTATCGAGCAACCTTTGCTGAAATCAAGCAATACCTGGTGATGCCGCCAGTGCTAGCTCCACCAAGGCCAGATGTGCCATTTCTGCTATATATATCAGCAACCGACTTTGCATTAGGGACCATGTTAGCCCAAAAGAATGTGCAAGGCAAAGAGCAAGCCATATATTATATTAGCCAAACCTTGGTGAGTTATGAGCTAGGATATGCATATGTGGAGAAGTTGTGTTTAGCAGTAGTGTTCACTACAAAGAAATTATGGCACTATATGCTAAGTCATACGACATATGTAATATCAAAATAAAATCCTTTGCAGTATATGATGAGCAAGACATATCATAATACATGTACTACGAAGTGGATCATGCTACTGATAGAATTTGATTTGGAATTCATAAGCCAAAAGTCCATTAAGGGACAAGTCATAGCTGATCAGCTGGCTGAGGCACCATTGTCAAATAGTAGGCCTCTTACCATTGAGCTTCCAGATGATGTGGTCTTCATCATATCCAAAGCTCCCAAACTTGAAGAACCAAAAAATAATGCTGATATGACCTTGTTCTTCGATGGTTCGAAGTGCGAGCAAGGGGGTGGTGTAGGAATAGTGTTTGTCATGCTACAAGGAGCTCCAATGCCCTTGTCATTCAAATTAGACTTTCCTTGCACCAACAACAATGCTGAATATGAAGCCCTACTTCTGGGCCTCCACACAACCATCACCATGAACATTAAAAGATTAAACATCTTTGGTGACTCCTTGCTCATAGTCAACCAAGTTAAGGGACTTTTTCAGTGCCGATGTCCCATGTTAAAAGCTTATAAAGATCTTGTTGTTACATATTTGGCTAAGTTGGAATGGTATGACATCGAGGCAATCCCTCATTCATCAAATAGGTTCGTAGACACCATGGCATCTTTGGGATCCTTAATCCCTTAGAATCCATCTGTCGATTTTACTACCATTCATGTTAAAATGCTCTCGCATCCTACAGCGGAGCGTGAAGCCTTTGATAATAAAGAGTCAATCAACATGATTAGCATGGAACCAAAAGCTGAATGGTTCTACAGAGCTAAAGACTTTCTAAAGAAGGCACCCTGGGGGTCATTAACCTCTCAGAGTCCGATGGGGAGTGGTACTACCATTCACCACAAGGTTGTTTCCCAATCTGCATTTGCACATGTAGATATGCAAGGGGAGCAAGTCATCTTGGCAGTCAAAGTTGAGGCTTACCAGAGCTGGATGTCACAAATCCAAGACTTCTTAAAACTTGGTTTGATCCTAGAGGGATTATCGCATGTCGCAAGATGCACATTCAAGCATAAAGTGACTAAATATGTCTTGCTAGGAGATATTTTGTACCGACGAGGCTACGATGGAGTTCTCCTTCATTGTCTAGAGCCCCAAGAGGCATCTTGGGTGATTTCACAAGCTCATGATGGTACGTGCGATGGCCATTTCAGTGGCATGGCCATCGTCAAGCGCATCCTTTGAATGGGTTACTATTGGCCCACTATGGAGAAGGATTGCAATGTGTATGTCAAGAAATGCATCAAATGTTAGCATCATGCTAATCTTACGCACTTGCCATCGTAGGCCTTACAGCCCATCCAAGCGGCTTGGCCATTTTCTCAGTGGGGATTGGATCTCATCGGGAAGATCTCTCCCCCATCATCGGGCCGACATACATTTATTATCATGGCTACTGAGTATTTTACAAAGTGGGTGGAAGAAATACCCTTAACAATGATGACTGGAGCTCACATAGCAGAGTTTATACTCGAGCATATCATATGTCATTTTGGGATTCCATCCAAGATAGTTTCGGATAATGGAACATCATTTAAGAACAAAACTATGAGAGCTTTGACATCTAAGTATAGAATCAAACACAGTTTTGTGACTCCATATTATCCACAGGCAAACGGGCAAGCTGAGGCCTCAAACAAGATAATGGTTTCCATCTTGAAAAATATGGTACAAGAACACCACAAATATTGGCATATCCAACTGCCCCTTGCATTATGGGCTTACAAGACTAGCATTCGGACACCCACTAGGGCAACTCCATTTTCACTAGTATATGGTATTGAGGCCATTATGCCCTTAGAGTTGGAAATTCCAATGCTACGTATCACATTGAAAGAGTTCATTGATGATGACACCACGTGGCAAGCTCACCTAGATCAATTGACGCTACTTGATGAACATCACATGAATGCCCTAGAGCATCACCGCATTTATCAGGAGCGATTAAAATGAGCTTATAATAACAAAGTCCATCAGAGAGACTTTGAAGTTGGGGATCTTGTGCTGAAAGAGAACCAACATAACTCTAATTTTCCACCTGATATGCGAGACAAATTCATGGCTAATTGGCTAGGACCCTATATCATATCTAAAAATATTGGTCTAGGTACCTATCACCTAACATCGCTAGGGGGTGTTGAAGAGCCTGAACCTCTCAACATCATCCATATTAAGGTGTTCTATGCTTGAGAGTGTAGCAAAAGGCTCTAAGGGTTTTCTTAAAACTGCTCGATCATCCTAAAAGCTCCAAAGGTGCTCATAATCCCTTTGGTCAACCTAAAAGGCCTCGAGGGTTTGCTTAAAATCGCTCGGTCATCCTAAAAGGCTCCAAGGGTTCTCAAAACTACTTGGTCAATCCTAAAAAGCTCCAAAGGTATTTATAAGCTCTTTGGTCAATCCAAAAAGGCTCCAAGGGTTCTTAAAACCGCTTGGTCAATTCCAAAAGGCTCCAAAGGCATGTACTCACCGTTTGGTCAAATATAAAGGCTCAAAATCCAAAAAAATTGGTAAAGCATAAAATCCAAAAACATTTGCATTTCATTTGCATCATTGCATTTCATGTTCCACATACATTTCATCATTGCATTGCATGTAGGTATTCTTCATCCATTGCATTCTATAGTAGAATGGATTGTGTTTGTCAGTCTTACAAATGATGCCACATTTGTGTTTCAATCATGCACCTCTGCATTTATCATTATCATCCATCATTCATGTGAGTAATTATGTTTTTCAACACAACCCAAAATGTTGCTATGAAGAATATACTAGGGTTTTTCGGTCATTCAACCATACCTAGAGGTCTTCTCAAGAGTTGATAGAAAGCTTGCTTTGCTTTTGTAGTTGAGGTCTAGTTAGTATAGCCCTTAGCATATCATAATTCTATCACTAATCAACAAATTAAACAATCCTAATAAGGACTAGGGGAAGATGAAAGCCATGAAGCAGGACCAGGTATCTTGAGGTGAAAAGAGTTATTCTCGCTTATCCCCCTGTGCGAACGGTATGGGAAATGTTGGTAATTGGCAAAAGGACAAGTGTATTCCCTACCTAGAATCCCTTGCTTACGTTAAAATGAGCAATATCCCAGAGTGATATCCCACATCAATCCTCAATATTGATACCCTAGATCGATATCATAGATCGACATCCCATATTGATATCCCATATTGATATCATAAGATCGATATCCTAAAATCGATATCCCAAAAATAGTTCCCCAAAGTAAAATCCCCAAAGGAAGTTTCTAAAGAAAATTATCAAATGTAAAATTCCAAAAAGTCAAGTCAAATGAAGACAAATTGTACAAAGGAAGAAAAATCAGTATCAAATCCCTTGCTCAAGAAAAATAAAAGAAAGTACAAAATAAACAGTGATTATTGTCACTAAAGTACAAAAATAAACAATGATTTTTATCACTTTATATGAGCAAGTATCTCAAAAAATTGAAGAAAAGAAGGGAGTGAACTTGAATCCTTGGAATTTCCAGCACTACTGTACCTTACACATGATGATATGTCTGATACATAAGCATCTTGCTTGTGTGTAGACCAATGTTTGAATGTGGAAGAGCTAGCTTCAGGTGTCTTGTATCGCCTAGTGGTCTAGTCCAACTAAAATCTAAACCTAGGATTGGATAAACATTTGCGGACCCCCAATATTAGCAATGGGCTGAAAGAATCCCACCTGACATCGGGGTATGCTTGTGCCTTATCTTAATATATACTCATTTGCACACATAGGGATAATGAACAGTTAGGGCCTATCCTAGCAAAAGCCTTACATTTTAGAAGTCTAGTTTGGTTAGTATACAACTTTTGATCAGTCAACTAGGGTGTTTGAGTCTCATGGAAAACCCTAAAAATTTTCTCTAAATAGCAACAAATACCAAAGATCACAAACCATCAAAAATAAAAGTCATTCAATCATCAGATTGTAAAGTATCGAATCCATGATACATCATTACATTGAGCACAAAGTTTTCAAGATATAGGATAGATACTGGATGGATATCAAAAATGATATTTAGATGACCACTGACTATATTGTGCATATCTTTCAAATTGCAAAAGGAATATAGAGTGACATATTATATCATTCACATCATACCACTTCATATCATTGCATTTCATATATGGGTGATTAATTGATTAAATTCTTGTAATGAGGATTTTCAATTACATTCATGATTTTTACACATTCTCTATTTATAAAATACATATATTCCTTTATTTTAAATTAAATATTTAATATTTCTTAAAATTTCTAATCATCATCAAAAAAATCAAAAAAAAAAAAAAAAAAAATTTATAAAATATCCACACCCCAAAAACTCACAACATCCTCTCACCCCAAAAAAAAAAATTTTTCTCCCCACCCCCAAAAAAAACAAAAAAAAATCTCCGTTAACTAAACATAAAATCAAAAATAAACAAGTACATAATGAGCCAAAATGATCAATCTCATATATATATATATATATATATATATGTGTGTGTGTGTGTGTGTGTGTGTGTCCAAAAGGAGTACATCAGGGGTATATCAAAATACCCGTAGGCTACAACTATGTAGGTCCTCGACCTTACACTCAAAAATGGTACAAGAAGCATCTCTGTAAGATCTATACTACATGGGGCCTGCACCCCCAGTCTATGAGGCACCTCCATCACCTCTACCATCCCTATGAGTCCTCTATGAGCTAGCACCATGAGTACTCGAAGACCTATGAGTCCTCTCACTCTTGTGCATCCTATGGCTAGAGTTGGCGATAGACTACCCTGTCTCTCTATTTTGGGATCGACTTCGGTGGGACCCTGTAGTGTGGGTGTCCTCTGGCACCTCCCCACCTATCAGTCTGATATGGCCCTCCAGCTGGGAGATGTGAGTTCATGTATTGTATCTCACTCGTTACCCTCCTCCATGAGGGAATGAAGCCTCCTGATCTCTGCCATGGGGTCATGACCTATTGGTAGTAAAGAATATGGTGCTATTGGAGGTGACATCATAGCCTATGTAGCAGAGGGGCCCCCATCACTACCCTCAGTAGGTCCCTCTCCATAGTCATGGCACTCAGATATGCCTGTGCCGCATCTCACTAGCTAGTGAGTTGTACAACCTATGTCTCCACCATTGTAGCTCATGTTGTGAGAGTTATCCTCTCCTCTTGACCCTACTATAGCTACCTCTCACTATGAGATAGCTTCACCTCTAGAGTGGTGATAGATGTATCCCACTACAAAATATGAGTATGTAATCACCCAACCTGGCTTTGGAGGTTGATAATCTAGGCTCTCAACTACCCAATATCACTATCAGGAGGTACCTCACCCTCCTCAGCTGTGTCCTCCTCTACCTCAACCTGAGGAGCCTCCCCTATGGTGGCCTCTATACCCCATCCACCCTCGATATGTTGGTGCATGTTGCACCCATCTGGATCAGCCTCTACTCTCATCTATCTGGGCCTCTCCCTACCACTATAAAAGTGACCACCAAGTATCATACGCTGTGGTGGTGCCAGCCCTAGCCACGCTTGACTCCTAGAAGTCATCATCCTCATCCCCTAGCAGTGTCGACTAGACCCATGGTAGATCTCTCTCTAGTACTAGGTGCTTGTAGATAATAGGAAGCATCAAAATATCTTGAATAAGCCTAAACTAGCACAAGATATGTGAGTAGTACTGGTACTCATGAATCTCAATCTTGCGATCGAGTAACCACCTATCCCTCCTCACTTGGCGTAGCCACTCGCCAGCCTCCTCCCATGTGAGATAATATATGTATGAGCTATGCAAATCTAGCAATATAGTGGTCCAGGTCCCTAGCATGAGACCTACTCCAAAACCCCTCCTCCTCATAGGGCCAACATGATGCATAAAACTGGCATGCAGTAGGAACAGTAGTAATATTGAGTGGCAGGTCTATGGGCCACTCGATCCGAATGTGTTGCCAGCCCCAGATCTAAAGTAGCAAGTTGCAGCTAATGCCAACCCAACTCCTATGGGTAACCTGATACAACTCATGATATAGCTGAGCTAGCAACATGCTCCCCCATGCTAGGATCAAAGGCCACTACGTAGAACTCTGAGTAACTCTCCTGATGATGGCCAGGAGGTTCCAGGGGATCCTCATGCCCGAGGAGTCTGGAAGCACAATCTGAATGACTAAGTGCATAAAAATGACCTCTCAAACTAAGAAGACGCCCTTCTCCTACCAATATCCGACATGGATGCCTCCATGATCAATCTTAGTCTGAGCATCCTCGCTATGCCCATCGAAGATGGCATCAAAAATAGCTCCTCTACTGGTGAATGGAGTGGAGGTGATGGGCTCCCCATCGATCGAGATCTTGAAGATCCGGTAAACATCCTCCAGTGTCACAGTCATTTCACCTATGGGTAGGTGAAATGTGTTGGTCCACGCATCCCAGCACTCGGCCAACGTAGTCATGTATGCTTGGTCTACCCTGATCGTGGGCAGATCAAGCACGTATCCGAAGCCAACCGCACCGAACCACTCCCGCTCCTGGCCAGTGAGCTGTCTACGGAGGGTGCGAAGGAGATCCGACTCCCTGGCTCTAGAGGTCAATTTCTAAAAAGAAGCAATGCATAAGGAAAAAATGTGACTAAAAATAACTAAAAACAGTTAAAAATTGACCTTAAAAATGTCAAACAAATAAAAAAAATTGCTAAAAATACAAAAACATGCAAAAAGTGATCAAAAATTCCAAAAGAAAATAAAAAATGCATCTCAAAAGTGCAATAAATGGCATTAATTGCCAATAAAAAAAAAAATCAAATAAAATTGAAAATTTTTCAAAAGTCTCGGAACCGAGGGTCAAATCTGTGGTTCGCATAACGGTCAAAATCTGACAATTGGAAGTCGCGTCTGCCAATTGCGGTCTAGGAACGTAACCCTTTTAGGGTCACTTCCTAGCCTAGCACCCAAAAATTAAAAATCCTAATCTAGCCTAAACTAATGTGAGGTTCTTTACCAATAGTTTAGTGAAGTTAATTTGACCCATTACTTAATGTGGTTCATTTTTTAAAGCTGGTAAGGAGTGCGAGGACTCGGTTTTGAATTACCTTTCCTATACCAATGCCTTTGCTGGATGAAGGTTGCGTAGGGTCTGCCATCGGGATGTGTGGGAGGTCGTAGGTAGCTGTTTTGGTAGCGCTTCACGTCAAATTTTGCTTCCTCACCTCTCAGAGCTCTCCAGTTGCAATCGCTTTCAAGGAATAATAATGAAATTTTCAAATGGGAAAATTTATATACTTTTCTTAATTTCTTCGAACCGTAGTTGACAATCACGGTCCCAGAATTAGGGTTTTTCGATCGCGATTTTGAGCCACGGTTCCCAAATTTGATATTTCCAACCATTGCTCGTGTGCGCGGTTAGCAACTAGCATTAAATGCACCAAAATCCCATCGTGGGAAGGTTTTAAATGATAAATTAATGATTCCTAATGGATCAAAATCTCAATAAGAGCAATCAATTTAACAAATTTGGTGATTTTCAAGCACTAGGATCAATTAAAAAACTCAAAAAATAAATTATTAAAAAAAGTCAAAAGCCAAATGCACCTCGTATTCAGTTATTTACCCTAGACACTTGGTGGTTGTAGTGACTGATGCTCCATGCAATCCGATGAGATGAGTAAATAACCATAAGGATATTTGGGGTAAAATTGTCATCGTTGATTTGATATGCTTCTTTTCAATCTTGAAGAAGGCCTTCGAGGTTGGACCGCTCCACGGGAACGAGGCATTTCATGTCATTTCTCCTATGACATATTTTCAGCAGATCATCGACAAATTGATTCAACATAAATCTAATTGGAATTGTATCATTTTGATTCCCTAAGAAGGCTATTGCATCCCGACCGCTCCATGGGATAGAAATGTGCAATTACTATTAACAGTTGCAATCATAAGCTAAACTAAGCCTAGTCAAGTAATTAAATGCTAAATTCTAAGTTTGTTTAGATCATTCATAGTGGTCAAGCGACCTCATCGCTTCATTCAATTTTCATTACCCTCATCGACTCATCGCTTGAGGGGGTAGTCATACTTTCATAATCATAATCAAAATCAAGAATATCCCTTGATCATAGATCCCTTGATCTTGTCAAATTGCATTCGTCCTTGTGAATCATTGTCAACGACTATCATAAGCTTACCCCTTTTCTTGGGGTAAATAGCAACTATGATAGTTTAGTTTGTAGCTCTCCTCATTTCAGTTATATAGGCCTAACTCCTATTGTAGCACCAAAGCTACCCGAATGTCTGATGACGAGTGCAAACTTCTTCAAATTTAAGCCTTTCACCCAGTTGGAAGCAATGATTCTAGGATGCGCATCCTTTTGTAGGACTTGGGGCATCTAATGTTGATCAGATCAATGATCATCATGCAACCTTCAGCATCATTTTAGGTGGTGTATTTTTTCTCACGCATTGTTCGATCTCACAACGCATCTCAAAAGGGGCATCTGTAGACACCTAAAATGCATCATGTTGATGGCGACTACTCATATGGGACATGCTACAAGACCATATGGAAGATCTTGGATAGATTCCAAGATAGAGCAGTGGTTTTAACCACTCAATTTGGGCTCCTTGGCCTAATCAGCTCAAACCACTATTGAGACCTATGGTCTATAGTCTAAACCACTGCTAACACCCGTGGTTTATAGATTAGACCGCAGTTGTCACTCGTGGTCTAGAACTGAAGTTCAGTTGGCCTTCATCCGAGCCAAATCGGTTTGAATGACCATTTGTTCTAGAAGAAGGTAGTTGAAGGATGGAATATTCTAGAGGCTTCCAATCCAACTGTCCCAACCACCTCTTCTTAATCTTGGCTTCTCCATGAAGCCACCCCTAGCCCTTGGGTAATCCTATAAGTACCCCTTCAAATTAGGGCAAATGAGAAGAAGTGTGCATTGGAGATTAAAGCAGCAAAGCCCTATTGGATTGTAGACTCACCTGAGTGTACTGAGAGAGTTTTGTTGCCATTCATTTGCCAATTCATCAAGCATCATGTCAATTTGTGCCATGGATGCCCTAAGGAGCTAGAACGCCAAGAAACACAAATTTGGGCAAACAGAGGCCCAACTGTGCAATTCAACCACCAAACTAGTCATAGGACACCAAGGCGACCCTTGACCATCAATTTGACAAGGAGGATCAAGTCCACAACCTTAGATTTGGAGGGCAAAACTACTTTGTTGCTCACCACGACTGACAGCCATGGTGTATAGTGCAGACCACTCATCTGAGCCGTGGTTTACAATCGGTGAAAGATCTCCTTACTGTTATTTTTGCATTATATTTCATTAGGTTAGATTAAGCATCTTAATGGTTTATTTAGCATTTTAGAGACTCTGACTAATAGAATTAGGGTTTTCATCAAGTTTACTTCATTATGGCAAATAGGACATAATTAGCTCATTTTCATGTTATCATGCTTCATTTCATGCAATCAATCCACTAGATAGATAGTTGTACTTTCTAGTTATATGTTTTAATTAATATTTTCAAGTATTGCATAGGCTTAACATGCTTTATTCGTTTTCTTGATTTCATTAGTGTTATGGCATCTTTATGTTCATATTCCTTAAAGGGCCTCATCATGAGAGGTTGCCTATGCTATTAATGCTTTCATGTTGTTTATTGATCACAGGAAGCAGATTCAAAGGAGATTCAACCATCCAATTCCTTCCTCAACGTGGAGAAGAGGGTCAACTCCACCCTAGAGCAGTTCGTGTCACCCCGAAGGGCCTAAAACTCACATTTACCCTTAAGAGGGAATATTTGCTTTTTTCTACTGTAATAAGAGTATCAAAATGGTATCCCTAAGAGGGACGTAACTATAACCGAAATTGGCTTCTTTACAATGGAATAAAAGTGTTTTTCTTCTTCCCATTTGTTTTCAATTTTGCATGCATCTGCTTTGTTTCTCTTATTTCATTTTACGCAGTAGGAAGCATAGGTGTGAGGCCGTTTTGGTGGTCACACTCTTTTATCAATTGCAAAATATCTTATATGATGTTCCATGTTCACGATTCTTTGGTTAGGGTTATTTTTCCTAAAAAAAATTATTGCATCAAGAGAATATATATATTTATCCAATTCTTTTTTTGATCTCTGTATAATCTCCGTCCAAGTTTTCCCCTTATGCCAAACTCATAGATCTTCAATTTTATAAGCCTACTACTCCAATATTCTATCCTTTGCAAACCTATCCCACTTACAAAGAGGAAATCTAAAATTTTCTTCACATCCTTTCTAAAGAAAGTCTCATTAAATTTTATTAATTTCTAATGGTATACCTATTAGCATTGAAAGTGACATCATATAAATAGGGATGGATTATAGTGTATACTTTATGTGTTGTAGCCTTCCTGCTATAATTATGAACTTACCTTTTCAACCTTCCAAACAAACTTTCATTCTATCCAAACAAGAGACCCAAAGCTCCTTTTTATTTTCTTTATGAGACAAACGAAAACCAAAGTAGGTTGATGGAAACGTTTTAATTTTAAACCCTAAAATATTCATAATTATTTGTTGTAAATCTAGGGAAGTGTTAGTTTTGTCTCAGGGGGACAATGCAACGGTTTGGGCTTTGGCTCTTCTTCGAGAGGTCCAAGGTTCAAACCATGGCATGGGTGATCTTGTGAGGAGGTGGGTGTGTGTTCATAAAAAACATTACTATATTTTGTAGTATCAACTAGTTGTCCAGTAGCCTCATCATAGTATGATAGTATTGATTTAAAGTCCATTGTCTCATTGGCTAAGGGATGGTCCAAAATAAAAATTTCATCAACAAATTAAAGATGAGATTTGAAGGGACCATTTTTTTCAATTTGAATACGTTTGATTTTTCCTTCCATGTTTGCCTTCAATAAATCTCTCCCTAATGCTTCCACAAGAATAATGAATAGATAAGGAGATAGTGGATCATATTGGTAGAGTACACAAGACGACTTGAATTAACCAACCAAGGACCCATCGATAAAAATAGAATATTTTATAGTACTATAACAATATTTAATCAATTCACGCCAACTATAATCAAAAGCAAATGTTTTGAAAATATCATGTAGAAAACTCTAGCAAACCATATCATATGCTTTGTTCATATTTAATTTCATAAGCATACTTGGATTTTTCATGGAATAAAGAGAATGTATGGCCTCCTTTGCAATAATTATATCATTAAGAATTTTTTTACCACAAACAAAACCACCTTGTTCCTCTTAGATAACACAATATAGAATACATTTCAACCTATTTTTCCATAATTTTTGAAATGATCTTATAAATCATACTGCAAAGGTTTATTGGTTAAAAAATACTAAATATATTCTTTCTTGGGAACCAATGTAATAAAAGTCGTATTTATCTCAACTATTATAGCCTTCCTTTTTTGAGCCACTTCAACCATAACTAACATATCACTCTTCAATACATCCTAAATTTTTTAAAAGAAAATTTTAGGAAATCCATTAGCGCTAGGTGCTTTGTTAGGGTAAAAAAAGAAATTTGCATCATGTAGCTCCTCCATAGATATCTTTTTCATAAAATTTTCATTTTGTCATTATCTGATAATTGATGGAAATTTTTGCAAGAGCTTATCATATGATTCCTTATATTGCCCAGTATCTAACAAAATATTTTTGAAATATTTAATTGTTTCCTTCCTTATATATTCTTATTCCTTAATATTTTTTTCATCTAGAGTTAAAATATTTTTGATGTGACAAAAAGAAAGGTTTATTTTTACTGTAGCATATTTTTTTTGTATTTCTATCTCCTTCCTTGAGCCATTTATCCTTAGTTTTTTTGACCTAATATGGCTCCTCTTTTTTTAATGCATTATGATAATAAAAAAGTATTTTTTTCTTTCACATAAGAATCGTGATCCATTCCATTAGATTTGACTATATCTTGTAAAATTTGAAGGTTGGATTCTATTTTTTTATTTTATTTAAAAATGTTACCAAAATATTTTGCATTAAAAATATTCATTTGATCAAATAAATATTTTATCTTTTAAACAAAATTGTACATATATGATCCTTCAAAATTTGCTCCATCCCAACACAACATAACCATCTATAAGAGCAATGGTGACTGATGACTATGAAACGAGGAGGGAAACATAAGTGGTGGGTACAAATAAAAGCAAAGTGGAAGGAGGTTTTGTAGAGTGAAGGGAAACAATAACAAAATTCTCATGATCAAGAGAAGAGAAATGAAAATTCGTACCTGCGAGCTCCGACACTATTTCAGCCAATGACATGTGTGGTTGCAATGTTAGGATTTTTTTAAAGCCAGATCACACTATTTAGTGCCCTTAGTGCTTTATTTATTTATTGTCCTATTTACACTTACACAAAATTTTACAACATGATTGATATGCCACCACCACAAACATGGATTTGGGTGCTTATCCAATGAATCTGTAGTGTTTGAACCAGATCTGATTGTACTTCAGGTGATATTTGAAGTTTGGCTGACCTCTTCCCAAAGTTTACCAGGTTGTAAGCCATATGAAATATGTCAGGTTATCACGCATACTAGTACTCATGCAATTAATGAATAATGTGGCAAAGATATTTACCACATGGTAGCCTTCTTCGAGTACTGGTTTCGATGATGGCTAGAGCCAATATAGCCACTTGAGAGAATCCAATGGCTATGGGCTCTTGAGTACGAGTTCCTCTAACTCCTTAATGTGATAGCAGGATTTTTCTTGCAATAGCCCTTCTATCAGGATCTCCTTAGGATCAACCTCCTAATGAGGTATGCTTATTGGATTTTGGCTAAATACTTGTGTGTTATACCCTAGGACACAAAATGGTGCAAAAATATGCTTTATTCACTCTCAAAATCTGCCACTTGAGCCTGCTCCACTTCTTGGTCCATCTCTTGATGGAAACTACAAGAAACCATATTGTCCATTTTTGGAGTAGTGCTTGCATATTCCCTTCGTTGTCCTAGGATGATATCCACCTCTTGTGCTCCACAAAGCCACATTCTAGGTCTTCACATAGTTTGAGAGATCTACCATTGTGAATATTGCACAAGATATACAATAGCGACAATTGCTAGAGAGAGTGATGGAAAGGTATTTCTCTCCACTGTATTTTTATTGATTAGAGCAAGAGTCGCTCTGCTTGTATAACTTCCTAAAAGAATTGAGGGAATCTATGTTCCCTAGATTATTGTAGAAAGAGACCTATGTTTGACTGGAAAGCCCAAATATAGTAGAGGTGGGCCTGGGTGGTTTTCGGTTGGATCTTCTTTGGAATTCTCCTCCAACTCTTCCAAAATTAGATATTGAAATCTATGATTCTCTATAGAGGTGCTCTCATGATGGTGGAGAGGTTCATCAAGAGTTAAAAGGGATCCTAAGATACATCAAATGTGTCAACTAGTGCTCCTACCAAGTATACCCATGAGTAGATGCTCTTATGCCTAAGTAGTCTGTACCATGGTAGTGCCTTTCCTAAGACAGGACCAAAATTTTGATCATGAATATTTATGGGTTATGCCATCAATGTTCACTAGAGCAACAACATATTTAAGGTGCTCTTGGGCCATTCCCTTAGCACCATTGTATTTTTTTAGGGTCTTCAAGGTATTTTTGGGAATATCATGTTGAATTTGGAGATTCAAAGGGCCAGGATCATCCCAACTGGGATAGCATACTTGTGCCATTATAGCAGTGGTCCTCAGAGATCACGGTCCGTGTTGCTATGTTTGAATTACGAGGTGAACATTATTTCTTCGCTTGTAAGGTCAAGGCTGCTCACCAAACCTTGATTCCTTTGGAGTGTATTATTTTAGCATAAAAGACATATTGATCACCAAACTTTGATTCCTCTGGAGTGTCTTCTTTCAACATAAAAGGTATCTACAATCAAGATATTTGGACCTTTAGCTCAACAGAATCGCTAGGTGATTTTTTTAGATGAAGTTAAGCCAGAGATTCACCAAACTCAGGCTCCCTTAAAATAAGGAGACTGTTCAACCCACCAGACATGCTAAAAATTGTTGGTCACAAATCTACCTAAGTACAAAATGCTTGTGCACCCTAGAATTAGCTAGCATTGAAAGGCCTAAGGAATGAAATGTCCTTTGGGCCATTCTCTAGAGAGGTTTGGTTCCCTTACTAATCTAATTTGGTTTAAATCTTAAGGTAATAGGAAAGATATAGGAAATGACAAAAAGATATGGGAAATATTAGAAATGTAAAGTGGGGATAAACTAATAGTCAAAACCCAAATCAAGTGTTGGTTAGCATACAATAGAAAGGAATGCATAGGAATCACTGACAATTTGCAGAGATAACATCAAAGAGGTATTTTAGTATTCAAACCCTCACTAGTAGTAATTAAATTCAAATGCAAAATTTAAAATTATATAATAATGGACATGAACATAATAAAAAATGATATGCAGTAAGTGATCAAACATAGGACTACTTAAGGAACCAAAATCCAAATGTCTTTCTATTGATGCAGAAAACTTAAAGTGTTTTCCTACATAATTTCTATCCTTCTTCATTACATCAAACTACTTTATATTTATAGAGGATTTCACCTCTATAATTAAATTCCTATTAAAACAAAATTTTGGATAGTTAAAGACCAGCAATAACAATTCTCTTCTCGGTAGCAATAATGCTCAAATCATAAAATTCTTCAAGAAGTACTGATCCCTCTTTGATGGAGAGCGCCAAGGAAATAAGTAGGATTGAACAATAGAAAATTATATCAAATGTCAGTGCATTGGAACACAATAATGTAACACGAATACCAAGAGCTTGAACTTTAAATCTTAGTTACCGCTTCACTATCTTGAGCCTCAAATTTTTATCTTCACCAGGAAGACCCACCCAAAATTAACTTTGTCTTGAAAAGGGTGAGATCAGTGGAGGGCACCTTGGGAATGAATGAGATCATACAAATATCAGGGATGTAGCATTTAATCATGGCAACTATTTAGCAAGAATTATGGAAATATTAATTTTGTTACCTCAAGAATTAAATACCATCAATTTCTAGCCCTTCTTGAGAAAGATTTGCAACAATGATGCCTTCAAATAGTAACTTCACTGAGAGTTGCGATCAAGCATGGAGCTTCACCCTTTGTTCATTTGTTTTCACCCATGAGATCATGCTTTCTCACGAAATTTTACCAAAATGCTGTCTTGCTTGAATTAGAGGCAAAAAATAGAATTTTACCACCAAAGGAGAGCGAAAATGCTTTGACTAGCTCTACTTCCATTGTTTTTACCCCAAATTGGGTGAAATAATTAAATTTTATAAAACAAAGGTATAATTACTTTGGGAAATGCCTTCATCATCATGCATGCTTATTTTAGAGTGATTTTGACTTTTATCGACACATGTTTTCACCCCAAATGACACCTGCTCACTATTTGCGCTCTAAAAATGTCTTCAACTTGCAATTCACCCAAAAGAAGGGTAAAAATGATTTTCACCCCTTACTTGGGGTGAAGTTAAATTTGTTTTCATAAGGCACACGCTTGTGCTTTATTTTCATTTTGAAATGTCTTCATTTATCAATATACCCCGAAGAAGGGCGAAAATGATTTTCATCCCCTATCTGGGGTAAAATTGACTTTGAAAAACTTCCATCCATCATTTTTGCCCTGAAATTAATTTAAATAACAATTCACCCCAAAAAAGGGTGAAATCACCTTGAATGCATAATTTCGAGCAAAATTATTTTGAATGCATGAGTTCGGGCGAAATCACTTAACTTTATTTTTATTTTCTTGAAGAATCCTTTCATTTTCACCCATGAAATTGTCTCATACTATTGTTGTTGTTCCTGAGGCAAAACTGCTTGAAAAATAATTTTGCTGCTGAAAACCACCCAAAAATGATTTTCACCTAAAAAGTGTCCAAAAATGGATTTTTGCCCCAAAAGTGCCCAAAAATGATTTTTGGTAGTACAAATTCCCGGAGCCATAACTTTTGATTCATTGAACCAATTGTCTATTGTAATATATCATTGGAAATATTGGGAAGAGATTTAGAGTGGTGAAATTGATTCCACATCCATTTCATTCATTTTCATCCCTCTACAGGGTCTACAAAGTCTTCATATTGTATTTTTTAAGCTATGCTGGAGAAATATCTTGGGACAAAAACTTTAATATCTCTCAAATAATTCGAGGTATTGGGGTGATTCTTTCACCATAAATCTAATTTTTCAATTCCCCTCATTTGGGTAAATTTTGAAGTCCATAGATGTTCGTTTATGCTAAATTTCCAAAAATGACCGCTTCCTAATTTTTGCCTTTTTTGACTTTTGATTGTAGTGTGGCAAAAATGCCAACACTTTTGGTGGCTCATGGGGTATTCAACTCATCTGGTTGTAATAGATCCTAGGGTCTTTATCCATTGGGCAATGAAGTCATAACTACATACTATATCAAATCATTTACTACTTGCACTAGCTTCTTCTTGCATTGCCTAATCTTGTTCGCCCGCATATTTATATTTTTTACCCAATGTGAGGAACTTTTTTGAGCTTGATTGATTTTATCTTCTTCAGGATTCTTTGACAAGACTTTGATCTCTAACGCTAATGGCTCCTATAATCCAAAAAATAGAAAAAAATGGAACAAAGGCTACTAAGGGTTTGTCTCAATGAAAGGAGCATAAATGGGTGAGGCCATAGTTATGCTCACACTTGATGGGGTTGCTATACTTATAGTGATGATGGGATTAACGAGGGTGGAATATGAGGTAGATGATAGTGGAATAGAAAACAGGTTAGGGATAGAGACCAAAAAAATAACATATGGAGGAATGGAAGATATGGGAACGTTGAAAGGAGCATTAGTGATTGATGACTATGAAACGAGGAGAAGAACATAAGTTGTGGGTACAACGAATGAAAGCAAAGTGGAAGGAGGTGATTTAGAATGAAGGGAAATGGTCACCAAATGCTCATGATAAAGAGAAGAGAAACATAAATGTATATTTGTGGGCTCTGAAACCATTTAAGCCAATGATGTGGGTGGTTACAATGTTAGATTTTTTGAACCAGATCACACCATTTAGTGCCTTCAACACTTTATTTATCAGACAACCTATTTATGCTATTTACAAAAAAATTTATGACATGGTTGGTATACTGCAACCACAAAACTGGATTTGGGTGCTTATCCAATGAATCTGCAGTGTCCAGACTAGATCTAATTGTACTTTAGGAAATATTTAAAGTCCGGATGACCTCTTCCCAAAGTTTGCTAGGTTGCAAGTTATATGCAATGTTGTAGGTTATCATGTATGCAATTACTCATTCAATTAATAAATAATGTGGAAAATGACTTACCACATGGGAGCCTTCTTCGAGTACTAGTTGCGATGATAGCTAGAGCCAATACTACCACTTGAGAGAATCCACTAGTTGTGGGCTCTTGAGTATGGGTTCCTCTAACTCCTTAATGTGACAACAATATTTTTCTAGCAATAGCCCTTCTATCAAGATCACCTCAGGATTAGCCTCCTAATGAGGTATGCTTATTGGGTTTTGTCTAAATACTTATGTGCTATGTCCTAGGATACAAAAAAGGTGTAAAAAGATACCTTTGCTCTCATAATCTACCACTTAATATTATGCCCCTTCTTGGTCCATATCCTGATGGAGCAACCATATTGTTCATTGCTAGAGTAGTACTTGCATATTCCCTTCATTGGCCTAGTATGAGATCTACATCTTGTGCTCCACACAGTTGGGTTCTAGGTCTCAGCACAATTTGAAGGATCTTCCATCGTGAATATTGTATAGGACAAACGAGAGTAGCAACTACCAGAGAGAGTGACTCTCCACTGTATTTTTCCTGATTAGAGCAGGAATCGCTCTGCTTGTACACCTTCTTGAAAGACTTAAGGAAATTTCTATTCCCCAAATTGTTGTATGAGGAGACCTATGTCTAGGTGGAAATCCTGAATATAGTAGAGTGGGCTTGGCCGGGTGTTGGTTGGATTTTCTCTGGAATTCTCCTCCAAATCCTCCAAAATTGGACATTGAAGTCTGTGATGCTCTCTAGAGGTGTTCTTGTGATGGTGGAGAGGTGCATCAAGATTTGAAAGGGATCCTAAGAGGTAGAGCCATAAAATGTGTCCACTAGTGCTCCTACCAAGTTCGTCCATGAGCATATGCTCTTATGTTCGAGAATAATTACTTTGGAAAACACCATCATCATGCATGCTTATTTTGAAGTGAATTTGAATTTGACCAACACATATTTTTGCTCCAAATGACACATACCATTTATGCTCTGAAAATATCTTCAACTTGCAATTCACACAAAAGAAGGGCAAAAATTATTTTCACCCCTTAGTTGGGGTGAAGTTGACTTTGACCTCATGAGGTGCACACTTTTGCTTTATTTTCACTTTGAAATGTCTTCATTTATCAATTCTCTCCAAAGAAGGGTGAAAATGATTTTTGCCCCCTATCTAGGGAAAAATTAACTTTGACCAACTCCCATCCATCATTTTTGCCCCAAAATAAATTAAAATAGCAATTTACCCCCAAAAAGGGTTAAATCACCTTGAATGCATAAGTTCGGGTGAAATTACTTTGAATGCATGAATTCGGGTGAAATCACTTAACTTTATTTTTTCTTTGCTTGTAGAATCCTTCCATTTTTGCCCACAAAATTGTCTCATACTATTGTCATTGTGCCTAGGGCGAAGCTACTTGAAAAATAATTTTGCTATTGAAAATCGCCCGAAAATGATTTTCGCCCAAAAAGTGCCTGAAAATGATTTTCACCCAAAAAGTGCCCGAAAATGGATTTTTGAACCAACAATGCTCGAAAATGATTTTTGGTGTTACAACTTACCGGAGCCATAAATTTTGATTCATTGACCCAATTGTCTATTGTAATATATCATTGGAAATATTGGGAAGAGATATACAACAAAAAAATTGATGTAACATCCATTTCATCCATTTTCATCCCTCTACGGGGCCTCCAAAGTCTTCATATTGTATTTTTTAATATATGGTGGAGAAATTTCTCGATATGAAAACTTTAATATCTATCAAA
This sequence comes from Wollemia nobilis, assembly GCA_028583015.1. Classification (NCBI taxonomy): domain Eukaryota; kingdom Viridiplantae; phylum Streptophyta; class Pinopsida; order Araucariales; family Araucariaceae; genus Wollemia; species Wollemia nobilis. Next base: position 9,412,052 of record JAQPPZ010000677.1, on the reverse strand, counting down.
CCATTCAGGGTATTGGGGTGATTATTTCACCATAAGTCTATTTTTCAATTCCCCTCCTTTGGGTAATTTTCAAATCCATAGGTGTACATATAGGTTGATTTTCCAAAAATGGCCGCTTCCCAATTTTTATCTTCTGACTATAGTGTGGCAAAAATACCAATACTTTCGGTGGCTCATGGGGTATTCAGCTCATCTAGATGCAATCGACCCCAAGGTATTTATCCATTGGGTAATGGAGTCATAACCACCTATTGCATCAAATTATTTACTGCTTGCACTAGCTTCTTCTTGCGTTGCGTGATCTTGTTTGGTCACCTGTTTATATTTTTTACCCAATACAAGGAACTTTGCTGAGCTCGACTGATTTTATCCACTTCAAGGTGCTCTAGAAAGACTTTGATATCTAATGCCAATAACTCCTGTAATCCAAAAAATAGGAAAAAAGAGAAGAAAGGCTGCTAAGGGTTTGGCTCAACAAAAGAGGTCAAAATTGATGGGGCCATAGTTACGCTCACCCTTGATGGGGTTGGTGTACTTACATCGATGATGGGATTGATGGGGGTGGAATATGAGGCAGATGATAATGGAATAGAAAATAGGTTAGGGATAGAGGTGAACAAACTAAAATATGGAGGAATGGAAGATATGGAAATTATGAAAGGAGCATTGGTGACTTATGACTATGAAACGAGGAGGGGAACAAAAATGGTGGGTATAATGAATGAAAGCAAAGTGGAAGGAGGTGTTTTAGAGTGAAGGGAAACGGTCAACCAATGAAATGAGTTGTTGTAATGTTAGGATTTTTTATTTGAACCAAATCACACCATTTAGTGTCCTTAGCACTTTATTTATTAGCCAACCTATTTACACTACTTACACAAAATTTTATGATATGGTTGGCATGCTACCATCATAAACCTATATTTGGGTGCTTATCCAATGAATTTGTAGTGTTCGAACTAGATCTTATTATACTTCAAGTGATATTTGAAGTTTGATTGGTCTCTTCCCAAAGTTTTCTAGATTGCAAGCCAGATGGAATGTGGTAGGTTATCATGCATGCTAGTATTAATGTGATTTATGAATAATGTGACAAAAATATTTACCACATGGGACCCTTATTTGAGTACTGGTTGAGGCGATGGCTGGAGCCAATATCGCCACTTGAGAGAATCCATTGGTTGCGGTCTCTTTATTACAGGTTCCTTTAACTCCTTAATGTGAAAGCAAGATTTTTTTGGCAATAGCCCTTCTCTTAGGATCTCCTCAGTATCAGCCTCTTGATGAGAAATACTTATTGGGTTTTGGATAAATTCTTATGTGTTATACCATGGAACACAAAAAGGGTGCAAAAATGTGCCTTCTTCACTCTTAGAATCTGCCACTTGAGCTTGTTACCCTTCTTGGTCCATATGTCAATGGAAACTGCAAGAAACAATATTGTTCATTGCTAGAGCAGTGCTTGCATATGCCCTTCATTGGCCTAGGATGATATCCACCTCTTGTGCTACACACAACTGCATACCAGGTCTTCACATAGTTTGAGGGATCTACCATTATGAATATTGTGCAAGATAGACAAGAGTAGCAATTTCCGAAGAGAGTGATGGAAAGGCAATTTATCTCCACTGTATTTTTCTTGATTTGAGCAGGAGCCACTTTGCTTGTATAGCTTCCTGAAAGACTTGAGGGAATATTTATTCCCTAGATTGCTACAGGAAGAGAACTATGTTTGAGTGGAAAGCATAAATATAGTAGAGGTGTGCCTGGTCTGGTGTCGATTGGATCTTCTCTGGAATTCTCCTCCAACTCCTCCAAAATCCAACATTAAATCTTGTGATGCTCTCTAGAGGTGTTCTTGTGATGGTGGAGAGGTGCATCAAGAGTTGAAAGAGATCTTGATAGCCATCAAATGTGTTGACTAGTCCTCTTTCCAAGTCTGCCCATGAGCAGATGCCCTTACACCTGAGAAATATGTACCATTGTAGAACCTTTCCTTCTAAATACAGTACCAAAGGTATGATCATGAATTTTTGTGGGTTATTCCATGGATGTTTGCTAGAGCAGCAACATCTTCAAGGTGATCTTGGGAAATTCCCTTAGCACCATTGTATTTTATTAGGATCTTCAAGTAATTTTGGAAATATCATGCCAACTTTGGAGATTTAGAGGGCCAGGATCATCCCATCTGGGATAACATACCAATGTCATTATAGTAGTGGTCCTTAGAGATCACATTATGTGTTGTTATATCGAAGTCACCAGGTGAACATTATTTCTTCGCTTGTAAGGTTAAGGCTGCTCACCAAACCTTGATTCCTTTGGAGTATCTTCTTTGAGCATAAAAGGCATCTATGATCAAGAGATCCGGATCTTCAATTCAAAAGAATTACCTGGTGATTTTGCCAAATGAAGGTAAACTAGATATTCACCAAATTTGGGCTCCCTTAAAATACAGAGACTGTTCGTCCCACCGGGCATACTAAAAATTGTTGGTCATGAATCTACCTAAGTACAAAATGCTTGTGCACCCTAGAATTGGACAACATTGAAAGGCCTAAGGAAAGAGATATCCTTGAGGCCAATCTTTGGATAGGGCTGGTCCCCTTCCTAATCTATTTTGTTTTAAAACTTAAGGTAATAGGAAAGATATGGGAAATGAGAGAAAGAGACGAGAAATATAAAAAATGTAAAGTGGGGGTAAACTAATAGCTAAAACCCAAATCAAGTATTGATTAGCATATAATAAAAATGAAGGCATAGAACTACTCACATTTTGCAGAGATAATATCCAAGAGGTATTTTACTATTCACTCCCTCACTAGCAGTAATTAAATTCAAATGCAAAATTTAAAACTAGCTAATAATGGACATCAACGTAATCAGAAATGATAAACAGAAAGTGATCAAACACAAGACTAATCAAGAAAACATAAGTCAAATGTCTTTATATTGATGCAAAAAAAGTGTTTTTTTACAAAATGTCTATCCTCCTTTATTACATCAAAATTTTTAGTATTTATAGAGGATTTTTCCTCTGTAATTAAAAATATATTAAAACAAAATACTGGCTAGTCATAGACCAACAAGAGCAATTCTCTCCTTGGCAACAACAATGCTCGAATCAAAACATTCTTTAGGAAGTAGTGATCCCTATTTCATGGAGAGAACTTAGGAAATCAGAAGTATTGGATGATGGAAAATCATCTCAAAAGTCAGTGTATTGGAACACATCAATATCACACGAAGACCAGGAGCTTGAACATTAAATCTTAGTTACCGTTTCGTCCTCTTGTGCTTCAAAATTTTATCTTCACTAGGAAGACCCACTGAAAAATAACTTTGTCTTGAAAAGGGGTGATATTAGTGGAGGGCACCTTGGGAATGAATAAGATCATACAAATATTAGGGACATAGCATTTAATATTGGAAACCATTCAATAGGAATTCTAGAAATATTAATTTTTTTGCCTTAAGAATTAAATGCCATCAATTTCTAGCACTTATCAGGAAATATCTACAACAATGACACCATTGAATAGTAACTTCATTGAGAGTTGTTCTCAAACATGGATTTTCACCCTTCGTTTAGTTTTTTTTCCCATGATATCATTGCTTTCTTAGGAATTTTTTCCAAAATGTTGTCTTGCTTGAATTAGAGGTAAAAAATGGAATTTTGCCCCCAAAGGAGGGCGAAAACGATTTTTGCCCCAAGTTGGGGCAATTTTGACTTTGACTAGCACTACTTTCATTATTTTCACCCCAACTTGGGAAAAATCATTAAATTTTCTAAAAATAAGGTGAAATTACTTTGGTAAACGCCTTCATCATAATGCATGCTTATTTCGAAGTGAAATTGACTTTGACCAACACATGTTTTCGCCCCAAACAACACCTACTTACCATTTGCACTCTGAAAATATCTTCAACTTGCAATTCACCCATAAGAAGGGCAAAATTCATTTTCACCTCTTACTTGGGGTGAAGTTGACTTTGACTTCATGAGGCACACACTTTTACTTTATTTTCGCTCTAAAATATCTTCATTTATCAATTTGCCTTGAAGAAGGAAGAAAATGATTTTTGCCTTGTATCTGGGGTGAAAATTGACTTTGACCAGCTCCCATCCATCATTTTTACCCCAAAACTAATTAAAATAGCAATTTTCCCTAGAAAAGGGTGAAATCACCTTGAATGCATAAATTTGGGTAAAATTACTTTGAATGCATGAGTTCGGGCGAAATCACTTAATTTTATTTTTTCTTTTCTTGCAGAATCCTTTCATTTTTGCCCATGAAATTATCTCATACTATTATCACTGTGCCTGGGGTGAAATTGCTTGAAAAATAATTTCACTTTTGAAAATTGCTCGAAAATGATTTTCACCCAAAAGTTCCCGAAAATGATTTTTGGTGGTACAACTTCTCGGAGCCATAACTTTTGATTCATTCACCCGATTATCTATTGTAATATGCCATTGGAAATATTGGGAAGAGATATACAAAAATTAAATTGATGCCACATCCATTTCATCCATTTTCATCCCTCTATGGGGCCTCCAAAGTCTTCATATTGCATTTTTTAACCTGTGTTGGAGAAATTTCTCGGGATAAAAACTTTAATATCTCTCAAACCATTCAGGGTATTATTGTGATTCTTTCACCATAACTCTAATTTTCAATTCTCCTCCTTTGGGTAAATTTTCAAGTCCATAGGTGTTTGTTTAGGTTGATTTTCCTAAAATGGTCGTTTTTTGTTTTTCACCTTTTTTGAATTTTTATTGTAGTATGGCAAAAATACCAACACTTTTAGTGGCTCACGAGGTATTCAACTTATATGGATGAAATTAACCCCAATATATTTATCCATTGAACAATGGAGTCATAACCACCTGCTACATCAAATCGTTTACTGCTTGCACTAGCTTCTTCCTATGTTTCCTGATATTGTTTGACTGTTTGTTTATATTTTTTACCCAATGGGAAGAACTTCGTCAAGATCAACTAATTTCCTACAGTTTAGGGTGCTTTGGAAAGACTTCTATTTTTGATGCCAATGGCTCCTACAATCCAAAAAATAGGAAAAAAAAGGAACAAATCCTACTAAGGGTTTGGCTGAATGAAAGGAGTAGAAATGGATGGGGCCATAGTTACGCTCACCCTTGATAGGGTTTTTGTACTTACAACAATGATGAGATTAACGAGGGTGGAATATGAGGTAGATAAAAATGGAATAGAAAACAAGTTAGGGATATAGACCAAAAAATTGAAATATGTAGGAATGGAAGATATGGGAACATCGAAAGGAGCATTGGTGACTGATGACTATGAAATAGGGAAGGGAACATAAATGGTGGGTACAATGAATGAAAGTGAATTGGAAGGAGGTACTTTAGAATGAATGGAAAAAATCACCAAATGCTCATGATCAAGATAAGAGAAATGAAAATGTGTACTTACGAGCTTCGACACCATTTGAGACAATGACATGGGTGGTTGCAATGTTAGATTTTTTTGAATCAAGTCACACCATTTAGTGCCCTTAACACTTTATTTATCAATCGACTTATTTACACCATTTACACCAAAATTTGTGACATGGTTGGGATGTTGCCACCACAAACCTAGCTTTGGGTGCTTATATGGTGAATCTATAGTTTCTAGACTAGATATGATTGTACTTCAGGTAATCTTTGAAATCTGGTTGGCCTCTTCCCAAAGTTTACCAAGTTGTAAGCCAGATGCTATGTGGTAGGTTATCAAGCATGCCAGTACTCATACAATTAATAAATAATGTGTCAAAGAGATTTACCACATGTGAGCATTCTTCAAGTACTAGTTGCAATTATGGGTGGAGCCAATGCCACTACTTGAGAGAATCCACTAGCTGCGAGCTCTTTAGTACTAGTTCCTCTAACTTCTTAATGTGACAATAGGATTTTTTTGGTAATATCCCTTCCCTCAAGATCTCCTCAATATCAGCCTCTTGATGAGGTATGCTTATTGGATTTTGGCTAAATACTTGTGTGCTATGCCCTGGGACACAAAAAGGGTGTAAAAATATGCCTTCTTCACTCTCAAAATATGCCACTTGAGCCTGTTGCCCTTATTGGTCCATCTCTTGATGGAAACTACAAGCAACCATATTGTTCATTTTTGGAGCAGTGTTTGCATATTCCCTTCATTAGCATAGGATGATATCTGCATCTTGTTCTCCACACAACTACTTTCCAGGTCTCTACAAAATTTAAGGGATATGCCATTGTGAATACTACACAAGATAGATAGGAGTAGTAACTGTTGGAGAGATTGATGGAAAGGCAGTTTTCCTCCACTGTATTTTTCCTAATTGGAGTAGGAGTCACTCTTCTTGTACATATTTCTAAGAGACTTAAGGGAATATTTATTCCTCACATTTCTACAATAGGATACCTATGTTTAGGTGGAAATACCGAATATAATAGAGGTCTGCCTAACTGGGTGTCGGTTGAATCTTCTTTGGAATTCTCCTCCAACTGCTCCAAAATAAGAAATTGAAGTCTGTGATGCTCTCTAGAGGTGCTCTCATGATGGTGGAGAGGTGCATCAAGAGTTGAAAGGGATCTTGAGAGCCATAAAATGTGTCGACTAGTGCTCCTACCAAGTCCACCCATGAGCAGATGCTCTTACACTCGAGCAATCTGTACCACTGTGGTGCCTTTCCTTCTATAAATAGGACCCAAAGTATGATCATGACATATTTGAGGATTATGCCATGGATTTTCACTAGAGCAACAACATATTCAAGGTGCTCTTGGGCCATTCCCTTAGTACCATTGTATTTTTTTAGGATCTTTAGGGTATTTTTGGTAATATCATACCAACTTTGGAGATTTAGAGGGCAAGGATCATCCCATCTAGGATAGCATACCTGTGCCATTATAGAAGTGGTCCTTAGAGATCATGGTTCGTGTTGCTGAGTCGAAATCACTAGGTGAACATTATTTCTTTGTTTGTGCACCCTAGACTCGGCCAACATTGAAAGGCATAAGGAAAGAGATGTCCTTGGGCCAATTTAAAGAGAGGGCTAGTTCCCTTACTAATCTAATTCGATTTAAAGCTTAGGGTAATAGGAAAGATATGGGAATTGATAGAAAGAGATGAGAAATATCAAAAATATAAAGTGGGGATAAACTAACAGTCGAAACCCAAAATAAATGTTGGTAGGCATACAATAGAAAGAAAGGCACAGGAGCCACTCACAGTTTGCAGAGATAACCTCCAAGAGGTATTTCACATTAAATCCCTCACCAACAGTAATTAAATTTAGATGCAAATTTTAAAATTAGCTAATAATGGACATGAATGTCATGAAAATGATAAGCAAAAAGTATTTTCCTACAAAATGTATATCCTCCTTCATTACATCAAAATGATTAATTTTTATAGAGGATTTCATCTTTGTAATTAAATGCATATTAAAAAAATGTTGGCTAGTCATAGACTAGCAAGAGCAATTATCTCCTCAACAAAAACAATGCTTGAATTCAAATATTCTTCAGGAAGCAGTGATCCCTCTTTCATGAAGAGCGCCTAGGAAATCAATAGGATTGGATGATGGAAAATCATCTCGGATGTCAATGTATTGGAACACAACAATATCACACAAATATCGGGAGCTTGAACATTAAATATTAGTTGCCGCTTCATCCTCTTGTACCTTAGAATTTTATCTTCGCCAGGATGACCCCCAAAAATTAACTTTGGCTTGAAAAGGGGTGAGATCAGTGGAGGGCACCTTGGGAATGAACGAGATCATAAAAATATTAGAGACATAGCATTTAATATTGGAAATTGTTCAGCAGGAATTCTAGAAATATTAATTTCATTTCCTCAAGAATTAAATGCCATCAATTTCTATCCCTTCTAGAGAAATATTTGCAATAATGATGCCTTGGAATAGTAACTTCATAAAGAGTTGCACTCAAACATGGAGTTTCACCCTTCGTTCGGTAGTTTTCACTCATGAGATCATGGTTTCTCAGGAATGAAGAACATGAACTTATACTGAGAGGGGGGGTGAACAGTATAAGACTTAACCATTTAATAATTTTAATTTTAGATAGCAGTGGCATCAACACAATATTAAACAAGACAGAAAACATCACACATTGAAGACCCATTTTTAACGTGGTTCACCCAGAATGGCTAGGCTACGTCCACAAAACTTTTCTCTAAAAGTTTATCTCAAATTCTTTGGGAAACCTTCCCAATTACAAAGTTTATGAGCCTCGGCTCAAAGGAGATACCTTCCCCTAACTCTGCTCTGGTCGGTGATCCTCTAGAAGACCTCTGCCTCTTCTGCCCTTAGCAAATGGAACTCTATCCATAGAAGACACCTGTCTTCCCTGCTCTGGCTGGAGACCTCTGTCCTCAACTCTATCACCTCAAAGTTGGTCCTCGAATTTGCACTAAACATAGTCCTTCGATCTAGCACAAATGTCCTCTTCCTCTTTCTCTGGTCTGCACCAAACACAGTCCTTCGGTCTGGCACAAGTCTATCCTCTTCCTCTTTCTCTCGTCCCACCAAACTCTGTCCTCAATAGGTCTCTCTGCTCTATCATAGCCACACTTGGTCGAAACCAACTTTCACACTATCTGCACAAACACAACAGCACTTAACACTCTACGATCGAACTTCTCACTCTGCGCATCAACTCACCACTTCTGCGCTATCTACGCTGTTATGGCTGCATCTCACACACTTCACTCGAATCGACTCGACTCGGTCTCTACGCACCGTGGACTTCACTTGCACAAGTTCGATACACACATTCGAAAATCATCCTAAAATCTCCAAGTAGCCCTCCTTTTATACTAATAATCTCAAGATTAAAACCTTGATCTTAGTCGACTGCATAACCCTAGATTACATTGGCCCAAAGTTAACTCTGTCGACTTCAACCGCCTCTGGTTCTGTAGCTTTCTCATGAAACTACAACATGTCATGATATCGCGACACCTTTGCCTGTCGTACACCTTCTTTTGCCTGTTGTCATGATATCATGACACTTTTGCCTGTCGTACACCTTCTTTTTCCTGTTGTCATGAAATCGTGACACTACAGCCTTTGTCGACCTCCTTTCTGCTTATGTCATGAAATCATGACATTTTTGACGTCGTACATTCTCTCTCCTCTTTGAGTCATGAAACTATGACATGTCATGAAATCGTGACATCTTCCTCCACTGGCGTCTTCACTTGCCTTCTAGTCGTAAAACTGTGACATGTCACGAAATCGTGACATCTTCCTCCTTGGCTTCTTCACTTCTGCCTGTCACAAAATCGTGACACTTCCTGCATCCGTACTCTATCTTTTCTCCTGTCACAAAATCGTGACACTTTCAACTTCCGAAAGCTTTCTTTTACCTATCGTGAAATCGTGACGCTTCTCATTTCAGACTCTTCCCTTTGCTGCATGTCATGAAATCATGATAGTTCTCATTTCGAGCTTTTTAGCATGTCACAAAATCGTGACAGTCCTCACTTTGAACTTTAAGAGCATGTCACGAAAATCATGACATTTTTAGTAACTATTCTCTCTCTTCGAACTTGTCATGAAATCATGACAGTTCACACTACGGACTCTCTCTTCAGCATCATGTCATGAAATCGTGACACTTTTTTGTCCGTACAACCTTCTTTGCATAATGTCATGAAATCGTGACACTTTTCCTTCTCTGCCTTCCTCACTTTTCGAGTCATGAAAATGCGACATGTCATGAAATCGTGACACTTTCCATCTTGCTCTCCTTCTCTGCCAACATGTCACAAAATCATGATAGTTTTCACACTTGCTTCTCTCTCGTCCAACATGTCATGAAATCACGACAGTTTTGCCAACACTTTCTCTCTCCTCTAACATGTCATGAAATCACGACAATTTTGCCAACACTTTCTCTCTCCTCAAACATGTCACGAAATCACGACAGTTTTTCCAGCCGCCTGCATACTTTTTCTTACTTGTCTTTTTCTTGATCTTTTGCAACTGGGCTACTCTGATCTTCTTGGAAACTCACTGTCCATGCTAACCTTCATCAAAAAAAATTCTTTGACATCAAATCAAATTGCTTCAAGAACTTCTTGACATCAATGACAACATCTACACTTGAGCAAAGGCAATGTACCCAAGGTACCCAAAATTGCCAACAATCTCCCCTTTGTCATTGATGGCAAACCTTTACTGAAACACATCTTAAGAGCCAAAACTGAAACCAACTGAGCCAACAACTGAGAATCTGCCTTTGAAGTTTTTGCTCCCCCTGACTTGAAGCTCTCTTCTTCACTCATATCTCCCCCTTACTCATATCTCTCCCCCTTTGTCATCAATGGCAAAGGGCCACCTTTGGGACTCGGGACTAAGAAAGAGCCTCTTGGCTTGGTCCCTCCCCCACCTCCTGATGAGGTGATTAATTCTGAGGTGAGAGTACAACTCCCAATTTCTCCCTTAGATACTCAAACGTATCTCTTGGAAGAGGTTTGGTGAAGATATCTGCAATCTGCTCTTTAGTAGGCACATACTCTAGCTTGACCCGCTTCTCTTGCACTTTCTCCCTTAGAAAATGATATTTGATGGAAATGTGCTTCGTCCTTGAGTGCATTACCGGATTTTTGGAAATACTTATGGCACTTGTATTATCACAAAGAATGGAGATGGGTTGTTCATGCTTGACTTTGAAATCCTCCAAGGTGGTTTTCATCCATAAAACTTGTGTGCACCCAGCCACCGCTGCTATGTATTCAGCCTCTCGCTGTAGATAAGGAAACCGAAGGTTGTTTCTTACTTAGCCAAGAAACCAAACTCTTTCCCAGAAAGAATGCTCCACCACTAGTGCTTTTCCTATCATCAATACCTTCCCAATCTGCAATCGCATCTGTATAGGCTGTGAGGGTGAAATCATCACCTTTGGGATACCAAAGCCCAAAGTCCATAGTGCCCTTCAAATATCTGAATATCCTCTTAACTACTATAACATGAGATTCTTTTGGAGCTGCCTGAAATCTTGCTACTAATCCAATGGCCTGCATGATATCCGGTCTGGTAGCTGTACTGTATAGTAAACTCGCCAATCATAGATCTCGTACAACTTCTGATCTACCGCTGGAGATTCATCATCTTTACTCGATTGCACCCTGTAATCATTGGAGTACACACGGGTTTGCTGTCCATCATCCCAAATTTCTTCAACATTTCTTTGATATACTTTTCCTGAGAGATAAATATACCATATTTTGATTGTGCAATCTGTAGTCCTAAAAATAATGACAGATCTCCAATCATAGACATCTCGAATTCCTTCGACATGGTGTTAGCAAAAACTTTGCACATCTGAGTATTATTTCCCCCAAAAATAATATCATCAACATAGACAACTATAATCAACATATCATCATCTTCATTTTTAATATACAGGTTGCTATCTGCCACGCCTTTCCTGAAGCCTTGCTCATGAAGATAACTGTCAAGTCTTGAGTACCACGCCCTTGGTGCTTGCTTTAACCCATATAAGGCCTTTTTTAGTTTACACACATAGTCTGACTGTTCTGTGAGGGACACTCCTTCTGGCTGTTCTATGTAAACTTCTTCTACCAACACCCCATTTAGAAAAGCCGATTTTACATCCATTTGATATACCTTGAATGATTTGAAGCTTGAAAGGGCCAAAAACATTCTGATAGCTTCAAGACGAGCAACAAGCACAAACGTCTCTTCGAAATCAACACCTTCTACTTGAGCATACCCTTTACAGACTAACCTAGCTTTGTTTCTGACAATCTTTCCATCCTCATTGAGTTTATTTCTGAATATCCATTTTGTGCCAATGACATTCTTGTCCTTAGGTCTTGGAACCAAATCCCAGGTTTCACTTTTCTCTATTTGATTTAGCTCTTCATCCATTGCTTTTACCCAAAACTCATCTGTACATGCTTCACTAAAATTTTTTGGCTCAATCTGAGATAACAATGAAACATTCGTAGAATCATGTGAAGGAATGACTCTTCTTCTTGTTTGCCTGCTATTTGGATCACCAATGATCAAGTCTTTGGGATGATGTTTCTGAACATACCGTGAAGGAGTTTTGGGAAGCAGTTGTTGTCTTTCCTCTTCTTCATCTGAAACCTCTCTGAATTCTTCTTGACAGATTTCATCACTGAGTTCCTTGACTGGTTCTCTTATCCCTGTCTTTTCATCTACTATTACATTTATGCTCTCTACAACTGTATGAGTTCTTTTGTTGAAGCATCTGTAGGCCTTGCTTCTACTGGAATATCCAAGAAAAATTCCCTCATCACACCTAGGATCAAACTTACCCAAATTCTGATCCTCCCTTCTGATGAAGCACTTACTCCCGAACACTTTGAAGTATTTTATAGTAGCTGGTCTTCCTTTCCACAACTCATAAGGAGTTTCATGATGATTGACTCGAGTTGAGCCCCGGTGATGATGTAAACTATCGTACTTGATCGCTTCTCTCCAAAAGCCATCTGAAAGTTTTGACTCATTTAACATTGCTCTAGCCATATTTTCAACAGCTTCTATTTTTCCTTTCAACTACTCCATTTTGTTGAGGAGTTCTTGCTGTTGAATATTCTCTTTTGATTTCGTGTTGCTCATAGTATTCCACAAATTCATTTGAAGTGAACTCTCCTCCTCTATCTGATCTTAAGCATTTGATTCTCTTGTCAGTCTCATTTTCAATCATTTCTTTAAAAGCTTTAAATTTTTCAAAAGCTTCAGATTTTTCTTTGAGAAAAGTAACCCAAGTCATTCTAGAATAATCATCTATAAACAACATGAAGTAGCTTTCTCCCCGAATGCTCTGAGTTCGGTAGGGCCACACAAATCAGTATGAATAATATCCAATGGTTTTGAAGATGTATACCCTTTTGATTTGAAACTGGTTCTGGCCTGTTTTCCATGTTGACAAGGACCGCAAATGATGTTATGGGGCCTTTTTATTTTGGGCAAGTCTCTAACTGCTTCCTTGTTACTAATACTGACAAGATTATCAAAACTCAAATGTCCCAATATTTTATGCCATAACCAACTCTCATCTTCTTGAGTTAGAAAACACTTTTCCCTTTTTATCTCACTCAGCATGTAAAGATTGTTTGGAGTCCTTGTAGCCCTAGCAATGAGTTTTCCATTTTTTTCTTTACTTATCTCACATCTATCTGAAAAGAAAGATACTATGTGCCCTTGATCACAAAGTTGACTCACACTAAGAAGATTATGTCTTAGGCCTTCTACATAGAGCACATTTTCTATTTTGGATTTCCCATCCAAACTAAGAGTCCCTTTACCACAGATTTTTGCGGACCTCGTTATCTCCAAAACGACTGTTCCTCTGTTTGTTTCTTTTAAAACCAAAAACTTTTCCTTTTCACCAGTCATATGTTTTGAACAACCACTATCAAGATACCATTTTTCTACTTTGTCTTGAGCATGAAAAGTAGTTTGAACTATCATTGACTTAGATTTGATCTCATTCCTCTTTTTAGTGAACTCAAGGCTAAATCTATCCAAACTGCACATCCTTGCTATATGCCCAAAATTCTTGCACTTGTAACACATGATATTTTTATTCATAAGAGGTGCAAATGAGTTAACATTTTCCTTACTATGGCTATTCAGAGACTTATTGCAATGCATAGCTATGTGACCAAATTTCTTACAGGAAAAACAATAGCCATGGAAGGTATTATGTAACCTGTTTTGATGCCTTGGATGATTGTTCTTCTTGCGATCAACTGGAATCCACTGCTCTTCAGGATGAAGATTGATCTTGCTCGAAGACCCTGTTTCATGAATGGTGATACCATCCTTCTTTTGCTTTTCACACGGAATATTCTGTCTGAGAGTCAACTGTTCCAACTTCACTCTAAGAGACATAATCTCTTCTTCTAGTTTCTCACAATCAGCTTCCTTTCCTTTTAGAGCCTCTGTTAGAACCTGTTCAACCTTCTTCCCTTCTTCAGCTAGAATTTTGAAATCTATAACACTTTGAGACAATTTCGATCTTGCTATCTCTTCTTCCTGACATTGATGCTTGAGAACAGAATTCTCTTCCCTGAGTTTCTCAAGCTTTCTCAAAGCCAAGAAGAATTCACTTTTGAGATCGAACTCAACCTCTTCATTTCTTTTTGAATTTGTATGTTCCTCTGATAGATCCTTCTCCAAGATGTTAGGCTCTTTCTGGAGTGACCGACTCTGATACCAATTGAAGAACATGAACTTATACTGAGAGGGGGGGTGAACAATATAAGACTTAACCATTTAATAATTTTAATTTCAGATAGCAGTGGCATCAACACAATATTAAACAAGACAGAAAACATCACACATTGAAGACCCATTTTTAACGTGGTTCACCCAGAATGGCTGGGCTACGTCCACAAAACTTTTCTCTAAAATTTTATCTCAAATTCTTTGGGAAACCTTCCCAATTACAAATTTTATGAGCCTCGGCTCAAAGGAGATACCTTCCCCTAACTCTGCTCTGGTTGGTGATCCTCTAGAAGACCTCTGCCTCTTCTGCCCTTAGCAAATGGAACTCAATCCATAGAAGACACCTGTCTTCCCTGCTCTGGCTGGAGACCTCTGTCCTCAACTCTATCACCTCAAAGCTGGTCCTCGAATTTGCACTAAACACAGTCCTTCGGTCTAGCACAAATGTCCTCTTCCTCTTTCTCTGGTCTGCACCAAACATAGTCCTTCGATCTGGCACAAGTCTGTCCTCTTCCTCTTTCTCTGGTCAGCATCAAACTGTCCTCAATAGGTCTCTCTGCTCAGTCACAGCCGCACTTGGTCGAAACCAACTTTTGCACTGTCTGCGCAAACACAATAGCACTTAACACTCTACGATCAAACTTCTCACTCTACGCATCAACTCGCCACTTCTACGCTATCTACGCTGTTATGGATGCATCTCACACACTTCACTCGAATCGACTCGACTCGGTCTCTATGCATCGTGGACTTCACTTGCGCAAGTTTGATACACACATTCGATCGATACTAAACTCTCCAAGCAGCCCTCCTTTTATACTAACAATTTCAAGATTAAAACCTTGATCTTAGTCGGCTGCACAACCCTAGATTATGTCGGCCCAAAGTTAACTCTATCGGCTTCAACCACCTCTGGTTCTGTAGCTTTCCCATGAAACTACAACATGTCACGATATCGCGACACCTTTGCCTATCGTACACCTTCTTTTGCCTACTATCACGATATCGCAACACTTTTGCCTGTCGTACACCTTTTGCCTGTTGTCACGAAATCGTGACACTACAGCCTTTGTCGACCTCCTTTCTACTTGTCACGAAATCATGACATTTCTGACTCGTACATTCTCTCTCCCTTTGAGTCACAAAACTGTGACATGTCATGAAATCATGACATCTTCCTCCATTGGCGTCTGCACTTGCCTTCTGGTCGCGAAACTATGACATGTCACGAAATCATGACATCTTCATCCGTTGGCTTCTTCACTTCTTGTCACAAAATCATGACACTTCTTCATCCGTAGCTTCTTTTCTCCCTATCATGAAATCATGACACTTTCAACTTTCGAAAGCTTTCCTTGTAACCTGTCACGAAATCGTGACGCTTCTCATTTCAAACTCTTCCCTTTGCTGCATGTCATGAAATCGTGACAGTTCTCATTTCGAGCTTTTTAGCATGTCACGAAATCATGACAGTCCTCACTTCGACTTTTGCAGCATGTCACGAAATCATGACACTTTCTGAGTAACTTTCTCTCTCTTCGAACTTGTCGTGAAATCACGACAGTTCACACTGCGGACTCTCTCTTCAGCATCATGTCACGAAATCGCGACACTTTTTCGTCCCCTTACTAACCTTTTTCCACCTCTTTTAATGTCGATGAAATCGCGACACTTTTCCTTCTCTCCTTCCTGCACTTTTCGAGTCGCGAAAATGCGACATGTCACGAAATCGTGACACTTTCCATCTTGCTCTCCTTCTCTCGCCAACATGTCGCGAAATCGTGACAGCTTTCCGGCTTCTTCTCTTTCTTCCAACATGTCACGAAATCACGACAGTTTTGCCAACACTTTCTCTCTCCTCAAACATGTCACGAAATCACGACAGTTTTGCCAGCACTTTCTCTCTCCTCAAACATGTCGCGAAATCGCGACAGTTTTTCCAGTCGACTGCATACTTTTTCTTACTTGTCTTTTTCTTTGATCTTTTGCAACTGGGCTACTCTGATCTTCTTGGAAACTCACTGTCCATGCTGTAACCTTCATCAAAACAAATTCTTTGACATCAAATCAAATTGCTTCAAGAACTTCTTGACATCAATGACAACATCTACACTTGAGCAAAGGCAATGTACCCAAGGTACCCAAAATTGCCAACAAGGAATTTCACCCAAAATACTGTATTTCTTGAATTAGAGGCAAAAAATGGAATTTCACCCCCAAAGGAGGGCGAAAATGATTTTCACCCTAAGCAGAGGTTACATTGAATTTGACTAGCACTGCTTCCATTATTTTTGCCCCAACTTGGGAAAAATAATTAAATTTACTAAAAATAAGGTGGAATTACTTTGGGAAATCCCTTCATCATCATGCATGCTTATTTCATTATGCATTTGACTTTGACCAACACATGTTTTCACCCTAAACAATGCCTAATCACCATTTGCGCTCTGAAAATATTTTCAACTTGCAATTCACCCAAAAGAAGGGCAAAAATGATTTTCATCCCTTTCTTGGGGTGAAGTTGACTTTGACTTCATGAGGCACACACTTTTGCTTTATTTTTACTTTGAAATGTCTTCATTTATCAATTTACCCCAAAGAAGGGCGAAATTGACTTTGACCAACTTCCATCCATTATTTTTAGCCCAAATTTAATTAAAATAACAATTCACCCCAAAAAAGGGTGAAATCACCTTGAATGCATAAGTTCATATGAAATTACTTTGAATGCATGAGTTTGGGTGAAATCACTTTATTTTTTATTTGTTTGCAGAATCCTTCCATTTTTGCCCACAAAATTCTCTCATACTATTATAGTTGTGCTTGGGACGAAACTGCTTGAAAAATAATTTTGCTGTTGAAAACTGCCAAAACATGATTTTCGTCCAAAAAGTGCGCGAAAATGGATTTTCGCCCAAGAAGTGCTCGAAAATGGATTTTCGTCCCAAAAGTGCACGAAAATAATTTTTGGTGGTACAACTTCCCGGAGCCATAACTTTTGATTCGTTGACCTGATAATCTATTGTAATATATCGTTGGAAATATTGGGAAGATATCTATAGTAGAAAAATTGATATCACATCCATTTCATCCTTTTTCATCCCTATATGGGGCCTCCAAAGTCTTCATATTATATTTTTTAAGCTATGTTGAAGAAATTTCTTGGGATGAAAACTATAATATCTCTCAAACTGTTCAGGGTATTGGGGTAATTATTTCATCATAAGTCTAATTTTTCAATTCTCCTCCTTTGGGTAAAATTTCAAGTCCATAGGTTTCCATTTAGGCTTATTTCTTAAAAATAATCGCTTCTTAATTTTTGCCTTTTTTTGACTTATGACTGTAGTGTGGAAAAAATGCCAACACTTTTGGTGGCTCATGGGGTATTCAACTCATCTAGATGTAATCTAACCTAGGTCCTTTATCCATTGGGTAATGAAGTCATAACTACCTGTTGCATCAAATCATTTACTACTTGCACTAGCTTCTTCTTGCACTGCCTGATCTTGTTCGACCACTTATTTTTCACCCAACACGAGGAACTTCATCAAGCTAGATTTATTTTCTCCGCTTCAAGGTGCTTTGGCAAGAATTTGATATCTGATACCAATGGCTCTTATAATCCAAAAAATGGAAAAAAAGGAACAAAGGTTGCTGAGGGTTTGGCTCAACAAAAGGAGCAAAAATGGACGGGTCCATAATTATGCTCACCCTTGAGGGGGTTGGTGTACTTACATTGACAATGGGATTAAATGGGGTGGAAGATGAGGCAGATGATAGTGGAATAGAAAATGAATTAGGGAAAAAGGCAAAAAAACTAAAATATGGATAAATGGAAGATATGGGAATGTTAGAAGGAGAATTGGTGATTGATGACTATGAAACTAGGAGGGGAACATAAGTGGTGGGTACAACGAATGAAAGTGAAGTGGAACGAGGTGATATAGAATGAAGGGAAATGGTCACCAAATGCTCATGATAAAGAGGAGAGAAACAAAAATGTGTACCTATGAGATTTTACACCATTTGAGCCAATTATGTGGGTGGTTGCAATGTTAGATTCTTTTCGAACCAGATCACACTATTTAGTGCCCTTAGAACTTTATTTATTAGCTGGCCTATTTACACTATATACACAAAATTGTGTGATATGGTTGGCATACCGTCACCACAAAATTGGATTTGGGTGCTTATCCGGTGAATTTGCAATGTCCAAACTAGAGGTGATTGTACTTCATGTGATCTTTGAAGTCCAACTTGCCTCTTCCCAAAGTTTACCAGGTTGTAAGCTAGATGCAATGTGGTAGGTTATCATGCATGCCAATACTCACGTAATTAATGAATAATATGACAAAGATATTTACCACATGGGATCCTTCTTCTAGTACTAGTTGTGATGATGGATGGAACCAATGCTACCACTTGAGATAATCCATTGGTTGCAGGCTCTTGAGTACGGGTTCCTCTAACTCCTTAATGTGAGTATAAGATTTTTTTGGCAATACCCCTTATATCAAGATATCCTTATGATCAGCCTCCTGATGATGCATGCTTATTGTTTTTTGGCTAAATACTTGCGTGTTATGCCTTGGGACATAAAAGGGTGCAAAAATGTGCCTTCTTCACTCTCAGAATCTACCACTTGAGCCTGTTTCCCTTCTTGGTACATATCCTAATGGAAATTGTAAGCAACCATATGGTTCATTATTGGAGTAGTGCTTGCATATTCCCTTCATTGGCATAGGATGAGATCTACCTTGTATGCTCCACACAACTGTATTCCAAGTCTCTAAACAGTTTGAGGGATCTACAATTGTGAATACTATGCAATATAGATGGGAGCAACAACTGTTGAAGAGAGTTATGGAAAGGCAGTTTCTCTCCACTTTAATTGAAGCAGGAGTCACTCTACTTATACTACTTCTCAAAATACTTGAGGGAATATCTATTGCCTATATTGTTGCAGGAGGAGACCTATGTCTGGGTGGAAAGTCCAAATATAGTAGAGGTGGGCCTAGCTAGGTGTCGATTGGATATTCTCTAGAATTCTCCTCCAACTCCTCCAAAATTGGTTATTGAAGTCTGTGATGCTCTTTAGAGGTTCTCACGTGATGGTGGAGAGGTGCATCAAGAGTTGAAAGGGATATTGAGAGCCATTAAATGTGTTGATTAGTGCTTCTACCAAGTCTACCGATGAGCAGATGCTCTTACACCTGAGCAGTCTGTACCACTGTAGCACCTTTCCTTCTAGAGATAGGACTAGAAGTTTGATCATGATATATTTGTGGATTATGCCATGGATGTTTCAAAGTGCTCTCGGGCCATTCCCTCAACATAATTATATTTGTTAGGATCTTTAGGGTATTTTTAGAAATATCATGCTAACTCTGGAGATTTAGAGGGTCAGGATCATCCTAGCTAAGATAGAATACCTATGTCATTATAGCAATGGTCCATAGAGATCATAGTTGGGGTTGTTGAGTCAGAGATGCTAGTTGAACATCCTTTCTCCACTTGTAAGGTCAAGGTTGCTCACCAAATATTGATTTCTTTGGGTGTCTTCTTTCAACATAAAAGGAATCTATGATCAAGAGATTTAGATCTTTAGATCAAAAAAGTTTCCAAGTGATTTTTCCAAATGAAGGTAAGACAAAGATTCACCAAACTAGGGCTCATTTAAAATATAGAGATTGTTCATCCCACCAGGTGTGCCAAAAACTGTTGGTTATGAATTTGCCTAAGCATAAAATGCTTGTACACCCTAAACTAGGGTAATAAAAAAGAGATGGAAAATGATAGAAAGAGATGAGAAATATAAAAAATGTAAAGTGGGGATAAACTAATAGCCAAAATCCAAATCAATTATTTGTTAGCATACAACATAAATGAAGGTACAAGAACCACTCATAGTCTGTAGAGATAACCTTCAAGAGGTATTTCAGTATTCACTCCCTCACCAGTAGTAGTTAAATTTAGATGCAAAATTTAAAATTAGCTAATAATGGACATGAATGCAATAAAAAATGATAAGAAGAAAGTGATCAAACACAAGAATACTCAAGGATCCAAAATCCATATGTCTTTCTATTGATGCAAAAAAATTAAAGTGTTTTATTGCAGAATGTCTATCCTCATTCATTACATCAAAATGCTTAGTATTTATAGAGGATTTTGCCTTTGTAATTAGTTTCGTATTAAAATAAAATGTTATCTAGTCAAAGACTAGCAAGAGCAATTCTCTCCTTGATAGTAGCAATGCTCGAATTAGAATATTCTTCAGGAAGCAGTGATCCCTCTTTCATGGAGAGCACCTAGGAAATTAGTAGGATTGGATGATGGAAAATCATCTTGAATGTCAGTGCATTGGAACACAATAATATCACATGAAGACTAGGAGCTTGAACATTAAATCTTAGTTGTCGCTTCAAACTCTTGTGCCTCAAAATTTTATCTTCGGTAGGAAGACCCATTGAAAATTAAATTTGTCTTGAAAAGGGGTGAGATCAGTGGAGGGCACCTTGGGAATAAATGAGATCATACAAATATCAAGGACGTAGCATTTAATCTTGGCAATTGTTCAATAGGAATTTTGGAAAATTTATTTTTGCTGCCTCAAGAATTAAATGCCATCAATTTCTAGCCCTTCCTAAGAAAATGAAACGAGTAAAAGAGAGAATTTGATCTAATAACACATTAAAGACACATGCTATTCAGAGAAATGTATTTTATTCATGATAAGATTTGCATAGGTTACAAATAGGAGGAAATTATCCTTTTTCCTTTCTTTTCACAAATGTTACAATAGGCCTGATACCTTCTCTTGGGTTCCTCAGTGTAGATGGACTTGCGTACCACCATGGGGTTGTTGTTGTTTGTTGTTTCTCTCCTTGGTTTTGTGATAAACCTACAAAAATGGGTTATTGGGCTTGCCTCAGTTATGCCCCATAGTAAGAAAGATAAATTGACTCATAAAACATGATAAAAACTGAAATAAATGAAGCTTACCTCCAATATTTAAGTTGATTTAGGACTTGTAAATCCAATTCACCACTCGGGGGGAGAACTAGTGTCGAATTTGTGGATTGGGGGGTGAATCAGACCATATCTATTGTTCTCTATAAAGCCTTCAATGGAGATTTATTTGGTATTGTATTGTTGATGTGCAGGTTTAGATATGCTTTTTTGTGCTTCTGTACATATTTTGGTAGAGTTTCTGAGCTTCTAGACATAAGTGGAGAGAGATATAAATGAGGGTTTGAGCCCACTATTTATAAGAAAACCCAAGATGTAGGGAGGGTAGTTAGGAGAACTAATCCCTAGGGTGAGATCCCATGAAGGTTAGGTTAGGGTTTGTGAGGTGGCATCCTCACATTCCCTTGAGGAAATATCTCATCCTCGCACATCTGTGAGGAGAGATTAGGGTTAACTAGGATTAGTCAACTCTAGGTTAGATTTGGGGTTAGGTTAGGGTTTCCTAGGAAATATTCTAACTAACCTAGTGCACACACATGTGGGAGGGAATAATTAGGACTAATTAGAGTTTAAGGACCTAATTAACCTTTTTAGCCCTAAAAGTGCACTTAAGTGAAGTCACTTTAAAATTAGATTTAACAATTGACTTAATAATTACTTTTACTAAGTAATAGCCCCATGGGACACTCAATTAAGTGCAATGAGGCTTTGTATTGCCTTAAGAAACTGATGGAGGGTATACCAATGTATGGGAAGTATTTATGATATTATTTTGGTAGTTTTTAGGGTTTTGGACATAAAAAACTAGTGAAGTGGTGTGTCGAAGTCTATGCAATGCTACAATAATCTATGGTGATCTACGCTTGTCTACAATAGTATATGCATGTATGTGCATATCTATAGTAGTCTACGTAGGTCTATGAGGATCTACAATAGTCTACATTGGTCTATGATAGCCTAGGGATATCTAGGATCGCCTATGTAAATCTACAAGTGTCTAGAAGGATCTATAAGTACGTAGATATAGCAATGTATGACTTTTAGGTGTCTACATTTTACCCCTTTTTGTACTATACTGTATGGAATATAGTTTAATACAAAAATGTGAAGGGTTTGTGTAGAGTAAAAAGGATAAGAGGGGAATGGAATCCAACCAAAGGTATGTAGCCGCTCGAAGCGTGACCATACAACATTGACTAGGAATCTAGAGGAGAAGGGAAAAGAATGGGATCCAATTAAAGGTATGTAGTTGCTCAAATCATGACCATACAACATTGATCGATAGCCAAGAAGATAAGGGAAAATAATGGGATCTAATAAAAGGTATGTAGCCGATCGAAGTATGACCATACAACATTGGTCGATAGCC
Source organism: Wollemia nobilis (assembly GCA_028583015.1). NCBI lineage: Eukaryota > Viridiplantae > Streptophyta > Pinopsida > Araucariales > Araucariaceae > Wollemia > Wollemia nobilis. Next base: position 9,389,443 of record JAQPPZ010000677.1, on the reverse strand, counting down.
AAGAAGAGAAAAGAATGGGATCCAATCAAAGGTATGTAGTCGCTCGAAGCGTGACCATATAACATTGATCAATAGCCAAGAAGAGAAGGGAAAATAATGGAATCTAATCAAAGGTATGTAGCTGCTCGAAGCATGACCATACAACATTTATTGATAGCCAATAAGGAGGAAGGAGAAGAGAAGAGGAAAGAGATAAAATCTAATGAAAACAATACTTGTAAATGGAAATGGATGATTGTGGATGCAATGTGATGGTTTTGTTGAGCCTGTATGACATTTTTGATGTCATACTAGTTGCTTGGGGGAGGCAACTTTTGATTGCTTTAATTTTGTGACCAGTTCAACATGGTCAAAAAGCATGAATAGAATAAATGTCTATTCAAATATTTGTTGTTGATTTATTGATGAGCACATGGTAACAAGTGTCAAACCATTTGATTTAGTTAGCATTTGGATTATTCAAACGTGTAATTCATTGTGTACCATGAATGCCAGAGTGAAGTTCTCCAAATGTTACATTGAATTAGTCAACTGTGTCATTCATTGTGTGCCATGAATGCCAAAGTGACCTCTCCATTATTAGGCACAACTCTCTTGATTTAAAAAATATCTGGTTGGGGTTGATATTATAATCGTAAGATAATATTCAACAAAAAAAATTGTAGATAGATGTGATATACGCACTTTTCAATTTTTGGTTGTTTGGTTGCATGCAAAGTTGACTTTGGATATGAATACCTCCTCAAACGAGGAATCAACAATGAGGAAAATGGAATGCAGTTATTTGGTGATGCAACGATTGATAGAATACCAATGCATAATGAAAATGGTGAAAAAGCAGATGAGAGGATAGTTTATGAGGGTTCCTAGGGTTTTGGAAGAAATTTGTATAATTTCTTAGTGTTTTGGAAGTAATTTGATTGATTGTAGTGGTCATACGCTCAATTCAAGGGGCAAGGGATGAATTATATCCTGATTCATAGGATAGGGGGTGAATTGGGCCTAAATCACAAGGTAGGGGGTGAATTAGGGTTTTAGGTATTTTTAAGCCAATTTGTGAGTTGGGTGGCCTCATTTTGACGATGACGAGCTATAAATATTGAGTTGGAGGAGCATTCAATAGTGTGGATATTACGATTGATGATTTGAGTGAGAAGATGGTGAGAGGATGACCTGGAGTGAGCAACATGTGTGGGGATCCATTAGTAAGTGCTTCCATTTGCCTTGTTTTGTGTTTTTTAATTTCCTAGAGAAATGTGAATTAAGGAAAGGAGGTTTTCATCTCATTTTAATTTTTTTTACTAATTTTGATTGAAATTGGAACACATAGTATAAAAATAGCCAAATGGGTACCCAAAAATGTAATTTGTTCTTAGTTTTGACTTGTTTTTGCATCGGTTTGACCGGGTAATGGGTAGAGTAGGCTTATGTTTTGACCATCTATTTTCGGAGAGATGGTGTACTATTTTTGGAATGTTGTTGAATTTTATCCATAAAAGTAGGAAATGGGTATCCATTTGTGCGACTATTATTTTTTTTGCCTTCGTTTGGCCTTGTTTCTGAATGTGTGGTTGTAGGGTGCAAATTAGAAAACTTTGACCATTAAGTTTTCCATCGTAGGTACATTATTTTTAGAAACCGATGATACTTTCACCATAGAAGGGAAAAATGGGTATCTAAAATTATTTGTTTTTGTAGATGATGTCATTTAGCATGTGTTTTATTTACGTGCCAGGATGTAGGTAGTGTTAAATTTTAAATGAGTTGTTGTGATCCTGATTTGCGCTATTTTCAACATTTGTTTGAAATTTCACCATAAAGTGGTGGGTGTTTAAAGATGTGACTATGTTTTTGATATTGTATGTATTGGTGTATGTTTCATTTTGGTGTATATATGGTAATATTGACCTTGAAATTTGTGCTGATTTGTGTAATATTTTTAAATTTGTCGACATTTTTACTAGAAAGTGGGCAAATGGGTATTCAAAAATGTATTTTGTTTTTGTATGTCTACTGGGTTGCCTTAGTTTTGCATTTCGTGCCTGTTGAGAAGCAACACACCCCCACTGAAAAATGAGATTCCATCCTTAGAAAGCCCTCAAGCTTCCCATTTTGCAGTAGGGACCCTCTTGATAATTTTCAGGTTCAAATCCAAATTTGCTTGCCTCCTTGATTAAGTTGTCCTTTTCCTTGCATTCTGGTTTTGTTGCCTTTCAGATTTCATTTTGTGCATGCTAGAGTCCTTCATGGGCAAAGAAAACCTTGCACCGATGCAAAAGAATGCAGAAAATAGATAGAAAATTTCATAAAAATCCAAAACTTTCCCTTTTTGGCAAAGTCACGAAATCGTGACACTTCCATTTATGGAAATGTCACGAAATCGCGACAAGAAAATAGAAAACCCGCCAAGTCAGTTTTGCGTAGCGAAATCGCGACACTTTCCATTTTTGGAAATGTCACGATATCGTGACATTTCCATTTTTGGAAAGCGTCGCAAAATCGCTACCGGCCAGAGGAGAGAAGAAAGTTGTACGGAAAGGAGCGATTTCGCGACATGTCGTGAAATCGCGGCAGGAGAGAGAAAGTGAGCTGTAGAATGAAAATCGGCTAAGTCGTAAATGTGTCGCAAAATCGCGGTCAACGCGGTCAACGCATGCAGCTACGGGAACTGTCGCGATATCGCGACGTGTTCTATTTTCGCGAGTTGTTGATGGAAAAACGCTTAAGTACAAAAGTTGCAGCGATTCGTTGCATATTTTTGAAGCGTGACGCCAATAGTTGCAAGGAGTTCGGTAGAAAAAAGCCTAAGGGGTAAGATTTGCAGCGATGCGCTGCACCCTTTTTGTGAAAAGGTCTTAAAAGGCAAAAGAAGGAAGCAAATGCAGAAATCAAATTTGCATGAAATCGCGACATGCTTGAAAAAAATTGTGTGACAGCTAGCAGGAGGCGCGATTTCGAGAACATGTCGTGAAATCGTGACATGTCGCGTTTTCGCGACCGACGGGGGAAGAAGTTGCATGGCGCTGGGGACGTCGCGATTTTGTGACATGTCACGAAATTGCGACATGCCTCAGAATCGCAATAGGAGAGAGAAAGTTGCCCAAAGGGCCAGAAGTGTATTCCAGCTGTAAACAGAAGGCATCTTGGGATAGCGACACGTGTCAAGACACGTATCAGATGAAACAGAGGCCGACATGCAAGAAAGATTAGGATTTTAATCTGTTTTAATGTTAAAGTGTTGATTTAATGTTTATTAAATTACTAATGCATCTTTTTGTCTTTCATATAGGAAGCCATCTGTCACCTACGGGACAACTGGAAAAAGGCCGTAAAGACAAAGTTAAAGTGCAGATTTAATCAAGGACCGCCATGCTAGAGGAGAGGAGGCCGGTAAAAGCATTCAATGGAGATTTATTGCAGAATTAATAGCTTGAAGACCATTTCAACTCAAGGATGGATATGTAGAGATGGAATAGCGGAGAAGTGATGACTCATCTGGCTCACTCGCAGGAATTAATTAAAGCATTTATTTGTAGTTGCGGGTGAATGCAAGTGGCATTCAAATTTCATCTTCTCCATTTATGGCAGCTAACTGCACTGATTTGCAGAGGGGTTAAGTTCTATCCGGACTTTGATTTTAAAGTGGCTTTATATTGTAAAACCCGGTCCTAGGGTTTAAGTGTGATAAGATTTAGGGTTTGAGCAAGATATTTTGAAAAGATCAAGGTCTGTCCTGAGTCTATAAATACAAGTTCTAAATGTAATCGCAGGAGGCGGAGACTTAGAAATAAAAGGCTTATAAGCAATTTCTTGCAAATTTTGTGAAATCCTTTGTTTTTTGGATCGGGAGTTGATGTGCTTTTGCTATTTTCTATGGTAGCATGGCCAGGAGCCTAATATTTTACAGATCTGTGATAAGTGTATCTTCTTCTGTTATCCGTTCCATTAAAGTTTGTTAGATATATGCTGTAAATCTGCCATTATCAAGTTTAAATATGCTATTAGGCTTCAGTTGTTCTATTGTCTGCTAGGGGAAATTACAAATTTGAGGTTCAAGTTTGTTCTAATTGCTCTGTCTTCACTGTGTGAGCTAGGCTGCCAATGAAAGATACCAGTTTTAACCAGCTGCCCTTGGATTTATAATTTTCTACTAGATCTGTTCCACTTTGCCTTGTGCTCCTAGTTGAAAGTGATCTTAGAAATCTGGACGCTTTCTTCTTTGATTTGTTCTGTTGTGAAGCTGATAGTATAGATGAAATTGGTAGTTTTAAGTTTTACAGTTTAAATTCTGATAAACTTCTCTTTCTGCCCTACCCTACCCTCTCTTTGTTTTTGGTGAAATGATCCATTTTTACTTTCTTTATTTGTCTTTTATTTGAATCTGCTGACCCATGAGAGCTAGATCAAGAATCAAGTTAAATCTGATTGTTAACAAGTAACAACTTTCGCAACTACTGAACAAGTTCAAGAACCCCTTGTAAGGTAACAGATAGTCCATATTGAAATCTATTCCAGAAGCAGAAAAGAGTGAATAGACATTCGACCCGACTCTGTAACTCACACCTTGGATAACCAGCTAGATCCTAAAGTGAGTGGGATTCGTCCCATGGGTGTCTCCGGAGCTTCCTGCTCATCCTTCGTAGGGTGTGTATGAAAGTCGGACCAACATCTAATTGGCGCTAGAAGGAGGGCCTGTTGAACTTAGTTCAAGTATTGTAAGTTTGTGAGTGCTGATTTAAAATTTTGTGGTTAGAGTTTTTGCCTGAACAACAACACTTATCACCAACATTTTAAAACTGGCCCAGTGAAATCCGGGCAGTATTGTAAGTTGTCAGTACAGTTTTTAAAATTGCCAGAGAAGACCTCAAGTTAAGAACAGTTTTATCTCCACTGGCAGTTATCCAATCACAACTCAGAACATCACTGTCAGCCAAGTAGTAATGGCAAATTGGTTGGGCCCCACTGCTTTGAATATCCCGGTATAGCCCATGACCTGCCCAGAAGCCCGGAAAGGTATCTCCCCAGATATAAACATGATGGGACAAGAACTGCAGAAGAACATCTGCTAGCTTTCAAAAATGCTTTAAAATTGTTAAATATACAGCATGAAGATGTTGCCTGCAGATTGTTCCCGTTCACTCTCTAGGAGGGAGCTTATGACTGGTTTCTAAATCTCACCAAAAATTCCATTACTAGCTGGGATGACCTAGAGAAAGCTTTTATATCACAATTTGGGGAAGTGATAGACCCCAGTGTGTTATACCAACAATTTTCCAAGCATCAAGAGAGAGTCGAGAGAAACTGTCAGGTCTTTCAATATGAGGTTCCAAAGAGCTTACGGTAGAATGACTGGCCATTACATATCAAATGCAAATCTGGCCTTAGAAATCTACAAGAATGCATTGGGTTAGGTGACCTCTATTTTCCTCAAGAGAGACATTAATATCACAACCCTGGCAGGGGCTTATAAAGAAGCCTTAATTCTTGAAAGACAGTTAGGGCCTCAAATTTTGAGCAGTCCTTTGATATCCTATGTTACACATAACATGCCTATTTTGAATCCCATTCCACATCATGAGTTAGTGCCAACATGTCATGCTCTACCCAAGGAGACTCCGTTAACTGTGACATCCACTCAGCATGTGCAAAATATAGAGAAAAGTTCTGACAAGCTCAAAGTGGAAGTGCTTGAAGTAAACACTTGTGATCTGGCATTACCCAAATCTGAAGTTTTTCCTGGTGAGTTAGATTTTCCTAGAAATCTGAGAAATATTGATATTTCTAGTTCACCCAAAAACAGTACAACTAGGGTTTCAGATTCTTTCACTTTTCCTCGAAGAGACAGAAAGTCTTGTACAGACTCCTGTGGATGAAATGCGAGATTTTCAACAGTTCAAAATGGACAGTTATAATTTGAGATGTCAGAGTCCAGAACCTAACAATGACCCTTCCTCATCAGAGGATGATGAAAGTGAGACTCAATGTCACTATGCAGAAGTAACTGAGAAAGAGGATAACATCATTGAGGATATGAGGGAACTTAAAGCTGACATCACCCTCTATGAACTACCCCAGATTGTTGAACAAAAGGATAGATTGATTGAAGCTTACTCTGGACCACCTGTTGAATTTCAAGAAAAGGAGGAAAAAATAGTAAATATGAATGTGGTCAGCCAACTTGGAATTGATGAACTGTCTCAACATAAGCCTGCAACTTCTGAACATAATGTCAAAGAAAAGGTTGTAAATCATGTTGATGTAAATATTGGAGTTTATAATTTGGCAACTGAGAAGGTGAGAACAGTTACAGCTCTAATCCATCACAACAGTGACAGTTGGATATTACACATTGATGAGGTTAAATCTAAGCAAGGCTCAGGTGAAAAGGAAAATTGTAAACATTCTGCTAGAGAGATAAAAATTGAAGTCCTGGATATTGAAGCAGTATAGCAACCACAAAATGTTCAAGTTGTTAAGAACCAGGGCATACAGATAAAACATGATTTCTTTCAGTTGTCACATAATTTTGAAGATGTGGTGGTCTGGGTCTGTCAAGATTTTAAGGTATTTGATCCTGGGGGTTTTTACATTCAGTCCTTTTGAAAGAATTCTGCAAACCCTTCAAGTAGAAGCATAAACATGTTATCATATGATTTGTTATTATATGATTTGTTTAATTTGAAGGAGTTGCAGATTTGTTTTTCAAATGGGACAGGGAAGACAGTAAACACAAGTCTTTCCCAGATAGCAAATTTTTGAAGCATAGTCTGGAGTGCATTTCGTCAACAGGACCTGAAAGGTAATTTTTCTAAATTACTTGCACATGGTCAAAAAAATTTTAAGGCACCATTTCTCTGCTCTTCCATCTGCTACATATTTTGAATGATCAAAGAAGTTATAACATATGTATACATTGTAAGTAAGCTTTGAAGTTTGTGCAGTTTATTTCTTTTGTCAGTGCTTTTTATTTCCTTTCTTTGTCTTTTTATGTCAGCTTGCTGTTAATGCCTGTCCAGTCTTTTGTTTTAGTTTTATTTTGCTTCCTGTACAGTTTTTATTTATTTGCTTCAGTTTTAATTTTAAAAGTCTATGCAGTTTTATTTTTGTTTGCTTTAGAGGCCTGTGTTCTTCCTTGGAAGTCTGTGCAAAGTCCTTTGGCTTCTGAAATATTCTATTCTTTGGCTTTGCCTGAGCATCAATGAAAAGTCAGCCTTCAAAATTATTTTATTCTGAGCTGATCAGTCTAGTGCCCCATTCTGTTCATTGTTCCAATTGAGATAGTCTTCTTAAATTGAACAGTGGAACTATTTTGTTAGTCAGAACAAAGGTAGAGAGATGATTGGATTTTGTGTCTTGCTTGCCACAATTGTTTTAATGATAGAAAAATTGCTATGCTGTTTGGTTGGAGGAACTCCCGGGGAATCCAAGAAAAGCTGGTTATAAGAGGGGACTATGGTTCATGCAATTATTTGGGTGTCACCAGAGGCTATCAGTGCCTAGACTGAAACAGTTATAGATTGATCAAGTGTTAAAAGAAAATTGTAATTTCTCTAATGCCTTTCAGGTGTTGATATATAAAAAAAAAAAAAAAAAAAAAAGAAAAGAAAAAAGAGTTATATGAGAGAGAGGCAGCCAGATTCCAAAAGCTATTTTTCTTTTACCAAGTTGAAGATCCTTCCTTACAGTTGTAAATTTGGGTCGTGTAAATCTAAAGGGTAACTCTGTCTAGGCTATAAAAGGCTAAACTAGTAAACAGAGCTCTACTCGGTTTCCCCTTTTACAATTTAGAAAAGCTGATCAGTCCAAAGTTCATCATTCAATCCAGTCATCCTGAAGAAAGTTTTATACCCTTTGTAATTGCACATCAGAAATCTTCCTTGAAGTAATTCAGCCTAGTATGTCCTTGGGAAATTTTAACAGCTAGCAGTTAGTAGTCAATTTATTGTGAAGAATTTCTGTGGCAAGGCATGATGCATGGTCTTTTTGTTTTGAAACTAGAGTCCTGGGTTCTAAAATAGTGCTACTATTTTACCCGTAGATATCGCCATTTGTTGAGAAGCAACACACCCCCACTAAAAAATGAGATTCCATCCTTAGAAAGCCCTCAAGCTTCCCATTTTGCAGCAGGGACCCTCTTGATAATTTTCAGGTTCAAATCCAAATTTGCTTGCCTCCTTGATTAAGTTGTCCTTTTCCTTGCATTCTGGTTTTGTTGCCTTTCAGATTTCATTTTGTGCATGCTAGAGTCCTTCATGGGCAAAGAAAACCTTGCACCGATGCAAAAGAATGCAGAAAACAGATAGAAAATTTCATGAAAATCCAAAACTTTCCCTTTTTGGCAAAGCCATGAAATCGTGACACTTCCATTTATGGAAATGTCGCGAAATCGTGACAGGAAAATAGAAAACCCGCCAAGTCAGTTTTGCATAGCGAAATCGTGACACTTTCCATTTTTGGAAATGTCACGATATCGCGACATTTCCATTTTTGGAAAGCGTCGCAAAATCGCTACCGACCAGAGGAGAGAGAAGAAAGTTGTATGGAAAGGAGCGATTTTGTGACATGTCGCATTTTCACGATAGGAGAGAGAAAGTGGGCTGCAGAATGAAAATCGGCTAAGTCGCAAATGTGTCACAAAATCGCGGTCAACGCATGCAGCTACGAGAACTGTCGCGATATCGCGACGTGTTCTATTTTCGCGAGTTGTTGATGGAAAAATGCTTAAGTACAAAAGTTGCAGCGATTCGTTGCATATTTTTGGAGTGTGACACCAATAGTTGCAAGGAGTTCGGTAGCAAAAAGCCTAAGGGGTAAGATTTGCAGCGATGCGCTGCACCCTTTTTGTGAAAAGGTCTTAAAAGGCAAAAGAAGGAAGCAAATGCAGAAATCAAATTTGCATGAAATCGTGACATGCTTGAAAAAAATTGTGTGACAGCTAGCAGGAGGCGCGATTTCACGACATGTCACGAAATCGTGACATGTCGCGTTTTCGTGGATGACGGGGAAGAAGTTGCATGGCGCTGGGGACGTCACGATTTCGTGACATGTCACAAAATCGTGACATGTCTCAGAATCGCAATAGGAGAGAGAAAGTTGCCCAAAGGGCCAGAAGTGTATTCCAGCTGTAAACAGAAGGCATCCTGGGATAGCGACACGTGTCAAGACACGTATCAGATGAAACAGAGGCCGACATGCAAGAAAGATTAGGATTTTAATCTGTTTTAATGTTAAAGTGTTGATTTAATATTTATTAAATTACTAATGCATCTTTTTGTCTTTCATATAGGAAGCCATCTGTCACCTACAGGACAACTTGAAAAAGGCCGTAAAGACAAAGTTAAAGTGCAGATTTAATCAAGGACCGCAATGCTAGAGGAGAGGAGGCCGGTAAAAGCATTCAATGGAGATTTATTGCAGACTTAATAGCTTGAAGACCATTTCAACTCAAGGATGGATATGCAGAGATGGAATAGCGGAGAAGTGATGACTCATCCGGCTCACCCGCAAGAATTAATGAAAGCATTTATTTGCAGTTGCGGGTGAATGCAAGTGGCATTCGAATTTCATCTTCTCCATTTATGGCGACTAATCGCACTGATTTGCAGAGGGGTTAAGTTCTATCCGGACTTTGATTTTAAAGTGGCTTTATATTGTAAAACCCGGTCCTAGGGTTTAAGTGTGATAAGATTTAGGGTTTGAGCAAGATATTTTGAAAAGATCAGGGTCTGTCTTGAGTCTATAAATACAAGTTCTAAATGTAATCGCAGGAGGCGGAGACTTAGAAATAAAAGGCTTATAAGCAATTTCTTGCAAATTTTGTGAAATCCTTTGTTTTCTGGACTAGGAGTTGATGTGCTTTTGCTGTTTTCTGTGGTAGCATGGCCAGGGAGCCTAATATTTTGCAGATCCGTGATAAGTGTATCTTCTTCTCGTTATCCGTTCCATTAATTTTGTTAGATATATGTTGTAAATCTGCCATTATCAAGTTTAAATATGTTGTTAGGCTTCAGTTGTTCTATTGTCTGCTAGGGGAAATTACAGATTTGAGGTTCAAGTTTGTTCTAATTGCTCTGTCTTCACTGTGTGAGCTAGGCTGCCGGTGAAAGATACCAGTTTTAACCAGCTGCCCTTGGATTTATAATTTTCTGCTAGATCTGTTCCACTTTGCCTTGTGCTCCTAGTTGAAAGTGATCTTAGAAATCTGGACGCTTTCTTCTTTGATTTGTTCTGTTGTGAAGCTGATAGTATAGATGAAATTGGTAGTTTTAAGTTTTACAGTTTAAAGTCTGATAAACTTCTCTTTCTACCCTACCCTACCCTCTCTTTGTTTTCGATGAAATGATCCATTTTTACTTTCTTTATTTGTCTTTTATTTGAATCTACTGACCCATGAGAGCTAGATCAAGAATCAAGTTAAATCTGATTGTTAACAAGTAACAACTCTTGCAACTACTGAACAAGTTCAAGAACCCCCTGTAAGGTAACAGACAGTCCATATTGAAATCTATTCCAAAAGCGGAAAAGAGTGAATAGACATTCGACCCGACTCTGTAACTCGCACCTTGGATAACCAGCTAGATCCTAAAGTGAGTGGGATTCGTCCCGTGGGTGTCTCCGGAGCTTCCTGCTCATCCTTCGCAAGGTGCGTATGAAAGCCGAACCAATAGTGCCATAGTGGGTATGTGGGTAATTTTATATTTGATTGTTGAAAGCCAAATATGTACTATTTTTCACATATGTTCAAACTTTTACCATGAAATGGTCAAATGGGTATCCAAATATACGACTTTTCTTTTGATATGTGAATTGTGTATTGTTTTATGTCTCTAAGTATGTGTCAAATTAAATAGTTTAATTTGTATATTTGATTCATAGATTTTTATTGGATTGCATCATTTCATTGATGGCTAATGTATATTTTGTTGTTTGTTTATTGATAAACAAGTGAAGATGCTCGAGCCTCATCATCGTGTATGAAATATGAAGAGTGATTTTGATGAGCTGATGAATAATGCTAATGATTTGGCATGGTTGGATGCCATATGTTTCGAATGTGTATGGTAGTGCAAGAGTATCCATGCCAATAGGGCATATGTATTCACCTTCTGTGAGTGATGGGATGCATATCAAAACACTTTTCATTTTCCTACTAGGGAGATGACAATTACACTAGAGGACATATACTGAATTTACAAATTACCTACTAAGGGTGTTCTAGTTAGAGCAATGTAAAATGATAATAAGGATTTTGTACTAGAGCACTTATTTGGTGAGAGGTGGAGGGAGATAGATGTTGGAAGGATGTATTATGAGTGGTTATGGCTTAATAATAAGATATATAATTGCTAGTGTGTCACGATGATGATGATATCTACCTATGCGTTACCTGATACTTTTGGGGTATTGTTTACTTGGAACATGTTGGATATGGTGAGTGACATAGTAGAGGAAAGCATTGTGTTCACATGGGTGCCTGCACTATTGGCTTAGAGAGTTGCACGATGTTGTACATGTTGGATGGAAGGGTCTGAGCTAGACTCCCCTACTACAGGTATGGGTATGAGAGCACATATCTATTGAGAGGCCATCACTATTGCCTCACCCTGCCCATGTTGAGGGTAAGGAGTATTTACCCTATGCTTTGATATGGTAGACAAATGAGGAGAAGGACATTAAGAGACCTCATGAGGGTGATCCTTTGTTGTTGAGGGTCAATTTTGGAGACTTGACACCTAATGAAATTAAGTGGATGCCTTGGTTGGGTGGGATGACCTAGGAGTAGGACGATGAGCAATTGCAGGCCATTCATCAGGGTAGATGGCTAGTGGAAAGATATACTCAGTAGGCCGAGTAATTCTAGTTTGATAGAGTGAGATGATAGTTTGGATTACAGCTGGATGTTCCAAGGGCTCATGTTGTATATTACAGATGACAAGGTGATAGAGGAGAGCGTCTTGTAGTTCTGCCCTAGATTAGTTAGAGGGACCCACCTATGGGTGAAGTCTAGCAGAGCTGCAGAGGTGCGAGCGAGCTATGAGGGGTATGGGAGACTCTTGGTGGTAGTTAGGGTTGTTCATGATTGTAGCTTGTGGGAATTTTGGATGATAGATGATGGGTATGGGCCTAGTTTGTATCCTACGGGTATTTTTTATGGATGACATATATATACATTGTGATTTTGGTTGTTATATAAACATGTGTTATGGTTATGGTTTTGAATGTGTTATTTTTATGTTTGTGTAGATAGCATAGCATAATATATAGGCATGTATAATGGTGTATATTTATGATTGTACTGTAGTATGAATATACTATAGAATATATTTACGTGATTGTATTTCGAATGCAATGTGATGTGATATAATGTGAAATACCATTTGTAGTGAATGCATGTAATAGAAATGTGATGATATAGTGTGAGATAGTGTATGTGGAATAAACGTATTGATTTAATGTGTAATGAATTTGTGTAACATATATGCATGGATGCATGTATGAAAGGACTAAAATACATAAAGTAAGCACTTGTATCATGGCATGTACCTATGTGGATGTGATCCATTCCATGATCTCAAAGATGTAGGATAGTATAAGGTGTATATAACGACTTTGACTAATATAGTTTTGGCAATCAAATATCGGACCCAAAACTATATAAGTTTTTGAGGCAACTCAACTAATTGGACTGGTTCAAAATCTATCATGGACTTGTGTTTGTAAGTGAGTGAGGTTAATTTATCCATTTTGAGGGAGGTAGGATTAATCTGTTGTAGACATGACTGAACTAGCTAGCTTATCCATAAGTGAATAGTGATCTATACAAAAGCATGTAGCTAATGTAATAGATATATTACCACTTGTAAGACTATTCCATTAGTAGGCAGGCTCTTGGAGCCTATTACTAGAGATGGAAATCATCCGATGGTTTTATGTTGAACATAAGGACCAAAGGTGATTAAGCATAACATGGGTGATATCAGGAGGTTTTTCCTTTAATTTTTTGCTCCCCATCTATTGTTTACCTATTTATTGTGGTGCTCTTTTTCTATATATATATATATATTTGTATCCTATTCTCTTTTGTTTCTATTCTCTTTTTATTTTCTATTCTATGGGCATTGGATTTTGTTTTCTTCCCCATTGTTTTACTTTTGCTTATGCTTATATCTTTATTTATCCCCAGGTCGTATGTTGACCATGCAAGTGATAGGACAAGCATGGGAAACTGTTCACTATATGGTGATATCTAGTCAAGGTGTCATCTTTCCTAGACTCAAAAAATTCATTTAATGTGTAACCTATTGTGAATGGTCCATGAGAGAAGTTGAATCAGTCTAAAGAACCATAAGAAGAATTTAAAACCTATTAGCTAGGGGTGACATTTGATTGACTAAACTAGTAAGTGGTCAAAACTTATCATGACACCTATGTATACCCTAATCCTAAAAAGGGGGAGTAGACATCCAGGTGGTGATTCTAACAAGTGCATGTATTACTCTTGTTGAGGGCACATTTTTTTTGGAAGAACGTACAAAATTGAAATGAAATTTTAATGAAAAATATATGGATATGTGCAATGGAGGTAATGTAAATGATGCAAATGGAGAAATACAATATCTATAAGAGGAATATAATGAAGTGTAGATGGAGAAGTTTGGAAAATTATCTACATATTAGTATGATGTATCATAATGAAAAAAAGTGTGATGCTATGATAATGGTTACCCCAACATGTGGGGTGTGTTTGTAGTATGTGAATACACTATGAACTATACAAGCATATGTAATGATCGCAAAAAAGAGAAGAAGGATATGTAATAATATATAAATATGGAAGAAGTAAGAAGAAATAGGCTTTGGTAACCAACAAGATAAGGGGATTACTAAAAGCCAAATAAGGTAGAAGAGAGGAAATAGGTTAATGTAGGTATGTAGCTGCTCGAAGCATGACCATACAACTACACGAGAAAGTAGAAAATAGAAGAAGAAATAAATGGGAAGAGGGAAACTATTGATGAGTAAAGTGACATGGGTTTGATCGAGAATTGGATGGTGAAGTGATGATACATATTAGAATTCGATGGTTGGTGTAGTTGGATATGTTGTGAATATAGCGGGATGGCACTGTCAAAGTTCTAGGGACAATACGGTGTGGAGGACTCACAAGTCAACTAAATGGTATGGAGTGCTCAGGTGATGGATTTCGATCATCGTTCAACATGTTGTGCACCAGGTTCTCAAATTATCGACATTATTCAATGTCATGACCTAGTTGGAAATGATAAATACAATACTGGCTCTCATGGTAATTACACGATTTAGGATGCAAAAGGTCTATGGGCTGAATTTATTGTAAGTTGATAAGACCTTGATGCATGAGGTGATATAATATTTATAATAATGGGGTGAATAGAATAGGCATGGGGTAAATGTAAGGTTTTTCTAGAGGTGAATGAAGAGAATATAAAGGGAGGTCCATCAGGGGAAGTGCAGGTTGAGAATATAATATGGGTTGAATCCGAGGTTAAGGAATGGATCTGCATGGGGGTAAGGATGCACGAGTCATGGGGTACTAGTGTGTATGAATGTGGTAGTAGTAATGGCTCATATGTAGCTCTAGAGCCTTAAAATAGGAGAATAGATGTTGTATATCAGAGTGTGGAGGTGATAATATCGAAGAAGGTGGTGATTGGAGCCCCAATACATATGGAGTGGCTTGGTATGCATGAGAAGATGGAGGAGGTCATAATGATGAAGAGGAGGATTGGAATGACCTTAGAGATTGCAAGGCTTGCTTAAAGGGTAAGCCTCATAGTGGTGAGAGTGGTTTCTGGAGGACAGGTGGCATAGGTGATGGCTCTAGACGGTGGTGCATGTGGGACATAGGTATGTTTGCATGGGTATATTAGGTAGCTTGAGCCACACGGGCTTGCAAGGCTTGAGTATAAGAAGAATCTCCACTAGGGAGTGGAGCCAGTATGCATGAAATATGGGTTGGATGAGGAGTGTATCCTCTATTAGGATGGCGATAAGCTCCTAGAGGATGGTGGGGGGAGTTGGTTGGTGAATAAGGATTCTTGGTATCTTCAGATGAATGAGGGGGAGACCCTTGTGTTTAGGGATGGAATTCTTCCTCATTTTCATCAAAGGAGGATAGGGAGACTTGGTTGTATTTGAAATGGGGTGAGTAAGATGAACCTTTATGGGGAGGGGAAAGGCATCAAGGTGAAGTGTAATGGTATGAATGTGAGGAATGCGAGGATCACCTAGTATGAAGGATGGCTGGTGGGTGGGCTAGGTTGGCCAACGTAATCTATATAGGCTATGGTGATGGAGGGTTCTGCATGATGATGTGTGCAGATGCTATCGTATCTCATCACTTATGGTGTGGCTGTAGATGATGGATATCCTACAAAAAGGAAAAATAGATACCAGTAGCATAAAAATGACATAAAAGGAAAAGTACATACATAATATTTAAGGTAGAAAGACAAAAATTTATCAGATTATACCTAGTGAATGATGTGTTTGTGTATGGCAGTGTATGCTACTTGTGATAGTGAATGCCTATGTGTGTTAGGCATTGAATGCATGAAGGTGTAGAATGTTAATAGGTTCACGTTCATCAAGGCCATCCAGGTTAACCAAGAAATATGCACCTGAACTAAATTCATGTGTGACACTGAAGGGGCCCGACCAGTTTGGGGTGAACTTGTCTTGCTATTGGTGAGACTGAATTGTGATTTTTTTGTTCTCCTTAAGTACTAAATTGCCAATTTGGAATTCATGTTGATGTACCTTACTATTTTAGGCACAACAAAGGTGATATTAGTAGACCTATGTGTGCTTTATGGTATGGATTCTATATTCATCAAGGAGTGTAAGTTGGTCCAAATGAGCTTGGTGGGCCATGTCATCATCAATGAATTCTTTCATGGACATCCTTAGGGGAGGTATTTCAAGTTCAAGGGGTATGACAGCTTCAACTTTGTAAATAAGAGAAAATGAGGTTGCCCTAGTGGGGGTGTTGATACTTGTACAATATGCCCAAAAGGCTAGGGGTATTTGGTTATGCTAGTCACGGTGTGAGTTTGCTACTGTTTTGCGTAGAATGGAGCAAATAATTTTTTTTGTGGCATTTGCCTGGCCATTACCCTTTGGGTAGTATGGTGTAGAGAAACTATGTTGAATGTTGATTTTTTTGCAAAGGGCAATGATGGTTTTGTTTTTAAAGGATTTTCCATTGTCAAATATGATTTGGGAAGGGATTCCAAATAGACATATGATATGGTCTGTGATGAATGCTACTATCTTTTTGCCTATGGTTTAGACAAGTGGGATGGCTTCGACCCCCTTTGTAAAGTATTCTATAGCAGTGATGATGAACTTATAATTGCTCGAGGAGGCAGGCGTGATTTGTCTAATAAGATCTAGGTCCCATTGGGAGAAATACCACATGAATTAGATTGTTTGTAGTGCTTGAGATGGAATATGTGTGAGGTTTGCTTGTTGTTGGAACTTGATACAACGCTTCACATACTCACAATAATCATGTTCTATTTTTGGCTAGTAGTATCCCATGTGAAGGATACATTTTGTGATTGCCATGCCACTTACCTAGCCACCACAAGTACCATAATGTGTTTCTTGTACAACCCACTAAGATTCATATGGTTCTAAGAAATGCAAGAGCATGCCATCATAGCTGTGGGGATAGAGGATGTACCTTAGCAATGTGTAGCAAATTGATCTTTGTTTAAATTCCTAGCACTGAGCATGCAGTAGGTCATATGGTAGAAATCCTAATTTGATATAATATTTGATATACATAAACCATGGGTCATGTGGGTTGATATCGACCACATGAATGCCACCATCATTTTTAGGAAATATTGGTGATATGGTAGATTGAGTGAGTATATGGACAGTTATATATGTGGTTGTTGATGTTGGATTATGTGGGATTAATGATCCTCAGGAGCCATTGTATCTACAAAATGGTTGGAGGATCGTGTTGCGGATTTGATGTCATACAATTAAAATTGATAGAGGAGTTGTTATGCAATGTGTTTGTATTGTTGGAGAATTGGGCAATTGCATTGCCATATCTCTTGCACTTGGTTTACTATTAAAAGAGAATCACCTATGATATGGAGATGTTTGATATGAATGGAATGTACCTGTTTCAATCCAAGGATTAGGGTTTCATATTCCACGTTGTTGTTCATTCAAGGGAAATATAGCTTGAATGATAATGGGAGTGGTTCACCTTTAGGTGTGAAGAATACAATGTTGGCACACCCAACATTCATGCATCAGGAACCATCAAAGAATAAAGTCAAATCAGTTGTCATTTCTAGTTCAACATATTCTTCATCTTCTGTGACATGGAATATGGAGTCATAAGGGAGTTGAATGAGGAGAGGTTGATCATCGGATAAGAGGGATTTTGCAATTTGATTTGTGATGACCTACCCTTTTATGGATTTTTGTGAAATGAATTTGAAGTCGAATTTGGTTAGAAGCATGATCCACTTAGTTGTACGATAATTGTGGTAACTTTTATTCATCATGTGATAGAGAGGATTGTGTCAAGTGATGACAAAGGTTGTATGGTTGAGCATGTAGTGGCACAACTTCTGTGTGGAAAATAATATAGCTAGGCATAGTTTCTCCATGTACTCGTATCTAGCTCCGTAGCTAACTAGCATGCGACTTATGTAGTAAATGGATTTTTATTTGTCGAGCACATTATTTTGGGCTAGAAGTGTACCTAGCATGAAATATATAGCAAAAATGTATAGGATGAGCGTTAGCTATGGGTGTATGAGTGACATAATTTGTGGTAAAGTAAGATAAATTTTGATGTCATTGAAAGATTACTGTCAATTATCATCCCATTTGAATTTTAATCCCTTTTGTAGGAGGTGATTGAATGGTTTGCACTTGTCTAATAATTGTGCTATAAATTGATGGATAGAAGTGATTTTACCTCGGAGGCTTCACAATTGTTTCAAGGTAGTAGGTGGGGGCATCTCAATGATGGATTTTACTTTGTTTGGGTCAATTTCAATGCCTCATTGGGTGATAATGAATCCTAGGATTTTTCCTGAGGTAACACCAAAGACACACTTCTTTGGATTAAGACAGACATTGTGTTCTAACAAGCGGTTGAAGATCTAGTGAAAGTGTTTCTTGGATTTAGAAATGAGGCCATCTATGTAATATTCCATGATTTTGTGCATGTAATCATGGAAAATGTAGGTCATTGCACACTGGTAGGTTTCCCCAACATTTTTAAGGCCAAATGGCATGACCTTGTAGTGGAAGGTCCCCCAAGGAGTTGTGAATATTATCTTATGTTGATCAGCAAGGTTGATCTTGATTTGGTTGTAGCCTAAAAATCCATCCATGAGAGATATCATCTCATGGTTTATGATGGAATCGACGAGCGAGTCGATATTGGGTAAAGGAAATTTTTCTTTAGGATAAGCTTTGTTTAAATCATGAAAGTTTGTGCAAGCACAAACTTCATTAGATGGCTTGATTATGGGAACCATATTAGAGATCCATTCACAATAGTCAATGGGTACAATGAAGTTTGTATCTAAGAGCTTTTGGAGCTTGGTTTTGATTACTAATGTAACCGTTGGGTGCATGCATCATAACTTTTGCCTTACTGGTTTAGCATTTTGATCGAGTGTGAGGTTGTGAACTACTAGGGTAGGATCAAGTCCTGGCATATATTTGTATGACTATGTAAATACTTGAATGTATTTACAAATAAAATTTATGAATAAAATGTGTTCTTTGGGTGATAGGATAACGGCTAATATAACTATGTGACGGGTTTCAATATCATCATCTATGTCAACATCAATGGTTTCCTCGATAAGAATATGGGAACCATCACATAGCTGTTCTAGAATTGGGATAAGATGAAGGTCATTGGTGGCCTCAGTAAATTCGTATTCATCATCTAAGTAAACATCTATGTGGTGGACTTGTGGTATGTGAAGTGGCACAGATGATAAAGGGGTATTTGTAGCACATAAGACACATGGGAAGGGAAATAAGTCTTGGGATGCTAGTATGGGTGATATGTGTGTGAGATCGATAAATTTGGGGCTTGGTGTATCATATCCTGTTGGCTGGTGTGTGTATTGTAGTGGAGAGAAAGATCCACCTCGACCATATTAACTAATGTTGTGGGGTATGTGGATGGTGAAGAGTCTGGTGATGATGACTCGACAACCTATGAGAATCCTAAAAGACTTAGGGGAGGGTGTAGGACAACCTATGGGGATCGTGGTCAAGTAAATTATCTATTTATATGCCTATGGATAGGCAGGAATGTTGCTAGGTATGTTGGAAATGGTGGTGGAGATGCCATATCATGCTTTGAGTAGGACGTGTTTAAGGATAGCACAACAAATAGGTTTACCAAATCATCAACACAACATGATGATGTGGTGTCAAAATATGGGTCTTCTTGGAAGAAGTCACAGGGGACTGTGATGGCGAAGTGAGGGGATTTATTGTCTTCTAGAATATCCATGTCAATGAATTCTTCTAAGGTGTGTATTGGAAAAGAAGAAGTATGTAGGGAAAGATCCTAAAGTTCATACTCTAACGTATGGACAGTGGTCGAGCGATAATCTAAGCCAGATTTGTCAGTAGGTGATTGGACATCAGTGTTAATAGGTGCATACAACTCTTTCTCATAATGGCCTAACCCAAACCCATTCTAATGGAAGCATCAAAGGTAGCGTAAGGCAAAGTAGGTATTAGCTAGATGATCAATTATACTAGTAAATCTAGATTGTGGTGGAGGAGAAACTACTAGGGAGTGAGGAATCAATTCCCATGTAAAAAAAGTTAGTGTGATTCTCAAGGGATCTTACTTGTACGACTATCTCGATAGTCAAGACCGAAGCTAGAGGGTGGCCAAAGTCTTGGGCAAATTGGATGATAGGTGGGCTTACATAGGCATCATGCACATTGTAATCTCTTGAACTCGAGTTCATCATAAAAACATATATGCATGGTATCGCATGTTCTGGTGACTAAGGTGGCAGATCCAAATTAGATGATGAAGGTGAAATATGAGATTCTCGAATGGTAGTAGAGGTAAGGTGTAGTAGTTGGTCATCCAAGTAAGATGCTCATTGCTCCCACTCATGGCATTCAAATATGATAGCTGGTATAGGATGATTGGTTTATGGAAATTATGAAGGCAGAGGCATAGGTTTTGGTGTTGGGCTACGTAGGGAATTGAATGATCTAGGCTATGGATGAAAAGGAAGGGGATGTGTACATAGTTTAGGGAGTATGGGTGCTTTTGTAGGAGAGGACGATTGAGGCAGAGTGATAAAATGGAATGTGGGTGGTGATAGTTATTATGGTACCAGTGGTAGGTTTAGAGAGGATGAAGGTTGGGATAGTTGTGGTGGCCATAAGACAGGAGGTGAGAATGGTATGGTAGTGGTATTAGGCACTACATATGATGGTGCTAAAGGTGCTGACACTGAAGTGTATGTTCTTAATGAGGATTAGGGTAATGAGTTGGATGTAGGAAAGGATGTTGATGCTCAAACTGAATGATGAGAAGAAACAGGGAAGAGTTATGTGGATTATAAAGAAGGTGTAGGCGGGAGATCTATGATGTTGTAAAAATTAAAGGGGTCCCCATCAACTGGGACACAATGGATAAGTCTGTTGTGGATGTACTTGAGGTAATTGTATAGCGTGGAAGGGACACATTGCATGTCTCTAATCCATGGCCAAAAAAGGATAATGTTGTGCTACATCTCCCCTTGGATTATATGGAATAGGATGGAAATGGTACGAACATCTAATCGTATGGACAAGACTATGGATCCTATCATAGGTCTCATAGATCCATCATATTCTCGTAGATTGAGGGAATATGTGGTAAAATGGGCTGGCGATATATGTAAATGGTGTAGGGTTTTCATAGATATGATATGAATGGATGAGCCCATATCAACGAGGACCCACTTATAGGTGATGTCATTGATAGTAGATTGTATATGTATAGGGAGATCTGCTTCTTCTCCCACAAGTTCTATTATATCATGGTCATGGAAACTAATGGATGGTTGGAGGTATCATGGGATGTTCCCTACAAAGTTTACAAATGCATTTGTATCATGTGTTTCTAGATCTATAGAGCATAGAATGTCATTCAATACCTCATGATGAGGTTGAGATTGTTGCAAGACATCAAAAATTGATAATCATACTAGAGTGTTATGCAACTGATGGGTGAGGCTACCATAGATCATGATCACATTTTGGGATGGAGTTGGTACAATGCTAGGAGTTTGGGAGACCTATGCTGATGTAAATTGGGCAAGTGGAGAGATAATAGGTGTGGTATGATGTGACAGATATCATTGGTTTCATGTGGTAAGTTTTATCATACCTACTACTCCATGTGATGGAGGATCATGTTGGACACTATTCACTTGGTGAGGTAGTCCTAGAGGAGTGGTTGAAGGTCTTTGGGGATTGGTTCCTCTATGGTCTGGTAGAGGATTTTGGAAGATCCTTAGGTTTTGGTTTTGCAAGGCTAAAGGGTTAAATACCTAAATGGTACCCCTACTGATTAGGACATATACTTGACTATGAAAGGAGTGACATGACTCGATGTCATGGCCATGCTATCTATGGTATGGACAATAGAGTTGCTCATTGTATCCATGAGGCTTGGGTATGTTTAGATCTAATGGTTGGATATCGGGTAGAAGAAGATATCCATCATCATGTAACCTATGGAAGAGGGTTCATAAGGGTTTGGATAGTGGTGTAAGGTTATGTTATGGACCCTATAGGTGTATGCCATAGGAATGTTGAGGACTTGATGGGGGAGGCACATTGGTTTGGAATACTTTTTGTTGTGGAACATAAGATGGTGGACTTGGTGTGGGTGCTAGGGTAGTAGCTACCACTTGATTGGCTTGTGGAGGTTGAGGATAAGGTTGGTTGGATGTATTTCTATTAAAATGGAAGTTTGAATTGTAGTTAGGCTTTGATATTAACTTAATTTTTCCATATTGGACTTTAATGTCTTTGATAACATTTTCTTATGAAATGGCTTCCTCGAAGGTGTGACTTTGGTGAAGTTGTAGAGAAGTAGATATGTGTTTGTGGTAACTCTTGGAAAAGAGAATCACTAGATCCATAGTGGGGAGGCTATAGGCAAGATCATGGATGATCGCTATCCATCTAGATACAAACTTGATGATGGGTTCATCGTCAGTCTATCATAAGGTATAGACGTATGAAAATGTTGTCTTCTTTTTTATATTAATAGAGAAATATTCTAAGAAGGTATTTGCTAATTTCTTAAAGGTATAAAGGCTATGTCGTGGTAGCATGTTATACTAATATAAGGCTTGCTCACAAGGGAGATAGAGAAGGTATACAACATGAGGGGATTTCTACTATGAAGCTAGTAGTAGGCTAGTGATAATTACTAAAATGCTCTTTGGGGTCCTCCTTACCTTTATACTAATCAAAATTTAGGATCTCAAAGCAATAGGGGTAAGGTGGGATATGGACGTATGGATGAATTGGCTCATTGTAAAGTTCATCGTAGGATGGTTTTAGTGGCCCGTAGCTTATGGTTCATAGGTTTAACATCTTGACTTCATCTCGTAGGGTGTAGGTGATTGAGTTGGGGTTGGTTGAGCTTGGTAATGTGATGGATAATAAGTTTGTTCTTGATATTCCTCATGTTGCAAGGGGAATTGTTCTAGCTGGTCATAGTATAATGGGTATTGAGTAGCATGTGATGTAGGGGCTAGCAAGATACTAGGCTATAGAAAAAACTATTTTTTGGGGGTGGTAATATTGTGATTGGGATGCGGGTTGTTAAGGTATGGGTTTCTACTAGGTGGAAACCTGCTATAATGGTTGGGATGTAGGAGGTGATGACCACAAAGGAGGAGATGTAAAAAATGTAGCCCTGGTAGGTGCAAGTGGGGGTATCAAAGCTATTGGTGCTAGGGATGGTCGAGGTGAGGTGTCAAAAGTTAGGACCTATCTCTATCCTAAAGGATGGGTAATGGTGAAGCTAAAATATGTGGAATATCCTGGGGAAATGGGTGTATAAGCTATGGGTTTTGATTCATAAGTAGGAGGAATATTAGTGGTAGGTGCTTGGAAAAGAGGAGGAGGTATCCTAAAGGTCAATGACGATGAAGGTATAGTGCAATATTGGGCATTGTAAATTCCAAGGATCTAAGACATAGGTGGAAATGCAACAAAAAAAGGAAGGTAAGCTTACAAATTAGAATATTGGGAATATGAGGTGGTGCCTATGTCCCCTCCTAAATGAATTTGGATTGTTAGTTGTTGTTGTTGCCATTGGGTAGTTTAAGTTTGGAGAGGTTCTTGTGATAAGTCCTCAAACATTGTGAAAAATGGTTGCTGAGATGTTGATGGTTGGTACTCTTGGGAAGAGTATGGTATGATGTTTGAGGGGGTGTTTGTTGTTCCTATAGAGGAGGTTATTGTTGCATAGTTTGGAAAGCTGGCCTTTCAGTACCTGTGGCATATGAGGAAGGGTCAAAAATATTTCCTATGATAGGGACGACTGATGTGACCTCTGGGTGAGTGCGATTCAAGAGGGAGGAGTCATTGTCAAAAAGGGATTAAGATAGACTCTAGAAAAAAGGATGTGCTAAGGTAGGGGAAGTAGGTGTGACCTCATCATCTATGGTAAAAAATGGATGGGGTTGTCCTGGCATCATGTAGATCACATGGTCATAGAACGTGGTTGGTGGATTAGGCAAGGATGGGGATGAAAGAAGTGGATAATATTCTACAAGTGAAGTAGTGAGGGCTTCACTCAAATTTGACATCTCATCCTGAGGCATCGTGTGTGTATGCTGTAGATCAGACCCTGTGAGTAAATCATATGTGTCTATGGTTTTCCCCTTCATGATAAAAGGAGTAGGAGGGGGCTAACTAGAATAAGTAGAAGGTGCTTCCTCTATAAGGTATGCTTGCTCATGTGCTCGATTGTGGGTGATAATAGGCATGGCAACATGTGCAGTGTCATGAAGGTTTAGAACTAGACATGAAATAAAACCTGTAGTTCTATGTGTGTTGTGTGAAGGGTTTAAGGAATAACCCTATATAGTGTGGACTCAACTATATCTAATATAAAAGTAAAGCAATGATGTGTTGTGTATCTTGAACAATAAAGTGATAAGTGGTGTACTATGCTAAGACCAGTTTGTGATCATGCAAACAACAATAAAATAGAATCAGTTATAAATTCTGAAAATAAAAGTGTTTTGTTCATTTATGTGTGTTTCGATGTTGGTACCTCCTAGGTAGTATCACAGGTAGTGGAGTGAATACTCTAGTAAATTAGGAATTTCATTGGTATTGAACCTCCTGCAACACCCAAAGATGCATATAATAGAATGATATCACAACGTACAAATGGTGAATTGTATGGAAGGTACAGTAAAATGATATTCTAAAAGGTGGGAACCCACAATGCTGAAGTGAGTCTACTATATCATCTCACAAGAAGAGGTGGTACTATCTAAGACCTACTACCAGCATACCCATGCTTTCACTTCACCCTTAGGCAGACTTAGTCAATAATGGAAATTACCCTATTCACTAATTATGTAATCCTTGTGAAGAAAGGCATCTAATCCTATCCCACTCTAAAGGTATCTACTGGTGATGAAATACAAAAGCCCAATCTCAAAAGTGGGGGATTTTTTGGTGATGAAATCTAGAAAACCACTCCTATGGGGATACTAGGTGTCTAGGGAGGTGAGTTTGTGGAGGGTAAAACACCTACCACACCAATCTCTAATGATGGATTAGGGATGAAGCCCAATCTCACCACTCATTTAAATACCATGTGAGTGTGTGTGGGTTTGTGTTTTAGTATCTGATGAGGCCTGAAAATGCCTCATTTTTACACTATGTTTGACATATAAAAACTGTCATATTATTAAGTTAAATGCCAAATAGTTGATTAGAATATATATTTGTTAAGTGTTTGCATGATTTTATGTTAGGATCATTATATCTCTATTTTTGACTATTTTCAGCATTTTGTGACTGCTTTTGCTTGATTAAGTAGCAAATAAAAATATGCATTTCAAACAGCCAAATGTGGTATGCTGATATCCATTAACTTCACAATGGTTTATGAATGTTTTCCTACCCTTCAACTTGTTTGAAGTCCACATTGAAGCCAAATTATTAGGACTGTCATAAATCTGAAAATCTAAAAAAAACAGCCATATAAAAATCAGCAAGTTGTCACTTTATAGGAACACCTTGAAGTTGTCAAGCAAAGCATGAGGATATGGATGGAATGAGTTTAGAAGGACTACAGAAGACATCTGACCTATTTAGAAGCATTCCCACATGGTCTAAATAGGCAACAATAGGGTATAACAGAGCGAGGGACAATTGTGCAGCACTATTGCACTATTTCAGCATGGTTACTTGGTGAATGAAGTGTATAAATTCAGTAGCAACTTGATGTACTCCTTCATGTTGATATTTGAATAATTTTTCCATGTTCTAATTTGTTTGAATTTGCAAGAAATGCCAATATTTTACAACTGTGCAACAGAGTTGGAAAATGCAGTAATTTACCATGTAAATTCCAGCAAGCTACCAATGAATGGCAAGGCATGGAATTCACACATGGAGAGGAATGAAGGCTATTGCAATATGATCCTGAGGGCTAATCCACCTGAGAAATGCAGCTAAAATCACTTGAAGAGCACATAGTTGGTCATTTCGAAGATCTTCAGATTGAGAAGGTATCTTCGGATTGAGAAATATAGTCTCTTCGGATTGAGAAATACAGTCTCTTCGAATTGAGCCACTTAGCTTCGAATTGAGAACAAAA
Source organism: Wollemia nobilis (assembly GCA_028583015.1). NCBI lineage: Eukaryota > Viridiplantae > Streptophyta > Pinopsida > Araucariales > Araucariaceae > Wollemia > Wollemia nobilis. The sequence goes on along the minus strand of JAQPPZ010000677.1, from coordinate 9,363,519 downwards.
AGTGCTTTTTGACTTTTTGACTATTTTTTGATGATGGAAAAAGGGAAAGAAGGTTGAGAAGGTTAAGGGAAAATATCCCCCAGCTGTCTTTGTCATCCTTGCCATCCAAAGCCACCATTCATGGAAAAAGATCAATTGATCCTCTTCTAGGATAAACCTAGAAATAACTGCAACATAATAGGAAGTTGTTTGCAAGATAGAAATGGCATATTCTGAAGTGGAGAAATATGTGTGAGATATTTCTAGACTCCTCCCATGTACTCCCACCATTGAAGATGCTTTCTAAGGGCCAATGACTACTACTGCAACACAAACTGTCCAGATTTGCATTTATTTCAGATCCAAAATTATTGGCAAATCACTGTAAAGTAGCACATAGGCTGATTTGAGCATGGGATATGTTGTAAATATTTATATAAATAACATAGCTCCCTCCTTGGTTGAGCCAGTTAGGAATTAGAATAGAGGAGAGTTTTCAATAGCAGCAATTAGGACTGTACAGTAATTTTTTGTAACAGTTTTCAACATGTTTTGTCATCAATAAAAGTGCAGTTATTTTATCATTTTCTGTTCTGAGTGTTAATTAGTTAAGGAGTGCTTTTCACCTCCTTCTAGATCAGGAAGTATGGGCCCACTTTCAGATCTAGAAGGAGGATTTTTATGGTAGGTTTTAATCTATAATTTTGTTGCAGCAGAATTAACAGATTACTTGTCAAGTTTACTTTTCTTGTTTTAAGTTTGTATAATGTTCTTTATGTTTTCTATTATGTTTGTGTACAACATTTGTGTGTGTGTCAGCTGAAAAATTATATTAAGCATTTTTCCTTTGCTTTCCATGTTTTCCCTACTTTTCTATTTTAGCAACTTTCCATTTTCAGCATATTTCATTTTGCTGTCAATTCCTGTAGCAGAAGCTTGACGACCTTTTGTGGCAGGACATTGACAGGTGTTTTTAGCATAAGTTTCATTTACAAGCATCATTTCAATTATGCAAGAGTAACTAGGTTTCAATTCTGCAAATGTAACTTAGGATTTCATTTCAGCAACATTTAAATTCAGCAATTTAAATTCTGTTATTTTAATTCTGCAAAAGTAGATTAGACTTTCAATTTAGCAATTCCAATTCCTGCAATTGTAGTTAGATTTCAATTCTTGCAACTTAGAATTAGTTTTTAGTTCCTGCAAGTTTCCATTCTGTAGATTAGGTTTAGTGTGACACCAAAAGGCTAAACCAAATCTGTCTCACCCAATAAATGCTTGAAATCTGAATGCCTGAATTGTACTCTGCCCTAGCCTTCTATCGTAGACAACCTTGGACACCACCCCAGATTGATAAGATCTTTGAGATTTAATGATGTGCTTAATGACAACGCATCATTTTGGCACCATTGTCGGGGATCATGGTGTTGTTAGAGGGTAAAAGTAGTCAAATAATTATTATTGTGCTAAGTTATGAAGTTCAGAGTAAAATCTGAATGTAATAACTGGTATAAATAATAATTGTTGATAAATTGCATTTCAGTCCATTTAGAAAATAAGCAACCATAGGGAGGTGATCTTCACACTTGGGGGTTAAATTGCTTATGTTTGAAATTCTTGATAAAAATTGAAAGAATTCATCATCCTCATTATCAAGAAACATAAGATCTCTTAAAATATTTAGAAGAGCCATCTGCTAGTACTACCCTTTTTATATCCATATCATCAGGGTAGTATAAAAAATTTGTACTAGGTGTTGGGAAGATATCATGGTAGATATACAAGACTATCCCTTGAACAAAATAACCATATCAGCTACTTGTAGCATTTGTTCATAAGGACATATCACTGATGAATGCCATTTACTTCCACAACTTAGAGATGCAAAATTTGTTGCCTAGTCTAAATTCTTCTCAAAGAGAGATCCCAACAACAACAAACAGGGCAAGTAAATCAACCACCACCTTCAGCCCAACCTGTGGCCAATATGAATAATACAGGACAGGCAACCCCTATCTATGTAAGCTGAATCTATTAAAAAAAAATCACAAAAACTTTTGCACAATCAAAATAGGAGTTTACAACTTAACGGTGATCCTAGAGTTTTCCATTATTACTTAAATATTGTTAGGATTTTACCATGCTAAACCGTAACCTAGCAATTCTTAGCCTACATAGACAATAGTTGATCTCATTAGAGGTGATCCTACCTGACAAGTAGTTGATCTGCTAAAGTTGTACACTTCTTGTCTTATTGTGCAAACCAAAAATATTTCTTTTTTAGCCCAACCTGTGATCAGTCTGAATAATACAGGATAGGCAACCCCTGTCTATGTAGCTGAATCTGGTAAAAAAAAACTATAGGAAATGTTATTGACTGCAGCAACATCCAACTGTGCTCAAACAAGAACTTACCTGAGCTTGAAGAGACAAAAATCAATGGAGATACACAGAAAACCTTTAGTCCAAACACACAGAAATTAGCCTTGGATAAAGGAGAAAAACTAGAAAAACTGCACATAGAAAATTTACTTCCATTGAACTCCTTAGTAAGAAATTACAAAGGGGTAAATTCTGTCCTCCTAGGAATGAAACAAATTGAAGTGCAGCCAAGAAAATTCTTGAACATTATTAGTTGGCTGACTTATAAACAAAAAGCAAAATTGTTGCTATTTTGAAACAATATTTCAATCCCTTTACATGGAATTACAAGGGTATATCAAGATTTTATCTTGATGTAAGCACTTAACATCTTTTGGGAATTGGTATTTAATTGTTTCAAGTACATATTGACAAGATTTTGTAGACTAGGAGGCATGGACAACACTTGATTGAAGAAGTTTTTAGATATGGAGCAGTGCTTCTTTCTCCCATTGGTAATTCATGGAGGATGTTAGTGGTGAATGGACATTGCCTTCGGGTATACCATGCACCATTAACTAAGGAGGAGTTCTTGAAGGAGATTCCATTGGATGTACACATAATGGAAGAGAATTTCTCTTCAATATCAGATTCAGAGTGATGATAAAAAGTTTGACAAAAAAGAAAAAAAATACAAGAAAAGCAAAAAGAAGAATAGTCTTGTTTGTGAACTTCCTTCTTGGGTACAAGCAAGACAAGAAAAATTGAAAAAAAAAAAGAGAGAAAAAAATTGCAGCAAAGGCATGTCCCACAAAATGGGGATACATGAGGACAAGCATCAATTTCAGCAAGGAAGAGGAACAATGGAGCCAATACTTCATTTCCAGTAATAAGGAGTTAAATGATGACATAAGCAGATTCTTACTGCTCATCTAGAAAGGAAGGTTGCATCATTGTTATAGATTTCAATAGAAAAGATGGTGTTTTCATACAAATATTGACATGTTTTTGTAGAATAAGGATTTATTCTTATCCAAATAAGAGTGAGAGACATTCTCTCTCATTGTAGCCTCATGTGAAAAAAATGAAGTTGGTTGAAAACCAGAAATGGCAGCCTCTTCTGATGAAAAAAAGAGATGAAAAAAAAAGAAAAAAATGAATAATTCAGTAGTGAAAACCTCCTTGAGGCGCTACTGAGTTGGCTTGCATGAAAACCAGTTTTTCGGCATGCATTGCCTTGTTGATCCACCCATCATTGTTCCACCATTGTACAAATCTCACATTGCTCATGTGTATATTTATGTTTTCAGATAGCTTGCTAACAATCATCAAAAGCAGCTTGTAAGGTGCATGATTAATTTTTAGGATAATAAGGTATGTGTTTCTTGCATTTAAGTCATAGTAAGCATTTAGCATTTAATGTATGATAATCGGTATTTGGCATAAACTATTCATACAATATTGGTAAGTTGAAAATGGAACATGATCAAAATGTCAAGAAACACCCCCTTTTGCCCTTAGTTGCATGAGAATTTCAAAACTGTACAAAAACTTGATTTTGGGATAGACATGGCATAAATTCTATCTCAATTAGTAGGGTAGGTTTCAGAAGTAGGATTGCAAGTTTATCTCACAATTGGCTCATAAATTTGAGGAAGAAAATTTAGAAAATGCACCTAAAGATTCTATTTTACTACTACTACAATAAAATAGCAATATACAAAATGAAGAATAACATCTAAACAAAAGGATAGAGATGGGATTTTTGATGTTATGGAAGGCTTATACACTCTAGATATGGGCCCTCAATAGAATCTGTAGCTAACTTTTGCATATGAGGTCATTTTTGCATTTTTTGATGCATCTTCGGAATAAACAGGATATCTTCGAAATGAGCAGGATATCTTCGGAATGAGAAGGATATCTTCGAAATGAGCAGAAACTATACCAAAATTGCTGAAAATGCTGCAGAATAGCAAAAAAAGTAGGGTACATCAAATATTGAGGTTCCTAAGGCTATACCACATGTAAGTACATCCCTCAAGCATTTCAAAATCAAAATTTTATCAATTTTGTTCAAAAGGTGCAAACAACAAGAATAGGCATTCAAGCTGAAATATTGTTAAGAACAGAAAATTCCACCAGTAGTAGTGCATCTGCCAAATATGGTTCCACAATAAGGCTATTGTAAGATGAGTCACACAATACCAAGCCTTTAAGAGGTACCTTGAAGCACTAAAACTTGTAGAAGGGCAGAAAAAGAGTTAAAATTGCAGTAGTTGCAGAAATTGCAATATTGAAGGATGAAAGTGCAGAAGTAAAAAAGTTGCAAGTTGCAAATGAAAAAAAAATATATGCAAGAAAAAAAAAGAAGAAAAAAAATAATAAAAAAATTGAAAAAAATTGATTGAAAAATTTTTTTGCAAGGTTGTAGAAAAGTGAAATACATGTGCTTAAATTGAAAAATACTTGGTGTAGTGCAGCAAGGAGAAATTTCTCAGGTAGCAGGTGGCAAAGGATATTTTTCACAAGGATAAAACCAACATATTACTATGGCCTACTAGGATGCATGAGGGCATGCATCAGTTCAAGCTTGGGGGGATGATGAGGCCTAAAAATGCCTCATTTTTACACTATGTTTGACATATAAAAACTGTCATATTATTAAGTTAAATGCCAAATAGTTGATTAGAATATATATTTGTTAAGTGTTTGCATGATTTTATGTTAGGATCATTATATCTCTATTTTTGACTATTTTCAGCATTTTGTGACTGCTTTTGCTTGATTAAGTAGCAAATAAAAATATGCATTTCAAACAGCCAAATGTGGTATGTTGATATCCATTAACTTCACAATGGTTTATGAATGTTTTCCTACCCTTCAACTTGTTTGAAGTCCACATTGAAGCCAAATTATTAGGACTATCATAAATCTAAAAATCTAAAAAAAATAGCCATATAAAAATCAGCAAGTTGTCACTTTATAGGAACACCTTGAAGTTGTCAAGAAAAGCATGAGGATATGGATGGAATGAGTTCAGAAGGACTACAGAAGACATCTGACCTATTTAGAAGCATTCCCACATGGTCTAAATAGGCAGCAACAGGGTATAACAGAGCAGGGACAATTGTGCAGCACTATTGCACTATTTCAGCATGGTTACTTGGTGAATGAAGTGTATAAATTCAGTAGCAACTTGATGTACTCCTTCATGTTGATATTTGAATAATTTTTCCATGTTCTAATTTGTTTGAATTTGCAAGAAATGCCAATATTTTACAACTGTGCAACAGAGTTGGAAAATGCAATAATTTACCATGTAAATTCCAGCAAGCTACCAATGAATGGCAAGGCATGGAATTCACACATGGAGAGGAATGAAGGCTATTGCAATCTGATCCTGAGGGCTAATCCACCTGAGAAATGCAGCTAAAATCACTTGAAGAGCACACAGTTGGTCATTTCAAAGATCTTCGAATTGAACAGGTATCTTCGGATTGAGAAATACAGTCTCTTCGGATTGAGAAATACAGTCTCTTCGAATTGAGCCACTTAGCTCCGGATTGAGAACATAAAGTGCTTTTTGACTTTTTGACTATTTTTTGATGGTGGAAAAAGGGAAAGAAGGTTGAGAAGGTTAAGGGAAAATATCCCCCAACTGTCTTTGTCATCCTTGCCATCCAAAGCCACCATTCATGGAAAAAGATCAATTGATCCTCTTCTAGGATAAACCCAAAAATAACTGCAGCATAATAGGAAGTTGTTTGCAAGATAGAAATGGCATATTCTGAAGTGGAGAAAGATGTGTGAGATATTTCTAGACTCCTCCCATGTACTCCCACCACTGAAGATGCTTTCTAAGGGCCAATGACTACTACTGCAACACAAACTGTCCAGATTTGCATTTATTTCAGATCCAGAATTATTGGCAAATCACTGTAAAGTAGCACATAGGCTGATTTGAGCATGGGATATGTTGTAAATATTTATATAAATAACATAGCTCCCTCCTTGGTTGAGCCATTTAGGAATTAGAATAGAGGAGAGTTTTCAATAGCAGCAATTAGGACTGTACAGTAATTTTCTGTAACAGTTTTCAGCATGTTTTGTCATCAATAAAAGTGCAGTTATTTTATCATTTTCTGTTCTGAGTGTTAATTAGTTAAGGAGTGCTTTTCACCTCCTTCTAGATCAGGAAGTATGGGCCCACTTTCAGATCTAGAAGGAGGATTTTTATGGCAGGTTTTAATCTGTAATTTTGCTACAGCAGAATTAACAGATTACTTGTCAAGTTTACTTTTCTTGTTTTAAGTTTGTATAATGTTCTTTATGTTTTCTATTATGTTTGTGTACAAAATTTGTGTGTGTGTCAGCTGACAAATTATATTAAGCATTTTTCCTTTGCTTTCCATGTTTTCCCTGCTTTTCTGTTTTAGCAACTTTCCATTTTCAGCATATTTCATTTTGCTATCAATTCTTGTAGCAGAAGCTTGACGACCTTTTGTGGCAGGACATTGACAGGTGTTTTTAGCATAAGTTTCATTTACAAGCATCATTTCAATTATGCAAGAGTAACTAGGTTTCAATTCTGCAAATGTAACTTAGGATTTCATTTCAGCAACATTTAAATTCAACAATTTAAATTCTGTTATTTTAATTCTGCAAAAGTAGATTAGACTTTCAATTTAGCAATTCCAATTCCTGCAATTGTAGTTAGATTTCAATTCCTGCAACTTAGAATTAGTTTTTAGTTCCTGCAAGTTTCCATTCTACAGATTAGGTTTAGTGTGACACCAAAAGGCTAAACCAAATCTGTCTCACCCAATAAATGCTTGAAATCTGAATGCCTGAATTGTACTCTGCCCTAGCCTTCTATCGTAGACAGCCTTGGACACCACCCCAGATTGATAAGATCTTTGAGATTTAATGATGTGCTTAACAACAACGCATCACTATCAATGGTATGTAAGATAGGAAATCTAACTAATTACCTTTTCAAATTAAAAGCTAGTCTTATATGTATTTTTTGAAAGCAAAATACTAGAATGAAATGCTTTTTGTAAACAAAGAATCTAATCCTAGATGCCTTTAGGAAAATAAATTGAATATATTTTGCAACACATGCAAACAAGTAATGTGAAAGGTGTGAGAGTAGGGGTTTATGGAACCCTAGATTCTAGCACATGGAAAAGATGTAACATAGATTTATATAAGGATAAATTGTTAGTATTACATTAGGTATGTACAAAGGAAAGAAAATTTAATCCTAAATATGAACTTTAGAATTAATAATTTAAATTATTTTTGTAATGGAAATGTATTCTATGGAGTAAAGCAGTAATGGAAAGCTTATGCTACATTTTTGATTAGCCAAAGAAACTAAAATTTGCACAAAATTTTACAAAATCAGACTTGCTAGTTTTGTGTAGGTCTCTGAAACTAAGTTGTATTTCCTAACATGATAGGTATACAAGAAAAGTAAAATTTACCAACTATCTTGATGCTTTAATTAGTAATTTTTTTTGCACCCATAAATTTCAAAACAAAAATAAATTTGCAGAATCCCTAGACTCTGATGCTATAGATGGTTTGGTTGGCTCTTGTACTACTCACATCTACAATTTTGGAGGCTTTTAAGGCCAGTAGGTTGACTTCACCACCTAGGGGGTGAATTGAGATTTGGTTCATGATGCGGGTGGTGATTCAGGTTTGGAAACCCCAAATATCTATTTTGAAGGCCTAAGGTGGTTCCCAGGGCTTTTGTAGATCTCAGTGATAGTCAGATTTGGTACCTGGAAGACACAAAAATAAAGGATATTATCAGATTCATAAAAATAGTTAACCTACCACTATCTGTTGTGGGGGTCCCACCAAGAATGCCAAAATGAAACGAGTAAAAGAGAGCATTTGATCTAATAATACATTAAAGACACATGCGATTCAGGGAAATGTATTTTATTCATGATAAGATTTGCATAGGTTACAAATAGGAGGAAATTCCCCTTTTCCTTTCTTTTCACAAATGTTACATTAGGCTTGATGCCTTCTCTTGGGTTCCACAGTGTAGATGGGATTGTGTACCACCGTGGGGTTGTAGTTGTTTGTTGTTTCCCTCATTGGTTTTATGATAAACCTACAAAAATGGGTTAGTGGGTTGGGGGGCTTGCCTCAGTCAGGCCCCATAGTAAGAAATACAAATCGACTCATAAAACATGATAAAAACTAAAATAAATGATGCATAACCTCATAAAAACACCAAATTAAGCTTACCTCCAATATTTGGGTTGATTTGGGACCTGTAGACCCAATTCACCACCCAAGGGATGAACTGGTACCGAATTCATGGGGTGGAGGGTGAATCAAACCATAACTACTATTCTCCAGAAAGTCTTTGATGGAGAGGTTCCTTTGGTACTATATTGCTAACATGCAGGTTTATATCTGCTTTGTTGTGCTTATGTATGTATTTTGATAGAGGTTATGTGCTTCTAGACATAAGTGGAGAGAGATATAAATGAGTGTTTGGGTCCACTATTTATAAGAAAACCCAAGGTGTGGGGGGGGTATTTAGGAGAACCAAGCCCTAGGGTGATATCCCATGAAGGTTAGGTTAGGGTTTGTGAGGTGGCATCCTCACATTCCCTTGAGGAAATATCTCATCCTCACACATGTGTGAGGAGAGATTAGATTTAAATAGGATTAGTCAAATCTAGGTTAGATTTGGGGTTAGGTTAGGGTTCCCTAGGAAATATCCTAAATAACCTAGTGCACACACATGTGGGAGGGAATAATTAGGACTAATTAGGGTTTAAGGACCTAATTAACCTTTTTAGCCCTAAAAGTGCACTTAAGTGAAGTCACTTTAAAATTAGATTTAAAAATTGACTTAATAATTACTTTTGCCAAGTAATAGCCCCGTGGGGGCCTCAATTAAGTGCAATGAGGCTTTGTATTGCCTTAGGAAGCTGATGGAGGGTATCCCGATGCATGGGAAGTGTTTGTGATGTGATTTTGGTAGCTTATTAGGGTTTTGGACCTAAAAACTAGTGAAGTGGTGTGTGGAAGTCTACACAATGCTACAATAATCTATGGTGATCTATGCTAGTCTATGTATGTCTACGGTAGTCTATGCATGTATACACATATCTATAGTAGTCTACGTAGGTCTATGAGTATTTACAATAGTCTGCATTGGTCTATGATAGCCTAGGGTTATCTAGGATCACCTATGTAAACCTCCTGGTGTCCAGAAGTATCTATAAGTATGTAGATATAGCAATGTGTGACTTTTAGGTGTCTATAGAAAGATCTATAACAATGGCACCTTCAAATAGTAACTTTGTTGAGAGTTGCACTCAAACATGGAGTTTTGCTCTTCATTCGGTTGTTTTTACCCATAAGATCAAGATTTCTCTAGAATTTCACCCCAAATGTTGTCTTGCTTGAATTAGAGGTAAAAAATGGAATTGTACCCTCAAAGGAGGGCAAAAATAATTTTCACCCCAAGTTAGGGCGACTTTGACTTTGAATAGCATTGCTTCCATTGTTTTCACCCCAACTTGGGTGAAATCATTAAATTTGCTAAAACTATGGTGGAATTACTTTGGAAAACACTTTCATCATCATGAATGCTTATTTCGGAGTGAATTTGACTTTGATCAACACATGTTTTCACACCAAATGATGCCTACTCACCATTTGCACTCCAAAAAAGTATTCAAATTGTAATTGCTTTATTTTCACTTTTAAATATCTTCATTTATCAATTTACCCCGAAGAATGGTGAAAATTATTTTTACCTCCTATCTGGGGAGAAATTAACTTTGACCAACATCTATCCATCATTTTTCTTGTAATTCACCCCAAAAAGGGCTAAATCATCCTAAATGCATAAGTTCGGGTAAAATTACTTTGAATGCATGAGTTTGGGTGAAATCACTTAACTTTATTGTTTCTTTGCTTGCAGAATCCTTCAAATTTTGCCCAAAAAATTGTCTCATACTATTGTAACTGTGCTTGGGATGAAACTCCTTGAAAAATAATTTTGCTGTTGAAAACCTTCCAAAAATGATTTTCACCCAAAAAGTGCCCAAAAATGGATTTTCGCCCCAAAAGTGCTTGAAAATGATTTTTGGTGGTACAACTTCCTAGAGCCATAACTTTTGATTCGTTGACCCGATTGTCTATTGTAATATATAGTTGGAAATATTATGAGATATATATAACAAGAAAATTGATGTCACATCCTGTTGTGGCTGATCCACAACACACCCCAAAATTGGGGACCCACCTTTTTTGCATGCTTTCAAAGAAGATCTCAGTGACCCAGATGCTAAAAATGAAGAAAAGGGGCAAAAAATGCACAAGTGTAGAAAGTGTCGCGAAATCGCGACATGTCACGAAATCGTGACATGTTGCGCCGTCACGGCCGAAAATAGAAAAGTGTCACGAAATCGCGACATGTTGCTCCGTCACGGCCGAAACCAAAAAAGTGTCACGAAATCGTGACGTGTTATGTGGTCGCTGCCAAAAATAGAAAAGTGTCGCGAAATCGTGACATGTCGCGAAATCACGACATGTCGCAAAATCACGGCCAAAAATGAAAAGGTGTCGCGAAATCGCGACATGTCGCAAAATCACGGTCAACGCAGTCAACGACAGCAGGTGGGAGAAAAGCGTAGCGAAATCGTGACGTGTTTGATTTTCACGGCCCAGAGAGGAGAGAGAAAGACGAAGCAAAAAAGCGTCACAAAATCGCGACATGTCACAAAATCATGGGTCAAACCAGTCAAACAGGGCAAAGCAGAAAAGCGTCATGAAATCGTGACAAGAAACGACAAAGGAGCATGAAGCAGAAATATGTCGCGAAATCGCGACATGTCACGTTTTCATGGCTCCAAACAGCGAGGTTGTACGGAAAGCAAAATATGTCATGAAATCACGACATGTCACGTTTTCATGGCCAGAAGCAGCAAGGGAGCCCGAGATAGAAAAATGTCGCGAAATCGCGATAGGTTGCATCCCAGCTGTACGGAACGAAAAAGGCGTAGCGATATCATGACAAAAATCCGCGAAGGCATACCGAATGAAAAATCGTCATGATTTCACGACAAGAGGCAGCCAAAGGCGTACGGACATGAGAAATGTCACGATTTCGCGACAGCATGCAACAAAGGTGCCCGAAGTGAAAAAGCGTCATGATTTCGCGACAGGTTTCGGGAAAATGGTACGAAACAAGGAAAGCGTCACGATTTCGTGACATGTCACGATTTCGCGACATGTCGCGTTTTCACTGGGCACGATGGCAAGAAAGGTTGCTGACAAGAAAATGTCGTGATTTCGTGACATGTCGCGTTTTTGTGGCCAGGAAGACGGACAAAGCTGCATGCTATTTTTGGTCATGATTTACAGGGAGCCGTTACGAAAGATGCCGAAAGTGCAGAACACGTGGCATACATGTATAAGGGTTACAGAAACGTTACATGCATAGAATATTATCGAACGTTTCAGCATTAAACATAAATTCAAGAACAATTCGAAAGGCAGGAATATGAAACGAATCGATCGGGAAGATGAAACGAAGCATCACAGGTCGAAACAGAAAGCATTGCCATGCTTTAAAAGCAGAAGCACAGGACAGATACAGGGGTCGAAAACCGCTGGAGCAGAGTTGCAGTGCTAGAGGCCAGAGGGTCATTCTGGGCCTGCTTTGGGGCTGTTTTCCTTCCTTTTGCTGGTTTTGAGAAAACCAGATAGTCTGCTATTGTAACAGGATTCATCTTTAATGCAGAAGTGTTCAAAAATTTGCATTTTGTGGGCAAGAAAGAAGGAGATCTTCTGTGCATGCTAATGGATTTAATGTTTATTCTTTTGTTTTCAGATTTCAGATTTATAGATAATGTTAAATGCCACTTTTGTGGGTTGCATTAGGCGAATATTTGAAATCTGAATTTTATTTCAAACCCTAGGAATCAGCACTTAACTTATCAGGATTGTGCATGTTTGCAGGTCCCATAGGTTAGGTTGCATGCATGGAAACCTCACATCTTCGGTTTTGCCAGGACGGGATAGCATCAAACTGAATGCAATTTTAAATTTCTTTTCTTTTACATTTTATTTTTCTTTCTGCTGCACTTTATTTCCAGAAACTCCAACTTTAATTTTTCAAGCTTTAAAATAAAATAAAAAAATTAAAAAACTTCAAAATCCAAAAATAATTCCATTCATGTTATGGCATTTCATTAAATTTTATTTTGAAGTTACAGCATGGTCATTTAAGGATCAAATCACATTTACTTTATTCGGGTTCAATGAACAATCATTAATTTTTCACAGTAAAATAAACCACAGTGCCCCTTGTTTTCAGTTACTTGCAACCACTAAGGTGTTCCAAGCATTTAAAATGAATATCTTCATTTAAGATTATTAATACACATATGCAGAATGCTAACATAACAGGAACCTTGGAGAAATTGTTTATTAAATTTCTTTGCAAGCGAGAGGATTTAGAACCCAAATCCTATCGGAGAGTGTGTTTTCACAATCGGGTGAAAATACCACTCAACAGATTGGCGCTAGAAGGAGGGCCTGAAAATGTTTATTTTATCGTGATTTTTAGATGCTACGGGTTTATAATTATTTAAGAGCTTTACATTGCTAAATATTTTAAGTCCATTTGATTAGCATCTTCGGCCTCTAACACCACTCAACGGATTGGTGCTAGGAGGGCCGAACGGGTTTATTTTAGTGTAATTTAAATTTAAATTTTTGTATGCTTTAGTCCTCTAACACTCGACAGATTGTTAAAAGGACGGCCTGAATCGGTTTACTTTATTCTATTTTAAGCAATTCAGGTATGCTGTATATTTTTCTGATTGTTCATACATAATTAAAGTGATTTGATTTAATTTTTCAGAATTTTGGTCTCATGCAATTACTTTTCATTTGATTTTAATGAATACATCTCTTAATTGATGCTAACTTGATTTTTTTTTATACATTGCAGGTTGAATATTCAACAGATTTGGTTCTAAAATTACATTTTAAGTTTCACTAATGGCAACACTTGAGGAGCAAATGGTATCCCTAAGAGCTGAAATAACATCTCTAAGAGAGAGAATGGTATCAATGATAGAGGATTATTATGAGGGTTTACATGTGATACCCTATCATATTCCTACAATGTTATTGGATTTTTTACGGTGTTTTAATCAAGAGGTGCCACTAGGATACTTGCAAAAACTGCATGTCTACAAGGATACATTATGTAAATTCCAGATTTTCTATGAGGAGGTAGCTTGTAAGTTATTTGCATACATTTTGGATGATAGACCATTCTTTTGGTATAGCCAACTACCCATGGAGGTTAGGACTTCTTGGATACAACTAGAAGCAGCCTATCTTCATCATTTTGGTAATCAGGCGACTTAGAAATATTGAAAAATCAGTTTACCTCCATATGTAAAGAGCCTAATGAATCCTTGAGTCAATTCAATGGAAGATTTCGTGAGTTGCACTCCCAAATGTGGGAAAATTTTAACACATTAGAAGAGGAAGCCATGGAAGTATACCTAGGAGCCATACACCCCACACTTGCTTCACTCATTGAGGAAAAACCGAGTGGTTTGTCCCTAGAGAAAATCCATGAGGTCTTAGAAGAGATAGAACGACAAGGTCTTGAAGAAGAAAAGGCACAACATGTTCATATGAGAGATTGTTCTTTTGATGCCAACCTACACCAACCATCAAACATAGCACCCTCCACTCCAATGATATCTAAGGTAAATGATCAAGGGGATGAATTTGAATATCCAAATCTTACAACCACCTTAGATGTAGTCCAAGAGGAGGTGCAAATTGCTAAGACAACATCCACTAGTGAGGATCATGTAGAGATACACGATTATCTAGATGAAGGGGTTCTAAATTCAACAATGTTTGATATATGTGATAAGATGGAACCCACCATGGAATTAAATGAAGTGGTTGAAAGTGAAATTGGGAGAAAACCAATAAATGAATTTGAAGACATGATAGAGTTTCACCACTTGTTCTTGGAAGATACTATTGATGAGATGTGTAAAATTAAGGATCAAGAAATTCTTCACCCTCCAAATTATAAAATTGAATCATGGGTTACTAATTTGGACAATGATAGCCTTATAAATTTGAATTCAAGAAATAACCCACTTTTGGAAATAATTGAACCATCTAAGGAAGGTGAAGATGAATTTGATGAGAAACACATTGATGAATTGGAAGATGTTGAAGAAATAGTTGAACGTCACCACTTGATTTTGAAAGATGATTATTATGATGCTTGGAAGAAGTGGGAAGACTACACTCATTCCAAAACTACTAATGAAACTTGTGTGCCAATTGATATACAGGACAACATAATCGCCTACTCAAAGGAAGACCTTACAACTCCTGTACAATTTGAGGATGTTTTGGAAGAGGGTTTCAAATCTCATCAAATTTTGGAAGATTATAATGATCCTATTGCCAAGGACAAAGAAGAAAAAGTATTTATGAATGAATCAAAAGATCATGTCACAAATACCATGGAGTTTCATCCCACAAGTTTGGAAGATAATTTTTATAATGGTTGGGGAAGATATGATAATGCATTCTTTTCTCACATCCCTATAAATGAAACTCATATTTCACTTGATATGCGGGATGTTGAACCTTCTACATCATACGAAGATCTCATATTCGCGAGGATTTGAAAAGGTGACAAAATTTGATCATGTTGAATATAAATTCATTGAAAGTGTGGATGCAAGTTTGCATGATGATTTGGAGGATTCAAATGAAGAGATACCATGGATAGTGAACAAAGAATTGGAACCAAATGACAAAGAGATTGATCAATTGGAAGCAAATCAAATGAAGGATCATCAAGATGAGTCATGGGACATACACTTTGACCAAGAATGTTTGAGGATTGAAAAGGATGACCATATTTTGAATTTAAATAATTTGAATGATGAAATGTCATTAAAGGTAAATGAAAAACAAGGTATAATTTTTAATCACACCTTTAATAACATTGTTTTAATGAATGGAAAAGAAGTTGATGCACTTGAATTGTTAAATCAAATTCATCAACAATTACTAATTGAATCTAGGATAAAAACTTTTAATGATCCTAATTTAGTAAATATCCTAGATGCTTGTAAATTGTTACACAAATTTGATTGGCCTACAAATTTGGAAAATAATTTGGCTTTAAAATTTGTAGAAATAGGCTCCTACTTACAAAATTGCATATTGGAAGAAGATAGCCTAATTCTAAATCAAAGAGTGAGTTTGGAAATGGAAGTTTTAAAGAATAGACATGATAAAATTGAAAATCATTTATTGTCTAATCATTTTAGTAATTTGATGCTCACCTATGGGAGTATTATTGGAACTAAATCAAATTGGTATGGTGAGCATGGCAAGTGGAAGTTTGTTGCATTGTTTGGTCTTGTCTTGTTTTTGTGGGATTCCCACAACATTTGGTATGCATATCATGTTATATTTTTGTTGAAATGTTCTAATCATGTTTGGGATCCAGGAAAGTGATAAGCCAAGCTTTGCATCATCTTGTATTATAGTGTACATTTGTATATAGATTTTGGTTTTTGGTTTGTGTTTTCAAATTTTCATTTTTGGGATTGCAGTTTGGTTTTGGATTGAATAAGTTTTAATTTAAAGTTGTGTGTTTATTTGACATTTTTTGTTTATTTATATATAAAAAAAAAAGAGATGAAAAAGTTGCCTTGAGATGCTAACTTATGTTCTAGATCGGGAAAATATGGAACATTGGAATTGTCTTGTAAAAGCTCCACAAGTAACACAAACAATTTAATAATATCGTTTGAAACTTGTGATGCATGAAGTAGTCAGTTTTATATGGCAACATTTCATCTGCATTTCAAAGGACAATGCATTCATATTACATCTCACTTTGCAAATACATGCCATCTTAGTTGCATATGCATTTCAAATACAAATCATTAAAGTGTGTCAAATCCTCTTAAGGTTATGCTATCACATAAATAAGAAGAAAATCCTAAGGTTGGGAACTGAGTCTTGAGATATCTAGAACCAAGCACGTCTTATACATTAAAAAGGATCTTGAGCAAAATGATCAAAACCTAACTTGGAAGAAAAGGGTTGGGCGAAAGAAGTATTTCATGTCTATCCTATTTATGCAACATGATCCTTAAAACAGTGGTTTTGACCACTTCCATAGAGCTTAAAGCCTAAAATCGGAGTAGTAAGGATAGGGTTAAATCCTCATCGAACTTAGGTTGAGGATCCAATTCCCCAAAGCTTTGATTTGACCTACATGGAGTAGTAAGGATAGGGCATAAATTCTCATCTCGCTTAGGTTGAGAATCTGATTCCCCAAAGCTCCTATGTCTCATTTCATAATAAATCTTGGATTGGAAGGATCGTACTACTTGTCCTCTGCAAAGGATGGGTAGTCATCCCCAAGGTCTAAGCAATAAAATTAATATTTTCCATTTACATCTAAAGTTTGGATTGGAAGGATCATACTACATGTCCCTAGCAAGGATGGGTAGTCATCCCTAAGGTCCAAGAAGTAAAAAATAAAATTTTCCCATCTCATATTTATATTGGATTGGAAGGATCGTACTACTTGTCCTCTGCAAAGGATGGGTAGTCATCCCCAAGGTCCAAAGAAATGAAGATAAGTTTTGGATTGTGGGGTTAGATATGCCCATGCATGGCAACATGTCTTGTCTAAAAAACAAGACCACCGATTGTCCAAAGGGTTAGACTAGCATGACCATTTCTTCCATAATTGGTTAAATTATTTTGCTCAAAGTGAGGTAATGAATTCTAAATCAGAATAGTAAGGATAGGGTTAAACTCCCATCTCGGTTAGGTTGGGAGTCTGATTCCCCAAAGTTCTGATTTCACATTCACTTGCACATGGGTTCAAGATAGTAGGGACTCATAACCAACTTTGGGATATAATAAAGCAATTCATTAGTGGATCCTAAGAGGGTTTGGCAATCTTGAATGTTTGTACATGATACTAGAAGAAAGACTATGCATTTTATAAAAGCAAAATCTCCTAGCATATTCATTAGGTTACACAAATCATTCACAATCTCACATATGCATTCATGCAAAACTGACAATGGAATGTTGATCAATTTCAAACGATAGGGAATGAAATTCATTGCACACACCGAGCTAATACTTGATGATTCTGATGATTCATATATTCTTGATCTATGGGCATTTGTTTATATTTGTTTATGTGCTAACACATGTTTTCATGTTTGTATACTTCCAGGTTGGGTTCTCACTAAAATGCTCAAGAGCATTTGACAGCAGAGTCGCCATTTGTTGTGGTTGATCCACAACACACCCCAAAATTGGGGACCCACCTTTTTTGCATGCTTTCAAAGAAGATCTCAGTGACCCAGATGCTAAAAATCAAGAAAAGGGGCAAAATTGCACAAGTGTAGAAAGTGTCACGAAATCGTGACATGTCACGAAATTACGACATGTTGCGCCATCGCGACCGAAAACAGAAAAGTGTCACGAAATCGCGACATGTTGCTCTCGAATGTGATCGAAAATGAAAAGGTGTCAGGAAATCGTGACATGTCGCAAAATCACGGTCAAATAAGGGTGGGAGAAAAGCGTAGCGAAATCGTGACGTGTTTGATTTGTCATGCAGAGGAGAGAGAAAGAGAAGAAAAGGTCATGAAATCGTGACATGTCACAAAATCGTGGGTCAAACCAGTCAAATAGGGCAAAGCAAAAAAGCGTCGTGAAATCGTGACAAGAAACGACAAAGGAGCATGAAGCGAAAATATGTCACGAAATCGTGACATGTCACGTTTTCATGGCTCCAAACAGCGAGGTTGTACGAAAAGCAAAATATGTCACAAAATCACGATATGTCATGTTTTCGCAACCAGAAGCAGCAAGGGAGCCCGAGATAGAAAAACATTGCGAAATCACGACGGGTTGCATCCCAGCTGTACAGAATGAAAAAGGCATAGCGATATCACGACAAAAAATCTGTGAAGGCATACCGAATGAAAAATCATCGTGATTTCGTGACAAGAGGTAGCCGAAGGCGTACGGACATGAGAAATGTCACGATTTCACGACAGCATGCAGCAAAGGTGCCCGAAGTGAAAAAGCATCACGATTTCGTGACAGGTTGCGGGAAAATGGTACGGAACGAGAAAAGCGTCACGATTTCGTGACATGTCACGATTTCGTGACATGTCACATTTTCATTGGGCGCGATGGCAAGAAAGGCTACTGACAGGAAAACGTCGTGATATCGCACATGTGTTTCGCGACCAGGAAGACGGACAAAGTTGCATGCTATTTTTGGTCACGATTTACAGGGAGCCGTTACGAAAGATGCTGAAAGTGCAGAACACGTGGCATACATGTATAAGGGTTACAGAAACGTTACATGCATAGAATATTATCGAACGTTTCAGCATTAAACATAAATTCAAGAACAATTCGAAAGGCGGGAATATGAAACGAATCGATCGGGAAGATGAAACGAAGCATCACAGGCCAAAACAGAAAGCATTGCCATGCTTTAAAAGTAGAAGCACAGGACAGATACGGGGGTCGGAAACCGCTGGAGCAGAGTTGCAGTGCTAGAGGCCAGAGGGTCATTCTGGGCCTGCTTTGGGGCTGTTTTCCTTCCTTTTGTTGGTTTTGAGAAAACCAGATAGTCTGCTATTGTAACATGATTTATTTTTAATGCAGGAGTGTTCAAAAATTTGCATCTTGTGGGCAAGAAAGAAGGAGATCTTCTGTGCATGCTAATGGATTTAATGTTTATTCTTTTGTTTTCAGATTTATAGATAATGTTAAATGCCACTTTTGTGGGTTGCATTAGGCGAATATTTGAAATCTGAATTTTTATTTCAAACCCTAGGAATAAGCACTTAACTTATCAGGATTGTGCATGTTTGCAGGTCCAATAGGTTAGGTTGCATGCATGGAAACCTCATTATCTTCGGTTTTGCCAGGACGGGATAGCATCAAACTGAATGCAATTTTAAATTTATTTTCTTTTGCATTTTATTTTTATTTCTGCTGCACTTTATTTCTAGAGACTCCAACTTTAATTTTTCAAGCTTTAAAATAAAATTAAAAAATTAAAAAACTTCAAAATCCATAAATAATTCCATTCATGTTATGGCATTTCATTAAATTTTATTTTGAAGTTACAACATGGTCATTTAAGGATCAAATCACATTTACTTTATCAGGGTTCAATGAACAATCATTAATTTTTCACAGTAAAATAAACCACAGTGCCCCTTGTTTTCAGTTACTTGCAACCACTAAGGTGTTCCAAGCATTTAAAATGAATATCTTCATTTAAGATTATTAATACACAGATGCAGAATGCTAACATAACAGGAACCTTGGAGAAATTGTTTCTTTGCAAGCAGAGGATTTAGAACCCAAATCCTATCGGAGAGTGTGTTTTCACAATCGGGTGAAAATACCACTCAACACATCCATTTCATCCATTTTCATCCCTCTACAGGGCCTTCAAAATCTACATATTGTATTTTTTAAGCTATGGTGGAGAAATTTTTTGGGACAAAAACTTTAATACATCTCAAACTGTTTAGGGTATTGGGGTGATTATTTCACCATAAATCTAATTTTTCAATTCTCCTCATTTGGGTAAATTTTCAAGTCCATAGATGTCTATTTAGGCCAATTTCCCAAAAATGGCCACTTCATGGTTTTCACCTTTTTTGAAATCTGATTGCAGTGTGGTAAAAATGCCAACACTTTTGGTAGTTCATGGGTTATTCAGATTTTTTGTATGTAATTGACCCTAGGGTCTTTATCCTTTGGGAAACGAAGTCATAAAAACCTACTGCATAAAATTGTTTACTACTTGCACTAGCTTCTTCATGTGTTGCCTAATCTTGTTCGGCCACCTATTTATATTTTCACCCAACACGAGGAAATTTACCAAGCTCGACTAATTTTTTCCACTTTAGGGTGCTTTGGAAAAACTTTTATCTTTGATTCCAATGTCTCATGTAATCCAAAAAATGGAAAAAATGGGAACAAAGGCCGTTGTGGGTTTGCCTCAACAAATGGATCAGAAATGGATGGGGCCATAGTTATGCTCATCCTTGATGGGGTTGGTGTGCTTACAACAATTATGGGATTAAAGAGGGTAGAATATGAGGTAGATGATAGTGGAATAGGAAATGGGTTAGGGATAGAGGCCACAAAACTAAAATATATAGGAATGAAAGATGTGGAAACAATGGAAGGAGCATTGATGATTGATGACTATAGGAAGGGGAAAAAAAGTGGTGGGTATAGTGAATGAAAAAAAATTAGAAGGAGGTGATGTATAATGAAGGTAAATGGTCCACAAATGCTCATGATAAATAGGAGAGAAATGAAAATTCGTACCTATAGGCTTTGTCACCAATTGAGCTAATGATGTGGGTGGTTGCAATGCTAGGATTTTTTTCAAACCAGATCACACCATTTAGTGTCCTCAACAATTTATTTATCAGCCCACCTATTTAAACTATTTACACAAAATTTTACATGTTTGGAATACCGCCACCACAAACCTAGATTTGGATGCTTATCTAGTGAATATATAGTGTTTTGACCAGATTTGATTATACTTTAGGTGATCTTTGAAGTTTGGCTAGCCTCTTCCCAAAGTTTACCAGGTTGCAATCCAGATGCAATGTGGTAGGATATAATGTATGCCAATACTCATGCAATTAATGAATAATGTGGTAAAGAGATTTACCACATGGGAGCCTTATTAGATTACTAGTAGTGGTGATGGTTGGAGACAATAATTTTACTTGAGAGTATCTACTGGCTGTGGGCTCTTGAGTACAAGATCCTCTAACTCCTTAATGTGATAGCAGGATTTTTTTGGCAATAGCTCTTCTATCAGGATCCCCTCAAGATCAACTTTATGATGAGGTATGCTTATTGTATTTTGGCTAAATACTTGCCTACTATGCCTTGGGACATAAAAAGGGTGCAAAAATATGCCTTCTTCACTCTCAAAATCTACCACTTGAGCCTGTTCCTCTTCTTGGTCCAGCTCTTGATGGAAAATGCAAGCAACCATATTGTTCATTTTTGAAGTAGTGCTTGCATATTCCCTTTGTTGGCCTAGGATGAGATCCACATTTTGTTCTCCACATTGCTATGTTCCAGGTCTCCACACAGTTAAAGGGATCTACCATTGTGAATACTACGTAAGACAAATGGGAGAAAAAACTACCAGAGAGAGTGATGGAAAGGGAATTTATCTTCACTATAATTTTATTTATTAGAGTAGGAGTTTCTCTGCTTGTACAACTTCCTATAATACTTGAAGGAATATTTGTTCCCTAGATTACTACAGGAGGAGACCTATGTTCGGGTGGAAAGCTTGAATATAGTAGAGGTGGACCTGATCGAGTGTTAGTTGGATATTCTTTGGAATTATCCTTAAAATTCTAAAGAATCAGATATTTATGTCTATGATGCTCTCTAGAGGTGCTCTTGTGATGGTGGAGAGGTGCATCAAGAGTTGAAAGGGATCTTGAGAGCCATCAAAAGTGTCGACTAGTACTCCTGCCAAGTTCACCCATGAGTAGATACTCTTCCTTCTAGAGATAGGACCCAAAGTCTGATCATGACATATTCATGGGTTATGCCATGGATGTTTGCTAGAGTAGTAGCATCTTCAAGGTACTCTCGGGAATTTTCCTCAGTGCCATTGTATTTTGTTAGGGTCTTAAGGGTATTTTTTGGAATATCATGCCGAATTTGGAGATTCAAAGGACCAAGATCATCCTAGTTGGGATACCATACCTGTTACATTATAGCAATGGTCCTCAGAGATCACAATCCATGTTGTTGAGTCAGAATATCCAGGTGAATATTCTTTCTTTTCTTGTGAGGTCAAGGCTACTCATCAAACCTTGATTCCTCTAGGGTGTCTTCTTTCAGCATAAAAGGCATCTATGATCAAGATATTTGGATCTTCAAATCAATAGAATCACCAAGTGATTTTCCTAGATGAACGTAATCCAGAGATTCACCAAAATTAGGCTCTCTTAAAATACGAAAACTGTTTGTCCCACCGAGCATGCCAAAAACTATTGGTCACAAATATTCCTAAGTACAAAATTCTTGTAGGAGAGATATGTCCTTCAGGCCAATCTCTAGAAAGGGTTGTTTCTCTTAATAATATAATTTGGTTTAAAGCTTAGGGTAATAGGAAAGAGATGGGAAATGATATAAAGAGACAAGAAATATCAAAAATATAAATTAGGGATAAACTAACAACTGAAACCTAAATCAAGTGTTCATTAGCATACAACAGAATGGAAGGCACATGAACCACTCACAATTTGTAGAGGTAACCTCAAAGAGGTATTTTAGTATTCACTCCCTCATTAGTAGTAATTAAATTCAAATGTAGAATTTAAAATTAGCTAATAATGGACATGAACTTAATAAAAAATGATAAGCAAAAAGTGATCAAACACAAGACTACTCAAGGAACCAGAAGTCGAATGCCTTTATATTGATGTAGAAAACTTAAAGTGTTTTCCTGTATAATGTTTATCCTCCTTCATTACATCAAAATGCTTGATATTTATAGAGGATATTGTTGAGAAGCAACACACCCCCCCTAAAAAAATAAAATTCCATCCTTTGAAATTTTTGGTTTTCATTTTGCCATAGGGACCCTCTTAATGTTTTTCAGGTTTTAATTCCAAATTTTGCTTGCCTCTTTCTTCTTCAAAGTTTTGCATATACCAAAGTATCCAAGTATGCTTGCAGATGGCTTTGATTTATTTTAGAATTCATTTTTCAAATGTTAGAATCATTTATGAGTAAAGAAAATATTTCACTAAATATGTAAAATGCAGAATGCAGATGAATTCATTAGAGTCAGCCTACAATTTCTAAAAAATTTGCTAAGTGGTTTCCATTTTTGGAAACGTCGCGATATCGTGACATATTTGGATCAGAAGCGCCAAGTGCAGAGCATGTTGCGATTTCGTGACATGTCGCAAAATCGTGCCATGTCGCAATTTCATGGCAAAAGGGGCAAGAAAGGGCCAAGCCTTAGAAACATCATGAAATCATGATGTCACAAAATCACGACATCACAAAATCACGATGCGTTTGGCAAAGAAATGGCCAAGCCTCAGAAACATCGCAAAATCGTGACATCACGAAATCGTGACGTCGCGAAATTGTGATGCGTTTGGCAAAGAAAAGGCCAAGCCTCAGAAACGTCATGAAATTGCGATGCATTAAGGAAAGAAAGGCCAAGCCTCAAAAATGTCGTGAAATCGCGACGTCGCAAAATTGTGACACGTTTGGCAAAGAAAAGGCTAAGCCTCAAAAACATCATGAAATCGCGACGTCGCAAAATCTCGACGTCGTGAAATCACGACGCATTAAGAAAAGAAAGGCCAAGCCTCAAAAGCATTGCAAAATTGTGACATCACAAAATCGTGATGTCGCAAAATCATGACGCATTAAGGAAATAAAGGCCAAGCCTTAGAAAAATCATGAAATCATGACGTCACGAAATCGTGACGCGTTTGGCAAAGAAAATGCCAAGCCTCAGAAACGTCAAGAAATCATGACGTCATGAAATCACGATGCATTAAGAAAAGAAAGGCCAAACCTCAGAAGCATCGTGAAATCGTGACGTCACGAAATCATGATGCATTAAGGAAAGAAAGGCCAAGCCTCAGAAACATTATGAAATTGCGATGTCATGAAATCGCAACGTTGCAAAATCGTGACGCATTAAGAAAAGAAAGGCCAAGCCTCAGAAATGTCATGAAATTGTGAAGTCACGAAATCATGATGCATTAAGAAAAAAAAGGCCAAGCCTTAGAAACGTCGCGAAGTCTCGACATCACAAAATCGTGACGCATTTTGTAAAGAGGAAAAAATGAAAAGCAACTTGAGGAAAACGTTGCATAATCGCGACACGTGTCAAAAGAAAGCAAGCCGACGTGTGATAAACATTAGGGTTTAATTTAATGATATTAAAATGCTAACCCTTGCTTTCCTTTTGCAGAGAGCGATCCGACAGTTGCATGATAGCGGAAGTGATGGTGAAAAAGACAAAATAAGCGCGGATCAAGCGAAGGCCATCAGATTGAAATGTGAGATGCCAAGAATTTCTGGTCCATCCAGATTTTACAAATCTGGTCATAAAGAGACTTTACGGTGACTAAGCAGCTGCCCATTTAATGGAATATGTCAAAAATTGATCGAAAAATGAAAATATCTACACATAGTTATCAAAATTTGCCGATGGACGCATTTAACAGGAGAATTTATGGTGAAAGTAATGGCGTGCAGAGAATTTCAACTCAGAGGCGGCTCTACGAAGATAAAATGTCAGAGAAACTAGTGACTCATCCGAATTTCTCTGAGGAATTAATGAGACGTTCCCGACAGATGCACCAGCTGGCCAGAAAATGAAGATATTTACTTGCAGTTATAGATGGATGAGAATAATATCAGATCATGCCTTCTCCATTTATGGCAAGTAACTACACTAAGATTTGCAGAATGGTTAGGGTTTATCAAAACTCTATTTTTAAAGGGCCTTATATTGTAAAACCTAGGTAGTAGGGTTTTGAGTGATAAGATTTAGGGTTTTGAGAAGAAGATATTTCTAAAAAGATCAGGGTCTGTCTTGAGTCTATAAATACTTCTTCTGAATGTAAATTCGAGGAGGCGAAAACTTAGAAATAAAAGCTATTGGAGCAATTTCTTGCAAATCTTGTTTGAATGCTTTGTTCTAGACTTAGAGTTGGTGTGAGTTTCATTTTTTTGTGATAGCATGGCTAGGAGCCTAATCTCTTTCAGATTGTGATAAGTTCATCTTCTTTTATTTTTGTTTCATTAAGGTTTATTTAAATTATGCTGTAGATCTATGTTACCAAGATTGGATATGCTGCTAGGCTTCATTTTTTTTATTGTATGCTAGGGAAAATTATAGATTTAAGGTTTAGGCCTATTCTAATTGCTCTGTCCTCACTGTGCGAGCTAGGTTGCTGGTGAGAGATACCAATTTTAACCGACTTCCCTTCTATTTGTGATTTTCTTTCAGATCTGTTGTTGTCTCTGTCTTATGCTCTTAGTGGAAGGTGATCTTAGAAAGCTGGACACTTTCCTCTTTGATTTGTTCTATTGTGAAGCTAACCGATATAACTAAAATTGGTAGTTTTGGTTTTGCAGCTAAGTTAGATAAATTTCTCTTTCTGCCCTACCCTACTCTCTCTGTTCCACCGATTGAATGATCCATTTTATTTTCTTTTAAATTTGTCTTTTATTTAAAATCGCTAACACATAAAGAGCTAGATCAAAGAACTGATTGTAAATCTGAGTGTCCACAAAGATAACCAATTCCAAAACATTACTGAACTAAAGTCCAGAACCTGTTGTAAGGTAACAGACGAGTCCACTTGAAACTATTCCAGAAGCAAAAAGAGTGAATAGACATTTGACCCAACTCTGTAACTCACACCTTGGATATCCAGCAAGATCCTAAAGTGAGTGGGATTTATCCCTTATAAGTGTTATCGGGATTTCATGCTCATTCTTCATAGGGTGTGTATAAAAGTCGAACCAACATTTAAAATTGGCGCTAGAAGGAGGGCCTAAAGTTCAGTAGTTTGTTAAGGATTGTAAGATTATAAGTTGCTTGTGAAAAGTTGGATTCCACTTATAGAGTAACAAGGTCCCATTCCAGAGCTGGAGAGCTCCTTGTGCCTGAGTTAGAAACCCCAAGAAGAAGCAGCCTCAGAAGGGCCAAGTCCTTGTCTGGAATAGTTTTGTCACCACTTGTAGTTACTCCAACTACAACTGAAAGTATCATCGTCAATCAAGTAGTAATGGCAAATTGGTTGGGTTCCACTGCCTTAAATATCCCAGGTGCAGCCCATGACCTGCCCAAAAATCCTGAGAGATATCTTCCCAGATACAAGCATGATGGAACTAGGACAGTAGAGGAACACCTAGTAGCATTCAAGAATGCTCTAAAATTGTTAAATGTACAACATGAAGATGTGGCTTGCAGATTGTTCCCGTTCACTCTCCAGGAGGGAGCTTACGACTGGTTTCTAAATCTCACTAACGATTCTATTACCAGTTGGAATGACTTGGAAAAGGTTTTTGTATCGCAGTTTGGTGAAGTGATAGATCCCAGTGTATTATATCAGCAATTTTCTAGTATTAAAAGAGAAATAAATGAATCTGTCAGATCTTACAATGTCAGATTTCAGAAGGCTTATGGTAGACTGATTGGTTATTATGTGCCAAATGTAGACCTGGCATTAGATATTTTTAGGAATTCTCTAGATCCAATGACTTCTATTTTCTTGAAAAGAGATGCCTCTATTACCAATCTAACAGAGGCTTACAAAGAAGCTTTAGTTCTGGAAAGGCAATTGGGGCCTCAACCTTTAAATGCTCATCAAATTCCTTTGGTCACACAAGGTACCCCTGTTTTCAATCCCATACCACATCAGATGATGTTTCCAGTATGTCAAACTCCACCATCAGGAAATCCATTGGCTATAACGCCTGCTAAAAATGTACAGAAATCCGGTAAAGAAGCTGATAACACAAGAGTTGAGGAAGTGTCAAAAATAGTCCAAAAGTTGGCCAATGACTTTTTAAGTTTTAAAAGGCAGGTTTCTACTAGGGAGAACTCAAACAGGTATTCTTATCAGCAGAATAGATTCACTCGGCCCCCATACGAACCCAATAAGGATTATAAAGGTAAAGGTCATGATGTAAATATTTATGATTTGGCTTTGCCTAACTGGTGCAGGATACATGCTACTTCTCAGCACGGGGAATTGGATTGTTTGGAATTCTATAACACCTTTGAAGCTTTATCTAGTGAGTTGATTTCTCCTGAACATCAAAGAAATGCGGATGGCCCAAGTTCATCCAGCCACAGTGCAGCTATGGTCTTAGATTCTTTCACTTTTCCAGGTGAGTCTGAGAATGTAGTTGAAATGCCTATGGATGAGGTGCAAGCTTTTCAACAATACAAGAGGGACAACTACAACCTCAGAAACAGAAATCTAGAGCCCAACACTACATCTACCCCTCCGAACAACTCCCACAATGTTCCTCCAGATCCATCTTCAAGCAATAACCCATCTCCACCCAAGGGAGGAAATCTGAGAGGACCAGATGCATTTGTCCCTCCACTCAATAAGGGATATAATATAGTGGAGGACATGAAGAAGATCAAAGCCAACATCACTCTTCATGAGTTGGCCCAAATTTCAGAACAAAGGGATAACTTGATTAAAACATACTCTGGGCCTACTACCAAATATTTGGACAAGGGAAAAAAGATGGCAAATGCAAATGTGGCCATGTATAAAGAGAAGACTAAAGTTTCGCATTTTCTACTGACTGTTCGTATATTTGGGAAAAACTTACACAACTGTCTGGTAGATTCGGGTGCTTCAGCTAATGTTATGCCTTTGGCCATTTGTCAACAGTTGGGTTTAACCCCAATGAAGTCTGAAAGAAGAGTTGTCCAATTGGATAAATCAGAGGTTAAAGTAGTAGGTGAACTTCAGAATATTCATATCCAGTTAGCATCTGAGCCAAGGGCACAACACAGGATTGAAATTCAGGTGGTAGATATTCCTGTGGGGTACGGGATGCTTCTGAGCAGGGATTGGTCGAAATCTTTGAATGGATACTTGGCAACTGATTTTTCACATATGTGGTTGCCGTGGAAAGGAGTTGCAAACCAATTAAGGGTTGAAAGAGAACCCAGATACAAACATACGATCACTAAATATAATGCAGAAAATGAGACTATAAATATTGCTGATGTAGATATTGGGGTTTATAATTTAACAACGGGACAAAATGAGAAGTTTAGTAAAGCTCATCTTGTTCATAGTAATGAAGTTTGGACGCTTCATGTGGATGGGGCTAAATCTAAACAGGGTTCTAGTACAGGGGCAGTCCTTAAAGGGCCTGAGAGTCAAACATATTTTATGTCTTATCGCCTATAGTTCCCTTGCACAAATAATTTAGCAGAGTATGAAGCACTAGTGCTAGGATTGAAATTTGCTTTGGATAGAGGTGTAAGAAATATCCAAGTTTTTACAGATTCAAAGTTGGTGGCTAATCAAGTTAAAGGTAAATTCCAGTGCAAAGCATCTTACTTAAAAGGATACAAACACCGAGCATGGGATCTCATGGAAGATTTTGATGCTTTTAATTTAACGCACATACCTAGAGAGCAGAATTCACGTGCAGATGTCTTAGCTTCATCGACCGCAAGTCTGAAGCCACTGGAAGAATTCAAATGGAACAAGTTTTTGATCGAGTTAGTCCCTTGTCCTTCGGTCCCAAATAATGTGGATAATTTTCAGGTTTTCTCTGATGACCAGCAGATTATAAATTTTTTATAGAGTACCAAAGCATTTGAAAATGCTATAATCGATGATGGACAAAGGGATACTCTACTGGAGCAGTTAGACGATGAAATGGGAATAATAAGGTTGAAAGATAACAAAATTCCAAAAGGGATGGTGGAACTGGAGCGGCTCTTTGATGTTGACCAAATTAAGCAAAAGGTGAGTTCTGGGGATTCTATTGGTGTAACAAACAGTGAGACTGAGAACCTGAACGTGGGGATTGAAGAAGATCCCAAGCACCTTAAGTTGGCAAAAACTTGTGACCCTGAAATAAAAAGAAATATGATTGAATTTCTTCACAGGTCCAAGGATGTTATGGCCTGGTCTTACAAAGACTTAAAGGTTTTTGATCCGAAAGTTTACACCCATGTTATACCTTTAAAAGAGTTTTGCAAACCTTTCCGGAAAAAACAGAGGCATGTCAACGCTTTGCTAGAGCCCCTCATCAAGAAGGAGGTAGAAAAATAATTGAGTGCCGCCATTATTTTTCCCATTAGGCATTCTACTTGGGTGGCCAATTTGGTGTCGATCAGAAAGAAAAATGGAGAGATCCGCTTGTGTGTGGATTTTAGAAACTTGAACAAGGCATCTGAGAAAGATAATTATCCTCTGCCTTCTATGGATGAGGTGCTACAAATTGTGAATGGTTCAGAAATGATGTCTTTCTTAGATGGATTCTCAGGGTATAATCAGATACTAGTTGAGAAGGAAGACAAGATGAAAACTACCTTCACAACCAAGTGGGGAACTTTCGCCTACAAAAGAATGTCGTTCGGATTGACTAATGTCGGAGCTACTTTTCAACGTGCAATGGATCATGCTTTCAAAGGCCTTATGGGTAAGTGCATTTTTGTTTACATGGATGACTTAACAGTTTTCTCTAAATCTTGGTTTGACCACGTAAAACACTTGGAGTCTATTTTCAACAAATGCAGGGAGTTCGGCATTTCTTTGAACCCGAAGAAGTGTGTTTTTGGTGTAACTGAAGGAAAGCTCCTTGGACACTTGATCACCAAAGATGGCATTTCCATGGATCCTGACAGAGTTGAAGCCATATCCGGGATACCCTTTCCCAACTCTAAGAAAGAGTTAAGATCCTTTTTTGGAAAAATTAATTTTGTCAAGAAATTCATCTCCGGCTTCATAGAAATAGTCAAGCCACTGAATGACATGCTGAAGGAAACTGCTAAGATCGTTTGGACAACAGAAGCCAAAATAGCATTCCAGGAGATCAAATCTACCATCCAACAAGCTCCAATGCTGGTGAGCCCAGACTTCAATACAGATTTTTATTTGTACTCTTTTTCTTCTGAACACACACTTGCTATGGTTTTGACCCAACGAAGAGAAACAAGGGAGCATCCGATTGCCTTCAAAAGTACCAACTTAAAGGGGGCTGAGCTCAAATACTCTCGCTTGGATAAGCAAGCCTATGCCTTAGTAAGAGCAGTTAAGCAATTCAGGCACTACATACTAAGAAGCAAAGTCCATGCTATAGTTCTTGATCCAGCTGTCAAGTACTTATTAAGCCAGGACGAATTGGGTGAACTGAGAGGTAATTGGGTTACAAGACTGCAAGAATACGACTTAGAAATTTGGCCTACAAAATTAATCAGAGGACTTGGGTTGTCTCGACATATTTATGAAGTACCTATACAAGGAGAAATTAATCAGCTGGACTCTGGATTCGATGATTGGTATGGAGATATCATTCATTTGCTACAATTTGGAATTTGCCCATCTCACCTGAATAGAACCCAGAGAAGAGCACTAAAGTTGAAATCTGCTCATTTTTTGCTCAAAGGAGGTAACTTGTATAGAGAAAATTATGCTGGCATATTCTTAAGATGCATTTCTCAGAATGAAGTCAATGAGGTGATGTCCAGTTTTCATGAGAAGTTAGGGGTCGGGCATTCCTTAGGTTTCGCTATCGCACACAAGATATTGAGAGCAAGGCTATTATCGGCCTACATTGTTTAAAGATGCACATCAGCATGTGAGAACTTGCCATCAGTGTCAGAATTTTGCATCCAAAGAGGCTAATCGAGCTCTACCATTGCAGCCTGTTGTAATAAACAAACCTTTTATGCAATGGGGACTTGACTTTGTGGGTGTGATAAACCCAAATTCATCAGTAGGGCATAAGTATGTTCTAACGACCACTGATTATTGCACAAGATGGGTTGAAGCAGCAACCACCTTGAGGAGTACAACCCATGAGGTGATCGAATTTCTAGAGTCAAATATCATAACCAGGTTTGGAGTTCCTTTGAATTTGGTGTGCGACAATGGGCCATCCTTTCAATCATTAGAGTTTGCAGAGTGGGCATACCATATGGGGATAGTCATCAGATTTGCATCCAACTATTACCCCCAGGGTAATGGACTAGCTGAGTCCACAAATAAGAATTTGATGAATGCCATTAAGAAGTCTGCTACAAACAAACCCAGACAATGGCACACATTATTGAAATATGCACTCTAGGCTGATAGGATAAGACATAAAGTAGCTCTTAAAACTTCCCCATTTGCTTTGCTGTATGGTATTCAGCCCATTGTTCCTATTTCTTTGAAATTGCCCACTTATCAATTTGTTTTAGACTATTTTGAGGATCAAGCAGATGCAGAGGCTCGTATTTTGGATTTAACTAATTTGCAGGACAAACGACTTCAAGCCCTAGAACATTTCAATTGGCACCAAGAAACAGTCAAGCGCTTGGTTTGACAAAAGAGCCGGAGTGAAGGCCTTCGGACTCGCAGATTGGTGTTTCTATGGGACAAAGCCCATGAAAAGAAAGGTAAACATACAAAGTTGCAACCGCTATGGATAGGGCCATACCAGATTGCCGAGATCCTAGGTAATAATGCATTCCATCTACAGGACCTTGAGGGTAATTTTCTGAACCTTCCTATTAATGGTCAATACCTAAAGCATTATTTCTCAGTTGTCCCATCCGATACATCATTTGAATAAATCACAAAGACGTTGTAACATGTGTATATATTGTAAATAAGCTTTGAAGTAGTTTGTTTTTATTTTATTTTGTTTGATTTTTAAAGTTCTGTGTTTTATCCTTTGGGGTCTGTACAAATTTCTTTTAGCTTTTAAAATTCTATTTTTTTTTAAGTTTTGCCTGGGCAGCAAGGAAAGAATCAACCTTTAAATTTTTTTTTTATTCTGAGTTCAAAATCCAGTGTTCATTTTGTTTTATTCTAATTAAGAGATAGTCTGCTTAAACTAAATAGTGGAACTATTTTGTTATTCAAAATAATAGTAGAAAGATAATTGGATTTTGTGTCTTGCTTGCCACAATTATTTTAATTATAAAGAAACTGCTATACTATTTGGCTGGAGAAACTCCCAGGGAATCCAAGAAAAGTTGGTCGTAAGAGGGGACTCTGATTCGTGAAATTATTTGAGTATCCATAGAGGCTATCAGTACCCAGGCTGAAGCAGTTTCCAGATCGATGAAGAATAAAAATTGTTTTTTAGCAAGGCTTTCCAGATTTCGGTATATTTCAAAAGAGAGAGAGAGAAGGTGAAAGTTGAGCAAGACAACATAAAACTGGCACTCTTTTATTTCCCACAAAAAAAAAAAAAAAAAAAGGGGAAGAAGTTATGTAATGAAAGAGATAGCCAAGGCTCCAGAAGATGTTTTCTTTTACCAAGTTGTAGATACCACCTCACAGTTGTGGATCAAGGTCGTGAAAATCTAAAGAGTAACTCTGTCGGGGCTATAAAAGGCTAAACTAGTAAACAGAGCCCTACTTGGTTTCCCCTTTCACAATCTAGAAAAGCTGATCAATCCATAGTACAACATTCGAAGGCCCAGTAATTCTTGAAGAAAGTTTTATACGCTTATAATTGCACATCAGAAATCTTCCTTAAGTGATTCAACCTAGTATGT
Organism: Wollemia nobilis; assembly: GCA_028583015.1. Taxonomy (NCBI): domain Eukaryota; kingdom Viridiplantae; phylum Streptophyta; class Pinopsida; order Araucariales; family Araucariaceae; genus Wollemia; species Wollemia nobilis. The sequence goes on along the minus strand of JAQPPZ010000677.1, from coordinate 9,330,752 downwards.
CCTTGGGAAATTTTAACAACTATCAGGTAGTAGTTAAATTATTTTGAAGAATATTTGTGGCAAAGCATGGTACATGGTCTATATTGTTTTGAAACTAGAGTCCTGGATTCTAAAATAGTGCTACTATTTTCCCCGTAGATATCGCCATTTTTTGAGAAGCAACACACCCCCACTAAAAAAAATGAAATTCCATCCTTTGAAATTTTTGGTTTTCATTTTGCCGTAGGGACCCTCTTGATGTTTTTCAGGTTTTAATTCCAAATTTTGCTTGCCTCTTTCTTCTTCAAAGTTTTGCATATACCAAAGTATCCAAGTAGGCTTGCATATGGCTTTGATTTATTTTAGAATTCATTTTTCAAATGTTAGAATCATTTATGAGTAAAGAAAATCTTTCACTAAATATGTAAAAATGCAGAATGCAGATGAATGAATTCATTAGAGTCAACCTACAATTTCTAGAAAATTTGCTAAGTGGTTTCCATTTTTTGAAACGTCACGATATCGCGACATATTTGGATCAAAAGCGCCAAGTGTAGAGCATGTCGCGATTTCGCGACATGTCGCGAAATCATGACATGTTGTGGTTTCACGGCAAAATGGGCAAGAAAGGGCCAAGCCTCAGAAACGTCGTGAAATCGTGACATCGCGAAATCACGATGCATTTGGAAAAGAAAGGGCCAAGCCTCAAAAATGTCGTGAAATCACGACGTCACAAAATCGCGATGCGTTTGGCAAAGAAAAGGCCAAGCCTCAGAAACATCGCGAAATCGCGACGTCGTGAAATCGCGACGCATAATGGAAAGAAAGGCCAAACCTCAAAAACATCGTGAAATCACGACGTCATGAAATCATGATGCATTTGGCAAAGAAAATGCCAAGCCTCAGAAATGTCACGAAATCGTGACCCATTAAGAAAAGAAAGGCCAAGCCTCAAAAGCGTCACGAAATCATGACGTCGTGAAATTGCGATGTCGCAAAATCATGACGCATTAAGGAAATAAATGCCAAGCCTTAGAAACATCATGAAATCATGACGTCACCAAATCATGATGCGTTTGGCAAAGAAAAGGCCAAGCCTTAGAAATGTTGTGAAATCGCAACGTCGTGAAATCGCGACGCATTAAGAAAAGAAAGGCCAAGCCTCAGAAGCATCATGAAATTGTGATGTCGTGAAATCGCGATGTCACAAAATTGCGACACATTAAGGAAAGAAAGGCCAAGCCTTAGAAATGTCACGAAATAGCGACGTCGCAAAATCACGATGCATTAAGGAAAGAAAGGCCAAGCCTTAGAAACGTCGTGAAATCATGACATAGTGAAATTGTGACACATTAAGGAAAGAAAGGCCAAGCCTCAGAAACGTCACAAAATTGTGACATCATGAAATAGCGACATCACGAAATCATGACGCATTAAGAAAAGAAAGGCCAAGCCTCAGAAACATCGTGAAATCTCGATGTCATGAAATCGTGACGCATTTTGTAAAGAGGCCAAAATGAAAAGCAGCTTGAGGAAAACGTCGCATAATCATGACACGTGTCAAAATAAAGCAAGTCAACGTAGGGTTTAATTTAATGATATTAAAATTTTAACCCTTTCTTTCCTTTTGCAGAGAGTGATCTGACAGTTGCATGATAGCGGAAGTGATGGTGAAAAAGACAAAATAAGCACGGATCAAGCGAAGGCCATCAGATTGAAATGTAAGATGCCAAGAATTTTTGGTCCATCCAGATTTTACAGATCTGGCCATAAAGAGACTTTACGATGACTAAGCAGCTGCCCATTTAATGGAATATGTCAACAATTGATCGAAAAATGGAAATATCTACACACAGTTATCGAAATTTGCCGATGGATGCATTTAACAGGAGAATTTATGGTGAAAGTAATGGCATGCAGAGAATTTCAACTCAGAGGTGGCTCTACGAAGATAAAATGTCAGAGAAACCAGTGACTCATCCGAATTTCTCTGAGGAATTAATGAGACGTTCCCGGCAGATGCACCAGTCGACCAGAAAATGAAGATATTTACTTGCAGTTACAGATGGATGAGAATAATATCAGATCATGCCTTCTCCATTTATGGCAAGTAACTGCACTAAGATTTGTAGAGTGGTTAGGGTTTATCAAAACTCTATTTTTAAAGGGCCTTATATTGTAAAACCTAGGCAGTAGGGTTTTGAGGATAAGATTTAGGGTTTTGAGAAGAAGATATTTCTAAAAAGATCAGGGTCTGTCCTGAGGCTATAAATACTTCTTCTGAATGTAAATTCTGGAGGTGGAAACTTAGAAATAAAAGCTATTGGAGCAATTTCTTACAAATCTTGTTTGAATGCTTTGTTCTGGACTTAGAGTTGGTGTAGTTTCATTTTTCTGTGGTAGCATGGCTAGGAGCCTAATCTCTTTCGAACTGTGATAAGTTCATCTTCTTTTGTTTTTGTTTCATTAAGGTTTATTTAAATTATGTTGTAGATCTATGTTACCAAGATTGGATATGCTACTAGGCTTCATTCTTTTTATTGTATGTTAGGGAAAATTACAGATTTAAGGTTCAGGCCTGTTCTAATTGCTCTGTCCTCATTGTGCGAGCTAGGCTTCTGGTGAGAGATACCAATTTCAACCGACTTCCCTTCTGTTTGTGATTTTATTTCAGATCTGTTGTTGTCTCTGTCTTATGCTCTTAGTGGAAGGTGATCTTAGAAAGCTGGACACTTTCCTCTTTGATTTGTTCTATTGTGAAGCTAACCGGTATAACTAAAATTGGTAGTTTTGGTTTTGCAGCTAAGTTAGATAAATTTCTCTTTCTGCCCTACCCTACTCTCTCTGTTCCACCGATTGAATGATCCATTTTTATTTTCTTTTAAATTTGTCTTTTATTTAAATCTGCTAACACATAAAGAGCTAGATCAAAGAACTGATTGTAAATCTGAGTGTCCACAAAGATAACCAATTCCAAAAACATTACTGAACAAGTCCAGAACCCGTTGTAAGGTAACAGACAATCCACTTGAAACTATTCCAGAAGCGGAAAAGAGTGAATAGACATTTGACCCAACTCTGTAACTCACACCTTGGATATCCAACAAGATCCTAAAGTGAGTGGGATTTATCCCTTATAAGTGTTATCGGGATTTCATGCTCATTCTTCACAGGGTGTGTATAAAATTCGAACCAACAAATATCACCTTTGTAATTAAATGCATATTAAAACAAAATTTTGGCTAGTCAAAGACCAACAAGAGCAATTATCTTCTCGACAACAACAAAACTTGAATTAGAACATTATTTTGGAAGTAATGATCCCTCTTTCATGGAAATAACCTAGGAAATTAATAGGATTGGATGATGGAAAATCAACTTAGATGTCAATGCATTGGAACACAACAATGTCACACAAATACCAGGATCTTGAAGATTAAATCTTAGTTTCCGCTTCGTCCTCTTGTGCCTTGGAATTTTATCTTCGCAAGGAAGACCCACCAAAAATTAAATTTGTATTGAAAATGAGTGAGATCAGTAGAGGGTGCCTTGGGAATGAATGAGATCATACAAATATCAGGGACGTAGCATTTAATCTTAGCAACCGTTCAACAAGAATTCTAGAAATATTAATTTCATTGAATCAAGAATTAAATACCATCAATTTTTAGCCCTTCCCAATGAATATCTGCAACAATGGTACCTTCGAATAGTAAGTTCGGTAAGATTTGTGCTCAAACATGGAGTTTCATCCTTCGTTCAATTGTTTTCACCAATGAGATCATGCTTTCTTGGGAATTTCACCCAAAATGTTGTCTTGCTTGAATTAGAGGTAAAAAATGGAATTTTACCCCCAAAGGAGGGCAAAAATGATGTTCATCCCAAGCTAGGGTGACTTTGACTTTGACTAGCACTGCTTCCATTTTTTTCACCCTAACTTGGGTGAAATAATTAATTTTTTTAAAATAAGGTGTAATTACTTTGGGAAATGCCTTCATCATCATGCATGCTTATTTCGAAGTAAATTTGACTTTTATCAACACATGTTTTCACCCCAAATGATGCCTAATCACCATTTGCACTCCAAAAATGTTTCAACTTGCAATTCATCCAAAAGAAGGGCAAAAATAATTTTCACCCCTTACTTGGAGCGAAGTTGACTTTGACTTCATGTGGCATAGGATTTTGCTTTATTTTCACTCTAAAATGTCTTCATTTATCAATTCACCCTGAATAAGGGCGAAAATGATTTTCTACCCCTATCTATGGTGAAATTGAATTTGACCAGCTCCCATCCATCATTTTTACCCTGAAATTAATTAAAATAGCAATTCACCCTAAAAAATGGTGAAATCACCTTGAATTCATAAGTTTGGGCAAAATTACTTTGAATGCATGCGTTTGAGTGAAATCCCTTAACTTTATTTTTTCTTTGCTTTCCATTTTCACCCATGAAATTGTCTCATACTATTGTCACTGTGCCTGGGGTGAAACTACTTGAAAAATAATTTCATCCAAAAAGTGCCCAAAAATGGATTTTTGCTCCAAAAGTGCCCAAAAATGATTTTTGGTGGTACAACTTCTTGGAGCCATAAATTTTGATTCGTTGACCTGATTCATCCATTTAATCCATTTTATTTCCTCTATGGGGCCTCCAAAGTTTTCATATTGTATTTTTTAAGCTGTGCTCGAGAAATTTATTAAGACAAACTTTAATATCTCTCAAACCATTTAGGTTATTGGGGTGATTCTTTCATAATAAGTCTAATATTTCAATTACCCTCCTTTGGGTAAATTTTCAAGTCAATCAGTGTTTGTTTAGGGTGATTTACTAAAAATGGTTGCTTCCTAGTTTTCACCTTTTTTGACTTCTGACTACAGTGTGGAAAAAATGCCAACACTTTTGGTGGCTCGTGGGGTATTCACCTCATATAGATACAATTGACCCCAGGGCCTTTATCCAATGGGTAATAAATTCATAACTGCTTACTACATCAAATCATTTACTACTTGCACTAGCTTATTCCTACACTACTTGATCTTTTTTGGTTACTTGTTTATATTTTCAACCAATATGAGGAACTTCGTTGAGATTGGGATGATTTTATCCACTTCAGGGTGCTCTGGCAAGACTTTGATATCTGATGCCAATGGATCCTATAATTCAAAAAATGGAACAAATGCTGCTGAGGATTTGGCTCAATGAAAGGAGTAGAAATGGATGGGGCCATAGTTATGCTCATCCTTGATGGGGTTGGTGTACTTATAGCGATGATGGGATTAATGACGATTGAAGATGAGGAAAATGATAGTGGAATAGAAAATGAATTACGGATAGAGTCTAACAAACTAATATATGGAGGAATGGAAGATATGGAAATGTTGAAAGGAGCATTAGTGACTGATGACTATGAAATAGAGAGGGGAACAAAAATGGTGGGTACAATGAATGAAAGTGAAATGCAAGGAGGTGTTTTAGAATGAAGGGAAATGGTCATCAAATGCTCATGATCAAGAGAAGAAAAATAAAAATGCATACTTATCGGCTCCAACACCATTTGAACCAATGATGTGGGTGGTTACAATGTTAGATTTGTTTCGAACCAGATCACACCATTTAGTGCCCTCAACACTTTATTTATCAGCTGACCTATTTACACTATTTAAAAAAAAAATTGTAACATGGTTGGCATGCCACCACCACAAACTTAGCTTTGGGTGATTATCCAATGAATCTATAGTGTTTAAACCAAATCTGATTGTACTTAAATAAATATTTGAAGTTTGGCTGGCCTCTTCCCAAAGTTTATCAAGTTGTAAACTAGATGCAATGTGGTCTATTATCATGCATACCAGTTTTCATGCAATTAATGAATAATGCGGTAAAGATATTTACCACATGGGAGCCTTATTTGAGTATTGGTTTTGGTGATAGCTGGAGCCAATGCTACCACTTGAGAGAATCCACTGGCTATGGGCTCTTGAGTACAAGTTCCCTTTAACTCCTTAATGTGACAACAGAATTTTTTTTGCAATAGCCCTTCTATTAGGATCTCCTCAGGATCAAACTCCTAATGAGGTATGCTTATTGGGTTTTGGATAACTACTTGCATGTTATGCCCTAGGACACAAAAAGGATGCAAAAATATGCCTTCTTCACTCTCAAAATTTTCCACTTGATCCAGTTCCCCTTCTTGGTCTATATCCTGATGGAAACTACAAGAAACCATATTTTTCATTGTTGAAGTAGTGCTTGCATATTCCCTTCATTAGCCTAGGATGAGATTTGCCTCTTGTGCTCCACAAAATTGTGTTCTAGGTCTCCATACAGTTTGAGAGATCTACCATTGTGAATATTATGCAAGACAAACAAAAGCAATAACTTTTAGAGACAGTGATGGAAAGGCAGTTTCTCTCCATATATTTTTCTTGATTAGAGTACGAGCTGCTATGCTTGTATAACTTCCTAAAATACTTGAGGGAATCTCTATTCCCTAGATTACTATAGGAAGAGACCTATGTCTATGTAGAAATCCCAAATATAGTAGGGGTAGGCCTAGTTGGGTGTCAATTGGATCTTCTTTAGAATTCTCCTCCAACTCCTCAAAAATTAGATATTGAAGTCTATGATGCTCTCTAGAGGTGCTTTCATGATCATGGAGAGGTGCATCAAGAGTTGAAAGGGATCCTGAGAGCCATAAAATGTGTTGACTAGTGCTCCTGCTAAGTCTATCCATGACCATATGCTCTTACACCTGAGTAGTCTGTACTACTATAACACCTTTCCTTCCAGAGATAGGACCAAAATTTTGATCATGAATATTAATGGGTTATGCCATGGATGTTCGCTAGAGCAAAAACATATTTAAGGTGCTCGTGGGTTATTCCCTTAGCACCATTGTATTTTTTTAGGGTATTTAGGGTAAATTTGGGAATATCATGCCGACTTTGGACATTCAAAGGCTCAAGATCATCCCAACTAGGATAGCATACCTATGCCATTATAGCAGTGGTCCTTAGAGATTATGGTCTATGTTTCTATGTCAGAGTTTCTAGGTGAACATTCTTTCTTCGCTTGTAAGGTCAAGGCTACTCACCAAACCTTGATTCCTCTAGAGTGTCTTCTTTCAGCATATAATGCATCTACGATCAAGAGACATGGATATTCAACTCAAAAAAATTGTCAAGTAATTTTTCTAGATGAAGGTAAGCTAGAGATTCACCAAAATAAAGATCCCTTAAAATACAAATACTTTTCATTCCACCGGGCATGCTAAAAACTGTTGGTCATGAATCTACCTAAGTACAAAATGCATGTGCATCCTAGACTTGGCCAACATTGAAAGGCCTAAGGAAAGAGATGTCCTTTGGACTAATCTCTAGAGAGGGTTGGTTCCCTTACTAATATAGTTCGATTTAAAGCCTAAGGTAATAGGAAAGAGATGGGAAATGATAAAAAGATATGGGAAATATCAAAAATGTAAAGAGGGGATAAAATAATAGCCAAAACCCAAATCAAGTGTTGGTTAGAATACAATAGAAAGGAAGGCACAATAACCACTCACATTTTGCAAAGATAACTTCCAAGACGTATTTCAGTATTCAATCCCTCACTAGCAGTAATTAAATTAAGATGTAAAATTTAAAATTAGCTAATAATGGACAAGAACATAATCATAAATGATAAGCAAAAAGTGATCAAACACAAGACTACTCAAGGAAACAAAAGCTGAATATCTTTCTATTGATGCAGAAAAATTATAAGTGTTTTCTTGTAGAATGTCTATCCTTCTTCTTTACATAAAAATGCTTAGTATTTATAGAGGATTTCACCTCTATAATTAAATGCATATTAAAACAAAATGTTGGCTAGTCAAAGACCAACAAGAGAAATTCTCTCCTCAATAACAACAATGCTCGAATCATAACATTCTTCGAGAAGCAGTGATCTCTCATTCATGGAGAGCGCCTAGGAAATCAGTAGGATTGGACAATGGAAAATCATATCGAATGTTGATGCATTGGAATCCAAAAATGTCACATGAAGACCAGGAGCTTGAACATTAAATCTTAGTTTCCGCTTCACCCTCTTATGCCTCGAGATTTTATCTTTGCCAAGAAGATGCACCAAAAATTAACTTTGTCTTGAAAAGGACGAGATCAGTGGAGGGCACCTTGGGAATGAATGAGATCATACACATATCAAGGATGTAGCATTTAATTTTAGCAACCGTTCAACAAAAATTCTGGAAATATTAATTTTGTTTCCTCAAGAATTAAATGCCATCAATTTTAGAACTTCTTGAGAAAGATCTGAAACAATGATGCCTTCAAATAGTAACTTCCTTGAGAGTTGCGATCAAATTTCACCCTTCATTGAGTTTTTCACCCATGAGATCATGCTTTCTTAGGAATTTTTTCCAAAATGCTGTCTTGCTTGAATTAGAGGTAACAAATGGAATTTTACCGCCAAAGTAGAGTGAAAATCATTTTCGACCCAAGTTGGGGTGACTTTGACTTTGACTAGCATTGCTTCTATTGTTTTTGCCCCAACTTGGGTGAAATAATTAAATTTGCTAAAAATAAGGTAGAATTACTTTGGGAGCCTTCATCATCATGCATGCTTATTTCAGAGTGAATTTGACTTTGATCGACACATGTTTTCATCCCAAACAATGCCTACTCACTATTTGCACTCTAAAAGCATCTTCAACTTGCAATTCACCCAAAATAAGGGTGAAAATGATTTTCGCCCCTTACTTGGTGTGACTTTTAATTTGACTTCATGAGGCACACGCTTTTACTTTATTTTCACTCCGAAATGTCCTCATTTATCAATTTGCACCGAAGAAGGGCAAAAATGATTTTTACCCCCTGTCTAGGGAAAAATTGACTTTGACTAACTCCCATCCATTAGTTTTGCCCTAAAATTAATTAAAATAGCAATTCACCCCTAAAAATGGTGAAATCACCTTGAATGCATAAGTTTGAGTGAAATTACTTTGAATGCATGAGTTCGGGTGAAATCACTTAACTTTTTTTTTCTTTTCTTGCAGAATCCTTTCATTTTCGCCCATGAAATTGTCTCATCTATTATCACTATGCCTGGGGTAAAATTGCTTAAAAAATAATTTCGCTACTGAAAATTGCCTGAAAATGATTTCACCTAAAAAGTGTCCGAAAATGGATTTTCACCACAAAAGTTATCAAAAATGATTTTTGGTAGTACAACTTACCGAAGCCATAAATTTTGGTTAGTTGAACCGATTTTCTATAGTGATATATTGTTGGAAATATTAGGAAGAGATCTACAATGGTTAAATTGATGCCACATTTATTTCATCCATTTTCTTCCCTCTATAGGGTCTCCAAAGTCTACATATTATATTTTTTAAGCTGCGATGAAGAAATTTCTTAGGATGAAAACTTTAATATCTCTCAAATTGTTCAGGGTATTGGGGTGATTCTTTCACCATAAGTCTAATTTTTCAATTTCTCTCCTTTGGGTAAATTTTCAAGTCCATAGGTGTCCATTTAGGCCAATTTCCCAAAAATGACCGCTTCCTAGTTTTCACCTTTTTTGACTTTTGACTGCAGTGTGGAAAAAATACCAACACTTTTGGTGGCTCATAGGGTATTAAGCTCATCTAGGTGCAATCGATCCTAGGGTCTTTATCCATTGGGAAATGGAGTCATAATTGCATATTGCATCAAATCATTTACTACTTGCACTAGCTTCTTCCAGCATTTTCTGATCTTGTTCGATCATCTGTTTATATGTTTCACCCAACGTGAGGAGCTTTGCTAAGCTTGGTTGATTTTCTCTACTTCAGGGTGCTCTGGTAAGACTTTGATCTCTGATGCCAATGGCTCCTATAATCCAAAAAATGAGAAAATAAGGGAACAATGGTTTCTAAGGGTTTGGCTCAATGAAAGGAGCAAAAATGGATGAGGCTATAGTTACGCTCACCCTTGATAGGGTTGGTGTACTTATAGCGATGATGGGATTAATGACGATGGAAGATGAGGCAAATGATAGTGGAATAGAAAATGGGTTAGGGATAGAGGCCAAAAAAATGAAAGATGGAGGAATGGAAGATATGGGAACATTGAAAGGATCATTAGTGACTGATGACTATGAAACAGGTAGGGGAACATAAGTGGTGGGTACAATGAATGAAAGTGAAGTGGAAGGAGGTGTTGTAGAATGAAGGAAAATTATCAACAAATGCTCATGATAAAGAGAAGAAAAACAAAAATGCATACTTACAGGCTCCAAAACCATTTGAGCCAATGATGTGGGTGGTTACAATGTTAGATTTTTTAAAACCAGATCACACAATTTAGTGCCCTCAACACTTTATTTATCAGTTGACCTATTTACACTATTTACACAAACTTCTGTGACATAATTGGCATACCACCACCACAAACTTGGTTTTGGGTGCTTATTCGGTTAATCTGCAGTGTTCAAACTAGATATGATTGTACTTAAAGAAATATTTGAAGTCTAACTGGCCTCTTCCCAAAGTTTACCAGGTTGTAAGCTAGATGCAATGTGGTAGGTTATCATGCATGCAATTACTCATGTAATTAATGAATAATTTGGAAAAGAGAATTACCACATGGGAGCCTTATTCGAGTACTGGTTGTGATGATAGCTAGGGCCAATGTTTCCACTTGAGAGAATCCATTGGCTTTGGGTTCTTGAGTATAGGTTCCTTTAACTCCTTGATGTGGTTGCAGGATTTTTCTAGCAATAGCCCTTCTATTAGGATCACCTCAATATTAGCCTCCTAATGAGGCATGCTTATTGGATTTTGGCTAAATACTTGTGTGCTATACCATATAACAAAAAAAGGGTACAAAAATGTGTCTTATTCACTCTCAGAATCTGCCACTTGAGCCTGTTTCCCTTCTTGGTCCATCTCCTGATAGAAATTGCAAGCAACCATATTGATAATTATTGGAGTAGTGCTTGCATATTCCCTTCGTTAGCCTAGGATGAGATCTGCATCTTGTGCTCCACATAGTTGGGTTCTATATCTCTACACAGTTTAAGGCATCTTTCATTGTGAATATTGTACAAGACAAATGGGAGTAGCAACTAATAGAGAGAGTGATGGAAAGGGAGTTTCTCTCCACTATATTTTTTTGATTGGAGTAGGAGCCACTGCTTGTACAACTTCCTAAAAGACTTAAAAGAATTTCTATTCCCTAGATTACAATAGAAGGAGACCTATTTCTAGGTGGAAATCTAAAATATAGTAGAGGTGGGCTTGGCTAGGTATTGGTTGGATCTTCTTTGGAATTCTCCTTTAACTCATCTAAAATCAGACATTGAAGTCTGTGATGCTCTCTAGAGGTGCTCTTGTGATGGTGGATAGGTGCATCAAGAGTTGAAAGGGATCTTGAGAGGTAGAGCCATAAAATGTGTCAACTAGTGCTCCTGCCAAGTTTGCCCATGAGAAGATGATCTTATGCCCAAGTAAAATTACTTTGGAAAATGCCTTCATCATCATGCATGCCTATTTTGAAATGAATTTGACTTTGACCAACACATGTTTTTGCCCCAAATGATGCATATTCACAATTTGCGCTCTGAAAACATCTTCAACTTACAATTCACCCAAAATAAGGATGAAAATTATTTTCACCCCTTACTTGGGGTGAAGTTGACTTCGATTTCATGAGGCACATGCTTTTGCTTTTTTTTTGCTCTGAAATGTCTTCATTTATCAATTAGCCCCAAAGAAGGGAAAAAATGATTTTGCCCCTTATCTAGGAAAAAATAACTTTGACCAACTCCCATCCATCATTTGTACCCCAAAGTTAATTAAAATAGCAATTCGTCCCCAAAAAAGGTGAAATCACCTTGAATGCATAAGTTCAGGTGAAATTACTCTGAATGCATGAGTTCAGGCGAAATCACTTAACTTTATTTTTTATTTGCTCATAGAATTCTTCCATTTTCGCCCACAAAATTATCTCATACTATTGTTGCTGGGCCTAGGGAAAAACTACTTGAAAAATAATTTCTCTTGTGAAAACCACCCGAAAATTATTTTCGTCCAAAAAGTACCCGAAAATGGATTTTCGACCCAAAAGTGTTCAAAAATGATTTTTGGTGGTACAACTTTTTGGAGCCATAACTTTTGATTCGTTGACCCGATTGTATATTGTAATATATCATTGGAAATATTGGGAAGAGATCTACAATAGTAAAATTGATATCACATCCATTTCATCCATTTTCATCCCTCTATACGGCCTCCAAAGTCTTCATATTGTATTTTTTAAGCCATGATGGAGAAATTTCTCAGGATGAAAACTTTAATATCTATCAAACCCGTTCAAGGTATTTGGGTGATTCTTTCACCATAAGTCTAATTTTTCAATTCCCCCCCTTTGGGTAATTTTCAAGTCCATAGGTGTCCATCTAGGATTATTTCCAAAAAATGGTCACTTCCCAGTTTTTGCCTTATTTAAATTCTTACTGTAGTGTGGCAAAAAATGCCAACACTTTTTGTGGCTCATGGGGTATTCAACTCATATAGATGAAATCAACCACAAGGTCTTTATCTATTGGGTAATGGAGTCATAACCACCTACTGCATCAAATCATTTATTGCTTGAACTAGCTTCTTCCTGTGCTACCTAATCTTATTCGGTCGTCTATTTATTTTTTCACCCAATGCGAGGAACTTCATTGAGCTCGATTAATTTTCTCTGCTTTAGGGTGCTCTAGCAAGACTTTGATATCTGACGCCAATGGCTCTTGTAACCCAAAAAATGGGAAAAAGAGGGAATAAAGGTTGTTGAGGGTTTGGCTCAATGAAAGGAGTAGAAATGGATGAGGCCATAGTTACTCTCACCCTTGATGGGGTTGGTGTACTTACAATGATGATGGTATTATTAATAGGGGTGGAATATGAGGTAGATGATAGTGGAATAGAAAACAGGTTAGGGACATAGGCCAACAAACTAAAATATGGAGAAATGGAAGAAATGGGAATTACAAAAGGAGCATTGGTGACTTATGACTATGAAATGAGGAGGGAAAAAAAGTGGTGGGTACAATGAATGAAAGAAAAGTGGAAGGAGGTATTGTAGAGTGAAGTAAAATGGTCACCAAATGCTCATGATAAATAGAAAAGAAAAAAAATGCGTACCTACAATCTCTAACACCATTTCAACCAATGACATGGGTGGTTGCAATGTTAGGATTTTTTTTAACCAGATCACACCATTTAGTGCCCTCAACACTTTATTTATCATTCGACCTATTTACACTATTTACACAAAATTTTATGATATGGTTGCCATGCCACCACCACAAACCTATATTTGGGTGCTTATACAATGAATATGTAGTGTTTGGAATAGATTTGATTATACTTCAAGTGATTTTTGAAGTTTTTCTAGCCTCTTCCCAAAGTTTACCATGTTGCAATCCAGATGCAATGTGGCAGGTTATCATGCATGCCAATATTAATACAATTAATGAATAATGTGACAAAGATATTTACCATATGGGAGACTTCTTTGAGTACTGGTTGTAGTGATGGCTAGATCCAATACCACCACTTGAGAGAATTCATTGGCTACAGGCTCTTTGGTACAGGTTCCTCGAACTCCTTAATGTCAAAGCAAGATTTTTTGGTAATAGCCCTTCTCTCAGGATCTCCTCAAGATCAACTTCCTGATGAGACATGCTTATTGGGTTTTGGCTAAATACTTGTGTGCTATTCCATGGAACACAAAAAGGGTACAAAAATGTGCTTTCTTCACTCTCAGAATCTACCACTTGAGCATGTTCCCCTTCTTGGTCCATCTCTCGATGGAAAATACAAGAAACCATATTGTTCATTGTTGGAGTAGTGCTTGCATATTCCCTTCATTGGCCTAGGATGATATATGCCTCGTATGCTCCACAAAGCTAAGTTATAGGTCCCTAAATAGTTTGAGGGATCTGCTATTGTGAGTATTGTGCAAGACAGACAAGAGCAACAATTGTTAGAGAGAGTTATGGAAAGGAAATTTCTCCACTATATTTTTCTAATTGGATTAGAATCCACTCTACTTGTATAGCTTCTTGAAAGACTTTAGGGAATCTATGTTCCTTAAATTGTTGTAGGAAGAGACCTATGTCTATGTGGAAAGCCCAAATATAGTATAGGTGGGCCTAGCTAGGTGTCGATTGGATCTTCTTTGGAGTTAACATCCAACTCCTCCAAAATCAGACATTGAATTCTATGATGCTCTCTAGAGGTGCTCTCGTGATGGTGGAGAGGTGCATCAAGAGTTGAAAGGGATCTTGAGAGCCATAAAATGTGTTGACTAGTGCTCCTACCAAGTCTACCCATGAGAAGATGCTCTTACACCTGAGCAGTCTATACCACTGTAGTACCTTTCCTTCTAGAGATAGTACCAAAGGACTGGTCATGAATATATGTGGGTTATTCCATGTATTTTCACTAGAGTAGTAGCATATTCAAGGTGCTATTGGGCAATTACACTAGCGCCATTGTATTTTTTTAGGGCCTTCAGGGAATTTTTGGGAATATCATGTCGACTTTGGAGATTCAAAGGGCCAAGATCGTCCTAGCTGGGATAGCATACCTATGCCATTATAGTAGTGGTCCTCAGAGATCACGGTTCATATTGCTATGTCGAAGTTGCTAAGTGAACATTCTTTATCCGCTTGTAAGGTCAAGGTTGTTCACCAAATCTTGATTCCTCTAAAGTGTCTTCTTTCAGCATAAAAGGCATCTACAATCAAGAGATCTGGATATTCAAATCAATAGAATTTTTAGGTGATTTTACCAAATGAAGGCAAGCTAGAGATTCACCAAACTTAGGCTCCCTTAAAATACAGATATTGTTCATCCCACCGAGTGTGCTAAAAACTATTGGTCACAAATCCACCTAAGTACAAAATGCTTGTGAACCCTAGACTTGGCCAACATCAAATGGCCTAAGGAAAGAGATATCCTTCGATCCAATCTCCAGAGAGGGCAAGTTCCCTTACTAATATAATTCAGTTTAAATATTAATGTAATAGGAAAGAGATGGGAAATGACAGAAAGAGATAGGAAATATCAAAAATGTAAAGTGGGTATAAAATAACAACTGAAACCCAAATCAAGTGTTGGTTATCATACAATAGAAAGGAAGGCATGAGAACCACTCACATTTTGCAGATATAACCTCCAATAGGTATTTTAGTATTCACTCCCTCACTAGTAGTAATTAAATTCATATATAAAATTTAAAACTAGCTAATAATGAACATGAACGTAATAAAAAATGATAAGTAGAAAGTGATCAAACACAAGAATACTCAAGGAAACAAAAACCAAATATATTTCTATTGATGCAAAAAACTTAAAGTGTTTACTTGCATAATGTCTATCCTCCTTTATTACATCAAAATGCTTAGTATTTATAGAGGATTTTGCCTCTATAATTAAATGTATATTAAAAAAAAATACTGGGTAGTCATAGACCAGCAAGAGCAATTATCTCCTTGACAATAACAACATTCGAATGAGAACATTATTTAGGAAGCAGTGATCCCTATTTAATGGAGAGTGCTTAGTAAATCTTCAGGATTGGATGATGGAAAATCATATCGAAATTCGATGCATTAGAACACATTAATATCGCACAAAGACTAGGAGCTTGACCATTAAATATTAGTTTTTACTTCATCCTCTTGTGCTTCAAAATTTTATCTTCTCCATGTAGACCCACCAAAAATTAACTTTATATTGAAAAGGGGTGATATATCAGTGGAGGGCACCTTGGGAATGAATAATATCATACAAATATTAGGGATGTAGCATTTAATCTTGGCAACAGTTTAGTAGGAATTCTAGAAATATTAATTGTAGACACCTAAAATGCATCATCTCGAGGCAACTACTCATATGGGACATGCTAGAAGACCATATGGAAGACCTTTGGATAATTCCAAGGTATAGTAGTGGTTTTCACCACTCATTTTGTCACATTTTCCTAGTCAGTTCTCACCGCTGCTAACACCCACGGTGAGTAGAGCTAAACCATGCCTGTCACCCGTGGTCAGGACTCAGAGTCAGTTAGCCTTTGACCAATTCAAAGTTGGTTCCAAAAATCATTTGGCTATGTATTGGAGTGTTTTAATAGAGGAAGGATCCAAAACCTTCCATCCAACAAACTCAACTACCCAATCTTGTTCTTGGCTTCCTCATGAAGCTACCCGTTAGGATTCTACTCCTAACCACCATACTAATCACATTATTAGTTAATTATTTAATCACTCTCTCTTTCAAAAATGTTGTGACCTTTGATCACACCTTCACACTCATAGAAATAGGCCTTTCAATTGGTATAGTTGGGGCATCGAAGAATGTAATTATTAATTAATTTTTGGGTTCCCCATACAATACAACAACGATTCCTTAATAAAAGTGATTCCTTTTTATTATTCTAGCATTATAATAAATATTTCTCTATTGGGTTCACTACATCTGGTATCAGAGCCTCTTCAAAGGGGAAGAAATAATCAAACATTTTTTTTCCCTTCTTCGTTTTATCACGTGGTGCTGATTGCAATTTTCTGGTGCAAATATACAATTCACAGCGTCACGAATCCCCTGCATACGTGACAGCCCGATGAGTAGAAGAAACAAAAATTTTTTCAGGAATCCATTTTTGACTAAAAACATCTAAAATACCTACCACAAATCGAAAATAACTACTATACAGTTAATCGAATTCACAAAACGTCGCTACTAGCTAAAAAAAAAAAATCCAACCAGTCACTCACCCTGCATTTCTAGCAAGCGCATTCGAAAACCGGTGAAAGGAAAAATTAAATAACCTAAGGTTTAAATAATTCTAGCATCATAAATTCATTTCCAATCACCATTAAATCTTTTGTCATCACCATTTAGAAGTTTTTCTGCGTGAGCATTGTTTTTCGACGGAGCCTAAGAAACTGGTGAATTTTTTTTTATTTTATCAAATTTTTGACTAAGGTTATCTACATTTTAGATCGTCGAGAAAGGTTTGCCAATGTCATAGACAATGAAGAGAAGGAAGTTTAAAAAAGGGCATCAAAAATTAATATCAAAATTTTCAAGCAAAATACGGCATCACAACGTCTTCGTCTCCTTTCCCTGCTCTAGAATACCAAGACTTAGTCATTGGCAAAACTCAGTATCCTAAACACCGAAACTATGTTTATTCGATATCCATGTATTAACTAGGACCTCACCTACAACAAACAATGAGCCCCTATAGCAAACAGAGAACCACCAAATAGGTGAAAAAATAGAGCAGTTAGGTAAACTAAAACCCATCGTGAATTTCATAGACCGAAGGAAAACAACCGATTGAACAACAAAAACATAACCATTTTTGTTCACAGCCATATGCGAACAACCAATTAAAACACCAAACCAAGCCTGCATCTTGCCAGATGTTCCACACTCATGCGATCCACTGTATCACAACCCTGTAAGACTTGTTACTATTGCAAATTCTTGCTAAAATTTGTCAAGGCATTGAAAATTCTCGCTAATTCTGCCACTTACAAAGGTTATAAAATCTCCAAAACCTAACCACAATGGTTGAAGGATGACTTTTATGCAATTTTTAACGATAATTTTTCAAGAAATTTTTGTGACAACTTTCAACACTTTTTGTGACACCTTTTGGCCAAACGACTATGCAAATGGCTGATGGAAGAATATCTCACGACCCCAATCTACTTTTGCTACTTAATATTACCCACCTACATCAAATCACATCAGTGAGTGTATATAAAATTTAGTTCCAGGGTATCGCCAACCGCATCACAGGGTTGGATGAATCAGTCCTCATAAGTGGGTTCATCAATGGATTGAAAGAAGAAATTAGAGTGAAGATCATGATGTACACTCCTCGCACCCTATAGGAAGCCATTGGATTAGCCTTTTTATCCAACGATACATTCAATGTTCAATGTCAACATGGGGAGAAACCTATTGATAAATTGACATTCACTCACACTATTCCAAAACACAAAACCTTGCCAGTTAATTATCTTAGCCTACAATAAATGGAGGAGCGATGAGCGAATGACCTCTGCTATACTTGTGATGAGCAATTTGGGCCCCTTCATTGTTGTGCTACACAAACATTGTATTTATTGAATATAGTTGATCCCTGTCACTCCATAGAGGAAGAAGGTGAGGAAGATGTGCATGACATGACCAAACTGATCATAACAATGAAGGAAATGAGGTCGATGTGCAAGAAGTGCTCGATGCACCATGAAAAGATGAGGTAGACATAAATGCAGTAAACAATGAAGGCAAGACATACACTCTCAAAGAACTACACACAAGTTCATCACCAATAGTGAGTTCTCATCGTGTAGGCAGCCTGATTTAGAAAGGAGGCAAAAGAGTGAGTGCACCTTTATTTTCTCTTCATTCTACACAGGAAGAATTGGCTAAAGCAAAAGCCTATCGTCATCACAATTCTCCTAAGGAAGATTCTACTATTCTTTCTAGAAACACCCACTAATGTTTCGACCTTTAATATATCCTTGCCTTCGAAAAAGTGACATTAAAATAGTACAAGAACTTGCACAAATTCAACTGGGAAAACAAGCAACGAAACTCCTTAATTTGAGCTTTGAGGACAAAGCTCTTTTTAAGGAAGGTGACATGTTAGGATTCTACTCCTAACCACCATACTAATCACATTATTAGTTAATTATTTAATCACTCTCTCTTTCACAAAGGTTGTAACATTTGATCACACCTTCACACTCGTAGAAATAGGCCTTTCAATTGGTATAGTTGGGGCATCGAAGAATATAATTATTAATTAATTTTTGGGTTCCCCATACAATACAACAACGATTCCTTTATAAAAGTGATTCCTTTTTATTTTTCTAGCATTATAATCAATCTTTCTCTATTCGGTTCACTACACTACCCCATCACCCTGGGAAAATGATATAAAACCCCCACTCAAATTGGGAAAATATATAGACGATCCCTGAGTTGAAACATAGCGAAGCCCTATCAAATTGCATACTCACTTACATGCATTAAGAGGAACACTTTGACTACCCAATTGGAGATCACATGCCATGGAGGTCCTAGGAGGCTAGGAGATTCAAGAAATGTGAATTCATGCAATCCATGCACCAACTAAGCAATTCAACCACTAAATCTATCAGAGGACATAGTGGCGACCCTTGAACATCAATTCCTCAAGGAGATTTGAAGATTGGATACCAAATTGGGAGGGCAAAGATATTTAAAGCTCGACCACGGCTATCAACTATAGGCAACAGTGCCCATCATAAATCAGACATGTGGTCAGGTTGTCATATTCATTCCCCTTGATTTTAGCAATAGGATTTTCTTTAATTGCATTAAATTAGTTATATTCATGTTGACTTGATTTATTAGAGACTTTGACCGATGTAATATGCTTTTCTTAGTCATTTTCCTTCATCTTGCAATTATGAAACTAATGGTTCTTTTTATGCTTCCATGCCTCTAATTTTGTAACTAGGCCATTAGATAGATGCATATGCTTTACTTTTACATATCCTATGGTGCCATTTCATGATTAACATAGATTTAATATGTTTCTTGCACTTTCTTGATTTCATGTTAGTTACATCATTCTTTATGCAAGTACCTCTTAAAAGCCTCATCAAGAGAGGCCTCCTTTGTTGCTAATTGCTTCTTGTTGTTTATTGCACGTAGGACTAATAGGGTTTTGGGATGCAAGGCAAAAAATGCCTCTAACCATGGATAAGAGGGTCATCGACACCCTAGAGTAGTTCATGTGCATTTTAAAAGGCCTATGGATTACACTTACCCTTGTGAGGGATTTCATATGATTGTAACATTGTATCACATTGGGTATCCCTAAGAGGGATGAATTTGTAACCTTGAATTGATGGAAATTTAATAAAATAAAATCCTTCTTTATGGTTTATTTCAATTTTGTCAATTCTTGTATGCTTTATGTGATTTCCAATTGTTATTAGATTAAGTGTATGCTTTTTAGGATGCCACATAAGGTGATCATAGTGGAACTCCACATTTTATGCCTCAGATTATTGACCTCTCTGATTTTTTTATGATAGGTGCTCACCATGATTGATAACCATGGTCAAAATTTTTCACTATGGTTGACATCCATGGGCAACAGTGGTCACCGTGCCACATATTCATGGTTAGAATCTGACAAATCAGACAACAAAGGGATAAAGCTTAATCAGATGTGGACCCAAGGTAGGTTCCACTGTAACTTTCTATTTCTATTTTTACCTCTCTGTAAATTCTTAGAATGCAAAAATATTAGACTAATTAGGGAAGACAACGAAATTGGCAATATGCATATGAGTCCCTAGGTCTTTCTCTTTTTAGGTCTTTGCTAGGCACTGCTAGGAACAACAAACATCTGATTGTAGTCCACCCTAGTCTCCAACATTCTAGGACATATTTTATATTTTATTTTCTTGCTTGAGGCCCGATTAGAGACCATATCATTGTTAGTATGCATTGTCAAAACATCATGTAGAATTAATCATGCATACTTTCTTAATTTGAAATATTCCTTTTTTTGCATTGCATATAGAAAAGAATCATTTGAATGTTGTACTATGCATATTTATTTCATGCAAATTAAAAGGAACCACACACACCACGTTTCACATTAAACACTAGTGAGTTGGAAGTCACATCCAACCACTAGTAGGGTTTCAATGATGGTGGAGGTGATTTCCATCTATTGGCCCAACTCCCTCGTACCTTATGTTCTAGACCAATACCGGATCCAAGATGTCATCATAGCCTATGGAAAATCTGCATGTATCTCTCTTAGGAGAGGTATATAGCTAACTTCAGGTGAACTGGGTGAGCCTCGGGAGGACCTGTGCTCCCTAACTATGTGTGGACTTCATTTTTTTTTATTTACTTATCTTTTACTTCATTACCACATATTATAGGTTGGATTACATGGCTTGGAGTTCATCGCCAGGTTGTCGAGCTGTGAGTATATAGGTGAAAGCCATTAAACAATTGAGAAAATCATCAACATTTTGCAAAACATGCTGAGAGTTCTTTACTAATACAACAAATTGAAAAACACATCAAATAGTTTAGGATTCATAAGCAAAATTTAAAATAATATAATCATCATTGTTTACTTTTCTTGCATTAAAATTTATTCAGAAGATAATACAATGGTGCAAACACAGAGGGGTCGATCCGGTCATAGACCTGAGATCAAGGCCCAAGCTCCACCTAGTGCACAACATGACGTAGAATGCCCTCAATCATAGAATCCTCTTGAATGTCGTTCAATGAGCATTAGAGGGGATAATACTATGCAGGGGGATTCCATTGAGAATACCCCAATTAGACACTCTTCTAGACTTAGATCAGATCATGGAGCATCCCAGCATGGGGGTTTTGAGCATGTCAGCCTTTACCATGATCGCATTCCATGTGCATCTATGGGATCAGCTGATGAGTATATCATTGAGGGAACTAGATTGGTACTCCTTCGTATTGTGTCTAGGGGTGGCATGAGGCCTCCACCTTTTGAGCATAGACTAGTTTAGTATCCGCCCATTAAGGGGTAAACAAATAGGGCTACTTTCGAGTGTAGGCCCACACAAACTCCCAATAGAAGTGAGCCTGGAAGGATCACCATTGATATATCTAAAGTGGGAGCCAATGGTATGCCACCCCATGAGCCCTGGCATAGCAAATAATTAGATGGACTAGATAAGGTCCTAGGATAGTTGGGTTACAAGCCTACTCCTGCACCATCTTGTCCTATGAGTGTACGTAGTGGCAGCACCATTAGAACTATTAGGGAACCTGGAGAGTGCTCCAAGTATTCTTGTGACACACGTGCTCTTTCATCTCATGCAGGTATGAAGTATGAGTGATAACTGGACGTGAATGCCATATTTACAGATAAAGGTAAGAGTATGGCAAACCAGTCCATTAGAGGACACACTCACAAGTTTGCTAAAATAGAGTACACACACCAGAGGCCTCAAGCGATTGGTCATATAGATAAATCTCATAGACTGGTGTCTAAGAAGAGATGAAAGATTCTCCAAGACCAATTGGAGGATGTTCATGCAGAGCAAGAGCACCTCGAAAATGAGAATACTCAGAGGCAAAGGTTCATTAGACAAATATTATATGAATAGTGCATGCATGAACAATGTATCCTTGAGCAAAAGGAGCATGTTGAGAGGGAGGATCGACTAGCTAGTGTCGGCTTACATCCCCCTAGTGAGCACAGGGAGCACATCGATAGACGAGCTACTTCACAGCCTGATTTGCACCCTAAATACATAGACACTCATACTCACCATATTGCCCAACATAGAGACCAAAATCCAGTGTCCGTACACCATGGGCTTAGGAAGTATAAAGAGGAAGTGGGAGAGGAATTAGAACAAGAATATCCTAAAATCTCCCTAGTCGAGGAGGAGGTTGAGCCTAATCCTTCACCCCAATCGAGGAGGAATCTTCCTCTAAAATTGCCTCCAAGGCAATCTAGAGAGGAGTATTTTCTATCCTCACAAGCTTACAAAGCTTTGGCAGAAAATATCGAAGCCATAGGGAAGTAGGAAATGACTTATCAAAATCCTACCTTTGAAAAGATCCATAATGAACCTCTATGCACATTAGTGCCTACTCCAGCTTACCCCAAGCATTTTAAGATGCCTAGGCTGGGAAATTTTCAAGGATATGAAGATGCACAGGAACATGTGACCAGTTTTTTGGACATGTGTTTTCAGATTGGGAGCAATGATGCTTTGCTCTTGCGCACCTTCATCATGACCCTCTCAGGCCCAGCTCGGGAGTGGTTCAACCAATTAAAGAGGCACAACATCACTAATTTTAAGCAACTAGCTGATGCATTTCTTGAATGCTTCTCCTTCGGCATCAAGAAAAAGGTAAACTTATCCGAGCTGGCTACTTTAACACAAAAAGATGACGGGCCAGTTATGGATTATGGAAAACAATGGAGGAAGATGAAGGCACAACTACCATTCTCCATCCCATCCTCTGAACTAACTTGAATGTTCATGAAGAATTATGCCAAGCACATTTCATTATTGCTACAATTGCAACAATACCAGACATTCAAAGAGGCTTTGGTGCAAGCCAAGGTGATTGAGGATATCAAGTTACAAGAGGGTAACTTGAAGCTTAGGAATAAGGAGTGGAATAAGAGAAGCACTGAGAGACAATAGGCCAAGTTGGCCCATGTTAATCAGGTAGTGTTGAACCTTCAAAAAGGGGATAAGGGGTAACAACAACGAAACTATCAGGCCCAACCTCCTCCTGCGTAGTACGAGCAGTGCAACAACAATCAAAGGGGTAAAAATAAAGATAAACGTCTTCCTCACATTTTCACTTAGTTATCAGATTCATCGAATTTGATTTTTCATCAGTTATGTGAGGCTAAGGCCATAAACTTACTCAAAGTAAAATTAATGGACCCTAATCAGCCTAAGCCTAAAGGCTACAAGGATGATCAATATTGCATCTTTCATCGATCGAAAGGCCACAACATTGAGGTATGTTGGTCTTTCAAACATCTTGTGCAAAATATGATCAAAAGAGGTATGCTTCTTGTTGACAACCCACAAGCACCTGATAATAAAAATATGGGGATTTACAAAAATCCTCTACCAAACCATGAGGCACCCCAAAATAATGTTGGCCAAGTTAACCAAGTGCGCATCGAACCACCAACCCATGGGTTCATTGGAATGGTCAACGTTGTCACAAGAAACATGAGGTATGAACAACCAAATCAACCTCCATTGCATATTAGAGTCCATGTTGCACCTCCTCCAAGGCTAGCCCAGAATATGCTAGGCCCACCAACTAGACCGGTGGTGACCATCAGAAGTAGGTTGATTCAAAACCTACAAATAACTCCAGAAAAGTTGTCGATCTATGAGCTTATTCAATAGTCTCCTAAGCATAGGGAGATGCTTATGGACATTTTAAGGTCCATATAAGTACAACCTTAGGATCTCAAAGCATTTACACACTTCATGGGGCACGTGCAATAGTTCTAGGAATCGATCATTCAATTTCATGACCATGAAGTCAAGATGATTTCTATCTATTGTTATAGTGGACCCACCGTTGCATATTATCATGTGTGTGAACCACAAAATATTCAAGTGGGTTTTTATTGAAATAGGGTCATCAATCAATATCATCACTACCAAGGCATTAACTTACCTAAAGTTACCAAAGATGCATATCATACCTTCTACCTTCACATTGAGAGCATTCAATGATGCATTATGCTCGACTATTGGTACTATAGTTTTACCTATTTAGGTAGGACTAAAGACCATCCCTATGATGTGTCATGTCATCAAAGGTGCTATGCAATACAACATACTTCTAGGGAGGCCTTGGATCAGAGAAATGCATTGTGTCCCTTCTATTTTGCACCAATGTATCAAATATGTGCATGAGGGACAAGTTCACGTGGTGCCTTCAGACGAGGAACCCTTTAAGTATGTAAATCTAGCATATTTTTCGAGGGAATTCATGCTCCCCTCAATGCACCTAGACATACAAGTGGTGTCACTAATTAAAAATCCAGGAGGTAAGATCAAAGAAGTGTGTGAGAAGCTTGCAATGTCTATATCACACTTATCGGATCACACAATAACTGCTTCTACTAGACCGTTAGCATCCATGATGCGTCGAGATGATGAGAAGCTAAAAATAAATATGGATGAAAAGGATATGAATCATGCACCCAAGCCAATTATCATTGAAGCCCCTACTCCCATGGAAGTAGAGGAAATTCAAGGAGAAGTCAAGGAGGCACCTCAGCTTGCTTCACTTGCATCTTCGGTAGGGTCATCTACATCGTAGGTGACCATCCATTTGGTTAATCCTAGATTAGGGGAATATATTATGTAGAACATGACGTTTACACCTATTATTGAGACAAAACAAGACATGGGCCGACCATGAGCCCATAGCCTCCCTGTAGGGATGGTGGCACCATTAGGGGTGCCACATAACCAAACCAACTTCATCTATGGAGGGCTAGACCAGCTTGCATCTCCCACACCCATGGATGAAGATGATAATGAACCCTTCTCTATGAATTTTCATTATCTCTCTAACCCTAAATATTCCATGCGATACTTCAAGCATTATCATTGGTATGGTTACGATCTCGGACTATTCGAGCAAGGGCGTAGGAGGCCATATGAACCATAGTATCAGTTGCCAATTGACAGGTTTGGGTTAGGATACTATATTCGAGGATAGGATGAGTTACTCATGGCATATTTAGACCACCTATATCTTAGTTTGGAGGGTGAAGTCAACTTCAATCCTTATCACCCTAATCCCTCTACCCTTCGAATGAATAACCAAAATTCATCATATGTCACTGTTCAACCACCCGAGTCTTATCATGAGAACATATTGGTGGGTACTGGTCTAGATCATACTCCCAGAGTCAACCTGGGTCACCAAATCTATGAAGAAGCTGATGACATAGGCATGTAAGGTCAAAATGCTATCGTAGTGATAGATTCTAAGTTGGAAGGGCATTCTGATGAGGACAAAGTAGATTTCATTTTTGAGATAGGTGGACCAAGCTGCAATTTAGGAGATGATAGTGATTCCTCACCCAATAATAAATCTAAGGATGAAGCTAAGTCGGTCTACTTAGGACCTTCATATTTGCGGCATTTATACCCGATTCTACTGAACAACGATGATAGTGATTAGGAGATAACCTATATGGGGCCACATTTTCCAGAGCATCCCATTTCGATGGGGGAGAATAAAGGGATTATGGATTTTTGATAGTGACTATGAGGATGAGACAGAGAGGGCCTACCTTGGTCCTCACTATTTACGTCACCATCATCAGCCCATCGATATAGACAAGGTTTATCATCAGCTACATGTTGGTCCTCACTTGAGGGAGAGACGACTAACCTTGGATCAAATCTATCATTTGGTTAATCCACCTCCTCCAACCTACATGGAGCTCCTCGAGCCAAATGATCCTATTTTGCAATCGATGCATAGGGAAGATCCGATCATATCGATAGCACATAGAGAGGATCCATTTATACCCATGCCTCTAGAGCCAGATCTTGGGTATGGAAGTTGCATAAAAGATATAGAGTCACATGCATGTGGTCCTAGAGATATGATCCATTCCATCAATATGATCTCCATTGATTTGACCACTCCACTTCACAATCCAGCCGATCCTTCCAAACCATTGTGTCTTAATATAGATGCTATTGATTGGGATCACGTTGATTCACCCCTAGAGCTTGAAGATTTCTTCCCTAATGAAGAAATGCTACAACCTTTTCATTTTGCACCAGGTTGTGCACATGATGTTTATCATGTTGAGGATGCTTCCAATGAAGAACCCATAAACCCAATAAATGACATCCACCTAATCCCTATGCCTCATCAGCTTGAGGAGGGATCCCATATGTCAGTAGAGGAAACCTTCAAAGTGGACATCAGTGATGATCCCACCAATCCAAGGAAGGTTAAATTTGGGGAGACTTTAACTCCTGATGAGTGTGCCAACCTCATCCCTCTACTAAGAGAGAGACCTGATCTCTTTGCTTGGACTTACAAGGATATGCCGGGTCTAGATCCGAAATTGGTTACCCATAACCTTTCGCTAGATCTATCAAAGAAGTCAGTCAAGTAGAAACTCAGGAAGATGCATCCAATAGTAGCCTTAATGGTTAAGGATGAATTACAAAAGCTATTGGATGTAGATTTTGTCATTTCCATCGACTATCCAAAATGGGTATCCAATATGGTACCTATAGGAAAACCTGATGGAAGGATCCGTATCTATACGAATTTTAGAGACCTAAATAAGGCAACACCAAAGGATTCATTTCCATTTTTGAATATCGATGCTCTCGTAGATGCAACTGCAGGTCATGAAATGCTCTCCTTAATGGATAGTTTTTTTGGTTATAACCAAATTTAAATTAAGCCCAAAGACCAACATAAAACCACGTTCATAACACCATGGGGGACATTTTATTATAAAGTTATGCCATTCGGTCTTAAGAATGTTGGTGCCACATATCAGCGGGCCATGACATATATTTTTCATGACTATATGCATAATATCCTAGAGGATTATATCGATGACTTATTGGTGAAGTCATTGCTATGTGAAGAGCATGTTGAGGTCCTAAATAAAGTCTTCGATTGCTTGATAGAGCATAATTTTAGGTTGAATCCTAAGAAGTGCATATTTGGCATGACTTCAAGAAAGATCTTAGGATTCATCATTTCAAAACAAGGCATCAAAGTCGACCCAAAAAAGGTCAAGGCTATTTTAGAAATGCATCCTCCCACAAACATCAAGGAATTAAGAAGCCTATAGGGCAAAGTAGCATCCATAAAGTGATTCATCACACAATTATTGGATAAATATCGACCCATGAATCGACTACTACACAAGGGGGTCCCATTCAACTGGGATAAGGACTGTCAAGTAGCCTTTGCTGAGATCAAGCAATACCTAGCAACACCGCTAGTATTAGCTCCACCAAGGCTAGATGAGCCTTTTTTGCTATATATATATCAAGGACCAACTTTGCACTAGGAACCATGTTAGCCCAAAAGAATGTGCAAAACAAAGAACAAGCCATATATTACATTAGTCAAACCTTGGTGAGTTATGAGCTAGGATATGCATATGTGGAAAAGTTATGTTTAGTAGTAGTGTTTTCTACCAAGAAATTGTAGCACTATATGTTAAGTCATACGATGTATGTCATATCAAAACAAAATCCTTTGTAGTATATGATGAGCAAGAAATATCATAACACATGTACCACAAAGTGGATCATGCTATTGACAGAATTTGATTTGGAGTTCATTAGCCAAAATTCCATTAAGGGACAAGTCATAGCTGATCAATTGGCTAAGGCACCTCTCAAGAATAGTAGGTCCCTCACCATAGAGCTTCCTAATGATGCAGTATTTGCCTTATCAGAAGCACCCAAACTTGAGGAACTAGATAACAAAGCTGACATGACCTTGTTCTTCGACGGTTCAAAGTGTGAGCAAGGGGGTGGTGCAGAAATAGTGTTGTTCATGCCATAAGGTGCTCCAATGTCCTTGTCATTCAAGTTGGAATTTCCTTGCACTAACAATAATTCTGAATACGAAGCCCTAATTTTGGGTCTCCAAACAATTATCGCCATGAAGATCAAAAGGCTAAATATCTTTGGTGATTCCCTTCTCATTGTTAACCAAGTTAAGGGACTATTTTAATGTTGATGTCTAGTATTGAAAGCTTACAAGGATCTTGTTGAAATATATCTAGCTCAACTGGAATGGTATGACATCGAGGCAATCCCTCGATTGTCTAATAGATTTGTAGATACCATGGCATATTTGGGATCTTTAATCCCTCAAAATCCATCTATCGATTTCACTACCATCCATGTAAAAATGTTGTCACACCCAACTGTGTAGTGAGAGGCATTGGATAACAAAGAGTCAATCAATATGATTCATGTAGAACCAAACCATGAATGGTTTTATAGAGCTAGATACTTTCTCAAGATAGCGTCCTAGGGTTCCATGATCTCGTAGGATATGACAAGGAGTGGCACTACCATTCACCACAAGGTTGTTTCCTAGTTTGCATTTACAAATGTGGAACCATAGGGGGAACATGTTGTCTTGTCAGTCAAGGCCAAAGCTTATCATAACTAGACATCATAGATATATGACTTCCTTAGACTTGGAGTAATCCCTTAGGGATTATCGCATGTCGTAAAATGTACATTTAAATAGAAAGTGACAAAGTATGTCTTGTTAGAAGATATCCTGTACCATAGAAGCTATGATGGATTTCTCCTTCATTGTCTTGAGCCCCAAGAGTCATCTTGGGTAATTTTGCAAGCTCACGATGGTACATGTGGTGGCCATTTTAGTGGAATGGCTATCATCAAACACATCCTTTACATGGGTTACTATTGGCCCACTATGGAGAAGGATTGCAATATGTATGTCAAGAAATGCGTTAAATGTCAACATCATGCTAATATTATGCACTTGCCATCACAGGCCTTACAACCCATTCAAGAGGCTTGGCCATTTTCTCAGTGGGGATTTGATCTTATCGGTAAGATCTCTCCTCCATCATCGGGCCGACATACTTTTATTATTATGACTACTGAGTATTTTACAAAGTGGGTGGAAGCCATTCCCTTAACAACGACAACTAGAGCGTGTATTGCTGAGTTTATACTCACCAATATCATAAGTCATTTTGGGATACCATCCAAGATAGTTTTGGATAATGGAACATCATTTAAGAAAAAAATTATGAGAGCTTTGATATCTAAGTATAGAATCAAACACAGTTTTGTGACTCCATACTATCCGCAGGAAAAAAGGGCAAGTTGAGGCTTCAAACAAGACAGTGGTCTCCATCTTGAAAAATATAGTACAAGAACACCACAAATATTGGCACATCCAGCTACCCCTTGCATTATGGGCTTATATGACTAGCATTCGGACACCCACTAGGGCAACTCCATTTTCACTAGTGTATGGCACTGAGGCCATTATGCCCCTAGAGTTGGAAATTCCAACGTTGTGCATCGCATTGAAAGAGTTCATTGATGATGACACCGCATGACAAGCTCACCTAGATCAATTGATGCTACTTGATGAACATCATGTGAATTCCCTTGAGCACCTCCGCATTTATCAAGAATATTTAAAATGAGCTTACAATAACAAAGTCCATCTAAGAGACTTTGAGGTTGGTGATCTTGTGCTAAAAGAGAACCAACAGAACTCAAATTTACCACCAAAAATATGAGACAAATTTGTGGCTAATTGGTTAGGTCCTTACATGATCTCTGAGAATATTGGACCTGGGACATACCACTTGACATCGCTCAGAGGAGTTGAAGAGCCTAAACCTCTCAACATCCTTCATCTTAAAGCGTTCTATGCCTAAAATCATCAAAAAGGCTCCAAGGGTTTCTCAAAACCACTTGGTCAATCAAAAAGGCTCCAAGGGTTCCTCAAAACCACTTGGTCAATTCAAAAAGGCTCCAAGGGTTCCTCAAAACCACTTGGTCAATCCAAAAGGGCTCCAAGGGTTCCTCAAAACCACTTGGTCAATCCAAAAGGCTCCAAGGTTTTCTCAAAATAACTTGTTCAATCCAAAAGGCTCCAAGGGTTTCTCAAAACCACTTGGTCAATCCAAAAGGCTCCAAGGGTTCTCAAAACCACTTGGTCAATCCAAAAGGATCCAAGGGTTCCTCAAAACCACTTGGTAAATCTAAAAATCTCCAAGGGTTTTCTTAAAAACTTCTTGGTCAACTCCAAAATCCCCAAAGGCATCATAAGCCCTTTGGTCAAAGCCATAAATTTCAAAAATCCATAAAAATTATAAAGCAATAAAATATAATATATATATATATATTGCATCTCATTTGCATCATGCATTTGCATTTCATCATTGCATTTCATTACACATTGTATTGCATTAGGCATTCACATCCGTTGCATATTGCATTAGGATAGACTATGTTTGCAATCTTACAAATGACACCACGTTTGTGTTTCAATCATGCATCATTGCATCTTCATCATTTATCACCATTATGAGTAATTGTGTTTCTCAACACAACCCATCTTTTTGCTATGAAGAATATATTAGGTTTTTTGGGTCATTCAACCATACCTAGTGGTCTTCTCAAGAGCTTAGTAGAAAGATTGCTTTGTTTTTGGTAGATGAGGCCTAGTTTTGATAGTACCTAGCATATCAGGATCCTATCACTAATCAACACATTTAACAAATCCTATTTAGGGCAAGGAAGGATGAAGCTATGAAGTGGTCTTGGTCACCTTGAGTGAAAGGTTTTATTACTTGCTTATCTTGTAAGGAGCAATGGTCTAGGGTAGTGGTTATTGGAAAAATGATGAGCATTCCCCCCTACCCATATAAATCCCTTGCTTACAAATGAAGGAGAAAAATCCCAAGATTCAAAATCAAATCAAATTCAAATCAAATCCATCCCATATTCAATTTCAAAAGTAAAATTCATATCCCTTGCTCAAAATAAAAAGTGATTATTATCACTAAAGTATAAAATAAATAGTGATTTTTATCACTATTTACATGAGATATCCCATAAATTTAATAACATAGACTTAATCCCGTGTCATACTTGAAATCCATAGGTGATCCTCATAATATCATTAATCCCACCTTTTTTTTTAAAATACGCTTCCCCCTACCTTAAATCCCTCTTCAAATGAAGGAACAAATCCCAAGATTTAAACTCTGAAATAAAATTCAAATCAAGTCCATCTTATATTCAATTTCAATAGTAAAATTCATATCCCTTGCTCAAAAGAAAAACAAGGTTCAAAATAAACAATGATTATCACTAGAGTATAAAATAAATAGTGATTTTTATCACTATTTACATGAGAAAGTATCCCGATAAATTGAAGAAAATAAGAGAGGGAGCTTAAATCCCTGGAATGACCATTACTTGAAAGCCATAGAGTGATCCTCAATAATAGCAATGGGCTGAAATAATCCCACCTATCATTGAAGGGGTAGTTCTAAGCAACTTACGAGTGAGCTAGCTTGGGGTGGCCTGGATTGATTAGTGGTCTAGTCTGACTGAATCCAAACCTAGGATCGGATAGACATATGAGGATCCCCTATCTTAGCAATGGGCTGAAAGAATCCCGCCTGACATCGGGGTATGCTTATGCCTTATCTAATATATTCATTTGCACACACAGGGGTAATGAATAGCTTGGTCAGTTGGAGCGAAAGCTTTATTTTTCAAAAGCTTAGTATAGTTAGTATGCAACTTTTGATAAATCCACTAGGGTGTTTGAGTCTCATGGAAAACCTCAAAGATTCCCAAATAGCAACAACACATGTTCAATGCAAATTATCAAAAATTATTTTCTTTTATGAGAGTTTGTTTATTAGGATTATCTGTGATATTTTTTAGATACTAGATGGATGTCAAAAATGATATTTAGATGGCCACTGACTATGTTATCCTGATTCTTTTAATTTACAAAATCTTATAAATAGAAACCATATAGCATTGCATCTCACATAAGGGTGTACAAATCATCAAACTTCATACAAAGATATAGCAATTTCAATTCATGATTGTAATACATTATGTGGTGTCATCCATTAGATTGTTAAATCCATATTACATTCATACATTATGTTTTAATGATTAAAGCATACATGTTCATTTCCATATATCATCATAGAAAAATTATGCAACACATACATGGCATAAGTGATGTCATAACAAGCATAAATTAAATGCATACAAGTATAGAAAATTACACATGCATTTAAAATAAACATCGCATCCATATGCATCCATCATAAGTAGTCCATCTACACATATATCATAGCATCTAATCATCTATCACATATCTAGCTAGTGCATGTCATCCATACATCACATCATATAGCATAAAATCAATTAAGCAGTGCATCCATGTGCATAACATAAACATAAAATACCAAAAATAAAGTACACATGTAATGAAATGAATTGTCATATCATATATATATATATATATATATATTGTGTGTGTTGTGTGTGTATCAAATGTACATAATAGAGAGGTACATAAAAATGCCCATAGGCTACAACTATGTAGGTCCTTAGACCTTACACCAAAATGGTACAAAAAGTAGCATAACCTATATTGTGGCAATGTGCTAGCCCTGGCCTACACCCCCTTATCCCCCTGCATTGGATCTCTCTATCTCTCTCATCCCTATACCTAGGGGTTTACTTTGGAGCCTATTGTGGGTCTTATGGTGGATCCTACACTCATCCTAGACCACCTATGTGCAGTGCATGTGAGACAATCCTATGGTTATATCGGGTGCTAGACTGCCCTATCTCCTTGGTCCTGGTCCTGCTCCTATGGGACCCTATAGTAGTGGTCCTCTCTGGCACCTACCCACCTAGAAACCTGATGATGCCCTCTAGCTAGGCATTGTGGGCTACATTCAATTTTTTCTGCTCATTACCCTCCTCCACAAGGGTATGTAGCCTCCTGATCTCCACCATCAAATCAAAACCTGCTAGCATTGAAGTAGATGGTACTATAGGAGGTGCCATGATAGCCTATGAGGATGAGGGATCTCCCCTCGTCACCTTGAGTAGGTCTCACTCCATGGTCACTACATCTAGCTATACCTACCTCATATCATGCTCACCAGTGATCTACCTAATCTATGTGTCTGTTATGGCCACCTGTACTTGGAGAACTACCCTCTCCTCCTTGTATCTGCACCACTACCTCTAACCATGAGCTAGCTTCACCTCTAGAATAACAATAGAAGTGTCCCTATGTAGGAGCTAGATGTGGAGTCTCCCCACCTAGATTTGGAGGTCATAAATATGTACCCTCAATTGCCTAACCTCATTATTCGGAGGTGCCTCACCCTCCTTAGAGGCCTCCTCTACTGTGGCCCCTATGCCCCATGCACCTTCTATCCTCTAGCGGGTCTTGCACTAATGAGGATCCATCTCTACACTCTTTGCATCCTCTTCTATGAACCCATCAGTTGGTAGACCTAGAGGACCCTCTCTATGCCATTGGAAGTCTGCCAACAAACCATCATAATCTATAGTAGTGCCTGCATCGGCCAAGACCAACTCCTAAAATTCATCAACATCATCCCCTAGTCAAGTCACATGGGGCCAAGTTAGGTCCCTCTCTAGGGCCAGACATATATAGATGGTAGTCAACATCTTTGGGATATCTTGATGAATCCTAAACTACCTCAAGATGTGAGAGTAATAATGGTACTCATGTATGTCAGCCTTTTAACCGATGATCCACCTATCTCTGCATGCCCGGCATAGGTATCTATCTACCTCTATCTAGGGTGGGCAGTCCATGTAGGGTCACCACTATATCTTCTTGAGGTGAAGCTATGTAAAGTGATCAATGTAGTGATCTAGGTCTCCTACATGAGACCTACTCTTGAAGACCTCCTCCTCCTAGGGCTAGCAAGCTATGTAGCACTATCGCTCGTTAGGAATGGTAGTGATCTCTAGGGGTAAATCAATAGGGTACTCTATCAAAATGTGCTTCCAACCCCAAATATGTAGAAGGATACTACAGTCGATGCCCACTCTGCTATGACATGCATGATCTAATATAGCTTATGATAGAGCTATGCTAAGAGGGTGCTCCCCCATGCTAGAATGAGAGGTCACTCGATTGAACTCACCATCACATATCTGGTCCTAGCCAAGAGGTTCCAAGGGAACCTCACACCTGAGGAGTCTAGGAGGACTATCTGAATGATCAAATGCATGAACATAGCCTCCCATTGTAAAATGAAGTCGACCTAGAACCACTCCTCAATGTGGATGCCTCCATGATCGATATGGTCCTAGGACTCGTGGCTTTGTATGCCAAATATGGCATCAAACATGACCTTCCTCACCATGGTAGGAGAAGACGTGATGGCCTCACCATCAATAGGCAGGTGGAAGATATGATAGATGTCCTCCAAAGTAATACTCATTTCACCTATCGGTAGGTGAAATGGGTTGGTCCACGCATCCCAGCGATGGGCCAAGGTAGTCAGGTGTGACTAATCTATGTGGATGGTGGGGAGGTCCAATACATACCCTAATACCATGGAAGCAAACCAACCCCACTCCATGTTAGTGAGAGTGCGACAAATATTTTGAAGGAGATCAGTCTCTCTCGCTTTGTTAGTCAAGGCCTAAATGATAGAAATAAAGTAAATATTAAAATCATAAAATCTCATAAAAAATGGAAAAACATGCAAACACTTGATCAAAATTTTCAAAAAAAAATCAAAAGAGTACTTCACAACTGCATAAAATGGCATTAATTGCCCCAAAAATCCAAAAAATTTAAAAAAATTGAATTTTTTTCTAAAAATTGCCTGCCGTGAGTCCTAACCGTGGTTGACACAATGGTCAAAAATATGATCATTGGGATTTAAATACCGCCATAGCCCCCAATATTCCAATTGGGGACCGAGGATGCCACCCACGGCTAAGGAGTGAGACCCTTTTAGGCCCTCGTCCTTCCCTGAATAAACCCAAAAATTAAACCCACCCCCTAAACTAACCTATGCTAAACCTAACTAGGGTGAGGTTCGTTATCGATAGTTTAATGTGGTTCATTTACCCATTACTTAGTGTGGTTAATTTTAATTTGGTAATTTACAAGTATGGTCTCAATTTGTGTGTTACCTTGGAGGCATCGACTCTCCCACTAGTTGGTCAAAGCTTCAGATTGGTCAGCCATCGATATGGATAATAGGTAAGTAGGTCAAGTTTTTGGCAATGTCCTAGGTCAGAGTTTAATTTTTACCTCTCAAAGCACTAAGTTTCACTATTCACATTAGGTAAAAATGATATTTTTCAAAAAATCAAAGCTTTATATAGCTTTTCAAATTTGGGTCAGCCCACGACTGACATTCATGGTCCTCAAATTAGGATTTTGTGCCTACTGATGAGCACCAAAAATGCTCATATTTTGTACATATTTCTTGGATCAATATGTGGTTGTATAATAAGGATTGCATACTTTTATGAATGATTATATAGATATTTGATATAATTATGCGTGTTATCTAATTTGTGTGCTTTTAGTATGTTTTGTGGAATTGCAGTTGATTTAGTTAGATTTGGAATGGTCGAGGTCTTTTGATGGACCTGGCACTTTATTTCATCGAGGGTCAATGTAGAGAACATAGGCGCCTCCCTGCAACCGAAAGGCACCAAGGGAACAAGCGCCTCCCTACAATCGAAAGGTGCCAACCAAATATGAGTGCCTCCCTGTAGTCGAAAGGTGCCAACTAAATACAAGCGCCTCCCTACAGTCGAAAGGCACCAATTGAATACAAGCGCCTCCCTAGTCGAAAGGCACCAATTGAATACAAGCGCCTCCTCAGAAGGCGCCAACTAAATACAAGCGCCTCCCTACAATCGAAAGGCGCCAACCAAAGACAAGCGCCTCCCTACAATCGAAAGGTGCCAACCAAAGGCAAGCGCCTCTCCATAACCGAAAGGCACTAATAGAAGGCAAGCGCCTCCCTACAATCGAAAGGCGCTAATAGAAGGCAAGCGCCTCCCTACAACCGGAAGGCGCCACTGATTCTTTGCCCGTTGACCAGAGTTGAATGACGTGGACGACAACGGCTGGTGCAGTTCTAGCTCTGCATCATGCAGAGCTAAATTGGAGATAGCACCAATGTATCCAAACGTCTTACCGATGCCAGGCAAAGCATGAACCAAAATGAACATGCCACCATCAGAATAGAATGCCAGACATCGATTGCATTCGCCAGACTGTTCTAATTTAGTCTGGGAAGAATCGACTATTGTAACCACTTCGTAATAGAAGTTCTACGGGTGTGTTATATAAACACACGTAGATCATTCTGAGAGATATATAGAAATAATTAATAAAGATCTATTTTGAATTACAGAAGATAGATTGTAATACGTTGATAAATATATTCCAGTTCCAGAAGTTCTAAGCGCGTGTTCGATCGGGAAGAAGCTGCTGGAGCCTGGGCCCACTCCAAGCCAGTATTTCTTCCCCATTTCCTTTTTGTTTATTTATTTTAATTAGTTTATTGCTTTCATAGGAACGTTCATTAGTTTGCTAGTTCCAGTATTTGCAGTAGGTTTATTTTCAGGAATGTGTACATGATTTATTTCTGTAGATTTAATTATGTTCTTCTTACGTAATTTATTGAGGAGTGCGGGAATGATTGACAACCATTTCAAGAACACCCCCCAAATGTAGGATTAGCAGATTCACCTCCAGTGGTATTGTAGTAACCTAATTCCGACTCTTCGCAAGTTTACGAAGCTCCCTGGGTTGATAATTAAATGCACGGGCATGTGACAAAAATAGGAAACCATTCACCTTGTTTGGCCCGCAACATTTTGGCACCGTTGTCGGGGAAGCATCTTAATTAGATTACTTACAATACCCTAAAACCTTCATCTGACCTTGTATGAGTTCTTCGAGAAGAAGAGGACCTGACGGTCACTTTATAAGAACTAATCCATCAGGACCTGAGTCAGCCGAGCATTTTGGATTTGAGTTAGACTCGCCCGACCTACCAACAGTCCATTGGAGTGAGGAACCACACTTTGTGCAAAGTGCCACCTCATCCCATCAACAAGGGGATGAACGAATCATCATAAATCCCCTATTTAATAGGACTCCTCTAGAGGAAGCCCTATTGTGGAAGGCTATGGAGGATCAGACGATCTCGCCAGACAACCTTAGAGCATTGACTCAAAAAGTTTTAAACGACTGGAAGGCCATAAACGCTGCATTAGAAACCACATTTCCTGAAAAAATGGTAGATAATGATGAAGTCTCATCTGGCTTTAGTTTCCCAATAGAGGAGGGAGTAGGAGATACCAAAATGAAAAACATATCCCCTGCTCACCTCCCGTCCTTCAGAGGACACCCGACTGAGGACCCTGACCTATTTTTATTCAAGTTTGATGTTTTGTGCAGGTCTGTGGATTACAAATCAAATGCGCAGAAGTTGAAATTATTTCCTTCTACATTAGACGATGCAGCTCTGCGATGGTTCATCGGTCTGGGAGACAAACACATCACCACCCGGGACCAGATGAAGACGCTCTTTCTAGAGCAATATCAAGATTTTGGGAGAGCAAGAGACTCCAGGGAGGAGGTCCCGAGCATGACACAAAGAGAAGATGAGTCTCTCGAGGAGTATTGGGAGAGATTCAGCTTTAATCTTCAATGGTCCCCTCACTCGAAGCTATCCGATAAGTCCCTCAAAAGCATCTTCTTGAGGGGACTTACCAATGAGTCATCGGAGGCTCTCAACATGATCTCTGGAGGTGATGTCTATCAGCATGCTATGGATGACATCCGGAAATTATGCCGGAACTACTCGAGAAGGCGAGGCAAAATCACCGCCAGGACCATGAAGGCGACTGCTTCAGTCACCAAAATAGAAATAGGCAACATGCTCGG
Source organism: Wollemia nobilis (assembly GCA_028583015.1). Taxonomy (NCBI): domain Eukaryota; kingdom Viridiplantae; phylum Streptophyta; class Pinopsida; order Araucariales; family Araucariaceae; genus Wollemia; species Wollemia nobilis. Next base: position 9,292,623 of record JAQPPZ010000677.1, on the reverse strand, counting down.
AGGATTTGAAGAGCGAAATGCTCTCATCTCTAGCACTGCAGATGGATACGCTACTGTTAGAAAAGAAGAAACAAGAAAATGACGTAGAATTAGCCTATTTCTGCCCAAAATGCAGAGGAAGGCACGCAAAGAATGCATGCCCAGAAAACAAGGTTAGAGTATGCATAGTTTGTAGGTTGAATCATAAAACTCGATTGTGCCCACAACTGCCCAGTAACCAGGAAGCGGCTGAGAGCACGGAGGCCTACTTCATAGGCAATAGGAAGAGTTGGCCACAGCCCCCCATGGGGAATATACCAACCGAAATGCCATCATATGGGGGAGGGTCATACATGCACCAAGGACCCCCTCAACCACCTAATATGGGGTGGTGGGGACCATCACCCTGGACGAACGCACCCCCAACAACATTCTCGAATCAGCAGCCATGGATGCCATATCCATATCCTGGGCAGCAGTGGAGAGGCCACAATGCATGGAATCAGACTCCATAGAATGCAGCTCCTGCTCACATCCAACAGAACTTACCAGCATTGCCAGCAGCGAGACCTACGCAGCTACCAACACAACCGACAGCAAACCCGAACAATAGAGTAAATCAGCCGACATACAACGTAGAAGGTGAGATGTACCATATGTACAATATTCAGCTTAGATCAGGTAGGCAGCTAGGAGTAGAGACACCGCCTCTGGTAGAAGAGGAGGAAGAAATAGTAGAGACACCTCCACTGGTAGAAGAGGAGGCAGAAATAGAGGAGACACCTCTGGTAGAAGAGGGAAAAGCACTTGAGAGAGCGGAGGCTCCATTTCCTAGCCGACTGCAGGAACAAAGAAAAACAACACAGCCAAAATTTGACATCTTGTCGAGCTTGAAGAATCTCACGGTGACAATCCCATTATTTCAAGCAATTCGAGATGTCCCCATTTACACCAAGGCAATTAGAGAAATGTGTCTAAGGAGACCGGGATGAAAAGCTACCTAGACTATCAACGTCATGGGTAAACTGGCAGATCTAATGATGGGTAGAACACGTCATCCGAAGTATGCAGATCCAGGCAGCCCAATGCTGACCATAAAAATTGGAGGACATTCCCTGTCCAACACATTGGTTGACCTCGGGGCAGCCATCAACGTGATGCCTCAAGAGACCATGCAGAGGCTACGGCTCATGAACCTGAAGCCAACCATGACAGTGCTGTAGTTAGCCGATCGATCAACCGTGTCACCGAAAGGGATGCTGGAAGATGTGATCGTAATAGTCAGTGCATGGGAATATCCAACCGATTTTTTAGTTTTGCAAACCAAGACCAGGCTGGGCGGTTACCCGCTCATTTTGGGGAGGCCATGGCTGGCAACAATTGATGCTTACATCAGCTATCGGGATGGGCTAATGACCATCTCCAATGGGCAAAACATCAAAAGGCTGACCATTTCACCGCCAGCTCAGTCTATGGACTCGGTAGAAGAACCCAGGATCACCGAGCATGGAACTACGGAGTTGTCCATAATCCAGCCGATGATGACCTTGGAGGAGGTGGCAGAAGAGGACGAGGATGGTGCTATCATGGAGTTTCTCCATGGAGAATCATCCACCCCCACACCTGGATCACCGTTGACTGGCGCCCAAGATCAGCACATCCGACAAATACACGTTGGGCCAGGGAGGACATTAAACGTCAACAGCAGGTTGACGCCCACACAACTAGAAAAATTGGAAGAGCTTCTGGTAAAACACCAGCAAGCATTTGCATGGGACTACGTAGATATGCATGGCATCAGCCCAAAAATATGTACCCATCGGATTTATTTAGATGACCAGGCAACTCCTAGTCGACAGCCACAGAGAAGGATGAACCCAACAATGAAAGACATTGTCAGAGAAGAACTGCACAAACTTCTGGCTGCCGAATTCATATATCCAATTTTTGATAGTGAATGGGTATCACCATTAGTGGTGGTCCCCAAAAAGAATGGGAAATGGTAGATCTGCATGGACTACCGGGCGTTGAACAAGGCGACTAAGAAAGACCACTTCCCGCTCCCGTTCATCGATCAGGTCTTGGACACACTCTCAGGAAGAAAATACTTCTCCTTTCTGGATGGTTTCAGTGGTTACAACCAGATCCAGATAGGGGAAGAAGATCAAGATAAAACAACGTTCACCTGTCCATGGGGAACGTTTGCCTATAAGGTATTGCCTTTTGGATTGTGCAACGCACCGGCCACCTTTCAAAGGGTGGTGCTTAGCATATTCTCTGATATGATAGGAGACGGGGTGGAAGTATACATGGACGACTTCACCGCCTATGGAGAAACCTTCGAGGAGGCAATGACAAATCTGGAAAGAGTGCTCGATAGGAGCAAGGAAAATCATTTGTCCCTAAGTAATGAAAAATGTTTTATGATGATGCAGGAAGGCATCGTGTTGGGACACCACCTCTCTGCAGAAGGAATAAAAGTAGACAAGAGGAAGATCGAGGTCATCAGAGACCTACCTAGCCCTAGAACGTAGAAGGAGGTAAGAAGTTTCCTTGGATCAGCCGGGTACTATCGATGATTTATCATCAAATTTAGTAAGATTGCCAAACCACTGCACACCCTACTTTCTAAGGACGTAGAGTTCAATTGGATGGGAGATTGCGAAGAAGCGTTCCAATTGCTGAAAGAAAAATTGATATCTGCATCGGTCTTGAGAGGACCGAATTGGGCCATACCATTCCATATTTACTACGATGCATCTAACGGTGCGATCGGAGCAGTCCTCGAGCAGAAATATGATAAAGAATTCTATGCCATCTATTATGTCAATAAAAACTTGGCGAGAGTAGAGCTCAACTATACAGTGATATAAAAAGAATTCCTCGTAGTTGTCCATGCAATAAACAAATTCTGCCACTATATAATGGGATACAAGGTCTTCGTCCATACGGACCATGTGACTATCAGGTATCTGATGAGCAAGCCGGCCATTGGTGGCAGAATTATCGATGGTTATTGCTATTGCAGGAATTCGACATCACTATAGTCGATAAACCAGGCAAGGACAATGTCGTGGCAGATTTTCTATCCAGATTGATACCAGTAGATCATCAAGCAATGGAAGATCAGTTTTTGGATGAACATCTATTCGCTATTAGTGAACAAACTCCGTGGTATGCAGACATAGCCAATTACTTGGCCATCGGAAGGACCTCACCTGCTCTCTCCTACCGAGAAAAGCAGGCGGTCATAGAGAAGAGCGCATCATTCCTTTGGATGGATGGTCTCCTATTTAAAATAGGATGGGACCAAATTATAAGAAGATGCATAGCAGAACAGGAGTTTTTAGAAGTGCTCAAGGCATGTCACGATGAGCCATGCGGAGGACACTTTGTAGGGAAATGAATTGCCTACAAAATCTTGCAGGCTGGGTATTTTTGGCCCACTCTGTTCAAGGATGCGACAGCGTATACCAAGCAAGTGTGACGAGTGCCAGAGGATGGGTAGACCAACCCACCGAGATGAAATGCCCTTGCAGCCCTGTGTACACCTGGAACCTTTCGATAAATGGGGCATGGACTTCGTGGGACCATTTAATCCACCTTCGATGGGAAGGAGGTTTATTCTGGTCTCGCACGGATTACGTCACCAAATGGGTGGAAGTGCAGGCATTAAGGGACTCAAAGGAAAGAACGGTCACCGATTTCTTATTTGCCCATATTTTCACATGATTTGGGGTTCCTCGGGAGATAACAATAGACCAAGGGCCCCAATTCACCTCCAAATTGATTGAGGAGCTGATGGAGCAGTATAGAGTTTGGCACAATAAAACCATGCCCTACCATCCACAGGCGAACGGGCAAGTAGAAGTGACAAACAGGGAGATAGAAAACATCCTGACCAAAACCGTGCAGCAACACAAGAAATATTGGGCCACACGGTTGCCGGAGGCAGTTTGGGCATACAACACCACGTGGAAATCCACCACAGGATGCACACCTTTCCAACTGGTCTATGGAAAAAATGCGATGATGCCCATCGAGTTCGAAATCAAAACTCTGAGGACGGCTTCAGAATTAAATTTGAGCTTGGATGAAGCTCAAAAATAGAGGATTCACCAGCTAGATCAGCTGGACGAAATCCGACTGGATGCTTTGCAGAGGACAAAGATTATACAGAAGTAGAGAAAGAAGTGGCATGATAACCACATCAAGCTAAAGAAGTTCCAGGTAGGGGAATGGGTACTATTGTACGATTCTCGGTTCCAAGAAAGGAAGGGCAAACTTATGCAGAGGTGGATGGGGCCGTATGAGGTGGCAGAGCTCATTAGGAATGGGGCGATGCATGTTAAGACAATTGATGACAGCAACACCATGTTCACAGTCAATGGCCACCGACTACGCCCCTATAATACGTCCGAAACGTTACAGGTGGAATCCAGAGTAGGCATGGGGGAGACCCCATCTTGCTAGATCTGGACCGAACTCTCACAGGTGAAATGGTGGGCATGAAAGTGCTCACCCAAATTTTTTAGTTAGTTAATATAGTTTTTTTTAATGTGTGTTTTTGTAGGGACGACGCCCGCATGCAAGCTGCAGGCATCCTAATCCAGGGCCTAACAGGCATGGAACGCGTCTAACTGCCTTTATTTTCCTTTCTTTTTTGGTTGCTTTTTGTAGGTGGAGGACCTAATAGCATGAGGGATAGGTATCTGGGAAACCAGGCCTGATTCGGCTCAGCATTCCGACACCGGCTCGTAGGTAGAATCTGGGCAGCATGAAAAACTGGGAAGGCTTGATCACCCTTTTTCCAATCAAATCGCCATCCAGAAGAAGGTGCACCGAAGGCAAGTCTAGAAGAAGGTGCCTTACTGCACCCAGAAGGTGCCAAGTCCAGAAGAAGGTGCCTTACTACATCCAGAAGGTGCCAAGTCCAGAAGAAGGTGCCTTACTACACCCGAAAGGCGCCAAGTCCAGAAGAAGGCGCCTTACTGCACCTAGAAGGTGCCAAGTCTAGAAGAAGGTGCCTTACTACACCAAAAGGTGCCAAGTCTAGAAGAAGGTGCCTTACTACATCTAGAAGAAGGTGCCAAGACCAGAAGAAGGCGCCTTACTGCATCCTAAAGGTGCCAAGTCCAAAGAAGGTGCCTTACTGCATCCGAAAGGCGCCCATCTAAAAGAAGTATATATATATATATATATATATATATATATATAGGCGCCTTCCGTGGCAGGAAGGCACCAAAAAAAAAAAAAAACCAGCCGAATACGCCTTCCAACATCAGGAAGGCGCATTCATCCAACCGAATACGCCTTCCAACATCAGGAAGGCACATTCATCAAGACGAACGCCTTCCAACATCGGGAAGGCACGAACCAGAAGGAGGCGCCCCCACATTGGGAAGACGCATGCAGGCAAAAGCGCCTCCCACCAATCAGAGGCACCTCGTAGCACCGAAAGGCGCATTCGTTCGAAGAAGAGCACCGACAACGTTGGAAAGGCGCTACAAGGGCACCATCCACATGGGGAAGGTACCAAAGAATGCCTCCCATGTACAACATTTACATCTATCGGATGCCTCGAGCGGAATGAAGCATCGCACGAATAAGCGACATCAAATGACCATACCCCTCCCTCGTGTCACAAGTCAGCAAATCAGCGGCTACCATGACAACTGGAATGCCGAATCAGGTACGCGCATACTAAATCAAATCTTTTATATAATTATTTATAAATACGTAGTACCAAAAAATATAGCTGTCATAGAGATCGTACCCCCATAGCCGAAAACGCGTGCCAATGATAGGGCACCTTCCATAACTGCTAGGGTTAGGCATCTTTTCTATAAGAAGGCGCCTTCCTGAAGAAGGAAGGACAAAAAATACAATAGCAGAAGGCGCCATGGGAGGAAGGTCCAAGAACCACGCGATCAAGAAGAATGAACCCAGTGACACAGATGGGATCAGAGGGGCAGTGAAGACCCAATTCGAAGCCGAGGGGTGGCTCGAATACTGCACCCTAGTCAGTCAGGGCCAGGACATGGAGGCAGCTAGAGAATTCGCCACCTCTTTGAGGGGTGATGCGGCCCAAGTACGAGGGATGGAAATTCCAGTCACCCCTGAGTTCATCTCACAGGCGACTGGATTGCCTCTCACGGGGGAATGTACATACAAGGGTGGAGTGTTAAAACTATACACCAAAATACTGTTGTCGAGAGGAAATGTGTAGATAGACAGGGAGGGGTTACTCAAAAATAGTCTCCCCATGAATATGCGAAAGATGTTCGAGCAGATTGCTCGATTCTTCACATGCACAGGGAAGTATACCCATCTGCACCTTAATCATGTGCACTTCCTCAATCACCTAGTGCATGGGAGGAAATTAAATATACCTTTCTACCTGGCGAGTGCTCTGAAAGATGAAGCGGCTCGATACTAGAAAGGGGCACCGTCCGCCTTAGCCCACCATGGGCTGATATCGGCATTGGTCCGCCACGCAGAAGCACAAGGATAGAACCACGATGCAGAGGGAGATGGCGGCCAAATAGAGCAACACAATGCGGTTGCCGAATTAGGGCAAGATGAAGCATCCCCTGTAGAGGAGATAACAAACATCGGGCAATTGGCATTGCCCTATTTTCTAGGAGGAGCAGAGCAGTCACCGGTGCCCGAAGACATAGAGGATAGAGGGCATTCCCTAGTGCCCGAGTATGAGGAGGAAGGAGCGCCACTCGCTGGTGGTGAGGACGAACCAATTCCTAGGAGGAAACATCTACGGTGATTCCTCTCGATAGAGGAAGGATAGAGTGACACAGAGATAGACGTTGCCACCCAAACCCTCCGAGAATTAATGAACCGGAGCCCATGGAATGAAGGAACTTTCGGGAGTAATGACCAGATCGATGCGGCCTTGGAGGAGGCGCTCGACTGGCAAACCGATTGTTGGATGGCACAACAGATTCTGGAAGATTGCCAGAACCAGCATAAAAGGGAATTGGAGGAAAGGGATAGATGAATCGCTCAGCTCGAGCAGCTGGTCCGATAGTTGCAGGAGGAAAATCAAATACTCCAGGATAGAGGAACAACAAGATAGGAGGCGTCCACTCAGACTGATTGGGCAGAAGAAGTGCCGATGAACTCTCCCACATCCATCGAATGAGTATTCTCTTCGGGGAGATTCGATCGGACGCTCGACAGAGCAGCCCAGAGGCAGGGGAGGATTCCTCTATTTTTAGGGGTGAAAAGGAAAGAAGTCCTACGATGCCCCCTGTCATTGTCCTGAGTGACACAGAGCAGGACGAAGGTCTCCAGCAATAGATAAGACCAGAGGATACGGAGGACCTCCCTAGGCTTGAAGAAGGAGAAGAGCCTGAGGGGTCGACACTAGGTAGATAGGAGAATGAAGGATCACCCCCAGAGATAGCAGCATAGCCGATCCTTCGGAGTAAAGAGAAGTCCCCAAAGGAGAAAGAAGAGACCCCGGTCCGAGCCACCACATTTTTTGTAGAGGCCAAGGCAAAGAGGCCCAGGACGGCTCGATAGAAGGTGAAAGTGACCTTCATCGAGTCAGAGGAGGATGAATGGGACATGCAACTGTTTGTCGAAAGGCAAAAATATTTTGAGTAGCTACGCAATGAAATGAAAGTAGCCAAGGAGGCCAGGAAGGCATCCTCGAGGGTAAAAGGAGATTCTGGCATCTACGTCAATCCGATAGAAGACAACCAGTTTTGGGACATCTATGGTTCATCCCGAGGGTGGCCTTCCATGATGAGGAGGTACTTGGAATGGTGGGGAGTATATGGCCCACAATTGGAGGCCATTGCAATTGCAAAGGAGAATGCAGGGCTTACCCCTGAAGTGGCCGGATTATACAAGGCCCAAGTAGTGCCTTCTAGAGAGGATAACTCGGATATCCCTCTGGCAGTGGTCAAACCTCCAGACGTCGACCTCTGGCAAGCTGCCGAAGCTGCATTTCAATCGGTAGGAACAACGCTGGCTAGACCACCACCAGTAGCGGCCAGAACAAGAAGGGGACAATTGATAGCCGTAGTTTCCCATAGGCAAAGGTGAACCACACCTTCAAATGCCGACATGAAAAGATAGACTCGAGCCGTAGGGGCAGCCGAATCCTCCAAGAGATGGCGATGATGAAAATTCAGAGGGCTACCTGTAGTTTGGATGCCACGAGGGCGTGGCATATGTTAGGCATGGGGGGATGATGAGCACCAGAAATGCTCATATTTTGTACATATTTCTTGGATCAATATGCGGTTGTATAATAAGGATTGCATACTTTTATGAATGATTATATAGATATTTGATATAATTATGCGTGTTATCTAATTTGTGTGCTTTTAGTATGTTTTGTGGAATTGCAGTTGATTTAGTTAGATTTGGAATGGTCGAGGTCTTTTGATGGACCTGGCACTTTATTTCATCTGGGGTCAATGTAGAGAACATAGGCGCCTCCCTGCAACCGAAAGGCGCCAAGGGAACAAGCGCCTCCCTACAATCGGAAGGCGCCAAACCAAATACGAGCGCCTCCCTACAGTCGAAGGCGCCAACTGAATACAAGCGCCTCCCTGCAGTCGAAAGGTGCCAACTGAATACAAGCGCCTCCTCGAGTGAAAGGCACCAACTAAATACAAGTGCCTCCCTAGTAAGGCCAATGAATACAAGCGCCTCCTAATGAAAGGCAACCAAAGACAAGCGCCTCCCTACAATCGAAAGGCGCCAACCAAAGACAAGCGCCTCCCTACAATCGAAAGGTGCTAATAGAAGGCAAGCGCCTCCCCATAGCCGAAAGGTGCTAATAGAAGGCAAGCGCCTCCCTACAACCGAAAGGTGCTAATAGAAGGCAAGCGCCTCCCTACAATCGGAAGGTGCCACTGATTCTTTGCCCGTTGACCAGATTTGAATGACGTGGACGACAACGGCTGGTGCAGTTCTAGCTCTGCATCATGCAGAGCTAAATTGGAGATAGCACCAATGTATCCAAATGTCTTACTGATGCCAGGCAAAGCATGAACCGAAATGAACATGCCGCCATCAGAACAGAATGCCAAACGTCGATTGCATTCGCCAGACTGTTCTAATTTAGTCTGGGAAGAATCGACTATTGTAACCACTTCTATAATAGAAGTTCTATGGGTGTGTTATATAAACACACGCAGATCATTCTGAGAATATATAGAAATAATTAATAAAGATCTATTTTGAATTATAGAAGATAGATTGTAATACGTTGATAAATATATTCCAGTTCCAGAAGTTCTAAGCGCGTGTTCGATCGGGAAGAAGTCGCTGGAGCCTGGGCCCACTCCAAGCCAGTATTTCTTCCCCATTTCCTTTTTGTTTATTTATTTTAATTAGTTTATTGCTTTCATAGGAACGTTCATTAGTTTGCTAGTTCCAGTATTTGCAGTAGGTTTATTTTCAGGAATGTGTACATGATTTATTTCTGTAGATTTAATTATGTTCTTCTTACGTAATTTATTGAGGAGTGCGGGAATGATTGACAACCATTTCAAGAACACCCCCCAAATGTAGGATTAGCAGATTCACCTCCAGTGGTATTGTAGTAACCTAATTCCGACTCTTCGCAAGTTTACGAAGCTCCCCGGGTTGATAATTAAATGCACGGGCATGTGACAAAAATAGGAAACCATTCACCTTGTTTGGCCCGCAACAACCTACGGGTCCTCAAAGAAAAACAAGGTTCAAAATAAACAATTATTATTATCACTAAAGGAAATGGACTTCTGCTAATAGATGCGGTCAAAAAACTACATTAAATGCACTGAATTCCCACCATGGATAGTTTTCAAATGGTAAATAAAAATCACCAACCAGACCAGATAATTAAAAAGAAAGATACAAAAAACAATAGATAAAATTAAAATCCAAATGCGCCTCGTATTTTGTCATTTACCCTATACACTTGACGGTTGTAGCGACTTGCGATCCATGCAATCCAAAAATATGAGTAAATTACCATAAGGAAATTTGGGGCAAATTCATCATCGTAGATTTTCTATCTCATTATTCCTAAGAAGGCTCAAACGATCGGACCCCTCCAAGGGAATGAAATATTAATGTCAATTCTCCTATGATATTTTTAGCATATCATCGACAATATGATTCAACAGATGCCTAATTAGGATTGTCTTCATTTTTATTCCCTAAGAAAGTCTTCATGGCTAGACCACTCCATGGGATAGGAATAGGCAATTATCATGAATAGTTGCAATCATAGCTGATTAAGTCTAGCTAAGTAACCTCATCACTTCATTTCATTTTCATTACCCTCATCGATTCGTCACTTGAGGGGGTAGTCATAATATAAAATCATAATCAAAATCAATAGAAGATCTGTTGATCTTGTCAAAATTATGTTCATCTTATGAATAATTGACAACTATCATAAACTTACCCTTCTACTAGGGTAAACTAACATACATTATAGTTTATTTGTAGCTCTCCTTATTTCAGTTATATAGGCCTAACTCCTATTGTAGCATCAAAGATACCTGAATACCTGATGATGAGTAAAAACCATTTCAAATTTAAGCCTTCCAGTTGGAAGCAATGATTCTAGGATGCGCATCATTTTGCTAGACCTGGGGCATCTAATGTTGATCAGATCAATGATCATCATTCAACCTATGACATAATTTTAGGAGGTCTAGTTTTTCTTAGCGTTGTTCGATCTCACAACACATCTCAAAAGGGGCATCTATAGACATCTAAAACATGTCATGTCGAGGCGACTACTCATATGAGACATGCTAGAAGACCATATGGAAGACCTTTGGGAAATTCCAAGGTATAACAATGGTTTTCACCACTCATTTTGGTACCTTTGCCTAGTCAGTTCTGACCGTTTGCGCTAAGAATATCTGGCTACACCTATCACCCATGGTTAGGACTCAGATTTAGTTAGCCTTTGACCAATTCAAAGTTGGTTCCAATGGTCATTTGGCTATGGATTGGAGCGGTTTGAGATAGGAAGGATCTAGAACCTTCCATCCAACAAACTCAACTACCCAATCTTGTTCTTGGCTTCCTCATGAAGCTACCCCTAGCCCTGGGCAAATGCTATAAAATCCCCACTCAAATTGGGAAAATATATAGACGATCCTCAATTTGAAATGTAGTGAAGCCTTGTCGAATTGCATACTCATTTACATGCATTGAGAGGAACACTTTGACTACCCAATTGGAGACCACATGCCATGGAGGTCCTAGGAGGCTAGGAGATTCAAGAAATGTGAATTCATGTAATCCATCAACCAAATGAAAAATTCAACCACAAAATCTATCAGAGGATACAATGGAGACCCTTGAAAATCAATTCCTCGAGGATATTTGAAGATTGGATACGAAATTGGGAGGGCAAAGACATATAAAGCTCAATTGCGACTATCAACCATGGGCAACAGTGCCCACCGTGAATCAAACCCGTGGTCAGGTTGTCATATTCATTCCCCTTGATTTTAGTAGTAGGATTTGCTTTAATTGCATTAGATTAGTTATATTTCATGTTGAATTGCTTTATTAGAGACTTTGATCGGTGTAATATGCTTTTCTTAGTCATTTTTCTTCATCTTGCAATTATGAAACTAATGGTTATTTTTATGCTTCCATGCCTCCAATTTTGTAACTAGACCATTAGATAGATGCATATGCTTTAATTTTACATATCCTATGGTGCTATTTCATGATTAACATAGATTTAATATGCTTCTTGCACTATCTTGATTTCATGCTAGTTACATTGCCTTTTATACAAGTACCTCTTAAAAGCCTCAGCAAGAGAGGCCTACTTTGTTGCTAATTTCTTATTATTGTTTATTGCACGTAGTATTAATAGGTTTTTGGTATGCAAGGCAAAAAAATACCCCTAATAATGGATAAGAGGGTCATCGACACCCTAGAGCAGTTCATGTGCATTTTAAAAGGCCTACGGATTACACTTACCCTTGCGAGGGATTTCATATGATTGTAACATTGTATCACATTGGGTATCCCTACGAGGGATGAATTTTTAACCTTGGATTGATGGAAATTTAATAAAATAAAACCCTTCTTTATGTCTTATTTCAAATTTTTCAATTCTTGTATGCTTTATGTGATTTCCAATTGTTACTAGATTAAGTGTAGCTTTTTAAGATACCACATTAATTTCGTTGCCTCAAGAATTAAATGTCATCAATTTCTAGTGCTTCTTGGGAAATATCTACAACAATGACGTATTTAAATAGTAACTTCATTGATATTTGTGCGTAAACATTGAGTTTCACCCTTCGTTTAGTTGTTTTTACCCATGAGATCATGCATTCTTAAGAATTTCACCCAAAATGCTATCTTTCTTGAATTAGAGGAAAAAAATAGAATTTCGCTCCCAAAGGAGGGTGAAAATTATTTTCACCCCAAGCTTGGGTGACTTTGGCTTTGACTAGCACTACTTCCATTGTTTTCACCCCAACTTGGGTGAAATCATTAAATTTTCTAAAAATAAGGCGAAATTACTTTGGGAAATTCTTTCATAATCATGCATGCTTATTTCAGAGTGAATTTGACTTTGACCAACACATTTTTTTACCCCAACACAATGCCTACTCATTATTTGCGCTCCAAAAACATCTTCAACTTGCAATTCATTCAAAATAAGGGTGAAAATGATTTTCACCCCTTACTTGGGATGAAGTTGACTTTAACTTCTTGAGGCACATGATTTTGCTTTATTTTCACCCTGAAATGTCTTCATTTATCAATTCACCCCGAAGAAGGGCAAAAATGATTTCTACCCCTATCTGGGGTGAAATTGACTTTGACCAACTCCCATCCATCATTTTCACCCCGAAATTAATTAAAATAGCAATTCACCCCAAAAAAGGGTGAAATCACCATGAATGCATAAGTTCGGGCAAAATTACTTTGAATGCATAAGTTCGGGTGAAATCACTTAACTTTATTTTTTCTTTGCTTGCAAAATACTTCCATTTTCGCCCACAAAATTATCTCATACTATTGTCATTGTGCCTAGGATGAAAATTCTTGAAAAATAATTTTGCTACTGAAAACCGCCTAAAAATGGTTTTCTCCCAAAAAGTGCCCGAAAATGGATTTTTGCCCCAAAAGTGCTCGAAATGATTTTTAGCGATACGAATTCCTGGAGCCATAAATTTTGATTCATTGACTCAATTGTTTATTGTAATATATTATTGGAAATCTTGGGAAGAGATATAAAGTAGTGAAATTGATGGAACATCATCTTCATCCATTTTCATCCCTCTATAGGGCCTCCAAAGTCTTCATATTGTATTTTTTAAGTTGTGTAACATATTCAAGGTTCTCTCGGGCCATTCCCTTAGCATCATTGTATTTTTTTAGGGTCTTCAAGGTATTTTTAGGAATATCATGCTAACTTTGGAGAATCAAAGGGCCAAAATCATCCCAGCTGGGATAGCATACCTGTGCCATTATAGTAGCGGTCCTCAGAGATCATGGTCCATGTTGCTGAGTCAGAGTTACCAGTTGAACATTCTTTATTTTCTTGTGAGCTCAATGCTACTCACCAAACATTTATTCATATGGGATGTCTTATTTCAGGATAAAAGGAATCTACGATCAAGAGATCTAGATCTTCAACTCAATAGAGTCACCAAGTGATTTTCTAGATGAAGGTAAGCCAAAGATTCATCAAACTCGGGCTCCCTTAAAATACAAAGACTATTTGTCTCATTGGATATGCCAAAAATTATTGACCACAAATTTGTCTAAGTGCAAAATGCTTATGCACCCTAGACTCGGCCACCATTGAAATTTCAAAGGAAAGAGATGTCCTTCAGGCCAATCTCCAGAGAGGGATGGTTCATTTACTAATCTAATTTAGTTTAAAGCTTACGGTAATAAGAAAGAGATGGGAAATGATAGAAAGATACAGGAAATATCAAAAATGTAAAATGGGGATAAACTAATAACTAAAACCCAAATCAAGAGTTGGTTAGCATACAATAGAAATGAAGGCATAGGAACCACTCACAGTTTGTAGAGATAACATCCAAGAGGTATTTTAGTATTCACTCCCTCACCAATAGTAATTAAATTTAGATGCAAAATTTAAAATTAGATAATAATAGACATGAATGTAATAAAAAATGATAAGCAAAAAAGTGATCAAATAAGACTACTCAAGGAACCAAAAGCTTAATGTATTTCTATTGATGCAAAAAACTTAAAGTGTTTTGTTTCAAAATGTTTTTCCTCCTTCATTACATCAAAATGCTTAGTATTTATATAGGATTTTTCCTCTACAATTAAATGCATATTAAAATAAAATGCTGGCTAGTCAAAGACCAGCAAGAGCAATTCTCTCCTTGATAGCAACAATGCTCAAATCAGAATATTCTTCAGGAAGAAGTGATCTCTCTTTCATGGAGAGTGCTTAGGAAATCAGTAGGATTGGATGATGGAAAATAATCTCAGATTTTGGTGCATTAGAACACAACAATATCGCATGAAGACTAGGAACTTGAACATTAAATCTTATTTTTTGCTTCGTCCTCCTATGCCTTGGAATTTTATCTTCGCTAGGAAGACCCACTAAAAATTAACTTTGTCTTGAAAATGGGTGATATCAGTGGAGGGCACCTTGGGAATGAACAATATCATACACATATCAAGGATGTAGTATTTAATCTTGGCAACTATTCAGCAGTAATTCTGGAAATATTAATTTTGTTGCCTCAAGAATTAAATGCCATAAATTTCTAACCCTTCCCAAGAAAGATATGCAATAATGGTGCCTTAAAATGGTATAAAATTTTATGATATGGTTGGCATGCTACTACCACAAACCTGAATTTGAGTGTGCCTTCTTTGCTCTCACAAATTTCCACTTGACCCTATTCCCCATAGTTCATATCCTGATGGAAACTGCAAGTAACCATATTGTTCATTGCTGGAGTAGTGCTTACATATTCCCTTCATTGGCCTAGTATGATATCCACCTCTTATGATCCACACAACTACATTACAGGTCTTTGTATAGTTTGGGAGATCTACCATTGTGAATACTATGTAAGATAGACAGGAGCAACAACTATCAAAGAGAGTGATATAAATATAGTTTCTCTCCACTATATTTTTCCTGATTAGAGAAGGAGTCGATTTGCTTGTACTGATTATTGAAATACTTAAGAGAATATCTATTCTCCATATTGCTACAAGAGGAGACCTATGTCTGGGTGGAAATACTGAATATAGTAGAGGTGGACATAGTCGGGTGTCGATTGGATCATCTCTGGAATTCTCCTCCAACTCCTTTAAAATCGGATATTAAAGTCTATGATGCTCTCTAGATGTGATATCATGATGGTGGATAGATGCATTGAGAGTTGAAAGGGATCTTGAGAGCCATAAAATATGTTGACTAGTACTCCTGCCAATTCCACCCATGAGCAGATGCTCTTACACTCGAGTTGTTTATACCACTATAGCACATTTACTTCCAGAGATAGGACTAGAAGTTTGATCATGATATCTTCATGGGTTATGTTGTAGATTTTCGCTAGAGCAGTAGCATCTTCAAGGTGCTCTCAAGCCATTCCCTCAACATCATTGTATTTTGTTAGGGTTTTCAAGGTATTTTAGGAATATCATGCTAACTTTGGAGATCCAGAGGGCCAGAATCATCCCAGTTGGGATAGCATACATGTGCCATTATAGTAGTGGTCCTTAGATATCATGGTCCATGTTGCTGAGTCAGAGTTACTAGTTGAACATTATTTCTTTTATTATGATCTCAAGGCTACTCACCAAATATTTATTCATCTCGGGTGTCTTCTTTCAGCATAAAATGCATCTACGATCAAGAGATCTTGATCTTCAACTCAACAGAGTCACCAGGTAATTTTTACAGATGAAGGTAATCTAGAGATTCACCAAACTCAGGCTCCCTTAAAATACAGATATTGTTCATCCCACGAAGTATGCCAAAAATTGTTGGTCAGGAATATGCCTAAGTACAAAATGCTTGTGCACCCTAGACTCAACCAGCATTGAAAGGCCGAAAGAAAGAGATGTCCTTCAGGCCAATCTCTAGAGAGGTATGGTTCCATTACTAATCTAATTTGGTTTAAAGCTTAGGGTAATAGGAAAGAGATGGGAAATGTAGGAAGAGACGTGAAATATCAAAAATGTAAAGTGAGGATAAACTAATAATCGAAACCCAAATCAAGTATTGGTTAGCATACAATATAAATGAAGGCATAAGACCCACTCACAATTTGTAGAGATAACTCCAAGAGGTAATTTAGTATTCACTCCCTCACCAAAAATAATTAAATTCAAATGTATAATTTAAAATTAGCTAATAAATAAAATGAACGTAATCAGAAATGGTAAACTTAAAGTGATCAAACACAATACTAACCAAGGAACCAGAAGCCGAATATCTTTCTATTGTTGTAGAAAAATTAAAGTGTTTTCCTACAAAATGTCTATTCTCCTTAATTACATCAAAATGCTTAGTATTTATAGATGATTTCACCTCTACAATTAAATACATATTAAAACAAAATGTTGGCTAGTCAAAAAATAGTAAGAGCAATTCTCTCTTTGGTAGCAGCAATGCTTAAATAAAAAAATTGTTCAGGAAGTAGTGATCCCTATTTTATGGAGAGTGCCTTGGAAATCATTAGGATTGGACGATGGAAAATCATCTCATATTTCAGTGCATTGGAACACAACAATATCATATGAAGAACGGGAGCTTGAACACTAAATATTAGTTGCCACTTCATCCTCTTGTGCCTTGGAATTTTATCTTGGCTAGGAAGACCCACTGAAAATTGAATTTGTCTTGAAAAGGGGAAATATCAGTGGAGTTCACCTTGGGAATGAATGAGATCATATAAATATCAGGGACGTAGCATTTAATCTTGGCAAATATTTAGCAAGAAATTTGAAAATATTAATTTTGTTATCTCAAGAATTAAATGCCATCAATTTATAGCCCTTCTCAAGAAATATTTGCAACAATGGTGCCTTCAAATGGTAACTTCACTGAGAGTTGTGCTCAAAAATGGATTTTTTTCCTTTGTTTGGTTATTTTTACCCTGAAATCATGCTTTCTTGGGAATTTTACCCAAAACACTGTCTTGCTTTAATTAGAGGTAAAAAATGGAGTTTCACCCCAAAGGAGGACGAAAATGATTTTTACCACAAGTTGGGGTGACTTTGACTTTGACTAGCATTGCTTCCATTGTTTTCGCTCCAACTTGGATGAAATCATTAAATTTGCTAAAAATAAGGTAAAATTACTTTGGGAAACACCTTCATCATCATGTATGCTTATTTTGGAGTAAATTTGACTTTAATTGACACATGTTTTCACCCCAAATAATGCCTACTCACCATTTGCACTTCAAAAACATATCAACTTACAATTCATCCAAAAGAAGGGAAAAAATGATTTTCACCCCTTAGTTGGGGTGAAGTTGAATTTGACTTCATGAGGCACACACTTTGCTTTATTTTTGCTCTAAAATATCTTCATTTATCAACTCGCCCCAAATAAGGGTGAAAATGATTTTTGCCCCCTATCTGGCTCAATGAAAGGAGCATAAATGGATGGGGCCATAGTTAATCTCACCATTGACTGGGTTGGTATACTTACAATGATGATGGGATTAATGAGGGTGGAATATGAGGTAAATAATAGTATAATAGAAAATAGGTTAGGGACAAAGGCCAACAAACTAAAATATGGAGGAATGGAAGATATGGAAATGGTAGAAGGAGCATTGGTGACTGATGCCTATGAAACGAGGTGGGGAACAAAAGTAGTGGGTATAGAAAATGAAAGCAAAGTGGAAGGAGGTATTGTAGAATGAAGGGAAATGGTAACCAAATGATCATGATCAAAATAAGAGAAACACCATTTGATCCAATGACGTTGGTGGTTGCAATGTTAGATTATTTTTGAACAAAATCACACCATTTAGTTTCCTCAACACTTTATTTATTAGTCGATCTATGTACACTATTTACACAAAATTTTATGACATGGTTGGCATGCCACCACCACAAAACTAGATTTGGGCGTGCCATATTTTCTCTCATAATATACCACTTGAGCCTATTCCCCTTCTTGGTCCATATCCTGATGTAATGTAATAAACCATATTGTTCATTATTGGAGCAGTGCTTGCATATTTCCTTTGTTGGCCTAGTATGAGATCTACCTCTTGTGCTCCACATAGTTGCATTCCAAGTCCCCACACAATTTTAGGGATCTACCATTGTGAATACTACATAAGACAGACGAGAGTAGCAACTATCAAAGAGATTGATGGAAAGGTAGTTTCTCTCCACTATATTTTTTCCTTATTGGAGTAGGAGCCACTCTGCTTGTACTAATTCCTAAAAGACTTGAGGGAATATCTATTATCTATATTGTTGTAGGAGGAGACCTATGTCCAGGTGGAAAGCTTGAATATAGTAGAGGTGAGCCTTGTCAGGTGTCAATTGGATCTTCTTTGGAATTCTCCTCCAACTCCTCCAAAATTGGACATTAAAGTTTGTGATGCTCTCTAGAGGTGATCTTGTGATGGTGGATAGGTACATCAAGAGTTCAAAGGGATCCTAAGAGCCATAAAATATGTCGACTAGTGCTCCTACCAAGTCCATCCATGAGCATATGCTCTTACACCCGATCTGTATGTACCACTTTAGCACCTTTCCTTCTATAGATAGGACCAAAATTTTGATAATGACATCTTCATGGGTTATGCCATGGATGTTCACTAGAGCAACAACATATTCAAGGTGCTCTTGAGCCATTCCCTCAGCATCATTGTATTTGGTTAGGATTTTAGGGTATTTTTGGGAATATCATGCAAACTTTGGAGATTTAGAGGGTCAGGATCATCCTAGTTGGGATAGCATACCTGTGCCATTATAGAAGTGGTCCTCAAATATCATGGTTTGTGTTGCTAAGTCAGAGTCACCAGGTGAAAATTCTTTCTCTTCTTGTAAGCTCAAGGCTGCTCACCAAACCTTGATTCCTTTGGGGTGTCTTATTTCAGCATAAAAGGCATCTATGATCAAGAGATCTAGATATTCAGCTCAACAGAGTTGCTAGGTAATTTTACCAAATGAAGGTAAGCCAAAGATTCACCAAACTCAAGCTCATTTAAAATAAAAATACTGTTCATCCCATCGAGCATGCCAAAAATTATTGGTCATGAATATACCTAAGTATAAAATGCTTGTGTATCCTAAACTCAACCAAAATTGAAAGGCTGAAGGAAAGAGATGTCCTTCAGGCCAATCTCCAGAGAGGGTTGGTTTCCTTACTAATTTAATTTGATTTAAAGCTTAGGGTAATAGGAAAGATATGGGAAATGATAAAAAGAGACAAAAAATATCAGAAATGTAAAGTGGGGATAAACTAACAGCCAAAACCCAAATTAAGTGTTGGTTAGCATAAAATAGAAAGGAAGGCATAAGAACCACTCATAGTTTGTAGAGATAAACTCTAATATTTATTTCAATATTCTCTCCATCACCGGTGGTAATTAAATTCAAATGAAAAAATTAAAATTAGCTAATAATGGACATGAATGTAATAAAAATGATAAGCAAAAAGTGATCAAACATAAGACTACTCAAAGAACCATAAGCCCAATGTCTTTCTATTGATGCAGAAAACTTAAAGTGTTTTCTTGTAGAATGTCTATCCTCCTTCATTACATAAAAATGCTTAGTATTTATAGCGGATTTCACCTCTACAATTAGATGCATATTAAAACAAAATGCTAGCTAGTCAAAGACCAGCAAGATCAATTCTCTCCTTGGTAGCAACAAGGCTCAAATCAAAATATTCTTCAGGAAGTAGTGATCCCTCTTTAATGGAGAGTGCCTATGAAATTAGTAGTAATGGATGAGGTAAAATCATCTCGTACATTGATGCATTGGAACACAATAATATCACAAAAATACCAGGAGCTTGAACATTAAATCTTAGTTGTCGCTTCGTCCTCTTTGTGCCTTGGAATTTTATCTTTTCTAGGAAGACCTATCAAAAATTAACTTTATCTTGAAAAGGGGTGAGATTAGTGGAGGGCACCTTGGGAATGAACGAGATCATACAAATATCATGGATGTAGCATTTAATCTTGGCAACTGTTCACCAAGAATTCTAGAAATATTAATTTTGTTGTCTCAAGAATTAAATGCCATCAATTTCTAGCCATTTTTGATAAAGATCTGCAACAATGGCACCTTTGAATGGTAACTTCACTAAGAGTTGTGCTCAAACATGGGTTTTTACCATTTGTTTGGTTGTTTTCACCCTGAAATCAAGCTTTCTCATGAATTTTACCCAAAATGCTGTCTTGCTTGAATAAGAGGTAAAAAATGAATTTTCTCCCCAAGCTGGGGTGACTTTGACTTTGACTAGAACTACTTCAATTTTTTTCACTCCAAATTGGGTGAAATCATTAAATTTGCTAAAAATAAGGTATTTTTACTTTGGGAAACACCTTCATCATCATGCATACTTATTTCAAAGTTATTTTGACTTTGATCGACACATGTTTTTGCCCAAAATGACGTCTGCTCACCATTTGTGCTTCAAAAATGTCTTCAACTTGCAATTCATCCAAAACAAGGGTAACAATGATTTTCACCCCTTACTTGGTATGAATTTGACTTTGAATTTATGAGGCACATGCTTTTGCTTTATTTTCACTCTAAAATTTCATTTATCAATTCACCCCGAATAAGGGTGAAATTTATTTTTGCCCCCTATCTAGGGTAAAATTGACTTTGACCAACTCCCATCCATCATTTTTGCCCCAAAATTAATTAAAATAGCAATTCACTCCAAAAAGGGTGAAATCACCTTGAATGCATAAGTTCGGGCAAAATTACTTTGAATGCATTAGTTTAGGCAAAATCACTTAACTTTATTTATTTTTTGCTTGCAAAATACTTCCATTTTTGCCCACAAAATTGTCTCATACTATTGTCGTTGTGCTTGGGTAAAAACTGCTTGAAAAATAATTTTACTGTTGGAAACCACCTAAAAATGATTTTCACCCCAAAAATGCCCGAAAATGGATTTTCGCCCCAAAAGTGCCCGAAAATTATTTTTGGTGGTACAACTTCTCGGAGCCATAAATTTTGATTTGTTGACTCGATTGTCTATTGTAATATATCATTGGAAATATTGGAAAGAGATATACAAAAAATAAATTGATATAAAATCCACTTCATCCATTTTCATCCCTCTACAGGACCTCCAATATATTCATATTATATTTTTTAAGTTGTACTAAAGAAATTTCTCAGGACCAAAACTTTGATATCTCTCAAAACATTCAGGGTATTGGGGTGATATTTCATAATAAGTACAATTTTTCAATACCCCTTCTTTGGGTAAATTTTCAAGTCCATAGGTATCCTTTTAGGCCGATTTACCAAAAATGATCACTTCCCAATTTTCACCTTTTTTGACTTCTGACTACAGTGTGGCAAAAATGCCAACACTTTTGGTGGCTCACAGGGTATTTAGCTTGTCTAGATGCAATCAACCCTAGTGCCTTTATCCATTGGGTAATGGAGTCATAACTACCTACTGCATCAAATTGTTTACTGCTTGCACTAACTTCTTCCTACATTACCTGATCTTATTCGATCACCTTTTTATATTTTTCACCCAACGCGAGGAACTTCATCAAGCTTGACTGATTTTCTTTGCTTTAGGGTGTTTTGGTAAGACTTCGATATTTGATTCCAATGGCTCTTGTAATCCAAAAAATGGGAAAAATAGAATAAAGGTTGTTGAGGGTTTGGATCAGTGAAAGGAGCAAAAATGGATGGGGCCATTGTTATGCTCACCCTTGATGGGGTTGGTGTACTTATAGTGACAATGGGATTAACAGGGGTGGAATATGAGGCATATGACAATGGAATAGAAAATAGGTTAGGGACAAAGGCCAAAAACTAATAAATGGAGAAATTGAAGATATGGGAATGGTGGAAGGATTATTGGTGACTAATGACTATGAAATGGGATGGGGAATAGAAGTGGTGGGTATAATGAATGAAAGAAAAATGGAAGGAGGTGCTTTAGAATGAAGGGAAATGATCAGTAAATGCTCATGATCAATAGAAGAGAAACAAAAATACGTACTTGTAGGCTTCGATACCATTTGATCCAATTATGTGGGTGGTTGTACTGTTAGATTTTTTTGAACCAAATCACACCATTTAATGCCCTCAACACTCTATTTATCATTCAGTCTATTTACACTACTTACAAAATATTTTATGACATGGTCTATATGTTGCCACCACAAACTTGGATTTGGGTGCTTATTTAGTGAATTTGTAATGTTCAGACCAGATCTGATTGTACTTTAGGTGATATTTGAATTTCGACTGACATATTTCCAAAGTTTACTAGGTTGAAAGCTAGATGTAATATGGTAGATTATCATGCATGGCAATACTCATGCAATTAATGAATATTGTAGCAAAGATATTTACCACAAGGGAGTATTCTTCGAGTACTGGTTGTGGCGATGGTTGGAGCCAATACCACCACTTGAGATAATCCACTAGTTATGAGATCTTGAGTATAGGTTCCTCTGACTCCTTAATATTATAGTAGGACTTTTTGGTAATATCCCTTCTATCAGGATCTCCTCAGGAGCAACCTTCTAATGAGGTATGCTTATTGGGTTTTGGCTAAATAATTGTGTTCTATAACCTATGACACAAATAGGGTGTAAAAATATGCTTTCTTCACTCCTATAATATACCACTTGATATGCCACTTGATCTTGTTCCCATTCTTGGTACATCTCCTAATGGAAAATGCAAGAAACCATGTTGTTCATTACTAGAGCAGTTCTTGCATATTTCCTTTGTTGGCCTAGGATGAGATCTGCCTCTTGTGCTCCACATAGCTGTGTTCTAGGTCTCCACATAGTTTGAGAGATATACCATTGTGAATACTATATAATACAGACAAGAGTAGCAACTATCAAAGAGACTGATGGAAAGGCAGTTTATCTCCACTATATTTTTCTTGATTGGAGTAGGAGCCACTCTGCTTGTACTAATTACTTAAAGACTTGAGGGAATATCTATTCTCTAGATTGTTGTAGGAGACTTATGTCTAGGTGGAAATCTTGAATATAGTAGAGGTGGGCTTGGTTGGATGTCGATTGGATATTCTTTGGAACTCTCCTCCAACTCCTCAAAAATTGGACATTGAAGTTTGTGATGCTCTCTAGAGGTGCTCTTGTGATGGTGGAGAGGTGCATCAAGATTTGAAAGGGATCCTAAGAGCCATAAAATATGTCGACTAGTGTTCCTACCAAGTCCATCCTATGTACACTATTTACATAAAATTTTATGACATGCTTGGCATGCCACCACCACAAACCTAGCTTTGGGTGTGCCTTCTTTGCTCTTAGAATCTACCACTTGATCTTGTTCCCCTTATTAGTACATATCCTGATGGAAAATGCAAGCAACCATATTTTTCATTATTGGATCAGTTCTTGCATATTACCTTTATTGCCCTAGGATGATATCTACCTCTTTTGCTCCACATAGTTGTGTTCCAGGTCTCTGCATAGTTTGAGGGATCTGCCATTGTAAATAATTTGCAAGATAGATGAGAGCAACAACTATCAAAGAGATTAATGGAAAGGTAGTTTCTCTCCACTATATTTTTTTATTGGAGCAGGAGCCACTTTGCTTATACTTCTTCCTCAAATACTTGAGGGAATATTTGTTTCCTAGATTGCTACATGAGGAGACCTATATCCGGGTGGAAAGCCCAAATATAGTAGAGGTGGTCCTAGTCAGGTGTCGGTTGGATTTTCTCTAGAATTCTCCTCCAAATCCTCCAAATATAATATTGAAGTTTGTGACACTCTCTAGAGATGCTCTCTTAATGGTGGAGAGGTGCATAAAGAGTTGAAAGGGATCCTGAGAGCCATAAAATGTTTCGACTAGTGCTCCTACCAAATTTTTCCATGAGAAGATGCTCTTACACCCAAGTAGTCTATACCACTATAGAGACTTTCCTTCCAAAGATAATACTGAAAGTATGATCATGACATCTTCATGGGTTATGCCATGGGTGTTCGCTAGAGCAAAAGCATCTTCAAGGTGCTATTGTGCCATTCCCTCAGTGCCATTGTATTTTGTTAAGGTCTTTTGGGTATTTTTAGGAATATCATGCTGACTTTGGAGATTCAAAGGACCAGGATCATCCCAACTAGGATAGCATACATGTGCCATTATAGCAGTGTTCCTCAGAGATCATGGTCTGTGTTGCATGCCAAAAAATGTTGGTCATGAATTTGCCTAAGTAAAAAATACTTGTGCACCCTAGACTCGACCAACATTGAAAGGCAAATGAAAAGAGATGTTCTTCAGGAAAATATCTAGAGAGGGCTAGTTACCTTACTAATATAATTTAGTTTAAAGCTTAGGGTAATAGGAAAGAGATGAGAAATGACAAAAAGAGATGAAAAATATCAAAAATATAAAGTGAGGATAAACTAACAGCTAAAATCGAAATCAAGTGTTGGTTAGCATACAATAGAACAGAAGGCACATGAACCACTCACAATTTTTAGAGATAACCTCCAAGATATATTTTAGTATTCACTGCCTCACCAGTAGTAATTAAATTCATATGAAATATTTAAATTTAGCTAATAATGGACATAAACATAATAAAAAATGATAAGTAGCAAGTGATCAAACACAAGACTACTCAAGGAACCAGAAGCCCAATGTCTTTCTATTGATGCAAAAAACTAAAAATGTTATCCTACAAAATTTCTATCCTCCTTCATTAAATCAAAATTATTAGTATTTATAGAGGATTTCACCTCTGTAATTAAATGCATATTAAAACAAAATGTTGGCTAGTCAAAGACCATAAAGAGTAATTCTCTCCTTGGTAGCAGCAATGCTCAAATTAGAACATTCTTCAAAAAGTAGTGATCCCTATTTCATGGAGAGCACCTAGGAAATAAATAGAATTGGATGATGGAAAATTATCTCAAAAATTGGTGCATTGGAACACAACAATGTTGCATGAAGACTAGGAGCTTGAACATTAAATATTAGTTTTTGCTTCATCCTCTTGTACCTTGGAATTTTATCTTCACCAGGAAGACCCACCAAAAATTAACTTTGTCTTGAAAAGGTGTGAGATCAATGGAGGGCACCTTGGGAATGAAAAAAATCATACAAATATCAAGGACATAGCATTTAATATTGGTAAATGTTCACTAGGAATTCTAGAAATATTAATTTCATTGCCTCAAGAATTAAATGCCATCAATTTCTAGCCCTTCTCAAGAAAGATCTGCAACAATGGTGCCTTCGAATAGTAACTTCGTTGAGAGTTGCACTCAAACATGGAGTTTCACTCTTTGTTCAGTTGTTTTCATCTTGAAATCATGCTTTCTTAGGAATTTCACCCAAAATATTGTCTTTCCTCAATTAGAGGTAAAATATGGAATTTCACCTCCAAAGGAGGGCAAAAATGATTTTCACCTCAAGCTGGGATGACTTTGAATTTGACTAGCATTGCTTCCATTGTTTTTACCCCAACTTGGGTGAAATCATTAAATTTTCTAAAAATAGAGCAAAATTACTTTGGAAAAGACCTTCATCATCATGCATGCTTATTTTGGAGTGAATTAGACTTTGGTAGACACATGTTTTCTACCCAAACGATGCCTACTCACCATTTGCGCTCCGAAAAACATCTTCAACTTGCAATTCACACAAAATAAGGGTGAAAATGATTTTCACCCCTTAATTGGGGTGAATTTGACTTTGACTTCATGAGGTGCACAGTTTGCTTTATTTTCACTTTGAAATGTCTTCATTATCACTTCACCCCGAAGAAGGGTGAAAATGATTTTTGCCCACTATCTGAGGTGAAATTAACTTTGACCAACTCCCGTCCATCATTTTTGCCATGAAATTAATTAAAATATTATTTCACCCCCAAAAGGGTGAAATCACATTAAATGCATAAGTTTAGGCAAAATTACTTTGAATGCATGAGTTTGGGTGAAATCTCTTAACTTTATTTTTTCTTTGCTTGCATAATCCTTCCATTTTCACCCACGAAATTGTCTCATACTATTTTCATTGTGCTTGGGGTGAAACTACTTGAAAAATAATTTCACTGCTGAGAACTGCCCAAAAACGATTTTCATCCAAAAAGTGCCCGAAAATGGATTTTCGCCCCAAAAGTGCTCGAAAATAATTTTTGGTGGTACAACTTCCTGGAGCCATAACTTTTGATTTGTTGACCTGATTGTCTATTGTAATGTATCATTGGAAATATTAGGAAGAGATATACAACAATAAAATTTATGGCACACTCATTTCATCCATTTTCATCTGTCTACAAGGCCTCCAAAGTCTTCTTATTGTATTTTTTAAGTTGTGCTAAAGAAATTTCTCGGGATGAAAAATTTAATATTTATCAAACCGTTTAGGGTATTGGGGTGATTATTTCACCATAAGTTTAATTTTTCAATTCCCCTCCTTTGGGTAAATTTTCAAGTCCATAGGTGTCCATTTAGGCTGATTTCCCAAAAATAGCCGCTTCTTAGTTTTCACCTTTTTTGACTTCTGACTATAGTGTGGCAAAAATGCCAACACTTTTGGTGGCTCATGGGGTATTTGGCTCATATGGATGCAATTGACCCCAGGGCATTTATATATTTCATAACAGATTCCTAACCACCTACTGCATCAAATATTTTACTGCTTGCACTAGCTTCTTCCTATGCTACCTCATCTTGTTCAACCATATTTTTATATTTTTCACCCTACATGAGGAACTTCACCGAGCTCAACTAATTTTCTCTGCTTTATGGTGCTATGGCAAGACTTCGATATCTAGCGCCAATGGCTCTTATAATCCAAAAAATTGGAAAACAAGGAAACAAAGACTACTAAGGGTTTGACTCAATGAAAGGAGCAAAAATGGACAAGACCATAGGTACGTTCATCCTTGATGGGGTTGGTGTACTTAAAGTGATTATGGGATTAATGGGGATGGAGTATGAGGCAAATAATAGTGGAATAGAAAATAGGTTAGGGATAGAAGCCAAAAAATTAAAATATGGAGGAATGGAAGATATGGGAATGGTGGAAGGAGCATTGGTGATTGATGACTATGAAACGAGGGGAGTAAAAGTGGTGGGTACATCAAATGAAAGCAAAGTGGAAGGAG
Organism: Wollemia nobilis; assembly: GCA_028583015.1. NCBI lineage: Eukaryota > Viridiplantae > Streptophyta > Pinopsida > Araucariales > Araucariaceae > Wollemia > Wollemia nobilis. The sequence continues at coordinate 9,265,337 of JAQPPZ010000677.1, read as the reverse complement.
GTACTGTAGAATGAAGGGAAATGGTCACCAAATTCTCATGATCAAGATAAGAGAAAAAAAAGTGTACCTACAGGATTCGATACCATTTGAGCCAATGACATGGGTGGTTGCTATGTTAGATTTTTTTATGAACGAGATCACACCATTTAGTTCCCTCAACACTTTATTTATAAGTCAACCTATTTACACTATTTACACAAAATTTTACAACATGGTTAGTATACCGCAACCATAAACTTGGATTTTGGTGCTTATCCAGTGAATCTACAATTTTGAAACCAGATCTGATTGTACTTTAGGTGATATTTGAAGTTTGACTGGCCTCTTCCCAAAGTTTACTAGTTTTCAAGATAGATGTAAAGTGGCAAGTTATCATGCATGCCAATAATAATGTAATTAATGAATAACATGGCAAAGAGATTTACCACATGGGAGCCTTCTTTGAGTACTAGTTGCAGTGATGGATGTTGCCAATGTCACCACTTGAGAGAATCCACTAGTTGTGGGCTCTTAAGTACAAATTTCTCTAACTCCTTAATGTGATAGTAGGATTTTTTTAGCAATAGCCCTTCTATCAAGATCTCCTAAGGATCAGCCTCCTGATGAGGCATGCTTATTGGGTTTTGTCTAAATACTTGCGTGCTATGCCTTGGGGTACAAAAAAGGTGTAAAAATATTCCTTATTCGCTCTCAAAATCTGCCACTTGAGCTTGTTACACTTATTAGTCCATATCCTAATGGAAATTGCAAGAAATGATATTGCTCATTGCTAGAGTAGTTGTGCTCCACATAGTTGCATCCCAGGTCTCTACATAGTTTGAGGGATATGCCATTGTGAATATTGTGCAAGACATACAAGAGTAGCAACTATCAGAGATAGTTATGGAAAGGCAGTTTCTCTCCAATATATTTTTCTAAAACCTAGATGCTACATGTCCTATTCTTCCACAATGACTACAAAAATGCTTTGTAGGAGTTGAAGGAGATTTACATTTTGCAAACATGGTTTTATTGGTACTTGCTTGTCCATAATAGCCAAGGCCTTCATTCTTTGGCTTGACATTTAGCATTATAGGATTTTTAATGCCTTGTCCATGTTTACCTAATATTTCACCATTGAATCCCATTTTCTTCATCAGTTTGGATCCAATACCTTTGGTGCATTTTTTAAAACACCCAAGTTCTTCATATTCATCAATGCTTTTAACAATATGGCATTTATCATTGTGGATGAGATTATGGAGCTCATTTTTAGGAATTTTAACTTTTAAGTCACTAGTACTGCAAGTAAAATTTGCTCTTGTGATGATATCACCTGTGCTACAACTAATATCTATCCTTATAGGTAGGATGTCACATGTATCAAAACAAGTATTGGCTACAATGGGCTTAAGTTCACTTGTGTCACAACAAACATTTGCCACCATGGGCTGAAGGTTACTTATGTCACAAAAAATATCTTTTATTAGGAGCATGACCTCTAATTCCTTAGTAATTTTCCTTTTATTTTTACACTGGGCAATGTCAAGTGAAACAAATTACATGCATATTGCCCTTACAACACCAATAGGCATTAGAGCACCATTGATTTGAAGATCTTCATAAGATTTAGAATCTCTGAGAATGGATCTTATACCACTGTGTAGTGTAATAAATTATCAATCCTCATAAAAATCCATTCCTTCCAACCCTTCTGGAAAGTAAGAATCTTTAACTAATGTAGCAACATCATCAGTTGGTTTTGTGGCATTTGTCTTCTTTGATTTGACCATTTTGAAGGTGTTGGTCTCTACCGAAAATGCACCTTTTACAATAGAATTTTACAAGAAGTTTGACTAAGGTGTCATTTTCTTCTGAAAATGCACCCTTACAAGTCTCCCCCCTTTTTGCAAAATATTTTTTGATAGAACTTTGCAAGAAGTTTTACTTGCAAAATGATTTTTGGTGACACAACTTCCTGGAGCCATAACTTTTGATTCATTGATCTGATTGTCTATTGTAATATATCGTTGGAAATATTGGGAAGAGATATACAGATATGAAATTTATAGCATAGTCATTTCATCTATTTTCATCCCTCTATGAGGCCTCCAAAATATTCATATTGTATTTTTTAAGCTGTGCGGGAGAAACTTCTCGGGACAAAACTTTAATCTCTCAAACCATTTAGGGTATTGGGGTGATTCTTTCACCATAAGTCTAATTTTTCAATTCCTCTTCTTTGGGTAAATTTTCAAGTCCATAGGTGTTTGTTTAGGCTGATTTCCCAAAAATGGTCGCTTCTCGATTTTCACCTTTTTTGACTTCTAACTGTAGTGTGGCAAAAATACCAACACTTTTGGGAGCTCATGGGGTATTCAGCTCATCTGGATGCAATCAACCCTAGGAAATTTATTAATTAGTAAATGAAGTCATAACTACCTATTGCATAAAATAATTTACTACTTGCACTAGCTTCTTCCTATGCTGCTTGATCTTGTTTGACCGCTTGTTTATATTTTTTACCCAATGTGAGGAACTTTGTCAAGCTCGACTGATTTTATTCACTTCAAGATTCTCTGGAAAGACTTTGATTTTTTATTTCAACAACTCCTGTAGTACACAAAATAGGAAAAAAAGGGAACAAAGATTGTTGAGCATTTGGCTCAACGAAAGGAGCAAAAATAGATGGGGTCATAGTTACGTTCACCCTTGATGGGTTGGTGTACTTACAACAATGATAAATTAACCGGGATGGAATATGAGGTAGATGATAGTGGAATAGAAAATAGGTTAGGGATAGAAGCCAACAAACTAAAATATGGAGGAACAAAAAATATGGGAACGATGGAATGAGCATTAGTGTAACAACCCCAGTTGTCACTACTCAACCACTCCAATGTTTTTTAAATTCTTATATATTTCATAAGGCAAGGAACATAATCATGATCTAATATAGACTCATTCCATTTGGATTAAATCTTATCAAGGCATATAGAATCAAGAGCTATTGAGACTTGACCAGAGTCTCTCAAGGTAGAAGTGATCAGCTTCTACGAAACCCTCATACCCCATTGGTATGAGAACGGTGGCCAAGTGTAAGGTTTCATCCCATAAAAATGGAAATCACCAATAAACATACTATCCACCAAGATCAGTACATAGGTGAATGCCTTGAATATGGAGAACCACACCAATGGAAAACCATCATAGATGAAATAACCACACCAATGATTATTCATAGATCTTAGATCCAATTCTCATCTCTTGATGGAATATTTAGAATAATAAATCACTGTTCGTGATTAAAATCATAGAATAATTGGAATGTCATCTTAAGCAAGATTATGTAACTTTACACCTATTAAAATCTTATTTGTCCATTATTTTATTTAGGCATCCAGTTTGCTTATTCATCAGAGTCATTTAAAGACAATACTTGTCTAGCAAGGAAATACCCCTCCTCATGCACACTCAACATCCTAGCTCTTAGGATATAAATTTGTTTTGGTTTATAGTTCAAGACCAATTTTACCTCCTTGTGAACTTTAATCCACTTCAAATTCCAATGTGTTCTAATTTGAACCATAATGAGTGTTTATGAGGTGAATATAAACTAATGGAGCCTTTTATGATAAAATCTATTCATCATAACCATAGATTTGAAACATCACATGAGAGATCCGCTTAAGCAAGAATTATATTCCATTATGAATAGCTTCTATAAAACTCCACAACCATTGAATACAAGAGGTAAAACTAACTAGTTGCATCATTCATAATTATCCAATTTAATCCATAAAGTAAATGGCACAATCACATATCATTAAATCATCAACATGTTTAGAAATTAAGCATTCATCCTTAGTATCATAAATGAACTACTGAATAAATCGTATTCAATTTAACCTTTGTTGTAATCTATAAACATGCATAATTGTTCCATCTAAACAATGAATTATCCCATCCACATTTATCATTTTCTTTAAAGAAATAGGAACAAGAAGTAACACATCAAACCACAAAATAGAGTGACACAATGATTTATCCTGGGAACCCTCATGAGGAATAAACCCAACCTCCAAAATATATTATTTCCTCATATTCATAAACTTGAGATGTAAAATATTACAAGTATAGAAGGGTATCTACGGATCCCTTTCAATCAAATATACAATTTAAGGAATCTAATTGTTCCTTTTAAAAATCATGATGCAATTGAATAGATGGTACCAAATAATGGGATGAACTGGGGAAGAGAAAACTAGGGCATCATTTTGGTAGCCGAAGAGATTTTTCTTTACTGTGGATTTGAAGACAATATTTTTGCCCCAGGAGGTCCCAATGGGGACACCTCCGGATCCTCTTCTAGAGAGACATAGTTCTTTTGCAAATTTGTTAAAGGATAAATATCCATCAAAGACTGAAGAAGCACAAAAAACTGCATTAAAAATGCTCTTTATAGCTGCTAGAAATAGATCAACATATCAATGAGTTAATGGATACTTGCCATAGTCAGAATCAAGGCCAAAGATTATCATTGAACAAAATATGGTCGAAGAAATAGTTTTATATAGAGCCAATCATTATTTGATCTGTAAATTCATGGGTATTCGCCCTACCCTAAATTTTTTGCATTCTTGGGTCCAAAAAAACTAGGAGCCTCTTGGTGAGTATTCTTTGTGGTTTATTAGTAATGGATATTTTATTGTTAGTTTTTCTTCACTTTTCGATAGAAATAGGGATTTTGAGTCAAAAAAGAGGAATCATGGTCCGACAAGATTATTTTTTCAACCTTGGAGAGTGGGATTTGATCCTCGAATTGAACCCACTACTATCCTATTTTGGATCCGTTTGTATGCACTTCCAAAGGAGTTTGGGAGTGAGCAGGTATTGGAAATTATCGGTAATTCCCTTGGAAAACATTTGGGTATTTCCAAAGACACAATAGAAGGAAACATAGTTTTTTATGCAATATTATGTGTGGAAATGGATCTTAGCCAGCCTCTACCGATAGAGGTGGAACTTTAACTTGCAAGACTATCTTGGATCCAACAACTGGATTATGAGGCATTTCCATTCAGATGTAGAGTTTGCCACAAATATGGGCATTTGGCCCGATCTTGCCCAAATAATATGAACATAAAAATGGAGGCTCCTCTAGGAATGTCAAACCTTACTAAGGAGGGTAAGTCAACAATAAATAAATAACCAATCAATATTTCTTAGGGTAAATAAGCATAGGTAGATGGTTTTGAATAGCCCAAAAGAAGGAGAAGGCAAAAAAAAAAGATGGTAAAGAGAAAACCCAAATCAAGCCCTCCAATAGGTATGAGATATTTAAGACACTAATGGACCAAGAAGAAGAATAATTCATGGAAGGAGTGGATGGGAATAATAAAAATAATAATAGCCATGTTCAAGCTCCTCTTTCATATCCCCCCCATCATAGAGCAGGTAATTGAGTACAGTGAGTTACTGCGGTTAGAGAGTGTAGGGGCATTGATAGTGCATAACCAAGAGCAACCAATAATTAAGGATGTCATCATGGGAATAGAAAAAAAGAATAGATAAAGGCCAAATCTAGGGATAAATCAGGTGGAAAAGAGATAAAAAATAGCAACTCTCAAGGAGTGGGTAGAAAATCAAATAAGGAATTGATAGCAGTTCAAGGAGACAAACTGGTCACTGGAGGATCGGTGAGGCCAATAGATTTTTACTGCTCTCAAGGTAACCAATTATTATACAATCATGGAATGTTAGGGGTTTAAATAGTAGAACCTATCAATATGTTGTTCGAAGACTCTTAGAAAAATGTAAAATAGATTTTTTGCTTATCCAGGAGACAAAAATGTCATTGGATCTTATGTGTAAAATAGTTAACAGACTTTGGAGGGGTGTTGTTCATATGGAATTGGTTGCCCAAGGGGCCTCATGGGGGATAGTTACTCTTTGGAACTCTCTTGAATGGACTGCAATAGAACATATATCTTGGAGGGGTGTTCTCACATTACATTTTAGACATAATGTCACAACTGAACATGTTTTAATCACAAATTTTTATGGGGCTCAAAACCTAGATGGTCAGATGCATCAATGGAAAGTTGTGCATATCATGAGAGTCTCAAGGGAAGAGTTAGATTGGATTATTATTGGGTATTTTAATGCTAAATCATCCTCTAGATATCAGGAAGGGGGAACCCCAATTTTGGACCTAGGGGATCGACTTATAATTGCCCAAGTCCAAGCATTACACTTGGTGGATATTAAATGCCATTGAACCAACTATACTTGGACTAATAAGAGGAGGGAGCCACATATCAGGAAGGTGAAGTTAGACCATTTTTTGTTTTCAGAGGAGGCATTTGTAAAATGGAATATAAATTTTCATATTTTGGAGATTCTAGTTTCAGATCACTTTCCCATTTTGTTGGAAGGAGGGATCAAGACAGTGCAACATCACAAACCATTTAAATTTGAAAAATTTTGGTTACAAAAAGAGGAACTTTGAAAGAAAATTCCACAATGGTGGGAAGAAGGTCGCCTAGCATATAGGACAATAATTTTTAGATTCTACAAACAACTTCATTATATCAAAGATCAACTGAAATAATGGAGGCGAGCTAACAAGATAGACTTCCAGGTCCAAATAGCTCTATTGATGGCCATATGGGATAAGGTTCAAAAAAACTTTAGGGAAGGAACAATTACAAAGCAGCTCAAAGAAGAGGATGACCTAGGGAGAGCAAGAGGAGACCTACTGAGAGCAAGAACCACTTGGTTATTAGAAGGTGATAAAAATACCAAATTTTTCCATCGGACTGCTTGTTCTAGGAGACAAATGAACAACATGGAAGCTCTTCAAGATGAGAACAAACACTCCTTTGATACAATTCCAGGTATGCATTTCCATTCAATGGATTATTTTTCTAAACTATTTAAGGAAAGTATGGTGCAAGATGAAGAGGCTCAAAAAGAAGTTATTGTTGTCATACCCTCTGTTATCTCTGAAGAAGAAAATCAGGCCCTACTTAAACCCATTGATAGAGAGGAACTGAAGAATGTAGTCTTTGGAATGAGCACCGAAAAAACACCAAGTCCAGATGGATTTCCAATTGAGTTTTTTTAGGTCTTCTGGGATAACTTGGAGGAGGATGTAATGGATGTTATAGAGGAGTCCAAAGGTAGTAAAAGAATGCTTAAAGCATTAAATCATACTTTAATTACCTTAATTCCAAAATGGAAGGATGGGGTACATATTTTAGATTATAGACCTATTGCCTTATGCAATGTCATATATAAAATAATCACAAAGGTAATGGTTGAGCGGCTAAAACCTCTTCTACATAGTATTATATCCTTAGAGTAAGGGGGTTTTGTAGAGGGTAGGCAGATCTTGGATGGTGTGGTTCTAGCTCAGGAGGCAATCCATTCAATGCAAAATATGGTAATAGAGGAATGTTCATAAAATTAGATATGTCAAAGGCTTATGATAGGGTGGAGTGGAGCTTCTTGTCAAAGATGATGGTAGCCTTTGGTTTCTCTCAGGATTGGATAGAATGGGTCATGAGTTATGTTTCTACTTCGACATACTCAGTGTTAATCAAGGGTCTTCCCTCACAACCGTTTGGAGCTACTCAAGGCCTTTGTCAAGGAGATACTTGATCTCCCTATATTTTTATCATATTGGCTGAAGGATTGGGTAGAATCATTTTGAGGAGAAGACAACAAGGTTTGCTAATAGGTATCAAGGTGGGTGAGGAATTTTTGACTCACCTACAGTTTGTGGATGACACAGGATTTGTGGAAGAGGCCATATTCAGGGAAGCAAGAATGATTAGAGATACACTTAATGTCTACCTTAGGGCTACAAACCAAGTCATCAATGATAAAAAATCCAAATTTGCCTTTTTAAATATTGATCAAAGGCTTCAAGACAAAATTTTAGAGATCTTGGGATTCACAAGGACTTGTATCCCAGTGGTATACTTGGGGGTCCCTTTGCATTTTAAAAAACTAAAAATAGATATCTGGAGGAATCTTTTGGACTATATAAAGGACATAATTAATCATTGGTCTCACAAATGGTTAAGCTATGGGGGTAGATTAACTTTTTACAGCCAGTCATTTAGGCCATGCCAATTTATAAATTTTCTATCCTTGTTGCCCCACATACCATATGGAAAGAGTTGGACAAGATGGCTAGAAAATTTTTATGGTAAGGAGTAAAAGGAGAGAGTAAATGGGCCTTAGTAGGTTGGTATAAAGTAAGCCAGCCCAAGGTAAAAGGAGGTTTGGGACTGAGAAGATCAAAGTTAAATAATAAAGCTTTGACTGGAAAGCTTTACTAGAGGTGGATTTCCCAACCTATTTCTTTATTCAGTAGAATCTTAACGAGTAAATATTTGGGACAGGTAAACCCAAATGAGGTGGTTCATTTCTCTTTGTATGGTAATGGGTCCTTAGTGTGGTAAGATCTCAAGTTAGGATCTCAGGTAGTAAAATATGGATTATTTTGGAAAGTGAGGAGAGGGGAGAAGGCACGATTTTGGACAGATTCATGGGATCAATACCCACCTATCATTGTTGAATTCCCTGAATTACAACCAATAAAAATAGCCATAGAAACCAAGGGGTGGGTCCAAATTGAAAGTTATTTCAACACTAGTCAGTTGGGGGATTATAGGTTAAGTAGTTTAAGAAGTTGGATGAGTGACCAATTTCAATCCCTCCGGATTTGACACCCATCATGACTAAAATATTGGAAAAAATATTTCTCACAGGTAGAGATGAGGAGGACGAATTATCTTGGGTCTACACAATGAAGGATGGATATGATAGGATACTTCCAGAGCCTCCTACTCATACATATCAGGTTGAGGATTGGAGAAATATTTGCCAGTCCAAGGGTTGGTCGAAAGTAAAATTTTTTGTCTGGCAGTTCATGCATAATGGAATTCTTACTTTTGATAATCTCAGATGTAGGGGAATCATTGGTCCATCTCAATGTATTTTATGCTACAAGTGTTAGGAAACAACTGATCACTTGATGTTTGAGTGCCCATTCACGCGCCCGATTTGGGAGAGATGGTTTTTATATTATAAAATTTAAGTTAAGGGCAATTTGAATCAGATTAATATTTGGGAAATATATAAGAGGGGTATATTTAAATCTAAATCTCTTTGTATTGGTTGGGAGCTTGGATTAAACTTCATTTGGTGGCAAGTGTGGTTGGAGAGAAATGAGAGATTTTTTAGAGAAATTTTTTCTTCTTTAGATGGAGTTTGGCAAGTCATTTGGAGCAAAGTCACAGAAATTGTGGCATTCTATGCTAAAGAGGAAACTCAGGTTTTTATTGGGGCAATGGAGAAGGAAGTTGAAGTGCAAGAGGGATAGGACAAAGCTAGTTGGAAACCACCCCTGAAGGTTGGATTAAAATTAATACTGATGGAGCTGCAAAAGGCAATCTGGTTAGAGCTAGAATTAGAGTGGTTTGCCATAATCATGTTGGAACAGTGCTCTATTAGGAACTGCAAGGCTTGGTAAGATCCACAAATAATGAAGCATAAGACTTAGCTATCAAATATGCTTCTATTTGGGCAGTAAAACAAGGTCATAGGAGGATAATCCTAGAATCATATTCTCAAATAATGGTTGGAGCTCTAGATTGCATGAGGAACTTTGCTTTGAAAACATGGAGGTTGAGGATTCTATTTTTGTCACTCAAATTAAGGAATTATGGAGGGAATTAGATGATGTGATTCCATTTTATGTGAGTAGAGATCTAAATAAAGTGGTAGACTTCCTAGCTAAGATGGGTACTGAGAAGGAGGTAGGGGTTCAGTGGCATAGTGACATGGCTATTGAGGATGAGATGATTAGGCAGGTTGGTGAGAAAATCCAGTGCTTAGATAATTTGGATAACCATTCCAGAAATATTGTTTAGGAGATTTGTGCTTCAATGTAGATCTTCTTTTATAGTTGTAAACAGGTGAAAAGCCATTGTAGAAATATGGTTTAAGAGTTTTGGCTCCAATGCAAATCTTCTTTTATTGTTGTAAACATGTGTTCTGTTTGGATAAGGCTAGGAAAAGTCTCATCCCAACTTGTAAATGATATTTGTTTTAATACAAGTTTTTTCAAATTATTTTTAAAAAAAATATCATGATGCAATTAAGGAATATCTAATTCCTTTTTCTAAGCCATCATTTTATTTTCATTTACACTTAAGGAACCCATCCGTTCCTTAAAGTACATGATGCAATTAAAGAATCTACTAGTTCCTTTCTCTAAGTCATCATATGAATGTTTATATTTTACATATGTTTATGATAATCATTGGAATCACATTTTGGAGAAGTCTCATCAACTTTGGAGGGAACCTTATAAACTCCCTCAAGAATGAATACAAATCCATTTTTTTCTTCTCTAAGTAACCATACAAAGTGTATGAAGAAGGAAGCTTATAACTTCCTCAAGAATTGATTCTCCATACATTATTATTTAGAACCTTAATAATATTAAGGTAGTATCTATATCACATTTTATATGCATCTATGCCAAACCAAGAATGGATCCTTGTATATTATTTCCTTAATTATTTATTATAGATTTCATGGTTTTAGAAGATTCAATCTCCTCTCATCCATTCTAACCTCCAAATAATACCAATTTTACCAGTACATAAATCCTATATATGATGATTAATCATATGACTGAATACAGTGAGGAAACTCGATAATTTCATCTAAATATTCTTCTAAAATTTACAAGAATTTGATTACATATTAAAAGGGTGTTATTTTTCCCTTCCCTATCAATTGGTTATATATATCCACTATTCATTTACTATTCACTAGTTAATATTCACTATTCATATTCACTATTCACTATTCATTATTTACTATTCACTATACACTATTCATTGTTCACATAGCCCCATTGGCTACCTAAGCTCCTTATCACTTCTAGCTCCTAGCCACCATGTGGCCATCCATTTAACCTACTATGGGTTAATATTCACCCTAGGTTGGTCAGTATACAAGGAAGACGTTCCTAGTTCTTCCATATAGAGGGATCTCCACATCACTTAATTATTCAATGATTTATTTTTTTAAGCAAATAAGCAATGTATTCCCACAATTATAATTATGCATATCATCAATATATATTTCCACAATATATCTATGCATCTCAATGATATATTTCCACAATATATTAGAAAGTCCATTATCTAAGTATTACCACAATACTTTAAAAAGTCCACTATCTAAGTATTTCCAAAATACTTTAGAAAGACTAATATCTAAGTATTTTCATAATATATTAAAAATACTATCATCTAAGTATTTCCACAATATTTTAAAAGTCTACTATCTACGTATTTCCACAATACATTAGAAAGATGAATACTCATGATTCTGTTTATCCTAAAAATTCAAATATAACATAATTTCTACAAAGGAGAGATCCAACCTCATAAACCAAGTTGGGTTGAACTAGAATTCTCCTATTAGTCTTCAAAGCTTGTCTCCTACTTCCTTTTTGTGCTACCATCCATGCTTACTTCCAGATCTACCTCTTTAGTCCACTCATATTCGCCAAATGCCCTTAATTTAGGATTTAGTACTCTCCAAAGACTTTTTGGTTTCTGATCTACCAATAAGGTAGAGAGCATACTCCCTAAGTCTAGGATTTCCTAGCCTAAAATTTAGTACTCTCCCAAATATTTTTGGTTTCTGATCCACCAAAGTGGAGAGCATACTCCCTAAGATTCAATATTTCCTAGATGCCCCTTTCTTCCCAAGGTGTCCTCAATTTATAGGAAAATTTCCCCACTTATGGCCAAATAGTGGCCTTATTATTTTATTATTAAAATATGCCTTGGGCCCATTAAGACTTATCATGTCATGTGGAGGGTAATCCAAAAAGTAGAAGAGGGTCCAAATAAGGATAAGGTAGGTGATCTTATCTTGTTTTGTGTTCCCTTTTCATGGGAACAAATACAAAAATAATACTATTGAGGTATAGAATAGATACAAATCTAGGACTATTAATGATAAGATAAGAGACCTCCCTTTTATTTCCACCAATGTAGGGAAGCCAATGGATAATTCCCAAAAGGATAGGATAATTCTTATATTATTTATTAATACTAGAGTCATTTTAAGTTAAATCATAATTGGGTCCACTTTGTGGGTACCTAATTATTTTAATAATAAGGGTGGCTCACCTACTACTATTTGGTAGGTGGGTGTTGTAAGGTTGAATTTGGAGGAATCTCATCTACCATTCTAGACATCCTAAGCTACCATATGGAGTGTAAGCCAAAAGTAGGAAAAAAGGGTCCTACTAAGGATAAGGTAAGTGGTCCTTTTTTTTTTGTGTGCCCTTTTGGTCCACAAACCTCCAAAACACCCCTAATTAAAAATAGAGCAGAGAATCTCATTTTTCTCTCCACCAACCAAATTATGCCATGAGGGGAAATAGGATAGGCTTTTAGTATTAAATAATACTAGTGCCCAATTTGGTCCAATAAGAATTGGACATTTAATTGTATTAAAATTAAATGCAATTAACCTTATTATTAAACATTAAACATGCTTAATTATTTTTATTATTTTCCCTTCTAAATTCATTCAAAATTTCTAAATTGGAATTTTGTAAACTTCTTTAGGGTCTATGACCATTTTTGTTTAACATTAATTGATCCCAAGATCAATTAATGTCCTATTGATAGGGTTCAAGGGTAACGAGTCATGACATTTTAATAATAAGGTTAATTGCATTTAATTTTAATACAATTAAATGTCCAATTCTTATTGGACCAAATTGGGCACTAGTATTATTTAATACTAAAAGCCTATCCTATTTCCCCTCATGGCATAATTTGGTTGGTGGAGAGAAAAGTGAGATTCTCTCCTCTATTTTTTAATTAGGGATGCTTTGGAGGTATGTGGACCAAAGGGGGACAAACAAAAAAAGGACCACCTATCTTATCCTTAGTAGGACCCTTTTTGTTGAACATTAATTGATCCTAAAATCGATTAATAACCTATTGATAGGGTTCGAGGGTAATGGATCGTGATAATTAATGATTGATGACTATGAAACAAGGATGGGAACAAAAGTGGTGGGTACAATGAATGAAAGTGAAGTGGAAGGATTTGTTGTAGAATGAAGGGAAAAAATTACCAAATACTCATGATCAAGAGAAGAGAAACAAAAATGTGTACTTGTAGGCTCTGACACCATTTGAGCCAATGACGTGGGTGGTTGCAATGTTAGATTTATTTTTTTACTAGATCACACCATTTAGTGTCCTCAACATTTTATTTATCAACCATTCTATTTACACTATTTACACAAAATTTTATGACATGGTTGGCATACCACCACCACAAAACTAGATTTGGGTGCTTATTTGGTGAATCTCCAGTGTTTGGACTAGATCTGATTGTACTTCAGCTGATATTAAAAGTTTGATTGACCTCTTTCTAAAGTTTACCAAGTTGTAAGCCAGATGCAATGTGGTAGGTTATCATGCATGCCATTACTCATGCAATTAATGAATAATGTGGCAAATAGATTTACCACATGGGAGCCTTCTTCAAGTACTGGTTGTAGTGATCACTGGAGCTAATACCACCACTTGAGATAATATACTAGTTTTAGGCTCTTGAGGACAGGTTCCTCTAACTCCTTAATGTGACAGTAGGATTTTTATGGAAATAGCCCTTCTATAAGCATCTCCTCAAAATCAGCCTCTTGATGAGGCATGTTTATTGGGTTTTGGCTAAATACTTGCATGCTATACCCTAGGATACAAAAAGGGTGTAAAAATGTGCCTTCTTCACTCTCATAATCTGTCACTTGAGCCTGTTCCTCTTCTTGGGCCATCTCCTAATGGAAATTGCAAGCAACCATATTGTTCATTACTTGAACAATGTTTGCATTTCCCTTCGTTGGTCTTGTATGAGATCCATCTCTTGTGCTCCACACAGCTACGTTCTAGGTATCCACATAGTTTGAGGGATTTGCCATTGTGAATACTACACAAGACATATGAGAGCAACAACTATCAAAGAGAGTGATGAAAAGGTAATTTTTCTCCACTGTATTTTTCCAACATCTAGTTGCTACATGTCTTATCCTTCCACAATGACTACAACAATACTTTGTAGGAGTTGAAGGATATTTAGGTTTTGCAAACATGGTTTTACTGGTACTTTCTCATCCATAATAGCCAAGACCTTCATTATTTTACCTAAAATTTAGCATTATAGGAGTTTTAATATCGTGTCCATGTTTACTTAATATTTCACCATTAAATCCCATTTTCTTCATCAGTTTGGATCCAATTCCTTTGGTGTATTTTTAAAAACACCCAAGTTCTTCATATTCATCAATGATTTTAACAATATGGTATTTTTTATTGTTGATGAGATTATAGAGCTAATTTTTAGGATTTTTAGCTTTTAAGTTATTGGTGTCACAAGAAAAATTTGCTCTTGTGATGAGATCACCTATGCTATAACTGATATCTATCCTTATAGGCAGGAGGTCACTTGTATCATAATAAGCATTGGCTACAATGGGCTTTAGATCACTTGTGTCATAACAAGCATTTATCACCATGGTATGAAGTTGCTTGTGTCACAACAAGCATATTCCATTAGGAGTATGACCTCTTATTCCTCACTGATTTCCCTTTTATTTTTACACTAGGCAATGTCAAGTGCAACAAATTACATGTATATTGCCCTTACAACACCAATAAGGATTAGAGCACCATTTATCTGAAGGTATTCTAAAGCTTAAAAATCTCTGAGAATGGATCTTACACCACTGCGTAGTGTGAGAAATTTCCCATCCTCATAAAAATCCATTCCTTCCAACCCTGCTAGAAAGTAAGGATATTTAACTGATGTAGCAACATCATCAGTTGATTTTGTGGTATTTTAATTCTTTGATTTACCCATTTTTAAGGGGTTGATTTCTACCAAAAATGCACTCTTACAAGTCTCCCTATTTTTTTTTCAAAATATTATTTGATAGAAATTTGCAAGAAGTTTGAATTACAAGTCTTCCCCCCCTTTCTGTAAAATTTTCTTTGATGGAGAAAATAATCTTCCCACTTAGTGAAAAAAATTTCTACTATGAAGATTGACAACTATGCTTTAGCAATGACTAGTATGAAGGTTCCTTATCTCTCCAAAATGGTCTCTCTTTCGATATACCACAAATGAGTACTGAAAGAGAATTCACTCAAAATTTTTGGCACCTACCTAAAAACCCTTTCAAAAAAGGATGATTAGTTGGAGGAAATTAAGCCAAGCAATATGAATGAATTAGGGTATTTGATGGAGTGAATATCAAAATACAATTGGCTTTCCTTATTTCTCCTTGATGATTTATAGAGAACAATAGCTCAGATGTCGCTTTTGCAGCTATATTAGACATTAAATACAGTAGTCCAAGCATGATAGCTTCACCTATAAGTATGGACCATAGGTACCATATATATTGAACGCTACTATGCAATAAATTGCACAAAAAGGTTTAAATTTTGGCATCTTATGTTCTTTTGAATTTTGACTTATGATGTAAGTGCAAAAATAGAAAATTAAATGTAGCAGACAATCAAAAGTGCCCAAAATTTTAAATATAGGTGTTGTACTGTACTGAAAATGCACCTATTCTACAATACCAAATTTTAAGGTGTCGAATGCAATAAAAAATATATATTTTTACAATAATTTTTGCAAAAAAAACTATTTTGAAAATGCAAAATGATATTCACAATTCCCACCTTGTGTTAGCATTTTACAAAAGAAGAATATTGGTTTTGTCCCCCTTTTGTTTATAAAATAAACAAGGTGTCGATAGAATTTTAAGAACCCTTTCATTTTGGAAAAGAAACAATGTGCAATTTGTGTTTTGTATCCCTCGTGGAAAAAAACTATTTGTCTTTGTAATATGCAAAAATTGATGCTCCTAGGATTGATTTGCAAAACAAATGATGCAAGGTAAACAAATACCTATTCTGCTTCTTCTTTAGCAAAAAAATTTCTTCCTTGAGCCAATATCTCTTCCTCCTTATGCAAAAAAAATCCTCTTTCTTGAGCAAAAATGCCTCCTTGAGAAAAAAATTTACTTCCTTTAGAAAAAATTACTTTGGCAAAAAATTGTTTCTTTGGGCATGGGTAGGATTTGATCCCCCAACCTCTTGCATGGAGTGCCTTAGAAACGATTGGTCAACCATATAGGCTACCACTCCGAATAGAAACAAAGGGACAACCCTTTGTATTTCAAGACATCCAGAGTGCCAAATGGGATGTTCACCTTTGTAGTGTGCAACAAAAAGAAACTTTGCTGCTCACAGGGATGGATACTATGACTTGGTGTAGGTGAGCACCTTAGCATTGTCTAGCCAACCATTATGGCTATTGTGCCATATGGGAAGAAGATGTGAGGATGTATTTTTATTGCCTTCCCTGTTAATCGATGGAGAAAATAATACAAGAGACTTTAGTTCCACATGCAACACAAGGTTGCAATTTTGCTTTTTAAAAAGAAATTTACCCCCCTTTTATTTTCAATTGCCTTCAAGCAATTGAGAGTTTTGGTCGACCTTGTTTACCAAGGAGAATAGTGAACCATGGTGTACCACATGGATCAACCGAACGATGACATATCAACACAATCAATCATGCCATATCAGTAGTTCACATAAGCTATTCCTTCCATGTGTCTACCTTGGGATTCATGCTCACTACCATGTAATTCTATAGGGGTCCATGTCACTTCCTCAGGATATATGCCCTAGTTCACATCAAAGGTTGTTAGCCATAAGATCACATGTATAGTTTAGAATGATTAGAGAGTCCACTGCTTGCATTAGTAGGGTCTAGAGGGTTGTCCTGTTGATCAGATTCCAGTGGTGAGTTCAAGTCTATCACATCGATAAAAGAGTCAGGTCTTGTCTAGTCAAGGACTATCCATCCCATTGGTCCATGTTAACATCAAGAGTCCTCCTCAATATTTATTCCCAAGGAGTTGAGTCCAATCTGTCAGTTCATCTTTGCCCAGTAACCTCGCTACTCTGATACCATATCAGATTTACGGTAAGCATTTGTATTGTATTTATTATGAAACAATATATAGTACAATGCTACAACAAACTTATAGTTCAGGTGGTTGATGAATGAACCATAACAACCTTACCCTAACCACTAATGTAAGTGCTAACATAAAGTAATGAAGAGCTAACATAAAGTAGTTAGTGAGTTAATATACCAATGGTGGAATATTACTCTAAAAACATATACATTTATAACCCCAACTCTAATGTTTTTCTCTTTTTTGCAAAATAGTTTAGGAACATAATTACTTTTTTCTTCTAACAATTTCCCATCCCATTTATGTTTGTTCCATATTGTTGCAATACCACTTGAAAATTCTACAAAAGAAACAGCTAGACAATCATCCATGTTCTAAATATTTATAAAAGCATCCTTATATTGTTGACTACTTAATTTTATTTTGTACATTAAAACAAAATTAGGATTATAATAACCTATTAATTCGTTAATAACTCTTTTTTCAGGGGTCTTATTTATACCCCTAATATTCTATGACATCATTTCCATCATCATCACTTTTTTATTTTTATTAGTAGGCTTAGCCTCACTTCTTACTAACAATTATGATATTATTATTTGGATTTCCAAATCAATATCCCTTTGATTTTATTTTTTCTCTTTGTTCATGCTTTGATTCCCTTCCTCTATTTTTTCATTCCCACCAACACTCTTATCTTCCTCAATATCTTATATTTTTCCATCTTGTCCATAATGATACTGATCTTATAAATATTTATGTTTCCCTAAAGAATTTTAAATGCAAGGAATAACCTCATAAACACTTTCTTCTAGATGATCCTCCATAGTCATTAATTTCTTATGTTTTCCTAGAAAACCTAAATTTCCTTGGATATCCTCCATATGCTTTTCTTTATTATGTAGCACTTGAAACCCTAAAGGCAATGAATACACTCTATACTACTTTTATTTTTATTAGAAGGAGAATATTTTATGGTACTTGAAGAAGATGAATATCATTTATTTGGATTAACACTGACCTTCGTCATCTCATTCATTTTAAAATTTACCTCCCTGTCTTCCTTCATAGCTTTAACTCTTCTGTATTTGATCTTACACATTATACTTCCTCATTCCTTGTCTTTTTTGCTTCTAATGGTTGATTCAAGTAAATTACTATACTTTTTCATTTGATGATGTAAAGAGATTTTTATTGCCACTTTCTTAGGAGTGAAAAATACTTGATTTGACCTAACTTCTCCTATGATATGAGTTTCTTATTTCACATTAAAATTTTTCTCATGTCCAAAATTTTCCATCCCTTTACCATTCATTTTCACTTTGTAATCTCTTGTCATGTGAACACATTCATGATATTTATAACATTCGACTGCAATATTTTAAAATCCACTTTTTGATCCCATTTGATTCAAATTTAATTTTAATGGATTGTAGAAAAGTTTTTGAAATATTCATGGCAACAAATAGTCTAGAGTATACAACATGCCTTCTCTCTTTAGTAGTTGGTCCATCTTGGATGAACTTACCTAGAGTATTAAAAATACTCTTCAAAACCTCCTTACTGATGAGTTAATATGAAAGTCCAAAAAGCCTAATATACACCATAAATCTTTTAATAGTATATCTCCATAGAAAATTTTACTCCATGGTCTTAATTATAATGCATATTTATCCCTAAACCAAGGACCTCCATCTATTATTTTATCCCTTATTTCTGAAATGAAGAAGATAATAGGGGAAAATCCTTTTGAAATAAAATTCATGGAGTAGTTTGAATTCAATCTCCATTTCCACTAGATACAGTTTTTAGTATTAGAAAAACTTGGCCAATATCTATGGAACTCACAAATTAACCCCATGGTTTTAAGAACTATTATATCATGCTCAATTATCTCATCCTTGATAATCACTTTTGGCATAGTAAATGTTGCATGGACAATGTTTTCCATAGATTCACTCTTCATATTATCACTAAGTAGAGCATCCATACTTCCACCTAAGGCATCCTTAGTTCCAACTAAAGAATTCTTACTTTTAGTAAGGATTTTGAAAAATGACTTTCTTGCTATGTTACTTAGGTTTTCTTCAGATGAATCCTTTAGTTTTTGAGTTTCTTATCAAATCCAAAACATGAAGAAGTGGCACTCACTCCTTGATCGCACTTTTCTTTCTATTTCTTGCCCATGCTTCTTGCTCACACTATATCCTTGCTCATGGCTTGCACTCGCTCCTATACTAATAAAATTAAGATATATATCTCATTTTAAAATATCATTCAATCTCTTTTAGTTGATGCTATCATTTTAGATTTTATAGCTATAGTTTTGTTTTCCTCAATAAACATGATCTTAAAATGAATGTTATATTATCAATTTTAGTAGATATATACATATTTAAAAATTTTATTTATTATAATTTTTATTAGATGTGTACATGTTACACGTTTTTATGGATATGAAAGTTAGACTTTTACCTCATGGATGTAATTTAACTTGTTTACTTTCATTATATTATTTGATATTTAATAATTTTTTTGTATTGAATATATTTTTTTATAGATTTGATTCAGTAGATTATAAGAAATGTTTTTTTTATAAGGTGGAATTGGTAGTCACCACGAATTTGGGTAGGTTGTTTGGCTTTTTATAGTCGTTACATATTCTTGCGTTTTTCGTACCAATAGCCACCACATAGATCTTTGCATAGTCAACCCCTATAACCACCATGTCATGATAATTTTAAACCTTTTACATCACTGAAAGCAACAGGAAATGGACAAGCGTTCAGTCCAGTGAGGCCCAAGATTTGAAGAAATTTTAATTTTTTAAATTGGTTATATGTGACTAATATTTTAACTAATTTGACCTAATATTTAAATCCAATACCTCTTTTCTATATACAAATGGGCATACTATTAGATCTTATTACATGGTTGAAATAATTAACAATCTTCAATCAACTTGATAAGTTTGAAAAATACATTAGACACCAAAAATGGATAGGCTTCATGTGAATGTGAGTTTCAAATGACAATTATCATGTTATCTAATATCATTTGAAATTCATAGATAAAACTTAGATTTCCTCATTGAAATACCTAACTCTTTACTTTTAGGTTATGTCAAGTTGTACTCAATGTTAAAATTTAGACATAGCATTAGATCCTTGATCTTTACTAAAGCTCTTTACTCTTGATAATTTTCTCCAACCTATGGGATTTTTTTTAATAAGCTATATGTGGCTTCTATTAGTGCCACTTCCATCAAAATATAAAAATATTACATTTGTTGTTCAGTTAATTACACCACATCTAATATACCCTTTTATCATGGATATTTTCATTTATTTTTCATCAAATATGTTCTTCATCTTCCTCAAAGTGCTATGTTTCTATGATTAATTCCTTACATCATTCTCATTAAGAGATAAAATCTAACTCAATTAGTTGCATTGTAAAATTTGAATTTCACTATAGAGATCAACACCATGATTGGCTAAATTATTTGCTACCTGATTTCCTTCTTTATAAATATGCTCACATTTCCAATATATTACCTACAATAATAGATGATGAACATCCACAATAATATTATTCTCTATCCAGTATTTGAATCCATTTTCATTGATATTAATTTTAATTTTTGAATCCCCCCAATTGAAATGTCTTTCCATCCTTTTTGTTGAGCAAGGTGCAGCAAACAATATTGTCATTGTTGTCAACACAGTCAGATAGATCTGTTGATGCAGTGGACAGGAAGTTCAAAAGCTAGTCAGATGCAGAAAACAAGAGTTCAAAGGTTACTCAGAGTATGTACAGTGATTCTCCAAGAAGACCGAAGTGGACCACTTGCAAAAGGTCAAAGAAAAAGACAAGTAAGAAAAGTGTCGCGATATCGCGACATATACAGCAGGCAAGAAAAACTGTCACGATTTCACGACATGTTAGAAGAGAGAGAAGAAGAAAGAAAAACTGTCACGATTTCGTGACATGTTGGAAGAGAGAGAAAAAGAAAGAAAAACTGTCACGATTTCACGACATGTTAGAAGAGAGAGAAGAAGAAAGAAAAACTGTCACGATTTCACGACATGTTAGAAGAGAGAAAAGAAGAAAGAAAAACTGTCATGATTTCGTGACATGTTGGAAGAGAGAGAAGAAGAAAGAAAAACTGTCACGATTTCGCGACATGTTGGAAGAGAGAGAAGAAGAAAGAAAAACTGTCACGATTTCGACATGTTGGAAAAGAGAGAAGAAGAAAGAAAAACTGTCGTGATATCGCGACAAGTTGGCAAGAAAGAAAAACTGTCACGATATCGCGACATGTTGAGAAGCAAGCAAAACTATCACGATTTCGCGACATGTTGGAAGAAAGAAAGGCAAGTAGAAAAAGTGTCACGATTTCATGACATATTGCAAAGAAGGTTGTACGGATGAAAAAGTGTCACGATTTCGTGACATATTGCAAAGAAGGTTGTACGGACGAAAAAGTGTCACGATTTCGTGACATATTGCAAGGAAGGTTGTACGAACGAAAAAGTGTCACGATTTCATGACATATTGCAAAGAAGGTTGTAGAGAAAAAGTGTCACGATTTCGTGACATATTGCAAGCGAAGAGTGTAGAGAGAAAAAGTGTCACGATTTCGTGACATGTTTAGGAAGGGAGAAAAAGTGTTGATTTGACGAATGTAGAGAGAGAGTCGAGAGAAAAAGGTGTCACGATTTCGTGACATGTTGCAGGAGAGAGAGTCTGAGAGAAAAAGTGTCACGATTTCGTGACATGTTGCAAGAGAGAGAGTCTGAGGAGAAAAAGTGTCGCGATATCGCGACATGTCGGGTTTTGCGACCCGAAGGCAAGAGAAAGCGCTAAAGAGAAAAAGTGTCACGATATCGCGACATGTCGCATTTTCGTGACCCAAAGGCAAGTTAAAGCGCTAAGGAGAAAAAGTGTCATGATATCGCGACATGTCGCATTTTTGCGACTAAAGGAGGAGAGAGAAAGTAAGAAGGCAGAAGTGTCACGATTTCGTGACAAAAGTAAAGAAGGAGAGTATGGAAGAAAAAGTGTAGCGATATCGCTACATGTATTCTCACGGGCCAAAGCTAAGAGAAAGGAAAAAGTGTAGTGATATCGCTACATGTTGTATTCTCGTGGGCCAAAGTTAAGAGAAAGCGTACGGAGGAAAAAGTGTAGCGATATCGCTACATGTTGTATTCTCGTGGGCCAAAGCTAAGAGAAAGCGTACGGAGGTGAAAGTGTCACGATATCGTGACATGTGTTTTCATGGCAACAACAATAGAAGAGTTACAGAGGCAGTTGAAGCCGATGAAGACCGATGTTAGCCGATGAAGATTAGGGTTTGCAACCGATGAAGATTAGGGTTTGCAGCCGACTAAGATTAGGGTTACAGTCGACTAAGATTAGAGTTTTTCATCATGAAAATGTTGTTATAAAAGTAGGGCTATTTGGAGAATTGAGTGTTGTCGAAGATATCGTCGTATAAGTGTCGAAGCGTGAAATGTGGTCGTAAGAGCGTAGAAAGCGTAGAAGCGGCGAGATGATGGCGAAGTGCACAAAGTGAGCAAAGAAGTCGAATCGTGCTAAGTGTGAAATTTGCAAAGGAAGCAGAGTGCGCAAAAGGGAGAAGACGATCGTGAAGCTTGACAGTGAAGCAGCAGATTGTGTGAAGTGATTGCGTAGAGAGAGTAGAGTGCGTAGAGAATGCAAAGGTGAAGCAGACCAGTTAGGGTCTTGTAAAAGCAAAGGTATTTTATCATCAAACTTATAGATTCAAAATTGAAGTCCAGGTTGTAGTCTGGCATCAGGGGTTGGTGCTCCTTCTAGTAGGTGCTGGTAAATCAGGGGTTGTTGCTCCTTTCTGTTGGTACAGATAAATCAGGGGTTGATGCTCCTTCCAGTGGAAGCTGGTAAACTATTTGTAAAGTTGGTGCTTTGCAAAGGCTGGATTTGGATGGTAGTCCAAGCAGTCATTCTTGAGGAGTAGCCAAATTGGTGAACCTCGTTAAAATCTTGTGTTGTGTGATGTTCTCTTGCTGTACTTGTTGTATCTGTTTATAAGTTTTTAATTGTTGCTATTTTAAGAGCTATAAATTCATGATTAAAGTACCACACTGATTCACCCCCCCCTCTCAGTGCCATTGTAAGACTAACAATTGGTATCAGAGCCAAGTTCCCTTATCAGGCTAAATCAGCTAGGGTTGATCTTGGATTAGTACACAATGGGTAAAAAAAATATTTTCCTTCCCCCAGGGGGTTCTCTTGTTTTTTTTTTCTCGTGGAAGAGAAAATTGAACCAGAAGAGGTTGAAGGCTTTTCATCAAACAAAGCACCTTTGTTTGATGGAACTAATTACGCGACCTGGAGAATCAGGATGCAGGCATATCTTTGTGCTTTGGGATACTACGTCTGGGATTCAGTAATCAATGAATACACAATACCCATCACTCCTCCAACCGATGCTGTCGATAAGAATCTGTTTGAAAATGACTCAAAAGCAAGGAATGCTATCAGGTGCGGATTAGTAGACAGTGAACTGGTAAAGATCAAGAGTTGTAAAATGGCAAAAGAAATATGGGACAAACTGAGGAGTATTCATGAAGGAGACGATGAGATCAAGGAGGTCAAGTTACAAACACATCAAGCTCAGGTCGAAGCTTTAAAGTTGAATAACGATGAGAACATAGAGGTATATATGCTGAAAGTTAATGAAGTCCTAGAGGATGATTCTAAAAGAGAAACAAAAAAAGAACAGAAATGTGATGAAGAAGAAATTGATGCAGAAATAAATTTGAAAGAGGAACTAATTGCAGCTCTGGATGAATTGAAGATAGAAAGAAAAAGGAATAAGGAAATCTCAAGAAAGCTTGATGATGCAAATGAAATAATAACCAGGTTGAAAGTACAGGTAGAAGAATTCAAAAGGATTGAAGAAACTCTCAGGTCACAGATCAATGAGAAAGAGATTGGTTGCTACAAACAAGAGGAAGAGACTGTTTTATTGAAGAAACAACTAGAAGAGGCCAATACAAATCTCAAATTCGAGAAGAGCACAGAGTTGCTAGATAAAATGATAAACCAACAAAGAAGCTCCACGGATAAGCGTGGTCTTGGATATGAAGTTGAACAACCTTCATCTTCCAACTTGGCAGAGAAGAAGAAGTTCACTGTTGAAGGATCGAAGCAAGAAAAGTTTGAAGTTGAATCTTCAAAAGGAAGAAAATATCAAAGGAGATCTACAGCAAAGCAGCCACAACAAAAGAGGTTCTATCACTCTCACTCTATTCATAATAATACTTTTAATGGCTATTGTTTCAGATGCAACCAGTATGGTCACAAGGCAACTTATTGTGGATTGAATAATAAATCAAAGAGTTATGATGGTAGAAATACATCTGCATTTCTGAGTGAACACTATGTACAATGTTTTCAATGTAATGGTCATGGGCACATAGCAAGGTTTTGTCCAAGCACTTTTGTATCTAATCTAAGGCAAAATAGTAGATTTCACCAGACGCAAAGAACGCAACATAGATAGGAAAATAATCATTCATCAAGGATGCACAAGAGACAACCACACAAGAGAAATGTTCGAGTTCACGAAAAGGTGCAAAATAGGGATGCAACTGAAAAATCCAAGCCCGAGTTCAAGAAAGTTTGGAGAAAGATAGAAGAAAGGAAATCATGTCTCCTTGGACTGAAGGAGACTACTCCTCTATTGCACTAAGCAACTCCAGGTAGCACATCCTCAGGGGGAGCAATCTTAAAGTTTTATTTTAATGCTCCTATGTATTTGTTTGGGTTTCTGAGGATGAAAGGCAAGTAGTTAGGGGAAGTTGTCGTATAGTTGTCGAAGCGTGTTCTCAGTTCATGTAGTTGTTTGTGGAAGTGCCGTGAAGGGTGGTGATTAAATTGAGAGTTCTCATTATTGGTAGTATTGCTATATGTCATTGTTGTACTGGTGATGATTCTTACTGCCACCGTCCAAAGTTAAGGATTATAACAGTTCAGATAACTTGGTTAGTGAAAGAATGTTGCCCTAGCCGTATATATGTGTTTCGATAAAAGCAATGGGTATTTGAACTACACATTGATGTGAAGATTGTTAGATCTATTTTTGATGTTGTGGTGAAAAATATTGAAGTTTGATCATTAACTCATGGTTAGCCCATCAAGATGAGCAACTTTGCTTTGTGAATCATACCTATCCGAGGTCCAGAAGTATGAGTTTGAGTAAGGTGCACTTTAGTTGGCCGTAAAGTGTTTAACAAAATATTGTCTCCTGATTCGAACAGTTGAAAGTAAGGTGTGACCAGCGGTGACTATAGAAAACATAGACCAAGTTGAAAATATAAAAAGGGATTTGGTTGTGTTGTGGTACAGTGTTTGATGCTTGCACAGATTTGGCAGTAAAATTGCAGTGTTGGTACAGTGCTGAACAAAAGTTGGTACAAGTGTGAGTCACTTATCAATTTTGTTGACAGATGTGAAATCAGCATTTTGAATGGGAAGCTTGAAGAAGATGTTTATATTGAGCAGCCAGATGGTTTCCAGCTTGGTGATATTCCCAACTTGGTTTGTAAGTTGAAGGTATATGGCTTGAAACAGGCACCCCGAGCATGGTATGCAAGGCTAGACAACTATCTCACTCAACAAAGGTTTGAGAAGGATCTATGATTGGAAGCTTACTATACCTGATAGCTATCAGACCAGATATCTTGCAGGCAGTATGCATGGCAGCACGATTCCAGGCTAATCCCAAGGAGACTCATATGACAACATTATGGTGGTTGATTTCTGAAATATCATCGAAGGGAAAATAATTGTGTGTGACAGTGGTTGGTTGAATGCATCAAAGTTTTCTGAATTGAGAGTTGTGTTTAAGCCTTGTGTTATAAGCATAGTGGCTTAAGCCCATTTGTTGTGAAAGAACTTGAGTTAGAAAAGAACATGAGTATCATTATTATGTCATATTTGTGGTTGAGCATTGTTGGAATTATTTGAGTTGGTTGATACATACTTGGACTAGGGTTGTGTGAGAGATGATGGGTTGAGTTGATTCGATTGAGCCTAGTCAAGTTATGTGTGAAGTGATTTTTAAAGTTCTATGAAGTAGATTTGATTTGAGATCGCCGTTCTTTTTGAGTACTACTTGAGCATGATTGATTGAGCTTTTGAGAAGGCCTTTTGGAAATATTTGAGGACAATGCTGGGACAGATTGCTAGAGAAGATTCGGACAAGTTTTTAGAGAGCTTGGTGGAGCAGATTTGGACAGGTTTTGAATGAGCTAGTTATTCAACATTGGACAAGTTCCATGTGAGCTTGTTAAGCAGGTTCTGTGTGAGCCTATTGAGCAGGTTCTTAGTGAGCCTATTGACTGAGCTTTGGAGGTGACTGAGTACAGAGGATAGAGTCTCAATGGATAGAAATCTAGCAGCCAACACAGTTGAAGATAGACCTGAGTGAGGATTCTTCAAGTGAAGAAGAGGTCCACCAGTCAGTGCAGCAGAGAGAAAGAGTCTTCTATAATATCACAAGGGTACTATGGAGTATGGGTTATGGTATCCAAAAGATGCAGATTGGGCAGGATGTGTAGATGACAGAAAGAGTACCAGTGGAGTGCATTCTATCTTGGGGACAGATTGGTCACGTAGAACAGTAAGAAACAAGAGTCAGTTTCCTTATCCACAACAGAGGCAGAATATATTGCAGTGACAGCGTGTTGTACACAGGAGAAAGTTGCAGAAAGTGAGGTTAAGTTGGATTTTCATTCCAACAACAGATTGTGGAGTGGTCACGTTTCCCAAGAATTGACTAGCTACAGGGATCACATTCTCAGGGGGAGCATTTCAGTATTTGTTTATCTTTTTGCTCATGTTCATGATTTTTGCTAAATATAATAAATTTTGGCTGAGAATGTTGTGCATGGACTCAGGGGGAGTCTGCAGTAGCCCTTTGGTATTATTGTCAAAGGGGGAGAAGAATTATAGGAACATTGCACATGTGTTGCCAACAATTCCAAAGGGGGAGATTGTTGAGCAAGGTGCAACAAACAATATTGTCATTGTTGTCAACACAGTCAGACAGATCTATTGATGCAGTGGACAGGAAGTTCAAAAGCTAGTCAGATGCAAAAAACAAGAGTTCAAAGGTTACTCAGAGTATGTACAGTGATTCTCCAAGAAGACCGAAGTGGACCACTTGCAAAAGGTCAAAGAAAAAGACAAGTAAGAAAAGTGTCACGATATCATGACATATACAACAGGCAAGAAAAACTGTCATGATTTCGTGACATGTTAGAAGAGAGAGAAGAAGAAAGAAAAACTGTCACGATTTCGCGACATGTTGGAAGAGAGAGAAAAAGAAAGAAAAATTGTCACGATTTCGCGACATGTTAGAAGAGAGAGAAGAAGAAAGAAAAACTGTCACGATTTCGTGACATGTTAGAAGAGAGAAAAGAAGAAAGAAAAACTGTCATGATTTCGTGACATGTTGGAAGAGAGAGAAGAAGAAAGAAAAACTGTCACGATTTTGTGACATGTTGGAAGAGAGAGAAGAAGAAAGAAAAATTGTCGCGATTTCGTGACATGTTGGAAAAGAGAGAAGAAGAAAGAAAAACTATCGCGATATCGCGACAAGTTGGCAAGAAAGAAAAACTGTCGCGATATCGCGACATGTTGAGAAGCAAGCAAAACTGTCACGATTTCGCGACATGTTGGAAGAAAGAAAGGCAAGTAGAAAAAGTGTCACGATTTCATGACATATTGCAAAGAAGGTTGTACGGACGAAAAAGTGTCACGATTTCGCGACATATTGCAAGGAAGGTTGTACGGACGAAAAAGTGTCACGATTTCGTGACATATTGCAAGGAAGGTTGTACGGACGAAAAAGTGTCACGATTTCGTGACATATTGCAAGGAAGGTTGTACGGATGAAAAAGTGTCACGATTTTGCGACATATTGCAAGAGAAGAGTTTAGAGAGAGAAAAGTGTCACGATTTGCGACATATTGAGAGAGAGAGAAAAAGTGTCACGATTTTGCATGTTAAAGAGAGATAGAGAGAGAGAAAAAGGTGTCACGATTTCGTGACATGTTGCATTTTGGCAGAGAGAGTCAGAGAGAAAAAGTGTCACGATTTCGTGACATGTTGCAGGAGAAAGAGCTAAGGAGAAAAAGTGTCACGATATCGCGACATGTCGGGTTTTCATGACCCGAAGGCAAAGAGAAAGCGCTAAGGAGAAAAAGTGTCACGATATCGTGACATGTCACATTTTCATGACCCAAAGGCAAGATAAAGCGCTAAGGAGAAAAAGTGTCACGATATCGCGACATGTCACATTTTCGCGACTAAAGGAGGAGAGAGAAAGTAAGAAGGCAGAAGTGTCATGATTTCGTGACAAAAGTAAAGGAGAGTATGGAAGAAAAAGTGTAGCGATATCGCTACATGTTGTATTCTCATGGGCCAAAGCTAAGAGAAAGCGTATGGAGGAAAAAGTGTAGCGATATCGCTACATGTTGTATTCTCATGGGCCAAAGTTAAGAGAAAGCGTATGGAGGAAAAGTGTAGTGATATCGCTACATGTATTCTCATGGGCCAAAGCTAAGAGAAAGTGTATGGAGGCGAAAGTGTCGTGATATCGTGACATGTGTTTTCATGGCAACAACAATAGAAGAGTTACAGAGGCAGTTGAAGCCGACGAAGACCGATGTTAGTCGATGAAGATTAGGGTTTGCAATCGATGAAGATTAGGGTTTGCAGTCGACTAAGATTAGGGTTACAGTCGACTAAGATTAGAGTTTTTCATCATGAAAATGTTGTTATAAAAGTAGGGTTATTTGGAGAATTGAGTGTTGTCGAAGATATCGTCGTATAAGTGTCGAAGTGGGAAATGTGGTCGTAAGAGCGTAGAAAGCGTAGAAGCGGTGAGATGATGGTGAAGTGCACAAAGTGAGCAAAGAAGTCGAATCGTGCTAAGTGTGAAATTTGCAAAGGAAGTAGAGTGCGCAAAAGGGAGAAGATGATCGTGAAGCTCGATAGTGAAGCAGCAGATTGTGCGAAGTGATTGCATAGAGAGAGCAGAGTGCGTAGAGAATGCAAAGGTGAAGCAGACTAGTTAGGGTCTTGTAAAAGCAAAGGTATTTTATCATCAAACTTATAGATTCAAAATTGAAGTCCAGGTTGTAGTCTGGCATCAGGGGTTGGTGCTCCTTCCAGTAGGTGCTGGTAAATCAGGGGTTGTTGCTCCTTTCTGTTGGTACAGATAAATCAGGGGTTGATGCTCCTTCCAGTGGAAGCTGGTAAACTGTTTGTAAAGTTGGTGCTTTGCAAAGGCTAGATTTGGATGGTAGTCCAAGCAGTCATTCTTGAGGAGTAGCCAAATTGGTGAACCTCGTTAAAATCTTGTGTTGTGTGATGTTCTCTTGTTGTACTTGTTGTATCTGTTTATAAGTTTTTAATTGCTGCTTTTTTAAGAGTTGTAAATTCATGATTAAAGTACCACACTGATTCACCCCCCTCTCAGTGCCATTGTAAGACTAAAAATTTTTAAATTCCAATTTTAATCCTTGTAAGAAGTGCCCTAGCCTCTACATAGTTGTTAGTTGAAATTCGATGACTTTGAGTAAGTGAGAAGAAATTTACCTTTATTATTTTTAAAAACACCACATCCATTAGCTTTTGCTAGATTTCCTTTATAGGAACCATCATAATTATATTTTTTTATCAAGTAATATGAAGTACAACTGGGGGCCAACCTCTAGGGGTGCAATAGAGGTCAACCTCCTTGTGATTCCAATATAGGTATCCTAGATGAGATTCCAATGACATGCCACTATGGTGTCCTTACAGGGACATCCAAATTAAGTTTGATAAAACTAATTTTTGGACATTTCAATTTTACTCTATATTGAAGCAAATACTTTTTTTAAATTTCATTATCATAGATGAATATTCCATGTATATTTAAATATTATAACCAAATTTTTATATCTTATTTTTTCTACACTTAAGAATTCCAATGATGAGCATTGTATCTATAAACATCCTGCAAGAGAGATAATAATATGGTTCTAATATTGGGTATGATTTTGAGATCTAGTTTTAAAAATTCTATTATTCTTTTTAATATATATATATTTCAACAAATATTAGTAGGATAAATTCCCCCTATAATACATACTACTTTAGCTTTGAAATAATTAATCCAACATGTCATCAACTCTTTCAATGTTGATGGACATACCCAATATATTTTTATATTTTTTAAAAGTAACCCAATTCATGTGAGCTAAGGGAAAATGAATAAGTAAACGATCTATTATTCTAAAATAATTATCATATAAAGCACATTTGAAAGGACCATGATATCCTCTTATTTATAGAACTCTCCTATAAGAATCTTACTTTGAACTATTAACCAAAGGAATTTTGAGATCTTAGGGATAGACTCTAGTGACCAAATATTATTCCACGAAAAACCTTTTAGAGTAGGAAATTTTGATTTTTTTAATCCTCATATCCCAACTTGGAAGAATATCCACCATATTTTGATAGATTCCAAACCAAATCATCTTTTTTTTATAAAAATTGATAATTAAAACTCTTGAAGAATATTTTAAATTTCATATGCAATTTGTTCGAGTTCATTTCCTTCAACTAGGTTACTAATAGTAAACCATGATCTTGAGTTGTAGCTTAAATAAATATAATATTTGGCCTTTGAAAAATTTGAAGCAAGAAATGCTTGCACCAAGTTACCATTTAGTTATCTTGTCCATAATGATATTTATCTTCTAAATATTTATCTTTCCCTAAATATTTTTTTGGTAAGTTAAGTTTATATAAAAACTGGGTTTTTTAAGAGGATCCCAAAAACTTATAACAAAAATGGTCATAGCATCGAGTCCTTAGGAATTGCCTCAGTACATGGAAATAAACATAAACAAAAAGGGAAAAAACCAGAAAAAACCCTTGATCCAGTAGAGAGACCAGATTCTAGTACCAACTAGTGAGACCCACTTCACCAAAAAACACCATCCTCCCATTGTTGTCAGTCTGGGATCCACCCAGGGGTGGATACAATGCACCTTAGATCTTCAAAATAAATCCCCATCAGACCATAACAACATGTGAGCAAGTCGAATGGAAGGTTGAGTCCCACTCAACCTGAAACGAGGAAATTTAGAAAAGCATTCCTGCCCAAACATGAGTAGGGAGAGCGGGAAGGCCAAGAATAGTTTGAAATCATATATCCATATTGAAAACTAGAAGCATAAAATTTGACTTTAGAAATTTGGAGAGGAAACCTAACTAGGGATAGCTCAGGATGTACCCCAAGGTGTAGTAGAGCAATAAGCAACCACGCAAGCTAAGCAGCCAACAACAATGAGATATAGTCTAATATGTAGTAGTAGGATAGACTGGGAAATGGCATTAGGACCCTCAGAGAAACAATAATGAGAAACCTCTATTGAGCCTATGAAATGGAACATCAATACTTGAGTTATCTATAATATAAGATATCTCCATGCAAACCAAGATGAACTACAAGGAAGTTAGAACGGTATAGGGACAATAGCAACAACTACAAATAAAGGAACCCTGAAAGCCAAAACTAAAGGAGAAAGGAGTGACACAACTGCAAGCACACATATATCCACCCTAAGACCAAAAAATATAGAAGAAAACCCTAATTATTATAATAGAAAAGACCATGAACCCACCATCCTTACTCACAAACTGGGAACAACTCAGGAACAAGATGAGGCCCACCCCCAAGGCCAATAACATGATCTAATAGTCTAGTGAGAAGCAAGACCAGAAAGTAAAAGCCCCAAAATAGTAAACCAAAATAAAAAATCTACAAAGCCTAGGTAGAAAGTGGTAGCAAGCACAAAGATGAGATCCACAAAAGCCTAAACTAAAGTAGCAAAGGGTCTACATGCATTGATCATAGGTCCCCTCCCAAAGATCGAGATATGTAGTATATAATCCTAAGCACCCCAATAGAAAGAACCAAGAACCTTCCATCCTTGAACACAAACAACTTCAGGGAACTGGGAACAACTCTAGCACAAGAAGAGGCTCCCCCAAGGCCATGCAAATGCTCTGAGCATCCACCAAGCAGTAGATCCAGTAAGAAGAAGCCTCTAAAAAAGAAATAAAAAGGGACCCACCCAAAGGAATGGGACCACCAGCAACCAAAGGCATCCTAGAGAGGAGGCACATCAAAGAGAAAATTGGCCCTCCTAGATCAACCTCGATGAAGTGAGGACCTCACAGGATGCACCAATAAGCAGTTGAAAACCCAACCTGCAACCACCACATACTAAGAGAGTCTTGGAAACCGAATCCAAGTAAAAAAACCTAAAATAAAACCCAGGGGAAAGCCTGAGGGAGATCAGAGAAAGGATCTTGAAAACATGTAGGAAAACCTAGCAAAACCCTAGGATGCACCAAGCCCAAGACTCAAGCAGATAAACCCCAAAAATATTAGGAAAGGAGCAGAAAGTGGGTAAGGATATCCCCCAAGGATATCATCTGCTACAAAATGTTCCTAGAGTAATATGAACCGAGATGAGTCAGGAACTAGGCAAGAACCAAGGGATGGGGATTAGGGAGAGGGAGTAGTCCCTCCCCCTCTCCCCCAAAAAACCTGCATGAAATCTGATCATTTGAAATGCAAGGAATAACCTCATAAAAAATTTATTCTCTATGTTGCCTCAAAAATCCTAAAGTGCTTGGATGATCCTCCATGGTGATTACTTTCTTATGTTTCCCTAGAAACCTTAAATTTTCTTAGATATCCTCCATATGTTTATCTTTATTGTGTAGCACTTGAAACCCTAAAGGCAACGAATACACTCTATACTACTTTTATTTTTATTGAAAGGAGAATATTTTATGGTACTTGAAGAATATGAAGATCATTTATCTGGATTAACATTGACCTTTGTCACCTCATTCGCTTTAAAATTTGCCTCGCTGTCTTCCTTCATAGCTTTAACTCTTCTGTATTTGAACTTACACATTATACTTCCTCATTCCTTGCATATTTTTTCTTCTAATGGTTTATTCAAGTAAATTACTTGGGCTTTTTAATTTGATGATGTAAAGGTATTTTTCTTACCACTTTCTTAGAAGTGGAAAATACTTGATTTGACCTAACTTCTCCTATGATATGAGTTTCTTGTTTCACAATAAAATTTATCTCATGTCCAAAATTTTCCATCTCTTTTCCCTTAATTTTAAATTTGTAATCTCTTGTCATGTGACCACTTTAATGATATTTATAGCATTAGAATGTAATAATTTGTAATCCACTTTTTGATCCCATTATCTTGATTCAAATTTAATTTTAATGGATTGTATATATTTTTTTAAAATATTCATGGCAACAGATATTCTAGAGTATACAACATGCCTTCTCTCTTTAGTAGTTGGTTCCTCTTGGATGAACTTACATAGAGTATTGAAAATACTCTTCAAAACCTCCTTATTGATGAGTTAATATGAAAGTCCAAAAAGCCTAATATACACCATAAACCTTTTAATAGTATATCTCCATAGAAAATTTCACTCCATGGTCTTAATTATAATGCATATTTACCCCTAAACAGTGGGCCTTCATCCATTATTTTATCCCTTATTTATGAAATGAAGAAGATAATGGGGTAAAACCCTTTTGAAATAAAATTCATGGAGTGGTTTGAATTCAATCTTCACTTCCACTAGATGCAATTTTAAGTATTAGAAAAACTTGGCCAATATCTATGGAACTCGCATATTAACCCTATGGTTTTAAGAACTATTATATCATGCTCAATCATCTCATCCTTGATAATCACTTTTGGCATAGTAAATGTTGCATGGACAATGTTTTCCATAGATTATTTCTTCATCTTATCACTACGTAGGGCATCCATACTTCCACCTAAGACATCCCTAATTCCAACTAAATCATCCTTACTTTTAGTAAGGATTTTCAAAAATGACTTTCTTGCTATGTTACTTAGGTTTTATTCTAATGAATCCATTAGTTTTTGAGTTTTTTAGCAAATCCAAAACATGAAGAAGTGGTACTCGCTCCTTGATCACACTATGCTTTCTATTTCTTGCTCATGCTTCTTGCTAACATTGTCTCTTTGCTCATGGCTTGCACTCCTATAATAATAAAATTAAGATATATATGACACTTTATAATATCATTCAAGCTCTTTTAATAGATGCTATCATTTTAGATTTTATAGCTATAGTTTAATTTTCCTCAATAAACATGATCTTAAAATGAATGTTATACTATCAATTTTAGTAGATATATACATATTAATTTTTTTATGTATTATAATTATTATTAGATGTGTACATAAAACACATTTTTATGGTTATGAAAGTTAGAATTTTACCTCATTCATTAGATTACTTGATATTTAATAGAGATTTTGTATTGAATATATTTTTTATAGATTTGATTAATTAGATTATAAGAAATTTTAATTATTTTTTTTACATGGTGGAATCGTTAGCTGCCACGAATTCGGGTAGGCTGTCTAGATTTTTATGGCCACCACAGTATTTTACATTGTTCACCCCAAAAGCCGTGACATAGATCTACACACAGTCTATACCTATAACCACCATGCCATGATCATTTAAAACCTTTTACACCGCTGAAAGCACCATAAAAGGGATAAAATTTCAGTCTGGTGAGGCCCGAGATTTGAAGAAATTTTAAATTGTTAATATGGAACTAATATTTTAATTAATTTGACCTAATATTTAATTCCAATACGTCTTTTCTATACACAAATGGTCATACTATTACATCTAATTATAAGGTTGAAATAATTTACAATCTTCAATCAACTTGATAAGTTTGTAAAAAAAACTTAGACACCTAAAAGGGATAGCCTTCGTGTGAATGTTATTTTCAAATGATAATTATCATGTTGTCTTAATATCATTTGACCTTCATAGATAAACCTTATATTTCTTTATTGAAATATATAAATCTTTACTGTTAGGTTATGTTTAGTTGTACTCAATATTAAAATTTAGACATAGCATTAGATCCTTGATCTATAGTAAAGCTCTTCACTCTTGAAAATTTGCTCCAACCTATGGGATTTTTTTAATAAGCTATATGTGGCTTCTATTAGTGCCACTCCCATCAAAATATCAAAATATTACATTTTCTATTAGGTTAATTACACACATCTAATATGCCTTTTTACCATAGAAATTTTTATTTATTTTTCATCAAAGATATTCTTCATATTCCTCAAAGTGCTATGTTTCTATGATTAATTCCTTACATAATTCTCATTAAGAGATAAAATATACTCAGTTAGTTGCCTTCTAAATTTTGAATTTCACCATGGAGATCAACACCATGATTGGCTAAATTATTTGCTACTTGATTTCCTTCTTTACAAATAT
The DNA here is from genome assembly GCA_028583015.1 of Wollemia nobilis. Taxonomy (NCBI): domain Eukaryota; kingdom Viridiplantae; phylum Streptophyta; class Pinopsida; order Araucariales; family Araucariaceae; genus Wollemia; species Wollemia nobilis. The sequence goes on along the minus strand of JAQPPZ010000677.1, from coordinate 9,229,780 downwards.
TCTCACATTTACAATATATTTCCTACAATAATAGATGATGAACATCAACAACAAGATTATTTTCTATCCAATATTTGCATCTATTTTCATTGATATTGATTTTAATTTGTGAATCCTCCCAATTGAAATGTATTTCCATCCTTTTTCAATTGTAATTTTAATCCTTGAAAGAAGTGCCCTAGCCTCTACATAGTTGTTAGTTGAAATTCCATATGACTTTGAGTGAGTGAGAAGAAATTTACCTTTATTATTTTGAAAAACACCACCTCCATTAGATTTTCCTAGATTTTATTTAAAGGCACCATCAAAATTACTTTTTTTGATGAAGTAATATGAAGTACAATTGGGGGTCACCCTCTAGGGGTGCAATAGAGGTCAACCTCCTTGTGATTCGAACATGCGTATCCTAGGTGAGATTACAATGACATGCCATTATGGTGTCCTTACACGGACATACAAATTAAGTTTGAAACACCTAATTTTTGGATATTTTAATTTTACCCTAGATTGAAGTAAATACTTTTTTAAATGTCATTATCATAGATGAATATTCCATGTATATTCAAATATTATAACCAACTTTTTTTATCTTATTTTTTCTACACTTAAGAATTCCAATGATGAGCATTGTATCTATAAACATCCTGCAAGAGAGATAATAATACGGTTCCAATATTGGGTATGATTTTGAGATGTAGCTTTAAAAATTCTATTATTCTTTTTAATATATATATTTCAACAAACAATAGTAGGACAAATCCTCCCTATAATACATACTACTTTAGCTTTGAAATAATTAATCCAACATGTCATCAACTCTTTCAATGTTGATGGACATACCCAATATATTTTTATATTTTTAAAAAGTAACCCAATTCATGTGAGCTAAGGGACAATGAATAAGTAAATGATCTATTATTCTAAATTAATTTTCATATAAGGCACATTTGAAAGGACCATGATATCCTCTTATTTATAGAACTCTCGTATAAGAATATTACTTTGAACTATTAACTAAAGGAATTTTGAGGTCTTAGGGATAGACTCTAGTGACCAAATATTCTTCCATGGAAAACCTTTTAGAGTAGGAAATTTTGATTGTTTTTAATCCTCATATCCAAAATTTGAATAATATCCACCATATTTTGATAGATTCCAAACCAACTCATCCTTTGTGTAAAAATTGATAAGTAAAACTCTTGAAGCATATTTTAAATTTCATATGCAATTTGTTCGAGTTCCATTTCTTCAACCAAGTTACTAATAGAAAACCATGATCTTGAGTTGTAGCTTACATTAATATAATATTTGGCCTTTGAACATTTCCAAGCAAGGAATGCTCGCACCAATAGTTACCATTTAGTTTTCTTATCCTTAATGATAATTATCTTCTAAAGATTTATCTTTCCCTAAAGAATTTGAAATGTAAGGAATAACCTCATAAACACTTTATTCTCTATGTTACCCCAAAAATCCTAAAGTGCATGGATGATCCTCCATAGTCATTACTTTCTTATGTTTCCCTAGAAACCCTAAATTTCCTTGGATATCCTCTATATGCTTTTATTTATTGTGTTGTACTTGAAACCCTAAAGGTAATGAATACACTCTATAATACTTTTACTTTTATTGCAAGGAGAATATTTTATGGCACTTGAAGAAGATGAATATGATTTATTAGGATTAAAATTAACCTTCGTCACCTCATTCACTTTAAAATTTGCCTCCGTGTCTTCCTTCATAACTTTAACTCTTCTGTATTTTAACTTACACATTATACTTCCTCATTCCTTATGTATTTTTTTCTTCTAATGGTTGATTCAAGTAGATTACTATGGAATTTTTAATTTGATGATGTAAAGGGATTTTTTTTGCCACTTTCTTAGGAGTGGAAAATCCTTTATTTGACCTAACTTCTCCTATGATATGAGTTTCTTGTTTTACATTAAAATTTGTCTCATGTCCAAATTTTTCCATCTCTTTCCGCTTAATTTTCACTTTGTAATCTCTTGTCATATGACCACTTTAATGATATTTATAACATATAATGCAATATTTTGTAATATGCTTTTTTATCCCATTATCTTGATTCAAATTTAATTTTAATGGATTGTAGAATTTTTTTTGAAATATTCATGGCAACAAATATTCTAGAGTGTACAACATGCCTGATTACAACATGCCTGATCTCTTTAGTAGTTGGTACCTCTTGGATGAACTTACCTAGAGTATTGACAATATTATTCAAAATCTCCTTACTGATGAGTTAATATGAATGTCCAAAAAGCCTAATCTACACTATAACACTTTTAATAGTATATCTCCATAGAAAATTTCACTCCATGGTCTTAATTATAATGGATATTTACCCTTAAACCAAGGGTGACCATCCATTAATTTATCCCTTATTTATGAAATGAATAAGATAATGGAGAAAAATCCTTTTGAAATAAAATTCATGGAGTAGTTTGAATTCAATATCCACTTCCACTAGATGCAATTTAGAGTATTAGAAAAACATGACCAATATCTATGGAACTCGCATATTAACCCTATGGTTTTAAGAACTATTATATCATGCTCAATCATCTCATCCTTGATAATCACTTTTGGCATAGTAAATGTTGCATGTACAATGTTTTCCATAGATTCACTCTTCCTATTATCACTAAGTAGGGAATCCATACTTCCACCTAAGGCATCCCCAATTCCAACTAAAGCATCCTTACATTTATTAAGGATTTAAAAAAATGACTTTCTTGCTATGTTACTTAGGTTTTCTTCAAATGCATCCTTTAGTTTTTGAGTTTCTTATCAAATCCAAAACATGAAGAAGTGGCACTTGCTCCTTGATCACACTTTGCTTTCTATTTCTTGCTCATGATTCTTTCTTACACTATCTCCTTGATCATGGCTTGCAATCTCTCCGATAATAATAAAATTAAGATATATATGCCATTTTAAAGTATCATTCAAACTCTTTTAGTAGATGCTATAATTTTAGCTTTTGTAACTATAGTTTTGTTTTCCTCAATAAACATAATCTTAAAATGAATGTTATACTATCAATTTTAGTAGATATATACCTATTAAAAGTTTTTATGTATTATAATTTTTATTATATGTGTACATGTTACACGTTTTTATGGTTATGAAAGTTAGACTTGTACATCATGGATGTAATTTAACTTGTTTAATTTCATTATATTATTTGATATTTAATAGAGTTTTTGTATTGAATATATTTTTTATAGATTTGATTCATTATACTATTTGATATTTGATAGAGTTTTTGTATTGAATATATTTTTTATAGATTTGATTCATTATACTATTTGATATTTGATAGAGTTTTTGTATTGAATATATTTTTTATAGATTTGATTCATTAAATTATAAGAATATTTTATTTTTACATGGTGGAATCAATAGCCGTCACGAATCTGGGTAGGCTATCTGGATTTTTACGGCCACCACAGTATTCTACGTTGTTCATCCCAAAATATGCCACACATATCTCTATGTAGTACGTTCCTATAACCACCATACCATGATCATTTTAAACCTTTTACACCACTAAAAGCACCAAGAAAGGTACAAGCGTTCAGTTTGACGAGTCCCAAGATTTGAAGAAATTTTAATTTTTTAAATTGGTTATATGGGACTAATATTTTAATTAATTTGACCTAATATTTAATTCCAATACCTATTTTCTATATACAAATGGGCATACTATTACATCTGATTACATGTTTGAAATAATTAATAATATTCAATCAACTTGATAAGTTTGTAAAAAATAAAGAGACACTGTTGAGGTGTGATTTTGTCCAATTACAAATATCACCCGACAATTAGGATCGTAATCATCTCTTGCAAAGAAAATATGTTTCTCCAAGGTTATTTTACGTAACATGTCATGAATTTATGTCAATTAGGTGCACATAACATCTCAGGGATTAACAATCAACTGTTAACAAGGGGCCTAGTATGATAAATATTTTGATCTTGAAATCATTACTTGCATTTTCATCAGTATAATTTACTTTCTCAAAATGAATAAAATTCTCTTTTAAAGCTAATATTTGAGAACGCAAATCTATTTTAAAATATGAACTTTGATTAAAAATACTTTTAACCTTATATTCAAATTGCATGAATGTTTTAAAGCATTTTAATTCAAAACTTGTATTTATTTCATGAATGAAACTAATAAATGATGAATAAAATAAAAACCCTAATTATAAAATGTGAAACACTTTATAATCCCTATGTTTGGGTCTTTAGAATATTCTAAGTTTTATAATCTTTGCTTCTTTTCATAGAATATGAATAATTAATGTGTATGAATTCTAATTATAAAGTTTTGTACTTTATAATATAAAAATTAAAATTCATATAATCTTTTAAACGAAATATTTATTAATTAAAATATTTGAAATAAATAAATATAAATAATTAATATGTATGAATTCTACTTATAAAGTTTTGTACTTTATAATATGAAAATTAAAATTCACGTAATCTTCCTTAATGTGATATTTATTTATTTTCAAATATTTATTAAACTAAATATTTGAAGTAAATAAATTTAATCCTTTCAATAGTACTTTGGACTTTATGATTTGAGATTGAAAATTGTAATAAATCAAACTTCTAGAAACATAAATAAATCTCAAATTATGGATTTTAAAATTTTATGATATTAAAATCATTAATCCATATAATATTTCTCTGTCTCTAAAATTTATTTGTCAAATATTTATTAACTTAAATATTTGACCTAAATAAATTGTACAACCCTTTCTATAAATCTGAATCTTTGAAATTCAACTTAAGGTTTTAATAAAACAAATTCAATGAACTTTATAAACTTTATGAAATTTAAAATCAAAAGTTCATTGATTCCCTCCTCTGTAAAATTTATTCACTCAAAATATTTATAGAATTTAATATTTGAGTGATAAATTCAAACTTTAACCTAGTTGTAAAATTTAATTCTTTTATAAAATAAACTAGGTTTTATATTAAATCTTCATGTCTCAAATAAATTAAAAAGGTCTTAGGATAAAAAAACAAATTTGAATAAAACATTCAAACAAACTTGCTACAACATGATAAAACACAACTTTGAAAACAAAACTCAGGTAGAGCAGATTTTACACAATCCTACCACAAATTTGGTGCTATATTATATGGAAATTTTAATTTAAAAAAATTATATCAATCAATTTATAAATTAAAAACACCACAATAGTGTTTTTTTTCAATAAAAATTGAATTTGATATAAAATATTAGATCTAGCAATGAATCCAACAAAGTATTTGTATTCGTGTGCAAATGTAGTTTCCTTTGCAACTTGGTCTTCTATTTGGCTCCTTTCAATATTTCCTCTTTTTTTCCAACCTGTCCGACCCTCTCTTTGGTTTCTAATTCTCCATTTATAACTTGAGAAATTTGTTCCTCCTGATTAGTTTGCTCCATTCCGTATGTTAAAAAAAATGAATTCTTGAAACCCTAATATCAATAAAGCCTTTTTCAATATACTTTAATAATCCTGCACACCCGACAAATTTAATTAGAATATAAAACATTTATGAAATAACCTTATTAAATATAATTAAATTATAGTTATAAAAATTTATAATTTAATTAATTTATTTATAACATAACCATTCTAACTATATTAAATTATAAAGTTATAAAACTTTATAATTTAATTAATTTAAAACAATGAACAATTTTAAATATATTAAATTATAAAGTTATAAAACTTTATAATTTAATTAATTTAATTAATTTAAAACATGACATAACTAAACATAACATACGGACAAACATATACATAACACCATACACTAACAAAAAAAACACATTATACTATGACACAAAATAATATAAAATACATAAACATGATGAATTTAATCAATCACAACACAACAACATAAGGACATTAGGAAAACCTTAGGTAATGAGACAAAAATATGATGACAAAATATTTATAAAATAGTATGTAAAATGCTTATGCATGCTCATCATCAGATTGATGAATAACCTAACAAACAAATAACACATTCAAACTAACATAAAACAAAATGATAAGTAAAACACATAACACATGATACCTAACCAATAAACACCACATTATAAACAAAAATAACAAACCCCAAAACATAACCATAAACAAATACATGAACATCAAAATTTATTCAAAATGACTTTGAAAACATAAATTAAAGAGACTTGGTGAGCACATGGTGAATTCAGTGTTGTATTGTTTACTATCCAAATGGAAACCAACCCTTTTGATAATGCACATTTCTATGACACCATTTTGAGAACTGATATTTTTATGATGGTAACTACGAAAAATGAATTTCAAGCAATGATTTGGAAACAAAATTTTAAATTTTTAAGTGGGTCCCCAATTTTTTGGGTCGTTATGAAGGACGTCACAACATTGGCGAGTCTACTGGTAAATGTCCATGGACATTTCAGATTCAAAAAACAAAATCTGAAAACAAACATAACCCAAATATTAGAATTACAAGCATCAATAAGTATCAAGAGAATGAGAATAGACAAATTCAAACATGAACTACCAGAATTATTCAACAATCAACTCAATGTGTGCGAAGTGATTCATTACTTATCACCCGAAACCATTCAACATTCCATCATCGGTTCCACATTTTAGGCTATGAATAATTCCTCTTTAAAGATAAAACCTACACCCGATTCTCTTCAGATCTTGCTCTACTGCCAACCGAGCATTTATAGCTCCGATAGAGATTATCTGAAATACCCACATATTAGGTGGATTTTGTGTTTCCTTGATTCTAAATATTGCTTCACTGCAATCCGAGCGTCTATAGCTTCGATGATGATTATTTAGTTTTAGATGATAAATTTATCATTGTAGCTCTTTCCTAACTCTCTATACCTTGCTTCACTGCCAACCGAGCATCTATAGCTCCAGTGAAGACTATTTTTTTTTAAGGGAATAGATCTAATTCTATTTCCAACTCTCTCATTTTTTATATCTCTCTCTCCTTTACATATGATAGAATGATACTTTACAACAAATCCACCTACCACCTGGGTTAGAGATGAGGTAAGGCTGAAAAGAGTATATAAGATATTTTGCCCTAATTTGCAAAATCAAAAACTTCACGCATCCCAATTTCAAATAATATTATTTAATTTTTTTTGTGATACTCGTGGATATTTTTGCAATACAATTCCAATTTTTCATATCTGCCTTATCTTAGTTCACATTCATGAGGACATAAACCAATATCTCATTTTCCCTTTTCTCTAGGTTTCACAAGTTTTCAAACCAAGTAACCTCATCCTATGCAGTCTAGGATCAAAAACCAAACATAGCCAACAAATGACCAGTGTCTCAATCACAAATACCTTACTTTTGAAACATCCACCTAAAATTTGTGCTAATTTGGGTCACATCCAAGACACGAAACTCCCACAAAATCTGGCAAAGTCAATTTATCACTCTACTCAACAAGAAAAAAAAAATGTGACAAAAATTTAAGAACAAAAAAATAAAAAAACAACAAAACATCAACAAAATCATGAACAACATCGACAACACAACAAACACACAATCCATAAACTATTGCAACTTGTCCTGCATTTTAGGTGAAGCAAGTACTTTATTATAAAGAGAAGCAAAATCTTCCCATTTATTCCACCAACAATAATCATCTTCTAAAATTCGTGAGTGATGTTCAACCACTTCTTCACACTCTATAAATTCAATAATCAAATGCTTTTCAAGTTCACCTTCATCACTTTCAAAAAAATTATCTTCAATGAAAAACTCATCTTCCTCAAGTAATAAACTTTTATGATCAATCATAATGAAATTACCTCTAGAATCTTTTAATTCTAGAGCTTTAATTGTTTCATTCAACTCTATGGAATATTCTATTCTATCATATGTTTCAAAGCTAGTTAGATCTAAAACTCCTCCAATATCTGAAGACTCATGCATTTCTACATTTTGATAAACTTGACTACTAAAATCCTCATTGATGGATATTGGCTTTAAAACTTGCAGTTCCTCCTAGATAATACCCAAAGTGGTTGAAAAACTAGGACATTCAATTTCATTTGATGGTGTCGAAAAAGGCGTATCATGACTCATAGGTGGTAATTGATTTGAAACTCTAGGGTTAAGTAATGATAATCTACCCATATCAATTCCTCTTAAAATAAACCATTGTTCTACAACTATTGCCCCACCATAAGCGTTAGACAAGCATAAATATTTAAGAAGCTTTACTAACAACTTAATAGTAAATGATCTAAGGCTTCCATATTTGAACAACTTCTTCTTCTGAAATGATAAAATATATTTCTATTTTAGAATACAACTTATGAAACCTATCATTAAATTGACTCATGGATTCATTAGGATTTTTACAAATAGAGGCAAATCGATTTGATAACAAATCTGTGTCAACCGATTTTCCAAACTGTTCAAGAAACATTGTTTCTAGTTGATTCCAAGAAGCGGTAGAACCTAGAGGTAAATTGATAAACAAATATTTAGAAAATTCATCCAATGTGTATGGAAACATTCTATAGAGAACAATATTCCTGCATAATTTGAAAATGAAACATATTTTTTTATATTCCTGAATATGTTCTTTAGCTGTAATCATCCCATCATGCTTAAAATAGGGTAAATCATTTTATGCCATTGAACCAGTTTTAATATGCAAGGCTATGTATGAATAGTTTACAAAAATTGATCATAACCAAATTTTCGAATTTAGGACAGATTAACATTAATGCAACATAAATAAAAAAAATTCTATTTTTTTTTAAATAAGATTTGAAAGACTTCAAATGAAAATAAAATATTTACCTTTCAGGCCCTTCTTCTAGAGTCAATTTATTGAGGTGTGATTTTGTCCAGTTACAAATATCACCCGACAATTAGGATCGTAATCCTCTCTTGCAAAGAAAATATGTTTCTCCAAGGTTCTTTTACGTAACAAGTTAATAATTTATGTCAATTAAGTGCACAAAACATCTTAGGGATTAACAATCAACTGTTAACAAGGGGCCTAGTATGATAAATATTTTTATCTTGAAATCATTACATGCATTTTCATCAGTATAATCTGCTTTCTCAAAATGAATAAACTTCTCTTTTAAAGCTAATATTTGAGAATGCAAATCTATTTTAAAATATGAACTTTGATTAAAAATGCTTTTAATCTTATATTAAACTTGTATGAATGTTTTAAAGCATTTTAATTCAAAAATTGTATTTATTTCATGAATGAAGCTTAAAATCAAATTTAATAAATGATGAATAAAATAAAAACCCTAATTATAAAATGTGAAACACTTTATAATCCCTATGTTTGGGTCTTTAGAATATTCTAAGCTTTATAATCCTTGCTTCTTTTCATAGAATATGAATAAATAATGTGTATGAATTCTAATTATAAAGTTTTGTACTTTATAATATAAAAATTAAAATCATATAATATTTTAAACCAAATATTTATTAATTAAAATATTTGATATAATAAATATAGTTAATTAATATGTATGAATTCTAATTATAAATTTTTGTATTTTATAATATGAAAATTACAATTCACGTAATCTTCCTTAATGTGATATTTATTTATTTTCAAATATTTATTAAACTAAATATTTGAAGTAAATATATTTAATCCTTTCAATAGTACTTTGGACTTTATGATTTGAGATTGAAAATTTTAATAAATCAAACTTCCAAAAACGTAAATAAATCTCAAATTATGAATTTTAAAATTTTATGATATTAAAATCAATAATCTATATAATCTTTCTCTATCTCTGAAACTTATTTGTCAAATATTTATTAACTTAAATATTTGACCTAAATAAATTTTACAACCCTTTCTATAAATCTGAATCTTTGACATTCAACTTAAGGTTTTAATAAAACAAATTCAATGAACTTTATAAACTTTATGAAATTTAAAATCAAAAGTTCATTGATTCCCTCCTCTGTGAAATTTATTCACTCGAAATATTTATAGAATTAAATATTTGAGTGATAAATTCAAACTTTAACCTAGTTGTAAAATTTAAATCTTTTATAAAATAAACTAGGTTTTATCTTAAATCTTCATGTCTCAAATAAATTAAAAAGATCTTAGGGTAAAGAAACAAATTTGAATAAAATGTTTGAACAAACTTGCTACAGCATAGAAAACACAACTTTGAAAACCAAACTCAGTTAGACTAGATTTTACACAATCCTACCACAAATTTGGTGCTATCTTCTGCGAAAATTTTAATTTAAAAAAATTATATCAATCAACTTATAAATTAAAAACACCACAATAGTGTTTGCTTTCAATAAAAATTGAATTTGATATAAAATATTAGATCTTACAATGAATCCAACAAAGTCTCTGTATTCGTGTGCAAATGTAGCTTCCTTTGCAACTTGGTCTTCTATTTGGATCCTTTCAATATTTCCTCTTTTTCTCCAACCTGTCTGACCCTCTCTTTGGTTTCTAATTATCCATTTATAGCTTGAGAAATTTGTTCCTCCTAATTAGTTTGCTCTATTTCGTATGTTAAAAAAATGAATTCTTGAAACCCTAATATCAATAAAGCTTTTTTAAATATACTTTAATAATCCTACACACCCGACAAATTTAATTAGAATATAAAACATTTATGAAATAACCTTATTAAATATAATTAAATTATAATGTTATAACACTTTATAATTTAATTAATTAATTTATAACATAACCATTCTAACTATATTAAATTATAAAGTTATAAAACGTTATAATTTAATTAATTTAAAACAATGAACAATTTTAAATATATTAAATTATAAAGTTAAAAAACTTTATAATTTAATTAATTTAAAACATGACATAATTAAACATAACACCATACACTAACAAAATAATCTAAAAATAATTAAACCTACAAAATACATTATACTATGACACAACATAATATAAACCACATAAAACATGATGAATTTAATCAATCACAACACAAAAACACAAGGAAATTAGGAAACCCTTAGGTAATGAGACAAAAATATGATGACAAAACATTTATAAAATAGTATGTAAAATGCTTATGCATGTTCATCATCAGATGGATGAATAAGCTAACAAACAAATACCACATTCAAACTAACATAAAACAAAATGACAAGTAAAACACATAACACATGATACCTAACCAATAAACACCACATTATAAATAAAAATAACAAACCCTAAAACATAACCATAAACAAATACATGAACATCAAAATTTACTCAAAATGACTTTGGAAACATAAATGAAAGAGACTTGGTGAGCACATGGTGAATTCAACGGTGTATTTTTTACTATCCAAATGGAAACCAACCCTTTTGATAATGCACATTTCTATGACACCATTTTGAGAACTGATATTTTTATCATGGTAACTACGAAAAATGAATTTCAAGCAACGATTTGGAAACAAAATTTTAAATTTTCAAGTGGGTCCCCAATTTTTTGGGGTTGTTATGAAGGACGTCACAACATTGGCGAGTCTACTGGTAAATATCCATGGACATTTCGGATTCAAACAACAAAATTTGAAAACAAACAAAACCCAAATGTTAGAATTATAAGCATCAGTAAGTATCCAGAGAATGAGAATAGACAAATTCAAACATGAACTACTATAATTATTCAGCAATCAACTCAGTGTGTGCGAAGTGATTCATTACTTATCACCTGAAACCATTCAACATTCCATCATCAGTTCCACATTTTTGGCTATGAATAATTCCTTTTTGAAGATAAAACCTACACACGATTCTCTTCAGATCTTGCTCTACTACCAACCGATCATTTATAGCTCTGATAGAGATTATCTGAAATACCCACATATTACATGGATTTTGTGTTTCCTTGATTCTAAATATTTCTTCACTGCCAGTCGAGCATCTATAGCTCCGATGATTATTATTTAGTTTTAGATGATAAATTTATCATTGTAGCTCTTTCCTAACTCTCTATGCCTTGCTTCACTACCAACCGAGCATCTATAGCTCCGATGGAGACTATATTTTTTTAAGGAAATAGATCTGATTCCCCAATTTTTTGGAGTCATTGTGAAAGATGTCACACAGACACCTAAAATTAATAGGCTTCATGTGAATGTGATTTCCAAATGAAAATTATCATGTTATCTAATATCACTTGACCTTCATATATAAACCTTAGTTTTCTTCATTGAAATACCTAACTCTTTACCATTAGCTTATGCCAAGTTGTACTCAGTGTTAAAATTTAGATATAGCATTAGATCCTTGATCTATAGTAAAGCTCTCCACTCTTGATAATTTGCTCCAACCTATGGGATTTTTTAATAAGTTGTATGTGAATTCTATTAGTGCCACTCCCATAAAAATATGAAAATATTAGATTTGCTATTAGGTCAATTACACAAAATCTTATGTCTTTTTATCATAGATATTTTCATTTATTTTCATCAAATATATTCTTCATCTTCCTCAAAGTGTTATGTTTCTACGATTAATTCCTTACATAATTCTCATTAAGAGATAAAATATAACTTAGTTGTTTGCCTTCTAAATTTTGAGTTTCACCATTGATATCAACACCATGATTGGCTAAATTATTTGCTACTTGAATTCCTTATTTATAAATATATTGCCTACAATAATAGATGATGAACATCCACAATAATATTATTCTCTATCCAATATTTGAATCTATTTTCATTGATGTTAATTTTAATTTTTGAATCCCCCCAATTGAAATGTCTTTCCATCCTTTTTCAATTGCAATTTTAATCTTTGTAAGAAGTTCCCTAGCCTATACATAGTTGTTAGTTGAAATTACATATGACTTTGTGTAAGTGAGAAGAAATTTACCTTTATTATTTTGAAAAACACCACCTTCATTAGCTTTTGCTATATTTCCTTTATAGGCACCATCATAATTATATTTTTTGATCAAGTAATATGAAGTACAATTGGCGGCCAACCCCTAGGGGTGCAATAGAGGTCAACCTCCTTGTGATTCAAATCTAAGTATCCTAGATGATATTCCAATGACATGCCACTATGGTGTCCTTACATGGACATCCAAATTAAGTTTGATAAAACTATTTTTTGGACATTTCAATTTTACCCTAGATTGAAGCAAATACTTTTTTTAAATGCCATTATCATAGATGAATCTTCCATGTATATTCAAATATTATAACCAACTTTTTATATCTTATTTTTTATACACTTAAGAATTCCAATTATGAGCATTGTATCTATAAACATCCAAAAAGAGACAATAATATGGTTCCAATCTTGGGTATGATTTTGAGATCTAGTTTTAAAAACTCTATTATTATTTTTAATCTATATATTTCAAAAAACAATAGTAGGACCAATCCTCCCTTTAATACATACTACTTTAGCTTTAAAATAATTAATCCAACATGTCATCAACTCTTTAAATGTTGATGGACATACCCAATATATTTTCGTATTTTTAAAAAGTAACCCAATTCATGTGAGCTAAGGGACAATGAATAAGTAAATGATCTATTATTTTAAAATCATTATCATATAAGGCATATTTGTAAGGTCCATGATCTCCTATTCTTTATAGAATCTCTCCTATAAGAATCTTACTTTGAACTATTAACCAAATGAATTTTGAGATATTAGGGATAGACTCTAGTGACCAAATATTCTTCCACGAAAGACCTTTTAGAGTAGGAAATTTTGATTGTTTTTAATCCTCATATCCCAACTTGGAAGAATATCCACCATATTTTGATAGATTTCAAACCAAATAATATTTTGTGTAACAAGTGATAAGTAAAACTCTTGAAGAATATTTTAAAGTTCATATGCAATTTGTTCAAGTTCATTTCCTTCAACTAGGTTACTAATAGAAAACCATGATCTTGAGTTGTAGCTCCCATTAATATAATATTTGGCCTTTGGAAATTTCCAAGCAAGGAATGCTCACACCAATAGTTACCATTTAGTTATCTTGTCCGTAATGATACTCATCTTCTAAAGATTTATCTTTCAATAAAGAATTTGAAATGCAAGGAATAACCTCATAAAACATTTCTTCTCTATGTTTCCCTAAAAATCCTAAAGTTCTTGGATGATCCTCCATAGTCATTAATTTCTTATGTTTCCCTACATACCCTAAATTTCCTTGGATATCCTCCATATTCTTTTCTTTATTATGTAGCACTTGAAACCCTAAAGGCAATGGATACACACTATACTATTATTTTTATTGCAAGGAGAATATTTTATGGTACTTGAAGAAGATGAAGATCATTTATCTGGATTAACATTGACCTTCGTCATCTCATTCGCTTTAAAATTTGCCTCCCTGTCTTCCTTCATAGCTTTAACTCTTTTGTTTTTGAACTTACACATTATACTTCCTCACTCCTTGTGTCTTTTTTCTTGTAATGTTTGATTCATGTAGATTGCTATGGACTTTTTCATTTGATGATGTAAATGACTTTTTCTTACCACTTTCTTAGGAGCGAAAAATCCTTGATTTGACCTAACTTCTCCTATGATATGAGTTTCTTGTTTCACAATAAAATTTGTCTCATGTCCAATTTTTTCCATCTCTTTCCCCTTCATTTTCACTTTGTAATCTCTTGTCATGTGACCACTTTAATGATATTTATAACTTTAGAATGCAATATTTTATAATCCACTTTTTTATCCCATTATCTTGATTCAAATTTAATTTTAATGGATTGTAGAAAAGTTTTTGAAATATTCATGGCAACAGATATTCTAGAGTATACAACATGCCCTCTCTCTTTATTAGTTGGTCCATATTGGATGAACTTACCTAGAATATTGACAATACTCTTCAAAACCTCCTTATTGATGAGTTAATATGAAAGTTCAAAAAGCCTAATCTACACCATAAACCTTTAAATAGTATATCTCCATAGAAAATTTCACTCCATGGTCTTAATTATAATGCATATTTACGCCTAAATAATGGACCTCCATCCATTATTTTATCCCTTATTTATGAAATGAAGAAGATAATGGGGGAAAATCCTTTTGAAATAAAATTCATAGAGTAGTTTGGATCAATCTCCATTTCCACTAGATGCAATTTTGAGTATTAGAAAAACTTGGCCAATGTCTATGGAACTCACAGATTAACCCTATGGTTTTAAGAACTATTATATCATGCTCAATTATCTCATCCTTGATAATCATTTTTGGCATAGTAAATGCTGCATGGACAATGCTTTCCATAGATTCACTCTTCCTCTGATCATGACGTAGGGCATCCATACTTCCACCTAAGGCATACCTAATTCCAACTAAAGCATCCTTACTTTTAGTAAGGATTTTCAAAAATGACTTTCTTGCTATGTTACTTAGGTTTTATTCAGATGAATCTTTTAGTGTTTGAGTTTTTTATCAAATCCAAAATATGAAGAAATGGCACTCGCTCCTTGATCACACTTTGCTTTCTATTTCTTGGTCATGCTTCTTGCTAACCTTGTCTCCTTGCTCATGGATTGCACTCGCTCCTATACTAATAAAATAAAAATATATATGCCATTTTATAATATCATTCAAGATCTTTTAATAGATGCTATCATTTTTTTTGGTAGATAAGATACTATAGCATTAATACCAAGTTTTACAGGTTGACCCAAAACCTTTTACAAAATTCAGCCCAAGACTGTTGATGAACATATCCTTACTAAGGATCCTATATATGTAAAATCTACATGCCGCCAAAGACATTACATCCAGTAAGGCACATAGCTTGTTATCAAAAAGAAACTTCCCATACAACATTTTGGGTATACCCCAATAAAACACACATGCATCATAATTACAAAAAAAAATAGACACGGATCCCTTCCTTGAGACAATGGAGAAACAAAAATATGCCGACACACATAGCGGAGTACTGAAAAAAACTCTCACAAGCTCTGTATTGACAGTTACTCTTAATTATTATTTGGTAATTGCTTTCTTCCATATATGACATGCTTTGGTACCACATATTGTCTTGGCCAATCAGCCTTGGATAAGTGAACCTGCTGGCTAGATTTATGGCGGTGGCTATCTGGTGGTCCACGTGGATTTGGTTTGAAGTCTTATATTGCCTTTTATTTCCTTCCCTATGATTATCAATGAACCTCAAATTACTAAGATGACTATGAGCCATGTTATCTGACATGTGACTATCCCCATTAGTCTTTGTGGTATTTCCAAGAAGCATCCACGAAGACTGATAGCTTAGATAATTTTTATTGTGAGTCCAGTTCAAAAAAGATAAGGGAATACTCCTAGCCTTCGAACTTATAGTGCCTTCCCTATTGGTAAATTTGACTATCATTCTTGGCATTCTTGTTGAATAAGCTCCTCTACTTCACTCGGGACACCGTGTTCCCATTTGAAAATTCCATAACCATTGACACCCAAATTGGCTAGCTTATCAGCAATTTTTTTAGCTTCTCGAAAGACATGTTGGGATTTTCTATCTTGTCTTCCCTAGAAAAGGATCCTAGCCTCTTCAACAATTGTTTTAATCCTCCAATGAGGTGTTTTCCAATTATTGAGGAGATTTATAACAAGCATAGAGTCTCCTTCTACGATAAAATTTCCTTCTAAGTCTTGAATCATTTGAAGGCCTCTCCACATAGCTCTAGCTTCAGCTTCATTGTTCATCCTTATTCCCAAATATTCAGAAAATACAAGCATCATATTCCCATTATGATCTCGCACAATACCACCAATGCCTGCTATGCCAGAATTGTCCTTAGATGCTTTATCAAAATTAAGCTTAAACCAACCCGTAGGAGGTGGAGACCACTTAACATTGGCTTTTGGGTTGACTACCCTAGGCACAGACTCATCTAACAAGGTTAAGCTTAAATATTGAGTAATCGCGGTCTCCTGCAGATGAGGTTTACAACTATCAAAAGGGATAAGGTTCACGTTGGCAAAGGATAGGATCCTGGAAATTATAGTTTTATGATAATGGATAGACTCATTAAAGACTCTATGGTTCCTTTCTAACCACACCTACCAAAGATAGTGATTGAGACAAATTTTCCACATGTATCTAAGTCTTTGTCTTGAAAAGGGGCAAGGCCACTGGACGAACAAATCAAGTACGATGGCTAGTTTAACCCATGAAATATTGAAGGCCTGAAAAACCCCACTTAGGATAGTTTATAGCTATAGTTTTGTTTTCCTCAATAAACATGATCTTAAAATAAATATTATACTATCAATTTTAGTAGATATATACATATTAAAAGGTTTTTTGTATTATAATTTTTATTAGATGTGTACATGTTACACGTTTTTATGGTTATGAAAGTTAGACTTTTACATCATGGATATAATGTAACTTGTTTATTTTCATTATATTATTTTATATTTAATAGAATTTTTGTATTAAATATATTTTTTATAGATTTGATTCATTATATTATAAGAAATTTTAATTATTTTTTTTACATGGTGGAATTGGTATCCGCCACGAATTAAGGTAGGTTGTCCAGATTTTTATGGCCACAAAATCTTCCACATAGATCTCTGCATAATCTATCCCTATAACCACCATGCCACAATCATTTTAAACCTTTTACACCACTGAAAGTACCAGGAAAGGGACAAGAATTTAGTCTGGCGAAGCCTGAGATTTGAAGAAATTTTTATTTTTAAAATTGGTTATATTGGACTAATATTTTAATTAATTTTACCTAATATTTAATTCCAATACCTTTTTTCTATATACAAATGGGTATACTATTACATCTTATTATATGGTTATATAATTTACAATCTTCAATCAATTTGATAAGTTTGTAAGGAAAACTTAGACACCTAAAAGGGATAGGCTTCATGTGAATGTGAGTTTCAAATGAAAATTATCATGTTATCTAATATCATTTGACCTTCATAGATAAACCTTAGATTTTTTCATTTAAATACCTAACTCTTTATCATTAGGTTATGTCAAGTTGTACTCAATGTTAAAATTTAGAAATAGCATTAGATCATTGATCTATAGTAAATCTCTTCACTCTTGATAATTTGCTCTGACCTATGGGATTTTTTTTAATAAGCTATATGTGGCTTGGTGTAAACTCAGCTACAAGAGACCAACAAAATGGACTCCAATCACATAACACAAATACAATAATGGAAGAAAACTGCCAATTGATATTCTTCTCATTCCTGAATTCACACCCCTTCTACAAAAGATTAAAATCCATAATATAGCAACCGAAAACCAAAGAAACCCTAAAAATGTATTTTTTTCTAAAAACTACTAAAAATAGATCTTTTTCCTAAAAAATGCTAAAAATAGAAATGAGTCGGATTGCACCCAAATTTTGTGCACACATCCCTCTTACAATAATGAACCTTAATTTAAAATATTGTCTCAAATTATGGTATAACAAAATATAACAAACTTGTAATAGCAAAAAAAACCCAAAAAACCCGAGAACCTATTCTAAAAGCTAATTTTGGGGCACTAGATGTCGGAGTTAGGTCCCGAAAACATGATTTTTGGAGGGTCAGGCGCATCAAATATGGTTTGATGTAGAACACACACGTGGAACCACTTGTTAAATTTCAAGGCAAACGAGTGTATGGTTCACTAGTTATGGCTCCAACAAGGTGCATCATGGCTTCTATTAGTGCCACTCCCATCAAAATATTAAAATATTACATTTTCTACTAGGTTAATTACACACATCTAATATGCCTTTTTACCATAGAAATTTTCATTTATTTTTCATCAAAGATAATCATCATCTTCCTCAAAGTGCTATGTCTCTATGATTAATTCCTTACATAATTCTCATTAAGAGATAAGATATACTCAGTTAGTTGCCTTCTAAATTTTGAATTTCACCATGGAGATCAACACCATGATTGGCTAAATTATTTGCTACCTGATTTTTTTCTTTACAAATATGCTCACATTTCCAATATATTGCCTACAATAATAGATGATGAACATCAACAATAAGATTATTTTCTATCCAATCTTTACATCCATTTTCATTGATATTAATTTATGTCTTTCATCCGCCCATGTAGAGGAGTTGGAGAGCAAGTGGGTAGTTAAACCTCTCTAGTTTTTGAGAGGCCCAGGTTCAAATCTCTCGCCTCACATGTTGCGGATATGTTATGTAATGGTTCCCTCGTGGTCACAGTCTGTTTACCCCTTGTGGCCACCACCAAAAAAAAAAAAAAAAAATTATTTATGAATCCCCCTGATTTAAATGTCTTTTCATCCTTTTTCAATTGCAATTATAATCCTTGTAAGAAGTGTCCTAGCCTCTACATAGTTGTTAGTTGAAATTCCATATGAATTTGAGTAAGTGA
Source organism: Wollemia nobilis (assembly GCA_028583015.1). NCBI lineage: Eukaryota > Viridiplantae > Streptophyta > Pinopsida > Araucariales > Araucariaceae > Wollemia > Wollemia nobilis. The sequence continues at coordinate 9,210,340 of JAQPPZ010000677.1, read as the reverse complement.
GAAGAAATTTACCTTCATTATTTTGAAAAATACCACCTCCATTAGCTTTTCCTAGATTTTATTTAAAGACACCATCAAAATTACATTTTTTAATGAAGTAATGTGAAGTACAATTGGGGGTCACCCTCTAGGGGTGCAACAGAGGTCAACCTCCCTATGATTTGAACATGGGTATCTTAGATGAGATTCCATTGACATGCCACTATGGTGTCCTTATAGGGATATCCATATTAAGTTTGATAAACCTAATTTTTGGACTTTTCAATTTTACTCTATATTGAAGCAAATACTTTTTTTAATGCCATTATCATATATGAATCTTCCATGTATATTCAAATCCTATAACCAATTTTTTATATCTTCTTTTTTCTACAATTAAGAATTCCAATGATGAGCATTGTATCTATAATCATATTGCAAGAGAGACAATAATACGGCTCCAAAATTGGGTATGATTTGAGATCTAGTTTTAAAAATTCTATTATTCTTTATAATCTATATATTTCAACAAAAAATAGTAGGACAAATCCTCCCTATAATACGTACTACTTTAGCTTTGAAATAATTAATCCAACATATCATCAACTATTTAAATGTTGATGGACCTACCCAATATATTTTCATATTTTTTAAAATTAACCCAATTCATGTGAGCTAAGGGACAATGAATAAGTAAATGATCTATTATTTTAAAATCATTATCATATAAGGCACATTTGAAAGGACCATTATCTCCTCTTCTTTATAGAATCTCTCCTATAAGAATCTTACTTTGAACTATTAACACAAGGAATTTTGAGGTCTTAGGGATAGACTCTAGTGACCAAATATTCTCCCATGCAAAACCTATTAGAGTAGGAAATTTTGACTGTTTTTAATTCTCATATCCCAACTTGGAAGAATATCCACCATCTTTTGATAGATTCCAAACCAACTCATCCTTTGTGTAAAAATTTAAAATTAAAACTCTTGAAGCATATTTTAAATTTCATATGTAATTTGTTCGAGTTTCATTCTTTCAACTAGGTTACTAATATAAAACCATGATCTTGAGTTGTAGCTTACATTAATATAATATTTTTCCTTTGAAGATTTCCAAGCAAGGAATTCTTGCACCAATAGTTACCATTTACTTATCTTATCCATAATGATAATTATCTTCTAAAGATTTATCTTTCCCTCAAGAATTTGAAATTTAAGGAATAACCTCATTAACACTTTCTTCTCTATGTTACCCCAAAAATCCTAAAGTGCTTGGATGATCCTCCATAGTCATTAATTTCTTATGTTTCCTTAGATACTCGTTAGGATCCTACTATAAAATAAACTCAAATAAACACACTCTCACACAATTGCTTGGAAATAAACTCACATAAACATCATATTAATATTCAGAACAAAATACACATTATAACAAAAATTTGCATAAAGGAACAATCTCACAATAAGATAGAATCGCAGTGCCTCTTCGAGGGGGCAACCTCCTTCAACACTTCATTAATTTGCAAAAATATGAATACATTGGTGCCTTCTCGGGTATTTAAAGAGTTCCCTTCCATGGTTGGCTTACATGCAAAATGCCACCTGGATTACATGCATAATGCCACCCGAATTACATGCATAGTGCCACTCGAATTACATGCACAATGCCACTCGAATTACATGCACAAGGCCACCTTACATAACCTATCTACCATGTGTTACATAAAAAGGGTGCCATTTGTCATAGGCACTATATAAGCTAAAACTTAGAACATTACAAAATATTAATCATGGGTACTACCCACGTTATTTAGGAATTATTACATCATGGAAGTTATTACATTAAGGGTTAGGATGGGATCCTAACATGTCCTTCCCCTTGAAGAAGCTTTGTCCTCAAAGCTGAAATGAGGAAACTATTGCTGGAGTTGGTGGAGAGACTCCCATGTAGCATCTTTAGGTTGAAGCCCACGCCACTGAACCAGGATCTCTGTAATTGTACGGTTGCAAAGAGTGCGAGTCCGACGATCCAACAACTACTCAGGTTCAAGTAATATGGAGCCTTCTTCATCCAATTCAGGAAGTGTGGATTGAACCTGTACTTGTGTGCCCACAACTTTCTTGAGAGCGAAAACATGAAAAATAGGATGAAGCTTGGAAGTAGGTGGGAGCGCCAATTTGTAAGTTGTGGGGCCAATCCTTTGTAGAACCTGGTAAGGACCATAGAATTTTACAGCAAGCTTCTGGCACCTATGAAGTTGTAGGGATGATTGTTTGTACGACTGCAAGCGAAGGAAGACCATATCACCTACATCAAAACTACGCTCAGAATGATGTTGATCAGCTTGTTGGCGCATCCGATTCTGGGCCATGTTCAAATTCTGCTTAAGTTGGCGAAGGACCTCGATGTGTTGACTCAGAGTGTTGTCGACGGCCTGGACCTTGGAGCTGCCAGGAATGTAAGAGGAAGGCGTAGGTGGAAGGCACCCGTAGACTGCTTCAAATGGTGTGAGTTTGGTTGCGGTATGATAGGAAGTGTTGTACCACCATTCGGCCAAGGATAGCCATTTTGCCCATTGAGTGGGATGATCTGAGACAAAGCAACGAAGGTAGGTTTCCAAGCATTTATTAACAACTTCTGTTTGACCATCCATTTGTGGATGGTAGGCTGAACTCATTTTGAGCTGAGTCCCCTGCAACTTAAACAACTCTTGCCAAAAATGACTAGTGAAGGTGGGATCACGATCAGATACAATGGAGGTGGGCATGCCATGAAGGTAAAATATGGAGTCAAGAAAAATTTGTGCAACAATGGATGTTGTATAAGGATGGGCAAGGGCACAAAAGTGAGCATACTTTGAAAGGCGGTCCACTACCATGAAAATAACTGACTTGCCTCCATATTTAGGGAGCCCTTCTATAAAGTCCATGGAAATGTCAGTCCAAACCTGATCCGGGATAGGCAATGGCTGAAGAGTGCCCAGAGAGCGCACTGTTTCACCTTTCATCCTTTGACATGTGTCACAGGTAGCAACAAAAGAGCGGATGTCACATTTCATACCTTTCCAAAAGAAGGTGCGCTTGAGTCACTCATATGTTTTAAGGAACCCTGAATGGCCTACAGAGGGAGTGGCATGCAATTCCTTCATGAGGAGCTCTCAAAGTGGGGACTTATGAGGTAGAACCAGGCATTGATGGTAGCACAGATCATGGCCATTCCAATTATACCCTGGTGCAGAATCTGGATCATCCATTAGTGAGGCTATCAAAGCTTGCAAATCTGCATCCTGACGTGCTTCTTGATGCAAGGAATCAATCCATTGGGGAAGTGGTGCTGAGATGGCACACAACATACTTACGGTCTCCATTTGGTGAGAAAGAGCATCAACCACAATATTCTCCTTTCCCTTTTTGTAGGTGATATCATAATCATAGCCCATGAGTTTAGACACCCACTTTTGTTGGTCAGGCATGGCAACTCTTTGTTCCAAAAAATATTTGAGACTTTGATGGTCGGTTTTGATGGAGAAGTGATGCCCAATGAGGTAAGGTCACCAATGTGTGACTGCATGCAATATGGCTAACATTTCCTTAGCATATGTGGATTTCCCCAGATTACGATCAGAGAGTGCCTTGCTAGTAAAAGCCATAGGTCATCCTTCTTGCATCAATACTACCCCAATACCATGACCATAAGCATCACTTTCAATGACAAATGGTTTAGAGAAATCTGGCATGGCTAAGATGGGAGTGGTGGTCATAGCATGCTTGAGTTCAATGAAGGCTTGGTCAGTAGGCCCTGTCCAAGTGAAGGAATATTTTTTCAACATGGAGGTGAGGGGGCAGCTATCTTCCCATAATTGTAGATAAATTTGTGATAATAGCCTGTAAGCCCTAAAAATCCTTGAAGTCCCTTGAGGGTGTGAGGTTTCGGCCACTCTTGAACTGCTTGAATCTTCTTAGGGTCAACCTTGATGCCATCCTGTGAGACAATGTGTCCCAGATACTCTACTTCAATCAGACCAAAGGAACACTTGGACCTTTTGGAAAAAAGGTGATGGGTGACCAACAACTGTAAAGTTTGATCCACATGATTGAGGTGCTCTTCCCATGTGCGGCTGTAAATCAAGATGTCATCGAAGAACACAAGGATGAACTTCCATAGAAAGGGCTAGAAGATGTTGTTCATAAGACTTTGGAATGTAGAAGGAGCATTTGTGAGACCAAATGGCATTACCAAGAATTCATAATGACCTTCATGAGTGCGAAAGGTAGTTTTGGGGATGTCCTCATCCTTGAGCCGGATCTGATGGTACCCAGAGCGGAGATCAAGCTTGGTGAAATACATGGTCCCGTGTAGTTCATCGAGTAATTCATCAACCACTGGAATAGGAAATTTATCCTTGATCGTAGTCTTGTTGAGTTCCCGATAGTCAATACATAGGCACCATGAGCCATATTTCTTGGGAACAAGTAGGACAGGCAAGGAGTAGGGGCTAGTACTAGGCCGGATGACACCAGCCTTGAGTAATTCCTGTACCAATTTTTCCAGTTCTGATTTCATGGCATGAGGGTACCTATATGGCCTGATATTTGGTGGTGCACTACCCGAGAGCAATGGGATAGCATGGTCGTGAGAGCGACATGGTGGTAGTGTAGTTGGTTCTGCAAAGACAACATCATGTTTGTGTAGAACTAGTTGTAGGTCTGATGGAATTTCAGCCATTAGTGAAGTGGTTGGTTGGATGGAGAAGAGTTGTGCAATGACCCCACGTTTTGATTTCTTTAGCACTTTCTCCATACGATTGGAACTAATGAGGTGAGGTGTTCCTGCAGGGGAGCCCTTGAGTAAGTGTGTTTGTCCATTTTGGGAGAATTGCATCCAGAGTTCTACAAAGTTCCAACTGATAGTGCCCAACGTACTCAACCATTGAGATCCCAAAACCATATCACATCCTCCCAACTAGAGGGTAAACATGTCCTGCTTGAGTTCATAGTCCCCTATCCTGATCTTGACATTGCAACATTTTCCTTTACAAGGTAATGTTCCCCCATTGGCTACCATGACCTCGAATGAATTACAAGTGTGGATATAGCAATTTTCCCGCTTAGCAACTCGAGGATCAATGAAGTTGTGTGTGCTTCCTGAATCAATAAGGATGGTAAGACGTTGGCCCTTGAAAAATCCCACAACTTTCATGGTTTGTGGAGTGGTAATGCCTACAAGAGCATGGACTAAAATCTCTACCTCAGACCCCTGTGTATCTTCTTCCTATGGAGAAGGTGTTTCAGGAGGGTCCTCATCCTCATCACTCTGGTCAGTGTTAGTAGGTTCCTCAACATCTATCAAGAATAGTATTTTGTTTGCACACTTATGTCCTTTAAAAAACTTTTCATCACAATTATAACATAATCCTTGGGCACGACGTGCATCCATCTCCTCTGTAGTCAGTCGCTTGGGTGTAGTAGGTTTACTATCCATTGAATTTTGGGTTTGAAAAGGAAATGAAGGTCGGTTTTGAGGAAACCGCTGGGGGCGCCTTTGGTTTGAGAGTTTAGATTCGGCCAGATGGGCCAAACTGATAGCTTCCATCATGGAATGTGGTTTCAACATCTTTACTTCAGCTTGGAGATCCCCTTTTAACCCACTGATAAAACAACTCGTGAAGAACCCTTCCGTCAATCCTCTTGTCTTATTGGCCAATTTTTCAAATTGAGTTTGGTAGTCATGGACTGAGGATGTTTGTTGCAGTTTGGTCAAGGCCCCTGTGAAGTCCTCATACTCACTAGGCCCAAATCGGGTCAGTAGTTGGGACTCAAAGTCCTCCCAAGAGAGATTTGGGTTGGAATTACGTAACCACTGGAACCAATGTAGAGCCTCATATTCCAAATTGAAGGAAGCCATCTGAACTCGATGATATATGGGAACATTATGAAGTCTAAAGAATTGATCAACCCTACATAACCACCCATCAACATCCTTCCCATTAAATCGAGGGAAGTCCAATTTTGGCATTTTAAAGGATGGGTCATGGTCATTCCTTGTAGAGTTTTTAGCCTGGTGTTCTATTTTGAGTGGTCCCTTATGTAACTTGCTACCCACTTCTATCAGTGTTTCTTCTAAGCGAGCGCTAGTGGCCTCATGATCTAGACGAAGACCTTGGACCTCTTCCCTTATGGAGAAAATTGCCAAGTTCAAATTCTCAATGGCTTTTGTTAAGGAGTCCATTCTGTTCTAGCTCTTTTTGATGTCCACGGGTACCCTGGGCCATTTTGGAACCTTTTGTGACCAATTACTAAAATTAGAATTGGGTTTCAGGACTTACTATTTTTAGTAAGTGTCCAAAAAAGTGCTTGGGTGCTATATATCAAAATGATCAGATCGAAGAGGTGGTCACAATGAGCTATATCCCACAACACTACTTTTTGGCACCCTAGACTTTTTTTTATCTCCTATTTTGTCGAGTCTAACGGTGTTTACAATTTTTGATTTTGAGCTACAGTGCAAAAGTTGGGTACTGGAGCACTATCTATAATTGGTCTCTGGTCACTCACTCAATGTTTTGCTCAGCCCTGATAGTCTCTCTGACACTACTTACCTCACTAGTCTGAAGATTCTCTGTATTGTGTAGGTTATTGTTATGATAGTTCTGTTTTGACACTGAAAACTACAATTTTTGACCTGACTGTGCTAACCTAACTAACCTGACTGTTATTGCCACTATAAATTTGATTGTTATTCTCTAGACTATCAACTTAACTATCACCCTCATATTCTATCCTGAATTCATGCAATTTATGCTATTTTTTTGGTAGAGGATTCCTTTCTCATATGCTCACTTTTGGGAATTTGGAATGCAGGTTTACAAATAGGGAGTTTTGGTTTGTGATTTTGTTGTAGGTTGAAGTTTTAATAGAACTAGGGTATGCTAGGTAAAGGAGTATGTAACACCCATAGGCCCTCTATTATACCGTAGTGATGAACAATAGTGCTCAGACCAATATTTTAGGCCACTACCCAAGGAGGATTCCACACATACCCTTGAGCACACTATCTGCCTCTCTGATAGTATGAGAGGGTAATCATCTGGGATGTTGTGTCCCATGGACTATGGATGATACAAGGCCGATAAGCTTCCTACTGGATAAAATTTTGTTAACCCTAGAATGGTCTCCCGATACACCCGAAGATGCGTGGGAGCTCAAGTCCATGCACGAGTTCTGTCTGAGGCCTGGGTATTGGAGCCTGATCGCCCCTCACTTCACTAGATGTTGTATGGGCTATCTAGCTTAGCCAATAATGATAGATCCTTCATGATATTTTAAAACCCCTAACATAGGGTTTCTACCTACTCAACTAAAAAGGACTATTTTTTTTTACTAGTATTTGTCTTTTTTTTTTGATAATAGTAAAAAAAATTACATGAAAATAATAGAGGATTATACCTAATAGGCAAGAATCATTACTGTTGTAGTAGAACTTGGCCCTGGAAAGTGCTCTGATACCACTTGTTAGGATCCTACTATAAAATAAACTCAAATAAACACACTCTCACACAATTGCTTGGAAATAAACTCACATAAACATCATATTAATATTCAGAACAAAATACACATTATAACAAAAATTTGCATAAAGGAACAATCTCACAATAAGATAGAATCGCAGGCCTCTTCGAGGGGGCAACCTCCTTCAACACTTCATTAATTTGCAAAAATATGAATACATTGGTGCCTTCTCGGGTATTTAAAGAGTTCCCTTCCATGGTTGGCTTACATGCAAAATGCCACCTGGATTACATGCATAATGCCACCCGAATTACATGCATAGTGCCACTCGAATTACATGCACAATGCCACTCGAATTACATGCACAAGGCCACCTTACATAACCTATCTACCATGTGTTACATAAAAAGGGTGCCATTTGTCATAGGCACTACATAAGCTAAAACTTAGAACATTACAAAATATTAATCATGGGTACTACCCACGTTATTTAGGAATTATTACATCATGGAAGTTATTACATTAAGGGTTAGGATGGGATCCTAATAGATACCCTAAATTTTCTTGGATATCCTCCATATGCTTTTCTTTATTGTGTAGCACTTGAAACCCTAAAGGCAACGAATACACACTATACTACTTTTATTTTTATTGCAAGGAGAATATTTTATGGTACTTGAAGAAGATGAAGATCATTTATATGGATTAACATTGACCTTCGTCACCTCATTCGCTTTAAAATTTGTCTTCATGTCTTCCTTCATAGCTTTAACTCTTCTGTATTTGAACTTACACATTATACTTCCTCACTCCTTGTGTATTTTTTTCTTGTAATGGTTGATTCATGTAGATTACTATGGACTTTTTCATTTGATGATGTAAAGAGATTTTTCTTGCCATTTTCTTAGGAGTGGAAAATCCTTGATTTGACCTAACTTCTCCTATGATATGATTTTCTTGTTTCACATTAAAATTTGTCTTATTTCCAAATTTTTCCATCTCTTTTTCCTTCATTTTAACTTTGTAATCTCTTGTCATGTGATCATTTTTATGATTTTATAACATAGAATGCAATACTTTGTAATCCACTTTTTGATCCCATTATCTTGATTCAAATTTAATTTTAATGGATTGTAGAATTTTTTTTGAAATATTCATGGCAACAAATATTCTAGAGTATACAACATACCTTCTCTCTATAGTAGTTGGTACCTCTTGGATGAACTTACCTAGAGTATTGACAATACTCTTCAAAACCTCCTTATTGATGAGTTAATATGAAAGTACAAAAAGCCTAATCTACACCATAAACCTTTTAATAGTATACTTCCATAGAAAATTTCACTCCATGGTCCTAATTATAATGCATATTTACCCATAAAACAAGGATGTCCATCCATTATTTTATCCCTTATTTTTGAAATGAAGAAGATAATGGGGAAAAATACTTTTGAAATAAAATTCATGGAGTAGTTTGAACTCAATATCCACTTCCACTAGATGTAATTGAGTATTAGAAAAACTTGGCCAATATCTATGGAACTCGCATATTAACGCAATGGTTTTAAAAAATTATTATATCATGCTCAATCATCTCATCCTTGATAATCACTTTTGGTCTAGTAAACGTTGCATGGACAATGTTTTCCCTAGATTCACTCTTCCTCTTATCACTAAGTAGGGCTTCCATACTTCCACCTAAGGCATCCCCAATTCCAGCTAAAGCATCCTTAATTTTAGTAAGGATTTTCAAAAATGACTTTCTTGCTATGTTACTTAGGTTTTCTTAAGATTAATCCTTTAGTTTTTGAGTTTCTTATTAAATCCAAAATATGAAGAAGTGGCACTTACTCCTTGATCATAGTTTACTTTCTATTTCTTGCTCATGCTTCTTGCTCACACTGTCTTCTTGTTTCATGGCTTTCACTCACTCCTATACTAATACAATTAAGATATATGTCATTTTAAAGTATCATTCAAGCTCTTTTAGTAGATACTATCATTTTAGCTTTTGTAACTATAGTATTATTTTCCTCAATAAACATGATCTTAAAATGAATGTTATACTATCATTTTATTATATGTGTATATGTTACACATTTTTATGGTTATGAAAGTTAGACTTTTACCTCATGGATGTAATTTAACTTGTTTAATTTCATTAGATTATTTGATATTTAGTAGAGTGTTTGTATTGAATATATTTTTTATAAATGTGATTCATTAGATTATATGATATTTGATAGAGTTTTTCTGTTGAATATATTTTTATAGATTTGATTAATAAATTATAAGATTTTTTTTTACATGGTGGAATCAGTAGTCGCCATGAATCTGGGTAGGCTATCCGACTTTTTTACAAAATTGATAAGTTTGTAAAAAAATTTAGACACCTAAAAGGGATAGGCTTCATTTGAATGTGAGTTCCAAATGACAATTATCATGTTATCTAATATCATTTGACCTTCATAGATAAACCTTATATTTCTTCATTGAAATACCTAACTCTTTACCGTTAGGTTATACCAAGTTGTAATCAATGTTAAAATTTAGACATACCATTATATCCTTGATCTATAGTAAAGCTCTTCACTCTTGATAATTTTCTCCAACCTATGGGATTTTTTTAATAAGCTATATGTGGATTCTATTAGTGTCACTCCCATCAAAATATGAAAATACTACATTTTCTATTAGGTCAATTACACCACATCTAATATGTCTTTTTATCATATATATTTTCTGAAAGCATGAGATTCCAGAAATAAAAGAACACTTAAGATGCAATGTAAAATAACCAGCTTGATATATCAAAAGTAGGAGCACAGCCCTTTTTATTCATATGGTTCCAACCCGGTTACAACACGTCTCCCCCCTTTTTAAGGGCTGGGAGAGTTTAACATGTTTCTTTTGCAACAGATGAATAGTGGTCTTCTTTCCCGCATGCCCACATTTGAAATAGGCGGGCTAAAATGTTGTCGCCGCTGGTTGCTGATGAATCTTTGCTCCTGCTGTTCTTCCTGTATTCAAAGAAACAATAAAAACGTTTAGTAGCACCTGTTGTTAAAACAAAGCGTTCGGTATTTTTAAAAACAACAGAACAGTAGATTAGAAAATTCAGAATACTTTGAAACCTACATATTAGTGAGAATAAAATAAAAATACAACCCGCATGTAAATATGCATTCGATCTTAAAAACACATAAAACACGCATGGATGATTAGAATAAAAGACTGCGGAAGATTCGAAACCATAATGTAAAAGAATTAAAAATACACTAAGCTTTGTCGGCGAATGGGTGGATCCATGGATCCGGATTCATGTTCTTCATATCATGGATGTAGAAGAAAATGAATCAAAAAGGGTGCAGTCGGGTGTCTCACTTTGGCAGCACTTCGTTGCTTTTGAAAATGCGTACCGTGGTCTCTCCTTTGCATTGAGCTAGTTTTTATAGAGGATTTCGCCTTTGAAACATTAACGTCAAAACCCTAAGTCCGCAGGCGCCGCTGAGATTTGACTCTTGTCAGATGATTATGAGACATGGCTCGCCCTGAGATTGTCGCTAGGAACTTACGTCAGTAGTTATGAAGCATGGCCTCGGGCCGGATTTGTTGTTGAGATTGCTCGTCTCATTACTATAGTTGGTGAAGTCCGTCATTTTTATAGACCCACGAGGTCGCTTCAAAGATGGTATGTAGTGACGCCACATGGCGTGAATTACTTTAATGCTGCCTTTGACTGATTAAATGTCTACCTTGAATGCTGACGTGTCGCCTCTGATTGGTCGAATCCGCCTTGACTAATCGTAAGTCTATTTAAAGCGCAAAATGTCGAAGTGTCGTGATATCATGATGTCGCGATATCACGACACTTCGGCTGAGCCTTCCCTTTGGGTCTTAGGTGTCACGATATCACGACGTCACGATATCACGACACCCTCGATCGAAGCTTCCTTCGGGCCTTAGGTGTCACGATATCACGACGTCGCGATATCACGACACCCTCGACCGAAGCTTCCTTCGGGCCTTAGGTGTCGCGATATCGCAACGTCGCGATATCGCGACACCCTCGACCGAAGCTTCCTTCGGGCCTTAGGTGTCACAATTTTGTGACGCGTGAAATCATGACATCTAAGGCCAAGGCTACCCTTTGGACCTTAGGTGTCACGATTTCGCGACGCATGAAATCGTGACATCTAAGGCCAAGGCTCCCCTTGGGACCTTAGGTGTCACAATTTTGTGACACGTAAAATCTTGACATCTAAGGCCAAGGCTCCCCTTGGGACCTTAGGTGTCGTGATTTTGCGACGTGTGAAATCGCGACATCTAAGGCAAAGGCTCCCCTTTGGGCCTTAGGTGTCGCGATTTCGTGATGTCATGAAATCGCGACGTCACGATTTCGCGACGTCTAAGGCCAAGGTTCCCCTTTGGGCCTTAGGTGTCACAAAATCGTGACGTCGCGACGTCGCAAAATCGTGACGTCATGATTTCGCGACACCTAAGGCCAAGGTTCCCCTTTGATTAAGGCTTGTCTACATTTGAAGTTTTGCTCTTGATTGAGGCTTTCTTGTTTAAGGCTTAACGTTTGTTAAAGGCTCGCTTTAGATTAAAGGCTTTAAAACGACCAACTTTGCTCTGCTTATTTTCTGACCTTCTAAACTGTTGTGTGAGTGGCTAGGACCACTGTTTGACCTCTGAGGGCTACCCTGAAAGCTATGTATGTCAATGCGATTAGTGTTTGTAGTCACTTAATCGAATTGGTGTTGTTTTGGTGTCTACAGATGCCCCTTTTTGGGAAGCGCTGTGGGTGACGCAGTGCTGAGCAAAAATGTATGACCAAAGCACTAATGATTAGGGTTTCTTGGTAACCTAACCAACTTTTGATGCCCCAAGTATGGAAAGGGCATGCATTCTTGAATCTTTGCTTCTGATGAGCTAAGGAATTTGATTTCAAGTGTTAACCTATTTTGGTGAGGTGTGACTTGAGCTTGGAAATTGATCAGTCATGATTAGGCAAAGGGTGTAACCTTTGTCCATAGGGGAAACCTTGTGTTCATGCTTCGGGAATGCCAAGTGTTTGATCAATTTGATGATTGCTTGTTTACTGCCCCAAGAAGGAGTGTGATTGTCTTTGTCAATGATTCTTTGAATGCATGTCATTGCCTTGATTGGGTGTGTGCTTGTTGATTGGTGACTGAAAGCATGAGATTCTAAAAATAAAAGAACACTTAAGATGCAATGTAAAATAACCAGCTTGATATATCAAAAGTAGGAGCACAACCATTTTTATTCATATGGTTCCAACCCGGTTACAACATGTCTCCCCCCTTTTTAAGGGCTGGGAGAGTTTAACATGTCTCTATTGCAACAGATGAATAGTGGTCTTCTTTCCGCATGCCCACATTTGAAACAGGCGGGCTAAAATGTTGCCGCCGCTTGTTGCTGATGAATCCTTGCTCCTGCTGTTCTTCCCGTATTCAAAGAAACATAAAAATGAGTTTAGTAGCACCTGTTGTTAAAACAAAGCATTCGGTCTTTTAGAATAAATAGAACAGCAGATTGGAAGACTCAGAATACTTTGAAATCTGCATATTAGTTAGAATGAAATAAAAATAATAAAACCCGCAGGTTGATATGCATTTGATCTTAAAAACAAATAAAATGTGCATGTATGATTAGAACAACAAACTACGGCAGATCCGAAATTATAACGTAAAAGAAATAAAAATACATTGAGTTTTGTCGACGAATGGGTGGATCCATGGATCCGGATTCATATTCTCCATATCACGGATGTAGAAGAAAATGAATCAAAAAGATGTAGTCGGGTGTCTCACTTTGGCAGCACTTCGTTGCTTTTCAAAAATGCTTCGTGGTCTCTCTTTTACATTGCATTGAGCTAGTTTTTATAGAGGATTTCGCCTCTGAAACATTAATGTCAAAACCCTAAGTCCGCAGGCACCGCTGAGATTTGACTCTTGTCAGATGATTATGAGACATGGCTCGCCCTGAGATTGTCGCTAGGAACTCACGTCAGTAGTTATGAAGCATGGCCTCGGGCCGGATTTGTTGTTGAGACTGCTCGTCTCATTACTATAGTTGGTGAAGTCCACCATTTTTATAGACCCACGGGGTCTCTTCAAAGATGGTATGTAGTGACGCCACGTGGCGTGAATTACTTTAATGCTGCCTTTGACTGATTAAATGTCTGCCTTGAATGCTGACGTGTCGCCTCTGATTGGTCGAATCCGCCTTGACTAATCGTAAGTCTGTTTAAAGCGCAAAATGCCGAAGTGTCGCGATATCGCGACGTCGCGATATCGCGACACTTCAGTCGAGCCTTCCCTTTGGGCCTTAGGTGTCGCGATATCGTGACGTCGCGATATCGCGACACCCTCGGCCGAAGCTCCCTTCGGGCCTTAGGTGTCACGATATCGCGACGTCGCGATATCGCGACACCCTCGGCCGAAGCTCCCTTCGGGCCTTAGGTGTCGCGATATCGCGACGTCACGATATCGCGACACCCTCGGCCAAAGCTCCCTTCGGGCCTTAGGTGTCGCGATTTCGTGACGCGCGAAATCGTGACATCTAAGGCCAAGGCTCCCCTTTGGACCTTAGGTGTCATGATTTCACGACGCCGCGAAATCGTGACATCTAAGGCCAAGGCTCCCCTTGGGACCTTAGGTGTCGCGATTTTGCGACGCGCGAAATCGCGACATCTAAGGCCAAGGCTCCCCTTGGGACCTTAGGTGTCGCGATTTCGTGACGCGCGAAATCACGACATCTAAGGCCAAGGCTCCCCTTGGGACCTTAGGTGTCGCGATTTCACGACGCGCGAAATCGTGACATCTAAGGCCAAGGCTCCCCTTTGGGCCTTAGGTGTCACGATTTCGCGACGTCTAAGGCCAAGGTTCCCCTTTGGGCCTTAGGTGTCGCGAAATCGCGACGTCGCGATTTCGTGACACCTATGGCCAAGGTTCCCCTTTGATTAAGGCTTGTCTGCATTTGAAGTTTTGCTCTTGATTGAGGCTTTCTTGTTTAAGGCTTAACGTTTGTTAAAGGCTCGCTCTAGATTAAAGGCTTTAAAATGACCAACTTTGCTCTGCTTATTTTCTGACCTTCTAAACTGCTGTGTGAGTGGCTAGGACCATTGTTTGACCTCTGAGGGCTGCCCTAAAAGCTGTGTATGTCAATGCGATCAGTGTTTGTAGTCACTTAATCGGATTGGTGCCGTTTTGGTGTCTATAGATGCCCCTTTTTGGGAAGCGTTGTGGGTGACGCAGTGTTGAGCAAAAATAGACGACCAAAGCACTAATGATTAGGGTTTCTTGGTAACCTAACCAACTTTTGATGCCCCAAGTATGGAAAGGGCATGCATTCTTGAATCCTTGCTTCTGACGAGCTAAGGAATTTGATTTCAAGTGTTAACCTATTTTGGTGAGGTATGACTTGAGCTTGGACATTGATCAGTCATGATTAGGCAAAGGGCGTAACCTTTTGTCCATAGGGGAAACCTTGTGTTCATGCTTCGGGAATGCCAAGTGTTTGATCAATTTGATGATTGCTTGTTTACTGCCCCAAGCAGGAGCGTGATTGTCTTTGTCAATGATTCTTTGAATGCATGTCATTGCCTTGATTGGGTGTGTGCTTGTTGATTGGTGACTAAGTGTGACTACCCCCTCAAGCGACGAATCGATGAGGGAATGACCTTCGTGAGAAAAGCGACGAGTCGCTTGACCCAAGATGACTTAGGTTAGGGTGCCTTTAGATGTTTTACCGTTTAAGCACATGCAGTTTTCCGACATTTGGACCTATTTTTGGTGGGTGTTAACCCTTTTGGTGATGCCATAATGGGGTGAAATTATCAAAAACCCGTCTTCCCGTGGAGCGGTCCGGCTATGGTAGCCTTCTTGGGGAAGTAGGAGAGTGACAATTTGAGCCCCGACATCGATTTTTTTATGCCAAGAGGTTAAGTGCAAGAGCACTTGTGTCTGGCAATGCTTATTGCAATGTTTTTGTGTTGCATTTTTGTGATGTTTTGGCTGTTTTGATTTTCTTTCTTTGTGTATATGTCATGATATTATGGTATGCATAATGATTGATGTTGATGAATGCATGCTACTTTATATTGATGGATGCATATGGTATGATTATTACGAGTGTTGTATGTTGATTGATTTTGATGGATGCATATGGTATGATAAATGCGAATGTATGTGATGTGCAGAAATGAAATGGATGGATGGACTTTTTGGTGTTTGGCTATGGCACCATAGACTGTTTAGAACTCTATTATTTTGTTTTTTAGGCGATTGCTGTGATGCACGACTTTGTATGTATACATGGTATTGTAAGGATGAAAAATAGCACGGCTGGTTTAGAAATGTAAATAAAGTTTTCTGAGACTCAGACGGTTTTAACTTACTAGCCATGACTGTACTTTATCTTACAAGATTTTTGAACAAGGTATGAATCGTACTTGTTTTTGACCAAGTTATTTCACATCCCTATGTGTGCAATTGAGTTCATTTATGTGGTATTTGTCAGGATACCACCAGTGCCAGATGGGCTTTCAACCGAACCTATATTGAGGATCACCTAATTAGCTCCACTAACTCCTTTGTTGTATTTAGTTAGATTAATCTGCGGTGTTATCCAGGATACCATAAGCTAGCTCATCCTTATGCAAACATTGGTCTGCACACACGCAAAGCGAATGTGACAGACATATCGTCATGCGGGTAGGATACCACCATTTCCAGATAGGCTATCAACCAAACTTGTAATGAGGATCACCTAGATGGTTTTCGAATGTTGAGAATTCCAGGGATTCAAGTTCAGGATGTTTGTTGGCTGAATGATTTAGAGGGTTGCTCGTCTATATAGTGATGAAAATCACTGTTTATTTTCTATTAATTCTTTTTGAGCAAGGATTTTGAATAGTGGCGATGACCACTGTTATTTGATTTTGTGTTTTGTGTATTGTGGATTTGAGTTTGTGAATGGCTTTGATCCTTGTGGCCTTGGGGATGACTACCCATCCTGGTTAGGGGTGGATAGTATGAATCCTTACGACTTTGGGGACCAAGGGGATGATGGAGGTTATGGAGTAAGGGCATTGATCTGTTAGGCCTTGGGGATGACTACCCATCCTGGTTAGGGGCGGATAGTACGAATCCTTACGACTTGGAGACCAAAGGTGAATGGAAAGTGTTAGGATGATGATTTGTTGGAATTTTGTTTGTGAATGGTGTTGATCCCTTTAGGTCTTGGGGATGACTACCCATCCTTGGCAGGGACGTGTAGTACAAATCCTTACAACTTTGGGAACCAACTATGATTGGGATTTGGTAGTGGTGAAAACCACTGTATTTGGAGGTGAATGGATAGGAAAGAGCTTGTCCTTTTGTCAATTCTCAGCATTCTAGAACCATTCGCACGGGGGGATGAGCAAGATAACCGTTTCGCTTATGGTGACCTGGGTTACTGTGCAGGTTTCATCTTTCGTTCACACAACTTGGGAATCTTTATGTGTTTTAATTTGTGTTGGGATGTTACGTAACAAGGTGTATTTCAAGTGTAACTCTACCTCCATAAAATCTGTCTGACTTGATACATTACATGGCTAAAGAGCAAAATGATGATTGAATCATGAAAAACCCTTGATACATTAAAAGACCACTGACTCTAGTATGGTAAAAGCAATGCATGGTGTTTTTGTTGTTTTTGTAAAATGGAACAGTGTGGAACAAGATGGACTAGCAGATTTATTACAGCCTATGGTGCCCTTGACCTATACGACCACAAATATGCAATGTATGGATGCAATGCTTTAATGCGGATATGTATTTTTGTATTTTTGATGGATTGATTTTTGTGAATATGAAGATGAAGTGCGAGAAGAACTCTCTTATTGATGAATTTGAGTATGCCTAGAAATGAGATGCAAATTTTTGTTGTTTTTGATGATTTTTGTTGTTTTTGAATTTTCTTGATTTTTGACCAAGCGATTGTGGAAATCCTTGGAGCATTTTGGGATTGACCAAGCGATTGCAGGAATCCTTGGAGCCTTTTGGGATTGACCAAGCGATTGCAAGAATCCTTGGAGCATTTTTGGATTGACCAAGCGATTGCAAGAATCCTTGGAGCATTTTTGGATTGACCAAGCGATTGCAAGAATCCTTGGAGCATTTTTGGATTGACCAAGCGATTGCAAGAATCCTTGGAGCATTTTTGGGTTTTGACCAAGCGATTGCAAGAATCCTTGGAGCATTTTTGGATTGACCAAGCGATTGCAAGAATCCTTGGAGCATTTTGGGATTGACCAAGCGATTGCAAGAATCCTTGGAGCATTTTTGGGATTTGACCAAGCGATTGCAAGAATCCTTGGAGCATTTTGGGATTGACCAAGCGATTGCAAGAATCCTTGGAGCATTTTGGGATTGACCAAGCGATTGCAAGAATCCTTGGAGCCTTTTGGGATTGACCAAGCGATTGCAAGAATCCTTGGAGCCTTTTTGGGATTTGACTCTCTTAGATATGAAATGGTCGCAAATGACTGATATTCAAGGGTTCTGTTTCCTTGATACCATCAAGAGAAGCTAGCCGGTATGTCCCGGGTCCTATTTTGCTATCAATGATATATGGACCTAACCAATTTGCCGCAAACTTGTCCCTTAGGTGGGACGGCAAACTGGAATTTTGCTGGTTTTCCTTCAAAACCAAATCACCAACCCGAAAGTCCCTCAGGTGAACTTTCATGTTGTAAGCTTTCTTAAGTCGCTCTTGATAAATACGTAAATTCTCGAGAGCATTAACGCGTCGTTCATCAAGCAACGTAAGCTGGTATAACCGGGCCTGCCATGCAGAGTCATCGTCGATGAACTCTTGCATTGATATGCACAGGGAAGGGATCTCCAACTCTAGAGGCATGACTGCCTCGGAGCCATACACAAGCAAAAATGGAGTGGCCCCAGTGGGTGTCCGAATGCTAGTGCGATAGGCCCATAGAGCAAGTGGGATTTGAATGTGCCAATATTTATGACTATCCATGACGGTCTTTTTAAGGATGGCAACTAGCGTTTTGTTTGACGCTTCTACTTGCCCATTCGCCTGCGGATAATAGGGTGTTGAAAAGTTGTGTTGAATCTTGTACTTTGTGGTCAAAGCACGCACGTCTTTGTTCTTGAAAGGTGTCCCATTATCCGAGACTATTTTGGATGGAATACCAAAATGACATATGATGTTATGCAAAATGAACTCCACAATGCGGGGTCCTGTCGTAGAGGTAAGCGGAATTGCTTCCACCCACTTGGTAAAATACTCTGTGGCCGTTATGATAAACGTGTGATGGCCTGACGATGCAGGGGAGATATTTCCAATTAGATCGAAGCCCCACTACGAGAATGGCCAATCAGACTGGACTGTCTGCAAGGCCTGAGAAGGTACGTGCATCAAATTGGCATGATGTTGACACTTCACGCACTTCTTGACATAGGTGCAACAATCTCGCTCTAAATATGGCCAATAATAGCCCATGCGAAGAATGCGCTTTGCGATAGCCATACCACTAAAGTGGCCACCACATGTACCATCGTGCACTTGGGCGATCGCCCAAGTGGACTCTTGTTGGTCCAAGCAACGAAGGAGGATTCCTTCATAGCTGCGATGATACAAAATGTCTCCTATTAAGACATACTTAGCCACTTTCTCGCTTGAGTGCTCATTTTGCGGCATGAGTCAATCCAAGTGGGAGATTACCTAACTTGAGGTAGTCTCGGATGGGTAAATACTAGTCCTTGTTGATCAAAAACCTCGACAGTATGAACAACCAATCTCTCTTGAAGTTCCTCCCTAGCAAACGTTGAATGGGATAGAACCTGTAAGAATAGCATTGTGTTGCTATTAATGGGAGTAGGGGAGAACAAGGACCCCCAGTTGGCATGTTTCAGATGATCTCGAATTCGAGAGAACTTATCCGAGGATGGTTCAATCTGGATCATGTGGATTCCTGGCGTCAAGTCTGAGCTTGCACGCTCCATCGCAGATTGCGATAAGGTTTTGACTTGAATGGTTGTCATATCACCGGAAAGGTCTTGCGAAATTAGTGACCCCAAAGAGGCCATTGTGTCCACAAAATGATTCGATGATCGAGGGAGTGCCTCGATGTCATACCACTCAAGTTTTGCCAGGAATTTGTCCATGAGGGCTTTATAGGCCTGCAGGACTGGGCATTTGCATTGATATACCCCTTTGACTTGATTGACTATTAACAGCGAATCACCAAAGATATTCAGTCATTTGATGTTCATGGCGATTGTTGTCTGAAGACCTAGGAGCAAGGCTTCATACTCTGCATTATTGTTGGTGCACGGGAAGTTTAATTTAAATGACAGGGGCATTGGAGCACCCTACGGTGTGAAGAATACAATTCCCGTGCCACCACCTTGCTCACATTTAGAACCATCGAAGAATAGGGTTATGTCGGCTCGTGACTCAGGCTCATCGAAATCTGCGATTCCGAGACGTGGAAGACCCCATCATCGGGTAGTTCTATGACCGAGAGGCCGATCGTCTTCAAGAGGAGCCTCTGCTAGTTGATCGGCTATGACTTGTCCTTTGATAGATTTTTGTCCAATAAACTCTATGTCAAATTCCGTCAACAACATGATCCATTTCGTCGTGCGACTACTATGATAAGTACGACTCATCATGTATCGTAATGGATTCTCCTTAGACACAACATACGTAGTGTTGCTCAACATGTAGTGGCATAGCTTTTTGGTAGCAAACACCACTGCCAAGCGGAGTTTCTCAACGTATGCATAGTTAAGTTCATAACTGACCAGGGTGCGGCTAAGATAGTAAGTAGCCCTGTTCCTTGTGAAGTTCATTCTTCTGGGCTAGCATGGCGCCCGGTGCCACCTCGCATGGCTGAGATGTATAAGTAGAACGGCACTCCTGGTCTAGGTGGTGCCAATACGGTGGCAAAACCAGGTATTGTTTGATCTCGTCAAAGGCTGACTGGCACTCGTCATCCCAATGAAATGTAACCCCCTTGTGCAATAATTTGTTCATGGGTCGGCACTTGTCAAATAATTGCGCTATGAAGCGTTTAATCGATGCGACCTTGCCCTGCAGACTTCTGAGCTGCTTGATTGTAGTTGGGGGAACCATTTCAAGGATTGCCTTGACTTTCTTTGGGTCCACCTCGATTCCTCACTTTGAGACTATGAAACCCAAGAGTTTTCTAGATGTGACGCCAAAGACGCACTTCTTGGGGTTTAGTCTAACTTTATGCTCCATGAGGCGATCGAGGATCTTGCTTAAGTCATCGATATGATTTGAGCGCAAGAGAGACTTGGCTAACAAATCATCCATGTAATCTTCCAAAGTTTTGTGCATGTAATCATGGAAGATATATGTCATGGCACGTTGGTAGGTGGCGCCAGAATTTTTAAGGCCAAAAGGCATGACCTTATAACAAAATGTCCCCCAAGGCGTTGTGAACGCCATTTTTAGTTGGTCTTCAGGATTGATACGAATTTGATTGTATCCTGAGAAACCATCCATTAGGGAGAGCATTTCGTGACCTGCTATAGCGTCTACCAATGCGTCGATGCTCGGCAAGGGGAAATCATCCTTAGGACTCGCTTTGTTTAGATCTCAAAAATTAGTGCATATGCGAATCCTCCCGTCGGGCTTCTTGATGGGAACCATGTTGGACAGCCATGGCGGATAATCCATGCAGATGACAAACTGTACGTCCAGCAGCTTTTGCAATTCGTCTTTGACCATTAAGGCCATTGTTGGATGCATCTTACGTAGTTTTTGCTTTACAGGTTTGATTGTCGAATCAAGCGTTAAATTATGCATGACTAGCTGCGGGTCTAGTCCTGGCATATCTTTGTACGACCATGCAAAAACCTCCTTCTTCTCTTTGAGAAGGGCAATGTAGTCGGCTTGCTCTTCGGGGGAAAGACTTATCCCCAGCTTAAGAATCTATGGATTCATTGGATCTGTGCCGATATCTACATCAGTCATTTCCTCGACTGACATGTGGGATCCGTCCTCCAACTGATGTGGAGTTGGGATCAAATGGATATCATTAGCTGAATTTAGATCTACATTGGGAACCTCGGGTTCCTCTTCAGCTCGAAAAATATCCTGAGTTGTCCCTAGGGTAAAATGATGCATTTCATCGAAAGGCCAGTACTCTGATGGTGACAAAGGTGAATTGACGCGATCCCAGTCGATGGCATCTATGTCTAGATGCAATGACCTTGCTGGATCGGTCGGATTGCGGATGGGTGCGGTCAAATCAATGGAGATCATGTGGATGGAATGAATTTGGTCTCCATTACCACGGGTGTGATAACTTGATTCTTCTAGATGCTCCCTATACTCTGGATCTGGCTCTAGGGGAACGGGCACGAATGGATCGGCCCTATGTGCTGATAGGAGGACAGGGTCTTCCCTCGGCACTGTTGTCATGATAGGGTCTCGGGGTGGACGGTGCTCATCGTGAATTTGGAGCCATGGATCCAACACTTGGTCCCACCTCGCTGGGTCGACCCACCATTCATGCCCTAACCTTATGCCCATTTGTCCCATTAGGTCTTCATGAGTTAAAGGGCGATAATTCCGTCTCGCATGTCTGAGATAGATCATCTCAGTCTCATCTTCCGAATCACTTTCGGAGATCCAAAAATGTTCATTCTCTTCAAGAATCGTTACTTGCGACATTGAGGGTTCTCCTTGTTCCAGTAAGTTAATTCGGTCCCATGGCGGTTGTTCCACTCTTGGTGGAGGGACCCGATTCTCTTGAAATGGTATTGATTCGACTCGGAATCTCTAAGGGGAATAGCTTCAAAAAGATGTCCGAACATCGTTGATGTTCTTTTTGAGGATTAATGTCCGAACTGTCACCTCTCTCTAGCAAAGGAAAGGGATTACTGCTGTTGCCAAGGGTGTTTGTTGACCATGGGAGGTAGTCTCCCAATGTATATTCTCGTATTTGGGTTGGCATAAAGATCTGGTGCCAATCCCCCTTGTTGCCTATTTCTAGGCCTTGCATATTTTCTACCAAGATGTCTAAGGGCGGGAGTGGTTGAACCCTACTCCTGACTTATCATATGGCATCTGATATCTTTGTTGGCAAAGGACCCGCATCCCTTGCTCATATCTTCCTAGCCCGTATCCATGCCAATTGCATTGGCCGAGATATTTTAGGGCGAAGTTCTGGGTTTGATGAGATAGTTGATATTTTCAACAAAAGGCTCTTCGTCCGCTTCCTTTTGCTTGCATGGTTCAAGACCATGATCAAGGCCCCCATACACAAAATTTGTCCGGTTGGGTGGGTGACCTAGAGGAACATCTGTTCCTATGGGAAGGCGAGGTCTCCCCATATCCTATATCGATTCTACTGTAGGCGTTGCCACAACATTCTGCACTAAGTACTCCCCCGTGCCTATACCGGCCATTTCAACGGTGATTGTTGATGCTTGGGAGGGAGGGAACGGGAGTCCTTCCCGAGTCCATTCCATGTTTGGTGGTTTAGGAATCTCAGCTTCCGTAGTGCTAGGTGTTTCCTCCGTTGATATTGTGGGCAAACCCTCTTCTAGGGGCTGAGCCTCTTCCATGATCTATTTTCCCTTGTCCTTCTGTTTAGCCATGACAGGTGGCATTGGTAATGAAGGAGCGGATGATGAGGATTCACCCAGTCTGGGATTTTGGTGATTCGGTCACCAGTGGTGCTTGCGGTATTGGACCTCGTTTAGATGGATTTAATTGGAAATCCAAATGCGTTGAAGGGAGGGTCGATTGAGGCATTAGTTGTACCACATTGCAATACTTGAAGGGTTCTAAGTCCATCGGGACTACATGTATTTCTCCTTCAAAAGCATACTTTAAGCATTGGTGAGCGATGGAAGGGACACACTTCATGTCCCTGATCCAAGGCCGCCCTAGCAGTATATTGTAAGCCATCTCGCCTTCCAACACATGGCACAATGTTGGTATTATCTTTTGTCCTACCTGGACAGGTAGAACAACTATGTCGATTGTCGAGCATATTGCATCATTGAAAGCTCGCAATGTGTATGTGGAGGCTGTGATATGAGAGGCTGGCAACTTCAAATGTTTTAAGGTTGCAGTGGTGATGATGTTACTAGACGAACTAGTATCTACCAACACTCTCTTGTACGGGATCCCATTGACCCACGCAACAACGTGCAGGGGTGGATCTGCCGTGTCATTCGATATTGCTTTGACTTCATCCTCTCTGAAGGTGATGACCGGCTCCGTACATCGCTTCACATGTCCCACGAAGTTGTTGAAAGAATTTGCTTTGTGAGGCTATAATTCGATGGCTTTTAATATTTCCATAAGAGCTTCTCTATGAGGTGTTGATTGTTGAATAAGCTCGTAAATGGAAAGCCTAGCCGATGTGGTCCGCAAACTCTGCGTGAGTTTGGTTCGTATCGTGACCTCGGGTCTAGGCGGAGGGCAAACTGCGTTGGGCGTTGCTGAGGCTGTGATGTTGTCGAAACTTCCCTCGTAGCTACCTCGGGGGCAACTACTGGGTACTTTTTGTTCCTTGTCACTATGCTGATCATTCCCACAAATCCTTGCATGGGAAGATTCTATCGCACCTCGTTAATCTGGAGAGGTTTTGCTTGTGCCTCGTGGGTAGGCAAAGGGTCCTTGAATACCCCCATTTGTTGATTATTTGGCGCTATGGGGTTGTCCACGGCCAATGTTTTATTGTCGATTAAATCTTGGATTAATCCTTTGAATTTCCAGCATCCATTTAAATCATGTCCCCTGCGCCTATGGAATCTACAATACAATTCCTCTCTGTATCCCTTAGGCTTGGGGGCGTTAGGGTCTATAGTTTGGATTTCTAGCAAGGTGACTAAATTTGCCACTGACAAGCGATCAAATAGGGAGTCCCTGGACTCCGTGTAAGGGGTGAATTGTCGCCTAGGGCGACGCTGCTGATTCTGCTCCTGTTTCTTATTGTCTTTTTCATAACTAGGAGGCACTGCCTGGTAATTAGCCTTTTGGGGCTGCATTTCTTGCACAAGCTTGGGAACATTTATCGCAACTTGGTTAACCGCAGCGGGTTGTGATTGCATTGTCCCGGTCTTAGTGGTTTTATTCCACTCTTTCTTTTTAGGCTTGGCGATTGCGCCTTCGCCTATTTTAATCTCTTCTATAACTCTGGCTTGCGCCAAAGCGTCTTCTAAACTGTCGTATTGCTACAACAGCAATAGACCAGAGATTGATTTTAAGCAACTCCGTGCAAACATCTGTGTAAGATCAGACATAGGGGGACGGTAGGGTAGCTTAGAAAGCAAAGCCCTCCATCGATTCCCGTATGCTATCATTGTTTCTTCCTCATATTGCTTGAGGCTGGCCAGATCACTCAGTGATGCCTTCTTCTTTGTGTTGAAGGCAAAGCGTTCAAGAAACGCATCTACTAATTGATCTAGGTTGTTGATGCTGTGTTTGGGTAATTGTGTGAACCAATCCGCGGCAGGGCCTGCGAATGTGGTTATGAAAGTTCGAAGCAACAATGCATCATTATCTTGGATGCCAAAGCATTGACTTAGGAACCTTGTGACATGTTCTTGTGCGTCCTCTTCACCTTTAAAGACTGCCAATTGAGGCAACTTGAAGTGTTCGGGGTAAAGAGGTGTAGGCACTGAGGGATGCACTGGATGACTACGGAGTTGACGTAATGTGGGTTTTTGATGCCCGAAGCTTTTGTCTCCATAGACTCCAAACGCTCTAATAGCGCTTTGTATGCATCGGAAGATTTTATTTCTTCCTCTTTTGTTTGCTCCCGTTGTGAGTCATGGGAGACTGGAGGCCTATGGGGGGGTGGCCGAGTGGCAGCCCTCCCGCCTTGATGGGGTGTTTCGGCCCGTTCTATTTCTGGTTCGTACTCCTCATAAACTTCTTGAGGAGTCTCTGGGCGAGACCTATGACCTTGATTGAGTCCCCGTTGGGGGTACCCATCATTGTTTCGGGGAGTGGCCTCCCTCTCGGGTCTATAAGGTCTCGGAGGCAAAGCTTGACGAGGTCGCGGAGACCTGTCCTGCACCAAAGGATTGTGCCTCTCATATTGTTCTTCTCTGTGGGTGCGAGGGGTTGGCACCCTCTCAGGTAGTTTATAGCGCAACTCATCCGCTTCGCGCTGCATGCGCTCTTTATTCAAGCGGTATAAGTATTCTAACTCCTGATGACCTTGCTCAAGCCACGTGATTCGGGCTTGGCGAGCGGCATGTCTGGCGACAGCCGGGTCAACTTGGTCTACCCGCTTTTGCTGAGGAGGCTTGAATGTTTTTTCTATGTGTTTGCCTCGATCTTGGTGATCTAAAATTTCGATGGGTCGCTTCCCTCTATCGAGGTAGGCGACATGTACTTGAGGCTCTGGCTTTGATGTGTGATCATGATACCTAGCTGGTGCGGAAACGCAAGGTTCCCACGCTATATGTTGTTCTCGAGGAATGAAATGATCTTCCTCGTATTCCCTTTCCTGGGTGTGAAAGGGGCGGGCGGAGTGAGCTTGCCCTGTGTGAAGAGCCCTGCGCTCTGGATTTTGTCTTTCTATTCTGATGGGAGGTAAAGGAGAGATACCATATCCACGTTGTCTCTCCAAATGAATACTATGCCTCTCTAGCGCTTCATCACGCTGCGGCCACTCAGATCTAACCTCAAGAGGCGGTTGTCTATTTACATTGAAATCTACATGTAAAGCTTCTTCCCGAAAGGGACTGTGTTGAATGGGCATACCCCACAGAGGGGGTTCCCAATAAGTTCTTTTTGATGGGGCCTGATATGGACTCTCTTGTAGGCTGGACCACCAAGGCGGTATGGCCAAGTCCTCAGGGCTAAAGCGAAGGCGACTAGCGCCCTCTCTTTGTGCACCTTCCGCAGCGTCCGCCCTTGATTGGGCTTGGCTATGGGTGTACACCATTGTGGTGCTTCTCTACTATCTAAGCAGATTTTATCTCGTTTATGGTGATTTATCTTTTTGTCTACACTAAGCAGAAATGAACACACGCATACACAAAATCGTGATTATCTCTTTTAAGGATTTGATAGTGTGTCCTAAATTGGTTTAGTGCATTTTGATGTTTTGTTTTGTTTTTGCAAGTTTTGAAGAACGTTTAAATGCATAATGTTGGCTCATATGACTCCCATAAATGGTCGCCCCTTCAATATACCATTGCCGGACCGATATACCAACCTCTCTATATACCCGCCCTTACGAGAGGGAAACTATAGGTACGTGAGAGCAGATGGTACGTGGAACATAGGCGGTACGAAAGGGGGATTGTCCTGTTAATGACACCTACCATAGAAGACTTATCCTCGCGTGCATGGGAATCACCCCAAGCAACACTCGGTCAACTTTCGTCAGGATTTACGCCTAACAACAGTGACAATCGGGGAAATGTATGCAAAGCTAAGCCAAGGTGGTGATGAACCCACCGTTGGTCTTGCTCAAGGGCTGGGGTTTTACGACCAGCTCCTTGGTTTAATTTACCACGTGAAGTGTGTGTGGTTCATTTTATTTAATAAAAATGAAACAAGCAGCGAAAAAAAAACCTTTCCCTATGCAAACCGGAAGACAGCAAGAAACACTACAAACCGGAAAACAGCAAGTAAAAATTTGAATTTTTTTTTTTTTTTTAAATAAATAAATAAAGCAAGAAAAATTTATGAAAAATTTCTCTACGTTTCTTTAATAATTAAAAAAAAAAAAAAAATGAAAGTAAAAGATTAAACAAATAAAATAAACAGAAATTTCATCGAAAATGACATGGACAGTTAGAAACCGTTACCTCTTTTCTGCCTGGATTTGCTGTTTCTGACCTCCGGCTAAAAGGTACCTGTTAAGCACAAAACACAACAAATCGGATTAGTTTCTGTGATTTAAAAATCTGGGAACGGTCCCACCGTGATCGCCACTGAAAGCATGAGATTCCGAAAATAAAAGAAACACTTAAGATGCAATGTAAAATAACCAACTTGATATATCAAAAGTAGGAGCACAGCCCTTTTTATTCATATGGTTCCAACTCGGTTACAATGATGTCTCCTCCCTTTTTAAGGGCTGGGAGAGTTTAACATGTTTCTTTTACAACAGATGCACAGTGGTCTTCTTTCCCGCATGCCCACATTTGAAACAAGCGGGCCAAAATGTTGTCGTCACTGGTTGCTGATGAATCCTTGCTCTTGCTGTTCTTCCTGTATTCAAAGAAACAATAAAAACGTTTAGTAGCACCTATTGTTAAAACAAAGCGTTCGGTCTTTTTAAAAGCAACGGAACAACGATTAGAAAATTCAGAATACTTTGAAACTCGCATATTAGTGAGAATAAAATAAAAATACAAACCCGCATGTAAATATGCATTTGATCTTAAAAACACATAAAACACGCATGGATGATTAGAATAAAAGACTGCGGAAGATTCGAAACCATAATGTAAAAGAATTAAAAATACACTAAGCTTTGTCGGCGAATGGATGGATCCATGGATCCGGATTCATGTTCTTCGTATCATGGATATAGAAGAAAATGAATCGAAAAGGGTGCAGTCGGGTGTCTCACTTTGGCAGCACTTCGTTGCTTTTGAAAATGCATACCGTGGTATCTCCTTTGCATTGAGCTAGTTTTTATAGAGGATTTCGCCTCTGAAACATTAACGTCAAAACCCTAAGTCCACAGGCACCGCTAAGATTTGACTCTTGTCAGATGATTATGAGACATGGCTCGCCCTGAGATTGTCGCTAGGAACTCACGTCAGTAGTTATGAAGCATGGCCTCGGGCCGAATTTGTTGTTGAGACTGCTCATCTCATTACTATAGTTGGTGAAGTCCGCCATTTTTATAGACCCACGGGGTCTCTTCAAAGATGGTATGTAGTGACGCCACGTGGCGTGAATTACTTTAATGCTGCCTTTGACCGATTAAATGTCTACCTTGAATGCTGACGTGTCGCCTCTGATTGGTCGAATCCGCCTTGACTAATCGCAAGTCTGTTTAAAGCGCAAAATGTCGAAGTGTCACGATATCGCGACGTCGTGATATCGCGACACTTCGGCCGAGCCTTCCCTTTGGGCCTTAGGTGTCGCGATATCGTGACGTTGTGATATCGTGACACCCTCGACCGAAGCTTCCTTTGGGCTGAGGGTGTCGCGATATCGTGACCTTCGGGCCTTAGGTGTCGCGATATCGCGACGTCGCGATATCGTGACACCCTCGGCCGAAGCTTCCTTCGGGCCTTAGGTGTCGCGATATCGCGACGTCGCGATATCACGACACCCTCGGCCAAAGCTTCCTTCGGGCCTTAGGTGTCACGATTTCGTGACGCACGAAATCGCGACATCTAAGGCCAAGGCTACCCTTTGGACCTTAGGTGTCGCGATTTCGCGACGTGCGAAATCGTGACATCTAAGGCCAAGGCTCCCCTTGGGACCTTAGGTGTCGTGATTTCATGACGTGCAAAATCACGACATCTAAGGCCAAGGCTCCCCTTGGGACCTTAGGTGTCGTGATTTCACGACGTGCGAAATCGCGACATCTAAGGCCAAGGCTCCCCTTGGGACCTTAGGTGTCTCGATTTTGTGACGCATGAAATCGTGACATCTAAGGCCAAGGCTCCCCTTGGGACCTTAGGTGTCACGATTTTGCGATGTGCGAAATCGCGACATCTAAGGCCAAGGCTCCCCTTTGGGCCTTAGGTGTCGCGATTTCATGACGTCGCGAAATCGCGACGTCACGATTTCACGACGTCTAAGGCCAAGGTTCCCCTTTGGGCCTTAGGTGTCGCGAAATCGCGACGTCATGATTTCACGACACCTAAGGCCAAGGTTCCCCTTTGATTAAGGCTTGTCTGCATTTGAAGTTTTGCTCTTGATTGAGGCTTTCTTGTTTAAGGCTTAACGTTTGTTAAAGGCTCGCTCTAGATTAAAGGCTTTAAAATGACCAACTTTGCTCTGCTTATTTTCCGACCTTCTAAACTGCTGTGTGAGTGGCTAGGACCACTGTTTGACCTCTAAGGGCTGCCCTGAAAGCTGTGTATGTCAATGCGATTAGTGTTTGTAGTCACTTAATCGGATTGGTGCTATTTTGGTGTCTACATTTTCATTTATTTTTCATCAAATATATTCTTCATCTTCTTCAAAGTGCTATGTTTCTACGATTAATTCCTTACATCATTCTCATTAAGAGATAAAATATAACTAAGTTATTCACCTTGTAAATTTTGAATTTCACCATGGAGATCAACACCATGATTGGCTAAATTATTTGCTATCTTATTTTCTTCTTTATAAATATGCTCAAATCAACTATATATTGCCTAAAATAATAGATGATGAACATCCACAGTAATATTATTTTTTATCCAATCTTTGCATCCATTTTCATTGATATTGATTTTAACTTTTGAATCCCCCCAATTGAAATTTCTTTCTATTCTTTTTCAATTGTAATTTTAATCCTTTTAAGAAGTGCCCTAGGCTTTACATAGTTGTTAGTTGAAATTCCATATGACTTTGAGTAAGTGAGAAGAAATTTACCTTTATTATTTTAAAAAACACCAACTCCATTAGATTTTGCTAGATTTCCTTTATAGGCACCATCATAATTACATTTTTTGATGAAGTAATATGAATTACAATTGGGGGACACCCTCTAGGGATGAAATGAAGTTCAACCTGCTTGTGATTCGAATCTAGGTATCCTAGGTGAGATTCCAATGACATGCCACTCTGGTGTCCTTACAGGGACATCCAAATTAAGTTTGATAAACCTAATTTTTGGACATTTCAATTTTACCCTAGATTGAAGTAAAATATATTTTTAATGCCATTATTATATATGAATATTCCATGTATATTCAAATCATATAACCAATTTTTATATCTTCTTTTTTCTACACTTAATAATTCCAATGATGAGCATTGTATCTATAAACATCCAACAAGAGAGACAATAATACAATTCTAAAGTTGGGTATGATTTTGAGATCTAGTTTTAAAATTCTATTATTCTTTATAATCTATATATTTCAAAAAAAAATAGTAGGACCAATCCTCCCTATAATACATACTACTTTAGCTTTGAAATAATTAATCCAACATGTCATCAAATCATTTAATGTTTATGGACCTACCCAATATATTTTCATATTTTTTTAAAAATAACCCAATTTCTTTGAGCTAAGGGACAATGAATAAGCAAATGATCTATTATTTTAAAATCATTATCATATAAGGCACATTTGAAAGGACCATGCTATCCTCTTCTTTATATAATATCTCCTATAAGTATCTTACTTTGAACTATTAACCAAAGGAATTTGGAGCTCTTAGGGATAGACTTTAGTGACCAAATATTCTTCCACAGAAAACCTTTTAGATTAGGAAATTTTGATTTTTTTTTAATCCTCATATCCCAAATTGGAAGTATATTCGCCATATTTTGATAGATTCCAAACCAACTCATACTTTGTGTAAAAATTGATAAGTAAAACTCTTGAAGCATATTTTAAATTTCATATACAATTTGTTTGAGTTCCTTTCCTTCAACCAGGTTACTAATAGAAAATCATGATATTGAGTTGTAACTTACATTAATATAATATTTGGCCTTTGAATATTTCCAAGCAAAAAATGCTTGCACCAATAATTACAATTTAGTTATCTTGTCCATAATGATACTTATCTTCTAAATATTTATCTTTCCCTAAAGAATTTGAAATGCAAGGAATAACCTTATAAATACTTTTTTCTCTATGTTTCCCCAAAAATCCTAAAGTGCTTGGATGATTCTCCATAGTCATTACTTTCTTATATTTTTCTATAAACCCTAAATTTCCTTGGATATCCTCCATATGATTTTATTTATTGTGTAGCACTTGAAAACCTAAAGGCAATGAATACACTCTATACTAATTTTATTTTTATTGCAAGGAAAATATTTTATGGTACTTGAAGATGATGAAGATGATTTATCTGGATTAACATTGACCTTCGTCACCTCATTCACTTTAAAATTTTCCTCCCTGTCTTCATTCATAGCTTTAACTCTTCTGTATTTGAACTTACACATTATACTTCGTCATTCTTTATGTATTTTTTTCTTCTAATGGTTGATTCAAGTAAATTACTATGGAATTTTTCATTTGATGATGTAAAGGAATTTTTCTTGCCACTTTCTTAGGAGCGAAAAATCCTTGATTTGACATAACTTCTCCTATGATATGAGTTTCTTGTTTCACATTAAAATTTGTCTTATGTCCAAATTTTTTCATCTCTTTCCCCGTCATTTTAACTTTGTAATCTCTTGTCATGTGACTACTTTCATGATATTTATAACATTAGAATGTAATATTTTATAATCCACTTTTTGATCCCATTATCTTGATTCAAATTTAATTTTAGTGGATTGTATAAAAGCTTTTGAAATATTCATGGCAACAGATATTCTAGAGTATACAACATGCCTTCTCTCTTTTGTAGTTGGTCCCTCTTGGATGAACTTACCTAGAGTATTGACAATACTCTTCAAATTATCCTTATTGATGAGTTAAAATGAATGTCCAAAAAGTCTAATCTTCACCATAAACCTTTTAATAGTATATATCCATAGAAAATTTCACTCCATGGTCTTAATTATAATGCATAATTACCCCTACACCAATGACCTCCATCCATTATTTTATCCCTTATTTCTGAAATGAAGAAGATACTAGGAAAAAATCCTTTTGAAATAAAATTCATGGAGAGTTTGAATTCAATCTCCACTTCCACTAGCTGCAATTTTGAGTATTAGAAAAACTTTACCAATATATATGGAACTCACATATTAACCCTATGGTTTTAAGAACTATTATATCATGCTAAATCATCTCATTTATGATAATCACTTTTGGCATAGTAAATGATGCATGGACAATGTTTTCCATAGATTTACTCTTCCTCTAATCACTAAGTAGGGCATCCATACTTCCACCTAAGGCATCCCCAATTCCAACTAAAGCATCCTTACTTTTAGTAAGGATTTTCAAAAATGAATTGCTTGCTATGTTACTTAGGTTTTCTTCAGATGAATCCTTTAGTTTTTGAGTTTCTTATAAAATCCAAATCATGAAGAAGTGGCATTCGCTCCTTGATCACACTTTGCTTTCTATTTATTGCTCATGATTCTTGCGCACACTATATCCTTGATCATGGCTTGCACTCACTCTTATACTAATAAAATTGAGATATATGCCATTTTAAAATATCATTCAAGCTCTTTTAGTAGATGCTATCATTTTAGCTTTTATAGCTATAGTTTTGTTTTCCTCAATAAACGTGATCTTAAATGAATGTTATATTATCAATTTTAGTAGATATATACATATTAAAAGTTTTTATGTATTATAATTTTTATTAGATGTGTACATGTTACACGTTTTTATGGTTATGAAAGTTAGACTTGTACCTTATGGATGTAATTTAACTTATTTAATTTCATTCGTTTATTTGATATTTAATAGAGTTTTTGTATTGAATATTTTTTTTTATAGATTTGATTTTATTATATTATTTGATATTTAATAGATTTTTTGTATTTAATATATTTTTTATAGATTTGATTCATTAGATTATAAGAAATATTAATTTTTTTTTACATGGTGGAATCGGTAGCTGCCACCAGCTTTTTATGGCTGTCATAGTATTCTACGTTGTTCACCTTAAAAGTCATCACATAAATCTTCGTGCAATTTGCATTTATAAGCACCATGCGATGATCATTTTAAATATTTTACGCGACTAAAAGCACCAGGAAAGGGACAAGCATTCAGTCTGGTGAGGCCCGAGATTTGAAAAAAAAATTAAATTTTAAATTCGTTATATGGGACTAATATTTAATTAATTTGACCTAATATTTAATACCAATACCTCTTTTCTATATACAAATGGGCATACTATTACATCTTATTATATGGTTGAAATAATTAACAATATTCAATCAACTTGATAAGTTTGTAAAAAACATTAGACACCTAAAAGGGATAGGCTTTATGTGAATGTGAGTTTCAAATGATAATTATCATGTTATCTAGGATCATTTGACCTTCATATATAAACCTTAGATTTCTTCATTGAAATACCTAACTCTTTACCATTAGGTTATGTCAAGTTGTACTCAATCTTAAAATTTAGACATAACATTAGATCCTTGATCTATAGTAAAGTTCTTCACTCTTGATAATTTGCTCCAATCTATGGGATTTTTTTTAATAAGCTATATGTGGCTTCTATTAGTGCCACTTCCAACAAAATATGAAATTATTACATTTTCTATTAGGTCAATTACACCATATCTAATATGCCTTTTTATCATAGATGTTTTCATTTATTTTTCATCAAAGATATTCTTCAGCTTCCTCAAAGTGCAATGTTTCTACAATTAATTCCTTACATCATTCTCATTAAGAGATAAAATATAAATTAGTTAGTTGCCTTCTAAAATTTGAATTTCACCATGGATATCAACACCATGATTGACTAAATTATTTGCTACCTGATTTCCTTCTTTATAAATATGATCACATTTTCAATATATTGCTTACAATAATATATTATGAAAATCAACAATACTATTGTTTTCTATCCAATATTTGCATCCATTTTCATTGATATTAATTTTAATTTGTGAATCTTCCCAATTGAAATGTCTTTCCATCATTTTTCAATTACAATTTTAATCCTTGTAAGAAATGCCCTAGCCTCTACATAGTTGTTAGTTAAAATTCCATATGACTTTGAGTAAGTGAGAAGAAATTTACCTTTATTATTTTGAAAAACACCACCTCAATTAGCTTTTCCTAGATTTCTTTTAGAGGCACCATCAAATTTATATTTTTCTATGAAGTAATGTGAATTACAATTGTGGTCCACCCTCTAGGGGTGCAACAGAGGTCAACCTCCTTGTGACTCGAATTTGGGTATCCTATATGAGATTCTAATGACATGCCACTATGGTGTCCTTATAGGGACATCTAAATTAAGTTTGATAAACCTAATTTTTGGATATTTCAATTTTACTCTAGATTGAATTCAATCCTTTTTTTAATTCCATTATCATAGATGAATCTTCCATGTATTTTCAAATCCTATAACCAATTTTTTATATCTTATTTTTTCTACACTTAAGAATTTCAATGATGAGCATTGTATCTATAAACATCCTACAAGAGAGACAATAATACAATTCCAAACTTGGGTATGATTTTGATATCTAGTTTTAAAAATTCTATTATTCTTTATAATCTATATATTTCAACAAACAATAGTATAAGAGGACAATGATTAAGAAGCAACCCAAAACTAGAGTATCTAAAGAGGATAACTACTAAGTGCATCTAAAGAATACAATGACTAAGTTCATATAAAGAAGATAGTAACTAAGTTTATCTAAGAAGACAATGAATAAGTGCATCTAAGAGGATAGAGGCTAAGTTTATCTAAAGAGAATTAAAAACTGCATCTAATAGAAGCCAACACAACCAACATCTAGCAAGAGGAGCCACCATAGCTAGAGTCTAACTAGAGGAGCCAACATCAAACCAAAGTATTCATCATAGCCAAAAATAGTAATTTGATCTAAAATAATACATTTGTTTGGATCTGATAAAGGAGTATGAATAAGAATGGTTTGATAATGCACCTCCTAAAGATAAAGCAACACCTCATGAGAGTAAATATGTTTTAGACGAGCATGGAAATTTTTTGAGAGAAAAGGAAGATTCTTCCCTGCACATCTACCATACTAAAAAGTTGTAGTAACATATTTATGAGTGTTACACTATAGTCATAATATCCATCTCCTATAGTGTTCATAAAATTGAAAGCATTATTAATGCATTGGAAATATTCTACCACGTGGATATGTAAGTAATATTACCTTTACTGATTGATTAATTAAAGTCCTATGTGAGGGATTATTTAAAGTTTTGAATCTTAAAAAATTTAATAATTAAGTGGGAGATAAAAGGAATACAAATTTTTAGAAGAAGAAAATTTAGGTGGGAGTTATAAGGACTTCTACTATATATTGAAATTAATATTTCAAATTTTTATTTTTGAGTTTTTAATATTTATTAAATTTTGGAGTGATAAGGTTTTCTATTCCAAATAAGATTTAAGAAAATTTGAATTTGAAATTTTTTTTTTTTTTTTTTAATTTGAAGAGTTAGTAGATTTGAATTTAGAAGATTTGAAATTTGAAGAAAATTTGAAATTTGAGTTTTTAGAAAATTTGAAGGTTTAAAGATTTAAAATTTAGGAAAATATTTAAATTTAAAGATTTTTAAATTTGTAAATTTAGTAGGGAGATAAAAGGTTTGCTACTTCAAAGGATTTAGAAAATTTCAACTTGTAAATTTATTTATATTAATTGAAATTGAAAAAAAAAACTTTGGAGGAAAAAGGATTTCAACTTCAAAAGAATTGAATCATTGAATTGCAAATTGTTTTTTGTATATATGGTAAAATAAGGGGTTTTTAAAGGGGCCCAAAATTTTTACAAAGGATAAAATTATAGAGCCCATGGCCATGCCCAAGAGGCCCTAACAAAAAGAACCAACAAAACTAGAACTACAAACTACTTTTAGAAACTAGCCAACCAACCAAAAGGAAGAACCACCCTGGGTTAGGATATCGCATCCATTAGAGGGATAGAATAGCAAATACCACTATACAACACTAACATGACCAAGGAAAACTACTATATATAATTATAAATCTTTTGGAGATGCATTTCTAATGTCCCCCATGTCATTTTTGGAAGTTCCCAATTCACCACATTGAAGATGCATCATTCCTTGTATCTCTTCAACAAATGAAATGACCACTTGTAAAGACCTAATTAGGGATTGATGTTTATTTTATATATTACTAAGGAAGGATAAGATATTATTGTAAGTATTAGGTATTAGCATGGGAGAATAATCTTTGACTTTAGTCAATTCCTATTATATCTTTCCATTATTTGTCGTTGGATATTGATCCTTAAAATCTGATATCTCCACATTGACATGAGAGTTTTCAAATTTTAAAGAATTAGAAAATATATTCCTAGAGTTCCTAGCCCTCCTTCCTTTAATTCCTTTGTAAAATGCTAAAACACCTCCAAAATTCTTGACTTTCTCCTTAGCAGAGGTTACAATGGTATTGTGAAGACACCTACCCTTGTGGGATTTCACTTGTAATATTGTATCATTTGGTGAATCCCTAAGAGGGATATTTTGTAACCTCTTGTAAAGACATTTTACAAATATCAATAAGAAGGGAATTTTATTTTTTATATCTTCTTGTCATTATGGTTACACAATTTTCATTTATAATTTGCTTTCATATTACATCGGTAGGTGTTAGATCTTTTGCACATCTTATAGTGGTGATCACAGTGGGACCCCAGAACCCTAGGATGGCTATACCACGATCAAATTTTTAACCATTGAAGTTAAAACCTAGCAAAAAAAACCCCTAATGACCCCATTTTCACTAGATGGGTGCTACTCCTGACTAGGATGGCCCCATAGTGGCACCCACATCGGGTCTTTTACCAACCCAAAAATGCAAAAATTAAATGCCTACCTACCCTTAAGCTAACCTAAGCTAAATTCCTAGATTAGGGGTGAGGTTCATTACCTACAGTTTAATGTGGTTCATTTAGCCCATTAATTAGTGAAGTTCATTTTAAATTTCACAATTCACAAGGGTAAAATGAAGAGTTTACCTTAAGAGATTCAGGTCTATCGCTCATCGAAGCCTCGAGTTGATCTGTAATGTTGGTCTATCTGTATTTTGAGAGCATTATGAATCAATTTATATCTCTCTTCCATTAAAGCTTAATTTTATTTCATTGCCAGTTATAAATTTTTTTTTTTGAAGTTGCCAAAAATTACTTTTATATTTTTCAAAATTGGTAGCCACTCACCTCGAGGGTGGTCACATTTCAACATGATCTTGTACCCCATGATGATCCCAAAATTTGAACATCACCGTCATCATACCCTAGGATGACCTCCAGATGATAATAGATGCATAAATTTTTGTCAACATCATGAGATTAAAATTGGACATCTAACAACATCTAATGGTACACAACCTCAAAATTACAAATCAAAAAAATATTTTCACACATCAATTGGGGCATTATCAGTATCATACTTTCCCCAATAAACAATTAAATAATCAGGCAACATGGGATAACTCAAGGTAGCATGCCTTCCTAATAAAAATTCTATTGCAATCCAATCATAAATTAAAACACCTTAATTGTCAGGTTCCTAAAAGGTTGCACCCTTTGCATTGCATTCTCTCAATTCATCAATCACTTTTCTGGTTTCTAAAATGTTGTGCCCTTTGCCTCACATTCTCTCAATTCATCAATCAATTACTAGGTTCCCAAAAGGTTGCACCCTTTGTCTTGTGTTCAATCAAGTTATCAATCAATCATCAGGTTTCCTCACTATTTCAATCTCAAAAATCTCCAAATATGCCTAGTTTTCTTTGGTCAAATTTTAAAAATCTCTAAAGATACCTAGTTTCCTTTGGTTAAATTTAAAAAATACTCCAAATATGCCTAGTTTCATTTGGTCAATTTCAAAAGGTTCCAAATATGCCTAGTTTGGTTTGATCAATTCCAAAAATCTCCAAAGAATCCTATCCCTTTGGTTAATTCATCCAATCATCTTGATAAAGAAACTCACCAATTTTATCATTTTATATCTCCTCATCAATGTGGAGCTTGAGGGGATAGTCATAATCATAACATTCATAATCGAAGTTAATAAGAAAACACTTAATCATGTTTATTATGTTCATCCAAGAATCATTGTTAAACATCATAAGCTTCCCTATTTGTTGAGGCAAAAAACAAAAATGATAAACTAAGCCTTTGGCAATCTGAACATGTAGTTTTACAACACTACCCAATTGTTGTTAGATTCATTAAAGTTTTACATAAATTAAGCCTACCATTTTTTTGGAGGTAATGATTCGAAGATGCATGCTCTTTCATGAGTAGGGTATTTTATATTGACTAAATCAAGGATCAACATCAATTTTCAATTTGGTTTTAGGTTATATATTTTTTCTTAGTGTTGTGCTTTCACACAATGCATCCCAAAAAGGTGCATCTATAGGAATCCAAAAAATGTAATTTTGATAATATTGCTTATATGGAAACATTTTTAGGCCATATGACTCATCTTGGGATTTCCCAAGACATAACAGTGGTTCTAACCACTCAAACAAGTCAATTTGACCCTCTACAGCCTAGGCTACTATCCCCTATAACGGTTGCCTAGTGACTGCTAGATCCAATGATGGTCCTCAGATCAGGTCACGCTTGTTAAAGATAGCCTCGCTTGTAACAAGCACGGGATATCAAGCCAAAAAAATTAGTTTTAATGGTCATTAAATAGTAAAGGTAGTTGCAAATAATTACGGTAAGCTTCTCGAATGTTCTATTGCCCTTCTTGATCCTAACCGCTTCTTGGCTTCTCAAGGAAGCCAAGATTACCATTTGGAATTCTATAAAATGGAGCTCTCACTTCATACAAACCATGACCATTATCCACAATGAAGTACTGCTATTTCATGATTAGAGATATCAATCTCTCATAATCGTCAAGGTGCTACTGATTTTTTGTTATGAAGTTTACATTCACATCCATGAAGCTTTGGAGAGCTTGAAGAGAAAATTTCTATCATTATTCACCATCAATTCACCACGAATTCAATATGATTGCCACCTTAAGTTGTTCCTCAAGAATGCACCAAGAATTTCAAACTATTTGATAGACAAATTGATCATTACCATGCATCAAGAACGAAGGAAAAGATTTCTATTTAGTGATCAATTTGCCTAAAAACATCCCACTGGTAGATTTATCGAACCCAACAATGGCTAAAAGAGCTATCCATTTTATCCAATGATGACCTTGTGGTAACTTTTTATTTTCCCTATCTTTTCAGTTAGATTAGTTTTAGCAGCTTTTAATTTGATTTCTAACCTTGTATAACACATTTTATTTCAGTATTTCATGCATTTATTTACTATTTTACATATTTTCATTTCAATGGCTTATCATGGAAATGGGCCTTATATTGAGAGGTTCCATATTTACTACTAATTTCTTGTAAGTTATTTTGTGTGTAGATTTTAGGTTTCCACCTGAGAAAATCATCATAAATATTCCTCAATATTAGCATCATCAAGTGGAGGTCATTAGGAAAACCCTCCATAATCAGTTTTAGGAGATTACAAGGATCTTGTGAAGACACCTACCCTTGTGGGATTTTATTTGCAATATTGTATAATTTGGCGAATCCCTAAGAGGGATATTTTTTAACCTCTTCTAAAGACATTTTGCAAATATCAATGAGAAGTACACTTTATTTTCTCTATCCTCTTATCATTATGGTTACATAATTTGCATTTGCCATTTGATTTCATATTACATTTGTAGGTGTTAAATGTTTTGTACATATTACAATGGTGATCACAGTGGGACCCTAGGATCCCAGGACGACTACCCCAATGGTCATATTTCTAGTCCTAGACTATTTCCTACATAAAATTAAATGGTCCATCGATCTAGTCCTAGATGCTTCCATTTCTAAAATGATTTAACTACTATTTGTAGCTCCTCCTTTGTGAATTTTATCATCAAGGAATATTTAGCTTCATCATTGACCATCTTAGGTAGATAAAATGCTAGCATAATTATTTATTCAATATTTGATTTAATGGGTTCTTGATCATTTTTCTTAAACTAGGATACTCCTAATATTGCTATATATTTAAACCTTCTCATATTTTTTCCATTCTCCCATTTCATATCTCAGATTTTATTTATCATTTTTATTTATTTTGCATACTTTCAAAAGAATTTTGTATTCTTATCACCTTGTTCCATCCAAACTTCTCTACTTTTCATCTTCCACTTTGCATTTTTCCATTCTAACAATTTCCTCTTCTTCTTTTCCAACTCCTTTACCTGCAAATTCTCCTTGTTTAAAAAACTTCATTGCCTTTGTGACTATATAACTAATTAAATTTAGATTCTATGTCCACTATCTTTGCCTCTACTTCTCAATATTTACCTTTAGACCATGCAACTGTAGCAGATTTGATTCTCCTAAGATATTTAGAAAAATGAAATATAGTTATCTCTTCTATTGTTAGGTCAATATGTCTCCGCTCATATTTTACTATATTTATAAATTCCTTACCTTTCAACCAGATAACATTGAACTTGAAAGGTCCTTCTAGTATTTCTTGATCATTTTCTAGTTAATAAAAATGGTGAATGATCAAATTCTCCATTTTGATCTATTTAAGACCTCAATATTTCTACTTTATCTATGAGGTTTTTAGACACTAAAAATCTATCCAACCTTTTAGAAATACCTTGTCTTTAAATTCTTTGATTCCCCCAAGTGGGCACTAATTTAATAGGTTCTATATTAAAAAACCTTGCATTCTAGATTTTCTATAGGAAAAAATCAGAAAAGAGATCCACTTTGGCCTTATCTCCCCATTGTTTTGTTCTGTTAGTTACAAAGTTTAAGTCTCCTCTAGCCTAGTGTGAGAATACGAGATTTTGAAAATATAATGTTGTTATAATGCATGTTAAAAGTACTTGTGCATTATCCAAATATACTCATATCTTATTATTGCATATAAAAAATAATCAATAAGAATACTCAAGCATCTAGTATGGATAAATATTCTTCTATAATACTAAATATAACTATAAATACACAATTACACTTTAAGACCATATTAAAATTTATAGTATAACTTATGGCAAAGAGGTACTGAGAGGACTTGAGCCTCACCATGGCTAAGAGAGCCTGAGCCTCACCATGGCAAAGAGGACCTGAGCTTCACCGTAGTAGAGAGGGTTTGTGAGGGTTTCCTCTGTGAGGTATTTATCCATGAGGATTTCACTCCCGATCCAACTTTAATATTTTGAAACCCTTTGAGTGGGAGGTCTCCTTTCTCCTATTTTGGATCTATCTGCTAGTCATGCTTAGTTTCTGTTGGTGTAGAATATGCCTTTGGTTATGTTTACACCCAAGAATTTGCCAACATTGAATGATCGGGTTTAAAATAGATATTAACCGATTTAATCTCTAGGGAAGGTTGGTTATTTGCTTAGTTGTAGGAAAAGGGGAAATAATAAAGTGAATAAAGAAAAGGAATTATAGTTATTTCTACAAACATCAAAGGGTACAAGTTAGACAACAACAAAAAAATACATACAATTTTTTGCAGATAAGCATTATTTAAATTGCTAAATGCAAAATGACCAGTTCTTCCATGGCAATTAAAAAATTCATAAACCTACTAGAATTTTTAACTCCATAACTACTAAAACTAAAGTGCAAAAATTCATAGAAATAATCAACGTGATTTACATTCAACGTATCTTATATACAAGTTAACATTCATACAAATATATGTTGTACAAGGTTGTCATTGTTGTCAACACATATTCAGATTATTATTGTCAATATCAGTGTTGGAAAAATCAAGTTTCACAATTATCCAAAACAAGGTTTCTCAAAGTTTTCTCAAAAAAAATTTGAAACAAGGTTGCTCAAAAGTTGATCATGTTGTCAAAACTATCAAAAAGTTGTAAATGTTGCAAATTTTCAAAAAGTTACAAAATTGACAAATCTATCAAAAATCACAATGGAAACTGTTGTGGAGGATTGCAAATTGATTCCATCATTTCAAACATGGAGAATGTTCCTATGGTAAGGTGAATTGATCTGTTTGGTCTACTACTATTGTTTGTTGCATTTGGTGAAACAATGTCAATGCCTGTTGAGAAAAGCCACGTCTTTGGTAAGCTGAAATTACCATAGGAACTTTAGAAGAAAGTATGGAAAGCCATCAAATATTAGCTAAAAAAGGTTTTGCATCAAATTTTTGTGGTTGTTAGTGACCATATAGATATGTGCATGAAATGTGGAAGAATACAATAGGTCCGTGAATTGTTTGACAAAATGCCCATCAAGAGGAATCTATGAAATTGCAATTAACAGGTGCAAAATCGGGTTTGTAACTATTGT
The DNA here is from genome assembly GCA_028583015.1 of Wollemia nobilis. NCBI lineage: Eukaryota > Viridiplantae > Streptophyta > Pinopsida > Araucariales > Araucariaceae > Wollemia > Wollemia nobilis. The sequence goes on along the minus strand of JAQPPZ010000677.1, from coordinate 9,167,677 downwards.
AGATGTTAGGAGTAGTAAAGAAAGACTCTGTAACTAGTGCCAGCTTAGATTTGAGGGTCGTGGGTTCTAAAGATAGACATATATGCATTATGGAGGAATATATTTTTTGGGAAACCATTTTAAAAATAAAAAATTTGAATGCAGTGGGTGTAAGTGTTCTAATAGACAAATATGCAACACGTGGATTTTTTTTTAACAGATGTCAACTATGAGAAGAAAAAGCATATTAAATTTTCTAATCTATGTGTGGTTTTTTTTTGTTTTTGTGTGTGCTGGTATGAGGTGTTAGATGAAGAGGTGAAGTGCGGATGAACTGCCTTGAATCTGTATAGAGACGAAATTGTAAAATTGTAGTAGCACATAGTTTTTAAGTGAACTATTTGAGGAAATGCCTCTAGTGTGAAATCTGAGTTTACAAGTGATGTAAAGGGTCTTTCATATTTTTATTGTATAGTCTATCACAAGAGATAGATGAGGAGGTGATGAAAATATTGATATGTAGGTATGATAGAGTGTTGTTAATGTGGTCTTGAGGGATTGAAGTTTTAAGTTTTAGTGTTTACATCATGTAAATGATAAATTCTAAAAGACAAAGTATGCATACTGAAGATATCTGAAGCAAAGGAGGTCAGTTGTAAGATTGTGAATATTTATTGATATTGGATACAAATTTTTGAGCCACAGATCATAGAGGATCCTAGTTTAGCAAAGATATTCTTATGTCGGATTTTTCTCTTCAAGTTTGAAGTCCAAGTCAGTGCTTGGCAATAGGATTTGGTGCTCCTTGTAGTGGATGCTGTGAAATTTTGTCAAGTTGGTGCTTGACAAGAGGTATTGGTGTTCCTTGCAGTTGGTGCTACAAAAAATTATATGTGCATACCTTTTCATGGCTGGATTTGGATGGGATTCCAAACAATATTTTTGCTCTGTGGATGTAGCCATATGGTGAACCACATTACAAGTTGTGTTGTGTGATGCTTACTTGGTTGATTGCTCCATTTCATCTTTTTTGTGTGCATTGAATTTTATGAAACACTAATTAACCCCCCCTCTCAGTGTCACTATGAGTTCAAAAATTGGTATCATAGTTGGGTTCCATTGACAAGCTCAATCGACTATGGTAGATCTTGAAGCAACTCACAATGGTAAATCATGAAGGTTTCTCTTCCAAAAAGGCACCATTGTTTGATGGCACAAATTATGCTTTTTGGAGGATACGAATGCAAATGTATCTCTGTGCATTGGGATATGATATTTGGGAGTCAGTAAATGATGGATATACAGTACCCACTACTCCTCTGACTGGTGTTGTTGGCAAGAAAATTTTTGAGAATGACTCAAAGGCCAAAAATACCCTCATGTGTGGATTAGTTGACAGTGAATTGGTAAGATTCATGGGATGCAAAAATACCAAGGAAATATGGGACAAGTTGAAGAGTATTCATGAAGGAGACGAAAATATCAAGGAAGCTAAACTACAGACATATCAAGCACAATTTGAAGGGTTGAAAATGTATGATAAAGAAAATATAGAGACATATCTACTAAGAGTGAATGAAGTTATCAATGCTATTATAGGTCTTGGAGAGGAAATAGAAGACTCAGTCATTGTTAAAAAGGTCCTAAGATCACTCACTCAAAGATTTAATTCCAAATTTTTTACAATAGAAGAATCAAAGGATTTAAACAAACTCACTATGGATGAGATGCATGGTTCTATGACTACTTATGAAATGAGAATAGGTAATGCCAAATCTATTGAAAGAGAAGCTACTTTTAATGCTTTGAATAATATCAAAATTACATCAGAATCTAATGAATATGAAACTACAGATAAAGTTGAGGCTAACTTTGTAAGAAAATTGAAAAGAGGTAAAGGTAAGTACAAGGGAAAGTTACCATTCAAATATTTTAACTATGGAGGTGTTGGGCATTTTGCAGCCAAATATCCATACCATGACAAGAACAATTATTATGAACAAACACAAAAATAAAGAGGAGATAGTTGTAAGAAGAAACCATCAAACTTTCAAAGAAGCAATTTCAAGAAAAGGAGTTTTATTTCAAAAATAAATATTAGCTCATCAGAAGATAGTTCAAGTGAAAATTCTATGGAAGATGCTGATGAAGTTCTCTTCATGGCTTTTGAAGATGAAAAATTAAAAGAAGAAGAAGATTTGGATGAAATAGAAATAGATGCAGAAGTCAACCTAGAGGGAGAGTTAATTGTTGCATTAGAGGAATTGAACACGAAAATAAAAAAATAAGACATTAAGAAAACTTGAAGATGCATATAAAATCATTGCAGAGCTGAAGGTGCAAATATAAGAATCCAAAAAGGTTTCATATGATCTCAAAATCTAGGTAAATATGAAATAAGAAGGTTACTACAAATTAGAAGAAATTATTTCCTTAAGGAAGCAATTAAAAGAAGTGAATCAGAAAATAAACTTTGAAAAGAGTTCCATAAAGCTTGATGACATCATAAAAAATTAGAGAAATGCATATATCAAGTTTGGCCTAGATTTTGAAGGAGAATCTTCAAGTGAGCCAAATATTGAATAATCAAAGCCTATGAAGTCTGAAATAAAGAGATCACAAGAAGAGAAGAAAAATGTAGACAATGATGGCTTCACCCATGTCATGCATCCAAGAAAAATAATATTCATAACATCTACAACTGTATGGACACGACCGCAAAACAGGTTCAATTATTTCTTTTTTGGTTACTGTTTTAAGTGCAACTCTTATGGTCATAAAATTTTAGACTGTAAATTTAATGTTCAGCCGAGAAATTTTGCAAGTAAAAGTTTCTTTGCACCATTGATGGATTATGAGGTGGAATGTTACAAGTGTCACAATTTTGGACATATTGCAAGATTTTGTAGAAGTGTGTTTGCATCTAATCCATTTCAGGAAAGAATATTTCAGCAAAACTCAAGGAGACAAAATAAAAATTTCTTTGAAAATAACTCTCATGCTGCTGAAAATGAGAAGTTAATTCAAGAACCCAAAGCAAAAGTAAAAAAACAATTGGGTAAAGAAAGAAAAACCGAAGGAAGAAAAGGAGTCTTTGATTGTAAAAACTGCCTTGAGAGCACAAAATAAATCTACACCATGGATACTAGACAATGGTTTCTCTAGTCATATCATCGGAGATAAGCAAAAATTTGAAAAACTATAGCAATATGAAGGTGGCTAAGTAAAATTTAGAAATAATAATGGAGCTAAGATCGTAGGTAAAGGTACAGTGAAGCTAAAAAATGACAAGATCAAATTAGAAGAGGTACTATTTGTTGTTGGCTTGAAGCATAACTTACTTAGCATTAGTTAAATCTGTGATAGTGGGCATGATGTAGTATTCAAGAAGCATGCATGTGAAATAAGAAGGGCAGATAGTGGAAAAACAATAGCTTTTGGAATCAAAATTATTGGTAACTTGTACACTCTAACTAAAACCACACAAAATGCATGTATGATCAGTCAAGAAGAGACAATTTGGTTATGGCACAAAAGACTTGGTCACATTAACTTTGACAACTTGGTTAAAATTAGCTCAAAGAGGGCTGTTAGAGACATGCCAATTATTTCTAAACCAACCACCTATATCTGTGGACCATATCAAAGAGGTGAACAAACCAGATCTACTTTCAAAGGTGAGGAGCACTACAAAATGAAGCCACTGAAATTAGTTCATACTGATTTATGTGTTCCTATGAGAACACAAAGAATAAATGGACACAAATATTTCATGTTGTGCATTGATTATTATTCCAGGATGACATGGGTGTTATTTCTTATGCACAAATTAGAATGTTTTGACATGTTTAAGAGTTTTAAAAACTTGGTAGAAAATTAGTGTGGTAGAAATATCAAATGTTTAAGGTCTGATAGAGGTGGAGAATTCATTTCAGAATAGTTTTTTGAATTTTTTTTTGATCATGGGATAAGGAGACAACTTTCTACAGCTAGGACACCTCAACAAAATGGAGTAGTTGAAATAAAAAACTGGATAGTGCAATAAATGGCTAGGACCATTATGGTTGAACACAATGTGGCTGATATATTTTGGAAAGAAGAGGTTTATACAGTAGTATACATCTTAAATAGGTGCATGATGAGACCAAATGAAAATAAGACACCCTATGAGTTGTGGTTTCATATAAAATCCACTGTTAAACACTTCAAAATTTTTGATAGCAAGTGTTACATAAATAACACTGAAGAGAATCTTGGTAAGTTTTAAGATAGAGCTGATGAAGGTATTTTTCTTGGCTATTCCCCTAGAAGCAAATATTATCAATGTTATAATAAGAGATTAAAAAAATAGTTGAAAGTGTTGATGTAAAAGTAGATGAAGGTACAAATCATATTTTTAACAATGAAAATGATTATCCCATGTATCAAGATGTCATTGAAGGAGAAGAATCAACAGAAAAAGAAGAAGAGGAAGAAAAAGGATCAGAAAATGAAGCAAAAGAAGAGGAAGAAGAATCATAAGAAAATAAAACAAAAGGACCATTCCAAAGGGCACCTAAGTTACTCACCCTACATGGACAAAAGGATCATCCCAAAGAGTAATTTATAGGAGATCCTCATGTTGGTGTACAAACAAGGAAAAGGTTTTCACAAACTCAGGAACACACTAATTATTCACTGCTATCCAATATTGAACCTAAGAATGTTATGGAAGAAAGTAAATATGAACATTAGATTAAGGCAATGGAAGAGGAGCTAAATCAGATTGAAAAGAACAACACTTGGGAACTAGTTTCAAGACCAACAAATAGGAATGTTATAGGTACCAAGTGGGTTTTTTGGAACAAATTAAATGAAGATGGCCAGGTTGTTAGAAATAAAGCAAGACTAGTCTGCAAAGGATATGCTCAAATTGAAGGTATAGACTTTGAAGAAACTTTTGCACCTATAGCTAGGCTTGAAGCAATTAGAATATTTCTTGCATTAGTTGTTTATAAGAATTTCAAAGTTTATCAAATGGATGTTAAGTCAGCTTTTTTGAATGGCAAACTTGATGAAGAGGTGTATATTGAACAACCAGATGATTTCTAACTGGCAGAAGATTCTAACTTGGTATGTAGGTTGAATAAAGCTTTATATAAATTAAAAAAAGCACCCCAGGCATGGCATGAAAGGCTTGAAAACTATATTTTATAGCAAGGATTCAAGAAAGGTATGGTGGACAACAATTTGTATGTTAAAACTAAAAATGACTCAGATTGTAGACACCTAAAACGCGTCATGCCGATGGCGACTACTCATATGAACATGCTAAAAAACCATATGAAGGATCTTGGATAGACTCCAATATATAATAGTGGTTCTAACCACTCAATTTAGGTATTCTATCCTAAGCAGTCTGAACTGCAGCCCAAACCTATGGTCTATAGTCTGAATCGTGGTTGACACCTATGGTCTACATTCTAGACTGCAACTATGACCTATGGTCTGAATTGGAGTTTAGTTAGGCCTTCCATCTGAGCCAAATCAGTTGGAACAGCCAAGAGATCTAGAAGGAGGTAGTTGGAGGATGAAATATTCCAAAGGCTTCCATCCCAACTATCCTAACCAACCTTCTTGGTCTTGGCTTCTCCATGAAGACACCCCTAGCCCTAGGGGCATGCTACAAAGACCCCCTCCAAGTGGGATGAAAGGGAGGAGATGATTTGTATAGTGAAGTTTTGGCGAATTATTGAGAGAGAGCTAATTGATCAAGAGAGCAGCGAAGCCCTATCAAATTGCATACTGAATTTGTGCATTTGAGAGCCCCTTTGCTATCCATCTAAATAAAATCTAGCCATGGAGGCCCTAGGTGCCTAGGAGGATCAAGATATGCAAATATGGGCAAACGAAGGCCCTTCATAGTGATTTTATCATCAAATATATCAGAGGATGACAAAGGTGACCCTTGAACATCAATTCGGGCAAGGAGGTCAAGCCCACTACCCCTAATTCTAAGGGCAAACCCATCAGAGATCAAACTATGGTTGTTAGCCATGGTTCACAGTGTAGACCACCCATCATAGCTATGGTTTGCAATAGGTTAATGATCACCTTACTTACTTTGCTTTTGACCGCATAGATTAGTCATGTTAGTCTTTTTATAGGTTTAATTGCATTTTAGGAAAAATCTAATCGTAGGAATTAGACATTTCATGAGTTGCATTAAGTAGGAGTACATTGGATCTTTTATGTGCTTTATTGCTTCTAATTTGATATTTGATCCATGCATCATTTTCTTATTCATGTCTTGTATGTTGTAGTATAATTCTTGATGTAATTAGAATAGCTTAAAGTATTTCTTTATGCTTTCTTGTTTTACTATTTTAATGGTATTTACATGCATATTTCTTTAAAGGGCCTCATAACGAGATGCTATCAATATTTGTAAAAGTGTGTTGTTGTTTCTTGTTAGCAGAGAGACAGGTGCAAAAAGGAGCCTATATCATAATCCTTCCACATCACGAAGAAGGGGGTTAGCTCTACCCCAAAGGTAGTTTGTGAGTAATCACCATAGCATAATAAGTGCACCTACCCTATTGAGGGCATTGGCAATTGTAACATATGTATCATCTTTCGAGTGACCCTAAGAGGGTATTTTTGTAATCCGAAATCCTTTAAATATTAATACAAGAAACTTTGCATACGTTGGTTTTCTTTGTTCAATTTATGTATTTGTGTGGGTATTTATGCTTTTGTGATGGTATAGATTAGTACGGTAGCTAGGAATGCACTCTGCGGTTATGTCAGATGGCGATCATGGTGAAACCCTGCAAATTTAGCCCTAAATTTTAACTATTCTTGGTTGTTTATTTTCTCAGGTGCTAGCCACAGCTTTTAGCTACGATTATTTTTTGGCCCACGACTGTAACCTGTGGTCTCCACTGCAGCCCATAGATCATACCTGCGGTTCATAAAGGAAAAGGCAAATAGTAGGAAAATCAGTGGGCAGCAAAGCAGGAGCTGTGGTAGGTCCCAATTTCACCTTCTGTGTTGAATTTTTTGCTCTGTATCTTTCCAGAAATCATCAAACCATTGCAAAGTAGGAACTCAAATAAAAAAAGGGTCAATGAACAAGTCCTAATTTATTTCCATTTTCTATTCAGTAGAAAGGTTTTGTTGGGAATAGCGGACCTCTAAGTGCAATCTACCCCTAAATACAACGACCTTGATAAGGATTGTGTGTTGTTTGCATGCTTGAGGCCCAATCAGTGGCCATGTCATTGTAATTGCATCATCAAAATATCATATAGGATGTTAGCATGCATTATTTCTAACTTTGAAATGTTCCTTTCTTTTCATGCATATCATGTAGGAATGATCATTATGCTCTTTGAGGCATTTGTCATTTTTGCAAAGTAAAAGGAACCACACACACCACGTTCCATTTAAACATCAGTGGCATTGGGCTCTCACATCCAACCCACTTGATTGATACCAACAGTGGATGTCATTACCACTTGGTTGGATCATTTGAAATTGTATTATCGGTACCTGCTCGTTGCCAAGGTCGACCCAAGAACTATCCTATCCATGCAAAATAGCACACACTCTTCTTCGGAAGAGTGTATCACTATGCACAGTGTGTTGGGTGAGGGTTGGTAGTACCTATGCTACTTCATTGAGTATGGACTTCATTACCATATTTGGCTTGTTCGAGTATATAGGTGAAAGCCAATTTAACTGAGTTTAAAATCCAATAATATTTCAAAAAATGCGAGAGTTTCTAACACTGATACAACACATCTGAAAACAACATCAAACAATTTAGGGCTCACAATAAAAATTTAAAAGGAGATAATCATCATTTGTATACTTTGTTTGCATAATAAAATACATCTAGATGTTAGGTACACAAATTATGAACACACAAGTTGATCAAAAAAGGTCTAGGATCGATGCCCTGATTAATCCCCAACTAGTTCACAACAGCATATGTTGAGTCCTCATACACATGAGCGAATCGAATGAAGTTCGACAAGCATTAGAGGTGACAACTCGACACGAGGAGATCCCATTGAGTAGACCCCTAATAGAGTAGCTTTAGTACACTCCTCTAGGCATAGGACTAAGAATGAAGCTTCTCAGCACAAGGATGCTCTACCCTAAAGCCATTACTGAGACTGCACTACACGCTCATCCATGGGATCGGTCGAGGAATATGTTGTGCAGGGGACCAATTTGGTTCCCATATGTACTAGGTCCATAGGATGTTATAACCCTCACATTCAAGCATAGGTCCACCCATACTCCCATGTGTGGCTCACCATGCAATATCACCATGGATATATCAAAGTTGGGAGCTAATGGAACACCATCGCATGAATGGTGGAGGTCTAGATAGTTAGATGGTCTAGGTAGTGTTCTTGAGCAGCAAGGCTATAAGCCTATAGCTCTACCCACTTGTGCTTTGAGTGAGCATATTGACAGTTGTATCAAGATCACTATAGAGAATGGAGAGGCTTCTAAGCACCGTCATGTCACACGTCCACCGTCAATACATTTGTCTGATGGGTACATAACCCATAAGGTAGCTCGCATAGAGAACACACATCGGAGGCATCCTACGGTTGACCAGATCGACAGATCACATAGACTGGTGTCTGAGCAAAGATTTTAACTCCTCCAAGATCAATTGGACGATGCTCACCTAGAGAGGTATCATATTGAAGATGAAAATATTCAATCACAAAGGCTCCTACGATAGATATTATATGAGCAGTGCATGTATGAGGAGTGTATTCTAGATCAGAAGGAGTGCATAGAGCAGGAGGATCGGCTAGCTAGGGCTGACCTATACCATCCTGAGGAGCATAGAGTGTGTGTGCATAGGAGGGTTGTGTCCTTAGCCGATATGAGACACGAGGAGCGAAGAGACGCTCATACTAATGTTAGTGCCCAATAGAGGGAGCAACTACCATCACTCAATGAGCTTAGATAGAGGTAGCATGAGCACATAGATGCAGATGGATACGATCAGGGGTATCCTAATAGTTACCAATTTGATGAGGAGGAAGAGCCATGTCCTCCACCTCTTCCAAAGAAGACATTACTTCCTAAATCGCCTCCAATTTAGCTTAGGGAGGAGGACTTTTTGTCTTCTAAGGAGTATAAGGTTTTTTTCGATAAGGTCAAAGAATTAGAGAGGCAGGGCATGGCTATGCAAAATCTAACATTGAGGAAGATACACAATGAACCTCTACACCCCTCGGTGCCTACGCCTCCATATCTAAAGTATTTTGATATGCCCAAGTTATAAAAATTCAAAGGTAATGAGGATGCACAAGATCATGTCACAAGTTTTTTGGATGCTTGTTTCCAGATAGAGAGTTAGGATGCCTTGTTGTTGCGCATTTTCATTATGATACTTTCTGGCTTGGCCTAAGAGTGGTTCAACCATCTGAAGAAACATAGTATTACTAGTTTCAAGTAGTTTGCCGATGAATTTCTTGAATGCTATTCATTTGCCATTAAGAGACAATCCAACCTTTATGATTTGGCTGTGCTAGCTCAGCATGACGATGAGCCCATCAAGAAATATGGAAAGAGATGGCATATAATAATGGTAAAGTTGACATTCCCTATTCCTATGACCGAACTGATGCAAATGTTTACAAATATTTGTTCCAAGAACATCTCGCTATTGTTGCAGTTGCAGTTGCAGTAGTACCCTACATTCAAGGAAGTTGTGGCGCAAACCAGGGTGATCGAGGACATCAAGTTGCAAGAAGGTAACTTGAAGCTCAATACTGGGAAAGAGGGGTTTAAAAAGAGTACTACGAAGCAACAGGGCAAGCAGGCCCACGTGAATCAAGTAGTACTAAATCTCATAGGAGAATACAAAGGATAGCAAAAGCCTAATTATCAAGCTCAACCTCCTCCTACACGTTATGAGACACGTAAAAACAACTATAAGGGCAAAAAAAAGAAGAGCACCCACCTCACCAGTTCATGCCCTTGATGAAATTGATGACTTTGATTTTCCATCAACTATGCAAGTCCAAGGCCATACGATTGACTGAGGTCAAATTAGTAGATCTGAATGTACCAAAGTCAAAGTGGCATCAAGAGGATTTGTTCTACATATTTCACAGAGTGAAAGACCACAACATCAAGACATGTTGGTCCTTCAAACACATCATGCAGAACATGATAGAAAAATGAGAGCTGGTAGTACCAAGCAACCCACAGGCATCCGACAACAAAAATGTGGGAATTTTCAAGAATCCACTACCTAATCATGAGGTGCCTCATAACAACACTGGCTAGGTTAATCAAGTGAGAATCAAACCACCTATCCAGGGGTTCGTAGGCATGGTCAATGTTGTTACTATACATGGAAGGTACGATCAATTGAATCAACCTCGTGCTCCCATTAGAATACAAGCTATACCAGATCAACGACCAACTCAAAATATTCTAGGCCCACCAGCTAGATCGATGACCAAAAGGAGCAGGTTAGTTTAGAACCTGCAGAAAACTCTTGTAAAGTTGTCAATATATGAGCTTATTCAGTAGTACCCTAGACATAGGGAGACTCTTATGGACATTTTTAGGTCTATTGAGGTACAGTCCCAAGATGCACATGCATTTACAAATTTTGTGGGACATGTACAACAGTGTCAGGAACCCACAATACAATTTTACAATCATGAAGTGAATACGGTTCCTACTATTATGGTTGATCTACCATTGCATATTATCATGTGTGTTAACCACATGCCTTTCAAAAGGGTCTTGATCGGCACTGGGTCCTCGATCAATATAATTATGGCCAAGGCACTGAGCCATCTCAAGCTACCCAAATCACACATAGTGCCTACAACATTTACGTTGAGAGCATTTAACGATGCACTATGTTTGACGGTTGGTACAATTGTTCTACTTGTTCAGGTGGGACTCAAGACCATCTCTATGATGTGTCACATGATAGAGGGCTCCATGCAGTACAAAATTTTTCTTGGAAGGCCTTGGATTCATGAAATGCATTGCGTCCCCTCTATCTTGCATCAATGCATGAAATACATTCATGAGGGGCAAGTTCACGTAGTGTCCTTAGATGAAGAACCATTCAAGTTCGTGAACCTAATAGATTTTCCTGGGGGTTTTATACTCCCGTCGATGCACTTGGATATCCTACATGTTTTGTCGGTTAAGATTCCAAGAGGTAAACTAGCAACTCATGCTCAACCATCGACATTTGTGTCACACAGAACTAAGCATACGACTAAAACTTCTCTAAAATTTATAGCATCGACAATGCATCGACAAGTTGAGAAGCTAAAGGTAAAATTGGTGAGAAAGTGGAAAATCATATGCCCGGACCAGTCGCCAATGAGACTCCCACTCCCATGGATGTGGAAGAACCTCAAGACAAAGTCGAGGAGGCACCTCAGCCTACTTCACCTGCATCTTCAGCAGGGTCATTTGCTCTGTAGGTGACCGTTCATTTTGCCAACACAGGGTTGGGTGAGTATCTTGTGCAAAATGTTACTTTCGGACCTATCCTAAAAATTGCACAAGATATGGGTTGACCGCATGCCCATTGATTTTTGATTGGATCTGTAGTTTTGTTGGGTGAGCCACCCAACCAAAAAAAATTGTCTATGTAGGGCTAGATCAAGTGCCCACTAGAATGTCTATAGATGAAGACGATGACAAGCCATTCACTATGAATGTGCACTATTTATCCAACCCAAAATATGCCATGTGCATTTTTGAGTCATATCATTAGCATGGGCATGACCTTGGTCTATTTGAACAAGGACATAGAAGTCCGTTCGAACCTCATTATCAGTTAGCTATTTATAGGTTCAGGTTAGGGTTACAAGTATAGGGTCATGACGATTTGCTTGCTACATCCTTAGATCTCATGTACTTGAGTCTCGGGGACAATGTGGATTTTAATCCATATCTCCTAATCCTTCCAATTGTTGGAGGACTCGCCAGATGGTATCGTTTGTTACCATAGGCCCACCTAATTCATACCATGATGGGCCCTTAGAGGACAACCCCAGAGACAACCTGGGTAACCAAATCCATGGTGCTACCAACGACACTGGTATGCAGGGGCATGACCCCAATGTTGTAGGCAATCTCAAGTTAGGAGATATTTGTGGTGATGATGGAGAATATTCCACCTCTAAAATGAGTGGACCTAGTTATGATGCAGATTATGAGTCCTCAAGTGATGATCAATCTAAGGAGGAAATTGAGCTAACCTTTCCAAGTCTATCGTTCATACACCATCTATTGCCTATGGAACAAGTGGAATATAGGAATGAGAACTTCATAGCTGATAGTGATTATAAAGATGAGACTGAGGAGGCTTACTTAAAGCCTCACACAAATAACCTCCCACTATGCATAGACACAATAGAGTGGCCCATCCATGGTAGTGACCACGGTGATGTAGATGAGAGAATCGATTCCAGACTCGTGTATCCACAATATCTATTGCCTATGGAATCATAGCATGTTATGGAATAAGTCCCTCATAGAACTAAGTGCTCTGAGGAAGGAGTAGCACCAATTATGCAATAGTATCATATATACGATTGTTCTATCGAATTTATCTAGATAGTGATGATAGCGATCACAGATTCAGATACATGGGACCACATATACCAAATCACTCCTTAGAAGAGGGGGGAAGTGATAGATTGTATTTGTACAGTGATGATGAGGACTCGGTGGAGATGGCCTATTTGGGACCTCACCACTTACGTAATAGGCCTCCACCTAGAGGTCCCCCACCTATTACAGTTGTAGGTTGGTGTTGGGATATTAATATCCATCACAGCCTAAGGGAAAGAAGAGAGCTTGAAGAGAGGTATTAGGAAATCTTTTTCGATCTACCTACATATGTGGAGCTTTTTGAGTTGAGAGATCCCATTTTGTAGCCAGTGCACCAGGAGGATCCAGTTATATGGATATCCCATAGAGAGGATTTGTTTGTGCCCGTACCATTCAAACTAGATCTTGGGTACAAAAGCTATGCTTCAGATATAGAGTTTTTTCCATGTGGTTCTAGAGATCAATATCATTCCATCAATATGGTCTCTGTTTATTTGACCACTCCACTCCATAATATAGCAAATTCATCCAAACCACTACATCTGAACATGGATGCTATCGATTGGGATCACACTGACTCATCGATTTGGCCTGAATATTTCTTCCCTAATAAAGAAATGTTGCAACCATTTCATTTTGTGCCAGGCTATGCTCATGATGTTTGTCATGTCGAGAATGCTTCCCAAAAGGAACATGTGAACCCAGATTATGACATCCATCTGATTCCTACACCTCACCATCTTGATGAGGGATCACATATATCAGTAGAGAAAACCTTCAATGTGGATATCAGTAAAGATCCCACAAATTCAAAGAAGGTTATATTTGGAGAGAGTATCACTCCAGATGAGTGTGATAGCATCATCCCTCTACTGAAAGAGAGACCTGATCTCTCTTCTTGGACTTACAAAGACATGTCAGGTCTATATCTAAAATTGGTTACTCATAACATTTCGCTAGATCTATCGAAGAATCCAATCAAGAAAAAACTCAAAAAATGCATCCAACAGTAGCCTTAATGGTAAAATATGAGTTGCAAAATTTGTTGTATGTAGAGTTCATCATCTCCATCAACTATCCATAATGGGTGTCCAATATGGTGCCTATAGGAAATCTAGATGGAAGGGTCTATATTTGTATGTATTTTAGAGATCTCAATATGGCAACACCCAAAGATTAATTTTGATTACCAAATATCGATGCTCTGGTAGATGCTACTACAGGTCACGAAATGCTCTCCCTTATGGATAGTTTTTTTGGATACAACCAGATTCGGATTAAACCCGAAGATCAACATAAAATCGCATTCATAATGCCATGGGGGACATTTTGCTACAAATTTATGTCATTTGGTCTTAAAAATGTAGGTGCCACATATCAACGGGCTATGAAATATATCTTTCATGACTACATGCATAAAATATTAGAAGATTATATCGATCACTTACTAGCTAAGTCATTGCTACGAGCAGAGCATGCAGAGGTCTTAAGGAAGGTCTTCGATCGCCTGATAGAGAACAATGTCAGGTTGAATCCTAAGAAGTTCATATTTGGCATAACTTCAGGTAAACTCTTGGGATTCATCATTTCTAAATGAGGCATCGAAGTAGACCAAGCAAAAGTCATGACTATTCTAGAGATGCATCATCCTACTAATATCAAAGAACTAAGAAGCCTTCAGGGCAAAGTAGCGTCCATAAAGTGATTCATCACTCAATTATCGGATAAGTGTCGACCCATGAATAGAATTCTACACAAGGGGGTCCAATTTGATTGGGACAAGGACTAACAAGCAACATTTGTTGAGATTAAGCAATACCTAGAAACATCGCCAGTACTAGCTCCACCAAGGCCAGATGAGCCTTTTCTACTATATATATCTGCAATCGAATTTGCATTAGGGACCATGCTAGCCCAAATAACGTGCAAGGCAAAGAGCAAGCCATATATTACATCAGTCACACCTTGGTGAGTTATGAGTTAGGATATGCATCTGTTGAAAAACTTTTTTTAGCAGTAGTGTTCGCTACCAAGAAATTACGGCATTACATGCTAAGTCATACAACATATGTTATATCAAAATACAATCCTTTGCAGTACATGATGAGCAAGACCTATCATAACACATGTACTCCAAAGTGGATCATGCTATTGACAGAATTCAATTTGCAATTCATCAACCAAAAGTCCATCAATGGAAAAGTCATAGCTGATCAACTGGTTGAGACACCATTGTCCAACAATAGGCCTCTAACCATTGAGCTTCCAAATTATGCGGTCTTTGTAATATCTGAAGCTCCCAAACCTGAGGAACTAGAGAATAATGGTGATATGACATTATTTTTTGATGGTTCAAAGTGTTAGCAAGGGGGTGATGCAAGAATAGTGTTTTTTATGCCACAAGGAGCTCCAATGCCTTTGTCATTAAAGTTATACTTTTCATGCACCAACAATAATGCTGAGTATGAAGCCCTACTTTTGGGCCTCCACACAACCATC
Source organism: Wollemia nobilis (assembly GCA_028583015.1). Taxonomy (NCBI): domain Eukaryota; kingdom Viridiplantae; phylum Streptophyta; class Pinopsida; order Araucariales; family Araucariaceae; genus Wollemia; species Wollemia nobilis. The sequence continues at coordinate 9,152,584 of JAQPPZ010000677.1, read as the reverse complement.
ACCATGGGTATTAAAAGATTGAACATTTTTGGTGATTCTTTGCTCATAGTTAACTAGGTTAAGGGGCTCTTTCAATGTCGATGTCTCATACTAAAAGCCTACAAAGATCTTGTTCCACTTATCTAGCTAAACTTGAATGGTATGACATCAAGGCAACCCCTCGTTCGTCAAATAGGTTCATAGACACCATGGCATCTTTGGGGTCCTTGATCCTCAGAATTCGTTTGTCAATTTTACTACCATCCATGTTAGAAAACTCTCACACCTAGCAGCAGAGTGTGCAGCCTTTGATAAAAAAGAGTCAGTCAACATGATTGTCGTCAAACCAACAACTAATTGGTTCCATAGAGTAGAAGACTTTCTTAAGCAGGCACCCTAGGATTCATTGACTTCTTAGAGTCCTACAAGGAGTGGTACTACCATTTACCACAAGGTTGTTTTCCAATATGCATTTGCAAAGCTAAATACACAAGGGGAGCAGGTCGTCTTAGCAGTCAAAGCTGAGGATTGTCAAAGTTCGATGTTGCAAATACAAGACTTCCTAAAACTTGTTATGATCCTAGAGGGATTGTCGTGTGCCGCAAGATGCACATTTAAATATAAAGTGACTAAGTATATCTTTATAGGAGACATTTTGTACCAACGTAGCTATGAAGGAGTTCTCCTTCGATGTCTTGAGCCCCAAGAGTCATCTTGGGCAATTTTAGAATCTCACGATGGTATGTGTGGTGGCCATTTCAACGGCATGGCTATCGTCAAATGCATCCTTTGCATGGGTTATTATTGGTCCACTATGGAGAAGGATTGCAATGTGTATGTCAAGAAATGTGTTAAATATCAGCATCATGCTAATCTTACACACTTTCCATCATAGGCCTTACAACCCATTCAGGCAGCTTGGCCATTTTCTTAGTGGGGACTAGATCTTATTGGCAAGATTTTCCCTCCATCGTCATGCTGACATACATTCATTATAATGACTACTAAGTATTTTACAAAGTGGGTGGAAGCCATTCCCCTTACAACGACCACTAGAGCTCGCATCCTAAAATTTATTCTCGAGCATATCATATATAATTTTGGGATACCATCCAAAATAATTTTGAATAATAGAACTTCTTTTAAGAACAAAACTATGCGGTCTTTAACGTCTAAATACTGCATTAAACATAGTTTTGCAACTCCATATTATTTGCAAGCAAATGGGAAAGCTGAGGCCTCAAACAAGAATGTGATAGCCATATTGAAAAAGATAGTGCAAGAACACCACAAGGATTTGTATATACAACTGCCCCTTGCATTATGGGCTTACAGGACTAGCATTCGGACGCCCATTGGGGCAACACCATTTTCACTCATATATGGTGTTGAGGCCATTATGACCTTAGAGTTGGAAATTCCAATGTTGTGCATTGCATTGAAAGAGTTCATCGATGACAACGTCGCACGACAAGCTCGCCTCGATCAATTGATGTTGCTTGATGAACATCGTGTGAATACCCTCGAGCATATCCATGTTTATTAGGAGCGATTAAAAAGAGCTTACAATATCAAAGTCCACCAGAGATACTTTGAATTTGGGGATATTATGCTGAAGGAGAACCAACAAAACTCGAATTTACCGCCTAACATGTGAGACAAATTTGCGGCTAACTGGCTAGGGCCTTACATCATATATGAAAATATAGGTCCAAGTACCTATCTCCTAACATCGCTAGAGGGTGTAGAAGAGCTTGAGCCTCTCAATATCATCCATATTAAGGTGTTCTATGCTTGAGAGTGTAGTAAAGACACCATAGGCATTTGTAAGCCTTTGGTCAACCCAAAAGCCCCAAGGGTTTTGTCTAAACCACTCGGTCATCCCAAAAGGCACCAAGATATCTGATTAAGAAGCTTGGTCAAGAAAAGTCTCCAAGGATTTCCAAAATTCACTTGGTCAACCCAAAGGCTCCGAGAATTCCTATAGCTTCTCGGTCATCCCAAAAGGCTCCATGCCATATTTTTGAGAGTTTGGTCAACTAAAATATTCTAAATGCGGTTGTAAAACCTTTGGTCAATTCAAAAGGCTCCAAGGATTTCCAAAAATTGCTTGGTCAACCCAAAGGCTCCAAGAGTTCCTATAGCTTCTCGGTCATCCCAAAAGGCTCCACACCCTCTTGTTGAGAGTTTGGTCAACTAAAAGGTTCCAAAGGCAGTTGTAAAACCTTTGGTCAATTAAAAAGGCTCCAAGGATTTCCAAAAATTTCTTGGTTAACCCAAAGGCTTCGAGAATTCCTATAGCTTCTCGGTCATCCCAAAAGGCTCCACGCCCTCTTACTGAGAGTTTGGTAAACTAAAAAGTTTCCAAAGGCTACTGTAAAACATTTGGTCAATTCAAAAGGCTCCAAGGATTTCTAAAAATTTCTTGGTCAACCCTAAAAATCTCCAAGGACATGTACTCATCATTTGGTCAAATATGAAAGCTCAAAAATCTATAAAAATCAAGAAAAATGTATAAAAGTCCAAAAAAATTGATAAAGCTTAAAGTAAAAAAACATTTGCATTTGCATTTTGCATTTTCATTTGCATTCACACATGCATTCACATCATCATATTGCATTTAGGAATTTTTCATCCATTGCATTCCACAGTAGAGTGTAATGCATTTATCAAAATTTTACAAACAGTCACACGTTTGTATGACAATCATGCACCCTTGCATTTATCATAATTCATTGCATTCGTACACGATACCTGTTGCAAAGAAATATGTATGTATATTAAGTTTTCCTGTCACTCAGCCATACCTAGTGGGTTCTTTAGATATTGTAGAAATCTTGATTTGTTGTTATAGACAAGGTCTTTAGTTGGGATAGTTCTTCAACATATCAGAATCCCGTCACTAAGCAAAATAATAGAAAATCCTGCTAAGAGGATGAAATCCGCATAAGCAGTCTTAGGTATCTAGAGATATGGGTTTCACGACTTTTTTATCTTACAAATAGTCGATTTATAAAGGTGTGCTTTGGCAAAAGGACAAGAATTTCCCCTATAAATCCCCAAAGTCACAAAATTTAAATCCCAAGTTACAAAGTGCAAAAATACAAATTTCAAGTTCAAAATGTAAAGTGACATAGTGAGTCAAAAGCACTATAATAATCCCTTCCTCAAAGAAAACGATAACACGTGGACTAAAAATGATTTTTATAACTACATATGAGCAAGTAAGAAGGGTGAGAACTTGAATCTCTGGATTGTCCACCTTTTAAAATCCATAGAGTGATCCCCGATCACAATAATGGGTTGGAAAATTCTCGCCTACAATCAAAGGGGTAGTTCTATTGGGTGATCCCCAAATGTAGCAATGGGTTGAAAGAGTCCCACCTGCATTTGGAGGGGTAGCCCTGATCAATTTGCAATATGATCTAGATCTAGGTACCTAGGATTGTCTAGTTGTATAAGTCTAATCAAAGCTGAAACAAGGATGGTACGATCATATGAGGAACCTTGTCTCACATATGGGTTGAAAGAGTCCCAACTAACATACGGGGTATGCTTACGATCTATCTAAAAATACTCACATGCACACACAGGGATAATGAATATTTGGGTTTGTCATAGCAAAAGCCTTGTCCAATATAAGCCTTGTACAGTTAGTATGTGATTTTTGGAGAAGTCTACTAGGGTGTTTGAGTCTCAAGGAAAACCCCAAAAAGTATTCCAATAGCAACAACATACCAAAAATCTTTAGACTTCAGAAATATAAGTCATTCATTCATCAAAATGCATTTTACAAAGCACAATCAAATATATAGGATAGATACTGCATGAATATCAAAAATTATGTTTAGATGGCCATTGACTATATAGTGCAACAAAGAAGAAATATACAAAATGACATAATCATTCATTAGTATTATACCAATTTCATTAGTATTATACCAATTCATTTCACTGCATTTCATGTATGGGTGATTAATTTATTAGGTTCTTGTAATGAGAATTATCAATTATTTTGCATGATTGTTATACATTCTATGGTGTCATATGTTAAAAATTGATATACACAGTTTACATTCATTCCTTATGTTTTAAGTGATTAAATCATATGGGTTAATTTCCATTAGATTATGATTATATACATAATGCATTACCATACATTACATAGCATAGCATAAACTGCATAAAATATATGCATGACCACAAAGAAAAAATAAATATGCATTAAAAATAAACATTGCATCCATCTACATACATCATATGTCGCACATCTACTCATCTAGATCATTACATATCATCATCATAAAGTACAATAGCTATCTAGTGCATGACATCCATACATCGCGTCATATAAACATAGCATTTAAATAAGCAGTGCATCCATGTGCACAAAATAAACATAAAATCAAAAATAATAAATAAACATGTACACATAATGATCCATGAAATATCATATCATATATGTGTCCAAACGAGTACATAGGGAGTACAAAATGCTCATAGGCTACAACTGTGTAGGTCCTCAACCTTACATGCAAAATAAGCATATCAAAATTGTAGTCGATAGCTGCTATAAATTGGATCTAGGCTGCTCCCCCTATACTGGAGCTCTCACTATCTCCCTCAGCACTATACTTTGGAGCCTGCTCTCCTAGCTAACTTGGCACCTGTGGTGGATCCTGCTGTGGATCTTGCTTACCTCCAAAGCCTAAAGCACCTAGCACATAGGAAACTGGTAACTACAGTAGGCTAGTCCTCTAGCTGGAGGCCCCTGATGTCTACCCTAGATCTCTAGCCCTGGCCTGTGACCTTACTATGTGTGTGCTAGAGGACCTGTGTGTCCTCTTAGTCCTGTGATTCCTATGACTCGAGCTCATTGTCGATTTCCCTGAGGTCCTAGACCTGATATGCTAAGACTCTAATGCAAAAGGATCCTCAAGAATCTATATCCCGTGCATCTCTATGTACTCAACTAATTGATCAACGCAAGCAAGTCGGGATATGTGTATCTCATTGGTCCTCATGACCATATCACGTAGTCACATCACCTTAGTAGTCAGATACTATGTAGCTATTGTACCTACTACTGGTACCATAGGAGGCCCCATAATAGCCTGAGGAGGTTGCATAGGCCCCCTCATTACTTGTGCGATATCTCGCTCTTCCTCTACTATAGTTCGTTGCACCTATGCTAACTCTAGGTTAGTCTACAGTCTCTACACCTGGGCCTCTACATCGATAGCTTGAGTCATGAGCTCATGTACCTGGCCCTATGCCTTAGTTAGACACTGCTTCCTATCAGCCACCTTCACCTCCAAAGTGGTTATGGTGGTATCTCTCTCGCACTACTGAGTGTGAAAGCACCCAATCTAACTCTGCAAGTTAGTAACCTATGCTAGCAACCATCCCTCTGTGCTGTCAAGAGGGACCTCACCCTCCTCTAGGTCATCCTCCTTAGGTTCGATCTCTGGCAGGTCCTTAGTGGTGGTCTCTACACCCCAACCGCCCTTAGTACACTGGTGCACCATGTTCCTGTCAAGATCTACCTATGCCATCTAAATGGAGACCACCACCTATCATAGTCAAGTGTGATCCCCATTGCCTCAATCCTTGACTCATAGAAGTCATCGGGTGCATCTCCTAATGTTGGAGGAACTATCAATGGGAAATCCCTTTGTAGAGCCAAGAATTTGTACCTCAGGGGCATATCTGGTAGGTCCTGCACCATGTCGAATTGTCATAGGACACAAGAGAAAAATTGATACTCTTGGACCTCTAGCTTACTCCAGATAAGCCATATATCTCGATGGGCCTATCATAGCCACTCGTCCACCTTAGACCATACAGGACAATCCATGTAGGGATGCTAGACGATGTCCCCCAGTACAATTGCTACAAACTTGATGATATAGTGCTCAGTGTCCCTAGCATGAGCCTTACTATGGATACCCTCCTCAGCACAGGGCCAGCATGTAGCGTAACATTGATGATCAAAATCTAGGGTAGTGATGCACAGAGGTAGATCAACAGGATGCTCAATTTAGATGTTCTACCACCATCAGATCTATAGAAATAGGCTATAGCTAATGCCCTTATGGCTTTGCTCTATAATCTAGTACAACTCCCTATAGAGCTGGCATAGTAAGGTGCTCCACCAAGCTAACAGTAGTGTCTCCTCTGTTGAGCTTTGAAGCACCCTCCAAGCAGGGGCTACCATGTTCTAGGGAATCCTCATGCCCGAGGAGTCTAGAAGGACAATATGGATGATGAGGTGCATAAAAAGGGCCTCTCGAACAGAGAAAACATCATCTCGATACCAGTCACCGATGTGCACCCCTCCATGGTCCACATCATCCTGTACATCGATGCTCTGATCACCAAATATGGTAGCAAAAACATCATACTTTATCATGTATGCAGAGAAAATTATAGCCTCTTCATCGATGGGGATCCTAAAGATCCTGTAGACATCCTCTAGGGTGATGGTCATCTCATCGGGAGGAAGGTGAAATGTGTTGGTCTGCGCATTCCAGTGCCAGGACAATGCAGTGATATAGGCCTAATCTACCCTAATTGTGGGTAGATCCCTGAAATAACTAAACTCAACAGCTAAAAACCATGCTCGGTCATCATTCGACAAGGCCTCATGGAGAGTCCTCATCAAGTCAAGCTCCTGCGCTCTAGAAGTTAACTTTTAAAAAGTAAAAAAAAAACATAATATAAGCTAAATCTAGCTAAGCAGAGCTAAAGAAACCTAAAAATTTCTTAATTAGACAACTAAAAAAAACTAGCAATTACAACCTGCAACTGCAACTTGCGGTCCCCAATTTGCAAATTGGGAACCACAGCTGCAACTTGTGGTCCCCAATTTAGCAAATTCGAAACCATAGCTGAAACTTGTGGTTCCCAATTTTCCAACTGGGAACCACAACTACCAGCTATGTTTTAGGAGTGGCACCCATTTCGGGTACCCTCCTAGACCACTAAAGCATAAAAATTTAAATCCTAAGCTAACCTAGACTAGTGGGGTTCATTATCGACAGTTTAATGAGGTTCATTTTACTAATATTGAGTGCGAGGTCTCGGTTTTGAGTTACCTTACCTACACCCTACCTCTAGCTAGTCGATGGCTGATCAGGATCCACCATCAGTGTAGATGAGTATCAATGTAGTCGAGGTTGACAGCGTTCTATATCAAGCAATGTCTTCTCTCTCTCAGAGCTCTCAATTTGCTAGTGGTTGCAAGAAAATAATGAAAATTTTCAAATGGGATTTCAATTTATAGGTCCTCCTAGTCTCTACGGACCACAGCTAACACCCGTGGTTTCAAAACTAGGGTTTTTTGCCCGTAGGTCTGACCCGCGGTCCCCAAAATTTGGAAGTGCAAACCGCAGACCATACTTATAGTCTGTAACTAGCAATAAATGCACTAAAAACCCATCATGGGAAGGTCTGAAAAGGTAAATTAATGACTCCCAATGGATAAAAATCAAAATAAATGATCAAAATTGCAAATTTTGTGATGTTAAAAGCACCAGGATCAATCCAATGAATGCAAAATTAAAAATTAAACACATAAAAATCAAATAATGAAAATCCAAATGTGCCTCATATTCAGTGATTTATCCTATAAAATTGGTGGCTGCAACGACTTGCGATCAATGCAATCCGGCAAGATGAGTAAATCACAATAAGGACATTTGGGGTAAAATTGTCATTTCTTTTATGACATCTTTCAGAAAATCATCAACAATATGATTCAACACAAATTTTCTTGAATTTGTCTTATTTTGACTCCCTAATATGGCTATCATAGCCTGATTACTCCATGGGAGAGAGATGTGCAAATACTACTAAGCGTTGCAATCATAAGCTAAAATAGGCCTAGCCAAGGCTTTAAACGTCTCAAATCTAAATTTGTTCAAGATCATTCATTATGGTCAAGTGATTTCATCACTTCAAACATTGTCATTATCCTCATCGACTCGTCACTTGAGGGGGTAGTCATAATTTTTTCATAATCAAAATCAATAGAAGATCCCAGATATCATAGATCCCTTGATCTTGTCAAAATTGTGTTTGTCCTTGCGAATCATTGCTAACAGCTATCATAAGCTTCCCCCTCTGCTTGGGGAAAATAGAAAATATGAAATTTTGTTTGTAGCTCTCATCCTTCGGTTATATAGGCTTAACTCCTATTGTAGCACCAAAGCTACCTAAATGTTTGATGACGAGTGCAAACTTTTTAAATGTAAGCCTTCCCACATTGGAAGCAATGATTCCAGGATGCACGTCCTTTTACTGGACCTAGGGCATCTAATGTTGATCAGACTAATGATCATCATAGAACTTGCGACATCATTTTAGGAGGTCTATTTTGCTCAGCATTGTTTGATATCACAATGCATATCAAAAGGTAAATCTATAGACACCTAAAATGCATCATGCCGAGGGTGACTACTCATATGGACATGCTATAAAATTGTATGAAGGATCTTGGATAGACTCCAAGATAGAGCAGTGGTTCTAACCACTTAATTTAGACATTCTAGCCTAAGCAGTCTGAACCATAGCCCAGACCTGTGATCTCCAATTTGAACCACGGTTGACACCTATGATCTACAGTTTGGACCATAGTTGTGACCTATAGTTTTAACTGGAGTTTAGTTAGGCATTCCATCCGAGCCAAATCGGTTGGAACAACCAAGAGATCTAGAAGGAGGCAGTTGGAGGACGAAAGATTCCAAAGGCTTCCATCCAAACCATCCTAACCAATCTTCTTGGTCTTGGATTCTCCATGAAGCCAACCCTAGCCCTAGGGTCATGCTATAAATACCCTCTCCAAGAAAGATAAAATGGAGGAGATTATTTGTATAGCGAAGTGCTAGCGAAGTGCTAGCGAATTACCGAGAGAGAGCTAATTGATCAAGAGAGCAGCAAAGCCCTGTCAAATTGCATACTGAATTTGTACATTTGAGATCCCCTTTGCTATCCATCTAAATACCAATTAGCCATGGATGCCCTAGGTTCATAGGAGGATTAAGAAATACAAATCCAAGGAAACAAAGGCCCTTCACAGTGATTTGACCACCAAATCTGTTAGACGACGACAAAGGTGACCCTTGAACATCAATTAAAACAAGGAGGTCAAGCCCACTACCCCTAATTATGAGGGCAAACCCATCAAAGGTCAAACTATGGCTATCAGCCATGGTTCACAGTGCAGACCACCCATCACAGCTATGGTTTGCAATAGGTTAATGATCACCTTACTTTGCTTTTGATTGCATAGATTAGTCATGTTAGTGTTTTTATAGGTTTGATTGCATTTTAGGGAAAATCTAATTGAAGGAATTAGACATTTCATGCATTACATTAAGTAGGAGTACATTGGATATTTTATGTGCTTTATTGCTTCTAATTTGATATTTGATCCATGCATAATTTGCTTATTCATGTCTTGTATGTTGTAGTATAATTCTTGATGTAATTAGAATAGCTTAAAGTCTTTCTTTATGCTTTCTTGTTTTACTAGTTTAATTGTATCTACATGCATATTTCTTTAAAGGGCATCATCACGAGAGGCTTTCAATATTTGTAATCGTGTGATGTTGTTTCTTGTTCGTAGAGAGACAGGTGCAAAAAGGAGCCTATATCATAATCCTTCCACATCGCGGAGAAGGGGGTTAGATCTACCCCAAGGCAGTTTGTGAGTAATCATCAGAGCATAGTAAGTGTGCCTACCCTATTGAGGGCATTGGCAATTGTAACATTTGTATCATATTTTGAGTGACCCTAAGAGGGCATTTTTGTAATCTAAGATCCTTTAAAGATTAATACAAGAAAATTTGCATACGTTGGTTTTCTTTGTTCAATTTATGTATTTGTGTGGATATTTATGTTTTTATGATGGTATAGATCAGTACGGTAGCTAGGCGCGTGCTCCACGGTTATGTCATAGATTATTGTTGTTGTTTATGTAGATGATATCATTTTTGGAGGCTGCAAGGATGAAGTGTGCAAAAATTTTACCAACCTGATGCAACATGAGTTTGAAATTTCAATGATTGGTGAGCTTGCATTTTTTCTTGGTTTGCAAGTTAATCAGCTAGATAAGGGCATATTTATTTCTCAAGTTAAGTATGTTAAGGAAATGTTAAAGAGGTTCACAATGGAAGATAGCAAATCGGTTGATACACCTATGACAACAGGATGTAAGCTTAGAAAAAATGATGAATCTCCATCAGTAGATCAAACCATGTATAGATCTATGATTGGAAGCTTATTGTATCTAACTGCTACAAGGCCAGATATTTTACAAGTTGTTTGCATGGTAGCAATATTTCAAGCAAATTCTAAAGAAACTCATGTTATAGCAGTAAAGATAATTTTTAGGTATCTTAAGGGTATAATGGAGTATGGCTTATGGTATCCTAAAGGTAAATATTTCACCCTATTAGCTTATTCAGATGCATATTGGGTAGGATGCATAGATGATAGAAAAATTACAAGTGGAGGTGCATTCTACCTCGGTGATAATCTTGTTGCATGGCACAACAAAAAGCAAGAATCAGTTTCTTTGTCCACAGCAAAAGCAAAATACATTGTAGCAACATCATGTTGTACATAGGTATTATGGATGAAACAAACTCTTAAGGATATTGGAATTAATTTTAGTGAGCCTATTTTAGTTATGTGTGACAATACTAGTGCAATAAACATTTCAAAGAACCTAGTCATGCATTCTAGAATGAATCATATAACAATCAGGTATCACTTTTTGAAAGAGAAGGTAATAGAAGGTGAGGTAAAGCTAGAATTTGTTTCCACATCAAAATAGGTAGCTGATATATTCATGAAACCATTGCCCAAGGATGTCTTTGAATATCTTAGACAAAATTTGGGAGTGGTTACACTTCCCAAGCACTAGCTAACTATTGGTTGCACATTCTCTAGGGGAGTAATTTCATGTTTATCTTGAGCTCCTAGGTTATTATTTTCTATTTTTCTTAATAGGTTTTCTTTAGAATGGTGCATATATTAAGCGGGAGCAATCTAATTTTATCTTTTTATGCTCCTATGTAATTATTTTTGTGAGTGGTGCGACTCAAGGGGAGTTAGTACAGTGGTAGCAACAGAAACTAAGGACACCCTTTGTCATTGTTGTCAAAGGGAGAGAAAAAACTAGCAACAAAGAATGACAATAGCCATAGCATAAAATACATGTACAGGTATAATCAGTTGCCAAGTAAGTGTTGCCAATAATTCCAAAGGGGGAGATTATTGTGCAAGGTTTTCATTGTTGTCAACACATATTCAGATCATTATTGTCATTATCAGTGTTGGCAAAATCAAGTTTTATATTTTTCTAGAACATTGTTGCTCAAAGGTTGCTCAAAATTTATCCGGAACAAGGTTGCTCAAAAGTTGATCATGTTGTCAAAACTATCAAAAAGTTGTAAATGTTGCAAATTGTCAAAAAGTTGAAAAATTGACAAATCTATCAAAAATCACAATGGAAACTGTTGTGGAGGATTGCAAATCGATTCCATAATTTCGAACATGGATAATTTTCCTCCGGTAAGGTGAATTGATTTGTTTGGTCTACTACTATTGTTTGTTGCATTTGGTGAAACAGTGTCAATGCCTATTGAGAAAAGCCACGTCTTTGGTAATCTAAAATTACCATGGGAACTTTAGAAGAAAGTATGGACAACCATAAAATATTAGCTAAAAAAGGTTCTGCATCGAATGTTGCGGTTTTTAGTGACCAGATAGATATGTGCACAGAATGTGGAAGAATACAATAGGTCCATAAACTGTTTGACAAAATCCCCATAGAGAGGAATCTATAAAATTGCAATTGACAGGTGCAAATTTGGGTTTGTAAATATTGTAGATATTAGGAGTAGTAAAGACTCTGTAACCGTCGCAAACTTAGATTTGAGGTTCATGGGTGCTAAAGATAGACATATATGCATTATGGAGGAATATCTTTCTTGGGAAACCATTTTCAAAATAAAAAATTTGAATGCAGTGGGTGTAAGTGTTCTAATAGACAAATATGCAACACATGGAACTATTTTTTTTAACAAATATCAACTATGAGAAGAAAAATAATATTGAATCTGGTAATATATGTGTGGTTTTTTTTTTGTTGGTATGTGGTGTTATATGAAGAGGTGAAGTGCGGATGAACTACCCTGAATCTATATTAAGATGAAATTGTAAAACTGTAGCAGGACACAGTTTTTAACTGAACTGTTTGATGAAATGCCTCTAGTGCAAAATCTGAGTTTGCAAGTGATATAAATGGTCTTTCATCTTTTTACTATGCATATTATCATAAGAGACAGATGAGGAGGTGATGAAAATCTTGATATGTAGGTATGATAGAATGTTGTTAATGTGGTCCTGAGAGATAGAAGTTTTAAGTTTCAATATTTACATCATGTAAATGATAAATTCTAAATGATGAAGTGTCCATACTGAAGATATTTTAAGCAACCGAGGTCGGTTGTAAAATTGTGAAGACTTATTGAGATTGGATACATATTTTCTGAGCCACAGATCATAGAGGATCCTAGTTTAGCGAAGACATTCTTATGTCATATTTTTCTTTTCAATTTTGAAGTCCAAGTCAGTGCTTGGCAACAGGAGTCATTGCTCCTCATAGTGGGTATTGTGAATTTTTTTCAAGTTGGTGCTTGACAAGAGGTATTGGTGTTCCTTGCAATTGGTGCTACAAAAAAATGTATGTGCATACCTTTTCATGGCTGGATTTGGATGGGAGTCAAAACAATATTTTTGCTCCGTGGATGTAGCCATATGGTGAGCCACATTATAAGTTGTGTTGTGTGATGCTTACTTGGTTGATTGCTCTATTTCATATTTTCTATATGCATTAAATTTTATGAGACATTGATTCACCTTCCCTCTCAGTGTCACTATGAGTTCAACAACATGATCGCATACCCTTAAATCGAAAGCCAAAATGAAGAGATTATTTTATTTCTTTTATAATTTTGTATACATTTTACTGTAAAAGTTCAAGATCCAACCATTTATTAGAGTTACTCATACTATATATACATCTTCTCATAACATAAAACTAAAGTTTGTTATAACAAGAAAAACAAAGTAGTGGAGTCTTCAACAGTAAATAGTTAAGATTCTTTTGTTAATGCATGTTCATGTCAATCTTCTCAGAGGTGTCATGGACCAAATGTCTTCCATTTCTTCATATCAAGCTAATGGCCTATGAAAATTGAACCGATCATGAAATTGTGACTATTTTTTACCTCCTAGCTCTCTCGAGCTCTTGGCCTGAGAAAACTAGACCAGTCATGAAATCACGACTATTTTTTACCTCTTGGATCTTCCCAGATCTTAACCTACAAAAATTAGGCCGGTCATGAAATCACAACTATATTTTTGCCTTCTGCTCCTTCTGGCTCTTGGTCCATGAAAACTAAATCAATCAGGAAATCATGACTATTTTTCACCTCCTCGATCTTCCTGGCTCTTAGCCCATGAAAACTAGGTCAATTACGAAATCGTGACTATCTTCTTGCCTTCTACTCTTAGCTGTCAGTCTGCAAAAACTAGGCTGGTCACAAAATCATGACTATTTCTCACCTCTTGCCTATTTTTGGCTCTCGATCCGCAAAAACTAGATCAATCACAAAATCATGACTATCTTCTATACTTAGAAATGTTTTGAGAAGTCTTCTCACTCCCCTTAGTGTAGTCATTTTGACTTACTTTATTGGCACCTCCTAAGGAATTTTGCTGGCAAAATTTTAGAATTTAAAGCCTTTATCCATTGGGAATCGAAGTAAAAAGAACACAAAGAATGAAATGGAAGGGATGAAGAGAAAAATTTTGTTTCCTTTACAATGCAAATTATTTATCCGATGTGTCTTCCTTAGTTGATTTACCCACTTCTATTTTTTCCTGACTATTTTTTGAGGGCTTTTTTTAGCTTTCTTTTATTTTTCTAACTTTTGGACGACCTCATTGTAAGTAGTGCAGGTCTATTTCTAAGTCTCTTCATCCATATTAGAGGTTTCCATGAACGTATGATATAAATATTCTAATTCTTTGACCTTGTCATAAGACAAAACCTTCAACCTCAAGAACAACTCATATAGGCAAGAGTTGATCTCGGTAATTTCTTGAGCCATTCTAAATATTTGCTCCTCTTGAATAGGTTCTTCCTAGCTATATATTTTAGATTCATCCTCCATAAAAGCTTTCCAGGAAACTTTAAGCCCATATTATTCTTAGATATCTGCATCTTCATCCTAGAAACTTGGCAGACCATAATTCTCTTCTATACTTAAATGTTTCAAAATATCCTTAGCCTCTGCTTTAAGCTCATTTATTATCTTATCATTTTTGTCACAAGATTATATCACCTAAAGAAAATTTTAACAACTATTTTGGCTTGGGACCATGCTTCATCTTGGGCTCTACTCCTTACCTTTTCATATGCTCTTTTGGACAGAAATTGTATCTTCATCGCTATAGATAATCTTGCTTGTAAGAAGGTTATGGATGCAGTGAACTTATCCTCAACCCGACTCCATGTTTCCTTAATATTTACTAGGTATAGTAATGTAGGTTGCACCTTCAATCCTATTTTTTGTATACCATTGAACATCTCCTTCCTGACTGTTATGGTCTTTTCTTTGGACAAACCACTAGTGTTTCCTAAACTTTTCTAGCTCTGCCTCTAGAGATCCTCCACTTGTCTACTCAGAACTAGAATCTATTCAAAAACATTTTTTAATTCTTCTTTATATTTTGCTACTTCATTAAACCTTTCTTCCCACTTCTTAGCTTCATTTTTTAGAGCCTTTTCAATAGTTTTTTTCATTAAAGGTTGCCTCTAAATATTTCCTTGCCTCTTTAGATCTGAGGTATTTTTCTTTGAAATATTCAACATTTAAGTATATGGTACCTGTTGTGGCTGATCCACAACACACCCCAAAATTGGGGACCCACATTTTTTGAATGATTTCAAAGAAGAAAACAGTGACCCAGATGCTAAAAAAATCAAGGCAAAATTTCACAAAAGAGAAAAAGTGTCACGATATCGCGACATGTCACTCCGTCGCGGCCAGAAATGAAAAAGTGTCGTGATATCGCGATGTGTTGCTCCGTCATAGGCAGAAAAATAAAATTGTCGCGATATCGCGACATGTCGCATTTTCGTGGCTCAAAATAGCAAAGTACGTCGGAATGAAAAGTTGTCGCGATTTCGTGACGTGTTGCTGCTGAGAAAAAGAAAGCGTCGCAATATTGCGACGTGTTGCTGCTGAGAGAAAGAAGGTGTCACGATATCGCAATAGGTCACGTTTTCCGGCTCAGACAAGCGAAATGTAGTGGAAAGGAAAATTGTCGTGATTTTGTGACATGTCACGTTTTCATGGCCAAGAGCAACAGAATGCAGCACAAAGTGAAAAATGTCGCGATATCGCGACATGTCATGAAATCGCGGTTCTCAGAAGAGAGAGAAAGACAAAATGGAAAGATGTCACGAAATCACGACATGTCACAAAATTGTAGTCAAACCAGTCAAATAGGGCAAGGCACTAAAGTTGTCACGAAATCGTGACATGTCTCATTTTTGCTATTCATGACGACTGACAAGCTGAGCAAGGGAAATGTGTCGCGAAATCGTGACATGTCGCATTTTTTTGGCTCCAAACAACCAGATGGTACGAAATAGAAAAGTGTCACGATTTCACGACAGAAAGCCGCAAGACAGCTCCGAATGAAAAAGCGTCGCGATTTCACGACAGAAAGCAACCAAGGTGTACGGAATAGAAAAGTGTCGCGATTTCGCGACAGAAAGTAGCAAGATGGTGCAAAACAGAAAAGCGTCACGATTTCACGATAGAAAGCAGGAAGGTGGTGCTGAAGAGAAAAATGTCACGATTTTGTGACAGAGAGCAGCAAAAGTGTACGGAATGAAAAGATGTCACGATTTCACGATAGGAAACAGCGAGATGATGCCAAATGAAAAGTGTTGCAATTTCGTGACATGTCATGTTTTCGCGGCCAGGAACAGCAAAACATAGCAAAATGAAAAGGCGTCATGATTTTGCAATAGGTGGCATCCTCGAAGCAGCAATAGAGAAAAACATCGCGATTTCACGACAGGTTACATCCTCAAGGCCCGAAAGAGAAAAAACATCACGATTTCATGACAAGTTGCAGTGAGATAGCCCGAAAGGGAAAAGCGTCGCAATTTCATGACAGAAAGCAAGAAGATGGTGCAAAAGAGAAAAGCGTCACGATTTCACGACAGAAAGCGAGAAGATGGTGCAAAAGAGAAAATTGTCATGATTTCGTGACATGTCGCGTTTTCATGGTTGAGTGCAACAAAGCCCAACGATAGAGAAAAACGTCGTGATTTAACGACAGGTTGCATTTGCACGGCCCGATAGTAGGAAAATGTCACGATTTTGTGACATGTATCATTTTCACTGTGCATGGTGGTGGACAAGGCTGTTGGTAGGAAAATTTCACGATATCGCGACATGTCTCATTTTTGCGATGAAAGTAGAGGAGTAAAGCTGCATGCATAAAAACATTGCGATATCATGACATGATATTTTTTGTCATGATTTACACAGGGCCATTACAGAACATGTAGAAAATTACAGAACATGTGGCACGAAGATGTCAGGGCTATTAACGTTGTAGGATCGACAGTTACAAAGAAGATCAAACGTTCGACATACGTGCAGAAAGCCAAAGACAATGAAGGGGCGAGGAATATGAAATGATGCAATCTAGGAAATGAAACGAACCATCATGGAAGGAGAAGCAATTTGCCAGCAAGTATAAAACACAGAGGCATAGATTGGTACAGGGGTCGGAAATCACTACGGGCAGAGTTGCAGTGCCGAAGGCGAGAAGCCATTCTGGGCCTGCTTTGGAGTGTTTTTCTTCCCCTTTTTCTGGTTTTGAGAAAACTAGAAGTTCTGTTGTTGTATATTGACCAATTTTTAATACAGAAAATTCAGAGAGTTGCACCTCATTGGCAAGAAAGAAGGAGTCATTTTCTGCATGCAAGATTTAATTGTTTTATTTTCCCCTTTCAGATTTCTAGGCTTATAGGTGAAGTTTAATGCAAGTTCTCTTGGTTGCTTCATGCGAATGTCTAAATCTGAAATTACAGTCAAAACCCCAGAGACAAGCACTTAACTTATCTGGATTGTGCGTGTTTGCAAGTTCAATAAGTTAGGTTGCATGCATGGAAACCTCATTAGCTTCGGTTTTGTCAGAATAGGATTGCATCACCCTGAATGCATTTCATTTTTCTTTTGCATTTTATTTTCATTTTTTTTTCTTGCACTTTATTTTCATTTACAGGCATTAAAATAAAATAAAAAATAAAAAACTAAAAATTTCAAAGTTTGAAAATAGAATATTTCCATTTTAGGGCCAGAATTTCATTTTTAGTTTTGTTTTTCATTCATGAGCAGATGATGATATTCCCTTCATAAAATTCCAATTTCATTGAAGGGGTTATATTTTATGACATTTCATAAATTTCCATTTTGAAGTTACAACATGGTCATATAGGGACCAAATCACATTTGCTTTATTAGGGTTCAATGAACAATCATTAAAGTTTCATAGTAAAATAAACCACAGTGCCCCTTGTTTTCAGTTACTTGCAACCACTAAGGTGTTCCAAGCATTTTAATTGAATATCTTCATTTGAGATCATTAATACATAGATGCAAAATGCTAACATAACAGGAACCTTGGAGAAGTTACTTATTTAATTTCTTTGCAAGCGAGAGGATTTAGAACCCAAATCCTATCGGAGAGTGTGTTTTCACAATCGGGTGAAAATACCACTCAACGGATTGGCGCTAGAAGGAGGGCTGGTTGAGGTTTATTTTATCGTGATTTTAGATGCTATAGGTTTATAAGTGTCTAAGAGCTTTGCATTGCTAAATATTTCAAGATAATTTGATTAGCATCTTCGGCCTCCTCTAACACCACTCAACAGATTGGTGCTAGGAGGGCCGGATGGGTTTATTTTAGTGAGATTTAAATTTTTTGTATATTTCATGCCCTACTGATTGTTATCTTTAGTCTTCTAACACCACTCAACAGATTGGTGCTAGAAGGAGGACATGAAACGGTTTATTTCATTATGATTTTAAATGCTTAGAATTGCTTAAGAGCTTTGCAACACATTTTGATTGTTCATACAGAAATAAAGTGATTTGATTTAATTTTGAAAATTTTGGTCTTGACTAACAAAGTGTTGTTTCCATACAATTACTTTCATTTGATTTTTACATCTCTTGGTTGATGCTAACTTGATTTTTTTTTACCTTGCAGGTTGAATATTCAATAGATTTGGTTCTAAAATTACATTTTAAGTTTCACTAATGGCAACACTTGAGGAGCAAATGGTATCCCTGAGAGCTGAAATAGTGTCTCTAAGAGAGAGAATGGTATCAATGATAGAGGATCATTATAAGGGTTTGTCTATACCCGTGGTACCCTATCAAATTCCTACAATGTTATTGGATTTTTTATGGTGTTTTAATCAAGAGGTGCCACTAGGATACTTGCAAAAACTGCATGTCTACAAGAATACATTATGTCAATTCCAGATTTTCTATGAGGAGGTAGCTTGTAGTTTATTTGCATACATTTTGGATGATAAACCATTCTTTTGGTATAGCAAACTACCCATGGAGGTTAGGACTTCTTGGATACAACTAGAAGCAGCCTATATTTACCATTTTGGTAATCAGGTTGACTTAGAAATCCTAAAAAATCAGTTTACCTCCATATGTAAGGAGCCTAATGAATCCTTGAGTCAATTCAATGGAAGATTTCATGAGTTGCACTCCCAAATGTGGGAAAAATTTAACACATTAGAAGAGGAAGCCATGGAAGTATACCTAGGAGCCATACACCCCACACTTGCTTCACTCATTGAGGAAAAACTGAGTGGTTTGTCTTTAGAGAAAATCCATGAGATCTTGGAAGAGATAGAATGACAAGGTCTTGAAGAAGAAAAGGCACAACATGCTCACATAAGAGATTGTCCTTCTAAAGATATTGATGCCAACCTACACCAACCATCAAATATAGCACCCTCCACTCCAATGATATCTAAGGTAAATGATCAAGGGGATGAATTTGAATATCCAAATCTTACAACCACCTTAGATGTAGTCCACAAGGAGGTGCAAATTGATAAGCCAACATCCACTAGTGAGGATTATGCAGAAATGATCTCATTCATAGAGATACACGATTATTCGGATGAAGGGGTTCTAAATTCAACAATTTTTGAAATATGTGATAGGACAGAACCTACCATAGAATTGAATAAAGTGGTTGAAAGTGAAATTGGGAGAAAACCAATAAATGAATTTGAAGACATGATAGAGTTTCACCACTTGTTCTTGGAAGATACTATTGATGAGATGTGTAAAATTAAAGATCAAGAAATTCTTCACCCTCCAAATTATGAAAAAATTGAATCATGGGTTACTAATTTGGACAATGATAGCCTTATAAATTTGAATTCAAGAAATAACCCACTTTTGGAAATAATTGAACCATCTAAGGAAGGTGAAGATGAATTTGATGAGAAACACATTGATGAATTGGAAGATGTTGAAGAAGTAGTTGAACGTCACCACTTGATTTTGAAATATGATTATTATGATGCTTGGAAGAAGTGGGAGGACTACACTCAATCCAAAACTACTAATGAAACTTGGGTGCAAATTGATATACAGGACAACATAATCGCCTACTCAAAGGAAGATATTACAACTCCTATACAATTTGAGGATGTTTTGGAAGAGGGTTTCAAATCTCATCAAATTTTGGAAGATTATAATGATCCTATTGCCAAGGACAAAGAAGAAAAAGAATTTATGAATGAATCAAAATATCATGCCACAAACATCATGGAATTTCATTCTATGGATTTGGATGACGATTTTTACAATGGTTGGGGGAGATATGATGATGCATTCTTTTCTCATATCTCTATAGATGAAACTCATATTTCACTTGATATGCAAGATGTTGAAACTTCTATCTCACATGAAGAGATACCATGGATAGTGAACAAATAATTAGAACCAAATGACAAAGATATTGATCAATTGGAAGCAACTCGAATAAGTGATCATCAAAACAGATTACTTGACATACACTTTGACCAAAAACATTTGAGGGTTGAAAAGGATGGGCATGTTTTCAATTGGGTGCCCAATTTTGGTATGTTTAATAAACAAGTAATCAATGAAGAGTATGAAGACCATGAGGTAAAAGAGGAAATTGAAAATCCCCATCAAATTTTGGTAAATGAAAATGTTCAAAAGTTAGAATCTAACCTTTTGTGTTCAAGTATCCAAGATTTGGGTGAGAATTTGCATGACCATATTTTGAATTTGAATGATGTTCACACCTTTGATAACATTGTTTTAATGAATGAAAAAGAAGTTGATGCACTTGAACTGTTAAACCAAATTCATCAACAATTACTAATTGAATCTAGGATAAAAACTTTTAATGATCCTAATTTAGTAAATATCCTAGATGCTTGTAAATTGTTACACAAATTTGATTGGCCTACAAATTTGGAAAATGATTTGGCTTTGAAATTTGTAGAAATAGGCTCCTACTTACAAAATTGCATATTTGAAAAAGATAGCCTAATTCTAAATCAAGGAGGGAATTATGAAATTTACATTTTAAAGAATAGACATGATAAAATTGAAAATCATTTATTGTCTAATCATTTTAGTAATTTGATGCTCACCTATGGGAGTATTAATGGAACTAAATCAAATTGGTGGGGTGAGCATGGAAAGTGGAAATTTGTTGCATTGTTTGGTCTAGTCTTGTTTTTGTTGGATTCCCACAACACTTGGCATGCATATCACGTTATATTTTTGTTGAAATGTTCTAATCATGTTTGGGATCCAGGAAAGTGATAATCCAAGCTTTGCATCATCTTGTATTATATTGTACATTTGTATATAGATTTTGGTTTTTTGGGTTTTGGTTTGTGTTTTCAAGATCATTTTTTAAGTTACTTTGGGTTTGGTTTTGGTTTGTGTTTTCAAATTTTCATTTTTGGGATTGCTATTTGGATTTGGATTTAAAGTTGTGTGTTTATTTGACATGTTTTGTTTGTCTATTAAAAAAAAAAAAATGATGAAAAAGTTGTCTTGAGATGCTAACTTATGCCTAAGACTAGGAGAATATGAAACATTGGAATTGTGTTGTAGAAGCTCCACAAGTAACACAAACATTTTAAGTAATATCGTTTGAATCTTGTGATGCATGAAGTTGTCAGTTTTGCACATTATGGTAAAATAGATGATATATTCCAAAAGAAGCAGTGCATTCATATCTCATGTCACATTCCTCATTGCATATACATGTCATCTCAGTTACATTTTCATTTCATATGCAATCATTGAGAAGGTGTCGAATCCTCTTAGGGTTATTCTATTACAGAAAACATAAAAAATCCTAAGGTTGAGAACTGGTGCCCAAACTATCTTGAACCAAGCACATTCTATACACATTAAAAAGAATCTTGAGCAAAATGGTCAAAACCATACTTGGATGAAAAGGTAAGGTGAAAAGAATATTTCATGTCTATCCTATCATGCAACATAATCCTTAAAATAGTGGTTTTTACCACTTCCATCAAGCTTAAAGTCTAAAAACAGAGTAGTAAGGATAGGATTAAATCCTCATCGAACTTAGGTTGAGGATCCAATTCCCCAAAGCTCTGATTTGACCCACATGGAGTAGTAAGGATAGGGCATAATTCTCATCTCGCCTAGGTTGAGAATCTGATTCCCCAAAGCTCCTATGTCTCATTTCATCATAAATCTTGGATTGGAAGGATCGTACTACATGTCCTCTACAAAGGATGGGTAGTCATCCCCAAGGTCCAAGAAATAAAAATAAAATTAATATTTCCCATTTTCATCTAAATCTTGGATTGGAAGGATCGTACTACATGTCCCTAGCCAGGATGGGTAGTCATCCCCAAGGTCCAAGAGATAAAAGATAATATTTTCCATTTCATCTTAATATTGGATTGGAGGGATCGTACTACATGTCCCTGGCAAGGATGGGTAGTCATCCCAAAGGTCCAAAGAAAAAAAGAGAAGAGAATGAATAAAGCCAAGTCATGGATTATGGGGTTGAGTATGCTCATGCGTGGCAACATGTCTTGTCTAAAAGCAAGACCATTGATTGCTCATATGGATAGACTAGCCTGACCATTTCATCCATAATAGGTTAAATTATTTTGTTCAAGATGAGGTAATGAACTCCAAATCAGAATAGTAAGGATAGGGTTAAATTCCCATCTCGCTTAGGTTGGGAATCCTATTCCCCAAAGTTCTGATTTCACTCACACTTGCACATGGGTTCAAGATGGTAGTGACACATAACCAACTTTGGGGATCTAATGAATTAATTTAATAGACATATATTTGGTCCTAAGAGGGTTTGACAGCTTTAATATGTTTGTTCATGATATTAGAAGGTTTGAGCATTTATAAAGCGAGGTTGTTATATCTCTAGCATCTTCATCATGCATCAAATCCTGCACAAATCATTCATAGCCTTGCATACAAATCATAAGTGAAACTGACAATGGAATGTTGATGAAATTCAAGTGATAGGGAATGAAAACACATTGCACACACCGAGCTAATACTTAATGATTCTAATGTTTCATGTATTTCTGATCTGTCGGTATTTGTTTATCTTTTATGTGTTGACGCTTGTATCTAAGCTTGTATATTTTAGGTTGGGTTCTCACCAAAATGCTCAGGAGCATTTGATAGTAGAGTCACCATTTGTTGTGGCTGATCCACAACACACCCCAAAATTGGGGACCCACATTTTTTGCATGCTTTCAAAGAAGAAAACAATGACCCAGATGCTAAAAAAATCAAGGAAAAAGGCAAAATTTCACAAAAGAGAAAAAGTGTTGCGATATCGCGACATGTCGCTCCATCACGGCCAGAAATGAAAAAGTGTCATGATATCACGACATGTTGCTCCATCGCGACCAGAAAAAGAAAATTGTCACGATATCGCAACATGTCACGTTTTCGCGGCTCAAAATAGCAAAGTACGTCGGAATGAAAAGTTGTCACGATTTCACGACATGTTGTTGCTGAGAAAAAAGAAAGTGTCACGATATCGCGATGTGTTGCTGCTAAGAAAAAAGAAAGTGTCGCGATATCACGACATGTTGCTACTGAGAGAAAGAAGTTGTCGCGATATCGCGACAGGTCACGTTTTCGCGGCTCAGATAGGCGAAATGCAGTGGAAAGTAAAATTATCATAATTTCGTGACATGTTGCATTTTCGTGGCCAAGAGCAACAGAATGTAGCACAAAGTGAAAAATGTCGCGATGTCGTGACATGTCATGAAATCGCGGTTCTCAGAAGAGAGAGAAAGACAAAATGGAAAGATGTCACGAAATCGTGACATGTCACAAAATCGCGGTCAAACCAGTCAAACAAGGCAAGGCACTAAAGTTGTCGCGAAATCATGACATGTCTCATTTTCGCTATTCATGACGACTGATAAGCTGAGTAAGGGAAATGTGTTGCAAAATCGTGACATGTCACGTTTTCACGGCTCCAAACAACCATATGGTACGGAATAGAAAAGTGTCACGATTTCACGACAGAAAGTCGCAAGACAGCTCTGAATGAAAAAGCATCACGATTTCGTGACAAAAAGCATCCAAGGTGTACGAAATAGAAAAGTGTCACGATTTCACGACAGAAAGCAGCAAGATGGTGCAAAAGAGAAAAGCATCGTGATTTCATGACAGAAAATAGGAAGGTGGTTTTGAAGAGAAAAATGTCACGATTTCATGACAGAGAGCAGCCAAAGTGTACGGAATGAAAATATGTCACGATTTTGTGACAGGAAACAACGAGATGATGCCAAATGAAAAGTGTCGTGATTTCGCGACATGTCACATTTTCACGACCAAGAACAGCAAAACATAGCAAAATGAAAATGCATCATGATTTCACGACAAGTGGCATCCTCAAGGCAGCGATAGAGAAAAACATCGCGATTTCACGACAGGTTACATCCTCAAGGCCCGAAAGAGAAAAAATGTCGTGATTTCATGACAAGTTGTAGCGAGACAGCCTGAAATGGAAAAGCGTCATGATTTCACGACAGAAAGTAGCAAGATGGTGCAAAAGAGAAAAGCATCGTGATTTCACGACAAAAAGCAAAATATGGTGCAGAAGAGAAAATTGTCATGATTTCACGACATGTCATGTTTTCGCGGCTGAGTGCAACAAAGCCCAGCGATAGAGAAAAATGTCACGATTTCGTGACAGGTTGCATTTGCACGGCCCGATAGCAGGAAAATGTCACGATTTCATGACATGTATCATTTTCACTGTGCATGGTGGCAGACAAGGCTATTGGTAGGAAAATGTCACGATATCGCGACATGTCTCATTTTCGCGGTGAAAGTAGAGTAAAGCTGCATGCATAAAAACATCGCAATATCATGACATGCTATTTTTTGTCATGATTTACATGGGGCCATTATAGAACATGCAGAAAAGCACAAAACATGTGGCATGAAGATGTCAGGGCTATTAACGCTGCAGGATCGACAGTTACAAATAAGATCAAACGTTCGACATACGTGCAAAAAGCCAAAGACAACGAAGGGGCAAGGAATACGAAATTATGCGATATGTGAAACAAAATGAACCATCATGGAAGGATAAGCAATTTGCCAGCAAGTATTAAACGCAGAGGCACAGATTGGTATAGGGGTCAAAAATCGCTGTGGGCAGAGTTGTAGTGCCGAAGGCGAGAAGCCATTCTGGGCCTGCTTTGGAGTGTTTTTCTTCCCCTTTTTCTGGTTTTGAGAAAACTAGAAGTTCTGTTGTTGTATATTGACCAATTTTTAATACAAAAAATTTAGAGAGTTGCACCTCATTGGCAAGAAAGAAGTCATTTTCTGCATGCAAGATTTAATTGTTTTATTTTCCCCTTTCAGATTTCTAGGCTTATAGGTGAAGTTTAATGCAAGTTCTCTTGGTTGCTTCATGCGAATGTCTAAATCTGAAATTACAGTCAAAACCCCAGAGACCAGCACTTAAATTATCTGGATTGTGCGTTTTTGTAGGCTCAATAAGTTAGGTTGCATGCATGGAAACCTCATTAGCTTCGGTTTTGTCAGAATAGGATTGCATCACCCTGAATGCATTTCATTTTTCTTTTGCATTTTTTTTTCATTTTTTTTTCTTGCACTTTATTTTCATTTACAGGCATTAAAATAAAATAAAAAATAAAAAACTAAAAATTTCAAAGTCTGAAAATAGAATATTTCCATTTCAGGGCCAGAATTTCATTTTTAGTTTTGTTTTTCATTCATGAGCAGATGATGATATTCCCTTCATAAAATTCCAATTTCATTGAAGGGGTTATATTTTATGACATTTCATAAATTTCCATTTTGAAGTTACAGCATGGTCATATAGGGACCAAATCACATTTGCTTTATTAGGGTTCAATGAACAATCATTAAAGTTTCACAGTAAAATAAACCACAGTGCCCCTTGTTTTCAGTTACTTGCAACCACTAAGGTGTTCCAAGCATTTTAATTGAATATCTTCATTTGAGATCATCAATACATAGATGCAAATTGCTAACATAACAGGAACCTTGGAGAAGTTACTTGTTTAATTTCTTTGCAAGCAGAGTATTTAGAACCCAAATCCTATCAAAGAGTGTGTTTTCACAATCGGGTGAAAATACCACTCAACAGATACCTAAGTGAGCTCGGGCCTTCCCCCATTCATCTTATATAGGTATCTAAGTGATGTCTTCAATGACTATCTCAATCTGGTAATATTTCGTCATTTTCCCTTCAGGTTTCTTTACCACTGACATCATCTTCATGGTCGAGTGCTGCATACTGAGAGGATCTAGGGCCACTACTTCTTGGGTATGGGCTATATTATTGGAGGCTTAAGTGCAACAAGATTTCCACCAGTTTGAGGCATCCTGGTTGGTTTTCTTTAGCTTCTTGAGCTTAGATATGGTGGGATGATTTTTAGAAGAGGAAACAGTGATGGATTGCAAGTTAGGGAAATAGATAACATGGGAGAAAGTAATGGTGACCAAAGTGGCATCCATATTCAATGGTCCTATGGTAGGAACTATGGGAGTAGTTGAGGATACCTTTGAACCAGGTTGGGTTGGAGATTCTGATGGTGATGCTAAAGGTGGAGGTTACTGATTGGAAGGAGAGGAAACCTCATCTTTAGGAGCATAATGGGAAGGGTATTCTCTTTGGTATTGAGAAGAAGATGAATTAGAGGAGATAGAGATCATACCTTATTTTAATGATGAATTTTATTGATTTATGTCTTTTGTACTAGGTAGCTCTTCAGCAAGAATTGGTCCTTCTATAGGAACTTATCCATTAGTAGAGGTCAGTACCTGTAGGAACTGATCCTTCAGTAGGAATTTATCTTTTACCTAATTTATCCAGCTACAGAGTACTAACATCATGATATTTAGGGGGGTATTCTATATTTTCTTCTACTTACCTATTTTAGAGTCTACTTTTTTCTTCCTATCTACTTTTATTTTGTACATTTCTTGTGCTAGAATCCCTTCATATTTTTCTAAATATAAGAGGTTGATCATCATCAGACTCTGTATCTAATACTAAGGGGAAAATGAACTTGAGATTTTTTTTCTAAAATACCTCTAGTTTGTTAGTGGTGATCCCTTTCCATTTATCTTGGCTTGGTTGTTCCTTTCCAACGGTAGGTAGGTTCTCCTTTTGGGCACCATTGACACCCTATGGAACCTTGCTTGTAATATTTTTTGACCATGTGGCTTGGTGCTGGTCATATCAGGTGGAAAACTCATGATCAAGTTTTATTTCCTACTTGGAAGTGCTCATATTAATTTGTACTCTCATCATCCACCAAGCCAAGATTTTTTTGGTGTCCACTCTAGTCCCTTCTTCAATATTCTCTTTATATCATTTTATTTAAACACATGTTTTGGATTATCTTTGGGGTTATAATCCATCACATGTTCATAGAATTTCCACGGAGGCAACAACTACATATGGTCCACACGCCATTCTAGTGATTCATTTTATTCATTATTCTTGCCTCATTCGTCGATATCTCTAATAGACAAATAAAATTGTTTGAAGAGATTTTTGTTCATGGAAGCCTACCTTTCTGTAAATCTATTGAGGGGATCATATTTCCACACCTATGGAAGTTCCACTAAATTTAGGTTCTTAAGGGTTCGAGTGATTTTCTCATGATGCCCTTTATTAGATACAACTATACCTTCAAATTGGAAAGACATAGGGTACATACTAGTTCTGCCAATCCCTCTCCCAAACTTGGAATTTATATATTCTATCTGCATTATATACTCTAAGTCAAACAATTGATTAGTAATATAGTGTGGGAGTAGGAAAATTTTTCCTGTAAACCCATATAGTTTGATGACCACCCCATGTGTCAAAATAAACCAAACACCTTCTTCTACATAGGGGTGTTACAAAACATCCTGCACCTTTTGGGGGAGTATGTGTACTTCTTTGTAAATAATTTTTATAGGAGGGCCCAAGAATTCCCTATTGAAATGGTAGTACTACTCTAATTTTGAGAGCATGGTTCATCCTTTCATACATTGGGATATTTTTTACCTTTTCATATGTTCTAACTGTGGATATAAAAGGAATTTTCTTGGACCAAAAAAAGAAAAAAACCCATACCAGATATGACAAGAACTGAAAAGACACCTGAGAGCCTTTCGGCATCTTGGACAAGCCTTCATGTATCTACTAGAATGTGTAAGATGTCCAATAAAAAAATATTGGTATAGTTTTCTCATCTATGATAGAGATATCATAGAATTTAAAATTTGAGAGGCACTAAGCCATCGCAATATACCACCGATGAATTTTTAGTGTTTGATTTTAGACCTGCCACCATAGCTAACATGGAAAACAACTCCTTTTTCTTGAATTCTGATAGTGGGATAGGAGTTTTTGACAGAGTTCCTCCAGTAGGAGGTTACAACAAATGTGATTGTAGAAAAAACTTGATATTATAGGTGGGAGTATAGTATTTAGCCTACCCAACTAGGTCAAAAATTATGGGTTTTATAGCAAGCTTAATGTTTGTGTTGAAGACACACCTTATTACATCGAGATCCATAGTAAAAATAACCCCTCCCCTTGTAAGTCCTAACTATTCTTTGCTTAGCATTATAAAATTTTGCCATGGCTCTAATCAACTTAGGATAGGGGTGGACGAGAGTGTAGATATACCAGGAAAGTAAAGCATGGAAAGAAAAAGTGCTTGGGGAATATGGAGTCACACCTTTAGCCACTCTAGCTTTCACACCTTTTTGGATCTTCTCTAGATTTTTCCAGGTGATGATTGTATTTGTTATTTTTGTGTATGGGTCTATAAAATTGAAATTCTTTTCTTTCACCTATTAAGTTTCTACAACAGTTGAAAGGGATCCTACCATGGTCACTTTTTTGAATTTTTGCCACAAAAATTCTCTAGAAAGTAGATAAATTTTGTAAAGATTTTTTTTGAAGCAACAAGGTGTGATAAAAGAGGTTTCTGCAACGTAAATAAGGAGCACATGCATGAATTAGGGCCTCATGCAGTAATTACGATAGGTGGTGCACATTCTATGTATAATTTCAAACGTTGCTTGGGTCTTGTTATGTGTGCCCCCTTTTAAAAGCCAACCGTTATGCACCATATTTCTTTTAGGCCAATAACTTTGTGTCACCTTTCTCCAGACCAATAACTTCACACGATGGTACTTTGAATAGAGCACATTTAAAAAAAAAAAATCCTTCCAAAGCAAGATACATAATTGTTTGACTTTGACCCAAGGATGCCCTTATGTCGTGAAATTGTGACTCCTTTTCTTATTTATTTATTTTCTGCTTATGGCCTACAAGAACTAGGCTAGTCATAAAATCATGATCATTTTGCATGAAATGGCCTTGGAGTGTCATAATGTCATGAAATCGAGACCATTTTGCATGAAGTTTCTTCAAAGGGTCATAATGTCATGAAATCATGACCATTTTGTATGATGTGGTCTCAGAGTGCCATAATATCATGAAATTACAACAATTTTACTTGAAGTGGCTTTAGAGAACCAGAATGTCATGAAATTATGACCATTTTTCTTGAAGTGGCCTCAGAATGCCAAAATGTCATGAAATCATGACTCTTTATTTTTTGGTTCTTCAAAAATATTCTTTTGTTGGTCAGCAAAAAATGGACCAGTAATGAAATCGTGACCCTTATTTCCAATATGTGACTTAGAAAAACATTATATATACATATAATACAAGGGGGTATGGAAGAACATGTAGCTTACTTGAAATATAGCTTTAGGTGGAAGTCATTGACAAGGATAGGTTGTGTCTGGACCTATTCATATTTTAGTTGGAAGGAGTTATGTTGCTTTTATGTGATTATCTCGAAAGGTCCTTCCTAGAAAGCATAAATTTTTTGATGATTTCTAGGTTTCACATTTTTCTCATTCCAACTTAAAACCAAGTCTCCCAATTTGGGATTCCTGAGAGTAGATTTTTTGTCAAACCATTTCTCTTTTTATCTTGAATGTTTCTGATGATGATTATAAGCTTGCTCTTTCTTCTCTTCTAGCTGCAAGAGTTGTATTAACCATTTTTCCATTGGTTCTGCTTCTTCAACACCAGTTTGATTTAGCAACTTCAGGGTGGATATCTTTATGTGTATATGGAGGATAGCTTCCTTACCATAGATCAATGAGTAAGGTGATGTTTTGATGGATTTTTTGATTGTAATCATGTCAGCCCATAATGCCCGATTTATCAAGGAGTGTTAGTTCCTCTTGTTGTCTCTCAGAGTTCACTTTAGAATTCTAAGTAGGTTATTATTTTTTGATTCTACTAAGCCATTTTCTTAGGGATAGTAATTTGAATATGTCTTCAAATAGATCCCATATTTGCTAAAAAAATCAATCATCTTAGCACCTATGAAGGATGAGCCATTTTATGTGACCAATGCATCAAGGATACCGAATCTTGTTATTAAACTCTCAACGAATTCTATCACAACGTCTTGATCAAATTTACTAGTAGGTATTGCTTCAGCCTACTTAGTGAAGTAGTCAGTGGTAGTTATAACATATTTATGCCTAGTAGACAAATTAGGTTTAGTTACCCTAATGAAATCCAAACACCATTGCTGGAAAGGCTCTTCCACCTGAATAGGTTTTAAAGGCATATAATATTTTTTGTTCCTACCAATGTATATCTAGCATTCTTCACAATTTTTAGTCACTTTGAATGCATCTAAGAAAATAGATGTCCAATAGCAACCTATTCTTATTATTTTCAAAGGAGTTTTCCTTTCTAAGTAATGTCCACCTGATAGACCTCCATGAAATTCTTCCAAAACTTTTTGCTTTTGGTCATCTCTTATACACTTCAGTAATACACCATCCTATTTTTTACTGTTAAACCCCTTTGGTAGTATGGTATACTTCAAGGTCTGGATTCAGTATCTTCTCCTCTGTGAAGCAATAAAACTTGTTGGGCACTTCTCAATCTGAAAATATCTTACCAGTTCATTAGCCCAATCAATGTTTCCAAGGTTTTATCATCTTCTAGAGTAGATTCTTGCACCTGGTAGGCTATGTGCTCTATATATTCTTACTTGGCCAATTCTTGACATAGGGCTTTACCTCTTACCAGCTTGGTTGAGAAGATTTTGCATCATATTCTTTTATCTTTGATACCCAACCAACTCTTTTATTGCAAAGCTCTCCCTGAATGATGAAGTTACTGGCATCAAGATGAACTGCATATACAATGGTCCTACTCTGTTAAAGGAAATGCTTGAACTTATTCAATTATTTCATGATTGCATAAGCTTTATTTTCAATAAAGTTGTATTTTTCTTCATGCTTTTGCATGGTTTGACTCAAAAAAATGATAGGTCTTTCTTCATTATCATTGCCTTTTTGAGTGAGAATTGTTGCATAGCTCTCATGTTCACCTACAACATACAGAATGAAACCTCAGGAGTAATCTAGATTAACTAGGATAGGTTCTTGGGATATCTATTATTTTATCCTTGTGAAAGCTATTTTTTGCAATTTTGTACATTTGAACACAACATCCTTTATTAATAACTCAGTCATAGGCTTAAAAATTTGTGCAAAATATACTATGAACTTGCGTACAAAGTTGATCTGTTCAAAAAATTATTGCAGACCCTTTTTGTTTGGAGCTAAGGGAAGTTCTAATAGTGATTTTACTCTATTAGGGTCTATAGCCAACCCGACTTTGAAAATGGCATGACCAATCAAGAGTCCCTATTCAACAATGAATATGAACATTTTGGGATTTAAAGAGACATCAAACTCTATACATTTCTTGAAAAATCTCCTAATGTGCTCAATGTGATCTTCTTTATGATGAGAGAACACTATCATATCATCCAAGTAAATCACTATGATCTTATTGACAAGCTCCCAAAAAAACACATCCATTGCTCTCTAAAAATTTGCTCTAAAATTAGATAACCCAAAGGTCATCCTTTGGTAAGAAAATTTTTCCCATTTAGTAGTGAATGCGTTCTTATATTGGTCTTCATCCTAGACCCTACCTGGTTGTAACTAGAAAACCCATCCAATAATGAGAACCTTTCTGCCCCTGCCATAGTATGCAAAGTCCACACATAGCCTGATTTCCCCATTATTCTTCTTGATTGAAAGTAGGTTTTCCACCCAAGTAGAATGTTTGATAGGGTAGACAATTTTGGCCTCAAGTAGCTTCAGCAGTTCTTGTTTCATCAAGGCTTCAGTTTTTGGGTTCATTGGCCTCTATTTTTACCTGAAGGATTTTGCACCCTCTTTGAGTTTAATGGTATGTTGTATGGTTTCTTTTGACTATACTTTGAGATAACCATAAGTCCAATCTATGATATCAAAGAATTCTTTGCATAGTCCTCGAATTTGATTCAATTCTTCTTCTATATAGTTTACTCCCACTTTGATAAATTTTTTTGGTTCCAACTGAACCTCTTTGTATATGTGTTTGTTGATCTTCAACTTGTGACTAGTAGGTCTATCATTGTTTTCAAATAAAATTTCAAGGGTAATAAATCCTTTAAGGATATGATTATTTTTTAGTTCGATCATACCTTCATCTTCTTAATTTTAATACCCTATCACTTGAACAGTTCATTTCATGGACCAAGAAGTATAATATCTATTCATCATTCTCAAAAAATTGCCTAAAGGTGTCTTTATCTAGCACATAAGGCCTATATATGATCCTAAACATCTTAGAATTTTGGATGATATTACTTATGGGGCAGAAATTTGCACCTATCGATGCCAAAAAATTAGTGTGGGTATTCTTTTCTCTAGGGATTGCTTTAATTTTTAGAAATTTGAAAGCTTCTAATAGGTCCTACACTTTATCTTTGTAATCTTCGAGGTAGTTTTGCTCGCTAACACATTTCTCAGTGACTTGGTTTACTATTAATTATGAATCTCCATATATCTATAGTTGTTTAATTCTAAGGATCTCGACTTTATTAAGGCCTAAACCAAGTGCCTCATATTCAACTACATTGTTGGTACAACTCCATGTTAATCGATAAGAGAAAAAATTTTCCTCACCTGTTGGAGAAATAAAGACTATACTAGCTCCAACTCCATTCTTACATATAGTACCATCGAAGAAAAGTTTCCAAATTTGTTCGATAGATTTATCTACCTTGTGTGAAGGAATGAAAATATCTTTTTCGATCTTCATGATTGAATGACTTCCAAGTATTGTTTCAATCATAGCATTGAAGTCTTGGAGGGAGAACTAGTCTTTTTATTGTAATACATCTAGAGCTTCTTCCATTAAGTTCAAATTTTCCATCTCTTCAGTCATTATGTTTATTGTAGTGGCCTGCCTTACTTATTATTCAATCTTTTTGATATGGAAGGTAGACGGTTTTTTGTTGAATATATTTACACTTTTCCCATGAATGGGATTTCTAAGTGTGAGTAATCCATGGATAGGTATCCTCCTATTTTAGCTATGAATTCTCTTGATATACACATACCAAAATAAGGTTCCAAATCTACTACAACAACCTCTTGTATAACCGTAAGTTGAGGCATTTGATGTAGAACTATAAATATATCTTTTATCACCTCCACTTTTTGTACTGGAGTTTCATCTAACTGTAAAACACCTAGGATGTTTCTGCTATATTCCATCCCCATGATGTCACATGCAACTTTTGGTATTATAATAGTTGCACCTCCTGAGTCTATCATACAATTATGAACCACCCATCCTTCCATATGGAGAGATAGATAAAAAGGAGGGGGTCTACTTTTTCTCGTAGCAGATGTCGAACTAGCCTAAGCCAAATTCAACTAAGATGAAGTCTTACTAAAATGACCAGAAGTTGACATTTGATCTAACAACATGTAAATAACACAAGTCATTCAGAAACATATGCTTTATTCATTATCAAATTTGTATCGGTTACAAATAGGGAGAGTTTTCCCCTTTTCTTTTCATGAATAAACAATATAGGCCTGATGCCTCCTTCTGATGTCCCTCAGTGTAGGTGGGCTTCGTTGTATGCGGGCCACCACTGGGTTGTTGTTTGTTGGTGTTCCTTTCTTTCAAATCTGCTGCATAACCTGAAAGAAACTTGCAAGAAAGGGTCAATACGTTGGGGGGCTTGCCCTAGTCAGGCCCCATATTTAAGAAGATGAAATGACTATAAAACTGTAACATAAATCCAAATAAAATGTGCAGAAGGTAATTATAGGCTGAAACAAAGCTTACCTCCCAAATTTGGGGTGATTTGGGGCTTGCAGATGTGATTCATGACCCGGGTTGCGAATTGGGGCCGGATTCACAGGGCAAGCTACGATTTGAGTTGTGATGCTCTTCTGGTGAAATCTCTCTGGTAGATCGATCCTAAGGTAGCTGGAGTGCCTCTGTGTGCTATCAAAATCTGATTGTGTGCATCGAGAAGTAACTATTCAATGTTGGCTTTCCATTTCAGCAGAGTAACTATACTTTGTTGAATTAGGGAATCAGACTTAATTAGGGGTTTAGGACCCACTATTTATAGGCAAATGCAAGGTGCAGGGGAGGGGTTAGATAGACTAAACCTAGGTTTGGTTCTGACTAGGGTTAGGTTAAGAAATGCTATGTGGAAGCATCTCATTCTAAGTAGGAAATATCCTATCCTCACACATGTGTGAGGAAGGATTAGTGCTAATCCTAATTAAGCCTTAAGCATGTTTAGGGGAGGATTAAAAGAAAACCCTAGGAAACCCTAAATTGGCACATGTGGGAGGATTTGATTAACACTAATTATGAATTAAGAGTTAATTAATCCAATTTTGCCCTAAAAAGGGGCTTAAGTGAAGTCAACATTAAATTAGAATTTGATAATTGACTTTTAATTGATTTTGCCAATTAATACCCCATGGGGGTGTCAATTGAGTGTAAATGGGCTATGCATCACCTCGGGTTGCCGTCTGAAGGTATCTTGATGCATAAGATGTGGTTTTGTGGACTTATTAGGGTTTTGGACTTGAAAGCCACTTGTGGAAGTCTACACGTTACTATGGCAATCTATGGCGATCTATGCATGACTACACATGACTACAACCATCTATGCATGACTACGCATGTCTACGCATAACTACAATAGTCTACAATAGCCTAGGGATACCTGGAATCACCTATAGATATGCAAAAATAGCAATGTGTGACTTTTGGGTGTCTACATTTTACCCCTTTTTGTACTATACTATGTGGAACACAGTTTAATACAAAAATATGAAGGGTTTGTGTAGAAGGAAAAGGGGTAGAAGGGGAATGGAATCCAATCAAAGGGTATGTAGCCACTCGAAGCGTGACCATACAAATCAATCGGGTATCCAGGGAAAAGAAGAGAAAGAAATGGAATCTAATCGAAGGTATGTAGCCGCTCGAAGCGTGACCATACAACATCAATTGAATGTCCACAGGGGAAGAAGAGAGGAAGGAAAGAAGGAAAAGAGGAAAGAGATAAAAATAGTGCTAGTAAGGGAAAATGAATGGTTATGGATGCAATGATGTGATTTTGCTGAGTCCATATGACATTTACGATGCCATACTAGTTGCTTGAGAACAACAACTTTTGATTGCTTTGCTTTTATGACCAGATCAACGTGGTCCAAAAGTATGATTAGGACAAAAGCCTAACTAAATATTTGTTGTTGATTGATTGATGAGAACATGGCGACAAGTGTCAAACCATTTGAGCTAGTTTAACATTTGGATCATCAACTCATGACCATATCAGCATGGTCGTGAAGTCCATTTCCAAATGTTGTGCTAGGATTGATCAAACGTATCATCCATTGTGTACTCGACGTACATGAATGCTAGATTGACTTCTCCATAGTAACGTGTAACTCTCTTGATGTAACCCATGTCTGTTTGGGATTGAGATTATAATCGTATGATAATATTCAACAAAAAATTTCGTAGACAAATGCGCTAACCACGCTTTTGGATTTTTGATGTTGTGGTTGCATGCAAAACTGACTTTGGATATGAATACCCCTCAAACGAGGAATCAAAAATGAGGTGAATGAAGTGTGATGAATGGATGATGCAACGA
Organism: Wollemia nobilis; assembly: GCA_028583015.1. Taxonomy (NCBI): domain Eukaryota; kingdom Viridiplantae; phylum Streptophyta; class Pinopsida; order Araucariales; family Araucariaceae; genus Wollemia; species Wollemia nobilis. The sequence continues at coordinate 9,116,799 of JAQPPZ010000677.1, read as the reverse complement.
TTGATAAAGATACCAATGCATGATGGATATGATTGCTAGTAAGAAAAGAATAGAATGGGATCTAGTCAACGGTATGTAGCCGCTCGAAGCGTGACCATACAACATTGATTGGATAGCCAAGAAGGAGAAGAGAAAAATAATGGGATCTAATCAAAGGTATGTAGCCTCTCAAAGCGTGACCATACAACATTGATTGGATAGCCAAGAAGGAGAAAGAAAAAGGGAAGGGGAAGAAGAGGAAAGAAATAAAAAGGCAATGCTAATAAAATGAAATAGGTGATTGCAAATGTAATGTTGTGTTGTTGTTGCGTCTGTATGACATTTACGATGCCATACTAGTTGCTTGAGAATGACAACGGTTGTCGGTTGTGCTTTTGCGACCAGGTCTGCGTGGTCGCGGAGTATGACTGTGACGAGTTTGTCGGTAAAATGCAATGTGTGTGTGCAAGTGGTGTTAAAAGGTAAGTTTTTGAGGCTCCTAGGGTTTTAGAGGGCATTTCCCTACTTTCCTAGGGTTTTGGGGAGGTTTTGAGGTGTTCTGGCTGAATTCGTGACCCGGGTCATGATTTTGACCTGATTCATGACCTGGGTCACGATTTTGACCTAACTCGTGACCTGGGTCATGAAACGACAAGTAAGTAGTATTTTAGCCCAAATATGCATGGTGGGAGCTCATTTGGACGATGCACGTGTGTTGAAAGTGACTTGGGAGAGCAGTTGATGACACGCAAGGAGCACGAGTAGCGGTTGTGAGAGCCAGGATGATGAAGGGATGCAGACCAGCTGGCATCAGGTGTGGGGATCCACCGGTAAGTGATTCTTGACTTTGTTTTGTTTGTGTTTCATTTTTTCAGGAAAATATGAATGAGGGGGGAGGTTTTCGTCCCGATTTAAAAAAAAATTGTAACTTTTAATTAAAATTTTGAACACATAGTGATAGACGGGCCAAATGGGTACCCAAAAGTGCGATCGGTTTTCCGATTGGGTTTGTTTTGTCACCAATTTGACTGGGTAATGGGTAGAGTAGGTGTGAAGTTTGACTGTCAATTTTTGAGGTAACGGTGTACTGACATCGATATGTTTTTGCATTTTGTCTGCTAAAGTAGGAAATGGGTATTTGGTTATGTGACTATTTTATTTTTATGACTTTGTTTGATGTGATTTTGAAATATGTCACTTTTAGGTGTAATGTGTGAATACTAGGACGTTAGATCTGCCATGTTAGAGGTAGAATATTTAAAAACTAATGACACTTTCACTACAGAAGGGCAAAATGGGTGTCCAAAAATGTTAACTATTTTGGTAGCTGACTTCATTTGACATGCCTTGGATTTGCGTGCCACGATGTAGATAGTAGTAAACTAAAAATGAGCTATAGGGAGCCCGATGTAGACTGTACTTGATGTCAGTTTGAACTTCCACCATTAAATGGGCAAATGGGTATCTAAAAATGTGACTATTATTTTTAGATTGCGTGCCTGGATATGTTTTCGGTATTGGTGTTTTTAGGACAGATTTGATTGGTAGATCTGTGTTGATTGGTGCTTTGTTTCTGAATTTTGTTGACACATTTACCATTAAGTGGGCAAATGGGTATCCAAAAATGTGATTTGTTTTTGTATGTCATATTAATTGATCATGTTTTAGATTGCGTGCCATAGTAGTTGTACAGTTTGAGTCTGTTATTGGTCGTTGGGCGACCGATGTGTACTGTTTGTTGTATGTACTTGGACTTTTGCTATGAAATGACAAAATGGGTATCCAAGTACGTGACTGTGTTGTTGATGTGTTTTATCATTTTATTTATTCATTGTTTTGTCTCGAGATGCATGTCAAATTAAATATTTTTAATTTGATTTGTAAATTTTGAGTGATGATATTAAGTTTGATTGATTTTTTATGTGGATTACTGATGTGTGTTTGTGTTGTGTTGTGGGTGGAGGAGGGGGAGGGGGGGTGTGACAGTTTAGGAAGGTTTTGAAAAGCTTATGAAGACTAAGGAGGAATTGCAGTGGTTGGATGAGATACACTTCCACGGTGTGTGGGAGTGTAAGCGCATTTTCACCAATAGAGCATATGTGTCTGCCTTGTGTGAGCGGTGGGATGGAGATCGAAACACTTTTCATTTTCCTATGGGGGAGATGACCTTGATGTTGGAGGACGTGTATTAGATATATCAACTACCAATTGAGGGTGTTCCTATGCAGGCAGCCAAGGATGAGAGGAAAGAGGCAGTATTGGAGAGATTCTTTGGAGCTAGGCGGCAAGAGATTGATATCTCTAAGATTGATTATGAGTGGCTGTGGGTACAAGGGCAGATCTCAGATAGGCAGTGTGTGGCGATGATGATGATCTCCACATATGCACTCCCTAATAGTTTTGGGGTACTGTTTACCTAGAACATGTTGGATATTGTTAGTGATTTGGTAGAGCATAAGGTGGTGTTTGCATGGGCACCTGCGCTTCTGGCCCAAGCATATCGAGAGTTATATGAGGTGGTTCATGGTAGACGAATGGGATTGAGTGTGATTCCCTTACTACAGGTATGGGCATGGGAACACATAGCCATTGAGAGGCCCTCTTTGTTACCGCACCCTGTTCATGAGGAGGATGAGGAGCTTCCTTACGCCTTGCGGTGGAGTACGAAGGCTGAGCAGGGTATGAAGAGGCCTCATGAGGGTGATCCAATTTTGTGGAGGATTAAGTTTGGGGAGTTGATAATAGGTGACATTACATGGAGGCCATGGATGGGTGGAGTGAGGTGGAGGGAGGATGATGAGCAGTTATGGGCCGTGCGATGGGGTAGGTGGTTGGTGGGAAGGTATACTCGATAGACTAAGTATTTTTAGTTTGATCGAGTACAGTGCCAGTTTGGTTTGTGGTAGGATGTTCCAGGGACTCCTGTCACATATTTTAGGTGATAGGGAGATAGGGGAGAGTGCCCTATTGTACCACCTTGGGTTGGGGAGAGAGACCCTCCTCTGGATATCTTAGATGTAGGGGATGTAGGGATGATTGAAGTTTGATGCGTGGTGGGTGCTATAGTCTTGGGAGCTTGGGTGAGGTGTGGTGGATCGGTGGGTGGCACCTACTGCTGAGGCATCTCCACTAGGGAGGAGGATGAGCAGGAGGACTCAGGCTAGGGTGGTGAGTATGACTACTATTGAGGAGGAGGTTCCTCTATGATGGACATGATGTCGCATAGGTGCTGGAGTGAGCACCCAAGAGTGGAGGAGGTTGATGTGGGTGTAGAGGTTGGGATGGAGTAGGCTGTTGGAGCTGGGGGAGGTAGGGTGGTCGATGTGGGTGGTATCAATGATACCATTGATATTGGGATATTTGTTGATATAGCACAATAGATTCCTAGTGATATCTTGGAGAGGCTAGCTATGGAGGATGTACAGGGATTACATGATAGGATCCAGTAGTTGGAGGCAGACATGGTGGAGATGAGAGCTGCTATGTCTAGGCAGGATCAGGTGATCGATACTCTGACTAGTCAGTTGGTGGTGGAGGCCACTAAGAAGATGATGTGCGAGATCACCTTGTTGGTGCATGGGATACCTCTACCTGATTATAGTAGGATTGTGGTGTAGTCTGGCTCACGTTCATAGGTGCGGGTGCCATCATGTCAGAGTCAGCATAGTGCTGCTACGGTGGGCTAGAGAGGTGCTAGGGTGGAGGTGTAGGATCAGCCTACTATGGATCTAGTTCTAGGGTTTAGGGTGGAGTCGAGCTGGGCTGTAGGGATGCGAGTGAGCCATGAGGGTCATGGGGAGACTCCTAGTGGGAGCTAGGATAGCTGTTACTAATTGTAGCCTACGGGAATTTTGTTTGGATGCTAGGTGATGATGGGCATGATCCCAGGTTGTAGCCTTCGGGCATTTTGTATGGATGATATATATATACTCTATTGATTTTGGCTATTATATACATGTGTTATTTTGATGGTTTGAATTGTGATCTTGTTTATGTTTGCATGGATTAGCGTAACATAGTTTGTAGATATGTCTGATGAATAGATGTACATGTATGACATGGTTTAGATCTATTATCGTATTGTGGTATGAATGGATTGTAAAATAATGCTATGATTGTATTTCCAATATGACATGATGTGATATCAATTGTGATTTTGTAATGAATGTATGTATAGTAATTGCGATACTTATGACTCGATTTTGAAATGCATATGGGATGAATGCCATAAATGTAATTTGATATGAAATGCATGTAGGTTGGATGCAATACTATAATGTGTATCAAATGTATCTGACATAGATGCATGTATGCATGTATGGACTTACTGAAATGCGCCAAGGAAGCACTTGTATCATTGCATTTACCTGTATGGATGCTATCCATTCCATGATTTCAGGATCGGTGGATAATGTAAGGCATGTGTAATAGTTTTGACTAACATAGTTATGACAATCAAATCTCAAACCCTTAGCTATGCAAGTGTTGTGGCAACTTATAACATGATCGAGCTGGTTCAAAGTCTATCTTGGACCTATGTGTGTGAATGTGTAATGTTCATTTATCCATTTTGAGGGAGGTAGGATTAACCCATTGTAGATGCTACCGTACTAGCTAGCTCATCCATCCACAATAGTGATTTCTACAAAAGCGAGATGCTAATGTGAGAGATGTGTTGTCACCCGTAAGACTATTCCACTGGTAGGCAGGCTCTTGGAGCCTTTTGCTAGCGATGGAAATCATCCCGTGGTGTTATGTTGAACCTAAGGACCAAAGGTGATAAGCATAACATGTGTGATATCAAGAGGTGTTTCCTTTTGTTTTTTGCCCCTGTTCTAGTGTTGACCTATCTGATTGTGGTGGTGCTCTTTTCATTTCTTTTTCTTTTTTCTTTTGTGGTGCTCTTTTTGTATGGGCGATGCAGTTTGTTTTCTACCCAATCATTTATTTTTTCTTATGCTTGATCTCTTTGTTTATCCCTAGGTCGTATGTTGACCATGCAGGCGATAGGATGAGCAGGGGATACCGTTCGCTAGATGGTGATATCTACTCAAGATGTCCTCTTTCCTAGGCTCAAAATTGTTAATGTGTAACCTATTGTGAGCGATCCTTGAGAGAAGTTGAACCAGCCTAAAAGACCATAAGAAGAATGTACAAGACTCAGTAGCTATGGGTGACACTTGATTGCCTAAACTACAGAGTAGTCAAAATTAAACACAACACCTATGTATATCCTGATCCTAAAAAAGGGGGGATGGACATCCAGGTGGTGATGCTAACAAGTGCTTGTATTATTCCTACTGAGGCACATTTTGGGGGAGAATATACAAACATGAATTAAAATTTTAACTATAAAGCATATGAATATGTGCAATGAATATAATTGTAATGATGCAAATGGAGGAATGCAATATTTACAAGAGGAAAGTAACGTTGTGTAGAAAGAGAAGTTTAGAAGAACTTATTTACAAATGAGTAAAGTGCATAATGATAGCAAAAGGTATGATGCTATGATCCTGGTTGCCCCAGCGTGTGGGGTGCGTGTGTAGTAGATGTTTTACTGTGCATTGTATATGTGTGTAATGGTTGTCAAAAAGAAGCAAGATGTAAAAGTGGAATGTATAAATGGAAGAAGTGGGAAGAAATCGGCTTTGGTGACCAATCGAGATAAGGGGATCACCAATAGCTGACCATGATATAAGAGAAGAAATGAAACAATGTATGTACAAAGCAGAAGAATAAGATAGAAGAAGATGAGTAACTAACACTACTATCGGGTGAACTGGCATAAATCTGGGTGGGAGTGGGACGGTGAGGTGGTGACATGGCTAGAGTTGCGGTTGGAGCCATAGTTGGAAATACTATGAATATAGTGGGTGGGCATTGTTAGGGTACTACGGGGTGGTAACGTCCTGGGAATGGTGTGGTGTAGAGGACTAACAAGTCGGCTAAATGGAAAGGAACGCTCCGGTGATGGGGTACGCTCACCGTGCAACATGTTGTGCACTAGGGTTTTGAATGATCTGCACTCTTCGATATCATGGCTTGGATGGCGATGAAAAATGCAAAATTGGTTCTCATTATAATTGCATGGTTTAGGATACGAGGGGTCAGTAGGTCAAATCTCAGGTAGGTCGATAAGACCCTGATGCATGAGATGGTGGAACATTTCGGAAAGGGGTGTGTGTGGAATAGGCATGGGGTAGATGTAAGGATCTGTTGGAGGTGCATGTGGTCTGGGTGAAAGAAGTTCTGGTAATGGAGGCATGGGTCTGGGTTCTAGCATGGGTCGAGTTTGGGGTCGGGGAAGGGATCTGCATGGTGGCGAGGATGGATGGGTCACGGAAGACTGTCATGGGTGAACATGGCAATGGTAGTGGCTCATCTGCAACTCTAGAGCTTCGATACAGGAGATGAGATGTTGTATCTCATGGTGTGGTGGTGATGGTATTGGGGAAGGGGGTGATCAAGATTCCAAGGTGAATGGAATAGCTCGATGCATGGTAGAAAAAGGATAGGGCTACGATGAGGAAGCAACGAAATGAAATGACTATGATGATTGTAAGATTTGTTGGGGCGGTAAGCCTCATAGTGGTGAAGGTGGTGTTTTGAGGACCGATGGCATGGGTGATGGCCCTGGGTGATGGCATGAATGGGAGGAGGGCATGTTTTCATGACCAGCTTGAGTAGCTTGGACCGCACGGGTTTACAATGCCTGGGCGTAGGTAGACTCACCATTGGGAAGCGAAGCTGGTAGAAATGTAGGGTGAGGTTGATGAGGTGTGTACTCCCTATTAGGTGGGTGGTAGGATCCTATGGGATGATGGGGATGATTTGTGGGTGAGTAATGATGTCTGAGGTCATCAGATGGATGGGAGGATGATCCTTGTGCTTGCGGTTGGGTGGATTCCTCTTTGTCATCGAAAGAGGACATGGTGATCTGGCTATCACCAGAGTGTGGTGAATAGGATGAGCCTCATTGGCGAGGGGAATGGTGTTGAGGTGAAGTGTGGTGACCTGATCGAGATGAGTGCGAGGAGCGCCTAGCATGAAGGGTGGCGGGTGGTTGGGCGAGATCGGCCGGTGTAATGGGTTTTTGTTGCGGCTATAGATGGTCCTGCATGGTTGTAGGTGAGGCCGTTGTAGTGCTTTCCTACTGATGACGTGAGTCCTACAAAAGGAAAAACAAATACCCCGAGCATAAAAATGGTAGAAAGGTGAAATGTACATGTATAGAGAAATAATAAAGCAAAAATAATAGATTCACATGGTGATGTGCTTGGTGATTTACTTTTAACACTATGTGACACTTGTGATGGTGAATGTGATTATGCATCATGCATTAAATGCATGAAGGTGCAAGATGTTGATGGGTTCAGGATCATTAAAGCCTTCAAGATCGGCTAGATGATATGCTCTTGAACCATATTTGTGTATAACCATGAATGGGCCTAACTAGTTTGGAGCGAATTTATCATGTTGTTGGCGAGGTTGACTTGTGATTTGTTGGTTCTCTTTGAGAACCAAGTCACCGATCTTAAATTCATGTTGATGTACCTTACTATTGTAGGCACAGTGAAGGTGATCTTGATATACTCATGTGTGCTCGATGGCATGGATGCGACGTTCATCGAGGAGTGTTAGCTGATCTAGACGAGCTTGGCGAGCAGTGTCATCATCAATGAAATCTTTCATGGATATTCATAAAGAGGGTATCTCCAGCTCGAGGGGCATGATAGCCTCTACCCCGTAGACAAGTGAAAAAGGTGTTGCCCTAGTGGGAGTATGAATGCTCGTATGATAGGCCCACAAGGCTAGGGGCATTTGGTTATGCCAGTCCTGATGAGATTCTGCTATAGTTTTATGGAGAATAGAGTAGATGGTTTTGTTAGTGGCTTCGGCCTGGCCATTTCCTTGAGGGTAATATGGGGTCAAAAAGCTATGATGTATGTGAAATCTATTGCACAGAGCTCAAACAGTTTTATTTTTGAAATATTTCCCATTATCTAAAATAATTTGGGAGGGAATTCTGAAGCGGCATATGATGTGCTCCATGATGAATGTTGCAATTTTGGCTCTTGTAGTTTGGACCAGTGGGATGGCTTCGACCCACTTTGTAAAATATTCTGTTGCTGTAATGATAAATTTATGATTGCTAGAGGATGCAGGTGTAATTTTTCCAATTAGATCCAAGCCCCATTGGGAGAAGGGCCACATGGACTGGATTGGTTGAAGTGCTTGGGATGGTAAATGTGTTAAGTTGGCATGTTGTTGGCATTTGATGCAACGTTTAACATACTCACAGTAGTCTTGCTCCATTTTAGGCCAGTAGTAGCCCATACGGAGAATGCGTTTAGTAATCACCATGCCACTAAAATGGCCACCATAAGTGCCATCATGGGTTTCTTGTACAACCCATTGTGATTCTTGTGGTTCTAGGCAATGCAAGAGTATACCATCATAGCTACGATGGTAAAGGATGTCCCCCAACAAGGTGTAGCATATCACTCTTTGTTTAAAGGTTCGACATTGGGCATGGGGTAGATCACATGGTAGGAAACCTAGTTTGATGTATTCTTTGATCTATGAGAACCATGGGTCATGAGGTTCAGTGTTTACCACATATACACCACCATCATCTGTGGGGGGTGTGGGTGATATAGCAGATTGTGTAAGCGTATGAATGGTTATAGATGTCATGTTGGACATTGGATTTTGTAGGATAAGGGACCCTAGGGAGGCCATGGTGTCTACAAAATGGTTTGATGAGCATGGTATGGCTTCGAGGTAATACCATTCAAATTGGGATAAGAGTTGTTGGGTGATCTTCTTGTATTGCTAGAGAATTGGACAATTGCATAGCCAAAGTTCTTGCACTTGATTGACAATCAAGAGTGAATCACCTATGATGTGAAGGCACTTGATGTGCATAGTGTGTGCTTGTTTTAGTCCTAATATTAGGGCTTCATACTCTGTATTGTTATTGGTATAGGGAAAATCAAGTTTGAATGAAAATGGGAGTGGTTCTCCTTCAGGTGTAAAGAAAACAATACCTGCACCCCCAACATGGAGACACCTAGACCCATCAAAGAACATGGTGAGGTCAGCCATGAATTCTGGTTCAACGTATTGCTCATCTTCGGTTATGTGAAAGATAGAGTCATCGGGGAGTTGGATGAGTAAGGGTTGATTGTCAGTTATAGGGGCTTCAACCAGTTGGTCAGCAATGACTTGCCCTTTGATAGACTTTTGAGATATGAATTCTAGGTCAAACTCGGTTAGGAGCATGATCCATTTGGTTATGCGTGAGTTGTGATAACTCTTGTTCATCATATACCGTAGGGGATTGTCTCGGGTGATGACAAAAGTTGTGTGGTTTAACATGTAGTGTCTTAGCTTCTGGGTGGTGAATACTACTGCTAGGCATAGCTTCTCCATGTATCCGTATCTCATTTCATAACTAACTAATGTACGACTGATATAGTAGATAGCCTGCTCTTTGTCGAGAGCATTTTTTTGGGCTAGGAGTGTACCTAGCGCGAACTCTGTGGCTGAGATGTATAGAGTCAGTGGTAAGTGTGGATGCGGTGGTGACATAACCGGTGGTGATGTGAGGTAAGTTTTGATAGCGTTGAATGTGGCTTGGTAGTTTTCATCCCATTTGAAGTGTACTCCTTTTTGTAGGAGATGATTGAATGGTTGGCATTTGTCTGATAATTGTGCTATAAATCTATGAATAGAGGTGATCTTGCCCTGTAAGCTATGTAATTGCTTTAAGGTAGTAGGAGGAGGCATCTCGATGATGGCTTTCACCTTGCTAGGATCAACCTCAATGCCTCATTGGGAGATAATGAATCCTAGTATCTTTCCAGATGTAACACCGAACACGCACTTTTTTGGATTGAGGCGCACGTTGTGTTCTAGTAGTCGATCAAAAATCTGATGAAGATCTTCGAGATGATCAACACATTTCTTTGATTTGGCTATAAGGTCATCTACATAGTCTTCCACAATTTTATGCATTAGGTCATGAAAGATGTAGGTCATGGCTCATTGATAGGTTGCCCCAACATTTTTAAGGCCAAAGGGCATGACCTTGTAGCAAAAATTCCCCTAGGGTGTTGTGAAGGAAGTTTTGTGTTGATCTACTGGGTTGATCCTAATTTGATTATATCCAAAAAATCCATCCATGAGGGAAATCATTTCATGACCTACGATGGAGTCGACCAGGGAATCAATGTTGGGTAATGGGAAGTTGTCTTTGGGACAAGCTTTGTTTAGGTCATGAAAGTCTGTGCAGATGCGAACATCACCAGATGGTTTAGGGATAGGGACCATGCTAGATACCCACTCGAGATAGTCGATGGGTATTATGAAATCAACATCTAGGAGCTTTTGAAGCTCAGATTTTACTATCAATGTGATAGTCGGATGCATGCATCGTAGTTTTTGTCTCACTGGTTTGGCATTGGGATCTAGTATAAGATTATGCACTACCACGGTAGGGTCAAGTCCCAACATGTCTTTGTAAGACCATGCGAACACTTTTATATACTTGCATAAGAAGTTCGTGAAGGTGATACGCTCCTCGGGTGAGAGGTTGGCGGCTAGTTTGAGGATGTGTGGATTTTTTGGATCATCATCGATGTCTACGTCGATCGTGTCCTCGATGAGCATGCGAGATCCATCACGCAACTATTCAGGGATAGGGATGAGATTGAAGTCATCGATGGCCTCGTTGAACTCAAATTCGTTGTCTACGTAAATGTTCATGTGATGGACTTGAGGGATTTGGGCAGATGTGGATGAGGAGGGTATATTTGCTACTCGTAAGACATGAGGAGAGAGAAGAAAGTCTCCAGGTGCTGGTATGTGTGAGATGTGTGCGAGATCGATAAAGTTTGGGTTTGGGGTATCGTCTCGAATCTGTTGGTGGTTGTAACGGAGGGGAGAATGTAAATCTACCTCCACCATGTTAATCGATGTTGTAGGTGAAGTAGGTAGTGTAGAATTGGGTGATGGAGGTTGAATAGGTTGTGCACATCCAAAAAGACTCAAGGGAGGTCATAGGATGATGGGTGGTGATCGAGGATGAGAGGCTACTCTTTGTAACTATCTATGTATAGGTGGGAATATAGGTAGGCGTATCGGTGGTGGATCAGGTGGAACCGGGTCTGGCTCTATTGGTAATGGATCAGGTAGAACCGGGTCTGGCTCTATTGGTGGTGTAACCAGGGATAAGGTAGCAAAGTGTTCTACCAATCTCTGAACATCATAGAATAATGAGGTATCTGATGTGGGAGATTCTTGGAAGAAATCATAGGGGATGGTGACAGTCGATGTGGGTGAAGGCGTGTCTTCTAGCATATCCATGTCAATGTACTCTTCCAAGGTGTGTGTTGGACATGGAGGAGGATGTAAAGAGAGATCTTGGATCTCATCTTCTAACGTGTAGATAGTAGTTGAGCGATAACCTAGGCCGGTTTTGTCGGTAGGTGATCGGACACGAGGGTTAATGGGTGTACGTAGCCCTTGCTCATAATGGCCTAGTCCGAACCCATGCCAATGAAAGTGTTGTAGGTAGTGCAAGGCAAATTGAGGGTTGGCTAGGTGTGTGATTGCATCACCCAAGCTAGATTGTGGTGGTGGAGAAGCTGGTGAGGGGATTGAGGAATCTACTCCTGCATACACAAAGTTGGTGTGGTTTTCGGGACTTCCTAGCTGTATGATAGTTCCAATAGTCAATATCGAGGCTGAGGGATGACCAAAATCTTGGGTAGATTGGATAGGGGTGTCACATACATGGGTATCATGCATGTTATAGTCTCCTAAGCCATTGTTCATCATGAAGATGGATATGCATGATGTAGCACGCTCTGGCGATTGGGGTGGCATATCCAAATCAGATGATGAAGGAGAAAGTTGGGATTCTCTGATGGTGGCAGCCGAAGGGTGTGGAGGTTGTTTACCCAAGCTGGGTGTTGGTTGTTTAGGTTCATGATGTTTGGTTGTTGTGGGTTGAATAGGTTGTTTGTTCTATGTAGGGGATGACATCGGTGCAGGTGCAGGGATGCATAGAGAGGTGAATGTCTTAGGTTTTGGTCAAAATGGAAGGGGCGATGTCTATGGTGTAGGAAGGATAGGGGCTTCCATATGCAAGGGTGAGGGAGGTAATGTAGTTGGTTGTGTAATGGGTGGTGATGGTGGTTGCGACACCATGGGTGGAAATTGGAATGGTAGAGGTTGAGAAGGTTGTGGAGGCCATAAGGATGGTGATGGGGAAGGCATAGTATCAGCTTTAGGTCCTCTAGCAGATGATGTTAATGGTGCAGATATCGAGGCTTGTGTTGTCGATGAACATTGGGATGTTGAGGTGAAAATTTGTGAGGATGTCGATGCTCCTACTGACTGGTGGGAAGATACAGGGAATAGTTGGGAAGATGAGAATGAAGGCACAGGAGGAAGGTCTACGACGTTACAAAACTTAAAGGGGTCTCCATCGGCTGGGACACAATGAATGAGTCCATTGTGGATGTACTTGAGGCAATGATGCAATGTGGATGGGACACACTGCATGTCTCTAATCCAAGGGTGACCAAGGAGAATATTGTATTGCATTTCTCCTTGAATGATGTGGAAGAGGATGGGGATCGTACGGATGCCTACGCGAATGGGCAGAACTATGGATCCTATGGTAGGTCTCATGGAACCATCAAAAGCACACAGGTCTAGGGAAGGTGTGGTAAAATGTGCTGGAGGGAGGTGTAGGTGATGTAAGGCTACTGTTGATATGATACTAATGGATGAGCCCATGTCAACGAGTACCCACTTGTAGGTAATGTCATTGATATTAGCTTGTATGTGGAGGGGAGGGTCGGCTCCTTCACCAACGAGTTTCGTTATCTCGTGGTCATGAAAGCTAATTGATGGTTGAAGGCATCATGGGATGTTCCCTACAAAATTGACAAAAGCATTTGTGTCATGTGTCTCTAAGTCAATGGAATGTAGGATGTCATTCAATGCCTCATGATGGGGTTGAGATTGTTGTAAGAGGTCAAATATGGATAACCACATGGGGGCATTGCGTAGCTGATGGGTTAGACTACCATGGATGGTAATCACATTTTGAGGTGGTGGTGGTACGATGTTAGGCCTTTGTGGTGTTTATAGGGACATAAACTAGATAGGAGGAGAAACAATAGGTGTTGTCTGGGGTGATGGGTACCGTTGGTTTCTCGTAGTAAGGTTGATCATGCCTACTACTCCATGTGATGGAGGATCATGCTGGACATTGTTGACTTGGTGAGGAGGCACTGGAGGATTGTTTGGAGGTCTAGGGGGATTGGGTCCTCTATGATCTGGTAGAGGGTTTTGGAAGATCCCTAGGTTTTGGTTCTGTGGGGCTAGCAGGTTTGCTACCTGAATAATGCCCCTATCGATTAGGTCTTGAACTTGTCCATGAAAGGAGTGACACGAATCGATATTATGGCCACGCTACCTATGAAAGGGACAAAATAACTATTCATTGTAGTCATGAGATTTGGGTGCATTTGGATCCAATGGGTGGATGTCGGGTAGAACGAGATGGTTACCCTCGTACAATCTATGGAACAGGGCTGGTAATGGTTCAGATAAAGGTGTAAAGTTGCATGGTGGACCCTGTGGGTGCATACCATGGTACTGTTGTGGTCGAGGTGGGGCAGGCGTAGTAGCTTGGAGTGGTTGTGGTTGCGGCGTATAGGGTGGAGGAGTCGGTACTAGTGCTAGGGTAGCACTTGCAACTTGGTTGGTTTGTTGTGGTCATGGGTAAGGTTGAGTGGGTGCGGGTCTATTGAAGTGAAATTTGGAGTTGTAGTTGGTTTTGGCTCTCAACTTAATCTTCCTAGATTGCACTTTAATATCTTCGATCACTTTCACTTGTGATATAGCATCTTCAAAAGTATGACTTTGATGAAGTTGGAGGGATGTGGAAATATGTTTGTGGCAGCTCTTGGAAAAGAGAGTCACAAGCTCTAAGGTGGGGAGGCTATGGGCAAGATCATGAATAATCACTCTCCATCTGGTGATAAACTCAGTTATGGGTTCATCGTCTACCTGTCATAAGGCATAGACATCAAAAAATGTGGTCTTTTTCTTGATGTTGATGGAAAAGTGTTCTAAGAAGGAATTGGCCAATTGTTCAAAGGTGTACAGGCTATGGCATGGTAGCATGTTGTACCAATCCAAGGCTGGCCTAACGAGGGATAGGGAGAAGGTACGCAACATAAGAGGATTACTACTATGAAGTTGGTAATAGGACGAGCGGTAGTTGCTCACATGTTCTCTGGGATCTTCCTTGCCTCTATACTTGTCAAATTTTAGTATTTCAAAGTGATAGGGATAAGGAGGGATAGGAATGGATGGATGTACTGGCTCATTGCACAATTCATCATAGCAAGGCTTTTGTGGCCCGTAGCTAGAAGTGCATAGGTTCAACATTTTGACTTCATCCTGTAAGAGTTGAAGTTCAGGTGTCATGGGAGTCGAAGGTTGGGCTATGATAGGTTGACCCTATGGATGCGGTGGATACTGGTATTGTTGTTCTTCATAGTATTATGGGGAATACTATTGTGCTTGATCATGATAAGGTGGGTACTAGGCGACATGTGTTGTAGTGTCTACAGGCACACTAGGTTGTGGGGTAGGCATCTATTGAGGATAATAGTACTACGACTGTGAGGCATATGGTTGCGGCATAGGTACTTGTTGGTTTGGGGCCTGCTGTATCGGTTGGACCATAGGTGGTGATGACCAAACCGATGGAGGAGTAAAGAAGCTAGGTGTAGCTGGTGGTAATGTAGGTGTCGATGCTACTGGTGCTAGAGGTGGTCGAGATGAGGTATCAAAATATGGGATCTATCTTTGCCCTGGAGGGTAGGAAGTAGGGAAGCTAAACTGTGTGGAATAGTTTGGTTGAGTAGGTGCATAAGCTACTGGTGTCGGTCCATAGGTAGGATGGATATGGGTAGTTGGGGCCTAAAAAGGCATAGGTGGTGGTATCCTAAAGGTCATCGTAGGCAAAGGTGGCTCCAAGGGTTGGGTGTCATGCACTTCGGATACCTGTGAGATAGGCGGGAATGCTACTAAAAAGGTGGGATAAGCTACCGAGATAGGAGCTCGGGTTGAGGGGAAAGTGTAAGTGTATACTCCTTCTTGGGTTTGCATCTCTTGCTCCTGAAGAGGCTATTGGGAAGTACCCTCCGATATGGTGAAGAATGGCTCTTGGGAAGAGGATGGTTGGTACTCTTGTGAGGAGTATGGGCGTGAGGTTTGAGGGAATGCTTGTGGTTCTTGCTGGGTAGGGATCTATTGTGCAGTTTGGAAGGATGGACTCTGGCTTCCTACAGTGGATGAGGATGGGTCAGACACCATTCCTATGGTAGGGGTGAATGATGCGACCTCGAGATGGGTACGGTTTAGAAGGGAGGAATCATTCTCAAATAGGGATTGAGATAAATTCTGGAAAAAGGGGTGTGCAAAGGTGGGTGATGTAGGCATGACCTCCTCATCTATGGTGAAGGTTGGAGGAGACTATCCTGGTGCTGTGTAGATTACATGATCATAGAACGTGGTCGAGGGATTAGGTGAGGATGGGGCTGCAAAGAGCGGGTAATCCTCTACGAGTGAAGTAGCAAGAATTTCACTCAAAGTTGACGTCTCATCATGAGGTGTCATGTGTGTGAATGGTACATCAGATTCTATGCATGAATCAGATGTGTCTATGATCTTATCCTTCATGATCGAAGGTGTAAGAGTAGGCTGACTAGAGGAAGGGGGTGGCCATTCCTCCATCGAGCATGATTGCTCACGCGCTCTACTACGGGTAACCACATGCATAGTGGCATGTGTGAATGGGATTTAGGAATAAATCCTGTGTGATGTGGACTTAACCGTGTCTAATGTAAGTGTGAATTAAGTGACATGTCATGTGTAGCAACACAATATGTGGTGTAATGTGTTGAGACCGGTCTGTGATCATGCAAACAATGGTAGACCGAAATCAAATCTAAATGCTGAGAAAATGAGAGTGTTTTGTTCATTTTGTGTGTTGTAATGTTGTTACTCCCTATGTAGAATCATGGGTAATGATGTGAATACTCTAGAAAATCAGGAATGTCATCAATAACAAACCTCCTGCAACACCCAAAGATGCACAAGATAGAATGGTACCACAACGTGCGAATGGTGACCTGTATGGAAGGCATAGTAAAATGGTAACCTAAAGGGGTGGAACTCACTATGCTAAAGCGAGTTCACTAATATCCTCTCATGAGAAGAGGTGGCACTATCTGAGACCTACTATCGGCATACCCATGCTTTCGCTTCACCCTCGGGTGGGCTTAGTCAAGAATGATAGTTACCAATTCCACAAATTATACAAGCCTTGTGGATGAAGGCGCTAAATCCTATCCCACTCCATAGGTAACCACTGGTGATGAAATCCAGGGCCCAATCACAAGAGTAGGGGGTTTTTGGTGATGAAATCTAGATAACCACTCCTGTGGGGCTACTAGGTGTCTAGGGAGGTGAGTTGGTGGAGGGTAAAATGCCTGCCACACCAATCTCGAGTGATGGATTGGGGATGAAATCCAATCTCACCACTTGTTTAAGTACCACGTGAGTGTGTGTGGGTTTGTGTTTCACTATCGATGTATGCAAGATAAGAAACTAGCTACTTGCCTTTTCAAAAGAAACTAACCCTAATGCCTTTTCAAAAGAAACTAATCTACTTTCGAAAGCATATAAACAAACAATCCAAGTGTATGGAGTGGAGGGGATTAGAACCCTAATTTGAACTTTTGAATACAAAAATTTCTCTCAAACAAAGGAATAAGGGATTAGGAACCTTAATTTGTTGTTAGAATGAAAAGATATTTCAAAAATGGAATAGGGGATTAGAAACCCTGATTTACTTGAACATGTATAGTTCTTTCTAACAATGAAAGCTATTAATGAAATGGAATCAACGTAGGCTTGTGCTACATGCAAGATACAAGGACATATGCAAACTTATTTGAGAAATAAATTTTATGAACTTGCTGGAAAGTTGCAGGTCCTAAAAATTTTAGAAACCCTAATGCTTTAACAACTTCGCAATGAAAGCAAGACTACCTTAAGCAATGATCATTACACTAATCTAGTACATTTTTGTATCCAAAACTCACAACAGAGGTAGAAGAAGGGAAAATACCTACATTATGATGCTAGCAGGGGTTTATTTAGACCCTGAGGAGGTTACCCCAACTGATTTGGGGGTTTTGAAGGTGTTTATGCTCAAATCATGACCCGGGTCATGAATTTGACCTAAATCATAGGGTGGGTCACGAATCAGGTGCAGAGGCTTCAAATAAGAGAGTTGAGGGCCTAGGAGGGGTCCTAGGGCTTTGGGAGGTCTCTGTGAACAACATATTTGGTACCTGTAATACACAAAAATAGAGGATAATGTCATATTTATAAGGAAACTGAACCTAGCACTATCCATTGTGGGGGTCCCACCGGGTGTGCCAGAATGAAATGACCAGAAGTTGACATTTGATCTAACAACATGTAAATAACACAAGTCATTCAGAAACATATGCTTTATTCATTATCAAATTTGTATCGGTTACAAATAGGGAGAGTTTTCCCCTTTTCTTTTCATGAATAAACAATATAGGCCTGATGCCTCCTTCTGATGTCCCTCAGTGTAGGTGGGCTTCGTTGTATGTGGGCCACCACTGGGTTGTTGTTTTTTGGTGTTCCTTTCTTTCAAATATGTTGCATAACCTAAAAGAAACTTGCAAGAAAGGGTCAATACATTGGGGGGCTTGCCCTAGTCAGGCCCCATATTTAAGAAGATGAAATGACTATAAAACTGTAACATAAATCCAAATAAAATGTGTAGAAGGTAATTATAGGCTGAAACAAAGCTTACCTCCCAAATTTGGGGTGATTTGGGGCTTGCAGATGTGATTTGCGACCCGGGTTGTGAATTGGGGCCAGATTCGTAGGGCAGGCTACGATTTGAGCTGTGATGCTCTTCTGGTGAAATCTCTCTGGTAGATCGATCCTAAGGCAGTTGGAGTGCCTCTGTGTGCTATCAAAATCTGACTGTGTGCACCGAGAAGTAACTGTTCAATGTTGGCTTTCCATTTCAGCAGAGTAACTATACTTTGTTGAATTAGGGAATCAGACTTAATTAGGGGTTTAGGACCCACTATTTATAGGCAAATGCAAGGTGCAGGGGGGTTAGATAGACTAAACCTAGGTTTGGTTCTGACTAGGGTTAGGTTAAGAAATGCTATGTGGCAGCATCTCATTCTAAGTAGGAAATATCCTATCCTCACACATGTGTGAGGAAGGATTAGTGCTAATCCTAATTAAGCCTTAAGCATGTTTAGGGGAGGATTAAAAGAAAACCCTAGGAAACCCTAAATTGGCACATGTGGGAGGATTTTATTAACACTAATTATGAATTAAGAGTTAATTAATCCAATTTTGCCCTAAAAAGGGGCTTAAGTGAAGTCAACATTAAATTAGAATTTGATAATTGACTTTTAATTGATTTTGCCAATTAATACCCTATGGGGGTGTCAATTGAGTGTAAATGG
Organism: Wollemia nobilis; assembly: GCA_028583015.1. Taxonomy (NCBI): domain Eukaryota; kingdom Viridiplantae; phylum Streptophyta; class Pinopsida; order Araucariales; family Araucariaceae; genus Wollemia; species Wollemia nobilis. The sequence goes on along the minus strand of JAQPPZ010000677.1, from coordinate 9,098,191 downwards.
GCTATGCATCACCTCGGGTTGTCGTCTGAAGGTATCTTGATGCATAAGATGTGGTTTTGTGGACTTATTAGGGTTTTGGACCTGAAAGCCACTTGTGGAAGTCTACACATTACTATGGCAATCTATGGTGATCTATGCATGACTACACATGACTACAACTGTATATGACTATGCATGTCTACGCATAACTACAATAGTCTACAATAGCCTAGGGATGCCTGGAATCACCTATAGATATGCAAAAATAGCAATGTGTGACTTTTGGGTGTCTACACTTACTTTTGTTTTTCATGGACCTCAAAGATTCTCTTAACAAGTCATTTTGTCCTAGAAATTGCAATGCATTGTACATACTTGCTTTAGAAGGAGTCTTATTCATTTATTCCACTATATTGAAAGGTAGAGAATCAACGCTTTTCTCCTTTTCTTTTGCAAAGGTGTCATAATTATTCCTATATTCTTGAGTTGCATATATTCTTTGATGCTTGGTCAACGAGGGATATCTCAACTTATCTCTTGCCTACTCCTGGGTTTTAACCTCTTTATGTAAGGGGGCTTCCTTATGCATATCTATTTCTTTTTTACCTAGGCTTTGGGGTACCTTTTCCTGGGAAACCCATTTCTCAACCTAGTTTCTCATAGGTGAAGGGATGCTCAGGGGTTTGATATCTTGAGGATATTCTTGTAGGGGTTTCTTACCCGATATAATCAGAACAATCACTTTTTCTATTGAATACATCATAATATTGTGGTTTTCTTCCCTAATCATGTTTACCTATTCTTTATGAGCTTTTTTCGATCTTTCAATGGCTATCTTCTGGACATAATGTTGATGAATCATACATAAATTTTTACTATGGGGATAATTACATGTAGACCATCAAAAGTAGGATTTTTTTGAAGGGTTTTTAGGTTCGCTATCATTATTAGTGTAAATCACATTTAATCTCTCTTTATTTTTGCCACTTGTGAAAGCTTGTCTCTAATTACCTAAGGAAATCTCCTTGGTTGTAAACTTCTCTCTGATTTCCTTCTTTCCATTGAGGTAATATTATTGGTCAAAGTCTTCATGGTTGATTTCATGTATAACAAGACTGCAAGCTGAGGATTAGTATTTGGTAAAACTTATGATACAAGAATCACATGAATGGTGGGTAATGCTAGGAGAGCAAGGGGTGCTTGTATCACCAGAATAGTAGGTTATCAGATCCATTTGGGGAGATATATATTAGAAGTAGGACTTGTAAAAATAGTATTAGATGCTTGTGAAAGATCTAGGAAGATAGACATTGTCATCTTTGGAGGAAACATTTTGATAGGAATTAGGTCTTTCTCTTCTTTCTGAGCTTCTTAAAAAATTTATGGGAAAGTGAAAACCTAAGACTTCCTGATAACCATGCTTATATCTGAATTGAAATCTCTAAGGTAATAGTACATTGATTGCTTATCTATTAGTCTCATCCCATTAGGCACTCTCTTTCAAGTATGACTAAATCTAATATTGAAATCAATTATTTCTTCCTAAGGATATTTCTAAATAACGATAAACTTATTGAGAAGGGAAAAGGGATCATCCTATTCATTGAACTCTTCTACCAATTTACTAGCAAGCTAGGCCTAGGTAGCTATAGTATGATTAGGAAGGAACCTATACTAGTAGAGCATCTTTCCATTTAGATAAATGACTAACAGTATTATAATTACATCTTCTTCTATAATGTTATGTATTGGTGCTAACGAAGCTACATATTGGTAGTGTTCATAAGTCATTTTACTCGTACCATCATACTAAGGTAAAGCTTTCAAAGTCGTTGCAAGGATCTGATGTTGAGTTACTAGATTTAGGAGGCCTAAATTATTCCATGTGGGGTAGGGTATATTGGGTTGATTTATGGCTATAATAGCTACTGTGTCAGTTGTTATTGCAACAATATGGGTAGATGTGTTAGAAAGTCCACTAGTAGCAATACTAAGGAGAGTTGTAGGGGAAGGATTTATCGATTCTATAGTAACGATGGAAGAAGTTGATCAAGCAAGAAGCACAGTATTAGCTCTAAGGCTATCGAAATGTAATTCAAAGAACTCAATGGGTTCTTCAAAAAAAAAATTCTTTAGATTTGGTTTTCATAAAACTTAATATTTAACCAATAAATGGATAAAGGATTTTCTCAAGTTTGAATTTTACGAACATATTCGCCAGGTGATTGATAAAAAGACTACAGGACAAAGACAACCACCATAACTTTGGTCTATTTATATGGTGGGATTGTGTCCCACCAGGTGTGCCAAAAACTATTGGTGCAAAATCTGCCTTTGGTTACATTTGCACCCAAGACTTTGCCAACATTGAGTGACCAAATTTAAACAGAGATTAACTGATTCAATCTCTAGATAAGGCTGGTTCCTTTCTTAGTTGTAGGAAAAGGGAAAAGAATAAAGTGCATAAAGAAAGAGAAATATAGTTATTTCTAGAAACGTCAAAGAGCATAGGTTAGAAAATAGCAAGGAAATACATACAATTATTTGTAGATAAGCATTATTTAAACTACTCAATGAAAAATGATCAATTCTCTAATGTTAATTAAAACAGTCATAAACCTACTAGAATTTTTAACTCCAGAACTACTAAAACTAAAGTGCAAAAATCCAGAGATAGAATCAAAGTGATTTATATTCAACGTAGCTTATATAGAAGTTAACATTCATACATACATGATCGCACACCATTGAACCAAAAGCCAAAATGAAGAGCTTATTTTATTGCTTTCAAAATTATGTATAAATTATCTTGTAACTTCCAAGAACCGACCCTTGATTAGTCTTTAATCCTATATATATACATATTCTTTTTTTTGGAAAACATCCCAAAAGGGATGCCACTTTCGGGTAAGACCCAAGGAGGCAGGGGTATCCATTCCGCCAAAAATGCCGAGGACTCGAACCTGGCCTACCACCTTTGACATACTCAAGGAGCAAACAAACACACAAAACCAATTTAAAAATAAGTAAATAAATAAGTAAATAACAACAAAAATAATAAAATAAAATAAAAAACATGCTCCTTGAGTGTGTCAAAAACAAAAGCACAACCAAACACACACACAATAAGATAAAAGAAACCACAACACGAACCACATAGAAAAACACAAGAACCACATAACAAAACACAAACAAGACAAAAACAATAGAACACTACAAAGACATAACCCAAAAAAAACATGAAAAATAAACACAACCAAAACCTAAAATATTAAAAAAAAAAAACCAACAACAGACAATAAACAAAAACAAAAAACATAGAAAACACTCACACAAAAAACATGAATTAACACAAACAAAGAGAAACACAAGAACAAGAACGACAAAAACACAAGAACAATAACAAAAAACATAAAAAAACACAAAAAAACACAAAAAAACAAAAACACAAGAACAACAAAAAACAACACAAAGAACACAAAAACAAAACAAAAATAAAAAATAAAAAAGAAAAAAAATTGAACATAACAATGACCTATCTAGACCAGAAGACTATTAAGGCAAGAATCAACAAAGGAAACAAAAGAAAGAAAAGAGTGAGCTAGGGAACTAAAAAAACCTGAATGAACCAAAGAGAAGCAAAAAAAAGCAAGAAGAAACTAGGTACCTTCATAACTCGGAGCCATCCAAAGAAATGATAGAAAGAAGAGCTTCCCTAATTTGTGAAGCCCACCATCTAGGAGGGTGGCCATAACAAGTAAGATCACCTTTGTCCAAAGCCCAATTAGCTAAAGCATCAACACTCTTGTTTTGATCTCTGACCACATGATTGTAATCAACTTTCAAAAATCCCATCTGGATTAATTGAATCTTCTCAATAATTCTTTTTATTCTCCAATCAACCTTATGATTCTTGGAAGGAGTCTTCAAAATATTAATCATAAGTTGAGAGTCGGACTCAACTAACACCTTTTCCCATCCAACCTTAGTAGCCTCCTGAAGGCCTCTGAGGATACCATACCCCTCAACAAGGTTATTGGAAAGAATACCCAAATTCTCAGCAAAAGTAAAAACCAGGGAGCCATCTGAAAGTCTACCAATTCCTCCCACACCGGCTTTTCCAGGGTTCCCTCTAGAGGCTCCATCAGTATTGACTTTTCCAAAATCCTTAGGAGGAGGTTGCCAATTTCTTGTCCTATCCATCTTACTAATACTCACATTCCCTTTAAGTTGGTTGCCCTTAGAAGATTTAATCTTCAATATTTGCATCACTTGATCCCATCTTTGGTGGGAGTTTTGGGGGTGATTAAGGAGTTGATGGACTGATTCAACTAAGTTGGCTATGGTCTTTTGCCAAATATAGTGAATATCCTTCCTATCTTGATTAAAAATTTGGTTGTTCCTTTCATTCCAAATATTCCAAAGAAGAATGGTAGAACCCATCCAAACTAACTTCCTAATAAAATGATCAACACCCTCTTGATTAGGCCAATCCCTCCAAAGTTGTTCAAAAGTAAAAAAATTGGACCACTGTAAGCCAAGTAAAGTGGCCATTCTCCTCCATAGCTCAGAGGCTAAAGTACACTCAATAAAAATATGGTTGAGAGTTTCTACATTCTCTTCACACATCTCACATCTAAAAGGGCCATGAAAACCATGCTTCATAAGTTGCTCACCAAGAAGCACCCTACGATGCAATAAAAGCCAATTAAAGAACCTCACCTTAGGCCAGAGCTTTTGAGCCCACAATTGAGAAAATATGTCAGAAGAATGGTTGGGATTATTATGGCATAAGGTCAAATAACCTTGAGCAACTCAATACTCACCCTTAGTAGTGTTGTTCCATCCAAAACAATCTTTTTCATGGGACCAAGAGAGAGATCTCATATGAAGGATGCCTTGGATATCTTGTCTTTGCCTTTCTAGGATTTGAATAGGCCAGTCCTCAATAGGGATCCAATATCTACCAACCTTTGAATTACCAGTATGGTACCGATAAGTAATTAGCCACCTTTATCCAATTAGCTCGTTGAAGCTCCTCCATCCAAGGCCTCCAATCGGGAAACCGAGTTATCAAAGGCTTGTGACCATCCCAAGAATCTATCCAAAAATTTACTTGTTGACCATTATGAATGATCCAAAATAAATTTTTCTTTATCAAATCCTCACCAGTCTTAAGAACTGTTAAAATGGGAGAACCTTTGGTAGGAAGTTGATAGCGAACAAGGTCTTCAGGACTTTTGTTCTCAACATATTTAGCACAGAGATTATTGGCCCAAAGAGCATTGGGGTTATGCAACATCCTCCAATATAATTTAGCAGCTAAAGCTTTGTTGTTATTAATAGAAGACCGGAATCCTAACCCCCTTTATTCTTAGGAAGACATAAAGTATCCCATTTCACCAAGGCCCATTTTCTTTTCTCCTTAGTACCACTCCAAAGGAAATGATGACTGATTTGATCCAGTTCTCGAAGAACAACCTTTGGGATATTCAACATGGAAGATACATAAATAGGAATAGCTTGAAGGACTGATTTTACCAAGGTGATTCTACCCCCGGAAGAAAGCCACCTGTTGGTCCACTTTCCAATTTTCTTCTTGACTTTGTCCAACAACCAATTCCAATATTTATTTTTTTGCCTTTGAATATTTATGGGAATACCTAAATAAGTGATTGGAAGGGAGGTCTTCTTATATCTTAATTTATCCAAGACCATGGATTCCTGTCTAGCAGAGCAGATGAAAGAAAATAACTTTAGATTTGTCTTCATTGATCAACCGCCCAAGTAGCCTTAGAAAAATAGCTAATGATTTGCTTAATATTAGAAGCTTCCTTAACTCGTAGCTTTACCTAAAAGAGTAGAGTCATCCACAAATTGAAGATGAGAGATAGGTCTAGCTCCATGAGCAATGGTAACTCCCTCAAGGGTTTTGTTTTCCCTCTTTTTGGTTATAGTCCTACCCAAGCATTCAACAAGAATGATGAATAAATAAGGGGATAGCGGGTCACCTTGCCTAATACCTCTGGAAGCTAGGAATGACTGAGAAGGCCTTCCATTGATAAGAACTAAGTAGGAAATTGAAGAGATACATCCCATAATCCAATCCATCCAATCCTTAGAGAAACCAAATTGCCTCAAAACTTTGATAAGGAAGTGCCAATCCACTCTATCATAAGCTTTGGATAAGTCTAACCGAATGAACATGGAAGGAGATTTTTGCATATCCATGGAATGGATGGCTTCCTGAGCAAGAACTATCTCATCTACTATTTGACGCCCTTCCACATAACCCCCTTGCTCTAGGGAAATAATCTTATGCAAAAGAGGCTTCAACCTTTCTGCCATGATTTTAGTAATGATTTTGAGAAGAACATTACATAAAGCAATAGGTCTAAAAGCTGAGATATGATCAACCTCTTGAGATTTTGGAACAAGAGTAATATAAGTTTTATTGATAACCTTCAAAATTTCTTTGGCTTTCCTAGCTTCTTCCACCACCTCTAATAAATCAACATGAAGGATATCCCAGAACTCTTGGTAGAACTCAATGGGAAAACCATCAGGACCTAGGGTTTTCCATTTTTGCATTTTAAAAACTACTTGTTGAAGCTCATTGATAGTAACAGGAGTAGTCAAAATAGAGTTCTCCTCAGAAGTGATAAGAGAAGGGATTGCTTGAAGAACATTTTGTTGAGAAGCTGAGTCAAGAGGAGTAGCAACAAAAATATTGGAAAAGTAATCAACAACAATAGAGTTCATGCCATCCCAAGTATAAACAACATCTCCAGAATCTGATTTCAAGGAAGAAATAAAGTTGTGAGATCTTCGAGCTAGAAGAGATTTGTGGAAGAAATTTGTGTTTCGATCTCCTTCTTTGAGCCATTGAATTCTAGATTTTTGCTTCCATAAGATTTCTTCTCTTTTTCCCATTCCTCTAACTGAGTTGTGAGTTTAATTTCATCTACACTTCTCTTCTCTGTGAGGCCATCTAAATAGATTTTCTTATTCAAATTTTCAATATGAGCAATAACTTCATGTTTTTTTATGAACATCCCCAAACTCTTTCCAGTTCCAAGTCTTGATTTTGGATTTAATGTATTGAAGTATTTTGGCAAAATAGAACATCTTAGTCCCATGCCTAGGTTTACCTTCCTTCCACCATTGTTGCACATGAGGTCTAAAGGAAATGTCTCTAAGCCACATTAATTGAAAATGAAAAGGAGAGAAACTCACATTGGTTTTCCACATTTCCACCATGATTGGCCAATGATCCGAACCAACATTATTAAGAGTCTTCACTTTAGGAATGTGACCATGGATTAAGAAATTTTTAGAGAGCAAAAACCTATCCAATCTCTCCATTATACAAGCTAAGCCTTGCCTTCTGTTAGACCAAGTCATAAGGCCATTATCTCGGTTGGATGTCCACAAGATGGAGGTTTGCAATATATTCACTCATGAGGTCAGTGCTTTTGTCCAAATTTCTATTTCCCCCCTTTTCTCATCCAGAGAGAGGATGGTATTGAAATCTCCTCCGATCAAGATCCAAGCTTCAGGAAAATGAGAGATAATATGAGTTATATCCTTCCACTGTCTTCTTTTTTCCTCCAAAGCAGTCAGAGCATAAACAGTAATGTAGAGCATAATTTGGTTGGAATGTCTACTTTGAATAGCTATAGCCAACAGACCCCAACTGCCAACCATATGGTGAATAACTACCTCTTTTGGGTCCCAAAGACAAGCAATGCCACCAGAAGTCCCCTGGGAACTGAGGGAAACCACTTTTCCAGCTGGCCAAATTTTATCGGCAATTGAGTCCATATCCTCCATTGACATCTTTGTTTCTTGAAGGAAAACAAGATGTGGATGATTTATCTGAATCATTCTTCTAATTTCATTTTGTTTTGAAAGACTCCCTTTGAGTCCTCTAATATTCCAAGTGATGATCTTCATTAATACCAGGGCTAAAAAAGTTGGGAAGGGCATTAATATTACCTTCCTCTACAAGCTTTTCACCTTCTTTTACCATATGATATTGATTGGTCTTGCGACCTACTTTTTGATTAGAATCCATCTTCAATTTTTTTCTCCCGTTTCTTGACTTATTCCAATTGAATCTGAGATGGCTTCTAACCTTGAAGAATGCTCGTACACAACCAAAATTTTACTAGAGGGTTCAACGGAGTCTATATTGGGACCTGTATTATTTGAAGTTTTGACATTTGAAAGATTGTTTTTCTTGTGTAAATTTTCTCCCTTTTTTTTCTGTTGAAAACCTTTGATTTGTTGGTTTGTCTCTCGAGTTCTTCCCTTCATATTTAAATTGTGTTTCTAAGATTTATGTTTCCATTATTTCCTCTTCCTCACTTGGGACATCATTTGTGGAAAGGATTTCAAACATATTAGGAGATGACTTTGATTGATCCTTCATAACTAGTTTTTTCTGAGTGTTCTTCTTCTTAGGCATTTGGAAACCTGTTGAGTTTATATCTTCTTTCTTTTGATCAAGAATTTTATTTGGGCAAGCACTGGCCAAATGACCATATTCATGGCAAATTCTACAACGAAAAGGAATGTTCTCATAGTCCACTACTTGCTCCCAAGTGTCTTCCCCAAATTGTAATGTGATATTTTTAGGTAGGGGTTTGTCAAAATCCATTAAAACACAAATCCGAGCATAAATAATATGTTCAAAATTTTGAGTACAATCAACAGTCATCATAAAAGTTCCTAAAGAGTTTCCAATTGAAGAAAAAATAGTAGGATTCCAAAATTCAATAGGGAGGCCAAAGAGTCTAACCCACACGGGAGCTATAGAAGGCATCTCTTCTTCGGCTTTAAATTTAGTATGCCAGGGCTTCATGAAAAGCCCTGCCCTTCCAAAAAACCAAGGACCCCCTTGAAAATTTTTCTCTCTATCTTCATTATTAGCAAATAAAACAAGAAAATAACCATTTGGATAAATAGAGATTTGTAACTCACCTTTAGTTTTCCAGATTTTTGCAGCCCAGACTTTGAAAGCAGATAGGCTCGGACGAAAACCCACGAACCGACAAATTAGTCCTCTTTTTTCCAAATCTTCAATGCCAATCTGAATGTTACCCATATCAAGCTTAACAATAGGAGTTCCATCACCTGCTTTAAGACATCCTGACTCTATTTTCCTGGGATCAATCTTAGGCATTCTTAGAGGTTTATGGGAAGCCCTAAGATTGATATTAGCATTGGGCTGAGGCTATCCACCATGGAGGGCATCCCTAAAATTCATTTTTGGGGCTGAGTCTTCAAAATTCTTACCCTTGATAGGGGTTTTCAGAGTAGAATTATTTTGTGGGTGCACCTTAGCACCAGATTCACTTGAGATATGAGCCATTTTTTGATCAACTACTTGAAACTTGTTTCGTGATCTCTTTAATCCTTGCCCTAGACGTCGTGGAAAGGTATGGTTTTCACTTTTCTTTTGTGCAGCAAATTGGAAGTCGTTGTCACTCAAGTTCATAGTATGATCTATTGAAAGATAAATTTCTAACCCATATTGGATCCCCTGCAACATTTCCTACTAAAATATTGAGCATAAACCACAAAAATATTGGCCGCTAGGGCCCGAAGGCCCTAAAAACCAACCTCTGGAGCTGCTTGCACTCAACCCAGATGAAACCCTCGCATAGCCGCTTGCCAAATATCTCGTTCACACATAGGGATGCGCTAGGATCTGTGTTGCTCCAAATGATATGAAAATTGGTGGAGATGTTCTAGGGTTTTTTAGGCATCTACCCTCAAAATTTTAGCTCAATCCGAGTCCGGATGAGTGAGATATGGCCGAAAAAAGTTCGAAAGTTTGGGTAGTCCTACAAAAAAGGTTTATGATGAATAAAACTTTAGTCTTGAGTAACGCTCCTACACATCTTCTCATAACATAAAAACTCAAGTTTATTACAACAAGAAGAATGAAGTAGTGGAGTCTTCAATAGTAAACAGTTAATATTCTTTTGTTATCGTACATTCACGTCAATCTTCTCAAAGGCGTTGTGACCCAACTATCTTCCATTTCTTCATATCGATCTAGCGGCCTACGAAAAATGGATTGGTTGCAAAATCACGACTATTTTTTACCTCCTGGATCTTTCTGGCTCTCGGTCCTTGAAAATTGGATGGGTCACAAAATTGTGACTATTTTTTGCCTTTTGGCTCTTTCTGTATCTCGACCCATGGGTCAGTGGTAAAATTATGACTATCTTCTCACATTTTGCTCCTTCTAGCTCTCGGTCCACAAAAATTGGACAGGTTGCAAAATCATAACTATTTTTTGCCTCCTAGATCTTCTTGGCTCTTGGCTCTTGGCTCATGAAAATTGGGTCGGTTGTGAAATCATGACTATCTTCTTGCCTTTTGCTCCTTTTGGCTCTTGACCCATAAAAATAGGGTCGATCATAAAATCATGACTATTTCTCACCTGTTGCTTATTTTTGGCTCTCGACCCATGAAAATTAGACCAATCGTGAAATCACAACTATCTTCTATACTTAGTAAAAATTTAAGAACTCTCCTCACTCCCCTTAGTGTAGTCATTTTGACCTACAATTTCACTGTTGTGGTTCATGACTAGAGTATTTTGCTTGTTGGGGGTGTTGATGGTATGTTCAGCTCTCTTATGGGTTTGGCATTATCACTCTTATATGGGGTAGAGGATCGAATGTTGATCCAAATATTTAAGGGTGATCTTGATTCGTTATTATGTGGTGGAAAATTCTGGTTTTTGACCCCTTGGTTGGATCTTGCTTTGGTTGGTGGGAGTGTTGGGTAGGTACATTTCTTGGATTGTTTGCTAGTTTCGGGGACTTTGTTGGATTGTGTAGCATTTCTTCTAGGTTTGGTAGTTTCATTTTTTTCTCTTTCCAAGGAGAGGAAAGGGCCATCTATCGACCCAAACCCATTGAGGTGAGCTTGGTATGGTGTTTGGTTGTGGAAATGTGACTATGTTCCCTTGGCCAACTTCGGCTCTGATGGCTTGGCTACAAAAATATGATTGTGTTCCCTTGGCCAACTTCAACTCTAATGGCTTGGCTACAAAAATATGACTGTGTTCCCTTGGTCAACTTTGAATCCAATGGCTTGGCTGCTCTGGTTGGATGGTGCTTGGATGGCTCCATTGCTAGGGTTCTCTACCAGTAGTGGATCAATGGTTGGTTTGTGTTGCTTTATTCTAGGTTTGATAATTTCTTATGTTATTTGACTATTATGAGGATATGGGGCCAAATACTAACCCAAACTAGTTGGGGTGAAAATGGGTTATTATGCTGTGATGGTTTTCAACTTTTGGCCCCATGTCTCTGGTGGGTTTCCTAGCTTTGGTGGTCTACAGAGATATCTTTCTCTAGTTCTAAAAATGGTGGTGTATTTGATCCCAGGGTTCTAAGGCTTATTTTTTTGGTATCTTGACTTTGAAGAAGGAGATAAGTTCAAACATTAATATCAATATATGTATAATAGCCAAGTTATTGTAATATCACTTTATAGTCATGATTTAACATAGATAGGTCTTGTTTCAATCCTATAAAACCAACTAAAAATAACTGATAAAATATTGGAAATTGTTTTTTTTTTACTAAATTAAAAGTGGGTTTTTATCAAGAATCCCAAAACCTAATTACAAAAAACTTCCACAGGAAAAGTCCAAGGATGGACAATAGGAAAGGCTTAAGGAAATCCTTGAGGAACACCTTCAGGAAAGGCTTGAGGAAAGCCTTGAGGAACACCTTCAGGAAAGGCTTGAGGAAAGCCTTGAGGAAATAATTCAGGAAAGTAGTGAGGAAATTCGTGCAGAGAAAATTTTGAAAATCCCGCCAGGTGAGAAAGGAGAAGGTGGCCGAAAATAATGAAAAACATCACCTAAAACCAAATCTGAAACTTCCTAGAGGTGGGAAAAAGAAATAGGTGCCTAACTTGAAAATTAAAACATCCCAAGGGCGAGAAAAGGAGAAATGCACCAAACCACCCATGGGAAACCAGGATCCAAGAGAAAAACCACTTCCCACACAGGGGAAAACCAGTTGAATGTAGAAAAAACCACCCTAATCCAAGGGTGGAGCAGAAAAATAAAGATCCACTTCCCACGCAGGGGAAAACCAACTAAATGTAGAAAAAACCACCCTATGCCAAGGGTGGAGCAAAAAAATAAAGATTATAGTAAAACCTATCAGAATGAGGATGAGTAGCAGGAAACAAAACCCTTGTGAGCCTGAAGGGATGAACAAAAAATAGAGGTTTTCCTCAGGCTACGAAATCCTCATGTAATGTATCACCAGCCTAAAAAGTAGGTCAGCATGAGGAACTCCACAGGCCACGAAGTCCTCATGTAGAAAGAGCCTACAAGGACGCCAACCCACCAGAGGAAGCAAAAAAAGTAGAACAACACACCTTAGGAAAATATAGGAAAGTACCAAAGGAAACCAAGAGGACAAAAATCCTAAGTAAACTTTAACACCACCATCAAACAGCTTCAGGGAAATAGATGAGGAAAACTTGCAAAACTAAAATCCTGAAGAGCAGAGTCATAGAAGAAAGCACATGGTCCTCATCCCTAAGACCAAAAGTATGTTGTGCAAAACTGTTCATGAAGACACTTTCCAATAGATAGAGCATTCCACAACTGAAGATCCTCCAAGGGCAAACATCAATAAGATAACATGAAAACTTGGAAAAATCTAGCGAACCCAAGGAAAAATCCATGATCAACCCAAAAAACCCAGGAAAAGTCCCAAGGAAAACCCAAAACCATACCAGGACCCAAGAACCAAATAAAAACCCACCACAGGGTAAGGAAAGGGGCATAACATTGGAACAATGATCTCCCACCCTAGAGAGATCGTCTGCAACACCATCCTGCAAAGAGGAAAGGGTTAAGGAAGTGCCAGGAAAACTAGGACAGGATCAGGGACCTGGGACAAAGCCAAGGAAGGGATTCAGGGAAGTGGAATAAGACTTCCATAGGAAGTCACCTGTAGAGCCCTAATAGCCTCTAAACCTCCCTATATTTTTTCGAAAATTGTTAGTAAAATAAATTATTTTTATTTGATTACAAATATACTAATTATAATATTATGATTGTATATGCATATTATTTTAATATTTCAGCAAAAAAATTGATTAGGTAAATGAAGGGGTTTTGAAAGGATCCCAAAACCTTTTACAAAGTGGAACAAAGGTACTCCCGAGCCAAATCCAAGGAGTACCTCACACTAAAATAGAGCAAAATTTGCTAGATACAATCTAGCAATAAAATAACTAGCTCAAATAAAACAAGAGAAATAATATCCTGAACTAAAATATCCAACAAACATCAGTGACAAACCAATAGCAAATTCAAATCAAACCTACCTAAAATGAGCACCATCAATTAAAACTAGAATTCAAATTTTTAGAAATCCTGCCTAGAGTTGGAGCTCTGAAACCTAGGATCCAAACCATAGTAAATCATAAATTGGACATTTGATAGTAGGCACAAAGGAACCTATAGCTAGAGCCCAAAAGGAAAGGTGATCTCAATTGAATCCAGGGTGCATAAAGTTTTTTTCCAAACAAGGGCCCTGCATCTAAAATCGCAACCACCAATCCTCCCAAAAAATCCTACAACCGAGTCACAAAATTTAAACTTTTCCTTCCAAAGAGGGAAACAAATATTTGATCTCAAGGGTATTCAAATTTGAGTTGTCATCTCGCCCAATAGAGAGCTCAAAATTTAAAAACCCACCCCTCAAGAACTTTGCAACACACCTTTCTCATCCAAAAGAGAGCAGAAGTTTGAGGTTAAACATGAATCAAATCCAATAAATTTGAAACATAATGTGCAAATAAGAATATCCCATCCAACATGCACTGCCTAGCCTAGCCTAGAAACAACAACAAGAAAAAGTCCTCTTCAAAGGGTAGATAAAACAATAAGAGAGCAAGACCTCCCATACCATGGGAGCTAGAGCTCAATCCAACAAATAAATCTTTTGGTCCAATAGAAGCCTTACAACTAGAGCTCAAACCAATTGAAAAAGCTTCTTATCCAATGGGAAAAAGAAACAATAGCTAAGCATCGACAACAGAACAAGCTAACATCAAGAAATAGTCTAGAGCTCTTACAACTGATGCAAAGATATGTAGGTCCCACACCAATCACCAAGATAACTATGTCATAAATTGATCTCGCCTTCCACCCAAAAACATAGCTAGCTATTATGGTTCCTTCAGTTGACTCAACCTTCCACCTAACCCCCCAACTACGGTTCCTTCAGCCGACCCAGCCTTCCACCCAACCACCAACCTGTTGTTGCAGTTTCTTTAGCCAAACTAGAATGTATAATAGCCCAAAATAAACTAAACTAGCCTTCCACCCAACAAAACAACCAACTTTTGTGGTTCCTTCAGCTGATCTAACCTTCCACCTAGCCCCCCAACTACGACTCCATCAGCTAGTCCAGCCTTCAATCCAATAGAACAACCTGTTATTGCAGCTTCCAACCTAATTAGTTCTCCAGCTAGCAACTGGTCCAACCTTCAATCCAATAGAACAACCTATTATTGCAGCTTCCAACCTAATTAGTTCTCCACCTAGCAACCCACTGATGCTGGGTGGAAGGGATTATTTTCAAAAAATACCAACCCTTCGATGGCAGCACCCATGAACCATGTCACAAGGTCGACACCCCATGAGAGTAGGGTAGTATTTCAACAAATCATATAACAATATTTTAAATAATATTTGAAAAATATGTCATTTAGAAAAATATAAAAATATTTATTTCAAATTTTAATTTATTTATTATTGTAACTTAAAACTTTACTTATTAATTATTGTAACCTAAATTAGGTAGTCCAAGGGTTACTAGAAAGTAAACTTCTTTGCTTGGGTAGTTAATACATAATAAAATTCTTACTTTTTATAATCTGGGACAAGTTTTATGCTACAAAAGTGAGGAAACATATGACCACCTAATGTTTGAGTGCCCATTCACACCCAAATTTGAGAGAAATGGTTTTAGCCTATAAAATTTGAAGCAATGGTGATTTAAACTAGATTAATATTTGGGAAAGATGGAAGAGGGGCATATTTAAATTTGAAGCTCTTTGTATTGGGTGGAAGCTTGGATTAAACTTTATTTGGTGACAATTGTAGTTGGAGAAAAATGACAAATTTTTAGAGAAACCTTTTCATTCTATGATGGCCTTTGGCAGGTCATTTAGAGCAAAGTCATGAAAATTGTGGTAGTGTATACTAAAGAAGAAACTCAGGCTAATACAATTGAGAAGGAAGCTAAAGTGCAGGAGGTAGGACAAAGTTAGTTGAAAAACATCCTTGGAAGACTAGATTAAAATCTATATTGATGGAGCTATAAAAGGTAATCTAGGTAGAGTTGGAAGTGGAGTGTTCTACAAGAATCATGTTGGAATAGTACTCTATTGGGAATTGTAGGGTTTGGGCAAGGCCACCAACAATGAAGTAGAATCTTTAACTATCAAATTTGCTTCTATTGCATGATAAGACAAGGTAGTAAGAGGATAATCATAGAATCAATTTCTCAAATCTTGGTAGGAGCTCTTGATTGTATGAGAAAAATTGCTTTGGCAATGTAGAAGTTGAAGATTCTTGTCACCCAAATTAAGGTGTTATAGAGGGAATTAGATGATGTGATCCCAATCTATATAAGTAAAACTCTGAATATATGGAAAACATTACAAACATATGATTTACAAGATTTGGTTCCAATGCATATCTATGTTGTAAACGACTAGTTCTTAAGATCTTAGATTTTAGAGTTATAAAAATTTATTGAAAATAATAAAAATAAATAAACAAATACTATTGTTTACTATAACCAAAAAAATTTATTTAAATATAATTTTTTCAAATTAAATATCTTTAATTACTATATTAAATATTCATATATAAAATATGAATTTTTTAAAAATTATTACAATCCTAATTCTTCTAAATAATTATATCTTATCCATTTGTTCCACTGACTACTTGTATGTTAGTTGGCGTGGTAGAAATGGCTCTAATCAGAATCAACGCCAAAGTTTTTCCTGCTCTCTCAAAAAAAAAAAAAAAAAACTTCTTAACACAAAGTTGTTACAATTAAATTTAATTAATTAATCCCGATCTTCTTCTCAGATACTTATCTTCAAAATATTCCTATGATACTATTTTACACATCAATACTGATTTTCCGGCATTTTGGCTAAGATGTAGTATCTGTTTTTATTTGTTCTTTATCAGTTTAATATCTGATACATGAATACCTGAATCTCACAGTCTTCCTTTGTCCACTTGGCATTAAAATTTAATTCAAAGATTCCTGACAGAACTCTTATCCAAGGCTGAACTGTTAATGCACGTCAGTGATATTAAGTCCAATTACTTCGTTGGAGGATCAAAGTTTTAAATTTTGTTTTAAGTTGGTAAGGTTTTGAGTTGAAGTATTAATCTATTGAATCAAATTTATTGATATATTAAAAAAATATTATGTTATTATAATGGTTTAAGGTTTTAAATGGTGGAGTGGATCATTATAAACTTTTCTTAATTAATTTTATTAAAAATATATTTAATAAATTATTTTATTATTATTATTATTATTATTAGTTTTTTTTTTGGTAATATGAAGAGATGAGTTTTGATAAGAATCCCACATACCCACCCCTCACGCTCACTGCACCCCAAGTACAAATTATTTTAATATTATTATACAATCTGAAAATCATTAACAATTTTAATTCAAAATAATTAACTAATTACAAAAGGAAATCAGCCAACCCTCCCTATATAAAGGGTCTGCCTTACACAGTTGGACTACGTAGTATTACTGTTTATAAAATGGTTGCTTTTAATCTGAGGATGCTTGGTTTGATGGCCATTGTTCTACCTATATTTCTTGTAACAGCTTCTCAGACGAGTATGTATATGCATTTGTATAAGATTATGTGAAAGAACTATAAATTTAAGTTCCATTCTAAAATCTAGATCTAGTTCTTTTTATTAATCATTTTGAAATATTATCTTTGGGGTTCTGCATGACAGAAAGCACTCCGGAATGGTGTGTAGCAAATCAATTAGCAAACCCAGATTTGATGCAGCAATCTTTGGATTGGGCTTGTGGACCAGGTAAGGTAGATTGCACTGCAATACAGCCAGGCCAGAAATGTTATGCGCCTACAACACTGGTCTTCCATGCATCTTATGCTTACAACATGTATTGGCAAGAGTTTAAGCACCAGGGAGCTACATGCAGTTTCAAGAATACTGCATTAATCACTACCTCCAATCCAAGTAGGTTTCTTTTAAACAAGAAAATATATATATATATATATATATATATATATATATATATATATATATATATAACTTTTTAAAATGTACATTAGATTACTTTACGAATGTATATTGTTTTTAAATACATATGGCTATATATCTTGTAACTTATATAAATAAAAGTTACTTAGAATTGGAAATAATTAATTAAGGTAATTATTTTTAAGTATAGGAAGCTATTTATGGTGAAAGTTCTTAATTTTAATTAATTGTTTTATACATCAAATGTTTAAGATGTAAGTTAGGTTTTTTGTACTATCGTTTTAAATTAATTTTATTATATTTAAATTTAGTTAAAATTTTATAAGAATTTAATGCAAATAATAAGTTTTAAAAAATATTAAAAAATTTATTAATACAAAATTTAAAAAAAATTATCAATAAATAAAATATTTGATTTTTATTTTTGAAGTTATAAAAAATAAATTTTATAAATTATTTTTTATTTGTTTTATAAGGTTTAAATTTATATAGGATGGGATTGAAAAGGGTTTTACCTCTCTTATTTTATCATATCTATTCCAACATATTAACAATTTTTTTATGTATAAAAGAAGATGTATAGCTTTTTAGCATAGAAGGTCAATCATTATCTTTCAAAAAATAAATATATTTTATAATAATTTAGAAAGCAATAATATATTATTGAAAATGATATTAGTTCAGTTCAAACTAATACTACTATATTACTAATACGAGGTTATCATGCAATACAAGATACATATCTCAATTCCATATAAACTATTAAAAAATAGTAAGTTAATTATACAACAATTTTTTTAGTATCCAAATTGCATTAAATACTATTTACTTTTGAAATAAAGTGTTAATCCTCTTGTGTTTGCTTCGAACGCTGATATTTGTTTACAAAACGATGTTCAGTATAAAAAAAAAAAAAAATAGTGTTAAATAATAATGGAGTGATTACTTTAATATCTTTCTAGTGAAAACTTTCAAATCATGAATAAAGGTCCAATATTCCAAATCCTCGGAGAGGGTAGGATTATACATCATGCTTCAAAGTATAGTTGAAAATAATTATATAGTAGATAAGAAAATATGGCCTATGACCTTTAAGACTTTAAAAACTACTCTATATTTTTAGTTAAACAAAAGAGTTCAATTAAGAATTAAAAATAAAACTCTATTATAATATATATATATATATATATATATATATATATATATATATATATATATATATATATATATAAATAAATAAATAATTGTTAAAAATACCATTATTAATATATAAGTTGTTACCCAAATGTTGTAGGTGAGTTGGAGAGGGTAGGGCAATCCTCAAGGGAATCTTCACCCTGCCAAACTCACATTGAGTACCCAAAATTCAGGGATGATTTTATGATGTACAACCCAGTCAAATTAAAAAATATATGAAATGAAATGAAATATTTTAATTAAGTCCGCGAGACCCAATCATATCATATGATCTTTAATATCTTTGAGAAGGTTATTAATCTATGATATATAAGTTGTTAGAATACTATTATACAATAATGATATAATATAAAAAATTATATATTAATAATGGTATTTTAATCAACATATATATATAAACCATTTAATTTTATATAATTATTTAAAAAAATAATTTTATAATATTAATTTATTATCCATTTCATATGGTTTATAGTTTTTAATATATATATATATATATATATATATATATATATATATATATATTTTTTTTTTTTTTTTCTTTTCTTTTTTTCTTTTTTTAATTTACATTTTTTTAATTTACATGGTGGAATTGGTAGCCACGACGAATCCGAGCAGGCTATCCAGCTTTTATGGCCGCCACGATATTCTGTGTTGTCCGCCCTAGAAGTCGTTACATAAATTTTCGCAATCCGCCCCTATAACCACCATGCCACAATCATTTTAAACCTTTTACGCCGCTTAAAGCACCAGGAAAGAGACAAGTATTCTGTCCGACGAGGCCCTAGATTTGAACCTTGGACCTCCACCCTCTTATGGGGTTTGGATGAACCAATTGGTTTACACCTCGGACCTTATTTTTTGTATTTCTAAAAACAACAAAATATTAAATAAAAAATTAAATTAAATTAACTTATATATTTTTTTTAAATTATTAAATTCAAATAAAATAAAATTTATTATAACACATATATAATAATTTTAAAATATTAATATATAATAATAAAATATAAATAAAATGTAATTAATTTTATATAATTATTTTAAAAAATTATTTCCTATTTTTAATTTGTTTTCATGTAACACTGTAATTTTTTTTACTCAATTAGAGATTACTATAAATTTTAAATTACATTCTTTTTCTCCTTTTACAATTGCATTATTGATACTTTTATTTTTTTATTAAAATTCAAATCATAGAAATTTAAGTTCTTATATCTTTTATTTATTTTTATTTTAACCTCATGGTTCTAATACATGTGTTTTATTTTTTGCTTCAGGTGTGGGTCAATGCTGGTTTATAACAACACCAAATATCTAAACTATTTGTTTTATCAATGTAATGGTGGTTAAAAGTACTTTCGAACCATGAGTTTATATATAATAAAGTAAATGGTAAGAAAAGAGACTCTTTAGAAAAGATTTAGAGTAGGAGGAATGCTATTATTACTATAGGGGAAAAAAAGTTTAAATAAGCTTTTCTATTTAAAGAAAAGCATTTGTTTTTATGTTAGTTGAAAATAAATAAAAAAGATAGTGTTTGAAAAATGGTTTCAAGTAAATTAATTTGTTATATAGATGATTTATATTTTAACGTTTTTATGTTAATTATATTTAGTTAATTTAGATTATATTTGATGTTTTTTAAAATATTAAAAAAAATCTGCTCATGTAAAGAAGTTGGAGAGCAAGCAGGTAGTTAAAACTTTTCGAGAGACCCAGGTTCAAAATTTCTCCCCTCACATGTTGCGGATATGTTGTATATAAAAGGTTCCTCATCCAAAAAATAAAAAAATAAATATTAAAAAAATATTATATTTTTTTTTTAAGTTGGAGAAGATAATTATTTTTAAATAGTTTGTAGAAAATACTTAAGCTGTCATATTTTTCTAAGTGGATATATATATATATATGACTTTTCTACACCCCTCAAAATTTTAGCAAAATCATTCAATTGTTTTGTGATGCTTTTAAGGGTTTTTTTTTATTATTGAGTAAATACTTCTTATACATATACATATTTGTCCTGGGGATTGAACCCGGGTCACATCATCGATAATGCAAGTGGCATCCTTGCCCGTAGACAGATGCTTCTAAGGGTTTTATCAAATATTTTATTGTGTATATATATATATATATATTAAGGACTTTTCTACATCCCTCAAAATTTTATAGCAAAATTATTTAATTGTTTTGTGATGCTTCAGGGTTCTATCAAAGGGAGTTGTTTTCATATGTTAGTCAATGTTTCTCCCATGTAATTTTATTTAAATACTTTTGTAGAGTTTCTCCACATGAAATGAATTTGATGTGATTCTTTCCACATAATCTTACATAGAATGCATCACACAAATATACCCGATGAGTTGTGCAACTTTTTTCTGAAGAATAGCTTTGATTGTGTCATCCTACAAATTTTTTTCCACATTGTGAAATCCCCTCAAGTATTATGTAGAGGATAATTCACAAACAAACCAAGTCAAATATGCACCCAAATTTCACCATGGTCACTTTATGTAGATAACCCTACATAAGTTCACCCTCACATCATGGCTATCCCTTTCCCAAAAATTACCTCACATATATATAACTTATCAAGAGATATTTATCTCGCATACCTCACACTCATGTAGCTTTAAACTAAAAACTCCAAAAAGAAAGTCTTTGGATACTAAGTTAATTGGATTAATCATATTGTAGATTAATTGTTGAGTTCATCAATTATTGTTGGCACTCTATCATCTTCCAAAAAATAAAATTCAAATATTCACCATAAGAGAAAAGCAAAGTAGTCTTCAACTTGTCAAAAATCACCAATATTGAATGGTAATAAGTGATTATAAGACTCTAGATAATATCATCTTGATCTAGTGGAGATATAAAATGTCAAGGAACTTGGAAATTGTCAAATTTTTAATTTTTTAGGAGACTTTGATGTGCCTAAAGTAGGTCATTTTTTGTACAATGCATCTTGATTGGTCGATTGGCAATTTTCTAATGGCAATGATAAAAGTTTTGCCTCTATCAAATTATTGGTAGTAAAGATAGCATTTGGATTTAATAGACCAGTAGGATATGCAATAGTAACAACTTAAGCAAAAGTAGCTTCAGTATGTAAGAGGAAACAAGAGCTATTATTAAAATTCATTAGAATGAATTGGTTGTGGATCCCAAAATTGATGGATGCTTACACTATAGTAAATATGCCTAAATTTGATTTTAAAGAGTGTTTACACTCTAGTAAAGATTCCCAAAGTCAATTATAATCTCAACACATTAAGACTTGGATGTATGCATTCTTGAAATTTATCTTTGAGGATATAAAACCCATTGATTGGACATGTATGATTTACCAAGAGTTTATTAGTCAACTTGCCAAAGTCTTTACAACTAGGTTATTTTATATGGTCTCATATTTGGTGTATATTTTTTTAAGTTTATCCCAAATGGGGATGATTTGGGATTTAAAAGGAAGATCAATCATGGGCCTCTAGCATAGTTTTAACCATATTTTGAAGAAAAAAATAGAAAAATAAAGGGCCTTTCATTCATCATAAGTTCTTGAGACATAATTTTGAGGATCTTTCTGGAGATAACAACAAAATATTGTTGGAGAAATCAATGAAAGAAATACACCCCTACACATATTGGTATGTGCAAGATGCAACATGCTCAAATATTTTAGTATTCAAAGATATAAACAAGTTGATGATGCTCCCCATAAAATCCACTTATGACCTATTTTGTGGGGAGTTCTATCAATAGATCCTTCCTTTTTATACAGAAGGTTACTAGAAATCACTTGAAGGACTTGGAATATTTTGTTTTCACCATTGGATACTGTAGTCATAAGTCCTCTAGGAACTGAGTAAATTGGAAGGATAAATCTATTAGTTCTATTTTTTTTCCACTGTAAAAAAAAATAACTATGAACAAAGGGGTCTTATAAAAGCCTCCTACCCAAAGAGATTAGACATGGTATTCAATCATGGACTTGCGGATAAATGTTTTTTGGTCAATTATGATAGGTATCAAGGATATCATGAGCAACAATAGGTCCCTATATAGATAAATATAGAAAATGGCTAGGAGTTAATAGAAGAATAAAGATAAAAAGTATTTGATGATTCCTCAAGCATAGAAGATACCAAAGAGAACTATAAAGAATCTTCATCTAATGAATCTACAAAAAAAAAACATAAACTATCCCTAAGATAAAAATGTTGATCTCCATAGAAGAAGCTTTTGAAGGAAAATCTTCCTCTATAGAAGAAGCAAAAATTGATGCAAAGGTTTAGGTAATAGGATTGGTAGTATAGGAGATGTCTCACATATTGCACATCAAAACCATATAACTATCCAAAGTAATTGGTGTCCAATCGATTTCCCTAAAGCATAAGAATATCCTCAATAATTTTCCTCAAAGAAGGATACATAAGGGACATAAGTAAACACTTTATCAAAGAAAAAATAGATTAGAGGTTTCAATAGAACTAGTATAGGAGGAAGCAAAGGCAATGGTGATAATTATGACAATGATCCTATAAGAAATTAAAGAAATTGAACATTGTCTAATGAAGGGAGAAAAGGAGTAAAAGAGAAGTAAAGACAAAAAGGAGACTCACATTAACATTGTTCAACCTATAGGTGGTGAAGGAATGAAGGTAGAAGAGGGAGGTCGATAAGACAAGGCATTAATATTAGTATAGCAACCCTAAGGTGATATGGTGACTTTATAGCACAAATACTAAAAGAACACCAATGCCCAGAAATAATCAAGAAATAAACTAATATTTCTAACTTGTTTGATGATGTATTAGTAGACTCAAAATATAAAGGGGTTAAATAAAAAATTACATACAATAAAAATAAAATATATGATGGCGAAGAAACTTATCACAATGAGTAAAACATCATATGATAAAAATATGATGGAGAGGGCTTTGATATTTCTATACATGATGTATCCACATTGGATATTAAAATGAATATTGGACTTTTCAAATCAGCATATGAGATGATGAAGGACAACATTTAGGATTTGGTGAGCAAGAATGTAAAGCTTAAATCTAAAAAAGAGTCAATAACAAAGCTCTTTTTCAAATTTAAATTGATAAGTATCAAGAAATAGGATACTAAAATGCCTAAATGTAAAATATAATGGCTTTAAAATAGCATGAAAAGTCTTCATTCAACCAAGAAAATTATAAAACCAATTAGGAAATACAAGGAAACTCTTGTGGATGAAGAATAAGAATATATAGAGGAAACCACAAATGACTTAGACAAAATAGGCATGCAAGACTCTAATAATATGACTTCTCCACCAACTAGTTTCATGGTCACTTACACAAACACAACAAGAAAAAAATCTTAGTCTTAGTATATATGGCCAACAAGTTTCATAAATAATTTAGACAATGGAAAAAACTTGGCCAAGATAAATAAAGCACAACCAATTACTAGTTTGCTTATAGAATTAGGATAAAGCAACTTGCATGGATAAATATAAATATAAGCCTTATTAGAATCCAACATAACAAGGGTTTTAAGGTTAATTACAATTTATAAAGTGGGTTTAACCATAACAAGATTAATCATGGCCCATAGAGATTACATAATAAAATATTATAATAAATTAACACATTGTACAATAAATTCCCTTAGGTATATCAATACTAAACTATACAATAACATCCTTGGATATGAATCAAAATACACTTTTAACATCGTCCAAAATTTGAATTTGGGGGCCAAGGAGAGAAGACATAGTAACAATAATATATCCTTCCCAAATGGATGCTCTAGTGGGCCTCTATATTTTGAGGTAGACTTATCTAAATCCTCCCATCATTTGAAATTTATTTCTATAAAAACTTTCTATATAATATTCTCTTTAGGTTGGACCATAGTCATCATAGCTACTAGTAGACAATCCCACACACATCCAAAAAAATACTCTTACTAGGACTTTAAATGAAGAAGAGAAGTCAATATCACCACCTCCTTTAAAGATAATCTCCTCCAATATTTCTATAAAGTAAAAATGAACAACACCATAAAATAATATATCAAATCAAATAACACAATGTATGCACAAAATAATAGATTTGATTTATTATGACTCAAGGAGCCTGGATCTCCAAATTTTACAATAGATTTACCCCAAACTCGGGGTTACAATACACTTTATTTCTTTTGATACAATATTACAATGAGAGGGTTTGAAACCCTCATTAAAATGAATGTTGGTGTCTTTGGTTCATCTTCACTCCAAATAGTTTGTGAGTGGGCTTTGCGTATCCCTACAAGACCATTTGAGCTCCAATAATTGTCAATAAAGATGTCTCATATAACCTACATACATATCACAACATAAAAAAATTAGTAGTATATGTGAGGGTTCCAATGTGTGAGACCCTTTAAATAATATATCTACAAACCCTAGATGCAAAAATTATGAAATGTAGTTAAAACATAAAAAAAATAACTTGAAAATCAATGATACCTTTTACCTTTTCAGAATGTACTTGATATGTCTGATTTATTTTTCTACTTCTATGATATAATGATGCACGAACTCCCACGAGCGTTTGAGGGTTTGTCGATGGCAAACTGGTTGAGGGAAAATTCCCAAGAGAATTCAGGGATGGCTACAAATGCCCTATAGCATTCCTAGGATATTTTGGGGTGTTTTGGAAACACCCAAGAGCATTTTTGGGTAAGGGGGAATGATTTACAAAATTCGGGTAGGGTTCACAAAGCTTTCTGGCTATAGAAATGGAGGATGCAACAATGACAAGGAGGAAGAGTGTTAGTGAAATGCTAGGTTTTGGATGATGATGGATGAAGATCTCTAATGACCTCATGAATCCACAATCAACTTTTAAATCAACTAACTACTTAACCCTCATTCACAAAAGTGAATGGTCTTTTATAACTTACCTTCAACATGTTAGGGTTTTGACAATACCAACGGGTAGTCGATATTAAAACATTATAAAGGGCTAATATTGTGTATTGATATGTGACATGGAACATGTTAAATGGATGGTTGATATTAAAACCTAATGGGCGACTAATATTTATTCATATATATATACATATATATATAATATTTATATTTATATATTTATATATATATATATATATATATATATATATATATATAATATTTATATTTATATATAAAAATATATAAATAATGAATGGTTGTGATTTGAGGATGCAAATGGATGACAAGTGGTTAGGATTTGGTGTCTACAGATACCCATTTTTGTATCGTGTTGTGTGAAACACAATGCAATGCAAAAACAAGAGACACTTGGTTTGGTGAAGTAGGTTCTTTCCTTGGTTGGTAAGAAGATCTAGAAGAAAAAAATATTGTTGTAGCTTACCCCCTCAATTGGCGAGTGAGTGAAGAATGAATCTCACAATCCAATTGACATAAATGAGGATGAAGGATTTTGGTTTTGCTCCAATAATTGTGAATGGTGTAGTGAGTGATTTTGGTTTTGCTCCAACAGAATAAGGGGTGTCTAAAAATGTGGATGATATGAATGATGTAAATAAATGTGATGAATGATTCTGCTTTTGACCCAAAAGAAAGGGGATTTTTGATAGTGTGGATGATGTAAATGGTTGTGAATGATATATCCTGATATGGGAAATCAAAATTAAAATTTGGTTACTCCAATTTTGGGGTGATTCTATGTTGTTGATAAATATACCTTTTGGCATCATTGAAATGTAAAATGATGAAAATATAGAAACATGAAAAAGTATAGGAACCAATCATCTTATATGTCGGTGACTACTAGGAAATAAAGTCCTAGTGACTATGTGTAATTCTTGATTGTGAAAGGGAATGATCTAGTAGAAGTCATCCATATTTGGGACCCCACAAAAAATGAGCATCAATGACATATTTTGAGCAAATTAATTTGAGCACAGTCTCACTCAAAAAAATGAGGGATCGATAAGATGTTTTCAAAAAAGAGGATGTTGGTTGTTATATGGACAAGCATCCTTATGGTGATCTACCGACCCTACCAAATTGCATGGATAAATAATCATTGTAACCACTAGGAAAATAGAGTAAACCACTAGATACGAGGTTCACTTGGATGATATGAATTATGTAAAGGAATGTGAATGATGTAGTGCATGTGAATGGTGTACTGATTGTGGATAGTGCACTAAGTGATTTTTGCTTTTGCCCTAATAGAAAAAATGGATTTTGATTGGATGATATAAATTATGTAAATATATGTGAATTAATAAGCGTCCTTATGGTGATGTACCGATCCTTACTGAGTTGCATTGATAACCAATCGCTACAATCACCAGGGAAATAGAGTAAACCACTAGATATGAGGTTCGCTTGATAATGCAAGTGAATTTGATAATGTTGAGTGGAAATGCATTAAATTATGGATGATATGAATGATGTAAATGAATTTGAACATAAATAGTGTCATGATTGTGAATGATGCAATTATTGATGGGTGAGAATTGTTAATTTTGTGAAATTTGAAATTTGATTTGGGATATTTTTGCAACTTTTATTTGCAATCAGAATTAAATGTCTAAATCAATCCAAATTGTCATAAAATATGATGGGATGATGTGATGGATAATGAGGATGATGAATGTGGTACTTTTGTGAAATTTTAGTCTGTTTTGAGGTGTTTTTGTTAGAGTTAAAGTGCACTATGCCTCAGTTTTGACACTTGTCAGTTTATACTGACACTTGTCAGTTTATCATATAGGCCTTCTACCTATATATGTAACCCATTTTTATCAATAATTAATCCCTTCAGTTTTCCCTCCTAACATTTGGTATCAGAGCTCCAGGCTTTCTCTGCCCTAGGAGTTTGAGGGGCATGGAAATCCTCCCTCCCCCTCATCTTTTTCAATTTTTTATTTTCCCCCATTTTTTTTCAAGATAGGGAGTATGCTCTTCATCCTTGATGGATGAATCAGAAACCAGATCTTTGAAATTAATGGCTGCCCCCAAATTTTTTTTTAGGAATCATTGTTTTTTACAGGTTGCAGGCAGATCTGGCAGGTTGCGGCACTGGTATGTTTTGGATCTAATGTATGGCTGCAAATACATTAGATCCATGGGCGTAGAATCCACATGAATCCCAAAAAATGTCGTCGAATTATACACTCTCAGCTTCACAGTGCACACCGGTCGGCCTCGTGTCATTTGGTCTTCGTTCATTTTTTCCTGGAAGGAGCCCAGGCATATGCTATTCTATAAAGGAATAGTCATGTTTCTTGAAATTTTCGAGGAGGTTGCAGGTTCGATTTTTAACTTGACCGGTTGTGAATCTAGAAATCCTTATTTCGCTTCTCCAATCAACTGCATTATGCTACCATTAAAAAAAAATATAGCGAAATTCAAGTCGGATCTGCAGCCAGTGCGTAGAATCAGTTACATATCAACCTTTAATGGCGTAAGATCTTTTCTCTTGCGAAGAAATTCTTTAAGGGTTGATTGAATTCCGGGGTTTAAAAGTTTTTTAAAGAATCCTTCCAAAAGGTTTCTGATCAGTTCAGAATTCGTGAGTTAGGGTTTCTGATCAAGCTTTGGCAGCTTGCTCATCATTTTCCTAAAACCCTTCCTGTGGTTTCCATAATGGAAAGATCAGCAATGGTGTTGTTTCCAGATTATGAAAACCAGGCAAATATGTTATTGAGCTGAGCAACTCTGGCGATGTACATCACTGTTCATACTACAAAACCATGCAAGACCATCATCTGGCCGTTTGCTTCTAGGGAGCAGTTTGTGAGCGTTGAAACGACTGCACTTCTCTGTAGATCAGTGCATATCTTCGCATAATGATATTGGAGATAACAGCCTTGTAAGGCCAGTTCTGGCAAGTTATGGCAAATCTGGCGAGTTCTCTTTCACGATGTCTGAAAAATTTTGCAACTTCTGCCTATTGTTGCCTCAGTTCAGGGCCTGAAGATGAATGGGCAACTCCCATTGAATCAAGAAGTGTTAACTCTTGCTGGTTTATGACATGAGTTTTGATATCTTCATCTACATGTAGAGCAGACTGCTTTTATCTTCCCGGCGTTGCACCGCAAGACTTCAAGAAGGGAGATGACCTACAGGTTAAAGTAAACAAGTTGAGTTCCACAAACACTCAGCTTCCCTATGAGTTCAAGCCACGGTCTACGCTGTGCTAGAGCATTCTTGTACCCACGATGGAGAATATCAGGCCTGGTGGAGCTTCGAAGGGGGGAAATGTTCCCAATTATTTTGATTGGCTTTTGATGGCAGCCGTGGTGGAGAAAATTAGGCTTGGCGGAGCTCCGAAGGGGGGAACTGAAATAAGCTTTACATGGTTCTTTGCTAAATAAAAAGACGTGAATAAATTCCAGTAAGGCATTTGCAGGAGATATTGAAAGGAAATGGGTAGTTTCGAGAAGAGGAGGAACAAGACGCACACTCTTTGTGTCTGTTGTGGTCACCGTAGTTTTCACATCCAGAAGAGTCGATGCTCTGCCTGTGCTTACCCTGCCAAGCGCATTCGTAAATATAACTGAAGTGCCAAAGCTATTCGGAGAAAGACTATAGGGACTGGAAGGACGAGATACCTTTGATTTACTGAGCTAGAATTGTCTGTTTGAGAAGTTCAACAGCGAGGGAGACAGTGTGATCAAGGTGATCACTCATGGAGGGATTTATCATCGTCATTACTTTCAAGAACAGTAACGTAAGAGTTACGACAAAAAATAGCGAGTTTCGGTGAGATTGTAGCATCTTGGTGAGTCAATGGAAGGTTTGTCCACCTACGCGTCGGGTGTAACATATGCTCCTGCCACATGTTTTATTTTAATGGAGGTACACCTATTGCTATAAAATTAATGTTGTTTACAGCCATTGTTGTTGTTTAATCACCTCCATGCTTGAAGGAAAGGATGACAACTTGCTATTTTTTTTTTTACCCATGATTCAATATTAAACTCAAAGTTATTTATTTCAAAATGATGGGGAACATTTAAGGAAGGGCTATCTTTAGCCTTTATTAAAGTGGAGGAAACCGCTTTCAGTGTTTATGGCTGACATCATTGGCCATATTTAAATATTTTTTCCACATAGGAAGTGGAAGTGAAAGGATTGATGGTCCATGTAATTCCCCTGCAAGGGAAATTTTAAGACTGTTTTTTTATTCCGCCAGAGAGCGATGCCGCCACAGTGCGAGGTTTTAGTTGTTGTCTTGGAGAGGATGTTGTTTTTCATTATGATGAAGGCCCCTTTCATAATGGAATATAGGGGTATTTATAGTCGTTGGAAATGGTTTTTCGTGACGGACACAATGGTGGTGTCATATTATAATTTTGAGGCTGTTTCAATTCAGTATTTTAGCCTCAAAATTTTTCTACCTTGGAGTGCACTTTTGGTTGTACCCGACACTCCCAAAGTACTTTCAAATGTGATCCTTGTACCTAGTGACCTTTTCTATACACTTGGCGAATGCAGCGGCTGGTTACCCATGCATTTCGGTGGGATGATAGGGTCACCATAAGGACACTTATACTAGGGACTATAGACAAAGACACCCTAGACTCTATCCGAGGTTTTTCCGGATCTACTTCTGAAGACTACAGACGAAGACACTTCAGAAGATTCTCTTATTTTCTTCTTCTCTCCTCCTATTTTGATCTATGGCTCATTTTATTGTATTGAGTGCATTTTTGGCAGAGACCGACACTCGTATATGGCTCATTTTTTCCTTTGTATTAGGTGCATTTTCGACAGAGACCAACACCTTCTAGATTGAGTTCACCATGAGGAGATATTTCATATTTGTGGTGAATCTAGTCAGTGACCTACAAGAGGCAACATCCTCTGAGGATGACCTACAAAGGCAACAGACCCAGAAGTGGCTGACCCTGAGGCACCCATGATGACCCTGAGGCACTTAGACGGCTGACCCAGTGGCAATAGACCCACGGAAGTGGCTGACCCTAAGGCAACAGACCAAGATGTATACACAGTGAATCTAGCATTATTCACAGTTGGAGAGCCAAGCACAAAGAGCACAAGCCTAGACCAAATCAAAAATAAAAGAGGATGATAGGTTGTTTTTTAGAGAAGTCAACATTAAGGGGGAATGTGACCTAATGTTGACTTGTTTTTTCTCTTTTGTTAGGATAGTGCACATTAAGGGGGAATGTTAGAATTAATGTAATGAGCACTATGCCAGTTTGACACTTGTCAGTTTCATTAACAAGTGTCATGTTCATCATATAGGATTATGCCTATATATTGTAACCTATTTTTATCAATAATTAATCCCTTCAATTTTCCCTCCTAACAATTTTACGTGATTTAGGCATTTTTGTGACTTTTGGTCGTAATTGAAAATTATGCACCCAAATTGATCCATATCATCACAAAACATAATGGAATGAGGAAATGGATGCATAAATGAATTTCAAGATGATTTTGTGGGATTTTACTATAGTTTGAGGCCTTTTGAGTCATTTTGCAACATTTTGGAGCCAAATGTCGGATAGCGTCCACATCATGCATAGACACGGGAGAGTGTTTACCACTTGGTAAACATAGGGGAGTGTTTGAGTCCACCAAGAAGATGATCAAGGGCATTTGAGTGCACTAGAAGTGATTATAAAATGGATGTAGAGCTAAAATTTGGTTCATGCTTGGATTCGAGAGTTCTAGAAGTTGCATTTTAAGAGGATTGAGTGAGTGAGTGAAGGAGTGAGGTGATGGCAATGGAGGGCATGGATGCAACAACAAGCATGGAGGTGCAGTGGTTGAGGTAAATGCACTTGGAACTCTTGTTTGGATTTTTCATTATTTTTTTATTATGCAATGAATATAATGGTAATGTGCATCTGCATTTGTTTTGTGCTGCAATTGAGGATCTTGGAGGCTCATCATCGATTTTCGCCCATCATACCAAGGGTGAGAAAGGCATTGTAGAAGACCCATTGGGATTGGCTGGAGTGGATGGGATTGGTGGGGTGTGCTCAGATTGATATGGTGAAGGTTGATGAGGGGTATCTCTCTACCTTAGTAGAGTGGTGGGATATAGATAGGGGAACCTTCCAGTTGCTGATTAGGGAGATGACAGTGACACTCAAAGATGTATATCATATCTTTTGAGTACCAGTGGAGGGATTGCATGTCCAAGTTGTATATGATAAGGATTATGAGTTGAGATAGATTTTTGAATATGGATGGAAGGATGTGAGCATCAAGGGGAGGGATTAGGTATTTAGATATGTATGCAAAGAAATAATTGGAGGCCCTACCCACCTTGGTCATGTTCCTATTGTCCAATATGGTGGTGCCTAACAACACTAGATGTCGGTTCCCATGGAATATGATTCGATTGGTATAGATATGACTGGTGAGCCTCAGGTGTATGCATGGGCACCTACTCTACTAGCTCATATGTATGTGGAATTGTATAAGATGAGGATGCAAGGCTGAAAGAGGTTGGTTTATAGTGTGTTGTTGTAGATCCGAGGCTAGAAGAATTTCAATGTGGCTCATCCTATGGGGATGTCTTGCAAGGAGTGGGATAGGAATAATCCCTATGTATTGAGATGGTGGGTAACTAAGGACATACAGTAAAGTCATCTTGGTTACAATGGCCAAGAGTATAGAGATCTATGGGTTGGATTTATACCAAATCATGTGTGTTGGAGACCATGGTGGGATGCTGGGTGACCTAGTGATGGAGAGTAGTTGCAAAGGATCCAGTAGGCTATATGGGTGGTTGGGCGGCATGAGAGTGAGGTGGAGTTGATCTAGTGCTCTCGAGCATTACGATAGTTTAGGATATGGTAGGGATTACTTGATGCTCTAGTGCTCTATTAGCATTGGGTCAATTAGTTGAGTCTACCTTGTGTGGATGAATTGTGGATGGAGTATAGGTATGATGAGGAGATAGATCTATCGAATATGGATGATGTCAAGATCACTATGGACTATGATGCATGGTTTGCTTCACATCCACCATAGGTATCAAGTTAGGTGGTTGGAAAAGATAGTGGGGATGATGGGAAGGTAGAAATAGAGTTCAAGGAGACTCCTTGATTTTAGAGACATCATAGGTCTAGCAATCGAGTGAGTCAGGACAAGGATGCAGTAGAGTAGCCTCTAAATATTGGATATTATGATGATGGTAGAGATGATATGGAGGATATTCTAGAGAGACCTCCTAGTTAGAGTGAGGAGTGGGATGAGCTCCAGGTTGAGCAATATCAACTTCGATAGATGGTGGTAGAGTGAGATGCAATGATAGCAGCTCGAGATATTGAGAATGCTTGTCTATAGGTAGAGCTGGAGGTATGAATGGTAGCAGGTGGGGGTGAGGATGTAGTAGCGAGGATTTGGGTAGAGTTGGCATAAAGGTATGCTTGTTAGAGGTATGATGTACTACATATTCAATCCCAAGATATATATATCCAATATTTGGAGGATCTACTTATGAAGAACCAAATTGGGTTGCTAGATCATCCTTCCTCCTCCATAGTGGGTTATGTTAGGCATAGTGAATCTAGGTGTAGTGACTCTAGGTCTAGAGCTACTTCAAGATCACAAGGATCTACTTTTGGGTATTAGCCAATGCCTTGGATCACTTTTGTATATGAGCCTTGGTGCTCGATTGTATATAGCCTTTGAGCATTCATTGTACATGTGATATATATATACATGGATTTTACTTTTGTGTGATGAATTGATGTGAGTGTTTGTGTGAATACATGTGTATATGTAATGGATGAAAAATTTTATGCTTTATGATAATAATAATGCAAGTGAATGGACACACTAATAATTTTTCATGATAGTTTAGATCTTGTTTGACTATATTTATCATTGTCTCTTAATAAGGGGCACCGAAATGGTGGTATGTGAAATGGAAGACTTATGTAGTGATGTCATAATGATATAGATGTTGTTTGGGATTATGGATGGCTGAATTGGAATTTTTTTGCAGAGACTCAAACACACTAGTGATTTCAAATAAACTCACTAAGTTCTGTTTAATTTCTCTAAGACCAAATGTGTGTGTGCAATGAAGGTTCATTTACTAAATCATGGGTATGGTGATGACTCAAGGCAATAAAGAACCAATGTGTGTGCAAGTGAGTTCATTAATTCATATTGAGAATTAAGATGAAGCCTATCATGGAGGAGACCAATAAGCTAGCTTATCCTTATGTATGGTCAGAGGTCTCCTCAAGAGAGATGTGTCACCATGCATGAGCATACTCCACTTCCAGTCAAGCATCTATAGCCACAATCAATATTAGCTCCATAGTCCAATGATTTGATATTTAAGCTTTGGGGATATAGACTACCTAACCATCTATTTGGAAATGTAGTTTTATATTTACTACTTGAGGATCTATGGTGTGTGGTTGGTAAAATATTTTGATCTTTGGAAAATCATATTCTAAACCTAAGTGTGATGAGAATTTTACCCTATCCTTACTACTCATTCTTTTGTTTGGAAGTGTTAGTAGTGGTGAAGACCATTGTTTTTTTATTTTTGACTATGTGCATAATGGGAGAAGCAAATATGAGATGTGTTTGGTTCAATATTGTTAGATTCAACTACCAGAAATCAATATTTTCTTTAGTGAAAATATGCCTTGGTCCTAGAGAAAACTCGACATGTATTGGAGGTTTCTTGAAACACTAGGAATGGCTGATTGACCAAAAACTCCTAGGGATGATGGAAGTTTGTAGTGCAAATGATGACTGGACGTATGAAGTGGCACAATGGGATGAATGTTGACTTAAAGGTACCCCTAATTATGGCAACAATATTTAGTGGATCAATTATTGTCTAAACTTAAAAAATGACCCCTAGTATGGTGGATGAAATGCATTGAAATGACAATGAATGTTATTGTGCAAAATGAATATGTGAAATGCAATGTTTTTTAGTATTAGTCATGGATATATATACATATATAAAATGCATTAAGCATAGAACACTCTTAAGTGGATTATTTTAAGTGGTTTAGGCTCTTCTTCTCCCTCTAGACTGGCAAGTCTATATATTTCTTGATCCAATTTTTGTATGATAATGTATGGACCTAACCAATTAGCTGTGAGTTTATCATGAAGATGCGATAATGCATTTGTGTTTTGTTGATTCTCTTTAAGAAAAATATCTCCTACTTGGAATTCATGTAGATGGACTTTGGTGTTGTAAGCACGCTTGAGATGATCTTGGTATACTTGTAAATTCTCTAAGGCATTGATTCACCTTTCATCAAGGAGTGTAAGTTGGTCAAGACGTGCTTGTATAGCGGTATCATCATCTATGAATTCCTGCTATGAAAATCACAATGAGGGAATCTCGAGTTCAAGAGGCATGATTGCTTCAGCACCATAGACCAATGAAAATGGTTTTACCCCAACAAGCATGCAGATGCTTGCTCAATAAGCCCATAATACCAAGGGATATGAGTATGCCAATCTCGATGATTTTATTTGACTAATTTCTTGAGAATAGCGATAAAGGTCTTATTGGTTGTCTCAAATTGTCCATTTATCTGTGGGTAATAAGGAGTCGAGAAACTATGTTGGATATTATATTTATCGCAAAGTGCTGAAACATCCTTGTTTTTGAAAGACTTACCATTTTTAGAGATTATTTTTTAGGGGATACCAAAGTGATAGATGATATGTTGTGTTGGAAATTTGAGAGATTTTTGTTGTCATTGATGTCACAAGTAAATGCAAGGCAAGGTTCTCTTCAAAGCAATTAGAACCATGAGTTCGAAGTATATAAATAAATTGTTTGAAGGAATATTGAAGGCCAAGGTTAAGGCCATGGTTAAAGGCTCAAAGGAGAGTTAAAAATATTTAAATTATTTAATATTTAAATTATTTAAATATGTTTATATTATCCTAAAGTTTAAATGGACCAAGGGCCAACATATTCAAGCATCGAACGACATTGTATAATATCGAAAAACACCTTCACCAACGTCTTTATATCAAAGATCATTTATCATACATAAAGAGGGGAATCCAAACTTTATAAGTTGCGATATATGGTGTGCGATTAATATTCGATGAAATAAAAAGCAAAGTACATTCGTGATGGTTTTTCATCAAAAAAATGTCACCGACGTCGAATATTGAAAAACTATGGCACATATATAAATTGGCAATGAGCTAAGGTTAAAGGAATGCAATGAAATGAAATGATTAAAATTTGAGTGCACAATTTTGTTTTTGAAGGTAGAAGAAAAAATGAAATGTGGCACATATATTTTGATTGGCACAACAATCGAGTACAAAGTTCAAGTAGGAACTATGCACCAAAGAACATTCTGGTGATGTAGTAGCGAATAGGAATTTCACGCTTCTCAATGGAGTTAAAGAAAAGGAAACAAAATAGACTTGTTTCCCTTTTGATCTCAATCGAATGCCTAGCGCAGTCAGTGGATTCTTTTCGTGCGGATATTGTGGCAGAGGCAGGGAGTTGAGCTCGAATCCCAGTGCACACGATCATAATTGTTTTTGATAAAAGGTATGTGGTCTACATCGTATGTGGGAGTCATAAGGTTTTAATTAAAATCATTTTTTATATGTGGCATGTGCTCGATGAGGAAGTCATAAAGTGGTTTTAAAATTTAAATAATTTTTATGTATGATATACAATCGTGTAGGGAGTCAAGGTTTTCCAATTAACTAAATTATGTTGTGTGCATTCAATTAGGGAGTCATAAGGTTATTTACGTTGCCTATGCCAAAGTTTCTATAGGCGATAAAAATTAATTTGTGCATGTGGTGGTGTCTTTTGAAAAAGGAGATATTGTCCTTTAAATTTTTTTCTAATATATTTTATTAAAGGAGTTAAAAGGTGTAATTATGTGCTTGAAAGTGTAATTATTTGAAGTGGTAAAGATGGATATTATAAGGTGTATTTGAGATTTAATATTTCTGTATGGTGAAGTGATTTTGAGTGAAATAATTGAGTGTAGATTTTTGATATCTAATCATTGAGATTATCAAATAGGTTGATTATGATTGAGATAGATTTTGAGGTTAAAACTACATCAAACAAAAGGTATGGGCATATCATCCTTGTGAGATAAATATTGTTTTGTTGAATGTTGTGAAATGACAAGTTGGAGTGAAAAGGTTTATTTGATAAGCATTGTTGAGTGAGTTTTCATGTGCATGATTGGTGAATGTTTGTGAGAATATTTGAGTGTGAAGTTGAGAACTATATTGAAATAGAGATTTTGAAATATCATGCGTATCATTGGTATGTGAGATTGTTTGATAAGCATTTTTTGAAATATTTGAATAAAATTTCATGTGCATGATTAGAGTTTGTGAAAATATCATGAGTATCATTGTTATGTGAATGTGGAATCATCTTGATTCAAGGGTTAAGATTCATAGTGTGAGTTATTGGAAGTATAGTGAAACACCTAGTTAGGATTTGAAAACAAGTTGTGTTTCATTGAGTGAATGGTTGAGTGAAATTGGATGAGCATCATTGAGTGAATGCATTGGAGTGATAGTTCAAGTTCTATGAAACAAATTGTTATTTATTCTAAATTGATTTGAAAAGGAGTTTGAAAGTGATAGAGTGATTTGTGAGTGTGAAACATATTGAGTCTCTTACCATTCTCTATATGTTTTTATGGTCAAACAAAATTCTGAGTGAAATTTGTTGGTGTGATTGAGGAGATTTTTTGAAAGAGAATAAGTTGAGTTTTGTGAGTGTGAAACATATTGAGTCTCTAACCATTCTCTATATGTTTCTGAGGTTAAAAAATATTTTGAGTGAAACTTGTTTGTGTGATTGAAGAAGTTTTATGAAAGAGATTGAGTTGAATTTTGTATGAAAATTTGAAATTGATTTAAAACAAGCTTTTGTGAACGCTTGTGATCTAATTTGATTAAATCTTAGAGTGGGCTTAAGGATAAATTTCAAAAAGCTTTTGTGAAAGCTTAAGGACATATTTGTGTGAGATTTTGTGGAAGCTTACAATTAGATTTGAGGTAAGTCTTGGTGAAGACTTGTTGAGCAGATTGAACAAGTTCTGGTGAGGACTTTTTGAGTAGACTTGAGGTAAGTCTTGGTGAATACTTGTTGAGAATATTGAACAAGTTCTAATGAGGAATTGTTGAGCATATTTGAGTTAAGTCTTGGTGATGACTTATTGAGCAGATTGAACAAGTTCTAGTAAGGACTTGTGAGCATATTTGAGGTAAGTCTTTGAGAAGACTTGAGAGTAGAATTGATTGATTGATTTGTTCAAACCTTGAGTTAAGGTTTGGGGTATATCTAGTAGATTTGAGTAGTGATTGGATCAAGATTTGTGTTAAGGCTTGAGGATAGATTTTGGTGCATATTTGAGGACATATTTGTGCCAAACTAGAGATAGGGATTGAACAAATTTGTACTAGAACAAAGGACTATGTTTAGTATAGATTTGAAAAAGATATTGAGCAGATTTGTGCTAGACAAAAATACTATGTTTAGTGCAGATTTGAGATAGATATTGAGCATATTTTTGCTAGAATGAAGAAATATGTTTAGCACAGATTTGAGATAGATATTGAGTAGAGCTGAGAGCAAGTTTTGGAGGTTACAGAGCAGAAGATAATAGTCTCCAATGGATAGAGATCCATTAGCCAGGGCAATGAGGATAGAGGTACTTTGAGTGAGGACAAAGGTCTTCAGTGGAGAGAGATCTACAAGCCGGTGTAATGGAGGCAGTATTCTTCTAGAGGATAACCAGCCAGAGCAGAGGAGTTCTCCTATGAATAAAGATATACAAACTAGCTGAGGGGATTAGTATCTCCTATCGATAGGTATATCCTATGGATAGGTATCTCCTGTGGATATGTATCTATGACATTGATTAGGATATTGATGTCTCCTTTGTATTGTGGTCCATAAATATTGTAATAGGGAAGGATTCCCAAGAGATTTATTGAGAAAATTTTAGTGAAAGATTTTCTCCGTGGAGTAGCCCACATTGGGTTAACCATGTTAAATTGGTGTCTCTATTGTGTGTGATGATTTATGCATTGCTTAGGTTACTATTGTTGATATTGCCATTGATAATATTAGATTATATTTTTTGGAAAAGAAAAGTAAAAGTGATATTATACTATTCACCCCCCTGTCAGTATAAGCTTGTGTTCTTCAATTGGTATCAGAGCAGGTTCCTTTGAAAAAGGTCTAACAAATTGAAGGAAGATCTTACAAGAACACACATGGCAAAGAAAGGCAAAAGTAGAACCATGAGACCTAAAAAGAAAAGAACACACATGGTCATGAAAGAAAAGGAAGATGAATTTGATTTTGTTTTCAAAGAGATTGTTGCTCTAAGAGGAGAAGTGGAAATAGATTCAAGAGATGAATCAAGCAGTGGAGAAGAATCTAAATTGATAAAATTTTATACCATATGTAGGAGTATAGGTCACCATACAACTTATTATCTATAATATGGTGAATAATGTTTTGTTTATGGTCAACTCGGTCATGATGCAGGTTATTGCAATGGGTTTAGTAGCAGTAAAGATGAGATGGAACTCAAGGAAAATAGGCGCAATAAAAATAGTGAATATGAAGAAGATACCTCTAGAATTGGATACCTAGAGGATGGTTCAGAAAAGAAGAAGTCACAAGGGAAAAACTCAATATTGAAAGCTGAAGTACAAGAGAAAATAATTACTCTAGTTGAAAGAAAAGTTTTAGAAAAGGAAGTCACAATCAATATTGAAAAGGAACTTATTTTTGAAGATATGAAAAGAGAGAACTCAATATTAAAGGCTCAAATACAAGAGGATGATAAATGTAAGACAAAGCTTCTACAAGATCTCTTTGACTTGAAAGGTAAAGCTGAAAAGGCAAGGAGAGTTGAAAAAGGTATGATTGAAAAATTAAAGGCAAGAGAGCAAGAATATGACAGACTTGTTGTTGATCTTGAAGAATTAAAAAGGGAGAACTCGAGATTTAAATTCCAAGAACAAGAGTATGAGGAAACAAAGGCAAAATTTCTACAAGATCTTACTAACTTCAAGGTTAAGGTTGAAGAGGCAAGGAAAATTGAAAAAGGTATAGCTGAAAATTAAAGGTAAAAGATCTAGAGTGTGAAATATTAGAACATGATGTAGTTTCACTAAGGATGGAAGTGAAATACTCTAAGGACAAACTACACAATTTTGAAAAAAATTCAAAGATCTTGGACATGATTTTCAATGCACAAAGATCATCAGTCATCAAAACAGGACTTGGTTTTAAAGAAGAACAAGAAAAACATGAAGCAGAAAAAGGAGAGTCAAGCTCAAGCACCAAAGAAGAAAAAACTTCAGAATAAGAAAGAGAAAGAAAAATTGAGACTTATGAGGATAAGTTGGAAAATAGAAATTTCAACAAGGAAAGGAACAATGCACAAATAAGGAACAGATGGAACAAAAAACAACACAGTATAAAAGAGACTAAGAGACCAATGTGATTAAGGTAAGGTTTATTCAATGGATGATGCTTCTCATATCACAGGTTTGGGCACAAGGCTACATAGTGTAGGACACATGAAAGACAGGAATATAGAAACTTCAAAAACAAGCATCTCTTTTAAGAGTATTGTTACTCTTGCAATCAGCTTGGTCATAAGGTAGTAAATTTTAGGGTTCATGATAGGAATGGATATGGCTTCACCAGAAGGAACTACAAGACATTTGCACCTTCAAGGAATCACAACATTAAGTGTTATAAGTGCAATAATATTGGGCATATAACAAGGTGATGTAGAATAGAATTTCTAGAACTTCCAAGGACAAACAAGAAAGAGGATTCTCAAAAGGTTCAAAAAGGTATGAATTCAAAGGTATGGAAAGAGAAAGCTAAGAAAGGAGAAGAGCAATGTAATATGGGAGTAGATTTAATCCCACCCCAAAATTAACCACCTCAAGAAAGGAGGTGGGGGAAGGGCCTGAGCTAAGAGTCTTATCTTTAGAACCAAGCCCCAAAGTTGACCCTTTGCCATTGATGTCAAAGGGGGAGAGCATTCAATCAGGGGGAGCAGAACTGAAAAAAGTAAAAGAAATGGTAAAAGGAAAATGGGTTGCCATAAATGACAAAGGAGGATATTATTGGAAATTTGAGTAAGTTTGGTTGTCATTGATGTCACAAGTAAATACAAGGCAAAGTTCTTTCCAAAGCAATTAGAATCATGAGTTTGAAGTATATAAATAAATTGTTTGAAGGAATATTGAAGGCCAAGGTTACGACCATGGTTAAAGGCTCAAAGGAGAGTTAAAAAATTTAAATTATTTAATATTTAAATTATTTAAAGATTTAAATAATTTAAAATTAAATATTTAAATATGTTTATCTTGTCCTAAAGTTTAAATGGACCAAGGGCCAGCATATTTAAGCACCGAACAACCTTGTGTAATATTGAAAATTCCCTCGCCGACGTCTTTATATCAAAGACCATTTATCATATATAAAGAGGGAAATCCAAACTTTATAAGCTGCGATATATGGTGTACGATTAATATTCGGTGAAATAAAAAGTAAATTGCATTCATGATGGTTTATCATCAAACAAAGGTCACCGACGTTGGGTATTAAAAAACTATGGCACATATATAAATTGGCAATGAGCTAAGGTTAAAGGAATGCAATGAAATGAAATGATCAAAATCTGAGTGCACGATTTTGATGTTCAGAGGTAGAAGAAAAAATAAACTGTGGCACGAATATTTTGATTGACACAACAATCGAGTACAAAGTTCAAGTAGAAAAAATGAGTTAGAGAATATCCTGGTGATGTAGGAGTGAATAGGAATTTATGCTTCTCGAGGGAGTTAAAGAAAAGGAAACAGAGTAGACTTCTTCCCCTTTCGATCTCAATCGGACGCCTAGCTCAGTCGATGGATTCTCTTCGTGCGAAGATCATGGAAAAGGCAGAGTGTTGAGTTTGAATTCCAATGCATACGATGACAAAACTTTTTGATAAA
Organism: Wollemia nobilis; assembly: GCA_028583015.1. NCBI lineage: Eukaryota > Viridiplantae > Streptophyta > Pinopsida > Araucariales > Araucariaceae > Wollemia > Wollemia nobilis. The sequence continues at coordinate 9,056,654 of JAQPPZ010000677.1, read as the reverse complement.
AGGTATGCGGTCTACGTCATATGCGATAGTAATAAGGTTTTAATTAAAACAATTTTTGATATGTGGCATGCGCTCGATGAGGAAGCCATAAAGTGGTTTTAAAATTTAAATAATTTCTATGTATGGTATACAATCGTGTAAGGAGTCATAAGGTTTTTCAATTAACTAAATTATGTTGTGTGCATTCAATTAGGGAGTCATAAGGTTATCGTGATTGTAACCATTGCTTCTATATACCAAAAAAAAATTAAAATTAAAATTAGTGCATGTGGTGATGTCTTTTGAAAAAGGTCCTTTAAATTTTTGTTGAATATATTTTATTAAAGGAGGAGTTAAAAGGTGTAATAAAAGTCATGGTTATCATTGTTATATATGCTTGAAAGTGTTATTATTTGAAGTGGTAAAGATGGAGATTATAAGGTGTACTTGATATTTAATATTTCTGTATGGTGAAGTGATTTTGAGTGAAATAATGAGTGTAGATTTTTTATATCTAATCATTGATATTTTTAAAGAGGTTGATTATGATTGAGATAGGTTTTGAGGTCAAAACTCCATCAAACAAAATGTATGGGTATATCATCCTTGTGAGATAAATATTGTTTTGTTGAATGTTGCAAAATGCCAAGTTGGAGTGAAAAGGTTTGTTTGATAAGCGTTATTGAGTGAGTTTTCATGTGCATGATTGGTGAATGTTTGTGAGAACATTTGAGTGTAAAGTTGAGAATTATATTGAATTAGGTTTTGTGAAATATCATGAGTATCATTGTTATGTGAGATTGCTTGATAAGAATTGTTGAAAATATTTGAGTAAAATTTCATGTGCATGATTAGGATTTGTGAAAATATCATGAGTATCATTGTTATGTGAATGTGGAATCATCTTGAGTCAAGGGTTGAGATTCATAGTGTGAGTTGTTGGAAGTATAGTGAAACACTTGGTTAGGGTTTGCAAGCAAGTTGTGTTTCATTGAGTGAATGGTTGAGTGAAATTAGATGAGCATCATTGAGTGAATGCATTGGAGTGATAGTTCAAGTTTTGCAAAAAAAATTGGTCTTTATTCTAAATTGACTTGAAAAGGAGTTTGAAAGTTATAGAGTAATTTTTTATTGTGAAACATATTGAGTCTCTTACCATTCTCTATATGTTTCTATGGTTAAACAAAACTTTAAGTAAATTTTTTTTGATGTGATTGAGGAGGTTTTCTGAAAGAGAATAAGTTAAGTTTTGTGAGTGTTTTTGTGAGTGTGAAACATATTGAGTCTCTAACTATTCACTATATGTTTCTAAGGTTAAACAATATTCTGAGTCAAAATTGTTTGTGTGATTGAAGAATTTTTTTGAAAGAGATTGAGTTGAGTTTTGTATGTAAATTTGAAATCGATTTGAACAAGCTTTTGTGAAATCTTGTGAGCTAATTTGAATAAGTCTTAGAGTGGAATTAAGGACAGAGTTGAGAAATATTTTATGAAATCTTAAGGACATAATTATGTGAGCTTTTGTGGAAGCTTACAATCAGATTTGAGGCAAGTCGTGGTGAAGACTTGTTGAGCAGATTTGAGGTAAGTCTTGGTGAAGATTTGTTGAGCATATTGAACAAGTTCTAATGAGGACTTGAGCATATTTGAGGTAAGTCTTGGTGATGACTTGTTGAGCAAATTAGACAAGTTCTAGTAAGGACTTGTGAGCAAATTTTAGGTAAGTCTTTGAGATGACTTGAGAGTAGATTTGATTGATTTATTTTTTCAAACCTTGAGTTAAGGTTTGGGGAAAATATAGAAGAGTTGATTAGTGATTGGATCAAGCTTTGTGTTAAGGCTTGAGTATAGATTTGAGGATAGAGTTTGATATGGATTTGAGGGCAGATTTATGCCAGACCAGAGATAGATATTGAGTAGATTTGTGCTAGATCGAATGACTATGTTTAGTAAAAATTTGAGATAGAGTTTGAGCAAATTTGTGCTAGATTAAAGGACCGTGTTTATTGTAGATTTGAGACAGATATTGAGCATATTTGTGCTATACCAAAGAACTATGTTTAGTGTAGATTTGAGATAGATATAGCAGAGTTGAGAGAAATATTTGGAGGTGAAATAGTAGAGGATAGTAGTCTTTAGTGGATAGATATCCATTATCCAAGGTAGTAAGGATAGAGGTATTCATTGGAGAGATATCCATAAGCCAGTGTAGTGGAGGTAGTATTCTTCTAGAGGATCATCGACCAGAGTAGAGGAGAAGGATTTCTCCTATGGATAGAGATACACGAACCAGTTGAGGAGATTGGTATCTCCTATGGATATGTATCCATGAACTTGATTAGGGGATTGGTGTCTCCTTTGGATAGTGGTCCATAAACATTGTAATCGATAAGGATTCTCGAGATTTATTGAGAAAATTTTAGTGAAATACTTTCTCCGTGGAGTAGCCCACATTGGGTGAACCACGTTAAATTGGTGTCTCTATTGTGTGTGATGATTTATGCATTCCTTTGGTTACTATTTTTGATATTGCCATTGATAATATTGGATAATATTATTTGGGAAATAAAAGTAAAAAGTGATCTTATACTATTCACCCCCCTCTCAGTATAATATTGTGTTCTTCATGTTGAAATATAAACTCCATAATCCTAGGTCCTATCGTACTAGTTAGAGGAATTACCTCGATCCACTTAGTGAAGTATTCAATGGATATGATGATAATGTGTGTTGTCCCAAAAAAGGAGGCAATATTTTACTAATAAAGTCCAAATCCATTATGAAAATGACCAAAGACTTTGAATAGGTTGCAACACTTGTGATGGTACATGAGTTAAATTAGCATGTTTTTAACATTGTTGATATTTCTTGATGTAGGTGCGACAATCACGTTCCATTGTGGGCCAATAATAACCCGTGCATAAAATGCACTTTACAATGGCCATTCCACTAAAATGACCACCACAAATACCATCATGAGATTATTATATTGCTTTTTGGGCCTCTGCATGCTTGATACAATGGATAAGGACTCCATCATAACCATGTCTATACAACACATCCCTTAAGAGAGTGAAACAAACTATCTTTTGTTTAAAAGTTTATTTAGCAATTCATGACATGTCAGATGGGAGTATTCCAAATTTGAGGAGGATTTTTATTTGACTAGACCAAGGCTCATATTACTCTGTGTGGATAAATCAAACATCCTTCTCATCTTTAGATTCAACACAGAAAATTATAAATTTAGATATCATAGTGACAATTAATGGTTGTATCTCTCATACAGAGTTCTTTGGAATAAATTATCCTAGAGAGGCCATCGCATTTGCAAATATATTAGTCAAATGTGGTAAGCTATCAATCTCATACCAATCGTATTTTGCAAGCAATTTCATTGCTACTTCATTGTAAAGCTTTAAGACTGGTTCTTTGCATTGGTATGATCTATTTACTAAATATCTTGAAATACTTTATGCATATAGCTATGGTTGCTTGAAGACTTAATATTAATGCTTAATACTTTGCATTATTGTTTGTGCATGGGAAATAAAGTTTTAATGATAATGGAATCGATATCCCCTAGGGTATATAAAATGATGAGGCCCAAAAATGCCTCATTATTGCACTATGTTTGACATATAAAAAACTGCCATATTACCAAACATGACAAAGTTAATTGCCAAATAGTTGATTAGAATATATTATTTGTTAATTATTTGCATGATTTCATGTTAGGAATATTATACCCCTGTTTTTACTATTTTTCGCATTTTATGACTGATTTTGTTTGATTAAGTAGCAAATAAAAATATGCATTTCAATTAGCCAAATGTGGTATGCTAATATAAATTAACTTCACAATGGTTTTTGAATTTTTTCCTATCCTTCAACTTTTTTGAAATCCACATTTGAGCCAAATTTTTAGGACTATCATAAATCTGAAAATTTGCAGAAAACAACCATATAAAAATCAGAAAGCTATCACTTTATAGGAACACCTTGAAGTTGTCAAGAAAAGCATGATGAAATAGATGAAATAAGTTAATAAGGAATATAGAAGACATATTACCTATTTAGAAGCATTCTCACATGGTCTAAATAGGTAGGAACAGGGTATAACAGAGCAGGGACAATTGTGCAGCACTGTTACACTATTTCAACATGGTTACTTGGTGAATGAAGTGTATAAATTCAGTAGCAACTTGATGTACTCCTTCATGTTGATATTTGAATGATTTTCCCACGTTCTAATTTGTTTTAATTTGCAAGAAATACCAATAATTTGCAATTGTGTAGTAGACCTAGAAAATGCAGTAATTTACCATGTAAATTCCAACCAACTACCAATGCATGGTAGGGCCTAGAATTTACTAATAGAAGAAGATAAAAATGGTTGGGATCACCTAATGGAAGCTATATTAAATGACCAACCTAAAATAAATATCCAAAATAGGTATTTTGAATGCATTTGGAGCTTAAAGTGCACCTACAGCCAGTTATTCTGAAGATCTTCGAAATAATAAGGGAGCACACTTCTTTTTTACTTTTTGCGATTTCCAAGTAGTTGAAAAGACAACTTAAAGTTGAGGAGATATAGTAAAAGTTTTCTACAGTTGTTCCCACCATTTATTACAAACTAGAAGACACAATTCACAATAAATATCAACTGATGCAACTGATCATATCCTAAAATAGACCCAGATTAGTTGCAAAATAATAGGCAAATAAGTTGTAAGATAGGAAAATGATATTTAAAGTGGATATAGGTGTGAAAGATATTTCTAATACTCCTCCAATGTACTCCCACCATTGAATATTCCTTTTAAGGGCCAATGACTACTGTTGCAGCATAAACTGTCCAAAATTACACATATTTCAGATCTAAAATTGTTGACAAATCACTGTAAAATAGCAAATAGGCTGATTTGAGCATGAGATATATTGTAATATTTTATAATAAATAATACAACTCCATTATTGGTTGAGCTAAGTAGGAAGTAGAATAGAGGAGAGTAGTTAGTAGCAGCAAATAGGACAATACAACAATTCTTTGTAATAGTTTCAACATGTTTTAATAGTAATAAAAGTGCAATTTTTTTTGTCAATTTCTATTCATGAGAAAGTGTGATTATTATTTAAGGAGTTTTTTTTACATATTCTTCTATATCATGAAGCTTGGACCCACTTTCAGGCCTAGAAGGAGGATTTTCATGACAGGTTTTTCTATAATTTTGCTACAGCAAAATTAACAGATTGCTTGTCAGATTTCATTTTCTTGTTTTAAGTTTGTGTGATGTTATTTATATTTTCCATTATGTTTATATGTAGTATTTGTGTATGTGTTAGATGATAAATTATATTAGACATTTGTTTCCTTTGTTTCATCTACTTTCCATGTTCCCCTATTTTTTATGTTTCAGCAACTTTCAATTTTTAGCAAATTTCATTTTGTTGTCAATTCCTATAGTAGAAGCTTGATGACCTTTTGTGGCAGGACATTGACAGGTGTTTTTAGCATAAGTTTTATTTCGAAGTATAATTTCAATTCTACAAGAATATACTAGGTTTCAATTCTGCAAGTGTAATTTAGGATTTCAATTCAACAATATTATAATTCAGTTATTTCAATTTTGCAAAAGTAAATTTCATTTCAATTCAGTAATTTCCAATTCTTGCAATTATAGTTAATTGTCAATTTTTGCAACTTAAATTTAGTTTTCAATTCCTACAATTTAATTCAGTTTCCATTCTACAGACTAAGTTTAGTGTGACATCAAAAGGCTAAACCAAAATCTATTTCATCTAATAAATACTTGAAATATGAATGCCTGAATTGTACTCTGCCCTAACCTTCTATGTAGACAGCCTTGGACACCATCCTGAATTGATAAATCATAATATTAAATGATGTTATTAATGACACACATCATAAAACATGATTCCTGCACCTTGTCCTTTTTCACACTTAAAACCATCAAAGAATAGTGTAATATCGATATTTTCCTTTGGAATAACATCTTCTTCTTGTTTAGTGATGAAAAATACTGAATCATATGGGAGTTCAATAAAAAAGGGTTGATCACTAGGAAGTGGAGATTCTACAAGATGATTTTTAACTAACATTTAACCTGAAATTTAATGGATTTTTAACTAATGAACTCAAGATCAAATTCAGTGAGGAGCATTATCCATTCTACAATGTAGATGTTATTGTAAGTGTGAGACATCATGTAACATAGAGGATTTACTTTCGATATGATATAAGTGGTGTGACTTAGCATGTAATATTTGAGTTTCTTAGTGGTAAAAACCACTACTAAGCACAATTTTCTACGTAAACGCATCTAGTTTCATAGCTTAGCAGTGTTCAACTAATGTAATAGACTACTTGCTCATGATTGTTTTTGTTTTTTGTGCAAGCATTGTCCTTAATGCAAAGTTTGTTGCTGAAACATAAAGATGAAAGGGGACCCTCAAGTGAGGTGGAGCTAATACTGGTGGAGAAGTCAATATTGCTTCATGTCACAAAAATATTTTTGGCATTCATCTATCCATGAAAATTTCACCCCCTTTTGTAGCAGGTGATTGAAAGGCCTACATTTTTTTGAGAGTTATGCAATGAAATGATGGATCGATTGGATATTTTATTGTAAACTACGCAAATATTTTAAATTTATTGGGGGAGGCATCTCCATAGCAGCCTTAACCTTTTTTAGGTCCACTTAAATGCCTCTCTTGGAGATAATGAATCCTAGTAGTTTTCCTGAGGTGATACCAAAGACACACTTTTTGGGGTTCAACCTTACATTCTGCTCTAGAAGCTGATCAAAGAAATTTTCCAAGACACCAATGTGCTCTCATCAAGTTTTAGATTTTACAAAAATATCATCCACATAATATTTTATGATCTTGTGCATGTAAACATGGAATATGTATGTCATGGCATGTTGATAAGTGGCACCTACATTTTTAAGGCCAAATGTCATTACCTTGTAACAAAAATTTTCCCAAGGTGTTGTGAATGTTGTTTTGTTTTGGTCATCAAGATAGATCTGAATCTTCTTATATCCTAAAAAAACCATCCATTAAAGAAATTATTTCATAGCCAATGCAAGTTTCGATAAGAGTATCGATGTTTGGTAGAGGAAATTCATCCTTAGGACACTCTTTGTTAATATCTCAAAAATTAGTGCATATGCAAATTTCCCCATTAGGCTTACAAATGGGTACCATATTTGAAAGCCACTCAGGATAGTCAATGGGTTGAATGAAATACACATCTACTAGCTTTTGAAGCTCTTCTTTGACCATGAGGTAAATGGTAGGATGTAAATTTCTCATTTTTTGTTTGATCGACTTAGCATCAGGATGCAAGGTTAAGTTATGGACAACCAATTTTGGGTTAAGACCAGACATGTCTTTATAGGACCATGAAAATATGTCATTCTTCCTTTTGAGGAGAGCTATCAATTTCTCTTGTTCATCTATGGATAAAATTTATCCAAGTTTCATGATTTGTGGATTATTTGCATCTATACTAAGGTTCATGTCTATAGTATCTTAAATGGCCATGTGTGAACCTTCCTCAAGCTTATGATGCATTAGGATTAGATGAATGTCATCAAGGATATTATCAAATTCTTCTAGCACAATCTCTTCCATTTCTTCCTAGAACACAATAGGAGCGAAGGGTGAAGGTGAAGGTGAAGGCAAAGATCATGAAGGAATGTAAGCGACAAAATATCTTAATAATTTCTTAGAAAGGATGAATTTGAAAAATATGGTGGTGATGAAATCTATTCCATATCAATGAGGCTTATGTCAATAGGAATTGGTTTTGCCAAATCGTATGGATTACAAAGTGGGGTGAATAAGGCAATAGAATTCATACTGACTTAGTGGGGGAATGATGGTTAGAAATGAGTTAAGGATAGGTTGGTCTTGTCAGCTAAAATTGGTGAAGGAACCTTGAAATCCTAAACAACAACAGCCAACATGTGTAAATGCAACTAGCAAATGCCATGCACATGCAATGCAATGCAAAAAAAATGTTTTTTTTTACTTTTACTCATGTACATATGTTACATGATTTTGTCATTGAAGTGGATGATATGGTTGTGGTGGTTCAAAAATTGGTTCAGCTCGCTCCTGTGGTAGGAGTAAGCAAAATATGGGCTAATGAATAGGGAACATTCTAAGATAATGCTCATCCTATTCAGTGAATGGAATGACTAGGGTTGATTCCTCTTTAGATTCATCAAAAGCTATCGACATGACATCGTATTCTTCATAGAACTCCTCAAAGTCATCATTGTGATTGTTATCCTCTTCATGGTTTAGATGGAGTCTTTGAAAGGCTTGCTCAAAAGAGAAATTGATATATTTTGAGTGGTATCCTAGTATTGAATGGTCATGCATATCTTGATATGGAGGCTCGATGATCTCGTGCATGCCTTGCTCATGTCATCCTAGGCAAAATCCTTACCAATTAACCTGATGAAAGTATCATGTTGGGAAACCTAACATGTGTTCAATATTGACAAGGACCGATTACTTGGGTTCGTCTAGGGGAAGTAGATCGGATGATGAATCAAACCATCCATACATAAAATTGATTCTATTAGGAACTAGAACCATATTATACACCACTCCTATGGATAAGGGTGGATCATGTGGGTGACCTAATCCCTAAAAATTTGGATGCTTAGAGGTGTAACTATGATATCTTAGACCACGTATTCACCAATTCCAAGATTGGTGAGGTGGATTGCCACTTATGAGGATCTGGAGGTGGATGTATTGAATGGAGTGGATGTGAAAGTGGAAGGCTCATGGATGACTTTTGGCTTATATAATAGGAGGGACATGTCCTAGAATGGCATCTCACAATCCATTAAATTGACTTGTGAGACATCTTATAGTGTGGATGAAGATGGATTTGGTTGAGGAGTTTGATGGATGGTTTATGATACTGATGTGGATGGAATGGTAGTGGATATAAGTTGAATGGGTGATGTTGATGTTAATGATGTGGATTGGGTTTGACCACATGTACATATAGCGGACTGTGATGAAGGTGGGGGTGTGGAAGTGGAAGTTTGATGTGGATTGATGATGGGTAGCTCCCCAATAATGGGAGCTTTGTATGGATAAGTGGTGGATGGTGTGGTTGATGGGATTAGGAATAGGTGGGTGTATGTAAGCGTGGATTCGTACTGATTGGAAATAAAATTGCAATACTTAAATAGTTATATATTTTTTTGTATACAATGAATTTATCCCTCATGTACATATTTTAAGAATTTATGTAGTATGGAAGGAACACATCTCATATCCCTAATATAGGGGTATCCAAGGAGTGCATTTTAATCCATGGACCCCACCAGGATGTAGAACATGGTATGCAACATTTTTACCCATACTTCTATGGGTAAAATGATAATGTCAACTATGGAACAAAGAGCATCGATGAATGCTCTTAAGGTGAAGGTGGATTTGGTTATGTTTGATGGTGGAATATTGAGATGTTGAAGGGTGGATGTGGTGATGATGTTGATGGAGGAGCTAGTATCAATTAGTACTCATTTAAATGGCTTTCTATCAATTTGAGCCATAATATATAGTGGAGGGCCCACCGATTCTGATGAAATTGATTTAATTTAAAAATCATAGAATGTGATGGAAGTATCCATGCACGTTTGAATACTCCCATAAAGTTTTTGAAGGCATTAGTTTCTTGGGATTGAAGTTAAATGAATTTTAAAATTTCCATTAATGCCTCATAGTGTGGGAGAGATTGTTGTATGAGCTCATAGATGGATAGTTTAGATAAAACTATTTTAAGGCTAGTTGTTAGCCGACTACTTAAGGAGATGATGGATATTTTTGGATGGATAGGATGGGATGGATGACTTGTAATATGGATTGTTTGGGATGAATTGGTGGAAAAATGAATGGGTGACCGTGAATTGGCAAGTTATTGAGACACGCTTGTGGTGCTATAGAAGGTTGAACTGCTTGCTATTGTTCATTTTATCTATTGGTGCCTCTTTGACCATGGGTGACTATGTGATTAGCCCCACAAAAACTTGGTACTATTACACGTGGTTGACTTGATTAGGAGTCTTAATCTATGACCCCCTATTATCTATTTTTATTCCTCATGGTGAGGAATGATGTTTGGTATATACCAAGATCTTGGTTTTGTTGGGCAAAAGGACTATCAAACTTGATGGCCCCTAGATCTATAAAATATTGCACCATGTGTTTAAATTTAAAGTAGGTGTTAATATCATGCCCTTTATGTCAATAGAAATAACCAAAATAGTTCTTATAATTCTTGTCATGTTTAACTTGATCTTCTAGACCGATTCTGGATAAGGCAATAGCGTTGGTGTCATACAACTTACAAAAGAGGGAGGCTTATAATTTAGGTAGAGGTGTGAAGATGTAGACTTATCAAGTAGATTATTAATGTTGGCAATTTTCCATAATTGGAAATATGTTATGAATTTTTTTGGGTGGGGGAACCACTTGATAGGATACTTTTTGCAGTTGTTGTTGCATTGGTTGTTGTTGTTGTTGGTTTTGATTGGCCTGAATAATTTGATTTTAATTAGCCCTTATTTTACCATTATTTTTTCTTTGATTTTATGTCACCCTCTTGGATTTTTGTCTCTTCGATGACACAAGTCTAAGCGAGAGTTTCATTGAATGTTCTGTATTATTGTAGTTGTAATAAAAAGATCTATTTTAGACAACTCCTTACAAAAATTCAGGTCAATTCTTCCATTGGTAGGGAGAATGACAACTTAGTGATAACTACCCTCCAATGGTTTCTAAAATCATAGACTGACTCTTCTTAAAATTCTCTAAGGGTTTATAGGTTAGTCAATGTGGTTTTCTTGCTAACATTGAGGTAAAATATCTCTAAAAAATTATCTACCAACTATTCAAATGTGTAAATGTTGTTGTGAGGTAGATGATTATACCAGTATAAAGTGTCTCCCCCCAACGTTTGAGGAAACATTTTGAGCATCAAATCATCTTGATATTGAATATGAAAGCATGAGCGGATGAATGTGTTGATGTTCTCTCTAGGATCCTCAATCCCTTAAATTTATCAAATTTTGGTACTATGAAGTTTATCGGATATGGCGGTGATGATACCAAAAAATGAATAGGTTGATTGATTAGTTGTCTTAGGTTAGGCTTCTGGTATATCATATTAGGAGTACACAGAATCAAGCTATCAATATGTTGTTGCATTGCTTGGATTTTAGGGTCTTCTCCATTTGTGTGGAAGCTCTGTATTATTTGGTGATTATGTGGAGGTGTGGTGTATGGAGTGGTCAATTTCTAGGATGGAATGTGGTGTTGATGGCTTGATGGATTGATGGGTGTCTGATGATGGTGGATGTGTTGTTGGACTTGGTGGTAAGGTGGTTGTTGTTGATGGAATGGAGATGAGGTTTGGGGAATGTGAATGTGTTGGGTTGTGGGAATGGAGTGGATGTGGGTTAATGGAGGTGTGGGTATGGAGACTATAGAATATTGAGATACCCAAGATGGATTTGAAGTGAAGAAATTATGTTGGCTTGGAATGGAATGGGGTTTAAAATATACTACCTGTGTTTGCTATTGGAGTAAGAATGAGCGTCTTACTATCCCATGAGCAATTGGTTGAGGTGTTGCCATTTTTGTTGTATGGAAATTTTTGAAGTAGATTGTGTGGGTGTGATGGAGGTGGATGTGGGTGAAGTGTATATGTTTTAAATGTAGGTATATGTTAGTGGAGAGTAAGTTACAAAAGGAATTACAATTGAATGAGGAATAGTGAATGGAATGGTAGATGGAATCTATGAAGCTACCTTGACATGTGCTTCATAGAGTGGATTGAAATAGGTGGTGGTATAGGTATATGGGACAGAGGTTATTTGGATGCATGGTGGTGGAGGAATTTGATGTGAAGGGATAGATGTTACCTCAAAAAGGGTTGGTGTAGACTTGGCTAAAGTTGGTGGGATGTGAATGAGCAAGTTCCTATCGAGGAGAAGGAACTTGTCTGGGTGGAATGTGAAGTGGTTCTAGAATAGGATTGGTTGGTCTTATGTAAGATCCAAATTTATCCATGTCTATTAAGGTGATGCAAGAATCAGTGGGTGTAGAAGGCTCAATTTTTGGGATGGATATGTGAATGGCTCTGTGCATCACATATGCATCCAAAGTGAACACATTATGAGAAGATCCAACAAATAAGCCAAAATAGCTTATCTATATCGCACTTGTAGGGTTAGCTAGAGATGTGGTTGGGAAAGAGGTGGGGCACTCCCTAGATGAAGTGGGATGGCTAGTAAATGCTTGACTCATGATTTTGGCTTGGCTTTGAGTTGAAATCGTAACCTAATGAGACAACTAGGGTTTTGAATGTATGGGATGTGTGTGGAAAGTTATACGACAATGAAAATCACACAAAATCAAATAAACAATTGAATCCTATGTCTTGCAACAATATTTTTGATATATATATATATTTTGTATGTATGGTTTGTGTGTTTTGATGTGCAGACCCTAATCGTAGATTACTATGCAGGATGGGTTCCTAAGGTGGATGGCAAGTGGGGATTTTTTTGGTGATGAAATCCAAAAAAATTGTTCATGGGTTGCTAAGGTGTCTATGGGGTGAGCCAACGTGTGGAGGTGAAGCCCACCATCACTGGTCTCGATCAATGGTTGGTGATGAAGTCCAACTCACTGATGTTGAATGTGAAACGTGTAATTGTGTATGATTATTTTTTAAATTTTTGTTGTCTATGGTGTTCAAAATGCAAAGAAACTCTCTTCCACTCAACCAAGTTGGTGATTAAGAACACCAATACTAATCCCTTCAAAATAATCTAGGGTACACCTTTTCAAATCCACCTTAAATCAGTAAGTGATTTCAATAGTGGAGGGTTCACCTAGTTCTTCCACTCTAAATCAGCAATGTGTTTCCAACAGTGGGAGATACTTGAGTACCAATGACTTGTTCCAACTTAGAAAAGTAGAAAGTGGGAAACTTTAGCCTAAAATGCAGCTACTATGCTTTTTTTTATTTATTGCAAAAAGTACTCAAGGCAAAAAGTAAAAACACCATGAAAGACAAAAAAAATTAAATCTAATGTGATGAATATCTAATGCAACTAATATGAATACAAAAATGCAAATCTATCTTTGTGTGCAATTCTAAATGATTTTTAAAATGCTGATGAATATCTAAGATGCCTAACAATGCAAAATGTTGCTTTTTAAATAGAAAATAGATATTTATTTTCTTTTCCTTATTTTTTAAAAAGCAAAAATGTGAGTAGAGTTTAAACAGAACTTACCAGAAGTCCTATGTATTTTTCTTCAACTCTGCAAATGCGATACAAAATCTCATACTTTTCTCTACCAAAACCTATAATTTTCTCTATCGAAACTCATAGTTTTCTCTATCAAAACCTGTAGATACTTTGTATCTTCCACGTGGATGTTTTTTGGAATCCCCCAAACATTGTATGGCATCCACACAACCATAGATCAAACCTTGCTACTTCCAAAAATCCTAACCCTAGATATGGCAATTTTCACACTAATGAATTTTTGAAACCTATAATAGAAACCAAAAAAAGTAAATTAGAATTGTTGACAAGGTAATTTAACATAAAAAACTCTTTGGGGTCCCACTGTGATTGTCATTTTGTAAAGTAAAAACAAAAAACACCAATAAAATAATATATTAAGGCAAATAACACAATGTATGCACAAAATGATAGATCTAATTTATTATGACTCAAGGAGCCTGGATCTCCAAATTTTATAATAGATTTACCCCAAATACAAGGTTACAATACACTTTATTGTTTTTGATACAATATTACAATGATAGGGTTTTAAACCCTCATTTAAAATGAATTTTAGTGTCTTTGGTCCATCTTCACTCCAAAAAATTTGTGAGTGGTCTTTATGTATCTCTAAGGGATCACTCGAGCTGCAATAGATATTAATAAATATTTCTCTTGTAACCTACACACATATCACAACACAAAAATATTAGTAGTATATGTGAGGGCTCCACTATGTGAGACCCTCTGAATAATAGATCTATAAACCCTAGGTGTAGTAATCATGAAATACAGATAAAATACAAAAAATGTAAGTTGAAAAGCAATGATACTCTTTACATTTTTAGAATGTACGTGATATGCCTGATCTATATCTCTACTTCTGTGATATGATGGCATACAAATGCCCATGAGTTTTTGAGGGTTTTAAGATGGTAAACTGGCTTAGGGGAAATGCCCAAGAGTGTTCAGCAACGGCTACAAACACATTATAGCATTATTGGGATACTCTGGGGTGTTCAATACCTAATAGCATGTGAGGGGGAATGCTTTACAAAATCTAGGTAGGATTCATAGATATTTTTTGCAAAAAAAATGGAGGATGCAATGATAGCAAGTAGGAAGAGTGTTAGTGAACTACTAGGGTTTGTATGATGATGGATGAAGGGCTCTAATAACCTTAGGAATCCACAATCAACTTTCAAATCAACTAACTACTTGACCCTCATTCACAAAAGTGAATGGTATTTTATAAATTACCTTCAACATGTTAGGGTGTCAATGACACCAAGGGACAACCGATATTAAAACATTATTAAGTGCTAATATTGTACATTGATATGTGATATGGATCATGTTGAATGGATGGTTGAGATTAAAAACATAATGTGTGGCTGAGATTTATTCACATATATACATATATTATATATATTGTATATATATAATGAATGGTTGTGATCTGAGGATGCAAATGGAGACAACTTTCTAGGATTTGGTGTCTACACTTTCATAGTCACATAAGGCATGTCCTAAAGGCATAATTTTCCTCTTATGACATAAATGATTACATCATCCTATTTTTAAGACTGCCTCTTATCCTTAGGAAACTTGAATTTAGTCACCAAAAGAGGTTTGACATGAACCTACTTAAAACAAGAGTTGTAACAAACTTCAAAGAGCACATGGACAAGAAATAAAACAATAAAGAGATCATAAAAGATTATATTTTCATATATAAGTTGAATTAATCACCTCAAAAATAAATAATTATTAAATCACATCTTATATCATTTTTCTACAAGCCTCCAAACAAACTCAAAATCTACTACAACTATCACAAATCCATCTACATATCTCAAATAATCAAGCCATAGATTTTTATTGTATAGAATAAAGTAGATTTACCCTTTCAAAATAGGGTAATAGGGGTAAAGTATTATTCTATAAAATTTGGCCTCGATCATTGGAAAAAATTTATAAACTAATGTCACCAATGCTTAGAGCTAAAAACATCACACAATTTGAAAAATAGTCTCAAATGATTTCGTATACAAAATTTATGACCTCTAAAATTTTTGCATAAATAGCCCTCAAAACATGAAAAATTAATCCATCATATCTTAGAAAAATAATATCATATTGTAGAACACTGGGCTTTGGTTTAGTTCTTGAACTATTCCTAAGATTTTAAATTTTTTGAAGGCGGGAAGGATTATTTTTGAATTTCTAGTAGGTGGAAGGAAGGCTCTCAATGGACAGAGGTCCTCCATCTAGTTTCGTGACTCATGCGGATATTCCTAAGGATGGTCCTCCATCTGGTTTCATGGCTCTTGCAGATTTTTCTAAGAATGGTCCCCTATTTGGCTCCGTAATTCCTGCGGACGTGTCTAAGGATAGTCCTATTCCTGGTTCTGCGAGTGTTTCTGATGTTACCAAGCCTGACAAGGTTAGTCCCTTTTGGGGTGATGAAATTCCTACTACCCCTAAAACTTCCTTTGCTTCTCTGTTGGGCAAATCCTCTCTTTATGTTGACTCTTCGGTTCCCCCTATCGAAGTTTCTGGAAATAGAGTCAAGATCCCTCAAATATTAGCTTTAAAAATTTTAGCAGAGGAATCCTTTTCTCTTGTGGGTAAAGTTATCGGAGGAAATCCAAATTTGGATACTATCAGGCACTGGGCCAACTCCAAATGGAAAGTAAAAGGTTCCTTGGAAATCATTGGACTTTCCAATGGCTTCTTTGGTATTCGCCTTAACTCTCAGGTTGATGCACACCAGATTCTCTCAGGAGGGCCATGGTTCCTTGGGTCCAAAAGTGTTTTCCTCATGAAATGGACCCCTGAGTTTGATCCTGAAACACAAAGTATCAATTATGCACCTATTTGGGTTAGAATTCCTAATCTTCCTTGGCATTTGTGGCATGAACCTGTAATCAAGGTCATTGCTTCAACCATTAGGGATATTACTTTTATTGATAGAGTTACTATTTCAAGATCAAGGATGTATGTTGCTCGCTTCTGTGTCAATGCTAATCTTGATTCAGCTCTTCCTAATTTTGTTGAGCTGGAGCATGGTAGATTTTTTTGCAAGCAAGCTATTGAATATGAGAATAAACCACCATTCTACATTGAATGTCGGACCCAGGGACACCTCCATGCCCAGTGTCCTTCCCTCATCAAGCAATCAGGAAATGTTGTTCAAAATCAAGATTTTCAAAAAGTTGGCAAAGGAAAGGATGTCATGACACCTTTCAAAAGAGACAAAAGAAGATACCCTCATTCAAAAGGAATTATTTTTAGGCCCACAAAGAATTAGAAGCCTCTTGAAGAAGGTGCCAAGTTTTCAAGTGACAAAGGCAAAAGAGTTTCCTCCTCCTCTGGCATTCATAATGAGGTGAGTCTCTTTGCGTTTCCTAATCAATTTCAAGCTCTTGCTAATTTATCTTCTGAAATTGATGATCAAACCTTGGAGAGTATCAACCCTGAGTCAAATACCGCCATGGACCCATCAATAGTTATTCAGGAATCGTTCTCTAATCCTTCCCCTATTCCTGAGACATTTGTGTCTTCTAAAAATGACACTCATTCCTCTCCTAGGCCCACACCTGATGAATAAAATTTCATTCATGATGCTGCTAATCCTTCTGATGATGATTCTAATCCCCTTATTGACAATGTTTCCATTCCTCCTTCCTTTTCTGAACCTTCTAGTCCTATGGTTCAAAAGGTTTCTGTCAATAATTTTAGTCCTAAAATGACCATAAGTCATAAGAAATCTCCCATTGATTGTGGAACTGAAAAGAAAATAGGGAGGCCATCTAATATTAACCAATGGAAATAGGGCATCCATGAAGATATTGCTAATGGGGTCCAGAAAACTCTATTTTCCTCAGGCATTAACCTTTCTAAGGAAGAACCAAAAAGCACCAAACCTCCCCAACCAATTGGAAAGGGAGGCAAAAGAATCTCAAAATATTCAAAATGAAAATCCTCTCATGGAATGTGAGAGGCCTTAATGGTCTAGCTAAACAAAGGTTAGTTAAATCATTAAGGACAAAAATAAGACCCACCATTTTGTTGCTCCAAGAGACTAAAGTCAGTGCCCCTCATGTTCAAAGGGTTAGTACCAATATTTGGAAAAATTGTGAGTTCACCTATTGTAATGCTAGAGGTGCATCAGGAGGCCTCATTTGTTTATGGAATTCGAACACATTGGAAGGGAAACTTATCCATTCTAATTATGAGATGATGAGCATCCTCTTATTTGACAAAGATAACAATTCTCCTTGGGTTTTAACAAACATTTATGCTCCAAATTCCATTTATGGGAGGTCAAAAATGTGGGACATTCTTTCTTTTGCTAGAAGCACCTTTCCTAGCATCCTATGGATCATGGCTGGAGAATTTAATACTCCCCTATATCCTTCTGATAAGAAAGGTGGAGTTAGCTCCTTTACCAAAAGCATGGAAGATTTTCAAGAGTTCATTTCCACAAACAATTTGATGGATGTAAATTTAAAAGGAAATCAATTTACCTAGTCAAATAGAAGGTGTGGTTCTCAGCTCATCCAAGTCAAACTTGATAGAGTTTTATTTTCTCAGGAGGCTTTAGCTATTTGGGGTGATGCCAATCTTCAATCCCTTCTCAAGCTAGGCTCATATCATAGTCCAATCCTTTTAGATACTAATAACCCCAAAATCCACAAGACCCCCTTCAGGTTTGAAGCTATGTGGATGTTGCATCCTGATTTCAAAGATAGGATTTACCAATGGTGGAAGTCTGATATCCAGGGGTCTCCCTCCTTTATCTTAGCTCAGAAGCTTAAAGGAGTCAAAGAAAATCTTAAGATATGGAACAAAGACATTTTTGGAAATATTTTCCAAAACAAATAGGATGTTAAAAATAGGCTAGCCATAATCGAAAAAGAAACCCAAGAAGGACAAGGATGCTCTAGTGAAATGAGAAATGAGGAGAGAAACTTATTAGCCCAATATCATAACATCCTACAGTGCGAAGAAACTTTTTGGAGACAAAAATCTCAGGATATTTGGCTCACTCAAGGAGATTCAAATACCAATTTTTTTCATGTTTCTACCATGAGACACAAGAGCAATAACAGAATTAAAGAAATTCAATGTCAGGATGGAAAAAATACAAATGATATCGAGGAAATCAGATCTGAAGGGGTGACCCATTTCATGAAGCTGCTTGAAGAAGAACATAATCCAAATTCTCAAAATGCCAAGGATTTCTTTCTTCAATTCATTCCTCATATCATTACTCCCGATATCAACAATAAACTCAATGTTGTTCTCTCAGATGAGGAAATTAGATCAACTCTTTTCTCAATGAAACCTGATAAAGCTCCTAGGCCTGATGGCTTTCCTCCTAGATTCTTCCAAGATTTTTGGGATCTTGTTGGTAAGGATGTATGTAATGCTCTAAAATAAATTCAAGCCTCCAAGTTTATTCCCAAGGGCTTTAATTCTACTTTCATTGCACTCATACCAAAAAATCCAAATGCTACAAATTTCAATGATTTTCAGCCAATTAGTCTTTGTAATGTTATCTAAAAAATCTTGACAAAAGTGTTGGCCATCCGCTTGAGAGAAGTTATGCCCCTGATCATAAATCAACATCAATGAAGTTCTGTCAAAGGAAGATCCATCCTAGATGGTATTATTTCTAAGCATGAAGCTATTCACTCTATATCCATCAATAAGAAATCTACTTTCCTTCTCAAATTAGACATGAACAAAGCTTATGATAGACTTAACTGGGACTTTCTTCTTGCAATCCTGCATAAGTTTGGCTTCCACCCTAATTGGATTTACTTAATCAGAGGTTGCATTTCTTCTACCTAGTTTTCGATCCTTATCAATGGCTCACCTGCAGGATATTTTCAAAGTAGCATAGGTTTAAGGCAGGGAGACCCCTTGTCTCCACTTATTTTTATCATGGTAGCTGAAGCTTTAGGTAGATCAATCTTAGCAGCAAAACAAGCAGGTCTGATTTTAGGATTACAGGTTACTTCCCAATGCAATCCTATTACTCATCAACAATTTTTTGATGATACTCTGCTTTCAACATCCGCTTCTGTCAATGAAGCCAAAATCATTAAAAGCATTCTTCTTTTGTATGAGAAAGTTGTTGGCCAATGAATAAACTTCCACAAAAGCAAACTTTATTTCCTCAACACTCCTTTAAGAAGGTAAACTATCATTTCTAATATCCTTCAATGTACTATCTCTTCTCTACCTTCTTCCTATTTGGGTTTGCCTCTTTTTGTGGGAAGTGTCAAAGAAAGTTTATGGGATAATGTTATTGAAAGACTTCAAAAAAACTCTCTTCTTGGAAAGGAAATCTTCTTTCACAAGCTGGAAAAATTACCTTGACCATGGCTTGTCTTCAAAGCATTCCTATTTATTTCCTTTCCTTGTTCAAAGCTCCTATCATCATCTATCAAAAAATAGAGAAAATCCAAAAGCACTTTCTTTGGACAGGTTCTGAGAACAAACACAGATTCCACTTAGTTGCTTGGGATAAGGTTTGCAAGCCTAAGGAACATGGAGGTCTAGGCCTTAGAAGGATTCATATTATCAATCTTGCACTCCTTGCTAAGCAAGCTTGGTGCCTCATTTCCAATGATAATGTTGACTGGGTAAAAATCATCAGAAGGAAATATCTCCAATTTTTTGAATTCCTACACGGTGAAGTTCCTTCATCAAGCTCTTCCTTTTGGAAGTCAATTTGCTCGACCCATTCAATCATAAAAAAATGATTAAGGTGGCAACTTGGCAATGGAAAATCTATCTCCTTCTGGGAAGACAAGTGGCTTGGTGATCAACCTCTTATGCATATTCCTCAACTCAGAAGGTTAGTCGATATCACAAAGCAAAGGTTCGATACTTTTGTTGTTGATTTCATTTCTCCTTCCAACAAGATCAAAAAGTGGAAAAGACTATCCTTTAATGATTTCACAAATGAAAGTTCTTTTCTCGAAGATCGATTATCCACAATAAGAATTCTTGGGGGAGATCCTTTGGATCATCCTATCTGGGAACCCACTGATTCGGGAGATTTCTCTATCAAATCAACCTACCTGTTATCCCTTAACATCAATGACAATCTCATCCTTTTCAAGCTGGTTTGGACCAAGTACCTAACTCCCAAAATTGCTTCCTTCTCTTGGATTTGCATTCAAGACCGTATCCTAACTACAAAAAACCTTATCAAGAGGGGGATTCCTTTGCTTAACATATGTTACCTGTGCCTTTCAGATTGGGAGTCCACTTCTCACCTTTTTCTTTTTTGTCCTTTCTCTTATGTTGTCCTTAGTAATATTTTTCACAATTTTTAGTTAGCCTGGGCTAGTCCTCCCTCTATTGTAGATATTTTTATCCAGTGGCCCAATCCTTTTAAGAATCCTATCCTCAAAGGACTATGGAAATTTTACCTTCAACATTTTCTTTGGAAAATCTGGCTCGAACGTAATAGAAGAGTTTTTGACAGAAAAGCCTATGACATCGATCTTATTACCAATAAAATCATCCTTTTTGCAAAAGAAAATATCCTATCAGCCCCCCTTGATCCTTTTCCTTGCCCTTCCTTTGAAGCTACCTTACTCAAATCCCATCATATATCCCTTGAGGACTTAAGGCTAGGTAAGCCACCATCATCCTCAAGAACTAACATTATATGGCTTCCTCCTCCGTTGGGATGGGTAAAATTAAATTTTTATGGAGCTGCTAAAGGAAACCCTGGTTTAGCTAGAGTTGGAGGTATTCTTCGTGATCACCTTGGTAATCCAATTTTTGCCTTTGTTGAACCCTTGGGATGTCTCTCCAACCATTCTACTGAAGCTAAAGCTCTATGGAGAGGCCTTCAATTCATAAAGCATATCCCAAGAAACATTATTGTTGAAGGTGACTCTTTAAACATAATCAATTACCTAAAAAATCCTAGACCTACTGCTTGGAGGATTAGAGTTACAATTGAGGATATTAAATAGATCCTACATGGGAAACATGATGTCATTGTCCAACATGCTTTCAGGGAAGCCAATTTTATGGCTGACATGCTTGCAAACATTGGGGTCTCCTCTAGTGGATTGCTGATGTGGACTGATTCTCTCCCTCCTGAAGTTGTGACTTTGGCTAGGTCGGACCTAAATCCTCATCATTATGATGAATCTTAATTTATCCTTTTGGAAGCCTACCTAGGGTTTTTTCCCCCATGTGAGACTTAATAGTCATATCACCTTGTATGAACCACCTTCACACATTCCACCACCTTTTCAAAAAATTTTTGTAATTTTTTTGTCAACTACCCTAGTTTGGATTCCCAATACTAATCCCAACACTCTTCATAATTATGACTAGCTCCTTTTCCTTGGAATGTGTTCTTTTGCCTCCCCAAGATTTATCTGGTGCTTTTCTATTCCAAGGCGTGCCCTCTTGGGATTTTATTTTTTCCTAGTTCGTGTACCAAATTTACCCTTTTTTGGTCCCATTTTTTTAGCAACCCAATATGTGAACATTTCATTTTTACAATGCACCTTTTAATCACCTTCTGCAGTAGTCGAGGTCCACAAATCCTTCTCAATATCTACCCTATCCAATATAATATTTCAACTAGGGATTTTTCCTTTTCGAGGCTCCATCATTGGTTTGAGTGGCTTTTTACTTTTGTCTACAAATCCATATATTATTTCTTGCATGTTCCTTTGTTTAGAAATCCTTCGCCCTTGTGTCTGGTTTTAGCTATTTTTTCCTTACCTTGTTTCTTCCTTTACGTTTTTCATTACCCTACAACTATGAAGGAAGGAAAAGTTCAATTTGTTGAGCCTGAGGTTTTTGAAATGGATATCATCACTGATAGTATTCTGAAGGACAAAGGAGGGCTCATTGCATTTTTCAAGATGTTTTCTGGTGTGGATTGGGATGCAACTACAACCTTTGCCACTACCTGGGATAATGGAGTTGTTACCATCCATGGAGTGGAGTTCCAAGTTACACAAGAGATCTTGGCTGAGCTTACTAGGCAACCTCTTGAAGACAAGGTGGTTAGAAGAAATAAGCATAATTGGGAGGCCGAGCTTACCCATTTTGAGTCTACATCCATGCTATGCAAATTGTACAAAAAAGGTTTGTATCGACACCATCTGTCCACCCCTTGGAAATAAATTCTAAATCCCATAATGCAATACCTAACTATTGACAACCCTGAATCTCAATTGTGTAGTTTTCACCTAGCTTTTGTCAACCACTTTAGGGAAGCCAAATTGCTAAATATTCTTGCTACTTTATATTGGTCTTTAGATTATGCTATCACTTCCACTCAGGACAAAAAGGAAGAAGTTTGGCCCTCTCACCAAGGGCTCTTCAAAATCCTTTACGGATATCTGCTCCATAAGTTCCCAAAAGGAAATATTCCTACCCCTGAGTCTGAGGAAGCGAATTCATCCTCTACTCCTAGCCCTAAAGCCACCAAGTCCAAAAAGAAAAATAAATTGGATAAACCCTACCCTATTTCCAATATAAAAAAGAAAGTCAAGATTGAGAAAACTCTTGTCCGTTGCTCCCAGAGACTTAAGTTCAAGGAAACTACTGATACTCCTACTCCATCCTCTGGCAAGACCATAAAGGAGCCCAAATCTGACATTGATTCTCCTGACTTTGTTGAAAAGTATCTCCAAAATATTGCTATTCAGTCCACCTCTGCCACCATAAGCCACTTGGAAACCGCTCATGTTGCGCTCGATAAAGGTATAGCTCAGCTCAAAGAACAGCGGAATGCTCTCAACTTGTTGTTCTTCTGTGATCCATTTGATGAAGCCCCTACCATCTTTGCTACTGGTGGTATTTCAGACACCAAGGAAACCACCAAGGATGAGGATGTTGTCGAGATCACGAAGGATGTTTTTAAGGAAGTGCCCAAGGATGCATTCAAGGATGAAGCCAAGGATGCTGATTTGGAGGTTGCAGCTGCATCTCCAATGCATACTGACATACCTAATTGATGTTTTCGCATGATGGGCCTTTTGTCCTTTCAGGCCTCATCTCTTGTTTTTTTTGTCATTTTGTTATGTTTCTTCTATTGTTCATTCTAGGATGCTTTTTGTTCCTTTCCAGTTTCCTTTCCTTGTTTCAGCTGGTTTCCTCTTGTCAATTTTGGTTTTTCTGATGTACAAGGCGTTAGGGCACCTTTCAAATGCCCTGTTTTAATGAAATTTATTAACTTACCAAAAAAATAATAATATCAAATTGTAGCCCACCATGTGCCACCCACTCATTTGCTAATGACCACCACTCATCTTGTCCCACTTAGTTACCACTAGTAATGAGTCTAACATCTAACTTCTTCTAATTGACTAATGAGTAATATAAGTACAAAAAATTGATTTATGTGACACCCCTAGATGCCATGGCAACTACCACATCAATGAAATACATTGTTCAATCAATTATATTTGAAAAATATACAAACAAGATTCAAATTTTGATCTCCTACAACCTAGAAATCTTGCAATAATGAGTGTGCCCACCATGCATAAGCATAGTAAAGGATTATTTCTAGTAATGTTCCTATGTTTACAATCAAAAGAGTAAAAACATATTTTTTGCCCAATCTCAATACCTTGACCACTCATCTCTCAATACCTTAGATATCATGAGCTAGCCATATCAACATTACTCCTTTTATGATAGACAACTCCCTTGCCTCCATGAAGAGCACAAGGTATGCCAAAAAAAATAAGAAACCTTATACCAAGGTTAATAGTGAGACCCTTTTTTGTCATTCAAAATACCAAAAAAAATAGAGGCACAAAGTTTCAAATATAAATCCTCACATCTAGAGCACCTTATCACTACCTTGGCTAGCTAGCAGAGCATCATCACAATGCTACAACATGGACCAATATTCACCTGAATAAAGGGTCCAAGCATCGTTTTTGATGCCAATCATGAGATAAAAAATGACATGCACAAGAAAATGCATGTGCATGATGTGCCATTTGAATTTTACAAAATGGCATCAAATATTACATCCTTCTTACTAGGAAGATAATAAAATAGAAGGTACTAATACAAATACTCAACTATAAATCAAGATTACCCTGGAAAGGATGAAATGTGTAGATTATTTCGAAGATCCTTAAAAATTGAACAATATAATGTGGAGAGATATTTTATCTTTATTTCTTATGTAGAGTCTTCTTATGAAAATTTGAGTAATGCATCCTAAAATTAGGATGGAGGATCATAGGACACCATAACCAAGCAATATTGCTCTATACCAACTCTTATACCATGTTGGATTTCATAATATTTTCTTGAAATTAATAGAAACAATCCATCTACTCAAATATTATATAGAAATAATAAAAGGATGAAATAAAGACTAAAGTGATACAAATATTTGGATGTGCCTATAGTCACCATAAATAATGACTATAAAATTCATAAATTATATTCACTACACTACAATGATAAAATTATTTATGGAGGGGGCATTTATACTAATACCAAAACCCTAACTACATAATAAAGTTTAACCTAAGATGATATAACAAGATGGATTATGGTTAATTACAAGTTAGATAGCTGGTTTAAATATAACAAAGTTAACCACGACCCATAGGGCTTACATAATAAAATTTTACAATAAATTAATACAATATACAATGAATTCCCTTAAGCCTATCAATATTACATTATATAATATTAGCCTTGGCCATGAATCATATTACACTTTCAACATGAAAAAGTTAAAGATTAAAATAACATGGTTGATGGTAGGATACTTAGCATGGACAAACCCAATTTAGAATTCATCAGCACTACTAAAATTTTAGATGAATTATCAATATATGGGTGCTAAATAAAATTAATTCATAGAAGCCACTTCTTAGCAAGCTTGTGGTCTATCTATCTCACTTTTGTAGAAAAAATATCAAATAACTTGTTTTTTTATTGTGTTGCTTCATGGATCTGGTATGTCTGAATGTGAGTTATAATTAACTAGAAATTATAATTAGTGAGAAAAAATAAGATGTAAATAGTTTAGTTGGTTATTCATTTTAAACAATATTTTTTTGTATAAAAAGAATGAATGGAAGGAACAAGAAGTTTCGATCCCAATTCTTTTAAGTAAATTATAGCATTAGCATCTTGATGTATGCTTGTTGAAGAAATCAAATACTATTATTCTCAAATTGTTAGAGGCTTTTTTGTGAGAATAATAGGATGGTAGACACCTTAATTCTTTTAGCATCTATTTTTTTTTTTGATAGGTAACAGTATATTTACAACGGGTTTTTTAAATAGGATCCCAAAACCTTAATTACAGTAGTAGCCGAAGCAATGAAAAAGAAAACAAAAATAACGTCCCCGCCCCGGGGCCCTGGAAACTACAGAAAACAAAACGCTCCCAAAAAACTTTTGCAACCGAGATTCTCCAAAAAGAACAACCCCAAAAACAATACACATTGAAACGCAAATGCCAGAGGCCTAGCTAACTGGGCCCTGAGCCATCCTCGGCCCGCTCAGACTACTGTTGGACCTTGGCAGAGTTTTCCTCCAGCTTGCGATGGAGCTCGAACAATGCCTTGGCGGCATGAGACGCGGCTTGGGCCGCTGTGTTGAGAGAACTGACCGCAGTATCCAGGAGGCCGTGGAGTGCCAGCTTCTACAAAGTGTCATCTGACTCGAAGCTGATCACAGTGGGCTCCGGGTTCTCTGGTTTGACCTTCTTGGAGCTTTTCGTAGCCCAGGTGGGCCCGGGGGAAGCCCTTTTGTGGCCTAAACTTGGAGGAAGGGCCCCGTCAGGGCCTTTGCTCGACGCTCTGCACTTGCGCGTAGGCCTGCGACGCTTCAGGGAAGAATTTTCTGGAGCGGGGGAGCCTTTGCCGACAGGGGAACCAGGGGGAGAAATGCCTTCTTCAGGGGGCGGGATAGAAGAGAGGGGGGAATGCTATGTAGTTGGGGTTGGTTGGCCAGGGCATGTCTATAGAGGACAGCCATGAGCCCCTGGTGCATGGGCCGGGAATGGTTCTTGCGAGCACGCTCAATGGTCAGACCCAAGGAGTAAAAGAGGAAGCGCGGGGTGCTGATGAGAGTAGCTCCTCGAAGGTGGTTAAAATAACTTAGATGGAAGCTATACAGTCGCTGCTCAGGATAATCACAGGTAATATATTGCATTATCGAGACGATGGCTTCATTGAACGACGCCGAGAGGTGGGAGCGGAGCAGGTTGGCTTTGTCCCACTGGTGGTCTAGGAAGCGGGAGAGCTCCTCTTCCCAGTTGTGCTTGTCTCGCCTGACAACACGGCCTTTCTCTTCATGGTGGAGGCCGGTGACCTCTGTGAGGAAGTCCTTGGAGACTTTGAAGTGTAAACCCTTGACTGCAACTTCCCCGTCATTCCACGTCTCCAGGAACCCCTGGGTGATCTCGTCGTCATGGCCAACGAATTTGCTAAAAAATGGCGTGTATTTCTTAGCGTCGGAGAATAAGCGAGCAGGACCGCTCAATTCAAGGACAGGGGGCTCCAGAAAGACAACTTTGGATGCCATGGGGGACGAGCTGGCAAGGTGGGGACAAAGGGGGCAGAGAATGCCAGACTAGGGAAGAAAGAACAGGGGAAGGAGAATGCGACAGCGGGATGGGACAACGAGGGGAATATAAAGGCCGTGCGGGGCTTGAGAAGGGGGAGCGCCGCCAGCTTTGGAAAGTAGCACACGCGGCTGGGATCGACACGACGGGGAGGGGGCTGAGGGGGCGCACCAGGCTCTGACACATGCGAGGATGGGAAAGGCCCACTGCCAAAGTGCCAGTTGGTGGATGCTGAGCGGAGGAACGACGGGAGAGGGGCGTCGGACTTGACCTCGATTGGGTGGCACGGGAATCAGGTGGCATAGAGATCAAAGCAGGAATGACGGGGAGGTCCGCCATGCACAAAAGAGTGGGGCTGCCAGGGCTGACAGCTGGCCAGCACGGGCAGCTGACAAGGCAAGGGGTGCGAGCCACCATGAGGAGGGCCGGGGTGATCCTCTCGTGGACAGGGTGGCGAGCCGACGGGTTGACACGGGGGCGAGAAGCACTGATCAACAGATGCACATGCCAGGGGGACTTCGCCGCCCTACCACGGGGAAGACTAGATGCTCGAGAAAACAACATGGTCGGGATGGTCCTGCAACGCAATTTGGACTAGGCCTGCAGGGAAGTGCGAGGTCCAGGTGGTGAGTTCTCCAATGGTAATGCCTAGATTTGCCATGAAGTCAGCAGCCCTGTTGCCTTCTCTGAGAACATGCTAGAAGGTGTGATCGGGGAAGCCCTGGAGAAGGAAGAGGGCCTCCCGGATGGAATTCTAGAATCACCAAGAACAGGACTCGGGCTTGCTGGCGCCTCTGATGATGACTTGGGAATCACCTTCAATAATGATTTTTGGGGAGGAGCCCCTGAGAGCTGACAGGCCACTGAGCAGGCCGGCAGCTTCGATGAAGTTGTTAGTTTTCCTGCCCAGCGGAATCGTGAAGGCAGTGACCAGATTCCTGGAACCATCTCTGATAACCCCGCCAGCCCCAGAGGGCCCGGGGTTGCCTTTGGAGGCACCGTCGAAATTGAGCTTGAGCCACCCGGGGGGGAGTCCACCTGATCAGGGATCGTCGGGAGGGGGTGGGAGGGGAAGCAGGGGGGGAGATCTGGAAGCCGAGGGAGGAGAGAAGGGAGGCTTCGCTCGACCGCCTGGGTACCACAGAAAGGGGAATGAAACGGGAATTCTCGGAGGCAAAGGAGACTGCTTTGGTCGCTACCCACTGGGGGGAGCAGGCCGAGGAGGAAAAGGCTCACCTGTTACGCTCAAGCCAAATTTTCCAGAGCAAGTGGGGAAGGTAGGCCTTCCAGAGGAAGCGGAGAAAGGGATGGGCAAAGGGGGTGGGCCACTGAGACAGGAGGTCAGAAATGGAATTGGGGGCCGCCCACTGAACGGAGAAATGGGAGAGGATGAGGCCCAGAACTTTGGAAGAGAAGGCACAGTTTAAGAAAAGGTGGTTGGTTGACTCCCAAGCGGCACGGTAGAGGAAGCATCTGTTGGGGATTTGGAAGCCTCGCTTGATCAGATTCTCGATCGTGAGGATTTTGTTTTGGACGGCCGCCCACACAAAATGGCTAATTTTGGGGATCAATTTCTTGGCCCAGACCATCTGGGTCGGGAAGGTGGTCGCTCCCAGGGTTCTCTGAATATGGTAAGCAGACTTGACTAAAAAAATGCCACTGGGAGAGCCATGCCACACGCATCTATCACTATCTCCAAAAGAAGGGATGACTATCGCACTGAGGATGCACTGAAGTCTGGCAGCTTGAAGCGGGAACCTGGGGTTCAGGATGGGTTTCCAGGTGATCCACCCCTGACACTGAGTCATGTAGTCAGACACTCTGGGCCCACGGGCTGCTAGCCCAGGTTTGAGAAGAAGGAGTTCTCTGTCCGAGCTCAGGGCTTCGTCGAGAATCCATCTGTCCTCCCAGAAGTCAATCTTGGCACCGTCTCCAAGAATCCATCTGGTCCCTTGCTGAACAATATCTCTGGTGGAGAGCAGGGCCTTCCAGAAGGCAGAACCATCGTGGGGCTGGGTATCCCCGAGGAAGGGGTGATTGTGGCAGTACTTCCTACGCACAATGCAAACCCATTCATCAGGGGTATTGGTATGGACCTTCCAGGCATGTTTGGACAGAAGAGCCTTATTCATGGGCGCCACCCGTCTGAGCCCGATCCCTCCCTCATCTTTGGGGCGACAGACCAGGGGCCAGGAGACCAGGGGAATCCTTTTCTTGTCATCGCCTCCCGACCAGAGAAATTATTTCTAAATTTGCTCAATGAGAGTAGCAATGGAGGCTGAAATTCTGAAGACCGACATGAAGTATATCGGAATGCTTTGGAGTACAGATGCCAAGAGAGTGGCTCTGCCGGCCTGAGAGAGAAGGTGGCCTTTCCAGGGGGCGAGTTTTCTTTGAATCCGCTCAATCACCCCATTCCATAGCACCTTAGAAGATGCCCCTATGAACAGTGGAAGCCCGAGGTAGGAGGAAGGGAGGGAGCCGGGGGAGCAGCCCAGGATCCGCCCGATTTTGATTTGCCTAGCCACGGGGGTGTTGATGAAGTAAATCTTGCTTTTTCGTAGGTTGATTTTCTGCCCAGCTGCCTCCTCATACAGAGTAAGGATGCTCTTGAGGGCCTTGGCTTGAGGGATCGAGGCCGAGGAGGCAAGAATGGTGTCATCCACAAACTGCTGATGGGACACGGGGGGGAGGTCCTACGCCGGCTTGATGCCCGAGATGAGACCGCGAGAAACAACGTTCGAAATGGTTCGACCCAGGGCCTCGGCCAGGATAATGAAGAGAATCAGGGATAGGGGATCACCTTGGTGGAGACCTCTGGAACTAGGGAAGAACCCGATCGGGGACCCATTGACAAGGATTGAGAACCAGGGGGAGGACACGCACTT
This sequence comes from Wollemia nobilis, assembly GCA_028583015.1. NCBI lineage: Eukaryota > Viridiplantae > Streptophyta > Pinopsida > Araucariales > Araucariaceae > Wollemia > Wollemia nobilis. The sequence goes on along the minus strand of JAQPPZ010000677.1, from coordinate 9,026,808 downwards.
GTTGATGAGATGGACCCAGGAGGGGTGAAACCCAAATTTGAGGAGGACCTTGGATAGGAAGCTCCAATCGACCCTATCAAAAGCCTTGTTCATATCAAGCTTGAGCAGGAAATGGGCCTTTCTGGATAGGACAGCTGAGTGGATGGCCTCATGCATGATTATGACCCCGTCTGTAATCAGCCTGCCTTTGACGAAGCTTCCCTGGCAGGGGGAAATGATCAGGGGAAGAATGTCTTTGAGGCGGGTTGTCATGGCTTTAGTCAAGATTTTATAGAGGACATTGCACAAGCTGATGGGGCGAAAGTCTGACAGGGATCTTGCCGCCTGAGTCTTCGGGATCAGGGCTATGAAGGTGGTGTTGATGCCTCTGGGGATGGATCTAGCAAACTGCAGGTCCCGGATGGCAGCGCACACATCATGGCCCACGATGTCCCAAAAATACTAGAAGAAGTGGGGAGGAAACCCGTCCGGGCCCGGGGCCACTTCAGCCTTCATGGAAAAGGTGGCAACGTGGATTTCTGAGTCAGACAGGGCCTGAACCAGCTTTGCATTAGCCATGGCCGGGACGGATGTCGGGATGTGATCCAGAAGGGATTCGACCACCTCCGAAGACATAGGAGGTCCATCGCCCAGGAGCTCTTGGAAGAAGTGGACTGCCTCGGCTTGGATGTCCTCTTCCTTGTTGATGATACTACCATTGTTGTCAACTAGCTCAGCAATTTTGTTGGAACCCCTATTTTGGAGGGTCGAGGCATGAAAGAACTTGGTGTTTGCATCGCCATCTTGGATCCATAGAGCACACGACTTCTGCCTCCAAAAGGTTTCTTCCCTAGCTAGGATATTTTGGTACTCACTGAGGGTGGTGCGTTCCTCTTCCCTGAGTCTGGGCTCATGAGATCCAGCTTGGAATCTGGACTCAATCTCTTCGAGTTTATTTATGATAGCCTTCTTGCTTTCAAAGATGTTACCGAACACCTCTTTGTTCCAAGTCTTGAGGTGCTCCTTGAGGCGTCTCAGCTTGTGGAAGACTTGTTCGGTGGGGCGACCAGGGACAGGGGGAGCCCACCAGCGGCCGACCTGGGCCCGGAGGTTGGGGTGGTGAAGCCACATGGACTCAAACCGAAAGGGTCTCCTAGGGGGGGACGATGATCAGTCTCGAGGAGGAGGGGGCTATGATCGGACCCGATTTTGGGGAGGGCCAGGAGGGAGGCATCAGAAAAAATGGGGAGGGCTTCCTTAGACAAGAACACTCTATCCAACCTTACCTAGATGTGGTTGGTTCCCGCTCTCTTGTTGGACCACGTGAACCGGGCTCCCTTCAAGCTGACATCCATGAGCTCGTTATGGGCGATAAAGGCCCCAAAGTCGTCCATGCTTTTGGTTCTGACCTTCGAGCCCCCGCATTTGTCAGAGGAAAATAAGGGGCTATTGAAATCCCCGGACAAGATCCAGGGCAGGGGAGCGAAGGCTTCTCTCATCGAACTGATTTCCTGCCAAAGCCTTGCTTTCTCAACAGGACTGTTGGGAGCGTAGACGTTGGATAGGATCCACGATCGCTTTGAGATGAGGTAGTGGACTAGAATGTTCATAATCTTGGGCGATGAAGAAATGAGCCTTCCCTCATAAGATCGAGGGTCCCACATGCACATGAGGCCCCCAACTGAGCCAGCCACGGGGGTGGAGAGAAGTTCATAGTTGCGCCAGGTAGCATGGGCTATTCTTCGGGCAGCGACGTCATCTATCTTGGTCTCTTGGAGGAGGATGAAGGATGGGCGGTGATCCCTATGGAGTTGATCGAGGATCCTTTTCTTGGGGGCCCCATTGAGTCCCCTGATGTTCCAGGAGATTAGCTTCATTTGGCACCCTTGGGGGGTCGCCTGCCCCCCTTTCTAGCCTAGGCGGGGGGTTTGGATCGGGCGTCGTCCACCTTGCGAAAGCTCGTGCCAACGTCAGGTAGCGTAGTCTGGGAACCGTTAGCAATGTCGTCCTCAGTGAACCTTGACCGTTGTTCGCATAGGGTGGGCCACCCTCGTTTAGATTTGCTACCAAAATCTGTGGCAAAGGACCTACTCCGAGTCATTTTGGGGCTGACTTCGTCGGACTCGGATGGAGAGCTACCTTCGGTCTCATCATTAGATCGCTCAGACCCACACACCAAGGGGGTAGGTTCCGGGAAGGATGCCTGGGGGGCCGGGGTTAGAAGGGGTTGGGGGGGAGGATTGGGTCCCGATAGCAGCCGGGGCTTGAGGGGCCAGAATGGGATGCGGGGGGGGATCTGGGATCGGGTCCCCGGAGGGGTCACTGGGAGGGGCACCCTTCGAACTAGGCTCGAGGGCCTGGGGGCCCGAAGGGGAAACCTCCTTGAGGGGAGCGCTAGGGTTGGGACGAGATGGGTCCTGGGAAGGGGCCCGACCAGAGCTGGGTGGGGGTTTGGGATTAGGGCCTTCCGCCTTCCTGGAAGCCAGGCATTGGTGAGGGAGGTGGCCTTGAGAGCTGCAGGAGGTGCAGAAAGTAGGTTTATTTTTATAAATAAGGGTTTGGCACCAGAAGAAGGATCCAGAAGAGATGGTCACCGAGGAGGGGAGCTCAGATTCGAGGTTGGCGTTGGCACAGAACCTAGCATGCACCATGCGAGAGCCAACCTTGGTCGCAGGATCAAAGGCCACCAAGTCTCCAACCGACTGGGCGATGAGCTTTAGAACTTCTTCTCGCCACAGATGGAAGGGGAGGTCCGGGAGGCAAACCCAGATCGGGGCAAAGTTGATGCTTTGGGAGCTGGGATGAAAATCTGCACCATAACGCCTGAGAAAAGGCTCTTGCGACCCAAGAACTAGGGCCCACCCGACAGGATCTTCTCAGCATCCTCGTTGTTGTTGAGTTTGATAATGAAAAAGCCTCTGGATAGAGCAACCAGCTGGATATGGCCGGAGACCTTCCATTTGGTGGCCGCCCATTTGCGAATCATCTCCATGTCTGGGTGCCCGCCCAGGAACTTCCCAACCAAGGAGGACGAAGAATCAGAAACCAGGGTTGTGTAAACCTCCTCCTGGATGGAAATGTGTGTGCCTTGGAGGGAAAGCCCAACACCCAGGGCCCGAGCAGGGGTCCTGGAGCCCACCAAAACCTATTGGTAGGAGGGTTTATGTCCTCCCGAGGCCCGCCCTAGCCCCGGATCGGGGATTGCCTTCCCAAGGCCATCCGACGTGACAAGGCCAGGCAGGGGGCGCGAGCCACAGAATCCCGGCCCCACCAAACCCACCGCACTGCTCGAAACCCCCATCCGACCTCTCCACGGATCCGCCTGGACCAGGCCTGGGCCCTGATGAACCTGAACCCCCTGGATCCGGGCCCGCCCAGGAACCTGTCGGATCCGATCCCAGCCCATCGTCCGCTTCTGCTCCAACCTGCGCTCCAGCTGCCGCTCCTGCTGCCGCTCCCGCAATCGTCCCTAAATTCCAATTCTTCATTATCATTAGCATCTATTTTTCTTCCAAATAACTTGCTACCTATTCTTTATTATTCAATTCAAATAGTGTATAGGCCACAAGTGTGATATAATTTTAATTTATGATAAGTTTCTTGAACTGAGAAATAAATTACAAATATTTACAACTCTTAAGAGAATGCCATTATTTATGTTTAAACCAAGTTGACCCTCTACGTTCTTAGATTTTTCTAAAGGGAAAACATGCTCCATTTTACAATTGAACTGTAATAGAGTTACAAAGGTATTTATTTCTCTTGAGGATTTGTTTGACCATCATGAACACTGTTTGAAGAAAAAAAGAATTAAACACCAACATTTCTTTGAATGAACGTGAACAAGATAATACTGGCTCAAAAATAGACCCTAAATTTCTCTTACTCAAAATATGATGTACATTTTAAGAAAAGGCATAAAACAATTTCTTTGTTTAAAGAGTTTGAAGATGTCTTTACTTGAAAGCTTTGTTAAGAAAATTGCCAAAAAATTGACTTTCCAATTTTTTTCTAGCATACAAGAAATATGAGTTGAATCACATTGAAATTGTATTTTGGCAATTTTAAAAAAATGGGAATCTCAAATTTTTAAGAAAATCTTGGTTCCTAATGGAAAAAACTTGTTACAACTGCATGAATAGAGAAAATGCTATAAATTCAAAAAATCCATTTACTTCATTTTTACCTATTTCAAACTAGAGAAACGAGTCTACCTACCTACTAACACACAAAATAAAACACACTAGGACATCCTAATAATGGATTTTTTATAGTTTGAAAGAATCTAGTACCCACAAATAGTCACCCAATATTCATTTGAGGTAAGAAAAACTTCTGCAAACTATTTTTTTTCCCTTCTTATATTTGAGACATTTTTTAAGATTAAAACCAAATGCAATGACCATACAATTGTTGCATTTGAGCTTGAAATTATACCCAAAACCCGAGTCTATGATTTAGGATTTTTTCATCTTTTAAGTGAATATTGTTTCCTGATAACTATGTATTCAAGCCTATTTTTTGAATTTTCAATGTTTAAAATTTAAACCCTAAACCCTAGTCTACTTTAGGATTTAGGGTTTAGGCATGGGTACATCAATAATGAAAGACTAGAGATTCTTCTAGGTGAAAGGGTAGAGGAATTATAAGATATTGATATATTGTATTTAAAAATTTGTCATGATAATGACACATTTTGTAATTTGTACCTTTTCATATTATAAGCAATACAAGATGTGTGTAGTTTAAGCTTGTATCACTTGCCAATTTCATGTGTATTTTAATATTACAATCCTACATCATTAATATTTGACTTTCATAATGTTAATTCATTGTGATATGTATGAAAAAATCAATAAAACAATTGTTTTCTTTGGTTTTTTTGTTGATTTTTCCCCAATTTTTTTCAATTTCTAATTTTCCTTATTCTTTTTCCAATCTGATTTTGAGCCAATTTTTATTCTCTAATATACTTGAAAGTATTATGATTTGAAAACATATAGCCTAGAAGAATTGTGACATGTAATTCCGTTGAAAAAGGATGCAAATCCATTATAGCAAATGCAATGTAGATTCAATCATGCAATTGCTTGAACCTAGAATCATTTTTATTATTTGGAATTCCACTTGGGTTGTAAATATTATATTGGTAAGAAATAAGAAAATGAATATCAGGTTTTGTATGGATTTTCATAATATCAACCAAGCTTCAGTGAAGGATAACTATCATATTCTCATAATGGACTAGCTATAAATATTTAATGGATCCAAATGATGTTCTTGTTGGATAGATTCTCATGATACAACCATATCCAAGTAGCAATCATGACTAGCATAAGACAACTCCTTGAGGTACATTTTCTTATAAAAATATCATCTACATCAATGAATGTTGGAGCTACACTCAAAAAATCAATGGAGTATGCATTTAAAACTCTTATAAATAAGTTTATTATTATATATTTAAAATATTTATTAACATTCTCTAAGAGAAGATAGGATCATATCATATATGTGAGAAAAGTACTTGAAAGGTATAAAGAATATGGCATTTATTTCAACCCAAAGAAATATATTTTGCCATGATGAAAGGAAAATTATTAGGTCAATCTATTTTTGAACAAGGAATCAAATATGATCCTAAGCATGTTTGAGAAATCAAAGAATTCCTACTACTTGTAATAAAAATGGCATGCAATATTTCTTTGGAAAATTTGATTTTATTAAAATATTTATACTTGATCTTGCAAAAACAAATTACGTACTTAGTTTTTTTTGTAAAGTCATAGTTCTTTCAAGTGGGATGAAAAAGCTAACCAAGATTTGTTAGGACAAAAGAGATAATTGGATTTTCCCTTATATTAGCTTGTCCAAAATATTCAAAGATTTTATATTACTCTCAATGCTTCTATGCATACTATTGCTAGAAAATTAATATAGAAAAATAATAATGGTATGATCAGCCCATAGATTTTTTCATACATGGATTTAAGAAGTGTAGATTGATTTAATCACCCATATTCACAAGTCCTTGCAAACCAGGCTAAATTGTGATCTTGTTGAAATTTTCCCATAAATTTGCTAAGGCAACATCATAGCAACTTGATTGAAAGGATTATCTTTACATAAATTAAAGACCAAAGTAATTTCCTAATAGATTTTTGAAAACAAAAAAAGCTATCAAAGTAATGTTGAAGAATTTTAAAATATCTTGGTATCCAATTGGACCTTGCCAAAACCAATTGGGCTAAGGTAGATTAATATGATTCTTTGCAACAACATTGAATTAAAATTTTATCTAAGGTATGAGATCCGACATGCAAAATAAAGAGTCAAGCATTTCTAGAAGCTGACATAAGCATAGAGGCAACAAAAGTATAGCAACTAACATTCATCATATGGTCGAATTTAAGATTTTACTAAGGTAAGAGTGCTAGGCATAGAAAATGGTATTACTTTTGAAGTAATTGATGTCACCACAAGAGTAGATATTATCTATCATCTAGTACACTTTCATACTCAAAATTTGGCTAATTAAGAGATCAAGACAAAAAGTAGTCCAAATTTTTGAGGCATTGATGTCACCCAAAGAGATGAAAAATTCTAGCATCTTGTACCCAAGGTTACTCTTCATAGGATTCAAATTTTTATTAAGTGTGGAGATAGTCAAAATTTTGAGAAAGATGATATCATCAAGAGATTTGGAAAAATCTAGCATCAAAGTACAATGCTAGACTCATTATTTTTCTAAGGTAAATATTCTAACATGAAGAAGCTAATCTTACAATAACAAAAGAACATAGAAACCCAGTCATGCTTCTAAACCCCAACATATGGTAAAGAGCTTATAGACCTATATTTGTCCACTAGATTCATGCATGTCAACCAACCACTAAATTAGAGTTGTTAGAATGATTTATGATCTGGATTTATAATATAATAAAGTGGTTAAATTTAAACCTATTAGACTACATTGATTCGATGGAGGCACATGGACACTAGCTTCATGGAAGAAATCTATACTGAACACATCAACAAACCATGATCAATATGGTTAGGGTTAGTTGATCTAGAAAAGGATGCCCACCTTTCATACTTACACCTATCAAGCCTGTAGTTATTTTTGTACAATATTTCTAATCTAACAGATGAGAATGTAAATCTATAAACAGTTCAAGATAGATGAGAATAAGAGCCATATATTTAGCTTTTATCATTTTCATAAGTTGTGTTGTTTAACCTCTATTAGAAGATATTCTAGGACATGTATGAATGTGAGAAAAGTATTATGCATTTTTTTTTGTTAAATGGATGGTGAATTCTATTAAATATTATTCTACTAAACTAGATAGTTATCTACATTACTATTTATTTATCCCCTAAAATGCTTAGTTATGCATTTGTTAATTTGAATAAATGATTTGTAATATTGTATGGTAGATATTCTATCAATTTTTGAATTAATTTGAGAGTGCAAGACTCTCATACCTTGGGATTTTTGTTATTGTTGAATTCAGACCAATTTTTATTTCTACACTCTAACCCTTCTCATTTCTTTCTTTAATCTTTAACTCCATTTTTATTTTAGCTAGCAATATAGGAATCGACTTACTCTAGAGGTTGACAAAGTAATTATTCTTAGTCTTCCAACCTTGTCTAAAGTCTAGGTCACATCTCATAAACTAGGAAAATTTTGTGCCAAGAGTTTATGGCATGCTTGGTAGGATGGAAATGGCTCACACTCAAAAGAGCTTATTGAAAATGAAAATAAGCACCCAATATGCTAAACAAGAGTTTTGGCATGCTCTATGGGATATATTTTGTATTTCCATATTAATTTATCAAAGGAATTAAGATTTTTGTGATTAGTCTCAACCTTATAAGTAGAGAATACATGTTCCCCTAACAACTCTATTGATTCAAGAACCAAAAAAGTTGGCAACCCTGTTGGTGGAAAATATTAGAATTAAATAGTGATAGGACTAGAAGGTAAGATATCTCACTACACATTAGTAATATTTATGATTCCACAATTATAGAAATACATACTCTCAAAGCCATGGTCAAGAAAATCTATCTGGATTAGAATAGTATCAAATACTTTAATCTCCTAGATCTCAATCAGATTTCCCAAGTTGCATTGAAAGTTATACCCACTTATGATGGTAAGGAAAAGATTTCTTATGAGAATTTTCAAGAAGTTGTTCTGACCACTATATATAATATTTCACTTGAATATGTAATGGGTAGGCTCCTAAAGTTATCCTTTCAAGGTAAAGTATTACTATGGTACCACTTCTTGGAAGATAATAGCATTAGAACCTAGGTAAACTTGGTTGAACCCCTCATATTAAAGCATTATGACCTAGGATGCCTCTTCTTACTATTTATTCCATTTTATTCTATTTAAAGGCTTCCTCAGGAGAGTATCACTAACTTCAATATCATATTTAGAACTTGGAAAAGGAGTTTCCAAGGAATAATGCCTTCACATGCCTAGGCATATATCCATTACCTTCATGCTATGAGCCTAGACTTAAGTGTTCTGATCCAATAGTCTAATGAGAAAAGTTTTCCATAATTCTTTCAAGTGGACATAAGGAAAAAAATATGCTCATATTAGTAGGAAAGCTCCCACCTTGAACCACCATTTTAGATACCCTTCAGATTTAGCAAATGGATCCACAAGCTCCACTTATAACCATATCTATCCTATAGCTAGATATATTGCCCAAACCATATTGCTCATATCTCTATGACAAAAACAACCATGACCATCCCAAAATCTCACACAGTGTAGGAACTAAGAGTTATGATTTAGCACTTGACAAATGATCTTAATAGTGTAAATCAATAAAATTATAGACCATAACATGAGCTATACCTACAAGATTCATCTTTCTTTGAAGATTAAGTAATGCATATTGATAATGTTAGTAAAATATATGTGTACATTACCATAGATATGAAAATAAGGAAGAATATTTTGGTCCAATAAAGATTAATTACTTATCATTTGATAGTCATTACAATGGTAGGACTTCTCAACACTATCAACTACACTTCCACTCAATGGTAGCCCAATATTTGGATGACTTGGTAGCTATTGCAATGGATCTAGATCACTTATTTGCAATGTATCCATTTAATCCAACTGTAATATTAGGACTTTATAATTGGCCAAAATATGCTCAAGAGATCAAAGATATAAAAAAATATAAAGGAAATAGTGGATCAAGAAAATGAGCAAGTCAAATAAGATCATAAATAAGAGGTACTATGTTCACAAGGGGAACACCCAAAAATGTATAGGCCAAGACTATGTGAAAAAAATGTGATCCAAAAACATTATGCCTACATTGTAAAAAAATAGGGTTAACAGAGATTATTCTACCTAGCTATAACAAGAGAACAAAGGAGAAACATGGTGGAAATCAATCAAAGACTAGCTCAAAATATAACCAAGCTGATGGATACTTCTAAAGGCATTATTGTGAAATAAGAAAAAAAAATAGAAGCCCTACTGGCATCCAAACAAGTATATTTAGTTGAAGTAGCTTTGAAAGGCTTAGTAATTGATAAGATTGCTCTTCTATATTCAAAATTAGCATATAAGTGACCATATCTTAGTACGGGTAATGCTAGATCTCTGCCTTATTACTTATTTGTGTGCTTAGAAGGATAGATGTTACATAATTGCATAGTGAACCCAAAAGTTAGTATCACAATCATACCCTAATAAATCTATGATGATATGAGCTTACGTTATGCTAGAATAGATTTTAGGACTAATGGAATACATGTCCAACAAGTGGGAATAATTGAAAAGGCATCAATCTTGTTGTACATGCTACCATATGTTACAATAGCACATAAAATGATAGTCGTTGAGTTACCACCTTTATTCAAGATGCGTCTATCAAAATATGTCTTGGTACAAGTTAGGGTATACCTGGAACAAGACCATGCTTACATGTCCATTACCTACATTCAAAACATAGTTTGGATTCATATTGAAAAATTAGTACTTACCATATGGGGAGATATGAAGAACAAAAAATAAAACTTAGAACAAAATTTATGGAGCCTTCCCAAGTGGAAGTTGTAGATTGTCCAAAATATAAGCTAAATTTGGTATGGCATAAGCTCTCTAGGAGTAGTCCCAAAGTAGATTTTTTATTAAATATAGGGACTCCAAAAAATCTAAAGATAATCTATATTCAATTTCACGACATGGCGAGTCATAGGTCCCAACAAATAAATAAGAATATTCTAAGACAACTACCAAAATAATTGAGTATAGCCAAAGAATGTTCCAGGATATATATCAATACAAATGTTCTCATGAGCCTTGGTAATCTTCAATTATTGCCTATTGACTTGGTACATGGATCAGTTCACATGGGAGAGGTGATCAACTATTCACATGCTCAAGAAGAATCACATATGCCCCTTATCGATACCACTAATCAAAAGTGTTTGAAAACCCTTATGGGCTTAAAGTAAATCAAACACCAACAATTATCCTTCCAAACAAAGCAAGTTACATATCCAAAAATAACAATCAAAGAGGAAAATATAATTTTTACATCATATCATCTAGTCATTATAAATTTTGAGGATGAAGCAAAGCTCAACGTTACTGGCATGAATATGCATACCATAATTTTGTGTAAATAGGTTGAGACATAAATAAAAGTTTATTATCGATGGATATAACATTAAATAAGGTAGTTGTTCAAGTAAATAGTTGAATGGTATTTTTGAAAACAGTTATAAGAATATCACATGCACAGGTACAAGAACAAAATAAATAAGGTAGATTATGCAGCTTGTAAGTTTAAATGCATTGATAATACCAATTTTTTAAAGCTATCGAGGTCAAATTTTAATGGAAAATGGTTGAACCTAGTGTTCAGTCAATGTCTCTTCTAATCTAAGGAACCTATAAATAAATATCTTGTCTCATAGCTATATTAAGCTTCTCCCTTCAACATTGCATCATCATTGGTGATTTTGCTAGGGCTTTTGCTCTATGAGCATAATCTTGATATGAATTTTAGCCACTGAGGATGTTTAACAAAAAAAACCACTCCTCTTAGATTTCCACACTTCTTATGTTCCTCTTTTATCCTTGGACTTCTCTCTCTCGAATATATTAGTATTATGCCAAAATAGTGAAGTCTAGAGATAGAAGAAAAGAGAAAGAAGAGGTATGATCCAAAGCTGATAAGGCTAACAAGTTTATGATGGACTAGTAGAGGCAGCCATAAATTGAGAAAAAAATATGCTTGGATGAGCTTAAAGAGGATACAAAGCCACAAAACTTGAAATGTTCCAACCTCTCAAAATTTTCCTCTCTCCCCTTATTTTTTAGAGGTAGGAGTTAAGATTTATTTCTTTTTGATGTAGTAGGACTTCAAAACATGTGGCTTTATAGTCTTTGTAAAATCAATTAAATAGATATTTCTATAAATCCATGGAAAAGGAAGAGCAAAATATCTTAGAACCTCTAAATCAAGAAGGGTCAGCTTCATCTTTCTGGCCTTTTTATCATTTAAATTTTTAAATTACCAGATGACAAGAATGGATAAAGGTGAAATCCAAGGTAATGATAAGGTAAGAATGCAAAAATATTCAAATTTAAGGTATTGTCATCCCCCATTCATACACTTCCATTTTCCTCTTTTTTCCTACATATTTTATATCCTAATTCATCATTTTTTTTAATTGATCACCCGCTCTTGTTCACCCTTCATTTCTCCTATCCTTCCCCACATCCAATATCTTCATTTCTTCTTCATGAATTTTGTAACCCAATAGATAGATTGGCTAAATATTTCTTTTGTAAGAAGTTGAGGGTGTTATAACTAATGGAGAAGTAGTATGAAGATGAAACACAAGCATAAAGAAATATGTATGAAGCCTATCATGTGACACCTCAATATCTTGATGATAAAATCAACTGCAAGGTGTCATCATGAGAAGAAAAAAGCTAAAAAAAGGCTATGGGATGCATAAAAACAAGTGTTGCAATAAAATACTAAGGTTTGGAAAGTTGGATACTATTAAGACAAATGAATGACGGGTGGTACAAGTAAATGAAGAAAAAATAATAAATATGATGCAACAAACATTTCTTAGTGTGCCATAATACTCAAGTCATAAAATCAAGCATGTGATTCTAGAAGGGAAAAGCATGTTTGCATGATGCATGAAATGCATTTCTTGTTTAGTGTTTCAAACTCTAAAAAAAGTTAAATAAGGTCCTAGATATTACTACTCTTCATAAAGCTATAAGAGGAGATACAAGGCAAGGATTATGGATAAATGTTTTCTTCAACACTGAGATATTAAGCTAAGAAACAATGCACATATCAGAAGCCCAATGATATTGCACAAGGGTTTATAATCCAAAGAAATAATACTTGCATGATTGTTTCAAGAAGAGGATAGCAAAGAGTAGTAAAGTACCCATGCCATTGACGTTAACTTTTGATGAAGTATGCTATGGGATGTGGAAATCACAAGATTCAAAAAATATGAAGGAAAGTAATTCTGCAATATGATTGAAGTATACTATAAATAGAAATGATGAAAATAATACAATGTAGTTATGGAGGAAATGAACACTCCATGAATATATGCTAAAGGACTACATTGTACTCCATCACCAATGGAGTTTACCCTCTACACTACTACTATCGACTATGATGTTCAATCACTTACTATGAGGCCCTTTTTATATAGGAATATTGTTTCCTTGGACAACACTCTACCTAGATGTACAAGGGTATACCTTGCACATTTACAACTTGCACATTGATAACTGTGCTTTTAATACATTACTTGAAGTAACTAGCTAACTTCCCCCTAAAGTAATCTCCTACTCTATGTACCAAAGGTGGTACATTTACATGACCCAAATGATGTAATATAATCTAAGACCCCCCTATATTACATTATCTAGGTATTGAAGACTTTAGTCTTCAATATGGATCTTCTTCCATTGGATAATGGAATTTGTATTCTCCTCCATTGCTTATTGTATATTGATTCAACAAGTAATTTGTGTCTTCATATGATGCAAAGTAAGTTGTAGTTGAAGGTTCTTCTGCCTTTTGAATGTGTCCATCTGGTTTAGTCTTTGTGGTTTATTTTCTATTCATATATTCTTTGTTGTGATCTCTTATAGCATATCTTTTCATCCTTGTCCTCCCTCTTCTCCTACAATTTTGTATTGATACTAGTAGAATTTTTTATTCATGATGAGTTAGTTTATCATTACAATAATATTGATTTGTATTTCTAGTTTGCTTCATGTGTTGAGTAAGTATAAACATAATTAATGATAGATATATCATCAAACATTCCTCTGATGTGAATATAACCAACTTTTGTGAATTCCACCATACCTTGAAGAGGTTTTCATGAAGATAACCAATTAATGTTGCAAATCTACCCTCTTTTGAAAATAAGGAGAATCTTTATTTATCATTACTTGATAGATTCTCATATCCTTCAAGGGTATCTATTAAGTTTTGGAAATACAATTCCATTTCATGAAATAGTTCTTCATTAATAAAATCATTTCTCAATATTTCATCCATATTCCTTCTTGATAGGCCTTGAGATAGTGTTTCTTGCAATTCCTTAGAATTGTAGAAATGGATTTGTTAGAAGTTCTTTGAATACTCTAAATTGAATCTTTGAAGTAGTCTACCTTATGACTCCCTAGTTTAGAGTATATGAACTTGATTTGATAAAACCTTTATAGAGCTTAGGTTTAGTGGACTTCCTTATGTCTCCCTAGTGGTTAGAGATGTGAACTAATTTGATAAAACCTTACTTAGAATTAGGTTTTGTAGGCTTCCTTATATATCCCTAATAGTTAGAATATTCTTAGTTCACCTTCCAAGTTTATTTTGCAATATTTTGAGAATAATCAACTTTTAATTTTACCTTATATTTCCCAATGAAGTATGCTTTAATAGTTGGATTTCTTTTTGTCTCCGTAGAATGAGTATGAGATAATTTTTACCAATTAATTTCAACTCTATATGAAGGAAATTGATCTTCTTCTCTTTCAATAGTTTAATTTTCTAAATTTCATTTATATGTATATAGTTTGAAGTAGTATGCCTTATATATCCCTAGTTTTTAGAATAGTAGAAAATAATATTATTTGCAATTTAATAATGATTTAATCAAGGTTGAAAAACTTATATCTCCTACTTTGAATATTACAAATTTGATATTATTTGTATGCACCTCAATAATTATTTTTCTGAAATATAAACTTGCTTTATTATCTACTAATGATTGGCTAACTTTGTATTATTGAATGCAATAGTAAACATATTATATCCATATAAATCAAATATAATTTAGGTTTAAATCAAGCATATTTAATATGAAATTTACCTTAGTAATCCTTGTGTTTCAATGTATCCTCTGGAAACTAATTAGAATTTAATGCTCTATTTGAACGACACTGGTTTTCTCTTCCTTGAATGGTGCTTGCTCAATGTAAGTATTCTCCAATTGAAAAGTGCTAGAGTTGCTGGTTTATGATAGAACTTTAATGCAAGATATAATATTTCATATACTCCTCTTGAATGATGCATAGACTCCTTTCTTGATTTAGCTTCTGTCTATGAATGTGTTTCCACACCTTTCAATGGTTGACCATGCTTTGAATTTGTACTTTCCTCCTCAAAATTAGATGCTTTATATAGCATAGATTCCTCTTCAAATTTTGAACAAGTTATATGTAGGAGTTACAATATATATGGACATTGAGATTCTTCCAATGCTCATTCCCTTATGTAATAATAGCAAAGATATTTAACCTCCTAATAATTTTGTAACCACTTGAAGGAAGGCATTAAATTATTCTTTAAACATTGAGGAATGAAGTGGTGCTTAGCATGTTCCTACCAAGTGGCACTTAGTTTTTCTATATGCACATTTTCCCTCCAACATTTTATGGCTTATATATTCCTTGCTAGCAAATGTTCTTGATAACATGTTCTTTCCAAGCCAATGTATTTATTGTATGGATGGCTCCAGCTAAGGTGATGAGGAATGATTATATGGCACTCCAATGGTGGTCTTATGGAAAACCAAGGGCTTATTTGAGTGCTTCTTTTGGCAGACATATTCTCCAAGCTATATCTTGGGTATAGTACCTTTTAGCTTTGTTCTTCTATGTTTCATTTGTAATTACTTTGTAATAGCTCCTTGTTCCTTGCTTGATAGTGTTGTCCTATCTATGTTGATAGTTATACCATAGAAATGCAAGTTTTAAATGCCATTAATGTTATCTCTTCTCTCATAGATATTGATCAATAATTGCCTTCTTATATTGGCCTTAATTTTGCAAGTGGATTCTTGCTCTAGGCGCTCAATTTGACATGGAGAAACGGTGTCTTTAGGTGTCTCGACTCTTGAGCAATGTGAGCCCTTTGGTGAATTTTTTCTTTTGCTTAAAATTTGTCCTTATACCTTTTGAGATGATGATCATGCATGCTATTTGTTGTAATATTAAATATTTTTTCCTTATTGAAGGAACACAAGTGGTTCTTGTGATAGTTAGGTTTTTGCACCAATATGACAAAATGAATGTCTCCCTTTCTAAAATGCTCTTTGTCTTTTTGATGAGGTAGCTCCTTGAGCAAAGTATTGTTGCCTTCACTAATTCTTTTGCTTGGATATTTTAATAATAATATATCCAAGCTAATATGATTTTTGGAAGTAGAAATTTATGCACTTACTCTTTTAATGAAACCCTAAATGCACCTTAAATTTGAGACTCACCAAGTCTCGGTTTATAGCTTCCTTCAAGTATTTTAATGGTGGATTTCTTCTCCACTCTTTGATTTGTATCAATGGATTATTTTGGCCATGAAATGTTGTAGTTTTTTTGCACCATATAGTGTCTCTAGACACTTTGATAGTATGCTAATATTTGTGCCCTTGATATTAACAATAAAAAATTACAAAAAACCTTTGAGAGTAACTAGTTTAATGAACAACTAGTATAGTGCAATGAGCCAATAATATCTCCAACTTAAAACACTTTAAAGGTAACAATAATTTAACCTTATTGCTCCAGTAATTAAACTCTTAAAGTATTTTAAAATGCACTTAATAATATCTACATATTTTAAGAGTAATTATAAATAACCCTTAAAAATAATCTACAATTTTGCACTACAATCAATGTTGTAGGATGTAGTCTTCTTTATTTCTAGATAGATAATAGGTAGATGATATATTTATTTCTTTTGAAATACATCCAAATACTATTTTAATGTGTAATTTTTTTTGGTAGATAAGATACTATAGCATTAATACCAAGTTTTATAGGTTGACCCAAAACCTTTTACAAAAATCAGCCCAGGGTTGTTGATGAATATGTCCTTACTAAGGATCCTATATATGTAAAATCTACATGCTACCAAAGCCATTACATCCGGTAAGGCACATAGCCTGTTATCAAAAAGAAAATTCCCATACAACATTTTGGGTATACCTAAGAAAAAAAACCTGCATCATAATTACAAAAAAAAAATAGACACATATCCCTTCCTTGAAACAGTGGAGAAACAAAAAGCTGCAGACACACATAGCAGAGTACTGAAAAAAAACTCCCACAAGCTCTGTATTGACAGTTACTCTTAATAATTCTTTGGTAATTACTTTCTTTCATATATGACATGCTTTGGGACCACATCTTGTCTTGGCCAATCAGCCTTGGAGAAGTGAACTTGTTGGCTAGATTTATGGTGGTGGCTATCTGGTGGTCCACGTGGCTCTGGTTTGAAGTCTTATATTGTCATTTCTTTCATGGCCTGTGATTATCAACAAACCTCAAATTACTAAGATGACTAGGAGACATGTTATCTAACATGTGACTGTCACCATTAGTCTTTGTGGTATTTCCAAGCAACATCTACCAAGACTGATAGTTCGAATAATTTTTATTGTGAGTCCATTTCAAAAGAGACAAGAATACTCATAGCCTTCAAACTTATAGTGCCTTCCCTGTTGGTAAATTCAACTATCATTCTTGAAATTCATGTTGAATAAGCTCCTCTAATTTGCTTGGGACACTGTGTTCCTATTTGAAAATTTCATCACCATCGACACCCAAATTTTCCAGCTTATCAACAACTTTGTTAGCTTCCCGAAAGACATGTTGGGCTTTTCTATCCTATCTTCCCTGGAAAAGGATCCTAGCCTCTTCAACAATTGTTTTAATCCTCCAAGGAGGTATTTTTTGATTATTTAGGAGATTTATAACATGCATAGAGTCTCCTTCTATGATAAAATTTCCTTCTAAGTCTTGAGTCATTTGAAGACCTCTCCACATAGCTCTATCTTCAGCTTCATTGTTCATCCTTGTTCCTAAATATTTGGAAAATGCAAGCATCATATTCTCATTATGATCTCACAAAATATCGCTAGTTCCTGCTCTTCCAGGATTGTCCTTAGCCGCTCCATAAAAATTAAACTTAAACCAACCCATAGGAGGTGGGGACCACTTAACGTTGGCTCTGGGGTTGACTACCCTAGGCACAAACTCATATAATAAGGTTAAGCTTAAATATTGAGCAATCGTGATCTCCTACAGAGGAGGTTTAAAAATATAAAAAGGGATAAGGTTCACATTCTCGTTGGTAAATGATAGGATCCTGGCAATGATAGTTTGATGATCATAGATAGAATCATTAAAGACTCTATGGTTCCTTTCTAACCACACCTGCCAAAGATAGTGATTGAGACAAATTTCCCACATGTATCTAAGTCTTTGGCTTAAAAAGGGGCAAGGCCACTGGACGAACAAATCAAGTAGGATGGCTAGTTTAACCCAAGAAATATTAAAGGCATGAAAAACCCCACTTAGGACAGTCAAGGAAAAAGGTCACTCAAGCAAAATGTGATAAATGGTCTCCCAATTAGCCCTTCACAGATAACAATGATTAGTGATACAAATACCTTTATGCATCATATTATCAATGGTTAGAATTATTCCTTGGATAACCAACCATGAAAAGAATACAATTTTTTGAATTAATTTTTTTATCCAAACTAAGTCCTTTTGGAGGATAAAATCCTCATCATCAAGCAGAAGCTTGTAAGCTGATTTAACAATTAACTGCCCATTTTGCGTATGATTCCAGGTCAATTGATCTTCCTTGGGTCTCATGGGGATAAAATGTTGCCCAAGAATATTACAAATATCATTTCATTTCACTTGAAATCCTTGAATCCTTATTTGTTTCCACTTGATTCTGCCTCTGTCCTCAACCATATAGTCAGAGACTTTTCTACTAATGAGCTCTTTTATGATATCTTTTATTCGAGCTAAGTTAGGATATTGCGTTAGTGGTTCGTCCTTAGCCCACCTATCATTCTAGTAATTTATCCTCTCACCATTGCCTAAAACCCATCTTAAATATTTTTTGATGATTTCCTTACAATTGAGAATTGCTTTCCAAAAAGTAGAACCTCTGATTGCAACTGAGTCACTTAAAAATTTTGTATTTTGAAGATACTTTAGTTTTATGATAGCTATCCATTCATTTTCTTCACAAGAAATGAGGTGCCACGCCTGCTTAGTTAGTAAAGCTAAATTCATATGAGCAATTTGTCTCAGACCTAAGCCCTCATTTTCCCTGGGTCTACACTCTTTAGTCCATCCTACAAGGTGTATCCTTTTTTTTTTCTTTGATCCAGTCCATAAAAATTCTTTTTGGAGTTTCTTAATTTTTTGGAAAACCTTCATAGGGGCTTTGAAAATGGAGAGGAAATAGACTGGAATGCTCTAAAGAGAGGCCTTAGTGAGGGTCAACTTTCCTGCTTGAGATAGAAGATGACCTTTCCATCCAACAAGTTTTTTTAATTCTTTCAATAACCCTGTCCCACATTGACTCTCTCAAAGAACCAATGAAAAGAGGGAGACCAAGATACAAAGTGGGGAGGTTTTCTATATCACACCCTAAAATTTCTACAATCCTTCCTTACCTTTGAATGGGGGTGTTCAAGAAATATAACTTGATTTTACTAAAATTAACTTTCTAACCAGCAATGTCCTCATAGAGTTGCAGGATGTATTTAATTCTTTTGACCTCAACCATCGATGCCTTAATCAATAGAAGGGTATCATCAACGAATTGTTGGTGAGAAAAAACCCTAGTGAGAGATGTTGCCTTGATTCCTGATTTTAGCCTTGAACTGCAAGTATTTTTTATGGTTCTACCTAAAGCTTCTGCTACAATGATGAATAACATGGGGCTGATAGGGTCCCCCTACTAAATTCCTCTGCGACTTTAAAAGTAACTGACAGTTGTTCCATTAACCAGAATCGAGAACCATGCTTTAGAAATGTATTCTTTGATCAAATTAACCTATTGGTGGTGAAAACCAAACTTAAGGAGGACAAAAATTAGAAATTTTCAATTTAGCCTATCAAATTCTTTATTCATATCAAGCTTGAGGGCAAAAATAGACTTGTTAGTCTTATGAGTAGAGTGCAGAGCTTCATGAACTGTGATAACTCCATCCAAGATTGACCTACCCTAGATAGAACTTCTCTAGTATGGATCTATGATGTGGGGCAGAACATCTCTTATTTTTTTTACAATGGCTTTAGTTAGGATCTTGTAAGAAACATTACACAGACTGATTGGCCTGAATTCAGCCATAGATTCAAGGGTTTGCTTCTTAGTAATTAGAGAAATAAAATTAGAGTTGAGATATTTTGGGATATGATTGCTTTCTTGGAATTCTTTGATAGCAAAAATTACATCATCACTTATGACGTTCCAAAAAGCTTTATAGAAATGAGGGGGAAAGCCATCGGGTCCTAGGGCTTTGTCTGGCTCCATGCTAAACAAGGCTTCCTTAATTTCCTCATCAGAAAAGGGAGCTAGAAACTTAAATTTTATATCCTCATTTATTATGCCAAGAATGGATTGTAAGATAATATATTTGGCCTCCTCATTGCACTGCGATTCTTGACCAAGGATAGAATTGAAATAAGTTACTACCTCCTTTTTTATTTTTGTTAAGTCCTGAGTAATAGAACCATCTATTTTTTTTTAATTTTATCTTGTTATTGCTTCTATTTCTAAGCATGGTGACATGAAAAAACTTGGAATTTGAATCTCCATATTTCAACCAAAGAGCCCTTGATTTTTGCCTCTAATAGATTTCCTCATAGGAAAAAATGTTATGAAACTCTGCTATTTTTTTCGTTCCTCCTGCTTAGTAGTTTCATTAGCATCACCATGTTGAATCCTTTGATCAATTATCTTCAAAATTTCAACAACCTATTTTTTATTTTCAAAGAGATTCCCAAAGACCTCTTTGTTCCAAGTTTGAAGCTTTTCCTTAACAAACTTTAATTTGCCAGCAAGTTTAAACGCTGCACTACCCCTGACAGGCTACTGCTACCACTGAATTAAGTTATCTCTAAAACTAGAATTTTTGATCCACATAGATTGAAATCTAAAAGGTTTATTGAAGGATAGAGAATTAGGGATCTCCAAAAAAATGGGATTATGATCATAGGTAATTTTAGGAAGGGCTTGTAGGGTAGAATCACCAAACAAAGTTGTAGCCTCCTTTGATAGAAAAAAATTATCAAGCCTTTCTTGAATGATATGACACCCTATCTGTCGATTGCTCCAGGTATAATTCGCTCCTCTAAGTTTTACATCCATCAACATGTTGGAGTTCACAAAGTTATTGAACTCATCCATGCTCCTGATAGGTGGTCCATTTCCACCCATTTTGTCTGAAGGGTAAAGAGGAGTGTTAAAATACCCAACCAAAATCTAGGGGAAATTATGAAATATTTCACTCAGATTGTCTAAGTACTCCCACAGTAGAGATCTCCCTTGAATTGAAGTCGGGGCATAAATATTTGAAATGATCCATGACTTGTTGTTGTGTATTTCCTTAAATAAAATACTAAGAATCCTATCATCTTTCTGAATGATGGTGCCTTCTACTA
The DNA here is from genome assembly GCA_028583015.1 of Wollemia nobilis. Classification (NCBI taxonomy): domain Eukaryota; kingdom Viridiplantae; phylum Streptophyta; class Pinopsida; order Araucariales; family Araucariaceae; genus Wollemia; species Wollemia nobilis. Next base: position 9,005,804 of record JAQPPZ010000677.1, on the reverse strand, counting down.
TTTGAGTATCCCACAAAGTCATAAGGCCTCAAAACGCTCCACTGGATTATTTATAAACCATCTCCCCTTGATTCCAAATTTTTTTGCTACTTTTTTTGACTGAATCTTATCAATTTTTGTTTCTTGCAACATGATAATAGTTGGATTCACTTGATTTCTTATTGCACTGAATTCCCTATGTTTGGGAAGGCCATTGAGGCCTTTCATGTTCCATGATAGGAGCTTCATTTAGATTGTTTGGGATTTCTTCCTCTCCCCCTCCCTTGAGGGGGTTTTCTTAATTTGTTGTCTTTAGAACCCAGAATAACTTGTTGAAACAAGGTTCCCTGTTTTCCATTGACAATGTCATTATTAGTTTTAATTTTTTGATGCTCAGTATTTGATATTCTCCCTCTTCTTTTTTCACTACCAAAATCTATAGGAGACTTCACAGTTCTCCTAGTTTGTTTAGGACTAAACTAGGGGAAGGCAATTTGTTGCAGAACCAGACTGCCATATTCCTCAGTCTGAATACTATAATAAATAAATCTCTTAAAATAATTATATTTTGCGCTTTCTTGAATACTATAATATGAGCCATTATTTTTGCAAATTTAATCCAAATATGGTGCTTAATGAAACTTGATAATGAACCCTAGTTTAAATTTCAACTAATTGCACCCAAGTTGCTTACCTTTAATGGTTTTTGTATATGATGTAGATCTTGGTGTTTAGATTCACCAAGTTGTTGCATTATGATGAATGAATTCTATAACTTCTTGTTGGCTGTCCAAAATAGCTTCTTGCTTCACCAAAATGTGGTCTCAAACCTTCTATCTTGAGCCTAGGATTTGGTGGCTTGATCCTTCAAGTGATCTTCTATTTTCTACTGTAGATTTAGAAAACTCTTATATCTAAAATGTGCCTTCTTTCTTGTGAGATGTAATCTAAAAATATCTTGGATTTGGTAGAATTATTCTATCTGAATCCTCCTTAAAATATGATCTTATTCTCATAGGTTGAATTATAACTTCAAATAGGATCTTCTTCTCAAGATTCTAAATATCTTAAGGTCTTCATTAGATTCTTCCTTCTCTCTTGGGCTTGTTTTCAAATGGCCATAATTTTCCCAAGTCCTTCACTATGATGAGCTTCTCCTTGGTAGTGGATTTCTCCAATGAATTCTTCTAGGAACTCCTTTGATGATGTTTTTATAAGTTATGCAACAAGGCTCTCCAAGCCTTTTTCTTGTTTCTCTTGGAGACCTCTCCAAGGTATTCAATATTGCAACTTCTCTAGTCTTCTAAATGGGATATTTTCTTCAGCCTTCTCCTTGTGGAAGTGTTGGTGATGAGATATTTTTCTTGGATATCTGTATTTTTTGCTTCTAGGAACATGACTTTACTAGTCCCTCTTTATCTCTTCCAAAATTGGAAGTTTTTCCAATGAGATATTCTATGGATCTCTTTAGCTTCTTGTGAAATAAATCTTCAATCAACAAGAGAGATTTTCAATATCCTATCTCATGGACTCTTTTTTGGAGTCTTCTTTTGGATCAAATACTCTTATCTGGAGTCTTCTTTAGGATTAAGGCTTTTGTGGCCTCTACTTTTGGATCAAGGCTTCTATGGCATTTTCTTCTGCAATGTGAAGTTTTTCAATCTAGAAATGGAGATCTCCAATATCCAAACTTCACTAGGAATATTCTCCTAGATTATATTCTGTAATGCCTATTTTTTGCAACAAAAACTAATCTCAACACGAGGAAAACACATAGACTTTCAAACAACAAAGGTGATCTATCTATTGTAGGAAGTGTTCCAACTTCTAAGAGTTAATTTTTTGCAACAAAAATTTTAGACAATAGTTAACATGAAAAAATATAGATCTCTAAATAGTCTTCATTAGTTGATTTATCAAAATAGTGGAATGAATTTTGAGTCCTGGTCTTCGCAAGTTTTTATGTAACTCTATGGAAATACTCTAGCCAAATGTGATCTCAATATTTTTGGAACTAACATTTACTTTTTACACTTATTAATTCTATTGATCTACTATGGCTCTTTCTAACAACCAATCTCTTATGGCAATTTTTGTAAGTGGTGGTGCACTGTGGCGAGTCCGATTTACAAAAATGCAGGTCCAATAATAGCAATGGTGATACCTAATGGATATTCCTATTCCTATTTGTATTCACCATGGCTCTGATACCACTGTTATATTTTGATGAAGTATGCTTTGGGATATGGGAATCACAATATGTAGAAAATATGAAGGAAATTAAGTCTACAATATAACTGAAGTATATAATAAATAGAAATGATAAAAATAATATAATGCAACTATAGAGGAAATGAACACCCCATGAATATATGCTAAAGGACTACATTGTACTCCATAATTAATGGATTTGACCTTCTACACTACTACTACCTACTGTGATGTTCAATCACATACTATGAGGCCCTTTTTATATAGGAAGATGGGTTCCTTGGCCAACATTCTACCTAGATGTACAAGGGGACACCTTGCACAATGACACTTGTGCATTTATTACATTACTTGATGTAACTAGCTAACTTCCCCCTAAAGTAATCTCCTATTCTAACTATGTACCAAATGTGGTACATTTACATGACCCAAATTATGTAATATACTCTAACAATTAAATTCTTGGAATATTTACCTAAGGAAAATTGCCTAGTTCTAAAGTATATTTTAGTTATGGTGGACTATGCTCATGTAGAATTCAATTTTGCCAAAGATACGTGTAGCCAAGTATCTCTTTGTTTTTTTCTTTCTCTTTCTCTTCTCATATTTTCATCCTCTTTATTTTTTTGCTTCTTATTTTCCTACAACCTTCATCTTCTCGATCATATCCCTACCCTCCACAATTCCTTAAATTCTTATCTACTACATTTATTATTACTCCAACTCCTTGCTACATTATTTTTCTTTTCAGTTCCTATTAGTATTCTTCTTCTAGAACTTTTACTCCTCATTCTATAGACAATCAACCCATATTTTGTAGGCAAATGGGATGGATCTACAATAGGGGTAATCTCCACTATATGTTTTTAAAAATCCTTGTTACAACTACTAAATCCATTCACCCAATTCACATCTCCATAGTTTATCCATAAATTTCCTATTCTAAAATACTTTTATTTCCATAGATTTAATATTTTCTCACTTCCATCCCTCCCTTTTTTGTTAGTTTATCTCCTATATTTTCTCCATAATGATTCTACTTCCCCATAGATAAGGTATGTTAGATTCTCTATTTATATAAGCAAAACTACTCAAAAGTCTCTAATAATTTAGGTTGACTTGATCACCCACATTCACAATTCCTTGTAAACCTAGTCAAATTATGATTTTACTAAACTTGTCCCAAAATTTTGCTAAGGCAACAACATAGCAACTTGACTAGATGCATAATATTTGCATAAATTGAAGACAAAAGTAAGTTCGTAATGGAAATTTGGCTACAAAGTAGTTATGGAATTCATGCCAAAGAACTTCAAGGCAACTTGATACCTAATGGAACCTTGATAGACCCAAAATTAGGCTATGGTAAATTAATCTAACACTTTGCAATAGTGCTAGATTAAAATTTTGTCTAATGTATGATACCCATCATATAGAATAAAGAGAAAGATATTTCTAAGATCTAACATAAGCACAAGGGCAACACAAATTTGGCATTCGACATTAATCATAGGGCCAAATTTAAGATTTCACTAAAGAAAGAACAAATAGCATAGAAAATGGGTCAAACTTTTGAAGTAGTTGATGTCACCACAAGAGCATATATTATATAATGTTTGATACACTATTAAACTCAAAATTTAACTAAGTATGGAGATCAATCCAAAATATGGTCAGATTTTTAGAGGTGTTGAAAGGGATGAAAATTTTGGCATCTAGTACCTAAAGTTGCTCTTAATCAGATTAAAAATTTGAGTAAGTGTGGAGATGGTTATACTTTTGAGAAAGTTGATATCATCAACATAGCTAAAAAACTCCAGCATCAAAGTACAATTTTAGACTCATGAATTTTCTAAGGCAAATATTCTAGCATGAAGAAGCTAAGCTTGCAATAATAAAAGAACACAAAAACCCAATCATGCTTCCAAACCCCAACATCTGGTAGAGAGTTTTTAGACCTATCTATATCCACTGGATTAAAGTGTGTCAACCAGTTACCCAAATCAAAGCTATTGAAATGAGTCATGAGTTGGATATGCAATAGAATGGAGTGGTTAAAAGTAAACCTATCAAAGTATTCTAAGGCTTGATGGAGGCACATGGATTCCAACTTCATGGAAACAAAATAGACTAGGCACATCAGCAAACCATGATCAAGGTATTTAGGCTAAGTTGAGCTAGAAAAGGATGTCCACCTTCTATACTTACACCTATCAGACCTGTAGTCAGTTTTGTACAATCATTTTGAGCTAACAAAAGGTAATCTAGATCTATAATTAGTTAGAGTGAGCTAATAATAAGGGCTAGATCTATCTTATACAATTTGCATAAGTTATATCATGATTGTACCATGTGCCTCTCAATAAATATTGAATTGTTGTTTAGAATCTATTAGAAGATATCGTAATATATGTATGGATGTGAGTAAACTACTATGTATTTTTTTATGTTAAATAGATGGTGAATTATGTTAAAGATTATTTTTCTAAAATAGATAATTGTCTAGATTACTGTTTATTTAGCCTCTAGAATGCTTAGTTATATATTGTGATTTGAGAGAAGTTAGGAGCGAGAATTAGATAATCAATATTATATTCAACCTTTGGAAAACCTCAGTTACATTGGAATATATACTTGTAGTATTAACCAAACTTAGGGAATATAGGGAAGTTAGGAAAATAGAAGAAATAGGGAGGAAAGGAAAAAGGAAATTGAGTTGGTTCGCCTTGATGCCCTTGTCGTCCAATCCTACCAAGTTAGCCGCCATCCAAGCCAAACTTACCTGTCCAGTCAACTACCGTCCAAGGAGGTAAAAGGGGTAAGATCCAAAGATTATAGTTGAAACAAATTTTTACACCTTTTTTACTCCTTTTTGGTCTTTTTACTAGATTTATTTCCAACATTATCCCCCTGAAATTTGAGAGGACTGACTATATAGTCTCTCAGCTTTATATATTGAGCTTTAGCTATATATTTGGTGAAGATGTTTGCAATATTATCCAAAGTGTTACAATGTTGAAGCTCAACTATTTGTTGTTCCACCATATCTCGAATGAAGTGATACTTCATATCGAAATGCTTTGATCTACTATGGTGGACTGGATTGTATGCCAAATGAATGACACTTATGTTATCACAATACAGTCGAGTTGGACCACTTTGAATTTCTCAATTCTTTTCAAGAACTTTTCTCAACCATAGGGATTGAGTACTAGCATGTGTGATGGCTATATACTCAGCCTCAGTTGATGACAATGCTACAATAGTTTATTTCTTGGAACTCCATGTAATTAGTCCTGATCCTAGACTAAAAAAATTCCTTGATGTAGATTTCTTGTCATCTATATTGTTGCCCCAATCATTGTCACTGAAGCCAACTAATTTTACAAACTTACATTTTTGGTAATGGATTCCAAAATCCAATGTACCTTTTACATATCTCAATATTCTTTTAGTTTCTTGTAGATACAACTCAGAAGGACTAGCCATAAACCTTGAGACTAGAGAAACAACATATTGAATATTGAGCCTTGTGTTGGTGAGAAACATCAGACTCCCAACCATGCTTCTGTAAGTGGTCATGTCAACCTTTGATGCTCCATCGTCCTTGCTCAATTGGATCCCATATCTAGTTGGAGTTGCAACTTATTTGCACTACTCCATGGAAAATTTCTTGATCATGTCTTGAGCATACTTGTGTTGACATATGAAGATTCCTTTGTTTGATTGATGCACTTCCATGCCTAGGAAGTATTGCATTAGACCAAGATCTTTCATCTCAAACTGCTTCATCATGGATTTTTTGAACTCCGTATTTATTTTATTGTTACTACCCATAAATATTAGATCATCCACATACAAAAAAACTATGAGAATGTCTACTCTATGATTTAGGTAGTACAAATTTGGTTCACTTTTTCTTCTTGTGAATCCATACTCATTGAAATACCCATCAATGTGTGAGTACCAAGCTCTTGGTGCTTGCTTGAGGCCATAAAGTGCTTTCTTCAATTTGTAAACAAGGTTCTCTTTTCCCTGTTCTTGGAAACCTTGAGGTTGTTGAACATACACATCTTCTGTCAAGTATCCATTCATAAAAACACTCTTTACATCCATGTGTTGAACATTCCATCCTTTATGGGCTGCTAAGGAAAGAACTGATCTGATTGTCTCTTGTCTTGCAAAAGGAGCAAAGGTTTACTCATAGTCAATGCCATATTTCTGAGTAAAACCTTTTGCTACTAGCCTCACCTTATGCCTCTCAATGCTTCCATCAGCATTGTACTTGGTCTTATAGACCCATTTAGATCCAAAACATTTTTTACCTTTGGGTAGCTTTACTAGCTCCCATGTATCATTATTTTTTATAGAGGTTATTTCCTCTTTCATGGCTTCTTGCCATATATTTTGAGTACATGCCTTCTCATAGCTAGTTGGATCTAGCTGTGCATTAGTCAATAAAGCATAATTGGCTTCATATCCTCTAGGTTCTTGGGAGTCATCACCCCCATACAATTGCAAATTTTTAAGTTGCTGCAAAACTATATTCATTTCACTAGCTTGGCTTCTAGTGAATCTTCTCTGGAAAATTTGATCCAACATCTGAAAGGATGGATAATGTTGTAAAGTTCTTCTGCCTCTTGATGGAGAGTCAATGTCCATTGGTGAAGAACTTACTGATCTCTATGGATAAGGACTTGGAGTGGTAGTTGAAGTACTTGAACTACTTGATATTGGAGGGGGTGGTGTGCCTTTCCTATTATTTGGAGACACCTGCTGTACCTGTGAAGAATTTACATCTTGGGACTCATCATCAACATAAATTATTTTATGACCCCATTCTCCCCCTTCATCAAAAATTACATCCCTGGAGAGTATAATTTTATGAGTCTTGGGAATGTAGATCCTATATGCTTTTGTAGATTCACAATACCTGACAAATATACAAGCTTGATTTTTTGGATCAAGCTTCCTCCTTTTCTTATCAGGAATGTGGGCATATGCTAAAGAACTAGAAAAATTGAAGTGCTTTACATTTGGTTTCTTTGCATACCACGCCTCATAAGGAGTGATGCCATCTAAACTAGAAGAAGGACTTCTATTTAGAATATATACACTTGTTTTTACAGCATCAACCCAGTACATATTAGTGAGATGATTTGTTTGAATCATCGATCTCACCATATCAACTAGGGTGTGGTTATTTCTTTCGGCTACAACATTCTGTTATGGGGTATAGGCTATGGTGAATTGCCTTTTGATCCCACTTGCTTTACAATAGTTTAAAAATTATTTTGAGGAGTATTCACCTCCTCGATCTGTCCGAAGACATTTTACCTAATTCCCACTTTGATTCTCTACATTGTTTCTAAAATCTATGAAGCAATCAAATGCTTCATCTTTGTGCTTTAAGAAATAAATATAGCACATCCTAGAGAAGTCATCTATGAAAGTGAGAAAATAATCATTATTTTTGAGACTCTGTGTTTGCATCGGACCACAGATGTTTGAATGTACTAACTGAAGTGGATAGCTATCTCTCCATGCTTGTCCTCTCAAAAAATTTGATCTGGAGTGATTTCCCAAAGCACATCCTTCACAAACCTCTTATTGATCGTTGATTTTTGTAATTCCTATCACCATAGCTTGAGAAGTGAGCAATTTCAAGATAGCAAAATTAAGGTGACCATATTGCAAGTGCCACAACACACTTGGATTTGTTATTGCTACATTTGAGAGGGAATAACCTGTTCTTGGTCATGGGGACTTGGGCGATGACATGATTACAATTATTTTTATCAAAAATAATACATTGTCTTTTATCAAAGACAAGCTTGTAATTGTTCTCCATCATTTGTCCAACGCTGAGCAAATTGTGTTGGAGCTTTGGAGTGTAATAGATGTCACTCACTTTCTTTAGTACTTCTTTGGTTGGAACTGCCATGGCTCCAATGCCCTCTACTTGCAATGCTTTGTTATCCCCTAATTTGATTTGGGATTTATAAGTGGAATCTAGAGTAGCAAATAGTTTTTCTTTGTCACTCATATGTTTTTAGCAACCAGTATCTAGAATCCATGTGTCATTTAAATTTTGATCTAATTGTCCATATGATAGAAAAATATTAGAAGCATCATCTTCTTCTCCATAATTTCCATATTGACTATTGTTGTCTTGTGAATATTTTGACAAACAGTTGCGAGGGAAGTGACCTAGCTTGCCACAATTGAAACAAGCTGATTTGGACTTATCACTTCCTTGCCCTTGATTGCCACTTTGTCCTTGATTTGCACCTCAATTCTAATTTTCATCTCTTTGTTGGTTGCCTCATCTGTATGATTTGCCTCCTCTATTGGAATTGCCTCCTCTATTCTAGTTGCCTCCTCTGTTGGAATTGCCTCCTCTATAGGTGCCTCTACCTATACCTCTTTGCTTTCCTTGACCTTGACCTCTTCCCCATCCTCTTCCATTATTTTCATTGGACATGAAGGCCTTATCATCACCTCTGTAGTTGGTTGAAGGAGTTTCAGGAAACCTCTCTTCATGTGACATTAACGATACGATAAATGCATCAAATGTTAAAAGGGAAAGATCTTTGGATTCTTCTATTATTATGGCAATATGGTTCCATTTTTGTGTAAGTGTTCTCAACAATTTTGTTACAATTATCTCAGTCTTTATTTCTTTGCCTAGTGTAACCATTTTATCTATAATTGCTTTTACTCTAACACAATAATCATCGAATTTTTCATTATCTTTCATTCAGAGATTTTCAAAATCTCACTTCAATATTTGAAGCCTTACCTGCTTCACTTGATTAATACCCTGGAATCCATCACTCAATGCTTTCCATGCAGCTTGTGCAGTCGTACAGGCAATAATTCTAAAAAATATGCTTTTCTCCAATGCATCTTGGAGATGAGAAAGAGCAAAAGAGTTTCTCTTTTGTTCTTCTTTTCATGTTTTTTTGTCTGTGGTACTTAGTGTTGTCCAATATGAAGGTTCTATGTAGCCCTCTTCTATGATGCCCCATAAACCTTTACCTATGAGCAAGGTATTCATATTTATATACCAATACTCATAGTCATAACCATTAAATTATGGTATAGGTAATCTATTGTGTGAGGCCATAGTTACCAAAAACTCTCTTTATTTCACGGTTACAATAAAGTATTTTTACTGAAAGAAGGAAAGAAGAAGGAAGAAGGAAGAGATTACAAATTTAAGTCAAATTTGACTTGTTCTAATCTATCATGGACTGTTTGGTCCTCTTGATGTGGGGATGCAATCTCTTGAGTTACAAAGTTATCTGCCACTTCTTCGTCGTCACTTATCTGTATGATTTTTAGTGACTCTGGTTCTAGGATTTCTACTGAATTACTCTAGTGTGTATACTCTAATTCTTGTGCTTCAACTTGTACTGATTTTGATTGTTCAAATTCACTCATGAATGAGTTATCTTCAAAGTCTACCTCATACCCTGAGTCAGGATGCCTTTGATGTGCTATCATTGCATTTTGAAGTTGACTAAACACAATGTTGAGTCCATAACCTCTGACTTTGTTATAAAAAACTCTCTACACATTCTCATGCTAAAATTGCACATAAGGCATGATAACAACCACTTGGTCTTATCATCAATGCCTTGTTACAATTTTACAATTTGATCCTTTGTCTCTTTTACAAAAAAAAACTAAGCCTCTTAGGCTTATTACACACTCTTTATGATTCCCTGAATCAAAAAACTTTGCTTTTACAATGAATTGCCTCCTAGGCAATGTCCCCTTTTTATAATAAAAAAAAAATATTTCTTATTTAATAAAAATAAAATAATTGCTTTTAAATTTTTTTTTTTAAAAATAATTAAGTTTTAATTTATTAAATATAATATAAATATTTTTAATATAATAATTTAAAAAAAAGTTCAACTATAGAAATTAAGGCAAAGCATTTCAAACCCTTGACATATGATGGCCTTGGTACTTATAGCGTGTGTGTTTGCCATGATAGTAGCTCACCTGTCATGAGCTAAGGAAGTCCAACTTCCTTATAAAGCCTAATTCAAACCCTTTTTAGTTTTTTTTTCTTTTTAAAAAATAATAATAAAACTTGTCCTTGCTGGATTCAAACCCGGGACATGCGATTCACAAATAATACGCCTTCACCGATCGAGCTATGCCCATGACTGGGTATGGAGGAGGAAGACCATATATTTATTATGGAGTTTTATGGCAATTTCAAACAAAAAAGAATTTCACTATTGCTGGGTTTCGAATTCGCGACCTGGAGGGGGTCGGGCAACTTATGGCTGGCTCCTTGAGCTAGTTGATCTGTGTGGCCCGATGGGAATCCAAAGGAGGCTTACCTCCTTTATATCATCGACCACGTAAAAAACTTTTAAAAAAATAATAATCCCACATCCGCTATGCGGAGGGGATTTTGTGCTTTAAAAGCATAGAGAAGCAGTATGCTTCTCGATTGCCTTTGGGCAATTGTTCGATCACCCCTTTTGCATTTTGTCTACCCATATTTGTTCACCATGTTGCTCCTCCCTTCACGTGCCACATGCCTATCCATGTCAACTCCTTATATCTCGTTGTCTGTCCGTGTCAGCTCTTGACTTGTCCTCCTGTCACCACGTGTCACTCTATGATCAGTCCTTCTGCATCACTCCTATCTTTGTTGGCTGTTGTGCTAGCCTACTCTAGTGTTCACCTCGATTCACATGCCTTCAAGCTTCTCTGGCCTCAAGATTTGAGCTACAGGTCCCACCTTGGTCTAGCTACAAGCTGTGCTTTGTGGGTTTCTCTCGCTTCGATCCTCGAGCTTCCTTCGCCTCGATTCTTGTGCTATCCTTGGCTTCGGCTCTCAATCCTTGGGCCTCCCTCACCTTTGGATTTGATACCAGATGTGATTTGAGAGAAGTTAGGAGCAAAAATTAGATAATCAATATTATATTTAACCTTCGAAAACCTCAGTTACATTGGAATATATACCCGTAGTATTAATCGAACTTAGGGAATATAGTGAAGTTAGGGAAATAGAAGAAATAGGGAGGAAAGAGAAATAGGAAATTGAGTTGGTTCACCTTGATGCCCTTACCGTCCAATCCTGCCTAGTAAGCTACCATCCAAGCCAAACTTACCTATCTAGTCAACTTTTGTCCAAGGAGGTAAAAGGGGTAAGATCCAAAGCTTATAGTTGAAACACATTTTTACACCTTTTTTACTCCTTTTTGGTCTTTTTACTAGCTTTATTTCCAACATATATGTGTTGATATGAATAAATACTCTACAATATTGTATGGTAGCTAGTATGTTAATCCTTGGATTGAGTTGAGAGTGCAAGACTCTCATACCTTGTGCTTCTTGTTGATGTTGAATCTTGGCCAATTTTATTTCTACACCCTAATCCTTATCATTTCTTTCTTTAGTTTTTAACCTCATTTTTAGGTTATCTAGCATCATAGGAACCAACCTACTCCAAAGGCTTATTGAGTAGTTGTTCTTAGTCATCCAATATTTATCAGAGTCTATGTCATATCTCATAAAATAGGCAGATTTTAAACCAAGAAGAAGCATTCAAGCTAAATTATAATCAATTAGAAAAATATGTTTTATAGTCATTAAGTCTCTAAATTACTAATTTTATATTTTGAATTCCATCATGATTATGTTTATTCCTAATTTTATTGCAAAAATCATCTTGACTCAAAAGTAATACAAAAATAAGAGAGGTGCATGGGTGGCTAAAGTATAGGATTTTAACCCAATTAATATCCACAAAATTAGTCTATAGGGAGGGTTTATTCTAATTAATATCCTTGGACTATGATCACATCCCAAATGAAATAAAAGCTACTTAGTATTACGGACCCAAAGTATTGATGAATAATATACCAATTTGGTTTGCTATTTAATATATAAATTCTGTCTAGTTGGTATAGGTATTTGGGAGAGAAGAAATGTGAGGATAAATGCACCTAATTTTACACTATTAAATAAAAAGTTACAGTAGAAAGGCCTATACAAAATTTTGTTGAAATGTTTGAATTTAAAATAAATTATTTAGTTCATTAAAAGATATCATCATGGACCATGTGGTGGATATTTTACTTTCCAAAACATGGCTTATAATATCCTTAGTGTGGGGATCTTATTGGACTACTATTTTTAAATATATCTATATAAAATTAAAAAAATATATTAAATGCCAAAATGGTTTAGAAAGACAACAACATCCATCCCTCTCATTCAATCTAGTTGTAATTGATGTTCCATCCTAGAAGTGAGCCATAGAGTTCATAGGACTACCAATATCTAATTTAGTTAAAATTAAACATGGATCCCTAGTGTGACTAATTACTTCACATGTTTGATTGAGGCTATTACTATAAAATACTACAAAGTTTCCATTACAATTGACTTCTTTGAACTACAATTGATGCCAAGGTTTGAGTTTCCTATTAATGTGGTTTCTAATAATGCTATTTTTTCCTTTTAATAAATTTTTTATAAGTTTGAAGAACTTACAATATCATTGTAGGAACTTTATTAGACTATTATATATAAGCAAACAATCTATTTGAGTCATCAAACAAAAATTTCTTCTAAATTTTTAAAATGATTATTGATGATAATGAATGAACTTGGCACAAGAAGTGTACTAATATCAATCAAGACTACATTGGCAACTTATCCATAGTCATTTATCTATGGAAAAGAAGCAATTATTTCAATCAATATTAATATACACTCCATTCAAATCTTATTAGACATCTATATGTTGGAGAAACAAAATATTTTCAAAGCAATATGCTTAGAATTGATCAAATTGGAAGAGTCTACGGGATATGCCCATAAAAGGTTCATCAAGCACCAATATCAAGTCAAAAAATTCTTTGATAGGGCATGAAAGAAAAGATAACTCAAGAAGATATAGTCCTGCTCTAGGACAATAAAATAAAAAATTTGGGTCCATGGAAATTTTGATTCTTTATGGCTAAGGCTATTCAAATTAAATAGTGTATCAAGAAAAAGTTTCTTCTACCTATTATATCTAGATGGCTCTCACTTAAGGTAGCCTTATGATGGATGAAATTTGAAAATATTTCATGAATAAAAGACACGTAAAAAATCATTCTTGCTATATATATATATATATATATATATATATATATATATATATATATATGTATTCTTAAAAAAATGAAAATGAATAAATAAATTATGTTAAATATTAATAACAAGGACCAATAGATAAGGTGCTTATTAACAATCTGAACATTTTGGAATATCTTGATCATCAAAATGATGACCATCCCCAACCTAAAATAGATGATGGGTTTAATACAAGATATATTTTAATAGTAAAAAATGACACATGACTAGCACCTATTTCTTGCAAAAAGAAAGTTTCATCTTAGAGAATATATAAAAATGTTCAAAAGTATTACCCAAAAAAGTCTTGAAGTTGAAATTTCCTAGATAGAGAAATTTGCATAGGTATTTTGTAGACTTGTAGGTGAATATGTAACTAACATAAGACATATACAAATAATAATATGCTTTGCACCCCTACATATTGGACATTTTAAAACATATGTTAGCACCAATACAAAAGCATAATATGTAGATGACATTTGAGTATTAGTGGTTTTTCATATTTTTTGATCAACCTTTAAAACATGTTACTTTATGTGGGATCTTATTTATGTTGGAAATATTGAGTACACTGGTTTTCATTGATGTTAATGGTGAAATGGTTGAATATTATCTTCAAGGTTAAGATATTAGAGTGCAAGAAAAATTTATTCAAAGGATACATGAGGAAAAATATTTTAAATTTGAAATTCAAATTTAGAGGGAGTTATAAGGTGTAACAAAGGACATTTAATTTTGTAATTTGTAATTTGATTTAGAAGGAGTAATAAGGTGTAACAAGGTCTTGATATTGTAATGTTTTGCTTGAAATAAAATTATTGTATTTTCAAGTAGGAGTTATAAGGTGTTATAGTGGTTTGATTTTTTATTGTAATTTTTGCATGGTGGAAAAGAAAATTTGAAGGGTTTTTGTTAAGTGTTAATGCTTTATATTTTTGAGAACAAAAGGAGAGTCATAGAGCATTATTTTCAGATCCTATTGTGCACATTTTTTTTTAGGAGAAATTTAATGTGGATGGCTTGAAAGAGAAATCTACTAACTAGTTTTGAAGTGGCACTTTGAAAGGGAAATTCTTTTGAGACAGGTTTTGAGAGCACATCTTCATCAAGGCAAGTTAAGAGGTATGGTGATATCATTCCTTCTTTAAGGTGTTTGGTTGAGCAAATATTTCTGAATCATAAGGTGGATAAATAAGGATTATATATGATCATTGTTGAAAATATATGTGCTAGGGATTGAGAACAAGTTGTGCTTCATTGTTGAATGAGATTGGAAAAACATGTGCTAGGGTGTGTGAAACAAATTGTGCATCATTTTTGAAAGAAATTGGAAACACTTGTTCTAGAGTGTGTCAAAAAAATGTGAATTATTGATTAGTAAAATTGCAACCACATGTGCTAGGGTTTGAGAACAAATTGTGCAACATTATTGAATGAATTTATGGTGCATTTGGGTATTGATTTGTATGACATCGAATGTGAATTGGCAAGTTTTAGAGACTAGTTTAGTGATGCAAATTTGTGTATTATTGTGGTTGATATTTGAGAGCAAATTTGCAAGGAATATAGACCAATTTTGTGAAGCAAAGTTATACACTAGCATGATTTGATTTGAAAGGAATTTGTAGGAGGTGGAGATCTGATTTGTTGAATGTGAGACATGTGAAAGTGATAGACTTAATGAATGTGTAGAATATATTGAGTATTTTTCAAGTGCATATCATTATCTATATGTTCAAGAGGTTAAACAAATTCTAGGTAGAATATATCTAAACTGCTTTAGTGAAAGAAATCACATTGAATATTATATACAACACTTGATGATACTATTATGCAAGATCTAGAAATAGATGAACATTATTTTGTATGCAATATTTGGAGGGTTGAGAATAGATTTTGATGATTTGTTTGTTATTTTGAGCAAGTATTTTGAGAAATCTTGTAGGTATATTTGTGTAGGTTATATGAGTAAGTTTTGAGTATGTGTCATGAGCAAGCCTTGTGAGTAGGCTTAGTGCAAATTTGGGTAGGTTTGTGAGATAATTTGAGTAAGCCTTGTGAGTAGGCTTGGTGCATATTTAAATTAGGTTTGAGTTAGATTTGAGCAATTCTTGTGAGAAGACTTGAAGCAGGTTTAAGGTAAATTTGAGAAAATCTTATGAGAAGATTTGATGTAGGTTTGAGGTAGATTTGAGGTAGATTTGAGCAAGTCTTGTGAGAAGATTTGAAGCATATTTGGGATATATTTATGTGTATATTTGGGGTAGATTTGATATATATTTTTGCATGTATGTGCAAATTTGTTAAAGAGTTGAGACAAATTTGTGCATGTAATATGTGTAGATTTGGGGTAGAGTTGAGATAGATTTGTGCATGTACTGTGTGCATATTTGGAATAGAGTTAAGAAATATTTGTGCATGTAATATGTGCTAATTTGGGACAAAGTTGAGACAGATTTGTGGATGTAATGTGTGCATATTTGGTATAGATTTAAGACAGATTTGTACATGTAATTTATGCAGATTTGGGATAGAGTTGAGAGCTAATTTGTGAGTTGACCTAAGTAAGCCTCATGAGTAGGCTTGGAGAAGAAAGGAGAGGTGTATCCTATGGATAGAGTTCCATGAAACAAAGCATATAGGAGAGGTGTCTCCTATGGATAGATTTACACAAACCAGAGCAAAGGAGAGGTGTCTCCTATGGATAGAGTTCCATGAACTAAACTAGTAGTGGGATAGAGTTATCTTGTGGATAGAGGTCCATGAACTTGAGCATAGGGTATTGAGGTCTCCTTTGGATAAAGGTTCATAAATATTGTAATAGGGAATTGGTTCCCAAGATATTTTTTGAGAGAATTTACAAGAAATATTTTCTTTGTGGACGTAACCCACATTGAGTGAACCATTTTAAATCTGTGCCTCTCATGTGTATGATGATTTATGCATTGCCTTGTTACTACTATTGATGATATTGGTTAACTCTACTATGGAGAATTATTGCAATTGATGATATTGAATGCTATTGATTCAAAAATAAAATAAACATTTATCTTACACTATTCACCCCCCCTTTTAGTATAAGCTTGTGTTCTTTAATTGGTATCAGAGTAGGTTCTTTCAAAAAAGTCTAATAGCTTGAAGGAAGATCTTATAGGAATACATATGGCTTCTCATAATGGATCTTCAAAAAATAAGGTTTCAATAATTTATGGGAATAATTATGCCTTCTGGAGTATGAGGATGAAGACTTATTTGATTTCACAAGGATATGAAACATGACAATTTGTTGATGATAGGTTCACACCTATAGTTACTCCAACAAAGAAGGATGGCAAGAAACTATATGTAAATAATACCATGGCTATGAATGGAATATTAAGTGGATTACATGAATCAGAGTTTATAAAAGTTATGCAATGCAAATTAGCAAAAGAAATATGCGATAAATTGAAGCAAATATATGAAGGAGACATCAACGTTAAGTTGGAAAAACTTCAAACTCATAGGAGGAGGTTTGTGTTGGCAATTTTGGGTACCTTGAGTACATTGCCTTTTCTCAAAGTATAGTTGTTGTCATTGATGTCAAAGGAGCTCTTGGTAGTTATTGTCTTTGATGTCAAGGAGTTCTTGAAGCAATTTGATTAGTTGTCCAAGCATGTGTTTTGATGAAGGTTTCAGTATGATCAGTAAGTTTCTATGTAGCCCAGTTGCAAAAAGATCAAGAAAAAGACAAGTAAGAAGAAGTATGCAGGTGGCTGGCAAAACTATCGCGATTTCACGACATGTTTGAGGAGAGAGAAAGCGCTAGCAAAACTATCATGATTTCGTGACATGCTGGAAGGCAGAGGCAAAGCTAGCAAAACTGTCGTGATTTCGTGACATGTTTGAGGAGAGAGAAAGTTTAGGAAAAACTGTCATGATTTCATGACAAGTTGAGTTGGCAGAGTTGAGTTGCAGGAAGTGTCGCGATTTCGCGACAAGTTTCAATGAAGTTGTACGGATGCAAAAAGTGTCACGATTTCATGACAGGTTGAGTTGGCAGCTTACAGGTGGCGAAAGCGTCACGATTTCGTGACATGTTCCAGTTTCACGAGCAGTTGGCAGAAAAGTTCCTAAGGCAGCAAAAGCGTCACGATTTCACGACATGTTCCAGTTTCGTGAGCAGTTGGCAGAAAAGAGCTTAAGGCAGCGAAAGCGTCACGATTTCGTGACATGTTCCAGTTTCGCGAGTAGTTGGCAAAAAAGTGCTTAAGGCAGCGAAAGCGTCACGATTTCGTGACATGTTCCAGTTTCATGAGCAGTTGGCAGAAAAGAGCTTAAGGCAGCAAAAGCATCACGATTTCGTGACATGTTCCATTTTTTCTAGTGCAAACCGAGGAAAGGTTGAAGAAGCAAGAAGTGTCACGATTTCACGACAGAGTTGTTGATGACGTCAGCAAAAGCAAATGTGTCACGATTTCATGACAAGAGCAGAGAGGAAGGCCTTGCAGACTAAAGCGTCATGATTTCGCGACAAGAATCATGATGACATCAGCAAAAGCAAATGTGTCACGATTTCATGACAAGAGCAGAGAGGAAGGCCTTGCAGACTAAAGCGTCACGATTTCGTGACAAGAATCATGATGACATCAGCAAAGTCAGGGAGTGTCACGATTTCGTGACAACAGGCTGTAGTGTCACGATTTTGCGACAACAAACCAAAGAAGGCGCACGATAGGCAGTAGTGTCGCGATTTTGTGATAGCAAGTAATACAAGGTGTACGGCAGACAAAGGCGTAGCGATATCATGACATGTTTGAGTTTCATGCTAGAAAAGCTACAGAACAGCAGAGGCGGTTGAAGCCGACGGAGTTAACCTTTGCCGATGAAGTGTAAGGTTGTGCAGCCGATGATTGTTTTAAGGATATACAGCCGACTAAGATCATGAATTTGATAATGAATTATTGCTATAAAAGGAGGACTATTTTTGAGTTTTTGTATCGAATGTGCATGTCAAATTTGTGCAAGTGAAGTCTACTGTGCGCAAAGAGCAGTCGTATCGAATCGATCGAAGTGTGCGTTCGAAGTGCGACTTTCGTAGAAGTAGAGTGTAGGAAGAAGTTTGATCGAGGAGAAGCAGACGACTCAAAGAGGGTGCTGTAGTGGCTGCACATAGGCACATAAGTTGTTGTGCGATCGAGTGTTGTAGTATTTACATAGACTGTGTAAAGAAAGCAGAGTGTGCGAAGACTGCGCTGTGTTGGATGTGCAACGGAGCAGAAGCTAAGTAGAGAAGATAGTGTTGCTGCATTTTGAGAAGATTGCACTATTGTGTTTGCGTAGAAGTTGAGAAGATAGTGCTGCTATAAATTTGAGAAGATTGTGCTATTGTAGTTGCGCAGACAGTGAAAAGTTGTTTTCAACCAAGTGCAAAAAAGAACAGAGGAAGAGGACAATTGTGCCAAACCGAAGGACTGTGTTTGGTGTAGATAAGAGGACCAGCTTTGTAGTGACAGAGTTGAGGACAGAGATCTCCAGCCAGAGCAGGGAAGACAGGTGTCTTCTGTGGATAGAGTTCCACTTGCTAAGGGCATAGGAGATAGAGGTCTTCTAGAGGATCACCAACAAAGCAGAATTAGGGGAAGGTATCTCCTTTGAGCCTCGAGGCTCATAAACATTGTAATCGGGAAGGATTCCTAGAGGTTTTTGATATAAATTTTAGAGGAAAGTTTTATCCATGGAGTAGCCCACCTTGGGTGAACCACGTAAATTGTTGTGTCTCTTTGTGGATTGCATTTTGTGCACTATTTTACTGCTCTTATTACTGCTATCTTATTCTGCATGTTAATGGTTTGAAAGCTGTATTGATAGATAAAGTTAAAAGTGGTCTTATACTATTCACCCCCCCTCTTAGTATAAGCTTGTGTTCTTCAATTGGTATCAGAGCCAGTGCCTTCGGAAAGTTTAAATAGCTTGAAGGAAAAGTTTGCAAAGAACACAATGGACTACTCGAGTGGCAATACAACACCAATTCTTGACGGATCAGATTTTGGCCTGTGGAGTGCAAGAATGAAAGTCTATCTAATGGCACTTGGTAATGAGGTATGGGAAGTTATTGAAGATGGGTACACCATTCCTGCAAATGGTCCTTACACTAAAGAAGACAGGCTTCTACATCACAACAACTCAAAAGCCATGAATGCAATCTTGAAGGGTTTACAAAAGGTAGATCTCACCAAAGTTATTCATTGCAAGACAGCTAGTGAAATGTGGAAACAATTGCAGGTTGTTCATACAGGTGATGCAAATGTTCGAAAGGCCAAGTTGAGACATTTTAAAGGTATGTTTGAACAACTCAAGATGAATGATGATGAAAATATTAGTGACTACATGCTCCGGATGGATGAAGTTGTTAATTCTATGAAAGACTTAGGTCTTGAACTTGCTGAAAATGATGTGTGTGATAAGATTTTAAGATCCCTTCCTAATAGATTTAGTGAAAATATTTCTACTATTGAGGAAGCTAAAGATTTAGATAAATTGAAAAAGGATGAGCTCCATAGTATTCTTGCAGCATTTGAGTTGAGAACTCAAGTGAAAGCTGATGTAAAGAAAGAGGCGACTTTCAAAGCTACCAAGAAATCAAAAGGCAAACAGATTCAAGAAAGTGATGAGTCTTCTAGTGAGGAAGAGGCATATTACAGCAAGAAAGGCAAGTTTTTCGGAAAGCACAAAAGCAAGAAAAATATAAGATGTTTCAATTGTGGAAAATTTGGTCATTATGCTACTGACTGTACTATTTCCAAAAATGAAAGTGATGAAGATATACAGGATGTTAAGAGCAAGGATTCTGAAAAGTACAGGTATTACAAGAAAAGCAAAGATGAGTACAACAATCATGGAAAGAGGCATTCTCACAAGAATAAGAAGAGCTTCTACTTAGACAAAGCAAGTAAGTGTTCTAGCAGTGATAGTGACAGTTCTTCTAGTGATAATGAAAATGAGATGTTGTTCATTTCAGAAAAAGAGGAAGAACCGAAACATAAATTCATTATCATGAAATGTTTTAGATGTGGAAATTTTGGGCACCTTGAGGATGATTGCAGAAATAATGATTTGGTTGCTAGTATGTATGAGGATGCTTCAGAAAACTACAATGAAGATGCATGTATGGTTTTTGAAAAAGGTAGCACCTCTAGTGATAAGAAATCTGAAAAAGGCCGTGATAATTCAAAGTGCCATCAAATAGAGGATCTTGAATGTGAACTCAATAATGCTCTTAGTGTTTTGAAAAAGGAAAGAAAGAAGAATGAGAGACTCAAGATTAAATTAGATGAATGTTGTATGGAGAGAGATGAACTTATAGAAAATCTTGAAGTCTCTATGGCTAAGTCACAAGAACTCAGGAATGAGTTGGATTCTAAAATTATGGAGTATAGTGAGTTAGAACAGGAAATGGCTTCTTTGAAAGAAGAAAATAAAGAGTACAAGGATAAGCTCTATAGATTTCAGGATAGCTCCAAGAAGGTTGAATTTCTCATCAAAGGACAAAGAAAACCAACGGATAAAATAGGTCTCGGTTTTGTTGAGCCGCACAAGGAACGAGGTTGGGGAATCTAGCAAGAGATTTCAAAAGAAAGAGAGTTCTGTTGAAGAAAGTATTTCAGATCATGAGTCCGTAAGTGATAGATACGCAGAAACAGAAAACAATATTTAGATTGAGAAGAAGAAGTTTTCGGGACCCATGAAGTCGAATAAAAGAAAATTTCACGACACATGTTTTGCGTGTCACAGATTTGGTCACATGGTTGTACATTGCATGACTCAAGTGAAGAAAGTAAATAACAGTTTCAGGAGACGTAATTTCTTTCAAGGGTATTGCTACTCTTGTCAACAATTCGGGCACAAGGCAATTTTTTGCAAGGCAAATAACAGGAACTGGGTTAGTCAGAACAAGCAGATTCAAAGAACAACCATGCCTGAAAGAAATAATATTGTTACTTGCTATAAGTGCAACAATGAAGGTCACCTAGCTAGACAATGTAGAGCTGATCTTCCGAGGTACAGGAACAGAAACAACAGTATGAACAAGTCCAAGGATCAAAGCATGGATAAGAACAGGAATGACAACAGAAACAGGAAAAGTGATATGAACAGATTCAAGGATCAAGGTATGGAGAAAAATAGGAATGATAAAAGGAACAGGAACATCAGTATGAACAGGTCCGAGGATCACAACAGTAACAAGAACAACAATGTGGAAAAAGAATTCAAGAGAAGGCTCGACAAAGAAATAGTAGACACTAATGATGATGAGTGTCTAATGGGAGTTTCACTCCCAACCCTGTTTTAAATCACCTTAATAGAAGGTGGGGGAGGGACTAAGCTAACAGACTCATTCTTAGTCCCAAACCCCAAAGGTGACCCTTTGCCATTGATGACAAAGGGGGAGAGATTTGAGTAAGGGGGAGAGATATGTGTAAGGGGAAGTGCTTCAAGTGAAGAGAAGAGCTTCAAGTCAGGGGGAGCAAAAACTTCAAATACAGATTCTCAGTTGTTGGATCAGTTGGTTCAGTTTTGGCTCTTGAGATATGTTTTTAGTTAAGGGTTGCCATCAATGACAAAGGGGGAGATTGTTGGCAATTTTGGGTACCTTGAGTACATTGCCTTTTCTCAAAGTATAGTTGTTGTCATTGATGTCAAAGGAGCTCTTGGTAGTTATTGTCTTTGATGTCAAGGAGTTCTTGAAGCAATTTGATTAGTTGTCCAAGCATGTGTTTTGATGAAGGTTTCAGTATGATCAGTAAGTTTCTATGTAGCCCAGTTGCAAAAAGATCAAGAAAAAAACAAGTAAGAAGAAGTATGCAGGTGGCTAGCAAAACTGTCACGATTTCACGACATGTTTGAGGAGAGAGAAAGCACTGGCAAAACTATCACGATTTCATGACATGCTGGAAGGCAGAGGCAAAGCTGGCAAAACTGTCGTGATTTCGTGACATGTTTGAGGAGAGAGAAAGTTCAGGCAAAACTGTCACGATTTCGCGACAAGTTGAGTTGGCAGAGTTGAGTTGCAGGAAGTGTCACGATTTCGTGACAAGTTTCAATGAAGTTGTACGGATGCAGAAAGTGTCACGATTTCATGACAGGTTGAGTTGGCAGCTTGCAGGTGGCGAAAGCGTCACGATTTCGTGACATGTTCCAGTTTCACGAGCAGTTGGCAGAAAAGTGCCTAAGGCAGCAAAAGCGTCGCGATTTCGTGACATGTTCCAGTTTCATGAGCAGTTGGCAGAAAAGAGCTTAAGGCAGCGAAAGCGTCGTGATTTCGTGACATGTTCTAGTTTCACGAGCAGTTGGCAGAAAAGTGCTTAAGGCAGCGAAAGCGTCGCGATTTCGTGACATGTTCCAGTTTCACGAGCAGTTGGCAGAAAAGAGCTTAAGGCAGCAAAAGCGTCGCGATTTCGTGACATGTTCCATTTTTGCTAGTGCAAACCGAGGAAAGGTTGAAGAAGCAAGAAGTGTCACGATTTCGCGACAGAGTTGCTGATGACATCAGCAAAAGCAAATGTGTCACGATTTCATGACAAGAGCAGAGAGGAAGGCCTTGCAGACTAAAGCGTCGCGATTTCACGACAAGAATCATGATGACGTCAACAAAAGCAAATGTGTCACGATTTCACGACAAGAGCAGAGAGGAAGGCCTTGCAGACTAAAGCGTCATGATTTCGTGACAAGAATCATGATGACATCAACAAAGTCAGGGAGTGTCACGATTTCGTGACAACAGGCTGTAGTGTCGCGATTTCGTGACAACAAACCAAAGAAGGCGCACGACAGGCAGTAGTGTCGCGATTTCGCGACAGCAAGTAATACAAGGTGTACGACAGACTAAGGCGTAGCGATATCATGACATGTTTGAGTTTCGCGCTAGAAAAGCTACAGAACAGCAGAGGCGGTTGAAGCCGATGAAGTTAACCTTTGTCGACGAAGTGTAAGGTTGTGCAGTCGACGATTGTTTTAAGGATATACAGCCGACTAAGATCATGAATTTGATAATGAATTGTTGCTATAAAAGGAGGACTATTTTTGAGTTTCATGTATCGAATGTGCGTGTCGAATTTGCGCAAGTGAAGTCTGCTGTGCGCAAAGAGCAGTCGTATCAAATCGATCGAAGTGTGCGTTCGAAGTGCGACTTTCGTAGAAGTAGAGTGTAGGAAGAAGTTTGATCGAGGAGAAGCAGACGGCTCGAAGAGGGTGCTGTAGTGGCTGCACATAGGTGCATAAGTTGCTGTGCGATCGAGTGCTACAGTATTTACATAGACTGTGTAAAGAAAGCAGAGTGTGCGAAGACTGCGCTGTGTTGGATGTGCAACGGAGCAGAAGCTAAGTAGAGAAGATAGTGCTGCTGCATTTTGAGAAGATTGCACTACTGTGTTTGCGCAGAAGTTGAGAAGATAGTGCTGCTGTAAATTTGAGAAGACTGTGCTGCTGTAGTTGCACAGACAGTGAAAAGTTGTTTTCAACCAAGTGCAAAAAAGAACAGAGGAAGAGGACAATTGTGCCAAACCGAAGGACTGTGTTTGGTGCAGATAAGAGGACCAGCTTTGTAGTGACAAAGTTGAGGACAGAGATCTCCAACCGGAGCAGGGAAGACAGGTGTCTTCTGTGGATAGAGTTCCACTTGCTAAGGGCATAGGAGATAGAGGTCTTCTAGAGGATCACCAGCAAAGCAGAATTAGGGGAAGGTATCTCCTTTGAGCCGAGGCTCATAAACATTGTAATCGGGAAGGATTCCCAGAGGTTTTTGATATAACTTTTAGAGGAAAGTTTTATCCGTGGAGTAGCCCACCTTGGGTGAACCACGTAAATTGCTGTGTCTCTTTATGGATTGCATTTTGTGCACTGTTTTATTGCTCTTATTACTGCTATCTTATTCTGCATGTTAATGGTTTGAAAGCTGTATTGATAGATAAAGTTAAAAGTGGTCTTATACTGTTCACCCCCCCTCTCGGTATAAGCTTGTGTTCTTCAGTTTGAAGTATTGAATATGAAATATGAGGAAGATATTGCTAAGTACTTACTTCATGTTGATGAAGTTGTTATACCATGCATGGACTTGGATTCAAAATTGAGGACTCTAGTGTTTCTCATAAAGTATTAAGATCATTCCCTATGAGATATGATACAAAGGTTTCATAAATAGAAGAGATGAAGGATCTTGATAAGTTGATAATGGATGAGTTACATGGAATTATCAGAGCTTATGAGATGAGGACAAAAAAAGATCAAAATTCCAAGAAAGAGGTAGCATTCAAAGTTTCAAAGAAGACAAAATATAAGAAACCAAAATCAAGTGATGAGTCAAGTAGTAATGAAGAAGCTAACTATGTGAGAAGAAATAAGAAGGGCTTAATAAAACACAAAGATATGAATAATGTGAAATTTTTTAATTGTGGTAACTTTAGTCACTACACATCTAATTGTCTACAAGATGGAAGTAGTAGCTGTGAAGATAAATACGATTATAAGAAAAAAGAAGAAATAAAAATTAGGTAAGAAAAGAAAAATAGATATGGTAAAAGCAAGCATGAAAATAAGAATTTTTAAAAGCACAAGAAGAGTTTCTATGCAGAAGAATCAAGCAGTGCTTCAAGTGACAATGATGAAAGTTTCTCAAATAGTGAAAAAGAAGAAATTATATTTTTGGTAATAGAAGAGGAAGAGGACACTCCTATTGAAGATAAAGTAGATGTTTCTGACCAAGTAGAAGAAAAAGAAGATGCTCCTATAATTGAAGACCTAGAGGATGATTCAGAAATAGAAGAAGAAGCCATAGTTGACCTAGAAGAGGAACTTATTTTTTCTCTTAGAGAGTTGAAAAGAGTTAGAAATACTGAAGGCTCA
The DNA here is from genome assembly GCA_028583015.1 of Wollemia nobilis. NCBI lineage: Eukaryota > Viridiplantae > Streptophyta > Pinopsida > Araucariales > Araucariaceae > Wollemia > Wollemia nobilis. The sequence continues at coordinate 8,980,574 of JAQPPZ010000677.1, read as the reverse complement.
ATTTCAAGAAGATGAAGAAATAAATGAAAATATTCTAAAAGATCTCAAAAACATAAAATTTAGGGCAAGGAGATTTGAAGAAGTTATGGTTTAAAATTTAGAGGTAAAAGAGTTAGAATATGAAATATTAGAACATTAAGTGGTTTCTCTAAGGATGGAAGTGAAATATTCTAAGGATAAGTTGCATAGGTTTGGGAAAATTTCAAAAGCTTTGGATAACATTATCAAAGCACAATTTTTTTTCATTTATCAGAATAGGACTAGGCTATGAAGGAGGTCAGGAGGTACAAAAAGATGATTCAAGCTCAAAAGAGAAGGAAGTATCAAAGGAAGATATTGAAGAAGAACCTAAGACCTATGTTGATAAGTTGAGGAGTGGAAACATCATTGAGGAAGAAAATAATGCACAAATAAGAAATAGGGATCATCACAAAGAAGGAAAAGAAAGGACCAAGAGATCATATTTTTCAAGGCAAGATGCATATTTATTCCAAGGTTATTGTTACTCATGTGATTAGTTTGGTCATAAAGTTGTGCATTGTAGGACTCATGTAAAGAATGATTATGGCTTCACCAAGAGGAACTTCAATTCATTTGAAAATAAATATTTCTTCCATGGTTATTGTTACTCATGTAATCAGTTTGGTCATAAAGTTATGTATTTTAGGACTCGTGGAAAGAATGATTATGGCTTCACCAAGAGGAACTTCAAGTTATTTGCACCTTCCAAGAATAACAACACCAGGTGTTACAATTGCAGTAATTTTTAGTATAAATCAAGGTAGTGTAGAATAGAGTTTCTAAAGATTCCAAAGAAAAGCAATAACAAATATGATCAAAAGGTTCAAATAGGTACAGATTCAAAGGTATGGAAGAAGAATGTTGAGAAAGGAGAAGAAATTTGTAGGTTTGGAGTAGTCTTACTCCCACACCAAAATTGATCACCTCAAGGAGAGAAGGTACTAAGGGGGCTGAGATAAGAGTCTTATATTTAGCCCCAAAGGAGTATTTTGCCATTGATGTCAAAGGGGGAGAGTTTCAGTAAGGGGAAGAGAAATCGGTAAGCGGGAGCAGCTTCTCAAGGGGAGAAAATTTGGAATCTAATGGTAGTAAAAGGAAATATTTTAGAAGGGCTACCATAAATGACAAAGGGGGAGATTGTTGGAAATATTGAGTACATTGGTTGTCATTGATGTCAAAGGTAAAATGGTTGAGAATTATCTTCAAGGTTGAGAAATTAGAGTGTAAGAAAAATTTCTTCAAAGAGGCATAATATTTTAAATTTGAAATTCAAAGTTAGAGGGAGTTATAAGGTGTAACAAAGGACATTTATTTTTGTAATTTGTAATTTGATTTAGGAGTAATAAGGTGTAACAAGGTCTTGATATTGTAATGTTTTTCTTGAAATAAAATTATTGTATTTTCAAGTAGGAGTTATAAGGTGTTATAATGGTTTGATTTTTTATTGTAATTTTTGCATGGTGGAAAAGAAAATTTGAAGGGTTTTTGTTAAGTGTTAATGCTTTATCTTTTTGAGAAAAAAAGGAGAGTCATAGAGCATTATTTTCATATCCTATTGTGCACATTTTTTGAGGAGAAATTTAATGTGGATGGTTTGAAAGAGAAATCTACTAACTAGTTTTGAAGTGGCACTTTGAAAGGGAAATTCTTTTGAGACAAGTTTTGAGAGCACATCTTCATCAAGGCAAGTTAATAGGTATGGTGATATCATTCCTTATTTAAGGTGTTTGGTTGAGTAAATATTTTTGAATCATAAGGTGGAGAAATAAGGATTATATATGATCATTGTTGGAAATATATGTGCTAGGGTTTGAGAACAAGTTGTGCTTCATTGTTGAATGAGATTGGAAACACATGTGCTAGGGTTTGTGAAATAAATTGTACATCCTTGTTGAAAGAAATTGGAAACACTTGTGCTAGAGTTTGTGAAAAAAGTGTGTCATCATTGATTAGTGAAATTGGAACCACATGTGCTAGGATTCAAGAACAAATTGTGCATCATTGTTTAATGCATTTATGAAGCATTTTGGCATTGATTTATGTGATATTGAATGTGAATTGGCAAGTGTTAGAGACCAGTTTAGTGAAGAAAATTTGTCTATTATTGTGGTTGATATTTGAGAGTAAATTTTCAAGGAACGTAGACCAGTTTTGTGAAGCAAAGTTTGATTTGAAAGGAATTTTTAAGAGGTAGATATCTGATTTGTTGAATGTGAGACATGTGAAAGTAATAGACTTAATGAATGTGTAGAACATATTGAGCATTTTTCAAGTGTATATCATTGTCTATATTTTCAAAAGGTTAAACAAATTCTAGGTAGAATATGTCTAAACTAATTTAGTGAAAGAAAGTGCATTGAATATTGAATACAAGACTTGATGACACTATTATGCAAGATCTGGAAATAGATGAACATTATTTTGTATGCAAGATTTGGAGAGTTGAGAATAGATTTTGATGAGCAGTTGTGAGCTATTTAGAGAAATTATTTTGAGAAGCCTTGCAGGTAGATTTGTTCAATTTATATGAGTAAGTTTTGAGTATGTATCATGAGCAAGCCTTATGAGTAGGTTTAGTGCAAATTTGGGTAGGTTTGTTAGCTGATTTGAGCAAGCCTTGTGAGTAGGATTGGTGCATATTTAAAGTAGGTTTGAGGTAGATTTGAGCAATTCTTGTGAGAAGACTTGAAGTAAGTTTAAGGTAGAATTGAGCAAGTCTTGTGAGAAGACTTGAAGTAGGTTTTAGGTAGACTTGAGCAAGTCTTGTGAGAAGACTTGAAGCAGATTTGAGATAGAGTTGAGATATATTTATGTATGTAATGTGTGTATATTTGGATTAGAGTTTAGATAGATTTTTGCATGTAATGTGTGCATATTTGGGACATATTTGTGCATGTAATATATGTATATTAGGGGCAAATTTGAGATAGATTTGTGCATGTAATGTGTGCAGATTTGGGATAGAGTTAAGACAGATTTGTGCATGTAATGTATGCATATTTGGGGTAGATTTGAGATATATTTGTGCATATAATGTGTGTATATTTAGGATATATTCGAGACATATTTGTGCATGCAATGTGTGCAGATTTTGTGCAAAGTTAAGATAGATTTGTGCATGTAATATGTGCATATTTGGGTAGAGTTGAGAGCAAATTTGTAAGCTGACCTGAGTAAGTCTCGTGAGTAAGCTTAGAGTAGAGAGGAGAGGTGTCTCCTATGTATAGAGTTCCATGAACTAGAGAAAATAGGAGAAGTGTCTCCTGTGGATACAGTTCCATGAACCATATCAAATGAGAGGTGTCTCCTTCTCCTATGGATAGAGTTCCACAAACTAGACTAGTAAGGGGATAAAGTTATCCTATGGATAAATTTCCATAAACCATAATAGAGGGGATAGATTTATCCTATGGATAGAGTTCCACAAACTTGAGCATAGGGGATTGGGGTCTCCTTTGGATAAAGGTCCATAAACATTGTAATAGGGAATTGGTTCCCAAGAGATTTGTTGATAAAATTTAGAAGAAATATTTTTTTCATGGATGTAACCCACATTGGGTGAACCATGTTACATCTGTGTCTCTCATATGTATGATTATTTGTGCATTGCCTTGTTACTGCTATTGATGATATTGGTTAATACTTATTTGGAGAATTATTACAATTGATAATATTGGATGTTATTAATTTGGAAATAAAATTAAACATTTATCTTATACTATTCATCCCCCAAGTATAAGCTTGTGATCTTCAATTTCATTATGCATCCTTTTTGAACCATAACATCATTTTGTAGTGAATCCCAAAGAAAAAGAATACCCACACTATAACAAAGACACCAAAATTTTATATTAAAGAGGTGATTATGGATGCAATTGTCCTACTCAACTATATTAAATGGGAACTTGAGTATTAACATATTATGGCTTGGATATCCCATTCTTGAAATTTATCTTTGAGGACAAAAAACTCATTGATTTATCCCACATAATTTATTAGGAGTGGATTGGTCAACTTGCCAATGTCTTAACAACCAAGTCATTTTATATGACCTTGTATTATATATTTTTTTGAAGTTGATTTCCAATGGAAAAAATTTAGGAGTTAAAAAGAAGATCTGAAGAACACAAGCTTATACTGAGAGGGGGGGTGAACAGTATAAGACCATTTTTTACTTTTTCCTTTATACTTCAAAACAGTAAAGCAATATACCCAAAGAAATATCAAAGCAATGCACAAAACCATCCACAAAGTGACACAACAATTTATGTGGTTCACCCAAAGTGGGCTACTCCACGGATAAAACTTTTCTCTAAAAGTTATATCACAGTTCTTTGGGAAACCTTCCCAATTACAATGTTTATGAGCCACTGCTCAAAGGAGATACCTTCCCCTAACTTTGCTCTGGCTGGTGATCCTCTAGAAGACCTCTACCTCTGCTGCCCTTAGCAAATGGATCTCTATCCACAGAAGACACCTGTCTTCCCTGCTTTGGCTGGAGACCTCTGTCCTCAACTCTATCACCTCAAAGCTGGTCCTCAAATTTGCACTAAACACAATCCTTCGATCTAGCACAAATGTCCTTGGGTTCTTCTCATAGAACCAATGCACCTCTGTCCTCAAGTTCTTTGATAGAACTATCAAACTCAGCTTCACAAGTCCTCTGCTAGGACCTATCCAAATCTGCTCACAAGTCCCTAACGGAACCTGTCCAAAACCTGCTCATAAGTCCCCAACGAAACCTGTCCAAAACCTGCTCACAAGTCCCCAACGGAACCTGTCCAAAACCTGCTCACAAGTTCATCAAGAAAACTTGCTTGGCATGAACCCATAAAGAGAATTGTTAGAGACCCAATGTGATTCATCAACCTCATAGAAGCATAAAGAGAATTGTTAGAGACTCAATATGTTCTATACTTAACTCCCAATCTCAATCTCAAATCTTATAGAAACATAAAGAGAATTGTTAGAGACTCAATATGTTCTATACTTAACTCTCAATATCAAACTCAACTCAATCTCAAATCTCAAAAGAATAAGATAGATGTAGTATGCTTTTCTCAAGAACATGAAACACAACCCAACAATTGCCAACCATGCAATATCTCATATAACAATGATACTCATGTTCTTTTCATCAAACAATTTGGGTTCCAATAACAATGCTCATCAAACAAGGTTTAGTCAACCAACACCATTCAACTCAACATCAACCTTGAAGCATTCACCCAACCACTTTCGAAAAGGAAACCACAAACAATCCTTTTCCCTCCAATGATATTTCAGAAATCAACCACCATAAACAATTAATAGGAGAATGTGCCCATACCTTTTTGAAGTGAAGAAACCCCTTTGGAAATCTGCCACACTCAACACACTTTGAAAAAGAGCAAAACAACCTTCACCTTAACTCTTTTACAAAAAGAAGTATCTCTCTCTATATACACCTTATTTCTCCTTCTAAATGAGTTAGTCAAATAGCCCTCGAAATAAGCTTTCTAGTGATATATAATATGATATACTTTTATAAGGAAAAACACCAGAAATCTCTCTTTTTCTAATCATGCATCAAGCTCCTCTCAAATAATATCCAACACCATGGGATATTTAATTTTATTCTTTAAACAATATTGAAAGTCATAGAACAAAGACCTTCCTCCAAAATATAATTGACATAAAAAATTCTAAGCATTTAAATCATGTCAACACCATACACCCTTTTCTCTCCATTACATTTAAATAAAACCAAAAGGAGAATATTAAGTTTGCTAACCTTATACCTCCCAAGGCTAACCTTAGCAATCAAAATATTAATATTTAATTGCTATTATTTTTGCAAAAATCTGAGCGCATGAGCATACCTCTTAAAAATCAACCATGTCGTATATTTCAAAAATGAGATTTATCACCCACTCCAAAGAAAAACGCGATTCGATCTCGCGACCTTTGTTAGCCTGGTGTCCTTGACCACACCGCAGTTACCACATGGGCTACATGCCCACTTGCTTCTAAGGGAGCACGTAATCCCAGATTAATCTCTGATGGGTGCCAAGACCTTGAAACCCATGTGTCACACAAAACACGGACTTCACTTTTCTACATTCCTCGATTATCGTGCGAATCCAAAATTTTAATGTCGTAGGGGTTTAATCATATTGTTGCAGCGTGTTCATATTTTTCTTGAGCCCCTCGTCGATCGTGCCTTATTGCATATGTTGATTTCAACCTTTCATCACTTCTTCAAAATAAACCGCTATACATCCTTTTTAATAATCCTCACACCTTTGACCACGCAACGCTTGTCTTCCTCCTTCGCTGGCGCAGGGGCTTTGATGTCGAAATCGAATTGCTCAGCGATTAATGTCGAACACCATTCCAAAACCTTAATGAATTTAATTGCCTCATTTTATATGCACTTTGATGCATTTCCAAACACGTCGGCCCTTTTTAACATGATTTTCGTCGGTGGAAAATATTTTAATTTAAATTTTAAATAATTAAAATTTAAATTAAATATTTAAAATTAAATATCTTCATCATCGGGGCACATTTTTCAAGGAAACGAAAAGCCAACTTGGGTTTTAAGAAAAACCCATTTCAAATCTGTTGTCCATGGTTTTAAATAAAACCTTTTATTTTGTCTGCCTTGGTTTTCACAAAACCCTTCCTTGAACTTAGATTCTTTTGACATCAAATCAAATTCCTTCAAAAGCTTCTTGACATAAATGACAACATATACACTTAAGCAAAGGCAATGTACCCAAAGTACCCAAAATTGCCAACAAGATCAATCAATAGCTTCTAGCGTGCCAATCTTATCCAATTGCATAAATGTTTAGATATTTTTAATACTTCTTGATATTTAACCATATTTAATAAGATAAGGTAACCTTGAGTAAGGTATCAATAAACCTTCTTATCCTTTAGTTTTCAGTATGTTGGTGCCATCAGATATGGTAGGCACCATAGTGGGAGTCATTGTTATGAATGGTGCCATAATGGAAGTCATTATTAAGATTAACTCCATATTTAATGACTCTACCTTCCTAGGAGGTAGGTTAATGCTAATACTATAGGTTGGCACTAAGCTTAAGAGTGTCATGTAATTAGAGGTAATGGTATCTCATTAGACCCAATGTAATATGTACTCAATGATAATTCAAAAAAGAGAGATAACATGGCTTGTTGGTGGTAGTGCCAAAGCACATAGGTTACCATCATACCCTTGAATGTGTCAAACTTATAAGAGTCACTTAAACTAGTTGTTTCTAAAAATATATAGGAACTAAGATACTATCATTTGAGTGGATGATGAGCATCATGGTCATTCAAATATGGAATTGAGATTGGAAGTGTTTCTATAGTCAATTTCTATTAGCGCCAAATATTGTTGGTGTTATGTCACAATAGAAGTAGATCCTTGATTTGTTAGCCTAAACACAAATGTGAGAGGAGGCTCCATGTACGATCACTTAACATGGAACTAGAGGAACAAAGCATCATGAGTATAGGCAGTCAAAATCCAAATATCTTATAGTCATCATAGTCATAGTGAATCTGAAGCCAAGACACTATTCACACTATAAATTTATAATTGCATAATGATAGAGTTGTTGGTGCCAAGGTACGGTAAAAACCATTGGTATCATAAACTATAATGTTTATTTTTAAAATAAATAAAACTAATGTTGAGGAGTTCACTCTAGTTGGACATGCACCTTTAGTGGAAATACCAATGTTATATGCACTTCTAGATGATTTATCAGACATTGAACTCCAATAGTGTTATAAGATATGGCAAAATCAATTTAATGACCATATTTTGGAGTAAAGAAAAAAATGTTAATGGTTTTTGATATTAGGGAAGGGCTTCATACAATTAATAAAATATAATTTCCAGTAATGTGTGTATCTTTGCACTAGTATCAAAATAATGTAAAATTGGAAAATTATATCTAGAAATGGACTGCTCTCTCTTCCTTCTCTAGTTTGAAGTAGCAGAAAAAGGATCTCATAATTTAAACTTATGGTGTTATAAGTGAAAATAGGATCAAAATAGTGTCATATTTTCTACTATAAAATGGTATGCTAAGTCTTACTAAGGAATCAATAATCAAGATGAAGATGTTGTGGAGGAAAAGAGGAGAAATTTGATGAAAAAATCAAAACACATAGGGTTGGTGTTGAGATGGCCATGGGAAATTTGGATAGACATTCCAATTCTTACAACAAGCAAGTTCAAGATATGTTTGTGAATACTAAATATATTTTCAAGAAGAGTCTATTCAATCACTATAATTGAGTTTATTATCCTCTACAAGTCCATGGAGAAACAAGAAATGGATACTAGCTTTGATTGATCACCTTAAGTGGTATTGTAGTGTCTCTTCAAGCGAAGCACATCATAGTATTTGGAAGCATAGGATATATTAATAATTATCCATCTATTTTTGAAGTGTATCCAACTCTAGGGGAGGTGAAAGCAGGTATGGCTCACTATGAGATAGCCATTGATGAAAATCAAATATATGTAGACGAACTATGAGAGGATATTTGAACATTGGTGACTAAAGAGTTTCACATGAACCTTCAAGTCTTATTGGCAAATGAATTATAAATGAAATTATCAAAAATAAAAGAGAAGGATATGCAAATAATTTTAAATATAGTTATGGAAACAATAGTAGTGTTGATTTTAAGGGCCATATTTTATGCAACTATTATCATTAATGAGTTTTGATTTATTTGATTTTATTTTGCATTACTTACTAATACCTCTTTTAAAATGCTACATTTAAATAAATAAACGAATACATCAATTCATTAATTTACAAAGAATTATAATCAAATAAAATTTAAACTTAAATTATGTATGAGTGAAGGTTATTTTTCAATTTTATTCATGAGAACAATTTTTATACGGATAATCCCAGAGATGCACATCACTCTTTTATTCTTATCTTCTACCATAAGATGAGATTAAAGATTATTGTTTTTATTTTTTATTTATTCGGGGTACAATTTAATACGATATGAATATGTATATTAAATTTTTAAAGAAATAATTGAGTAATATATAAATCATAACTTTTGTATAAAACTTTTTAGAGGTAAACTTTGAATGGTTATATTGTTGTTAAAGTTATTTTATTTATTTATTTATTTATTATTTTTTATAAGATAATTTATCACTTTTTATTTCAAAAATAAAATTTTAATCAAAATTTATATATTTTTTAATGGGTTATATGGGATAGAAACAAACCTTACCTATACTACATCATAATAACATAGTGATATTACAACCTGGTAATTGTGTAAGTATTACTCGACAAGATTCAAACCTTTGTCTCTTTAAAATTCATTGATTAATATAATTGAATACCCTAAAATAAATATTTACGATCAATATCTACAAGACTCTAGAAGATAAAAATATTTTCAACAATATTAATTAATCTTATTGAAAACATGGTCTAATTTTTAAAAAATTACAATATCAAAAACTTACAAATAATTATCTTATGAAAAGCAAACAATACTTACTCAACTTTCTTGAAAATGTAGTCTAATTTCAAAACTTAGAAAATTAAAAATGGATGGTAGCTATGTATTTCAATACCCTATCAACCCTTAATGAGAAGAAATGAGGAGTTCTTGGTTACATAGAGACCATGAGAGTTCTAGTAGATTTTTTGACATATACAAGCCTGATAGACATGCATTTGGATGGTGTAATAACAAAAGGATAAAGGATTAAGGTATTCAATCTAATATTACATAAAATTTTTATGTCTCCTAATTGGTATATGGAGGGTTTCTGGCTGAGACTTAGAACATTATCTTGGATTGGATCCAATCATACTTCTTTGATTTTGGAAATAATAAGAGATGGAGCCAAGAAAAGCTACCCTTTGTATTTCAAAATTATATGGGCAACACACTTGGATCTAGAAAGAAAAATTAAGCAATGGTCAGGTACATTTTTAATAAGGATTTGCATGTTCCAACTTTCTCAAAAGATAAAAATAATTAAACACGGATTGAAATTTTGAAATTGTGAAGTTTTTTCAAATATTTTTCAAAGGAAGGTCATGCTACATAATAGAACCATAAGCAAAGTATGGGGTAGAGGAGAACAATAAGGAATTGATTCAAGAGAAAAATATGAATCTTTGTGAATACTATAATATTTTAGAAATAGAAGAAATCCACTAGATGTAGAAATCATGAGCTCTATATCTTTGTAAAAGAGACAAAAACATCAAAATTTTCATGTCATAGCCCTAATCCACCAGAACAAGAATAGGATCAACAAAATCATTTTGGATAAAATGTATATTATTTATTATAAGGAGAGGATTATGTTGTAAGTCATTAGTTTATTTCATGACCTCTTGATAGAAGAGAGGTAAAAAGAGGAGGCCTCTAATGACCTCCTAAATAATATTCCTCAAATGATCACAATGGAACATAACAAGTTGTTGGATAATCCTTTTATAGAAAAATAAATTGAAGAGATAGCATTATTTATGGAGAAGGAGAAATCCCAGAGTCTAGATAGGTTCTAGGTAGGGTTCTTCTAGTTTTTGGTATATAGTTAAAAAATATGGTATAGCAGTTATAAGGAAAGCACAAAAATGAGGAAGATTTTGAGAGAATGGAATAATACTTTCATATCCCTTGTCCCTAAGATGACCAAGGTATAATCCTTCACTAACTTTAGATGATAAGCTTATGTAGCATATATTATAAAATCCTAATCAAGGTGATCTCTTTGAGATTGCAAATATTTCTCTTAAGATCAATGTCAAAGAACTAGGGAGATTCATCAAGGGTCATCAAATTCTAGATGGGATTGTAGTGGTTCATGAGGCTCTACATTACTTGGTTTAAAGAAAGAGAGTGATATGCTAGTTAAGTTAGGTATAAATTAGGCATATTATAAGGTCTCCTAGAACTTTATTTAAAATTTTCTCAAAACTTTTTCATTTGGGGAGGCCTAGACAGATCTAATTATGATTCATGTAAGACTTTGAGATGTTCTATCCTAGTGAATGGGGCACCAATTGGTTTTTCACTAGCTCTCAAGGTTTGAGGTAAGGTGACCTAATATCGTCCTACCTATTTATTGTGCTTGTAGAAGCTCTAACCAAAATTTTACTATAAAATATTAGACAAAAGGAAATTCAAGGCCTAAAAGTCACAAATACCATAGAGGCAACTTTTCATATTTTAATGGAGGATACAATCCTGCTAGTATTGGAAAGTGTTATTAAATCCAAATAAAATAAGAAAGTATTGGAGAGCTATGAGAAAGTTGTAATTCAAAAATTCAATAAGGAGAAAAGTTTGTTGTATTTCATCAATACCTTGACAAGGACCCAAGGGAAGATAAAGGAAATTTTGGGTTATAAAATAGGCTTCTTGCCTTAAATATGCTTGGGAATGCCTCTTTTCACAGGTATAGTAAAACAAGAATATTGAAAATCTATGTTTGATCAATGATAAAAGAAAATTGTAGGTTGGAAGAGGAAATAGTTGAGTTAGGCTAGAAATATGCAACTAATACATACAACCTTTCAAGCCCTCCCCACCTTTGTCATATCTCTATTCAAAATTCCAAGGGTAGTGGCAAGTAAGTTAGCATCTCTTTAGAAGAATTCCATCTGGAAAATAATAAATAAAAAGGTAATATTACCTCTTTTGAAATGATAATTAGTTTTCCAACCTAAGAAAAAGGAAGGTGTAGGTTTAAGGATAATTAGTTTTATATGCATAGCCCTAGGTGGGAAACTAGCCTAGATATTAATGATAGAACCAAATAAAATTTGGTCTAATAATATCCAACATAAATAACTAGAACCTAGGCATCCTTAGAGAATACTCAATGAATAAGAGCATTTCAAAGGCTCAATCATTTGAAACCATCTACTTGGAAGCAATGATGTTTTGAGAAAGGTAGTGAAATGGAATTTTGAAACTAGGGAATGAATTGACTTCTACGATGATATTTGGTTGGGTAAATCCTCTATGCTAGGATGAGGTCTAAAATGTGCTAGCCTAGAAAGAATGGAATATCTATGAAAATAAAATGAGTATTACTTTCACAAGGATTGGGACGACAACATCAAATGTGTCCTAGAGGATTGGAAAAAAGAGGATAACTAATGGAATGGGTATGTTTGAATCATTCTACAAATACTTTGTTCCACATATATTTATCTAAAGGGTATAGGCACTCATTATTGCTCAGTGAGCTTGAATGGAGAATACTCAATCAAAAGTGATTATGAAAAATTAACTAAGATACTAGTGAGGGTATCTAAATAAAATTACAAGGAAATATAGCAATCCTATATATCAAGGTTTTTATCTAGCTAATAATTCATAGCATTATGATAGTGGTGGATAATATTCAAAAGAGAGGCTTTTATGGACCTTCTCAATGCACTTCATGTGATAAAGAGTAGGAGACATGTCATCATATGTTCATGAAGTGCAATTTTAGTGAAGATATTTTGGAAGATATTAAAAGGGACTTCTCTATTGGATGGGTCCAACCAAAGGGGGTAAAATACTAGCCAGCCCAATGGAGAAATACCTTTAAAAATGATAAGTTGTTGGTTCTCTAAAACATGGAACCCTTAATATTCCTTTGAAACATTTGAATAAAAAGCAATTAGTGTACCTTTAAGACACAAAAATAGATGTGATTAGAGTCTATAATCAAATCAAATCTTCAATGATAGGATAAATTACCAAAATATAGTTCAATGAAAAACATACATGGGAGCACAACACCATAGAAATATGGTGCATTCATCCAACTTCTACCACAGGGGGTGGATAGTAGAAAGTATAAAAAACAAAGATAACATGGAAATGACCAAGTAAGGGGTGGCATAAACTAAATACTGATGGGCCTTTCAAAGGAAATCCCAACCTAGCAAGAGGAGGGGAAGTGGAAAGAAATGATACAATCAAAATATCTTTAATGCTAATAACTTGCAATAAAGTAAGCTTTTTTTCTTTTCAACAAGGGTTCAAACAAATGAAAAAATAAATTTAATCTAAAATGCACACTATATGCTTTTTCTCTTTCAAATGTCTAGAAATGAAATCAAAATATCTTTCCTTTTATTTATGATCTAGATCTATAATATGTATGAACATAAAGTAAACTACAAAGAGCCTAATAAGTCTATTTGGATAAGTTACTTGATCCATTGGTTTAACCTAGCTTTAATCTTATGTTTGGATATATTCAACAACTCCAAAACCTACAAAACAACTTCACAAATCCTAGATAAAGTGATTAGTATTTGGGAGCTTACTTAGGCTACTATGTGATTGAGCTTGGAGGTGCAACAATCAAGCCCCCTTGGTCCTTTTAGCTGACCATTTGAAAACAAAAGCAATTGTTGATATTTTTGGAAGTGAACAAGACAAGATGCAACAAAATGAAATAGTGCAAAAAATAGAGTGCAAACAATAATATAATGATCTAAATGAAGCATGCAAAAGTAGTTTAAGGGTTTGGAAGAAAAAATTTACCCCAAACCTAAAGGATCCAAAATCATGCCTTTCAAGGTGTGATCGCAAATTTGGCTCTACCAAATTTGTGCTCTATATGTATGGGACACGTATTTGCAATAGAAGTGCCAAAATGATCTATTAATACAGGATGAAATGCAAAATGAGCAGTTAGCAATGTATAAAAACTAAATATGTAAGAAGCAACCTAGTGGTATTCAAAGAACATTTTAAAGGATGAAGGTCCTCACATATGGTAGACTCCTCCTCATGGCTCCAAAAATTATCCACCAATAACAAAAAATCACAAAATAAAAGTAGCAAAAGAACACCAAAAGATACTTGATCTTGCTAAAATTCATCAAAAATTCTTGGAATTACTTGTTAGGAACAAATTGCTAGCTTGCCCAAAAAAATATCCCTAGAGAGAAAGAGAATCCAAAACCTCTATTTATAAGAGGTTTGGAAGGCCAAAGAGTGATAAAATAAAGGGAAAAACCTAGGGGAGGGCTGACATCCTGGAGGTCAGCTCAAAAATTAGGTTTTCTAAAATAAAACCCTAATTTACTGAATTTGCACCACATACTAGGCAACTGCGAATTTGAAAAAACTAGGAAAAATAAAAGAAGGATGGAGAGAGAAATCCAAATTTACACTTGACAAGTTTGAAGAACTTCTTCAGAGCTCTAGGGAAAATGACTCATTTAGGTGTGTCAATTTTCCATGTCTACATGTTTCCCCCTCTTTTATGTATTGAAGGTCTAATAAATGCATCAAAGAAATATGTAGACACATATGGGCAAAGAATGACAAACACAAAAAAGGGTGGTGCAAAAATGGTGTCATACTAGATACTTTAAAATTTTTCATGCAAAATGAGGTATTAATGACTTTAATGCCTATCAAGCTAGAGTGACCCTTCAAATTTTAGAAGGAATGCAAAATTCTTGAGGAAACTCAAAAAAAGGTAGATGTAGAAGAATAGAGAGCAACAAATAGAGAGAAAAGGGGTAAAAAATGCAAATAAGAGAGAGAAAATGAGGGGGAATAAGAAGGGGGAGGGTGAAAATGAATTTATTTTCACCATGCAAGAAGAAGAAAAGGAGCTCTAGAGAAAAATACTAATGGTGTTTCCCACATACCGTTTAACAATTACAAGGGGTAAGGTCGATGTAGCCATGAAGTCAACATGAGTAAGGATTAAAATCCTTACTCTATACTAGGTTAGATTAGGCTTTGAGGTCATTTAAGCATTTAATTTATATTTTTAGAAGAATTTATCATGCACAAACTAACATGAATTTGGGGTTCAACTATGAATTTTATTGGTTTGTGGTGGTGATCAGATTCACATCCTAAAATTATAGGATGCAAATTCACATCTTGCAAGGATGGGACATGAATTTAGAAGAAGAATTAAGAGGACAAAAATCATGCCTGGAAATAGTGGGGTGTGATTACAACAAAGAGGAGAGAAACAAAAATAAGAAAAAATAGAATAAGGAAAATAAAAAATAGAGGAAGAGAAAGAAGAGATGAGACATGCTTGCCTAAATGTGTTTGATTTTATTTGGTTTATTTGTATTATTTTTAGAACTAATTAAAAAATTGTTGATATTTTTTGCTATAGCATGATGTAGTAGAGAGTAGTGAATGGTAGTTGAGTTCCTTAGAAGAGGAGCTATGGTATCTCATACCAACAAAGAGGTAAAACGTAGAGGTGGTGGGACTACTACATCTGGTAGAGCTACCCTGGGTTGAGATAGATAGAGTGCTACTAATGATGCTAGCAAAGAGGTAGTACCTAAAGTCGTCTACCTTTTGGTTATCGATGAGGGAGATGATGATATCACTAGAGGATGCATGGCCCATCCTATGCATCCCAATCATAGATATGGTAGTTTAAAAAGCATAAGGGTAGCAGACCACAACACAAATATTATCAAGAAATTAGACCCACAAGATCTAGCCGAGTCAGATCCACATTGATGAGCAGATAGGGTGATAAAGGATTTATGCCTTGATGATCATGCTCTATGGGGTAATGATTGGGTTCCTAGTGTACCATATGAGTAGGCACCACCTTGCATGTGCACTAGTGATAGTATTGTAAGATATGTGAGACCAATAGGTGCAATTTGCATTGGGCCTATATGTGTTGGCCCATTTGTATAGGATATTATACAATATCATGTATAAATGACATACAATATTAGTATGTACAACCTTGATCTAGGTGTAGTGTTGGGAGCACATATGTATTTAGAGACCACATGCACTTCCAAGGCCATTACCAAACCTGAAGCAACTAGTAGTTATATAGGTGGTCTCGAGACTTGGAGTGGGTCCAAAGGACGTACATCAATATCCTACCACTAGGGAGGTATGTGATAGATGAGTCATGGGACCATATGATCATATGATGATCATGGCACTAATATCTTAGCTAGGCAGATGATGTGATGGATCTAGCTAGGATCAAGAGAATCATATGGGTCTCTACAAAGAAGGAAAAGCTAGAACTTTATCGATTCAATTAAGTCCAATGGTAATTTAGCATCTTTTAGGAGATACCAAACCTGGGAGACTATTAGTACCAATGAGTGTGAAGGGATCCATCAGGGATTAGAGGGGACCCTAATGTGGAGAGATGGATGGAGGACCTGGATGACCCATTGTAAATGGACCCAATTGTGGATGATGTTAAGGTGGCCCTCAGGTATAGGATATGGTATATGAGCATTGTGTCCTCAAGGATATCCTCATCGATGCCAATATAGAGGTATCAGGTTATGTGTGGATGGGTGTAGCTAGCACTAGGAGAGATGATCCAATGCACTATAGAGCAATGTTAGTAGGTAAAATATGCCCCATAGCTAAAAAAAGCATAGGTTCGAGTAGATATGGTGGTAGTGATGACCATTATCTTTAGGACTAAGGAGAGGAGAACATTAGAATATATTCCCATGACAATAGGATATGGGTTGAGTAGGATGATTACAGAGGTCTCTACATCAAAAATAGTAGTACTAAGTGGGACTATGGGTTAGGGGGACCCGATGAGGGAGATGGAGGTGCTACAAGCTCAAATAGCAGTGATGTAGAGGGATATGGACCTACTTTGAGAGGATAGGTCTAAGAGGATAGAGGGGTAATGGGGTGCCTTAAGTGCAACACTCATAGAGTGAAACACAACAAGGTTTGAGGTAGACTTCATTATGGAGGATATGAATCAACTAGAGTAAGAGTGGTAGTAGGCATAGGCTACGGGTATGCCTATCATGATAGATAGCCAAAAAGTCAAGGAGATCCACCTACTATGGTTGAACTACAAAGGATGAGGGAGAGGCTGAAGGCATCCATATGGAGGGAAACATTTTACTAGACCTTGTACTTTTAGGTGGTTCCATTAGAGTAGAGGGTGAAACTTGTTAGGATCTAGATTAAGATTAGGATAGGGCCCTAAACTATTACTATTATCTATAGAAATCTTGATAGGATAGCACCCGCTAATCATATCTGAAACCTCAACATTGGAAGAATCAAATTACTTTGATTCAACATCCAAAGTAGGCTAGTATACCTCATCAAATTTATGGATGTTGATTCATTTAATATCAGTTAAATGTATACAAGATAGGGATAGAAATATAAGGGTTAAAATATTTAATTGATAATGGAAAAATGAAGATAACAACATAGGTATCTACAAAGAACCTTCTAATAGCTTAACCTTTAGATAAATACTTGAAGCTAACAATATTTAAAATTTAGTCATCTTCAACATTAAAATCAATTGCATACTTCAAGAATTATTCCAAACATCAAGAGTATTAATAATCCAAATTAAAAAAATTAGATTAACACCCTAACTAAAAAAAATAGAATTCTTTCCAAGCATACATTCAGACATGAATCATTCTAATTTGCTCTAAGTTAGCAATCCAAATTAACAGAATACACTAACCATAGTAGTAGTAGCAAAATTGACTTCATAGGATGAAATTCAAGAAATAAGAGGATGCAAATATGAGGCAAACACTCCAAGTAATGCTCCTTTAATTAATCAACATAAAATATACAATAAAAGCACAAGCAAACACTTCAAAGCCAATATTTTGGAAGGAGGTCATGACCTTTATTTATAGTTTTTACAATGAATTTTAGATAAAATGGAATATTACAAGGAAAATGATTCTCAACCAGTGGAGTACTGATGTGGTGGCCTCATATTTGAATCAATAAAAGGATATTTATCTAGCTCTATCGATCCTCTATAACTAGCCTCTACAATTTGCTCAATATTCATGGATTCTAGTTATGCAATCTTGCCAAGAATGGATCTGAGTGGTCCCTTGTTCTTGCAACCCCTCTTTTAGCGTTGATATATAACTAAATATAACCAGGGATATTGGATACTTTAGCTTCTCAACTCAATGATTTCCACTTAGATTCATTATATTTTTATCACAATTCACTTTAACTTATCAAGGTTCAATGTCGTTCACCAACATATATTTGAAACACTGAGATTCAACCTTGACGATTGCAGCCTAAAACTAGCTTATCCAAGTGTAGCTTGAAGACAATGGGTGCTAGGCCACACTTTCCTCTTTATTTTTTCTTCAAGACCCAACTGAACTACAGTGTGGAAACCATGCTCTAGGTCACATTTTGAATTGCAAATATTTGGAAGTTTGATTGCATCAACTATAATGTGGAGCTTACTTGGATGGTGCATGACTGTAGTTCTTCCTTCACACTTGGCTCAAAGTAAATTCTAATTTTGGCCTTAAAATTGTGCTCTGGGCCATATTCCTATTTGCAATGTTGGCTGATTTAACTAAGTTGATCACAACCTAAAGCAATTTTGCAACTGGGAGCAACATTGTGGCCTGTTTCTTGAATTACACTCAGTGCAACTTAAGGATGTTGTGTGTTGAGCTACATTTTGGATCACATGAATATCCAGCTTAACCATGCTAATTTCAACCTAGGTCATGCTTAGATATAGGCTACATTTCTAATTCGTTAGTTGCTCAATGATAAAAATTCCCATGTGGTGAAGGGCAAGACTTTAGGTTGCATTTTAAGTTAAAATTTTGCCAAGTCAAACTGAGTTGATTGTAGCCTAGGGCTACACTAGTATAATTTTAGCCTAGAGACACTATGCATTGGGTCACATTTTGGGTTGCACAATGTGTATTTTTGACAATTATGAATTAAATGTGTCATAATTAGTGTATTCATAATTGTCAAAAATACAATTAGTGTATTCATAATTGTCAAAATTTTATTCATAATTTATGTATGAACCATTCCAAGGTATGAACCATTCCAAGGTGCTCCAAATCAGCAATCTAATATCAATATAATTGACTAATTATGACAACAGTAACAGAATTGCATTCATAGAATAAACTAAAAATTAATGAAGATATGAGCTAGAGGTAAACATCCAACTAATGCTCTTTCTATTGATTTCATAGTAATTACACTAATATATTAGGAAAAACTCTAGAGCCGACCCTTAAACATGAGGGTTTGACCTTATTATATAGATTTTACAATGATAGTAAAAAAATGGAAACATTATAAGGAATTTATTGCAATATCAACAAAATGCTGAGGTGGCAACCTCTCGTTGGTTTTCAAGAATTAAAATATGAAGGTATACTTCACTAATGTTGCAATTCTAAGCTCCACAAATGGTTTGGATATCAACTAAATTTCATAGCTGGAATAGTTACAGGTCGATTTGGATCATCCCTTGCTCTTGAAAAGACTTTCCACCATTGATCTGCAACTAAAAATGCAGGCAAGTCTTGATTTCGATGATGTTTGATCTTCTTAGATATTTTTTGCTGCACTCCTCAGGTTCTGTTGCATTCCTCAAGTTCCACTGCATTCTCCTCTTGCATGGAACCCACTACTCTAAATTTTATTGGGTTATATTTGACTATGTTGACTGTAGATTTTGTGTTCTAGGGAACCTTACATCCTCTCATAAAATTTACAGCTTTGAATTTTATTGAGGCAGGTTTAATTTCTCTAACTGTAGAATGCATTTCTTGTGAATTTTGATGGATTTCTATGAAATTTGCTAATTTAGTTTTTTCAAGGTTGGTCTTGACCAGTTTGACTACGAAATTACTATTTTGTGTTGGCCTTGGGTAGATTTTAATGCTTCCTTGCCTCCTAATTTTAAGAATATGCAACTCCAAATTCTGTTTTGCACTATTTGATTACGCTGACTATGGATTTTGGCTTTCAGTGGATTTTAAAATTTTTGACACTCATTTGTCCCTTTGATGAAACCGACATGTTTATAATCTTGTGATAGAAATTTATCGTGTGCTAATGTCACTTCTCCAATTTCTACAACTTTGAATTCCACTAGGCACTGTTTGACCGTGTTGACAATAGATCTTGCACCCTTGTAGATTTTAACATTGCTTAGGAGTTTTTCTTTGATACTTAGTCGATGTTATAAAAAATTGCTAAGTATGTGGCCTTTTGGTCCTACATTTTGGCATCTCTCGAGGAACTTTGCTCGCAAAGTTAAAGAACTCAGAGCCTTATCCACTTAAATTTTTAGTAGAATTTGAGGTAAGAAAAAATGTAATTGTTAAGGAGGGTAGGAACCACCAAAAAGAGAGGGAAAGAATGATAAACCTAGGAACAAGAAGATAAAAAGAGAATAGGAAGTGGACGAAAATGACATAGAATTAAACCAAAAATTAGTAGAGTGAGGTAAAAAAAACCTCATAATACACATGAAATGGTGGTGATTGGGTAAAACTAGGAATAAAATAAAATGCAGCCACCATATTAATACAAAAAGGAAAGACTTAAAATAAGGAGGATATGGTATATTTACAAGGGGATGAGAGGAAGCAACACTAATGTGCTAGGGAAACGAAGAAGGGAAACAAGTGGAGGGAATTGGAGTTACACAAAAATAGGGAGTTGCACACCACAAATATATGTGTATGCATAATCCATCATGGTGTGAGCTCCATATGCATAATCCATCGAGGTGCAATATTATTTCCAAGGTAGATATATTACCCAAAATGGCAATTCATTTTTTCCTTTGCTTCACTTATGGTGTTCAACAAGGATAAACAATACCTCTCCCATATGAGCGAGAAAACCTCTACCATATTTGGCCTATTGATTGTGATCTATCTCAGACTTTAAACTATTTTCAAATCAATATTTCTCCTTTTATAGACCTGAGAAAGCATGCCATCAGCTGGTAACGCAAATAACTTGACTAGATATGGAAAGTACTTAACTCGCTTCATCTAGAATTTGCACTCATACCGTGTCCTTTACCTTAGTCAATTTGGTCTATCTCACATAGAGTATTGTTCAAGGCATTTTATTATCAAACCTCGGGTTTTACTGTATGTTATTTTTGGAACTAGAAAAAGATGAGATATATTACAAATGGAAGTATTACAATATATAGGCATAAGCCTATATGCAATATATGACAAGTGTCAAAGAAATATGACAAGTGTCAATATATAAGGCATAGTGCACATTAATTCTAACATTCCCCCTTAATGTGCACTATCCTAACTAAAGAAAAAAATAAGTCAACATTAGGTAACATTCCCCCTTAATGTTGACTTCTCTAAAAGAACCCTATCATCCTCCTTTATTACATAATTTGTTCTAGGCTCATGCTCTTTGCACTTGGCTCTCCAACTATGAATAATGCTAGATCAATGGTGTATACATCTCATTCTTTTGCCTCAGGGTCAGCCACTTCCATGAGTCTGATGCCTCTAGGTCAGCCGTCTAAGTGCCTTAGGGTCATCCTATGTGCCTCAGGGTCATCGACTTCGGGGTCTGTTGCCTCTATAGGTCATCCTCTAGGTATGTTGCCTCTTGTAGATCATTGACTAGATTCACAATGAATAACATCAAATAGTGAACCCAATCTAGAAGGTGTCGATATCTACCAAAAATGCACCTTAATACAAAATATATACAAGCCATGAAATACAATAAAATGAGCCATATACACCAAATGTGGAAAAGTGCACTCCATAATTCAACATCTTTGAGGCTAAAAAATTATGCCAAACTACCTCAAAACTAGAAAAGAACACCACCATTGTGTCTATCTCGAAAAAACCTTTCCTATGACTATAAATAAGCCTATAGTAAGATACAAATTGCTACTTCATAAATCAAGAAGCAATGACCCTCAAAAAATGTGTGCAGCTCTGGGATTTCCCAAATGGTCACCCATCCGAGTTGTGATCTGAAAAATGATGCTTGAATTGAGAGTTTTTACAAAATATGCTACCAAAAATTCAGCCTTCAAAATGAGAATTAAACTTGAAGAAGGACAATTTTAAATAGACAAATCTAAAAAACATATCTCACTGAAGCAATCTCACATGGTGCCTTTTGAACACCCTTGCAAGACTTTGAGTGACTACACTCCTGCTTTGGGCCCTATCTCCAATGATTAAAGTTGTGCCAACCAGATTTTCATCCCTTTCTTGAAACCATCCTCAAATACACCTTTGACTTTTGCCTTGTTTTTATGGTGGTCAATATGGCCAATAGACAATCAAAGCATTTGGTACTTAACTATCTCAATCCTGAGCCTTCGGTCACAATAGCTTCTCTTTACTATTCAAAATCTGTGTAGCATCTAATATTTCCTTTCCATTATCCTTGATCCTTGCCTGTCTCTATTTACTATTTTAATTCCATCCTTCACCAAATATATGAAACAATGGCAATCATGCCATTTAAACAACATTAAGATATGCTAGATGCTTTTTACTTCTTTTACATTTATTCCATTATTGAGAAGTAGAGAACTATATGATAAACAAATCAATAAAATTTATTATCTGTTAATTTTCAAAAACTCAAAAGTAAACGTGATGCATTGTCGTGCAAGGCTGGCACTAGGTAGAACTTAAATTGCAGGTTGTGTAGAGCTCCATGAATTGTCATCATCAATCCCATGTAGCCTTCTAGTATTTCCATTGATTTTAATATATATAATTTCTGAAAAAACTATCCATAAAAGAAAAATTTCAACATAAACCACACTCCCAAATGTTCACACCTCCTAAAGAAATATTGTTAGGATCCTACTATAAATTAAACTCAAATAAACACACTCTCACACAATTGCTTGGAAATAAACTCACATAAACATCACATTAATATTCGGAACAAAATACACATTATAACAAAAATTTGCATAAAGGAACAATCTCACAATAAGATAGAATCGCAGGCCTCTTCGAGGGGGCAACCTCCTTCAACACTTCATTAACTTGCAAAAATATGAATACATTGGTGCCTTCTCGGGTATTTAAAGAGTTCCCTTCCATGGTTGGCTTACATGCAAAATGCCACCTGGATTACATGCATAATGCCACCCGAATTACATGCATAGTGCCACTCGAATTACATGCACAATGCCACTCGAATTACATGCACAAGGCCACCTTACATAACCTATCTACCATGTGTTACATAAAAAGGGTGCCATTTGTCATAGGCACTACATAAGCTAAAACTTAGAACATTACAAAATATTAATCATGGGTACTACCCACGTTCTCTAGGAATTATTACATCATGGAAGTTATTACATTAAGGGTTAGGATGGGATCCTAACATGTCCTTCCCCTTGAAGAAGCTTTGTCCTCAAAGCTGAAATGAGGAAACTGTTGCTGGAGTTGGTGGAGAGACTCCCATGTAGCATCTTCAGGTTGAAGCCCCCGCCACTGAACAAGGACCTCTGTAATTGTACGGTTGCGAAGAGTGCGAGTCCGACGATCCAACAACTGCTCAGGTTCAAGTAAGATGGAGCCTTCTTCATCCAATTCAGGAAGTGTTGATTGAACCTGTACCTGTGTGCCCACAACTTTTTTGAGAGAGGAAACATGAAAAATAGGATGAAGCTTGGAAGTAGGTGGGAGAGCCAATTTGTAAGTTGTGGGGCCAATCCTTTGTAGAACCTGGTAAGGACCATAGTATTTTGCGGCAAGCTTCTGGCACCTATGGAGTTGTAGGGATGATTGTTTGTACGGCTGCAAGCGAAGGAAGACCATATCACCTACATCAAAACTACGCTCAGAACGATGTTGATCAGCTTGTTGGCGCATCCGATTCTGGGCCATGTTCAAATTCTGCTTAAGTTGGCGAAGGACCTCGGTGTGTTGACTCAGAGTATTGTCGACGACCTGGACCTTGGAGCTGCCAGGAATGTAGGAGGAAGGCGTAGGTGGAAGGCGCCCGTAAACTACCTCAAATGGTGTGAGTTTGGTTGCGGTATGATAGGAAGTGTTGTACCACCATTCGGCCAAAGAAAGCCATTTTGCCCATTGAGTAGGATGATCTGAGACAAAGCAACGAAGGTAGGTTTCCAAGCATTTATTAACAACTTCTGTTTGACCATCCGTTTGCGGATGGTAGGCTGAACTCATTTTGAGCTGAGTCCCCTGCAACTTAAACAACTCTTGCCAAAAATGACTAGTAAAGGTGGGATCACGATCAGATACAATGGAGGTGGGCATGCCATGAAGGCGAAATATGGAGTCAAGAAAAATTTGTGCAATAGTGGATGTTGTGTAAGGATGGGCAAGGGCACAAAAGTGAGCATACTTTGAAAGGCGGTCCACTACCACGAAAATAACTGACTTGCCTCCAGATTTAGGTAGCCCTTCTATAAAGTCCATGGAAATGTCATTCCAAACCTGATCTGGGATAGGCAGTGGTTGAAGAGTGCCCAGAGAGCGCACTGTTTCACCTTTCATCCTTTGACATGTGTCACAGGCAGCAACAAAAGAGCGGATGTCACGTTTCATACCTTTCCAAAAGAAGGTGCGCTTGAGTCGCTCATATGTTTTAAGGAACCCTGAATGGCCTGCAGAGGGAGTGGCATGCAATTCCTTCATGAGGAGCTCTCGAAGTGGGGACTTATGAGGCAGAACCAGGCGTTGATGGTAGCGCAGATCATGGCCATTCCAACTATACCCTGGTGCAGAATCTGGATCATCCATTAGTGAGGCTACCAACGCTTGCAAATCTGCATCCTGACGTGCTTCTTGATGCAAGGAATCAATCCATTGGGGGAGTGGTGCTGAAATGGCACACAACATACTTATGGTCTCAATTTGGCGAGAAAGAGCATCAACCACAATATTCTCCTTTCCCTTTTTGTAGGTGATATCATAATCATAGCCCATGAGTTTAGACACCCACTTTTGTTGGTCGGGTGTGGCAACTCTTTGTTCCAGAAAATATTTGAGACTTTGGTGGTCGGTTTTGATGGAGAAGTGACGCCCAATGAGGTAAGGTCGCCAATGCGTGACTGCATGCAATATGGCCAACATTTCCTTAGCATATGTGGATTTCCCCAGATTACGATCAGAGAGTGCCTTGCTAGTAAAAGCCACAGGTCATCCTTCTTGCATCAATACTGCCCCAATACCATGACCAAAAGCATCACTTTCAATGACAAATGGTTTAGAGAAATATGGCATGGCTAAAATGGGAGTGGTGGTCATAGCATGCTTGAGTTCAATGAAGGCTTGGTCAGCAGGCCCTGTCCAAGTGAAGGAATATTTCTTCAACATGGAGGTGAGGGGGGCAGCTATTTTCCCATAATTGCAGATAAATTTGTGATAATAGCCCGTAAGCCCTAAAAATCCTCGAAGTCCCTTGAGGGTGCGAGGTTTCGGCCACTCTTGAACTGCTTGAATCTTCTTAGGGTCAACCTTGATGCCATCCTGTGAGACAATGTGTCCCAGATACTCTACTTCAGTCAGACCAAAGGAACACTTGGACTTTTTGGCAAAAAGTTGATGGGTTGCCAACAGCTGTAAAGTTTGATCCACATGATTGAGGTGCTCTTCCCATGTGCGGCTGTAAATCAAGATGTCATCGAAGAACACAAGGATGAACTTCCGTAGAAAGGGCCGAAAGATGTTGTTCATAAGACTTTGGAATGTAGAAGGAGCATTTGTGAGACCAAATGGCATTACCAAGAATTCATAATGACCTTCATGAGTGCGAAAGGCAGTTTTGGGAATGTCCTCATCCTTGAGCCGGATCTGATGGTACCCAGAGCGGAGATCAAGCTTGGTGAAATACATGGTCCCGTGTAGTTCATCGAGTAATTCATCAACCACTGGAATAGGAAATTTATCCTTGATCGTAGTCTTGTTGAGTTCTCGATAGTCAATACATAGGCGCCACGAGCCATATTTCTTGGGAACAAGTAAGACTGGCGAGGAGTAGGGGCTAGTACTAGGCCGGATGACACCAACCTTGAGTAATTCTTGTACCAATTTTTCCAGTTCTGATTTCATGGCATGAGGGTACCTATATGGTCTGATATTTGGTGGTGCGCTACCCGGGAGCAATGGAATAGCATGGTCGTGAGAGCGACGCGGTGGTAGTGTAGTTGGTTCCACAAAGACAACATCATGTTTGTGTAGAACTAGTTGTAGGTCTGATGGGGTTTCAGCCATTAGAGAAGTGGATGGTTGGATGGAGAAGAGTTGTGCAATGACCCCACGTGATGATTTCTTTAGCATTTTCTCCATACGATTTGAACTAATGAGGTGAGGTGTTCCTGCAGGGGAGCCCTTGAGTAAGTGTGTCTGTCCATTTTGGGAGAATTGCATCCAGAGTTCTACGAAGTTCCAATTGATAGTGCCCAACGTACTCAACCATTGAGATCCCAAAACAATATCACATCCTCCCAACTGGAGGGTAAACATGTCCTGCTTGAGTTCATAGTCCCCTATCCTGATCTTGACATTGCAGCATTTTCCTTTACAAGGTAATGTTCCCCCATTGGCTACCATGACCTCGAATGAATTACAAGTGTGGATATAGCAATTTTCCCGCTTAGCAACTCGAGGATCAATGAAGTTGTGTGTGCTTCCTGAATCAATAAGGATGGTAAGACGTTGGCCCTTGAAAAATCCCACAACTTTCATGGTTTGTGGAGTAGTAATTCCTGCAAGAGCATGGACTAAAATCTCTGCCTCAGGCTCCTGTGTATCTTCTTCCTATGGAGAAGGTGTTTCAGGAGGGTCCTCATCATCATCACTCTGGTCACTGTTAGCAGGTTCCTCAACATCTATCAAGAACAATTTTTTGTTTGCACACTTATGTCCTTTAAAAAAATTTTCATCACAATTATAACATAATCCTTGGGCACGACGTGCATCCATCTCCTCTGTAGTCAGTCGCTTGGGTGTAGCAGGTTTACTATCAACTAAATTTTGGGCTCGAGAAGGAAATGAAGGTCGATTTTGAGGAAACCTCGATGGGCGCCTTTGGGCTGAGAGTTTAGATTCGGCCAAATGGGCCAAACTGATAGCTTCCATCATGGACTGTGGTTTCAACATCTTTACTTCGGCTTGGAGATCCCCTTTTAACCCACTGATAAAACAACTCATGAAGAACCCTTCCTTCAATCCTCTTGTCTTATTGGCCAATTTTTCAAATTGAGTTTGGTAGTCACGGACTGAGGATG
This sequence comes from Wollemia nobilis, assembly GCA_028583015.1. Lineage (NCBI taxonomy): Eukaryota > Viridiplantae > Streptophyta > Pinopsida > Araucariales > Araucariaceae > Wollemia > Wollemia nobilis. The sequence goes on along the minus strand of JAQPPZ010000677.1, from coordinate 8,953,474 downwards.
TTTGTTGCAGTTTGGTCAAGGCCCCTGTAAAGTCCTCATACTCACTAGGCCCAAATCGGGTGAGTAGTTGGGACTCAAAGTCCTCCCAAGAGAGATTTGGGTTGGAATTACGTAACCACTGGAACCAGTGTAGAGCCTCAGATTCCAAGTTGAAGGAAGCCATCTGAACTCTATGATATATGGGAACATTATGAAGTCTAAAGAATTGATCAACCCTACATAACCACCCATCAACATCCTTCCCATTAAATTTAGGGAAGTCCAATTTTGGCATTTTAAAGGATGGGTCATGGTCATGCCTTGTAGAACTTTCAGCCTGGTGTTCTATTTTGAGTGGTCCCTTCTGTAGCTTGCTACCCACTTCTATCAATGTTTCTTCTAAGCGAGCGCTAGTGGCCTCATGATCTAGACGAAGACCTTGAACCTCTTCCCTTATGGAGAGAATTGCCAAGTTCAAGTTCTCAATGGATTTTGTTAAGGAGTCCATCTGTTCTAGCTCTTTTTGATGTGCACGGGTACCCTGGGCCATTTTGGAACCTTTTGTGACCAGTTACTAAAAATAGAATTAGGTTTTAGGGCTTACTATTTTTAGTAAGTGTCCAAAAAGGTGCTTGGGTGCTATATATCAAAATGATCAGCTCGAAGAGGTGGTCACAATGAGCTATATCTCACAACACTACTTTTTGGCACCCTAGACTTTTTTTTACTCCTGTTTTACCGAGTCTAACGGTGTTTACGATTTTGGATTCTGAGCTACAGTGCAAAAGTTGGGTACTGGAGCACTATCTATAATTGGTCTCTGGTCACTCACTCAATGTTTGGCTCAGCCTTGATAGTCTCTCTGACACTGCTTACCTCACTAGTCTAAATATTCTCTGTATTGTGTAGGTTACTATTATGACAGTTCTGTTCTGACACTGAAAACTACAATTTTTGACCTGACTGTGCTGACCTATCTGACCTAATTGTTACTGCCACTATAAATCTGACTGTTATTCTCTAGACTATCAACTTAACTATCACCCTCATATTCTATCCCGAATTCATGCAATTTATGCTATTTTTTTGGTAGAGGATTCCTTTCTCATATGCTCACTTTTGGGGATTTGGAATGCAGGTTTACGAACAAGGAGTTTTGGTTTGTGATTTTGTTGCAGGTTGGAGTTTTAACAGAACCAAGGAATGCTAGGCAAAGGAGTATGTACCACCCATAGGCCCTCTATTATACCGTAGTGATGAACAATAGTGCTCGGACCAATATTTCAGGTCACTACCCAAGGAGGATTCCACACATACCCTTGAGCACACTACCTGCCTTTCTGACAATACGGGAGGGTAATCATCCGGGATGTTGTGTCCCATAGACTATGGATAATACAAGGCCAAAAATATTCCTAATGGCTAAAATTTTGTTGAACCTAGATGGTCTCCCGATATACCCGAAGATACGTGGGAGCTCAAGTCCGTGCGCGAGTTCTATCTAAGGCCTGGGTATTGGAGCCTGATCGCCCCTCACTTCACTAGACGTTGTATGGGCTATCTAGCTTAGCCAATAATGACAGATCCTTCATGATATTTTAAAACCCCTAACATAGGGTTTCTACCTACTCAACTAAAAACTATTTTTTTTTATTGGTCTCTTTTCTTTTTTTTTTTTATAATAGTAAAAAAAATTACATGAAAATAATAGGGAATTATACCTAACAGGCAAGAATCATTACTGTTGCAGCAGAACTTGGCCCTGGAAAGCGCTCTGATACCACTTGTTAGGATCCTACTATAAATTAAACTCAAATAAACACACTCTCACACAATTGCTTGGAAATAAACTCACATAAACATCACATTAATATTCGGAACAAAATACACATTATAACAAAAATTTGCATAAAGGAACAATCTCACAATAAGATAGAATCGCAGGCCTCTTCGAGGGGGCAACCTCCTTCAACACTTCATTAACTTGCAAAAATATGAATACATTGGTGCCTTCTCGGGTATTTAAAGAGTTCCCTTCCATGGTTGGCTTACATGCAAAATGCCACCCGAATTACATGCATAGTGCCACTCGAATTACATGCACAATGCCACTCGAATTACATGCACAAGGCCACCTTACATAACCTATCTACCATGTGTTACATAAAAAGGGTGCCATTTGTCATAGGCACTACATAAGCTAAAACTTAGAACATTACAAAATATTAATCATGGGTACTACCCACGTTCTCTAGGAATTATTACATCATGGAAGTTATTACATTAAGGGTTAGGATGGGATCCTAACAAATACCTTAGAAATCCAAATAAAACTCAAGATGATTACCAATGGGATTTGACAGCTGCATCACGACGAAGATCACATAAAGTTTCCAAGCAACAATAGTGGCAGAAACTTGGTTTTGAGATTGAACTACATTCATATTCATCAATGGCCAAACAACGAGCTGATAACACTGGGCATCTCCGTAATTGATCATACATCATGAATAGGTTATCATAAATAGCCGTATCTTTGGCTAGGATGAGCTTTTCTCATTTTTCCATACCTCCTTCAAGTACAATACTCACATAAAAAACTAGACCAAACTAAAATCTTCTCCATATCTCCATATCCTTCACTCGTCCTCCATATCTCCATAACCAAAGTTGTTAAAGAATCAGAAAGATCAAGAAACTCTAGAAATATTGCTTCCAACCTATCATTGTGTTGGTAAAAAAATATATAATGTTGCATCAACCACCGCATCGTCGACCGCTACAGTTCACGAGCATATCCAATGCCAATCTGATTATTCGACGAGAAAGTGGGTATCCCACATCACACATTACACTCGATCACTATCGATGAGTGAATTTAATACCAATGATTATTTGTTATCTCAATCATAGTGCCACATGATCAATTCCACTTGATGCACCATGAAACAAAAAAAAAATCCCATATCTCCTTGAGAGTAAGCTAGTGGCCTGCATAAATCTAACAATTGAAGCTGAAGAGGGTTCTACACTATCTCTTGAGGGCATAGACGACATCAAACTCAAAAAAAATCAAGCACAAATAAATCAATGAACTCGAGCGCACACACCATTCACTATGCTATGAGAAACATCTACCAATCCTTTAGGTGTGCAACTGTCATCTTCTCATTTTTCTCTAATCACTCGCTCCACGAATCCCAAGTGGTCAAGCAATACACACACAAAAAAAGAATGTACTCATCAAAAAACATCATGTAGGTAGTACCCACACAACATCAGAGATAATACATGTGGTGTCACCATAGGTGCCCGCTCGACCATTACTCAAAGCATGAAAGTCTGGTCCCACAACAACTGCATTAACTAATAAAATAATTAAAAAAATGGAAATATATTTGAGTGCCAAAACACTCTTCAGCCACCCTAATACGGAAACACCAAACGTGCCAAATTTGCCTACTGCCTGAATGAAATAAAAAATATTCTCCTCCAATTGTAACTCAGGCACACAAAACTTTTTGAACATCAATCAACATCTGCACCAATGCGTGCAACAGTCCTTCGGCTTCTGAGCTCCAATGCAAATAGACAATCCTCCTTAGCTGTGTGAACAATGAAATCCAGTAGGTAATGCGATATTAAACTGTAGATGTTAAGTGTAACTCAATATGCCATGGAAAATGCTTTAGTCAGCTTGTGCGATATGTATACCTACAAATATTCATAACTATATTAATACAATTGATAGGGAGGTCTACAAATATAGTTCCACTTCTCCAACCCATCGCACTTATGGCAAACCACTAGATCTAAAAATATTGTGCAAGTGGTTGTTCATGTGGGTTGTGCTCAAATTCAATGAATTAGCCGCTTGCGAATCATATGAATAGTAACCACTAAAACTTCAACTATTTCTTCTGAATAGTAACCATTAAAATAGTCATCAATGATGTCTGCCAAAGTCTAGAATGCATTTTTGTCTAGCATAATTCCTTGTCAATCTGGATTTTCAGCAACAACACCTTTGAAGGCCGTGTGTAGCAATTGTGCAGCAAAATAGATGTGAACGATGAATCCGTCTCATATCTCTTCAATCTTGTTCATCATGTGATAGATTTTCACTACACCACATGATTTTTGTCAGGATCTTGTATTTTTTTGATGGACTACTCATGCACCCCGGGATAATTTATTCCACTTTCATCACACCATTACAAAAACTATCGTTACCCTCAAATCACATCGAATGTGATGTTGAGTCTTCCCGACCATTATAGCCCATCTCCCATCTAGCACGACGAGAAAGACATTGGACTTAAAAAAATATAAATAAGTTTGGCCTCCATACACCGCATGTAAAAATTAAAAACTTAATGTTGTGGCTTGGAGCCACGCCTCCATATTCAACATGAAATTCAAGCATAACATCTTCTTCCATTTAAGACATCATCTGGTAAACTTTGATCGCGTTAGCAGTTCTAGGAAAAAAAATAGTTTTCACCTCCTTTGAACGTGTATTATGAAGAAAACTGTGTTGAACTCTCATTTACACCATCGACAAGAGTGACTTCAGACTGCACCACGACTGGTCCTGTGTCTACTTCTATATTGCTCGTACAAACACCATCATTAAATCGCTACACGTATGGTTGCCATCATCCCTACACTAAATTTGGGACATGGGCACTTTGCATCATGGCAATTTCATTTTTTGAGGGCATTGCTACTGCACTGAATGCGTTAGAGATGTTGGACTACGTCAAATGCACATCGAAGTCCAGTGAAGGAGGATATTGTGCGCATCATTATCATAGGAGTCCATGTGGAGATAGCGACCAATAAATATCAGAATCTGTGGGTGACTACAATTATTCTTTACTCTGTGTAAAAAAAAAATTAATTGGCTCTTTTGCTTCAAATAAAATCACTTCACGTGATTCCCATGAAGAAATAGAGCTTACTCACTACAAACTGCTACTCAAAAGATCTTCTGGCCATGATCCCTACAAATTAAACAATAGTCAAACAAAGGGTGTGGCAATAATCATCCATGTAGCCTCTCCGTGCGATGGATTTCATAGCTGCCTCCTCCAAATTGTAGACACCTAAAACGTGTCATGTCGAGGGTGACTACTCATATGGACATGCTACAAAACCATATGAAGGATCTTGGATAGACTCCAAGATAGAGCAGTGGTTCTAACCACTCAATTTAGGCATTCTGGCCTAAGCAGTCTGAACCACAGCCCAGACCTACGGTCTCCAGTCTGAACCATGGTTGACACTCGCGGTCTATAGTCTGGACCATAGCTGTGACCTATGGTCTGAACTGGAGTTCAGTTAGGCCTTCCATCCGAGCCAAATCGGTTGGAACGGCCAAGAGATCTAGAAGGAGGCAGTTGGAGGATGGAAGATTCCAAAGGCTTCCATCCCAACTGTCCTAACCAACCTTCTTGGTCTTGGCTTCTCCATGAAGCCACCCCTAGCCCTAGGGGCATGCTACAAATACCCCCTCTAAGCGGGGATGAAAGGAGGAGAGATAATTTGTATAGCGAAGTGTTGGCGAATTATCGAGCGAGCTAATTGATCAAGAGAGCAACGAAGCCCTATCAAATTGCATAATGACCTTGTGCATTTGAGAGCCCCCTTTGCTATCCATCCAAAGACCAATTAGCCATGGATGCCCTAGGTGCCTAGGAGGATCAAGAAACGCAAATCCGGGTGAACGAAGGCCCTTCACAGTGATTTGACCACCAAATCTATCAGAGGACGACAAAGGCGACCCTTGAACATCAATTCGGACAAGGAGGTCAAGCCCACTGCCCCTAATTCTGAGGGCAAACACATCAGAGGTCAAACCATGGCTATCAGCCATGGTTCACAGTGCAGACCGCCCCTCACAGCTATGGTTTGCAATAGGTTAAAGATCACCTTACTCATTTTGCTTTTTACCGCATAGATTAGTCATGTTAGTCTTTTCATAGGTTTAATTGCATTTTAGAGAAAATATGACCGTAGGAATTAGGCATTTTATGCGTTGCATTGGGTAGGAGTATATTGGATCTTTTAGATGTTTTATTGCTTCTAATTTGATATTTGTTCAATGCATCATTTGCTTATTCATGTCTTGTATGTTGTAGTATAATTCTTGATGTGATTAGAATAGCTTAAAGCCTTTCTTTATGCTTTCTTGTTTTACTAGTTTAATGGTATTTACATGTATGTTTCTTTAAAGGGCCTCATCACGAGAGGCTATCAAACTTTGTAATCGTGCGTTGTTGTTTCTTGTTCATAGGGAGACAGGTGCAAAAGGGAGCCTATATCATAATCCTTCCACATCGCGGAGAAGGGGGTTAGCTCTACCCCAAGGCAGTTTGTGAGTAATCACCGGAGCAACAAATAAGCGTGCCTACCCTATTGAGGGCATTGGCAATTGTAACATCTGTATCATCTTTGGAGTGACCCTGAGAGGGCATTTTTGTAACCCGAGATCCTTTCGAATATTAATATAAGAAACTTTGCATTAGTTGGCTTCTTTGTTCAATTTGTGCATTTGTGTGGATCTTTGTGTTTTTACGATGGTATAGATCAATACAGTAGCTAGGCGCGCGCTCCATGGTTACGTCAGATGGCGATCACGATGGGACCCCACAATTTTAGCCTTGAATTTTGACTATTCTTGGCTTTTTCTTTCCACAGGTGCTAACCGCAGCTTTCAGCTACGGTTATTTTTTGGCCCATGGCTGTAACCTGCGGTCTCCACTGCAGCCCGTAGGTCGGACCTGCGGTTCATAGAGGAAGAAGCAGACAACAAGGAAATCAGTGGGCAACAGAGCAGGAGCTGAGGTAGGTCCCAATTTCACCTTCTGTGTTGAATTTTTTGCTCTGCATCTTTCCAAAAATCATCGAACCATTGCAAACTAGGAACAAAAATATAAGGGGTCAATGAACAAGTCCTAGTTTGTTTTTGATTTCCATTCAGTGGAAAGGCGTTGTTGGGAATAGTGGACCTCTGAGTGCAGTCTGCCCCTAAATACAGTGACCTTGATAAATATTGTGTGTCATTTGCATGCTTGAGGTCCAATCAGCGGCCATGTCATTGTAATTGCATCGTCAAAATATCATGTAGGACATTAGCATGCATTATGTCTGAATTCAAAACGTTCCTTTTCTTTTCATGTACATCATGTAGGAATGGTCATTATGCTCTATGATGCATTTGTCATTTTTGCAAAATAAAAGGAACCACACACACCACGTATCATTTAAACATCAGTGGCGTTGGGCTCTCACATCCAACCCGCTTGATTGAGACCAACAGTGGATGTCATTACCACTTGGTTGGCTCATTTGAAATTGTATTATCGGGACCCGCTCGTTGCCAAGGCCGACCCAAGAACTGTCCTATCCATGCAAAATAGCATGCACTCTTCTTCGAAAGGGTGTATCACTGTGCACGGTGTGTTGGGTGAGGGTTGGTAGTACCTATGCTACTTCGTTGAGTATGGATGTCATTACCATATTCGGCTTGTGCGAGTATATAGGTGAAAGCCAATTTAACTGAGTTTAAAATCCAACAATATTTCAAAACATGCGAGAGTTTCTAACACTGATACAACACATCTGAAAACAACATCAAATAGTTTAGGGCTCACAATAAAAATTTAAAAGAGATAATCACCATTTGTTTACATTGTTTGCATAATAAAACACATCTAGACGTCAGGTACACAAATGGTGAACACACGGGGTGATCGACAAAGGTCTAGGACCGATGCCCATGATCAACCCCCAACTGGGTCACAACAACATGTGTCGAGTCCTCATACACATGAGCGAACCGAATGATGTTCGGCAAGCATTAGAGGTGACAACTCGACACGGGGAGATCCCATTGAGTGGACCCCCGATAGAGGAGCTTCAGTACACTCCTCTAGGCACAAGACTGAGCGTGGAGCTTCTCAGCACGAGGATGCTCTGCCCCAAAGCCATTATCGAGACCGCACTGCACATGCATCCATGGGATCGATCGAGGAATATGTGGTGCAGGGGACCAAGTTGGTTCCCATACGTACTAGGTCCATAGGAGGTTCTAACCCTCCATCGTCAGAGTATAGACGAGTCAAAGATCCACCCATTCAGGGGCAAGAGGATAGGCTCACTTTCGAGCATAGGTCCACCCATACTCCCATGCGTGGCTCACCATGCAAGATCACCATTGATATATCAAAGGTGGGAGCTAATGGAACACCACCGCATGAGCGGTGGAGGTCTAGATAGCTAGATGGTCTAGGTAGTGTTCTTGAGCAGCTAGGCTGCAAGCCTATAGCTCTGCCCACTCGTGCTCCGAGTGAGCATAGCGGCAGTTGTATCAAGATCACTAGAGAGCATGGAGAGGCTTCTAAGTGCCCTCATGTCACATGTCCACCGTCCACACATCTGTCTGATGGGTACATAACCCATAAGGTAGCTCGCATAGAGCACGCACATCGAAGGCCTCCTACGGCCGACCAGATCGATAGATCACATAGACTGGTGTCCGAGAAAAGATGTCAGCTCCTCCAAGATCAATTGGATGATGCTCGCCTAGAGAGGCAACATATTGAAGATGAAAATATTCAAGCGCAAAGGCTCCTATGATAGAGATTATATGAGCAACGCATGCGCGAGGAGCGTATTCTAGCTCAGAAGGAGCGTATAGAGTAGGAGGATCGGCTAGCCAGGGCTGGCCTATACCCTCTCAAGGAGCATAGAGAGTGTGTGCATAGAAGGGTTGTGTCCCTAGCCGATATGCATGAGGAGCGAAGAGACGCTCGTACTCATGTCAGTGCCCAATAGAGGGAGCGACTACCATCACTCAATGATCTTAGACAGAGGCAGCATGAGCATGTAGATGCAGACAGATATGATCAGGGCTACCCTGAGAGTTGTCGAGTTGAGGAGGAGGAAGAGCCATGTCCTCCACCTCCCCCAAAGAAGACATTACCTCCTAGACCGCCTCCATGGTAGCTTAGGGAGGAGGACTTTTTGTCTTCTAAGGCGTACAAGGTTTTGGTCGATAAGGTCAAAGCAATAGAGAGGCAGGGCGTGGCTATGCAAAAGCCGACATTGAGGAAGATACACAATGAACCTCTAGACCCCTCGGTGCCTACGCCTCCATATCCCGAGCATTTTGATATGCCCCGATTGGAAAAATTCAAGGGTGATGAGGATGCACAAGAACATGTTACGAGTTTTTTGGATGCTTGTTTCTAGATAGAGAGTCAGGATGCTTTGTTGTTGCGCACTTTCATTACGACACTTTTTGGCCCGGCTCGAGAGTGGTTCAACCAACTGAAGAAACATAGTATTACTAGTTTCGAGCAGTTGGCCGATGCATTTCTTGAATGCTATTCATTTGGCATCAAGAAATAGGCCAACCTTTCTGATTTAGCTATGCTAGCTCAGCGCGATGATGAGCCCATCGAGCAATATGGAAAGAGGTGGCGTAGAATAATGGCAAAGCTGCCATTCCCTATTCCTATAGCTGAACTGACCCGAATGTTTACAAAGAGTTGTGCCAAGCACATCTCGCTACTGTTGTAGCTACAGTAGTACCCTACATTCGAGGAAGCTGTGGCACAAGCCAGGGTGATCGAGGACATCAAGTTGCAAGAAGGCAGCTTGAAGCTCAAGACCAGGAAAGAGGGGTTTAAAAAGAGTACTACGAAACAACAGGGCAAGCAGGCCCACGTGAATCAAGTAGTACTAAATCTCGGAGGAGAAGACAAGGGACAGCAAAAGCCTAATTATCAGGCTCAACCTCCTCCTACGTGTTATGAGACACGCAAAAACAACTATAAGGGCAAAAACAAAGAAGAGCGCCCACCTCGCCAGTTCACACCCTTGACGGAATCGATGACTTTGATTTTTCATCAACTGTGCGAGGCCAAGGCCATACGATTGCCTGAGGTCAAATTAGTAGATCCGAATGTGCCAAATTCAAAGTGGCATCAAGATGATCTATTCTACATATTCCATAGAGCGAAAGGCCATGACATCGAGACATGTTGGTCCTTCAAACACATCGTGCAGAACATGATAGAAAAAGGAGAGTTGGTAATACCAAGCAACCCATAGGCACCCAACAATAGAAACATGGGGATTTTCAAAAATCCACTACCTAATCATGAGGCACCTCGTAACAATGTCGACCAGGTCAATCAAGTGAGAATCGAACCACCTACCCAGGGGTTCGTAGGCATGGTCAATGTTGTTACGAGACACGGGAGGTACGATCAACCGAATCGACCTCGTGCTCCCATTAGAATACAAGCTACGCCGGATCAACGACCAGCTCAAAACATTCCAGGCCCACCAGCTAGACCGGTGGTGACCATAAGGAGCAGGTTAGTTTAGAACCTGCAGACAACTCCTACGAAGTTGTCAATATATGAGCTTATTCAGTAGTCCCCTAGACACAGGGAGACTCTTATGGACATTTTGAGGTCCATTGAGGTACAGTCCCAAGATGCCCATGCATTTACAAATTTTGTGGGACATGTACAACAATGTCAAGAACCCACGATACAATTTTATGATCATGAAGTGAAGATGGTTCCTACTATTATGGCTGACCCATCATTGCATATTATCACGTGTGTTAACCACATGCCTTTCAAAAGGGTCTTGATCGACACTGGGTCCTCGATCAATATAATCATGACCAAGGCACTGAGCCACCTCAAGTTACCCAAGTCACACATTGTGCCTACCACCTTTACGTTGAGAGCATTTAATGATGCGCTATGCTCGATGGTTGGCACAATTGTTCTACCTATTCAGGTGGGACTCAAGACCATCTCTGTGATGTGTCACATGATAGAGGGCGCCATGCAGTACAACATTCTACTCGGGAGGCCTTGGATTCATGAAATGCATTGCATCCCCTCTATCTTGCATCAGTGTGTGAAATACATTCATGAGGGACAAGTTCACGTAGTGTCCTCGGATGAAGAACCATTCAAGTTCATGAACCTAGCAGATTTGCCTGGGGGTTTTGTACTCCCGTCGATGCATTTGGATATCCGACCTGTCTCATCGGTTAAGATTCCAATAGGTAAACCAGTAGCCCATGCTCAACCATCGACATCTGTGTCACACAGATCTGAGCATACGACTGCAACTTCTCTAAAGTCGACTGCATCGGCAATGCATCGGCAAGTCGAGAAGCTAAAGGTGAAATTGGGTGAGAAAGTGGAAAATCATGTGCCCAGATCAGTCGCCAATGAGACTCCCACTCCCATGGATGTGGAAGAACCTCAAGACAAAGTCGAGGAGGCACCTCAGCCTACTTCTCCTGCATCTTCAGCAGGGTCATCTGCACCGCAGGTGACCGTTCATCTGGCCAGCACAGGGTTGGGTGAGTATCTTGTGCAAAATGTTACTTTCGGACCTATCCTAAAAACTGCACAAGAGATGGGCTGACCACATGCCCATCGATTTTTGATTGGATCTGTAGTGTCGTTGGGTGAGCCACCCAACCAAACAAACTTCGTCTACGTAGGGCTGGATCAAGCACCCACCAGAATGTCCATAGATGAGGATGATGACGAGCCATTCACTGTGAATGTGCACTATCTGTCCAACCCAAAATACGCCATGCACATTTTTGAGTCGTATCATTGGCATGGGCGTGGCCTTGGTATTTTTGAACAAGGACGTAGAACCCCACTCGAACCTCATTATCAGTTAGCTACTGATAGGTTCGGGTTAGGGTTACAAGTACAGGGTCATGATGATTTGCTTGTTGCATCCTTAGATCGCATGTACTTGAGTCTAGGGGATGATGTGGATTTTACTCCATATCACCCTAATCCTTCCAGCTTGTTGGAGGACTCACCATATGGTATCATTTGTTACCATAGGGCCACCTGATTCATACCATGATGGGCCCTTAGAGGACAACCCCAGAGACAACCTGGGTAACCAAATCCATGGTGCTACCAATGACACTGGTATGCAGGGGCATGACCCCCATGTTGTAGGCGATCTCAAGTTAGGAGATCTCTATGATGATGATGGGGAGGAGTCCACCTCCGAAATGAGTGGACCTAGTTATGATGCGGATGATGAGTCCTCAAACGATGATCAATCTGAGGAGGAAATCAAGCCGACCTTTCCAGGTCCGACGTTTATATGCCATCTGCTGCCTATGGAACAAGTGGAAGAGACGAACGAGCGCTTCATAGTCGATAGTGATTATAAAGATGAAATAGAGGAGGCTTACTTAAAGCCTCACCCAACTGATCTCCCACTATGCATAGACACAATAGAGTGGCCCATCCATGGTAGTGACCATAGTGATGTAGATGAGAGGATCGATTCTAGGCTCGTGTATCCACAATATCTATTGCCTAGGGAATCAGAGCATGTTATGGAGGAATTCCCTCCCAACACTGAGCGCTCTGAGGAAGGAGTAGCGCTATTTTATATGGTAGTATCATATATACGATCATTCTATCAGATTTATCTGGATAGTGATGATAGCGACCATAGAATCAGATACATGGGACCACATCTGCCTAATCGCTCCTTAGAAGAGGGGGGAAGTGACGAATTGTATTTGTACAGTGATGATGAGGACTCGATGGAGATGGCCTATTTGGGACCTCACCACTTACGTAATAGGCCTCCACCTAGAGGTCCCCCACCTATTACAGCTATAGGTTTGCGTCAGGAGATTAATCTCCATCGTAGCCTAAGGGAAAGAAGAGAGCTTGAAGAGAGGTATCAGGAACTCTTTCTCGATCCGCCTACGTACGTAGAGCTCCTTGAGTCGAGAGATCCCATTTTGTAGCTAGTGCATCAGGAGGATCCAGTTATATGGACATCCCATAGAGAGGATCCGTTTGTGCCCATACCATCCGAACCAGATCTTGAGTATAGAAGCTACGCTTCAGGGATAGAGTTTTGTCCATGTGGTTTCGAGAGATCAATTCCATTCCATCAATATGGTCTCCATTGATTTGACCACTCCACTCTGCAATCCAACAGATCCATCCAAACCGCTGCATCTGAACATGGATGCTATCGATTGGGATCATGCTGACTCACCAGTCTAGCCTGAAGATTTCTTCCCAAATGAAGAAATGTTGCAACCATTTCATTTCGCACCAGGCTGTGCTCATGATGTTTTTCATGCCGAGAATGCTTCCCAAGAGGAACATGTGAACCTAGTTGATGACATCCATCTGATTCCTATGCCTCACCAGCTTGAGGAGGGATCACATATGTCAGTAGAGAAAACCTTCGATGTGGATATCAGTAAAGATCCCACCAATCCAAAGAAGGTTAGATTTGGAGAGAGTCTCACTCCGGATGAGCGTGATAGCATCATCCCTCTACTGAAAGAGAGACCTGATCTCTTTGCTTGGACTTACAAAGACATGTCGGGTCTAGATCCAAAATTGGTTACTCATAACCTTTCGCTAGATCTTTCGAAGAAGCCAGTCAAGCAAAAACTCAGAAAGATGCATCCAATAGTAGCCTTAATGGTAAAATATGAGTTGCAAAAATTGTTGGACGTAGAGTTCATCATCTCCATCGACTATCTAGAGTGGGTCTCCAATATGGTGCCCGTAGGAAAGCCAGATGGAAGGGTCTGTATTTGTATGGATTTTAGAGATCTCAACAAGGCAACACCCAAAGATTCATTTTCGTTGCCAAATATCGATGCTCTGGTAGACGCCACTATAGGTCATGAAATGCTCTCCCTTATGGATGGTTTTTTTGGATATAACTAGATTCAGATTAAACTCGAAGATCAGCATAAAACCACGTTCATAACGCCATGGGGGACATTTTGCTACAAAGTTATGCCATTCGGTCTTAAAAATGTTGGTGCCACATATCAGCGGGCTATGACATATATCTTTCATGACTACATGCATAAAATCTTAGAAGATTATATTGATGACTTACTAGCTAAGTCGTTGCTGTGAGCAGAGCATGCGGAGGTCTTAAGGAAGGTCTTCGATCGCTTGATAGAGCACAATGTCAGGTTGAATCCTAAGAAGTGCGTATTTGGCGTAACTTCAAGAAAACTCTTGGGATTCATCATTTCTAAATGAGGCATCGAAGTAGACCCAACAAAGGTCATGACTATTCTAGAGATGCATCCTCCCACTAATATCAAAGAACTAAGAAGCCTTCAGGGCAAAGTAGCATCCATAAAGTGATTCATCACTCAATTATCGGATAAGTGTCGACCCATGAATCGACTACTACACAAGGGGGTCCCATTTGATTGGGACAAGGACTGCTAAGCAGCCTTTGTTGAGATTAAGCAATACCTAGCAACGCCACCAATACTAGCTCCACCAAGGCCAGATGAGCCTTTTCTGCTATATATATCGACAACCAACTTTGCATTAGGGACCATGTTAGCCCAAAAGAATATGCAAGGCAAAGAGCAAGCCGTATATTACATCAGTCGCACCTTGGTGAGTTATGAGTCAGGATATGCATATGTTGAAAAACTTTGTTTAGCAGTAGTGTTCGCTACCAAGAAATTGTGGCATTACATGCTAAGTCATACCACATATGTTATATCAAAATAGAATCCTTTGTAGTACATGATGAGCAAGACATATCATAACACACGTACTGCAAAGTGGATCATGCTATTGATAGAATTCGATTTGCAATTCATCATCCAAAAGTCCATCAAGGGACAAGTCATAGTTGATCAACTGGCTGAGGCACCACTGTCCAACAGTAGGCCTCTAACCATTGAGCTTCTAGATGATGCGGTCTTCATAATATCTGAAGCTCTCGAACCCGAGGAACCAGAAAATAATGTTGATATGACATTGTTCTTCGACGGTTCGAAGTGTGAGCAAGGGGGTGGTGCAGGAATAGTGTTTTTCATGCCACAAGGAGCTCCAATGCCCTTGTCATTCAAGTTAGACTTTTCATGCACCAACAATAATGTTGAGTACGAAGCCCTACTTTTGGGCCTCCACACAACCATCGCCATGGGTATTAAAATATTGAACATTTTTGGTGATTCTCTGCTCATAGTTAACCAGGTTAAGGGGCTCTTCCAGTGTCGATGTCCCGTACTGAAAGCCTACAAAGATCTTGTTGCCACTTATCTAGCTAAACTTGAATGGTATGACATCGAGGCAATCCCTCATTCATCAAATAGGTTCATAGACACCATGGCATCTTTGGGGTCCTTGATCCCTTAGAATCCATCTACCGATTTTACTACCATCCATGTTAGAACGCTCTCGCACCCAGTAGCGGAGCATGCAGCCTTTGATAACAAAGAATCAGTCAACATGATTGTCATGGAACCAATAGCTGATTGGTTCCGTAGAGCGAAAGACTTTCTTAAGCAGGCACCCTAGGAGTCATTGACTTCTCAGAGTCCTACGGGGAGTGGTACTACCATTCACCACAAGGTTGTTTCCTAGTCTGCATTTGCAAAGCTAAATACGTAGGGGGAGCATGTCATCTTAGCATTCAAAGCTGAGGCTTGTCAAAGCTGGATGTTGCAAATCCAAGACTTCCTAAAACTTGGTATGATCCTAGAGGGATTGTCGCGTGCCACAAGATGCACATTTAAATAGAAAGTGACTAAGTATGTCTTGATAGGAGATATTTTGTACCGATGCAGCTATGAAGGAGTCCTCCTTCGATGTCTTGAGCCCCAAGAGTCATCTTGGGCAATCTTAGAAGCTCACGATGGTACGTGCGGTGGCCATTTCAGCGGCATGGCTATCATCAAATGCATCCTTCGCATGGGTTATTATTGGCCCACTATGGAGAAGGATTGCAATGTGTATGTCAAGAAATGCGTTAAATGTCAGCATCATGCTAATCTTATGCACTTGCCATCATAGGCCTTACAGCCCATTCATGTGGCTTGGCCATTTGCTCAGTGGGGATTAGATCTGATTGGCAAGATTTCCCCTCCATCATCAGGCCGACATACATTCATTATCATGGCTACTGAGTATTTTACAAAGTGGGTGGAAGCCATTCCCCTTACAATGACCACTGGAGCTCGCATCACAAAATTTATTCTCGAGCATATCATATGTCATTTTGGGATACCATCCAAAATAATTTTGGATAATGGAACTTCTTTTAAGAACAAAACTATGTGGGCTTTAACGTCTAAATACCGCATTAAACATAGTTTTGCAACTCCATATTATCCGCAAGCAAACGGGCAAGCTGAGGCCTCAAACAAGACTGTGGTAGCCATCTTGAAAAATATAGTGCAAGAACACCACAAGGATTGGCATATACAACTGCCCCTTGCACTATGGGCTTACAAGACTAGCATTCGGACGCCCATTGGGGCAACACCATTTTCACTAGTATATGGCATTGAGGCCATTATGCCCTTAGAGTTGGAAATTCCAACGCTACGCGTCGCATTGAAAGAGTTCATCGATGATGACACCGCGCGGCAAGCTCACCTCGATCAATTGACGTTGCTTGATGAACATCACATGAATGCCCTCGAGCATCTCCATGTTTATCAGGAGCGATTAAAATGAGCTTACAATATCAAAGTCCACCAGAGAGACTTTGAAGTTGGGGATCTTGTGCTGAAAGGAGAACCAATAGAACTCGAATTTTTCACCTGACATGCGAGACAAATTCACGGCTAATCGGCTAGGGCCTTACATCATATCTAAAAATATTGGTTCAAGAACCTATCGCCTAACGTCGCTAGAGGGTGTGGAAGAGCTTGAGCCTCTCAATATCATCCATCTTAAGGCGTTCTATGCTTGAGAGTGTAGTAAAGGCACCAAAGGCATCATGTAAGCCTTTGGTCAACCCAAAAGCCTCGAGGGTTTTGTCTAAACCGCTCGGTCACCCCAAAAGGCCCCAAGCTCTCTGATTAAGAAGCTTGGTCAAGTAAAGGCACCAAAGGCATCTGTAAGCTTGGTCAACCCAAAGGCCCTGAAGGGTTTTCTAAACTTCTCGGTCATCCCAAAAGGCCCCAAGCTCTCTGATTAAGAAGCTTGGTCAAGAAAAGGCACCAAGGATTTCCAAAAAATTGCTTGGTCAACCCAAAAGCTTTGAGGGTTTCTATAACTTCTTGGTCATCCCAAAAGGCCCCAAGCTCTGATTAAGAAGCTTGGTCAATTTAAAAGGCACCAAGGATTTCCAAAAATTGCTTGGTCAACCCAAAGGCTCCGAGAGTTCCTATAACTTCTTGGTCATCCCAAAAGGCTCCACGCCCTCTTGTTGAGAGTTTGGTCAACTAAAAGGTTCCAAAGGCGGTTGTAAAACCTTTGGTCAATTCAAAAGGCTCCAAGGATTTCTAAAAATCGCTTGGTCAACCCTAAAAAGCTCCAAGGACATGTACTCATCATTTGGTCAAATATGAAAGCTCAAAAACCTATAAAAATCAAGAAAAATATATAAAAGTCCAAAAAAAATGGATAAAGCCTAAAATCCAAAAACATTTGCATTTGCATTTTGCATTTTCATCTGCATTCACACATGCATTCACATCATCATATTGCATTTAGGCATTTGTCATCCGTTGCATTCCATAGTAGAGTGTAGTGCGTTTATCAAAGTTTTACCAATAGTCACACGTTTGTATGACAATCATGCACCCTTGCATTTATCATAATTCATTGCATTCGTACATGATACATGTTGTGGAGACTTATGTATGTATATTAAGTTTTCTTGTCACTCAGCCATACCTAGTGAGTTCTTCAGATATTGTAGAAAGCTTGCTTTGCTATTATAGACAAGGTCATTAGTTGGGATAGTGCTTCAACATATCAGAATCCCATCACTAAGAAAAACAATATAAAATCCTGCTAAGACGAGAGAGGATGAAAGCCACGAAAGCAGTCTTAGGTATCTAGAGAGATGGGTTTCACGACTTGCTTATCTTGCAAATAGTCGGTTTATAAAGGTGTACTTTGGCAAAAGGACAAGAATTTCCCCTATAAATCCCAAAGTCACAAAAGTTAAATCCCAAGTTACAAAGTGCAAAAAAAATATACAAATTTCAAGTTCAAAATATAAAGTGACATAGTGAATCAAAAGCACTATAAAAATCCCTTGCTCAAAGAAAATGGTAACACATGGACTAACAATGATTTTTATCACTACATCTGAGCAAGTAAGAAGGGTGAGAACTTGAATCCCTAGATTGTACACCTTTTGAAAGCCATAGAGTGATCCCCGATCGTAGTAATGGGTTGGAAGAGTCCCACCTACAATCGGAGGGGTAGTTCTATTGGGTGATCCCCAAATGTAGCAATGGGTTGAAAGAGTCCCGCCTGCATTTGGAGGGGTAGCCCTGATCAATTTGCAAGATGAGCTAGCTCTAGGTACCTAGGATTGTCTAGTTGTATAAGTCTAATCAAAGTTGAAACAAGGATGATACGATCGTATGAGGAACCTTATCTCACATATGGGTTGAAAGAGTCTCGACTGACATACGGGGTATGCTTACGATCTATCTAAAAATACTCACATGCACACACAGGGATTATGAATAGTTGGGTCTATCACGGCAAAAGCCTTGTCCAATATAAGCCTGGTATAGTTAGTATGTGATTTTTGGAGAGGTTTACTAGGGTGTTTGAGTCTCAAGGAAAACCCCAAAAAGTGCTCCAATAGCAACAAGATACCACATATCTTTAGACTACAGAAATACGAGTCATTCATTCATCAAAATGCATTTTACAAAGTACAATCAAATATATAAGATAGATACCGCATGAAGATCAGAAATGATGTTTAGACGACCACTGATTATATAGTACAAAATGACATAATCATTCATTAGCATTTCACCAATCCATTTCACTGCATTTCATAAATGGGTGATTAATTGATTAAGTTCTTGTAATGAGAATTATCAATTATTTTGCATGATTGTTATACATTCTGTGGTGTCATATTTTAAAAATTGATATACACAGTTTACATTCATTCCTTATGTTTTAAGTGATTAAAGCATACAGGTTCATCTCCATTAGATTATGATTTCGTACATAATGCATTACCATACATTGCATAGCATATCATAAACTGCATAAAATATATGCATGCCCACAAAGCAAAAATAAATATGCATTAAAAATAAACATCGCATCCATCTACATACATCATATGTCGCACATCTAATCATCTAGATCACTGCATATCATCATCATAAAGTAGAATAGCTATCTAATGCATGACATCCATACATCGCATCATATAAACATAGCATTTAAATAAGCATTGCATCCATGTGCATCAAATAAACATAAAATCAAAAACAATAAATACACATGTACACATAATGAGCCATGAAATATCATATCATATATATGTGTGTCCAAATGAGTACATAGGGAGTACAAAATGCCCATAGGCTACAACTGTGTAGGTCCTCGACCTTACACACAAAATGATACATCAAAACTATAGTCGACAGCTGCTATAAATCGGATCTAGGCTGCTCCCCCTGTACTGGAGCTCTCGTCACCTCCCTCTGCACTGTGCTCTGGAGCCTACTCTCTTGGCTGACCTGGCACCTATGGTGGATCCTACTATGGATCCTGCCTACCTCCAAAGCCTAATGCACCCAACACATGAGAAATTGGTAACTGTAGTAGGCTAGTCCTCTGGCTGGAGGTCCCTGATGTCTACCCTGGATCTCTAGCCCTGGCCTACGATCTCGCTGTGTGCATGCTAGAGGACCTATGCATCCTCTCAGTCCTATGAGTCCTATGACTCGAGCTCGTTATGGACTGCCCTAAGGTCCTAGACCTGGTACGCTATGACTCTACTGCAAAAGGATCCTCAAGAATCGGTAGCCCTTGCATCTCTATGTAGCCAACTAGCTGATCAACACGAGCAAGCCGGGCTATGTGCATCTCATTGGTCCTCATGACCATACCACATAGTCGCATCACCTCAGTAGTCGGATCTTGTATAGTTATTGTACCTACTATTGGTACCATGTGAGGCCCCATGATAGCCTGAGGAGGCCCCATAATAGCTCCCCTCGTTGCTCGTGCGAGATCTCACTCTGCCTCTACTGTAGTCTGCTATGCCTATGCTAACTCTAGGGCAGTCTGTAGTCTCTACACCTGGGCCTCTACATCGGTAGCTCGAGTCGTGAGCTCCTATACCTGGCCCTGTGCCTTAGTCAGGTACCACTCCCTATCAGCCACCTTCACCTCTAGAGTGGTGATGGTGGTATCTCTCTCATGTTGCTACATGTGAAAGCACCCAATCTGACTCTGCAAGTCAGCAACCTATGCCAATAGCTGTCCCTCTACGCTGTCAGGAGGGACCTCACCCTCCTCTGGAGCATCCTCCTTAGGGTCGATCTTTGGTAGGTCCTCAATGGTGGCCTCTGTGCCCCAACCACCCTTAGTACATTGGCACACCCTACGCCCATCAGGATCTGCCTCTACCTCTGCCTCTGCTGGCTCTCGGCCCTAGAGGCCCGGTCCCATGCCATCTAAATAGAGACCACCACCCATCATAGTCGGGTGTGGTCCCAACTGTCTCAACCCTTGACTCCTAGAAGTCATCGGGTGCATCTCCTAGCGATGGAGGAACTATCAGTGGGAGATCCCTCTCTAGAGCTAGGCGTCTGTACCTCAGGGGCATATCTGGTAGGTCCTGCACCATGCCGAACTATCATAGGACATGAGAGAAAAATTGATACTCTCGGACCTCTAGCTTACGCTAGATAAGCCATCTATCTTGGTGGGCCCATCGTAGCCACTCGTCCACCTTCGACCATATAGGACAATCCATGTAGGGGCGCCAGATGATGTCCCCTGGCCCAAGTGCTACAAATTTGATAATGTAATGCTATGTATCCCTAGCATGAGCCCTATTGCAGACACCCTCCTTAGCATGAGGCCAGTAGGTGGCGTAGCACTGATGATCATCATCTAGGGTAGTGATGCGTAGAGGTAGATCAGTAGGATGCTTGATCTGGATGTGCTACCACCCCTAGATCTGTAGCAACAAGCTGTAGCTGATGCCCTTATGGCTCTGCTCCATAATCTGGTATAGCTCTCGATAGAGCTAGCATAGTAAAGTGCTCCCCTAGGCCAGTAGTAGTGGCTCCTCCATCGAGCTCTAAAGCACCCTCCAAGCAGGGGCTAGCATGTTCCAGGGAATCCTCATGCTCGAGGAGTCTGGAAGGACAATCTGAATGATGAGGTGCATAAAAAGGGCCTCTCGAGTAGAGAAGACGTCATCCCGGTACCAGTCCCCGATGTGCACCCCTCCATGGTCTGCATCATCCTATGCATCGATGCTCTGATCATCGAAGATGGTAGCAAAAATGACATCCTTTTTCATGTAGGCAGAGGAAATGATAGCCTCACCATCGATAGGGATCCTAAAGATCTTGTAGACATCCTCTAGTGTGATGGTCATCTCACCAGGAGGCAGGTGAAATGTGTTGGTCCACGCATTCCAACATCGAGCCAACATAGTAATATAGGCCTGATCTACCCTAATGGTGGGTAGATCCATGACATAACCAAACCCGATGGCTCGAAACCATGCTCGGTCGTCATCCGACAAGGCCTCGTGGAGAGTCTTCATCAAGTCAGGCTCTCACGCTCTAGAAGTTAACTTTTAAAAAAAAAAAACAAAAAAACATAATGTAAGCTAAATCTAGCTAAGCAGAGCTAAAGAAAACTAAAAATTTCAAAAAAAAAAACAAGCAATTGTAGCCTGCAACTACAACTTGCGGTCCCCAATTTGCAAATTGGGAACCATAGCTGCAAATTGCGGTCCCCAATTTGCAAATTGGGAACTATAGTTGCAACTTGCGGTCCCCAATTTGCAAAATTGGGGGCCATAGCTGAAACCTACGGTTCCCATTTTGCCACCTAGGAACCATAGCTACCAGCTACGGTTTAGGAGTGGCACCCATTTTGGGTACCCTCCTAGACCACTGAAGCATAAAATTAAATCCTAGTCTAACCTAAACTAGTGGGGTTCATTACCGATAGTTTAATGAGGTTCAATTACCACATTTATTAAGTGTGGTTCATTTTACTAATATGGAGTGTGAGGTCTCGGTTTCGAGTTACCTTGCCCGCACCTTGCCCCCGGCTAGTCGATGGCTGATCAGGATCCACCATCAGGGAAGACGAGTGTAAAGATGGTCGAGTTTGATAGCGTTCCATATCAGGGAATGACTTCTCTCTCTTAGAGCTCTCAATTTGCTAAAGGTTGCAAGAAAATAATGAAAAATTGTAAATGGGATTTCAATTTATAGGTCCTCCTAGTCTCTGCGGACCGTAGCTGACACCCATGGTTCCAAAACTAGGGTTTTCCACCCGTAGGTCTGACCTGCGGTCCCCAAAATTTGGAAGTGCAAACCGTAGACCGTACCCATGGTCCGCAACTAGCAATAAATGCACTAAAAACCCACCGTGGGAAGGTCTGAAAAGATAAATTAATGACTCCCAATGGATAAAAATCAAAATAAATGATCAAAATTGCAAATTTGGTGATGTTACAAGCACCAGGATCAATCCAATAAATGCAAAATTAAACAAAAAAATCAAACAATGAAAAACCAAATGCGCCTCGTATTCAGTGATTTATCCTATAAAATTGGCGGTTGCAGTGACTTGCGATCCATGCAATCCGACAAGATGAGTAGATCACAATAAGGACATTTGGGGTAAAATTGTCATTTCTTTTATGACATCTTTCAACAAATCATCGACAATATGATTCAACACAAGTCTTCTTGAATTTGTATTATTTTGACTCCCTAAGATGGCTATCATAGCTTGATTGCTCCATGGGAGAAAGATGTGCAAATACTACTAAGCATTGCAATCATAAGCTGAACTAGGCCTAGCCAAGGCATTAAACGTCTCAAATCTAAAAGTTGTTCAGGATCATTCATTATGGTCAAGCGATTTCGTCACTTCAGACATTGTCATTACCCTCATCGACTCGTCGCTTGAGGGGGTAGTCATAATTTCATGTCATAATCAAAATCAATAGAAGATCCCAGAGATCGTAGATCCCTTGATCTTGTCAAAATTGTGTTCGTCCTTGTGAATCATTGCTAACAACTATCATAAGCTTCCCCCTCTGCTTGGGGTAAATAGCAAATATGAAATTTCATTTGTAGCTCTCATCCTTCGGTTATATAGGCCTAACTCCTATTGTAGCACCAAAGCTACCCGAATGTTTGATGACGAGTGCAGACTTTTCAAATGTAAGCCTTCCCACGTTGGAAGCAATGATTCTAGGATGCACATCCTTTTGTTGGACCTGGGGCATCTAATGTTGATCAGACTAATGATCATCATAGAACCTGCGACATCATTTTAGGAGGTCTATTTTGCTCAGCATTGTTCGATCTCACAATGCATCTCAAAAGGGGCATCTGTAGACACCTAAAATACGTCATGTCGAGGGCGACTACTCATATGGACATGCTACAAAACCATATGAAGGATCTTGGATAGACTCCAAGATAGAGCAATGGTTCTAACCACTCAATTTAGGCATTCTAGCCTAAGCGAGCTCGAACTACAGCCCAGACCTGCGGTCTCCAGTCTGAACCATGGTTGACACCTACGGTCTGTAGTCTGGACGTAACTGTGACCTACGGTCTGAACTGGAGTTCAGTTAGGCCTTCCATCCGAGCCAAATCGGTTGGAATGGCCAAGAGATCTAGAAGGAGGCAGTTGGAGGATGGAAGATTCCAAAGGCTTCCATCCCAACTGTCCTAACCAACCTTCTTGGTCTTGGCTTCTCCATGAAGCCACCCCTAGCCCTAGGGGCATGCTACAAATACCCCCTCCAAGCGAGGATGAAAGAGGAGAGATAATTTGTATAGCGAAGTGCTGGCGAATTATCGAGCGAGCTAATTGATCAAGAGAGCAACGAAGCCCTATCAAATTGCATAATGACCTTGTGCATTTGAGAGCCCCCTTTGCTATCCATCCAAAGACCAATTAGCCATGGATGCCCTAGGTGCCTAGGAGGATCAAGAAATCACAAATCTAGGAGAACGAAGGCCCTTCACAGTGATTTGACCACCAAATCTATCAGAGGACGACAAAGGCGACCCTTGAACATCAATTCGGACAAGGAGGTCAAGCCCACTGCCCCTAATTCTGAGGGTAAACACATCAGAGGTCAAACCGTGGCTGTCAGCCATGGTTCACAGTGCAGACCGCCCCTCACAGCTGTGGTTTGCAATAGGTTAAAGATCACCTTACTCATTTTGCTTTTTACCGCATAGATTAGTCATGTTAGTCTTTTCATAGGTTTAATTGCATTTTAGAGAAAATCTGACCGTAGGAATTAGGCATTTTATGCGTTGCATTGGGTAGGAGTATATTGGATCTTTTAGATGTTTTATTGCTTCTAATTTGATATTTGTTCAATGCATCATTTGCTTATTCATGTCTTGTATGTTGTAGTATAATTCTTGATGTGATTAGAATAGCTTAAAGCCTTTCTTTATGCTTTCTTGTTTTACTAGTTTAATGGTATTTACATGTATGTTTCTTTAAAGGGCCTCATCACGAGAGGCTATCAAACTTTGTAATCGTGCGTTGTTGTTTCTTGTTCGTAGGGAGACAGGTGCAAAAGGGAGCCTATATCATAATCCTTCCACATCGTGGAGAAGGGGGTTAGCTCTACCCCAAGGCAGTTTGTGAGTAATCACCAGAGCAACAAATAAGCGCGCCTACCCTGTTGAGGGCATTGGCAATTGTAACATCTGTATCGTCTTTGGAGTGACCCTGAGAGGGCATTTTTGTAACCCGAGATCCTTTCGAATATTAATATAAGAAACTTTGCATTAGTTGGCTTCTTTGTTCAATTTGTGCATTTGTGTGGATCTTTGTGTTTTTACGATGGTATAGATCAATACACTAGCTAGGCGTGCGCTCCGCGGTTACGTCACAAATAAGTATCATGAAGTGATCTTCTAGATGGTAGAAAACTCAGCAGATCTCCCACCAAAATTTTTCTTTAACAATGTTCACAACTTCTACAGATCTGGAATGAATTTAGGCTGCTCAAATCACAAAACTAAAAAACATTGTAGACAAAATAAAATGAACCCATAAATAAAAATATTCATATTTTGGAGTGTATCCCATTTTTCATTTCTTTGTGGAGAAATTACTTTTGCGGATGGATACCTCCAAAAAACAAACCTATCCTCCCCAATAACTTAAATATAGGCAACCATGAATTTTGATAAATTTTTGGTTTTTGATCCATCCAAGGATGGAGAGCATACTCGAGTTTTCAAAAAAATTGGGGGAAAATGAGGAGAAAGAATGGGGGGGGGGGGGAATCCCCCCTCAAGGGGTTACACAGGTAGGAGAGTAAACTTGCTCTGATACCAAATGTTGAAACTGAACAAAGATGAGATATATTACAAATGAAAGTATTACAATATATAAACATAAGCCTATATGCAAGACATGACAAGTGTCAATGAAATACGATAAGTGTTAATATATAAGGCATAATGCATATTAATTCTAACAATTATCCATTGGGCAACAAAGTCAAAAGACCTCATCATGAATTAAACCATCAAAACATCAAAATTTTGATGTTATTCCTTCTGCCTTGGATGTTATCCTCTGTCCTTAATCTAAAGCTTTCCTTCATTCTCTTTAGGAAAACAAAAAAACAAGATGCCAGGGCTGGCGCTTTCATGTGAACGCGCTTCTACCTTATTTTGATATTTGTAATCAATTGTTTTATTTAAGTGACAATTATGTACACAAAAATGTGGCATGTGTGCCTAAGCCTGGTTTAAAATATTTCTCATACATCTACCTTGTGAATATGTAATGTTCAAACAAAATGGATCTAAACTTGTACTTCTTAAATATTTTACCATGTTCTTGGTAATTATTACTTGTTCAAATGTAATGATGACATAACACTTCATATCTTATGCCACAAATATCGATTTCCACCTATGTGAGTTCTACCTTTTGAAAAATTCTCTCCCACCAATAGGATGCAAATGAAGGATTTATCTTAGGACACTCATGCCTTTGATGATGTGAACCCTTTATTTCTCCCTTTATTGCTTCTTTATAATAATGGTTGCTGGATCCCAAAAAAAACTTCTTGATACTCCTTGATTAATTAAGAGGGTCTCTTTAACCAATGCTTCATTAGAGTAGTAGCCTATCGATGATTGTTTTTGAAGGAGGGTTTATGTTCCCGCACAATCATGTACAGTCGTTAGAGGACTGGTGCATGGCTACTTATAATCCTCAATTATAAAAGGGTGAATATCTTGGATAGTAATCTCAACACTTCTCTTTTCTCCAAAGATGTGGATGTTTTTGATCTCAAGAAAAAAACCAAAAGGTTCTATTGAAACTTCAAAAAAAAAATTCTAAATAACAGAGGAATTTCGATGACCATTATATATAATACCATGAATAAGTCAAGCATCCCCCATAATATCATCACAAGATCTTTTATAATTCCAAAAACCTTAATTAATTTCCATTTAAACTACAAATATTTTGGTTCCATATTTTCAACAATTATCCCCAAATCTTTTTTGGAACAACATCATGGGTACTTCAGCTCCCAGACTTACTAAGCAATTGTTCATCATTCCATTTTCAATAGCAACTGATACATAACATGGGTTACACTATCTCTCATAGAGATATAGAGCATTACTCCTTGGGATCCTTTTACTTTCCCCAGTTAGATTTATTAAAGAGAGCTTAATCAATTCGACTCCTGAACATACCAACAAATCTTGGCTCAAGATTTTCTTTGTTTGATATGACTCATCAAGAAGGTCCTAAAATTAATGCACCCTTTCCATTTATTGCTTGAACATTATTTCAGGAACATACAAGTCCCTCAGGGTCTCATTCCTCCTTTCATTCAGGTATTTTCCTACCAAGATAAGTTCTGGTATTTACACTTGCACCCCCCTGTATTGAATGGGAATTTGTAACATAATATGTATAGTATCATAATTATCTATCAGAGAGTCTATATTTGTGTTGTATATGCTTACACTACTTACGTAGCCATAATATGAATCCAATGCCTACTCCAAACTAAAAAAGGGTTGGGCTTAGAAGTTAACTAGTACTATTAGTCACCTGTTCAGGTTCCAGATACTGTATTCTTTTACCTTATTCTTTAGCCCAACCTTCATTATACCATGGCTTGGAATATATGTATATGTTAAGGTTCAGTGATATCATATTATCAAGGGGTAGATCATTCTCTCTCCCATAGTACTAGGAATACTACACAATTTCTTTTGACTCTTGGATGGAAATCACCAAGGTAATCCATTGACTCGATAAAAAACCAACACTAATATTTTCCTCATCCCACAAATCTATTTCTTTATCATTTATGTTAACTAAGGTGGGTAATAAAGGGCTAGATAAAGAGGGATGTACTATTCTAGGGGGAATTTTCTTGTAGTGATTAACATATTTTCCACCCTCCTGACCTCTTGAAACACTTGTAGGATCAATTTAACTTTAGATTGTAGGATCAAGAGACTCAAATTAATATGTAGTGCATGAATATAATACAAGTATGTATAAGGATGGTATGGTTGGTATTCTTGAGGAATTATATTCCACATTATTTTAAAATGAACATTGAACTCAGAAAGGCTTTCTTGAAGGGACTTCTTTATGAATGAAAACTGAGTGAGGAGTAGGAAGGGGTCTCCAGGATCATCAAATTCATCCATAAGGGCTTTGACTAGATCCTCCCACATTTTGATACTACCACAATCCAAGGTTTTATACCACATTAGCACCTTACCTTTCAAAGATAAGACCAATAATATTAACATAACATCTTCAAACTTGATATTGCAGATTGACGACAAGGACACTATGTATTGACAATGCTATTTTACAATTTTCTCTTTCCCTTGATATCTGGGCAAATTTTTAAGGGAAATTTTTGAAATCTCATGTAAAAAGGGATATCTAAGGGACCAAAGTCATACCATGGGGGATAATGGTGATAAGCCATTAGGCCTACGAGCTCTTAGAATTTAAAACATGAGCTATATCTTTTCACAGATAGTTCTTTAAAAGGCAATTGGTCATGAAATATGATTTTACTTCCCAGTATAGTCACCAAGTGAATTTAATTTATCCACTGAATGAGATCAAGAAAATTTACTAAATATTGATTTTTTAAGAATTATCAAAAAATAAGTGGGTAAGGGAACATCTAATGGGTCTTTGGTGTCCCACAGAACATGCCAAAATTGTTGGGGTCTGAATTGAAATCAAGGTAAACTTGAACTATGATTATGAATATTTGAATTTTTGGAGGTGCCTAACCACTAATAACAACTCAAACCCAAAAATTATATGGATTAGAGATTAACTTCAATCCAACCTCCATAGTAGGTTGGTATACCTTGTCAACTAATTTAGGTGTTGACTCAATTAAGCTCAAAATAATGTGTAATTTTAGGGTAGAAATGAGATAAGAGTTAGAAAATGGTTGAGAAAATAATGGTCAGATAGAGCTAATAGAATTAATAAATAGCAAGAATCTGATGATCAATCAAATTTCTCGTATGCCACACTTGAGACTAAAAACAATAAAAACTTAGTATCTTCACCATTAAAATAAGGAAATTCTTAGAAAACCATTTCAAACATCTAAATGCTAATAATACAAATAGCATAATTAGACCAACACTTAGAATAATAGAAATAGAAGTTTTATGCAGAATTTTTTTAGGCATGAACAATTCCAAGGTGCTCCAAATCAGCAATCCAATATCATAAGAATTGACTAATCATTACAACAATAACAAAAATGCATTTATAGAACAAACTAAAAATTGATGAAGATAAGTGCTAGAGGCAAACATCCAAGTAATAATCCTTCTATTGATTTCATAGCATTTATAGTAATATATCAAGTAAACACTCTAGATTCGACCCTTAAACATGAGGGTTCAATCTCATTATATAGATTTTACAATGATAGTGAAAAAATAGAAACATTACAAGGAATTTCTTACAATATTAGCAAAATGCTGAGGTGGCAGTATCTCATTGGTTTTCGATAAATAAAATATGAAGGTATACTTCATTAATGCTACAATTCTAAGCTCTAAGCTCCACAAATTGTTTGGATGTCAACTAAATTTCATAGTTGGAATAGTTACAGATCGATCTGGATCATCCCTTGTTCTTGAGAAGACTTTTCACCATTGATCTACAACTAAAAATATAGGTGAGTCTTGATTTTGGTGACATTTGATCTGCTTAGGTCTTTTTCGCTGCACTCCTCAGGTTTTGCTGCATTCCTCAAGTTTTGCTACATTCTCCTCTTGAATGGAATCTGCTACTCTAACTTTTATCAGGTCAGGTTTTACTATTTTGACTGTAGAGTACACGTTCTAGGGCACCTTGCATCCTCTCATAAAATCTACAACTTTGAATTTTGTTGAGCCAGGTTTGACTCTGCTAACTACAAAATCTATTTCTTGTGGCTTTTTATGGATTTCTACAAAATTTGCTACTTTAGTTTATGTTAGGTTGGACCTAACTAGTTTGACTATGAAATTACTATTTTGAATTGTCCTTGGGCAGATTTTTACGTTGTGTTACCTCCTACTTCTAATAATCCATAAATTTGAATTCTTCTTTGCGCTATTTGATTACGCTGACTACAGATTTTGGCTTTTAATTGATTTTAACCTTTTCGACACTTAGTCGCCCCTTTGCCAAAACTAACATGTTTATGATCTTCCACCATGGAAATTTACTATGTTTTGATGTTAATTCTCCAAATTCTACAAATTTGAATTCTGCTAGGTATTGTTTGACCGTGTTGACCATAGCTGCTGCTAGTTGTTAACTCCCCACCCTCCACCCTCAAAATGAGGGTGGAGGGTGGGGAGTTAACAACTGCAGCAATTGTTAACTCCCCACCCTCCACCCTCATTTCACCCTTGTAGAGTTTAACATTGCTTAGAAGCTTTTCTTAGATACTGAGCTAATTTTATAAAAAATTGCTAAGTTTGTGGTATTTTGGGCCTATAGTAGCCTCCAACAAAAATTGCTCAGAGTTACTTCAAGAGCAAATAGATTGTCATGAGGTAACACCCTTTGGAGGCACTCATCTATTTCTTCTACATATTTTTTTCCTTCTAACACAAGTAGATAGAATTCTCTTCAGTCATTCATACTCTTCTCTGTAACCTCATTCTTGCATCATCAGACCCATATCTCCTATTTAAAATTCCATCCTTTTTTATTTCCAATGGGTATCTATCCTTATATAGGGCCGAGTAGAGGGAGAGTAATTCCTCATATGATGACTATAAAGTTGTGCCTTTTGAATTTAAAAATATATGGCTTGATTAAACTAGAATTCATGCATTAATTGAGTCTTTACTCATGTTTCTTTATCTCATGCTAACCTCATATTGCATAGGGCATGATGCTTTGGCTTGCTTAGTGATTTTGCCTATGTGACCTTCAATTTTTGGAGCATTCCTTATACCACTACTAGGACACTTTATCTTTTATCCAGTGGGCAATAGATTCAAAAACATTATCATAGAGGGGGACATGGAGGAGAAAACACAAGAAGTTAGTGTTGTGCACTCTATTATTTGGTGGTTGTGATAGATGACACATTTGATCTTACTGGAGTTCCAATCTCTTGAAGCATGATTGGCTCAATCTACTTTCCAAATCTCCCTTTACTTACTCAAAATGTATGTACAAGATGATGCAAGGTACATGCTTTAACATGAGAGTACCGTACTTATTTATAATGACTATAGTCAACCTCTTTATTTACTTTTTGGTTATGTATACAAAAATGTGGTATGTGTGCCCATACCTAGCTTTGAGATTTCTTGTGACTCTAGCCCATGAATCTACAATGTCTAGACCAAATAGTCTTGAATATATAATTTTCCTCATATTCCTGGCCTGACATCTCAAATTTTTCCATCTCTCTATAAAAATACTTTGGTTCTTCACTCCTCCTCAGATACCAAGTGTGCAGGTCCAATGATAATTTTAAAACCTCTGAGGTCTTGACAATATCCTTCTAGTAGAGCTTCAAACATGTTGAATCCTTCTAAAAATATATGTATCTATGTGGATGCATATTTTAGTTTCTTGTTCCAGCACCTCTTTTCATTTGCTTACATAGGAATTGGAGAAAAAAAACTCCAATGTATCTTGGTAAGGGAAAAACTAACCTTAGTCATTTCTTGCAATTTCTCATTTGAATAGTTGCATTGTGACCAATATTTTCATATGGAAGCATTCAGCTTGACCTTAATACCACTATTAATATCCTATGGTAAACCGGTTTTATGTCATCTATTCCTTTTGATAATAAAAGAATGAAGGTCTTAGCTAGATGTTTTAATCATAATCCTTTCCCCAAATATTTTAATCTAATTTTCTTCTTGATCAAGATAAATGCTATATTGATTGAGGGAAGCTTCAACAAGACATATACAAAATAATGGAGGAATGTTGGCTACCACTATATCCTGAATGATAACTAAATCAAGATACTCGTACAACATCATTACAAAGTGCTTCAAGATGCCTACAACTTTCATAGTTTCTCCTTTGAACTACAACCATTCGGGTTCTATTTGATCCATAGTCAATCTCAAAATTTCATAGATCTTTAGGGGTATTATCATCATTTCAGCTCTCAGATTCATTCTACAACTATGCAGTATACCCTTTTCTATAAATAGCGGTAAATAATAAGGACCAAATTGTTTTTCTAAAATTTTAAAGCTCTACTTCTTGAAATTGTGTCACCCTCCTCAGTCAAATTTTCTAGAGATAGATAAAAAAAATTAACTTTTGAAAGTACTAGCAAATCTTCCCCTAAACTTTTATTGGGTTGGAAATAATATTTGAATAAGCTTTGGAATTGGACTACCTTTCTCTTCCTGTATTCAAGAGTTACAAGTAGAAAATACAGGCCTCTATGACCTTTAAACCTTCTTTGATTCAGGGGCTCCACTAGTGGAATCTATTCCTACATACATATTTTATTTTAATTATCCTTTTCTTGAACTTGAAGAGCCTGAGAGTAATCACTAGAATTACCTACCAAATACCTGATCACTATTTTGCAGGCTCTCATATCAGTTGTGCTCTTTTGGCATGAATCTTCTATTTAAAAAAAATTAAGTGATAATACTGGTGGTGTGAAAAGCCTACCATCACTTTCCTCTTTTTCATATTCTATATCCTACTCCTCTTAATATTTTCCATCAAAGCTATCCTTAATGAGCTACGTGTAATGACCCAAAAAATAGCTATAAAAAGAATACAAGAAAGAAAAATAACTTTGTTTATTTTTATTTTTAATTGAGAGGGATTTATAAACTCCTATCCTATATCAGGTTAATCTATTGTTTTAGGTTTACTAAGTTTTCCAACTTTCCCAAAGAGTTACATCACATTCAATACCCAACACAAGTTTGTTTGTGTAGGTATATTATGTGTTTCGCAGATAAGCTATATCATCCTTATTTATGAGCTAACTTATCACCTTTAGTACGATCGAAGGTGTACACCCATCACCATACCATACACAAGTCTATCTGTGTAGGTATTCTACGTGTATTACGATTTAAGATATCCATATCATCTTTACAATGAGCTATCTTAACTCTGATGTAAGCAATCAATTTACTTAGTCAACATCACCCTAAGGGGTCTCAATCCCTTAGGTTATTTCTATGTTCACCCTAAGGGGTCTCAATATCTTAGGTCCTTTCTATGTTCATCCTAAGAGATCTCAATCTCGTAGATCCTTTCTATGTTCACCCTAAGAGGTCTCATTTTCTTAGGTTTCTTGCTATGTTCACCCTAATATATCTCAATATCTTAGGTTATTTCTATGTTTAGCAATAAGAAAATAATATCTCTATCTATTTAATCAATCAAGGAACACAAATTATAAAGCATATAAGAAGTACATAGAAAGGAAATAATATTTAAGTAAACATAAACATTAAATGAAATAAAAAAGTAGATAATAAAGTATACATACTTCATAAACCTATGGTAAAACCTCCATACTTTTAAAATAATAATGTAATACATTCATCTTTATCTAGGTATTTCTCCCTACAAGTCTAGTCTATTTTGAACATGAATAAATTATTGCAATTATAAATCAATCTAATGTATTGGTTCCAACTGTCATATTTGGTCCTCCTTGTCTTTCCTTCATTCATTTGAGGATAGTATGGGATCAATGCATCTCATGGTTCTATGATAGAAATGCATCTAAATGCATCTACTAGTAACATGAAACTAGTGCATTCACTGTTTACTTTACCAAATTGTAACTATACAAAATTAATTAAAGCATTCAATCATCTATTGTCTAGTTGATATTATAAGAATTTCCTCATTATTGTTCTTATCTCATTCCTTAATCTCATTCATATTTTTAATGAACTCACACTAAAAAATTATGCTTCATATAAAGAATAAGGTTAAAGCCCTTAAGGACCGATGATTGCACAAGTACACAATGGAGTAAATTATGGTCAACCAAAAAGGATATGCCATTGCTCCTACAAGGAGGAAGTATTACAAGGTTTATGGCCAATAGCCCAATGACCTTAACTAGACACACATTTCCAACCTAGGTAAACACACAAAGAATTTGTAAAGTTGGTATATGCATGACCCACTTCCAATGCACAAAACATCCAAGTGTCCTAGGGTGATGCTGGTTTAGGATATGAATAAATTCAAGGACACCAGCAAAAATGAGCTCCAAAAATACGAACAACATCTGAAGCTAAAGAAATGAGAAATTGCAACCATAGTGATTGGATACCAACCATTCTAAAAAGACCCACGTAAGGGATTGTAGGCTCAAAATGACCACATCCTTAGAAAAATATTGTAATATTTTTGAAGGCATGAAAGAGCTTGTTTTACCCCACACAACCACTCAACACAAGATGTTCTACCCTATGGTAAAAATGGTCAAAGTTTACACTTAGTTATTTCCAAATCATGGGCCACAACACATTTTTGTTACACCTAAAGTACAATGGTTTGCAGCATGCTCCAACCCACATGATATAGAATATGGTTCTAACCCATGGTCAACACCAGTAAAATATGATGTCATCGCTATATGAATCATAGTACAATGCACATTGCTCCACCCTATGCAAGCTAAATAGTACTCCATACATTGCTTCACCAGTTCATGTTTATTTTATAGTAGCACAACACACATTGCTCTAGCCTATGGTCAAATAAGTCAGCATTCACAAAAGAGAATTTTAAGGGAACGAGCCAATGCAAAGTTTTATATTGCATAGTTTTATTTTATATCTCACATGAGCTAGAGCCATTCTCTACCCCATGATCAACAATGGTTAAACTTGAATGTACGAGTTTCGAGGCTTGGGCTACAAAATATTTTATATTTGGTTCTACGATGCAGATGCAAAGCAAATTAAACTAATTTGAAGAATAAAATAAGAATGCTAGCACAATGTTCCATTTCGTATGGCTCAAAATATATGTTTACATTGAGGTATTATGTGCTCCAACCCGTGATCAAAAGGTTCAATGAATGTGGTAAGTTGTTTTGAGGAGTGGACTCTGACATGTTCTATGGTATGGATCTATCAGTGATATTCAAGTTTTTATCTCTATCATTCATTAATGGATCAACGGTTGGCTAATTTTGATAATCCCCTAGCACATAAAAGTAGAGCTTCTGTGACATGAATTGGTTGATCGAAGTGAACCAACAGGAAAAACATCTATGAGATCAAAAACCAAGATATAGGCAGTTGCATATCTATAGCTAGATAGTGTCTACAAGAATGATGGATGGCTTGGATTGCAATTTTGATAGCCTAGAGCTAAAGCACCATGAAATACCAACAAGCTATAGAATCCAAGATGTAGAGAAGTGCAAGATCGTGCACTTTTATTCTTTCATAAAGTACAAATAAGAGTCTACCACCTCAACACCTAACTGATCTAGCATTTTATTTTCCTTGTAATGTTCCACTTTTTTCATTTTTATTTTGAGCATATAAAACTATAAATGAAGGTCGAACCCTCATTTTTTAGGGTTGAATCTAGATTGTTTGCTTACCTTATTGTGTAAATATTTTTTGTAAATTAATAGAAGGAACATTACTTGGATGTTTGTCTCAGACTGATATCTTATGTAATCTTTGAGAGATTCAAGATGTGAAATGATTTTTTTCTATTGCTTCTATGGTTAGCCTATCTACTAATATTGGATTGCTAGATTAGATTATTTTGAAATATTTCATGATTGAATCTATGCTTGTAATAAGTTTTTTTTTGTTAAACCTTGATACTGATATTATTATACAATATTGGATTATTAGTATCTTTGATATTGAAATACCTTCTTGAAGCATATCTCTATTCATTTAATTGATGCTATCTATTTTGAATGTTTCTAATCACAAGTGTGGGAACTAGAAATTGTTTATCAAAAGGTTTTTCCTGTAGATGCCTATGTTATTAGATTTATATGGCCACTGTTTAATCACTACTTCCAAACCCTAGATCCATTTCTATCTCTATATTTTAAACATTTAATTGATCTTAAATGAGTCAACACCTTATTAGTTGATAAGGAATACCAACCTACTCTAGAGGTTGGATTAGAGCAATATTTAATCCATCCAAGATTGATATTTATATTGTAATTAGTGGATGCATACCTAATCTACGAACTAGAAGATAATAGTCATATTTTTAATATTTTGCTTGATGTCAATTCGGATACCAATAGTTTTGGCACACCCGATGGGATGTTCACAAGAAATATTAGTTAAACCACCCTTTTTATTTTGTACCTTTTCCCTAAGGAATCAAGATTTGGTGAATTATCTTGACCTTGTTTAGTGGTGAACAATAAATTTACTTGATGACTCCCTAAATGCAAGAAACCAAAAAGCAATTTTGATAGCTCATAGTTTTTCATGAATACTAGGTCATCTACAAAGAATAATCTAGATTCTTTCATCAATTATGAGCTCCCTTTAAGAGGATCTACCATCATAAGAAATTTTAACCTATATTTCCAATCATATGAGACTCCTCCTAAACCACCTCCTATAGTTCCACCAAGGCCATCGCCAGCAAGAACAATGACTGGAAATATGGCTCAAAATATAAATGTGGCTCCAAATCATCCCCTACAAAAATATCCCAGTTGGAATACAATCGGTCCTATGAGGATTTCCCATATACATGATATTCCTTAAGCCATATCCAAAGCCATACCTACCTATGATGGAACAAAAAAAACTACTTACGAGCACTGCCATGATATCCTAAATCTAGCAGCTATTCATAACATAAAAATGAAGATGTCATTGTCAAAATCCTAGCCCTATCTTTTAGAGAGAAAATCTTACATTAGTTTAGGACTTTAGAAGACAATAGCATTACTTCATGGGTAGCATTAGTAGAAACCTTTGTAGAAGAGTTCAATGAGTCTATTGATCACTTTTCTCTCCTAAATTGGTTTACATCAATGTAAAAACATCAACAAGAGTTGGTTTCAGACTTCAATTTAAGATTTAGTAGAACCTAGAAGATAATCCCACCTGACGCTAGACCAGCTAGAACCATTACCTTTATGTATTATATCATAGTGCCTGGATTAGAGTTGGATTTATAAAATTAACAATAAGGGGTATACACCTTCCTTCAGGTTTAGAATGTAGCTATGCAAGCTAAAAATATCCTCATAAATGTAGGAATATTACCCCCAAAAACTGTGATGCCCTACTGCTATGAAATTCCTAATGTTAAAATTCAAGTAGTTGCTTCTTCTTACATGGACCCTCCTTCTTTGTCATCTCCAACTCCTCATATGACTCCCATCCCTCCTCCCAAACTATCATCTACTTCAATTATTTTTCTGCCACTTCCATCTCAAGCATCCCAGGAATCCATTGTGCTTCTTGATATTCATAATACTTTGAAAAAACTTAGTAACAAGATGAATTCAATGGATAAAAGAGAGAGTTATATCTCAACAAAGGATATTCCTCTATGTTAATAGAGATCAAAGATCTAGTACCAATAATAATACAAGGGTTAGGGTTAATACAATTCAATAAGATCAAAAATATTCTTACAAATCCAATATTATGAATGTGTGGTTCCTTGTATGTAATGATACTCATGATTCAGAGTCATGTGTCATGTACAAACATTATGTACAACAAGCCATGTAAAAGGTAGAGAAGAACCATAAAGGTAGAGTTAACATGCTTTAACAACTAGATCAGATCATGGTTGGGTAATATATTAATGAAGAAATACCTATTTTTTTCATGACAAGATCAAGAAAGAAGACATTTCAGGTTGATCCAAAGAATATGGGTCAATTTTAGGTCCCTTCTCAAAAGAATAAATATCCCCCTCTACAAAGTAGTGACCAATTTTCTATTCCTAAAGTAGCTGAAAAAAGGGATACATTCCTAAAATATAAGAAAAGGAGGTTAGTTTTTCTAGGATATTCAACAAAGAAAATGATAAAGAAAGAATGAGGTCCAAAAAATTAAGCTCAAGAGAAGCTAATATTCCCTTCCATAACTAAAATATAAAGGATCGAAGCCACTTAGTAGTACAAGAGAAAGTATGGTGAAATTGAAAAGAAGTCTAAAAATTTCTGTCTAGGGAAATTATAGTATAACATTGTGGAAGAGATGAAAAGAATCCCCTCCAAGGCTAGCCTCTATGATACTCTCTTCATTCCTATTCAAATAGACCGGCTTAAAGCTTCTTTAAGTAAGAATCCCCAAGAAAAGCATACTACTACCATCCTTAGTGTGCCTCCTGGGAAAGATAAGATGTCTCCTACTTCTTTAAAGAACAAATCCCCCTTTTATATTTTTTTTAAGATGAAGGATTGGATACTTTGTAATTGTATGATTTATTTAGAAGCCTCTACCACATTTATGCCCAAATTAGTCTGTGAAGATATGGGTATGGATTTTACCAGATATTTTCTTGGAGTTTTATAGTTGGATGGAACACCAGTAAAGATAGTTGGAGTAATAAAATATGTACTAATGAGACTGCATAGAACCCAATAAATTACCATTGTGCGATAAATTGTAGTGGTAGATCTTGAGACATATTTTGGCCTATACCTTTCCATAGAATTCACTGTAAATTTGGGAGGATGTATGTACTTGGATTACTCTAGCATGGTAATTATCTTAAAAATAAAGAAAATAAGGATAACACCCAAGAAGCCTATGTCCTACCACATTGAGAATATTTAAGAAGACATGTTTAACCTCACACCCCTATATGAGTTTGAACTAGTAGAAAGTTTTGAAGATCTAGATGTTGAGGATGAATTACCATTTAGAGAATATTATAGTCAATTTAGGATAGAAGTGGGCACATATGACATTTATTCATAAGCAGAGAAAAAATCCCTGCTATATCCAATCAATCCTTAAGGAAAACTAAGACTTGGACCATGCATTTTTATGGTGTGAGATGCAAAAATGGATTCAATACCGGTGTAGTTTTACAATCCCCATAAAAAGGTGTAAAGATTTTTACATACAGACTGACCTAGTCTTGCACTAATAATTCTATAGAATATGAAGCTTTGTACTTAGGTCTAATGCAAGTAGATAACATGGGTATCAAGATATTGAACATATATGATGATTTTGAGCTGATAGTCAATCATTTAAGGGAAATATGCAGCAGTAAGCACCATTACCTAAGGGTATACAAAAATAGGGTATGGGATTTTATGGAATATTTTGATGTCCTAAACATTCATTTTGTTCCCAGAAGACAAAACATATTGGCTAACTCCTTGGCACTTGAAGGATCTAATTTCAACCCTTGTGTAGATATAAGAGTTTCTAAGGACAAAAGGATCAAAATGGTTTTCAGGCCTACAATTCTAAATAGATAAATTTTCTAGTAAGTATTTGAAAGTGATAAAAAATCATTGATTTTTTGGTAAGAGAGGCTTGCTTATC
This sequence comes from Wollemia nobilis, assembly GCA_028583015.1. Taxonomy (NCBI): domain Eukaryota; kingdom Viridiplantae; phylum Streptophyta; class Pinopsida; order Araucariales; family Araucariaceae; genus Wollemia; species Wollemia nobilis. The sequence continues at coordinate 8,914,404 of JAQPPZ010000677.1, read as the reverse complement.
TACCATTCAAGAGGAAATTCCAAAGGAGACAGAACAAAAAGATGTTATTCAATTAAAAAAAAATCATGTCCCTAGAGGTTTGGTCACCTTGGAAAGCCTATTTGATAATGAAGATAGGAGGAAAAACAAAGCTATGTATATCAATGAAAAAATCTATAAAGAAATCAATATTGAGAAAGAAAATAAGCTCAAATTTGGTATCCACTATTCTACAAAAGAGGTAGAGGAGATCAAAGTTGATGAGGCCCAAAAATACCTCATTATTGCACAATGTTTGACTACCATATGATAAGTTAATTGCCAAATAGTTGACTAAAATATACTATTGTTAAGTGTTTACATGATTTTATGTTAGGAATACTATATCTTTGTTTTTGACTATTTTCAGCATTTTGTGACTGATTTTGCTTGATTAAGTAGCAAGTAAGAACATGCATTTCAATTAACCAAATGTGGTATGCTGATATCCATTAACTTCTCAATGGTTTTTGAATGTTTTCCTGCCCTTCAACTTGTTTCAAATCCACATTGAAGCCAAAATTTTAGGACTGTCATAAATCTAAAAATCTGAAAAAACAGCCATATAAAAATCAGCAAGCTGTCACTTTATAGGAACACCTTGAAGTTGTCAAGAAAAGCATGAGGATATGGATGGAATGAGTTCAGAAGGACTACAGAAGACATCTGACCTATTTAGAAGCATTCCCACATGGTCTAAATAGGCAGCAACATGGTATAACAGAGCAGGGACAATTGTGCAGCACTGTTGCACTATTTCAGCATTGTTACTTGGTGAATGAAGTGTATAAATTTAGTAGCAACTTGATGTAATCCTTCATGTTGATATTTGAATAATTTTTCCATGTTCTAATTTGTTTGAATTTGCAAGAAATGCCAATATTTTACAACTGTGCAACAGAATTGGAAAATGCAGTAATTTACCATGTAAATTCCAGCAAGCTACAAATGAATGGCAAGGCATGGAATTCACACATGGAGAGGAATGAAGGCTATTGCAATATGATCCTGAGGGCTAATCCACCTGAGAAATGTAGCTAAAATAACTTGAAGAGCACACAGTTGTTCATTCCGAAGATCTTTGGAATGAGCAGACATCTTCGGAATGAGAAATACAATCTCTTCGAAATGAGCCACTTATCTTCGAAATGAGAACAGAAAAGTGCTTTTTGACTTGTTGACTGATTTTTGATGATGGAAAAAGGGAAAGAAGGTTGAAAAGGTTAAAGGAAAATATCTCCCATCTGACTTTGCCATCCTTGCCGTCCAAAGCCACCATTCATGGAAAAGATCAATTTTGATCCTCTTCTAGGATAAACCCAGAAATAACTGCAGCATAATAGGAAGTTGTTTGCAAGATAGAAATGGCATATTCTGAAGTGAAGAAAGATGTGTGAGATATTTCTAGACTCCTCCCATGTACTCCCACCACTGAAGATGCTTTCTAAGGGCCAATGACTACTACTGCAACACAAACTGTCCAGATTTGCATTTATTTTAGATCCAAAATTATTGGCAAATCACTGTAAAGCAGCACATAGGCTGATTTGAGCATGGGATATGTTGTAAATATTTATATAAATAACACAGCTCCCTCCTTGGTTGAGCCAGTTAGGAATTAGAATAGAGGAGAGTTTTCAATAGCAGCAATTAGGACTGTACAACAATTTTCTGTAACAGTTTTCAGCATGTTCTGTCATCAATAAAAGTGCAGCTATTTTATCATTTTCTGTTCTGAGTGTTAATTAGTTAAGGAGTGCTTTTCACCTCCTTCTAGATCAGGAAGTATGGGCCCACTTTCAGATCTAGAAGGAGGGATTTTATGGCAGGTTTTAATCTATAATTTTGTTGCAGCAGAATTAATAGATTGCTTGCCAGATTTCATTTTCTTGTTTTTATTTTGTATTATGTGATTTATGTTTTCTATTATGTTTGTGTACAACATTTGTGTGTATGTCAGCTGACAAATTATATTAAGCATTTTTCCTTTGCTTTCTATATTTGCCCTACTTTTTTGTTTTAACAACTTTTCATTTTCAACATATTTCATTTTGCTGTCAATTCCTGTAGCAGAAGCTTGACGACCTTTTGTGGCAGGGCATTGATAGGTGTTTTATTTCCAAGCATCACTTCCATTATGCAAGAGTAAAATAGGTTTCAATTTTGCAAGTGTAATTTAGGATTTCATTTTAGCAACATTTCAATTTAGCAATTTCAATTATGTTATTTCAATTCTACAAAAGTAGATTAGATTTCAATTCAACAATTTCAATTCATGCAATTGTAGTTAACTTTAATTTTCTGAAATTAGAATTAGTTTTTATTTCTTGCAAGTTTCCATTCTACAGATTAGGTTTAGTGTGACACCAAAAGGCTAAACCAAATCTGTCTCACCCAATAAATGCTTGAAATTTGAATGCCTGAATTGTACTCTGCCCTAGCCTTCTATCGTAGACAACCTTGGACACCACCCCGGATTGATAAATCATTGAGATTAAATGATGAGACTCAATGACACTCATCATTTTGGCATCGTTGATAGGGAACATGGTGTTGTTAGAGGGTAAAAGCAGTCAAATAATTATTATTGTGCTAAGTTATGAAGTTCAGAGTTAAATATGAATGTAATAGCTGGTATAAATAATAATTATTGATAGTTGCATTTCAGTCCATTTAGAAAACAAGCAACCACAGGGAGGTGATCTTCACACTTGGGGGTTAAATTGCTTATGTTTGAAATTCTTGATAAAAATTGAAAGAATTCATCATCCTCATTATCAAGAAACATAAGATCTCTTAGAGGAGCCATCTGCTAGTACTACCATTTTTATATCCATATCATCAGGGTAGTATAAACAAATTTGTACTAGGTGTTGGAAAGATATCATGGTAGATATACAAGACTATCCCTTGAACAAAATAGCCATATCAGCTACCTGTAGCATTTGTTCACAGGGACATATCATTGATGAATGCCATTTACTTCCATAACTTAGAGATGCAAAATTTGTTGCCTAGTCTGAATTCTTCTCAAAGAGAGATCCCAACAACAACAAATAGGGCAAGTAAATCAACCACCACCTTCAGCCCAACCTGTGGCCAATATGAATAATACAGGACAGACAACCCCTGTCTATGTAAGCTGAATCTATTAAAAAAAAAATCACAAAAACTTTTGCACAATCAAAATAGGAGTTTACAACTTAATGATGATCCTAGAGTTTTCCATTATTACTTAAATATTGTTAGGATTTTACCATGCTAAACCACAACCTAGCAATTCTTAGCCTACACAGACAATAGTTGATCTCATTAGAGGTGATCCTACCTGACAAGTAGTTGATCTGCTAAAGTTGTACACTTCTTGTCTTATTGTGCAAACCAAAAATATTTCTTTTTTTAGCCCAACCTGTGATCAGTCTGAATAATACAGGATAGGCATCCCCTATCTATGTAGCTGAATCTGGTAAAAAAAAAAAAAAATGTAGGAAATGTTATTGACTGCAGCAACATCCAATTGTGCTCAAACAAGAACTTACCTGAGCTTGAAGAGATAAAAATCAATGGAGATACACAAAAACCCTTTAGTCCAAACACACAAAAATTAGCCTTGGATAAAGGAGAAAAACTAGAAAAACTGCACATAGAAAATTTACTTCCATTGAACTCCTTAGTAAGAAATTACAAAGGGGTAAATTATGTCCTCCTAGGAATGAAACAAATTGAAGTGCAGCCAAGAAAATTCTTGAACATTATTAGTTGGCTGACTTATAAACAAAAAGTAAAATTGTTGCTATTTTGAAACAATATTTCAATCCCTTTACATGGAATTACAAGGGTATATCAAGATTTTATCTTGATGTAAGAACTTAACATCTTTTGGGAATTGGTATTTAATTGTTTCAAGTATAGATTGACAAGATTTTGCAGACTAGGAGGCATTGACAACACTTGATTGAAGAAGTTTTCAGATATGGAGCAGTGCTTCTTTCTCCCATTGGTAATTCATGGAGGATGTTAGTGGTGAATGGACATTGCCTTCGGGTATACCATGCACCATTAACTAAGGAGGAGTTCTTGAAGGAGATTCCATTGGATGTACACATAATGGAAGAGAATTTCTCTTCAATATCAGATTCAGAGTGATGATAAAAAGTTTGACAAAAAGAAAAAAAAAAAAGAAAAAAATACAAGAAAAGCAAAAAGAAGAATAGTCTTGTTTGTGAACTTCCTTCTTGGGTACAAGCAAGACAAGAAAAATTGAAAAAAAAAGAGAGAGAAAAAAATTGCAGCAGAGGCATGTCCCACAAAATGGGGATACATGAGGACAAGCATCAATTTCAGCAAGGAAGAGGAACAATGGAGCCAATACTTCATTTCCAGCAATAAGGAGGCAATTATGATGTAAGAAGATTCTTACTGCTCTCATCTAGAAAGGAAGGTTGCATCAATGTTGCAGGTTTCAACAGAAAGAGATGGTGTTTTCATACAACAATTGACATGTTTTTGCAGAATAAGGATTGGTCTTATCCAAATAAGAGTGAGAGATGTTCTCTCTCATTGAAGCACTTGAAAAAAAAAAAGGACAAAAGTTGGTTGAAAACCAGAAATGGCAACCTCTTCTGATGAAAAAAATGAAAAAAAAGGAGATGAAAAAAAAATGAAAAAAAAAAAATGAATAATTCAGTAGTGAAAACCTTCTTGGAGGCGCTACTGAGTTGGCTTGCATGAAAACCAATTTTTTGGCATGCATTGCCTTGTTGATCTACCCATCATTGTTCCACCATTGTACAAATCTCACACTGCACATGTGTTATGTTTGTTTATGTTTTCAGATAGCCTGCTAACAATCATCAAAAGCAGCTTGTAAGGTGCATGACCAATTTTCAGGACAGATAAGGTATGTGTTTCTTGCATTTAATTCATAGTAAACATTTAGCATTTAGTGTATGATAATCGGTATTTGGCATAAACTATTCATACAATATTGACAAGTTGAAAAAGGAACATGTTCAAGATGTCAAGAAACACCCCCTTATGCCCTTAATTGCATGGAAATTCCAAAACTATGCAAAAACCTGATTTTGGGACAGACATGGCAACAATTCTATTTCAATTTGTAGGGCAAATTTCAGAAGGAGAACTACAAGTTTATATCTCACAATTGTCTGATAAATTGAAGGAGGATAATCAACAAAATGCACTTGAAGGTTCTATTTTAGTACTACTAGAATAAAACTAGCAACATACAAAACAAAGAATAGCATCTAAACAAAAGGATGAAGAAGGGATTTTTGATGTTATGGAAGGCTTATACACTCTAGAGATGGGCCCACAATAGAATCTGTAGCTAACTTTTGCATAGGAGGTCATTTCTGCATTTTTTTTTGAAGATCTTCGAAATGAGCAGAAATTGTACCAGAATTGCTGAAAATGCTACAGAATAGCAAAAAGAGTAGGGTACATCAAATATTGAGGTTTATAAGGCTCTACCACAAGTAAGTACATCCCTCAAGCATTTCAAATCCAAAAATTTTATCAATTTTGTTCAAAAGGTGCAAATAATAGAAATAAGCATTCAGGCTGAAATATTGTTAAGAATAGAAAATTCCATTAGTAGTAGTGCATCTGCCAAATATGGTTCCACAATAAGACTATTGCAAGATGAATCACATGATATCAAGCCTTTAAGAGGTACCTTGCAACACTAAAACTTGTAGAAAGACAGAAAAAAGAGTCATACATGTGCTTAATTGCAAAATACTTGATATAGTGCAGCAAGGAGGAATTTCTCAGTTAGCAGGTAGCAAAGGATGTTGTTCACAAGAATAAAACCTACATATTACTATGGCCTACTAAGATGCATGAGGGCATGCATCGGTTCAAGTTGGGGGGGATGATGAGGCCCAAAAATGCCTCATTATTGCACAATGTTTGACTACCATATGATAAGTTAATTGCCAAATAGTTGACTAAAATATACTATTGTTAAGTGTTTACATGATTTTATGTTAGGAATACTATATCTCTGTTTTTGACTATTTTCAGCATTTTGTGACTGATTTTGCTTGATTAAGTAGCAAGTAAGAACATGCATTTCAATTAACCAAATGTGGTATGCTGATATCCATTAACTTCTCAATGGTTTTTGAATGTTTTCCTGCCCTTCAACTTGTTTCAAATCCACATTGAAGCCAAAAGTTTAGGACTATCATAAATCTAAAAATCTAAAAAAACAACCATATAAAAATCAGCAAGCTGTCACTTTATAGGAACACCTTGAAGTTGTCAAGCAAAGCATGAGGATATGGATGGAATGAGTTCAGAAGGACTACAGAAGACATCTGACCTATTTAGAAGCATTCCCACATGGTCTAAATAGGCAACAACAGGGTATAACAGAGCAGGGACAATTGTGCAGCACTGTTGCACTATTTCAGCATTGTTACTTGGTGAATGAAGTGTATAAATTCAGTAGCAACTTGATGTACTCCTTCATGTTGATATTTGAATAATTTTTCCATGTTCTAATTTGTTTGAATTTGCAAGAAATGCCAATATTTTACAACTGTGCAATAGAATTGGAAAATGCAGTAATTTACCATGTAAATTCCAGCAAGCTACAAATGAATGGCAAGGCATGGAATTCACACATGGAGAGGAATGAAGGCTATTGCAATATGATCCTGAGGGCTAATCCACCTGAGAAATGTAGCTAAAATCACTTGAAGAGCACACAGTTGTTCATTCTGAAGATCTTCGGAATGAACAGACATCTTCGGAATGAGAAATGCAGTCTCTTCGGAATGAGCCACTTATCTTCGGAATGAGAACAAAAAGTGCTTTTTGACTTGTTGACTGATTTTTGATGATGGAAAAAGGGAAAGAAGGTTGAAAATGTTAAAGAAAAATATCTCCCATCTGACTTTGCCGTCCTTGCCGTCCAAAGCCACCATTCATGGAAAAGATCAATTTTGATCCTCTTCTAGGATAAACACAGAAAAAACTGCAGCATAATAGAAAGTTGTTTGCAAGATAGAAATGGCATATTCTGAAGTGGAGAAAGATGTGTGAGATATTTCTAGACTTCTCCCACGTACTCCCACCACTGAAGATGCTTTCTAAGGGCCAATGACTACTACTGCAACACAAACTGTCCAGATTTGCATTTATTTCAGATCCAAAATTATTGGCAAATCACTGTAAAGCAGCACATAGGCTGATTTGAGCATGGGATATGTTGTAAATATTTATATAAATAACACAGCTCCCTCCTTGGTTGAGCCAGTTAGGAATTAGAATAGAGGAGAGTTTTCAATAGCAGCAATTAGGACTATACAACAATTTTCTGTAACAGTTTTCAGCATGTTCTGTCATCAATAAAAGTGCAACTATTTTATCATTTTCTGTTCTGAGTGTTAATTAGTTAAGGAGTGCTTTTCACCTCCTTCTAGATCAGGAAGTATGGGCCCACTTTTAGATCTAGAAGGAGGGATTTTATGGCAGGTTTTAATCTGTAATTTTGCTACAACAGAATTAATAGATTGCTTGCCAGATTTCATTTTCTTGTTTTTATTTTGTATTATGTGATTTATGTTTTCTATTATGTTTGTGTACAACATTTGTGTGTATGTCAGCTGACAAATTATATTAAGCATTTTTCCTTTGCTTTCTATATTTGCCCTACTTTTCTGTTTTAACAACTTTTCATTTTCAGCATATTTCATTTTGTTGTCAATTCCTATAGCAGAAGCTTGACGACCTTTTGTGGCAGGGCATTGACAGGTGTTTTATTTCCAAGCATCACTTCCATTCTGCAAGAGTAAAATAGGTTTCAATTTTGCAAGTGTAATTTAGGATTTCATTTTAGCAACATTTCAATTTAGCAATTTCAATTTTGTTATTTCAATTCTGCAAAAGTAGATTAGATTTCAATTCAGCAATTTCAATTCATGCAATTGTAGTTAACTTTAATTTTCTAAAATTAGAATTAGTTTTTATTTCTTGCAAGTTTCCATTCTGCAGATTAGGTTTAGTGTGACACCAAAAGGCTAAACCAAATCTGTCTCACCCAATAAATGCTTGAAATCTGAATGCTTGAATTGTACTCTACCCTAGCCTTCTATCATAGATAGCCTTGGACACCACCCCGGATTGATAAATCATTGAGATTAAATGATGAGACTCAATGACACTCATCAAAAGTCGTGTGCCTAAAATACCAAGACATTGTGGCCTGGTCATATGAATATCTAAAGGTATATGACAAAAGGGTGATACATCATAATATTGAGCTAGAACCAGATGTTAAACCTTTCAGATAGAAGTAGAGGCATATGAATCCCATAATTGAATCCATAATGAGAGAGGAGTTGCTCAAACTATTGAAGGCCAAAATTATCTATCCAATCAAGCACTCCACATGGGTGGCTAACTTGGTTCCTATGAGAAAGAAGAACAAAGAAATTTGTTTGTGTGTAGATTTCAAAAATCTCAATTAGGCATCATTGAAATATCATTATCCTCTCCCTCATATTGATCAGATTGTTTAGATTATTGCAGAAGTGGAGAGGTTCTCATTGTTGGACGATTTCTCTAGGTATAATCATATCTAGGTAAAATATGAGGATCAATTGAAAATACCATTTACTACCAAATGGGGAAATTTTTCTTATCAAAGGATGCCCTTCAATATATCAAATGCAGGAGCCACCTTTCATAGGGCTATGTATTATGTTTTTGGAGAACTAATCAATAAGGTCGTCCTTATCTACTTAGATTATATGACTGTGTTCCCTCATAAAAAACAAGACCATCTAGAACACTTGAAGCAATTAATTGAGAAATGTAGATAATTTGGCATCTCGCTTAACCCAAAGAAATGGTTTTTTGCAATCCATGAAGGAAATCTATTGGGCCATGTGGTATCTAAAGAAGGAATTTCAATTGACCCAAATAGAGTGAGGTCAATTCTTGCTCTCCCCTTGCCTATGAATAAGAAATATTTGTAATATTTCTTTGGTCAAATTAAATTTGGTAGAAATTTCATCTATGATTTTGTTCAAAAGGTGAAACCTATCTCAAATTTATTGAATAAAAATTTAGAATTCAAGTGGACATAAGCAAGAAAACATGCTTTTGATATCATTAAACAATCCATTTCCATCGTTCCAATTTTGGTAAATAGTGAATTCGTTAAGAATTTCATTTTGTATGCTTATGGAGATAAAGAGAGCTATGCCTCCATTCTTACTTAGAAGAATGATGATGGGGAGGATCCCCCCATATTTTTTGGAGTCAAACTCTCCATGAATACCATATCAAATACAACTTTATTGAAAGGCAAGTATTCATAGTGATGAAGTCATTAAAGAAGTTTAGGCAATACTTGACTCAAAGTAAAACTTTGGTATATCTGGTTCACACAGATGTAAGAAGTTTTATTTTGCAAGGTGAACTAAGAGGTAAAAGATCTAGATAGATTACAAAAATCCATGAGTATGATGTGTAAATTCATCCTACCAAGCTAGTTAGAGGTAGAGCATTGTGCCATGGGTTGATAGAAAAGATAGTTGCATAACAAATGTTAGCTTGTCAACCACCAATAGAATATTAGACTAAAGGTCCTCAATTAGAAAGTTTAGACTAGGTAGATCATATGATCGGATACTTCCAAATAGGGATTTGATATCAAGATATTAACCCATCACAAAGCAGTATATATAGGATTTAAGCCTTGAAGTATGTCCTATTGCTATAAGGATTTTTAGAATAAATCTTGATAAAGTCATAATATTGTTGAAATATGATTAGAAACAAAAGTTCATTAAAGAGTTTCATGGAGGATTATCTAGAAAAAATTCTCAAGAAGGGTTACAACTTAAAAAATCATTAGGGTACGCTATTACTGGCCTAATATTTTTTCTAACACTTTCAAAGTAACAAGATCCTATGATGAATTCCAGAGGTATGTGGGAATAACCATAAATGCAAAATTCCCCCTCAAGCCCATTTAGGTAGAAGAGCCTTTTCAGCATTGGGGACTGGACTTCATTGGAAAAATAAATCTCAACTTATCAGTAGGACATAAATACATTTTGACTACCATAGATTACCTTACCAGATAGATAGAGGCCATTCCCATAAATAAATCACGTCAAGAAGTGGTAATTGATTTTATGGAAATATTTATCATAAGGTTTGGTATCCTAGAAGCTATAGTAAGTGACAATAGTTAATATTTAATAGGAGCTAAATATATTGAGTTTACCAGCAAGTATGGTACAACCATTAAAAACTCCTCCAACTACTATCCTCAAGGTAATGGATTAGCAGAATCGACTAATAAAAATCTACTTCAAATTCTAAAGAGATCACTAGAGGATATCAAAAGAAGATGGCACCTACTGTTAGAACATGCTCTATGGGCAAAAAGGATTACCATCAAGAAATCCATTAAAACCTCTCCCTATGCTTTGGTGTATGGAAAAGTAGTACTACCTATTCACTTGGAAATACCAACTCTCAATTTGGTGGACACAAAATAAGAGTCTGATCAAAGTCTAGTTGAAACTAGATTGATACATCTACTTCAATTAGAGGAGACTCAAGCATATGAGGATTTCCATAGACAGTCATTCAACATTGAGGGATGGATCGAAAAGAAAGCCAAATTTAAAAAATTCAAAGTAGGTGACTATTTTCTAAGGTGGAATGTGGAGAGAGCTAAGTCGGGTCATCATAAAAAATTTGACTCTTTCCAGGATGGTCCTTTTAAAATAGCTAAGGTTAAAGAAAGCAACTCTTTCCAGATTGAAGACTTAGAGGGAAAAATTCAGTCAATATCAGTTAATGGATTCCATTTGAAACTCTACTTTAATTAAGAGTAACCTTTCTTGTAACATATGTATATATTTATATTATATTGTTGTTTTATTTTCTAAAACTTTTCTGTAACAAAATATAAAAATAAAAAACTAAAGAGAAAAGGCAGTTCAATGGTTTGCAATAAGTTTTTGACTAAATGGTAGGATTAACAAAGTTTAAATACGGTCATGGGCTACGACATGTTCTCCATGTCATGCTCAAATAAGTAAAGATAGCCATATGCTATGACATGTGGTCCACACTACTTTTAAAAGAGTGAGACAAAAAAGCATTGTAAGTTCTAAAAATGTGCTACACTGTGACTAATTAGCAAACAACATGATATTTTCTACTACCCAGTTGCTCATATTTTAAATTTAGAAGTGTGCAATGGTTAGTCAACCAACCGTATTAATGCTGAAAGGTATGCATGCGAGAGTATTTAAAACTTAAATTTTCAATCACCATTCATTTTGTAAAAAAACATCTACTTATCAGAGGAAGCTAAGGAAGTAGTAAGGCAAAGTTTGCAAGTATAGAGAAGAGTGAATATCTAGTGAATTTTCTCATAAAATGGCCTCCAAAGTATCTTAATAAGTTGTACAGTGGACAACCATTGAAATTGAGTGCTATATCGATAAAACAAATGCAATGGTTGAAACTAGCTTGACTTTTATAAGGAGAACTAAGCTCAGAAGAAGCATCAACGACAAATTTAAAAAAGGTAAAACTATGATAGTTCAAGGTAGTTGCGTTATTCTCTCTTTTTTGTCATTTTACATATATGATTATGTGCTTCCATTTCCTGAATTAATAGTGTCCTATTTATCATGATAGCCAAAGTTTTCTTAAACTTATTTGCTATAGGTGTAGACCCCCCTATAAGACCTAAACCCTTTGATATAGTAGAGAAAACCAGATATTATTCCTTTTAGGGATGTTCTCATGAAGGATAACCTTTTAGGAAGTGGTTCTAAAACCAATTCAAAACTATCAAGTCTAAGAAAACATTGCCCAAAACTCCAATTGCCATTGAATAATTTTCTAACCTAGAGTTTTTATTTATGTTGGCCTACCTAGAGGGTTTAGAATTTGATCGGTATGTGAGATATTGGAAAATAGCCACCATGTATTGCATTTTCAAATGAGAATATGTACAAACCTAAAGTAGAGGAAGAAGGCATCAAGCCAATTTATTTTTACTGGCTAGATTATCTCTCTAAAAGGATTCATGAACAACTAGTTAGAATGAAAAAGGATCTGGAGAACCCCTCCTTCTAGCATTGTTCAAAGTTGATATGGATTTTCTATGCCATCGTAAGGCACATGATGCCCTGGATTCCAACTAAGGATAAGAATGATAATGAAGACCCTATTTTGGTTTATCATTGAACTAGTCATTTGAGGAGTATAGAATTATACATGTTCAACAAGGAATTTTTAGGGCTAGTTTTGAAAATCATATATGGAAAATGCCCTAGGCTGTCATTTTTGGCTAAAGAGTTGTTACAAGTAGAAGATGCTAAAGAAGAAGACTGATACATAATTATAAAAGGCACCTTCATTAGACTCTATATATTTACCGGTAAACCCTTTCTATTGCCTCATTTTGTTACTAATAGGTTGTTGGCTTTGAAATACTTAAGTTAAGCTAATTTTGTCAACATAAATTTTGGCACTAGTAAAGGAAGAAAATGACTAGTATTTTACTCTCGCAATGTAGATGACATAACAATAACTAGGAGGGGTCAATATGAGAAAATTACTCAATATTTGGAGAGACTAGGACTATTGTATATTCCACAGAGATGGAGGTATGATCCTAATGACAAGTTCTTGAAGAGGAATATTTTCCTAAATGGAGAAAGAGCTCTCATATTTGAAAAAAATCTAAGGCCTCATTTTGAAAAGGGTAAAAATAATAAAGAAAATGCTCCATTAGAATGGAATGTTAGTAAAATGGAACAATTGCCTCCATGGAGAAAATTTTATGAACAAATAGTCAATTATGACCCCAAGACGAATAATTATCATTGATTGAAAGAGTCTAATTTTTAAGAAGTTGAAAATAAAAAAGGTGGGATAATGGTTTTATAAAGGTAAAATCCTTTATACAACCTGCACTAATAAATTCCCTTAACTTGATTTCCTATGAGAAGGGAGTCACAAAAGATATTCAACTTTTTGATCTTCATGGTGAGCACTGTTTGGAGACCCAAGATTAGGGCCTTGTATTCAGTGTTGTTATTGGTGCAAGGGAAGTTGATTTTAAATGACAAGGACATTGGAGTACCTTGTGGCATGAAAAATACCATCCCTACACCACCCATTGCTCACATTTTGAATAATTGAAGAACAAATACATATCAACTTTATTATCCAGTTCTTCCAGTTCAGGTGACTCTGACAATACAAAGACTACATCATTGAGAAGATCTATGATGAGAGGCCTATGATCCTAAAGAGGATCCTCTACTAGTTTATCATCTATGAATTATCCCTTGATTGAATTTTAATTGATGAATTCTAGGTCACATTCTATCAATAGCATGATCCATATTGTGGCACATGTGTTATGATGTGTCTTGCTCATCATGTACTACAAAGGATTTTGTTTCGATATTACATATGTCGTATGACTAAGCATGTAGTGGCACAACTTCTTAGTTGCAAATACCACTACTAAGAATAACTTTTCTACATATGCATATTGTAGCTCATAACTAACTAGGGTTTGACTGATGTAGTATATCACTTGCTCTTTGTCTTGCATGTTCTTCTGGGCTAGCATGGTTCCCAGTGAAAATTATGTGGTAGATATATACAACAAAAATTGCACATCTAGGCTAGGTGGAGCTAATACTGGTACGATGTTAGGTATTGTTTGATTTTAGTGAAGGCTTTTTGATAGTATTCATCCTAGTTAAATGGGACCCCCTTGTGTATTAGTTGATTCATGGATCGATATTTATTCGATAACTACGTGATGAAGTGCTTTATAGATGCTACCTTGCCCTATAGGCTTCTTAATTCCTTGATGTTTGTGGGGGGGCACATTTCTAATATAGCATTGATATTTTATGGGTCAACTTCGATCCCTCATTTAGAAATGATGAATCCTAAAAGTTTATCGAAAGTTATGCCAGAGACATATTTCTTGGGATTCAATATGATATTGTGCTCAATTAGGTGATCGAAGACTTTTCTTAGAACCTCAGCATGATCTTCATGTAGAAATGACTTGGCCAGTAAGTCATTGATATAATCTTCTAATATTTATGCATATAGACATGAAAAATGTATGTCATAGCCCACTGATATGTGGCACCAAAATTTTTGAGGCCAAATGGCATAAATTTATATAAAAATATTCCCCATGGAGTGGTGAAAGCGATTTTGTGCTGATATTCAAATTTAATCTAAATTTGGTTGTAACTAGAAAACCATCTATTAGAGAGACCATTTCATGACCTGTAATTGCATCTACAAGAGCATCGATATTAGACAATGAAAATGAATCCTTGGATGTTTCTTTATTGATATCCCTGAAATCCGTGCATATGCAAATTCTTCCATCATATTTTCCTATGAGTACTACGTTTGATACCCATTCTGGATAGCCGATGGGAATTATGAACTCTACATCCAACAAATTTTGTAGTTCATATTTAACCATCAAGGTGATGGTTGGATGCATCTTCTTGAGTTTTTGCTTGATAGGTTTCTTGGTAGAGTCCAATGAAAGGTTATGAGTAACCAATTTTATATCTATATCTGGCATATCCTTATAGGTCCAAATCAGGTCTCTATTTTAATAGAGGAATGAGGCTAGATCACTCCTTAGGAGATAAGCTCTCTCCAAATTTAACCTTCTTTGGAGTGGTGGGATCATTGCTGATATCAACTTTGAAGGCTTCCTCTATTGACATATGTGATCCCTCATCAAGTTGGTGAGGCATAGGGATAAAATGGATGTCATCTACTAGGTTTAAAGGTTCCACCAAATTAGTATTGACCTCATCATGATAGACATCATGTGTAGAGCCTAGCATAAAATGGAATGGTTGTATTTCTTTGTTAGGGAATAAATCTTTAGGATCTATGGGTGAATTGACATGGTTAAAATCAATGGCCTCAAGATTGAGGTGTAAAGGTTTTGAAGGGTCATATGTATTGTGAAGTGGAATGATCAGATCGATGGATACCATGTTGATGGAATGGAAGAAATATCCAAGACCAATTGGATGAAACTCACTATATCTGGGTTCTCTTCCATGCTCTATATGTGGCTCAAGTAGTATGGGATCACTGGGTATATTCTTGTAATAGACACAACAATTGGATCCTCAAGGGGAAGCAATTACCTTAAGTTAGAAGGACTAGGAAAAGCTATGTGATATATCTCTTCTAAATTCACTAGTCTTCTTTGGATGGGAGGACCTGGGAAGATTGCATGATAAATTTGTTGCATGTCTACAGGCTCCCTAATATGATGTATATGTTGAGGCCCTAGTTATACCATATCTATTTCATCCTTGTATTCCTTTTCATATAATAAATACTCACCATCATCTTCTTTAAAGTTATGCCCTGATTCATCTTCTTCAAAAGTGGATTATGAATCAGACTCTTCATTTAAGCTAGGGCTATGAGGTTCAATGCCCACTTTATCAGTTGTATGATGCTAGAATGCATGTACCTATTGTATTTGCATCATAATATCAAAGATAAAACAAGAAAACATACAATGACAATGAATTAAGAAAAATGTAAAGGCTCCTTTTATTAATTCATCATAAAAATCAGTTACATGTATGTTCCTCTTAGGGATACCAAATTTTGATACAATGAATACAAAGGTATGAAGCCCAAAAATAGGGGTGGTGCAATTTGCATGCCTTCTAGATCAACACAAATTGATTGAGGGCTTATTTATGTCTCCTCACTTATTCGAAGGAAAGATCCTTATATGTAGCTTTTTCCTTTGTAGATCCTGTCACCTACGTATAAAATAGCCACAAAACATATCAATAGCATATGCAACCTCTTGTGATGAAATTTGTTTCAAATATTTACCTAAAATTACATGAAAGCATGATAACAACATGAAAAAGAAAAAATATGAGAAAAAAATGCATAAATAAATACTAACCAACCATACAAATGCATTGAAAATGATAAATCTACTCTAATCTAAGCTGATAAAGTAGAAATAAATGGGAAACTATGCTAAGAACTAAAGAAATAGTGCATCAAACCCTAGCCGCTAGCACTTAGAGTAGTTAGTTCTTCTAGCCATTGATGTCATTGGTGACTGAGCCTACGAGTTGCTATCAAAGATAGTGGTCACACACTATGAATTTTACCTCTTAAATCAGGGGTTGCAACACACAACTCTTCATATGAATTGATGGTCAAGGGTCACCTGCTTGTCTAGAGATAGATTGGCAGTTGAATTTGTTGGTATTTGCGTTATATTAGTGTGAATTTTTGGTGTATGATTCTTAGTCCTTTGAAAGTTCCATTGTTGTTTTCATGCTTGTCATTCCATAATTGGGTAGCACTTTGAATCTCCTCAAGGGATATCAATTTATTGTCCAATCTGATAGGGCTGTGCTGTATAAACATTATTTTTTATTAATTCATGGGAGGGCCTATAAATAGGCCTCCCAAATTCCAATATTGGCTTCCTAGAGAAGCCAATATTAAGAATTTATAGCCTATGGTAGTTCTGAGGAACCTTCCAAAAGATTCACATCCTCAACTGCTCAAATCAGTTGAAAATGCAATTGGCATAACTGATTTGGCTCAGCTCATAGGGCCAAGTCTATTTTAGATCTAGCCACTCTCACTCAGCATGGATGGGAGCAAGTTGCTCCTAACCACTGTTAATAGGTGCGGCTAGATCATAGCTACTTTGAGTGCTAGCGGCTAGGATGGTAGTCATTCTAACCATCAGTGATTGAGCCTAAATAGGACAAGGCTGCCCCAAATGAGTGGTTAGAACCACTTATATCTCTTGTACAATTCCAAGATCATTCATATGGTCTAAAAATGTGCCCATATGAGTAGTCTCCTAAACATGATGTGTTTTAGGTGTCTACATATTCCCATTTTATGATGTGTTGTGGGAACACAACATTGAGAAAAAATAGACCACCTAAAGATATATTATAGGTTTCATGATGATCATTTATATTATCAATCATTATATGCCCCAATCATGAAAATGGTGTACATATCTAAATCATTGCTTCCAACTGGATGGAAGGCTTAATTTACGTAAAACTTTGAAGCTTTCTAAGTTGATTGGTTCAACATTGCTTAGCATTCGCAATGATCCAAGGGTCAGAGTTGACAAAGCTTTAATTCAGCATATTTGCTTTTGCCCCAAGCAATAGGGTAAGCTTATGATAACTGTTAGCAATGATTCATAAGACAAACATGATTAACTTGATTAAGTTGTCAATTGTTGATTTTTATTATGAATTTTTTATTATGACTACCCCCTCAAGCGACGAGTCGATGAGGAAAATAACTAGTGATGAAAGTGATGAGTCGCTTGACCAAGATGATTGATTTGGAAGTTTTAATATGATAGCTTTGTTGTTATATGGCAGGTCCTATTATAGGTGTGATTTTAACCAATAATAGTAATTGGACATCTCTATCCCATGGAGCAATCCATCCGCAATGGCCTTCTTAGGGAATCAAGATGATAGCAATTCAATTTAGCATGTGATGAATCACTCGATGATATGATAAAAAATTCATAAAGGAAAGGAAATGAATCACTCATTCTCGTGGAACAGTCCAGTCACAAAAGATCTTCTTAGGGAGTGAAGTGAAGCATTCTAGTTCAATAATGAATAATTTAGTTCAAATGACATTATGGTAATTTACTCATCTTTCTGGATTGTGTAGAGTGCAATTTACTGCAACCACCAAGTGTATAAGGTAAATAACTACGTATGAGGTGCATTTGAAATTTTGATGTTATATGATTTTTTTAATATTTGGATGATTTTTGATGATTCTGGACTGGTAGATAAGCTTAATTTTCCATTTTGAATCTTCTCATGGTGAGAAATTCAGTGCATTTATTGTTTCTTCTTAGCTCCTTTCAACAATAGCAGCCCATTTTTGTAATTTGGTAGCCACTGTCAACATAGGCAACCTGCACTTCGTAGCCACTATCAACATCAGTGACTGCTCCAAAAATGAAAACTATAAAATAAAAATTTAGGTTTCTTCAATTCATTATTTTCTAGTTGGTAGCTTGCAATAGTGATCTCTAAGGAGAGAGAGAGAAAGAAAGTGACCCATAATTCTATCGAAACTAACCTGACACCATGGCAGAGCACGGTGACGCATCGACGAGTGGAGGAGCTAGATCTTCATGGGTATCTCTCAAACCCTAATCTATCATTTTAATTGATAAAATGAACCACATTAATAAATGGGTAAAATAAACCTCACTAAACCTATTGGTAATGAAGCACACCCATATTTAGGTTTAGAACTAGGTTAATTTAGGTGGGTTTGCAGTAATTTTTGCTTTTTCTAATTTTTTTATGTTTTTGGGTGATGGATAAACATCATTGGTGTGTCGCCTTGTAGCTGCTATCACTCAAGGCAGCCCCCAATTTGGCAAAGAGGGGTCACTATCGCTGAGCACAACTAGTTTGAAATCCTAATGGTCAAAATTTTAACTATTGGTGGTGAGCCACTATCGGCATCGACGGTAGAGATGGCAGCTACTATCAGTGTAAAAAATTGCTAAACCTTAGGTTTATTTTTTATTTTGACTTAATTTTTTTTGGTGCATATTCATCTAATTATGCATGTATATTTGCACATTTAGATCTTGACTACACAGGCTCAAGATCCTAATTTTATTATGAATCTATTACCACTTATGGACCAGGCATACTGGGCATGGTTCAATGCATGAGACATGAGATACATTGTCAGATTGTTGACTATTATGTCAGATCAAGCATACATTATAATATTAACCCATAGATAGGATTTTCAGACCAACACCTTTCATTTCTCAACTGGCGAGATGACTATTACATCTAAGGATGTTTACAGGATCTTTAGGATTCCCTTTGATGGATAGGCCATTATCTCATAACCTACCAGAGCTAGGGTAGGGGTATTTTAAAGAGTCTTCAACAAGCAAGTGTGCGAGGCTCTAGATGACATTCAACATGAAGGAGTTCCTATTGCCCACTGGTATCGATCCAATATGTTCACATGGTGCAAGGCCATCCTTATGCATGTTATCTATAATGTGCTATTTCTAGATACATCAAAAGCAAGGTTCCCATGGAACCTCTTAGCTATGGTGCAGTACTTTTTGGATAGTCCTAAGCCAATAATTATGGTTTGATGGAGTGCTCTACTAGAACAGCTCTATGATGAGCTGTACAGGATCCAATGATGAGGCTAGTTTGGGGTAGCATGTAGTTTACTTCTACAGATATGGGACTAGGAGCATATCAAGGTAGACCACTCAATAGGATTACCATAGAGGATTACTACAATAGTGGTGAGGGCACAGTGCTATAGGTCTAGATGGTCGTAAGATGCAGAGGAGCGATAGAGTCATCCTTAGGTAGGGTACTTGGCTCACTATGTAGGATCCTTGATTGGACTATAGGCTAGGTATATTATATGGAGGTCATACATAGATTACCTTACATGCTAGAGGTTGATTAGTTATTGGCTAGGACGAAGCATGACTGATGAATTATCAGGTGCAAGACTAAAATCAGATATTTCTTTCACTTCATTTGGGTGCTTAGATAGTTTGGAATACGCCATGAAATCCCACTGGAGATAGTTCTATATAGGTATTTTTAGGTAGATAGGGATATCCCAGTGCCACAAGTTACATCTATATCAGAGGAGGTAGATACTTTTAAAGTTGATATCGATATATAAAATATCGATACTATAGAGGTGTAGACTCAGTAGTGGGTGACACAAATATGGTATGGTGGTGGTATCCTAGGGTGATCTAGGGATGAGGCCACTACTGAGGATCCTCATGAGAAATGAGTGCAGCCCAGTATAGAGGAGGAGTAGGGCTAGGTTGCAATTGAGCAAGTAGTGACAAAGTATGAGGAGGAAGTGGCTAGATAGATCAATGATAGATCTTAGAGCAAGACACGCCTCTCACCATGGCATGGATCCAACTATCTATAGGGTGAGAGCTATTATGGGGCTATGCAGAGGATAGGATCTCACTACAGACACATATTGATTCAGTGCTGCTCAAGATAGAGTAGCTCAGCATAGAGAGAGATTTGGCACATGCTACTATAGGTGATCTAACTATTGAGTGGGATGCTCTTTGGCTATAGATAGGGGTTACTCCTATGGTATAGGTTGCACAAGTTACTCCAACTATTTAGGGATTAGTTGGTTTGGATATAGGGGCAGATATCATGCAACTATAGGATCTACTAGTAGATGATGTGATGTGGCATGCATCAAATGCATATCACATCATTCTTATAGATATTGAGGTTATATTACATGATGGCATTGTGCTAGCTAGATAAATGAAAACAAGGTCTCAACAGACTAGGAGAAGTGATTCTAGGTAGTCATCAGTACAAACCAGTCATAGGACAACTACCTGATCTAAGATATCAGTAGGGAGGAGCTCTAGCCATTATCATAGATATGGATCTGAGGGTGGGGGTGAGCCAGGGGATGCAAGCCTAGTTTGACATATCTAAGAGACATCTACCAATTTTTAGTGTAAGGTTTGAGGACCTACATAGTTGTAGCCTACGAGTATTTTTGTACCTTGATGTACTTAGACACTTTGACACATATATATGATATTTTATTTTATTTCTCATTATGTGTATTATGTGTTTTATTTTATGTTCATGTGATGCAAAATGGATGAAACACTTATGATATTATGCTATATTACGTGGTGTATTAATGACATGCACTAGATAGATGATGGATGTATGATTAGATATTGTGATCTAGATGTGTAGATAGACTACTATGTATGCCTCTATGGATGCACTGATTTGTGTTAAATGCATGTGTAATTTTGGTTAATTGTATGCATATATCTTATGTTGTTATGATATGGTGAATGTAATGTATGTAATGCATTATTTATATGATGGTGATCTAATGTAAATGAACCTGTATGCTTTAATCACTTAAAACATAAGGAATGAATGTAATATGTGTTTAACAATCTAATGGGTGACACCACAGAGTGTATAAAAATTGTGAATGAAAATAATATCTCTTATAAGAATTAATATTATAAGCATCCAAATGTGATATGATATGTGATGGTTTTTTTCTCATAAATTTCTATAAATTAAAATATATGCACAAGCATAGTCAGTAGCCATCTAAATATCATTGTTGATATCCATCTAGTATCTATCCTATTTTATGCACACCACTTAATAAGCAAAAATTTATGCAGGAAAGATGTGTATGATTTGATGAGATGAGTTGTTGCTATTTGGGAATTGTTGAGGTTTTATGTGAGACTCAAACACCCTAGTTGATCAATCAAAAATTGTATAATAACCATATAGGACTTTTGAAAGATAAAATTTTTTGTTATGAAGACTAAGATATTCATTATCCCTGTGTGTACAAATGAATATATTAGATGAGACATAAGACTACCTCATTTATAGGCGGGATTCATTCATCCCATTGCTATAATGAGGATCACCATATGTTCATCATGATCCTAAGTTTGGAATTAGTTGTATTAGACCACTAGGTGATACAAGCCATCTAAAGCTATCTCTCTTTATAAATTTCTTAGAACTACCCCAATGCCAGGCGGGATTTATTTAGCCCATTGCTATATTGGGGATCACTCAATGTTTTTTGGAATACTTACCATTCCAAGTATTCAAGCTCTTCACCCCCTTCTTTTCTTCACATTGGTGTGGGATACTTGATCATGCTTAGTGATGAAAATCATTGTTTATTTTGAATTTTGTTTTATTTTGAGCAAGGGATTTATGTAGTGTGATAATCACTATTTATTTTACCTTTTATTTTTGCTTTGTTTTGGTATTTTTCTCATTTTGATGAAAGTAAGGGATTTATTTGGTTAGGAGGGAGCTTGTCCTTTTTCCAATGATTAGCATCCTATACCATGCGCATCACAAGATGATCAAGTAAAAATATTTCATTTAAGGAGACCAGGACCACTTTGTAGTGTTCATATTTTTCTTGTTCAAACTAGGATTATCAGTGTTTGATTAGTGATATGATTTTGATATATGCTAGGTACTATCAAAACTAGACCTCATATTCTAAAAGTTAATATAGTTTTCTACAAAATTTGAAAATATCACTAGGTATGGCTGAATGACTAGCGAACCCTAATGTATTCCTTATAGAAATAGGAAGGGATTGTGTTGAGAAACACAATTACTCACAAGGGTGATGGATGAATGATGATTTTGAAAGATGCATGATTGGCATACAAACATGGTATCATTTGTAATATTGAAAACACAATCTATCCTAATGCAAGTGTAATGGATGAAATATGCCTAATGCAGTACAATTAAATGAATGCAAATGCAAAATGTAAAATGTAAATGTTTTTGTGTTTTTGATGTTTTCAATTGTTTTTGATTGATTTTCAATTGTTTTTGAATTTTTATGATGTATTTGAATGTTTTTTACTTTTATCTTTTTATTATGTGTAAAACACCTTTAGATGAATAATATTGATAGGCTCAAGCTCTTCAACCCCTTCTAGTGATGTTAGGCAATATGTTCCAGGTATAATCTTCTCTGAGATGATATAAGGAACTAACCAATTGGTCGTAAATTTATCTCGTAAGTGCAGTGGCAGGTTTGAGTTATGTTGGTTCTCTTTCAACACAAGATCCCCAACCTTAAAGTATCTCAGGTGGAATTTATTGTTATAAGCTCATTTAAGATAATCTTGGTAAATATGGAGATGCTCGAGGGCATTCACATGATGTTCATCAAGAAGGATCAATTGATCAAGGTGAGCTTGTTGTGCAGTGTCATCATCAATGAACTCTTTCAATGTGATGTGCAATGATGGGATTTATAATTCCAAGGGTATAATGGCATCAATGCCATATACTAGTGAAAATAGTGTTGCCCTAGTGGGCATTGGTATGCTAGTTTTGTAAGCCCATAATACAAGGGGTAACTGCAGGTGCCAATCCTTATGATTCTCTTGAACCATATTTTTCAAGATGGCTACTACTATCTTGTTTGAGGCTTCCGCTTGTCCATTTTCTTATGGATAATATGGTGTTGAAAATTTGTGTTGAA
Source organism: Wollemia nobilis (assembly GCA_028583015.1). Taxonomy (NCBI): domain Eukaryota; kingdom Viridiplantae; phylum Streptophyta; class Pinopsida; order Araucariales; family Araucariaceae; genus Wollemia; species Wollemia nobilis. The sequence goes on along the minus strand of JAQPPZ010000677.1, from coordinate 8,891,181 downwards.
TGTTATATTTGGACGTTAAAGCCAACACATATTTATTTTTAAATGAAGTACCATTATCCAAAATTATCTTGGATGGGATCCCAAAGTGATAGATGATATTGTGAAGTATGAACTCCACAATTTATGCTCCTATCATTTATGTTAAGGGGATTTATTACACCCACTTCGTAAACTACTTAGTGGTCATTAATATAAATATGTTTCAACCTGAATGTGGGGGAGAGATCTTACCAATTAGATCAAAATCCCATTGAGAAAATGGCGAAGCCTCTTGAATGGGTTGTAAGACCTATGATGGCAGGTGCATCAAATTCACATGATGTTGACACTTCATGCACTTCCTGACATATGCACAAAAATCCTTCTCCATGGTGGGCCAATAATAACCCATTTGAAGGATGCACTTGATGATGGCTATGCTACTGAAATGGCCACTACATGTACCATCATGAGCTTATGAAATTGCCTAAGTCGATTCTTTGAGATCAAGGTAAATAAGGAGGACTCCATCATAGCTTCGACAATACAATATGTCTCCTAGCAAGACATATCTAATCACTTTTTGTCTAAATGATTATTTTATGGTATATGATAATCCCTACGAGATTATTCCAAGTTTAAGAAAATATTGTAATTGGCTTAGCCAATACTGATAAGCTGCAACCTCAAAAAATGAGATGACTTGTTCCCCCTATGATTTTATGTGCATGAATGTAGAATGGGAAACAACCTTATGGTGAAAGGTGGTGCCATTCCTTATAGGATCCTACGAGATAAAATGCCCCTAAGGTGTCTTCTTCATAAAGTCTTTGACTCTATAGAACCACTCATGGTTTAGTTCTATATGAATCATGCTGACTAATTATTTGTTTTCAAAAGCCTCACACTACATCATGGATTGTAAGAGCATATTCACATGAATAGTAGTGAAGTCATCAGATAGATTCTGAGGGATCAAGAATCCCAAATATACCATAGTTTCTACAAATTTTTTTGATGTATAAGGTATTGCCTCAATGTTATACCACTATGGATAGGCTAGATAAGTGTTAACAAGATCCTTATAAGCTTTCAGGATGGGTCACCTGCATTGATAAATTTATTTAATTTGGTTAACAATGAGAAGGGAGTCACCAAAGATATTTAGCTTTTTTATCTTCATGGTGGTTGTTTTTTGGAGACATAAGATTAGGGTCTCATATTCATCATTGTTATTGGTGTAAGGGAAGTCTATTTTAAACAACAAGGGCATTGGAGCATCTTGTGGCATGAAAAACACAATTCTTGCACCACCCCCTACTCACACTTCTAATCGTCAAAGAACAAAGTCATGTCAGCTTTGTTATCTAGTTCTTCAGATAGCCTTTACCTTTACTAGAACAACTTCGATATCTCATTCAGAAATGATGAATCCCAATATTTTTCCTCAAGTTATGCCAAATACTCACTTATTGGGATTCAACCTGACATTATCCTCTATCAGGTAATCGAATACTTTTCTCAAGACCTTAGCATGCTCTTCACGTAGCAATGAATTGGCCAGTAAGTCATTGATGTACTCCTCTAGGATCTTGTGCATGTAGTCATGGAATATATAAGTCATGACCCATTGATATGTGGCACCAATATTTTAAATACCAAATGGTATTACCTTGTAGCAGAAGGTCCCCCATGGTATTGTAAACGTAGTTTTGTGCTGGTCTTTAGGTTTAATGCAAATTTTATTGTAACATGAAAAACCATCCATTAGGAAGAGCATCTCATGACCCAAAGTGGTTTCTACAAGAGCGACTATATTGGGCAACATGAATGAATCCTTTGGTGTTGCCTTATTGAGGTCTTTGAAATCCATGTAAATACAGATTCTTCCATTAGGTTTTCCTACAGGTACCATGTTTGATACCCATTCCGAATAGTCAATGGGAATAATAAATACTACATCCAATAGCTTTTGAAGCTCATTCTTTACCATCAAGGAAATAGTAGGATGCATCTTTCTAAGTTTTTTCTTGATCCATTTCTTTGCAAGATCTAGCAAAAGGTTGTGAAAAACCAATTTTATATCTAAACCCAACATATCCTTGTAGGTCCAAGTGAAGATATCATGTCTCTATTTCAATAGAGGTATGAGGATGGCCAATTTCTTTGGAGATAAGATTTCTTCAAATTTAACTTTCTTTGGATCAAATTGATCATTGATGATGTCCAATTTGAAATTTTCCTCTATTGACATATGTGACGCTTCCTCAAGCTGGTGAGGTGTAGGGATCAGATGGATATCATATAATGGATTTAAAGGTTCAACTGAATCAATATCAAAACCAACATGATAAAAATCATGTGCATAGACTGGTGCAAAGTGAAATGGTTGTAACATTTCTTCATTGGGGAAGAAATCTTCAGGATCCAAGGGTGAATCAACATGATCCCAATCAATAGAATTTATATTAATACATAATGGTTTAGAAGGATCAATTGGGTTGTAGAGTGGATTGGTTAAATCAATGGAGATCATGTTGATGGATGGGATGTAATCTCCAGGATCACGTGGATGCAACTCTATATTTTTTATGTGACTTCCATATCCAATATGTGGCTTTGGGGGTATGGGTATCTCAGGATCTGGTCTATAAATAGACAGGAATATGGGATCGTTTAGTTGTAGGAGGTATCTAAAAGTAGGAGGATTGAGGAAAACTATATAATATATTTCATCTGAATTGGTCGATATCCCCCTAAGGTGAGGGATAGGATATACTTTGTGATACATCTCATCTATGTCAAATGGTTCATTGTGATTATGTAAGTGTTGAGGCCCAAGGTAAGCCATTTAAATCTCATCCTCATAATCATTGTCATCTATGAAGTTTCCATTATCCATATCCACTAGATTTATGAGGTGATGTGAATGTCGAGGCCCAAGGTATACCAATTCAATCTCATCCTTGGACTAACTATGATCTATGATGTAATCATTCTCTTCTTGTTCATAACCATAGCCTGGTTCATCCTCCCATATGATAATTCCTTATGGGCTTGCCTCGAGAGAGAAATTTGAATGATACATAGCGGATGGTTCTATAGTGTCTGTTGGAACCGATTCTTGCATCCGTAGGATTTCGATTGTCATGCTACAAGAACCCATTTGAAACCAACGAGCTATTACAGGCTCTGGTCGACCTGCCTCATGTTCTGCTAAACACAAATATTGCTAAGGGAAAACTACAGAATGGGTAAGGAAACCCCAATGGTAATTCTATGATTAAAACTCTAATTACACGCTCCAGATTTATATTATACTATATGTATTAAAATGACCAAGCATGAAAACAACCATTTGTTATGCCTTATGTAGACCGGTGCCTAGATTCATTGGGTTGTTATAGCAATTTAACAACAATACTATCATGAATAGAAAGAAGGGGAAGAGAGAAATTTGGCGTTCTTAATCTTATTCGAATATCGTAATAAAACCAAGAGTTAACCAATGAGAGAAACGTATATAATGCATTCAAATAATGTAACCCATTATACGGTGACACACAATACCAAGACAAAGAAATGATAGGAATAAAACTCGAAATTGTATTGATTTATGAAATATTACATGCAGAGTGGGCAGGATGCCTTTAAACTCTATTTTTCTCAATAGAATACATCAATACAATGAAGAAGACTCTATTCAAATAATGTAACAGGTCTCTCCTACTCTCCTTATTTCAATCTGATAACAGAAGAGTCTCTGAATCCTAGGCTCAATAAGATAGGAAATATTCTCAGCTTCTTGAACGCTTTCCTATCATAGGATCCTGCACAACAAGGGGAGGAAGAAAGAATGAATAAAATAAAATAGACACAAAAAGGAAATACAACAACACAACTAACGAGGCACTCAAGTATACCTCTTAGCAAAAATGCTATTCTCTAATTGCTTGATGCAGAATCTGAACACTTTTCTTTCTTTTATAGCCTCAGGTTCTTGATTCTATTATTCTTGGTTCATCCCTGATTGTACATCTGTCAGCATCTATTTGAATTTCAAAATTGGTACAGTTGGCTCCCACTACTCTTGTAACCTTTACTGTATAATTCTATTCCACTGGTGATTAAGGTATGAGGGAGGCCTTTATCTTTTTTTGCTACTTCTTGGTGCGTTTGGTTGTTGTCTTTCGAACTGGTCTTTTTTGGGTTGACCCCCTTTGATTTCTTGACCCTCTAACTATGCCAAAAATATTCCCTATTGTTACTGTTGTTTGTTGTGTTGAACTCACTTTCGGTTGTTGACTGCAAGTATTAACCTTTTTCCCTTTTTGACTTTGTTGTAGTTGTTTTATATGTTCATCTATCAATTTCCAAACTCTTGTATCAAATGTGGCTGCAATCCTTAGCATGTTCATTTCCTGCAAGATTTTGTTTTTCTGTATAGCAATAATAGGCATATTCTTGTCGTATTGAGACAGTAATATTTCCATAGTATTTACCATAAATGTGGTTTGCTTAATCATTTCTTCCTCATCACCTAGTTCACAGTCGAATCTTTCAAAGGTTTCTTTAAATACCTCTTCTATATCTAAGGCTTCTAAGCATTGGTCTAGGGATAGGCCAATATCTACCAGTTTCACTGTAGCATCTTTTATTAGGTCATTTATTTCTATTATAGAATTTATCCATCTCTCTAGGTTTGCTCCAAATAGGGCTGCTTTGAAGAACTCAAAATTGATCTGGATCTTATTGCCATCAGGTGTCATTATTTCTTGTCCTTGTAACTCTTCAAAATGATCTCCTATGAAAGTCTAAGGTAGGGTGGATGATTCCAAAATCCTCTTCCCTTTCCTGCATCAAGGTCATAATTTCTTGAGCAGTTATTTGGATTACCCTTATTTGTCTAAAAATTTCGGAAAAACCTTTGGCATGAACTTTTATTCTTTTTAACATGTCCTTTTTCATTACATTCAGATAGTATACATGATCTTGAACCTTTGTCACTGATGGGGGTTGTGCACTTGAAGTGTCTCTTCGAGTCAATTCTTCCTGTTGCTTACTTATTACTACTTTTAACTCTACCTTTTTTCCTCCTCTTTGCTCAATTGTTTTCTTAGTTTATCAATTGTTTCAACAAATTGGTCTATGACTTGGACCTGCACTACTTTAGCAACTTTTGCCATCTCTCCCTCTTTTCCTAGCACTGATGAACCCCTTGTTTCCTCATTAACTCTGAAGACTAGTGGATTTTGTAGAGGAGGAAGATTAATCTCCCCCCCCCCCCCCCCCCGGCCCCCCCCCCGCCGACCCCACCCCGCCTGGACATCCCCCCCTTTGTATTATTGATGGAATTTTAATCTCCTGTCCCTTTATGTTTATAGAGGTAGGGATGGCCATGGGTGCTAATTTCTTCACACTAGTTACAGCTAATACATGATCAAAAATGGGAACTATAGCTTGCTCTGTAGGTGATGCTTCTTGAGTGGATGTTGTTACCATTTCCTTTCCTTTATCTATACTGGTTTGTTGAGAAGCTTCTTGAGGAATGTTTGGTGCTGCTTCTATTCTAAGTTGAGCATTCTCAGGGAGCTTGACCTATTGTTCTATTACATCAACAACTTTAACAGTGACCTCCATCAGATCAATACCTTGTTCTTCTATCAATTCTAATAAGGGGTCTTCCTTGATTGTTGGGCCTGACCTTGGTAAAATAGGTGCTACAACATCTACTGAACCTTCTTGAAGCCTTCTTAGTTATGTAGGGTAATCATAGGCTTCATAAACTTGTGTGCTACCTCTTTTTCTGGAGGGAAATCATCCCAAACTTCTTGTAAACCTAATCCTTTTTCTATAGCTTCTAATAAACTCTCTTCAAAAGCATCTTCTTTGTGTTGGATCCGGGCATATTCTCTTTTTTCCATCATTTTACTGTATGTTCCCTTTGGATCATAAAACCTCCATGATACTTCATTGAATCCCATATTTTCTAATTCAAACATTCCTTTGAGCAGTGAAGGATATCCAACAAATACATAATCCCCAAAATGGTAGGGAACATCGAGCCATGGGACCTTGCCATGCTTCTTAACCAGTCTCATTTTAGCCTCTTCTGCCACCTACTTGCATAATTCTAAAGCTGCTATGGATAATGGGTAGTATTGTGGTAGCACTTTAGGAGGGATCTTAGCTCCATACAATCTGATGTAAGTAAAACCTTCTATGAAGAAGAAATCTCCAATTTCCTTTTCTTTAATGAAGGCTTTTACCCCTGGCCCTAATCTCTCTGGAACTAACCTAGTTAAGGCCCAATGGATTTCTACCATGAAATGATCACAAAACCAGCCCATGTGAGTTCGTCCTTCATGAAGTCTCCAGAAGCTATTTTGAACATAGGGGTTATTGATGGATTTTACTCTTTTACGGGCTTCTTCTCCCAATTGGCCCACTATTAAGTGAATGAGAAATGAATACTATGAAAAATGAGGCATCTCCTACCTCTGTTCAAAAATTGCCCTTCTTAATTCTATCATTTCTTTATGTATTTGGGTACTTAATTCTAGTTCCCAGGCATAGATTGGAGTATTATATCCTCTATTACATTGTGCAGCTAAATATAAAACCCTTTTTGTTATTCTATTCATATCTTGTACTCCCAATACTATGTTTATCATGTCACAAAAGTCTTGTACCCAGGGTTTAAAAGCATTTTTGTTAATTGGGAATTCTTTTATCTATCGTTGCATGTGTATCAAACAATCTTTTAAAAACTTCCATATCTGTAAACATACGAGATTGGTGTTCGATTACCTGGTCTACTAGAAAAGTGGTATAATTCATTAATTTGAACACCTTCTGGATATGTTCGACTTTGATGTTGAACACCCACTGATTCTGGTGGTCTCGAAAGGTCCTTGTTCTTTCATCGTATGCTACTACCAGCCAAGCCATCAAGTCTGAGGAGAAGTGCACTTTCGGGCATATCAGCTTCCCAAGGTTACTGTTCCATCTATTGTCTTTGGGAAAACCCTTGTACTGTAACCTATGAGCTTTATGGAATAAATCCACCATTATCCATGGGGTCCTGTTATCGCCTTCCATCACTTGGGCGAAACTCTTAATACAAGCATTGTCGATCTCATACAGTTGAGTCAGGTTGGGTTTTTTATCTACCCCACATTTTTGGGTAAACTCATACATAGTGGTACCAAGAATAGGTGGCCTAGAGATCATAGAGTAGGGTGACCTATCTGTGATAAATTTCATGGCTTCTCATGTATCTTCTGGCATGAAAACATCTCCCCATGATGCCATTGCTCTTATGACTATTGGTCAAGTTCTTCTTGAGTTCTCAAAGTTTGAATACTCTCTTCTCTCTGTGCCTCTGATGTATCAACTTTAATTCTTGGATTACCAGGATAGTGGCCTTGACTGGTTTTGTAAGTTTATATATAGGGTGGTGGAGTGAGCTTGATAAATTTACACATTTTATCATCGACCCGATGCCACCAACTATTGTTTAAAATTGGCCAATGAAATCATGCCAACTCATCCTTTTCTAGAATTTAGTGTTTTATGATGGGTAATATCCATTATCTTACGTGCCTTGGGCTCCTTTGATTCATGTGCCTGTAATAATTTAAACCTTCTATTCATTCATCGATGGGGACCTTTTAATCTGACGTGGAACTAGTATATGTGGCGGGGATAGTGTCCTTTTTTGAACCTCATGCCACCTCGGATCTGAGTGATAACTAAATCTTTGGGATCGATTATGTTTCCTTTAGGTTTTTGTGACATTCAAGATCTTTGGTGTGAGTGTCAATTTTTATTACCTTTGAGGTCCCTTTTTCCCTAAGTCAATCGTGATTAATCGCAACCTTGGATCTAAGTGATTGGTTTTGCTCTCAATGTTGATTGATGATGTCGTTGATCTTGATAAGGGTTTTAGTGTGACAATTGATATCTTGAGACGATGATAGTTAGTATACTTGTTCCTATATAAACATTTGAAATGACATGGTTTATTGGTCCTTGTTTAATCATGATTATCTATTGTTAATCTTCATATTTTTAAACCTTAATAACTTGTATTAAGTGATGGTAACATATAATATGTTTACTTTCATTTTGCGATCATCGTTAGATCTTACTGTGGTGGGACGTGTTCGTTGGATCATACATATGCATGTAGTTATTAACAAATGGAAAAAACCATGTACCTTGGACTAATTTTATCAATCATTTGTAATATAATGTTTAGACTAACCTTCGATATTTTTTTGTATGCACATCATTGGATCTGAGGAGGAATGAATGTCATCATCCGATTTAAACGTCTTCATTTAGCTTTGGATATTTTTCCACCATCGGCCTTCGCATCCATTGATTCTCGGATTAGTTTGGGCGTTGTCATTAGATTTTTTGTAAGATGCACACTATATAGCCAATGTTAAAACTTTTGATTTTATATTAATCATGATTAAGTCAAAATGGGGGTAATCATGCAATGTATTAGACCCTTGCTAAAGCATGTGATTAATTTTACCTTTGTCTTTCATCTTACCGTTTATGGTTTGAGCGATCGTTGGATCTGAGTGGAGATAAGCGCTGCCATCAGATTTAGTCAACCTGCGAGTTAGTTTATTCAAGGGTGTATATTATTATCTAATTAAGCTAAAAGGGGAATGATTATCTAATGTGTTTAGACCCTCGCTAATGATATGATTAAATTTTAATTAATCTTTCGAAATCTTAAACACTTTAATATATCTTTAGTGAGCGTGCCACTGTTAGATCAATTATTGTTTGAGCGTAGCCATTTGATCCTCTTAATTAGCCCGATGATTAGTCCAAAGAGGGTACATTTTATTAATATTGATTTTAAAGTTCATTTTAATCGAAGCATGCATGACCATTGATCTAGGCTTTGCTTGGGCATGATCATCCGATCTGTCGGACTTGCTCAGATTTTAACTTGACTATTTGACCCATGATGACTTTATTTAAACCTTTGAATTTTTGGAAATTGCGTAGCCATCAGATCTATTTTGGATCAAGCACATTTGTTAGATCAATCGAAGATGCTCGATTTTTAAACTTTAGGTTAAACCTTATTGACCCTTTGACTTATCTTTTGAATTTATTCATGAGATGGCATCGTTAGATTTTTAGATGATGTACATCGATTAAGATCTAAGATGATATTTTACTTTGACCAATACTTTGACTTGTTGGTTTATCTCTTGTTTGATTTTATTAATGCGTTGTCATCCGATTTCTTTTGGATCGAGCGTGGCCCTTGGATTAAATCTGAGGTGCTCGCTTGTTAGCTTAGTGGGGTACATACCTTTAGGTTTTAATCAATATTTGCTTCGGACCTAAGTTTTTGGATCTTGAGACCATGGTGAAATTTTAACCGACTTTAGGACTTTAAAATTTTATAAGTTAGTTTAGGCCCAAGGGAACTATTTTATGAAGGTCGGACTTTGACTTAGGGATTTAATTAATGAAATTTTCTCCCTATCCACTTTGAGGTACTTTGATTAATAGAATGAGGTATACCTTATAAAAAACTAAGGTTTAGACTTCATTTAACCAACCAATGGAATTATTTTAAGAAACTCACACAACTCAAGCAGTGACCAACATTAAGGATAATTTGATTGAAACCAAAAATTTAAATTTGGGGGTTTCAAAGTTGAGTCAAATTTGGCTCCAACATAGGCTCTGACTGGGACAATGTGTTGAAAACATGAAGCACTTGAGAACCATAGAATCTCTTGGTTTTATTTTGCAAAAATTTAACAAAAAAGAACAAAATTTTGATTGCTAAGTAAAGCTTGAATTGTATAAAAGAAAAATTTTCTTCCTCTTTTCTTTCTTTTCTTCATTTTTTTTTATATATACTAAAAAATGTATGAATAACATGATATCAAAGCAAGTAGAGTATGAAAAACTATAGATCCCTTTTCATTCAATTTGGAAACAAAGGTTAGAAATTTTAGAAATCAATGAGTTTTATTTTGAAATATTGTAATGCTTGTTTTAGCTAAGTCATAAGATATGATTACACATATTTTGTCACAACCATTTGTTTCATCATATTTTTGCCCATGTGTGTGTTTGTGCATTCTTTTTGGATTTCTAAATCTTTCAGAACTTTACCATATCTGAGCAAAATAGCCAAGCCTAATATGTGATTTCACTCTTTAAAAATTTTCACCATTCTGCAGGGCTCCATTGCCAGTCAGGCATCTATAGCCTCGGTGGAGTTGCTTCTAATCCCATCTTAGTTTTACCCTACTGCCAGTCAAGCGTCTATAGCTTTGGTAGAGGTTTTCCAAGATATCTCAGGTAGTGACTCAGTTTTACTTTATTTTTTATTTTTCTTTCTCGTGAGAGAAGTGTTTGGATATATAAGCAAATTGTGCAATAAGTATGCCTGAGTTGAGGATTAGTTTCTGGCTATAAAATATGAGTGTAATGATTTTTGGCTCAACTACCCTCTCAAAGATAACTCAGTTCTTTGGACCTTTGAAGTCACCTTAAGTATCATTTGTAATGTGAGGCTTGACATGATGTTTCAATCAGCTTTGTTTTCTATCTGTTTTATCTCATATCAAACAACTATTGCATAAACACTCATATTTGACAGAATTGTAAACCTCATCAACATCTAAAATAAATCCCTTTTTTCTTATTGTCTTTGGTGGAATAAATAGTTAGATATACTCATCAAACTAAGATATCATGTGTATAGTAAACTCAAAATTATTCAAGAACAAAAGGGAAGCTTAACTACTAAACAAAATTCACCACTCTATTTTTGGATTTTTGTTTTTCTATTTTTTTATTTTTTTTGTAAGTACACCTTCAATAGGGATTGTACATTTTGAGGTGTTGGCCATTAATAGGGATAGCCATTATTTCTCCCTACAAATTCTGTAGCTTGTAAGTATTCTGACTGATAACATGGGCAATTTGGTATGGGCCAATCCATTTAGGTTCAAACTTACCCTTTTCACCATGCTTATCATTTTTAGGATCCCAATAGATGACTATATCTCCTTGAGAAAAAGGAGTACCCTTGGCTTTCTTATTAAACAATTTTATAGTTTTCTGGGTTTGTTCCATCATTCTATTGAGGGTCTCTCTTCTTTGTTCTTCTAACAAGACAATTTGGTCAAGCCTTCTCTGAATGGGATCAGGGTTTTCATGATCTTGCAATAAAAGGGAAAGTGCCATTTTTTCCATTTTTGGGGGTAGTAGGGCTTTTTCTCCATAAACCATCTCATAGGGGGTTCTTCCTGTATTTCTTTTAATAGACAACCTATCAGCCCATAAAGCAAATTTAAGTTCACTGTCCCATCCCCTTTTGTTTTTGCCTAATGACCTTTTTATTCTTGTTATTACATTTTTATTTGATGACTCAACTAAACCATTTCCTTGGGGGTAATAATTGGCAGAATGAGATAATTCAATTCCATATTCAACATAAAATTCTACCATTTCATATGACACAAAATATTGAGCATTATCAGTTACAAGCTTTTTAGGAACTCCATACCTGGTCAAGATGTTTTCTTCTATGAATCTGATGACTGTAGCAGTTGTAGATGTTCTCAAAGGTGCAACTTCCACCCACTTTGTGAAGTAATCTATTGCAGTTATGATCCACTTATGTTGGCCAGATGAATTAGGCTTGATCTCTCCAATCAGGTCAATACCCCATTGAGCAAAAGGTGCTTCAATGATTACTGGCTTGAGGGGCATGGCTGGTAGATGCTTTTTCCCTGTAAAAACTTGGTAGTTATGACAATTCCTAACATATTTATATACATCCTTAAAAAGGGATGGCCAATAATATCCTGCTCTCATGATTTTATTAGTTGTAGCTCTTGGAGCAAAGTGTCCTCCACAGAAACCATTATGAAATTCATTAATTATTTCTAGGACTTCTCTTTCATATAAGCAGACTAATAATACTCCATCAGGATGTTTCCAATATAATACTCCATTTTGTATATAATACTTCTGAGCTTGAAGTTTGACTGACCTCATTCTATTTATTGTCATATCTCTAGGAAAAGACAACGTTTGTAAGTATGACAATATTTCTTCATACCATTTACATTCTTCATTTTTTATTCTTCTATCATCATATGTCTGATCTATGGTGAGAATATTTTTAGATCCTACTTCTTCTTTGTTAGCCAACAGTTTAGCTAAACCTTGCCCTTTGACTATTTTAACTATTTTGAATTCAACATCGTATTGCAAAAGTTTTACCATCCATCTTGTTGGTCTTCCTAATGGCTCTGATTGAGAAAAGATATCTTTTATTGCTATAAAGGGAATACAATAGTAAACTTTGTTTGAGCCAAATATACCTTTGAAGTGTTCTAAATATTGGATGACTGCATAGGCATGTTTTTCCAGTAGGGTGTATTTAATATTTGCTCCTTTTAGTCTTGAGCTCATAAAGGCTATTGGCCTTTCATTATTTTCATTATCTTTCTGTGAAAGGACTACAACAATAGAGTGTTCAGAAGCATATGAATAGATATTAAAATCCTTTGCATAATCAGGGCAACTTAAAGTTGGAGTGGTTGATATGGCTTCTTTAATCTTGTTAAATGTTTCCATATTTTCTAATGTCCATTTTATTTCTCCAGTTTTCTTCACCATATCATTTATGGGTTTGGTCATTTCTACAAAATTTGGGACAAATATTCTGATAAAATTTATTTTTCCAAAGAATGACCTTACCCCTTTTAGATTCTTGGGTGGGGGAATTTTAGAAATGGCTTCTATCCTTTCTGGATCAATGCTTATCCCCTTTTCTGAAACTATATGACCTAGCAATTTTCCTTGTGTAGTTCCGAATATGCATTTTTTTGGATTTAGAGAGATTCCAAATTCCTTGCACTGGGGAAAAACTATAGTCAAATGTTCTAGATGATCTTCTAGATTTTTAGAAAAACTGTGATATCATCTAAGTACACTACTACAATTTTGAACATTAATCCTTTGAAAGCAAAGTCCATCGCTCTCTAGAAAGTAGCACCTGCATTCATCAATCCAAAAGGTATTCTTAAATATTCAAATGTGCCCTAGGGTGTGGTGAATGCTGCCTTGTGTCTATCTTCTGGATTTATCAGAATTTGATTGTACCCTAAAAATCCATCTAACAGGGACAATCTAGTTGAACCTACTACTGCTTGTAGTAGTTGTTCCATGTTAGGCAATGGGTAATTGTCTTTTAGTGAGCTCTTGTTTAAATTTCTAAAATCCATGCATAGTCTAATGTCCCCATTCTTTTTCCTAACTGGTACTAAGTTGGATATCTAGGAGGAAAATCTGACTTTTCTTATTATCTTGGAGTCCAACAATTTTTGTACCTCTTTTTGCATTATTGGGTGCAGAGTTGGATTGTACTTTCTCTATTTTTGTCTAAATGGCTTGGCCTCTTCTTTCAAGGGTATTATATGTGTCATCACATCCATTTTGAAAGTTTTGAGATCTTCATAAGTCCAAGCAAAATGTTCTTTGTTCTTTTTTAGGAAATTGATATATCCAACTTTTTCTTTAGCAGGTAATGCCATGTCTACTTTCACTATTCTGGGTTCTTTCATTGAGCCAATATTAATATCCTCAGATATCACTTCTCTGCGTATAGGTTTATAGGCTTTGTCAAAATCATCAAATAGGCTTTCAAGAGACACCAATCCTTTGGGTATTCTATTAGTTTTCAACTGGATTACTTCTACTGGCTCTCCTATTTGATCTTTTAGCTTTTCTTCATATTTTTCATCATAGATTACATCTGCATACTGATTTTGCAAAGTCATAAAATCCTTAATATCTATATCATCTTGAAAGACCTGAAGATAGACTATGTTATCTAGCACAAAAGGTTTATAGACTGAGATAGTTGGAAATCTATCCATATATTCTGTAGTTATCTCTGGGTGATCTAGACCTGAGGCATTCATAGCTAAGAGATCTGCAACATGATTTTGTTCTCTAGGAATATATGAAATATTGAAAGCCAAAAATTTATCAATTTCTTCTAGTATTGCATTTCTATATTGCTTAAGTCTAGGATGCTTGGTCTGATATTTACCTTTAATTTGTAGTATAATAAGTTATGCATCCCCTATTATAGTTAAGTAGTTAATACCTAACTCTTTTGCTTTCCTTAGCCCTAATAGTAAAGCTTTGTACTCAACTACATTGTTTGTGCAAGGAAATTGTAATCTGTAAGGGATACTAAGGTAGTTTCCTTTAATATCAATCAAATTTACACCTGCACCTACTCCAGATTGGGATTTAGCCCCATCAAATGACATGGTCCACATTTCTTGGGTTAATACTCGATTTGATTCAGCATCAATTATTCTCATATCTTCTGGATCCATGTTCTTTGCATCTGGTACTTCCATCAGGAATGGGTTGTGCCATATTGAATAGACTCCCATCCCTTTTTCTTCCATAGAGTTAACTAAGTTAATCATGGTTTCATCTATTTGAATTAACTCTATGGAGTGTTTGTTGAATGGTTCCCTTCTCAAAATTATATTCTCCTTATCTGATATGGGGATGGTAGCATAAGACCAGTCTAGTTGTATTGATCCCCCTAGTTGTTCTTCCCAATGCCTACTGAGTAATAGTGAGAAGAATGGGTCAACATCAACTACTGCTACATCCATGACAATGCCCTTTTTGGGGTGTTGGTCTAGGAAAACTAATAATCTAGTTATCACCCCTACATAGGGAATTTGTCTGCTGTCCATTACAAAAATAGGAGCAGAATCTCTAGTACAGATTAATCCCATTTGGTCAGCTATTAGCTTAGGCATGATATTATGTGAAGCTCCACTATCGAGCATGCAATTATGAATCACATATCTTTCCCCTTCATCTGAATTATATCTTAATGACACGTAGAAGGGTCTGACAGAAGATGGTGATCTTGTATCATGTTGATTTTGTCTAGCAACATGACAAGTAGGGTCTTCTTTCTGCTCTACTAATCCAAAAGCTCTGCATACTTGTTCTCTGTATGTTTGAACTTTCATAAGTTCACCAAATGTGATATTAATTTTTTCTTACTGAGTTTCGACCCAACATCAAATTCTATCTTCTTTATATCCAATGGTTTATTACTTTCTTCTTTGGGAACTTCTTCCATTGATTCTATTACCTCAGGAGTAATTTTGTTAGGGTTCCTATCAGTTTTCTCTTTACTGATATTTTTATTGGTGAAAGTTTATCTTCTTGTTTCATTTGTAGATAATTTCTCTGTTCTTTCAGGGACTGTTCTATTCCTCAAATTTAAAACATGGGTTGCCTCTAATTCTTCAACCTCTTGAGTAGTGGGAATCAATTTCCCTTGCTTCATCTTATCATATCTTGACTCATGTGATTTCTGCAAGATTTTAGTTCCTTTAGTTACTAAGATCTGAGGATGATGATTTGAAGCATATTTATCCATGTCTTCTTCAAACAACCTTTCTCTGGATTCATCTTCAATGGACCAACATGCATTGATTCTTATATCCTCTTCTGATTCTGCATGCATATCTACATTACGTTGATCACTTAGGTGTATTCCACATGCATCAGGGTTATGGGGTGCATCACAAGTAGAGCAAAAATAAGGAAAACCTTCAGCTACATTGGCAGATGGCATTGGGTTAGGGACATTGTTCTGATCCCTATCAGAATCTCTATTTTTCTAGTTGTTATTCCCATTACCCCTATTCCTATTCCCTTCTTCAAAACCATTGTTGTTTCCCCAATTCTTGTTGTAATTTTTCTTAAATGGGGGACGATTGTCAACATGTGGTCACTCTATCTATGAAGATTCACCATTATTTCCATTTCTTTCAATTCTTGCTAACCTGTTACTCATGTTGTTGAACATTTCTGTCATTTGACTAGTCAACTTCTCCACAGGATCAATTTCAGTTCTTCTTTGTATATCAAAAGCCACTCTCTTAGGTTTTCTCTCAGGCATGTTAACCTCTAAAGAATAAGGCTTCATCTTACCACTATCAAGCATATTTCTTTCTATATCCATTGCTTTTTCCATACAACCATCAATGGTAGTGGCTTGTTCTTGCCTTAATTCATAGTTAAACTCTCCTTGAAAAGCATTCTTATAAAAACAAATAGACTGAATATCACTAGGCCTAAGGTTGGCAGGGATTTTGTTTCTTGTTTTTGAAAATATTCTGTTAAAATCACTAACAACCTCATTTTCTTTCTTCTTCATAGTGGCTAGCTCAGTTAACAATGATTGTTCATTTTTCCTTTCACCATACTTCTTTAGGAACACCTCTTCCATTTTGGTGAAGTTCTGGGATATCATTGTTAGGAAGGGAATTAAACCATTCTCTAGCATATTTTTCTAAAGTCTGTAGAAACAGTCTTAATACTACATCTTCATGTTCAACTTCCAGACTATCCATTGCATATAAGAAACTTTTGATATGATCCTCTCTAGTTACTGCACTATTTCCTAAAAACTTAGGGAGGTATTTGTGAGCTTTACTAGGTAAGGCATTTAAATTTACTGGTAATACAAAAGGCCTATATCTGTTAGTTCTCCATAAATGAACATTACCCTGAGCCATTGCTACTATAGAATTTAATTTCATAGAAGAGCTACCTACAGGGATATGGTTCTGAGTAGCCTGAATGTAATCAGATTGATTATCTACCTATTTATTGTATGATGAGAATAATTACATATATCTTCTACAATAGGATTTTAAACGTTCATCTATAGTAATATCAGTAGTAATAATATTCTAATTTTTCTTTACGTACTTTTTACCGCTAGAATTAGATCTACTATAATATGTAGAATTCTTAAAAAATGGTGATTTTTGGGTATGTATAAATACCTCTAGATTCTCGAGTTCTAGGAATAGCTCCTTACCACTTCTCCTGGTGTTCGCCAACATGTTCTGTTCTCTCCTTTTTTTATATTTTTCTTCTGGGTTTGTCTAGTAGAGTCGCTAACACTAAGGTGCAGAAAGAATATAGTATACTCTTATCAAGAATGCTTGATATTATCTCTCATCCTCACAGGAGTGGGTTCTTGGGGAAATTCAAGAAAATCAAGAAAGAGAATTCAATAAAATCAAGAAACGGGAATTGGGTAAAATAAAGAATGTAAAAATAGTGAAAATTAAAACAAACGTTCTTTATTCGAACTGGCCACCCATTGTTTAAAAATAATATCATTCGGTAAACAAACTTAAGATGATATGATCTTAACATATAAGTTCATCCTCGACAATGACACCAAAAAACTATTGGAACCGATTCTTGCATCCATAGGATTTCGATTGTCATGCTACAAGAATCCGTTTGAAACCAACGAGCTATTACAGGCTCTGGTCGACTTGCCTCATGTTCTGCTAAACACAAATATTGCTAAGGGAAAACTACATAATGGGTAAGGAAACCCCAACGGTAATTCTATGATTAAAACTCTAATTACACGCTCCAGATTTATATTATACTATATGTATTAAAATGACCAAGCATGAAAACAACCATTTGTTATGCCTTATGTAGACCGGTGCCTAAATTCATTGGGTTGTTATAGCAATTTAACAACAATTCTATCATGAACAGAAAGAAGGGGAAGAGAGAAATTTGTGTTCTTAATCTTATTCGAATATCGTAATAAAACCAAGAGTTAACCAATGAGAGAAACGTATATAATGCATTCAAATAATGTAACCCATTATACAGTGACACACAATACCAAGACAAATAAATGATAGGAATAAAACTCAGAATTGTATTGATTTATGAAATATTACATGCAGAGTGGGCAGGATGCCTTTAAACTCTATTTTTCTTAAAGAAATACATCAATACAATGAAGAAGACTCTGTTCAAATAATGTAATAGGTCTCTCCTACTCTCCTTATTTCAATATGATAATAGAAGAGTCTCTGAATCCTAGGCTCAATAAGACTGGAAATATTCTCAGCTTCTTGAACGCTTTCCTATCATACAATCCTCACAAAAGGGGAGGAAGAAAGAATGAATAAAAGAAAATAGACACAAAAGGAAATACAATAACACAACTACCGGACACTCAAGTATACCTCTTAGCAAAAATGTTATTCTCTAATTGCTTGATGTAGAATCTACACATCTCTCTTCTTATAGCCTTTGGTTCTTGATTCTATTATTTTTGGTTGATTGATGTACATTTGTCAGATATGTATTGAATTTCAAAATTTGTACAGTTGGCTCCCACTACTCTTGTAACCTTTATGTATAATTCTATTCATGTGATTAAGGTATGAGGGAACTTTATCTTTTTGATACTTCTGTGGTTTGTTTTCTTTATTTTTTTGGGTTGACCCCTTTGATTTCTTGACCCTCTAACTGTACCAAAAATATTGTTTATTGTTATGTTGTTTGTTGTGTTGAACTCACTTTCATTGTTGACTATAGGTATTAACCTTTTTCCCTTTTTGACTTTGTTGTAGCTATTTTATATGTTCATCTATCAATTTCCAAACTCTTGTATCAAATGTGGCTACAATCCTTAGCATGTTCATTTCCTACAAGATTTTGTTTTTCTGTATAGCAATAATAGGCATGTTCTTGTCATATTGAGATAATAATATTTCCATAGTATTTACCATAAGTGTGGTTTGCCTAATCATCTCTTCCTCATCACCTGGTTCACAGTCGAATCTTTCAAAGGTTTCTTTAAATACCTCTTCTATATCTGAGGCTTCTAAGCATTGGTCTAGGGATAGGCCAATATCTGCCAGTTTCACTGTAGCATCTTTTATTAGGTCATTCATTCTGTTACAAAATTTATCCATCTCTCTAGGTTTGCTCCAAATAGGGCTACTTTGAAGAACTCAAAATTGATCTAGATCTTATTGCCATCAGGTGTCATTATTTCTTGTCCCTGTAACTCTTCAAAATGATCTCCTACAAAGTCTAGGGTAGGGTGGATGATTCCAAAATCCTCTTCTCTTTCCTGCATCAAGGTCACAATTTCTTGAGCAGTTATTTGGATTACCCTTATTTGTCTGAACATTTCAGAAAAACCTTTGGCATGAACTTTTATTCTTTTTAACATGTCCTTTTTCATTACATTCAGATAGTATACATGATCTTGCACCTTTGTCACTGATGGGGGTTGTGCACTTGAAGTGTCTCTTTGAGTCAATTCTTCCTGTTGCTTACTTATTACTACTTTTAATTTTCCTTTTCCTCCTCCTCTTTGCTCAGTTGTTTTCTTAGTTTATCAATTGTTTCAACAAATTGGTCTATGACTTGGACCTGCACTGCTTTAGCAACTTTTGCCATCTCTCCCTCTTTTCCTAGCACTGATGAACCCCATGTTTCCTCATTAACTCTGAAGACTAGTGGATTTTGTAGAGGAGGAAGATTAATTTCTGCCATATCTGATATGTGTGCCTCTGATTTACCTTCTTCAGTGAGTTGTTCTCCTATATTCCCCATCCCTGCTACTAATTGCAATTCTTGTTCATTTGTAGTAGTGAAGGTGGTCTGCTCATCTGTTCTTTCCAAAACAACTTGGGTAGTAGGTAAAGACAATCTGGGTCTCTTCACTTCCATAGGAGTTACCTCTTTTTGATTCTTCACTAGGTGGCTTCGAAAAAGGCCACCTAATCCACTAGTTGTCCTAGGATTCATTTGTATTATTGATGGAATTTTAATCTCCTGTCCCTTTATGTTTATAGAGGTAGGGATGGCCATGGGTGCCAATTTCTTCACACTAGTTACAACTAATACATGATCAAAAATGGGAACTATAGCTTGCTCTGTGGGTGATGCTTCTTGAGTGGATGTAGTTACCATTTCCTTTCCTTTATCTGCACTGGTTTGTTGAGAAGCTTCTTGAGGAATGTTTGGTGCTGCTTCTATTCTGAGTTGAGCATTCTCAGGGGGCTTGACCTATTGTTCTATTACATCAATAACTTTAATAGTGACCTCCATTAAATCGATACCTTGTTCTTCCATAAGGGGTCCCTTGATTGTTGGGCCTGACCTTGGTAAAATAGGTGCTACAACATCTACTGAACCTTCTCGAAGCCTTCTTAGTTCTGTAGGGTAATCATAGGCTTCATAAACCTATGTGCTACCTCTTTTTCCTGGAGGGAATTCATCCCAAACTTCTTGTAAACTTGTTCCTTTTTCTATAGCTTCTAATAGACTTCTTCAAAAGCATCTTCTCGGTGTTTTATTCGGGCATATTCTCTCTTTTCCATCATTTTACTGTATGTTCCCTTTGGATCATAAAACCTCCATGATACTTCATCGAATCCCATATTGTCTAATTCAAACATTCCTTTGAGCAGAGAAGGATATCCAACAAATACATAATCCCCAAAATGGTAGGGAACATCGAGCCATGGGACCTTACCATGCTTCTTAACTAGTCTCATCTTAGCCTCTTCTACCACCTGCCTGCATAATTCTAAAGTTGCTATGGATAAAGGGTAGTACTGTGGTAGCACTTTAGGAGGGATCTTAGCTCCATACAATCTGATATAAGTAAATCCTTCTGTGAAGAAGAAATCTCCAATTTCCTTTTCTTTGATGAAGGCTTTTACCCCTGGCCCTAATCTCTCTGGAACTAACCCAGTTAAGGCCCAATGGATTTCTACCATGAAACGATCACAGAACCAGCCCATGTGAGTTCATCCTTCATGAAGTCTCCAGAAGCTATTCTGAACATAGGGGCTATTGATGGATTTTACTCTTTTATGGGCTTCTTCTCCCAATTGGCCCGCTATTAAGTGAATGAGAAATGAATACTATGAAAAATGAGGCATCTCCTACCTCTGTTCAAAAATTGCCCTTCTTAATTCTATCATTTCTTTATGTATTTGGGTACTTAATTCCAGTTCCCAGGCATAGATTGGAGTATTATATGCCCTATTGCATTGTGCAGCTAAATATAAAACCCTTTTTGTTATTCTATTTAGATCTTGTACTCCCAAAACTATGTTTATCATGTCACAAAAATCTTGTACCCAGGGTTTAAAAGCATTTTTGTTGATTGGGAATTTTTTATCTATCGTTGCATGTGTATCGAACAAACTTTTAAAAACTTCCATATCTGTAAACATACGAGATTGGTGTTCGATTACCTGGTCTACCAAAAAAGTGGTATAATTCATTAATTTGAACACCTTCTGGATATGTTCGACTTTGATGTTGAACACCCATCGATTCTTGTGGTCTCGAAAGGTCCTTGTTCTTTCATCGTATGCTACTGCCAGCCAAGCCATCAAGTCTGAGGAGAAGTGCACTTTCGGGCATATCAGCTTCCCAAGGTTATTGTTCCATCTATTGTTTCTAGGAAAACCCTTGTACTGTAACCTATGAGCTTTATGGAATAAATCTGCCATTATCCATGGGGTCCTGTTATCGCCTTCCATCACTTGGGTGAAACTCTTAATACAGGCATTGTCAATCTCGTATAGTTGAGTCGAGTTTGGTTTTTTATCTACCCCACATTTTTGGGTAAACTCATACATAGTGGTACCAAGAATAGGTGGCCTAGAGATCATAGAGTAGGGTGACCTATCTGTGATAAATTTCATGGCTTCTCTTGTATCTTCTAGCATGAAAACATCTCCCCATGATGCCATTGTTCTTGTGATTATGGGTCAAGTTCTTCTTGAGTTCTCAAAGTTATCCTCTTCTCTCTGTGCCTCTGATGTATCAACTTTAATTCTTGGATTACCAGGATAGTGGCCTTGACTGGTTTCGTAAGTTTATATACAGGGTGGTGGAGTGAGCTTGATAAATTCACATATTTTGTCATCAACCCGATGCCACCAATCGCTGTTTAAAATTGGCCAATGAGATCATGCCAACTCGTCCTTTTCTGGAATTTAGTGTTTTATGATGGGTAATGTCTATTATCTTACGTGCCTGGGGCTCATTTTGATTCGTGTTCCTGTAATAATTTAAACCTTCTATTCATTTGTCGATGGGAACCTTTTGATCTGACGTGGAACTAGTATATGTGGCGGGGATAGTGTCCTTTTTTGAATCTCGTGCCACCTCGGATCTGAATGATAACTAAATCTTTGGGATCGATTATGTTTCCTTCGGGTCTTTTGTGACATTTGGTTTTTGGTGTGAGTGTCAATTTTTATTACCTTTGAGGTCCCCTTTTTCCCTAAGTCAATCGTGATTAATCGCAACCGTCGGATCTAAGTGATTGGTTTTGCTCTTGGAACGTCGATTGATGCACTGTCATCCGATATTGATAAGGTTTTTAGCGTGACCATTGA
This sequence comes from Wollemia nobilis, assembly GCA_028583015.1. Lineage (NCBI taxonomy): Eukaryota > Viridiplantae > Streptophyta > Pinopsida > Araucariales > Araucariaceae > Wollemia > Wollemia nobilis. The sequence goes on along the minus strand of JAQPPZ010000677.1, from coordinate 8,868,871 downwards.
TATCTCGAGACCTGCATGATAGTTAATATACCTGGCTGCATATAAACATTTGAAACAATGTGGTTTATTGGTCCTTGTTTAATCATGATTATCTAATGTTAATCTTCATATTTTTAAACCTTAATAACTCGTATTAAGTGATGATAACATATAATATGTTTACTATTCCTTTTGGATCATCGTTAGATCTTACTATGGTAGGAGCGACCGTTGGATCATACAGTATGAGTTCTTAACAAATGGGAAAACCATGCGTACCTTGGATTAATTTTATCAATCATTTGTAAATAATAATGTTTAGACTAACCTTCGATTGTTTTTAGCATGCATCATTGGATCTGAGGAGGAATGAACGTCGTCATCCGATTTAAACATATTCATTTAGCTTTGGATATTTTATCACCACTATCGGCCTTCGCATCCATTGATTCTCGGATTAGTTTGGGCATTGTCGTTAGATTGTTCATAAGATGCACACTATATAGCCAATGTTAAAACTTTTGATTTTATATTAATCATGATTAAGCCGAAAAGGGGGAAATCAACCAACGTATTAAACCCTTGCTAAAGCATAAATTAATATTTACCTTTACCTTTCTCTTACCATTCATGGTTTTGGCACGATCGTCGGATCTGAGTGGAGATAAGCACCGCCATCAGATTTAGTCAACCTGCGAGTTAGTTTACCCAAGGGTGCATAATATTAATCCTGATTAAGCCAAAAGGGGAATGATTATCCAATGTGTTAGACCCTCGCTAATGATATGATTAACTTTTAATTAATCTTTCAAAATCTTAAACACTTTAATATATCTTCTACGAGCGTGCCACCGTTAGATCGATTATTGTTTGAGCGCAGCCGTTCGATCCTCTTAATTAGCCCGATGATTAGTCCAAAGAGGGCATATTCTTAATATTGATTTTAAAGTTCGTTTTAATCGAAGCAATCACAACCGTTGATCTAGACGTTGCATGGCGCGATCATCCGATCTGTCGGACTTGCTCAGATTTTAACTCGACTATTTGACCCATGATGACTTTATTTAAACCTTTGACTTTTTGGAAATTGTGCAGCCATCGGATCTATTTTGGATCAAGTGCGTCTGTTAGATCAATCGAAGATGCTCGATTTTTAAACCTTAGGTTAAACCTTATTGACCCTTTGACTTATCTTTCGGATTTATTCATGAGAGCGCATCCGTCAGATTTATTATGATGAAAGCGCTACCGTCTCGATTAAGCCTAAGGTGCAAACTCTTTAACTTTGACTATGGCTTTGACTTGTTTGGTTTATCCCTTGTTCGATTTGATTAATGCGCTGTCGTCCGATTTCTTTTGGATCGAGCGCGGCCCTTGGATTAACCCTGAAATGCTTGCTTTTTAGCTTAGTGGGGTGCCTACCCTTAGGTTTTAATTAATGTTTGCTTTGGACTTAGGTTTTTTGGATTTGTAGACCAAGGAAATATTTAACCGACTTTAGGTTTTAAAGATTTTAATTGTTGGTTTAGGCCCAAGGGAACTTATTGTTTATGAAGGTCGGACTTTGGCTTAGGGATTTAATTTGAAATTTTCTGCCCTATCCACTTTGAGGTACTTTGATTAATAGAATGAGGCACACATTATTAAAAGCTAAGGTTTAGACTTTATCAAACCAACCAATGGAATTTTCTTTTAAGAAACTCACAACAACTCAAGCAGTGACCAGCATTAAGGATACTTTGATTGAAACCAAAAAAATTAAATTTGGGGGTTTCAAAGTTGAGTCAAATTTGTCTCCAATAGTGACCATGGTTACCAACCTATCATCCATGTAGCTTATGTTCAGGTGATAAGGATTACATTCGATATCTTCCCTAAACCCGAAGCTTAGTATATCCAGAAATGTTACTAATGAATCATCATAGCTTTGGATATGATATCCTAGTCCAAATATATCATTAGGTAACTGATATTGTGGTTCAATTGGGTTTTATCATCCTTGCTCATATAGACCTAAACCATAGTTGTGCCAATGGTTGCATTCAAATTATCTAAGAGCAAACTCAAGGTTGAACAAATAATGAACATTCATTATGAATGGCTCATCATAATCCTCTTTAATGTTTGAGGCATCATAGACTTTATCCAAACCAATATAAATGAAATTAGTCTGGTTGGGTGGCATACCCAATGGTACCACTATTCCTATGCATAGGTTTGAGACTCTTTGTCATCCCATGTCTTGTGTAGTCTCAATGATTGGAGTGAAAGTGAAATTTTGCACAAGATATTCACCTAGTCATGTGTTGGCTAAGTGAATAATCACCTGCAATGAAGATGATGTTGATGATGTAGGCAAGGTAGGTTGAGGCACCTCCTCAACTATGTATTGAGGATATTATTCCTCCATAGGATTTAGAATTTCTACTATTTCTATGGTTGGTATTACCCTAGGTTCTTCCTTCACCATGGGAGCTTTCAAATTCTGAGAGTTTATTGGTTTAGATATTGTTGATTTCTTAGAAGCATTAGTAATTTTAGAAATAGTAGGTGCAAACAATATGGACATATCACCTCACACTAATATTAACTTACTTCCTGGTTATGTGGTAGGTGATGAAGGCCTAATGTATAAGTGAGTGGATGGAAGAATGAAATCCTCTAGTAGATAAACCTGATGCACATATTTGAATGGTTCTTCATTCGATGGTACCACGTGCACTTGTCCCTTATGCACATATTTAACACATTGATGTCGATCAAGGGAATGCAATACATGTAACTTATCTATGGTTTCCCTAGGAGGATATTGTATTGCATGGTCCCTTCTAAAACATGACACATCATAGGTATGGTCTTATGCCCTACCTGAATAGGTAGGACTATTGTATCCACTGTGGAGCATAATGCATCATTGAACGCTCTCAATGTGTTAGAATAAGGGACTATGTTGGACCTAGGGATATTTGGGAACCCTATAGGTTTCGTCATTATTATGTTAATCAATGAGCCTGTGTCGATTAGAACCTACTTGAAGGGTGTGTTATTGATACACGCGATGATGTATAGAGGTGGGTCTGCTATAGTAGTTGGGACTACCTTTATTTTATGATCATAAAAATGAATCATGAGCTCTTGGAACTATTGTACTTGCCTCATAAATTTTTTAAATGCTTTAAGGTTCTAGGGATGGAGCTCAATAGATTTCAAGATTTCCATTAAGGTCTCCATATTCCTGGGAGATTGTTGAATGAGCTTGTATATGGATAACTTAGCTGACATTATTTGAAGACTCTTAGTAAGTCTATTCTAGATCATTATCATAGGTTAAAATGGCATACCTGGAATATTATTTTGCATTGGCCTCTGTTGAGGTGCAATTGAGATATGTATGGGAGCCATTGGAGGCTCTAGTTGGTTGTATCATTGATTTCTTGTAACCATGTTGACCATTCCAACGAATCCTTGAGTGGGAGGTTCAACTTGGAAATGATTAAATTGAATGCCTTGATTTATAGGGACTTCATGATTTGATAATAGATTTTTAAATATACCCAAGTTATTATTATTGGGAGCTAGTGGATTATCAACTTGTAGCTTACCCTTTTCGATCATATTTTGTACAATATTTTTGAAATTGATGCACACTTCAATATCATGCCCCTATTTTCTATGGTATGGGTAATAATGATCATCCCTATATCCATTGGGCTTGGGGTAGTTAGGATCAATCAGTTGTACATCAGGTATTTTGAGTACCTGTACCTCACTCAGTTGATTGAGTATTGATTCCAAATATTTTGATAATGATGTGTACTAGCAAGGTAGTTGAAATTGCTTGTCTCAACCCTAGTTCTTTTTCTTTTGGTTGTAGTTAGCTGGGGGTGGTTGAGCTTGGTAATTTTGTGGCTATTGGCTATTCCCCCCTTTTGGTATATTTAATATAACCTGGTTGACTAGTGCAAGCTTGGCCTGTTGTTGTTTATTGCAATTGTTGCATTTGTTTTTCTAGTCTTGTTACAGGGCTTAAGATCTCCTCATTCTAATTTTATGTCCTCTATAAGCTTGGCTTGTGCCAAGGATTCCTTGAATTTTGCATACTACTGAAGTTGTATAAGTAGTGAGATATTTTTATCACAACTCTTGGTGAACACTCGAATGATATCTATAGTAAAAACAATGGTAATTTTGCCATTAGTTTTCTCCATCTATTCATGTATTTTAGTACTGGCTCATTATCATACTATTTAATATTGGTCAGGTCGAACAAGTTGGTCTTCTTCCTGATGCTAAATGAAAAGCATTCAAGGAAGGTATTCACCAGTTACTCAAAGTTGATGATGCTATGTTTGGGTGTTTGGTTAAACCACTCTGTTGTTGCACCTGATAACATGATGATGAATATTGTTAATATCAGGGTATCATTATGTTGGAGTTGAAAGCACTCATTCATGAAGTTGATCACATGCTCTTGTGTGTCTTCCTCTGCCTTAAACTTATCTAATTGACGCATCTCAAAATGCTAGGCAGGAATTGGTACCAATGGGCACAAGGGTTGATTGTGTATCTTGCTTAAGGTTAGTTTCTACCCAACCGTATCTTGCTTCTCGAGAGACTTGATTCTCTCGGTAAGTACCTTATAATATTTTGACGATATGATTTCTTCATCCTAAAGGTTATTTCAAGGTGGCCAAGGAGGTAATTATTTTGCATTGGACTAAGTTAGTCAGTTATAGTCCTCTTCCATGGCCATGGATGATGGTTCAAGATAAGTCTATTCTTGGTCATCCATCTCCACATTTTTTTCTTGTTCATGCTCCACCAGTTCTTGCACTAGGTGCCATTGGTATCTTGAAGCATGTTGTGAGGTGCGGTGAGTGTGATCATCTACCTATTTGGTGTGCCTCTCAGGTTGAGAAGCAACACGTCTATTGGAGTGGTAGTAGTCACTACCCATGTGTAGATTGGATCAAGCCAACCTATATTATTGTTCCTCATGCTCTGTTTGTTCTAGAGTATGTTGTTTTCTCAGGTACTATTCATATAGATGTTGGTATCCTTTTATTTCTGCATATGCCTCTTCTTATTCAATTTTATCTAGGTGCTCTTGCTATGCATGCAATGCCTCCCTTTTATCTTAGAGTATTCTTTCTTGATATTGCACATCTTCATACAACCTACACACGTAGTCATATTGAACCACCACTAAATATCTTTGACTTCGTAACTCCATGTGAGGAGTCACTATGGTAAGGTTCTTTTAAGGAGCCCCCACTATGTTTTTGCCTTTATCTATAAAGGTATCATTATCAGTGTGTAATGACCTATTTTTTTTACCTCTATGATCAAAAGTAGCATGAGTGCTATAGGGATATTTGAAGCTTCCCCCTACTCATGAGTGTGTCTCACTATTTTATTACTATGTAAAATCTTAGAAATGGAGTGCACAATAGCAATGTTTTTCCATGTTGGTCTTAGGAAAACCCAATCTAGATAACCAAGTTGTCTGGTTCTCCATGGCTGATCTTGTAGAGTGCCATTTTATCCAATAATATTGGTGTCTATTGTAATTATACCACCCTAAATGTGGTTAGGAGTTGTGATGGGTCTGGTATTAGATAAAACCCTTGTGTTTTACCCCTCATTAGGCTGGTCTTGCCTATGTCTATCTTGTGAGGATTGGGGCCTTGAATCTCCCTCCTATCTATTGTGAGAGGAACCTGGATCTAGTCCTCTAGCTAGGGTTCCTCGAGAGTTACCTCCATGGATTGAGTTATTCCCTATGAGGCTCACTAATATTTTTTCAGTGGCATTCTATGTAGGTAGCTCAACATCAGTGTTGTTGTGATTGTTATTGGATGGAGCAGTAGTTCCAACCTCGATGTTGGACCAAGGGTGGTTTCTCCATGTTAATACCATGACAATGTGAAATTATCTCTTGTGCAAAATTTAATACATGCAAACAAAGTAGATAAATTTTTTTATCTCTTTTAAGGATTATATGTGTGTCCTAAGAACTTTTTGTTAGTCTCACAATGACACTGAGAGGGGGGTGAATCAGTGTAGCTATTTAAATTCAAATCTACAACTCTTAACGCCGAAACAATGAAAATTTAAAATCAGATAAAGCAAGTATAACAAGAGAGCATTCCACAACACACGATGTAACGAGGTTCACCAATTTGGCTACTCCTCAAAAATGACTGCTTGGATTCCCGTCCAAATCCAGCCTTTGCAAAATACCAATTTTACAATCAATTTACCAAAGACCCACTGGAAGGAGCACCAACCCCCGATTTATCTCGCACCAACAGAAAGGAGCACCAACCCCTAATTTATCTCGCACCAACAGAAAGGAGCACCAACCCCTAATTCCAAGCACCAACTTGGACTGCAATTTTGAAACTATAAGATTGACATAAAAATGCCTTCGCTTATACAAGACCCTGACTGGTCTATTGCTAACCCAACCTCTCTCGCTATTCACCAAAACACCACACACACTTAAGGCTCTACTTATTGCACTTTACGGCTCTCACGGCTCTGCTTAACGCTCTCTTACGACACTCTTCCAACCCTCTTTTTGTAGCACTTTCACTCTTTTTCAGCACTTAATTCTCCATGCAGACCTCCTTTTATAACAAAGTTCTGACTCTATTTTTAACTTCCATATTTTTGCATGCAACTTATTAATAGAAACTTCTATATGTAACTCCTTTATCACATAGTATTCTCTCATGCAGCCTATTAATAGTTATTTTGTTTGGTCTTCGAATGACTTTTGTTAACCGTATGATTTCACTCGTAATCGGCCCTGAATCGTCGTTCGACTTCAGTTCACTGTTCTTATTTTAGCTGCATGATAACTCTCTGTAAATGCCCTTGTAATTGTCGTATGACTTCAGTTAACTCTTCTTATTTTAGTTGCATGATTTTCTTCTAATGGCCCCTGTAATTGTCGTATAACTTCAGTTAACTGTCACATATCTTATTTTGGTTGGGTTCTCTTCTTAGCTCGTGCCAAAGTGACCTGTCATGAAATCGTGACACTTCTGCCTCTTTGTCCTCTTCTCGAATTTTGCTCATGAAAACACATGTCATGATATCGTGACACTTTCGCCTCCTTGCTTCTTTTCTTGGCTTGTACCCATGAAAACAACACATGTCGCGATATCGTGACACTTTCGCCTCCTTGCTACTTTACTTGGTTTGAACCCGTAAAAATATAACATGTCACGATATCGTGACACTTTCGCCTCCGTACTCTTCCTCTTTACTTTTGTCGTGATATCGCGACACTTCTGCCTTCTTACTTTCTCTCTCCTCCTTTAGTCATGAAAATGCGACATGTCGCGATATCGCGACACTTTTTCTCCTTTGCTCTTTCTCTTGCCTTCGGGTCACGAAAACGTGACATGTCGCGATATCGCGACACTTTTTCTCCTTCTCTTGCAATATGTCGCGAATCGTGACACTTTTCTCCTCTCTCTTGCAATATGTCATGAAATCGTGACACTTTTTCATCCGTAAAATCTCTCTTGCAATATGTCACGAAATCGTGACACTTTTTCTTTCAGACTCTCTCTCTTGCAATATGTCATGAAATCATGACACTTTTTCTTCCGTACAATCTCTCTTGCAATATGTCATGAAATCGTGACACTTTTTCTTTCAGACTCTCTCTCTTGCAATATGTCATGAAATCATGACACTTTTTCTTTCGTACTATCTCTTGCAATATGTCATGAAAATCGTGACACTTTTTCTACTTGCCTTTTCTCTTCAATATGTCACGAAATCGTGACACTTTTTCTTCCGTACTATCTCTCTTGTAATATGTCATGAAATCATGACACTTTTTCTACTTGCCTTTTCTCTTCGAACATGTCGTGAAAATCGTGACACTTTTTCTCTTGCTTTTCTCTTCGAACATGTCATGAAATCATGATACTTTTTCTTGCTTGCGCTTTCTCTCAACATGTCATGAAATCGTGATAGCTTTTCTTGCTTGCGCTTTCTCTCGAACATGTCGCGAAATCGTGATAGTTTTCTTCTTCTTTCTAACATGTCTGAAATCAGATAGTTTTTCTTTCTTTCAACATGTCATGATATCATGATAGTTTTTCTTTCTTCTCAACATGTCGCGATATCGCGACAGTTTTTCTTTCTTGCTCAACATGTCACGATATCGCGACGCTTTTCTTCCTTGTGATTTTCTTTTGATTTTTAGCATATGGGCCACTTCGATCTTTTGGAAAATCACTGTACATACTCGAAGAACCTCTTAACTCCTGTCCACTGCATCAACCGATCTGTCTGACCGTGTTGACAACAATGACAATACTGTTGCTGCACCTTGCTCAACAATCTCCCCTTTGGAATTGTTGGCAACACACATGCAATTTCCTGTAATTCTTCTCCCCTTTGACAATAATACCAAAGGGCTGCTACAGACTCCCCCTAGTCCATGCACAACATTCTCATGCACAAATTATTATAGTTAGCAAAAATTACAAACATGAGCAAAAAGATAATCAAATATATAAATGCTCCCCCTGAGAATGTGGTCCCGATAGCTAGTCAGTTCTTGGGAAGCGTGACCACTCCCAATTTATTGCGAAGGTACTCAAAAATTTCCTTGGGCAGCGGTTTTGTGAAGATATCCGCTACTTGCTCTGTAGTTGGGACAAAATCCAACTTAACCTCACCTTCCGCAACTTTCTCCTTCAGAAAGTGATATCGGATAGCAATATGTTTTGTGCGAGAATGCATAACCGGATTCTTTGAGATGTTAATGGCACCGGTGTTATCACACTTAACTAAAATTGGCTCACTCAAGTTAATGCCAAGATCTTTCAGGGTTTGTTTCATCCATAAGACCTGTGTACAACACATAGTTGCTGCAATATATTCTGCCTCTGCTATGGATAAGGAGACTGACTCTTGTTTCTTACTGTGCCATGCGACCAACTTGTCTCCAAGATAGAATGCACCTCCACTGGTACTCTTTCTGTCATCGACACATCCTGCCCAATCTGCATCTGAATACGCAATAAGGGTGAAGTCCTTACCTTTCGGATACCATAACCCATACTCCATAGTACCCTTTAGATATCGAAGAATCCTCTTCACTGCTGTCACATGAGTCTCCTTGGGACTAGCCTCAAATCGTGCTACCATGCAAACTGCCCGCAAGATATCCGGTCCGGTAGCCATCAAATACAATAGGCTCCCAATCATAGATCTCGTACATGGTTTGATCAACATCTCGAGATTTTTCATCCTTGCTCAACTTGCAACCTGTCATCATGGGAGTGCTAACAGGCTTACAATCCTCCATTGTGAACTTTTTTAGCATCTCTTTCACATATTTAACTTGAGAAATAAATATGCCCTTCTCATTTTGATTAACTTGCAATCCGAGGAAATACGAAAGTTCACCAATCATTGACATTTCAAATTCTTTCTGCATCTTATTTGCTAAATCTTTACACGACTCATCATTGCCGCTGCCAAAAATGATATCATCTACGTATACAACAAGGACAATGAGATGGCCATTCTCTATTTTGACATACAAATTGCTATCCACCATACCTTTTTTGAACCCTTGTTGAGTAAGATAGTTGTCTAGCCTTGCATACCATGCTCTGGGTGCCTGTTTCAAGCCATACAATGCTTTCTTCAACTTGCAGATGAAGTTGGGATTATCACCGAGTTGGAAACCATCTGGCTGCTCAATATAGACCTCTTCTTCAAGTTTTCCATTCAAAAATGCTGATTTCACGTCCATTTGATAAACTTTGAAATTCTTGTGAACTCGCTAAAGCCAGAAACATTCTAATTGCCTCTAGTCTAGCCACCGGTGCAAAGGTTTCCTCAAAGTCAATACCTTCAACTTGTGCATAGCCTTTACAGACCAATCTTGCTTTATTCCTGACTACCCGTCCATCTTCATTCAATTTGTTTCAAAAATCCATTTAGTACCGATTATATTTTTATTTGCAGGTCTTGGTACTAACTCCCATGTTTTGTTTTTCTCGATCTGATCTAATTCTTCATTTATTGCCATCATCCAACTTTCATCTTTGCTTGCTTCAACAACATTTTTGGGCTCAATGCTGGATAATAGAGAGTAGTTACTTACTACTCTTCTTCTTGTCTGAACACCAACTATGGGGTCTCCAATTATTTGCTCTCTAGGATGATTTTTCTGCCAGCTGTCTGTTTTGAATTTCTTGTTTTCTTCCTCTTCTGAATCACTACTTAAATCATCTGAGTCAATTTTCTGTTTCTTTTCCATTTCCTTTTCCTCATCTCCTTCAATAACCTCTTCATAAATTGGGTAGTTTTCTTCATAGCTTATTTCTCGTTCCCTACCTTCATCAACTTTAACATCGACACTCTCCACAATTTTCTTTAGCCTCTTGTTGTAGCATGTGTAGGCTTTGCTTTTTGTCGAATAGCCAAGAAAAATACCTTCATCACTCTATCTTCAAACTTACCAAGATTATCTTCAGTTCTTTTGATGTAACACTTGCTGCCAAAAACTTTAAAGTATCTTGTTGTTGCCTTTTTACCGAACCATAACTCATACGGAGTTTTGCTTTCATGCATCCTCAACATGCACCTATTTTGGATGTATACCGTAGTATGGACTGCCTCTTTCCAAAATTTGTCTGCTATTTTGCTCTCAGTCAACATAGTCCATGCCATTTCCTGCACTGTCCTGTTCTTTCTTTCTACCACACCATTCTGCTGAGGTGTCCTTGCTGCTGAAAACTGTCTCCTAATCCCATATTTTTCATAGTACTCTGCAAACTCCTCTGAAATGAACTCTCCTCCTCTATCTGATCTTAAACATTTAATCCTTTTTCCTGTTTGATTCTCAACTTGTTTTTTGAAAATCTTGAACATCTCAAAGGCATCTCGATTTAAGCTTCAAAAATAGTACCCATGTCATCCTGGAATAGTCATCTATGCACAACATAAAGTATTTGTCACCATTTATGCTTTGCGTTCTCATGGGTCCACATAAATCAGCATGTATTAGTTCTAAAGGTTTGCTTGTGAAGTACTCTTTTGTTTTAAATGTGGCTCTAGTTTGCTTCCCCTTTTGGCATGAAGCACAAATGCTATTTAATGGTTTGCCAATGGTGGGAATATCTCTCACTGCCTCTTTTGAGCTGATTTTTACTAGATTGTCAAAACTGATATGACCGAGCCTCTTGTGCCACAACCAATTTTCTTCTTCTTGTCCAATCAAGCACGCTCCTTCTGAAGTCTCTGAGAGAGTATACAGGTTTCCAGATGTCCTTGATCCACTTGCTATCAACTTTCCATAGTTTGTTGTTCTGACTTCACAACCTCGCTTCTTGAAAATTACTTCATGACCTCTGTCACAAATCTGACTTACGCTTAACAAGTTATGCTTCTGACCAATCACAAACAAGACTTCTTTTGACTTGATTTTTCCATCACTGATCTTAACTGATCCTTTGCCAACTATCTTAGCTCCATCATTATTTCCAAATTTTACATAACCACCTTCATATTTCTGTAACTTCTCAAATTTTTGTTTGTCACCTGTCATATGACTGGAGCATCCACTATCAAGTATCCATGGTGCAGATTTGTTCTGTGCTTTAAATGTTGTCTGTACGATCAAGGATTCCTTTTCTTCCTTGGGTCGCTCCTTTTCTTTCCACTCGTTTGATTACAGTTTTGGTCACTTGTTTTGACTTTTCTTTGTCAGTAGCCTGTGCATGTTTTTCGAGAAATTTTCTATTTTGTCTCAAACCATTTGGTTGAAATTTTCTTCCCTGATGTTTATTTGCTGCAAATGTACTTCGACAATTTCTTGCAATGTGCCCAAAATTATGACAGTTATAACATTCTACTGCATAATCCATCAACGGTGAAAAAACATTTCTACCGGTAAAGTTCCTTTGTCCTACATTATACTTGCAATCTGAAATCTTATGTCCATAACCATTGCATTTAAAACAATAACTAGAAAAGGAATGAGTGAACCTGGGTGATGGTCTTTGCCATTTTGTAGTGGGAGCCATAAATCTTCTTCTCCTTTGATGAGTGACATTGGTGAATCCATCATTGTCAATACTCCTCTCGTGCCTGGCATTATTGCTTTCTTTAGCATGATTCATTTTTTCTTGATCAACCCCGATCTTATCTTCATTCTTTATGGGTTCTACAGTTATGGCCTTTGATCCATTTGATGATTCTCCTTCGACGAAGCCTAAACCAAATTTGATGCCTGTAGTCCTTTGGTTATTTATAATCTTATCCAGCTTCATAGAACTTTCTTCAAGTTTGTGATAACAACTCATTTTTTGATTCATCTCTTCTAGTTGCATCCTTAAACCAACAATCTCTTCTTCTAGCTTGTCGCACTCATCTATTTTCATGGTTAATTGTACTTCGATATCTTCAGATATTTTCTTAAATTCGTCTATCTATACTTTCAAGCTGGTTATGATTTCATTGGCATCCTCAAGCTTTCTTGAAATTTTCTTATTCTTTTTCCTTTCTATACTCAACTCTTTAAGTGCAACGACCAACTCACCTTCCAGATCTACTTCAGCCTCAGCCTCAAGTTTTTTATCACATTCCTATTTTTCCTCTATTTTTTCTTCTTCGAATGCCATGAAAAGAGCTTCACCTGTTTCTTCTTCAGAATCCTCACCAGAGCTGTCTTCTCAAGGACTGACATTCTTGGATATGAAACTTTTCTTCTTGAAGTTGCCTTTTCTAAAATTTGGTTTCTTCTTCCAGTCACTTCTTTCTTGGTGTGAACCTTCATCACTTTTGTTTTTCTCATTAAGTGGACATTTAGCTGCAAAGTGCCCAATGCCTCCATAGTTGAAACACTTAAATGGTAGCTTTCCTCCGTATTTTCCTTTTCCCCTTATTAGTTTTCGAACAAATTTTGCTTCCGTTTCATATGATGTCTCTTCTTCCTCAGATTATTATTTTGCTTTTATATTTTTATGTGCTTTAAAAGCAGCTTCTTTGTTTCGTGGGTTTAGTTTTTCCTATTCTCATCTCATATGCAATCAAAGAACCATGCATCTCATCCATACTAAAAGTATTTAGATCTTTAGCTTCTTCTATTGCTGAAACTTTAGAATCAAATCTTTGGGGAAGAGATCTTAGTACCTTTTTCATGACGACAACATCTTCCATTTCCTCGTCGAGTCCTCTAATCGCATTAATGATTCCATTAACTCTCAACATGTATGCCTCTATGTTCTCATCATCATTCATCTTTAATGCTTCGAACTGAGCTCGATGCATTTGTAACTTGGCCTCCTTGATCTTGTCATCTCCTTCATGAATGCTCCTTAGTTTGTCCCACATGTCTTTTGCCATTTTACAACTCATAATATTTATCAGTTCACTGTCCACTAAACCGCACATGATAGCATTCTTTGCTTTAGAGTTATTCTCAAATAGTTTCTTACCAGCAAGCATCGGTTGGAGGAGTGGTGGGTATTGTGTATCCACCGTCTACTGACTCCCAAATGTCGTATCCCAATGTACATAGATATGTCTACATCCTGAGTCTCCAAAATACATAATTAGTTCCATCAAACAATGGTGCTTTGTTTGATGAGAATCCTTCACCACCTCGCCATTGTCTCACTTCCAAGATCACCTTAGCCGATTAAGCTTGTTCAGAAACTTGGCTCGATACCAATTGTTAGTCTCACAATGACACTGAGAGGGGGGTGAATCAGTGTAGCTATTTAAATTCAAATCTACAACTCTTAACGCCGAAACAATGAAAATTTAAAATCAGATAAAGCAAGTATAACAAGAGAGCATTCCACAACACACGATGTAACGAGGTTCACCAATTTGGCTACTCCTCAAAAATGACTGCTTGGATTCCCATCCAAATCCAGCCTTTGCAAAATACCAATTTTATAATCAATTTACCAAAGACCCACTGGAAGGAGCACCAACCCCTGATTTATCTGCACCAATAGAAAGGAGCACCAACCCCTAATTTATCTGCACCAACAGAAAGGAGCACCAACCCCTAATTCCAAGCACCAACTTGGACTGCAATTTTGAAACTATAAGATTGACATAAAAATGCCTTCGCTTATACAAGACCCTGACTGGTCTATTGCTAACCCAACCTCTCTCGCTATTCACCAAAACACCACACACACTTAAGGCTCTACTTATACACTTTTATCTCTCCTCCTTAATGCTCTCTTACGACACTCTTCCAACCCTCTTTTTGTAGCACTTTCACTCTTTTTCAGCACTGTAATTCTCCACGTAGACCTCCTTTTATAACAAAGTTCTGACTCTATTTTTAACTTCCATATTTTTGCATGCAACTTATTAATAGAAACTTCTATATGTAACTCCTTTATCACATAGTATTCTCTCATGCACCTATTAATAGTTATGCTCTTTGTTTGGTCTTCGACTGATGTCTTTTAGTTAACCGTCGATGATTTCACTCGTAATCGGCCTCAGAATCGTCGTTCTGACTTCAGTTCACTGTTCTTATTTTAGTTGCATGATTTTTCTCTGGAATCGCACTCGTAATCGTCGTACTACTTCAGTTTAACTCTTCTTATTTTAGTTGCATGATTTTCTTCTAATGGCCCTGTAACTACGTATAACTTCAGCTTAACTATCACATATCTTATTTTGCTGGGTTCTCTTCTTAGCTCATGCCAAAGTGACCTGTCATGAAATCGTGACACTTCTCCTCTTTGTCCTCTTCTTGATTTCGCCCGCAAAACAACAAATGTCATGATATCATGACACTTTCGCCTCCTTGCTTCTTTTCTTGGCTTGTACCCATGAAAACACATGTCGTGATATCGTGACACTTTCGCCTCCTTGCTACTTTACTTGGTTTGAACCAGAAAAACATGTCATGATATCGTGACACTTTTGCCTCCGTACTCTTCCTCTTTACTTTTGTCGTGATATCGCGACACTTCTGCCTTCTTACTTTCTCTCTCCTCCTTTAGTCGTGAAAATGTGACATGTCGCGATATCACGACACTTTTTCTCCTTTGCTCTTTCTCTTGCCTTCAGGTCACGAAAACGTGACATGTCACGATATCGTGACACTTTTTCTCTTGCTCTCTCTCTTGCAATATGTCATGAAATCGTGACACTTTTCTTGTACTCTCTCTTGCAAAATGTCGTGAAATCGTGACACTTTTTCTTTCACATCTCTCTTGCAATATGTCATGAAATCGTGACACTTTTTCTTCAAATCATCTCTTGCAATATGTCAAGAAAATCGTGACACTTTTCTTTCTCTCTCTCTGTAATATGTCATGAAATCGTGACACTTTTTCTTTCGTACCTCTTTTGCAATATGTCATTAAATCGTGACACTTTTTCTTTTCTCTCTCTTCAATATGTCGGAAAATTGACACTTTTTCTTCCGTACTCTCTCTTGCAATATGTCATGAAATCATGACACTTTTTCTACTTGTTATTTTTCTCTTCCAATATGTCGTGAAATCGTGACACTTTTCTTTCTCTTCAATATGTCTGAAAATCGTGACACTTTTCTACTTGCCTTTTTCTCTTCCAACATGTCATGTAAATCGTGACACTTTTTCTTTGCTTTTCAACATGTCAATGATATTTTTCTGCTTGCGCTTTCTTTCGAACATGTCACGAAATCGCGATAGTTTTTCTTGCTTGCGCTTTCTCTCTGAACATGTCACGAAATCATGATAGCTTTTTCTTTTCTAACATGTAAATCGATAGTTTTTCTTTCCTTAACATGTCACGAAATCGCGACAGCTTTTTCTTTCTTCTCAACATGTCGCGATATCGCGACACTTTTTCTTTCTTGCTCAACATGTCGCGATATCGCGACAGTTTTCTTCCTTGTGATTTTCTTTTGATTTTTAGCATATGGGCCACTTCGATCTTTTGGAAAATCACTGTACATACTCTGAAGAACCTCTTAACTCCTGTCCACTGCATCAACCGATCTGTCTGACTGTGTTGACAACAATGACAATATGTTGCTGCACCTTGCTCAACACTTTTTTTATGTGTTTTTGATTTGTTGATTTTCAAAAAGACCTCATGTCACGTGTTTTATTTTGTTGGATGATATTAATTTTTAAAAGTATTTTTCACCCATATACTAACAGCTTGACAACTGATATTGAAAATTTGATTACGTAAACCCCCCAAAGTATGGATATGAATCCCATACCCAATCAAGGAGCACAGGTCTTGCCGGTCCTCACCCAGTTCACATGTGGTCAATGATATACCTCTCCAAAGAGAAATATGTGCTCTATCCCATAGGCTATGATGGTTATTGGATTTTGGTATTGGCCAATAAATTTTTTTTGTATCATGTGAGCCAATGTATGGAGATGAATCCTACCATCATTGGTCTTTGTTAGTGGTTGGGTATGAAGTCCAACTCACTAATGTTTAAGTGTGATGTGGTGTGTGGTGGTTCTTTTTAATTTTTGATGAAAATAAAATGCATCATAGATCACTCAAATGATTTTCTATATGTTTAAAAATAAAATTTCCATTTTAGAGAATGCATATCTAAAAGCTAGATGATATTCATAGGATGCAAGACTAGTTGTGAAAAATAGCCTCTAATTGGGCCTCAAGCATGCAAACCCTAACATACAATCTAGATCACTAGAGACTAGGGTGGATTACAATCAGATTTTACTGTTCTTAAAAATGGCTAGTAGAAAACCTAAGGGGTCTTATATTTTTTGCTTTAAAATTTCTCTATGTTCTCTAATTAACATTCATCTAATGCATTCAAAAAATAAAAACATAGACAAAAAAGCAAAAATACAAAGAATTTCAACCAAACTGAAATCCAAGTTTACTGATGATCTAGTTATCTACTATCTGCAA
This sequence comes from Wollemia nobilis, assembly GCA_028583015.1. NCBI lineage: Eukaryota > Viridiplantae > Streptophyta > Pinopsida > Araucariales > Araucariaceae > Wollemia > Wollemia nobilis. The sequence goes on along the minus strand of JAQPPZ010000677.1, from coordinate 8,851,975 downwards.
GTTTTTTTTCTGGCCACTATCACTCAGGTGGCTCTAAATCTAGCCACTTTCAATCAGAGTGGTTGCACCTGTGTGAAAAAATGTGCAACAAATCAGCAAACAACATAAAATTTAGGTGTTCCCATGGTGATTTCCATTTTTACGATGCTATAATGCATGAACCTACTGTATTTGCATCATAATATCAAATATAAAACAAGAAAACATACAATGACAATGAATTAAGAAAAATGTAAAGGCTCCTTTTATTAATTCATCATAAAAATCAGTTACATGTATATCCCTCTTAGGGATATCAAATTTTGATACAATGAATACAAAGGTATGAAGCCCCAAAACATGGATGGTGCAATTTTTAGGCCTTCTAGATCGATACGAATTGATTGATGGCTTATTAATGCCTTCTTCTCACTATTTTGGAGGAAAGATCCTTAGATGTAGCTTTGTCCTTTGTAGATCCTATCACCTATGCATACCACAAAACATGTCAATAGCATGTGCAACCTCTCATGATGAGGTTTGTTTCAAATATTTACCTAAAATGACATGAAAGCATGATAACGACATGAAAAAGCACAAAGATGAGCAAAAATGCATAAATAAATACTAAACAACCATATAAATGCATTGAAAATGATAAATATACTCTAATCTAAGTTGATAAATAAAAAATAAATGGGAAACTACACTAAGAATTGAAGAAATAGTGCATAAAACCCTAGCCACTATCACTTAGAGTAGTTGGTTCTTCTAGCCACTAATGTCATCGATGGCTAAGCCTATGAGCTATTGTCAAATACAATGGCTGCGTATTGTGAATTCTACCTCTTAAATCAGGGGTTGCGATACACAATTCTTCATCTAAATTCATGGTCAAGGGTCACATGCTTGTCCAAATATAGATTAGCAATTGAATTCATTGGGATTCACATTAAATTGGTGTGAATATATGGTGTATGCTTCTCAATCCTTTGAAATCTCCATTTTTGTTTGTATGCTTGTAATTACACAATTGGGTACCACTTCGACTCTCCTCAAGGGCTATCAATTTGTTGTTCAATCTGGCAGGGCTTTACTACATAAATGTTATTATATTTATTCATTCATGGGAGGGCCTATAAATAGGCCATCCAAATTCTAATATTGGCTTCATGGGGAAGCCAATATTAATAATTTCTAGCCTGTGGTAGTTGCGAGCAACCTTCTAGAAGATCCGTACCCTCAATCATTCAAATTAGTTGAAAATATCATTATCATAACTGATTCAGATCAACTTGTAGGGCTAAGTCTATTTAGAGCTATCCGCTCTTACTCAACATGGCTATGAGCAAGTTTCTCCTAGCCACTATCAACAGGTGTGTCTAGATCATAGACATTCTGAGCATTTGCATATAGGATAGCAATTGCTCTGATTATTAGTGGTTGAGCTTGAAAATGTCAAGGCTACTCCAAATGAGTGGTTAGAACCACTGCTATCTCTTGGACAGGTCCAAGATAATTCATATAATCTACATAGGTGTCTATATGATTAGTATCCTAAACATGATGTATTTTAGGTGTCTACATTGGTAAATTCATTATTTTTGATAACCCAGTCTATCCTAGGGATGCTTTATGGGGTGGCCTCCATAGAAATGTGATCATGATAGATCAAGGATGGCCCTATAGTAACCATGGTCATAGGCCAATTACCCCTCTATGAGTGTGAAGGGTTGGGGTGATAAGGATTCCAATCAATGTCCTCCCCCAAGCCTAGATTCAGATGATCCAAGGATGTTGCTAACAATTTGTCTTACCCTCAATTGTGATATCCAAGGCTAAAATTATCATTTAGTAGTTGGTATTATGGCTGATACAAAGTTCTACGCTCTTGTTCAAATAAACCTAATCCATAACCATACCAATGATAATGGTTAAAATATTTAAGGGTAAACTTCGGGTTGGATAAATAATAAACATTAACAATGAATTTTCATCATCGTCATACTCTATGGGCAAGTGGTTTGTGACTTGATCTAAGCCCCCATAGATGAAATTAGTTTTATTGGGTGGCACCCCTAGTGGTACCACCATTCCAATAGAAAAATGAGGGGCTTGAGGCCTCCCCATATCTTGTGCAGACTCTATAATAGGTGTGAAAGTTACATTCTACACAATATATTCAGCTAACTTAGGGTTAACTAAATGAATTATCACCTATGGTGTAGATGATGTGGTTGATGACACATGTGAGGTAGGTTGAGGTACCTCCTTGACTACATTATGCATATTTTTCTCTTCCATAAGATTTTGAATGTTTGTGGTCACAATGTTTGGAATTACCTTAGGTTCCTTTTCACCTAACACTACCTTTATCTTATGATCGTTCTTTAGCTTTGATGATGTTGTAGGATTTTTAGAAGCAACCATTGTACTAGGGGTTGGTTGTGGTGCCGATGTAGAAGGATCGGTATGCACTAAATTTGACTTACCCATTGGATTTTTGATAGGAGATGTAGGTCTAATATCCAAGTGAGTATATGGGAGGATGAAGTCTCCTAGAAAGTCAACTTGATTGACATATTTAAATAGCTCTTCATACGATGGGACCACATGTACTTATCCCTCATGCACATACTTGATGCATTGGTGCAAAATCGAGGGGATGCAATGCATGTCCCTTATCCACGGATGACCTAGGAGAATGTTGTACTGCATAGCACCCTCTAGAACATGGCACATCACCGGGATGGTTTTTAGCCCAACCTAAATAGGAAGGACTATTGTGCCTACTATCGAGCACAATGTATCATTGAAAGCTCACAACATAAAAGTTGAAGGTACAATATGCGACTTAGGTAAGTTTAGGTGTCCTAAGGCCTTTGTGGTTATTATATTGATTGATGATCTTGTATCAATAAAAGCCCTTTGAAGGGAGTGTGGTTCACACACACTATGATATGAAGTGATGAGTTCGTTATAGCAATGGATACCATTTTAATTTTATGATCATAGAATCGAATCACGAGTTCCTAAAACTATTGCACATACCCCACAAAGTTAGTAAAAGCTTTGAGATCCTACCGTTGAACTTAAATGGCTCTTAATATTTCTATAAGTGTCTCCCTATGCCTAGGATATTGTTGTATGATCTCATATATGGATAATTTTATCAAGGCTATCTGTAGAATCTGTATGAGTTCCCCAATCGGTCTTATTGGTGGGCATGGCAATGGGTTCTGCACTAGCCTCTATTGAGGTGCATCTTGGATTCAAATGGGCACTGTAGGAGGTTTTTGTTGGTTATACCTCCTATTTCTAGTGACCACATTCACCATACCAATAAATCCTTGAGTAGGTGGATCAATCCACACTTGGTTGACTTGTCCAACATTGTTCCTTGGTGGCTCATGATTTGACAAGGGATATTTGAATATTCCCATATTTTGGTTGTCTAGCACCAAGGGGTTGTCTATCCACAATTGATCCTTATCGATCATATTCTACACCATGTGTTTAAAATCATGGCACACTTTGATGTCATACCCCTTTTGTCAATGGTATGGGCAATAATGATCTTCTCTAAACCCTTTGGGTTTAGGATGGTTAGGATCCAATAGTTGCACTTCGGGTAATTAAAGTACCTTAGCCTCACATAATTTATTGAATATTGATGCCAAAGTCTTATACAATGGCATAAATTGGTGAGGTGGACAACGTTCCTTATCTTTGCCCTGCTTCTTATTGTGTTGATTGTACTACGTAGGGGGTGGTTGTGCCTAATAATTTTATAGTTGTTAGATTTTATCCTCCTTTGGAAGGTTCAACATGACTTGATTAACATGTGTAGGCTTGGCTTGATGATTTTGATTCCTCGTGTTCTTATTGTTCTAGTATTTCTTAGTCTAAAGTTTCAAGTCTCCTTCTTGCAACTTGATATCCTCAATGACTTTGGCTTGCACCAAGGCCTCTTCGAATTTTTGATATTGTTGTAGTTGTAGCAATAGTGAAATGTGCTTTGCGTAGCTCTTAGTAAACATTCATGTTAATTTTGTAGTTGGGATGGAGAATGGAAGTTTGGCCATTAATTTTCTCCATCTATTGCCATAGTCTATGACTGGCTCATCATCGTATTGTCTTAAAGCATCCAGATCGGACAGATTGGTCTTCTTATTGATGCCAAATGAGAAGCATTCAAGAAAGGCATTCACTAGCTATTAAAAGCTAGTGATGTTATGCCTCTTCAATTTATTGTACCATTCTAGGGCTGGGACTGAAAGGGTTATCATGAAATTCCTTAGCAATAAGGCATCATTGTTCTAAATCTGAAAGCACAGATTCATGAAACTGGTCACATGTTCTTATGCATCATCATCACCTCAAAAATTGTCTAGCTTAGGCATCTCAAAATGTTTGAGATACGTCGGACTAGGGATCGAGGGACATAGAGGCTGATTATGAATCTTGTTTAGGGTAGGCTTTTGATAAGCCATCCCTTGTTTCTCAATAGCTTTGATTTTATCAACAAGGACTTTGTACGCTTGAGAGGATACAATTTCCTCTTCTCTAAGTGACCTTTGTGGTGCAAGCGAAGGTAAATTTCTTTGAGATCGAGATGGATGATTGTGCTCATCATCCACATCTACAAAAGAGGGTTTAGGATATTGCTAATCCTAGCCATCTCTTTCTGATTCCTCATATTGACTATGCCTAGGGTGTAGCTCTAGATGTGATACATCATGTCTAGTGTTACGTTGCTCCCTATATTCACTAATGAGAGGTAGGTTAGCCCTAGCTAACCTATCCTCTCTCTCTTCACACTCCTTTTGATTGAGGATGCATTGCTCCCACAAGTGATGCTCATATAAACATTGTTGAAGCAACATTTGTCATTGTGTGTCCTCTTGTTCGAGCTGCTCACATTCTACGTGCAAATCCTCCAATTGATCTTGGAGTATTTGTTGTCTCTATCCTGAACAAAGCCTACATGCCTGATCTACATGATCGGCTATGTAGGGTCTTTGGCTTTGTAATTATATGTGAGGAGCCTTATGGGTATGAGCTCCAATGGATTGGTCCACTACACTCTTGCCTTTGTCTATAAAGACTACATTGGTGTTGTGTTGAGGCCTTTGTTCTATGCCCGCATGCGTGGATGGGGTATGTGTGTTATAGGATCATTTTGAACATTCCCCCTAGGCATAGGTATGCCTCTCTCTATCCTCACTATGTGTACTCTCAAAATGAGAGTGAGCAGTAGAGGTCCTACACCCTAATATTCCTAGCACTTGATCTAGTCCATTGAGTTGACTAGTTCTCCAAGGTTGGTTAGGAGGTATACCATTTACCCCAATAGTATTGAGATCTATCACAAACCTCCTAGGTTTGGTGTGGTTTGGAGTCTTTGTAGGTCTGTGATCTGACGTAGCCCTTTCATCTTGCCCCTCATTGGGTGGATCTTGTCTATGCCTATCTTGTGATGGTGGGGGTCTTGAACCACCCTCATTTCTGTCACGAGAGGATCTTGTATTTTATCCTCTAATTGGGGTGTCCTGATGAGAACCCCCATGAGTTGAGTTATCACCTCTAATGCTACCTAAACGTTATTCAAGAGCACATTATGTGGGGAGGTTCAACTTCATTATTTTGTGTGTTGGTTGGGGCATCAATTTCCACCTCGGTCATGGGTCGAGGGTGGCAACCCCGTGTATTAACCATAGCTTGTGAATTATCTCGTATGTAAGTTTTAAGGCAAACAAAGTATACAGTATGATTATCTCTTTTAATTTTTCTTTGTGATCCCTAAAACTATTTTGTGCATTTTGATTTGTTGATAGTATAATCTAACTCTTATCGTGTTTTTGCAAAAGTTGATGTTATACTCAATTTGTTCAAATGTTTTCACCTATATACTCACACATGCCAGAATATGGGGATGAAATCCATACTCGATGAGGTAGCATAGGTACTACCAACCCTCACCAACACACCATAGTCAACTATACACCCTCTGAAGAGGAGTGCATGTGATTTTCTATGGATAGGATAGTTCTTGGGTTGGCCTTGGCCACGGATGGGTCCTGATGATACAATGTCAGACAAGCCAACCAAGTGGTAATAACTTCCACTATTGGTCTTGATCAACGGGTTGGATGTGAAATCCCAACACCATTGATGTTTACTTTGGATCATGGTGTGTGTGTGTTCCTTTTAATTTTGCATTAAGGAAAGATGCATCAAGAAGCATTCATGATTTTTCTCTACATGCCTAGAAAATAACGTTTCATTTTTAAAAAAATGCAAGACTAAATGCTCTTTAAAATTTAGAATGTCTAATACAAAATTAACATGATATTGGCCTTTGATCAGGCCCCAAACAAGCAAACCCTAACACACAGTCTAAATAGGGGTCGCTACTATGTATAGCAGGCAACAGACTCGATCGCTATACAGAGTAGCAGTCAGAAAACCTAGCCATGGGATTTTAGGGTGGCTAACAACACAGGCCATTGTTCCTAAAAGTGGCTAGCAACAAACATGGAATTTTCACAAATTTACCCTTAAAATTTTGCTATGTTTTCTAATTAATCTGTAATTTGCACTCAGACAGATAAAATACAGATAGAATACAAAAAATGCAGAGAAGACCACTTACCATGGAATCCTCATCTGATGGAGAAACAGGTTATTGACTATTTTTATCTATGTTTTCTATTGGTCGTTGTTGATCAGAGTGGCTGGGATGCTAGCCACTAAATCCAAATATGGCTAGGACTGCTAGCCACTATCACTCAAAGTGGTTGAGCCTACAATAGGAAAAACATAAAAACACAAGTTAGCAACACAAAAATAGGGTCGATTCCATCATGATCACCACTTGTATAAAGGTAAAAACCATGCATCTACACTATTGCAAGCATATAACAATTTGAAAAAGGAAATCAAGTAATAATTTGCACAAATAAAAGATATTCAAGAAATGGGGGTGATCTTTTATTAAAAATGATGAAGCTCGATTACAATATCTCCCTCTTAGGGAGTAACTCAAATTGATACAAATGTTACAATAGTTGAGGCCCCTCAATGGGGAAAGATGCACTTGAATGGTCTTCACTTTAACACCAATTTGCTTGAGGGCTTACTAGGATGCCTCCTCCAATGTCAAGAGGAAGAGTCTTGAAAGATGCTTTGTATTTGAGATATTTGTTATCTGCATGTAAGGAAACAACAAAGCACATTAGTAGCACATGAAACCTCTCATGATGAGGTTGATTTCCAAGAAAGTGCATGAAATAGAGAAAATATGTAAAGAATGCATGAACATATATAAAGATGCATAAAATTACCTAAAAGATTGACAATAAAGCATGAAGTAAAGCTTGAAATATATAAAGGAACCTAAATATGCATGTAATCTTGCAAATTAAGCATAAAGGGACCTAATATATGAAAGCATGTAAAGGAAAGCATGAAGTGCACAAATGAAAGCAAATATGCCTATGAAACTATGAATAAACCATGGAAATGCATGAAATGTGATTAATCTATGCTAAGTTAAGCTAAATGCATGCTAAGAAATGTAAATCTATGGCTAAATCGAAGGAGTTTGCATGTCAAACCCTAGCTGCTATAGCTCATAGCAGCTGGCTCTGCTAGTCATTGTTGAATCCAACAGCTAAGCCTACGGGCCACTGTTGAAAACAGTGACCATGGGAAAAGTGTTATGCTCTTGAAATCAGGCTTGATGATGCACAATTCCTCCATTGAATTGATGATCAAGGGTCATCGATGTGTCTAAACATAGATTTGCAATTGAAATATCTTGAATTCATGATGGATTGGTGTGAAATGGCAAGCTTGCTCCTCAAGCTATTGGAAACTCCATTGACACAGCAACAAATGTCATTCTCCAATTGGATAGCATCTTGGCACTCTTCAAAGGGTACAAGTTCATTCTCCAATTTGGCAGAGCTTCGCTGTATTCAATTCAGGATCATTATGCCTCTTTGGGGGGTCTATAAATAGACTTCCCCAAATCCCAATATTGGCTTCTCAAGGAAGCCAAGATCAAGAATTAGTTGGCCTGAGTAGTTGGGAGGAACCCTTTGGAAGATTCGCAGCCCAAAACCACTCCAAAACCATTGCAATTTGGGTTGTTGCAACTAATTTTGCTTGGCTCAAGAAGGCCGAGTTTGTTATAAGGCTAGTCACTCTTGCTCTGAAGAACACAAGTTTATACTGAGATGGGGCAGGGTGAACAGTATAAGACCTCTTTTTACTTTTTTCTTTATACTTCAAAATAGTAAAGCAATATACCCAAAGCAATATCAAAATAATGCACAAAATCATTCACAAAGTGACACCAATTTTAACATGGTTCACCCAAAATGGCTGGGCTACGTCCACAAAACTTTTCTCTAAAAGTTATCTCAAAGTTCTTTGGGAATCCTTCCCAATTACAATGTTTATGAGCCTCATCCCAAAGGAGATACCTTCCCCCAATCATAATTTATGAGCCTCTACTCAAAGGAGATACCTTCCCCCAATCTAAATTTATGAGCCTCTACTCAAAGGAGATACCTTCCCCTCTGCTCTGGAAATGATCCCTCAGAAGATCAACTACCTCTACCTCTTTCTAGCACATGGAACTCCTTTCCACCGAAGACCTCCTGTCCTCAATGCTTAGCCTAAGAGACCTTTGCCTTCTATGAACATGTCCACAACAGCTCTACAACCTATACCAAACACAATCAGTCGATCTAGTACAAGTCTTCCTCTGTTTGTCAAATCTGTTCAACACTTGAACAAATCAATCCTCTACACACAAGCCTTCTCAAGACTTGCAAAATCTATCCTCAGGTTCTTCTCAAAGAACCATTGCTCTTCTATCCTCAAGTTCTCTGATAGAACTAAAAAACTCAGCTCACAAGTCCTCTGTTGGGACCTGTCCAAATCTGCTCACAAGTCCCCACCGAAACCTGTCCAAAACTGCTCACAAGTCCCCATCGAAACCTATCCAAAACCTTATCACAAGTCCCCATCGAAACCTGTCCAAAACCTGCTCACAAGTCCCCACCGGAACATGTCCAAAACCTCACCAAGCTCACCAAAAAACTTTCTTAGTAGGAAATCACAAGGTGAATTGTTAGAGACCCAATGTGATTTGTCAAACTCATAGAAGCATAAAGAGAATTTTTAGAGGCTCAATATGTTCTATAATCAAATCCCAATCTCAAAACTCAACTCAAATCAACTTAGCTCAATATCAATCTCAAATTTGAAAACTCAACTCAATATCTAAAATGGATAGGATAGAATGCTTTCTTTCAAGAACATGAAACCCCAACAATTGCCAACTATGCAAAGAATCACATAACAATGATACTCATGTTCTTTTCACCATCAAATAGGGCTTCAAAAACAATGCTCATCAAACAAGGTTCAATCAACACCATTCAGCTCAAAACACAACCTTGAATCATTTCACAATCAACATCAGAAAAGGAAACAAGTAGAACTCCTTTTCTCTCCAATATTGTTTTAACAAAAGCATCCACCAACTCAACTCACAATAGCATAAAACAACTTTTCAATTCATCAACAAAGGAGTAAGCCCAACACTTTAACCAAGTAAATAATAGCTTGATTATAACCAACTTAATGAAAGCAAATGTCAATCTCAAAGTTGTCCACTTAAGGTTTCATACTTTCACACAAGAAGCAATTAACCTTAACACATCATGATTTCATTTCCATAATCAACCAAAAGCACTCTCAACATTACAAGAAAAATTTATCGATTATACACCTTATTTCTCCCTTATAGTTTTATCAAAAAATAAACTTTATCTCTCATAAGAATGCAATAAGATATTTCAACAACACCTTCAAAAAAATCTTTTATCAAAATAACAACAAGCTTTGAAACTCCTTATAACTCCTAAGCTGTTTTTCTTTTAACAAACTTCCTCCATCCACAACATACACTTAGCAAAAGATTAATTTCAAAAATACCTTAGCCAACATCAAAAATCGCTTTGGAGAAATTTGTGCCCGAAATCTAACACCACCCGCTGTGTCCACGACGAAAACCCTTCTACGTGATTCAAAAGCGAAACCTCCCGTTCGGGTAGCACGCAAACAACCTAGCCGCTACCGGTGCACCAAAGGCACCCGATGAGGTTAAAACCTCACGCTATTACACTTGTCCCTTCTACGTCAAGAAAAATAAAACGCAGTCCTCTCTTCCTTCTGACACGAATTCGTAGATGACAAGTTATATGACGGATTCGATAAATGGCGAGACAAACGAATGAACAACGGATTACAAAAAATGGCGAAGACACACAATGATCAGCGGATTACAAAAACCTATGACGACACACAAACGATCAACATATTACAAAAAATGGTGAAGACACAAAAATGATCAGCAGATTATGAAAACCAGCGAAGACACAGAAGCGATCAGTGAGCAACTCTTCAAAAAATCGAATGGGTTTTTCTTTGTTTTCATCAAGGGGTATTAATATGAATCCTTTCCATGAGCTCTTCGGCGTCGACGGGGAGTTTACCACGTTGGCGGAGGTCTTGGGCTAGCACCCATCGACTTTAAAACATAGAGCCCACCTAGACATTTGCGCCATGGATTAGGAGAACCCATTGCAAACCATAAATTAATATTTATTTATAAATAATTAAAGGGAACCTTAGCAAGGTTTTAATTATTTAAATAAATATTTCCTCCTGGACCCAATTGCATTAAATTAATGCATCCACTTGAAATCTTTAAACCTGCCAACTTGGGGTTAACAAAAGACCTTTGAAACTGTCATGCCGAACCTTCATCAAAACAAGTTATTTGACATCAAACCAAAATCCTTCAAAAGCTTCTTGACATCAATGACAACTTATACACTTGAGCAAGGGCAATGTACCCAAAGTACCCAAAAATGCCAACAATCTCCCCCTTTGTCATTGATGGCAAACCTTTACTGAAAACACATCTCAAGAGCCAAAATTGAAACCAACTGTGCTAACAACTGACCAAATGTGCCCACAACTGAGAATCTTCCTTTGAAGTTTTGCTCCCCCTGTCTTGAAGCTTTCCTATTCACTTTGAAGCTCTCCCCCTTACTCATATCTCTCCCCCTTTGTCATCAATGGCAAAGGGACACCTTTGGGGCTCGGGACTAAGAGTGAGCCTCTTAGCTTAGTCCCTCCCCCACCTCCTGATGAGGTGATTAATTCTTGGGTGGGATTAAAAATCCCATTAGGCACTGATCATTATCAGTGTCTATAAATTCCTTGTTGAGACTTATCTTGAACTCTTTGTCCATATTCCTATTCTTGTCACTGTTCTTGTTCTTGTTCTCATCCCTGTTCTTGTCCATGCCTTGATCCTTGGACCTGATCATGCCACTGTTCCTGTTCCTGTATTCTAGAATTTTAGCTCTACACTGTCTTATTATGTGACCTTCATTTTTGCACTTGAAACACTTGATGATTTTGTTTCTCTAAGGTAAACCTGATCTTTGAATCCACATGTTCTGACCAAACCTGTTCTGGCGAATCCTGTTCTGACCAAACCTGTTCTGACCAAACCTGTTTTGATCAAACCTGTTCATGTTATTTACCTTGCAATATACTGCCTTGTGCCCACACTGTTGAAAAGAGTAGCAATACCCTTGAAAGAAACTAGCACTTCTAAAATTTTCATTTACCTTCTTTACTTGATCCATGCAATGTGAAGCCATGTGACCAAACCTATGACAAGCAAAACATCTACCTTGAAACTTTCTTTTATTTGACCTCTTAGGTTCTAAAAACTTTTTCTTCTCATTCTAAATTCTATTTTATGTTTCTATGCATCTATCATTCAAGGACTTATGATCTGAAATACTTTCCTCATAAGAACTCTCTTCCTTTTGGAGTCTCTTACTAGACTCTCCAACTTGTTCCTTATGTGGCTTAACAAAACCAAGGCCTATTTTATCTGTTGTATTTCTTTGACCTTTGATGAGTGACTTAACCTTTTTGGAGCTATCTTGAAACCTGTAAAGCTTATTCTTATACTCTTTAGTTTCCTCTTTCAAATAAGCCATATTATGTTCTAACTCACTATACTCAAGAACCTTAGACTCTAACTCATCCTTGAGTTCTTGTGTCTTAGCTATAGACAAATCAAGATTTTCTATAAGATCATCTCTCTCCATACAACATTCATCTAACTTATCCTTGAGTCTAGCATTCTTCTTTATTTCCTTTTTCAAAGCACTAAGAGCACTAATAAGTTCACTTTCAAGATCCTTTATTTTTTTGCTTTATGAATCATCAAAGCCTTTTTCAGATTTCTTATCACTAGAGGTGCTACCTTTTCAAAAACCATACATCCATCTTCCTTATAGTTTTCTGAAGCATCCTCATACATACTAGAAACCAAATCATTATTTGTGCAATCATCCTCAAGGTGACCAAAATTTCCATATCTAAGACATTTCATGATAATGAATCTATGTTTCGGTTCTTCCTTTTTTCTGATATGAACAACATCTCATTTTCATTATCACTTGAAGAACTCTCACTATCACTACTAGAAAACTTACTTGCTTTGTCTAGGTAGAAACTCTTCTTGTGCTTGTGAGAATACATATTTCCTTGATTTTTGTGCTCATCTTTGTTCTTCCTGTGATGCTTGTGCTTTTCAGAATTCTTGCTCTTAGAATCCTGTTTATCTTCATCACTTTCATTCTTGAGAACAGTATAGTTAGTAGCATAATGACCAAACTTTCCACAATTGAAACATCTTAAATTTTTCATGCTTTTGTGCTTTCTAGATAACTTGCCTTTCTTGCTGTAATATGTCTCTTCATCACTAGAAGACTCATCACTCTCTTGAAGCTATTTACCCTTAGATTTCTTGGTAGCCTTGAAAGCTGCCTCTTTCTTGACATCAACTTTCACTTGAATTCTTAGCTCAAATGCTGCAAGAATACTATGGAGCTCATCCTTTTTCAACTTATCCAAATCTTTAGCTTCCTCAATAGCATAAATCTTTTCACTAAATCTATTAGGAAGAGATCTTAAAATCTTATCACAAACATCATTTTCAGCAAGCTCAAGACCTAAGTCTTTCATGGAGTTAACAACCTCATCCATACGAAGCATGTAGTCACTAATATTTTCATCATCATTCATCTTGAGTTGTTCAAAAATACCTTTGAAGTGTCTCAACTTGGCCTTTCTGACATTTTTATCACCTGTATGAACCACCTTCAATTGTTTCCACATTTCACTAGCTATCTTGCAGTGAATCACTTTGGTGAGATATGCTTTCTGTAAGCCTTTCAGGATTGCATTCATTGCTTTTGAATTTTTGTGATGTAGGAGCCTTTCTTCTTTAGTATTAGGACCATGTACAGGAATAGTGTACTCATCTTCAATCACTTCCCATACCTCATTACCAAGTGCCATTATATGAACCTTCATCCTTGCACTCCAAAGACCAAAATCTGACCCATCAAGAATAGGTGATGTATTGCCACTTGAATGATCCATTGTGTTCTTTACTAGATTTTCCTTCAAGTTGTTAAACTTTTCGAAGGCACCCGCTCTGATACCAATTGAAGAACACAAGCTTATACTAAGAGGGGGGGTGAACAGTATAAGACCTATTTTTACTTTTTCCTTTATACTTCAAAATAGTAAAGCAATATACCCAAAGCAATATCAAAACAATGCACAAAATCATTCACAAAGTGACACCAATTTTAACGTGGTTCACCTAGAATGGCCGGGCTACGTCCACAAAACTTTTCTCTAAAAGTTATCTCAAAGTTCTTTAGGAATCCTTCCCAATTACAATGTTTATGAGCCTCGGACCAAAGGAGATACCTTCCCCCAATCAGAATTTATGAGCCTCTGCTCAAAGGAGATACCTTCCCCTAATATGAATTTATGAGCCTCTGCTCAAAGGAGATACCTTCCCCTCGGCTCTGGAAATGATCCCTCAGAAGATCAACTACCTCTACCTCTTACTAGCATGTGGAACTCATTTCCACTGAAGACCTCTTGTCCTCAATGCTTAGCCTAAGAGACCTCTGCCTTCCATGATCACGTCCACAGCAGCTTTGCAACCTATACCAAACATAGTCAGTTGGTCTAGTACAAGTCTTCCTCTATTTGTCAGATCTGTTCAACACTTGAACAAATCAATCCTCTACACACAAGCCTTCTCAAGACTTGCCAAATATGTCCTCAGGTTCTTCTCAAAGAACCATTACTATTCTATCCTCAAGTTCTCTAATAGAACTAACAAACTCAGCTCACAAGTCCTCTGCTAGGACCTGTCCAAATCTGCTCACAAGTCCCCATCAAAACCTGTCCAAAACTTCTCACAAGTCCCCATAGAAACCTGTCCAAAACCTACTCACAAGTCCCCACCGAAACCTGTCCAAAACCTGCTCACAAGTCCCCATCAGAACCTGTCCAAAACCTTAGCAAGCTCACCAAAAAAATTTCTTAGTAGGAAATCACAAGGTGAATTGTTAGAGACCCAATGTGATTTTTCAAACTCATAGAAGCATAAAGAGAATTGTTAGAGACTCAATATGTTCTATACTCAAATCCCAATCTCAAAACTCAACTCAAATCAACTTAGCTCAATCTCAATCTCAAATTTGAAAACTCAACTCAATATCTGAAATGGATAGGATATAATGCTTTCTTTCAAGAACATGAAACCCCAACAATTGCCAACTATGCAAAGAATCACATAACAATGATACTCATGTTCTTTTCACCATAAAATAGGGCTTCAACAACAATGCTCATCAAACAAGGTTCAATCAACACAATTCAGCTCAAAACACAACCTTAAGCATTTCACAATCAACATCAGAAAAGGAAACAAGTAGAACTCCTTTTCTCTCCAATATTGTTTTAACAAAAGCATCCACCAACTCAACTCACAATAGCATAAAACAACTTTTCAATTCATCAAAAAAGGAGTAAGCCCAACACTTTAACCAAGTAAAGAATAGCTTGATTATAACCAAATTAATGAAAGCAAATGTCAATCTCAAAGATGTCCACTTAAGGTTTCATACTTTCACACAAGAAGAAATTAACCTTAACACATCATGCTTTCATTTCCATAATCAACCAAAAGCACTCTCAACATTACAAGAAAAATTTATCCATTATACACCTTATTTCTCCCTTATAGTTTTATCAAAAAAGAAACTTTATCTCTCATAAGAATGCAATAAGATATTTCAACAACACCTTCAGAAAAATCTTTTATCAAAATAACAAGCTTTGAAACTCCTTATAACTCCTAAGCTGTTTTTCTTTTAACAAAATTCCTCCATCCGCAACATACACTTAGCAAAATATTAATTTAGAAAATACCTTAGCCAACATCAAAAATCACTTTGGAGAAATTTGTGCCCGAAATCTAACACCACCCGCTACGTCCACGACGAAAAACCCTTCTGCGTGATTCAAATGCGAAACCTCCCGTTCGGGTAGCGCGCCAACAACCTAGCCGCTACCAGTGTGCCAAAGGCACCCGGTGAGGTTAAAACCTCACATTGTTACACTTGTCCCTTCTACGTTAGGAAAAATAAAACACAGTCCTCTCTTCCTTCTAACACGAATTCACAGATGACAAGCTATACAATGGATTCAATAAACGGTGAGACAAACAAATGAACAATGGATTACGAAAAATGGCGAAGACACACAATGATCAATGGATTATGAAAATCGACGATGACACACAAACGATCAACGGATTACAAAAAATGGTGAAGACAGAAACGATCAGCGGATTACGAAAACCGACGAAGACATAGAAGCGATCAGCGAGCAACTCTTCAAAAAATTATATGGGTTTTTCTTTGTTTTCACCGAGGGGTATTAATATGAATCCTTGCCATGACTCTTCGACATCGGTGGGGAGTTTACCACATCGACGGAGGTCTTGGGCTAGCGCCCATCGAGTTTAAAACATAGAGCCCACCTAGAAATTTGCGCCATGGATTAGGAGAACCCATTGCAAACCATAAATTAATATTTATTTAAAAATAATTAAAGGGAACCTTAGCAAGGTTTTAATTATTTAAATAAATATTTCCTCCTCGACCCAATTGCATTAAATTAATGCATCCACCTAAAATATTTAAACCTGCCAACTTGGGGTTAACAAAAGACCTTTGAAACTGTCATGTCGAACCTTCATCAAAACAAGTTATTTGACATCAAACCAAAATCCTTCAAGAGCTTCTTGACATCAATGACAACTTATACACTTGAGCAAGGGCAATGTACCCAAAGTACCCAAAATTGCCAACATGCTCAACATGGATAGGGGTAGGCTACCCTTAGCCACTATTAACAGGTGTGACTAGCACTTAGACACTCTAATTTTTAGTGACTGAGATCTTATTTGCTGATGTTGTCAATGACTAAGGCTGAATAGGCCTAGACTGCCTAAAATGAGTGATTAGAAACATTACTTAGTCTTGGAAAGGTCCAATATCATCCATATGGTCTGAAAAGGTACCCATATGATTAATCTCCTAAACATGATTTATTTTAGGTGTCTACAATGGTAAAATTGTGAATTGGTTGTATATGAGAGTAGAAACAAGTAAAAAAATGCTAGGTTGGGCAGACAAGTGGACACTGATTTTTTAAGCTATATGAGAAATCTATTAAAAACTAGAAGGCTAAAAATACCAAGAATTTGGGGTTGAGTTATAAGAAAGCTAAAACACAAGAAAAAGAGAAATCTCAAGTAGCATCAGATTCTCCTTCTCCACCCTCACAAGAAAAATTACAAGAAATAAAGACAAAAACTCCCCTAACATCTGAAGAAGCCCTAAATGCATTTAAGCCTTCACAAGAACAATTACAAAAATATTTTGTGGGGGCCCAAATTATAAGAAAAATGAATTACTCTAGTAGTGGATCAAAAAATACATAAGGTATTCAAGCAACAAAAATATTGAAACACTTAGCCCTAGGTGGAGAGCCTCCTCTAACTAATATAAATTGGAAGGAAAAGGATGACAATTTTGTATTCACCCTTGTGAGTTTCACCACTGCAACTATAGTAAATTCAACCATAACTGCTAAAGTTGTATTATAGGAGGTAAAATCTAAGGAGAATACAAAAATGGCAAGCCTACAATATCTAAGGTTTTCAAGAGAAAGGTGAAAGATTCATTAGGAGAATCCTAGAAGGGGGTCTGTAAGAAATTGAAAGTGGACCAAGGATAGAAAGCCAAATAAAAATCCCTATGCCAGTTGCAGAGCCGCAAGTGAAGTAGGCACAACACCAAAGTACATATGACATTATTGAACACCCTATTTCTATAGGTGGAGGTATTATTTATATCCCTTATTCTCCTTATTCTTCCCCAAAATAATCCCCTTCCCATTCTCAAGAAGAGTTGGAACAGAAGGTACCCTCTCCCTCTCATAACTCACTATTTATTTCATCAGCTACTGCAAAGGTTCAAACCAATTTATCTCCCTCATATTTTTTAGTCCATTCATTTCCACACTCAAATTCATTAACTTCAATAACATTAGTAGGGAAATCACTTCCATACCCCCCAGTTCATTCCATGGTTTCAACTTCCATCCCCATGAATTTCCTAGTTGTAACTACTACCATAAGCATGGACTTCTATGTCATCACAACCACTCCCATCCCATCAGATTTTGAGTCTTATCTCCCTTATCTTATAACTTATGTAACCCCCATAAATAATCCCACATTAGCCTCTTTGCAAAAATGAAAAGAGGAAAAAATTTCAAAGACTTAAAAGTAGATGGCTAAATGGAGAAATACAATGAATGTTGATCTAGTGAAAAGGCAAAGGATAGCTAGATCCATCACCCCTATGGTGAGGAAACTTGAGGAAGATATGCCTGTAAAATATTATCTAGAGGAATATATAGAATATATTGATAAATTGTAGGTGGAGGACGAGTTGGTCATAGAAAAATCCCACCTTGAAACTTTCTATGTCAAGATTAACATTTATAAGGAGCAATGTGGAAAACTAGAGGAAAATATCAAGAAGCTGCAAAAGATAGTCAGTAATCAAAAAAAGGTGGAGCAAGTTGTGAGAAACAAAATTAAGAGATGGTAGTATAAGTATCAAGATGACATAAATATCAAGGATAAAGTTGAAGAGCAGAAGAGAAATAATGAAACTCAGACCAAATAAATACAATATTTAAAGCACCAGCTTCAAATTGAGAAGTCCAAAGTTGTAGGCTTTTCAAAAGAAAGAGTGAAGAAGGTTAGAAAAGAAATATGGTTTGAAATCTTCTAGAAGTGCTCTGGAATCTAGCTTGTAATTGATTACATGGATGATGTTATCCATTTGCTGCAGAATACAAAATAATAACTAGATAAATTCACTAAGTAACAACAACCTATGGTAATTCTAGCATAACATATTTACAAGCTATCTGAAAGAAGATTCAATGAAGTTGCAAAGCCTATCCCTAGCAAGGCATGGAATACTGCTAGGTTGGTTGCTAGAATTATGGTTGACAAAATTAGGTTGCTCCAAAAGTGTTGGTTATTATTAGATAATATTGAAGGCACACTACAAGATATTATAGATATTAATCAAGAGATGATGCAATATGGTTTTGCAGGTATTTGGGTTGAAAATAAGAATGTAGCCTCAATAATCTGAGATTAATCTGATATAGATGCTTAGGAATATCTTATTGATTAAGATAAAGTCTCTCATATGATCAAATACTTGACAACACTCAAAGATCTAATGGAGGATTTATTGAATAAAGGTAAATCCATGACTTATGATGAAACTTTGAAGTTGGAGTATATTCATAAGTGGCTCAAAGAAATAACCTATCCTACCGATTCATCCTGGAACTAAGCACTACAAACCTTAAAACACATGGTCCAATTGTTTGGCATAGATCCAAACACTAAAAATAAGCAGGAGACTTATCTAGAAGAGGAAGAAGAGGCTGAAGAAGATCAGGAAGAAGAAAAGTCAAAAAAGGTTGTTAAATATGTTGAAGAGGTGCAATATGAGCAGATCAAGAGGCAAAACCAACAAAAGAATGAACAAAAATAAAATAGCCTTGTGGTGGAAGTGGACTTAATCATTTTTGTATTCATGTGTATATTATTTGTATATTTTTTTGATCCTGACATTATCAGAATAGTTGTAAAGCATGAAGCCTACAACAAAACATGAAGAAACCATGAAGATTTTTATTCAATCTAGCTAGGGTTATAAAAGGGAATATAATTTCATATGGCTAGGCTGGGGCCACGTTCATGGAAAAATTTGCAAGGCTGATTGCTTTTAGCATGATCTCCATGTGAACCACTATTCTTTAAGTATCTTCACAAATGTTCTAAAAAAGATGGTAACATAGTGTACTATTGTAAACAACATATACCTAAGCTATTGCATCAATTAGATAAATATTTAAAGCATTAAATCAAGATAACAATGAATTTGACAAGAAAAAAAGAAAATTCTTTATATTAACATAATGCAACTAGATTACAATTTCATTCCACTTAGGGATACCAAATCCATGCTACAATTAATGATGCCCAAAAATGGGGTTGGCATAATTCACAGACTATTCACAATAGACACGAACTTCTCAAGGCCAAAGATAGCCTTATTATCACGCAATTGGAGGAATATGCTACCAAGAACACCTTGAAATTATTAGATCATATAATCCTACATTAAAGGAACAACATAAACGGATTAATAACAAATGAAGCCTCTCTTTATGAGGTACTTGATGGAAAATTGCGTAAATTATGAAAAATATAGCAAGAAAGAATGTAAACTAGTAAATATGTGCATGAAATCTCTAGATTACTATAAATCTTATAAATAAAGCAAGAAATCTAGCAATTAGGCAACCTAATTAACCATTAAAACTTGAAATGCATCAAATTCAATGAAACTAGTCTATATTGAAAAATGCAAGGAAAATGGAAGTAAATATACCTCTAATTCCTTAATATATCCATACAAATGCATGAAATAAAGCTAATCTAAGTCAGGTCTACCTAAGTACATTATTGAAATAAGAAATATATGGCTAAAACAAATGAAATCATAGACCAAACCCTTACCGCGGGTCTGAGGCAAAATTGGCATAGTTAGCCACGATAGATAGTTGTGGCTGAGTCGAGAGTATTTTTGCTCTTGTAATCAGGGCTTTGATCTTCAATTTCCTCCATGAAATTGATGATCAAGGGTCATCTTTGTGTTCTTGCATGGATTTGTGATCTAAATTCTATGAATTGGCTATGGAAGAGGTTCAATTGGGATGATTGATCTCCTTAGACTCTTGAATCCTCCATAGCTTTGAATGCAATCATGATTTCCAAATTGGCAGCAAGTAAGCACTCCTCAAGGGTTTGCAAATGACTCCACAATTTGGTAGAGCTTCGCTGCATTCAATTCAAAACTCTTCCAAAAAATTTGAAAGGGGGTCTTATAGCCTTCTCAAGTATTTTTGTCTAGCTTCCTTGAGAAGCCAAGATCAAGAACCATGAGGTTAGAACAGTTGGGAGGAAGGTTATGGATGCATCCTCACTCAAAACTACATGAAATCCATTGCCATGGCTGTTGTAACTGCATTTTTCTTGGCTCAGGAATTCAAAACAATTTTAGGGCTAGCTAGGGCTCTAATGCATAGCTATCTCTATTAGTCACAGGTGTCAGCTGTGGCTAAGGCTGAGTATGCCAACTTTACCCAAATTGAGTGGTTAGAACCATTGTTTTGTCTTGGAATGGTCCAAGACCATTCATATGGTTTGTTAGGATACCCATATGAGTAGTCCCCTACACATAACATATTTTAGGTGTCTACAGATACCCCTTTTGGGATGAGTTGTGAGAAGGAACAATGCTAAGAAAAAACAAACCTCTTAAAACCATGTTGTAGATCAAATGATGATTATTGATCTGATCAATATTAGATGCCCCAATATTGCAAAAGGACATGCATCTTAGAATCATTACTTCCAATTAAGGGAAGGCTTAAATTGCAAAGCTTTTGCAAGCTCCACAACGATCGAGTAGTCGATGCTATAATCATTTTGATAGGTGGAGAGCTACTAATTTAACTATCATAGTTGCTTTTTTCCCCAACAAAGGGTAAGTTTATGATAGTTGTTGGCAATGATTCATAAGACAAATGTATTTTGACAATATTGAATGATATCCTATTAAATTTGATTATGATTATTGATATTATGACTATCCCATCAAGTGATGAGTTGATGAGGGTATAACATTTAATGAAGCGACGAGTTGCTTGACCAACATGATTGATTTGAAAAATTGAAGACTATTACACTTTGATATTATTGATAAGGTATAATTCAGCCATAATTTCAACCATGAATAGTAATTGTACACCTCTATCCCATGGAGCAGTCTAGCCATTTTGGCCTTCTTAGAAAATCAAGATGATGGCAATTTCAATTAGGCTTGTGTTGAATCACTATGTTCGATGATCTGTTGAAAACATCATAGAAGAATTGAGATAAATCTTTGTTCTCATGGGGTAGTCTAGCCACTGTGGCCTTCTTTAGGAGTGAAGTTTTGATGATAGGAATAGAGAATCTTTGGTTCTCCACCACGGCATGTGATGTCTATTTGATGCTATTCCACACATGAAGATTGATGTACTGGATTGAAGCATCTCAATTCGAGTAATGACTAATTTTACCCCAAATATCCTTATTATGGTTACTTATTCATATTGCCATATTGCATGGATCGCAAGTCGTTACAACCACCAAGTGTATAGAGTAAATGAATGAATACGAGGCACATTTGAATTTTGAATTATGTGAATGTTTTTGTTATTTTTGAAAATTTTGAAATTTTTGAACTTTCTGGTTGGTTGAATATTTTTGATTTTGCATTTTGAGACCCCTCACGATTGAATTTTGAGCTTATTTATTGTAGGTTGTTAGCCACAGTTGTCAATCGCAACTAATATGAGCAAACTCCTTAGGTGTTGCTCTGACCCACGGTCAAAAAACCCTAATTATACGCCCAATTTTACCAGCCACAATGACGGGTAAAATTGGAAATATAAAATAAAAATCTATCATTTTCAATTCATTATTTTCCAACTGCCAACTGCTAATTAGAGAGCTCTGAGAGGTGAGGTTGAAAACTTGACACATAATGCTACTAAAAATTTCACCCAAATTCGATGGCTAACCAACTAAAGGCATCTTCCAATGGCAAAGTTGGTGCTACGAAGGTAGCCCTCCAACTTCACTCTCGCATTACCCAACTTAAAATGAAAAAAAATAATTAATGAGTTAAATGAACTCACTAAATTGTTGGAAATGAACCTCACCCTAGTTAGGTCTAGACTAGGCTAGCTTAGTTGGGAAACGTTTAATTTTTGGATTTCAGGGTTGCATGGGATAGAAAATGAACCCAAAAAGGTCTTTTCTGTAGTTGTGGGTGGCAGTCACGATTTTCAATTGACAAATTATGAGTTGTAGCTATCAACCATGGCTGACTTAAAATTCTAAAGGTCAAAAAATTGATCGTTTTCATCGACTGCGAGTCGAAGCTGCGGTTGAGCAGCCTTTAAAAAAAATTAATTTTTCTAATTTTTTTGTTGTTTTATGGATTTTATTGATTTTTTTACTTTTTCAAGTAAAATTTTGATTTTTTTTTTAATGTTTGGAATGCATTTATGATTGTTTTTCCTTTTTGAAGGTTTTTTAAAATTTTTTATGTTTTGAAGTGCATTTTTTATATTTTTGGAATTTTAAGTGAGTTTATTATTATTATCACTCTTTAGAGGGTGACCTCTAGAGCGAGGGAGTCTGATATCCTCTACAAGCTCCATGATGGACTGATGAATCTCAAGTGGGATTGGTTTGGAGCCATAGGCTTTGGCTATGTGCTGCAGTTGCCCTCCATCCAATCCGATTAGGCCTACTTGTTTGCTTTGGCCCATCGCTGGGATGTATGGACCAACACCTTCCACCTGTCGATAGGTGAGATTACTATGACCCTGGAGGATGTCTACTGCATATTTTGTATCCCCATTGATGGAGAGGCCATCACATATTCACCCACATCAGTGAAGGATGTAGTTTTTGAGAGGATATTTCACACCAGGAGTGATGAGGTATAGTTGGACTCAGATCACGGTGGGGTGCACATTGAGTACTGGTATCACGAGAATGTCTTCTTACAGCAAGTGACTATAATGATGCAGCTCATCATGCAAATTGTGCTACCTAAAAATTTTGGAGTGAGGTTCCCTTGGAACCTCCTGGCCAAGACATAGGACCTACTAGCTAGAACTACATGGAAGCCCTTGATTATCTCCTATGGGAGTGCTCTACTTGCATAACTCTACAATGAGTTGTATCGGATTACAAAACGGAGCCACGTGGGAGTTGGTTGCAGTATAATACTCCAGACATGGGCTTGGGAGCATATTACCATTGACTGCCCTATGGGATTACCACTAGATATTAGTGACATTGATGAGGAGTACCAGTGTTATACTACATGCAGGCCTAGGGAGGTTGAGGTATTTAGGAGCAGGTCTTGTACATGGGACCTCTAGTACTACATGGATCAGTTGACTAGACTACAACTAGAGCATGTGATGTGGTGCCCCTACATGGATTGTACTACATGGGAGGATACATACCACTATCTGAGGTGGATGTGACATGAGAGATGACCTCTTGGGTATAATCTTGAGATACATGAGTTCTTCCACTTCTCATGCATCACTAAGCAAATTGGAATCTGCTAGGACATCCTAGATGAGTTATTCATTTATTGTTGCCTTAAGGTAGAGAGACTTGACCTGGCCTTAGGTGACTCCATTGAGTAATGAGGATGATACCTTCTAGGACTCAGGGCTCATAGACATGGGAACTATAGTAGAGTATGATGCCTGGTGGACTACCAAGTTATGGTAGGATGGTGGCCCACTAAGCAAAGCTAGATCTAGAGCAATCGAAGAGGCAGTAGCAAAGGCAACAGATCATGGGGGGCGATGGGTTCTCTATAGGACAAATGTTATATGGGGCTAGGATACAATAGAGGAGGAGCCCCAGGTAGAGGAGGAGGGTGAGGAGGAGCCATATGATGAGGTATCACAGCTCTGGGCCTAGGTGGCTAGCTTGGAAGCATAGCTACAGATGGCAATAATCCATATCCTAGAGAGAGACACCTCTATGGATACCTTATAGGTACATTTGAGAGTATCTTAGGCCTAGTTCACAAAGGGATATGCATAGTGTTAAGGCTTCAAGGAGGAGAGAGTACTCTTTGACCATATATTACCACTATTGACATAGATATAATGAAGGTCACTTGACAATGTGATCTTCTTAGGTCTCATATAGATGTTGTAACCACAGAGTGGGACTTCCTTTGATCTATAAGAGGAGGTCCCTTGAATTCTTTGGTTGCTACTATCATTCCATCTATACCGGGACTAGCAAGTTTGGATGTGGGTGTAGATATCTAGAGATTATGTACCCTCATCCAAGAGG
Organism: Wollemia nobilis; assembly: GCA_028583015.1. Lineage (NCBI taxonomy): Eukaryota > Viridiplantae > Streptophyta > Pinopsida > Araucariales > Araucariaceae > Wollemia > Wollemia nobilis. The sequence goes on along the minus strand of JAQPPZ010000677.1, from coordinate 8,827,398 downwards.
GTAATATGCAACACTCTTCAGATGTGGTCCACATAGATATCCTAGAGGGAGAGATTAGACTACTTAAGGGTGAGGTTCCATAGAGAACTACTACTATAGGTACATAGCGTACTAGGACACGAGAGACAGGGTTGTCATCAGAACAACCCAGTCATAGGACTCACAAGTTAGAGAGATCCATAGGTATTTGCTCCAAGCAGACTCATTGAGAGGGAGGAGACAATGGGGGAGACTCTCAAGTTGGGGGTGTAGGCCACCCATGATTATGCTTTGAGAACACTTTATCATTTTTTATTGTAAGGTCTGAGGACCTACACAGTTGTAGCCTATGGTAATTTTGACACGCTTATATGTGCTTTGCCTTATGTACTCTTTTTTGACATATATATATATATATATATATATATATATATATATATATATATATATATATATATATGTGATATTGATTTATGACTCATTATATGTGTATATTTATTTGTTGTTTTATGTTTATGATATGCATATGGATGCAATGCTTATATTTTATGTTGATTTGATGCTACATGATGTGATGTATGGATTGCATGCACTAGCTAGATGATGAATGTATGACTAGATATTGTGATCTAGATGTGTAGATGAACTATTATGATGTATGCATATGGATGCAATTTTAGATGTTAAATGCATGTTTGATTTGATTTACTTGTATGCACTTAATTTATGATTTTATGATAAGATGAATGCAATGTATGTAATGCCTTATTTACATAATGTAATTTAATGTAAATAAACTTGTATGCCTTAATTACTTAAAACATAAGGAATGAATGCAATATGAGTTACCAATCTAATGGATGACAGTACATAATGTATAACAATCATGAATGTAATTGATAAATATTATCATATAGATTAATCAATTTAGAAATCCATATGTGAAATGAGATGATGTATTGTTTCTCTTCATAAGCTTTTGTAAGTTAAAATATATGCACAAAATAGTCAGTGGTCATCTAAATATCATTGCTGATATCCATCCGGTATTTGTTCTATGTTATGAACATCCTTTAATAAAAAAATCTCATAAAAAATAAATTTATGATTGATGGCTTGATGTGATTTGTTGCTATTTGGGAATTTTTGAGGCTTTCCATGATACTCAAACACCCTAGTTGACTTATCAAAAGTTGTATAATGACTATACTAGACTTCTGAAAGATAAAGCTTTTGCTATGAAAGACCAATCTATTCATTGTCCCTATGTGTGTAAATGAATATATTAGATGAGACCTAATACTACCTCATTGCCAAACGAGATTCATTTAGCCCATTTTTGTAATGAGGATCACCACATGCTCACCTGATCCTAGGTTTGGACTTAGTTGGAATAGACCACTAAGTAGTACAAGCCACCTAAAGCTAGCTCATTTGTAAATTCCTTAGACCTACCCCAATTTTAGGCAGGATTCATTCAACCCATTGCTATATTGGGGATCACTCTATGACTTTCGAGTATTGACCATTCCAGGGATTCAAGCTCTTCACCCCTTTATTTTTGTCAATGTTATTGGGATACTTGCTCATGTATAGTGATAAAAATCACTATTTATTTTGTATTTTGCTATTTTTTTTTTACCAAGGGATTTTTTTTTATTTTAGGATTTTTCTCCTTTTTGTAAGCAATGGATTTCTTCGGGTAGGGGGGAACTTGTCCTTTTGCCAATGACCCACACTCTAGACCATTGTGCATCACAAAATGAGAAAGTAACAAAACCTTTCACTTAAGGTGACCCGGACCACTTTATAGTGTTCATATTTCCTTGCCCTAATTAGGATTGTTAATGTGTTTGATTAGTGATGGGATTCTAATATGCCAAGTGCTATCAAAACTAGAACTCATCTACAAAATTAAAGCAAGATTTCTACTAAATTTGAGAAGACCACTAGGTATGGTTGAATGACCATAAAATCCTAGTATATTAGTGATAGCAATAGGAGGGGTTGTGTTGAGAAACACAATTACTCACAAGGGTTATGGATGATGATGATGCATAGATGCATGATTGAAATACAAACGTGGTTTTATTTGTAAGATTGCAAAAACAACCTATCCTAATGCAAGGTGCAATGGATGGAAATTCCTAATGCAATGCAATTAAATTAATGCGTGTGCAAAATAAAAATGCATAATACAAATATTTTTTGAAGTTTTGAATACTTTGCAATATTTTTAGATTTTATTACTTTGGGATTTTTATGGATTTTGAAAATTTTTATGTTTTTGAATATTTTGAATTATTATGTGTGGAACACATTAATATGAATAATGTTGAGAGGTTCAAGCTTTTCAACACCTTCAAGTGATGTTAGGTGATATGTTCCATGTCCAATCTTCTCAGAGATGATTTATGAACATAACCAATTAGCCATAAATTTATCTCACAAGTGCGATGGCAGTTTTGAGTTCTGTTGGTTCTCTTCAGCACAAGATCACCAAATTTAAATTCTCTCAGATGGATTTTATTATTATAAGCTCATTTTAGGTGCTCTTGGTAAACATAAATGTGCTCAAGGGCATTCACACAACGTTCATCAAGAAGAGTTAGTTGATCGAGATGAGCTTGTTGTGCAGTGTCATCATCGATGAACTCTTTCAATGTGATACATGGCATTAGAATTTCCAACTCTAAGGGCATAATGGCCTCAACACCATATACTAGTAAAAATGGTATTGCCCCAGTGGACGTTTGAATTCTAGTATTGTAAGACCATAATGCAAGGGATAGCTAGATGTGCCAATCTTTGTAATTTTTTTATACCATATTTTTTAGAATCACTACCACTGTCTTGTTTGAAGCTTCAACTTACCCATTTGCCTACGGATACTATGGAGTCATAAAACTATGTTGTATATTGTACTTGGATTTCAAAGCCCTTAAAATTTTATTCTTAAATGGCATTCCATTATTCGATATTATCTTAGATGGTATCCCAAAATGAATTATGATATTGTGAAGTATAAACTCTACAATATGTGCTCTAGTTGTCATTGTTAGAGGGATTACTTCCACCCACTTTATAAAATACTAAGTAGCCATTATAATAAATGTATGTTAGCCCGATGATGGGGGAGATATCTTACCAATTAGATCTAAACCTAACTAAGAAAATGACCAAGCTGCTTGAATGGGTTGTAAGTCCTACGATGGCAAGTGCATAAGATTATTATAATGCTAAAATTTAATACATTTATTGACATATGTTGTGCAATCCTTATCCATAGTGGGCCAATAATAACCCATTCAAAAGATACGCTTAAATATGGCCATGCTACTAAAATGACAACCGCATGTACCATCATGAGCCTATGAAATTACCCAAACTAACTCTTGGAGCCCAAGACAATGAAGGAGGACTCCATCATAGCTTTGATGGTAAAAGATATCTCCTAGCAAGACATAATTTGTCACTTTCTATCTAAATGTGTATTTTGCATCATGCAACAATCCCTGAGGGATTAAACCAAGCTTCAAGAAGTCATGTAATTGTGACATCCATTCTTGATAAGCTTCTACTTTGAATGATAAAACAACTTATTCCCCATACGGTTCACCATACGAGAATACAAACTAGGATACAACCTTGTGTTGAATGGTACTTCCATTCTCCGTAGGACCCTGCGATATCAAATACCCCTAGGGTGCCTTCTTGAGAAAGTCTCTGGATATATAAAACCACTCATGGTTTGGTTCTATATGAATCATGTTGACTAATTCCTTATTATCGAAAGCCTCATGCTGCATTGCAGCATGTGATAACATATTTATATGAATCATAGTAAAATCGGCAGATGGATTTTGAGGGATTAAAGATCCTAAAGATGTCATAGTGTTTGCAAATTTGTTTGATGTATGAGGGATTGCCTTGATGTCATACCACTCTATCTAGGATAGATAAGTGTTAGTAATATTCTTATAATATTTCAAGATTGGATATCTATACTGAAAAATTCCCTTCACTTGATTGACTATGAGAATGTAATCACCAAAGATGTTTAACCTTTTAATATTCATGGTGATGGTTGTTTGGAGGTCTAATATTAGGGCTTCATACTCAACATTCTTGTTGGTACAAGGAAAGTCTAGCTTAAATGACAAGGGCATTAGAGCACCTTGTGGTGTGAAGAATATAATTCTTGCACCACCCCCTTGCTCACACTTCAAACCATCAAAGAACAAAGTCATGTCAACCTTGTTACTTGGTTATTTGGGTTCGAGAAATTCTGATAATGCAAATACTGCATCATCAAGAAGCTCTATGACAAGAGGTCTATTATTTTTGAAAGGTACCTCTACTAGCTAATAAGCTATTACTTATCCCTTTATGGACTTTTGGTTAATTAATTCAAAATCAAATTTTGTCAATAGCATGATCCACTTTGTAGTACGTGTATTATGATATATCTTGCTTATCATATACTGCAAATGATTTTGTTTTGATATTACATACGTTGTATGACTTAGCATATAATGGTGCAACTTATTCATTGCAAACACCACTGCTAAACATAGCTTTTCCATGTATGCATACCCTAGCTCGTAACTCACCAAGGTGCAACTGATGTAATATATCACTTGCTTTTATCTTGCGTGTTCTTCTAGGCTAACATGGTTCCCAATGCAAAGTTAGTAGCTGATATATATAACAGGAAAGGTACATCTGGTATTGGTGGAGCTAGCACTAGTGATGTTGCTAGGTATTGCTTGATTTCAGTGAAGGCCGCTTGACAGTCCTCATCCCAATTGAATGGGACCCTCTTATGTAGCAGTCTATTCATGGGTCAATATTTATACAATAATTGTGTGATAAATCACTTTATGGATGCTCCTTTTCCTTGTAGGCTTCTTAGATATTTTATATTTGTGGGAGGATGCATTTCTAATATGTCCTTGACCTTCACTGGGTTGAATTTGATCTCTCGTTTATAAATTATGAATCCCAAGAGCTTTACTAAATTTATGCCAAATACGCACTTCTTGGGATTCAACCTAACATTATGTTCTATCAAGTAATAGAAGACATTTTTGAGAACCTCTGCATGCTCTAAATGTAGCAATGACTTTGCCAATAATTTTGATATAATCTTCTAATATTTTGTGCATGTAGTCATGAAAAATGTATGTCATGGCTCGTTGATATGTGGTACCAGCATTTTTAAGGCTGAATGGCATAACTTTATAATAGGATGTTTCCCATGGCGTTGTGAACATAGTTTTGTGCTGGTCTTCAGCTTTAATATGAATTTGATTATAACTAGAAAAACTATCCATAAGGGAGAGCATCTCATGACCTGCAGTTGCTTCTACAAGAGCATCTATATTGGGAAACATGAATGAATCATTTGGTATTGCCTTGTTGAGGTCTCTAAAATTTGTACAGATATAGATCCTTCCATCATGTTTTTCTATAGGCACCATATTGGATATCCATTCCAAATAGTCGATGGAGATAATTAAATCTACATCCAACAACTTCTGCAACTCATCCTTAATCATTAAAGTGATGGTTGGATGAATCTTCTTGAGTTTCTACTTGACAAGCCTGTTAGAGGGTCTACCAAAAGGTTATGAGTAACCATTTTTGGATCTAGTCCTGTCATATCCTTGTATGTCCAAGCAAAGATATCAGGTCTCTCTTTCAGTAGAGGGATGAGGTTGGCACGCTCATCAGAAGATAGACTCTGTTAGAGTTACTATGTTAGTAACTATCATTATTACCTCATTTGGGTAATTTGTAATATTCACCTAGGTAGAGTTTTATTTACCATATGGTAAAAAGTAGCTTGTTACTTTTTACCACTAGGTTATTTCTATTTACTATTTAACTAGGTTAGTAAGTTATTCATTGTAGTCATTTTGACTATTTTGGTTAGTAGGTTAGTTGTTAGCTGATTTAGGGGGGATTTCCTATTTTACACGTTAGCTACCTAAGGGGGGAACCATTTACAATAGGCTATTTCAAGCCTATGGATAATGTTTTTTTTTTTTGAAAAAATGAAAACTTGTATTAATACAAGAACCAGATACAAGCGGGAGAGAACACATCCCGAGCCAGAGCCACTAGCAAAACAACAAGGAAAGTGCACAAAGGCAATGCTAGGAACCACAAGGCACAGAGAATGAATGGCACGAAACAACGACATGTCACGAAAATGCGACATGTCACGAAATCGTGACAGGAAAACCCGTCACGGCCACTTCGGCACCAACAGGCGCGATAACGCGACATGTCACGAAATCACGACAGGAAGGGCCCTCGACAGCCACCCGCAGAAAGCGTCGCGAAAGCGCGACAGAAACAGAAAACAGCAGTCAAGCCTCATGAAGGTCGCGATATCGCGACGGAAAACCACCCAGTCGCAAAGGAGCCAAACATGCCGCGAAATCGCGCAAGAAATACGCCAGAGGCCAGGAAGGCACAACCTGTCACGAAATCGCGACAAAAACCAGCTCGTAGACGCATCATCGCTACAGGTCGCGATATCGCGACAATTTTCCACCCAGCCGCCTAAGTGCCAAAAGTGTCACGAAATCACGACAGAAGAGCCATGCAGCTTCCAAAACTCAAACTTGCCACGAAAACGTGACGAAATATTTACATTGCTATTCAACTTCAAGAAGGGAATGAGAGCGCGGTAAAAACACCAATCGAACCTAGAAAGTGGGACCTGTCGCGATATCGCAACATGTCACGGAATCGCGAGTCGCGAAAACACGACATGTCGCGATATCGCGACATGTCGCGATATCACGACAAGACACGGAATCACGTCACGCGATAACGTGACATGTCGCGATATCGCAACATGTCGCGGAATCGCGACCCGCGATAACGCGACATGTCGCGATATCGTGACAGAAACCAGCCGAAGACTGCAGAGGCTCAACCTGTCGCGATATCGCGACAGTAACCAGCCAACGGCCGCGACAGGACAACATGTCGCGATATCGCGACAAAAAGGACCCTTAGCAAAAAAAACTTTGCACATTATTTCAGAAATTGTTCAAGGCCTTGTCTGATCTCGGCATTCTCCACAGACAAATTGCTATGCAGATGAATCCCAACCTCTCTCTCAGCACCCAACTTAGCAAGGAAATCAGCCGCTTTATTGAGAGATCTACTAGCATAAACAGGAATCACATCCTCAATTTCCTTCCAAAGCTCTAAAATTTGGGAAACCAAAATCCGGAGCCTCCAAGATTTTAAGGCAAAGTTCCTCAGGCAATCAAGAGCACCAACCAAGATTTGGGAATCAGACTCAATGATTATCTTTCTGTGACCATGTTTGACGGCCCAGATGGAGGCAGATTTAATAGCAAAGGCCTCAGCTTCATTGTTTGTGGCATATCCCAGACCTTGCAATTCCCAATATAGCACAGTCCCAGCATGATCACGGCAGATAACACCACTGCCAGCATTGCCCGGATTACCTTTAGCAGCTCCATCAGTATTGATTTTGACCCAGCCTTCTGGGGAGGTTTCCAACAACTTCTTACCTGTCTCTCAAGATCAGCACCTCTCCCACTCAAAGGCTTAGAAGTCGATCGGTTTTCCTTCTCAGCATAGATGGCAACGGTTTCCACAACTTTGCTCCAGATGACCTGCAAAATCCCATCCACCGAAGAGAAGGTTTCACGAAAAATACGAGCATTTCTTTCCAACCAAACTTGCCACCAAATAAAAAGGAAACCGAGCTCCCAGCCCGTACGAAGAGCTTTAGAAATAAATCTACCTCTCTTCCAGCTTTCCCATAAATTGGTCCGGGACAAATCTCCAAGCACACGAAGTTTAAAGTGGGAGAACCAACGGTGCCAAATCTGCTGTGTGAAAGAGCAATCAAACAGAAGATGATCCACAGTTTCCTCATTCCTATAACATAAAACACACTGGGAAGGGCCAATGATGCCTCTAATTTTGAGGTTGTCAAAGGTCAAGATACCATTATGCATCAGTTGCCAAGCAAAGAAGTTCACTTTCGGCCAGCCCTTGGGATGCCATATCTTCCTCCATTCATGAACAGGAAAAGAGTGTGGGGGGGCTCAGGTAGGATCGAAGCATAGCCCTCCTTCACAGAATAAACCCCAAGGTTCCCAAAGCCCCAAGAAAGCTCATCCTCCTCATCTCTCCCAGGATAGAAACCTTTCGGCCAAAATTTTTTCCGAGTTGGGGCCTGCTCTGGAGGGATTGGAATAGGCCATTCACCCAGTCGCTTAAATTTTTTAACCTTATACTCCCCCAATTGGCTGGTAGTGAAGTAGCTCTGAATATTAATCCAACCTTTATCTTCAAGAGCTATTTTTAACGGAAGCAAATCAGGAAACACAGCAAGGATAGGAGGATGCTGATCCCAAGAGTCAGTCCAAAACCGGGCCTTCTCCCCTCTCCCAACTTTCCAGAACAATTGATCTTTGATAATGCAAGATCCAAGCTTGAGCACCTACCACACAAGAGAACCATTACCTTCCAGAGGATAGCGGCCCAAGTCATTGGGAGGAACAAGACCCAAGTATTTGCTAGAAAGGATTCTGCTGCAGAGGGACGAAGGCTGGGAAATCCACCTCCAATACAGTTTCCCAGCCAGGGCCCGATTGTTAAACTTGGAACTTCTTAAGCCCAGCCCACCTTTTTCCTTGGGCTGGGTGACCTTATCCCAACCAACCAAGGCCCATTTCCTCTCTCCATTGGCACCTTCCCAGAGAAAACTTCTAGCCGCTTTGTCCAACTCTTTCCAGATTGAGGGAGGGGCAGCCAGAATTGAGAATTTGTAAATAGGCATGGCCTGAATAACAGACTTTAGAAAAGTTAGTCGGCCCCCATAGCTTAACCATCTATGAGACCAGTGATTCATTCTCTCTTTGATGCCATCTAGCAGGTCCTTCCAGAAATTAGCTGTCAGTTTTTTGTAATGCAGAGGAACCCCCAAATAAACAACAGGAAGGGAGGTCCGAGTGAAACCCAGAATCTCCATAACTCTCTCTTGCGACCTTTGATCAAGGTTGAAGAAGACCACTTTTGATTTTGAATCATTGATGACTTGATTAGAAGCCCGAAGGTAGACGTTAAGAGTATCTTTGATTCCTCTTGCTTCTCTGAGGCTGGCAACTCCCACCAAGCCCGTATCATCCACAAACTGTAAATGAGTCAAAACTTCGGCTCCGATTTTAATTCCTGTAATCTGTCCTTGACGTCTTCTTCTCAGGAGGAGTCTGCCTAAACCTTCAGCCAAGATAAGAAAGAGATATGGAGAGCAGGTATCTCCTTAACGGAGACCCCGAGAGGCTCCAAAAGGTGGCGAGGAAAGCCCCTTAATTAAAAAGCAGTATGAAGGCGTAGAGATACGAGCTCATGACCCGGGCAATCCAGATCTTGAGAAAAACCAAAGGCTGCCAACATCTTGACCAAGAAACCCCACTCTACTCTGTCATAAGCCTTAGACATATCCAATTTGATGAACATTCCCTTGTTACCTGAATTATGCATAGAATGGATAGCCTCCTGAGCCAAGATCACTCCATCCAAGATCTGTCTTCCTTCAACAAAACCCCCTTGCTCAGGGGAAATTAAATTTTGAAGAAGGGGTTTTAGTCTTTCAGCCATAAGTTTAGTGATAATTTTGTAGATCACATTACATAAAGCAATAGGTCTAAAATCAGAAATGTGAGCCCCCCCCTCTCCTTTAGGAATTAAAGTGATAAAGGTGTGATTTAGAGCCTTGAGCATTCTTTTGTTAATTCTTGATTCCTCAATGACAGCCAACACGTCCTCCTCCAAGATATCCCAGAAGGCCTGAAAGAACTCAATAGGGAAACCGTCCGGACCAGGCGACTTTCCTGTGCACATCCCAAAGACCACCTTCTTGAGTTCATCACGATCAATGGGCTTAAGAAGGGACTGATTCTCTTCATGAGAAATAATAGAGGGAATTCCCTCAATGACTTCATTTTGAGCTTCCACATCATGCTGCATACTTTCCTTGAAGAGGTTTGAGAAGTACTCCATAGATAGGGAATGCATATCAGGAAGAGTGTCAAAAGAGTTTCCAAACTCATCTTGAAGGAACTCCATGTTATTCAATTGCCTTCTAGCACAGGCAGAGCGATGGAAAAATTTAGTATTTTTGTCTCCTTCTAAAAGCCAAGTATTTCTAGCTCTCTGTCTCCAGTAGATCTCTTCTTGATTATCAATGTCCTCAACTGCTTTGCGTAAAGCGTCATCCTCAAATTTAAGATGCTTAGAAATAATTCCTTCTCTGAATTGTTTTTGCACCTCATTCCATCTGTCCAGCAAGGGAGCCCGTTGGAGCTGGAAATCAGATTTGTTAGTTTGCTTCCACTGTTTCAGTTTACTCTTAACATAGAGAAGCTGTTTATGAAATTTGAACATAGCTGTTCCAAAAGGGGGACGGCCTTCTTCCCACCATCGTGGAATTTTCCTTCGTAGGTCCTCTTTTTGCAACCAAAAATTTTCAAATTTAAAAGGTTTGTAATACTTTCCTGACATAGTCCCTCCCTCCAGCAAAATGGGAGAGTGATCAGAAACTGGGCCCTCCAAGATCTGGAATTTGATATTCCATCTAACATAAGCTTCCTCCGAGACCAAAAACCTGTCAAGATTAACCCTCCTACTGTATGGCTCTCTTCTCTTATTAGTCCAGGTAAAATTTGTACCAGGGCCTTTGATGTCAACAAGGTTAAAGGCCTGGACGTGGGCAATAAACAGCCGATCCCCTGTATCCAGAACAGGGATGCCACCTTCCTGATCTCTAGCGGATAATTTAGCATTGAAGTCCCCAGCTAAAATCCAATCAAGATCTTCCCGGGAGGACCTCATGTTTTGAACAGCTTTCCATTGAAACCGCTGACCTTCGGTATTCTGAGCCCCATAGAAATTTGTAATTAAGACTTGTTCAGCTGTAACTATATTCTTGAAAAGAGATGTTAGGACCCCTCTCCAGGCTATATGATCTACTGCTATCCATGCCAAAGGATTCCAAAGAGTAGCAATCCCTCCCGAGGCACCAAGAGCAGCCACTGCCATATGGCCAGCACCCCTCCAGATTCGGCCGACAGTTTTACTCATGAGGTCTAATGACATTTTTGTTTCCTGAATGAGCAGAAAGTCTGTTTTACTTCTTTCTAAAAGTCTTTGAACAGCAGATTGATGGGTTCTACTGTTTAAACCCCTCACATTCCAAGATTGTATAATCATTGGAAACCTTGGGAGCAATACGAATCAATTGTTCTTGCCAATCCTCCATTGATTAGCTTATCCCCTTGCACTGCAATTAGATCCTTATTGGATTTCCTGCCCACCCCTTGGGAATTACTATTTTTCGACCTCTTCTCCACCTGGGAAATTCCAAGAGCTGGTCTTTCTCTGAGCTTTTCTGCAATTCCCATGGAAACATCTTTAATAACGGGCTGGGCTGGGGAGTGGATTACCAGAGTCCCGGGGTTTTCATGATGCAAAGTCTCAGAGGAGTCAATCGCCTGTTCAAGGACAGGGGTTGAGGAAGGAGGAGCATGAGTAAGGATGATATTATCCTCAAGGATCCCATCTGCTCCTTCCATAGGTTGGTCTTCTTGATCCACAAGAGATTTGAAGATTTCATACCGATTTGTTGGCTTGGGAAGAGCTTGCTCCTTACCATTTCTCTTTTTATTTCTTCTCCTCTTCTGCTGTTCAAAGCCATCATTCTAGCCCTCAGACCCAGTGGGAATGACAGGTGGTTCCTTGGCCGAAGTGGACTTACCTCCTCGGGAGCGATTTGACATTCCTTGTGTAGCATCCGCATTGGTGCTCAAGATATTTGGACAGAACCTTGCCAAATGGCCATGCAAATGACAGACTCTACAACGGAAAGGTAGGGCTTCATAGTCTAACTGCTGTACCCAAGATTGTCCTGCTAGCTCCAATTCCATCTCAGCTGGTAGCGGTTGACTAATATCCAATTCTACACAGATTCTTGCATAAACGGCAGTATTTCCTTCAATGGTATCCTTAGAAACTCCCAAAAATCTACCTAGAGAGTTGCCTATCAATTCAAGAATCCACTCACCCCAAAACTCCATCGGGAGAGCATACAGCCGGATCCAAACCGGGACAGCCGTGGGTTCAATGCGAGGGTCGAAACCCGCTCTCCACGGCTGGACAAATAACCCTGTCGGGCCATGGCTCCTCTTCTCTGATTCAAATGCTCTATTTCTATCCATTAGGGAAGAAAAACTAATAATGAAATACCCATTGCTAATGGGCCATAAGGAGTACTCATCGATTGGCTCCCAGTTTTGTCTCACCCAGGAATGCAAAAAGTGCGGGGTGGGTCGAATGCCCATGAACTTGCAAATCGGATCATGAGTGGCCCGGTAGTTTATCGTGTCTTCAACCGGCTACTGGTTCGATGACTATTTTTGGTCTTGATGAAGATTGCGGGAGACATCCATTGATTCTGTGCCCAGGAGAGCCCTTGCCCGCATTCTTGGCTAGCAGATGGAAGGCACTGCATTGAGCATCAGCAGAGGAAGACGCAGGATTTTCTCGTAGAATCTCCGCATAAGAGGTCTTTTTTCCCTCGCGAGAACCAGGAAGAGACCCCATTGGGCCCTCCCGGGACACCGAAAGATCCTAGACCAGAAGCCTGCAACAAACCCCAAACACGCTGGAGGAGGTTTCCGAACTGAAACCCTAGAGCCACGACCGTCGGCAGTGCAGCAATTCAAGCCTATGGATAATGTTATAAATACCTATCATGTTCAATATATTTTCCTATGATTATGGTTTAATTATTTGCACTTACCTTTTATAACATTGGTATCATATTTGCAGCTATGGAGGAGGCAAGGCATACACTAGGCAAGGTGGGAGTCTCTCTCTTTCTAAGCGCACACTAGGCAAGGTGGGAGTTTTCTCTTATTCCAGGAACTTGGACAAGGTGAGAGGAATTATCTCATTCCAAGGCATTGAAACAATTTCAATAATCTGGTTTGAAATATTCTGGTTTAAAATTGAAATTTCATTTTATTATTTTATTATTTGAAATTTTTTCATTGGTGAAGTGCTAGGCCTAGAACTTCCTGATGGAGGAGGATCAGGCATTGACCCTCACACTAATAGTACTAAATTCAATATTGCTAGCCAATAGCGAAGAGTGTTGAATAGAGGCTGACACAACCTTCGATCACCAACTGGTGGTAATTGATCGATTCCCACACAACGGGAGCTAATGCCTCCATAGGCTCGACACCAACGTCTGACCACCTTAGGAGGTTAGGCACATCCTCCTAGATGATCATTCTTCCATGTGAGACCTGGCACTGATGCCCTTCCATGGGACCAGTGCCAATCCTCAACAGCATTCTAAAAATCTAATCGACGATGGCCCTCAACAACTTTCTAAAAAAATTTCAAGAGTGCTAACATGCCAGCCCCTGACAAGTGTCAGGTTGTGCAAGTAGGAGCTTCCGCACAATAGCTAACAGGCCATTGACAAGGGGACAACCCTATCAAGGCCATAAGAGACAACCAACCCCCTACGACCAAAGACTGGTGCATAAAAATTCAAACTTAGATACATGGTGAACCAAGATACAGCTGACCTATGGCATGAATCTCGAGGAACTGATGTGGCGATAAGGATAGCTGACCTATGACATGACTCCCAAGGAGCTAACATGGTGATAGGGGACAACTAGACTGTCATGTGGACCTAATTGGATATCTGGATGCACACATGGCTAGAAAATTTGACATGGCACTTTCAAACACATGGCAAGCTATGATTGGCTAAGGTGACGTCCAATGGTCGAGCTGAGGTGGCAAGTTTTCATTGGTCTATGGGGTGGTAAAATGGCGAGCGTGATTGCCTGTAGGAAATCAAAGCATATGGGGTGCATTTTTTCTTTTAAAGCACAAATGTCTAAACGCCTATCCCATGTGGGATAATTCCCACTGAAGGTTTTAAAATCTTCTAATGGTAGGCCTCAATTTTAAAAATCGCATGCCTCCCCTTTATAACCGTTGGGCACCCTAGCCCGACTAGTGGCTAGGGCCCACGGTAAGTTGTTTCCTGATAGGTTGGGAGTTCGACTCCCGTAGAGCACAACAAATTATTTTATTAAAATGGGAGCCACGTACTCAAATTCAAAGGTAAAGTTAATTTTTTAATTTTTTTTTTAAATTAATTTTTTTTATATTTATTTTATATTTAATAAAGTTAAATATAAATTATAATTAAAGAAATTTTTTTTTTATAAACTGATTTCTTCAAAAATTATAATTTTATTTTTCCTATTAAACTTTAAAATTTATGTTTAAATTTTTTTATTTAAAGATTTTGCAAATTTCAAAATTTAAAATTAAAATTAAGGAACCTATTTTTGCAAAATCTTCAACAAATAGAGTGTTTTTGTTTTCTCCACATAAGAGATTTAAGACAAAGAAAGGCACCATTTTATTTGCAAATTAGGAGACCTAAATTCTTCTCAAAACCCTTGTTTATTTAGCATACAATAAAGGATCAATCTTGAATTCTTTTTTGCAAATTGTAAACACAAGGAGACTCAAAATTTTGTAAATTTCAAAGGCAAAGTGTGCATTTGTTTTCTCCAAAGGGGGGATATAAGACATAAAATTGCACATTCTTTTTTGCAAAATTGAGAATAATTTTAAGCCTTGGTTCCATCAAAACCAAGTCGTGTGTCGACTGGTTTTGTAAGCCTTTCAAACGCGGGTCGTGTGTCAACTTGTCTTGAAAGGAGTGTTATTTGTTAAATTTGTAAAACAAAGGGGGAAGACAAGAAATTGTATTTCTTTTGCAAATTTGTAACACAAAAGTGAGGAGCACTTTAAAACAAAATCAAACTTGTTAAATTTGTAAAACAAAAAGGAAAGGCAATTGTTTTATGCCACATTATTTGCAAATTTGAAAAACAAGAGGAGACATAATATATCAATTTTTTTGCACAACACATCCAAATTTTTTTGCAAAAATTAAAGGTGCATTTTCAATTTTACTCGACACCTTCATTAGCAAATTAGGTGCATTTTAGGTTGCATCCAACACCTATGTGATAAGAATTTTGTGGGAATTCTTATTTGATTATTGCATTACTTTTTGCAATTATAAGTCATAAAATCCAGAACACTCAAAACCCCAAAATTTTACAAAATAATTGTGTAAATCATTTGCACAACTATAAGCCATTTGTAAAATTGATATTCTCTCCTTACAAACCCCTAATTAACTCTTATGTATTTGTCTTAATTTCCTCAAACTAATTATTCCTCTTCAAGAGGATTTTCAGGCAGGTGCCATTAAATATATTTTTGAGTGAATTGTCTTTCACTTCTATTTTTGTCTTAATTTCCTCAAATTGATTATTTCTCTTCAAGATATTTTTTAGGTAGGTACCATTATATACCACTTAAGAGTGAAATAAAAACCATCTTAGTGCAAATTCTAGGACCTTAATCATGGCATATATCAACAAATACTTAAATTATACACAATTGCTTAAAGGTCCTAACTATTCAGCATGGAAAACTAAGATGAAAGCCATCCCGACTATAGAGGAAATGAGGGATTTAGTTGATGGCACTGAATCAAGACCTGCATCAGTAGGAGTAGATCAAAAAGCATAGAATAAAAAGAATGATCATCTTCTCATGTTGATACTCCTAGCTACTACTGATGAGATCCAGCCTCACATAAGTGAAGCTAAAACTGGTAAAGATGCATGGGATGCACTTTATACCATTTTTTAAGGCAAGAATCAATCAACGGTTCTAAACATTCAAACACAACTTCATACACTCCATATGAAGTCAGGTTAATCATTAGAACTATTCCTCTACAGAGTATCATAACTAAAGTCTAAGCTCAATTATTTAGGAGCTAAAGTAGAAGACACCATTTTGACTTCAGTAATATTGAGGGCTCTTCCCAAATCCTATAAAATGTTGATTACATCCCTTAATGTATCACAAATATCAATCACCTTTGTGGAGTTAGTCAATTTTCTTCAAACAGAGGAATAAAATCAACTCCAAATCGATAAAGTGTCAAAAAATGCACTTTACTCAAACAAACAGGGTGACAAGAAGAAAGAAAACTTTCAAGAGGATCGTCTTCAAAAGATAAGGGAAAAAAAATCAAAAGAGGTTTTTCTCGCATTGTGAAAAGGATAACCATGATGCCAATTAGTGTTGGTTTAAAAACAAGCAAAACAAGAAAGGAAAAAGCACATCACAGAAGCAAAACAAAGGTAATATTACTACTGAAGTGTCTAGTTCCGATTCTAATTCTAGTTCAAAAAGGGCACACAAAGTACTTTTGGCTAAGATAGTATTGTAAAGGGGAAACAAATTTGTCACCTTAAGCAAACACCATTTCCTCTCTCTCTTTTTTAGACTTCATAAATAGCATAAGTTTTTGTTTTAAGTACTAGCAATAAAGGGATGATTGTACCTCTTTAAGGCTTCATAAATAGCAAACTCTCATTGTTTGAAGTACTTGTAACAAAAGGAGGGAATTTTTTGGTGCAAAATTTGCCTAGGAGGCAATATTTGTAAAAAAACCTTCAAAAATATTCTCAAATTGCACATCTTTTGAAATTAAGGGGGGATAAGCATTTATTTTCTTACTTCACACAATTTTTTGTAAAAAGGGAAGAAGACTTATAAGGATGCATTTTTTACAGTGACCGATACCTTAGTCACACTTATTTAAAAAATTTGATTACAATATGTTTTGAAACAAGGGGGAAAACTTATAAGGGTGTATTTTCGGTAGCGACCGACACCTTAGCTACCTTAACAACATATTTTTTCAAAATCATATTGTAAATAGAATGAACCATGTATGAATTTATCTACTCTACTACACCTAGTGGTTGCAACGGCTAGTTACTCATCCAATCCGGTTGGATGGCAAGATTACAATAAGGACATTCATCGATGTGAAGACAAAGTGAGGAATGACACACTTTTTGCTTAGGAGCAACCAAAGCACTGTAACAAAGCAAGAACTAGGAGATTAACATCTTTCCCTGTATTGGGAAAGTTATATACATTACCCAAATAATGTAATAAGGGGGGATGTTAGAGTTACTATGTTAGTAACTATTATTATTACCTTATTTAGGTAATTTGTAATATTCACCTAGGTAGAGTTTTATTTACCGTATGGTAAAAAGTAGCTTGTTACTTTTTACCACTAGGTTATTTCTATTTACTATTTACCTAGGTTAGTAAGTTAGTCATTGTAGTCATTTTGACTACATTGGTTAGTAGGTTAGTTGTTAGTTGACTTAGGGGGGGACTTCCTATTTTACATGTTACCTACCTAAGGGGGGAACAGTTGCCAATAGGCTATTTCAAGCCTATGGCTAATGTTATAAATACCTATCATGTTCAATATATTTTTTGATGATTATGGTTTAATTATTTGCACTTACCTTTTATAACAGACTCTCTCCAAACTTAACCTTCTTAGGATTAGTGGAATAATCATTGATATCCACATCGAAGGTTTCTTCTACTGACATATGTGATCCCTCCTCAAGCTAGTGAGGTGTAGGAATCAAGTGGATGTCATCAGCTGGGTTTAAGGGTCTTGCATTAGAATTTCCCTCAACATGATAAACATCATGTGCAAAACCTAGTGCAAAATAGAAATATTGCAACATTTCTTCATTAGGGAAGAAATATTCAGGCTCTAGTGGTGAATCAGCATGATCCCAATCAATAACATCTAGATTAAGACACAATGGTTTGGAGGGATCGACTAGATTACGAAGTGGAGTGGCCAAATAAATGGAGACCATATTTATGGAATGGATTAGATCTCCAGGACCACATGTGTGTAATTCTATCTTATCTGTGCTATTCACATATCCAATATGTGTCTTTAGGGGTATGGGGATCTTTGGATCTGGTCTATGAACAGACTATTGAATGGGATCACTTGGCTCAAGGAGCTCCATGTATGTCGATGGATCAGGGAAGACTATATGATAAATCATATCTAAATTAGATGGTCTCCATTTGAGGCATGGAACACGATAAAATCTCCAATACATCTCATTGATGTCAACTAGTTCATGATGATGATGTAAATAATGAGACCTAAGATAGGCTATCTCAGTTTCATCCTCATCATCGCTATCATATATGAGTCCTTCACCCTTGCCTACTAGAATATGGTGATTAAGAATATGAGGTCCAAGGTAGGTCTGCTCTTCATAGCCACTATCATCAATGAGGGATCCCTCATTCTTGCCCACTTTCTCAATGGATAACATATGACATAAATGTAGAGAGCCTAAGTAGGTTAAATAAGTTTCATCCTCATATCATTCATTTTTTAAGGATTACTCATCATCATCTATTCCAGAATCACAATCTGGACCATAATTTTTGACAATAGACTTAGTTTGAACTTCCTCAGAAGTAACTTCTGATTATTGCTATACCCACATTCTAGATCCGCATACCAATATTATTGGTAGCTTCACAACTTTCAATGTCCAATTCACCTCTTGGAATTTCAACTATATTGACCTCTACCACGATGTTATTGTGATAGATCTCAGGTGGTTCTATAGAAATGTATATCACCAACCTATTACCCCTTTGTATATAGGAATGGTTAGGGTGATAAGGATTCCAATCCACATTATCCCCCAAAATAAGGTTTAGACGATCAAGAGATGTTGCTAAAAGCTCGACCTATCCTCTAATATGGTAGTCTAACCCGAACCTATCAGTTGTCAACTAATATTGTGGTTCAATGGGAACTCAGCATCCTTACTCGAATAAGCTTAGACTGTAACCATGCTAATGGTAGCGTTAAATATAGCACAAGGTAAATTCAAGGTTAGATAGATAATGAACATTCACTGAGAATGGTTCATCATCATCCTCATCTATGGGTGTGCGATTAGAAAATTGGTCAAGACCTCCATAGATGAAATTTGTTTGGTTGGGTGACACCCCCAATGGTACCACCATTCCTACAAGAAAATGATGGGCTTGAGGTCGGCCCATGTCTTGTGTAGTCTTGATAAAAGGTGTGAATGTCACATTCTACACTATATACTCTACTAGCATAGGATTAACCAAATGGATGATCACTAGGAGGTGAGGTAGGCTAAGGTGCCTCCTTGGCTTGATTATGAGCATCCCCTTCGTCCATGGGACTAGGAACCTCGATAGTTTTTGCTTTGGGCACTCGCTTTGGTTATTTATCACCCATAACTACCTTAAGATTTTTTTCATTCCTAAGCATCATGGATGTTGTAGGCTTTGTTGAAGTTTATGTTGTGTGCTCTAATAGATGTGGTGCTACTATGGAAGGTCTTGCACACACTTCTTTTAGTTTACCTTCTGGATGTTTGATGGGTGATGTTGGCCGTATATCTAGGTGTGTTGAGGGGAGAATGAGATATCCAAGAAAATCTTCTAGGTTCACATATTTAAAGGGCTCCTCATCAAAATGCACCATGTGAACTTGTCCCTCATGTATATATTTAATACATTGATGTAAAATTTAGGGAACACAACATATTTCTCTAATCCAAGGCCTCCCTAGGAGGATATTATATTGCATTGCACCTTCTATCAAGGTTATGCATAGTGGCGAATATTCACAAATTGGAAAAATATTAGGATTTTCAAATTTTGAAATTGGTAAATATGAGGACCCTCGACATTGGCCCATTCGCCTAAAATATTTAGGACCAATATTTTCTTAGGGTGAATTCACCACAATATATATTCAAACATAGGCATATTTGTACTCGTTGGAAAGATATTTTTGAGCTTGATCTAATGGTGGTATTTTTATAAAGTTATAAGGTGATTTAATAGGTCAAAATGTTTTCTAAATATGACCTTACTTTTTAGGGCTTCAAATGCTCTAAATTTTGGTGTGAAGATGATTGATTTTATTTGCCTAGGATTCACCATGATTCACCTTGATTTTTATTAGGATTCATTATTTTTTTACAAGTACATTTTGAGGCCAAACCCTTATGCATAGCCCTACCTTCTATTACGTGACACATCACAGGGATGGTCTTCAGTCCAACCTAAATTGGAAGAACTATAGTACCTACCATTGAGCATAGTGCATCGTTAAATGCTCTCAAAGTGAAGGTAGAATGTACAATGTGTAATTTTAGGAACTTCAGATATGCCAATGCCTTAGTAGTAGTAATATTGATTGATGACCCTTTATCAATCAATACCCATTTAAATGGTGTGTAGTTAACACATGAAATTATATGTAGTGGTGCGTCCATTGTAGCAGTAGAAACCATTTTAATATTATGATCATGGAATTGAATCACCGAATCACTATACTGTTGCACATGTCCCATAAAATTTGTAAATGCTTCGGGGTCCTAGGACTAAAATTCAATAGACCTCAAGATGTCCATGAGTCTCTCCATGTGCTTAGGAGACTACTGAATCAATTTATATATTGATAACTTTACTAGAGTTGTCTGTAGTATTTTAACTAGACTACTCCTAATGGTAACCATCGATCTTGTTGGTGGGCCTAGAATATTTTTCTATGATAGCCTTTGTGGAGGTGCAACTTGCACCCTAATTGGAGTTGGAGGTGGATTTGGTCATTCATACCTCCATTATCTTGTGACAACATTGACCATATCAACGAATCCTTGAGTTGGTGGTTCCACATGCACTTGATTCACATGACCAACATTGTTCCTCAATAGCTTATGATTTGGTAAGGGGTTCTTGAAGATCCCCATATTTTGGTTATCCAGAGCCTGAGGGTTATCCACAATTATCTCACCTTTCTCAACCATATTTTGCACCATGTATTTGAAACTATAACATCCTTCAATGTCATGTCCTTTCATCATGTAGAATGAGCAATACTGATCATCCCTATACCCTTTTTTTTTGGGTTGATTAGGGTATTGCAACTTAATATTTGATAAGTTAATGGCCTTAGCCTTGCATAGTTGATGGAATATTGATGTCATCAACTCTGAAAATGGTGTGAACTGGCAAGGAGGGCGTTGCTCTTTATTCTTACCCTTCTTGTTATTTTTGCTTTGGTCGTATCATGTAGGAGGAGGTTGGTTCTGATAATTCTATTATTGCCCCTTATCATCTTTTTGGAGGTTTAACACCAATTGTTTCACATGTACCAGTTTGGCCTAGTGATTTTGATTTTGGGTGTTCTTGTTCTATTTATTCCTATTATGGAGATTCAATTTATCCTCTTGTAACTTGATGTCCTCAATTACCTTGGTTTGCACCATGGCATCCTCAAATGTTTGATAATGTTGCACCTACAACAGTAACGAGATGTGCTTCACATAACTCTTTGTAAATATTTGAGTCATTTTTGTGATTATAATGGAAAATGGTAACTTTTCCATCAACTTTCTCCATATTTTCCCATTATACATGATCGGCTCATCTTCATGTTGCATTAGAGTAGCTAGATCAAACAGGTTTACCTTCTGCTTGATTTCAAAGGAGAAGTTTTTAAGAAATGCATTGGCCAGCTATTCAAAGTTGGTTATGTTGTGCCTCTTAAGTTGATTGAACCACTCTCAAGTAGGGCTTTAAAGGGTTGTGATGAAGGTTCTCAACAATAGATTAGCATTGCTTTCTATTTGAAATCACATATCCATAAATCTTGTGACATGTTCTTGATCATCTTCCTCTCCTTAAAATTTCTCCATATTTGGCATCTCAAAGTGATCAGGATACACTAGAATGGGCACTAAAGGGAATAAATGCTTATTGTGTATTTTGTTCAAGGTTGTATTTTGATAAGTCATCCTTTGTTTTTCAATTGCTTTAACCTTGTCTACCAGGGCCTTATAGGCCTTCTAATATAGAATTTCCTCTTATCTAAGAGGTCTTTAAGGAGCCTTTGGAGGTAAAATCTTCTTAGAACAAGGTGGGGTAATAGGGTCATTCCCCACATCCACTAAGGAGATATCAATATATTCCTATTATTTATCATCTATGGCTACTTCCTCATACTGCGTACACCCATGATGTTCAAATTCTTGGAACTACAATGTGTTTTAGGCTGTGTGGCGAGTATGAGTTTCAATGTGTTCAAGGTGTAATTTGAGTTGTGAAGGAGCTCAACATTAAGGGCACTCCTTGTATTCACCCTATGGGGGTAAATTAGAATGAACAAATTGATTGTCTCTCTCAGCATACTCATTTTTGTTTTGTATGTGTTACTCACAAATGCATTTCTCAACAATACATTGCCTTGGCAACCTCTAACTTTGAGTATCCTCATTTTCAATGTGCTCATGCTCTACGCATACGTATTCCAATTGATATTGGAATATATATTGTCATTATTATGATACCAATTTTTGTAATCGATCTATAATATTGGTTGTATGTGGTATCTAGTGGATTTGTTTTGTTTGGGAAAATATGTTGGTGTGACCTCCAACAGACTTGTTTGCCACCCTCTTGTATTTTTTTGTATATATGGTATGTACATTTTGGTGTTGTCTATAATCTATTCTTGTGTGGGTTGACAAGGCAAGTATGCTACAAAAATTCTTAGAGAATTCTCATGGTTCTCTTATAGTCCTACATGTGCTCTCATTGTGAGAACTCGTAGAATGAGAGTGAGCAACTGAGGGTTTATATCCTAACTACCCTAGGACTCTATCAAGACCATCCAGTTGTCTAGTGAACCATAAATTATGTGGTGGCATACCATTGACTCCAACTTTAGACATATCAAATGTGAACTTACCAAGTTTATTGTTGTTTAGATTTTGTGTGGGCCTATGCTTTGCAGCAGCCCTCTCTTCCTGCCCTTGAATGGGCAGATTTTCTACTTGTCCATTTTGAACTGGTGGGGGCCTTGAGCCACCCTTGGCTTGAGTAAGGATGGGAAACAACTTGGTTATAGTTCCTTCTTCCATGATGTACTCTTTATTAGATCTAGTAGACCCACGAGGTGTACGATCATGATATATGTTCCCATGCTTGAATATCCTATGTTGGGATCTTTCGTACTCATATATGTCTCATAAGGAGTGTACATTACCTCCTCTAGGTGGGGTATTCTGATGAGAATCCTTGTGCATATAAATATCCCCTCTAATGCTAATCTAACATTGTTTGAGAGGATCTTGTGATTAAGGGTTTGATGCATTATGTTGTGCATTAGGTGGAGCTTTGGCTTTGACCTTAGTTTTGCACTGATATTGGTCTCTCCATGTGACAACCATGATATGTATTATCTTGTATGTATATTTTAAAGCAAAAAAAGCAAACAAGGATGATTATCTCTTTTAAAATTTATTTGTGAGCCCTAACTAGTTTGATGTGTTTGAAATTTGTTGAAAATATAAACTACTCTCATTGTGCTAATTTTTGATGGAATGCTCAAATAGTTTAATATTTTCACTTGTATGCTTGTAGCTCGACAACCAGAAATGAAAGTCATGGTCACGTAAATCCCCTAAAATGTGGAGATGAAATCCACACCTGAGCAAGGAGTACAAGTCCTATCGATCCTCACCCAACACCTCGTGTGAAGTGATACACCCATTCGAAGAGGAATGCATGCTATTTTGCATGGTTAGGACAGATCTTGGAGTTAGTATTGGCCAAAATAACAAGGTTCGTGAGAGTTGAACCAACTGATGGAAATCACTGCCACTATCATTGAACTCTACTAATGGTTGTATATGACTTCCAACTCACCAGCATTTAAATGTTGCATGGTGTGTGTGTGTTTATTTTAAACTTTACGTGAAAAGTAAAATGCAACACCAAGCATACATGCTCTTTCCTACATGCCTAATGATAGAAACATTTCAAATTAATAAATATGCATGTAATTTATCTAAATGAAGTTCAGAGAATGCAATTTAAATGTTCTAATTGGCCTCTAATTGGGCCACAATAGGGAAACTCTAAAAAAACTTTTTGATTGTTAGCTGCAGGACAAAACCACAGGTAATAGCACTTATCGCAAGATAGAACTGCAATCCAATAACTTAGTCGTGGTTGACAGGTGCAGCTAATAGTGCTAGCTACAGCTGTCAGCTATGATTGATAGATGCCATGTATTTTTTATGAATTTCTTTCCTTCTTAATGTTTCTCTAGATGGGTTAATTATGTAATGACAAGTAAACAATAAAAATAGAAAATCAGAGGATTAGGATTATAAAATCCTTATTTTATGAAGAGACAATCTGCTTCCTATTTATTTTTCTTTGCTACTCATCGTGGTTTTCAAGCATGGTGGAGACTATACACCATAACTGTTAAGCACATCTAACACCTGAAACAAAAAAAAGTTAAAAATCCTTTAGCTATTGTGCAATTTATGGGATTTTTATCTTGATCACCATATGTACTATTGTAAATAGCATATACCTAAGCTATTGCATCAATTAGATAAATATTTAAAGCATTAAATCAAGATAACAATGAATTTGACAAGAAAAGAGGAATTTATTTATATTAACATAATGCAACTCGATTACAATTTTATCCCTCTTAGGGATACCAAATCCATGATACAATTGATACAATTAATGATGCCCCACAATGGGGTTGGTATAATTTGCATACTATTCACAATAGACACGAACTGCTCAAGGCCAAAGATAGCCTTCTTCTCACGCGATTGGAGGAATATACTGCCAAGAACACCTTGAAATGCTCAGATACTGTAAACCTATATTCAAGGAACAATATAAAATGGGTTAATAACAAAGGAGGTCTCTCTTGATGAGGCACTTGATGGACAATTGCATAAATTATGAAAAATATAGCAAGAAAGCATGTAAACTAGTAAATATGTGCATGAAATCTCTAGATTACTTGTAAAGCTTATAAATAAAGTAGTAAATTTAGCAATTAGGAAACCTAATTAACAATTAAAACTTGAAATGCATCAAATTCAATGAAACTAGTATATATTGACAAATACAAGGATAATGGAAGTAAATCTACCTCTAATTCCTGAATTATCCATACAAATGCATGAAAGAAAGCTAATCTAAGTCAAGTATACCTAAGTACATGCTTGAAAGAAGAAATATATGGCTAAAACAAATGAAATCATAGATCAAACCCTCACCACAGGTCTGAGGCATTGCTAGCACTGTTAGCTATGATTGAAAGCCACGACTGAGCCAAAAGTATTCTTGCTCTTGTAATCAAGGTTTGGATCTTCAATTTCCTTCATGGAATTGATGATCAAGGGTTGCATTTGTGTTCTTGCATGGATTTATGATGTGAATTCTATGAATTGGCTATGGAAGAGGTTCAATTGGGATGATTGATCTCCTTAGACTCTTGAATCCTCCATAGCTTTAAATGCAATCATGATTTCCAAATTGGCAGCAATTAAGAACTCCTCAAGGGTTTGCAAATGACTCCATAATTCGATAGAACTTCATTGCATTCAATTCAAAAATCTTCCATAATTTTCCCCAATTTGAAGTGAGGTCTTGTAGCCTTCTCAAGTATTTTTGTCTAGCTTCATAGATAAACCAATATCAAGAACCAGGAGGTTAGAACAATTGAGAGGAAGGTTCTAGGCGCTTCCTCGCTCAAAACCACTTGAAATTTTTTGCTATAGCCATTGTAGCTACATTTGTCTTGGATCAAGAATTTAGAATAGTTTTAGAGCTAGTGGCAGCTCTGAGGTGTAGCTAGCTCCATTAGCTGCGGGTGTCAACCACGGCTAAGGTTGAGTATGCCAACTCTACACAAATTAAGTGGTTAGAACCACTGCTTTGTATTGGAATGGTCCAAGATTTTAGGATGCCCATATGAGTAGTCCCCTACACATGACACATTTTAGGTTTCTACACATAGAATTTATTCTATGAAGCATAATCCACTGAATATTGAATTTTATCTTTCCTTACATCTCTATTTTCCAATTTCATATACTTCCTTTATTTTTACTTCGTACATTTTCCCTTTTGAGGATATCTTCATAATTTTTTTAATCCTTATGCCCAATAGATAAAACTTTGAGTTCTCAAGATTTGGGAGTAAAACCTCCTAGGAGGTGCCATAATGTAGGTCCAAAATGGCCACATACTTAGAAAAATGTTGCCATATTTTCCAAGGCATGAAATAGCTTGTTTTACCCCGTGCAGTGGCTCAACACAAGATGTTCTACCCGTACGATCCTAAAATGCATACACTTAATATAGTAACAATTGGAAATCACAATATTACAATCATAAGAAATTCCTCGCAAGGGTAAGTGTAATCTGAAGTCCTTTTAAAATGCACATGAACTACTCTAGGGTGTCGATGACCCTCTTATCCATGATTAGAGGTATTTTTCATTTTGCATCCCAAAACCCTATTAGTACTATGTGCAATAAACAACAAGAAGTAATTAGCAACAAAGGAGGCCTCTCTTGATGAGGCTTTTAAGAGGTATTTGCATAAAAGGCAATGTAACTAGCATGAAATAAAAAAAGTGTAAGAAGCATATTAAATCTATGTTAATCATGAAATGGCACCATAGGATATGTAAAAGTAAAGCATATGCATCTATTTAATGGCCTAGTTTCAAAATTGGAGGCATGGAAACATAAAAAAAACCCATTAGTTTCATAATTGTATGACGAAAGAAAATGACTAAGAAAAGCATATTACACCGGTCAAAGTCTCTAAAAAAGCAAGTTAACATGAAATATTCTAATCTAATGCAATTAAAGTAAATCCTACTACTAAAATCAAGGGAAATGAAGATGACAACCTGACCGCGGGTCTGATTCGTAGTGGGCACTATTACCCACAACTAATAGCCATGGTCAAGCTTTAAATATTCTTACCATCCCAATTTGGTATCCAATATTCAAATCTCCTCGAGGAATTGATGTTCAAGGGTCGCCATTGTGTCCTCTAATATATTTGGTGGTTGAATTGCTCAATTGCTACATGGATTGCATGAATTCACATTTCTTGAAACTCCTAGCCTCCTAGGACCTCCATGGCATGTGATATCCAATTGGGTAGTCAAAGTGTTCCTCTCAATGCATGTAAGTGAGTATGCAATTCGAAAGAGTTTCACTGTGTTTCAACTCAAGAATTGTCTATATATTTTCCCAATTTGAGTAGGGGTTTCATAGAATTTGTCCAGGGCTAGGGATAGCTTCATGAGGAAGCTAAAAACAATATTGGGTATTTGATTTTGTTGTATGGAATGTTCTGGATCCTTTGTCTCTCAAACCACTCCAATCCATAGCCAAATGACCGTTGGAACAAAATTTGAATTGGTCAAAGGCTAAGTGACACTAAGTCCTAATCACTGGTGATAGACATAGCTAGCTTTGCTCACTGCGGGTGTCAGCAATGATGAGCACTAACTAGGCAAATGTTCCCAAATAAGTGGTGAAAATCACTACTATACCTTGGATTCTATCCAAAGTTCTTCCAACTAGTCTTCTAGCATGTCCCATATGACTAGTCACCTCAACATAACACATTTTAGGTGTCTACAGACGCCCCTTTTGAGATGCGTTGTGATTTTAAATAATGTAGAGAAAAATAGACCTCCTAAAATGATGTCATAGGTTGAATGATGATCATTGATCTGATCAACATTAGATGCCTCAGGTCTAGAAAAAGGATGTGCATCCTAGAATCATTGCTTCCAACTAGAAGGCTTAAATTTGAAAGGTTTTGCACTTGTCATCAGGAATTCGAGTAGCTTTGGTGCTACAATAGGATTTAGGCCTATATAACCAAAAGGAGGAGAGCTACAAAAAAACTTTCATGTATGCTATTTGACCTAGCATAAGGGTAATCTTATGATAGTCGTTGGTAATGATTCGTAAGATGAACATAATTTTGACAAGATCAAGGGATCTTCTATTGATTTTTATTATGATTTGATATTATGACTACCCCCTCAAGTGACGATTCGATGAGGGTAATGATGATGAAATGAAGCAACGAGGTCGCTTGACCACTATGAGTGATCTTGGACAAATTTAGATTTAGCATTTGAATTCTTGGCAAGGCTTAATCAACGATGATTGCAACTGTTCATGATAATTGTCTATTCCTATCCCATGGAGCGGTCTAGCCATGAAGGCTTTCTTAGGGAATTGAAATGATTAAAATTATGATTATGCATATGTTGAATCATTTTATTGATGATCTGCTGAAAGTATAATAAGAGAATTGACATGACTATTTCATTCCCCTGGAGCAATCCAGCCACCTAGGCCTTCTTAGGAATTGAAATGAAGCATAGCAATTCTACAATGATTAATAACCCCAAATGTTCTTATGGTTATTTACTCATATTTTCATATTGCATGGATCACGAGTTGCTACAACCACCAAGTGCATAGGGTAAATGATGAAATACGAGGCACATTGGATTTAATGTTATCTGATTTTTTTGTTATTTCATATTTTTTACAATATCTAGTTTGGTGGGTATTTTTATTTTACCATTTGATAGCTCTCCATGATGGGCATTCAATTCATTTAATTTAGTTTACTAACCATGTATTTTAGAAGTGGGCAAATTCCTTAACCATAGCTATGACCGGCAGGCACAAAACCTTAATTCAAGGATCACAGATATCAGCCACGAGCCGACCCAAATTCAAAAAGGTATATAAAGCTTTGAATTTTTAAAAAAAATTATTTTTACCTGACGTGGATAGTGAAAATGAGTGTTCTGAGAGGTAAAAAGTAAAATTTGACCTAGGATGCTACTGAAAACTTAACATGCTTACCTATATTTCACATCGATGGTGGACCAGTCAAAAGCTTTGACCAGCGAGAGAGTCGATGCCTCCAAGGTAACACATAAACTGAGACCATGCTTGTAAATTACCAGATTAAAATTAACCACACTAAGTAATGGGTAAACAAACCACAATAAATTGACGATAACAAACCTCAAGCTAGTTAGGTTTAGCATATGTTAGTTTAGGGGGTGGGTCTAATTTTAGGTTTACTCGAGAAGGATAGGGCCCCAAAAAGGGTTTCGCTCCTTAGCCATAGGTGGCAATCGTAGTCCCAAATTGGTAGATTGGGAGCCATGACTATCAGCCACGGCAAGATTTAAATCCCAACGATCATATTTTTGACCGATACAAAAACCTCGGTTCGGACCCACGATGCGCAATTTTTAGAAAAAAATTCCAAATTTTTTAATTTGTTTGGATTTTTGGGAAAATTAATGTCATTTTATGCAGTTGTGAAGTACTCTTTTTATTTTTTTGAAATTTTTTACCATTGTTTTGCATGTTTTTCCATTTTTTATGATATTTTATGATTTTTTATCGTTTTTTAGTTATTTTTAATTGTTTTTTATATTTACTTTATTACTCTCACTCAGGCCTTGACTAATAGAGTGAGGGGGACTAATATCCTTCGAAACCTTAGCTACACTATCACTAATGTGCATCAGGGTTGGTTTGCTACCATGGGTTTTAGGTATGTCTTAGACCTCCCCACCATCCACATTGACCAGTCATACTTGACTACCTTGGTCTATTGTTGGGATGCGTGGACAAACACATTTCACTTGTCGATGGGTGAAATGACTATTACTCTGGATGAGGTCGACCATATATTCTACCTACCTATTGATGGTCAGGCCATCACGTCTTCTCCTACCATACTGAGGAAGGCTATTTTTGAGGCCATCTTCGATAGATAGAGTGTTGAGGCCCAGGGCCGCATCGACCATGAAGGCATCCATGTTCAAGAGTGGTTCCAAGCTGACTTCTTTTCCTAGAGGGAGGAAAGTATTCATGCACCTGATCATCTAGAGAGTCATTCTAAACTCATCAAGTGTAAGGTTTCGCTAGAACCTCCTGGCTAGGACTAGGAAGGTTATGGTGAGTTCGACCGAGTGGCCTCTCATTCTGGCATGGAGGAGCACTATTTTGGCATAGATCTACCATGAGTTGTATCATATGACCCACTACAGTAGAGTGGGCATCGACTACAACATCCTTCTATAGATTTAGGGCTAACAACATATTTTGATAGAGTGCCCTATGGATTTTCCCTTGGATATCATTGACATTCCTACTGAGTGATAGTGCTACGCAACCTACTGGTCCTAGGAGTAGGAGGGCTTCAAGAGTAGGTCTCATGTAGGAGACCTAGATCACTACATTGGTCACTTTGCATAGCTTCACCTCGAGTAGATACAGTGGTGACCCTACATGGACTGGCCACCCTAGACAAAGGTAGATAGATACATGTGTTGCAGGCCAAACACAGGGGAATTTTGCTCCTATTTTTTCATTGCTCGATCATTTAAATTGTCAACCCAGGGATCTTCATAAACTTTAGAAGTATCTCAAACAAGATCACTTACAATACCCACTTTGAGATGAGTCCATCTAATTCTACTATTGGGGGGTTTAAAGGATTGTCAATCATTCATCCACACCATAATAATTTACGTATGAATAATTAAATCCTGAGAATGTAAATATTCATACATGCATAATAAAAGTAAACCTACTATGAAAATGAAAATAACAGTGCAAAAAATAAACCTATGAAAGCAAGAAACTAATCTAGGAAAGCATAAATAAAAAAGGGAAGGAATACTAGCTTGGAGTGGGCCCAGGCTCCAGCAGCTCCCTTCCAGCTGAACACGTAGTTAGGAACTTTCAAGATTTATTATATTTGAAAAGAATTATTACAACGCTTCTACCTCCTAAAAATGACAAATGTATTCTCAATCTGGATTCTAGATGATTATCAGAGAGGTCTGTGTGTGTTTATATAGCACACACACAGATCTTCTGTTACAAAGAAGTTACAATAGTATTTTAGTCCAGACTAAAATGGTACAGTATGGTAAATGTAATCGACATCTGCTAAAATAGGCATTGTTCCTAATAGTAGCGCATTCACTGATTGGTGCATGCTTCACCTGGCATAGGTAAGACATTCTCATCTGTTGGTGCAACTCCTAAAATTATCTTGCGTTATGTGGAACTGGAACGACACCGGTCAACTCTGCCCATGTTACTTTACTTGGTCAACTGGTGAAGAATGGAGGCACATTCTCTTATGAGGAAGGTGCCTTCCTCACATGCTTTTGATAGGCACATTTTGTATGCAAAAGGCACATACTAATTTTGAGTGTCTTCTTCCTGCAGAAGGCACCTACTGATGTGGGTGCCTTCTTTATACGAAAGGTGCTTTGCCTTGTATGGGACTCCTTTCTTATGCGGAAGGTGCCTAAGTATGTCAGGCACCTTCTTTATATGGAATGTGCCTACCTTCTGTTGGTGCATTCCTTGAAGAGGAAGGCACCTACCTTTTGTTGGCACCTTCCTTGAAGAGGAAGGTGCCTACTCACCATGCCTTGATCCCAAAATAAAAAGAGTGTCAGGTCCATGAAAGACCTCGACGGATCCAAATCTGTCAAAATCAACTACATTTCCACAAAAACACACAAATTAGATAACGCATACAATTCTATTAATTAATTATATAATCATTCATAAAAGTACATAGTTCCTATTATATTACCACATAATAATCGATGAAACCCATACAAAATATGAGCATTTTTGAGGCTCATCATCCCCCCATGCCTAACATATGCCACACCCTCATGGCATCAAAACTATAGGTAGCTCTTCATATTTCTTCATCATCACCATTTTCTAGTGGATCTGGTTGTACCTACGACTGTGATTACTTCTTCTATGGACCGACATCGAGAGGTGCGGTATTTCTTTTTCTACATAGATTTGTGGTGTTGGGGCAGCCAGCTGCTGTTGTCTGCATCTACATTGGAATCTTCCCTTTGTGCTTCTGTATGGCAAACTAGCACTATGATCAACCCATGGTGGGCCAAGGCAGAAGGTGCACCCCTATGGTATCGAGTTGCTTCCTCCTTTAGGACATTTTCCAGGTATAAGGGCATGTTCATCTTCCTTCCATGCACCAGGTGATTTAAAAACTGCACATGATTAATGTGCAAGTGGGAATATTTCCCTATGCATGTGAAAAATCAAGCAATTTGCTTGAACATCTTTTGTAGGTTCATAGGAAGTCTACTTTTTGGCAGCCCTTCCTTTTCTACCTACACATTTTCTCCTAGCAGCAATAATTCGATGCACTATTTCAACATGCCACCTTTGTATGTGCACTCACCTGTAAGAGGCAAGGTGATCACCTAGGAGATGTATTCCAGGGTGATCGGAATATCCCTTCCATGCACTTGAGTTGCGTCGCATCTCAAGGAGGCAATGAATTTTTTGGCTACCTTTCGTATCCTAGTTCTGATAGACTAGGGTACAGTAATCAAGCCATCCCTTAGCTTCAAACTGAGTCCTGACTGTCCCCTTGATCTTCTCCATGTCACTCGACTCATTCTTATTGACATCATGATTCTTTAATCGCCCTCCCATGGTGCCTTCCCTAACCTCTCCTCTTTTTTCCAACCTTACTCTCTCAGGAAGGCACCTTCTTATAAGGAAGGTGCCTAACCCTAGCATTCAATTTTGGGGTTGGCAAGGTATGCCTCTCAAGCCATAACGTTGGCACGATGTTTCAGCCATGGGGGGTGCATGATTTTTATGGCGGCACTATTTTTTGGTATTGCATAGTTCATAAATGATTATATAAAAATTTAATTAAAATTATGTGCATACCTGATTGGATGCTTCATGCATCACAGAAAATAGTGATTCATTGATTTGTGCCATGGAGGATGGGTATTTCACATGTGCAAATTATGTTGAACTTCATTGTTATGTTGTTTGAGGTTCAATGCCAAAGATAGACCTTTGATTGGCTTGAAAACCGTCTGTCTATCATATTTGAGGCATGCACAAGAATCCTGCCCCGTAACTCTATAATATTTTTGGTTGGGGTGGATTTTTCATCACGTGGGGTCTGGTGGTAATCTGGTGCTGCCCAATCATGTGTTGATCTCATTTGAATTGAGGCACACATGAAAGCAAAGCACTGGTTGTACGCGAAAGGTGATTTTTTTGGTGCTTTCCCGATGTGGAAGGCACTTTAAATGAATGGTGTCTTCTCTAGGTGGAAGGAAATTCTAAAGAATGGCGCCTTCCCACTGTATAAGGTGCTTTTGAAGAATGGTGCCTTCCTACTATATAAGGTGCTTTTGAAGAATGGCGCCTTCCCACTGTGAAAGGCGCTTTTGAATGGATGCACCTTCCTATAATGGAAGGCGCCTTGATCATCATCATTTTTTTTTCATGGCGCCTTCATGATGCGGAAGGCACCTTCTCAATTTTTTATTTTTTTTAGGACTCTCCTTTGGGTGCCTTCTTTATAAGGAAGGTGCCTTATTTTAGTTGGGTGCCTTCTCTATAAGGAAGGCGCCTTATTTATATGGGGCACCTTCTTTATAAAGAAGGTACCTTATTTTTGTGGGGTGCCTTCTCTATAAGGAAGGTGCCTTATTTCTATGGGGCGCCTTCTTTATAAGGAAGGCACCTTATTTTTGTTGGGCACCTTCTTTATAAGAAAGGTGCCTTGCCTCTAGATTGATACCTTCTTCACGGTAGAAACGTCCACCCTTTTTAGGTGCATTCTTCAAAGAGGAAGGCGTTCCTTCTATGGAGAGTCTGATTTGAAGATGAAGGCTTTCTGCAAGATATTTTTCTTAGTAGCACATCATGATTGTCTGGGCAAGGGTGATCAAGCCTCCTCAAACTTTCTTCATGCTACCGCAACATCCTCCTGCTAGGCTTGGCATGTGATTTTCCCCTAGAGGAGAGTTTGTTGCCTTCACCCAAGATTGGATAGATGTTACTTCTAAAATACATACGTAGGTGTTGGGATGCTGAGTCAGTTCAGGCATGGTTTCCCAGATACCTATTTTTCAAGCTATCAGGTCCTTCACCTATAAAATTAAATAAAAATAAAAGAAAACTATAGGCATTTAGATGTATTTCATGCCTAGTAGGCCCTCTACTAGGATTTTTGCATCTTGCATGCAGGTGTCATCCCTGCAAAACACATCGTAAGAAATAAAACAAACCTAAAATAACTAATTTTGGTGTACACCTCCATGTCCACCATTTTACTTGCTAAGAGTTTGGTCTAGATTTACAAGGATGGGGTCTCCCCTATGCCTTCTCTGGACTCCACCAGTAAATTTTTGGACGTGTTGTAGGGTCGTAGTCGATGGCCATTCACTATCAATACAACATTGCTATCGTCAATGGTCCTAACATGCACAACACCATTCTTGATGAGCTCTACCACCTCATATGGTCCCATCCACCTCTGCATTAATTTTCCCTTTTGTTCCTAGAACCTAGAATCATACAACAACACCCATTCTCCCTCTTGGAACTACTTCAGCTTGATGTGTCGATCATGCCATTTTTTTCTTTACTTTTGTATGATCTCTATTATTTGTAGAGCATCCATTCAGATTTTTTCCAACTGGTTTAGTGACTGAAACCTCTCTCTTTGAGCTTCTTCCAAGCTCAAATTTAATTCTAAAGCAGTTCTCAATGTCTTAATCTCAAATTTAATGTTTTAATCTCAATCTCAAATTCCACATGGTGTTATACGCCCATACTACCTTCAGAAGCCATGTAGCCCAATATTTTCTATGTTTTTGCATAGTTTTTGTTAGGATGTTCTCTATATCTCTATTCATCACCTCTACTTGCCTGTTTGCCTATGGGTGGTAGGGTGTAGTCTTATTGTGCTGAATTCTATATTGCTTCATCAATTCCTTGATCAACTTGGAGGTAAATTGAGGCCCATGGTCTGTTGTTATCTCTATGGGGACCTCGAATCATGTAAAAATATGAGTAAATAATAAATTGGCTATTGTTCTTTCCTTTGAATTCCTTAATGCTTGGACTTCCACCCACTTTGTGACGTAGTTTGTACAGACTAAAATAAATATTTGTCCTATCAAATGTGGATTAATTGGACCCACAAAATCCATGTCCCACTTATCGAAGGGCTCTATATGCACTTGTGGTTGAAGGGGCATCTCATCTCGATGGGTTGCTCTACCCATTCTTTGGCACTCGTCACACTTTCTAGCATAGGTAGACTCATATTTGAATAGAGTGGGCCAAAAATACCTATCTTGTAGGATTTTATAGGTGTTCTTCTTCCCCACAAAGTGTCCCTCGCATGGTTCATCGTGGTAAGCTTTGAGTATTTCTTAGAACTCCTACTCTGCTACGCATCTCCTTATAATCTGATCACGTCCTATTTTAAATAGGAGGTCATCAAGCCATAGAAAGGAGGCACTTTTCTCTACTACCGCTTACTTTTCTCGTTAGGAGAGAGCATGCAAGGTTATTCTAATGGCTAATTAATTGGCCATATCTATGTACCATGGTGTTTGCTCATTGATGGTGAACAAATATTCATCCGAAAACTGGTCTTCCATTGTTGCATGATCTGCTAGTTTCAATTTTGACAAAAAATATGCTATGACGTTGTCCTTGCTTTGTTTTTCAACTATTGTTATGTCAAAATCCTACAATAGTAGAAGCCATATTATAACTCTTCCACCAATAGTCAATTTGCTCATTAAATACCTGATAGTTGCATAGTCTGTATGGGCAAAAACCTGATACCCAATGATATAATGGCAAAATTTATTCATGGCATGCACAACTACAAGGAACTCTTTCTCTGTCACTGTATAGTTGAGCTCAACCCCTGTCAATTTTTTGCTGATGTAGTAGATGGCATAAAATTCTTCGCCATCCTTCTACCCAAGGACTGCTCTAATTAGATTGTTGGATGCATAACAATAGATATGGAAGGGTATCGTCCAATATGGTCCCATTAGAACAGGTGCATATATCAGCTTTTCCTTGAGTGACTAAAATGCTTTTTCGCAGTCTTCCATCTAGTTGAACTACATGTCTTTAGACAATAAAGTGTGTAGTGGTCTTGCAATTTTACTAAAGTCAGCGATAAATTATCGGTAATACCCATTATATCCAAGAAAACTTCTTACCTCACACTGCATTTTGGGGCTAGGTAGGTCCTTGATGACCTTAATTTTTATTTTATCCACCTTTATTCCTTTTGTGGAGAGATGGTGTCCCAATACGATGCCCTCTTGCATCATCATAAAGCATTTTCATTACTAAGGGACAAATTATTTTCCTTACTTATTTCGAGCACTCTTTCCAAGTTTATCATTGCTTCATCAAAGGTTTCTCTATAAATGGTGAATTCATCCATGTACACTTCAATCGCATCTCCTATCATGTTTGAGAATATGCTAATCACTACCATTTGGAAGGTGGCAGGTGCGTTGTATAACCTGAAAGGTGATACCTGATAAGTAAACATTCCCCAAAGGCAGTTGAACATCATTTTATCTTGATCTTCTTATCCTATCTGGATCTGGTTGTATCCACTGAATCTATCTAGGAAGGAGAAGTACTTTCACCCCAAAAGTGCATCCAAGACTTGATCGATGAATGGGAGTGGGAAGTGATCCTTTTTGTTCAATTTTTTCAATGCCCTATAGTCCACATAAATCTACCACTTCTAGTTCTCTTTGGGGACCACCACAAGTGGTGATACCCACTCACTATCAAAATGGATAGATGAATTCGATAGATAAGAGTTTTTGCAATTCTGCTTTGACAATGTCTTTCATTGTCGGATTCATCCTTCTTTGTGGCTACCTACTTGGAATCACTTGCTCTTTGAGGTATATTAGATGTGTACATATTTTTGAGCTGATACCTTTCATATTTGAGTAATCCCATGCAAATGCCCATTGGTGTTTAACCAGGAGTTCTACTTTCATTAGGTGTGTGGGGGTCAACCCACTATTGATATTCAACATCTTTCCTAACCCAACGTTTATCTGTTGAACATGGTGGTATTGGGCGCTAGATAACGGTGACTTAGGCATGGTGATTGAGGACTCTCATTGGAGAAATTCTATGATAGTGCCATCCTCATCTTCTTCCTCCACCAATTTTTCTAATGCCATCATTGGTTGGATTATGGATAGCTCATCATCTCCATACTTGGACAATGTAGACTCTCTCGACGAATCAATAGACTATGTGAGGGGTGAAATGGTCAACCATTTTATGTTTAGTCCATTGGATATGTTCATCAAAAAATTGTGTTAGCTGATGTAAGCATTGAATGTTTCTAGCCACGGTCTTCCCAAGATAAGTGGGTAGCCACCCATCCTATTTTTAGACTACAAAACTAGGAAGTCGGCTGGATATTCCCACACATCAACCATCACTATGATATCTTCAAGCATTCCTTCTAGTGCTATGGTTGATCGATCGACTAGCTGCAGCTCAGTCGAGGTGTGTCTTAGGTCAATGATTTTTAGCCTCTGCATGGTCTCCTAAGGCATTACGTTGATGGCTGCCTCGATATTGACCAATGTATTGGTCAAGGAATGTCCCACAATTTTTATAAATCAACACTGGATTGCCTAGGTCTACGTACTTAGGATAACATGTCTTGCCCATCATTAAATTTTCCAACTTAACCACAACATTGATAGTTTGGGTTACTCTCCGTATTAACTTTCTTAGGCACATCTCCTATAACTTTAGAATATATCGGGACGTCTCGGATAGCTTGAAAGAGTGGAATTGTCACTATGATATTTTTCAAGCTAGAAATAATATCAAACTCTAGCTGCGTTAGTTTCCTCTGTTCTTACAATTGATTAGGAAATGGAGCCTTTGTTCTCTCATCCACTTCTTCTTCCACCTCTTCTATAAGAGGTGTTTCTTCTACATCTGCCTCCTCTTCTATGAGCGGAGGTGTCTCTACTCCTAGATATATACCTAATCTAAGATAAATAGGATTGCAACTAATATGATACATCAGATATATCTCACCTTCTACATTGTATGTTAGCTGATTTACTCTGTTATTTGGATTTGTCATCAGTTGTACGGGTAGCTGTGCAGATCTCACTATAGGAAATACCAGTAAGTTTTGATGGGTGTGAGATGACACTATGTTCTATGGAGCCATATTTCATGGAGCATGGCCTCTCCACTACTGCCCAAGATATTGATATGGCTTCCAAGGTTGCTGGTTCATAAATGTTGCTCCTTGGGGTGTGTTGGACCAAGAAGATGGTCCCCATCACCCATGTTAGGTGGTTGATGCTGGCATTGTGGCATGTATGGTCCTCCCCCGTATGATGGCATTCTTGCTGGCATATTCCCCGTAGGGGGTTGTGGCCAACTCCTCCAATTGCCTATAAAATAGGCTTCCTGTTGTGGCTGATCCACAACACACCCCAAAATTGGGGACCCACCTTTTTGCATGCTTTCAAAGAAGATCTCAGTGACCCAGATGCTAAAACATCAAGGAAAAAGCAAAAATTTTACAAAAGAGAAAAAGTGTCACAATATCGTGACATGTCGCTCTGTCGCGGTCAGAAATGAAAAGTTGTCGCGATATCGCGACATGTTGCTCTGTCGCGACCAGAAATGAAAAGTTGTCATGATATCGCGACATGTTGCTCCGTCGTGGTCGAAAATGAAAATTTGTCATGATATCGTGACATGTTGCTCCGTCATGACCAGAAATGAAAAGTTGCCGCGATATCGCGACATGTTGCTCCATAACGGCCGAAAATGAAAAGTTGTCACGATATCGCG
The DNA here is from genome assembly GCA_028583015.1 of Wollemia nobilis. NCBI lineage: Eukaryota > Viridiplantae > Streptophyta > Pinopsida > Araucariales > Araucariaceae > Wollemia > Wollemia nobilis. The sequence goes on along the minus strand of JAQPPZ010000677.1, from coordinate 8,788,710 downwards.
ACATGTCGCATTTTTGCGACCTGAAGCAGCAAGACATGCCAAATGAAAAGATGTCATGATTTCATGATAGAAAGCAGCCAAGGGGTATGAATATGAAAAGCGTCATGATTTCACGATAGAAAGCAGCCAAAATGAACATAGAGGAAAACAAAACAAAAAATTGTTTTCATGGCTCCAAGAAGCGAGATGGTACAAAACAAAAAATTGTTGCGATTTCACGATAGAAGGCAATAAAACCCAACAAAAGAGAAAACGCATCACGATTTTGCGATAGGTTGCATCCTCGCGGCCCGAAATAGAAAAACGTCGTGATTTCACGACAAGTTGTAGCGAGATAGCTCAAAACAAAAAAGCATCGCGATTTCACGATAGGTTGCATTTGCGCGGCCCGTTGACAAAGAATGTCGTGATTTCACGACATGTCTTATTTTCATCGTGCATGAAGGTATACAAGGTTACGGGCATTAAACATCGTGATTTCGTGACATGTCTCATTTTCATGGTGCATGAAGGCGGACAAGGCTGTTGATAGGAAAATGTTGCGATATCGCGACATGTCTCATTTTAACGGTGAAAGAAGAAAAGCTAAGCTACATACATAAAAACATCATGATATCACGACATGCTATTTTTGGTCACGATTTATAGGGGGCCGTTACGAAACATGCATAAAAGCACGAAACACATGGCATAAAGGTGTAAGGGCTACAGAAGCGTTATAGTTCACAGAGAAGATCAAGCGTCTCGATGTTGAACATAAAGTCAAAAACAATGAAAAGGCGAGGAAGGTGAAATGAAGTGATCTAGGAGATGAAGCGAAGCATCATAGGGCGAAACAGAGAGCATTTCCAAAAAGTATAAAAGCAGAGGCACAGATTGGTACAAGGGTCAAAAACTGTTCAGAGAATATTGCAGGAATAAAGGCAAGGCCTTGACACTGGGTTTTTCCTGGATATTTTCCTTCCACATGAACTGGTCGGAAACCGCTACGAGCAGGGTTGTAGAGTTGAGGGTGATTAGCCGTTCTGGGCCTGTTGTGGAGTGTTTTTCTTCCCCTTTTTCTAGTTTTGAGAAAACTAGAGACATTCTGCTATTGTAACATGACATATTTTTAATGCAAAAGTATTCAAAAATTTGCATCTCATTGGCAAGAAAGAAGGAGATCTTCTGTGCATGCTATGGATTTAATGTTTATTCTTTCACTTTCTTTTAGATTTTGGATTTGTAGATAATGTTAAATACCACCTTTGTGGGTTACATTAGGCTAATATTTGAAATCTAAACTTTACTTCGTACCCTAGGAACTAGCACTTAGTCTATGGGGATTATGCATGTCATGCAGGTCCAATAGGTTAGGTTGCATGCATGGAAACTCATATCTTCGGTTTTGTCAGAATAAGACAGCATCAAACTGAATGCAATTTCATTTTCAGTTTTCCTTTTGCATTTTATTTCTTTTTTCTGCACTTTATTTTTCAGAAGTTCTAACTTTATTTTAATTCTTAGGCATTAAAATAAAATAAAAATTAAAAAACTTCAAAATCCAAAAATAGTTCCACCATTTATGGCATTTTGTCAATTTCCACTTTGAAGGTACAACATGGTCATAAAGGGACCAAATCACATTTGCTTTATTCGGGTTCAACGAACAATCATTAAAGTTTCACGATAAAATAAACCAACATTGCCCCTTGTTTTCAGTTACTTGCAACCACTGAGGTGTTCCAAGCATTTTAATTGAATATCTTTATTTGAGATTATTAATACACAGATGTAAAATGCTAACATAGCAGAGACCTTGGAGAAGTTACTTGTTTAATTTCTTTGCAAGTAGAGGATTTAGAACCCAAATCCTATCGGAGAGTGTGTTTTCACAATTGGGTGAAAATACCACTCAACAGATTGGTGCTAGAAGGAGGGCATGAAATGGTTTATTTCATCGTGATACTACAGGTTTATAATTGTTTAAGAGTTTTATATTGCTAAATATTTTAGGTCCATTTGATTAGCATCTTCGGCCTCCTCTAACACCACTCAACAAATTGGCGCTAGAAGGAGGACCTGAACTGGTTTATTTTAGTGAGATTTAAAATTTTTGTATATTTCATGCTATATTGATTGTTATCTTTAGTCCTCTAACACTCGACAGATTGTTAAAAGGACGACCTGAATTGGTTTACTTTATTCTATTTTAAGCAATTCAGGTATGTTGTATATTATTCTAACACTTTTTTGATTGTTCATATAGAAATAATGTGATTTGATTTAACTTTGAAAATTTTGGTCTCATGCAATTACTTTTCATTTGATTTTAATGAATACATCTCTTAGTTGATGCTAACTTGATTTTTTTTTTTTACATTGCAGGTTGAATATTCAATAGATTTGGTTCTAAAATTACATTTTAAGTTTCACCAATGGCAACACTTGAGGAGCAAATGGTATCCCTGAGAGCTGAAATAGTGTCTCTAAGAGAAAGAATGGTATCTATGATGGAGGATCATTATAAGGGTTTGCATGTGATACCCTATCAAATTCCTAAAATGTTATTGGATTTTTTATGGTGTTTTAACCAAGAGGTGCCACTAGGATACTTGCAAAAACTATATGTCTACAAGGATACATTATGTCAATTCCAGATTTTCTATGAGGACGTGGCTTGTAAGTTATTTGCATACATTTTGGAATATAAGCCATTCTTTTGGTACAGGAAACTACCCATGGAGGTTAGGACTTCTTGGATACAACTAGAAGCAGCCTATCTTTATCATTTTGGTAATCAAGTTGACTTAGAAATGTTAAAAAATCAGTTTACCTCCATATGTAAGGAGCCTAATGAATCCTTGAGTCAATTCAATGGAAGATTTCATGAGTTGCACTCCCAAATGTGGGAAAATTTTAACACATTAGAAGAGGAAGCCATGGAAGTATACCTAGGAGCCATACACCCCACACTTGCTTCACTCATTGAGGAAAAAATGGGTGGCTTGTCTCTAGAGAAAATCCATGAAATCTTAGAAGAGATAGAATGACAAGGTCTTGAAGAAGAAAAGGCACAACATGTTCATATGAGAGATTGTTCTTTTGATGCCAACCTACACCAACCATCAAATATAGCACCCTCCACTCCAATGATATCTAAGGTAAATGATCAAGGGGATGAATTTGAATATCCAAATATTACAACCACCTTAGATGTAGTCCACGAGGAGGTGCAAATTGCTAAGCCAACATCTGCTAGTGAAGATTATGCAGAAATGATCTCATTCATAGAGATACATGATTATTCAGATGAAGGGGTTCTAAATTCAACAATGTTTGATATATGTGATAGGATGGAACCCATCATAGAATTGAATGGAATGGTTGAGAGTGAAATCGGAAGAAAACCAATAAATGAATTCGAAGACATGATAGAGTTTCACCACTTGTTCTTGGAAGATACTATTGATGAGATGTGTAAAATTAATGATCAAGAAATTCTTCACCCTCCAAATTATGATAAAATTGAATCATGGGTTACTAATTTGGATTATGATGGCCTTACAAATTTGAATTCAATAAACGACACACTTTTGGAAATAATTGAACCATCTACGGAAGGTGAAGATGAATTTGATGAGAAACACATTGATGAATTGGAAGATGTTGAAGAAGTAGTTGAACGCCACCACTTGATTTTGAAAGATGATTATTATGATGCTTGGAAGAAGTGGGAGGACTACACTCAATCCAAAACTACTAATGACACTTGGGTGCCAATTGATATACAGGACAACATAATCGCCTACTCAAAGGAAGACTTTACAACTCCTGTATAATTTGAGGATGTTTTGGAAGAAAGTTTCAAATATCATCAAATTTTGGAAGATTATAATGATCCTATTACCAAGGACAAAGAAGAAAGTGAATTGATGAATGAATCAAAAGATCATGTCACAAATACCATGGAGTTTCATCCCACAAATTTGGAAGATAATTTTTATAATGGTTGGGGGAGATATGATAATGCATTCTTTTCTCACACCCCCATAGATGAAACTCATATTTCACTTGATATGCAGGATGTTGAACCTTCTACATCATACAAAGATCTCATATTCACAAGATTTGAAAAGGTGACAAAATTTGATAATGTTGAATATAAATTCATTGAAGGTGCGGATGCAAGTTTGCATGATGATGTTGGGGATTCAAATGAAGAGAACCATGGATAGTGAACAAAGAATTGGAACCAAATGACAAAAATATTTATCAATTTGAAGCAACTCAAATGAAGGATCATCAAGATGAGTCATGGGACATACACTTTGACCAAAAACATTTGAGGGTTGAAAAGGATGGGCATGTTTTCAGTTGGGTGCCCAATTTTGGTATGTTTAATGAACAAGTAATCAATGAAGAGTATGAAGACCATGAGGTAAAAGAGGGAATTACAAATCCCCATCAAATTTTGGTAAATAAAAATGTTCAAAAGTTAGAATCTAACATTTTGTGTTCAAACATCCAAGATTTAGGTGAAAATTTGCATGACCATATTTTGAATTTGAATGATTTTTATGATGAAATGTCGTTAAAGGTGAATGAAAAACAAAATATAATTTCCAATCACACCTTTGATAACACTGTTTTAATGAATGAAAAAGAAGTTGATGCACTTGAATTGTTAAATCAAATTCATCAACAATTGCTAATTGAATCTAGGGTAAAAACTGTTAATGATCCTAATTTAGTAAATATCCTACATGCTTGCAAACTGTTACACAAGTTTGAATGGCCTACAAACTTGGAAGATTAATTGGATATAAAATGTTTAGAAATAGGCTTTTACTTACAAAGTTTCATTTTGGATAAAGAAAGCCTACTTCTAAATCATGAATGGAATGATGAAACTTGCAATTTAAAGAATAGACAAGACAAAATTGAATACCAACCATTGTCTAATCAATTTGATTTGAATCTCACCTATGGTGTTGGTAATAGAACTAAATAAAATTGGTATGGTGAGCGTGGTAAGTTGAAATTTGTTGCATTTCTTGGTTTGATCTTATTATTGTTGGATTCCTACAACATTTGGCATACATATTGTGTCATATGTCTTTTGAAATGTTCTAATCATGTTTGGGATCCGGGAAAATGATAGTCCAAGCTTTGCTTCATCTTGTACCATATTGTACATTTGTATATAGATTTTGGTTTTGGTTTTGGGTTTGTGTTTTTCAAGTTTCATTTTTGGGATTGTTAGTTTAATCATGATTTAAAGTTGTGTTTATTTGACATGTTTGGTTTGTCTAAAAAAAAATGATGAAAAAGTTGTTTTTGAGATGTTAATTTATGCTTTAGATCAGAGAAATATGAAACATTGGAATTGTTTTGTAGAAGCTTCACAAGTAACACAAACATTTTAAGTAATATCGTTTGAATCTTGTGATGCATGAAGTTGTCAGTTTTGCACATTATGGTAAAATAGATGATATATTCCAAAATAAGCAGTGCATTCATATCTCATGTCATATTCCACATTGCATATACATGTCATCTCAGTTACATTTTCATTCCATGGGCAATCATTGAGAAGGTGTCGAATCTTCTTAGGATTATTACATAACATATATTAAAAGGATCCCAAGGTTGGGAACTACTGCCCAAACTATCTTGAACCAAGCACATTCCATGTACATTAAAAGAATCTTGAGCAAAATGGTCAAAACCATACTTGGATGAAAAGGTGATGTGAAAAGAATATTTCATGTCTGTCCTATCATGCAACATAATCCTTGAAAAAGTGGTTTTTACCACTCCCATAAAAGCTTAAAGCCTAAAACCATAGTAGTAAGGATAGGGTTAAATCCTCATAAAACTTAGGTTGAGGATCCAACTCCCCAAAGATTTGATTTGACCTACATGGAGTAGTAAGGATAGGACATAATTCTCACCTCATTTAGGTTGAGAATCCGATTTCCCAAAGCTTCCATTTTTCCCACTTCATCATAAAGCTTGGATTGGAAGGATAGTACTACATGTCCTCTGCAAAGGATGGGTAGTCATCCCAAAGGTCCAAGTAATAAAATTAACTAATATTTCCCATTTTGTCTTAATATTGGATTGGAAGGATCGTACTACATGTCCCTAGCAAGGATGGGTAGTCATCCCCAAGGTCCAAGAAGTAAAAAATTAATATTTCCCATTTCACCTCAATATTGGATTGGAAGGATCGTACTACATGTCCCTAGTAAGGATGGGTAGTCATCCCAAAGGTCCAAGAAATAAAAGAAAAAAAATGAATGAAGCCAAACCAGGGATTATGGGGTTAAGTATGCTCATGTGTGGCAACATGTCTTGTCTAAAAGCAAGACCACTGATTGCTCATATGGATAGACTAGCCTGACCATTTCATCCATAACAGGTTAAATTATTTTGTTCAAGATGAGGTAATGAACTCCAAATCAGAATAGTAAGGATAGAGTTAAATTCCCGTCTCGCTTAGGTTGGGAATCCTATTCCCCAAAGTTCTAATTTCACTCACACTTGCACATGGGTTCAAGATGGTAGTGACACATAACCAACTTTGGGATCGAGTAAATTAATTTAGTAAACATATATTTGGTCCTAAGAGGGTTTGACAGCTTTAATATGTTTGTTCATGATATTAGAAGGTTTGAGATTTTGTAAAGTAGGTTGTTATATCTCTAGCATCTTCATCATACATCAAATCCTGCCCAAATCATTCATAGCCTTGCATACAAATCATAGGTGAAACTGACAATGGAATGTTGATCAAGTTCAAGCGATAGGAAATGAAAACACATTGCACACACTGAGCTGATACTTAATGATTCTGATGTTTCATGTATTTCTGATCTATTGGTATTTGTTTATCTTTAATGTGCCGATGCCTGTATCTAAGCTTATATATTTTAGGTTGGGTTCTCACCAAAATGCTCAGGAGCATTTGACAGCAGAGTTGCCATTTGTTGTGGCTGATCCACAACACACCCCAAAATTGGGGACCCACCTTTTTGCATGCTTTCAAAGAAGATCTCAGTGACCCAGATGCTAAAAAATCAAGGAAAAAGCAAAAATTTCACAAAAGAGAAAAAGTGTCGCGATATCGCGACATGTCACTCCGTCACGGTTAGAAATGAAAAGTTGTCGTGATATCGCGACATGTTGCTCCCTCGCGACCAAAAATGAAAAGTTGTCATGATATCGCGACATGTTGCTCCGTCGCGGCTGAAAATGAAAAGTTGTCATGATATCGTGACATGTTGCTCTGTCACGACCAAAAATGAAAAGTTTTCATGATATCGTGACATGTTGCTTTGTCGCGGCCGAAAATGAAAAGTTGTCATGATATCGCGACATGTCGCGTTTTCACGACCTGAAGCAACAAGATATGCCAAATGAAAATATGTCACGATTTCATGACAGAAAGCAGCCAAGGGGTACGAAGATGAAAAGCATCACAATTTCATGACAGAAAGCAGCCAAAATGAACGTAGAGGAAAAACGTCATGATATCACGACAGGTCATGTTTTCACGGCTCCAAGCAGCGAGATGGTATGGAACAAAAAATTGTCACGATTTCGCCATAGAAGGCAACAAAACCCAACGAAAGAGAAAAGGCATCGCGATTTTACGACAGGTTGTATACTCGCAGCTCGAAATAGAAAAATGTTGCGATTTCACAACAAGTTGTAGCGAGACAACCCGAAACAGAAAAGCGTCGCGATTTCACGACAGGTTGCATTTGCGTAGCCCGTTGACAGAGAATGTCACAATTTTGCGACATGTCTTATTTTTTTCGTGCATGAAGGTATACAAGGTTGCGGGCATAAAACGTCATGATTTCGCAACATGTCTCATTTTTGTGGCGCATGAAGGTAGACAAGGCTATTGACAGGAAAATGTCACGATATTGCGACATGTCTCATTTTTGCGATGAAAGAAGAAAAGCTAAGCTACATACATAAAAACATCGCGATATCGCGACATGCTATTTTTGGTCACGATTTACTGGGGGCCATTACGAAACATGCAAAAAAGTGCGAAACACATGGCATAAAGGTGTAAGGGCTACAGAAGCGTTACAGTTCACAGAGAAGATCAAGCGTCTCGATGTTGAACATAAAGTCAAAAAAAATGAAAAGGTAGGGAAGGTGAAACGAAGTGATCTGGGAGATGAAGCGAAGCGTCACAGGGCAAAACAGAGAGCATTGCCAAAAAGTATAAAATCAGAGGCACAGATTGGTACAAGGGTCAGAAACTATTCAGAAAATATTGCAGGAATAAAGGCAAGGCCTTGACACTGGGTTTTTCTTGGATATTTTCCTTCCACATGAACTAGTCGAAAACCGTTGCGAGCAGGGTTGCAGAGTTGAGGGTGATTAGCCATTTTGGGCCTGTTGTGGAGTGTTTTTCTTCCCCTTTTTTTGGTTTTGAGAAAACTAGAGACATTCTGCTATTGTAACATGACATATTTTTAATGCAAAAGTATTCCTTTTATACCCTAGGAACTAGAACTTAGTCTATGGGGATTAGGCATGTCATGCAGGTCCAATAGGTTAGGTTGCATGCATGGAAACTCATATCTTCGGTTTTATCAGAATAGGAAAACATCAAACTGAATGCAATTTCATTTTTAGTTTTCCTTTTGCATTTTATTTCTTTTTTTTGAACTTTATTTTTTAGAAGTTCTAACTTTATTTTAATTCTCAGGCATTAAAATAAAATAAAAATTAAAAAACTTCAAAATCCAAAAATAGTTCCACCATTTATGGCATTTTTTCAATTTCCACTTTGAAGGTACAGCATGGTCATAAACGGACCAAATCATATTTGCTTTATTCGGGTTCAACAAACAATCATTAAATTTTCACAGTAAAATAAACCAACATTGCCCCTTGTTTTCAGTTACTTGCAACCACTGAGGTGTTCCAAGCATTTTAATTGAGTATCTTTATTTGAGATTATTAATACACAGATGTAAAATGCTAACATAGCAGAGACCTTGGAGAAGTTTCTTGTTTAATTTCTTTGCAAACAGAGGATTTAGAACCCAAATCCTATCGAAGAGTGTGTTTTCACAATTGGGTGAAAATACCACTCAACACTTCCATAACATCAGCATCCTCCTTGATACTGGGCAATTACGAGCACAATTGGGTCTTATGATTTAGTTTGTAGACCATGCATAATCTGACTTTGTTATCTAGGCATGCATTCTTTGCATGTTTTCCTCTGTATTTTAGGCAAAAATAATCCAATGCTGCTTCATTTTCATGCTTATTTTTCTCCAAAAACATGTCCATCTATAATGCCAGAGACGAAAGCATCTCGCTTTTCAAATTTTCTAGCATGTTGTCAATTTATATTTTTGTGATCGAAGAAGTTGCTTTCATGGTTCTATAAGTGGTCTTGCCTCTCCTTTTTGAGTAGTTTTAGCATAATTGTCGGATATCTTCCATAGAGTGTTGGTAGACGTCACCTCCATAAATCATGTTGATAGCTTCTAATGATTCATTGTTAAGTCCTCTCAAAAAAATTCTTTTAAGAGACTTATTAGATAGCTTCAAGTGAGGATATCGTTGAAGATTGAAATTGAATTTCTCCCAATACTCCTCAAGGGACTCATCTTCTTTCTGCGTCATTCTTAGGACCTCTTCTCTGGAGTCTCTGGCTCTCCTGAAGTCTTGATATTGCTCTAAAAAGAGCCTCTTCATTTGATCCCATGTGGCAATGTGTTTGTCTCCTAGACCAATGAACCATTGTAGAGTTGCATCATCTAATGTGGAAGAAAAGAGCTTTAGCTTATGCGTATCAAATTTATAGTCCACAGACCTACATAGAACAACAAACTTAAATAAAAATAGGTCAAGGTCCTTGGTTGGGTATCATATGAAGGTAGGAAGGTGAGCAGGGATAAGTTTTTCATTTTTATTTCTCCTATTCCTTCCTCAATCAGGAAACTAAAGCCATATGAAGCCTCTTCGTTAGCCATTTTTTAAGGAAATGTGGTATCTAATGCAGTTCTTATGGCCTCACGGTTGTTCAAAACTTTCAGAGTCAAGGTTCTAAGGTCATCTGGTGTTATCGTATGGTATTCTATAGCTTTCCAAAATAGTTCTTCCTCTGAGGGTGTCCTCTTAAATAATGGGTTTACAATGGTTCGTTCTTCCCTGGGTTGATGGTATGAGGAAGCACTTTGCACAATGTGAGGATTCTCACTCTAGTGGACTATTAGCAGTGAGTCGGGAGAATCTAGTTCAAACTCAGAATGTTTAGCTAACTCATATTTTGGTGGACTTTATTTTATAAAATGATCGTCATGTCCTCTTCTTCTCGAATAACTCATACAAAGTCAAATGTAATGTTTTCAGGTATTGCAATTAATCTAGTATAGGCACTTCCCCAGCAACAGTGCCAAAATGTTGCGGGTCAAACATAGGTGAATTTTGCTCCTATTTTGTCACTTATTGATCATTTAAATTTTCAACCCAGGGAGCTTCATAAACTTTAGAAGTGTCTCAGAAAATATCACTTACAATACCCACTTTGAGATGAGTCAGTATAATTCTACTATTGGGGGGTTTAAAGGATTTTCAATCATTCATCCACACCACAATAATTTAGGTATGAATAATTAAATCCTAAGAATGTAAATATTCATACGTGCATAATAAAAGTAAACCTACTACAAAAATGGAAATAGTAGTGCAAATAAACCTATGAAAGCAGGAAACTAATATAGGAAAGCATAAATAAAAAAGGGAAGGAATACTGGCTTGGAGTGGACCCAGGCTCTAGCATCTCCCTTCTAGATGAACATGTAGTTAGGAACTTTCAAACTTTATTGTATTTGCAAAAGAATTATTACAATGCTTCTACCTCCTTAGAATGACAAATGTATTCTCAATCTAGATTTTGGATGATTATTAGAGAGGTCTATGTGTGTTTATATAGCACACACACAAATATTCTATTACAAAGAAGTTACAATAGTAGTTTAGTCCAAACTAAACTGGGACAGTCTGGTAAACATAATCGACATCTGCTAAAATAGGCATTGTTTCTAATAGTAGCATGTTCAATGATTGGTGCATGTTTCGCCTGGTGTAGGTAAGACATTATCATCCATTGGTGTAGATCCTAGAATTATCTTGCGTGATGTGGAACTATAATGGCACTGATAAACTCTGCCCACGTCACTTTACTTGGTCAACTAGCGAAGAATGGAGGTGCCTTATCTTATGAGTAAGGTGCCTTCCTCATGTGCTTTTGACAGGTGCATTTCGTATGTGGAAGGTGCATACTGATATTGAGTGCCTTATTCCTACAGAATGCGCCTACTGATGTGGGTTCCTCCTTTATACGAAAGGTGCTTTGCCTTGTATGGGATGCCTTCCTTATGTGGAAGGTGCCTAAGTATGTCGGGCACCTTATTTATATGGAAGACGCCTACCTTCTATTGGCACCTTCCTTGAATAGGAAGGCGCCTACCTTATGTTGGTGCCTTACTTGAAGAGGAAGGTGCCTACTCACCATGCCTTGATCCCAAAATAAACTGAGTTCTAGGTCCATGAAAGACCTCGATGGATCCAAATCTGTCAAAATCAACTACATTTCCACAAAAACACACAAATTAGAAAATGCACACAATTCTGTTAAATAATTACATAATCATTCATAAAAGTACACAATTCCTATTATATTATCATATAATAATTGATGAAACCCATACAAAATATGAGAATTTTTTAGGCTCATCAACCTGCATTGGGCACGCAGAGACATGTGGATAATCAATCGGAATTCTGACATACACGGGTACCAGTTCTACTCTCATATCTTGAGGTAGTTTGGGATTCGTTAGGATGTCCTAGATATACTGACCATCTATAGATGCTTGGTCCTAGAGAGGGACATGACCTAGCCCCAAGTGACTTCATTGGGGGATGACGACGATTACTTCCAAGAATTAGGCCTAGTAGATGTAGGCACTACTGCAGATTATAATGGCTAGTGGGTAGACTTTTAGTGGCATGGAGAGGGTCCTCTAGGCTGAACAACTAATGGATTTGTAATAGAGGGTGTAAAGAACACAAAGGTGGACCCTCATGGGCATAGGACCTACTACAGGATAGAGGGCGCATGGGGCACAAGGGTTACTATAAAGGAGGGCCCACAGGAAGAGGTAGAGGAGGAGGTATTTGAGGAGGGTGAGGTACCTCTAGATAGTGAGGTTGGATATATTAGAGCATATTTTTCTGACCTCCAGAGCTAGGTTTGGAGGATCCGCACCCAGATCCTACATAGAGACACTTCTATCACCACTCTAGAGGTGAAGCTAACTCATGGTTAGAGGTAAAGGTGTCGATACGAGGAGGAGAGAGTAATTCTCTAGGTATAAATGGACACAATGGACACCCAGATTAGGTAGCTCACTGGTGAACGTGATCTATCAGAGTCACAGGTAGGTGTAGTGACCATTGAGAGAGACCTACTCAGGGTAGTGAGGGGAGATACCTCATCCTCACAGGATATCATGGCACCTCCTATAGTACCATCTACTTCAGTTTTAGCAAGTTTTGATTCAATGGAAAAGACCCAAAGGCTATGTACCCTCGTTGAGGAGGGTAATGAGTAGCACATAGCAGATGTAGCCTACAACACCCAACTGGAGAGCATCATCAGGTTTCTTAGTGGATATGTACTAGAGAGGACCACTACTACAAGGTCCCATAGGAGCAAGACCAGGACTAGGGAGATAGGGTAGTCCCACACATAGTCCAGCCATAGGACTATCTCATGTGCACTACACATAGGTGGTATAGGCTGAGCTTAGGATCCACCGTAGGACCTACAGTGGGCTCCAGAGCAGACCCCTAGGGATAGGGCTGAGAGAGGCAGAGAGAGCTCCAACACAGAGGGATCAGGAGGTGCAGGCTAGAGCTAGCACATTGCCATAGCATAGATTTTGCTACTTTTTATGTACATAGTTGTAGCCTATGGGTATTTTGATGTACCCCTATATTATATAAATTTGACACACACACACACACACACACACACACACACACACACACATATATATAGATATATATATATATATATATATGATAGTTCATTTCATTACATGTGTACTTTATTTTTGGTATTTTATGTTTATGTTATGCACATGGATGCATTGCTTAATTGATTTAATGCTATATTATGTGATGTATGGATGACATCCACTAGATAGATATGTGATAAATTATTATATGTGATGAGATATATGTGTATATGGACTACTTATGATGGATGCATATGGATGCAATATTTATTTTAAATGCATGCGTAATTTTCTATACTTGTATGCATTTAATTTATTCTTGTTATGATATCACTTATGCCATGTATGTATTGCATAATAATTTTTTTATGATGATATATAGAAATGAACATGTATGCTTTAATCATTAAAACATAATGTATGGATGTAATATGGATTTAACAATCAAATGGATGACACCACAAAATGTATTACAATCATGAATTGAAATTGTTGTATCTTTGTATGGAGTTTGATGATTTTTACACCCTTATGTGAGATTTCTATTTATGAGCTTTTGTGAATTAAAATAATCAGGATAACATAGTCAGTGGCCATCTAAATATCATTTCTGATATCCATCCGGTATCCAAAAAATATCATAGATAATCCTAATAAACAAACTCGCATAAAAGAAAATAATTTTTGATAATTTGCATTGAGCATGTGTTGTTGCTATTTGGAAATATTTGAGGTTTTCCATGAGACTCAAACATCCTAGTGGATTTATCAAAAGTTTCATACTAACTATACTAAGTTTTTGAAAAATAAAACTTTTGCTTCGATTGAGTGAGCTATTCATTACCCCTATGTGTACAAATGAATATATTAGATAAGGCATAAGCATACCCCAATATCAGACAGGATTCTTTCAGCCCATTTCTAATATATGGGATCCTCATATGTCTATTTGATCCTAGGTTTGGACTCAGTCATACTAAACCACTAATCAATCCAGGCCATCCCAAGCTAGCTCTCTCGTAAGTTGCTTAGAACTACCCCTTCAATGATAGGTAGGATTATTTCAACCCATTGATGTTATTGAGGATCACTCTATGGCTTTGAAGTAATGATCATTCCAGGGATTCAGGATTCCTCCCTTATTTTATTCAATTTATCGGGATACTTGCTCATGTATAGTGATAAAAAATCATTGTTTATATTATACTTGAAGAACACAAGCTTATACTAAGAGGGGGGGTGAATAGTATAAGACCACTTTTTACTTTCTTTCCAAATCAATATCAATTAATATCCTTAATTGTAATAACCAAATATATTAGTGTGCATTAATAACTCAGATAGTAGTAGTAAGCAAGAGCACAAGTCACCACACACAATTGAGACACAATATTTAACATGGTTCCCCCAATGTGGGGTACTCCACCAGATAATCTCCTTATAATATTTCACACAAAAATAAGGATCCTTATCCAATACAATGATTTATTTTATCTACTCAAAGCTAGGCAATAACAAGTTCACATAGAACTTGTCCAAATCTGAATAACAAGCTCACATAGAACTTGTCCAAAACTGAATAACAAGTTCACACAGAACTTGTCCAAATATGAATAACAAGCTCACATAGAAATTGTCCAAAAATTAATAACAAGCTCACACAAAACTTGTCCAAAATTGAATAACAAGCTCACAAAAAACTTGTCCAAAACTGAATAACAAGCTCACACAGAACTTGTCCAAAACTTAATAACAATCTCACACAGAACTTGTCCAAATCTGCTCCAACAAGATCACCAAGAACTTTTCCAAATATGCTCTAGAAAGATCACAAAGAACTTTACCAAAATATGCTCCAACAAGATCACCAAGAACTTGTTCAAATATGCTCTAGCAAGATCACCAAGAACTTGCTCAAATCTATCGACAAATCTGTCCTAAAACTGTCCACAAAGATGTCCACAAAGCTATCCCAAAATTATCCACAAAGTTATCCCAAAACTGTCCACAAATATGTCCCAAGACTATCCACAAAGGCTGTCCCAAAAATGTCCACAAAGGTCTTCTCAAAGGCTCAATCAATCATGCTCAAGTAGCACTCAAATCTCATCCACAAATATATCAAGGTAAAGCTCAAAGATGAACTCAACAATGAATGGCAATGTACTCTTCAATGGATGACAACAATGATCCACAATGATCTCAACTCAACTCAACTCAAATCAATCTCAAATCAACTCAAGTCAACTCATAGAAGCATAAAGAGAATTGTTAGAGACTCAATATGTTCTAAGCTCAATCTCAACTCAATTCAACTCAAATCAATCTCAACTCAACTCAAGTCAACTCATAGAAGCATAAAGAGAATTGTTAGAGACTCAATATGTTCTAATATCACTCTCAACTCAAATCAGAATTATGGAATAGTTTGTTTCATGGAACTTGACCAATCACCTCACACAATCACTTGACTAGGCTCAATAAATTCAACTCAACCAATAACCACAAGGGACTACTCTTTCTCAAAAACACCCTAGTCCAAGCATGTATCAACCAACTCAAATGTTTCCAACAATGATCAACAACAAATCTCACATAACAATGATACTCATGTTATTTTCAAGTTCTTTCACAACCAATGGGCTTCAATGACTATGCTTATAAACAAGGTTTAAACACAACTCTCAAACAAGAAAACCTTGAAGCATTCAACCAACCGCTTTCAAAAAGGAAACCACAATCAATCCTTTTCACTCCAATGATATTTCAGAAATCAAACACCATAAACAATCAGTAGGAGAATGTGCCCATACTTTTTGATTCCAAGAAGTTATCCATAAAATCTGCCACACTAAACACAACTTTCCTTTCCAATATCAATAAGGGTTAGTGGACTTCAAATAATAATCACAATATAAGCATATAATGCAATTTACACCTTTTTACTCCAACTTAATAAACACATCCACCAAAGTCCTTTTTAATAAAAACCCTTATCAAAAATAATAATCAACAAGGCTCTCAAAAATATTTTTTAACTCCTTATTTCTACTAAATCTTAATTTTTCAATTTCATGAATATCAAATTAAATCAAAAACTCATCCACCTTTGAAATAATAATCACAGTCCTTAAAAAAATAAAGTTTAATTAAAAACTTTAATTATTCCTTAACCACCTTATAACTCCTATCCTAGGGCATCAACGAAATTAATTAGAGCAAAACGTAATTACCTCCTCAAAGAGATTCGAACCCCCAACTTGCATACACCGCGAGCACCTTAGTCGTGATGAGGGTTGCCACATGAACTAGTTGCTCATTTGAAAGGAAATGAAATGACGTGCATTAAGTCCTTCCTCCCTTCCACATAAACCAAAAGCACTTCGATTTATTTCCTTCCAATGTCTTCGAATGCAATCAAGGAGATTCAAACCTTGACGTAAAGCGCTACCACACACCTTAACAATAAGCCAACTGCCAATGCACCACTCTGCCCACAATGTCTTGGGCTTTTGACCACCCTTGGATTTATTCATTGTCTCCCTTTTCAAAATTATTTTCACACGAGCTCTCTTCGTATGCTTAGCCAATGATTAACATGAGCTCTCTTTGGATGCTTAGCCAACGATTAACATGAGCTCTCTTCGGATGCTAGCCAATGATTAACATGAGCTCTCTTTGGATGCTTAGGCAACGATTAACACGAGCAAGGATTGATTTCAAATGAACCTTAGGATTCCCATTTATATATTCTTCTCCTCATTTTCGATGACGTCGGTGCATTATTGATGTCCCCTCTTTCTTTAGATGTCGACGCTAACATTAATTTTAATTTAAAAATTTAAATTTAAATTTTAAATAATTAAAATTTAAACTAAATGTTTAAAATTAAATATCTCCATTACCGGGGTACTTTTTTTAACAAAATGAAATGCCAACCTGGGTTTTAAGAAAAACCCATTTCAAATCTACCATCCATGGTTTTAAATAAAACCTTTTATTTTTCCTACCTTGGTTTTCACAAAAATATTGATTTTATCCATGTTTTCCAAGATATCATTTTCCCATAAAAACTCAATGTGATCCATATGACATCAATGATTCATGTGACATCAATTACAACATAAAATAACTCAAATTACCAACAATATCCCCTTTGTCATTGATGGCAACACCTCTACAGCAAAAACCACAATCACTGTAAAAACCATCTTTGAGAATCAAAGCTACTCCCCTTGACTCAATGATCTCTATGGAGGCTGCTCCCCTAAATCAATAATCTCTTTGGATGTTGCTACCCCTAACTCAATGATCTCCCCCTTACTCAAATCTCTCCCCCTTTGACATCAATGGCAAAAGGGACACCTATGGGGCTAAAAGATATGACTCTTAAACTTAGCACCATCACCACCTTCTCTGTTGAGGTGATTAATTTTGAGGTGGGAGTACTTTTACTCCCATATCACATTCTTTCTTTCCTCTATCAACTTCCTTCCATGTTTTTTTGATATCCTTATCTTGATGAATTACTTGATCTTCTTGTCTAGAACCCATTTGACCTTCTTACCTTGAACCTGTTTGACCTTCTTGCCTTGAACCTGTTTGGAATTGAGTCCTACAAAATTTTGCAACATGCCCAAAGTTATTGCAATTAAAACACTTGATATTGTAGCCTTTGGATGGTGCTTGTGTCCTAAATTCATTATTAAAATAATTTTCATATCCATTCCTTTCCTGAACCTTGTATTGTGAAGCCTTGTTTTCATGACCATTATGACCATGACTTTTGAATTGTGAAGCTCTAAATCCAAAACCATATTTCTCATTTCCTTTGCACTGAGAAGCTCTATGACCAATCCTGTTACATGAGAAGCAATGTCCCTGAAAACCATACCTTCTTCCTTTGAAGTTTATTCTAGCAAAATCAAACTTCTTTGATCCATGGATCCTGCAGTGTATAGCCCTGTGTCCAAATCCATTACAAGAAAAATAATGTCCTTGAAAATCCCTTTGTTCATGCCTTGGTTCCTCATACCTTTCTTGACCATTATCCTTATGATCATTTTCAACTCACTGTGTTTCAACTCAAGAATTGTCTATATATTTTCCCAATTTGAGTAGGGGTTTCATAGAATTTGTCCAGGGCTAGGGGTAGCTTCATGAGGAAGCTAAAAACAATATTGGGTATTTGATTTTGTTGTATGGAAGGTTCTAGATCCTTTGTCTCTCAAACCACTCCAATCCATAGCCAAATGACCGTTGGAACAAAATTTGAATTGGTCAAAGGCTAAGTGACACTGAGTCCTAACCACGGGTGACAGACGTAGCTAGCTTTGCTCACTACGGGTGTCAGCAACGATGAGCACTAACTAGGCAAATATGCCCAAATAAGTGGTGAAAATCATTACTATACCTTGGATTCTATCCAAATTTCTTCCATCTAGTCTTCTAGCATGTCCCATATGAGTAGTCACCTCGACATAACACATTTTAGGTGTCTACAGACGCCCTTTTGAGATCATTGTGATTTTAAATAATGTAGAGAAAAATAGACCTCCTAAAATGATGTCGTAGGTTGAATGATGATCATTGATCTGATCAACATTAGATGCTTCATGTCTAGAAAAAGGATGTGCATCCTAGAATCATTGCTTCCAACTAGAAGGCTTAAATTTGAAAGGTTTTATACTTGTCATCAGGAATTTGAGTAGCTTTGGTGCTACAATAGGATTTAGGCCTATATAACCAAAAGGAGGAGAGCTACAAACAAACTTTCATGTATGCTATTTTACCTAGCATAAGGGTAATCTTATGATAGTCGTTGGTAATGATTCGTAAGACGAACATAATTTTGACAAGATCAAGGGATCTTCTATTGATTTTTATTAAGATTTGATATTATGAATACCCCCTCAAGCGACAATTCGATGAGGGTAATGATGATGAAATGAAGCAACGAGGTTGCTTGACCACTATGAGTGATCTTGGACAAATTTAGATTTAGCATTTGAATTCTTGGCAAGGCTTAATCAACTATGATTGCAACTGTTCATGATAATTTTCTATTCCTATCCCATGGAGCGGTCTAGCCATGAAGGCTTTCTTAGGGAATTGAAATGATTACAATTATTATTATGCATATGTTGAATCATTTTATTGATGATCTGTTGAAAGTATCATAAGAGAATTGACATGACTATTTCATTCCCCTGGAGCAGTCCAGCCACCTAGGCCTTCTTAGGAATTGAAATGAAGCATAGCAATTCTACAATGATTAATAACCCCAAATGTTCTTATGGTTATTTACTCATATTTTCATATTGCATGGATCACGAGTTGCTACAACCACCAAGTGCATAGGGTAAATGATGAAATACGAGGCACATTTGGATTTAATGTTATCTAATTTTTTTGTTATTTCATATTTTTTTACAATATCTAGTCTGGTGGGTATTTTTATTTTACCATTTGATAGCTCTCCATGATGGGCATTCAATTAATTTAATTCAGTTTACTAACCGTGTCTTTTATAAGTGGGTAAATTCCTTAACCATAGCTATGACCAGCAGGCACAAAACCCTAATTCAAGGATCATAGATATCAGCCACGAGTCGACCCAAATTCAAAAAGGTATATAAAGCTTTGAATTTTAAAAAAAAAATCATTTTTACCTAACGTGGATAGTGAAAATGAGTGTTCTAAGAGGTAAAAAGTAAAATTTGACCTGGGACGCTACTGAAAAATTAACATGCTTACCTATATTTCACATCGATAGTGGACCAGTCAGAAGCTTTGACCAACGAGAGAGTCGGTGCCTCCAAGGTAACACATAAACTGAGACCATGCTTGTAAATTACCGGATTAAAATTAACCACACTAAGTAATGGGTAAACAAACCACAATAAACTAACGGTAACAAACCTCAAGCTAGTTAGGTTTAGCATATGTTAGTTTAGGGGGTGGGTCTAATTTTAGGTTTACTCGAGAAGGATAGGGCCCCAAAAAGGGTTTCGCTCCTTAGCCGCAGGTGGCAACCGTAGTCCCAAATTGGTATATTGGGAGCCATGACTATCAGCCACAGCAAGATTTAAATCCCAACGATCATATTTTTGACCGATACAAAAACCCCTGTTCGGACCCACGATGCGCAATTTTTAGAAAAAAATTCCAAATTTTTTAATTTGTTTGGATTTTTGGGACAATTAATGTCATTTTATGCAGTTGTGAATTACTCTTCTTATTTTCTTGAATTTTTTTACCATTGTTTTGCATGTTTTTCCATTTTTTATGAGATTTTATGATTTTTTATCATTTTTTAGTTATTTTTAATTGTTTTTTATATTTACTTTATTACTCTCACTCAGGCCTTGACTAACAGAGTGAGGGGGGCTAATATCCTTCGAAACCTTAGCTACACTCTCACTAATGTGGATCAGGGTTGGTTTGCTACCATGGGTTTTAGGTATGTCTTAGACCTCCCCACCATCCACATTGACTAGTCATACTTGACTACCTTGGTCTATTGTTGGGATGCATGGACCAACACATTTCACTTGTCGATGGGTGAAATGACTATTACTTTGGAGGACGTCGACCATATCTTCTACCTACCTATTGATGGTGAGGCCATCAGGTCTTCTCCTACCATACCGAGGAAGGCTATTTTTGAGGCCATCTTCGATAGACAGAGTGTTGAGGCCCAGGGCCGCATCGACCATGAAGGCATCCACGTTCAAGAGTGGTTCCAAGCTGGCTTCTTTTCCTAGAGGGAGGAAAGTATTCATGCACCTGATCATCTAGAGAGTCATTCTAAACTCATCAAGTGTGAGGTTCTGCTAGAACCTCCTGGCTAGGACTAGGAAGGTTATGGTGAGTTCGACCAAGTGGCCTCTCATTCTGGCATGGAGGAGCACTCTTTTGGCATAGATCTACCATGAGTTGTATCATATGACCCACTGCAGCAAAGTGGGCATCGACTACAATATCCTTCTATATATTTAGGGCTAACAACATATTTTGATAGAGTGCCCTATGGATTTTCCCTTGGATATCATTGACATTCTTACTGAGCGATAGTGCTACGCAACCTACTGGTCCTAGGAGTAGGAGGGCTTCAGGAGTAGGTCTCATGTAGGAGACCTAGATCACTACATTGGTCACTTTGCATAGCTTCACCTCGAGTAGATACAGTGGTGACCCTATATGGACTGGCCACCCTAGACAAAGGTAGATAGATACATGTGTTGCAGGCCAAACACAGGTGAATTTTGCTCCTATTTTTTCATTGCTCGATCATTTAAATTGTCAACCTAGGGAGCTTCATAAACTTTAGAAGTGTCTCAAACAAGATCACTTACAATACCCACTTTGAGATGAGTCCATCTAATTCTACTATTGGGGGGTTTAAAGGATTGTCAATCATTCATCCACACCATAATAATTTACGTATGAATAATTAAATCCTAAGAATGTAAATATTCATACATGCATAATAAAAGTAAACCTACTATGAAAATAAAAATAACAGTGCAAAAAATAAACCTATGAAAGCAAGAAACTAATCTAGGAAAGCATAAATAAAAAAGGGAAGGAATACTGGCTTGGAGTGGGCCCAGGCTCCAGCAGCTCCCTTCCAGCTGAACACGTAGTTAGGAACTTTCGAGATTTATTATATTTGAAAAGAATTATTACAACGCTTCTACCTCCTCAAAATGACAAATGTATTCTCAATCTGGATTCTGGATGAGAGAGGTCAGTGTGTGTTTATATAGCACACACACAGATCTTCTGTTACAAAGAAGTTACAATAGTAGTTTAGTCCAGACTAAAATGGTACAGTATGGTAAATGTAATCAACATCTGCTAAAATAGGCATTTTTCCTAACAGTAGCGCATTCACTGATTGGTGCATGCTTCACCTGGCATAGGTAAGACATTCTCATCCGTTGGTGCAACTCCTAAAATTATCTTGCATTATGTAGAACTGGAACGACACCGGTCAACTCTGCCCATGTTGCTTTACTTGGTCAACTGGTGAAGAATGGAGGCACCTTCTCTTATGAGGAAGGTGCCTTCCTCACATGCTTTTGATAGGCACCTTTTGTATGCAAAAGGCGCATACTAATGTTGAGTGTCTTCTTCCTACGGAAGGCACCTACTAATGTGGGTGCCTTCTTTATACGAAAGGTGCTTTGCCTTGTATGGGACTCCTTTCTTATGCGGAAGGTGCCTAAGTATGTCAGGCACCTTCTTTATATGGAATGTGCCTACCTTCTGTTGGTGCCTTCCTTGAAGAGGAAGGCATCTACCTTTTCTTGGCACCTTCCTTGAAGAGGAAGGTGCCTACTCACCATGCCTTGATCCCAAAATAAATAGAGTGCCAGGTCCATGAAAGACCTCGACGGATCCAAATCTGTCAAAATCAACTACATTTCCACAAAAACACACTAAAACACACAAATTAGATAATGCACACAATTCTATTAAATAATTATATAATCATTCATAAAAGTACATAGTTCCTATTATATTACCACATAATAATTGATGAAACCCATACAAAATATGAGCAATTTTGAGGCTCATCATCCCCCAATTCCTAACATATGTCACTCCCTCATGGCATCAAAACTGTAGGTAGCTCTTCATATTTCTTCATCATCACCATTTTCTAGTGGATCTGGTTGTACCTGCAGCCTGTGACTACTTCTTCTATGGATCGACATTGGGAGGTGCGGTCTTTCTTTTTCTACACGGATTTGTGGTGTTGGGGCAGCCAGCTGCTGTTGTCTGCATCTACATTGGAATCTTCCCTTTCTGCTTCTTTATGGCAAACTAGCACTATGATAAACTCGTGGTGGGCCAAGGCAGAAGGTGTACCCCTATGGTATCGATTTGCTTCCTCCTTCAAGACATTTTCTAGGTAGAAGGGCATGTTCATCTTCTTTCCATGCACCAGGTGATTTAAAATTTGCACATGATTAATGTGCAAGTGGGAATATTTCCCTATGCATTGAAAAATCAAGCAATTTGCTTGAACATCTTTTGTAGGTTCATAGGAAGTCTGATTTTTGGCAGCCCTTCCTTTTCTACCTACACATTTTCTCCTAGCAGTAATAATTCGACGCACTATTTCAACATGCCACCTTTGTATGTGCACTCACCTGTAAGAGGCAAGGTGATCACCTAGGAGATGTATTCCAGGGTGATCGGAATATCCCTTCCATGCACTTGAGTTGCGTCGCATCTCAAGGAGGCAATGAATTTTTTGGCTACCTTCGTATCCTAGTTTTGATAGACTAGGGTACAGTAATCGAGCCATCCCTTAGCTTCAAACCGAGTCCTGACTGTCCCCCTGATCTTCTCCATGTCACTCGGCTCATTCTTCTTGACGACATGATTCTTTGATCACCCTCCCATGGTGCCTTCCCTAACCGCTCCTCTATTTTCCTACCTTACTCTCTCAGGAAGGCACCTTCTTATAAGGAAGGCACCTAACCCTAGCATTCAATTTTGGGGTTGGCAAGGTATGCCTCTCAAGACATAACGTTGGCACGATGTTTCGACCATTGGGGGTGCATGATTTTTATGGTGGCACTATTTTTTGGTACTGCATAGTTCATAAATGATTATATAAAAATTTAATTAAAATTATGTGCATACCTGATTGGATGCTTCATGCATCACAAAAAATAGTGATTCGTTGATCTGTGCCATGGAGGATGGGTATTTCACATGTGCAAATTATGTTGAACTTCATTGTTATGTTGTTTGAGGTTCGATGCCAAAGATAGACCTTTGATTGGCTTGAAAACCATTTGTCTATCATCTTTGAGGCATACACAAGAATCTTGCCCTATGAATCTGTAATATTTTTGGTTGGGATGGATTTTTCATCACGTGGGGTCTGGTGGTATTCTGGTGCTGCCCAATCGTGTGTTGATCTCATTTGAATTGAGGCACACATGAAAGCAAAGCACTGGTTGTACGTGAAAGGTGATTTTTTTGGTGCTTTCCCGATGTGGAAGGCACTTTAAATGAATGGTGCCTTCCTGCTGTAGAAGATGATTTTGAAGAATGGTGCCTTCCCAATGTGAAAGGCGCTTTTGAATGGATGCACCTTCTTGGAATGGAAGACGCCTTGATCATCATCATTTTTGTTTTCATGGCGCCTTCATGATGCGAAAGGCGCCTTCTCAATTCTTTATTTTTTTTAGGACTCTCCTTTGGGTGCCTTCTTTATAAGGAAGGTGCCTTATTTTAGTTGGGTGCCTTCTCTATAAGGAAGGCGCCTTATTTCTATGGGGCACCTTCTTTATAAGGAAGGTACCTTATTTTTGTGGGGCACCTTCTCTATAAGGAAGGTGCCTTATTTCTATGGGGTGCCTTCTTTATAAGGAAGGCACCTTATTTTTGTTGGGCACCTTCTTTATAAGGAAGGTGCCTTGCCTCCAGCTTGATACCTTCTTCACAGCAGGAACGTCCACCCTTTTTAGGTGCCTTCTTCAAAGAGGAAGGCGTCGTTCCTTATATGGAGAGTTTGATTTGAAGATGAAGACTTTCTGCAAGATATTTTCTTAGCAACACATCATGATCGTCTGGGCAAGGGTGATCAAGCCTCCTCAAACTTTCTTCATGCTGCCGCAACATCCTTCTGCTAGTCTTGGCGTGTGATTTTCCCCTAGAGAAGATTTTTTTGCCTTCACCCAAGCTTGGATAGATGCTACTTTTAAACTACATACGTAGGTGTTGGGATGCTGAGTCGGTTCAGGCTTGGTTTTCTAGATACCTATTTTTTGAGCTATCAGGTCCTTCACCTATAAAATTAAATAAAAATTAAATAAAACTATAGGCATTTAGACGTATTTCATGCCTAGTAGGCCCTTTACTAGAATTTTTGCATCTTGCATGCAGGTGTCATACCTACAAAACACATCGTAAGAAATAAAACAAACCTAAACTAACTAATTTTGCTGTACACCTCCATGTCCACCATTTTACCTGCTAAGAGTTTGGTCTAGATTTACAAGGATGGGGTCTCCCCTATGCCTTCTCTGGACTCCACCAGTAAATTTTTGGATGTGTTGTAGGGTCGTAGTCAGTGGCCATTCACTATCAATACAACATTGCTATCGTCAATGGTCCTAACACGCACAACACCATTCTTGATGAGCTCTACCACCTCATACGGTCCCATCCACCTCTATATTAATTTTCCCTTTTGTTCCTAGAACCTAGAATCATACAACAACACCCATTCTCCCTCTTGGAACTACTTTAGCTTGATGTGTCGATCACACCATTTTTTTCTTTATTTTTGTATGATCTCTGTTATTTGTAGAGCATCCATTCAGATTTTTTCCAACTGGTTTAGCGACTGAACCCTATCTTTTTGAGCTTCTTCCAAGCTCAAATTTAATTCTAAAGCAGTTCTCAATGTCTTAATCTCAAATTTAATGTCTTAATCTCAAGCTCGAATTCCACATGGTGTTATATGCCCATACTACCTTCGGAAGCCATGTAGCCCAATATTTTCTATGTTGTTGCATAGTTTTTGTTAGGATGTTCTCTATATCTCTATTCGTCATCTCTACTTGCCTGTTTGCCTATGGATGGTAGGGTGTAGTCTTATTGTGCCGAATTCTATATTGCTTCATCAATTCCTTGATCAAATTGGAGGTAAATTGAGGCCCATGGTCTGTTGTTATCTCTATGGGGACCTCAAATCATGTAAAAATATGAGTAAATAATAAATCGGCTATTGTTCTTTCCTTTGAATTCCTTAATGCCTGGACTTCCACCCACTTGGTGACGTAGTTTGTACAGACTAAAATAAATATTTGTCCTATCAAATGTGGATTAATTTGCCCCACAAAATCCATGTCCCACTTATCGAAGGGCTCTATATGCACATGTGGTTTAAGGGGCATCTCATCTCGATGGGTTTCTCTACCCATTCTTTGGCACTCATCACACTTTCTAGCATAGGTAGACTCATATTTGAATAGAGTGGGCCAAAAATACCTATCTTGTAGGATTTTATAGGTGTTCTGCTTCCCCACAAAGTTTCCCTCGCATGGTTCATCGTGGTAAGCTTTGAGTATTTATTAGAACTCCTACTCTGCTACGCATCTCCTTATAATATGATCACGTCCTATTTTAAATAGGAGGTCGTCAACCCATAGAAAGGAGGCACTTTTCTCTACTACCACCTACTTTTCTCATGAGGAGAGAGCATGCAAGGTTATTCTAATGGCTAAGTAATTGGCTATATCTATGTACCATGGTGTTTGCTCATTGATGGTGAACAAATATTCATCCGAAAACTGGTCTTCCACTGCCACATGATCTGCTGGTTTCAATTTTGACAAAAAAATTGCTATGACGTTGTCCTTGCTTTGTTTGTCAACTATTGTTATGTCAAACTCCTACAATAGTAGAAGCCATATTATAACTCTTCCACCAATAGTCGGTTTTCTCATTAAATACCTGATAGTTGCGTAGTATGTATGGATAAAAACCTGATACCCAATGATATAATGGCAGAATTTATTCATGGCATGCATAACTACAAGGAACTCTTTCTCTGTCATTGTATAGTTGAGCTCAACCACTGTCAATTTTTTGCTGATGTAGTAGATGGCATACAATTCCTCGCCATCCTTCTACCTGAGGACTGCTCCAATCACATTGTTGGATGCATAACAATAGATATGGAAGGGTATCATCCAATATGGTCCCATTAGAACATGTGCGTATATCAGCTTTTCCTTGAGTGACTAAAATGCTCTTTCGTAGCCTTCCATCTAGTTGAACTACATGTCTTTAGACAATAAAGTGTGTAGTGGTCTTACAATTTTACTAAAGTCGACGATAAATTATCGGTAATACCCGTTAGATCCAAGAAAACTTCTTACCTCATACTGCATTCTGGGGCTAGGTAGGTCCTTTATGACCTTAATTTTTATTTTATCCACCTTTATTCCTTCTATGAAGAGATGGTGTCCCAATACGATGCCCTCTTGCATCATCATAAAGCATTTTCATTACTAAGGGACAAATTATTTTCCTCACTTCTTTCGAGCACTCTTTCCAAGTTTGTCATTGCTTCATCAAAGGTTTCTCTATAAATGGTGAATTCATCCATGTACACTTCAATCGCATCTCCTATCATGTTTGAGAATATTCTAAGCACCGCCCTTTGGAAGGTGGCAGGTGCGTTGTATAACCTGAAAGGCGATACCTGATAAGTAAACATTCCCCAAAGACAGGTGAACATCATTTTATCTTGATCTTATTATCCTATCTAGATCTAGTTGTATCCACTGAATCTATCCAGGAAGGAGAAGTACTTTCACCCCAAAAGTGCATCCAAGACTTGATCGATGAATGGGAGTGGGAAGTGATCCTTTTTGGTCAATTTTTTCAATGCCCTATAGTCCACATAAATCTGCCACTTCTCATTCTCTTTGGGGACCACCACAAGTGGTGATACCAACTCACTATCAAAATGGATAGATGAATTTTATAGACAAGAGTTTTTGCAATTCTGCTTTGACAATGTCTTTCATTGTCGAATTCATCGTTCTTTGTGGCTACCTGCTTGGAGTCACTTGCTCTTTGAGGTATATTAGATGTGTACATATTGTTGAGCTGATACCTTTCATATTTGAGTAATCCCATGCAAATGCCCATTGGTTTTTAACTAGGAGTTCTACTTTCATTAGGTGTGTGGGGGTCAACCCACTATTGATATTCAACATCTTTCCTAACCCAACGTTTATCTGCTGAATGTGGTGGTATTGGGCGCCAGATAACGATGACTTAGGCATGGTGATTGAGGACTCTCTTTGGAGGAATTCTATGATAGTGCCATCCTCATCTTCTTCCTCCACCAATTTTTCTAATGCCATCATTGGTTGGATTATGGATAGCTCATCATCTCCATACTTGGACAATGCAGACTCTCTCGACGAATCAACAGACTATGTGAGGGGTGAAATGGTCAACCATTTTATGTTTATTCCATTGGATATGTTCATCAGAAAATCGTGTTAGCTGATGTAAGCATTAGATGTTTCCAGCCACAGTCTTCCCAAGATAAGTGGGTAGCCACCCATCCTATTTTTAGACTACAAAACTAGAAATTTGACTGGATATTCCCACACATCAACCATCACTATGATATCTTCAAGCATTCCTTCTAGTGCTACGGTTGATCGATCGACCATCTGTAGCTTAGTCGAGGTGTGTCTTAGGTCTATGATTTTTAGCCTCTGCATGGTCTCCTAAGGAATTATGTTGATGGCTGCCTCGATATTGACCAATGTATTGGTCAAGGAATGTCCCACAATTTTTATAATCAACATTGGATTGCCTAGGTCTACATACTTGGGATGACATGTCTTGCCCATCATTAAATTTTCCAACTTAACCACAACATTGATAGTCTGGGTTACTCTTCGTCTTAACTTTCTTAGGCACATCTCCTATATCACTTTAGAATGTATCAGGACGTCTCGGATAGCTTGAAAGAGTGGAATTGTCACTATGATATTTTTCAAGTTAGAAATAATATCAAACTCTAGATGCGTTAGTTTCCTCTGTTCTTACATTTGATTAGGAAATGGATCCTTTGTTCTCTCATCCACTTCTTCTTCCACCTCTTCTATAAGAGGTGTTTCTTCTACATCTGACTCCTCTTCTATGAGCGGAGGTGTCTCTACTCCTAGCTATCTACCTAATCTAAGATAAATAGGATTGCAACTAATATGATACATCAGATGTATCTCACCTTCTACATTGTATGTCAGCTGATTTACTCTGTTATTTGGATTTGTCATCAGTTGTACAGGTAGCTGTGCAAATCTCACTACAGGAAATACCAGTAAGTTTTGATGGGTGTGAGATGACACTACGTTCTGTGGAGCCATATTTCATGGAGCATGGCCTCTCCACTGCTACCCAAGATATTGATATGGCATCCAAGGTTTTTGGTTCATAAATGTTGCTCCTTGGGGTGTGTTGGACCAAGAAGATGGCCCCCACCACCCCATGTTAGGTGTTTTATGCTGGCATTGTGGCATGTATGGTCCTCCCTCGTATGATGGCATTCTTGCTGGCATATTCCCCATAGGGGGTTGTGGCCAACTCCTTCGATTGCCTATAAAATAGGATTCCTATTGTGGCTGATCCACAACACACCCCAAAATTGGGGACCCACCTTTTTGCATGCTTTCAAAGAAGATCTCAGTGACCTAGATGCTAAAAAATCAAGGAAAAAGCAAAAATTTCACAAAAGAGAAAAATTGTCATGATATCGCGACATGTCGCTCCATCGCGACCAAAAATGAAAAGTTGTCATGATATCGCGACATGTTGCTCCGTCGCGACCAGAAATGAAAAGTTTTCACGATATCGCGACATGTTGCTCCATCATGGCTGAAAATGAAAAGTTGTCACGATATCGTGACATGTTGCTCCGTCATGACCAAAAATGAAAAGTTGTCACGATATCGCGACATGTTGCTCCGTCACGATCGAAAATGAAAAGTTGTCACGATATCACGACATGTCACATTTTCGCGACCTGAAGCAGCAAGACATGCCAAATGAAAAGATGTCACAATTTCATGACAGAAAGTAGCCAAGGGGTACGAAGATGAAAAGCATCACGATTTCATGATAGAAAGCGACCAAAATGAAAGTAGAGGAAAAACGCCGCGATATCATGACGTGTCACGTTTTCATGGCTCCAAGAAGCAAGATGGTACGAAACAAAAAAGTGTCACGATTTCACGACGGAAGGCAACAAAACACAGCGAAAGAGAAAAGGCATCGCGATTTCATGACAGGTTGCATCCTCGTGGCCCGAAATAGAAAAATGTCACGATTTCGTGACAAGTTGTAGCGAGACAACTCAAAACAGAAAAGCGTCACGATTTCACGACAGGTTGCATCTGCGCGGCTCGTTGATAGAGAATGTCGTGATTTCGTGACATGTCTTATTTTTGCAATGCATGAAGGTATACAAGGTTGCGGGCATAAAATGTCATGATTTCGTGACATGTCTCATTTTCATGGAGCATGAAGGCGGACAAGGCTGTTGACAGGAAAATGTCATGATATCGCGACATGTCTCATTTTCACGGTGAAAGAAGAAAAGCTAAGCTACATACATAAAAATGTCGCGATATCGCGACATGCTATTTTTGGTCATGATTTACAGGGGGCCATTATGGAACATGCAGAGAAGTGTGGAACACGTGGCATAAAGGTGTAAGGGCTACAGAAGCGTTACAGTTCACAGAGAAGATCAAGCGTCTCGATGTCGAGCATAAAGTCAAAGGCAACGAAAAGGCGAGGAAGGTGAAACGAAGCGATCTGGGAGATGAAGCGAAGCGTCACAGGGCGAAATAGAGAGCATTGCCAGAAAGTATAAAAGCAAAGGCACAGATTGGTACAAGGGTCGAAACTGTTCAGAGAATATTGCGGGAATGAAGGCAAGGCCTTGACACGGGTTTTTCTTGGATATTTTCCTTCCACATGGATTGGTCGAAAACCGCTACGAGCAGGGTTGCAGAGCTGAGGGTGATTAGCCATTCTGGGCCTGTTGTGGAGTGTTTTTCTTCCCCTTTTTCTGGTTTTGAGAAAACTAGAGACATTCTGCTATTGTAACATGACATATTTTTAATGCAGAAGTATTCAAAAATTTGCATCTTATGGGCAAGAAAGAAGGAGATCTTCTGTGCATGCTATGGATTTAATGTTTATTCTTTCACTTTCTTTTAGATTTCGGATTTATAGATAATGTTAAATACCACCTTTGTGGGTTACATTAGGCTAATATTTGAAATCTAAACTTTATTTCGTACCCTAGGAACTAGCACTTAGTCTATGGGGATTATGCATGTCATGCAGGTCCAATAGGTTAGGTTGCATGCATGGAAACCTCACATCTTCGGTTTTGTTGAAATAAGATAGCATCAAACTGAATGCAATTTCATTTTCAGTTTTCCTTTTGCATTTTATTTCTTTTTTTTGCACTTTATTTTTTAGAATTTCTAACTTTATTTTAATTCTCAGGCATTAAAATAAAATAAAAATTAAAAAACTTCAAAATCCAAAAATAGTTCCACCATTTATGGCATTTCATCAATTTCCACTTTGAAGTTACAACATGGTCATATAGGGACCAAATCACATTTGCTTTATTCGGGTTCAACGAACAATCATTAAAGTTTCACAGTAAAATAAACCAACATTGCCCCTTGTTTTTAGTTACTTGCAACCACTAAGGTGTTCCAAGCATTTTAATTGAATATCTTTATTTGAGATTATTAATACACAGATGTAAAATGCTAATATAGCGGAGACCTTGGAGAAGTTATTTGTTTAATTTCTTTGCAAGAGAGGATTTAGAACCCAAATCCTATCGAAGAGTGTGTTTTCACAATCGGGTGAAAATACCACTCAACAGATTGGCGCTAGAAGGAGGGCATGAAATGGTTTATTTTATTATGATACTACAGGTTTATAATTGTTTAAGAGCTTTATATTGCTAAATATTTCAAGTCCATTTGATTAGCATCTTCGGCCTCCTCTAACACCACTCAACAAATTGGTGCTAGAAGGAGGGCCTGAACGGTTTATTTTAGTGTGATTTAAAATTTTAAATTTCATGTTTTGTTTTATCTTTAGTCCTCTAACACTCGACAGATTGTTAAAAGGATGGCCTGAATTGGTTTACTTTATTCTATTTTAAGCAATTCAGGTATGTTGTATATTATTCTAACACTTTTCTGATTGTTCATACAGAAATAATGTGATTTGATTTAATTTTGAAAATTTTGGTCTTGACTCATGCAATTACTTTTCATTTGATTTTAATGAATACATCTCTTAGTTGATGCTAACTTGATTTTTTTTTTTTTTTATTACATTGCAGGTTGAATATTCAACAGATTTGGTTCTAAAATTACATTTTAAGTTTCACTAATGGCAACACTTGAGGAGCAAATGGTATCCCTGAGAGCTGAAATAGTGTCTCTAAGAGAAAGAATGGTATCTATGATGGAGGATCATTATAAGGGTTTGTCTATACATGTGATACCCTATCAAATTCCTAAAATGTTATTGGATTTTTTACGGTGTTTTAATCAAGAGGTGCCACTAGGATACTTGCAAAAACTACATGTCTACAAGGATACATTATGTCAATTCCAGATTTTCTATGAGGAGGTGGCTTGTAAGTTATTTGCATACATTTTGGATGATAAACCATTCTTTTGGTACAGCCAACTACCCATGGAGGTTAGGACTTCTTGGATACAACTAGAAGCAGCCTATCTTTATCACTTTGGTAATCAAG
Source organism: Wollemia nobilis (assembly GCA_028583015.1). Lineage (NCBI taxonomy): Eukaryota > Viridiplantae > Streptophyta > Pinopsida > Araucariales > Araucariaceae > Wollemia > Wollemia nobilis. The sequence goes on along the minus strand of JAQPPZ010000677.1, from coordinate 8,756,286 downwards.
TTGACTTAAATAGGTTGCAAAATCAGTTTACCTCCATATGTAAGGAGCCTAATGAATCCTTGAGTCAATTCAATGGAAGATTTCGTGAGTTGCACTCCCAAATGTGGGAAAATTTTAACACATTAGAAGAGGAAGCTATGGAAGTATACCTAGGAGCCATACACCCCACACTTGCTTCACTCATTGAGGAAAAAATGGGTGGCTTGTCTCTAGAGAAAATCCATGAGATCTTAGAAGAGATAGAACAACAAGGTCTTGGAAGAAGAAAAGGCACAACATGTTCACATGAGAGATTGTTCTTTTGATGCCAACCTACACCAACCATCAAATATAGCACCCTCCACTCCAATGATATCTAAGGTAAATGATCAAGGGGATGAATTTGAATATCCAAATCTTACAACCACCTTAGATGTAGTCCACGAGGAGGTGCAAATTGCTAAGCCAACATCCGCTAGTGAGGATTATGCAGAAATGATCTCATTCATAGAGATACATGATTATTCGGATGAAGGGGTTCTAAATTCAACAATGTTTGATATATGTGATAGGATGGAACCCACCATAGAATTGAATGAAGTGGTTGAAAGTGAAATTGGAAGAAAACCAATAAATGAATTTGAAGACATGATAGAGTTTCACCACTTGTTCTTGGAAGATACTATTGATGAGATGTGTAAAATTAATGATCAAGAAATTCTTCACCCTCCAAATTATGATAAAATTGAATCATGGGTTACTAATTTGGATTATGATGGCCTTACAAATTTGAATTCAAGAAACGACCCACTTTTGGAAATAATTGAACCATCTAAGGAAGGTGAAGATGAATTTGATGAGAAACACATTGATGAATTGGAAGATGTTGAAGAAGTAGTTGAACGTCACCACTTGATTTTGAAAGATGATTATTATGATGCTTGGAAGAAGTGGGAAGACTACACTCACTCCAAAACTACTAATGAAACTTGTGTGCCAATTGATATATAGGACAACATAATCGCCTACTCAAAGGAAGATATTACAACTCCTGTACAATTTGAGGATGTTTTGGAAGAGAGTTTCAAATCTCATCAAATTTTGGAAGATTATAATGATCCTATTGCCAAGGACAAAGAAGAAAGTGAATTGATGAATGAATCAAAAGATCATGTCACAAATACCATGGAGTTTCATCCCACAAATTTGGAAGATAATTTTTATAATGGTTGGGGGAGATATGATAATGCATTCTTTTCTCACACCCCTATAGATGAAACTCATATTTCACTTGATATGCAGGATGTTGAAACTTCTACATCATACGAAGACCCCACATTCACAAGATTTGAGAAGGTTGCAAAATTTGATCATGTTGAATATAAATTCATTGAAGGTGCGGATGCAAGTTTGCATGATGATTTTGAGGATTCAAATGAAGAGATACCATGGATAGTGAACAAAGAATTGGAACCAAATGACAAAGAGATTGATCAATTGGAAGCAACTCAAATGAAGGATCATCAAGATGAGTCATGGGACATACACTTTGACCAAAAACATTTGAGGGTTGAAAAGGATGGGCATGTTTTCAATTGGGTGCCCAATTTTGGTATGTTTAATGAACAAGTAATCAATGAAGAATATGAAGACCATGAGGTAAAAGAGGGAATTGCAAATCCCCATCAAATTTTGGTAAATAAAAATGTTCAAAAGTTAGAATCTAACCTTTTGTGTTCAAACATCCAAGATTTAGGTGAAAATTTGCATGACCATGTTTTGAATTTGAATGATGTTTATGGTGAAATGTCATTAAAGGTGAATGAAAAACAAGGTATGATTTCTAATCACACCTTTGACAACATTGTTTTAATGAATGGAAAAGAAGTTGATGCACTTGAATTGTTAAATCAAATTCATCAACAATTACTAATTGAATCTAGGGTAAAAACTTTTAATGATCCTAATTTAGTAAATATCCTAGATGCTTGCAAACTGTTACACAAGTTTGATTGGCCTACAAACTTGGAAGATGAATTGGCTTTAAAATGTTTAGAAATAGGCTCTTACTTACAAAGTTTCATTTTGGATAAAGAAAGCCTACTTCTAAATCATGAATGGAATGATGAAACTTGCAATTTAAAGAATAGACAAGATAAAATTGAATACCAACCATTGTCTAATCAATTTGATTTGAATCTCACCTATGGTGTTGGTAATAGAACTAAATCAAATTGGTATGGTGAGCGAGGCAAGTTGAAATTTGTTGCATTGCTTGGTCTGATCTTGTTTTTGTTGGATTCCTACAACATTTGGCATACATATTGTGTCATATGTCTTTTGAAATGTTCTAATCATGTTTGGGATCCGGGAAAGTGATAGTCCAAGCTTTGCTTCATCTTGTACCATATTGTACATTTGTATATAGATTTTGGTTTTGGTTTTGGGTTTGTGTTTTTCAAGTTTCATTTTTGGGATTGTTAGTTTAATCATGATTTAAAGTTGTGTGTTTATTTGACATGTTTGGTTTGTCTAAAAAAAAAAAAATGATGAAAAAGTTGTTTTTGAGATGTTAATTTATGCTTTAGATCAGGGAAATATGAAACATTGGAATTGTGTTGTAGAAAGCTCCACAAGTAACACAAACATTTAAATAATATCGTTTGAATCTTGTGATGCATGAAGTTGTCAGTTTTGCACATTATGGTAAAGTAGATGATATATTCCAAAAGAAGCAGTGCATTCACATCTCATGTCACATTCCACATTGCATATACATGTCATCTCAAGTTACATTTTCATTTCATGTGCAATCATTGAGAAGGTGTCGAATCCTCTTAGGATTATTACATAACATATATTAAAAGGATCCTAAGGTTGGGAACTGCTGCCCAAACTATCTTGAACCAAGCACATTCCATGCACATTAAAAGGAATCTTGAGCAAAATGGTCAAAACCATACTTGGATGAAAAGGTGAGGTGAAAAGAATATTTCATGTCTGTCCTATCATGCAACATAATCCTTGAAAAAAGTGGTTTTTACCACTCCCATCAAGCTTAAAGTCTAAAACCAGAGTAGTAAGGATAGGGTTAAATCCTCATCGAACTTAGGTTGAGGATCCAACTCCCCAAAGCTCTGATTTGACCTACATGGAGTAGTAAGGATAGGGCATAATTCTCATCTCGCTTAGGTTGAGAATCCGATTCCCCAAAGCTTCCATTTTTCCCATTTCATCATAAAGCTTGGATTGGAAGGATCGTACTACATGTCCTCTGCAAAGGATGGGTAGTCATCCCAAAGGTCCAAGTAATAAAATTAACTAATATTTCCCATTTTGTCTTAATATTGGATTGGAAGGATCGTACTACATGTCCCTAGCAAGGATGGGTAGTCATCCCCAAGGTCCAAGAAATAAAAAATTAATATTTTCCATTTTCATCTTAATATTGGATTGGAGGGATCGTACTACATGTCCCTAGCAAGGATGGGTAGTCATCCCAAAGGTCCAAGAAATAAAAAAGAAAAGAGAATGAATGAAGCCAAGTCATGGATTATGGGGTTAAGTATGCTCATGCGTGGCAACATGTCTTGTCTAAAAGCAAGACCACTGATTGCTCATATGGATAGACTAGCCTGACCATTTCATCCATAACAGGTTAAATCATTTTGTTCAAGATGAGGTAATGAACTCCAAATCAGAATAGTAAGGATAGGGTTAAATTCCCATCTCGCTTAGGTTGGGAATCCTATTCCCCAAAGTTTTGATTTCACTCACACTTGCACATGGGTTCAAGATGGTAGTGACACATAACCAACTTTGGGATCTAGTAAATTAATTCAGTATACATATATTTGGTCCTAAGAGGGTTTGATAACTTTAATATGTTTGTTCATGATATTAGAAGGTTTGAGCCTTTGTAAAGCAGGTTGTTATATCTCTAGCATCTTCATCATACATCAAATCCTGCACAAATCATTCATAGCCTTGCATACAAATCATAGGTGAAACTGACAATGGAATGTTGATCAAGTTCAAGCGATAGGGAATGAAAACACATTGCACACACCGAGGTGATACTTAATGATTCTGATGTTTCATGTATTTCTGATCTATCGGTATTTGTTTATCTTTAATGTGTTGATGCCCGTATCTAAGCTTGTATATTTCAGGTTGGGTTCTCACCAAAATGCTCAGGAGCATTTGACAATAGAGTCGCCATTTGTTGTGGCTGATCCACAACACACCCCAAAATTGGGGACCCACCTTTTTTGCATGCTTTCAAAGAAGACCTCAGTGGCCCAGATGCTAAAAAATCAAGAAAAAAGCAAAAAATATCACAAAATAGAAAAAGTGTCACGATATCGCGACATGTCGCTCCGTCGCGGCCAGAAATGAAAAGTTGTCGCGATATCGCGACATGTTGCTCCATCGCGACCAAAAATGAAAAGTTGTCGCGATATCGCGACATGTTGCTCCATCGTGGCCGAAAATGAAAAGTTGTCGCGATATCGCGACATGTTGCTCCGTCGCGACCAAAAATGAAAAGTTGTCATGATATCATGACATGTTGCTCCGTCGCGGCCAAAAATGAAAAGTTGTCACGATATCACGACATGTCGCGTTTTCATGACCTGAAGCAGCAATACATGCCAAATGAAAAGATGTCACGATTTCATGACAGAAAGCAGCCAAGGGGTATGAAGATGAAAAGTGTCATGATTTCACGACAGAAAGCAGCCAAAATGAACGTAGAGGAAAAACATCGTGATATCGCGACAGGTCGCGTTTTCATGGCTCCAAGCAGCAAGATGGTACAGAATGAGAAAAGTGTCACGATTTCGCGATAGGCAACAAAACACAAGAGAAGAGAAAAGCATCATGATTTCGCGACAGGTAGCATGAGGAAAGAAAAAAATGTCACGATTTCGCGACAAGTTGTAGTGAGATAGCCCAAAATAGAAAAACGTCACGATTTCGCGACAAGTTGCATTACACAGCCCATTGACAGAGAATGTCGTGATTTCGTGACATGTATCAAGCATGAAGGTATACAAGGTTCGGCATAAAATGTCATGATATCGCGACATGTCTCATTTTCATGACATGAAGGCGGACAAGGCTGTTGACAGGAAAATGTCACGATATCACGACATGTCTCATTTTCACGGTGAAAGAAGAAAAGCTAAGCTACATACATAAAAATGTCGTGATATCGTGACATGCTATTTTTGGTCATGATTTACAGGGGGCAGTTATGGAACATGCAGAGAAGCATGAAACACGTGGCATAAAGGTGTAAGGGCTACAGAAGCGTTACAGTTCATAGAGAAGATCAAGTGTCTCGATGTCGAACATAAAGTCAAAAACAATGAAAAGGCGGGAAGGTGAAATGAAGCGATCTAGGAGATGAAGCGAAGCGTCACAGGGCAAAACAGAGAGCATTGCCAAAAAGTATAAAAGCAGAGGCACAGATTGGTACAAGGGTCAAAAACTATTCAGAGAATATTGCAGGAATGAAGGCAAGGCCTTGACACTGGGTTTTTCTTGGATATTTTCCTTCCACATGGACTGGTCGAAAACCGCTGCGAGCAGGGTTGCAGAGTTGAGGGTGATTAGCCATTCTGGGCCTGTTGTGGAGTGTTTTTCTTCCCCTTTTTCTGGTTTTGAGAAAACTAGAGACATTCTGCTATTGTAACATGACATATTTTTAATGCAGAAGTATTCAAAAATTTGCATCTCATTGGCAAGAAAGAAGGAGATCTTCTGTGCATGCTATGGATTTAATGTTTATTCTTTCACTTTCTTTTAGATTTCGGATTTATAGATAATGTTAAATACCACCTTTGTGGGTTACATTAGGCTAATATTTGAAATCTGAATTTTATTTCGTACCCTAGGAACTAGCACTTAGTCTATGGGGATTATGCATGTCATGTAGGTCCAATAGGTTAGGTTGCATGCATGGAAACCTCACATCTTCGGTTTTGTCGAAATAGGATAGCATCAAACTGAATGCAATTTCATTTTCAGTTTTCCTTTTGCATTTTATTTCTTTTTTCTGCACTTTATTTTTCAGAAGTTCTAACTTTATTTTAATTCTCAGGCATTAAAATAAAATAAAAATTAAAAAACTTCAAAATCCAAAAATAGTTCCACCATTTATGGCATTTTGTCAATTTCCACTTTCAAGGTACAGCATGGTCATATAGGGACCAAATCACATTTGCTTTATTCGGGTTCAACGAACAATCATTAAAGTTTCACAGTAAAATAAACCAACATTGCCCCTTGTTTTCAGTTACTTGCAACCACTAAGGTGTTCCAAGCATTTTAATTGAATATCTTTATTTGAGATTATTAATACACGGATGTAAAATGCTAATATAGCGGAGACCTTGGAGAAGTTACTTGTTTAATTTCTTTGCAAGCAGAGGATTTAGAACCCAAATCCTATCGGAGAGTGTGTTTTCACAATCGGGTGAAAATACCACTCAACACTTCCATAACATCAACATCCTCCTTGATATTGGGCAATTATGTGCACAATCGGGTCTTATGATTTAGTTTGTAGACCATGCATAATCTGACTTTGTTATCTAGGCATGCATTCTTTGCATGTTTTCCTCTGCATTTCAGGAAAAAATAATCCAATGCTACTTCATTTTCATGCTTATTTTTCTCCAAAAACATGTCCATATATAATGCCAGAGACGAAAGCATCTCGCTTTTCAAATTTTCTAGCATGTTGTCAATTTATATTTTTGTGATCAAAGAAGTTGCTTTCATGGTTCTATAAGTGGTCTTGCCTCTCCTTTTTGAGTAGTTTCAGCATAATTTTCAGATATCTTCCATAGCGTGTTGGTAGACGTCACCTCCAGAAATCATGTTGAGAGCTTCTAATGATTCATTGTTAAGTCCTCTCAAAAAAATTCTTTTAAGAGACTTATTAGATAGCTTCAAGTGAGGATATCGTTGAAGATTGAAATTGAATTTCTCCCAATACTCCTCAAGGGACTCATTTTCTTTCTGCGTCATTCTCAAGACCTCTTCTCTGGAGTCTCTGGCTCTCCTGAAGACTTTATATTGCTCTAAAAAGAAACTCTTCATTTGATCCCATGTGGCAATGTGTTTGTCTCCTAGACCAATGAACCATCGTAGAGTTGCATCGTCTAATGTGGAAGAAAAGAGCTTTAGCTTATGCATATCAAATTTATAGTCCACAGACCTACATAGAACAACAAACTTAAATAAAAATAGGTCAAGGTCCTCGGTCGGGTATCATATGAAGGTAGGAAGGTGAGCAGGGATAAGTTTTTCATTTTTATTTCTCTTATTCCTTCCTCAATCAGGAAACTAAAGCCATATGAAGCCTCTTCGTTAGCCATTTTTTAAGGAAATGTGGTCTCTAATGTAGTTCTTATGGCCTCATGGTTGTTCAAAACTTTCAGAGTCAAGGTTCTAAGGTCATCTGGTGTTATCGTATGGTATTCTATAGCTTTCCAAAATAGTTCTTCCTCTGAGGGTGTCCTCTTAAATAATGGGTTTACAATGGTTCGTTCTTCCCTGGGTTGATGGGATGAGGAAGCACTTTGCACAATATGAGGATCCTCACTCTAGTGGACTATTAGCGGTGAGTCGGGAGAATCTAGTTCAAACTCAGAATGTTTAGCTAACTCATATTTTGGTGGACTTTATTTTATAAAATGATCGTCATGTCCTCTTCTTCTCGAATAACTCATACAAAGTCAAATGTAATGTTTTCAGGTATTGCAATTAATCTAGTATAGGCACTTCCCCAGCAACAGTTCCAAAATGTTGCGGGTCAAACATAGGTGAATTTTGCTCCTATTTTTTCACTTATTGATCATTTAAATTTTCAACCCAGGGAGCTTCATAAACTTTAGAAGTGTCTCAGACAAGATCACTTACAATACCCACTTTGAGATGAGTCAGTATAATTCTACTATTGGGGGGTTTAAAGGATTGTCAATCATTCATCCACACCACAATAATTTATGTATGAATAATTAAATCCTAAGAATGTAAATATTCATACGTGCATAATAAAAATAAACCTACTACAAAAATGGAAATAATAGTGCAATAAATAAACCTATGAAAGTAGGAAACTAATATAGGAAAGCATAAATAATAAAGGGAAGGAATACTGGCTTGGAGTGAACCCAGGCTCTAGAATCTCCCTTCTAGATGAACATGTAGTTAGGAACTTTCAAACTTTATTGTATTTGCAAAAGAATTATTACAATGCTTCTACCTCCTTAGAATGACAAATGTATTCTCAATTTAGATTTTGGATGATTATTAGAGAGGTCTATGTGTGTTTATATAGCACACACATAGATATTCTATTACAAAGAAGTTACAATAGTAGTTTAGTCCAAACTAAACTAGGACAGTCTGGTAAACATAATCGACATCTGCTAATATAGGCATTGTTTCTAACAGTAGCATGTTTGATGATTGGTGCATGTTTCACCTGGTGTAGGTAAGACATTATCATCCATTGGTTTAGATCCCAAAATTATCTTGCATGATGTGGAACTAGAATGGCACTGATAAACTCTGCCCACGTCACTTTACTTGGTCAACTAGCGAAGAATGGATGCGCTTATGAGTAAGGTGCCTTCCTCATGTGCTTTTGATAGGTGCATTTTATATGTGGAAGGTGCATACTGATATTGAGTGCCTTATTCCTACAGAATGCGCCTATTGATGTGGGTGCCTTCTTTATACGAAAGGTGCTTTGCCTTGTATGGGATGCCTTCCTTATGCGGAAGGCGCCTAAGTATGTCAGGCACCTTCTTTATATGGAAGACGCCTACCTTCTATTGGCACCTTCCTTGAATAGGAAGGCGCCTACCTTATGTTGGTGCCTTACTTGAAGAGGAAGGTGCCTACTCACCATGCCTTGATCCCAAAATAAACTGAGTGCTAGGTCCATGAAAGACCTCGACGGATCCAAATCTGTCAAAATCAACTACATTTCCACAAAAACACACAAATTAGATAATGCACACAATTCTATTAAATAATTACATAATCATTCATAAAAGTACACAATTCCTATTATATTATCATATAATAATCGATGAAACCCATACAAAATATGAGAATTTTTTAGGCTCATCAACCTGCATTGGGCATGTAGAGACATGTGGATAATCGATCGAAAGTATGACATACACGGGTACCAGTTCTACTCTCATATCTTGAGGTAGTTTGGGATTTTTTAGGATGTCCTAGATATACCAACCATCTATAGATGCTTGGTCCTAGAAAGGGACATGACCTAGCCCCAAGTGACTTCATTGGGGGATGACGACGATTACTTCCAAGAGTTAGGCCTAGCAGATGTAGGCACTACTGCAGATTATAATGGCTAGTGGATAGCCTTTTAGTGGCATGGAGAGGGTCCTCTAGGCTGAACAAATGATGGATTTGTAGTAGAGGGCGTAAAGAACACAAAGGTGGACCCTCATGGGTATAGGACCTACTACAGGATAGAGGGCGCATGGGGCACAAGGGTTACTATAGAGGAGGGTCCACAGGAAGAGGTAGAGGAGGAGGTCTTTAAGGAGTGTGAGGTACCTCTAGATAGTGAGGTTGGATATATTAGAGCATATTTTATTGACCTCCAGAGCTAGGTTGGGAGGATCCACACCCAGATCCTACATAGAGACACTTCTATCACTACTCTAGAGGTGAAGCTAACTCATGGTTAGAGGTAATGGTGTGGATACGAGGAGGAGAGAGTAATTCTCTAGGTATAGATGGACACAATGGACACCCAGATTAGGTAGCTAACTGGTGAACGTGATCTATCAGAGGCACAACTAGGTGTAGTGACCATTGAGAGAGACCTACTCAGGGTAGTGAGGGGATATCCCTCATCCTCACAGGCTATCATGGCACCTCCTATAGTACCATCTACTTCAGTTTTAGCAAGTTTTGATTCAATGGAAAAGACCCAAAGGCTATGTACCCTCGTTGAGGAAGGTAATGAGCAACACATAGCGGATGTAGCCTACAACACCCAACTAGAGAGCATCATCAGGTTTCTTAGGGGATATGTACTAGAGAGGACCACTACTACAAGGTCCCATAGGAGCAAGACCAGGACTAGGGAGATAGGGTAGTCCCACACATAGTCTAGCCATAGGACTATCTCATGTGCACTGCACATAGGTGGTATAGGCTGAGCTCAGGATCCACCATAGGACCTATAGTGGGCTCCAAAGCAGAACCCTAGGGATAGGGCTGAGAGAGGCAGAGAGAGCTCCAACACAGAGGGAACAGGAGGTGCAGGCTAGAGCTAGCACATTGCCATAGCATAGATTTTGCTACTTTTTATGTACATAGTTGTAGCCTATGGGTATTTTGATGTACCCCTCTATTATATACATTTGAAAAACACACACACACGGACACACATATATATATAGATATATATATATATATATATATATATGATAGTTCATTTCATTACATGTTTACTTTATTTTTGGTATTTTATGTTTATGTTATGCACATGGATGCATTGCTTAATTGATTTAATGCTATATTATATGATGTATGGATGACATGCACTAGCTAGATATGTGATAAAATATTATATGTGATGAGATATATGTGTATATGGACTACTTATGATGGATGCATATGGATGCAATATTTATTTTAAATGCATGCGTAATTTTCTATACTTGTATGCATTTAATTTATTCTTGTTATGATATCACTTATGCCATGTATGTATTGCATAATAATTTTTTTATGATGATATATAGAAATGAACATGTATGCTTTAATCATTAAAACATAATGTATGGATGTAATATGGATTTAACAATCAAATGGATGACACCACAAAATGTATTACAATCATGAATTGAAATTGTTGTATCTTTGTATGGAGTTTGATGATTTGTACACCCTTATGTGAGATGCAATGCTAAATGGTTTCTATATATGAGCTTTTGTGAATTAAAATAATCAGGATAACATAGTCAGTGTCCATCTAAATATCATTTCTAATATCCATCCGGTATCCAAAAAATATCATAGATAATCCTAATAAACAAACTCGCATAAAAGAAAATAATTTTTGATAATTTGCATTGAGCATGTGTTGTTGCTATTTGGAAATATTTGAGGTTTTCCATGAGACTCAAACATCCTAGTGGATTTATCAAAAGTTTCTTACTAACTATACTAAGTTTTTGAAAAATAAAACTTTTTCTTTCATTGACCGAGCTATTCATTACCCCTATGTGTGCAAATGAATATATTAGATAAGGCATAAGCATACCCCAATATCAGACAGGATTCTTTCAGCCCATTTCTAATATATGGGATCCTCATATGTCTATTTGATCCTAGGTTTGCACTCAGTCATACTAAACCACTAATCAATCCAGGCCATCCCAAGCTAGCTCACTCGTAAGTTGCTTAGAACTACCCCTTCAATGATAGGTAGGATTATTTCAACCCATTGATGTTATTGAGGATCACTCTATGGCTTTCAAGTAATGATCATTCCAGGGATTCAGGCTTCCCCCCTTATTTTCTTCAATTTATCGGGATACTTGCTCATGTATAGTGATAAAAAATCATTGTTTATATTATACTTGAAGAACACAAGCTTATACTAAGAGGGGGGTGAATAGTATAAGACCACTTTTTACTTTCTTTCCAAATCAATATCAATTAATATCCTTAATTGTAATAACCAAATATATTAGTGTGCATTAATAACTCAGATAGCAGTAGTAAGCAAGAGGACAAGTCACCACACACAATTGAGACACAATATTTAACATGGTTCCCCCAATGTGGGGTACTCCACCAGATAATCTCCTTATAATATTTCACACAAAAATAAGGATCCTTATCGAATACAATGATTTATTTTATCTACTCAAAGCTAGGCAATAACAAGTTCACATAGAACTTGTCCAAATCTGAATAACAAGCTCACATAGAACTTGTCCAAAACTGAATAACAAGTTCATACAGAACTTGTCCAAATATGAATAACAATCTCACATAGAACTTGTCCAAAAATTAATAACAAGCTCACATAGAACTTGTCCAAAAATGAATAACAAGCTCACACAAAACTTGTCCAAAACTGAATAACAAGCTCACACAGAACTTGTCCAAAACTTAATAACAATCTCACACAGAACTTGTCCAAATCTGCTCCAAAAAGATCACCAAGAACTTTTCCAAATATGCTCTAGAAAGCTCACCAAGAACTTTACCAAAATATGCTCCAACAATATCACCAAGAACTTTTCCAAATATGCTCTAGAAATCTCACCAAGAACTTTACCAAAATATGCTCCAACAAGATCACCAAGAACTTATTCAAATATGCTCTAGCAAGATCACCAAGAACTTGCTCAAATCTATCCACAAATCTGTCCTAAAACTGTCCACAAATATGTCCACAAAGATATCCCAAAATTATCCACAAAGTTATCCCAAAACTGTCCACAAATATGTCCCAAGACTGTCCACAAAGGCTGTCCCAAAAATGTCCACAAAGGTCTTCTCAAAGGCTCAATCAATCATGCTTAATTAACACTCAAATCTCATCCACAAATATATCAAGGTAAAGCTCAAAGATGAACTCAACAATGAATGGCAATGTACTCTTCAATGGATGACAACAATGATCCACAATGATCTCAACTCAACTCAACTCAAATCAATCTCAACTCAACTCAAGTCAACTCATAGAAGCATAAAGAGAATTGTTAGAGACTCAATATGTTCTAAGCTCAATCTCAACTCAATTCAACTCAAATCAATCTCAACTCAACTCAAGTCAACTCATAGAAGCATAAAGAGAATTGTTAGAGACTCAATATGTTCTAATATCACTCTCAACTCAAATCAGAATTATGGAATAGTTTGTTTCATGGAACTTGACCAATCACCTCACACAATCACTTGACTAGGCTCAATAAATTCAACTCAACCAATAACCACAAGGGACTACTCTTTCTCACAAACACCCTAGTCCAAGCATGTATCAACCAACTCAAATGTTTCCAACAATGATCAACAACAAATCTCACATAACAATGATACTCATGTTATTTTCAAGTTCTTTCAAAACCAATGGGCTTCAATGACTATGCTTATAAACAAGGTTTAAACACAACTCTCAAAAAAGAAAACCTTGAAGCATTCAACCAACTGCTTTCGAAAAGGAAACCACAATCAATCCTTTTCACTCCAATGATATTTCAAAAATCAAACACCATAAACAATTAGTAGGAGAATGTGCCCATGCCTTTTGATTCCAAGAAGTTATCCATAAAATCTGCCACACTAAACACAACTTTCCTTTCCAATATCAATAAGGGTTAGTGGACTTCAAATAATAATCACAATATAAGCATATAATGCAATTTACACCTTTTTACTCCAACTTAATAAACACATCCACCAAAGTCCTTTTTAATAAAAACCCTTATCAAAAATAATAATCAACAAGGCTCTCAAAAATATTTTTTAACTCCTTATTTCTACTAAATCTTAATTTTTCAATTTCATGAATATCAAATTAAATCAACAACTCATCCACATTTGAAATAATAATCATAGCCCTTAAAAAAAAAAAGTTTAATTAAAAAATTTAATTATTCCTTAACCACCTTATAACTCCTATCCTAGGGCATCAACGAAATTAATTAGAGCAAAACGTAATTACCTCCTCAAAGAGATTCAAACCCCCAAATTGCATACACCGCGAGCACCTTAGTCGTGATGAGGGTTGCCACATGAGCTAGTTGCTCATTTGAAAGGAAATGACATGACGTGCATTAAGTACTTCCTCCCTTCCACGTAAACCAAAAGAACTTCAATTTATTTCCTTCCAATGTCTTCGAATGCAATCAAGGAGATTCAAACCTTGACGTAAAGCGCTGCCACACACCTTAACAATAAGCCAACTACCAATGCACCACTCTGCCCACAATGTCTTGGGATTTTGACCACCCTTGGATTTATTCACTATCTCCCTTTTCAAAATTATTTTCACACGAGCTCTCTTTGGATGCTTAGCCAACGATTAACATGAGCTCTCTTCGGATGCTAGCCAATGATTAACATGAGCTCTCTTTGGATGCTTAGGCAACGATTAACATGAGAAAGGATTGATTTCAAATGAACCTTAGGATTCCCATTTATATATTCTTCTCCTCATTTTCGATGATGTCGGTGCATTATTGATATCCCCTCTTTCTTTAGACGTCGGCGCTAACATTAATTTTAATTTTAAAATTTAAATTTAAATTTTAAATAATTAAAATTTAAACTAAATGTTTAAAATTAAATATCTCCATTACCGGGGCACTTTTTTCAACAAAATGAAATGCCAACCTGGGTTTTAAGAAAAACCCATTTCAAATCTACCATCCATGGTTTTAAATAAAACCTTTTATTTTTCCTACCTTGGTTTTCACAAAAATCCTAATTTTATCCATGTTTTCCAAGATATCATTTGCCCATAAAAACTCAATGTGATCCATATGACATCAATGAATCATGTGACATCAATTACAACATAAAATAACTCAAATTACCAACAATATCCCCCTTTGTCATTGATGGCAACACCTCTATAGCAAAAACCATAATCACTGTAAAAACCATCTCTGAGAATCAAAGCTACTCCCCCTGACTCAATGATCTCTATGGAGGCTGCTCCCCTAAATCAATACTCTCTTTGGATGTTGCTACCCCTAACTCAATGATCTCCCCCTTACTCAAATATCTCCCCCTTTGACATCAATGGCAAAAGGGACACCTATGGGGCTAAAAGATATGACTCTTAAACTTAGCACCATCACCACCTTCTCTGTTGAGGTGATTAATTTTGAGGTGGGAGTACTTTTACTCCCATATCACATTCTTTATTTCCTCTATCAACTTCCTTCCATGTTTTTTTGATATCCTTATCTTGATGAATTACTTGATCTTCTTGTCTAGAACCCATTTGACCTTCTTACCTTGAACCTCTTTGACCTTCTTGCCTTGAACCTATTTGGAATTGAGTCCTACAAAATTTTGCAATATGCCCAAAGTTATTGCAATTAAAACACTTGATATTGTAGCCTTTGGATGGTGCTTGTGTCCTAAATTCATTATTAAAATAATTTTCATATCCATTCCTTTCCTGAACCTTGTATTGTGAAGCCCTGTTTTCATGACCATTATGACCATGACTTTTAAATTGTGAAGCTCTAAAACCAAAACCATATTTCTCATTTCCTTTGCACTGAAAAGCTCTATGACCAATCCTGTTACATGAGAAGCAATGTCCCTAAAAACCATACCTTCTTCCTTTGAAGTTTATTCTAACAAAATCAAACTTCTTTGATCCATGGATCCTGCAGTGTATAGCCCCGTGTCCAAATCCATTACAAGAAAAACAATGTCCTTGAAAAGCCCTTTGTTCATGCCTTGGTTCCTCATACCTTTCTTGACCATTATCCTTATGATCATTTTCAACTTGTGCATTGCATCCTTGAACCTTCTTTGTAGAATCTAAATCCTCTTCCTTAGTTTCTTCCTTGCTTTCCTCTTCAAGGATTTATTTTTATTTTGAACTTAATTCACCTATATTAAAATAATATCCAAACTGAATATTTGGAGCCATAGGAACTTTGGAACTTTTCTCACAAATCTTAGGTGCTTCATTGTTTTCATTTTTTAGAACTTCCTTTCCTTTTGAGTGTGATTTTTATTGGAAGTTAGATACAACCTTAAAATAAGTTTCCACCCCTTTTTGAACCTTTTCATCTAATGTATCACGTCTTTCCA
Source organism: Wollemia nobilis (assembly GCA_028583015.1). NCBI lineage: Eukaryota > Viridiplantae > Streptophyta > Pinopsida > Araucariales > Araucariaceae > Wollemia > Wollemia nobilis. Next base: position 8,740,446 of record JAQPPZ010000677.1, on the reverse strand, counting down.
TGGTTACCCTTAGTTCTTCATTCATACTTTCTTCTATCCTTTTTGCATTTTGAAGCTCTTATCTGAGATTACTAATTGTTTGAAGTAGTTCTTCTTTGATTTTGACATCTATTCGAATCTTGTTTTCAAGATTTTTGTATTATTATTTTAGCCTTTTGATTTCTAATTTTTGTTTACTTAGCTCATCCTCCTCCTTTTCTATAACCAAAAGTGAGACTTCTTTGTTTTCACTATCATTGAGACCATTATAATATTCTATAGAAAACAAACTCTCAAGATTTATTTGACCATGCTTGTTTTCTTGATGTGTCATCTCATCTTCACTATCACTAAATCCATTGCAATATCATGATCTATGATCTCTTTGACCACACACAAAGCACTTCTCTCTTTCACCTTCTATTCCTAGGAATAGATGTTCTTCTTTTTCATCATCTGATTTGTCTTTATCACTATGATCTGAGCTATCACTTGCTTCTACAATGTAGTAATATTTCTTTGCCTTATGAAAAATTTTCTTCTTCTCATACCTTTTTTGCTTGTATCTGTCATCTTTGTCATGCTTATGCTTTCCATATTATTTTCTTCTTTGACCCTATTTTTCATAATCATCATTTTATTCATGTGGAAACCTGTATGCATAGTGATTAAGATCACCACACTTGTAGCATCTGACTTTCCTTATATCCCTAAAATTCTTTGAGTCATTATTCCTTTTGATGAAGTTAGCTTTCTCATCATTATCTGAAGCTCTACTTGTTTTTGAAACTTTCCCTTTCTCTTTCTCTAAAGCCTTGAATGCAATCTCTTTTATTGGAACCTGATGCTTACTTATCCTCATCTCATAAGCTATGAGAGTACCTTGCAATTCTTCCATTATTAGCTTATTGATATCCATTGTCTCTTCTATTGCTAAAACCTTAGAGTCATATTTCATGGGAAGTGATCTCAAAACCTTTTGAGTAACTTCTAATTCTTTCATAAAAACTTAGTCCTCTCATGGTGTTAGTAATCTCATCAACATGAAGTAAAAACTTTACAATATCTTCAGAATCTTCCATTTTCAATTCCTCAAATATTTTTCTATGAGTTTGTAGTTTTGCCAACTTTACCTTGGAATCTCCTTCATAAGTATTCCGCAACTTGGTCCACATCTCATTAGCTAAATTACATACCATGACCTTTGCAAAATTTATCTCACAAAGCCCACTCAAAATACAATTCATTGCTCTTGCATTGATCTCAACCAATTTCCTAATAGTCTTATCTGCCTTGGGATCACCTTCAACCCTATACTCTTTTTCAACCATTTTCCATACCTCATATCCTTGTGATATCAAGTATTTCTTCATCCTCATGCTCTAAAAAACATAATTGTTACCATCAAACAATGGATCCTTATTTGTAGATGATCCATTCTATGAAGCCATCTATGTTCTTGTAGAATTTGCCCTCAAGCTGTTAGTATTTTTGAAGGAACCCGCTCTGATACCAATTGAAGAACACAAACTTATACTAAGATGGGGGTGAATAGTATAATACCACTTTTTACTTTCTTTACAAATCAATATCAATTAATGTCCTAATTGCAATGACCAAATATAGAAATGTGCATTAATAACTCAAATAGCAGTAGTAAGCAAGAGCACAAGTCACCACACATAATTGAGACACAAGATTTAATGTGGTTCCCCCAATGTGGGGTACTCCACCAGATAATCTCCTTATAATTTTTCACACAGAAATAAGGATCCTTATCCAAAACAATAATTTTTTTGATCTGATCAAAGCTAGGTAATAACAAGTTCACACAGAACTTGTCCAAATATGAATAACAACCTCACACAAAACTTGTCCAAAATTGAATAACAAGTTCACACAGAACTTGTCCAAATTTGAATAACAAGATCACATAGAACTTGTCCAAAAATTAATAACAAGCTCACACAAAACTTGTCTAAAATTGAATAACAAGCTCACACAGAACTTTTCCAAAACTAAATAACAAGCTCACATAGAACTTGTCCAAATATGCTCCAACAAGCTCACCAAGAACTTGTCCAAATATACTCTAGCAAGCTCACCAAGAACTTGCCCAAAATATGCTCCAACAAGCTCACCAAGAACTTGTTCAAATATTCTCTAGCAAGCTCACCAAGAACTTGCTCAAATCTATCCACAAATCTGTCCCAAAACTATCCACAAAGTTGTCCACAAAGCTATCCCAAAACTGTCCACAAAGCTATCCCAAAACTATCCACAAAGTTGTCCCAAAAATATTCACAAAGTCTTGTCCCAAAACTTTTCACAAAGGTTGTCCCAAAAATTTCCACAAAGACCTTCTCAAAGGCTCAATCAATCATGCTCAAGTAACACTCAAATCTCATCCACAAATCTATCAAGGCAAAGCTAAAATATGAACTCAACAATGAATGGAAATGTACTCTTCAATGGATGATAACAATGATCCACAATGATCTCAACTCAACTCAACTCAAATAAATCTCAACTCAACTCAAGTCAACTCATAGAAGCATAAAGATAATTATTAGAGACTCAATATGTTCTAATATCACTCTCAACTCAAATCATAATTATGGAATAGTTTGTTTCATGGAACTTGACCAATCACCTCACACAATCACTTGACTAGGTTCAATCAATTCAACTCAACCAATCACCACAAGGGACTACTCTTTCTCACAAACACCCTAGTCCAAGCATGTATCAACCAACTCAAATGTTTCCAACAATGCTCAACCACAAATATCACATAACAATGATACTCATGTTCTTTTCAAGTTCTTTCACAACCAATGGGCTTCAATGACTATGCTTATAAAACAAGGTTTAAACACAACTCTCAAACCAAAAAACCTTGAAGCATTCAACCAACCACTTTTGAAAAGGAAACCACAATCAATCCTTTTCACTCCAATGATATTTCAGAAATCAACCACCATAAAAAATCAATAGGAGAATGTACCCATACCTTTTTATGCCAAGAAGATGTCCACAAAATATGCCACACTAAACACAACTTTCGTTTCCAATCTCAATAAGGGTTAGTGGACTTCAAATAATAATCACAAGATAAGCATAACTCAATTTACACATTTTTACTCCAACTTAATAAACACATCCACCAAAGTCCTTTTTAATAAAAATACTTATCAAAAATAATAATCAACAAGGCTCTCAATCTCAACTCAATTCAACTCAAATCAATATCAACTCAACTCAAGTCAACTCATAGAAGCATAAAGAGAATTGTTAGAGACTCAATATGTTCTAATATCACTCTCAACTCAAATCATAATTATGGAATAGTTTGTTTCATGGAACTTGACCAATCACCTCATACAATCACTTGACCAGGTTCAATCAATTCAACTCAACCAATCACCACAAGGGACTACTCTTTCTCACAAACACCCTAGTCCAAGCATGTATCAACCAACTCAAATATTTCCAACAATGCTCAACCACAAATCTCACATAACAATGATACTCATGTTCTTTTCAAGTTATTTCACAACCAATGGGCTTCAATGACTATGCTTATAAAACAAGGTTTAAACACAACTCTCAAACCAAAAAACCTTGAAGCATTCAACCAACCACTTTTGAAAAGGAAACCACAATCAATCCTTTTCACTCCAATGATATTTCAGAAATCAACCACCATAAACAATCAATAGGAGAATGTACCCATACCTCTTTATGCCAAGAAGATGTCAACAAAATCTGCCACACTAAACACAACTTTCGTTTCCAATCTCAATAAGGGTTAGTGGACTTCAAATAATAATCACAAGATAAGCATAACTCAATTTACACCTTTTTACTCCAACTTAATAAACACATCCACCAAAGTCCTTTTTAATAAAAATACTTATCAAAAATAATAATCAACAAGGCTCTCAAAAATATTTTTTAACAACTCCTTATTTCTCCTAAATCTTAATTTTTCAATTTCATGAATATCAAATTAAATCAACTCATCCACCTTTGAAATAATAATCACAGCCCTTATAAAAATAAAGTTTAATTAAAAACTTTAATTATTCCTTAAACAACTTATAACTCCTATCCTAGGGCATCAACGAAATTAATTAGAGCAAAACGTAATTACCTCCTCAAAGAGATTTGAATCCCCAATTTACACACACCACGAGCGCCTTAGCCACGGATAGGGTTGCCACACGAGCTAGCCACTCATTTGAAAGTAAAAGGCACGACATGCCTTAAGTCCTTCCTCCATTCTACACAAACCAAAAGCACTTTGAGCACTTTCCTTCCAATGCCTTCAAATGCAGTCAAGAAGATTCAAACCTTGACGTAAAGCACTGTCACAAACCTTAATAATAAACCAATTTGTCTTGGGCTTTCGACCACCCTTGGATTTATTCATTGTCTCCCTTTTTAAAATGATTTTTGCACGAGCTCTCTTTGCATGCTTATCCAACTATTAACATGAGATCTCTTCAGATGCTTAGCCAATGATTAACATTAGCTCTCTTCGGATGCTAGCCAACGATTAACACGAGCTCTCTTCATATTCTTAGCCAATGATTAACACGAGCAAGGATTGATTTCAAATGAACCTTAGGATCCCCCTTTATATAGTCGTCTCCTCATTTTTTATGACGTCGGTGCATTATTGATATTCCCTCTTTCTTTAGACGTCTGTGCTAACTTTAATTTTAATTTTAAAATTTAAATTTAAATTTTAAATAATTAAAATTTAAACTAAATATTTCCATCATTAGGGCACCTTTTTCGATGAAACGAAAGGCCAACATGGGTTTTAAGAAAAACCCATTTCAAATATGCCATCCATGGTTTTAAATAAAACCTTTTATTTTGCCTGCCTTGGTTTTCACAAAAACCCTAATTTTATCCATGCTTTCCAAGATATCATTTGCCCATCAAAACGCAATGTGATCCATATGACATCAATGATTTATGTGACATCAATGACAAAATAAAATAACTCAAATTGCCAATAATACTTTAGTGATAATAATCACTGTTTATTTTGAACCTTGTTTTTCTTTTGAGCAAGGGATATGAATTTTTATTTTTGAACTTGAATGTGGGATGGATCTTATTTGAATTTTATTTTGATTTTGTATCTTGGGATTTTTCTCCTTCATTTTTAAGCAAGGGATTTATATGGGTAGGGGGGAATGCTTGTCCTTTTGCCAATAACCACTAACCTAGACCATTGCTCCTTACAAGATAAGCAAGTAATAAAACCTTTCACTCAAGGTGACTAGGACCACTTCACAGCTTCATCCTTCCTTGTCCTAAATAGGATTTGTTAAATGTGTTGATTAGTGATAGGATCCTGATATGCTAGGTACTATCAAAACTAGGCCTCATCTACCAAAAAAAAAGCAAGCTTTCTACTAAGCTCTTGAGAAGACCACTAGGTATGGTTGAATGACCAGAAAACCCTAGTATATTCTTCATAGCAACAAGAGGGGTTGTGTTGAGAAACACAATTACTCACAATGGTGATGAATGATGAAGATGCAATGATGCATGATTGAAACACAAACATGGTATCATTTGTAATATTGCAAACATAGTCTATCCTAATGCAATATGCAATGGATGTGAATGCCTAATGCAATGCAATTAATTGAGAATGCAACATGAAATGTGTGATGCAAATGAAATGCAATGGTTTTGAAATTAAATGCAAATGTTTTTGAATTTTTGATATTTTGCAATATTTTTAGATTTATTGCTTTATAATTTTTATGAATTTTTGAAATTTATGGGTTTGACCAAAGGGTTTATGATGTCTTTGGGGCTTTTGGAGTTGAACAAGTAGTTTTGAAGAACCCTTGGGGTATTTTGGATTGACCAAGTGGTTTTGAAGAACCCTTGGAGCCTTTTGAATTGACCAAGTGGTTTTGAGAAACCCTTGGATCCTTTTGGATTGACCAAGTGGTTTTGAGAAACCCTTAGAGCCTTTTGGATTGACAAAGTGGTTTTTAATAACCCTTGGAGCCTTTTGTATTGACCAAGTGGTTTTAAAGAACCCTTGGAGCCTTTTGGATTGACCAAGTGGTTTTAAGAAACCCTTAGAGCCTTTTGGATTGACCAAGTGGTTTTGAGAAACCCTTGGAGCCTTTGGCTTATTTTAGGCATAAAATACTTTAATATGAATGATGTTGAGAGGTTTAGGCTCTTCAACTCCTTCGAGCGATGTCAAGCGGTATGTCCCAGGTCCAATATTCTCAAAGATCATGTAAGGACCTAACCAATTAGTCGTAAATTTGTCTCACATTTTTGGCAATAAATTCAAGTTCTGTTGGTTCTCTTTCAGCACAAGATCACCAATCTCAAAGTATCAAAGATGGACTTTGTTATAGTAAGCTCATTTTAAATGTTCTTGATAAACATGGAGGTGCTTAAGGGCATTCACATGATGTTCATAAAGTAGCATCAATTAATCTAGGTGATATTGCCGCACTATGTCATCATAAATGAACTCTTTCGATGCGACACACAACATTGGAATTTCCAACTCTAGGGGTGTAATGGCCTCAGTGCCATATACTAGTGAAAACGAAGTTGCCTGAGTGGGTGTCTAAATGCTAGTCCTGTAAGCCCACAATGCAAGTGGTAGCTGGATTTGCCAATATTTGTGGTGTTCTTATACCATATTTTTCAAGATGGATACCACTGTCTTGTTTGAAGCCTCATCTTGCCCTTTTACCTACAGATAGTGTAGAGTCACAAAATTGTGTTTGATTCTATACTTAGACGTCAAAGCTCTCACATTTTTATTCTTAAATGACGTGTTATTATCCAAAACTATCTTGGATGGTATCCCAAAATGACTTCTAATATTGGTGAGTATAAACTCAACAATACGTGCTCTAGTTGTCATTGTTAAGGGAATGGATTCCACCTATTTAGTGAAATACTCAGTAGCTATAATAATGAAAGTATGTCGACCAGATGATGGAGGATAGATATTATTGATGAGATCAAATACCCACTAAGAAAATGGCCAAGCTTCTTGAACTGGCTATAAGTCTTATGATGGCAAGTGCGTAAGATTAGCATGATGCTAACATTTAACGCAAATCCTAACATACACATCACAATCCTTCTCCATAGTGGGCCAATATTGACCCATGCGAAGGATGCACTTGATGATAGCCATACCGCTAAAATTACCACCACACATACTATCGTGAGCTTGCAAAATTTCCCAATATGACTCTTGTAGCTCAAGACAACGAAGGAGAAATCCATCATAGCTTCTACGATATAGGATATCTACTAGCAAGACATACTTTATCACTTTCTATTTAAATGTGTATTTTGAGGTACGTAACAATACCTGAGGGATTACTCCAAGTCTAAGGAAGTCATATATCTATGATGTCAAATTTTTATAAGCTTCGTCCTTGACTGACAAGACAACATGTTCCCCCTATGGTTCCACATTTGCAAATGTAGATTGGAAAACAACCTTGTGGTGAATGGTAGTGCCACTCCCCGTTGTATCCTACGAGATCATGGACCCCTAAGATGTTGTCTTGAGAAATTATTTGGCTCTGTAAAACCATTCATGGTTTGGTTCTACATGAATCATGTTTATTGACTCTTTGTTATCCAATGCCTCTCGCTGCATAGCTGGGTGCAACAATATTTTTACATGGATGGTAGTGAAAATGGTAGATGTATTTTGAGGGATTAAAGATCACAAAGATGCCATGGTGTCTGCAAATATATTAGATGACCGAGGGATTACCTCGATGTTTTACCATTGTAGTTGAGCTAGATATATGTCGACAAGATCTGTGTAAGCTTTCAATACCAAACATCGACATTGAAATAGTCCCTTAAATTGGTTAGCAATGAGAATGGAATTGCCAAAGATATTTAGCCTTTTGATCTTAATGGTGATAGCTATTTGGAGACCTAGAATTAGGGCTTCGTATTCAAAATTATTGTTAGTGTAAGGAAAGTCCATCTTGAATGACAAGGGCATTGGAGCACTTGTGGCATGAAGAACACTATTACTACACCACCCTCTTACTCACACTTTGAACCATAGAAGAACAAGGTCATGTCGACTTTGTTATCTGGTTCCTCGAGTTTGGAAAATTCTAACAAGGCGAAGACTACATCATCAATAAGATCTATGGTGAGGGGTCTACTATTATTGAGAGGCACCTTAGCCAGTTGATCAGTTATGACCTGTACCTTAATGGAATTTTGGCTAATGAACTCCAAATTTAATTATGTCAATAGGATGATCCACTTTGCAGTACATGTGTTATGATATGTCTTGCTCATCATATACTACAAAGGATTTTGTTTTGATATGACATACGCCATATGAATTAACATATAGTGCCACAATTTCTTGGTAGAAAAAACTACTGCTAAACATAGCTTTTTCACATATGCATATCCCAAATCATAACTCATCAAGATTTGGCTAATGTAATATATGGATTGTCTTTATTTTGCACATTCTTATGGGCTAACATGGTTCCCATCACAAATTTGGTTGTCGATATATATAGAAAAAAAAGCTCATATAGCCTTGCAAAGCTAATATTGGTGGTGTGGTCAGGTATTGTTTGATCTCAGCAAAGGCTGCTTGATAGTCCTCGTACCAATTGAATAGGAACCCTTTGTGTAGTAGGTGATTCATGGGTTGACATTTATCTGATAATTGTATGATAAATCAATTTATGGATGCTACTTTGCCTTGTATGCTGCTTAAATCTCTTGATGTTTGTGGGAGGACGCATTTCTAAAATAGCCTTGACCTTTGTTGGATCAACTTTGATGCCTCATTTTGAAATGATGAATCCTAAGAGATTTCCTAAAGTTACACCAAATATGCACTTCTTAGGATTCAACCTAACATTATTCTCTATCAAGCAGTCAAAGACTTTCTTCAATACCTCAGCGTGCTCTTCACGTAATAATGACTTTGCCAATAAGTCATCGATATAATCCTATAGTATCTTGTGCATGTAATCATGAAAAATATATGTCATGGCCCACTGATATGTGGTGCCAACATTCTTAAGACCAAATGGCATAAATTTATAACAAAATACCCCCTATGGTGTTATGAATACAGTTTTATATTGGCCTTCGTGATTAATCCAAATTTGATTGTAACCATAAAAACCATCCATTAAGGAGAGCATTTCATGACCTGTAGTTGCATCTACAAGAGCATAAATATTCGGTAACAAAAATGCATCCTTTGGCGTTGCCTTATTCAGGTCTCTAAAATCTATACAAATATGGATCCTTCCATCAAGTTTTCCTATAGTTACCATATTGGATACCCATTCTGGATAGTCGATGGAAATGACAAACTCTACGTACAAAAACTTTTGAAATTTATCCTTAACCATTAAGGCTACTATTATATACATCTTCCTGAGTTTCAACTTAACTGGCTTCCTTGATAGATTTAGTGAAAGGTTATGGGTAACCAATTTAGGATCTAGACTTAGCATATCCTCATAAGTCCAAGTGAAGAGATCAAGCCTCTCTCTTAGTAGAGGGATGGGGTTGGCGCTCTCATCAAGAGTTAATGTCTCCCTAAATTTAATCTTCCTTGGATTGGTAGGATCATCACTGATGTCCACTTCAAAGGTTTCCTCTACTAACATATGGGATCCCTCCTCAAGATGATGATGTGTAGGGATCAGGTGGATGTCATCTTCTAGTTTTATGAGCTCTTCATTAGAAGCATCCTCAGCATGATAAACATCATGTGCATAGTCTAGCACAAAATGGAAAGGTTGCAGTATTTCTTCATCGGGGAAGAAATATTCAGGCTCTAGTGGTGAGTCAGCATGATCCCAATCAAGAGCATCTATATTAAAACACAAAGGTTTGGAATGATGAGTTGGATTGTGCAGTGGAGTGGCCAAATTGATGGATATCATATTGATGGAATGGATCATGACTCCAGGACCACGCGCATGTGATTCTATATTTTTACGTCCTCCATACCTAAGATGTGGTTCTAGGGGTATGGGGATATCTAGATCTAGTATAGAAATATACTGTCAGATAGGATCATTGGGCTTGAGGAGCTCCATATAATCCAATAGATCAAGAAATACCATATAATAAATCACATTGATATTTGACGGTCTTCTCCTCAGGTGAGGATGGAAATTGATCTCGCTATACATACCCTCAATGGTATATGGTGCATTATGGTGATTTAAGTGGGGATGTCCTAAATAGGCTCTCTCCATATCATTCTCATAGTCACTATCATAAGTAAATCTCTGACCTCTACTCAATGGAATTGGGATATTAGCAGGCTAAGGCCCGAGATAGGCCTGCTCTATTTCATCCTCATAGTCACTCTCAACTATGAAGAGCTCTTTGATCTTGTCTACTTGTTCCATGGGTAATAGATGATGTGGGTTGAGAGGGCCTAGATAGGCGAACTTAGTTTCATCCTCATATTGCTCATTGTTTGAGGATAACTTAGTGTCATCTATTCCAAAATTGTAGTCTAGTCCATCACTTTAGGTGATGGCTATTGCATGCATGTCATCAAAAGCAACCTCTGATTTAGTGTCTATAGCTATATCTAGACTCTAGATATGCATACCTATATCATTGGTAGCTCCACGGATTTGATTGTCCAAGTCAGCTCTTGGAATGTGCTCTAGATTGGTTCCCACCAAGATGTTTTCATGGTATATTTCAGGTAGTTCTATAGTTACATAGGACACTAGCCAACTATCCCTTCAAAAAGTAGAGGGATCAGGATGATAAGGATTAAAATCAACTTCACCCCCTAGAATGAGGTACAGGCAATCTAGAGATGCCACAAGGAGTTCATCCTATCTTTTGATGTAAAATCCCACATCAAACCTACCAGTAGGTAACTAATATTGTGTTTTGATAGGCTTCATGTACCCCTGCTCACATAATCCAAGGTCATAACCATACCAATGATAATGCTTGAAATACCATATGGCATATTCAAGGTTAGAAAGATAATGAATATTTACAACAAAGGGTTCATCATCATCTTCATCCATGGCCGTGCGATAAACTAACTGATCGAGCCCTCCATAGATGAAGTTGGTTTGGTTAGGTGGCACTCCTAATGGTACCATCATCCCTACAGGAAGGTTATGGGCTCACAGTCGGTCCATATCCTATGCAGTCTCAATGATCAGTATGAACATCACATTCTACACAATGTATTCCCCTGATCTAGAACTAACAAAATGGATGGTCACCTATGGTGCAGATGACCCTGTTGAATATGCAGGTGAAGTAGGTTGAGGTGCCTTATCAACTTCTCCTTGAATTTCCTCTACCTCCATGGGAGTAGGGGCTTCAATGATAACTGTCTTGGGTGTATGATTCATTTCCTTTTTGCCTATCTTTATTTTTAGCTTCTCGTCATCCTGACACATCATATATGCTGACAGTCTAGTAGAAGCAGTCGTCGTGTGCTCCAATCATTGTGATATGGATATTACATATTTTACACACACTTATTTGAATTTACCTCCTAGATTTTGGATTGGTCACGTAATTTGTATGTCCAGGTGCATTAAGGGGAGCACAAAATCCCCTAGAAAATCTGCTAGATTCATGTACTTGAAGAGTTCCTTGTCTGAAGGTACCACGTGAAATTGTACCTCATGCACATATTTGATATATTGGTGCAAAATGGAAGGGAAGCAACATATTTCTCTGATACAAGACCTCCCTAGAAGTATTTTGTATTACATAGCACATTCGATCACATGACACATCACCGAGATGATCTTTAGTCCTACATAGATAGGTAAGACTATAGTATCGACAGTCGAGCATAATACGTCATTGAATGCTCTCAACATGAAGGTAGAAGGTATGATATGCGCCTTTGGTAACTTTAGGTAAGTTAATTCCTTTGTTGTAATAATATTTATCGATGATATTGTATCAATCAATACCCGTTTGAATGGTATGTGGTTCACACACATGATAATGTGCAGTGGTGGGTCAGCTATAATAGTGGAGATTGTCTTGACTTCATGGTTATGAAATTGAATGACCAGATCCTGGCACTATTGCACATGCCCCACAAAGTGTGTAAGTACTTTAGGATCTTAGTACTATACTTCTATGGACCTTAAAATATCCATAAGCATCTCCCTATGCTTAGGATACTATTGAATAGTATCATAGATCGATAACTTTGTTGGAGTTATCTATAGGTTTTGAATCAACCTACTTATGATGGTCACCATCGGTCTAGTTGGTGGGCCTAGCATATTCAGATTTGGCCTTGGAGGAGGTGAAGCAAGGACTCTAATAGGTGTTGGAGGTTGATTTGATTGTTCATACCTTGCGTGTCTTATGACAACATTGACCATTCCAACAAACCCATGGGTTGGTGGTTTGTTGCGCACTTGGTTAACTTGGCCAACATTATTCTAGGACGCCTCATGGTTTGGTAGAGGATTTTTAAAAATCCCCATATTTTTATTTTTAGGTGCTTACGAATTGTCGACAAGAAGCGTACCTCTTTCTATCATATTTTCACAAGATGTTTGAATGACCAACATACCTCAATTTCATGGCCTTTCGATCGATGAAAGATATAATATTGATCATATTTGTAGCCTTTAGGCTTAGGCTAATTGGGGTCCATTAATTTCACTTCGGGTAATTTTATGGCCTTAGCCTCGCATAACTAATAAAAAATAAAAACTAGCGACTCCGATAACTAAATGAAATGTGAGGTGGACACTGCTCTTTATTTTTACCCCTTTGATTGTTGTTGCGTTGCTCATACTGCATAGGAGGAGGTTGGGTCTGATAGTTTTGTTGTTGTTGCCCCTTATCCCATTTTCAAAGGTTTAACATTACTTGATTAACATGGTCTAGTTTGGCCTATTGTATCTCAGTGCTTCTCTTATTCCACTCCTTATGCCTAAGCTTCAATTTACCCTTTTGTAACTTGATATATTCAATCACCTTGGCTTGTGCCAAAGCCTCTTCAAATGTATGGTACTGCTATAGTTGTAGCGACAATGAGATATGCTTGGCATAATTCTTCATGAACATTCGAGTTAATTCATAGGATGGGATGGAGAATGGAAACTTTATCCTCATATTCCTCCACCATTTTCCATAATCCATCATTGGATCATCATCATGTCGCGTTAAAGCAACTAACTCAGATTATTTTTCCTTTTTATTGATGCCAAACGAGAAGCATTCAAGAAATGCATCAACTAGTTGCTTAAAATTAGTGATTCTATGTCTCTTTAATTGGTTGAACCACTATCGAGTTGGGCCTTAGAGGGTCATTATGAAGGTGCACAAGAGAAAAGCATCGTTGCTCCCAATTTGAAAGCACATGTCTAGAAAACTGGTCACTTGTTCCTGTGCATCTTCATATCCTTGAAAATTTCCCAGCCTAGGCATCTTAAAATGCTCAAGGTAAGCTGGAGCAGGCACTGATGTGCATAGAGGTTCATTATGAATCTTGTCAAAGGTAGGCTTTTGATAAGTCATTCCCTGCTTCCTTATGGCTTTAATTTTTTCCACCAAAGCTTTGTAAACTTATGAGGATAGAAACTCCTCCTCTCTAGATTGCCTTGGAAGCAATTTTAGAGGAAGATTCCTCTTCAATCGGGGTGAAGGATTAGGTTCAACCTCCTCCTTGACTAGGAATATTTTTGGGATATTCTTGTTTTAATTCCTCTCCCACTTTCTCTTCATACTGCCTAAGCCCATAGTGTACGAATGTTGGATTTTGGTATCTATGTTGGGCAATGTGGTGAGTATGAGTGTCCATGTACTCAAGATGCAAATAAGGTTGCGAAGCAACTTTCCTATTGATGTGCTCCCTATGCTCACTAGGGGGATGTAAGCCGATACTAGCTAGTCAATCCTCCCTCTCAACATGCTCCTTTTGCTCAAGGATACGTTGTTTGTGCATGCACTATTAATATAATTTTTGTCTAATGAACCTCTACCTCTGAGTATTCTTATTTTTGAGGCACTCTTGCTCTACGCGAACATCCTCCAATTGGTATTAGAGAATCTGTCATATTTTCTTGAACACTAGTCTATGAGATGTATCTATATGACCAATTGTTTGAGGCCTATGTTGTGTGCGCTCTATTCTATCAGACTTGTAGGTATGTCCCCCAAGGGACTGGTTTGTCAAGCTCTTTCCTTTGTATGTAAATATGGCATTTACGTCTAGTTGTCACTCAAATTTTGTGTCTGCATGAGATGCAGGATCACGCATATCATGAGAATGCTTAGAGCACTCTCCAGGTTCTCTAATAGTTCTAATGGTGCTGCCACTATGTATACTCTCAAGGTGGGATGACGTAGGAGTAGGCTTGTAACCCAACTATCCCATGACCTTTTCTAGTCCATCTAATTGTTTTCTATACCAGGGCTCATCGACTGGTCTACCATTGGCTTCCACTTTAGATATATCTATGGTGATCCTGTTAGGATCACTTCTATTGGGAGTTTATGTGGGCCTATGCTCATAAGTAGTCCTATCTATTTACCCCTAAATATGTGGATCCTAAAATAGTCTATGCTTGAAATGTGGAGGCCTCATGCCACCCCTAGACATAGTACAAAGGGGTACCAATCTAGTTCTCTCAATGACAAACTCATTAGTAGATCCCATAGATAAGTGTGGGATGCGATCATGGTAAATTTTGACATGCTCAAAACCCCCATGCTAGGAAGCTCCATGATCTGATCTGAGTCTAGAAGAGTATCTATTGGCTCCTCTAATTGGGATATTCTCAATGGAATCCCCATGCATAGTATTATCCCCTCTAATGCTCATCAAACGATGTTTGATAGGATTCTATGATTGAGGGTATTCTACATCATGTCATGTACTAGGTGGAGCTTGGGCTTCAATCTCAAGTCTACGCCTAGGTTGGCCACTCCGTGTAACCACCATAATGTGTATCCTATGTCTAGATTTAAATTTTATTAGCATGCAAAGAATACAATGATGATTATCTTTATTTTAGAAATTTTAATATGAGCCCTAGACTGTTTGATTTGTTTTTGTAATTTGTTGTATTAGTAAGTAAATCTCATCGTGTTTTGCAATATGTTGATGATTTTCTCAATTGTTTAAAGGTTTTCACCTGTATGCTCATAGCTTGACAACCTAGAAATAAACTCCAGGTCACGTAATCCAACCTATAATGTGTGGTAATGAAGTCCAAACATGGCCAGGGATCATAGGTCCTTCTGGTCCTCATCCAGTTCAGCTACAGTCAGCTATATACCTCTCTAAAGAGAGATACGTGCAAATTTTCCATGGAATATGATGACATCTTAGATCCAATAATGGTCTAGATCATAAGGTACGAAGTATTTGGGCCAATGGATGGAAATAACTACCACCATCATTGAAACCCTACTAGTGGTTGGATGTGACTCCCAAATCACTAGTGTTTAATGTGAAACATGGTGTGTGTGGTTCCTTTTAATTTGCATGAAATAAATATGCATAGTACAACATTCAAATGATTCTTTTCTATATGCAATGCAGAAAAAGAAATGTTTCAAATTAATAAAGTATGTATGATTAATTCTACATGATGTTTTTACAATGCATACTAACAATAATATGGCCTCTAATCGGGCCTCAAGAAAGAAAAAGAAATACAAATGATATCCTTGAATGTTGAAGACTAGGGCATACTGTAATCAGAGGTCCGTTGTTCCTAGCAGTGCCTAGTAAAAACCTAAGAAGAGAAATACCTATAGACTCATATGCACATTACTAATTTCGTTGTCTTCCCTAGTTAGTCTAATATTTTTTCATTCTATGAATTTATAGAGAGGTAAAAATAGAAATAGTAAGTGTAGCACCCTAAAATTGGCGCAGTAAAACCTTAAATAATTACAATTACTCTAGTAAATATTCAAATTCAAATTTCAACCCCCAAAACCGCTCCCAAACCGTCGTTTAACCCGTTTCCTCCTTTCCCATGCCATTTTTAGAGTTTGTTTTGACCGTTTGACGATATCGTCGCCGATCAGACGATATCGCCTCAGATCGGACGATTTCGTCTAGACTAGGACGTCCAGATGATCTTGTCCCAAAACTGATTTTTCTCAATTAGCCTCTGTTCCAACGGCGTCTCTAATCTAGGTAGAAGCGTGTCTGTGCCGTTAGAGACCCTCCCCGTTGGAAATCTCCCAAATTGGGATGATCTCCAACCTCCTAACCTCCCTCCTAAGCCTATTTAAACTTAGGACTCCCCCTTGGCATCCCCCTGGCTGAAATTTCCTGTAACACAAGTTCTACATGCATTAGACCGTCTTAAATTATTATTTGCCTCCATATTTGTCCAAATTTATTTGCAGGAACCTTAGTATTTTTCAGTCGGAGCAAGCTCAGTTCGTCGTGGACGATCCTGTTCAATTCGAGACGATTTCGCACCAATTCGAGATGATCTCGACTGCAGTCTGCATTGGGGGAAATCAGTGCCCAGAGTTTGCATTTCCTCATTACTTTCTGCTGCATTATTCTGTATTTAGTTAATCTTATGATTATTCTTTATTATTTTGCATTTTGGAGTTCACCCATGTAGTTTAATTGCATAATAAGGTCATGATTAGCTATTAAAGTGTTGCAACTTACTTGCATTTCTATTCGGGATTATCTGTTAACATCCTTATTGTCATTTTATATCATTATCCTCTATTAGCATTGCTGCATTTTTTGTATTTTGTGTCTATTTCTCTGTTTGCATGTCTCTGACGAATTTGTCTGACGAATTCGTCAGATCTCAGACGATCCTGCAGGTCGGAGACGATCCCGTCAAATTCCGGACGATCCTATCTCGCTTCAAGAATCAGAACCTCCATCAGACATCCGGATCAGGTATGGCTCTGTAATTTAGCTTTTTCTCTCTATTTTTCTATTCAAATCTGTTTGTTGTATTTCATTTAGTCTGCATTTTCATAATAGAACAACTTAGATTCATTTGGCCAAAACCTAGGACTCGAATGTTTAAAGATAAAACTGAACACATTAAACACATTCCCAACCTAGGCATGGAAACTGCCATTCAAACGTTTCCTGGTGAACCCACCATCCATCAAAAAATCACCATAATACACCTCCCCCAAGAGGCGGGACCTTCGCAAGGCCTCTCAGTCCGAGGTACCGTGCCATCCTTTTCCCATCCTCCTTCCGGGAACGGATCCTATAGCCTGAAGGTAAGGATGCAAAAAATTTGGAGCGATACATTTTGGTGAACCCGACGTGAATGCATTTAAAACCTTTTGAAAACAAAAAAAAACAAAAACATAGATGCATTTAAAATCATTTAAAACTAATAAGTTGCATATCATGTTTAGATGGTAGCTCCTAAGAAAATATTAGCAGTTACTATAAATGTTGAAAACCAATTAGCAGCCATAGAAGTTAATTCTGTGCTTAGTGTGCCTGAAACAGATAGAAACCAACTTTTGTGGGAAGAACTTGATAGAAGACTAGGTGTCATTTCATCTAGGTCAACAAAACTTAAACAAATCAAAAGGCTTGTCCTAGATAGAATCCTGGATCCTCATCAACTCATTTTTTATCATGAACTTCAGAGAGCCTGCCATAGGTGGTTAGCTTATAGGAGAGCTCTTGTGTCTTCAAAATTTTTCACCTTCGAGGAATACCTCAAGAACGCAGCTGTGGTACGCCAATTTCTAGTTCATATAGAATCCCAAGAAACTGATCTTATGATTAGAAAAATATGGAATAGAACTCCTAGAGCTATGTTGTATCGTGAATATTGTCGTGAGAATTATTATTATCAACCAGAATCTGAAATACACGGTATTGCTATAGCACATTTCATTAAATTCTTGAAAGAAAATTTCCAATTTGAAGAAGAACACTTCATGACTCCTAAAGAACTTGAGCCCATTAATGACATTTATAAATTGTTTATAGAAAACTAGATCATTGCTTTCATTATTATTATTTCTTGTGTTTTGTGTGTTGTTTGTTATCTTTATAATATTGTTATTAAAACAAAAAAAAAAACAAGAAAAACTAAAAAACATAACAAAAACCAAAACATTTCATTTTAAATATTGTAGTAGGTATATAATTAATATATACCTCTTAAGCTTGTTGCATATATATATATATATATATATATATATATATATATATATTTGCTGAAATTTAAAATTAAGCACAATGCCTAAACTTAGGAATGGTAAACAAACTGAAGGAGAAGAAGAAGATTGGTTAGGAGACAAAACAAGAAACCCAAATGTCCTTCCTGAGGATCCAATCCCGAAAGAAGAAACTCTAGACCAGCAAGATGATGAGCTTTCCGTAGATGAACAAGAAGAAAATGTTAAAGAGGATGGATCCTCATCCCCTAGAGTAGCTCCGGATGGAACTATTGCTTTTGATAACTTAGATCATTTCTAGAAATTTTTCAATAATAACATTGGTGCTCTTAATATGGCAGTTCGTATTGATAAAGGACAAATTAGTGACACTCAAGCAGCCATGGAACATATGTTTGATGTGCACACTAATCCCTTGTCTTTTATTGATCAAGAAAGTGATAAGGCTGGACCATCCAATAGAGATATGGTCACTATGATTCAAAACATGCCAAAACAACAGGTTACCCAACCTCCTAAGGAACCCGTTATTGAGCCTAAAATCATTCCCACACAAAAGAAAACTTCCTTCACCGCTTTACTTCGCCAAACTATTGATCAATATGCTTCAAGTAAACAAAAATCTAAAATGAAGCCAAACACCAATTTTCAACAATCTGGGATACAACATAATACAACTTCAAAATTTCTTCATAACACCTTTCCTACCAACAATTTACACAATAGCAACATAGCATCTAATCTTCATGTCCCTCCATATGTTCACAAATCTCATATTAATGCCCTACCGAACCAATATGGTGGGCAAACTAGTAATCTGGAAGCCATGGTGAAACAGTTAGCTTCGCGTATGGACCAGATAGATCCCTACCGTCCCTCGTACAATTATCGAGAGATATGTAGTCAACCTTTGGATCCCATAGTTGTAGCACAACCGTACCCTAAGCATTTTCCCATGCCCGTCCTGCCTATATATAAAGGAACCGAAGATCCCATAGAGCATCTTCGCATGTTTAGGATAGCATGTCATGATATATCACATGATGACTTGCTATTACTAAAAATGTTCCCAAAAAGTTTAGGTGGAATGGCATTAGAGTGGTACTATCAATTGCCCACTCATTCTTTGAGAAATTTTGAAGAAACAACTGAATCTTTTGTCCATCAATTTAGTGCCTACATCGAGAGGCATGTCACCATTAAAGATTTGTACAACTTAAAACAAGACAAAGATGAATGTTTTGCTGATTTCTTAGCTAGATGGAGGCAGTTGACAGGAAAACTGCACTTTGTGTTACCTTATAGGGAAATGTTGGACATTTTTATCAATAATTTGCAAGAACAAATCTCCTATGAGTTATCAACTACTACTTTAACTACCTTCGATCAAGCTATAGATTTAGCTCGAAGAGTAGAAGATGCCCTCATTAGGAGAGGCCAACTTAGGAAGAAGTATGATGAGAAAACATCCAAAAATCAATATAAAAACAAACAAGTCGTAGGTGATGGAGTCACTGACAGTAGAAATGTTGCTAATATCAATGCAACGAAGACAACAAAAAAATTTATATTGAAACCTCCTGATAAACCTCCTCGAGAATTTACTAGATTGAATCAACCATTATCAACTATTTTACCTCAATTACTCGAAAGAGGTTTGATTCAATTACCAGCTATCCGAGAACCTGATCCAACCATACCCGGATACAGAGCTAACTTACACTGTGATTTCCATAGAGGACCTGGACACTCTACCAATGCTTGTAAAAGGTTAAAGCATAAAATACAAGATCTGATTGATAATAATGAAATGGAGGTGCAAGCCTTCCAACCTAAACAAAATGCTCCTAATAATCCTCAAAAGAACATTCCCCAAAATCAAAATCAAAATGCTAATCAATCATTAGACATATTTCAACATCCTTTACCAAGACATGGTAAAGAGGTGGCCAATCAAATTGAGCATCATAATGTTCCTCCTCCTACCCGATATGTAGGAACTATTAGCGGACATTTACCTAATCATGATCCACAAATATTTGACACAACTTTATCCATGGTCACGACCAGGCCCCTACATAATTTTCAAACTCCCGATCCTAGTGATGTAGAATCGGATACTGAAAGTGAAATAGACATCACCTCAAACCAATCGAATAGTTCTGAAAATGAATCAGATCCTATTCAACCCATCACAGATGCTATGGTTCCAGAAGAACCATTTCCTAGAAGAGTTACTACTCGACCCTCTTCTAATCAATTCCTCCCTAATGAACAAGCCATAAACGCTCAACCGAGACCAGTTCAGCGTCTTCAATATAACATTGTAGGTACCATTGGAGTCGTTACCCGACAACAAGCTCAAAATTCTCAACAAGAACCAAACCAGAATGATGGATCAACTCCATTTGTTTTGAAAAATCCCAATAAAGGGAATCATGCTCCCAATGTTCAACCTAAACCCCCTTACAATATTAATGAGCAATTATCCAATACTACAGCCATAATTTCCCTTTTGGATCTATTAAGATCTTCTCCTACCCATAGAGATGAATTAATGCTTACATTAAGCCAAATGATGGTACCTCAAAATATTCAACCTGAAGCCATGGCCAATACTATCATCACTAGAGAAGTCGATTGTATTGACTTTCGGGATAAAGATATCCCACAACACAGTTTACATAAGGATAATCCCTTATATATTACTGCTCTAATTGGAGATGTAGTTGTTAAAAGAGTCCTGATTGATAATGGTTCATCTCTAAACATTTGCACTTTTGACTTCTACCAACGGTTTGGCTTTAGAAGTGATGAAATGAAGAAAACTGACATGATCATAAAAGCTTTCAATGACGAAACACAAGAAACATGTGGAGTTATCACCATCCCATTGCAAGTTGGTCCTAGAACTCTAGATACAACCGTGTTTATTGTACATTGCCCTGCATCGTACAATATACTTTTGGGTCATCCTTGGATCAATGCAATGCGGGCTGTCCCATCCACTTTACACCAATGTGTTAAATTCGAATTTAAAAATCAGTTGGTCACTATCCATGGTGATCCTAGACCCTTTGATATGTGTGCTTTGGCAGAACCTGTTGGAGTTCAATTTTGCCCTGCTCTGTCATCCACACATCCTAATTCTTATTTTTCATCTAAAACTATGAAACACACACCCATAGCTTCACCTATTTCTCCTCCATTCATTTCACCCTCATATATAGATCAACAATCTTCTAAACAAACCACTCTAGAACCTCAAAAAGATCTTCAATCCACAACCAATCCTTCATGTTCTATCCCTATAATTTCAAAACCTATAGACCCATTCATTAACACTTCCACATTATCAACATCTATCATACCTTCCACATCTAAAGATATAGGGAATGATCCTTCTACATCTTATGCTCTTTTTGATGAACTTTTACCGAATTTATCCACAATCTTAATATAAAAAAAAACAAATGCTTTTATGCAAGATTCAATTCTTTTAAATAACTTGCCGCCATCTCCTCGTACCTTGGGCCTCCCACAACCTATGGGAAGTACTTACCAAGTCGGGAGTTGTGCCTTCATTTATAAAGGATATGACTGGGGAAGAATACCCCGGAATATCAAAACTCATCATGATGGATATGCTCGATGTTATTTTACTAATGAGTATATTAAAGCTAAACCCATAATGATTAAAATGGGATATAAAGGGAAAGGCTTGGGACCTTTCCAAAATGGCATGAAAGAACCTATCGAGGTAGAACCATGGCCCGCCCGATGTGGTGTGGGCCTATTTCCTAGTAAGGGTCAACCCTTCCCTTTTGAAGATGATAATCAACTCATATGTTATCAAGATTATTTGGATGGGCATGATGATTTGCCTCTAAAAAATCAGCCATTTACATGTAACATGCTATCCATAGCTTACCCTGAAATGATTGCTGAATCCGATGACGAGTTGGAAGGAGATATTTTCCATGATGTCTCCGTTGAAGAAATGTTACACAATGGATTTTATTTTGATGGTTCTATACCAACTATAGCCCAGCTTGAGGCCACTAATCCTCAAGATGAATTATCCAAGTTAACTTTAAAATAATTACAAGAATTGGGCGTCTCACCCGCCCCACCTAATTTTGAAAGAGATCTACACATGGAAGTAGAAAACGTCATTAAAGTTAACATTGGAACTGAGGATAATCCCCACATAATCAATATTGGGTCAGAATTAAGTCAAGAAAAACAAGAGCAATACATTGCATTCCTTAAAGAATATGAAGATGTCTTCGCTTGGACATATGAAGATATGCCAGGTCTGGACCCTTCCGTAGTCATGCATCATCTAGTAGTCCATCCGGATGCTAAACCTGTTAAACAAAAACTTAGAAAAATGCATCCCAAAGTGGCCCTGCTAGTCAAAGGGGAGTTAGAAAAACTCCTGAATGTTGTTTTTATACAAGCTATTGATTATGCTGAATGGATCTCAAATGTAGTTCCAGTCACCAAGAAAGAAGCTACCAAAGTTAGGGTTTGCACAGATTTTAGAGATATTAATGCTGCATGCCCTAAAGATGATTTTCCTCTTCCAAACATGGACCAAATCATTGATTTTACTGCTGGGAGTGGGATGATGTCCCTAATGGATGGATTCTCCGGTTATAATCAGATCAGGATAGCTCCTGAAGATCAGGCTAAAACAACCTTTATTACCCCTTGGGGTACCTTTTGTTGGAAAGTGATGCCATTCGGCTTAAAGAACGTAGGTGCAACCTATCAATGAGCTATGACTTATATTTTTCATGATATGATGCATGATATCCTACATGATTATGTAGATGATATTATAGCTCGCTCTATTAATGAAGATAACCATTTAGATGATTTGAGAAAAGTTTTTAATCGGTTAAGAGAATATCTTATTCGATTAAATCCAGCCAAATGCATATTTGGAGTTAAGTCCGATAAACTATTAGGGGTTATAGTTTCTTTACGTGGCATCAAAATTGACCCTCTCAAGATTGCGGCTATCACTGATATGCCCGCACCTACCAATATATCTGAATTACGAAGTTTACAAGGTAAACTTCAAGCTATCCGTCGCTTCATCGATAAGTTGGCGGACAAAACCGGTCCCTTTCTTAAGCTCCTTAAGAAGGATGTCCCTTTTAATTGGGATGACGAATGTAAAGAAGCTTTTGAACTTCTCAAACAATACCTCCTTAACCCACCTGTGCTTTCACCGCCTAGACCTGATCGCCCATTTCTCCTGTATATTTCAGCTTCAGATTTCGCCTTAGGAGCTATGTTAGCTCAACTTGATGATGAGAAGAGAGAACGTGCTAATTATTATATTAGCCAAACTCTAATCAGTTATGAAACCCGCTACACAACGTTAGAAAAACTATGTCTAGCAGTCGTGTTTGCTACGCAAAAATTATGCCATTATATGCTTAGTCAAAAAACTTATGTCATTGCTAAATATGATCCCTTGCGGTATCTCATGAGTCGACCTTATTTATCGGGTCGTACATCCAAGTGGGTTCTTGCTCTAAGTGAGTTTGACCTCACGTTCATAGGACATAAGTCTTTTAAGGGTCAAATCATAGCAGATCAATTAGCTGTTGCACCCTTAGAGTCTACCCATCCCCTCATCATTGAGTTTCCTGATGAATGCCTTCAATTAGAGGCAGACCATATTGAACAATGGTCCTTATACTTTGATGGAGCCCGATGCATGAGTGGGGCTGGTGCGGGTATTATTTTAATATCCCCGCAAAAACATCTTATTCCTCTATCCTTCAAATTAACATTTGCTTGCACCAATAATATTGTTGAATATGAAGCTCTAATCCTCGGATTACGAGCTGCCTTGGCACTAAAAATTAAACATCTGCTAGTTTTTGGTGATTCTCAACTTGTCATAAACCAAATTAATGAAGTTTATCAGACCAGAGATGATAAATTGTGCCCATATAAAGCATATGTTTTGCAATTGTTATCCCTATTTGATCAAGTTTCCTTGGAAGCTATTCCTCGAACTAGCAACCGTGCGGCTGATGCTATGGCCGCAGCTGCATCTCTTCTGCCCTTGGAGTTAGATGACGAATATGCCACCATCATTATTCGTCGACTCTAGGAACCCGCTTCAAATAAGTCATGCTTAGAACCTTTGGATGTGTTTCTAATCAATGAAACTACTCCCGAACCTTGGTATACAGATATATTTGATTTTCTCCAAAATGGGACTTTCCCTGCCAATTCTAATAGAAACCAGTGTCGGTTATTACGTCGACGAGCAAGTCGATTTGTAATAATTGGCAATACTTTATATAGGAGATCTTTTGAAGGTATCCTATTGAGATGTTTGAATCTAGAAGAATCCAAATCAGCTTTAAGTGAAGTCCACGATGGATCTTGTGGAGGACACTTCAGTGGTAGTGTCATTGCTAAAAAGCTCCTTAGGATAGGATACTTTTGGCCTACCATGGAGAATGATGCACATGAGTATGTGCGCCATTGCGACAAGTGCCGAAAACATGCCGACATTGTCCATGCCCCCGCACAAGAGCTGCAGGCTATTTCATCTCCTTGGCCCTTTTCAAAATGGGGCTTAGACATTATTGGCAAAATTAATCCCGTGTCATCTGATGGACACAAATTCATCATAACCGCCATCGAGTATTTCACGAAGTGGGTTGAAGCTATGCCTTTAGCTTCCTGCACTGGAACTCAAGTCTCTAAATTTATTTTTAATCAAATCATTTGTAGGTTCGGAATTCCTGCAAATCTCATCTCTGATAATGGAACTTGTTTCAAAAATAAAGATGTCAAGAAATTATGCCAAAAATATAAGATTCAACATCGCTGGTCCACTCCCTATTATCCTCAGGGTAATGGTCAAGCAGAAGCATCTAACAAAACCTTAATCAAAATTCTCAAAATATTGGTCAATAAATTTGGCCACGACTGGCACATTCAATTATATCCAGCCTTGTGGGCCTATCGAACTAGTGTTCGAACCCCCACTGGAACTTCACCTTTTGTTTTGGTTTATGGTGTTGAAGCCGTTTTTCCCTTTGAATTAGAAGTTCCTTCTTTGGCTCTACTACTTCAAGATACCGAAGTAGGAGATGAATATCGAGCTGGCAGACTCAATCAACTGGAACTCCTAGATGAAAAGTGCATCAATGCTTTGGAGCATCTCCGTGCCTACCAAAACAAGCTTAAAAGATCATATGCTAAAAAGTTCGTCATCGATCCTTTGAGATCGACGACCTTGTTTTAAAAGAAAATAAAAAAAATACTAATGCAACTAAAGACCTTAAAGGTAAATTTGAGCCCAACTGGCTTGGACCATACATTATCACTGCTAAATTTGAATCGGGAGCATACAAATTAGCTACCTTAGATGGTAAATATTTAAAAGAACCTATGAATATTATGCATCTTAGGCGATATTACGCATAAAATTTAGTCATTTCATCATTTGTACATATTTTGCATGTTGTCTTATTTTAAAAATATATCAAACTGTTTACACAAAAACAAAAACAAACAAAAATAATAAAAATAAAAACAACAATATTCTTGACTCTTTCGAAACCAAAACAAAATAAAGAAGAAAGAGAGAGTCAACATTCTCAAACTTCCCAAAAAAGTATTTGTATATATTTCTTCTTACAAATGTTGCAGTTATATATTTCAAATTATTTTGGATAAATTAGCATTTATTTGGAATCCCTCACTTTCACAAACACAAAATAAATATCTTGATTTTTATCTGGCATGATTACTAATCTCTCTTATATCAAAGTCCACAAAATTCAATTAAATAAAGTTTGAGCACAGAGAATTGATCTTGTTATTTACTTAAACCAAGCATATCCTTTCACAATAAAATGATTATATTTGTAATATCCTTGCTATGCTACATAGTAGAAGTGGTTTCTTGAGCGAAAAGTTTCCCCTGCTATCCTATCATGCACATGGTCTAGAATCTTTGAGAATTGGCAAAAGGACAAGCTCACCCCTACCCAGAATAAAAATCCCTTGCTCTACAGCTTAATCCGAGCAAGTATCCCTAGCATAGGAAGAAAAGCAAAGTTCAAGAAAAAGAGAAAAAGAAAAATGTTATTTTATATCATTACAACAATGTTTCAAGCATTATCTCAAAAATCAAGCAAAAATACAAAAGAAAAGCAAAAGAAAGCAAAAGCAAAAGCAATAAAATCCCTCTCCCTACCCTTTGAAAAGAAAAGAAGGGTTGATGAGCTTGAATCCCTAGAATTCTCAATTATTCGAAAACTGTGAGGTAAGCCCCATAACAGGTGGTTTGTGCCCAACCCGCTTGGCCTTGGGTAACTCCTAGCGTGGCGATATGTCTGTCACATTAGCGACCTTCTTTTGTATAGACCTATGTCTGCTTATGGATTAGCTAGCTCTTGATAATCCGACTTACATAGTAGTCTGGTATGGTTATATGCATCTAAATCATGGTTAATGAACACTTATTTGGTTAATTCAAATCACTTGTATCAAATTACCTTGCTCAAAACTGGTAAATGCACAAAGCAATTGCACACACATTTGTATTTGAGAGATTTTGTGTATCATTATGATAAATCAAGATTGGAAATGAACTCACATATGCACATGGGATTCCTTATAAATCTAACTTTTGTCTTTAAGATACTTTGAAATATTTTTGCAAATTGTCTGGAATAATTTCATTTTCTTCTCTGGGAACAGTTGTTTCGTATAAAGACAACCACATGCATTAACACAAAAAATCAAAATCATTTTCAAAAATATGCAATAAAGAAAAAAAAAAAAAAAAAAAAAAAAATTACATATAAATTTTGACTTTTGCGACGATGGTATAGTTCTAAAACCAAAAGTGGAATTTTATGCCTAGCGCAAGTCCTCATCTTCATATTTTCTGTTTATTCTCAAAATTTAAAAATCAACCATGCAATTTATTTTCTTCTTTTGGATTTCGCGATGATGGTATAAGTCTATACCTAAATATTCTATGCCTAGCGCAAACCATTGTATTAATTTTATTCCCCATTCATTTAAAAATCATAAAAACCATATGACTTAAATCACTATGTTTCACAATCATCTTTTAAAACAAGAATGCAACTTATTCTATTTTCATGTCATTATGTTCAAATTCAATATTACAACCATGGTATAATTTCTAAGGAATTATTCAACATTTTATCACACTTAGGAATTTATGCCTACCAAAAATCATTTTCTAAAAATATTTCATGCATAATATTTTCATGAAAAGTCTGAAAACAAAATCATCATCATCATCATTTGCATCATCACACCAAAGTCTTAAGACAGTCTCTTAAGCACTCTTTTACTTTTTTAACAATATTTCTATACTGGGATTAGCTTGACGACCGAGTGAGCGGCGACTCCATGAAATGGTCTATAATAGCGACAATGTCCTTTGAAATTATTGTTAAAAGTCCCTTTTATTTTTTATCAAATTATCATCACAACAACCAATTTGTTACATCAGATTATTTCATTTAAATTTTTAAAGCATGACATTTAAACCATAATATTTTCCAATGACATAATTACATGAATCATCAAATCAATCACACTTCAAACATTAAAGCATCATAAAAACATATAAACAAGACGTATCATCATAAGACAGGTCATATGATCAAAAATATTATATATATATCTCAACAATGTATATACATCATCTCAAAACTAGATTGGTATGCCACAATCTACATCTTGGCATACTCAATCCTCTCAATCATATATCCTCTGTGCAGTGTCTCGAGAACCCCTCGAGCTCTCAGCCTCATCTCCTCCCCCACCCTGAGGTGGACGAGGTGGCCCCATCGCAGTATGTGTGGTACTATGAGTCCTAGTTGTCGATCGAGATGAAGTCCTCGATGACCCAATCCTGATCGAGTCAGCAATGCCGGCTGGCAGCTGTACCCTTTGACCCTCTGGCACCATCTAGAAGTAGATACCCTAGTAGAACACGGTCTGAGCAATCGATCATGCCAGCTCCTGAGTGCTCGCTCCTCCGCTCCGTGCTCTGAGGCATGCAACCTCATCTCTGAGCTGTGTAGCCTCCGCTCGGTGTCGTGCAGCCTCCTCCTGCAAAGTCTGCACCTGTGCCTGGAGACGGATAGTCTCCACCTAGAGAGTAGCCATCTCACTACTCTCTCCTGTGTCCACACCCTTGCCCTTATCGGGTGATGGTGGTCTCTCTCTCTATGGAGAAGGGGGTCTCTCCTCCCTCCTCTCCCGCTGTCGCGGCCTCTGCTGAGCCTGTGGTCTCCTCTACTCTCTCCCATCGTGACCTTGTGCTACCTCAATGGCTGCCTGGCACCGCCTCCCCATCCGATGCACAACTGCATGAATCGGACCCTAAGCCCTCGTCATCCGAGGAGGGTGGATGCCTGTGTACCAGGCATCGTAGCCGTCGGCTACCCCAACGTCGTCCCCATCCACCGGCTGAATGGGGGCATCATCTGCATCCTGACTCTAGAATCATTGCATATTTGGAGCCCCGCTAACTGTAGTGTTATCCCGGATAGTTCGAGAAAACTCGTAGTCTCTGAGATATGGGATCCCCTGTTGTAGATCGAACTGCCTCAAAACTCGGTCGTACCGATGGAGCTCCACCTCTCCCCTCTCCATCCTCAGCCAGCAGACTCGCCTGATGCAAGCCAGCTCCTGTCCATCCTCGGCCCACCCTGGATGATCTCTCCAAGGCCTCCAGGTGATCTGGTCGGAGACAAGGTCGTCTAGTAGTCTCCGGGATGCTGGCAGATCTATCCGTCACTGTGCCCCTCTTTGGAGCCACCAGTAGAAAACTCGGGGCCTCTCCCCATCAATCCCTATCAGTGGAAGCCCTATCGGCCTCTGCACCGCGATGTGCTCCCAGCACCAAACCTGTAGTAGTGATGTCATAACCAGACATCGATCGCCCTTGTATACGACCCCATGAAGGATCCTATACAACTAGTAGAGTACAAAGCTCCCCCAAGAAAACCTATACCCGTGGTCTCTCATGTCATAGACCACATCTGTCAGTAGCCATGGTACCCTGCATCCACTCTGATGGCACAGCAGAAGTCCACCTACCACCCCAACCAAAACCCGTGTGAGTCTAGATGCCCCAGGCATCTGGCGTAGCGACTCGATATTCACTCCGCCCTTCTCTAGGGCGAAGCTCGGATCGCCGCACAGTCGCATCATCGCATGGCCCTGATTGGCCGTGGGAGTGATCAACCGTCCTTGTATGGGGATCCTCAAAATCCTCCATACATCCTCCAGTGTGGGAGTCATCTCCCTGTCGATAACCAAAAATAGGAAGAACCCGGATACCACCTCTCTGCTAGGGCTATCAATAGCCCCATATCTGTAGAAACCTATGGCATCTCTTAGTCTATCGTATTTCCATTCTCTGCTTTTTAGTAATCCTCTCTACAACATAAACAAAATCAACAATAAAAATCATTAATAAATCATTAATTAAAAATGCAAGTCAAAATAAGTTCAATTTTATAAATGATGATATCGTCCACAATTGGACGATATCATCCCCAATTTGAGCAAATTCGTCTCCGATTTTGCATGAGGAAATCGTCCCTTATTGGATGAAATCGTCCCCCTATCGTCGATTTCGCCCTTAGACGAAATCGACGATATCGAGACGATTTCAGCGAAATTGAGACGATTTCGTCTCGACGACGTTGACGGCCCAAAAATGGCCGCGATGCTCAAAAATCAATCAAATTTAATCTAAAAAAGCATGAAATTCTAAAAATTAAGCATTCTAAACTAAGTTTAGACCCTTACCCATAGCTCGTGCCGGACCTCTGTTGATCTGTGCGCTGTCTCGACCATCTTGTCTCCAGAGCTCTAAAAACTAGGAAAATGAACAGTAATAATGAATTAGGGTTTTACCCTATTTTTCTTAATTTTATTCAAAAACAATTAAAAACATTTTAAAATTTTGCTTTTTCGCATTTTTACCTCAAACGTTCGATTTGGGTAAAAACATGGAGGGGGCACCATAGTAAGTTGTCGTACGATTCGACCTAGAATCGTCGCCTAAAAATGGGAATAATTTTTGCTTTCTCATAGATCGAGAAGAACTCATCTTTAACGCATTTTCCTCGAAAAATTCGCTAAAGAGGGGGCAAAATGTAGCACCCTAAAATTGGTGCAATAAAACCTTAAATAATTACAATTACTCTAGTAAATATTCAAATTCAAATTTCAACCCCCAAAACCGCTCCCAAACCGTCGTTTAACCCGTTTCCTCCTTTCTCGTGCCATTTTTAGAGTTTGTTTTGACCGTTTGACGATATCGTCGCCGATCAGACGATATCGCCTCAGATCGGATGATTTCGTCTGGACTAGGACGTCCAAATGATCTTGTCCCAAAACTGATTTTTCTCAATTAGCCTCTATTCCAACGGCATCTCTAATCCGAGTAGAAGC
Source organism: Wollemia nobilis (assembly GCA_028583015.1). Lineage (NCBI taxonomy): Eukaryota > Viridiplantae > Streptophyta > Pinopsida > Araucariales > Araucariaceae > Wollemia > Wollemia nobilis. The sequence goes on along the minus strand of JAQPPZ010000677.1, from coordinate 8,709,756 downwards.
GTGTCTGTGCCGTTAGAGACCCTCCCCATTGGAAATCTCCCAAATTGGGATGATCTCCAACCTCCTAACCTCCCTCCTAAGCCTATTTAAACTTAGGACTCCCCCTTGGCATCCCCTTAGCTGAAATTTCCTATAACACAAGTTCTACGTGCATTAGACCGTCTTAAATTATTATTTGCCTCCATATTTGTCCAAATTTATTTGCAAGAACCTTAGTATTTTTCAGCCGGAGCAAGCTCAGTTCGTCGTGGACGATCCTGTTCAATTCGAGATGATTTCACACCAATTCGAGATGATCTCGACTGTAGTTTGTATTGGGGGCAATCAATGCCCAGAGTTTGCATTTCCTTATTACTTTCTGCTGCATTATTCTGTATTTAGTTAATCTTATGATTATTCTTTATTATTTTGCATTTTGGAGTTCACCCATGTAGTTTAATTGCATAATAAGGTCATGATTAGCTATTAAAGTGTTGCAACTTACTTTTTTTTTTTTTTTTTTTTTTTTTTTTTTTTTTTTTTTTTTTTTTTTTTTTTCGGTCGGATCTCAGACGATCCTGCAGGTCAGAGACGATCCCATAAAATTCCAGATGATCCTATCTGCTTCAAGAATCAGAACCTCCATCAGACATCCGGATCAGGTATGGCTCTATAATTTAGCTTTTTCTCTCTATTTTTTTGTTCAAATCTGTTTGTTGTATTTCATTTAGTCTGCATTTTCATAATAGAACAACTTAGATTCATTTGGCCAAAACCTAGGACTCGAATGTTTAAAGATAAAACTGAACACATTAAACACATTCCCAACCTAGGCATGGAAATTGCCATTCAAACGTTTCCTGGTGAACCCACCATCCATCGAAAAATCACCATAATACACCTCCCCCGAGAGGCGGGACCTTCGCAAGGCCTCTCAGTCCGAGGTACCATGCCATCCTTTTCCCATCCTCCTTCTAGGCATGGATCCTATAGCCTAAAGGTAAGGATGCAAAAAATTTGGAGCGATACAATAAGTTATAATGGAACCTACCTTAGGTCCACATTTGATTAAGCTTTATCCCTTTGCTATATGATTTATTAGATTCTGATCGTGGCTTTGTGGCACGGTGACCACTGTTACCCGCGAGTGTCAACTGTGGTGACAACTTTTGACCATGGTGAGCACCTATCATAAAAAAGGAACAAAGGTCAGTAATCTGAGGCATAAAATATGGAGTCCCATTGTGATTGCCTTCTGTATGATCCTAAAAAGCATACACTTAATCTAGTAACAATTGGAAATCACATAAAGCATACAATAATTAACAAAATTGAAATAAGCCATAAAGAAGGGTTTTCTTTATTAAATTTCTGTCAATTCAAGGTTAAAAATTTGTCGCTCTTAGGGATACCCAATGTGATACAATGTTACAATCATAAGAAATCCCTTGCAAGGGTAAGTGTAATCCGAAGGTCTTTTAAAATGCACATGAACTGCTCTAGGATGTCAATGACCCTCTTCTCCATTATTAGAGGCATTTGTTGCCTTGCATCCCAAAATCCTATTAGTCTTGCATGCAATAAATAACAAGAAGCAATTAGCAACAAAGGAGGCCTCTCTTGATGAGGCTTTTAAGAGGCATTTGCATAAAAGACAATGTAACTAGCATTAAATAAAGAAAGTGCAAGAAGCATATTAAATCTATGTTAATCATGAAATGGCACTATATGATATGTAAAAGTAAAGCATATGCATCTATTTAATGGCCTATTTACAAAATTGTAGGCATGGAAACATAAAAAGAACCATTAGTTTCATAATTTCAAGATGAAAGAAAATAACTAAGAAAAGCATATTACATCGGTCAAAGTCTCTAATAAAGCAAGTTAACATGAAATATAACTAATCTAGTGCAATTAAAGCAAATCCTACTACTAAAATCAAGGGAAATGAAGATGACAACCTGATCGTAGGTCTTATTCGCAATGGGCATTGTTGCCCGTGGCTGATAGCTACGGTCGAGCTTTAAATATTCTTGCCCTTTCAATTCAATATACAATCTTCAAATCTCCTCAAGGAATTTATTTTCAAGGGTTGCCACTATGTCCTCTAACATATTTGGTGGTTGAATTGCTCAATTTGTGCATGGATTACATGAATTCACGTTTCTTGAATATTCTATCCTCCTTGGACCTCCATGGCATGTGATCTCCAATTGGGCAGTCAAAATGTTCCTCTCAATACATGTAAGTGAGTATGCAATTCAACAGAGATTTGCTGCATTTCAACTCGAGAATCATATATATATTTTCCCAATTTGAGTTAGGGTTTCATAGCATTTATCCAGGGCTAGAAGTAGCTTCATGAGGAAGCCAAGAACAAGATTGGGCAGTAGATTTGTTGGATGGAAGGTTTTGTATCATTCCTCTCTCAAACCACTCCAATCCATAGCCAAATAACCGTTGGAACCAACTTTGAATTGTTTAAAGGCTAACTAACTCTGAGTCCTGACTGTGGGTGACAGGTGCGGCTAGATCTACTCACTGCGGGTGTCAATAGTGATGAGCACTGACTAGGCAAAGATGCCCAAATGAGTGGTGAAAACCACTACTATACCTTGGAATCTTTCCAAAGGTCTTCCATCTGGTCTTCTAGCATGTCCCATATGAGTAGTTGCCTCGGCATGACACGTTTTAGGTGTCTAAAATACACTCTAGTCAAAATGGTCAAATTTTACACTTAGTTATTTCCAAATCGTGAGCCACATCACATTTTTTTTATGCCTAAAGTACAGCAGTTTGTAGTATGCTCCAACCCATGTGGCATAGAATATGGTTCTAGCCCAACCAATCAAATATAATGTCACCACTATCTGAATCATGGCATAATGCACATTGCTCCACCCCATGTAAGCTAAACACTACTTCATACATTGCTTCACCCCATGCAATTTCATGTTTATTTTATAGTGGTGCTACGCATATTACTCCAACTTGTGATCAAAGAAGTCAACATTCATAAAAGAGGATTGTAAGGGAATAGGCCAGTGCAAATTTTTATATCACACAATTTTATGTTATATCCTACGCAGGCCAAAGAAATGCTCTACCCCATGGTCAACAATGGTCAAACTTGGATGTGTGAGTTTTGAGGTGTGGGCTACAACATATTTTATATTTGGTTCTACGATGCGTACATAAAGTAAATTAAACTAATTTGAAGAATAAGATGAGTAGACCAGTGCAATGTTCCATCCCACGTGACTCAAAATATATTTTTACATTAAGGTCTTATGTGCTCCAATCCACAATCAAAAATATCAGTGAATGTGGCAAGTTGTTCTGAGGAGTAGGCTATGACATGTTCTATGTCACAAAGCTATTAGTGATGTTCAAGTTTTTATCTCTACCATTCATTAATGGATCAATGATTGGCTCATTTTGATAATATCCTACCACATAAAAGTAGAGCTTTTATGATGTGAATTGGTTGATCAAAGCGAACCAGTAGGTGAAGCATCGATGACATCAAGAACCAAGATACATGTAGTTGAAAATATATGATTGGATAGTATCTACAAGAATTATGGATGAACTGGATTGCAGTTTTAAAATCCTAGAGCCAAAGAACCATGAAAGACCAACAAGTTGCAAAATCCAAGTTGTAAAGAAGTGCAAGATCACATATTTTTCTTCTTTCATCAAGTACATAGAAGAGGCTACCACCTCAGCACCTATATAATCTTGCATTTCATTTTCCTTGAAATGTTCCACTTTATTTCATTTTTCTTCTGAGCATGTAAAACTATAAATGAAGGTCAAACCCTCATTTTTTGGGATCATCTCTAGAGTGTTTTCTTGCCCTACTATGTAAATATTTTTTTCAAATAAATAGAAGGAATATTACTTGGATGTTTGCCTCAAACTGATGTCTTCTATAATATTTGAGATATTCAAGCTATGAAATTATTTTCTACTATTGTTGCTATGGTTAGTCTATTCTGCTAATATTGGATTGCTAGCTTAGAGTATTTTGAAATCTTTCATGATTGAATCTATGCTTGCAAGAAGTTTTTTTCTATTAAATATTGGTACTGATCTTATTCTGCTATATTTTATTATTAGTATATTTGATATTGAAATAGATGATTGAAGTATATCTATGTTCGTTTAATTTATGAAGACTATATGTTTTGAATGTTGTTAATCACAAGTGTGGGATACTGGAAATTGTTTATCATAAGGTTTTTCTTGTAGATGCCTATACTTTTAGCTTTATCCGGCCACTATTTAATTAGTATTTCCTAACCCTAAACCCATTTCTATCTCTATATTTTAAATATTTAACTGATCTTAAATGAGTCAATGCCTTATTAGTTGATAATAAATACGAACCTACTGTAGAGGTTGGATTAGAGCAATATTTAATTCATCCAATGTCGATATTTGGACTATGATTTATCGGTGTAATCCTAATATGAGAACTAGAAGATAACAATCATATTTTAAACCTTTTTCTTGATGTCAATTCAGATACCAATGAGGATTTTATATTAACTTGGTTAAACTAGAAACAATTATTGCACACAAGCACAGTTCACCTTGAGCATAGATGATGCTATGCCAAACATAGTAGTGACATAAATAATAGGTCATTGTCCTGGGTTATGCCCAACACACACTTCTTGGTATGGAATGAACATAGAAATTTGGTGATATAACTACATCTATACACATCAAGATAACCTAGGCCATGGATTTCAACAAACATCCAATAACACAAACCCTCTTGGATGAAGGCATAAGTATCTAGTCTCAATCAAAGCCAAAGTGTGAGCTTTACAAAAACCAGTGATGTTGCGGGCCAAACAAGGTGAATGGTTTCCTATTTTTGTCACATGCCCGTGCATTTAATTATCAACCCAGGGAGCTTCGTAAACTTGCGAAGAGTCAGAATTAGGTTACTACAATACCACTGGAGGTGAAATACTAATCCTACGTTTGGGGGGTGTTCTTGAAATGGTTGTCAATCATTCTCGCACTCCTCAATAAATTACGTAAGAAGAACAAAATTAAATCTACAGAAATAAATTATGTACACATTCTTGAAGATAAACCTACTGCAAATACTAGAACTAGCAAACTAATGAACGTTCCTATAAAAGCAATAAACTAATTAAAATAAATAAACAAAAAGGAAATGGGGAAGAAATATTGGCTTGGAGAAGAAATGGGGAGGCGCTCGTATTCAGTTGGCACCTTTTGACTGCAGGCAGGTGCTCGTATTCAGTTGGCGCCTTCCGACTGCAGGGAGGTGCTCATATTTGGTTTTGTGCCTTTCGATTGCAGGGAGGTGCTTGTTCCCTTGGTGCCTTTCGGTTGCAGGGAGGCGCCTATGTTCTCTACATTGACCCCCGATGAAATAAAGTGCCAGGTCCATCAAAAGACCTCCACTATTCCAAATAAAACTAAATCAACTACAATTCCACAAAACATACTAAAAACACACAAATTAGATAACACGCATAATTATATCAAATATCTATGTAATCATTCATAAAAGTACGCAATCCTTATTATACAGCCGCATATTGATCAAAGAAATGTGTACAAAATATGAACATTTCTGGTGCTCATCATCCCCCCACGCCTAACATATGCCATGCCCTCGTGGCATCCAAGCTGCAGGTAGCCCTCTAAATTTTCATCGTCGCCATCTCTTGGAGGATTCTGCTACCCCTACGGCCCGAGTCTATCTTTTCATGTCGGCATTTGAAGGTGTGGTTTGCATTTGCCTATGGGAAACTACGGCTGTCAATTGTCCTCTTCTTGTTCTGGCTGCTACTAGTGGTGGTCTAGCTAGCGTTGTTCCTGTCGATTGAAATGTAGCTTCGATAGCTTGCCATAGGTCGGCATCTGGAGGTCTGACCACTGCCAGAGGGATATCCAAGTTATCCCCTCTAGAAGGCACTACTTGGGCCTTATATAATTCGATCGCTTCAGGGGTAAGCCCTATATTCTCCTTTGCAATTGTTGTGGCCTCCAATTGTGGGCCATATACTCCCCACCATTCCAAGTACCTCCTCAGCATGGAAGGCCGCCCTTGGGATGAGCCATAGATGTCCCAAAATTGGTTGTCTTCTTTCGAATTAACGTAGATGCCAGAATATCCTTTTACCCTCAAGGATGCCTTCCTGGCCTCCTTGGCTGCTTTCATTTCGTTGCACAGCTACTCGAAATATTTTTGCCTTTCGACAAACAACTGCATGTCCCATTCATCCTCCTCTGACTCGATGAAGGTCACTTTCACCTTCTATCGAGCCGTCCTGGGCCTCTTTACCTTGGCCTCTATAGAAAATGTGGTGGTTCGGACCGGGGTCTCTTCTTTCTCCTTTGGGGACTTCTCTTTACTCCGAAGGATCGATTGTGCTACTATCTCCGGGGGTGATCCTTCGTTCTCCTGTCTACCTGGTGTCGACCCCTCAGGCTCTTCTCCTTCTTCAGGCCTGGGGAGGTCCTCCTTATCCTATGGTCCTATCTATTATGGGAGACCTTTGTCTTGCTCTGTGTCACTCAAGACAATGATAGGGGGCATCCTAGGACTTCTTTCCTTTTCACCCCTGAAAATATAGGAATCCTCCCCTGCCTCCGGGTTGCTCTGTTGGGTGTTCGATTAAATCTCCCCCAAAGAGAATACTCGTTTGGCAGATGTGTGGAGATTTCGTTAGCACTTCTTCTACCCAATCAGTCTGAGTGGACGCCTCCTGTCTTGTTGTTCCTCTATCTTGAAGTATTTGATTTTCCTCCTGCAACTGCTGGACCAGCTGCTCAAGCTGAGCAATTCATCTATCCCTTTCCTCCAATTCCCTTTTATGCTAGTTTTGGAAATCTTCCAAAGTCTTTTGTGCCATCCAGCAATCAGTTTGCCATTCGAGCGCCTCCTCCAAGACCGCATCGATCTGGTCGTTACTCCCAGAAGTTCCTTCATTTTGTGGACTCCGGTTCGTTAATTCTCGGAGGGTTTGGGCGGCAACGTCTATCTTCGGGTCACTTTGTCCTTCCTCTATCGAGAGGAATCACCGCAAATGTTTCCTCCTGGGGATTGGTTCATCCTCACCACCAGCGAGTGGTGCTCCTTCCTCCTCATACTTGGGCACTGGGGAATGCCCTCTGTCCTCTATGTCTTTGGGCACCGGTGACTACTCTGCTCCTCCTAGAAAGTAGGGAAATGCCAATTGCCTAATTTTTTTTATCTCCTCTATAGGGGATGCTTCGTCTTGTTGTAATTCGGCAACCGCATTGTGTTGCTCTATTTGGCTACCATATCCCTCTGCATCACGGTTCTGTCCTTGTGCTTCTGCATGGCGAACCAATGCTGATATCAGCCCATGGTGGGGTAAGGCAGACAGTGAACCTTTCTAGTACCGAGCCACTTCATCTTTCAGAGCAGTCGCCAGGTAGAAAGGTATATTTATTTTCCTCCCATGCACTAGGTGATTGAGGAAGTGCACATGATTAATGTGCAGATGGGTATACTTCCCTGTGCATGTGAAGAATCGAGAAATCTGCTTGAACATCTTTCACATATTCATGGGGAGACTATTTTTGAGTAACCCCTCCCTGTCTATCTACACATTTTCTCTCGATAGCAGTATTTTGGCGTATAGTTTTAACACTCTGCCCTTGTATGTACATTCCCCCGTGAGAGGCAATCCAGTCGCCTGTGAGATGAACTTAGGGGTGACTAGAATTTCCATCCCTCATACTTGGGCCGCATCACCCCTCAAAGAGGCAATGAATTCTCTAGCTGCCTCCATGTCCTAGCCATGACTGACTAGGGTGCAGTATTCAAGCCACCCCTCAGCTTTGAATTGGGTCTTCACTGCCCCTCTAATCCCATCGGTATCACTGGGTTCATTCTTCTTGATCGCGTGGTTCTTGGACCTTCCTCCCATGGCGCCTTCTACTACTGTATATTTTTTTTTTTGTCCTTCCTTCTTCAAGAAGGTGTCTTCTTATAGAAAATACGCCTAACCCTAGAAGTTATGGAAGATGCTCTATCATTGGCACATGTTTTCTGCTTTGGGGGGATACGATCTCTATGACGGCGGTATTTTTTTCAGTACTACGTATTTATAAATAATTATATAAATGATTTGATTTAATATGCATGTACCTGATTCGACGTTCCAGTTGTCGTGGTAGCTGTTGATTTGCTGACTTGTAACACGAGGGAGGGTATGGTCATTTGATGTCACTTATTCGTGCAATGCTTCATTCCGCTTGAGGCATCCGGTAGATGTAAATTTTGTACGCGGAAGGCATTCTTTGGTACCTTCCCCATGTGGATGGTGCCCTTGTAGCGCCTTTCCAACATTGTCGGTGCTTTTCATCGAACGAATGCACCTTCCGACTGTAGGAAGTGCCTCTGATTGGCTATCATCTGGCGGTGGAAGGCACTTTTGTCTGCAAGCGTCTTCCCAATGTGGGAGGCGCCTCCTTCTGGTTTGTGCCTTCCCGATGTTGGAAGGCATTCATCTTGATGAATGTGCCTTCCTGATGTTGGAAGGCATATTCAACTGGATGAATGCACCTTCCTGATGTTGGAAGGCGTCTCGGCTAGATGAATGCGCCTTCCTGATGTTGGAAGGCATATTCGGCTGGTTTTTTTTTTTTGATTTGGTGCCTACATATGTATTTTTTTTTCATTTTTTTTTAGAACTTCTGAATGGATGGAAGGCATTGTCTTCCAATTTGGCGCCTTCTAGATGTAGTAAGGCGCCTTCTTTTGTATGGGCACCTTTCAGGTGTAGTAAGGCACCTTCTTATGGTTGGCGCCTTTCGACCGGATGTAGTAAGGCACCTTCTTCTGGACTTGGGGCATTCTGGATGCAGTAAGGTGCCTTCTTCTGGATGGGTGCCTTCTAACTGGATGCAGTAAGGTGCCTTCTTCTGTATGGGCACCTTTCGGGTGTATTAAGGCGCCTTCTTCTAGTCTTGGCACCTTCTTCTGGATGCAGTAAGGCACCTTCTTCTGGACTTGGCACCTTTTGGATGTAGTAAGGCACCTTCTTCTGGACGGTGATTTCATTGGAAAAAGGGTGATCAAACCTTCCCAATTTTTCATGCTGCCTAGATTCTACCTACGAGTCGGTGTCAAAATGCTGAGCCAAATTAGGCCTGGTTTCCCAGATACCTATCCCTCATGCTGTCAGATCATCCACCTGCAAAAAGCAACTAAAAAATAAAGGAAAATAAAGGCAGTTAGATGCATTCCATGCCTATTAGGCCCTGGATTAGGATGCCTATAGCTTGCATGCAGGCGTCGTCCCTGCAAAAACACACATTACAAAAAAAATACTATATTAACTACAAAATTTGGGTGAGCACTTTCATGCCCACCATTTCACCTATGAGAGTTCGGTCAAGATCTAGCAAGATGGGGTCTCCCCCATGCCTACTCTAGATTCCACCTGTAACATTTTGGACATATTATAGGGGCGTAGTCGGTGGCCATTGACTGTGAACATGGTGTTGCTGCCATCAATTGTATTAACACACACCGCCCCATTCCTAATGAGCTCTACCACCTCATACGGCCCCATCCACCTCTACATAAGTTTGCCCTTCCTTTCTTGGAACCGAGAATCGTACAACAGTACCCATTCCCCTACCTAGAACTTCTTTAGCTTGATGTGGTTATCATGCCACTTCTTTCTCTGCTTCTGTATAATATCTGTCCTCTACAAAGCATCCAGTCGGATTTCATCCAGCTGATCTAGCTGGCGAATCCTCTATGTTTGAGCTTCGTCCAAGCTCAAATTTAATTCTAAAGCCATCCTCAGAGTTTTGATTTCAAAGTCGATGGGCATCATCGCATTTTTCCCATAGACCAGTTGGAAAGGTGTGCATCTTATGGTGGATTTCCACGTGGTGTTGTATGCCCAAACTACCTCTAGAAAATGTGTGGCCCAATATTTCTTGTGTTGCTACATGGTTTTGGTTAGGATGTTTTCTATCTCCCTGTTTATCACTTCTACTTGCCCGTTCGCCTGTGGATGGTAGGGCGTGGTTTTATTGTGCCAAACTCTATACTGCTCCATCAGCTCCTCAATCAATTTGGAGGTGAATTGGGGCCCTTGGTCTGTTGTTATCTCCCGAGGAACCCCAAATCATGTGAAAATATGGGCAAATAAGAAATCGGTGATCGTTATTTCCTTTGAGTCCCTTAATGCCTGCACTTCCACCCATTTGGTGATGTAATCTATGCAGAACAGAATAAACCTCCTTCCCATCGAAGGTGGATTAAATGGTCCCACAAAGTCCATGCCCCATTTATCAAAATGTTTCAGGTGTACCTGGGGCTGTAGGGGCATTTCATCTCTGTGGGTTGGTCTACCCATCCTTTGACACTCGTCACACTTGCTGGTATACGCTGTCGCGTCCTTAAACAGAGTGGGCCAAAAATACCTAGCCTATAGGATTTTGTAGGTAGTTCATTTCCCTGCAAAGTGTCCTCCGCATGGCTCATCATGACATGCCTTGAGCACTTCTAAAAACTCTTGTTCTACTACGCATATTCTTATAATTTGGTCCCGTCCTATTTTAAATAGGAGACCATCCATCCAAAGGAATGATGCGCTCTTATCTATGACCGTCTACTTTTCTCAATAGGAGAAAGTAGGTGAGGTCCTTCTGGTGGCCAAGTAATTGACTATGTCTGCATACCATGGAGTTTGTTCACTAATAGTGAACATATGTTTGTCCAAAAATTGATCTTCCACTGCTTGATGATCTGTTGGTATCAATCTAGACAAAAAATCTGCCATGACATTGTCCTTGCCCGGTTTATCGACTATAGTGATGTCGAATTCCTGCAATAGCAATAGCCATCTGATAATTTTGCCACCAATGGCCAGCTTGCTCATTAGATACCTGATAGTCGCGTGGTCCGTATGGACGAAGACCTTGTATCCTGTTATATAGTGGCGAAATTTGTTTATTGCATGGACAACTATGAGGAATTCTTTTTCTGTCACTGTTTAGTTGAGCTCTACTCCCGCAAAATTTTTACTGACATAATAGATGGTGTAAAATTCTTCACCATATTTTTGCCCGAGGACTGCTTCGATCACACCGTTAGATGCATCGCAGTAAATATGGAATGGTATGGCCCAATTCGGTCCTCTCAAGATCGGTGTAGATATCAATTTTTCTTTCAACAATTGGAACACTTCTTCGCAATCTCCTGTCCAATTGAAATCTATGTCCTTAGAAAGTAGGGTGTGCAGTGGTTTGGAAATCTTACTAAATTCAGTGATAAATCGCTAGTAGTACCTAGCTGATCCAAGAAAACTTCTTACCTCCTTCTATGTTCTGGGGCTAGGTAGGTCTCTGATGACCTCGATCTTCCTCTTGTCTACTTTTATTCCTTCCGCAGAGAGGTGGTGTCCCAACACGATGCCTTCCTGCATCATCATAAAATATTTTTCATTACTTAGGGACAAATGATTTTCCTTGCTCCTATCAAGCACTCTTTCCAGATTTGTCATTGCCTCCTCGAAGGTTTCTCCATAGGCAGTGAAGTTGTCCATGTATACTTCCACCCCGTCTCCTATCATATCATAGAATATGCTAAGCACCACCCTTTGAAAGGTGGCCGATGTGTTGCATAGTCCAAAAGGTAATACCTTATAGGCAAACGTTCCCCATGGACAGGTGAACGTTGTTTTATCTTGATCTTCTTCCCCTATATAAATCTGGTTGTAACCACTGAAACCGTCCAGAAAGGAGAAGTATTTTCTTCCTGAGAGTGTTTCCAAGACCTGATCGATGAACGGGACCGGGAAGTGGTCTTTCTTAGTAGCCTTGTTCAACGCCCGATAGTCCACACAAATCCACCATTTCTCGTTCTTTTTGGGGACCACCACTAATGGTGATACCCATTCACTGTCAAAAATTGGATATATGAATTCAGCAGCCAAAATTTTGTGCAGTTCTTTTCTAACAATGTCTTTCATTGCTGGGTTCATCCTTCTCTGTGGCTGCCAACTAGGAGTTGCCTGGTCATTTAAATAAATCCTATGGGTACATATTTTTGGGCTGATGCCGTGCATATTTGCATAGTCCCATGCAAATGCTTGTTGGTGTTTTACCAAAAGCTCTTCCAATTTTTCTAGCTGTGTGGGTGTCAACCTGCTGTTGACGTTTAATATCCTCCCTAACCCAACATGTATTTTTCAGATGTGTTGATCTTGGGTGCCAGTCAACGACGATCTAGGTGTGGGGGTGGACGATTCTCCATGGAGAAACTCCATGATAGCACCATCCTCGTCCTCTTCTACCACCTTCTCCAAGGTCATCACCAGTTGGATTATGGACAACTCCGTAGTTCCATACTCGGTGATCCTGGGTTCTTCTACCGAGTCCATAGACTGAGTTGGCGATGAAATGGTCAGCCTTTTGATGTTTTTCCCATTGGATATGGTCATTAGCCCATCCCGACAGCTGATGTAAGCGTCAGCTATTGCCAGCCATGGCCTCCCCAAAATGAGTGGGTAACCGCCTAGCCTGGTCTTGGTTTGCAAAACTAAAAAATCGGCTAGATATTCCCATGCACTAACTGTTATGATCACATCTTCCAGCATCCCTTTCGACGACACGGTTGATCGATCGGCTAACTGCAGCACTATCATGGTTGGCTTCAGGTTCGTGAGATGCAGCCTCTGCATGGTCTCTTGAGGCATCACATTGATGGCTGCCTCGAGGTCAACCAATGTGTTTGACAGAGAATGTCCTTCAATTTTTATGGTTAGCACTGGGCTACCTGGATCTGCATACTTCGGATGATGTGTTCTACCCATCATTAGATCTTCCAGTTTACCCATGACATTGATAGTCTGGGTGGCTTTTTGTCCCGGTCTCCTTAGACACATTTCTCTAATTGCCTTGGTGTAAATGGGGACATCTCGAATTGCTTGAAATATTGGGATTGTCACCATGAGATTCTTCAAGCTCGACAAGATGTCGAATTCCGACTGTGTTGTTTTTCTTTGTTCCTACAGCTGGCTAGGAAATGGAGCCTCCGCTCTCTCAAGTGCTTTTCCCTCTTCTACAAGAGGTGTCTCCTCTATTTCTTCCTCCTATTCTACTAGTGGAGGCTGTATCTCTACTCCTAACTGCCTACCTGATCTAAGCTAAATATTGTACATATGATACATCTCACCTTCTACGTTGTATGTCGGATGATTTACTCTGTTGTTCGGGTTTGCTGTCAGTTGTGTTGGTAGCTGTGCAGGTATCACTATTGGCAATGCTGGTAAGTTCTGTTGGATGTGAGCAGGCGATGCACTCTGTGGAGTCTGATTCCACGCATTGTGGCCTCTCCACTATTGCCCAAGATATGGATATGGCATCCATGGTTGCTGATTCAGAAATGCTATCGGGGGTGCATTAGTCCAGGGTGATGGTCTCCACCACCCCATATTAGGTGGTTGAGGGGGTCCTTGATGCATGTATGACCCTCCCCCATATGATGGCATTTCAGTTGGTATATTCCTCACAGGGGGCTATGTCCAACTCTTCCTATTGCCTATGAAGTAGGCCTCCGTGCTCTCAGTCACTTCCTGGTTACTAGGCAATTGTGGGCACAATCAAGTTTTATGATTTAGCCTGCAAACTACGCATACTCTGACCTTGTTTTTTGGACATGCATTCTTTGCGTGTCTTCCTCTACATTTTAGGCAGAAATAGGCTAATGCTGCATCATTTTCTTGTTTCTTCTTTTCTAACAAAAGTGTATCCATCTGCAGTGCTAGAGATGAGAGCATTTCGCTCTTCAAATCCTCCAACATGTTGCCTATTTCTATTTTGGTGACTGAAGCAGTTGCCTTCATGGTCCTAGCGGTGATTTTGCCTCGCCTTCTCGAGTAGTTTCAACATAATTGCCGGATGTCGTCCATAGCATGCTGATAGACATCACCTCCAAAGATCATGTTGAGAGCCTCCAGTGACTCATTGGTAAGTCCCCTCAAGAAAATGCTTTTGAGGGACTTATTAGATAGCTTCAAGTGAGGGGACTTTTGAATATTAAAGCTTAATCTCTCCCAATACTCCTTGAGAGACTCATCTTCTCTTTGTGTCATGCTCAGGACCTCCTCCCTGGAGTCTCTTACTCTCCTGAAATATTGATATTGCTCTAGAAAGAGCTTCTTCATCTGGTCCTAGGTGGTGATGTGTTTGTCTCCCAGACCGATGAACCATCGCAGAGCTGCATCGTCTAATGTAGAAGGAAATAATTTCAACTTCTGTGTGTTTGATTTGTAATCCACAGACCTGCACAAAACATCAAACTTGAATAAAAATAGGTCAAGGTCCTCAGTCGGGTGTCCTCTAAAGGACGGAAGGTGAGCAGGGGATATATTTTTCATTTTGGTATCTCCTACTCCCTCCTCTATTGGGAAACTAAATCCAGATGAGACTTCATCATTATCTTCCATTTTTTTAAGAAATGTGGTTTCTAATGCAGCGTTTATGGCCTTTCGGTCGTTTAAAACTTTCTGAGTCAATGCTCTAAGGTTGTCTGGCGAGACCGTCTGATCCTCCATAGCCTTCCACAACAAGGCTTCCTCTAGAGGATTCCTATTAAACAAGGGATTTATGATGATTCATTCATCCCCTTGTTGATGGGATGAGGTGGCACTTTACACAAAGTGTGGTTCCTCACTCCAATGGACTGTGGGTAGGTCGGGCAAGTCTAACTCAAATCCAAGATGCTCAGCTGACTCAGGTCCTGATGGATTAGTTCTTATAAAGTGACCGTCAAGTCGTCTTCTTCTTGAAGAACTCATACAAGGTCAGATGGAATGTTTTAGGGTATTGTAAGTAATCTAATTAAGACACTTCCTCTAAAACGACACCAAAATGTTGCGGTCCAAACAAGGTGAATGGTTTCCTATTTTTGTTACATTCCCGTGCATTTAATTATCAACCCAAGGAGATTTGTAAACTTGCGAAGAGTCAGAATTAGGTTACTACAATACCACTGGAGGTGAATCTGCTAATCCTACGTTTGGGGGGTGTTCTTGAAATGGTTGTCAATCATTCCCGCACTCCTCAATAAATTACGTAAGAAGAACAAAATTAAATCTACAGAAATAAATTATGTACACTTTCTCAAAGATAAACCTACTGCAAATAATGGAACTAGCAAACTAATGAACGTTCCTATAAAAGCAATAAACTAATTAAAATAAATAAACAAAAAGGAAATGGGGAAGAAATACTGGGTTGGAGTGAGCCCTAGCTCTAGCAGCTTCTTCCCGATTGAACACGCGCTTTAGAACTTCTGGAACTGGAATATATTTATCAACGTATTACAATCTATCTTCTGCAACTCTAAATGGATCTTTATTAATTATTTCTATATATCTTTCAGAACGATCTATGTGTGTTTATATAACACACCCATAGAACTTCTATTACAGAAGTGGTTACAACAGTCGATTCTTCCTAGACTAAATTAGAATAGTTTGGCGAATGCAATCGACGTCTAGCATTCTATTTTTATGGCAGCGTGTTCATTTCAGTTCGTTCTTTTCTTGGCATCAGTAATATGTTTTGATACATTGGTGCTATCTCAAATTTAGCTCTACATGATGCAGAGATGGAACTGCACCAATCGCTGCCATCCACATCGTTCAAGTCTAGTCAACAGACAAAGAATCAGTGGTGCCTTCCTTATGAGGAAGGTACCTTGTTATCGTAGTGCCTTCTGGTTGTAGGGAGGTGCTTTCCTTCTATTAGTTCCTTTCAGCTGTGGGGAGGCGCTTGCCTTCTATTAGTGCCTTTTGGCTATGGGGAGGCACTTGCCTTCTGTTGGTGCCTTTCGACTATGGGGAGGTGCTTGTCTTTGGTTGGCACCTTTCGGTTGCAGGGAGGCGCTCGCATTCAGTTGGCGCCTTCCGACTACAGGGAGGCACTTGCATTCAGTTGGCACCTTCCGACTGTAGTGAGGCACTCGTATTCAGTTGGTGCCTTCCGACTGCAAGGAGGCACTCGTATACAGTTGGCACCTTCCGACTACAAGGAGGCGCTCGTATTCAGTTGGCGCCTTCCGACTGCAGGGAGGCACTCATCTTTGGTTTGGTACCTTTCGATTGTAGGGAGGCGCTTGTTCCCTTGGCGCCTTCCAATTGCAGGGAGGCGCCTATGTTCTCTACATTGACCCCCGATGAAATAAAGTGCCAGGTCCATCAAAAGACCTCGACTGTTCCAAATCTAACTAAATCAACTGCAATTCCACAAAACATACTAAAAACACACAAATTAGATAACACGCATAATTATATCAAATATCTATATAATCATTCATAAAAGTACACAATCCTTATTATACAGTCGCATATTGATCAAAGAAATGTGTACAAAATATGAGCATTTCTAGTGCTCATCAAGTGATATCCACAAGGCTTACAAAAAGAAATTAACCAGACTTCTCTTATTTTTAAAATAAACAATAGAAGGCAATTTATTGAACCGACCTATGAACTTGAAGATGATTTTTTGAAGACATCCAACTCTGTTTCAATTATCCACAACTTTCTTTCCACAGTCTAATTCTTTCTCTTCATTTTTCTTCCCCATTATTTGTCCTTCATTTTCATTTTTTACACACCTCCCAACTCCTCTTTCCACTTCACTCTCAACCACTCCATGTGTCTGCCATTACATTCTCATCCACCCCATGATGGTCGAGTAAGGTTTAAGCAATTTTAAATTCATTCCTTTATTTGATTATAAGCTTCAGCTCTCTTCCCACCATCAACAAGTGACTTCCTCTCACAAGCACAATCTTATCTCTTTGAAGAAGGTATTTCTTCAAATCAAATCTTGCAAGTTTTATAATTTTATAAATATAAGTTTTATAATTTTTTAAATACAACTTTTATTTTTATTTAAATAAAGTATCTATTATTTTTAAATGAAATTTTGTTATCATTTAAATAAAATTTTATTACCTATTTAAATGAAATTCCATTATCATTTAAACTAAGGTTTTATTATTCATTTTAATGAAATTATTTCATTATTTAAATTAATAACTTACTCTATATATATATATATATATTTAAAAACATAAAAGGGTTCTTTTAATAAATACTAACATCATGTTATTCTTTAAAATATTTAAGCAAAACAAGGAGTTTTAAAGGCAACCAAACTTATGCACATTTTCTCAAAACCAATGATGCAACAGAGTGATGAAGTAAAAGACAACCAATCATATGCAACAAGCAAAGAGGGAGTCTTTCCATCAACCCAGTCACCCATCTCAGCCAAAGAATTTATGATAGCTACTAGGCTATCAACTATGGCTCTAGGTGGTTGGCTAGTTGATGATTATCCCATAATCGATAATGCATGCCTATATGAGGGTAGTCATCCATGTTACCCCCGAGTTTCCTTAATCATCACTTCCCCAACCTCAAGTACCCTATTTCTAGTGGACGATTCTATCTCTTCCACCCATGAGTGTACCTGATCCTACATATTGACAATATGTCAGCAGTACCATGTTCTTCAAAGATAAATCAATCTAAACATTGCATAGTCATTCATTTGCAACAAAACTAAGTATCAAAGCGTCATTAATGAATACATAGTTTTTTCATGCCATAAGGATTTCCAGGGAGGGTCATGACATACTACCCCCTGGGACTAAACACCATCCCGACTGCTTCTTGTTTTACAAAAAAGTAAAAATTTATTACATTATATTTTCAAACAAGAAGGAAAATATTTTTGCATGTCCTCCACTTTTTCCCAAGTGGCATTTATTTCAGAAAAATGGTCCCATTGGACCTTACATTGTTCAAGAGTCTCCATTTGCATAGACTTAGAATGAAACTCAAGAATATTCACGAGCATCACTTCAATAGCCTTCGGGTTTGCCATCTACAATTTAGACACATCCCACACATGTTCAAGGTCAACAACATATTTCCTAAGCAGGGATATGTGGAAGGTGTCATGGATCTTTGATAGGTTAGGTGGTAAAGCAAGTCGGTATGCCACCAAGTTGATATTCTTAGTGATCTCAAAGGGTCCCACAAATCGAGGATCCAAATTTATGGATTTGATAGCACTCTTCATCAATTTTACCCTTAAGAACACTTTATCTCCTACAGAATACTCCCTTGGGGTTCTCTTCAGATCGACATAACTTTTCTATTGATTGGTAGCTTCCTTGAGCCTTTGCTTGATCACCTTTAGCTGATCCTCCATTTCTATAACCATATCTGGACCAATCACAACTCGATCTTCTAGATTATCCCAAGACAATGGTGTTCTACACTTTTGGCCATACAAGGCATCAAAAGGAGCCATTCCCAAAGAGGAATGATGTCCATTATTGTAGGTGAACTCCACAAGGTGTAGGTAGTCTTCCCAATGAGACTTTTGATCCATGTAGTACATGCAGAGCATATCTTCTAGTACTTGATTTACCCTTTCTGTTTGACCATCTATCTTAGGGTGGTATGTCGAGCTCATATTCAATTTCATACCTATTGCACGATGTAGAGCTTTCCAAAATTTAGAAGTGAATCTAGAATCTCTATCTGAAATGATTATTTTAGGAAACCCATGCAATCAAAATACCTCTTTGGAAAATATATTAGCCACTACCTAAGCATCATCCTTGATGTTCTCTGGTATGAAATGTGTAACCTTAGTCAATTTTTTCGACTATTACAAGGATTGCATCATGTTGATACCTAGTCTTGGGTAAACCTACTATAAAGTCCATAGATATAACCTGCCATTTCTGTGTAGGTATATCATGTGGATACAATTGTCCTATAGGATGCTTGTGTTTAGCCTTAACCTTCTAACATTTGAGACACCAAGCGATAAAATTGGTGATATCCTTCTTCATCCCTATCCAGAAGAAGGTCCTTTTCATATTTTCTCTCATTTTGGCCCCTCCAGGGTGAGCAGAATAAGGGGATCTATGGGCTTCTTGCATTATTAGCTTCCTTAAATCACCCATTTTTGGTACGATGATCCTACCTTGGTAGCACAAAAGGTCATCATTCATGCTGAACTCCTTATTACCCTTAGGATCTCTGCTCATCTTAGCCCAAATTTCCTTGCAATACTCATCTTGAGATTGCTCCTTCCTCACTTGATCCATTAGATCTATGTGACTCTTAGTTATGGTTGCTATATGCTTCCTCCTTCTTAAGGCATCAACAACCTTATTCTCTTTCCCTTTATATACTCAATCTCAAAGTCATATTCAACGAGAAACTCGACCCATCTCCTTTGTCTCGCATTGAGTATAGGTTGGGTGAATATATACCTCAAACTTTGATGGTCAATTTTCAACTCAAAGGGCCTTCCTACCAAGTAATGGTGCTAAACTTTTAGAGCATGCACCATTGTAGCTAGCTCTAAATCATGTGTAGCATAATTAATTTCATGCTTCTTAAGCTTCCTTGAAGTGTATGCTACTACTAAATCATCTTGGGAGAGTACTCCTCCTAACCCTTCTAGTGATGCATCAGTGCATACTGAGAAGTTTCCTTGAGGGTCTAGGATTTTTAATATTGGTGCCATAGTGAGTTTCTACTTTAGCAATGCAAAGGTAGTTTCACACTTTTTTGACCACTTGAATTCCTTTCTCTTTTTTTGGAGGTTAGTTATTGTAGTTACAATCTTGGAGTAATCCTTTATATAACGTCTATAATAGCCCATCATCCCCATGAAGCTTCGCACTTCTATCACATTGGTAGGGGGTGGCCAATTCAAAATGGCTTCAATTTTCTCTGGATCTACTGCAATTCCTTTTTTAGATATGATGTGCCCTAGATATCATACCTTTGAGGCATAGAAATCACTTTTTGCTAGATTTCCATAGAGTTGGTTCTCCCTTAGCAACTCTAACATGATCTTGAGATGTTTATCGTGCTCCTCCTTGTCTCAAGAGTATATTAAGATATCATCTAAAAATATGAGGACAAACTGATCCAAATACCTCCTGAACACACTGTTCATTAGATTCATAAATGCAGCTGGAGTGTTAGTCAGTCCAAAAGGTAGGACTATAAACTCATAATGCCCATACCTAGTTTTGAATGTCATTTTGTGAGTATCCTCCTCACATATTCTTAATTGATGGTACCCTCGATTTTAGATCAATTTTTGTGAATACCGTGGCATCCTTTAGTTGGTCAAATAAATCTTTGATTCTAGGTAAAGGGTATCGGTTCTTGATTGTAGCCTTGTTAAGCATCCTGTAATCAATACATAACCTTAATGAACCATATTTCTTTTTGACAAATAGCATCGATGCACCCCATGGCGACACACTTGGTTTTATCAATCCCTTTTCTAATAGCCCTTGTAGTTGCACCTTTAATTCCTGCATCTCAATAGGATTCATCCTATATGGATATCTATGGATAGGTTCTACTCCTAGTATAAGTTCAATAGTAAAATCAAATTCTTGCACAAGGGGAAGTCTAGGTAAATCCTCAAGAAACACATCCTTAAAGTCCTACAAAATTGGGTGTTTCTCCAACACTTCTCTCTTTTGATCTTCTCCAACTTCATTGAGTTTTACAACATAGACTATCCCTCCCTTCTTGAGGGCTTTCTTTAATTGCATAGTTGACAACATCTAGGGTTTAAATGACCCTTGTTCGCTATGAATTCTTAGTCTTTCCTTACCCTTTTTTGAATACTCGATCCATCTATCTTGGAAATTGATCAAGGCTTTATGAGCCTGTAACCAATCCATTCCTAGGATCACATCAAAAGCATGAAGTGGAGCTACATACAAACAACCTTCAGTGGTACCACTAGTTAGAGTAATCTCTGCCATTGGAAAACATTGGTTTACTAAGTAGGTTTACCCAGAACCATACTCAACCTTCCACCCTTGGGCCAAATATCCTAGCCTTTTTGGCATATCCCTTGCTAAACTAGAAGAAATAAAACTATTTGTGGCCCCACTATCAATTAAAATATTTACTTATTTATTAAAAATCTTACCTTTTATAAGCATTAGGGTGGCTTGCCCATCTAGCTTCTGATTTTTGGTATCGACATAAATCCGGTGGGTGGGTTCCTTCCCCTTGGTATTAGATGAACTTGGCCCTTGTTGATGTGGACATTGACTAGCATAGTGAGGGCCTCTATAGTTATAACACCCATCCTTGGGTCCCTGATGCTTTTCAGGTTTCTGTTCCCCTGCTTTACTTACTAGGGCTGAAGTTTACGATTTTTGAGGCTAAGGTTTAGCATTGTTGGGATTGTTGTTGGTTTTCTTTTGGAAGTTCTTCTTGAACCTTCTCTATTTTCCATTATTTATCTTCTCAAATTTTGGGGGGTTCTTGGCCTTTTGATCTTGTTCCTCTTCCCATTTCAAGAATCCCTGACTATTCCTTTTCCTAAGTGCTTGCTAATCTTGCTCAAATAGGATGGAATAGTTGAATTGTAAGTGAGACTCTACCTTCTTTGCTAGGTCATATACCCTTTGCAGTGACTTGGGTTCATGCATGTTTACATCATGTCTCACTCTAGATTCTAACCCGAGAATAAACTTGTGGGTCCTCATATTTTCATCATAAGTAGGCACATACTTAAGCAACCGAACCAACTTCTTATAGTATATCTCCACTGTTTTGGTCCCTTACCAAAGGTTGGTAAATTCTTCAAATTTTAATGCATAGAAATGCTCTATCAGGAACCTTTTCTTGAAGATTACCACAAAGTCCTTCCATTTAAGATCGATAGCTTCAATCTTATTTTTCTTGTGGTAGGTTTCCCACCAATCTAATGCAGCCCCTTCTAGGTATATTATTGCCCAAACTATTTGGGTTCCTGGGGAGTAGCCCTTCACTATGAAATAAACTTCTAATTCTCTTAGCTAGGCTTTAGTTGCATCCCCTTCTCCTTCTCCACCAAATTTGGAGATGCAAATATTTTTTAGATCCTTAGCCAATTCTTTTTCTAAAATAGCTCTAGCTTCCAACTTTTTTATAGTTAGTTCATCAGCTTGGCTAACCTCTAAACCTCTAGCTTGCAAATTTTAATTTGCAATGGTTTCCAAAATTTGCTTCATCTGATCCTGCATGGTAGTAACCATAGTAGTGAGGTTTTCTACCTCTCTATTGGAATTTCCTGAATCCTCATCTTGGATCCCTTCTTCGACATTACTCTGTTGAGTTTTCCTAGTTGAAGGTGTAGGCCTCTCTTTTCTAGCCTTAGGTGTCATTTATCCTGATGACAACCAATAAGAGAAGGTTAGGTTACAGTTTCACCTTGAATTAAGCCACTATACAAATTTCTCTTGCTAAAACATCCATAATCTAATTAGGGTGGTACGCTAAGATATGGAGTAGCTTTAATGCACATGTCCATTCTTACTATAAGTAAGGTGTCATAACATTCTAACCACCCCTAGGGTTAGTCCCCATTAGATTCTAGCAAGTAGGAATTCTAGATCTTCCCGAATTTATCCCAAAGTCTGAAATAGAAAGACATCCAAATCCCTTAAGCACATTAAGAAGCTCTATACCCTCGTACCTAGAGCTCTGATACCAAATGTAACAACCCAAAAACTAGCTATAAAAATAATACAAGAAAGAAAAAGATTTTTTTTTTAACTAAGAGGGATTCATAAACCCCTATCCTACATTTGGTTAATCTATTATTTTAGGTTTACTAAGTTTCCCAACTTTCCTAAAGAGTTACATCACATTCAATACCCTACACAAGTCCATTTGTGTAGGTATACTATGTGTACTATAAATAAGCTATATCCATCTCATCCTTCTTGATGAGCTAAACTTATCACCTTCAGTACAATCGAAGGTATACACCCATCACCATACCATACACAAGTCTATCTATGTAGGTATGCTACGTGTATTGCAAGTTAAGCTATCCATCTCATCTTTACGATGAGCTATCTTAACTCCTATGTAAGCAATCATTTTACTTAGTCAACATCACCCTAAGGGGGTCTCAATCCCTTAGGTCCTTTCTATGTTCACCCTAAGAGGTCTCAATATCTTAGGTCCTTTCTATGTTCACCCTAAGAGGTCTCAATCTCTTAGGTCCTTTCTATGTTTAGCAAGAAGACAAGAATAGCTCTATCTATTTAATCAATCAAGGAACAAAATTCATAAAGCATACAAGAAGTACTTAGAAAGGAAACAACATTTAACTAAAGATAAACATTAAATAAAAGAGAAAGCTAGATAATAAAGCATAGATACTTCATAATAATAAATTTAAGATACATTCCTCATTCATTCAATAAACTATTACATATATCCAAGTATGGTAAAACCTCCATAGTTTTAAAAGAATAAAGTAATACATCCATATCCATCTAGGGATTTCTCCCTACAAGTCTAGTCTATTTTGAACATGAATAAATTATTGCAATTATAAATCAAACTGGTGCATTGGTTCCAACTGTCCTCTTTGGTCCTCCTTGTCTTTCCATCGTTTTTTTGAGGGTAGTAGGGGATCAAGGCAACTCATGGTTCTATGATAGACATGCATCTAAATGCATCTACTAGTAACATGAAACTAGTGCATTTACTATTTACTTTACCAAATTGTAACTATACAAATTTAATTAAAGCATTCAACCATCTACTATCTAGTTGATATCATAAGAATTTCCTCATTTTCATTCTTATCTCTCATTTACTCAAAGAGAGTCATTTCAACAGATACAACTAGATCACAAGTCTTACTTTAATCAAATCATATCAAAACCATTATTTCAAATAACTAAGGTCTCATTCCTTAATTAAGCAAATAATCTATAATCCTTTTATTTACATTAATCAAAGTCCCATTTCTTTAATTAACGAAATAAACTATAATTCCTTTATTTACATTAATCAAAGTCCCATTCCTTTAATTAATAAAATAAACTATAATTCCTTTATTTACATTAATCAAAGTCTCATTCCTTTAATTAACAAAATAAACTATAATTCCTTTATTTACATTAATCAAAGTCCCATTCCTTTAATTAACAAAATAAACTATAATTCCTTTATTTACATTAATCAAAGTCTCATTCCTTTAATTAACAAAATAAACTATAATCCCTTTATTTACATTAATCAAAGTCCCATTCCTTTAATTAATAAATAAACTATAATTCCTTTATTTACATTAATCAAAGTCCCATTCCTTCAATTAATGAAATAAACTATAATTCCTCTATTTACATTAATCAAAGTCCCATTCCTTTAATTAATGAAATAAACTATAAAATCATTCATTTAAATTAACTAATGTATTTTCTCTCTAATTAATAAAATCTAAATAAAATCATTCATTTAATTTAACTAAAGTCTTTTCCCTTTAATTAATCAAATCTAAAAAAGATCATTCATTTCATTAACTAAAGTCTTTTCTCTTTAATTAATCAAATCTAAATAATATCATTCATTTAATTAACTAAAGTCTTTTCTCTTTAATTAATCAAATCTAAATAAGATCATTCATTTAATTAACTAAAGTACTTTCTCTTTAATTAATCAAAACTAATATTTCACCATTATGATATTAGAAAGTATCTCATTTAAATTTTTAAGGCACTCACACTAAACAATTAATTTCATATGCTTCAGAGAAAGGAGAAGGTTAAAACCTTCGAGGACCAAAAATTGCACAAGTAATTACACAATGGAGTAAACTATGGTTGGCTAGAAATAATATTATAGGGTGGAAGTATTACAAGGATTGTGGTCAATGGCCCACTGACCCAAACCAGACACACCTTTTCAACATGGGTAAACACACGAAGAATCTGTCGGGTTAGCATACGCATGATCCACTCCCAATGCACGAAAAATCCAAGGGTCCTATGGCGATAATTGTTTTGGAGATGAACAAATTCGAGGATGCCAAAAAAAAAGAGCTCCAACAATATGGATAACATGGAAATATAAAGAAAGGAGAAATTGCAACCACAATTATTGGATATCAACCATTCTAGAAAACCCATGTAGGGGATTTTAGATTAACTTGGTTAAACCACTGGAAACTACTGTATACAAGTATGATTCACCTCGAGTGCAGATGATGTCATGTTGTATATAACAATGACATAAAATAATAGGTTGCAGTCCTAGGTTATGCCCACCACACACACTACTCGGTATAGGATGAACACAAATTATATAGCTATACTTAGACACATCAAGATAACCTAGGCCATGGGTTTCAACAAACATCCAATAGCACAATATCACTTGGATGAAGGCATAGGTATCTAGACTCAATCAAATCCGAGGTGTAAGCTTTATAAAAAACCAATGACATCCACAAGGCTTACAAAAATAAATTAACCAAGCTTCTCTTTTTTAATAAAATAAATAGAAGGTAATTTATTAAATCGACCTGTGAACTTGAATATGGTTTTTCAAAGACATCCAAGTCTATTTTAGTTTTCCATAGATTCCTTTCCACAGTACAATTCCTTCTCTTTATTTTTTCCTCCCTCTTGTTCATCCTTCATTTTTATTTTTCACATGCCTCCCAACTCCTCTCCCCACTTGCCTCTCAAACACTCCACATGTCCACCATTACTTTCCCATCCACCCCATGGTGGTAAAGCAAGGTTTAAGAAATTTTAAATTCATTCCTTTCTTTGATGAGAAGCTTTACCATAAATGAAGCTCTCTTTCCACCGTCGATGAATGGCTTCCTCTCGCAAGCACCTAAAATATAATTAGAATACAAAGGGGTCTAGTATCATACTAGGGAGGATAATATTGATGAGTTATAGGACTTGATCTATATATTCAAAAGTCATATAATTCTAACACTCTCAGGGAGAAATTATACTTAAACTAGGATGAAGCATAATTTTTGAGGTAGTGATGGAACATGTAATGAAAAACTAGGCTATCTGGGGTCTAAATCAACAGAGTCACCAAATGAATTTACTTACGCTACTTATTGAGGTTAAGACAATTCATTAAATCCTAATTTCTCTAAGAGAACATGCACAAAAATATCAGTAAATAGATGGTATTTTTTTAAATAACTTTAAGGTCAACTGACATAGAATCTAGTTTTGATTTATAATAGGGTGGCCAAGTGCTTAAAAATGGAGACTGCTACATCATAGTATCATCAAACCCTACATTGTTATCAAAATAGTGAGACCTCAACCCATTGGGTCTACAAAAACTATTGGGGTCTAGATTAACATAAGGAAAAGATGCTAAACTATGACTATTATTTGTAGAAGTCTTGATAGGCTAGAACTTGCTAATCACAGCCCAAAACTCAACATTGGAAGAATAAAATTGCTTTGATTCAACCTCTAGAGTAGGTTGGTATACCTTGTCAAATTTATGGATTTTGACTCATATAAGCTCATTTAAATGTATACAAGATAGGGATAGAAATTTAAGGGTTAAGAAAGAATGAACTGATAATGGACAGATGAAGCTAACAACATAAGCATCTATAAAGAACCATCATACAACTTAACCTTTAGAGAAATACTTGAAGCTAACAACTTTCAATATTTAGCCATATTCAATATTAAAATCAATTACATACCTCAAAAATTATTCCAAACATAAAGAATAGTAATAATTCAAATTAACATATTTAGATTAACACCCTAACTAATAGAAATAGAATTCTTTTCAAACATACATTCAGACATGAATCGTTCCAATTTGGTATTAAGTTAGCAATCCAAATTAATAGAATACACTAACCATAGCATCAAGGGTAGAAATGCCTTCATAGGATGGAATTATAGAAATAAGAAGATGCAAATCTAAGGCAAACACTTCAAGTAATGCTTATTTTATTAGTCAATATAAAATATACAATAGTAGTGCAAGAAAACACTTTAGATCCAATATTTTGGAATGAGATCATGACCTTTATTTATAGTTTTTACAATAAATTTTAGACAAAATAGAACATTACAATGAAAATGATGCTCAGCCAATGGAGTACTGACATGGTGACCTTATAATTGAATCAATAAAATAGGAGTTATCTTGCTTTATCAATCATCTATAATTGACCTCTACAACTTGCTTAGCCTTCCTGGATTCTAGCTATGTAATATTGCCAAGAATAGATCTAAGTGGTCCCTTGTTCTTGTAGTCTTTTTTTTAGTTTTGATATACAACTAAATCTAGTCAAGGATATCAAATGCTTTATCTTCTCAACTCAATAATTTCCACTCAGATTCATTATCTCTTTATCACAATACACTTTCTCTTATCAAGGTTTAATGTCATTCATTGATCTGTCTTTGAACCACTGAGATTCAAACTTGATGGTTGTGACCTAAAACTAGCTTATCCAAGTGTAACTTGAAGAGGATGGGTGTTGGGCCACACTTTCCTCTTTAGATTTGCTCCAATGCCCAATTGAACTGTTATGTGGAAACCATTTTTTGGATCGTACTATTGAAACTTTTTGGTATTTTGACTATGTTGAATGTGGTGTGGAGTTTACTTGGATGGTGTGTGACTGTAGTTCTTCCTTCATACTTGGATCAAAGTAAATTTATATTTTGGCCTTAAAACCATGCTTTGGGCCACATTCCTATTTGAAATATTGGCTAATTTAACTAATTTGACTACAACCTGAAGCAAGTTTGCAATTGGGAGCAACCTTGCGGTATGTTGCTTGACATAACTAAGTGTAGCCTGAGGATGTTATGCATTGAGTTGCATTTTGGATCAAGTGAATGGCCCATTTGACCATGTTGACTATTACCTGGGTTGTTCTCAGATCTAGGTTGTACTTTTTATCCTTGAATTCCTCAATGATGAAAGTTCCCATGTGGTGAAGGGCAATAATTTAGATCACATTTTAAGTTAAAATTTTGCTAAGTCAAACTGAGCTGACTGCAGCCTGGATCCATGCTAGTCTAATTGCATCCTAGAGACTCTATGCACTAGATCACAATTTGGGTTGTGAAATGTGTACTTTTTACCATTATGACTACACTCTAGAGCCGAATGCATCCTAGCAACACTAAGTTAAATGTGGTCTATCAAAACTGAGCCAAGACTTAGCAAAATTTTATATTTTTTGAAAACAATTCTTGTGTAGCATTTTGGACATACACAACCATAATCCTCCATTAAGAGATAGGGTCATCCATGATATGAATCATGGACTATTTCATGGTCCATGAACATACCTCCACCAAGACCACCTTTGATAGGTGGAGAAGAGGAGACAGGCTCACAGAGCTAGAGTGAGGATCGGGGTGATAGACCAATTTTGATTGTGGTATGCATCCCTAGAGAGGGTCGAGTGTGTTATACTTGGACTATGGCACACCAACTTAACTAATGTATATTCTCTTAAATCCAAGTAATATGTGTTTATTATCGTTATGTTTATTAGTGCTTTTATTTTTTATTATGCACGAATGAGTGAAAAGAACTTAACTATTAAATGTGTGAATGGGCTAAATTAATACAATGCATGATGTGATGAAGCTAATTAATGGATAAAATACATTAATGGAGGAATATATAGAAGAAAAAGGTGATGGAAGAAATAAGAGAAATAAAAACATGGCTTTTAGTGAAATTCATGCCCTGCAAAATGGACCGCAAAGTCAACAGAGCAAATTCACGACCATATGAAA
Organism: Wollemia nobilis; assembly: GCA_028583015.1. Taxonomy (NCBI): domain Eukaryota; kingdom Viridiplantae; phylum Streptophyta; class Pinopsida; order Araucariales; family Araucariaceae; genus Wollemia; species Wollemia nobilis. The sequence goes on along the minus strand of JAQPPZ010000677.1, from coordinate 8,681,093 downwards.
AGGATATGACTTCAGCAAAGAGGAAATAAAATAATAAAAGAAGAAGGAGAAGGAGAAGAAGAAGAAACAAAAAATGGAGAAGGTCAACAAAGGAAAATAAAAACAAAATATGCTTGGAATATGACATTTGAATAAACGTAGACCATGAAAGATTAGTGTGATCAAATCAACATAGACCAAGCAAAAAGGAAAAGAATAGAGTAAAATCCTATAGATATGTATACTCACAAATGACTAAATGGAGGTTACCCCTCACTAGTGGTCATGATGATATCCCATAAGGGTGTTAATCTCATGAAAAATGCTCAAGTGTGGAGCGATACCCGCTATGGGTATAGTGCTTGTTAATGGTCGTGGGTGAAGAGATACTCGCTAGGATGTATGCTTGTAACTGGTCAAATGGATATTACCCCTCACTTGTGACCATGAAGCTATCCTATATGGGGTGAAATATTTTATTGATTTGCCAAAGTGAGTACAACCCGATAGGGTAGTGGTGTGTGCAAAATATGAATGAGCAAAGTAAAACATAATAAAACAATATGTGTGTGTGTTAGATGAGAAGAAGGTAGAAGAATAAGAGAAGCAAAAATAAAGCAGTGTTGTGTGTGTGTCCTTATTAAAATTTCAATAGCTAAAATATGTGCATAAGATAGTTAGTGGTCGCATGAACACCATAAATGATATTCAAGCAGTATCTACCCTATCCCACAAGGATCTCGTAACAACAAAAAGATCAAAAAGGAATAAATATGAGAAAAAAAAAATGAGCAGATAGAGGAAGGAACATATATCCTTTGTCTTGGGGAAAATAAGAAATGATTAAAATTTTCAAAAGGTAAAGGAAATACAAGAGATAAAGAACTATATCCCTTGACTTGGAGAAATTAAAAATTATTAAAACTTTCAAGGTCAAGGAATATGTAAAAAGAGAAAAGAATAAAAATATATGAGCAAATGCAATGATGAAAATGCATGGAGATGGGCCCTAGGTTGGGTATTCATTGGGCATTAGAGACCTAGTATGAGTGTAATACATGTGAGCTAGAACCTCACTAGGTTTCATCACTTGTCATCCTCATGAAGTCCCAAAAAATCCATATGATCAATAAGTCATGCAAATATGATAAAGCAATAAGACAACGATATGACAAGCAAAAATATAAATGGAACAGAATGCTAGAAAATTCATGTATAATATGATAGGTAGTCATGCAGTATGAGCAATAAAAATACATGTAGTATGAAAAATGAAGATGCAGAATCATGCATAATATCTTTCTAGTTGCATTATGTTCATTGGTTCTTTAAGTTCTTTACCATATAATGAATCCAAATGATAAGCTCCTGAGCCAAAATTGGTCGTTATTACAAAGGGACCTACCCAATTGGGTTGAAACTTATATTTTAGATATGAACGAGGATTGGTGTTCTTTTGGTTATATTTGAGGACAAGGTCCCCAATCTCAAAATAATTATTGCAAACTCTCTTGGAATAAGATCACTTGAGACTATTTTGATAGGCTTGATGATACTCTAATGCATGAATGTGTTTTCATCTAGCAACTCCAATTGGTTTAAATGATCTAAATTAAACTCATCATCAACTAAGACATCTTGCAACAAGATGCACAATGAAGGTGCCTCTAACTAAAAAAAAAACTACATTAATATCATTGACTAAGATATATGGAGAAGCATTAATAGGAGTTTGCACATTGGTACAATAGGTCCACAAGGTAGGATAAAGTTGGATATGCCAATCTTGACCAATCTTACTAACCAACTTCTCAAGGATATTGACTAAAGACTTGTTGTATGCTTTGGCTTGACTATTACCCTGAGGGTAATACAAAGTTGACCACTTGTGATAAATATTTTACTTATCATAAAGCTTATGGGCATACTTGTTCTTGAAAGGAGTTTCATTATCACAAAGAATCACCGAAGAAATCTTGAGCCTACAGAGTATCTGGTTGAAGATAAACTTAGATACCTAAGCTCTAGTCACCGTAGTGAGGGGTATGGCTTTGAACCCTTTAGTGAAGCACTTTATCATCATAATGATAAACTTGTGACCATCAAATGATGCTAGGTTAATCTTCCCTATGATGACCAGTACCCACATGGAAAATGGGCAAGGAGAAGAAATAACCTAAAGGTTTTGAGAAGCATGAACAAGGTTGACATGGCATTGACACTTGTTGTAGTATCAAACATGGTCACATACATTTTTCTCCATGAAATACAAATAATACCCCATCTAAAGGAGCTTCTTAGCAATGACATTACCACTAAAATGAACTCTACATGAGCCTTCATGAGCTTCACTAAGATCTAGTTGGGTTTCATAAGAGTTAAGGCATCGTAAGAGGATGCCCTAAAAAGAACATCAATATAAATTATATATAACTATAAAAAATTGACATGCTCTTTTGCAAAAAAACTTACATTTATTATGATCTAAACCATAAAAATCACACCATAATTAAGGAAATTAAATATTTTATACCATGGCCCATATGGATAAGCTCTTATGGTCAGAACATCTAATGAAACAAGGCTATAACTAAGTTATGCAGGCTCCCAAAGTTATGTAATGATAATCGATGTTTGATCATCTTCCAACTCCAAGGGAAACAAGGATGAAACAATAACCATGCCATCTTCATGGTGGTTGGAGGATCTAGGTATAGGCTCTATGGTTACCTGATCAAACACAAACAAAATCTTTATGACAATCTCTTTGTAAGGTTTTGGCTTATCATCATGAGTCTAATAAACATCATTGATATGATTAACCACAAGTTGAGAGTGTATACATGGAAAATGACCCATTGAAACGAGTTGATTCTTCCTTAGATCCCTAGTCAGCCATCCAAACTTGCTAACTGTAAATTTGGGACCCTTTTGCCTTCTTCCTTTGCCTTATTTCCTTAGCTTTACCAAATTCACACCCAGTCCATATGTAACATAAATTTGGCTTGTCATATTCATGCCCTATAATTACTGGGTATGAATTTGATGTTCTAGGGATTTTTCTCACTAAAACCTCTCCCCTCATTGACTCGTATTGGGATCACCCCTTGACCATGCTAAAATTTTATTTTTTCCATTCATTTTTACCTCCAAACCTCATATAAATAGAGGATTTGATTCCCTATTTAACCCCAATTCTCTAGATATTCTAATTCTTGACTTGCTCATTGCTCATGCTAATAAGTGCCCTTCTACTACAAGTCATTGTTTTATTGTTTTATGCTTTGGTGTTGGCTGCCCTTGGGGATCGAGTGGAGAAGCCTTGGTGATTGGATAGATAAACCTTATTAGAGTGCTTCTTTAACCTTTTCATTTCTCCTTCCTTTCTCCATCATATCATTAGGTTTTATGTTTACATTATTTGTTTTGCAACTCTAGTTTTTGTTGTTTTAGGGTTTGAAAAGGGTATTTGAACCAGATTCATTCCCTAACCATATAGGGTGAAAATTTGGTAATCCGTATTTGTGATCCTATTTTATAGAGCATGAATTTGGTAAATTAGGGCTTTGAGGTAAGCTTTGGCACCTCAAAACCCTCATTTGCACTTTGCATCTTAGAATTATGTTGTGTCCACCCTTTTTGCATTTTATTTTGTTGTTACACATATTTTTTACTCTATTTGTGCATGTTCCAAACGTCAAAGGTCATTTTTATTTCAAATGGTTAGCTAAAAGGACCAAGGTTGCTTGAATATTGCACCTCCAAGCTCAATCAAATAGTAGCCTAAGCAAGCCTCCAAACACTAATCATATTTTCTAGGGTTTGTGAAGCTATTTTGTAAGTCTGAAACCATTGAATATTTTGGATGCAAGATAAATCTTGGATCAACCACTGGAACAAATAAGTGTCCTATTATATATTTAGGTTGTTTGGTGTTTGCTTTTGTTCATTTCTGTTCAAAACCTAGATTACAAGTAAAGGAAAATATTTGGTTGAATTTCTAGGCATTTGAAAGAATAAAAGCATATAGTGTGCATCTAGGGTTTTAATATTATTTGTGCATTCCCTTGTACCTTTGCTCAAAGAAAAATAATTTTATTTCTTGCAATATAGGGTTAGACATCATTGAATTATACAATCATACTAGGGTTAGTTTTTATCCTTTTGTATCTTGTGTGTATTGCATTTTTCTTTCATTTTCATAGTTTGGTTTTAAAAATGCCAAACAATAGGTGTATGCTTAATTGACACATTAAACATTCCCACCCCAGACTTGAATCGATTCCTAAACTATTCCTAGTGAACCCATATCTGTTGGCATCCTCGAATGTAGAGAATATAACACACTCTCATAGTTCACCTTAGCTCCCAACAGATCCAGCCAATAATCATACGCGGTAAGGTGGTTTTCCCCTCTACATATTTGGTGAACCTGAATTGAACACACATATTAGTGTCCAAGATAGGAATCCTCTTACTTTGTGTTTTCTTAAAAAATTCAATAAGACTACTAGTTCTGTTTATTTAGATTAGAAAACATTTTAAAAATTATTAAAAATCTGGTGTGTTTGATAGTTTTTAGTTCTCCTCCTTTTTCACTCGATCCTTTCTCTCTCTCCTAATGGCTCCTAACCTTAGGAGTGGATGAACGATTTTAGAGTTTGATGAGACTTTTCAAGAATATGATCAGATTGATAGAGAGAATCATAATTTGGAAGAGGAAGAAAATGAAGAAACTAGAAATGACCTTGATCCTACTAAAGGTCCATATGGGAACCTTATCTTTAAATCATTTGAACATGTCTAGAATATCTACAAGCATCATAGATATGCCTTATATGAATCTATGGATGAGGAAACTCAACTTAACAAATATAGAATTCATCATTAAATGATTTATCCTAAAAATATTTACATCAATCCATTGTTTGAATCTTCACATCATGTTAATTCTTGTCCTAAACCAACACGTGTAACTACTATAACCACCAACATTGGAAGAATTCCATAAATTCAGCCAAATAGTAGTGCCACTCAAGCTTATGTTCAATTTTCTCCTCATTCAACTAATTTTAATATTTATACTTCTGTACCACCAACTATTAGTTATCCTCCATAGCAAGATACCACATATCATAACCCATACCATAACAGTACCAATAACTCCAACATGAGCCAAGTTTCCTTCCAAAATCCTACCTATACCCCTCCCTTAGGGAACCTAAGTATATTGCATAGCAACAATATTGAAATGTAAATTTTAACTAATGTGGTGAAACAATTTATTTTAAGAGTGGATTTGATTCGGACATCTAGTTTCACCTACAACTACAAATAAATGTGCAATCAACCCTTAGACCCTATCATTACCTCTAGACCCTACCCTAAGCATTTTCCAATGTTGGTTTTACCTATCTATAAGGGAATGGAAGATCCAATTGAGCATTTAAGAATGTTTAGAATAGCATGTCATGATATCATATATGATGATATGCTATTACTTAAGACATTCCCTAAGAGCCTTGGTGGTATGGCATTATAGTGGTATCATCAACTACCTAGTCATTATCTAAGGAATTTTGAAGAAATATTTGAAATTTGTGTTCAACAATTTGGTGCTTATGTTGAAAATAATGTGAAAGATATATATGTTGAAACAAGATAAATATGAAAGTTTTTCAAAAACTTTGTCTCGTAAAAGGAGTCTATTTGGACACTTTAGATATATATTACCTCCTCAAGACATGCTTGAGATATTTATTGGAAACTTATAAGAAAAAATATCATATGAATTGGAAACTACAACTATCACATCTTTCAATCAAGCTATAGATCTAGCAAGAAGGGTAGAACAATCTCTTATCATAAGAGGTCAACTTAAAGTAAAATAAGATAGGACCAATAAAAATTAGTATAATAACAAACATGTTGTTAATGATGGGGTAATGGATAGTAGACCTGTTAATAGTGGTGTTAACACCTTACAAAACATGGTGCTTATCCAACCTCAAAAGGTCCCACAAAGGAATTTCACAAGACTCAACATACCTATGGTAATGGTTCTAAAGCATCTTATGGAAGCTAACATGATTGAGTTTCCACCTATAAGATAACCTGATACCATAGCTAATTGGTATAAAGTTGGTCAACATTGTGAATAACTTAGGGTGAAGAGGCATATAACAAAATCATATGGTCCAGGACCTAATTGATGAAATATTCCTTGTTATAGAAGGTTCTCGACCCAATCCTCCAACAAAAAATCAACCTCCTACTTAACAAGCATCCACAACCAATAAATACATAGGAATATTCCAATATCTCCTCCCTAATCATGGTTAGTATGCATCTAATCAAGTTTTATATCATAATGTGCCACCTCCCTATGATAATATGGTTGGAATGATAGCCATAAATACAAGTCAATAATCATACAATCAACCAACTCAACATTTTCAATATAATATGAGTTCTTCATCCAACCCACCTTTGAAACCCACCTTAGTTTTGAAGAATACCCAAAAAAGGAGCACGAGAGTAGAAAATCCACCTTTAGTGTTGAAGCCACAATCTAAAGTATCCTTTAAAATTCAACAACAATTAGCTAGTACCCCAGTCAAGATCTCTCTCTTAGAACTTTTGCAAACTTCTCCTATTCATGGGAAATCCTTGTTGAAGCTCCTAAGACAACAATCTATTCCTCAATATATTTCCCCTAATGCTATAGTTGATGTTGTAATTTTTCTTGGGAAAAATCATATCATATTTTTGAATGGCAATATTATTTCCTCAAACTTACAAGAGGATTATTCCCTCTATATTACTACATTTATTGGGGAAAATTTTATCAAAAGGATTCTAATTGATAATTGTTCTTCCCTCAATTTATGCACTTATCAATTTTTCCAAAAGTTTATATTAAAAGAGGAAGATTTAACTAAGTTTGATATTATCATCAAATATTTCAACAACGATTCCCAAGAGGCTTGCAACATTGTGTCTCTCCCCCTTAATATTGGATATAATATCTTAGATACCTTTTTCTATGTGGTGTCTTTCCCTACATATTTTAATCTTCTTTTTAGACATCCTTGTATTCATGGATGAGGGTTATCCCTTCTACTTCTCACCAATGTCTGAAGTTTGAATTTAAGGATCAATTTATCACCATTTTGGGCAATCCTCACCCATTTTAATATTGCTTACTAATTGAGAAAGCTCAATATAATCTTAATTTATACCCATGAGCTTCCTCATATCACATGACTAAGCAATTTAAAAATATAAATGCGAGTACGAAAACATTAGTCAATGTTTCATCATAGGATCAAGTCAATTCTTTTCTTCAAGAGCCTTTTCTAAATCTATATCATCAAGGTTTAGAGTGGAGTGTTGAGGATTAGGGACCACCCTCTTCCTCTCTATTAGTTGTGACCCAAAAGGATTATGTTGAAGGTGACACTCTTTGTGATATGGTTCATGAGGATTTCCCTCAAAATGGCTTCTCCCCTAATGGGTTAGTCCCTTGTGTAGCGTAGGTTGATTCTTCTAGTTCTAAAGAGAACTTTGGTTCTATGTCTCTTGAGGATCTTGAGCAACTAGAAGTGATTCCTACCCCACCTTCTCTTGAGGACGAGTTATCCATTCTCATTGAGGAGACCATAGATGGTAACATAGATTTTGAGGAGACACCTAGAATCCTTACACTAAATAAAGCCCTATCCACATATGAGCAAGGATTTGTTGACCAATTTTTTTAAAGAGTTTCATGATATTTTTGCTTGATCATATGTTGACATGCTAGGGCTTGATCCCTCCCTTATTATGCATCATTTGGTAGTTCACCCTAGTGCTAATCCTATCAAGAAAAAACTTAGGAAGATGTATCCTAAGATCACCCTTTTGGTCAAGGAGGAGCTCCAACAACTCCTTGATGTTAGTTTTATAAAATCTAACTATTCTGATTGGATCTCCAATATCGCCCCTATGACTAATAATATGGGAACAATGAGGATGTGTACTGACTTTTGGGACATTAACTTAGCATGTACCAATGATAATTTTCCCTTGCACAACATAGATCAGATCATATATTTCACCACTAGATGTGGCATGCTTTTTCTCATGGATGGTTTTTTGAGATACAACCAAATCATGGTTGCTCTTGAGGACTAGACCAAGATAGTTTTTATCACACCATGGGGTACCTTTTATTATAAATTTATACATTTCAACTTGATAAATATTAGTGCCACATATCAAGGGGATATGACTTATATTTTTCATGACATGATGTGTACAGTCTTCTAGGTCACTCCATACATTGATAGGATCATGTTCATGATCTAAGACAAATTTTTGAAAGGCTTTAGAAGTTCAGAGTTCATCTTAAGCCCTCCAAATGTGTGTTTGGAGTCGCATCTAGCAAGTTTTTAGATTTCATCATTTCTATGTGAGGTATTGAAGTGGACCTCGCTAACATAGCAGCTATCACTAGCATACCTTCTCACTGTATCCTGATCAAGTTACATAGATTACAAGGTAGAATTCAAGCTATTTGTTGGTTCATAGTATAGTTAGTCGATAAGTGACAATCATTTCTTAATATTCTTAAGAAATATGTGTTCTAGTGGGATTTAGAGTGTCAGTAAGATTTTTATGAACTCAAAAGGTATCTCACTTCCTCACCTATCTTAGTTTTTCCTCTACCGAATAAGCATATGATGCTTTACATAACAACCACAACTTATGCTTTGGGAGCCTTGTTGCCTCAACAAGATGTTAAAAAAAAGAGTGATTTGTCTACTATATCAGTAGAACCTTGGTCAGCTATGAAAATTGGTACACTCCCTTATTTTTTATTTATTATGGTGTTTGCTTCATAGAAGCTAAGACACTACATACATAGCCATAAGATATTGGTAGTTGCAAAGATTGATCCTTTGCATTACTTAATGTCTAAGCCCCACATTTTAGGTCAAGCTACTAAGTGGTCTTTAGACCTTAGTGAGTTTGACCTGACTTTCATAGGTTAGAAGGCTATCAAGGGTTAGGTGATAGTTGATCAGTTAGATTTTACTCTCTTATAAGTTACCCATCCTTTGGTTGTTGAGTTTCTTGATGAGTGCTTCAGCATAGAGGCTAGAGATCCAGAGTCCTAGACTTCATTTTTTGTTGGATCCTGATGCATTAAGGATGTTGGTGCTAGATTCATTCTAGTTACCCTATAAAAATAGCTCATCCTCTTATCCTTTGATATTTGCTTCTTTTGCACAAACAACACTACTAAGTATGAAGTCTTGATCCTTGGTTTTAGAGAAACCTTAGCCTTGAAGGTTAGTGTTATTTTAGTCTTTAGTGACTCACAAATTATGGTCAATCAAATTAATAATGTTTATCATACTTGAGATGATAAATTAAAACCTTATAAGGAGATTTTCACCAAGATTTTATTTTGTGTTCAATCAGGTAACCATAGAGTTTGTCTCTAGATCCTCCAACCACCATGAATATTCCATGGTTGCTACTACATCCTTGTCTTATTTGGAGTTGTATGATGATCAAGAGTCAATTATCACTAGATAACTCTGGGATCCCATGTCACTCGATTCTTGTCTTGTTCTATTAGATGTTTTGACCATCGAAGCTTACCCATTTGAATCATGGTATACTGCCAACTTTAATTTTCTTAAGGATGGTTTTATTCTTAATGGTTTAGATCGCAATAAATGTAATATTTTATGTAAAAAAGTGTGTTGATTTATTATAATTGGAAATACTTTATATCGGTGTTCTTTTGAAGGCATCCACTTGTGATGCCTTGACTTCTATGAATCTCAACTAGCTCTTAGTGAAGCTCATGAAGGTTCATGTGGAGACCATTTCAAAAGCAATGCCCTTACCAAAAATCTCCTTCAGATGGGGTATTATTGACCTTCCATTAAGAAAGATGCATATGACCATGTTTGATGTTGTGATAAGTGTCAACAACATGACAACCTTGTTCATGCTCCTTCTCAACACCTTCAGGTTATTTCTTCTCCTTGACCATTTTCCATGTGAGGATTGGCTATTATAGGGAAGATTAACCCAATGTCATATGATGGTCATAAGTTTATCAGAACATTGATAGAGTACTTCACTAAATGGGTTGAAGTCACGCCCTTGGTGACAGTGACTGGAGCTCAGGTTTCCAAGTTCATATTTAACCATATCCTTTATAGGTTCAATATTCCTTTAGTGATTTTTTCTACAATGGCACTCCTTCTAAGAACAAATATGTCCATAAAATTTATGCTAAGTACAATATTTAGCATAGGTGGTCAACTATGTATTACCCTTAGATTATTTATAAGCCTATTATAATAGGCTCAAGAAATATTATTCCAAGAGTTCATAATGATTATTTTGAGGTTGGAAACCTTATCCTCAAGGAAAACCAGAAGAACACCAATGCTCAATCTGATCTTAAATGTAAGTTTCATCCCAATTGGTTAGGCCCCTTTATCATAACAACCAAGTTTAGTTTAGGGGCTTATCGTTTAGCTTCTTTGGATGGTAAATAACTTAAAGAACTAATGAATATAATGCATCTAAAGAGATACTATGTATAACTTGGTACTTTGCATTTTCATGTTGCATGTAGCCTAGTTTTCATATTGTATTTGGTTTTCTTATTCATACTATATGACTACCTATCATATTTTACATATTTTACCTAACATTCTATTCCTTGCATTTTGCTTGTCATACAATTGCATTGCTACTTGCTCATATTTGCATGATTGCTTGATGATATAGATTCTTGGAAATTTTTTAACAATGGTAAGTGATAACACCTAGTTAGGTTGTAGCTCATATGCATTGCACTCACACTAGGGATCTGATGCCTAGCGAATCCCCAACCTATAGCTCATTTCTGTGCATTTTCATATTTTCATTCGCTTATGTCGTTCTATACTCCTTGACCTTGGAAGTTTTAATAATAATATTTTTATCTTCCCCAAGTCAATAAATATAGTTCTTCTATGTATCCTTTTCCTTACATGTTTTCTTTTTCTCCTTTTCATCAAGATAAGAATACATGTTCTTTATTTCATTTGTAAATATTTCTTTGTTCACACTTTCTCCTTTCTCAATTTATTGATCAGTAAGGGATACTCATGAGATAGGATATATATCGTATGAAGATCATTCATGGTGTTCATACAACCATTGACTATCTTACGCACATCTCTTACTTCTCAAAAGTTTACAAAGGATGCACACACACTATTATTCATCTTCATCTCTATTTCTTCTCTCTATTTTTTAGCACATACACACACAAGTTATAATTCACTTTGATCACTCATATTTTTCATATACCATACCCCTATTGGGTAGTATTCATTTTGGAAAATCATTCACATCATTTCAAACACCCCATAACAAATAGCTTCATGGTCATGAATGAGGGGTATCCTCCATTCAACCATTTTGTGAGCATACATCCTAGTGGGTATACCTATTTTTCTCTAGATAGCAGTGAGCACTACACCCATAACAAGTACCACTCCACATGACCATCTTTACAAGCATAACACCCTTACATGATAACTTCATGGCCAATAGCGAGGGGAAACCTCCATTCATCCATTTACGAATATACATCCGTATGGTATTTCAATCTATTTCTTTTCCTTATGTCTTCTTTGATATTTTAGAGCTTTCACTTTATTCTTCTTTCATCTTTCTTCTCTCTTTCATTGTTTACCTTTTGCTCTTTCCATCCACTCATTTATGCATTTCACTTTACATTCATTTTAGCTTGCATGTTAGATTGCATTTAATTTAGTCATATTCACTCAAGAATTTTAGTTAAGATCATTTTGAATTACATTCATTCTATTTGTGATTATCATTCTCAAAAAAATAAAAATAAAATTCAAGTTAACCTCTTGTATTTCCCTTTTATTTTTTTCTCTCTTATTTCTTTCATTTGGCATCTTCTTTTCATTGATTATCAGTCTCTTTTATTTTGGATCTACCATTTTGAGTTTTCTTAGGAATTATACATTCCTTTAAAAACTAAAGAGGGCACCCTAGCCTTACAGTCATTAATGGTAATAATGTCTCATTTTTCATGCAAATTTACGATGTTCAGGCTAACACTCCTTTTTGCACCGCCCCTCCATCCAAACTTGGCCATCCCTTTTTGTGTTTGTTGCTTTCATCCATAGGAGTCTACATATTTCTTTGATGCATTTATTTATCATAAATACATCAAAGAGGGGGAAAAATGTAGACATGGAAAATTGACCCATCATAATGAGTCAATTCTTCCTTAGATCCCTAGTCAGCCACCCAAACTTGCTAAGTGTAAATTTGGGACCCTTTTGTCTTCTCCCTTTGTTCTATTTTATTAGATTTATAAAATTTGTGTCTAGTCCATACATGATGTGAATTTGGATTGCCATATTCACACCCTATAATTATTAGACACAAATTTGGCTTTTTAGGGATTTTTCTCACTAAATCGCCTCCTCTCATTGGCCCATTTTTTGGTCAGCCCCTGCCCACGACGAAATTTTATTTTCCCACCCATTTTTTCCTCCAAACATACTATAAATAGAGGATTGGATTCCCTCTTTATTCCCAATGAATTCTTTAGAGATTCTAATTCTTGACTCACTCATTGCTCATGCTAACAAGTGCACTTTTGTTGTAAGTTGTTTTGTTGTTTTGTGATTTGGTGTTGGCTACCCTTGGGGATTGATTGGAGGAGCCTTGGTGATTGGATAGATCAACCTTCTTGGAGTTTTTATTCCATATCTTCATTTATCCTTGCTTTCTCCATCAGCTCATCAAGTTATGTGTTTACATTGTTTGCTTTGCAAGTCTATTTTTCATTTTGCCTTTATTTTTTGTTGTTTTAGGGCCCAAAAAGGGTATATGAACCATATTTGCACCCCACCCATACAATGCATGAATTTGGTAATATTAATTCATGCTCCCATTTTATAAGGTATACATTTGGTAAATTAGGGCTTGGGGGTAAGCTTTTGCACCCTCAAAACCCTAATTTGTATTTTACATCTTAGCATTATGTTGGGTCCATCTTGTCTACACTTTATTTTGCTATTACACATATATTTTACTTTGTTTTTGCATGTTACAAATATAAAATATCATTTTTATTTTGAAAATTCAGCTAAAATAACCAATGGGGCTTGATTTTTGGACCTTCAAGATCAATTAAATAGTGGCCTAAGCAGACCCCAAATGCTAATCAAATTTTCTAGGGTTTATGAAGTTATTTTATAGGTCTAAAACCATTGGATATTCTGGACACAAGATAAATCTTGGATCAACCACTAGATCATATAATTGCCCTAATACATCTTTAGGTTTTTTGGTGTTTGTTTTTGTTCATTTTTGTTCAAAACCTAGATTATAAGTATAATAAAATATTCATTGGAATTTCTAGGCATTTGAAAGAATAAAATCATAGTGTGCATCTAGGTTTTTAATCTTGTTTGTGCATTCCCTTTTACCTTTGCTCAAAGAAAAATAATTTTATTTCTTGCAATCTAGGGTTAGGTATAATTGAATTATAGAATTATACTAGGGTTAGTTATTATCATTTTGTATCTTGTGTGTCTTGCATTGTTCTTTCATTTTCATAATTTAGTTTAGAAAGGCCAAAAAATAGGTGTATGCTTAATTGAAAAATTAATCAATCCCACCCTAGACTTGGAGTGAGTTGTAAAACTATTCTTGGTGAACCTATCCTTTTTAGCATCCTAAAATATAGAGAATATAACACACCCCTATGGTTCACCTTGGCTCTCAACGGATCCAACTAAGAATCGTGTGTGGCAAGGAAATTTTCCCCTTCTACAGAGAGTCACCAAAAACTAATATAACTCTAACCTTTAAGGCTAATGCTACTCTCAGACCAAGGATAAAAGCTTCATACTTCATAGTATTATTCATGCAAGGGAAACAAAGCTTTAAGAAAATGGGGATGAGCTATTTTTGTAGGGTTACTAGAATGGTTCTAGCACCAACCCCCTTTAAGCATCAGGTTCCATCAAAAAACAAATTCCAATACTTTGGCTTCTAAACTAAGGCACTCATAAAAAAAATCAATGACGAAGGGATGGACTGACTCTAAGGGAGCAAAGGCTAGCTCATCAGCAATCACCTAACATTTGATAACCTTTTGACCTATAAATATTAAGTTAAATTCACTAAGGTCTAAAACCTACTTAGCGACTCAACCTGAAAGGTGGGGCTTCAACATTAAGAAGCACAAAGGATTAAACTTTGTAACAAACAATATCATATGGCTAAGCATATACTGTCTTAACTTTTGAAAATAAAACACTATAGTAATATAAAGCTTCTCTAAAGGGGTATACTAGGTTTCATAGCTAATCAAGGTTCTACTAATATAGTAGATGATTCATTCTTTATTTTGATCATCATGTTGAGACAACATATCTCCATAAGTGTGAGTTGTGGCTACTATGTAAAGCATCATATGCTTATATGATCTAGGAGAAACTAAGATAGGTGGAAAAAGGAGATATCTTTTGAGTTCATCAAAATATTGTTGACAATTAGAATACCATTGGAACACTACATCTTTCTTAAGGACCTTAAGAAAGGGATGATACTTATTGGCTAATTGATTTATGAATTGATGAATATCTTGAAGCATACCTTGCAATCTACACAACTTTATTAGGTTACAAGGAGGAGGTATGTTAGTGATAGCCATTATCTTAGTGGGGTATACTTCAATGCCTCACCTAGACACAATGGAACCTAATAAATTTCCATGTGTGACTCCGAAACACACACTTGGAGAGCCTAAGATGAACTCTATACTATTGAAGTATTTCAAAAAATTACCCTAAATCTTGAACATGATTCTCTCAATGTATGGAATGACCAAGAAGATCATCCACATATTCTTAAATAATATCATGCATCATGTCATGAAAAATATAAGTCATAGTCCTCTTATATGTGGCACTAGAATTCTTTAGGTCAAAAGGTATGACTTTATAATAGAAGGTACCCATGGAGTAATGAAGGTTATCTTGGCCTAGTCCTCACGGGTAACAATGATTTGATTTTATCCTAAAAAACCATCCATGAGAAAAAGTATTCCACATTTGATAGTGAAATATATGATCTTATCTATTTTGGGGAGAGGAAAATCATCCTTGGGATATTCTAAGTTAATGTCCCTAAAGTTAGTACATATTTTGATTATTCTTACCTTTTTAGCCATAGGAACAATGTTGGAGATCCAATTAGAATAGTCGATATCTTTAATAAAACTGACATCAAGGATTTTTTGGAGCTCCTCCTTGACCAAAAGGGTTACCTTAGGATTCATATTCCTAATTTTCTACTTAACAGGCTTAGCACTAGGCTTCACTACCAAATGATGCATAACAAGGGAGGGATCAAGCCCATGCATGTTGACATATGACCAAGTAAAAATATCATAAAATTCCTTCAACAAATTGGTCAATTGCTCCTACTTGTCCATGGATAAGGCTTTTCCTAACATAAGTATTCTAGGGCTCTTCTCAAAAACCTATATTAACATCTATGGTTTCCTTGATGAGGATATGATACTCATCCTCATAGGAAGGTGGAGCAAGGATCACTCCTAGTTTCTCAAGATCCTTAGAAGACATATGGATGGAACCCTCTTGATAACTAGAAGACTTGACATGGGCAACACAAGGGATTAACTTGTTAAAAAGTTATTTCAAATGATATCTTTATTATCTATATCACAAAGAGTATCCCCTTAAGCATACTCCCTTGGGGTCACAACTAACTTAGGATGCACCAAAGTTATCACATTTTAAAATAGAATGTTAGTGGGATAAGGTGGTCCCTCATCCTCATCACTCCACTCCATGCCTTAATGATCTAAATATTCAACATAAGTAATGAGGTGATCATCATCAGCAAATGACAAAGATTAATTTTTACTGGATATGTAGCCTATGCCACTTCTCCTAGGCCAAAGCTCAACCTCCAAAGGTTCTTATATACATTTCTATTGTGGTACCAAACCTTTGTCTACATATATCATACTATATAGGATCTACTTATGAAGTGGGTAATCATTAGATAGATAAAAATGGGAAAAATATTGCTCGATTGGAAGAGGGTTGTTATCATGAATCTTTTCTTCAAGGGATATACCTGCATAGATAAAGGTACACATTCCAATGTGTACTACTTCATCCTTCTTATGAGGAAGGCCCATAGTTTGAGATGAGAGTGGCATATTGGCTAATTCTAGAAGAGGCTCTTGGAGGAAAAAATTGACCTGATCTTATGATGAAATATTGATTAGTTGTTCCTTACTTATTTTCAAATTTATAAGTTGCTTGGTGATGTGATATGAGGAGACTAATAGACATCATTTCATAAATTAAGACTAGATTGAGCTTGCTCAACCGTTGAACAATATTGGAATGGATGAGGGTCATCCGAAATGGTGACAAGTTTATTTTTGAATTCACACTTTAAACATTGATGAAGAATAGAAGGGTCAAACCTCATCGCATGAATCCAAGGGCATCCAAGAAGGAGATTAAAAGATACAAGGCAAGGTACCATATAAAATAAGGTATATAAGATCTTAGATCCAACCCTAAGGGGGAAGGATATAATGTCGTAGACCTCTTGGGACTCATTGTTGAAAGCTTTGATGATGATATCAAATTTAATTAAATATTCCTCTTTTAATCCAAAATTTTGGAAAAACTGATAAGTGCATATATTGAGGGAGGAACCATTATCTATCAAAATTTGCTTGAAAAATGTTTCCCCACTATATGAAGTGATGTAAAGGGAATAAACCACTTGTAAATGCGAGGAAAGAATATCATCATCCGAAAATGTTATATGATGTATCCCAAGGGATCCTACAATATTAGCTATAGAGGTAGGGGAAATATCTTGAAGGATAGATTGTTGACTTAGAAGCTTCAACAAGGATTTCCCATGAATAGGAGAAGTTTGAAAAAGATCTAAGAGGAAAATCTTGTCCGAGGTACTAGCTAATTATTGTTGAATGTTGAAGGAGACTTTATGTTGTGGTTTCAACACTACAGGTGGGTTTTCTAATATTGTGGTCCTTTTTTGGGTACTCTTCCAAACTAAGGATGGTTTAGAAGGTTGGTTTAATGTAGAACTCATATCCTACCAATATTGTTGAGTCAATTGAGCTTGAGCTTGTTGCCTTGTAGTTGTTGTTATTGTGCCAATCATATTTTATAGGAAAGTGGTATATTTTGATATGAAACTTGATTAGCTACCTATTTCCCATGATTAGGTAGGGATTTTTGGAATATCCCCATGTCTTAATTAGTTGTGGGTGCTTGTTGAGTAGGAGGTTTATCGTTGGATTTTGATAAGGAGTAGGTTGATAATCCTCTATAACATGATGATCTGCATCGATTAAGTTCTAAACCACATTTTTCAACCTCTTACATGAATGTGTCATGTGTCCCTTCACTCTATGATACTCACAATGTTGACCAGGCTTATACCAATCAATCATAGTATCGGGTTGCCTTATGAGAGGTAACTCAATCATATTAGCTTCCAAGAGTTTTTTTAGGATTGATGAAATAGATTGGTTGAGTCTTGTGAAGTTTCTTGGTGGAGGTTTTTGAGGTTTTCTAAGCACCATATTTTGCAAGGTGTTAGCAACATTGTTGATAGGTATACTATTTGTTACCCCATCACCAACCTATATGCTTGTTATTATACTAGATTTTTGAGGTCCTATCTTCTTATTTCTTTGGTTTAAGTTGACCTCTTTGAATAAGAGCTTGCTCTACCCTTATTTCCAGATCTATCACTTGTTCAAAAGAGGTAATAGTTGGTGTTTCCAATTCATATGATATTTGCTCTTGTAAATTTTCAAAAATGATCTCTAACATGTCTCGAGAAGGCAAGGTATATCTTAATCATCCAACTAAACTTCTCCAACAAGACAAGAATTTTGAAAAAAATCATCCTTACCTTGATTCAACAAATATACATCTTTCATGGTCATACCCTTTTCAACATAAGCTCCAAATTGTTAAACAAATAAATTTGTTGTCTCCTCAAAATTCCTCAAATAATGATTGGGTAGTTGATAATACCATTCCAATGCCATACCACTAAGTATTTTAGGGAACATCTTTAGCAACTACATGTCATCATATAAAATATCATGGCATACTGTCCTAAACATCCTTAAATGTTCAATTGGGTCCTTTGTTCCCTTATATATAGGTAAAACCAACATTATAAAATGTTTAGGGTAGGGCCTAGAGGCAACAATAGGGTCTAAGGGCTTATTGCACATTTATTTATAGTTGTAGGTGAAACTTGGAGGTTGAATCATATCTATTCTTGAGCCCAATTGTTTCACCATGCTTTTCAAGCTTTTCATATTGGTATTGTTGCTTTGTAATGCCCTTAGGTTCCCTAAGGGAGGGTTATAGGTAGGATATTGAAAGGTAACTTGGTTAATTTTGGAGGTATTAATATTGTTATGATATGATTTATGATGTGTGATATCTTGTTGTGGAGGATAACTAACATTTTATGGAATAGAAGAATGAATGTTGAGATTAGCAGAATGAGGAGGAAATTAAGCATAATTGTGGGATGCACTACTAGTTAGAGGAACTTGTGGATTTTTTCCAACATTGGTGATTATAGTAGTAGCATATATTAGTTTATGAAATGGATTAGCATGATGTGAATATTTGAACAAAGGATTGGTGTGAATGTTTTTATGAGAAATGGTTTTATGATGAGATGTCCTAGCCTCTTCGAGTTGAGCTTATTCATTAATAGCCTTATTCAAGGCATCCCAATGATGATTAAATAAATTCTAGATATGATCAAATGATTTAAAGGTGAGGTGTCCATTAGACCCTTTGGTAGGATTAAGGTCATTACCAGTTTCTATATTTTCTTCCTCTTCTAGATTAGGATTCTCTCTATCAATATGGTCATCTTCTTAAATAATGTCACTAGATTCTAAAATCCTTTGCTTACTCCTAAGGTTGGGAACCATATGAGAAAGGGAAAGGATAGAGGAGAAAAGGATGATCTAAAAATTAGCGAAAAACACAAAAAAAAAATTCTTAATATGCTTTTAATGTTTTTATTCTAAGTAAACAAATTTAATGGTCTTGCAAAAAGTTTTCAAAATAAAAGCAAAAGGAAGAGGCATCCTAATATGGCCACTAAAGATGTATTTTCATGTCAGGTTCACCAAATATGTAGAGGGAGAAAACTGCCCTACCGCATACGATTCTCAACTGGATCCATTGGAAAATGAGGTGACCACAAGGGTGTGTTATATTCTCTACACTTAGGGTTTGGGGATCAAGGGGTTAACCAAGAATGGTTTAAGTCCAAGGATGAAATGTTTGATGTGTATATTGAGTAAGCACCTATGTTTGGGTTTTCTAAGATCTAAGCTATGAAGAATGAAATAATAATGCAAGGCCAACAATGATGCAAGCAAACAAAGACTAACCCTAAAATGATTCTTAATTTTCAATGAGGACTAAGACTCTAATTTTCAATAAAGTAAGATTTTTATTTTCAACAAGGGTTCAAGAGAATGCACAAACAAATTTGACCTAAAATGCACACTATATACTTTTTTACTTTCAAATGCCTAGAAATAAAATCAAAATATCTTTTCTTTTCTTTATGATCTAGATTTGTAATAGGAATAGATAGAAAGTAAACATCAAACAACATAATAAGTCTATTTGGAGCACTTACTTGATTTGGTGGTTGACCCTAGCTTTGATTTTACATCCAGATATATCCAACTTCACAACCTACAAAGCAACTTCACAAACCTAAGAAAAATTAATGAGCATTTGGGGATTTTCTTATGCCACTATGTGACTGAGCTTGGAGGCATAGTAGTCAAGCCCTCTTGGTACTTTTAAATGACCATTTGAAAACAAAAACAATTTTTGACCCTTTTGGAAGTGAACAAGACAAGATGCAATGAAATGAAACAATACAAAAAATAGAGTGCAAACAATAATATTATGAGCTAAATGAAGCATGCAAAAGCAAGTTAAAGGTTTGGGAGTGAAACTTTACACCCAAACCTAAAGGAGCCAAAATCGTGCCCCATAAGGGGAAATCACAAATACGTTGAATTCGAGCCCTATATGGGTAGGGCATGAATTTGCAACAAGAATGCCAAAATGATCTATTAATGTAGAATGAAATGCAAAATGAGTAATTAGAAATCTATGAAAATTAAAAATGTAAGAAAAAACCTAGTGGCAGCAAAAGAACAATCAAAAGGATGAAGATCCTCATATATGTTAGACTCCTCCTCAAGGCTCCAACACTTGTCCACCAAGAATAACAAATCACAAAAGCAGAGCAATAGAATAACATGAGAAGATACTTGATCTTGCTAGGAGAATTCGTAAAAAATGCTTGGAATCACTTGTTAGGAAAAATTTGCTAACTTACCCAAAAAACTATCCCTAAAGAGAAAGAGGATCCAAACCCTCTATTTATAAGAGGTTTGGAGGGCAAAAGGGTAGGAAAACAAAGGGCAAAACCTAGGAGAGGGCCGATGTCCTAGAGGTTAGCCCAAAAATTGGGTTTTCTAAGAGAAAATCCTAATTTGTCAAATTTGCGTCCCGTACTAGACAATCACAAATTCAACAAAACTAGGAAAAAAACAAAGGATAAGAAAGAGAGAAATCCAAATTTGCACTTGACAAGTTTAAGAGACTTCTCAGGGGCTTTAGGAAAAATAACTCATTTAGGTGGGTCAATTTTCCATGTCTAGAGTAATATTAATTGGACCATTACAATCCCATATAAACAAAGTAAAAAAAAAATAATATAACATAATAAAAAAATGAACTTGCCATAAAGCCCTTAAAATTCGAATTTCAACTTCAATTTTATCTATTAAAACTTAAACTTGGATCTAAAGAATAAGTTTAATTTCAATCTCTTAAGCTTGATCTAACAAATAATTTTTGTCTAAACCTAATATAATTAGCTGATAACTCATAACTAAAATGGTTAAACACCATTCTTATCAATTCTATTTTTCATTTAACTCAAATTTAAACTCAACAACTTAAATTTAATCTAACAAACCATTTATGTCTACACCCAATATCATTAGTTGTTAACTCCTAACCAAAAGGTCTATATCATTTTTATTAATTCTCTTTCTCATTTAAACCAGCCATAATGTCTATGTAATTCTTTAACATGTTCGTAAAATTTTAAAATTCAAACTTCAACTTAAATTTTATCTATTAAAACTTAGATGAAATAAAAATATCAAATTCAACCATATACTCCATAATGTCTATGTAATTCTTTAACATGTTCGTAAAACTTTAAAATTCAAACTTCAATTTAAATTTTATCTATTAAAACTTAGATGAAATAAAAATATCAAATTCAACCATTTAATCCAACAAACCATTTATTTTAAACTTGACTAAAAAACAAATTTACTTTTCAACTATCCATATCCACATCCAATTTTTTTTTTTTCGGTTACACTATTTTTAGTATCTGACAAGTGTAGGGTTCAAACCACAAGGGCTACTTCCACCAAACCTATTTTGAACCATAGAAGCTACTTCCACCAAAACTATTCCACTTTGTTATTGTTGAGCAGGTGTGAAGGGGATCATCAATCACTCGAGATTTGTACCGTTATCATCAATAACTCGAGATTCGTACCATTATCATCAATCTGACACGTACTCAGAAGATTCAAATCAGACTACTACCTTTGCAAACATGCTGCTTCCAAGGTTTGAGCCTAAATGTCTTCTTAATAAATATCTGGCCAAACAAACACTTATCAATCCACCTAACCTTTGAAAGTTATATCCACACCTAATATCATTAACTAACAACCCTTAAATAATAAAACTAATATCATTTTTAACAATTATTTCTATCCTTTCAACCAATCATAACTCCTATGTTATCTTTTAACATACCCATGAACCTCTTAAAATTCAAACTTGGACTACAGTCTAATATATTAAAACATAAATTTGAATATAGAAAAAAATGGATTTCAACAATTTAAGTTTTATTTATCATTTATGTTAACTAAATGATAACAATTTTTAATCTCATTCTTATTATTTTTTTATTTTTATGTTTTCTCTTAATATACGTAAACTTAAATTACATTATTGAAAGTAATGTCTTTACTAATAAACCTAAATTACATTAGACCTCTTTGCCAATAAACTATTTATTATTTCACTATAAAAAATTTAAACCACCTATACAAGAATCCTGCCAGACCACATGTTAACGTTCCCTCACCCCTTCGCAATCTCGATTCCCGGATATGGGAGATGGGGATATATAAATTTTGTTTAAGCCGTGCGCTCTCGTACTCTGTGCATGCTTCTGACAAAGGTGGTTGACGCCCAATTATGTGGGAACCAAAGACTTGACAGGGAAGAAGCTGGTGTTAGACAAATAAGATGCATTCGATTTATTTAACTTGCAAACTATACCTAAGGAGGAGAATAAGATGGCAGATACTTCGGTTGTTTTAACATCTATTTTTCTTCAAATGTTTTTCTCCCTATTCTTATTATTCAATGCAGATGGTGTGTAGGCCACAAGTGTGATATAATTTTCATTGATAGCAAATTTTTTTAACTGACAAAAAAAAATGCAAAAATTTACAACTCTCAAGAAAATACCATTATACCATTATTTCTGTTTCAAGGGAGATAATCTTCTGACTTCTTAGATGTGTTTAAATAGACAAAAGGTTTCATGTTGCAATTGAAAAGTAATATAAATACAAAGGGTTTGATTTGTGTAAAGGATTCAAAAGTAAATCTTAAATTTCCCTTACTGTACATTTCAACAAATATAAATTTTTTTTAAAGAGTTTGAAGATGTTCTTATTTGGAAGTAGGATTATTTGAAAATATATAGGTTAAAAGAAGTGTGTCATATGATTTTATTGTAAAAGATGCAAATTCATTAACAACATAGATTCAATCATGTAATTAAGGATGTCATTAAAAAGGATATTAATATATTGCTTGACGTTAGAATTATCTTTCTTGTTTGGCATTCTGTTAGGATCGTAAATATTATGTTGGTAAGAAAGAAGAAGGGGAACATGAGGTTGTGCATGGATTTTCACAATCTAAACCAAGCTTTAGTGAAGGATAACTACCTCTTCTCATGATGGACTAGTTGTTATAGGTGTAACGATCCAAAACTACCAACCTATTTTTTTTTTCAAAAGAGAAAGAATATAAGCAAAGGTTCACAAGGATAAATCTCTTTTTAACTTTTCAGCATACAAGGCTTCACCACGTTTGAGTTTCAAGTCGTTGCAGATGACACTCAATGGATAGGAGTGGTCAACTCCCATATTTATGAGGTTCACCATACTAAGCCTACACATTTAGGACAACAAAAGTGGTCCCTCCACCTTTTCCATACCCTCATCGGTATAGGACCTTATGACCACAACATAGGGATTATCCTTTAAGGCCCATAATACTTATAGGAGAATGTTTATTTCCTAACCATACTCTAAGTCCATTTAGGTAGGTTAATCAAGCCTAGAGCCTTGGTGCTTAGTTACCACACCTCCGTGGGCTAATGAAGGTTACTACCACTTAGTTGACAATAAACATGATCACCCAATCCTACACGTTCAAGGGATCACCACTATTGACTTGTGATTGATTCCACAACTCCTAGTTGGAATACACCTAATCCTACATGTTCAAGGTTCATTAATTCACAAGAGATCTGACTATTGTATCTATACAACTCCTTTCGGATTCATGAGTACTTAGCTATTGCATGCTCACAAGTCCTTCTAAGTCTCATTTAAACCTGGTTATTACATCCATGCAACTCCTCCTAGGTTTGGGTTTTAAGTTGACTTGGGTCCATAAGAGAATTCTAACCACCCCAAGGTAAAACTTACTTAAGTATACTTGCACTTAAATTCATCATACAACACATCATATTAAACATTTTAAATCAAATCATAATCTACTTAATCTAAAAATCCATAGAAAATAAAACGAGGATTCATCTTAACAAAAACCACATTATGCTTAACCCAAATGCTTAACATAAAGCTTTAATAAAAAACATTTTATTAACATTGATGCTTAAACATGATAACCCAAGTAATTAACATCACAATGTATTCTAGAAATTGATAAAAAAACTATCCAAAATAAAATATTATTCAAACACCATAATGTACCAAATTAAAGCAACTGAATTTTTTGTACAATAATTCAAGTTTACAAAACTCCTTGAACCAAATATTCTTTGACACAACTTTTGTTTCTTTTTCCATATTGAATATAAATTCCATAATTTATGAAGCCTTGCATTAAGAATCTTCAAGCCATTTATAAAAATGTAGCTCCTTTCCTGATAGGGTATCCATCCACGGATTATGAGGAATATTTAGTAATCAAGATAACTCTAAATGCAATGCAACTTAAACATACCATTTCTACTATGCAAACAACCATGCATTATATATTTCAAAATATACCAACAAGAAGAGAATCTCATAGTTCTCTTTATAATGTTCCCTTAACTCGCATAAGTCTTAGGAAATATTATAATAATATCTCTTTCAAAACCAACATTCAATAATCCATATTATAAAAGATAAGCCTATACTTATCTATATAATGATCCCTTAATCCACATGAATCTCGGGAATCATTATAATAGTTTCTTTTTCAAAACCAATATACAATAATCCATCTTATAAAAGAGAATCCCATACTTCTCTTTATAATGATCCCTTAACCCACAAGAGTCTTAGGAATCATTATAATAGTTTATCTTTCAAAACCAACATTCAATAATCCATCTTATAAAATAGAAGCTCGTACTTCTCTATATAATTATCCCTTAATCCACATGAATCTCAATAATCATTATAATAATTTTTATTTTTCTACAAGGTGCTAGTGAAACAAAATAACTTTCTTTTATTTTAAGAAAATCATTCCATTATTAATCAAGTTCCTAAAAAAGAAATACTTAAACCAAACACTCATTTTCAATTAATGAGGATCATATTTTTTAAACCTTAATCAATTTAAAAATGTAGGTTAACTTTTCATTAATAAAAGGAACATATAATTAGCTTACTCCATAAACTATTGCATAACCATAATAAGAGATTTCTATTCAATAAAATAAATATATTCTCTACTACTCCCATCTAAAATGTTTGTCACTATAATTAAAAAGGCAATGATATGATTTGCACTAATTAGGGTTCATCGAGCACGAAGAACCCAAAATAAACATCCATAGCACTATGACCAAGGTGGCAATACACAAGCCCATGAAAAACCACACATACACCATGAAAACCATACACTAAGCAGACACAAAGACATTGGTTTACAACAAAAGAAAGCACCCGTGTCACTCAAGATTCAATCTAACCAAACTATTAACAAGACCACACTGGCTGGCAAGGATGGAGAAAATGACTGCAATAAATGTTCCAAATTTGGTACTAAGAATGCAAAGGTTGAACCCAAAGTTTCTCATCCTCAAACAACAACAAAGCTACAAATTCCATCTCTAAGAGATACACCAAAACACTTAAGAAGGTTGATAAAACCATAAATCAACGAGTGGATTGGAAATATAAACAACCTTAGCCCTTACATAGTCTAACAAAAGACTTAACCATAAGAAGGAAAAATGGCATATCTAAAAATATAGGAGTTCTCACAAGCAATGAACAAAAAAATAAAAGCACAGTATTACGTACAATCGGGTATGTATTCAAAACAAAATACCAATCCAGTCATACATCAAAAGCATTCCATAAAGTTGCAATATCAAAAGAAGATTAAATAGACACAAAATTATCCATACATTGGAAGATTCCACCTTACATAAACTACTGATCAATCTAGCCAAAGGCTTTGTCCTTCCTTCTTCTTTCCCCTGGTTCGATCTCCTTCCTTCAACAACCTTCCTTTCCATATTAAACCTTTACTAATACCAATGGCCCAAGCACGACCACCATGCTTGGCCAAGATAATGATTGGGACGTTCTCAATAAGGTATTCCAAACTTTACCACACTTACTATCTTGAAATTTGAGTGTTATTAAAGCATGAAATAATACTTAAGAAGGATTACCAAGCTTAGTGTATTATTAAATAGTCTTATTGCAACTTTTATATCAAAGGTTTATATTACTTATTAACCTTGATATTATTATTCTCAAGCATCAATAATACTAAGCATGCCATGATTACTTTAATTTATTGATTATATGCTTACCATACATGAGCATAATTTCCATTCAAACAAAAAATAACACACACCATTATTTTATCCTTAAGTAGGTGGCTCTATATATTTAAGATAGTCTATGCTATCACCAACCTATTAAGGAGACTCATTGCACAAGCAACTTCCTATCCCAATGATGTGAGTCATGCAAATAAATACAATTTTATGAAGTGTATTTTGTTAACCTGAGCTATCAATGAGTAATTCATCACCGTAATTTCCCAAAATATCTCTCTATGTAGGTGGTTCACCCATACGATCCCACCAGAGAGAGAGCACCTAAACCTACATCCACAAATACATCAACAATACCATATTCCAAGCTCGAAAGAATGAAATCATCCCATAATAAAGACATCATAAAATGAATCTATAAATATTCACACCAAAACATAGTTCATTGTCCATAAAGAGTTTTTCCAAGGAGGGTTGTTGCAATAGGCATTTAATGGGTCCCAATGATGTTCCTACTTGATGGGTTCTCGTGCTACAACCATATCCAAGTAGCTACTGAAGAGTAGCACAAGACAATATTTCTAACTCCTTGAGGTACATATGCTTATAAAAAATGTCATCCAGGTTAATGAATTCTAGAGCTACATTTCAAAGAGTAGTGGATTATGAAAACAAAGATGTTAAAATAAGTTTATTATTATATATTTAAATGAATTAAGAACATTCTACAAGACTTGTCTATAGGAATAGATTATTTTAGTTAATATCCCTGGACTATGACCACACCCCAAATGAAATAAAAGATACTAAGTTGGTCTTATGGACCCAAAGAGTAAATAATTAATATACGAATTTGGTTTATTATTTAACATACAAATCCTATTGAGTTCGTATAGGTATTTGGAAGAGAAAGAAACTAAGAAAAATACATTTAATTTACATTATTGAATGGAAAGTTATACTAGAAAGACCAAGACAAATTGTTTTTAAAATGTTTGAATTCAAAATAAATTAATCCATTCATTAAAGAATATCCTCATGGAGCATGTGGTGGACATTTTGCTTCTCAAAAATTGGCATATCATATCCTTAGAGTGGGGATATTATTTGTCTACTATTTTTTAATATATTTATCTATAAGTAAGAAAATATATTCCATGTCGAAAGGGTTTAGACAAAAAAATTCATCCCTCCTATTCAATGCATTTGTAATCGATGCTCCATCATAGAAATGAGTCATAGAATTCATAGGACTATAAATCTCTAATTTATTCAAAACCATATATATATCCTTAGGGTAAATGATTAGTTCACATGTTATATTAAGGCAATTTTTATAAAATTCTTCAAAGCTTCCATTATAATTGAATTATTTGAACTACAATTGATGCCAAGGTTAGGGTTCCCTATTAAGGTGATTTTTGATAATGTTATTTGTTTTCTATCTATAAAATTTATAAGTTTATAGAACTTATAATATCATTGTAAGGACTTCATTGATTATTATCTATAAGCAAATAGGCTAGTTGAATAATAAAACAAAATTTTCTTATGAATTTTAAAAAATGATTATGGATGATAATCAATGAACATGGCACAAGAAGCTAACTTCTACATTATAGACTAAGAGGATTTTAATCAAGAATATATTGGCAACTTATCCATAGTCTTTGATCTATGGAAAAGAAGCAATTATTCCTATTAGTATTGAGCTACCCTCCATTCAACACTTATTAGACACACACACACACACACACACACACACACACACACACACACACATATATATATATATATATATATATATATATATATATATATATATATATATATATATATATATATATATATATATATTTGGAGAAACAAAATATTTTCAAAGCAATATTTTTAGAGTAGATCCAATTGGAAAAGTCTAGGAAAGATGCTCACAAAACATTCGTCAAGCACCAATATCAACTCAAAAAATATTTTTATAGGTAATAAAAGAAAATGGGATTCAAGGAGAGATAACCATATTTTAGGACAATAAAAATTAAAAAAATTGGGTCCATGAAAATTTTGATTCTCTATGGCTAGGGCCTTTCAAATTTCATATTGTATCAAGACAAAATTCCTTCTACCTATTGTATTTAGATGGTATTCACCTAAGGTTGCCTTATAATGGATGACATTTGAAAATATTTCATAAATAAAGGTTGTTTAAATAATTATTATTCATGTATATATTCTAAACAAAATGAAAATGAATAAAAATAATGATGCTAAAAAAATTGATAACAAGGACCAATGGATAAGGTGCTTGTCAAAACACTAAAAATTTTGGTATATTTTGATCATTGAAATGATGACCATTCCTAACTTGAGATAGATGATGGTGTAAAAACAAGATATATTTTAAAGACTCAAAAAATAACCCTTGAAAATGATCAATTTCTCCTAGAAATAATGTTTTGTCTTCAAGAATATATGAAAATACTCAAAATTATTATCCCAAAAAAATCTTGGTTGAAATTTCCTAGAGAGAAATTTGTGTAAGTCTTTTGTAGACTTATGGATGTATATGTAACTAACATCAAACATATACAAATAACACGATGCTTTTCACCCTTGCACCATGCACTCTCCAAAAAATATGTTTGCACCAGTATAGAAAGCACATTATATGGATGTCATTCTAGCATCAATATTTTTTCACGCTTTTTGATCAAAATTTAGCACAAGTTACTTTATATGGGGATGCTTATATCATTGTGCAACCTTCTTGAACCATAACATATTTTTGTTTTGAATCCTAAAGAAGAGGAATATCCACACTATAATAAAAGGCAACAACACTTGATATTGAAAATGTGATTAAGGATGCAATTGTCCTACTCAACTACATTAGAGGGTAATTTGAGTCTTGATACTTTAAGGCTTGGATGTCCCATTCTTGAAAATTATCTTTGAGAACAAGAAACTCATCGACTTGTCCCACGTGATTAATTAGGATTTGATTGGTCAATTAGCCAATGTTTTAACAACCAAGTCATTTTATATGACCTTGTATTTGGTCTATATTTTTGTGAATTTTATTGCTAATGGGAAAATTTTAGGATTTAATTTAATTTTTATCAAAGGCTTCTAGTGCCTTAGATTTATCCAATGGGGTACATTTCTATATATTTTTAATGGACTTCTTGTCATTGAACCTTATTTAACAAGATAAGGTAACCTCGAGGAAGGTTGTCAATGAACCTTCTTGTCCTTTAGAATTGAGTGTATTCATGCCATAAGATATGGTAAGTTCCATAGTGGGAGTCATTATTGTGAGTGGCACCATAATGGAAGTCATTGTTGTGAGTGACTCCATAGTGAATGACTCTACCTTGATAGGAGGTAGGCTAGTGCCAAGACTATGGAGGTTGGAACCAAGCCTAAGAGTGTCACCTAGTCAGAGATAATGGTATCTCATAGGACCCGATGTAAGAGGTACTCATGATAATTTCAAAAAATGAGATATAACATGATATATTGGTGGAAATTCCAAGGTACATAGGTTAGCATCAATCCCTTGAATAAGCTATCATACTTATGAGAGTAACTTAAACTAGTTGGTGCTAACGACATCCAAGAACTAAGATACTATAGTTAGAATGAAAATCAAGCATTGTGGTCGTTCAACAATAGCATTGATATTTGACATCTTACAATAGTCTATTTGCATTGGTGCCAAATATTATTGGTGTTATGTTGCACTAGAAGTGGATCCTCAATCTGTTAGCCTAGGAACCAATGCAAGAGGCTCCATGGAGGACCACATAATATTGAGCTAGAGGAAAAAAATATCATGAATATAAGTAGTTGGAAAACAAATATCATACAATCATCATAGTTTATAGTGAGTCTAAAGCCAAGGAATTATTGACACCATAAACCTATTAATGCCTAATGATAAATTTTTTGGTGCCAAGGTGGGGTAAACACCATTGTTTTCAGAAGCTATAATGTTTATCATATAAATGAATGATGCTAATGGTGAGGTGGTTTCTTTGGTTGGACATGCAACTTTATTTGAGAGAGTGGTTTTATATTCATGGCACTAATAGATGAGTTGTTTGGAATTGGACACTAATGATGTGATAAGATATGGCAAAACCAATTTAATGACCATATTTTGGAGTTAAGAAAAAATGGTAATGGCTTTTGACATCAAGGAAGGGAATCACATAATTAATGGAAATTTAATTCTAAGTAATGGGGGTCTTTATAATAGTATAAAAATAATGAAAAAAAAATTATATCCATAAATGGACTACTCTCTTTTCCTTCTCTAGTTTGAAAGAGCAAAAAAAGGTCCCATCTATAAAACTTATGTTGTTATAAATAAATATAGTATCAAAATTTGTCATATTTACAATTATAAAATGGTATGACAAATATTATAAAGGAAGCAAGAATAAATATAAAGAGGATATGGAGAAAAAGATGTGAAATTTGATGACAAAATCAAAACACATAGGTATGGCGTTGAGATGGTCATTGGAAATTTGGATAGCCATTCTAATTCTTACGACAAGCAAGTTCAATATATTTTTGTGTATAATAAATATATTATCAAGGAGAGTACTTCAAATCACATAGTTGAATCTATCATCCTCTACAAACCCAAGAAGAAGCAATAAATGAAATCTAGCTTTGATTGATCACCTTAAATAACATTGTAGTTGTTAGCTTTTGATGCTAAAATACTTAATTAAATGCAACCACAAGGTATAAAATGAGCATGTAATATTAAATATATGATAATGGAATATAATAATCATGTAAAACTCATAATAAACTTCTATAATAACTCATAAAACTGCCATTAATGAAAGCTCACGAAAATAGAATCTTTATACAAAATGTGGAGATCTCAAATGCTCCATTCTTTATACATGCTCTACATTGTATCTAACTTGAGAATGTACTCTGCTCTAATGTGCTCTTGCACTCTCCCATCTCTTTATATCTACCAAAAAGGCCAATATACAATAGAATATGACTCTTGGACTTTCATATTCCTATGACACTTCATCTTCCTATTTATAGACTCATGTACATGTGCAATATGCACATTTACATCATCAAGTACCTTGCACATTATTACAACACTTGTGCATTTATTATATTGCATGAATTAACCATCAAATATTAATCTAATACACACTCCTAATCTAAACATGTACCCAAGATGATATATTAATATGCACCCAATAATATAATTTATCCCAACACCCCTTGTATTACATTATTTGGTTATTGAAGACTTTAGTCTTCAATATGATCTTTATATTGTCTTCAACTTACTTTGAATTGTATGAATCCTTGGTCAAGTTCCTTCTCTTCTTGCTTATCTTAATTATTGGGCGTCAGTATTTGTTCTTTCATGAGTTGTCATGCTATCATCAGATTCCTGCAAAAATATTTTCTCTTTGCCTTTGTCCTTCATATTACAAGTCTTCTTCAGCATAGAACCTTCTGAGCATTCACTTATAGCATCATGGTGAGATATTGAGTTAGAAGAACTTGAAGTATCAATATTGCATGAATAATTAAATATCTTCTCTAAGAAGGATTCATCTGTTTTTATTTTCTCTTTAAGTGATTCAATCAATTCCTTTTGTTTCAATTTCTTCTCTTTGAAATGTTTCAATGTAAGTAATGCCATGTATATTATACTAGTAAAATTCAAAGGAATTGTAACACTATCTTTATCATTGTCAATTTCTTCATACATTCTAGCATGCAGGTAGTATTCTAATGTCTCAAAATTTTCTTCTAGAGCTTCCTTATAGATGAAACTTGAAACTAAGTCTAACTTTCCTTTAGAATTTTCAATAAAATATTTGATTCCATATTTTATAAATTTTATTTTTTATTTTTTAATTTCATTTTCCATTTCATTATTCAATGAGCTCTTTGAAGTATTCATCCTTTTTGTTCCTTAGTATTTGATATTGAGAATAGTTTGATAGAATATTTTAACTTTAAAAAATTGTTGATGTTGACTACCTTATGACTCCCTAGTTTTTGAGTATATAATCAAATACTAATTTTTTATTCTTCAACTTTGTAATATACTTTGTAATTTCTAATGATCAAACAATGATTTTATCAAGAATTTAATTTTTCAAATTTCTAGGTAGTATTCCTTTTAGCTCCCTAGTATAAGATCAAATTTGATAATATCTTTTCAATTCTCAAGTTTTGTAGATAATTTCCCAAATGTTTTGAGTATAATATGGTCTTGATAAAATGCTTGGCTTTCTAGGTTACCTTTGAGTTGAAAAGCTTTTTACTCCCTAATGTTCAACTTTTACTTCTCAATATAATCACCTTATTTTTCCCTATTTATGAATAGAAAGCTAAAGATA
Organism: Wollemia nobilis; assembly: GCA_028583015.1. NCBI lineage: Eukaryota > Viridiplantae > Streptophyta > Pinopsida > Araucariales > Araucariaceae > Wollemia > Wollemia nobilis. Next base: position 8,648,352 of record JAQPPZ010000677.1, on the reverse strand, counting down.
TTTTGATGCAATTTCAATTTTGATGAGGTTCTCTATTTTCAAGACCTTTAAGTTGGATTCTTTATGTCTCTTTAATTTGATCAAAGACTAATATCAAAAGTAATTTTTTCAACTTTCTAGCAACTCTATGTTTTACTTCTTTCAATTTTCAATAATATAGTTTCTAAATTTTAATAACTTAAATTTGGTGTTGGATTCCTTATAACTCCCTTGTTGGAAATTTAGAAAATAATATATTTGTAAATTAAATATTTCTATTTCAATGTAGAAATCCTTATTCCTCCAAGTTAAACTATTTGCAAAATATTTCTATGCAATTTGGATGAGGTAATTTCAAAACCTTTCTAAAAACGTTTTTCTGTAAAAAACTTATAAGGTATTCAATAAATTTTCTAATGTTGTAAATCTATACCTTATTTCTCCTTTTATTAAAAACCTTGAGTATAATAAATTAATTAACCTTGAATTTTATATTATGCCTTGTATCTCCATGATATTTTACAAAGGTTTTAAATTAGACTAAATATTTCTTACCTCCTTTAATATATCACTCCAAGCTTTGTCTTGCGTACTTTATTCTGCAAACTGCACTCTCAAGATGCTCTTCATTCACTGTGATGCATTCAATGCACTTTGACACTCAATATCCAATGCTTTGACTCTCCAAATTATGTATTTCTCTTTCCTTTGTCATAGCGTATATGAATTATTATTTCATGCTTCACTCTCTCCTCTTCTTTGTTCTCTAAATGTGTGTTCAATTGGCACTTTAACCCATGCATAGAAGGTATTACTTACATGATTATTGGCACTTCTCTTCCATAAAGACACTTGGAATTCAAGTTGATGCTTCTTCTAGGGTGACTGAATACTCCTTGGTGGTTGGCACTTCGTATCCTGGGTGACAAGTGCTTTTACACCTGTAGAATTTTTCAATGACCGTTACAACTTCCTACCTCGTTGATAACGTTCAAGTTTTCACTATGCTTGACTTGTTTATCCCCTCTACAATGATGGTTTCGCTTCCTTGGTGCTCAAACCATGATTTAGTTCTCTTCACGATGGTTGGAAATCTATGTCTGACATACGAAATGGCAAACAACAACCTTATCTCTTCACATTACATACCATATGATTGCTTGATTCTTCATCATCTTTCATTTCAATGTAACACTTATTAATGAGCAATATTCAATCAATTCTAGCATTCTTCCTTTTGTTTCAATAAGTATACATTACACTGCTTGTTACTCAAGTGTCTTACCTTAATTTTGTGTTATGTATCAAGCATTATATCAAATGATGTAAATGATGATTAACTCTTCTTTGTCATCCTTTCAATGGCCTTGTATTGATTTTATGCAACCCTATTGGTGGTTCGATTAACTTCGCCAAAGGTCCTTCGATGGTGATTCTCTTTCTTAACTATGTTCTCGATTGAATGGTGGTGGCACTCTAGGTAACCTTATTTGTTTGGTAGTTGGTTCACTTGGAACTTTGCTATGCAAATGGCACTAATTTTGGATGCTTAACTTCAATAAAGATCCATACTCCTTTTATGTAATGTAATATTGACTATTTACCATAGCTCTAGAGAGACACTAGCTCATGAATTTCTATTACTTGCTCCCCTATAAAATTAGTCCTTAAATAATTACAATAACTTTCTTGAAATGGTGGTTTTCTTATCCAATATGGTGGCACCTCTTCTCTTTGCGAATACTTGGTAATGGTGGTTTTCTTCCATGATAACTTCTCCTTGTTGGCTACTCTTCTATAACAACTCTAGACTCCTCCTCATATCTATTCTAGGTGGTTTCTTCTTTGGTGACTCCAACCTTATAATTTATGCCAAAAATTATGTCTTTCAAATAGAACAATACTTCTATTCTCTATTGTAAACTATTGACTTATTTAATTTCCAAGAGATAGTAAGGATTTGATATTTTCTTTTCCTTATATTGTTTCTAGCTTATTTATTTGTTGCAGGTTTTAATCCCTTGGGAATGCTATCTTATTCAACTTTGATTATATAAACATGATATATTTCCTTTGGATACTTTAAAAACTCAAATGTGGTGCTTTTAAAGATTCAATAACAAGTGAATGTGAATGATAGCACCAATATTGCATACCTTTTGGTATCCTTTTGTAGCTCGATTTCTTGGTGATTTGATTCATCTACTTGCTGCCCCAAATTTAGAAAAAAATTTAGCACTCCTTTCTACTCAATTTCTACCTCAACCTTATTAAATTTGCAGTTCTAGTTACTGCCAAAATGTTACCCTGTTGTTGTCCAAAACTCCTTTAATTTAAAGTTTTCAATACTGCTTAGAAATCAGCTTATATGTTGTTCAAATTTTGCCCTTAATTTTTCAATTTGCTAGATTCAATTGTTGCCTATTTATCCTTCAACTCTATTGTCCAAGAATATATGATTTTGTAGCTATAACACTATCTAATATGCTGCCTTCAAATTCTAAAATTTTCTAGCATGTGACACTTCAACTTTTGCTACGAAAATCAGGAATCTTCTAGCCTTCAAGCCTTTAATGGCAGTCTTCAAATTTCTAAAAATGGTGGCATATTCTACCTTATTTCTCCTCCTAAATTCTGATTTAAAACTTGACCTATTTAGTTGGCATTTTTTTCAAGAATTTGAATGTCTTGAGATCTTCAATAATCCTTTCTAAAATTTGGCAACCTTCTTGGCAAATCCTTTTTCCTTTCAGGCTTGTTGTCGGATGGTGATAATTGTCCCAAATTCTTATTTTTAGGAGCTACTCCTTCTTGCAATATTCTACCTTGAGCTTCAAATCTTCTCCAATGGCCACTTCTTCAATAGGGATTTTCTAGCCTTCTTCTTTCTCCTTCCAAATTTACTTGAGACCTCTTCTCTTGGGTCTTCAAATTTTGCAACTCTTTAATTGAATTTTTTCCTTAGTCCTCCTCTATCTTCTATCTTCCAAATTAAAAAAAATTTATGGTATCTCTTATTTTTGATATCCTACTTCTCCAATATTCAATAGGGATTATCTTGGTCTCTTCTCAAACTTTAATAAATTTGCTTTCTTCTTTTTTCAATCTATAATTTGTAGTCTTTAATCTCCTATGGGAACCTTCTTCTTAAGTATCCTCAATATTCAATATTCAATAAGGCTCATTTGACCTCTTTCTTCTTCTCAATATTCAATATTAAATCTTCAATCTTCAACCTTCTATGGAGACTTTCTTCTTGGTTCTCCTCAATCTCCAATGTCTAATTTTCTACAACAAAAAACTATTTCCTGCATGAGGAAAACACATAGACTTTCAGGTAATCAAATATGGAAGCTTCTCAACTTCTAAAAACTAATTTTATGCAACAATAAACTTAGATAGTAGAAAGCAAATCCATGTAAATATCTAGATCTTTATAAATCAATAAAATTCACTAGTAATTCTTCAGTCTAGTGGAAAGATACCTATGTTGAGTCCTAGTCTTCACAAGTTTTCCTGCAACCCTATGGAAATACTCTTAGCAAAAAATTAATTATAAAAATACTAAAATTCCTCATCTCCTCTCAATGTTCTTTTGGCTCTCCCTATCTCCTATCAATATACCTTGTGCTCTGATACCACTATTAGCTTTGGATGCTAAAATACTTAATGAAATGTAACCACAAGGTATAAAATGAGCATGCAATATTAAATATATTATAATGGAAATATAATAAACATGTAAAACTCATAAGAAATTTCTATAATAAATCATAAAATTACCATTAATAAAAGCTCACAAAAATGGGATCTTCATACAAAATATAGAGATCTCAAATGCTCCATTCTTCATATATGGTCTACATTGTATCTAACTTGAGCATGTACTCTACTATAATGTCCTCTTGCACTCTTCCCTATCTTTATCTCTACTACAATAGAATATATAACTTGAGCATATATAATAGAATAGAATATATAGACCATTATAGACCATTTTAGCTTTTGATGCTAAAATACTTAATGAAATGTAACCACAAGGTATAAAATGAGCATGCAATATTAAATATATTATAATGGAAATATAATAAACATGTAAAACTCATAAGAAATTTCTATAATAAATCATAAAATTACCATTAATAAAAGCTCACAAAAATGGGATCTTCATACAAAATATAGAGATCTCAAATGCTTCATTCTTCATATATGGTCTACATTGTATCTAACTTGAGCATGTACTCTACTATAATGTGCTCTTGCCCTCTTCCCTATCTTTATCTCTACTACAATAGAATATATAACTTGAGCATATATAATAGAATAGAATATATAGACCATTATAGACCATTTTAGCTTTTGATGCTAAAATACTTAATGAAATGTAACCACAAGGTATAAAATGAGCATGCAATATTAAATATATTATAATGGAAATATAATAAACATGTAAAACTCATAAGAAATTTCTATAATAAATCATAAAATTACCATTAATAAAAGCTCACAAAAATGGGATCTTCATACAAAATATAGAGATCTCAAATGCTCCATTCTTCATATATGGTCTACATTGTATCTAACTTGAGCATGTACTCTACTATAATGTGCTCTTGCACTCTTCCCTATCTTTATCTCTACTACAATAGAATATATAACTTGAGCATATATAATAGAATAGAATATATAGACCATTATAGACCATTTTAGCTTTTGATGCTAAAATACTTAATGAAATGTAACCACAAGGTATAAAATGAGCATGCAATATTAAATATATTATAATGGAAATATAATAAACATGTAAAACTCATAAGAAATTTCTATAATAAATCATAAAATTACCATTAATAAAAGCTCACAAAAATGGGATCTTCATACAAAATATAGAGATCTCAAATGCTCCATTCTTCATATATGGTCTACATTGTATCTAACTTGAGCATGTACTCTACTATAATGTGCTCTTGCACTCTTCCCTATATTTATCTCTGCTACAATAGAATATATAACTTGAGCATATATAATAGAATAGAATATATAGACCATTATAGACCATTTTAGCTTTTGATGCTAAAATACTTAATGAAATGTAACCACAAGGTATAAAATGAGCATGCAATATTAAATATATTATAATGGAAATATAATAAACATGTAAAACTCATAAGAAATTTCTATAATAAATCATAAAATTACCATTAATAAAAGCTCACAAAAATGGGATCTTCATACAAAATATAGAGATCTCAAATGCTCCATTCTTCATATATGGTCTACATTGTATCTAACTTGAGCATGTACTCTACTATAATGTGCTCTTGCACTCTTCCCTATCTTTATCTCTACTACAATAGAATATATAACTTGAGCATATATAATAGAATAGAATATATAGACCATTATAGACCATTTTAGCTTTTGATGCTAAAATACTTAATGAAATGTAACCACAAGGTATAAAATGAGCATGCAATATTAAATATATTATAATGGAAATATAATAAACATGTAAAACTCATAAGAAATTTCTATAATAAATCATAAAATTACCATTAATAAAAGCTCACAAAAATGGGATCTTCATACAAAATATAGAGATCTCAAATGCTCCATTCTTCATATATGGTCTACATTGTATCTAACTTGAGCATGTACTCTACTATAATGTGCTCTTGCACTCTTCCCTCTTCATATATGGTATACATTGTATCTAACTTGAGCATATATAATAGAATATGAATCTTAACCTTGCATATTTATATGATGCTTCATATTCCTATTTATAGACTCGTGTACACATGGACAACATGCGTATTTACATCATCAAATATCTTGCATATTCTAACAACACATGTGCATTTATTATATTGTATGAAGTAGCTACTCAAATCCTAATATAAGACACAATCATAATCTAAATATGTACCCAAGATGATACATTAGTATGTACCAAATAATATAATATATTCCAACAGTAGTGTCTCTTCAAGAGAAAAACATCATAGCAGAAGGAAGCATATGATTTGTTAATCATTATCAATGAGTGTGTGGAGTACATCCAACTCTAAAGGAGGTGAAAGTAAATGTGACTCAAGTCATTGAGAAAAATCGAAGATATATGGCTAAAATATGTGAGGACCTTTGAACATTAGTGACTAAAGAGTTTAAAATGAACCTTAAAGACTTTGTGGCCAGTGAATTTCGTATAAAATTGTCGAATGTAATAGTGAAGGATATACAAATGAATTTATGTATAGTTATGGAAACAATAGTAGTGTTGATTTTTAGGGCTATTTGGTGCCACTAGAGGAGAACAAGCAATATTGCACTATACTCATGATATATTATATTTTGTTTATAGTGGTAGTCAAGTGGAATACTTGGAAAATGAATTGCAAGACTCAACTTTAAATCTATTATGTTGGTGATGATGATTTGCAAGCACAAGTTATGGCTTATTTTTTTGTCTTTGTTTACTTTTATCTATTTGATTTATCATGATTTAAAGATATGTTTTTTATCTATTGTAATTTAGGTTACAGGCTTATCTAAGGCAGTAAGTGATATTTTACTTTATTTTGAACATGATTTAGATGATATAGGTCTTTTTGGAATTTTTTATTGTTATAAAGACTGAACTATGATGCTTAGGTGTTTAAGGTCACATATTTATTTTTAGGTGGAGTGGCAGCTTTTGGATACCATGGAAATTAGTTGTTTTTCTATCAACACTAAGCCTTAAATCTAGAGAAGTATTTATGTAACTCATTTTTTTTTGGTAATTCAAAACCAACTAGTATTATATCAATAATTTGATAATAATTATCCAAAATATTACCAAGTAACAATAAATGAAAAACAATCATATGAGAGTGACTCACTTTCAAATTCGCACCTTATAATAAACACTCATGATAATATAATTTGCTATAATATGATACCACAATAATAAGTTCATAATATAATACATATTGGGGTCATTCAATCCTATATAACTATTTAAAGAACTAATAGTTTCACAAAATTATTGACTTTCCTAGAACACAAAGAAAATAAGTCTAATTCCTATGACTATTATATAAATAAAATCATCAAGTAAATATATAACTATAACATAATTATAATGATTTATACTTTGTTCATCATGCTCTTTTGGATTAGTTTACATTAATCATCTTCTACGAATAAGGATTAAGTTCAAGTCTTGATAGGCATGATTAGTGTACATAACCAGTTGATGCTTAAATTTTATGAGTTGTATTAACCTATTCCATGACAACCCATTAAAATAATAATGTTGCATGGTGGTGATGTTCAACATAAAATGTTTTTAGAATAAGATATTCTTATGATATGCTTATAGCAAATTTTGAGATCATAGATTCATATATCAATGACATGGGATTCTAAAAATAAAATCTTAAGTTAAATACATAATGATTTAGTTTTAGGGTGTAATAATAATAATAATAATATTTTTAACATATAAATTTAATAATATTTTTTTATTCTAGTTAGAGTAATGATCTTTTTGAAACACTAAGGGTAGGAGAACATGGAAGCCTAAGAGGTAGAGACCATAGAGGATTCGACTATCAATGGCATTGGAGACTTAAATTTGGGCTAATGTAGATAAATCTTCATAGCTTTACTATTGAAATCCAACACTAGATCAAAATTTAATGTTTTAATAGTATGCTAGAGTAAGAAGGCATTATAAAAAAAATTGTTAGTATCAATAATTAGAGTTTTAAAAATATTTTATCCACTTTATTTTTAGTTCTAATGTAATAGAGAAGTATACTTTTTACACTATTTATGCAAAAAAAATGAGATGTCACTTTAATTAATGAAACAAAATATTTTTTACAATAATTTATCAACCTTTAATATTTTAATTTACGAAAAAAAAACAATAATAAATTTATTTTTATTTATTAAATAATAACAATTACTACATAGGTTAAAAATTAAAATAAATAAAATTAATAATTCATTAAAATTATTAAATATTTTAAATAATAAAATAAATATTAAAAAATCATACTTAAGATAACATAATTATTAACACTATTACCATTAATTAGTATATATATATATTTGATTGTATTTTGCATTACTTAATGTCTCTTTTAAATTTTTACACTTAAATAAATAAAAAAGTACATTAATTCATGGAATTTACAAGGAATTCTACTAAATTGGAGTTTAAAGTTAAATTATGTATTTAACATGATGGTGGTCCAAATACTTTCTTCCAGACCTTTAGGAAGCTAATGGTAACATATATAGATGGAATTTGTATTTGAAAAGTATTTGACAATTACTAAAAGTAGTGTAGATGTAACCAACTCCCTTATGTATCCAAAAAATAATCTAATCCCCTTTGGAGTGAACTCCACTTTCCTGGCACTTATTTCTAAATATGTTGGAACCAACAAGTTTTATGAGTTTCATTCAATCAACCTCTGCAACAACATTTATAATATCCTTTCCAAGGAGTTGGCCAGGTTAAAACTACTCATGACATTCCTTATTGACAAATCTCAGAGCAGGTTTGTGTCAAGAAGATAAATTTTGGATGGGGTTATGGTGGTCCATGAAATCTTGCATTTGGTCCATAAAAGTGGTAGGTCTGGCCTCTTCCTCAAGGTGGATATGAATAAGGCTTATGACCGAGTGTCTTAGTATTTCCTATTGGAAATATTTGCAAAATTTGGATTTAGTCAATGCTGGTTCAACCTGATTAGGACCTGTGTTTCCTCTACTATCTTCTTGGTTCTAGTGAATGGGTTCCCTATCAACTTCTTTCATAGTTCTAGAGGCCTTCGTCAAGGAAATCCGCTCTCGTAATATCTCTTCATTTTGGTGGTAAAGCTCTAGGTAGGTCCTTTCTTTTGGATCCCTCTATCGAAGGTCTTACGCCAACTTTTTCAATTAGCCCAATAGCTCACCACCAATTTAAAAATGACACACTGCTTTATTTTGTGGCATCAGCGATGCAAGCTATAGTGGTTAAGATAATATTTAATATTTTTGAATGAGTGATAAGGTAAAATATTAACTACTTAAAGAGTATGTTGTAGGGTTATGCATAGCGGCTATTTATTGCAAAATTGGCTAGATTAAGATTTTTAAAATTTGGAATTGGCTAATATTTGGGACCTTTGACCAGGACCCATTAGCCAAAACAAATTTGGTGTAAAATTTTTTTGGGTTGATTTGCCCCAATTTTATAATAATCTGACCCTTTAAATTTAAATTTCCAACCCCTAATAATAATGAACCTTCTACATGCATTTGGACACTATTCGCTTGGATTTTGAAATTGATCCACAAAATTTTTATAAATACATTTTGGGTCAACCCCTTATGCATAATCCTATTGTATTTTATTAACACCCCTTTAGCCAGACGGAGGAAGATCACTAAAATCTTGGGTTGTGGTATAGCATATTTCTTTGCTATGTATTTGGGTCTACCTCTATTTATAAGGAGAATGCAAGATAGCTTGTGGGACCCGATGGTGGAGATACTATGGAAGAGGTTGGCCAGTTAGAAATGCGCTTTGTTGAGTCAAGTGGGTAAGATTCTCTTGGCTAAATTGGTGCTCCAAAGTGTTCCCATTTATTTTATGTCCATTTTCAAACTCCCTACTAAAGTCTTAGCCAAGCTGGAACGTATTCAAAAATATTTTATTTAGGTTGGGTCTGAAGATCACAAGAAGTTTCACCTTGTATCGTGGAATCAATTTTATGCTAGGAAGACTTGTAAAGGTTTGGGACTCAAAAATATTTACGTCATGAATGAGGATCTGGTCGAATATAATATATGCTAAATACCTTCACCACTTTGGAAGCTTATTAGTAGATCCCATATCGAAGGAAGGATCTATATTCTAGAAAAAAAAATTTGAAGTTAGATCTCATCTATTCAAAGGTCTTCAATGGATAGTGAGAAATGAAAATTCTATTGACATTTGGAATTATCCTTGGCTCATTGACCATCCCTTGATATAGGAGCCCAACCTTGTGCCCACTGAATCTCTAACCAGGAGATTTTATTGGTCAAAGGTAGTGGATTTTATCACCAGTGTTGAGGAAAAGAAAGTCTGGAAGATGGTGTTGACCACCAATGCTAACAGACAGGAAGAACTTGTATGGATATCCATCACTAACCTTCTAAATTTTTAGGTCCTAAAAACCTGAAGATGTGTTAATTTGGAAAGGATAAAGTGATGGTGCCTTTTCAGTCAAAGGATACACCTTGTAGGATGGACCAAAGTGTGCAGACCCAGGGAAAATGGGAGCTTAGGTCTGAGGAGAATTGCTCATATGAATTTAGCTTTACTAGCTAAGTAGACATGGCACCTCATTTTTGGTGAAGAAAATTAATGGACAACTATAATCAAATAAAAGTATCTTCAAAATATGGAATTTCTAAGTGACTCAGTTCCAATAAGAGGTTCTGCTTTTTGGAAATCAATTCTCAATTGTAAGAAAATCATCAAAAAAGGTTTAAGATGGGTTTTAGGCAATGGTGAGAGGATAAATTGCTGGAATGATAGGTGGGCTAAGGATGAACCACTGACGCAATATCCTAACTTAGCCCGAATCAGAGATATCACGGAAGAACTCATTGGCAGAAAAGTCTTTGAATATATTGTTGAGGATAGAGGCGGAATGAAGTGGAAACAAATAAGGATTCAGGGATTTCAAGTGAAAATAAATGATATTTGTAACATTCTCAAGAAACAGTTTATCCCCATGATACCCAAGGAAGATCCAGTGACCTGGGCTCCTACGGATAATGGGCAGTTCACTGTTAAATTAGCTTACAAGCTTTTGCTTGATGACAAGGATTTTGTCCTCCAAAAGGACTTAGTTTGGATAAAAAATTTAATTCCAAAAATTGTAGTCTTTTTATGGCTGGTTATCCAAGGAAGAATTCTAACCATTGATAATATTATGCTTAAAGGTATTTGTATCACTAATTGTTGTTATATGTGCAGGGCTAATTGGGAGACCATTTATCACATTTTCCTTGAGTGCCCTTTTTTATTGACTATCCTAAGTGGGATTTTTTAAGCCTTTAATATTTCTTGGGTTAAACCAGCCATCGTACTTGATTTTTTTGTCCAATGGCCTTGCCCCTTTTCAAGCCAAAGACTTAGATACATGTGGAAAATTTGTCTCAATCACTATCTTTGGCAGGTGTGGTTAGAAAGGAACCATAAAGTATTTAATGAGTCTATCCATGATCATCAAACTATCATTGCTAGGATCATATCCTTTACCAACGAGAATGTGAACCTTATCCCTTTTGATAGTTGTAAACCTCATCTATAGGAGACCACGATTGCTCCATATTTAAGCTTAACCTTGTTAGATGAGTCTGTGCCTAGGGTAGTCAACCCCAGAGCCAAAGTTAAGTGGTCCCCACCTCCTACGGGTTGGTTTAAGCTTAATTTTGATGGAGCATCTAAGGATAATCATGGTAGAGTAGGCATTGGCGACATTGTGCGAGACCATAATGGGAATATGATGCTTACATTTTCTAAATATTTTGGAACAAGGACGAACAACGAAGCTGAAGCTAGAGCTATGTGGAGAGGCCTTCAAATGACTCAAGACTTAGAAGGCAATTTTATCATAGAAGGAGACTCTATGCATGTTATAAATATCCTCAATAATTGGAAAAAACCTCCTTGGAGGATTAAAACACTTATTGAAGAGGCTAGGATCCTTTTCCAGGGAATACAGAACATAAAAGCCCAACATGTCTTTCAAGAAGCTAACAAAGTTACTGATAAGCTGTCCAATTGGGGTGTCAATGGTGATGTAATTTTAAAATGAGAACACAGTGTACCGAGTGAAGTAGAGGAGCTTATTCAACAAGAATTCCAAGAATGATAATCAAATTTACCAATAAGTAAGGCACTGTAAGTTCGAATGCTATGAGTATTCTCGTATCTTTTTGAAATGGACTCATAATAAAAATTATCCGAGCTGTTAGTCTTGGTGGATGCTGCTTGGAAATACCACAAAGACTAATGGGGATAGTTACATGTCAAATAACATGGCTCTTAGTCATCTTAGTAATTTGAGGTTGATTGATAATCATAGGGCAAGAAAGAAACGATAATATAAGACTTCGAACCAGAGCAACGTGGTCCACCAGATAGCCACCACCATAAATCTAGCCAGTAGGTTCACTTATCCAAGGCTGATTGGCCAAGATGGTATGTGGTCCCAAAGCATGTCATATATGAAAGAAAGCAATTAGCAAAGAATTATTAAGAGTAAGTGTCAATACAGAGTTTGTGGGAGTTTTTTTCAGTACTTTGCTATGTGTGTCTGTAGCTTTTTGTTTCTCCACTATTTCAAGGAAGAGATCTGTGTTTGTTTCTTTTTTTGTAATTATGATGCAGATGTGTTTTCTCAAGGTATACCCAAAATGTTGTATGGGAAGTTTCTTTTTGATAACAAGATATGTGCCTTACCGGATGTAATGGCTTTTGCGGCATGTAGATTTTACATATATAGGATCCTTAGTAAGGACATGTTCATTAATAGCCCTGGGATGATTTTTGTAAAAGGTTTTGGGTCAACCTGTAAAACCCAGTATTAATGCTATACTATCTTATCTACCAAAAAAAAAGTCAACATACATACTTCTTGATTCTAATTTGCCCCATTGGCTTACTCCCAGTAATGTTTGGATCAAGCACTTGACTCTGAAGATTAACATATTTTATTGGTTGGCCATCCAGAATAAATGCCTCACTATTGAAAATCTACATAAAAGGGGGATGGTCCTCCCTAATAGATGCTACTTGTGTGAAGTTGTGAAGGAATCGTGTATCTCTTCTTCCAATGTCCTTTCTCTACTACGTTGGCTCACATTTTCCAAATTTTGGGAGTTAAATGAATTTACTCGAATTCCATCTCTAAATTTTACTTGCAATGGTTTCTTCCTTTCCAGTCTCTATGTCTGGTATGCTTCTAGAATTTCCTTCTTCCCTACATCTTCTGGGGTATTTGGTGGAAAAGAAACCAAAGAGCATTCAAAAACCTTAGGAGGACCCCAATTTCAATCAGTGCAAAAATCTTGGGGAGTAAGGTGGAAAATGTGATTGGTTGTTTCTCGGATATGGATGGTGGGATGTTTGAAGAAGCTCATCTGGAACATTTTTTGGGTTTTAACTTAAATCATGGGTCTACTAAACCCTCAAGTAATGCTTAGAGAAATTTAGTAAGGTGGGCTCTACCTCCCATTGGTTGGGTCAAGTTAAATTTTGATGGTGCACCGAAGGGAAACCCTGGTATCACGAGGGTAGGAGGAGTGATCAGGAATGATAGAGGGGTTTTAATTGAGGATTTTTTTGAGTCATTGTCTATCTAGACCTCTCATTTTTCCAAAGCCAGGGCCTTACTTCAAGGACTTTTATTGATTTAATCTATGGTATTCCAATGAATTTTAGTGGAAGGGGATTATTTAAATATTATAAATTCTACTCTCTTGCACCCCAAATTGGATGATTGCTAATCTAATCTTAGAAGAAAAAATAATTTTAAAGTCTAGAGAATATGTTTGCATTCAACATATTTTTAGAGAAGGGAAAAAATAGTGGATTTAATGGCTAATATAGGCCTTTTTGAGCAAGGGCTAATGGTCTAGAACTTCAACTTCCCTCATGCTCTCCAAAGATTGATAGATAATGATAAAGGATGAGGTTTTGTTTTGGGTAGACATGTTTTGAAAATATGGCAAAATTTCATCGGATCATTTTCTTGCCACTTGTTCTCTAATTGGTGGGTAGTTTGTGGGGGGCAGTTGGAGGTCCCAAATAGGGATCGAGTTTAGGTGGCCTTCAAGTGGTTGTTCTTACTTGTCTTCTTTTCCTATTGCTGAAAGTTTTTCCTAAGTGGTGACTTCAAGTTGGGCATGCTTTCCAGCATTCATATATGGAAAAGACTCAATGTCATCATCCTCACGTGTTGTCCAGGATTCACTGCTAAAGTGGATAAGTTTGGTGGGATCAATTGGATCTCTCTTTTCAATTGGATATCTAGGTTGACAATATACCACCTCAATGTTTGCTTGGACCTTTTTTAGGTATTCTACTTTGAGAGTTAGCTTAAGCTATTTTTGATACTGGAAAACTTCTCATCGTTTTTCAAGGATGGTTTTCCCTTAAACTTCTAGTGACACCTTGGAGCTCCATGCTAGTTTTGAAAATTGTATTTTCTCCTTCTATGGACCTCGCATGGGAAAATACCTCTTTCTCATGCTTGGGTAGTGGGCAATTATATCAAGCCCAAGATATTTTGGGGGACTTATGAGTTCGAGTGCAAATTCTATCACCATTATTATTCAAAATAGGTACCTCTTTATTGGTGGCTCTGCATCTTGTGGCAAGGACTTAAATATCTTTTTGAAGCCTTCTAATTGTGTTCCTGTGGTGTTGCCTATTGACTCTTCTGTTTCAAGGAGACCTATTTTGTTGCTATGAAGTGGTGGTGTGTGCCTTGGTTTCTGGCTTTGGTCCATTTCTGGGGGTTTGATATGGGCCAATTTGTTAATGAAACTCATGATTTGGTTCAAAAACATAAGGACAACTCGAACCCTAAACTTATGGGGATTTAGCTCTCCTATATGTCAGTTGAGTTCTTTGGGTGAGTTAGTGGTCCTATTTTCTTGACTGTGGTCTAGATATTTTTGAGGGGTGTAGTTCACTCTTGTTTGTTGTTTCATGGGCTGGATGCCTTGGGGTTGGGCGGTCTTCTTTCTCAGTTTATGTTTCTCTTATTTGCAATTTTGGGTGTTATCCAGGACTCTTTCAATCCCTTTTGTGTATTAAGGCTTGGGGTCTCTTTCAAAACCCCTTATTTATCTAATAAAAAAAAATTATAAAGATGATTTTAAATATGCACATCTCTTTTTATTCTTTTCCCATACCATAAGATGACTAGGAAAGGTTATTATTTTTATTTTTTATTTATTTTAGATATAAAATGAAAATATATGTTATTTTTTAAAGAAATAACTGAGAAAAATATAATTAATAATTTTGGTATAAAATTTTTTAGAAGATGAATTTTATATTATTATATTTATTGTTAAAGTTCTTATATTTATTTATTTAGTTGTTTTTTATATAAATAAATATTTAATGAAAATTTATATTTTTAAATAGCTTATATGGAATTTAAATGAGTCATATATATTACAAAATTATTACATAGTGATATTACAATAACTTAGTAATTGTTAAGTATCGCTTGACAAGATTCGAACCTTCGTCTCCTCCTTCAAAGTTATTGAGTAATTCTATTTGATACCCAAAAATACATATTTACTATCAATATCTACAATAATTTAGAAGAAAAAAATAGTTTCAAAAATATTAATTAATCTTATTAAAAATAATTAAAAATATGGTGTGATATTAAAAATTTACAATTTCAAAAACTTGTAAATAATTATCTTATAAAAAGAAAACAATACTTACTCAAGCTTCTTGAAAATGTAGTCTAGTTTCAAGACTTCTGAAAAATTATTTTAAATACAAATAGCACTGTAATTGGAAATTCTATAAGCTAAGCAATACATATTTTATATTTATAAACCTAATTATTATTTGGAATTTACTTAAAGAAAATAGTCAAAACTTAGAAAATTAGAAATGGATGGTAGTCAAGGATTTCAATACCCCGCCAACCTCGAATGAGAAGAAGGGGGTTTATGGTTACACATAGGGCATGAGATATCTAACATAATTTTTAATAAAGACAAATATGATAGACCTACATCTAGAGGGGGGAAACTACACTTGGAATAACAAATGGATGAAGGATCAGGATATTCAATCTTAGATTGGATAGAATTTTGATGTCTCCTTAATGGTATATGGAGGATTTCTAGCAGAGACTTGGAATAGGCTCTCGGATTGGATTCGACCATACTTCTTTGATTTTGGAAATGAGAAGAGATAAGGCTAAGAAAAAATACCCTTTATATTTTAAAATAATTTGGACAACGCACCCAGATCTGGAAGGGAAAATAAGGCAATAGTGGGTACATTTTTAACAAGGAGTTGCATGTTCTAGATTTCTCAAAAGAAAATTAATTAAGCATGAGTTGAAAAATGGAATCATGAAGTTTTTCCAAATATTTATCAAAGGAAGGTTAGGCTAGAGAACAATTTAAATAACATTGAGCAAAGGATGGAGTTAGAGAGGAACATTCAAGAATGGATTCAAGATAAAAACATGATTCTTTCTAAATACTATAACATTTTAGCAACAAAAAAAATTAATTGGAGATATAAGTCTCAATCCCAATGGCTTCAAGAAGGAGAAAGAAACACTAGATTTTTTATACCACCACTCTAATCCTCTAGAACAAGAATAGGATTAACAAAATCACTTTGGATCATGGGGAGATTATAAATAATAAGGAGAGGATTGAGATGGAAGTTATTAATTTCTTTCATAATCTCCTAATAGAAGAAGGGATCAAGTAGGAAAAGGCCTCAAATAACCTCCTACACAATATTCATCAAGTGATCATAATGGAACATAACAAGTTTTTGGATAAACATTTTATAGAAGAAGAAAGTGAAGAGATAGTTTTCTCTTTAGGGAAGGAGAAAGCCCTAGGGCCAAATAGGTTCTAGGCAGGATTCTTTTAAGTTTTTTGGTAGATAGACAAAAAATATCACATTAGCTATAAGGAAAGCACAATAAATAAGAAAGGTTTTGAGATAATGGAATAATACTTTCATTGCCCTTGTCACCAAAAAGGCCAAGGTGAAATCCTTCACTAACTCCAAATTGATAAGCCTATGTAATATAGATTATAAAATCCTAATGAAGGTGATCACTTTGAGACTCTATATCCTTCTCCCAACATTGATCTCAAAAAATAAGGGAGGATTTGTTAAGGTTCATCAAATTCTAGATGGTATTGTAGTGGTTTACAAGGCTCTACATTCCTTAGTTAAAAGCAAAAGGACAAAGATACTAGTTAAGTTGGACATGAAAAAGACATATGATAGGGTCTCTTGGAACTTTCTTCATAAGTTGCTTAGAAAGTTTAGTTTTTATTAGGCCTATAAAAATCTAGTTATGAGTTGTGTATGGACTCTATGATTCTCTATCCTAGTGAATGGGGTGTTGGTTAGCTTTTTAAAAACTCTTGGGATCTGAGGCAATGCAACCCGATATCCTCCTATCTACTTATCATGATTGTAGAAGTTGTAAACTAAACCTTGCTAGAATAACTTAAACTAAGGAAAATCGAAGGCCTAAAGATCACAAAAACCTTGGAGGTAGTTTCTTATTGAATTTTTACGAATGATACAATCTTTCTAGTACTGATAAGTGTTATGGAAACTAAAGGGTAGAAGAATATACTGGAAAGCTATGAGAAGATTGCAAGTCAAAGATTTGATAAGCAGAAAAGTCTTGTGTTTTATAAATACCCCCTAAGGACCAAAGGAAAGATAAAGGAAATTTTAGGTTATTAACTAGGCTTCTTGCCCTCATTATACTTTGGAATACCTCTTTCATGGGTATAGTGAAACAGGAACATTAGAACCCTATATTTGATCAATTATAAAGGAAACTAGTAGTTTTTAAAAAAGGGTAATTTGAAAAATAATAAAGAATTATTAAATTTATTTAAAAAAAACCTTTATAAAACTTTTTGCAAACATTTAAGGAGAATTTGGGAAAAATAAAAAGGAGGAGACAAATCAAAGCAAGTTTTCTACAATTGTGGCAAACCTAGCCATTATGCTCGAGATTGTTGGTCAAAGACTTCGCAAGGAAGCAACAGCAACCAGAGCAACAGTCAGTTTGGGAATTTTGGAGAAGAGGAAGAGTATTCAAATATCTTTCTCTCTTATGGCCAGACAGCATCTGCTTGATACAATTATCTAACAACCCTCAAAATTTCATAATCAAATACCTTAGTATTTGTGAGATATTAATGATTTACTCGAGCTCTGCCTTGCAAATCTACGGAATGCTGGCCACTTGAGTTTCTCTGACAAAGTGTGTGCTTTAGATCTCTTCACACCACTCTCCACAGGTTTTGATCCATCTAATCAAACCTGCTCTGATACCAAATGAGAAACAATGATGAAATTGTTCTATTGATCAACAATGCATTACATAGTTTTATAGTTCTTGAAAGAACTAAAAATAGACATGGTGGTTGAGAGAAATCCTCTTAAACTTATTACAACAAACTAACTTAAAGATAGCTCTTATCCTAACAACATGCTAATCTTGGACTATGGTTAAAAATTGACTAACCAATCCAAAACCTCAATGTATGCTAATCAAATTAACTAGAAAAATGTAAATCAAAACATTAAACTAAAACTAAATACTAGGACTTAATACTTAGGACTAAGGAGGCAATGTTGAAAATATTCCAACAGTAGTATGGAAGTGGAAATGGCTAAGCTAGGTTGAGAAGATGCAACTACTACAAGTAACCTTTTAAGCCCTCCCCACTTATCTCATGTCTCTATCCAAAATTTCTAGGGTAGTGGCAACTAAGTTAGAATATCTTTAGAAGAATTCTTTTTGCATAAGAATATATCAAAAGAGAAGACTGACTCTCTTGAAATGTAAAATTGTTTTCTAGCTTAAGAAAAATGGAGGTGCAAATATAAGGAGAATCAATTTGATGTGCATAACCCTAGGTGGGAAACTAGACTAGAGATTATTGAGAGAACAAAACATATTTGGCCCAAGATTATCCAACATAAATGCCTAGAAGGAAAGGATCCTAAGAGAAACCTCTGTGAGGAAGAGCATTGCAAAGGCTCATTCATTTTAAACCATTTATTGGAAAGCTATTATGAACCTTTATTCTAATTAAAAGAATTCATTTATTTTTTTTGGTAGATAAGATACTATAGCATTAATACCGGGTTTTACAGGTTGACCCAAAACCTTTTACAAAAATCAGCCCAGGGTTGTTGATGAACATGTCCTTACTAAGGATCCTATATATGTAAAATCTACATGCCGCCAAAGCCATTACATCCGGTAAGGCACATAGCCTGTTATCAAAAAGAAACTTCCCATACAACATTTTGGGTATACCCCAAGAAAACACACCTGCATCATAATTACAAAAAAAGAAACAGACACAGATCCCTTCCTTGAAATAGTGGAGAAACAAAAAGCTGCAGACACACATAGCAGAGTACTGAAAAAACTCCCACAAGCTCTGTATTGACAATTACTCTTAATAATTCTTTGGTAATTGCTTTCTTCCGTATATGACATGCTTTGGGACCACATCCCGTCTTGGCCAATCAGCCTTGGAGAAGTGAACCTGCTGGCTAGATTTATGGCGGTGGCTATCTGGTGGTCCACGTGGCTCTGGTTCGAAGTCTTATATTGTCATTTCTTTCCTGCCCTATGATTATCAACCAACCTCAAATTACTAAGATGACTAGGAGCCATGTTATCTGACATGTGACTATCCCCATTAGTCTTTGTGGTATTTCCAAGCAACATCCACCAAGACTGACAACTCGAATAATTTTTATTGTGAGTCCATTTCAAAAAAGAGATGGGAATACTCATAGCCTTCGAACTTACAGTGCCTTCCCTATTGGTAAATTTGACTATCATTCTTGGCATTCTTGTTGAATAAGCTCCTCTACTTCACTCGGGACACCGTGTTCCCATTTGAAAAGTCCATCACCATCGACACCCAAATTGGCCAGCTTATCAACAACTTTGTTAGCTTCCCGAAAGACATGTTGGGATTTTCTGTCCTGTCTTCCCTGGAAAAGGATCCTAGCCTCTTCAACAATTGTTTTAATCCTCCAAGGAGGTGTTTTCCAATTATTGAGGAGATTTATAACATGCATAGAGTCTCCTTCTATGATCAAATTGCCTTCTAAGTCTTGAGTCATTTGAAGGCCTCTCCACATAGCTCTAGCTTCAGCTTCGTTGTTCGTCCTTGTTCCCAAATATTCAGAAAATGCAAGCATCATATTCCCATTATGATCTCGCACAATGCCACCAATGCCTGCTCTTCCAGGATTGTCCTTAGCCGCTCCATCAAAATTAAGCTTAAACCAACCCGTAGGAGGTGGGGACCACTTAACATTGGCTCTAGGGTTGACTACCCTAGGCACAGACTCATCTAACAAGGTTAAGCTTAAATATTGAGCAATCGTGGTCTCCTGTAGATGAGGTTTATGACTATCAAAAGGGATAAGGTTCACATTCTCATTGGCAAAGGATAGGATCCTGGCAATGATAGTTTGATGATCATGGATAGACTCATTAAAGACTCTATGGTTCCTTTCTAACCACACCTACCAAAGATAGTGATTGAGACAAATTTTCCACATGTATCTAAGTCTTTGGCTTGAAAAGGGGCAAGGCCACTGGATGAACAAATCAAGTACGATGGCTGGTTTAACCCAAGAAATATTGAAGGCCTAAAAACCCCACTTAGGATAGTCAAGGAAAAAGGGCACTCAAGGAAAATGTGATAAATGGTCTCCCAATTAGCCCTACACAGATAACAACGATTAGTGATACAAATACCTTTACGCATCATATTATCAATGGTTAGAATTCTTCCTTGGATAACCAACCATGAAAAGACTACAATTTTTGGAATTAAATTTTTTATCCAAACTAAGTCCTTTTGGAGGACAAAATCCTCGTCATCAAGCATAAGCTTGTAAGCTGATTTAATAGTGAACTGCCCATTTTTCGTAGGAGCCTAGGTCACTTGATCTTCCTTGGGTCTCATGGGGATAAACTATTTCTCGAGAATGTTACAAAGATCATTTGATTCCACTTGAAATCCTTGAATCCTTATTTGTTTCCACTTCATTCTGCCTCTATCCTCAACCATATAATCGAAGACTTTTCTGCCAATGAGTTCTTCCATGATATCTCTAATTCGGGCTAAGTTAGGATATTGCATCAGTGGTTCATCCTTAGCCCACCTATCATTCCAACAATTTATCCTCTCACCATTGCCTAAAACCCATCTTAAACCTTTTTTGATGATTTCCTTACAATTGAGAATTGCTTTCCAAAAAGTAGAACCTCTGATTGGAACTGAGTCACTTAGAAATTCCATATTTTGAAGATACTTTCATTTGATGATAGTTGTCCATTCATTTTCTTCACCAAAAATGAGGTGCCATGCCTGCTTAGCTAGTAAAGCTAAATTCATATGAGCAATTCTCCTCAGACCTAAGCCCCCATTTTCCCTGGGTCTGCACACTTTGGTCCATCCTACAAGGTGTATCCTTTTTTTCTCCTCTGATCCACTCCATAAAAATTCTTTTTGGAGTTTCTCAATTTTTTGGAAAACCTTCATAGGGGCTTTGAAAATGGAGAGGAAATAGATTGGAATGCTCTGAAGAGAGGCCTTAGTGAGGGTCAACTTTCCCGCTTGAGATAGAAGATGACCTTTCCATCCAACAAGTTTTTTTTGAATTCTTTCAATAACCCTGTCCCACATTGACTCTCTCGGAGAACCAATGAAAAGAGGGAGACCAAGATACGAAGTGGGGAGGTTTGCTATATCACACCCTAAAATTTTTGCAATCCTTCCTTACCTCTGAATGGGGGTGTTCAAGAAATATAACTTGCTTTTACTGAAATTAACTTTCTGACCAACAACGTCCTCGTAGAGTTGCAGGATGTATTTAATTCTTTTGGCCTCAACCACCGACGCCTTAGTCAATAGAAGGGTATCATCGATGAATTGTTGGTGAGAAATAACCCTAGTGAGAGATGTTGCCTTGATTCCTAATATTAGCCTTGAACTGCAAGCATTTTTTATGGTTCTGCCTAAAGCTTCTGCCATAATGATGAATAACATGGGGCTGATAGGGTCCCCCTACCGAATTCCTCTACGACTTTGAAAGTAACCAACAGTTGTTCCATTAACTAGAATCGAGAACCATGCTTTAGAAATGCATTCTTTGATCAAATTAACCCATTGGTGGTGAAAACCAAACTTAAGGAGGACAACAATCAGAAAGTCCCAATTTAGCCTATCAAATGCTTTGTTCATATCAAGCTTGAGGGCAAAAATAGACTTGTTAGTCTTATGAGCAGAGTGCAGAGCTTCATGAACTGTGATAACTCCATCCAAGATTGACCTACCCTGGATAGAGCTTCCCTGGCATGGATCTATGATGTGGGGTAGAACATCTCTCATTCTATTTGCAATGGCTTTAGTTAGGATCTTGTAAGAAATATTGCACAGACTGATTGGCCTGAAGTCAGCCATAGATTCAGGGGTTTGCTTCTTAGGAATTAGAGAAATAAAAGTAGAGTTGAGACCTTTTGGGATATGATTGCTTGCTTGGAATTCTCTGATAGTAAAAATTACATCCTCACTTACGATGTCCCAAAAATCTTGATAGAAATGAGGGGGAAAGCCATCGGGTCCCGGGGCTTTGTCTGGCTCCATGCTAAACAAGGCTTCCTTAATTTCCTCATCATAAAATGGAGCTAGAAGCTTAAGGTTTATATCCTCATTTATTATGCTAGGAATGGATTGCAAGAGAATATATTTGGCCTCCTCATTGCACTGTGATTCCTGACCAAGGATAGAATTGAAATAAGTTACTGCCTCCTTTCTGATTTCTGTTAAGTCCTGAGTAATAGAACCATCTGATTTTTTTTAAAATTTTATCTTGTTATTGCTTCTATTTCTAAGCGTGGTGATGTGAAAAAACTTGGAATTTGAATCTCCATATTTCAACCAAAGAGCCCTTGATTTTTTCCTCCAATAGATTTCCTCACAGGCCAAAATGTTATGAAACTCTGCTAGTTTTGTCCGTTCCTCCTGCCTAGTAGTTTCATCAAGATCACCATGTTGAATCCTCTGATCAATTATCTTCAAACTTTCAACAACCTATTTTTTATTTTCAAAGAGGTTCCCAAAGACCTCTTTGTTCCAAGTTCGAAGCTTTTCCTTAACAAACTTTAATTTGCCAGCAAGTTTAAAAGTTGCACTACCCTTGACAGGCTACTGCCACCACTGAATTAAGTTATCTCTGAAACTGGAATGTTTGATCCACATAGATTGAAATCTGAAAGGTTTCTTGAAGGACAGAGAGTTAGGGATCTCCAAAAAATGGGATTATGATCAGAGGCAATTTTAGGAAGGGCTTGCAGGGTAGAATCACCGAACAGAGTTGTAGCCTCCTTTGATAGAAAAACCTGTCAAGCCTTTCTTGAATGAGATGACACCCTATCCACCGATTGCTCCAGGTATAATTCGCTCCTCTAAGTTTTACATCCATCAACATGTTGGAGTTCACAAAGTCATTGAACTCATCCATGCTCCTGATAGGTGGTCCATTTCCACCCATTTTTTTTGAAGGGTAAAGAGGAGTGTTAAAATCCCCAACTATAATCTAGGGGACATTATGGAAGATTTCACTTAGATTGCCTAAGTACTCCCATAGTAGAGCTCTCCCTTGAATTGAAGTTGGGGCATAAATATTTGAAAGGATCCATGACCTGTTGTTGTTTATTTCCTTAAATAAAACACTAAGAACCCTATCATATTTCTGAATAATGGTGCCTTCTACTATCCGGGGATCCCACAAAGTCATAAGGCCTCCAGACGCTCCTCTGGCTGATTTGCAAACCATCTCCCCTTGATTCCAGATTTTTTTTGCTACTTTTTTTGACTGAATCTCATCAGTTTTTGTTTCTTGCAACATGATAATAGTTGGATTCACTTGATTTCTTATTGCACTGACTTCCCTGTGTTTGGGTAGGCCATTGAGGCCTCTCACATTCCATGAGAGGAACTTCATTTAGATTGTTTGGGATTTCTTCCTCTCCCCCTCCCTTGAGGGGGTTTTCCTAATTTGTTGTCTTAATAACCTGAAATAACCTATTGAAACAAGGTTCTCTATTTTCCATTGGCAATGTCATTATCAATTTTAATTTTTTGATGCTCAAAATTTGATATTCTCCCTCTTCTTTTTTCACTGCCAAAATCTATAGGAGACTTCATAATGCTCCTAGTTTGTTTAGGACTAAACTGGGGGAGGCAATTTGTTGTATAATTGGACTACCATATTCCTCAATCTGAAGAGTTTCACATATCTCCACCCCTACATCCAAATATTCTCCTTTTTTCTTGTATTCCCTTGGTCTGTAGGATGACCCCTTAGTAGGATTCACCTGGCTCCTAGTGATGATGTTAGGGAGATGAGATTTTTTATTTTCCAATGCCTCAAATTTCTTCCTAAGTTCTTCAACATTAGGGTTTGGCTTTGGGATGCCCACTGGGCTTGAAGTATTTTTAGCATTGGGGTTTAAGGATCCCGACTTGGATGGGGATTCTAGAGATCGAGCATTAGGGTTTGGCTTTGTGATGCCCATGGGGCTTACAATAATTTTAGCATTAGGGTTTGAGGATCCTGACTTGGATGGGGATTCTAGAGAGTCATAAAGGTTAGCCTAAAGGTTCTGGGCTTCCATGTCTTTCGATAATCCTCCTACTCCCATATTGGATAGAATTGAAAATTTATTTGAAACTAGAGGATTGGAACTTACCTAAGTATTTTGGTTGCCAACAACCTGTTGTTTTCCTTTGTCTTGTTGGGACCCTACACCCTCTCTTTTATTTTTTTGGTAGACATAGTTTTCCTGATTGAAATCGCCTCTACCAGGGAAACTCCTCAAATTTCCTCTGTCTAGCATTCCCTGCTTCTGCTTTTCTCTATTCATTGCCAGGTTAGGGCACTGATTGCATAGATGTCCTTGATTTTTGCATTCTACATAGAATGTCGATCTGTTCTCGTATTCTACCAACTATTTTTGATAGTATTCTCCATACTCTAGCTCCACAAACCTTGGCAATTCATTATCCAAATTAGCATTTACGTAGATTCGTGCATGAGTCATCCTTGTCCTGGCCAAGGTCGCATGGTCAATGGAGATCAGGTCCCCTATAGTTCTGGCTATGCCCTGCAACCAATATTCATTGAAGAACTGGGTAGGTAGACTCGGGAGACGAACCCAAATAGGGGCAATGTTAATATTTTGCTTTTCAGGGTCGAAATATTCACCCCATCGTCTGAGAAAAAGGCTCCTTTTGCCCAAAAACCAAGGACCTCCTGTTAAAATGTGGTTAGCATCCTCCATATTGTTAAAATGGATAATGAAGAACCCTCGAGTTAGAGCTACCAACTCCAAGCTGCCTACCGATCGCCATTTACCCATCGCCCAAGCCCTGATAGTCTCCATGTCCGACCTACCTCCCAAAAACTTGCCTACCAGGGAGAATTCTTCCATTGAAAGAAAAGGGCTCATGGAACTTGTCGAGGCCAAAATTTTATTATTTACTGGAACTAGGGGCAGAAGAGAGAGAACCTCCTTTCTTTTTCCTCTAAGAGTCTCAACAAAAGACAACCACTTCTTGGGCCCCGCATTGTCCTTCGTATCTTTTTTTTAGGGTCTTTCTAAGGAGGGTCGGGCCCCCGCGTGATGCCCACCTCCAAATCTATCGTAGCCTGACCGCCTTCCTCTGGATCCTCGCTTGATCCATGCTCGAGGTTCCCACCCACCCCTTCCGTACCTGCTCTACCTCTACCACCTTGGCTGAGATTCCTGCCCAAAAAATTCAAACCCTCACTCCCGCCGCACCCACTAAACCTCAGCTCACTCATTAAAAGAATTCATTCAATAATATGCATAAATATCAAATCATTCATCCACAAATAATATCCATAATAACAATCCACACCATGAGATAGAGATAGATAATACCCTTAAGGTAGGTTAACACCAATAATAATCCTTATGGAAGGAATAATTCCACAACATCTATCTTCATGAAAGTCGCTCCATGATCCAATACTGTTACAAGAGAAAAATCAATATGATTGTGTAATTAAAATGGCAATATCCCCTCTTAATATATCCATATTCCTAAACCCTTATCCTAATATAATCAACCTTGGATTATATGTTTCCATGACAACTAGCCATAATACCAAATGTAGTATAATATCTTATCCCCATATTCCTATCCCTAGGTACCTAACAAAAGCAAGGACTTTTTGAGAAAGGAAATGAAATGGAAGCTTGGAACTAGCGAGTGCATTGAATTTTGGGATGATATTTGGTTGGAGGAATCCTCTATGGTAGGATGAGAGTTGGAATGCACTAGCCTAGGATGCATGGAACATCTATGGAAATAAAGTGAGCAATTACTTCATAAGGACTGGAAGGGCAACATCAAATGTGCCCTAGAGGATTGGATAAAAGAGAAGAACCATTGGAATGGGTATGTTTTAATCATATTACAAATACTTCATTATACCTATCTTTCTATAAAGGGATTAGACACTCATTATTTTTCAACTAGCCTAAATGAAGAATACTCAATCAAAAGTGGTTATGAAAATTTAACTAAATAAGGTACTAGTTAGGAGGTCTATACAAAAATATGAAAAAATGTAGAATTCCCAATAACTTTTTTGGCTAGGTAGTTCCTCATAATATAATGCTAACAATGGATCATATTCAAAATAGGGAATTTTATGGGCCTTTTAGTGCACTTTATGTGAGGGAGAGAAGGAGACAAGTCATCATATGTTTGTGAAGTGCAACTTTAATGGAGAGAACTACGAAAATATTGACAAAGACTTATATTTTGGGTAGGTCTAATCAAAGGGGATCAAATACTGGTTAGTCCAATAAAAAATTCCCTTAAAAATGATAAGTTGTTAGCTCTCTGGAACATGGAGCTCTTAATCTTCCTTTGGAATATTTGACTAGAATGTAACCAGTGTACCTTTTAATACATAAAATACATGTTATTAGACTCTAATCAAATAAAACTCTTATTGATAGAACAAATTACGAAAGTGTAGGTGAATTCAACACATACATGGAAGCATGAGACACTGTAAATATGGTGCTACCTTCTACCAAAGAGAGTGGATAGAAAAAATTAGATAGAGCGAAGATAACATGGAAATGACCATGAAATAAGTGGCATAAACTAAATACCAATGGGGATTCCAAAGGGAATTATGACCTAGTAGGAGTAGGGGGAGTGGTGAAAGATAATACAATCAAAATAATAGTAATGTTTACAGGTAACATCAACAAGAATACCAATATTGTGGTATAATTCAAGGCACTACTCATTAAAGTTAAGTTGGCAAGAAAAATGGGCATAAGCAAATAAGAATTTGAGTGCAAATTAGAGGTTCTAGTGAATTGACTCATCAACAAGATAAAATCTAATTGGCAAGTAATTGATATATTAGAAATTTTTCTTGCTTTACTAAGTGGGTTTGAGAAAACTAGAATTCAACATACCTTCCATGAAGGGAATACTTTGGAAAACATATTAGCAAATAAATGATTTTTAGAATAGGAGAGTTGTATTTGAAGGGAAGGTGAAGATATTCCCACTTTATTAGGGTAGTTTGCAAGTTGGATCAATTAAAATTAGTGGGGTCAAAAAATTATAGAGTGTGGGATCAATGATTTGAAAAAAGGTTGGCTCCTTTAAGACTTTTTGTCCATGATATGAATAGTATAGTTAGGTTTGTATTTTTGTATCTAATAAGAGATTGGAAGGTACCCAATGTGAGGGATTTTATAACTAATTTGAGGACCCAATCAAAGCTTCATTTATATAATAAAAAATAGTAATGTTTAATATATTTTATTTAAAATTCAATATTAATAATAATCAATGTAAAGTTTAGTATATATTAAAAAAATAAATTGTATTAATCTTAAATTTAATTTTTTTATATTAAATCAATTTAATTTTATATCAAGGTTGTTCAGTAATGTAATATATATTTTTTAAATTGGTTATATGGGATTGAAACAACCCCACCCATATTACATCATGATCATATGGTGGTATTACAACAAGGCTGACAATTAGACATGTATCACTTGGTAAGATTCAAATATTGGTCTCCTCCTTGAAAGTTGAGGAGTCTAAGTGGTTGAGCTAATGTTGTTTGATAACAATGCAATATGTTAAATCAAATGGCATGAACTCAACTGATTAAATTCTTTTATTTTTATGCATGATACCCAAGTTCAAATCTTACCCAAGTACATACATAATTACCATGTAAAACCTACATGTGGTCACAATGCATTACAAGTGGAACCATTTCAATCCCATATAAAAAACATTAAAATTATAATAATATAACATATTAAAAAATTAAACATGACATAAAGCCCTTAGAATTCAAACTTCAACTTCAATTTAATTTATTAAAACTTAAACTTGGATTTGAAATACAAGTTTAGTTTCAACCACTCAAACTAACAAATAATTCATGTCTACACCCAATATCATTAGCTCACAACTCTTTAATAAAAGGGCTAGATAGGGGCTATACATCATTCTTATCAATTCCTTTTATCATTTAATCTAATTTTAGTTTTGAAAGCATAAGCTTAATCTAACAAACCATTTATACCCACACCAAGTTGTTAGCTTTTGAGGATATATGCAGAGGGAGAGATCTAACATAGGTCCTGATAATATGAAATAAGTGAGTTTGCAATATGAATGAAATATACTATAAATAGAAAGTGGTAAAAATACAATGCAGTATGGAGGATAAGGTCACTCCATTAATATAAGCTAAAGAACTACATTGTGCTCCATACAGGAGCTCTACCACAAACTACTCTCTACAATAATGCTCTTGATATCTATATGCTCTACCTCTCTAATCTATCACTATGAGGCCCTTTATATAGGAAAAGAGATTCCTTGGCCAACACTCTACCTAGTTGTACAAGTGGACACCTTGCACATTACAACATGCACATTGACACTTGTGCATTTATTACATTGCTTGAAGTAAGTAGCTAACTTCCCCTAAAGTAATCTCTACTCTAACTATGTACCATAGGTGGTACATTTACATGACCCAAATAATGTAATATATTCTAACTCTAACACCCCCTGTATTACATTATTTGGGTATTGAAGATTTCAATCTTCAATATGGATCTTCTTTGTCTTGAACATTGTATTCTTCTTCTCTGTCTTCTGTAACCTATTCAAGCAAGTAGTTAGTGTCTTCATAACTTGTTGTTCTTGTTGAAAGAGATTTCACTTCATAATCATTTGTAGATTCTTCTAGTTCTTCAATTTCTTCTATCCTTTGAGCTAGGTGTCCTTTTTTATTCTCTTTTCGATACTTCAATTGGGGATAATTGGTTGGACGTTGAGTTCACTGCTGGTTTTGATATTGTCATGGTTGAAATATGCTTCCATTGTTCATCTGATTTCCTTGATTCTGATTCTTGGGATGGAATCTGTAATAGTTAGTGCTATGACCTTTTCTTTTGCATATCTAACAATACCTGTTATACCATGGTCTTTGTCCTCTCGATGATGAAGCAATATTCCCTATGGACTATCTTTTGATGTCATTGCAGTGTTAGTCACTTCATCTTTAATTGTATTCTCTACCTCATATTCTTGTAGAATATTGATTAGATCATCAAAAGAAGTATCTTTACTTAGGACTTGTAAAGATGTAACTAAGTGTTTATAGCTATCTGGAAGTGCTCTCATGGTTACTTGAGTAAGGAGTTCATCTTTGATCTCTTCTCCTAAGGTTAATAATTTCCTTTAATATCTGCTACTTTCCTTAGGAATAGTTCTATGCTCTCACCACTGTTCATTTTTAGAGAATGAAGTTGAGTTTGAAGATGTAGGATAGTGGCTTTATTTTTTCCTTCAAATATTTTTTCTAAGCTTTTCCATGCTTTAGTAGATGTCTTTGTTGAACTGATATAAGGTTGTATTTCATTAGTGATAGCAAAGGTTATTATCATTAGAGCCTTTGAATATTTTTCATCAAACTTTTAAATTTTAATATCATCTATCGTTGGCCTTTTTTCTATTCCTTGAGTTATCTCCCAAAGTTTTTCATATACTAAAATTGCTTTTACCTTATTTTTCTAGGAGAAATAGTTTGGTCCCTTGAGTAACTAGGATTCTACAAGAAATAATTTGTTTGATGCCATGATGATTCAAGGTTATGTAGGCTTCCTTATATCTCCCTAGTTAAGTGAATTGGAGAGTATGTAGACTTTGTAGAAACCTTATGATTCCAAATGGATTAAGTACTTGATAATTTTTTATGAATGCTATAATTATCAAGTTTTGTAGAATGCCTTATGACTCCCTAGTGTTTTTAGATATGCTATATGATGGATAAAGTGCTTCTTGAGAATAGTAGTTCAATTTTGAGTTGATTTTGTAATGTTTTGTAAGTGGCAAAAATCAACTTCTATTACACCTTATTGCTCCTATTGAACTTAAGCACTTTCTAATTAGATGAGGTTCTATTGGTTGGATTTATTTTGTCCCTTTAATATGGTTTGAGACAAGCATGCCAATGTATTTCCAACTCTTGATTTTTCTTAATAGACCTCCTTTATAGCTTTTGATGTTTAATGTTTCTAAATTCCAATTAATTTATTTGATGTAGTATTCCTTATGACTCCCTAATTTGGAATATTAGAAAATAATATAATATTTGCAATAATATGATTTTTAATTTCCAAGTTGAAATTCCTTATTCCTCCTTTATTATTTGCAAATATAAATATTTTGTAATATGCTTGCTTGATATATTACTAATGCTAAGTGAATGAATTGCAATAGTAAATATAATTGCCCTTATAACTCCTATATTTCTTAATTTATAGCAAGCAATAAATAGTCTTCGATTTACCTTAGTATTCCTTTGCCTTTGATATTGTGAGGTGGTAGATTTGAATCCTTTGATATGGCAGTCACTGCTTTCTTAGACTGACATTGAATTCTCCCTTATATAGCACTTTGATCGGTGATGAATTATCCTTTATGTAGCGCTTATATTCTCTGTAACTGGTGCTGATATGAATTTGAGAATGCTCAATCTTATCTTCACCTCCAATGATGCACTTCCTTCTCTATGAATAGTACACTGATATGCTAGTTTCAATGATGTATTCCTTCCATGAACAATGTATTGAATTGTTGATTGAATGAGGTGCTTCCTTCCATGAATGAGACATGGATTGTTGATCAAATGTGGCACTATATTTGCTGGTCTTTATGATAGCTTCTTTAATGCTAGCTCTCTCTCCTTTGAATGGTGCATAGGCTTAAATTAGCCTTCTCCTCTGAATATGCTTCACACCATTCAATGCTAGTCTTCTCCTTTGACCTCTAGTGCTTTCCTTCTTCAATATGAATGCTTTAAATAGGAATGCTTCCTTGTGACTTTCGGATAAGTATCACTTGAGCGTTACTTTGTTAGGCATTGATATTCCAACATATGCAATGATAAGTTTGGTGGTAACCTCCCAAAGACTTGTAACTCCTCCTGAGCATTGGAATATTTATGAATGTTTGAATGCTTAGAGCTCTTGTGCCAAGTGGCACTCATGGATTATGCATGTAAGCCTTTCTTCTAATGCTCCAATGATACCCTCTATTTTACCTATATCTTTGAAAATGTGCTTTAGCTTGCTATGTTTCTTGAAATACAAGCAATCTCTCTTCACTGTTCGCTCATTGTCTTGAAGAGGATTATGGATGGCACCAATTGTATTGCTTCTTGGTTCTATGGAACTCTTCAATGATGGTCCTATGGTGGCTTCTTGTGCTCTTCAATGGTGGACGTTCTCTCCAAGTAGAAACCTTGGGTATAACACTTTTTTCCTACGCCTGTAATATGTTGCTTGTTCATTTTTGTAATAGTCGATTGCTAGCCTTTTGCTTGGCTTTGATAATGCTTCTTCTATGTTGTTTATATATCTTTTATAATAACTGATTGCTAGCCTTTTGCTTAGCTTTAATGGTGCTTCTCCTTATGTAGATAGTTTCCTTCTGTATGCTACCCTTCTATGTAGACTTGGATGGTAATGGCTTCTTATTATGACTCCAATGTTGCAGGTGATACACTCTCTTCTAGGGCTTGGATTGGATGTGGAGAAATGGTGTTTTTAAACACCTTGATTCTTAGATGTGTGAGCTCTTTGGTGGCTCCTTCCTCTTGCTTGAATTCTACCCTTCAACCTACAAAATATGACAGTTGCGTTGCTCCCTGTAAATATGATAGCTTTTGTCCTTTCAAAGGAACAAAAGAGGTGCTCTGTAATAGTTAGATTTGCACCAATATGAAGGACATTTTTATGAAATCCTTCTTGCCTCTTTTAATATTCTTCCTTGGATATTTTAATGATAGTTAATCTAAGCTAATGAGATATTATTTTTGAAGTAAGGATTTATGCTCTCACTTAAATGAAATCCTTATATTTTCCTTGAATCTTGAGACTCACCAAGTCTCGATTTGAGGCTTCCTTCAAGGATATTAATGGTGGCTTCCTTCTTCACCTTTTGCTTGTAATGGTGGCTTCCTTTGGCCACATAGTGCTGCAGATTCTTGTGCTAGTTTTGTACTTTTAGTAACACAAACTAATTTCTTGAGAGTAACTAGTCAAATATCAACTAGTATAGTGCTATAATGGACTAATAATACACTTTTTAATGATAATAAACTCTTATAATAAATTCTAATGCACTTAATAATCTTCTACAATTTTCACTACAATCAATATTGTAGGATGTAGTCTTCTTGCTTTCTAGATAGATAATAGGTAGATGATAGTTTTATTTATTTCGAAAATATCCAACTCCTATTAATGTGCAAATATATCTTAAAATAAATTCTCCTTTTTGCACTTTCTAGAAGACTATAATATGAGCCCTTCTTCTTGCAACTTTAATCCAAATATGGTGCTTAATAGAATTTGATAATGAACCCTAATTTAAGTTCAATTGATTGCACCCTAGTTTCTTACCTTTAATGGCTTCTAAAGTAGATGTAGATCTTGGTGTTTTGTTTTCACCAAGTTGTTGCCTTGTAGTAGATGAATTCATAACTTCTTGTTGGCTGTCTAAAATAACTTCTTGCTTCACCAAACTGAGGTCTTGAACTTTCTATCTTGAGCCTTAGGTTTGGTGGCTTGATCCTTCCAGTGATCTTCTATCTTCTGCTATAGTTTTATAGAACTCCTTTCTCTGAACTTGTGCCTTCTTGTTGTGAGAGGCAATCTCCAAGTCTCCTAGATTTGATAGGCTTCTTCTATCTGAATCTTCCTTCAACCTTCTTGTCAAACTCTAACTTCAAACATGATCTTTTTCTTCTCAAGATTATGAATATCTTGAGGTCTTCACTAGATTCTTCTTCTGGATTTGGCACTCCTTACCAAATTCTTCTTCTATGGCATTGCCAAATTCTTCTTCTCTTGGGCTTGTTTTCGGATGGCGATAATTGTCCCAAGTCCTTCACTATCAAGAGCTTTTCCTTGATAGTGGATTTCTCCAATGAGTTCTCCTAGGAACTCCTTTGATGATGCTTCTATGAGCTCTATAGTAAGGCTCTCCAAGCCTTCTTTTTTTTGCTTGAGACCTCTCCAAGGTCTTCTATCTGGCAGCTTCTTTGGTCTTCCAACTGAGACCTTTTCTTCAACCTTCTACTTCTAGAAGTGTTGGTGATGAGATCTTCTTCTCTGATCTTTGATTTTCTTCTGGATTCTGGAATAGGACTTCATTGGTCCTTTCTCTTTCTTCTACAATTTTTAGGCTTTGATGGAGATCACCAATCTCCTATTTCTTGGACTCTTCTTTGGAGTCTTTTTTGAATAAGAACTTTATCTTCTGAGTTAAGAATTTTTTGGAATTTTCTTCAAAAACTTTTCTTTGGAGTTTTCTTCTGAGTCAAGAATTTATCTTCTAAATCAGGAATTCTTCTCTAAAATTTTCTTCAGAATTAAGGCTTCTATGGCCTATTCTTCTTCTAGGCTTCTCTGGCCTATTCTTCTTCTAGGCTTCTTTGGCCTATTCTTCTTCTACACTTTGCAAGTATTAATCTTGAATGGATATCACCAATCTCCTATCTCCTCTTATGACTCAACTTTTGGAGTCTCTTCTTCCTTGAGTCTGCTATAAGGCTATTATGGCCTTTTCTTTACTTCTATAATTTGCAGGATTGCAGCTCTTGTAATGAGACCTTTCTTGAGGTCTTTGAAATATTCAATCTTCTCCTTGTTGTTGCAAGTACTGGAATGATTCTTGAAGATGTTCTTCCTAACTCTCTTGTAGGAATCTTCCCAACTTTTTGTTGAATCTCCTTTTCTTGCAACAAGTTGTTAGAAACTAGAATGAAAGAACTTATAAATCTAGAGATAATAATCTTCACTAGTTGATTTTTCAAACTAGTGGCTTGAATGTTGAGTCCTAGTCTTCACGAGTTTTTCTACAACTCTGTGGAAAGACTCTAGCCAAATATAATCTCAGGTTTTCTACAACTGATATTTAATCCTCACTTTTCTAATCCTATTGACTCTCCCTATTCCTCTTGACCTACTAGACTTCTCTTATGATAGATGTAGGTCCTCATATTCCTATCTTGATTCATCATGGCTCTGATACCACTATTATATTTTGAGGATATATGCATAGAGAGAGAGAGGGAGAGATCTAACATAGGTCCTGATAATATGAAATAAGTGAGTCTACAATATGAATGAAATATACTATAAATAGAAAGTGGTGAAAATACAATGCAGTATGGAGGATAAGGTCACTCCATTAATATAAGCTAAAGAACTACATTGTGCTCCATACAGGAGCTCTACCACAAACTACTCTCTACAACAACGCTCTTGATATCTATATGCTCTGCCTCTCTAATCTATCACTATGAGGCCCTTTATATAGGAAAAGAGATTCCTTGGCCAACACTCTACCTAGTTGTACAAGTGGACACCTTGCACATTACAACATGCACATTGACACTTGTGCATTTATTACATTGCTTGAAGTAAGTAGCTAACTTCCCCCTAAAGTAATCTCTACTCTAACTATGTACCATAGGTGGTACATTTACATGACCCAAATGATGTAATATATTCTAACTCTAACACAAGTATCATTAGTTGGAAACTCTTAACCAGAATAACTAGATATAATTCTTATCATTTCTCTTTGTCATTTAAACCAGACATAACTTGGTGCTTTCAACAACATAAAAGGTTTAAAATGAATGCATCATGGTGGTTATAGGGGTGGACTGCATGAAAAACTGTGTGATGACTTCTAAGGTGGAGAACATAGAATATTGTGGTAGCCATAAATATGGACAGTGTACTCAGTTCATCGTGGTGGCTACCAATTACACCATGTAAAAAAAATTAAAAAAATCTTTAACATGTCCATAAACCCTTTATAATTCAAACTTGTATTTCAATTTAATTTATTAAAACTTACCACTTAAGCTTAACCCAACAAACTATTCCTATTAAACTTGGATTTAAAGAATAAATTTAATATATTCTTTTGCTTTTTTTTGTTTTTAATGTGTTTGCACTAAGAATTAGGGTTTTTAGAGAACGAGAGTGATGGCAAGCATTTGTACTCAAAATTTTAAATTTGATTTGTGTGGTAACTCCTCCAGTGATTATGGAAATGACAACCACCATGAATCTAGCTCTTTGTATGACTCGAAGAGAGGTGTGGAGGTCACAATAGTCAGGGGGCACCCTCCTCCCAAACCTGACCATCTAGCTATCTCTCAAAATGTGTGTCTAGTCTCCTTTAAAAAAATAGTCAAGGGGCTTTCCACCCCCCTTTTTAAAGAGAGAAGGATGTATCCTCCTTGAGTAATAAACTTTGTAGATTTCCTCTTCACTCATATCTTCAAATATTTTTAATGAAGTTTTCTCCCTCATTGGAAAATTTGTTGGATCTAAACCCAACATTGAGTCAATCATAAAATGGGTGTTCTCAAAATGGTGACCTCACGATCACATGGAGATTATATCCATACCTTGATATTTCTTCCTTATAAGGTTGAACAACATGGAGGACTCAAGCCACATCCTCATGGGTGGACCTTGTTTTTTAGAAGATGAAGCATTTTTCTTAGGAAATGGAGAGTGGATTTCGACCCCGAAACCTAGTGCATCAACTTTGCACCAATATGGGTTAGAATTTTGGGTCTTACCATTCAATTTTGGAGTGAATAAATCTTACGTGGAATCACCAAAGCTATACGATATCTGGTGGCCTTTGATCCAACCACCAAAATAAAAACTTGTATGGTTTATGTGTGAATGTGTATTATTGTAAATATTAAAACTGAGCTACCCACTACTATCAATCTTGTTTCAAATTGTAGTTAATGATGCCTAGTGATCGAATATGAGAATACGTCGATCTTTTGCATAGAATGTAAGAAGCAATGTCATCTCAAAATCTAGTGCTCAACCCTAAAGTTCATGGTGGATTCTAAGGCCAAAGATTCTAGAAAGTACTGGGTGTGCTCCCAAACAAAAAAAACCCAACAAGCTTTATGAAGGTTGGGTATCTAGATAAACTCCTAGTCATTGAAGCCCTTGATGATATCCCATTTCAATATGAGCATGTTTTGAATGGATCGAGTGGAGAAACCCCCCCAAAAAACCCAATCATAGAATATGGTGGAAGCCTCACGATAGAGCTCAAAGGTAAAAAACCATCATCTAGCACTGACATTGGCTCTTCAGATTAGGTATGCACTCACATATTTAATGCTAATGCTTTTTATCCTCATATGAATTTTGATCTTATCAATGAGGATGCCATACCCTCTATGGACAATGTCTCTACTCCTCACCCTTTCCCCATAAAATTCCTTCTCAATCCTCCAAAATCATCACTAGCTCTCTTCTATTCAATCTCCCTCCTTCCAAGGAGTCTCTTAATATGATTTTTTCTAATGCTTCTAATGCTTCCCAAAATGTTGAATCCCAAAATTCTCCTATCATTTCTTCTCTCAACCCTCATAAAATAATGACAAAAAACAAAAAAAAACCCTTAGTTGATATGGGTAGTGATAAAAATAAAGGAAGACCCTCCAAACAGGACATCATACCAAAGGAGTTTGAAGAAGATATTGTAAATGGGATGTAGTCAAACGTATGCTTGTCCCAAAAGAAAAATATTAGCACCTCTTCCCTTGAAGATGAACGCTGAACCAAAAACCCTTCTTCTCAAAGTAGGGATAAGAAGTTTGAAATATCAGAGAGCAAAATTGTGAACCCAATTGTTACCAAATATGACTTCAAAGGGTCTGAGTGGCAGACCCTACTCAAAATATGGTTGGAACCAAGATGCAAATGCCTAAATTACAAAAAGAAATATTTGAAAGAAGGTTGTTAGAAATCTCAAATTATCGATTATCCCTCCTTAGATTGTGAACTCCTTGCTTCAATGAAGAAAAATTTAAGATGAGGCAAAAAATCCTTAATTTTACCTCTCTTCCCCAGAGTAGGGTCTTCACCTACTCTAGCAAGTTGACATCATCCTAGATTTGTAATATAAATCCCAACAATGATGACATCCTTTGCTTCTAGTGATGATGTCTGAGGGATTTATCTTCTCTGGCATTTTCTTGTTTGTTTTTCGTAGAACTTTTTGAATTACTTTTATCGTGTTGTTCATATCCCTATTTTTGGAGACCATCGACTGTCACTCTTGGTTTCGTCTCTTTTTAGTTTGTTTTCTTTGCTTTGTAAAAATTTTGAGGACCCTTTCAAAACCCTTCCACCAAACAATAAAAAATAATAATTAATGTCAAGTATTTAAGCTCAATCTAACAAATCATTAATTTTCACATCCAATATCATTAGACTAACAACCCTTAACCAATAAAACTAAATATCTTCTTATCAATTCTCAATGTCCTTTAAACCAATCATAAGGCTTATGTGATATTCTAACATGCCCATAAATCTCTTAAAATTCAAACTTTAACTACAATATAATCTATTAAAACCTAAACTTAAGTCTAAATAATAAAATTATTTTTTTTACATAATCAAAGTTTCACATAAATCATTAAATGAGGAGATATGGTGATTGAGGAGTGGTCGCACCTAAAGATTGCAACAAAATCCTATAGGAAGGCGATGGATACCACAACACCCAAAGGTAAGACATTGATGGCAGATGAAAACCAAGATCCCAACATTGTGAAACTTGGTAAAGAACACCAGGCCTTCCCATATCAAGCCAAAGAGATTCATAACATCCTAAATAAAAGCAATGGGATAGCCTCCAATGCAAATGGAGATCGACCACACAGTAAGGGAGGAAACAAATATTTTTTTGTGAAATCCTCCTAGACCATTTGGGCCAACACCAACATAGAGTAGCAAGTCAACCTCAACCCTTCATCCCAAACACTCCTGAAGTCCCATCATTTGGAGAAAAAATTGAGCTTCAACCAGGTAGAGCTGCCTAGTTGGGAGGAGAATATTCTGAAAACAAGCAACGAGTGAGAGAGCCCATCCAGATCCTACATAGATATTGTTAACCCTAACCCTAGTCAGACGACTAGGCCTAAAACTGAGCTACTTCCCACCAATGATAACCTTGAGATCCCTTATGATGTCAATTCCAACATGCTTAACTGGAACTCAAACGCATTTGTCGAGATATTCCTTGGGTCCCGACTTGATATGGAATCCATATGCAAGTGGGTGAATATATATTGGCACTGGAAGGGATCTATGGAGCTGATCACACTCATAAGAGATTTTTTCCTAATTTGGTTAAGTGACCTTGTTGATTCCCAATGTATCCCCTCTAGAGGATCCTATTTCTATGGTCGTAGAGGCCTTTTTATTTGCAAATGGGTAGTTGATTTCCATCTAGAAACCTAGAGCATTAACTCTACTTCAATCTAGGTGTGCCTCCCAGGTCTTCCCATATAATTTTGGCATGAAGACATCCTTCATGGAATTGCAAGGAGCATTGGAGAGTTTTTTTTTTTTGACCCTCCAACTTGCACTAGGACTCATATGACTCAAGACTGCGTGTGCGTGAATGCCATCCTAGATATCAAGCTACCATAGTCAATCAATATCATATCCAAGGTTTGTTCCTTTACCCAATCCATTGAATATGATAATAAGACTATTTTCTACAATCTTTGTTCCATCCAAGGCCATCTACCCTCCTAGTGCTCTTCCCAGGGCCCTACTACCCCACGCCAAAAAAATCATCGATCCACCAAACCCCTCGAGGGCTTTGTCCCTACCCTGAACCCTATTTGCCCCCCATTTCAAGCCCCTAGTAGTGAGGAGGCCCCTCTAGTCATCCGCCATAGGTCCCATCCTCCCCTAATAGCCCAATCATCCCTGTATCCAATCACTTATCCATTTTTTCCTCTGATGAACCCCTTGTTGATTCCTCTAAGCCAACCCTCAAATTCCCTTTGCACTCTTCCCCCCAAGTTCCCCCCTATTCCTAATATTTGGCTTCCCCTCCCCTCCATGAGCTCTCACCCCCAGCCCTCTTCCTTCCCACCACCCAAATAAGACTTTGACAAATATAGGATCAGTTAAGAATAGGGGTCATCCCTCCTCCCAAGACATCAAAAATAGGGAAGTTATCAATGATGTCATAAATGGCACCCAACTCACTGTCAAGGAGTCCTCCTAACTCTCAAAGAATCAGGATCAAAACAAAATCAATCTTCCCCCCAAGTAGGGAGAGGGAAGTGTATCTCGACTAGAATCTCCAAATTAAGATCCTCTCATGGAATGTGAGAGGCCTCAATGGGTAAAACAAGCAACACTTGGTCAAGTCCATGAGGAAGGAACACTGACCTGCAATTCTTCTCCAGGAAATGAAACTAAACTCCCATAGTGTTTTGTCTATATCTAACTACATATGGAGAGACTCTCCTCCTATTTTAGTTCAAAAAATGGGGCCTCAGGAGGTCTTCTATGCCTATGGGACCCAACCAAGTTTGAAGGCATAGTACTATCATTGGTAGAAAGCTACATCAATATCTTGTTCTATAGAAAAAAATATGGAATCTATTGGGTCCTATCAAACATTTATACCCCAAATTCTCCCACTCAAATATTCTCTTTATGGAATTCCATCAGTCAACTATGATATGTGTTTTCTTTAGAGGCTTGGATGTTGGCGAGGGACTTCAATTCTCCTCTTTTTCCCTTTGATAAGAAAGGTGGAACCCCCATTATTAAAATATTATATGAGAATTTTTATAGGTTTTTAGATAGCAATGAATTGATGGATGTGAACCTTTGGGGCCTAATATTCACCTGGATCAACCACAAAAAGGGTGATCAACTGATCCAAATATGTCTGAACAGTTTCCTCATCTTGGTCAATGTCATTCCCCTATTCGGTGAATATGCAATCATGACCTTTCTCCCAAGAATTGGATCTAACCACAATCCCCTCCTCCTTGAGAGACATTCACCCACCTCATATTTCAAATCCTTTCAAATTTGAAGTCATGTGGCTCCATGACCCAAACTTAAGATCTCTCATTGCTCAGTGGTGGGCCAAACCGTTCCAAGGTCCCAAAATTTTCTAGATTAGCTGCAAACTTTGGCACCTAAAATTCAATCTCAAAATATGGAATAAGGAGGTATTTGGGAACATATTCCAAAAGAAGCAAATGATCAAATATTAGGTCAATGACATTGAGCTCATTATACAAGACAGTGACCCAGGGCTCACCCTCCAAGACAAAGAGAGAGTCCTCTTCGTTGATTATTACAACACTCTAAGAGATGAGGAGGTCTTTTGGAAGCAAAAATATCATGTAATCTAGCTCAAAGAAGGTGACCTAAAAACCAAGTTCTTCCATGCCACAACGATAAGGCATCGAGGTAGCAACTAGATCAAGGAGCTAGTTTAGTATGATGGCCAAACTATTTCCAACATCTAGGGAATTAGAGCTATGGTGATTTCCTTCTTCAAAGAGCTTATTGGGCCCTCTCCTAGGGGTGACTACCATTCTTCTGAAAGCCTTCTACAACATATCCCAAGGTTAGTCTCTAAGGACCAAAACTGTATGCTTTGTGCTTATTTGACTACCAAGAAAATTAGATCTATAGTATTTTCAATGTAGGGTGGGAAAGCTCCAGGTATGAACGGGTTCACCCTCATATGTTTTTAGAACTTTTGGGATATTATTGGGCTGGATGTGGTCTCAATAATCTAGCAGATGCAGGAATATAAGGTCATCCCTGGTGATATCAACTCCATATTCCTTTCCCTTATCCCCAAATTTAATCAGGCCTGCACCCTCTCAAATTTCTATCCCATCAGCCTGTGCAATGTCTTATACAAAATTCTCACCAAATCCCTAGCCACTTGACTCAAATGCATCCTCCCCTACATCAATTTCCCCAACCAAGAGAGTTCCATCTATAGAAGACAAATCACTTGTAGTATCATTGTCATCCATGAACTCATACACTCCATCTCTTTGAGTGGTCAAGTTAGCCTTCTCCTCAAGCTCGACATGAAAAAGGCCTTCAATAGGATCTCCTAGGATTTCCTCTTGGTGGTCCTCCACAGTTTTGGGTTCCATATTGAGTGGGTTGATTTAATAAAAGGGTGCATTACCTCGATGAAATTCTATGTCTTGGTCAATGGTTTACCTGTAGTCTACTTCAAAGCTTCAAAGGCCTTAGGCAAGGAGATCCCATCTTCCTCTTTCTGTTCATAATTTTTTCTAAGGCTCTTGGCAGATCCATTACCCATGCTTTTATTGAAGGATCCATATCTAGCATCCAATCAATGTCATATCTCTAGGTTGTGTCCCACCAACAATTTGTTGATAACACTATATTGGCTACCCGAGCCTCAGTCCCCGAGCCTGGTGCATCAAGTCCATCCTTCTCTTCTTTAAGGAGGCTATTGGCCAAAATGTGAACTTTGAAAAAATTAAGATCTACTTCTTCAACATCCCGATGAGGTGTTAAGCCCACATTGCTATTACTCTTGGTTGCTCCATCGGCTCCCTACAAGCAACCTGTCTGGATTTTTCCTCTTCTATGGCCAATCCAAAAAATCTCTTTGGGACCCCATAATCGAGCACATCTAGAGAAATTTGGTAAGTTGTAGCCTACTTAGCCAAGCTAGGAAGGTCACCCTTGTGAAATCCACTCTATAGATCATCCCTATCTTATTCATGTTAGTCTTCTAGATTCCTACTAAAGTTTGCAACCACATAGAATAGCTCTAAAAAAAATTATTGTGGTCTAGTTTAGAGTACAAAAGAAGGATTCATTTGGTAGCCTAGAACCAGGTTTGTGCAGGGAAATATCATGAGGGAATTGGGTTATGCAAGGTTCGCCACATGAATCTGGAAATTCCTTACCAATAGAGACTCTCTACGGGAATCCATAATAAAATCTAAGTACCTTTGGGCCAACCCAAATTTCTTAGAGGATCCTAACCCAATCAAAGGATTGGTGGTATGGAAATCCATATCCAAGGCCAGATAGATTATTCAGAAGGGCATCATATGGAAACTCAAAAACGAAGCAAAAATTAAATTTTGGAGTGACCCCTGGCTAGGAAATGACCCTCTTCAGGATATAGATGATCTAGTGTGCCTTCGACCACTGATGAACACCCTATTTGGACCCAAAGTAAGTAAATTTTTCCTCCTAGGATCTTCCTCCTGGAAGCCCTTCCCAATTGATGGTCTCCCACCCGATCAGTTGAATGTCTCCTTCATCTTGTCTGATCTCCTTTATCTTTGTGTCGTTCCTTCATCCCCTATTGATAATTCCATCCTTTGGACTCCTTACCCATTGGTATACTTTATCATTAAGTCAACCTATGCCTTGTTCAAGGATCCTAGCCCCCATGGATCCCATCCAAACTCATCTAGAGGCCCCATCTCACCCCCAAAGTAAAATTTTTCCTATGGTTTTCAGTCTAGGATGAGATCCTTACCATTCCTAACCTTCATCGCCATGGCCTGTCCATCCCCAACTTGTGCTACTTATGTTTTATGGATTTTGAGTCTACCCAACATCTCTTCTCTTTGTGCCCCTTCACCCACTCCATATTTTCTTCCCTTTTTTTCTTGGTTGGCATCTCCTGGACTCCATCCCTCTAGATCAATAATATTTGTATGCAGTGGTCAAACCCATTTAGAGGACACTAGCTCAGATGCTTCTAGTCCCTATGCCTTTCACATTTCATGTGGGAAATCTGGATAGAGCGCAACACTTGGAACTTTAGATATTTGTCCCATAAGGAAAGTTATGTCATAACAAGGATCTTGGCTACAACTACAAAAAATATTTTGGTCACCCCCTTGGAGGTTGCGTTGAAGCATATTTTTGAAGATATTCTAGCCTCCTAACTCAGTATCTTGTAGGGCATCTAATATTGAACCCCCCCACTACAGATCATTCCCATTTCAAGTGGATTCCTCTACCTCCAGGCTTCCTCAAGCTCAACTTTGATGGAACAACGAAAGGTAATCCTAGAATTGCTGGTACCAGGGGAGTTGTTCAAGACCACAAAGGCTGCATCATCTTAGCTTTTGTGAAGAACTTGGTATTCAATTCTAGCCACTTCATGAAATCTTGGGCACTCTACCAAGGTGTTGTTCTGAGCCGCAAGCTTTAGGTCCCCAATATTATGATTGAAAGTGACTCCAAGAATATTATTGCTATCTTGTCCCATGACTCCCTCTCTCTATCCTGGAACACCTCCACCATGATCAATGAAGCCAAAAAACTACTTCAATCCTTCTCTGATGCTAAGAAAGCTTACACTCTCAAAGAAGGCAATCACATGGTTGATAAAATAGCCAACATCGACATCTTAGAGTTAGGTTTTTTAGTGTGGACTGACTCCTCCCAGGCGATTATTGATGCAAATGTCACTAACCTTGCCAATCAGTGAAGTAAATTAGTCCAACATGGAGAATCAAATTCTTCACAATGGTACCTAATTTCAAAGCATGATTCATCAACTGAGCTTCAATGTGGTGTACTCTCACAATGGCACCTCGAGGTTGGCCCCCATTTTTACTCATGTATAGCTCTTGTCTGATTGAAGTTTCACCATGTGAGTCATCTCATTTGTTCCATGGGAAGGCTTTTTTGCCTCCATGACCACTTGTACCATTGGAAGTGGAGGCCCATCCATGGTTTTAGGCTTCATTGGAACCAAAACCTTTCCCATGTTATAATTTGTCACCTCGGTATCAGGCCCAACCTCATCATAGGTGGTCTTTTGATCATATATATATGGGAAATATTGGCCCTTGGTACCCTAGCCATTGATAAGACCACCATAGTTGTTCCCATGCTTTCAAGGTGCTATGTGTGCATCTATCTTATTGGTCAATGTGTGTAAACTCCTCGCTCATCATCCAGTGTTGTTTTAGTAAGATGTTATGGCAACATAAGCATGGAAGTGTTTTTTTGGTCTATTTGCCTCGTAGCATCTATCCATGTCACTGTTGTTACTCCTTTCCATCATGCTCATCGTGCCACCATGGAAGGTGATCTCTGTCATCATGACCCGTGCTTGCCTGACCTGTTTGCTAGCTATGGTGTCATTTTTTGGATTCTCCACCTGGCCCTCTTAGTTTATTGGTGTGCCCTTCCACCTGTGCCACAAGTTGCTTGATCAATCCAAAA
The DNA here is from genome assembly GCA_028583015.1 of Wollemia nobilis. NCBI lineage: Eukaryota > Viridiplantae > Streptophyta > Pinopsida > Araucariales > Araucariaceae > Wollemia > Wollemia nobilis. The sequence continues at coordinate 8,603,779 of JAQPPZ010000677.1, read as the reverse complement.
TATTTTTCACATGAGGTTCTTTGGGTGGGGGAACCTGTTCATGCACCATCCATTATTTATTCCCACCACCTTTCTCCTTCATCAAGTTCACCACCCTCATGATTTTTGTATTATATTTTATCCCCTATTTTCTCTGAGTGTGATTGTCATGGCCGAGATCAAACCTGCCTCTCTCCAATTAAGTCCCCTAGTATAGGATATTTTCATGGACCATGACCTCTTACATTTTTTACAATAGATTTAGGGGGTGGAGCATGATCTATCCATGTATTTTTTTTGTTCATGGAATGGGGGCATGTATTTTTTTGAGGTTTGGGGTTCACTATATTGACTGATCTTCTCACAACGGTTATCGGTATCCAAAAAAAAGGTGAAATCATCAATCAGGAGAAGCACTCCCTTTAGGAATAATTAGCGTTGTTTAGGGATAAAAAATAATCCCTGGGGAAATAGAAGGGTAGGATTTTTATGGAGATGCTATTGAAACCATGGGACACGGTGGTGATAATTGTCCTCCAATACTTCATCCTTGACAATCCCTTAGTCATCCTATGGAGTTTCCACCTCACTTTCTTAAACCACCTCAGGGGAAATAAAACCATCAATATCCCTAAATATATGTTCAGGTCATTGGAGTGGTCGGTTCTCAAAATTAAAAGGGGAGTCTCCTCCTCCCCAATTCATTAGGGTTTACACTAGGTTTTGTTTAGGTTCGTGGTGGCAAATCAGAATCGAGGAATAGTGCCACCGATTGGGCTTCCCCTTATTAGAGATCCAGTTGGGCCTCCCCTGGCCAGAGAACTGGATGGGCTTGCCCTCTTCACTGGGGGGCCGACCAATCTTGGATATGACATCAAGGTTGATACTTTCGACACCTTGAGTGGAGCTACCAAACTTGATGATACTATGGTTCCTTAGAAGATAGAGACTCATTGTTACCTTGTTCGTGTGGAGGGAGGAAACAACAAAATGAAGACTCCTATGGTAATTGATAATGCATCAAATGACTCTCTATCATTCCAGATAAAAAAGGAGAATCCATCATATTTCTTAACCCAAAATTAAGGAACGTCAACTCAAACTCCCCTATTGGCCTCACGTGTTATGCAATGCCCAAGCCTCTCTGACCGTGGCCACATCTAGGAGATTCAAGACCTCCTACAAGCATTAGGATGGGTGACCAAGACCATCTCATCTCTACTGATGCAAGCAGATGCTATCCTAGAGGAGTACAAGCACCAGCTCGATATCATCCAAGAATTTAAGAGCCTAGTTAGAGAGTTCTCTGTGGATAACGGTGGTGGGCCTATCACAGAACCCAACATGGAGGAGTGCCTCCTACGTCGATTGGGCTTCAATATTCAAAAGATAGTTTTTGGTTTGTGGGTGCTCCTATGGGGGTGGTTTCTCTGTGTTGTTTCTCTTTCTACCCCTGCATGGGTGCTCGTATGTAGTTGGGTTAGCCTTGTAAGTTGGTCTGTACATAGTAGGGTCTGATATGGTTTTTGTGTCTTGGTTGTAGCTTCTCTTTTTGCTCAGTAGGATCATCTCTTGAGTGTCAGTTAGCCTCTTAGGATCTTTTGGACTTTTGCTAGAATTGTAAGAGGTTTTAGAACCCTTTCAAAACCCTTTTTCACCAATAAAAAAAATCATTTTTTTATTTTTATAAAAAAATAAAATTATACTAATTCATTAGCCACCTAAATTTTTTCTATCGAACTATTCATACCAAAACCAAATATAATTTATTAATAACCCACATATAAATTTTATTATTTTTCTTTTTAAAATATATTATACATATATACAAACCATAAAATGTATCTTATAAATAAATCAAAAGTCCAACTCCCCTCTCTATCTTTTAAACCAACCATAAAACCTATGTTATTTTTAAAATCCCCCTTCCTTTGGGTCTCCATTGCGTTCATAAATAGTTTAGGTTACTATCCTATTATTTATATATATATATTAATTATTGATATGATTAATTCAGAATAAAATATGAGTCAGGTCAATACGAGTCAAGAGACCTATCACTAGTATATTTTTTGTTGGGACATGTTGACTAAAGGACTTTAGATTTGGTACACAATCCCTATCTACATTATTATAGCCTTTTGAGCTAGAATAATTTCTTACCATAACTCAAATCACATGGAGGATAAATACTAATTATTATAGATTGACATTTTATTATAAGTTTACCTCTTTGAAAGCTCTATTTTCACTCATGATGGTCATACAAACCTAATTTCTATCTGCATTCACAAATAGTAACACCATTTGTTAGAAGAACGAGGGTTACTAATAATTTCAGGCTATAGGTAGACATGGACAATTATAATACATATTGCTAGTTTATAACTTGTACAAACTCTACTCCACTATTATATAAAATTTGCTTGGTAATGATCCACCACTTGGAGAGCAAAAAGGGTCTATGTTGAATAACCAAGTTTCTATCCATACCGATTATAAATATTGAAATAAATAACGATATATGTTGGGAGACCAACTTTCTTTCCGCATAAACTAAAAAGGTCCATGAAAGCAAATATGAATGGAATGTGTGTGAGCAAACTATATGTGGTAAGGTTTTTCAAGTCGAGCAACAAGGAATAAAATTAAAGTGTTTGTATTTTTAAATTTAAAAGTCTTTTGTCATAATATTTTTTCTGAAAAATGATGGAATTTTTTTTAAATGTCTCATTATTTAAAAATATGACACATGAGAGAAGCGGGTGATTCCTACCCTGATGGGATGCCTCCATTCCATTTGTCTGCTCCCATACTCATTTTTCATGCTTCCAAGATTCACCTAGATTCTTTCAGGTTGGTTTTATGGTGTATGTATATTTATACGCAGCTATTCGGACTATCCTAGTGATCTTGCCTCAGTTGTCCCAAGTGTTTTGGTTTGGTTGATTTCTATTTTACCCATTTGGGGGGGTTGTGGCTTCTGGAAGAGGGTTTGGAATTTGATTCATGTTTCTGGTGCTCAGGATCCTAGTCTATATTTTTTCATGGCTTGGAGAGCCCTATTTTTATCATCCATAGACGGTCACCCTATCCTGCTCCAAATCAGGGTTTGTTGTACCTTGGTGGGACTATGTGCTTTTTTGATATGGATGGTTGTCTAACTTGGCTTTATAATTTTTTTATGGTCTTTGGAAGGGGATCTCATGTTTCATTGTTGCTGTAATTTTTGGGCCGTGTTGACAATCCCTGTATCCAGGATCGCTCCAGTCATGGGTCTTCTTGGTGGTTGGTATCTCTGGAATCTCTCTTTAGATTGTGTATTTATTATCTTTTGCAAAGAGATCTCGTGGTCTATCGAGATCTCTGGTGTCTATTGATTCACTTTTCAGGCCATGTTTTCTCCTTCAACTATTCATAGGACTTTCCTTGCTACATATGCGGTTTCATATTTACCCATTTGGATGATTTTTTGGTTTTCCCATGCCTTCTTGGACAAGTTTTCATTGCTTTTCTAGTCTATGATGGTCTCGTGGCTCTCTAGTCAGGATCCTCCTTATTGAGATAGTTTATGTTGGTCTCATGGCTTTCTAGTTTGGATCTTCCTTATTGAGATAATTTGTGTTGGTCTCATGGCTTACTAGTTGGGATCTTCTCTACTGAGATAGTTTTTGGTGGTCCCGTGGCTTTCTGGTCAAAATATTCTCTGTTGTATCAGTTTTTGGTGGTCCCATGGATTTTTGGTTGAGGTCTTCCTTACTAAGATAGTTTTTGGTGGTCCCCTGGCTTTCTAGTTAGAATATTCTCTATTGGAGCAGTTTTTATTATTTTCATTCCCTCATGGATGGGTTTTTCTTTCGCTGTTACAAATTCTATTTTTGGCTGTTGGTTTTTTCTATGGTCTAGCTACCTCTCCAAGTGGTCTAGCTACCTCTCCAAGGATAAATTTTCTTCCCAGGTGATACTAGTTTCTCCTTGGAAGCTTTCAGTTTCCCGGTTTGGACGAGATTTCACATTTTTAATTTTAAATTTTTTCTCAGCACGGGAAAATTTTTTCAGCAGGTTTTATTTTCCCAATTTGAGTGGCCAAAACGGGTAGGATTTTTAATTTCAAAATTTTCCAACATGGGCAGGATTCTCCGTTTTTATTTATGGGCTCCTTTGATGGGTTTTTTTGAATTGTTTTCATACAGGCCGATCCTGCATCCCTGTTTGATCCCACGTAGGGGTTGATTCTACGTCCCAATCTGATCCCTCATACGAGTTGATCCCTTTTCCTAGTTTGTTAAGTTAGTTGGTGATGGTCCCTCTAGGACCGTTCCCTTGTGCTCCTTTTATTCTTCTTAAGGCCTGCCCTTTGGCCCTCTGGATGGTCTATTGACATTTTGTAAAAAGGTTTTGGGACCCTTTCAAAACCCACTTTTAATGAAATAATTTTTAATATATAAGTTTGACATGGTTTTTATTTGCATTAATATTATAATTATGATATAATGATATTGGAGTCATTTTGTATCTATATTATATCATATCAATTATATATTATGTCTATAATATTTTATACAAATTAATTTGATTATTTTTAATTTTATTTTCGTTAAAAAGATAATGGTAAAGTAGTTTTTTAATGATTACTATATTACCTCAATATGGTATACTCATATTTATATTAGTATTATATCATATCAATTATATATTGTCTTTGACCTTTTACACAAAGTTATAAATGAAATATTTATCTGATTATTTTTTATTTTTGTTAAAAGGCAAATGGTAAAGTAGTTTTTCTAATGTCTCCTATCCAACCATATTTTAATTAGCAAAGCATGGTATTCCAGCTGGATTTGAACATTGAACTTTTATTCAAAGATTTAAAGTCTCCATCTTAAAAGCTTTAAGTAGTGGGTTCTTAGCTTTCAAATAAGTTTTTAGTCTTGTATGAAAAAATACTAATAATTATTTCTTTATAAAAATGAACATGGTAAAACCAAAGGCTTTGGTTCAATGCTTGGGATAAATAAATGATGTAGCCCATACAAAGGTTCAAATATTGCGCACCAAATAAACTATATAGCTCAATGTGACTAAGTTGATGTGAAAGTAAAAAGATAACCCTTTTGAAACCCTACTTTTTATAGTTATAAATAAATTTGGTATAAGATATCAAAGACCAATAATGAATAGTTATATAGTAAAAAAATAATTTACATATTTTTTTAATTCAATTTAATAAAAATGTGATTAATATATCATGTATATATAGATATATAGTATTCTTATAAAATAAGTTTTATAGGATACAATGCTTCTTACTTGAACGGTTGCACCTTATTTTATTACATGCTTACAATGTTTAACTACTTTTTGCAATGAGTTATTCAATGAGTTAAATAGGTTTTTATGAGGGGTCTTTGTCCCCTCATACTGAGTGGAGTTTGAAGCTTGGACATCTCAAAGAGAGGCCAAAGCCCTTACCACTGCAATAAGTTTACAATTTTTTTACTTTAAATTTTTGTTTAAATTATTTTTTAATATTAATATTTTGATTCCCCTTTCCTGGTGCTTTCAGTGGCATAAAAAGTTTAAATGATTGTGGCATGGTGGTTATAGGTATGTACTACATGAAGATCTATGTGGCGGCTTCTGGAGCGGACAACGTTAAATACGGTGGCAGCCATAAAAGCTAGACAGCCTACCATGATTTGTGGCGGCTACCAATTCCACCATGTAATTTCAATAAATAAATAAATAAATATTAATATTTTAAAAATATTTATGTATCATCTGTTATTATATGAAATTAAATATATGTAATTTTTTGAGTTAAATTTTAAATTAACTTTTAAATGAAAAATAAACCAAATCAATGCATAGAATTTTAATTATTATTATTCATAAGGAAATTGGTAATAATAATAAATGTTGTCAATGGGTTCTTTGTTGGAACAAATAATTGATGTAGTCTACACCAAGGTTCAAATATCGATGGCACCATATACTTCAATGTGACTAGATCAATTTAGTCCCAAGGATCAGGTGGATTGGTAAGTTTTGTGGCTTACCAAGAGGAGACCCAAGTTTAAACATTGGAGGTAATCCTATTTGGGGCAAAGGTAGTATACTGTACTAACTCCCCTAAGTGTACGCAAGCTCGACGATGATAATTCTAATCCTAAGCCACCAATGGTCGCCCTCATGTTAGGTAACTAATAACGAGATGAGGTAGGGTTATAGAGGCAGTTCCAAAGATTTGAATTCAGGTCTAGTAGTAGAAAATGAAGGGAAGTTATTGATTCCCCTATATATTAAAAAACTAATACTAATGAATGTTGTCTCTATAAACCCTAACCCATTGGATAATGGGTAACACCAATGCATGTTGCCTCTATAACCTTAACCTGCTATGTGATATTACCTCTATAAACCTTAGCCTATTGGTTAAAATGAAGTCAACCAGTAATACTAATAGATGCTACCTTTATAAACCCTAGCATGTTGGATAATATGAAGTCAACGAGACCTTCCTCCAGGATATCAAACTTGGAAAACCATTCAATAAACACTCAAGCGCTACCATCTAGCCTATCTTCTTTTGATTACATGATGGTTTGAACCTTGAACCTTCCCAAAGGAAATTCAAATTCCTAATGACTATAATGCCCTAAGAAGACATAAAACTTTAATTACTTAAGAAAGACAAAGTAAAGTTTGTCATTGAAGGTTGCAAATGGATTTTTTTCATCATAAAGCATTAGACAAATTTAAATACCATATCTCCAAAGACATACTTAAATTCAAGTTTGATGAAGAAGTGGTCTTGATAAAGATACAAGTATCTTTTGGATAAGTGACACATAGATTCGATGAGGGTTTTTTGAATAAGCAAGCGACTATGTGAGGGTTTCATCTGTGTTGAGTGCAACTGACTCTAGGTTGTTTTTCAAGGCCTTTGGGCCCTAGCAGCCAACATTTTTGTGGTTTATTCTCAAGATTTTAGCGGGATATGTTGTAGGATACCCAATATGGATTATAAATCTATATTTCAATATATCTCCATGTTGTGAACTTGATTGACTATGAATTCCAAATTGTTGCACAAAACAAAAGTGAAAATCATACCTTTCCTTGACGTCTAAGGCATGGATTAAAGAAATATCAAATTAAGTTTCAAGCAACTGATCAAAAAATTGTTCAAATCTCAAGTGAATCTAGTGATAAGGAACACCCCTAAAATAATTCCACTACGTAAACCCCTTTCAAGGGTAAGGATTCCAAATACTCAGCCCTAAAAATGAATTTTAGGAATACCCTCTATGGTGTACAACCTTAGCCTAATGCTAACATTAATCTTAGGGCTTCTAGTAAACCTTTAAAAATACCTAAGATTGATCCTAGGAAAACTAAGTCAATATGTCTTAGGGAAGCTAATGGAACTCCTTTGTTAAGTGAGATATGGACAACATTCAGACTAGCATAGAAGATCTAGAAAAAAGAGGACTAATTTATCGTTTCTTGGATTTTCATCTGAGCCTATATTCTTTCAAAGTTTTGGTTGCAAAAAATTGGAAAATAAAATGTGAATTGATTATTTTCTTGTTTTATTTTCTAATAATGAAGATAGAGAGAAAATATTTCAAGGGGGGTCCCTAGTTATTTATAAGGATGGGGCTTTTCATGAATCCTTATCATACTAAATTTAAAACCAAAGAAGAGATGTCTTCTACAATTTATATGTGGGTTAGACCCTTTGGCCTCCTGGTTGAATTCTAGAATCTAGTTATTTTTTTCTTCAATTGGAAACTCTTTTGAAACTTTTATGATGATTTTTGATTGTACTAAAATATTTGAACATATTATTTATGCTCGAATTTGTGTTTAATGGATTTTGACAAACCCCTACCTGAAAATATCTCATTACAATTTGGGGAGGACACTTGGGAGCAAGTGGTCGACTATGAGAACATTCCTTTTCATTGTATAATTTACCATGAATTTTGGCTAGTGTCTTTCCAAATAAAATTTTAGATCAAAATAAAGAGGATATAAACTAACAAGTTTCCAAATGCCTAAGAAGAACATTCAAAAAATTTAGTTATGAAGGATCAATCGAAGTTATCAACTAATATGTTTGAAATTCTTTCTACAAATGATGTCCTAGGTGAGGAATGGAAAATAATGGAGATAAAAATATTAGAAAAAAAAATTAAAAGATGCAAGGAAGGAATCAAAGATAAACCAACAAATCAAAGGTTTTTAGCAAGAAAAAAATAGAAAATATACACAAGAAAAACAATCTTTGAGATTTTAAATAATAGAGATCCCAAGATAGAATTTGTTGAACCTTCCAATAACACTTTAACTTTGTACATACATTCTTCAAGGTTAAAAGCCATCCTAGATTCAATTTGGGTATGTAGGGAAATCAAATGAAGATGGATTCTAACCAAAAGGTAGGTCACAAGACCAATCAACATCATATGGTAAAAGAAGTTGAAAATATTGTAAAGGAAGGTAATATTATTACCCTTACCAACTTCTTTAGCCCTAGTATTAATTAAGATCATCACTTGGAATATTAGAGGACTCAAAGAGAGTCTTTCAAAACAAAATAAAATTATAAGAATTATTCATACAAATCATCCACATCTTGTTTTCCTTCACAAAATTAAGATGTCAATAGAGGAAATAGAATCAATTGCTAGTAAAATCTAGCCAGCTAGAAAAGTTGCTTTTCTTAGTTCCCAGGGGACTTCTGGTGGTATTGCTTACCTTTGGGATCCAAATAGGTAGCATTCACCATATGGTTGGTAGCTGGGGTCTTCTGTTAATAACTATTCAACATTCTAACCAAATTATGCTTTGCATAATTGTTTATGCTTTGACCACTTTGGAGGAAAAGAGAAGATGATGGAAGAATATAACTTATATTATCTCTCATTTTTCTAAAGATTGGATCTTGATTGGAGGATATTTTAATACCATACTCTCTTTGTATGATAAAATAAGGGAAAATAGAAATTTGTATAGGAGCACTAACTTCATGAGTGAATATATTGAAAACCTTCATCTTGTGGACATCCAACCAGATAATGAGCTTATGAATTGGTATAACAGAAGGAAAGGCTTAGCTTGTACCATGGAGATATTGGATAGGTTCTTGTTCTCTAACAACTTCTTGATCCATGGTCACATTCCTAAGGTGAAGACTCTTAACAATGCTAGTTCGGATCACTGGCCAATCATGGTGGAAATATGAAAAACCAATGTGAGTTTCTCACCTTTTTAATTATTAGTTAATGTGTCTTAGAGACATCTCCTTCAGACCCTGAATGCAACAATGGTGGAAGGAAGGTAAACCAAGGTATGGGACTAAGATGTTCTATTTTTCCAAAAGGTTTTAGTACATTAAATCCAAAATCAATATTTTAAAATAGGAGTTTGATGATGTATGACAAAAAAAATGAATTGATTCCTCAGCTTGAAAATTTGAATAAGAAAATATGTTTAAATGGCCTCATAAAGAGTAGAAGTATAGATGAAATTATACTGAAAACTCAGTTAGATAATGGAAAAAAGAGAACTCTTACGGAAGAAAAAATCTAGGATCTAATGGCTCAAATAAGGAGATTAAAACACAAATTTCTTCAACAAATATCTTTTAGCTCGAAGGTCTCAAAACTTTATTCTGCCCTAAAATCAGATTCTAGAGACATTGTCTACATTTGAGATGGCATGAACTCTATTGTTATTATTTACTTTTTCAATATTTTTGTTGTTTCACCTATTGACTTGGCTTCTCAAAAAAAAATTCTTCAAGCGATCTCCACTCTTATCACTTTTGAGGAGAACTCTATTTTGATTACTTTAGTTACTATCAATGAGCTTCAACAAGTGGTTTTTAAAATACAAAAATGAAAAACCCTATGTCTTAATGGTTTTCCTGTTGAGTTCTACCAAGAGTTTTAGGTCATCCTTCATGCTAATTTATTAGAGGTGGTGGAAGAAGCCAAGAAATCCAAAGAAATTTTGAAGGTTATCAATAAAAATTATATAGCTCTAGTCCCAAAAGCTCAAGGGGTAGAATATATCTCAGCTTTTAGATCTATAGCTTTATGTAATGTTCTTCTCAAAATCATTACAAATATCATGGTAGAAAGTTTGAAGCCTATTTTGCATAATATCATTTCTCTTTAATAAGGGGTTTATGTAGAAGGGCATCAAATAGTGGATGAGATAGTTCTTGCTTAGGAATCCATCCATTCCATGGAAATGTAGAAATATCCATCTATATTCATTCGTTTAGACATCCAAAATTTATGACAGAGTGGATTGTAACTTGTCAAAGATTTGAGGTAATTTGGCTTCTCTTAGGATTAGATGGATTGGATTATGAAACGTATCTCTTCGATGTGTTACTCAACTATTATCAATGGTAGGCCTTCACAACTATTCCTAGCTTCCAGAGACCCATCTCCCCTTATTTATTCATCATTCTTGTTGAATGCTTTGGTATGACTATAACCAAAAAATGAGAAAATAGAACCCTTAAGGGAGTTTCCATTTTTCATGGAGCTAGTCCTATATCTCATATTTAATTTGTTGATGACTCTACTACTCTATTAGGTAAAGCTACAATTAAGGAATTTTCTAAAATTAAGTAAACCATTAGTTGATTTTCTAATGCTATCAAGCAATTTATCAATGAAGATAAATCTAAAGTCATTTTATTTTATTGCTCTCCCAAATAGGAATTCATGGTCCTGGATAAATTAAGATATAAGAACCTCCCTTATGATCATTTATTTAGGAATTCCTATAAATAGTCAAAGACAAAAAAAGGATTGGAATTGGTTGTTGGATGAAGTAAAGAAAAAAATAAAAAGTGGACCAGTGGGTGGGTTTCAATTGGGGGTATAATTACATTGGTAAAATTAGTCCTTCAAGCTATATCTTTTTATGTTTTTTGTGTTGAATATACCAAATGCAGTTCTTCAATAATTGGATCAATTCAATCATCGGTTCCTATGGAGTGGTACTAAGGAGAAAAGAAAATGGGCCTTGGTGAAATGGGATAATTTATGCCTTTCCAAGAATAAAGGGGGGTTAGGATTCCTATCTACTATTAACAACAATAAGGCTTTAGCTGTCAAATTGTTTTGGAGGATTTTTCTTAGCCCCAATGCTCTTAAGGCCAAAAAAAATTATGCTAAATATGTTGAGAACAATACTCCTGAAGACCTTATTCGCTATCAATTTCCTACCAAAGGTTCTCCCATTTTAGTGGTTCCTAATACTAGTGAGGATTTGATAAAACAAAATTTATTTTGGAAAATTCATAATGGTAAATAGGTAAATTTTTGGATAGATTATTGGTATGGTCACTAGCATTTGATTACCCAGTTTCCTAATTGGAGGCCTTGGATGGAGGAGCTTCACCGAGCTAATTGGATAAAGGTAGCTAATTACTATCGGTACCATACCAGTAATTTCAAGGTTGGTAGATATTGTATCCCTATTAAGGATAGGCCTATTCAAATGCTAGAAAGGAAAATAAAATATATCCAAAGCATCCTTCATATGATATCTCTCTTGGTCCCATGATAAATATTGTAATGGATGGAACAACACTACTAAGGGTGAGTATTCAGTTGCTCAAGGTTATTTGACCTTATGCCATAATAATCCCAACCAATCATATGACATGTTTACTTAGTTGTGGGCTCAAAGGCTCTAGCATAATGTGAGGTTCTTTACTTAGATTTTATTGCATTGTGGGGTGCTAACTGGTGATAAACTTATGAAACATGGTTTTCATGGCCTGTTTAGATGTAAAATGTGTGGAGAGAATGTGGAAACTCTCAACCATATTTTTATTGAGTGTACCTTAGCCTATGATCTATGGAGAAAAATGGCCATATTACTAGGCTTACAGTGGTCTAATTTTTTTACTCTTGAACATTTTGGAGGGATTGGCCTAAACAGGAGGGTGTTGATCATTTTATTAGGCAGTTATTTTGGATGGGTTCTATCATTCTACCTTGGAATATCTGGAAGGAAAAAAACAACCAAGTTTTAAATAAGGAAATGAAGGAAATTCACTATATCTAGTAAAAAACCATTTCTAACTTAGTTGAATTGATCCAATAGCTCCTTAATCACACCCAAAACTCCCACCAAATATGGGATCAAGTGATGCAAAGATTGAAGATTAACTCTTCTAAGGCCAATCGACTTAAAGGGAATGTGAGTAATTGAAATATGGATAGAACAAGGAATTGGAAGCCTCCTCCTAAGGATTTTAAAATATTCAATACTGATGGAGCCTCTAGGAGGAACCCTAGAAAATCTAGTGTGGGAGGAATTGGTAGCTTTTAGATGGTTCCTTGGTTTTCACTTTTTCTAAGAGTTTGAGTATCCTTTCCAATAACCTTGTTGAGTGGTATGGTATCCTTAGATGCCTTTGAGAAGCTACTAAGGTTGTATGGAAAATGTGGTGGTTGAATCTGACTCTCATGTCATGATTAATTTGTTGAAGACTCCTTCTAAGAATCATAAGGCTAATTGGAGAATAAAAAAATTGTTGAGAAGATTCAATTAATCTAGATGGGCTTTTTAAAAGTTGAATACAATTATGTGGTCAGAGAATAAAATAGGACTGTTGATTCTTTAGCTAATTGAAAATTGGATAAAGGTGATCTTACTTACTACACCCATCCTCCTAGATAGTGGGCTTCACAAATAAGGCAAGCTCTTCTTTCTATCCTTTCTTTGGATGCCTCCAATACTCGAGGTACCTATTTCATTTTTACTTTGTTTTTACTTTTCTTTGGTTCAGTCATGGTATTTGTTTCACTAACTCAGATAGTTTAATCTTATGTTTCCTCTGTTGAATCTTTCCTAAAACACCTTTTGACCTAGAAAGGCCGAAGTTGTATTATGTTTTTCCTTCTTTTTAGTTTTTTTTTTGTGTGTGTGTTGTTTTGTATTGTTTTTGTTTTATTTTTATTTTTGGTGTTTATTGTGTTTTTGTAGTTTATTTTTATTTTTTATTTTTTTGTGTGTTTTTGTGTGTTTTTATGGTTTTGTTTGTGTGTGTTTTGTGTTTTGTTGTTGTTTGCTGTTTTTTGCATTTTTTGTTGTTTTTGTGTTTATTTTGTTATTTTTGTTGTCGTTGTGTTTGTTTGTGTTTTTGTGTTTGTTTGTTCATGTTTTTGTTTTTTAAGCATGTTCTTTGAGTGTGCCAAAGGGGTTAGGCCAAGTGCAAGGCCTAAACAATTTTGGTGGAATAAATACCCCTACCTTCTTGAGACTTACCTAAAAGTGATATTTCAATTAAAATGTTTTCCAAAAAAAAAGTGAGGCATAGACTCAAAGGCTTTGTAAAGAGCCAATAACTCTCACTATAAAATACAAAACAAATAAAAATTCACTCATGAAATATAAACCAACCAGTCTCACTATTAAACCAAATTTGACAATATACCAAATCAAAATCCATCCATCCAAGGATAAAATAACTCCTACATGATAGAGGACCAATGAAGGATATTGGATTCCTAGGCCAAGGAAATTCCTCTACCCAATGCTTTGAGAATATTCACACGATGTTCATCTAATTGATGCTTTTAAGGGATTTCCAATGCATAAGCAATGAGCATATTTCCATATAAGACAATGAGAATTCCAATGCATTAACATGAATAATTACATTTACAAGCATTCAAAAACTAATTTATTTTAATTAAAATTTTGCTTTTTATAGTTGATAATAACTTGAGCTATTTGAACTAATAAATCCTCATGTTAGTCCTATAATCCAAGTAGCAATACAAAACTACATTCCTTAGAAGTCCAGTCCAATGAACTAGGTGGTAACACACAAGTATGTTGTTCCCATAAGTGTAGGTCCAAGGATGATATCCAACTTCTATGTAGCCTTGGCTTTCCAAATCTCCTAATCATCCAAGATTTTTAAAAAGAAAATAAAGTTGGTATCTTCTAGTCAACCTCTCAATACATTGGATAATTTTCTTTGTGCTTTAACTAATTAAATAAGTCTACATTCAACTATTTACAATTCACTTCTTCTTAATGATAGAAGCTAAAAAATAAATAATTGGTTATAAATTATCGAAAGCACTTCTATTAGTAACTTTGGTGACCAAATATAACAAACAAAATGGTATTTTCATGGATAAATGCATTACATCATGATAAATTTGTTGTTGTAAAATCAAATATATTGAATGTAACTTTATTGCATTCTAATAGTTATAGTATCCCATGAGACATACATAGTCATTATAGTCACTCAAATATTCCTATGGAAACTTATATAAGGTTGGAGGACTTTCAATTGGTTTGGTATCACTATAACCATCACCCAAAATAGTAAAAAAGTTATATAAGGCTGGAGGAATTTCAATTGGGTTGGTATCACTACAACCATAACCTAAAATAGTAAAAAAGTTTCATATTGTAATTGAAATGTAGCAAATTTACAAAGGGTTTGGTTTTTCTTGAGTATTTTTTTAACTACTATGAACAATATTTGAAGAAAAAAATATTTTGACAATATTGATTTGAATGAATTTGAGTAAGATAATATTGAATCAAAAGCAAATCTTAAATTTCTCTTGCTCAAAATATGATGTTTCAACAAAGATAAATTTATTTTTTGTTTTAAAGAGTTGGAAGATGTTTTTACTTGGAAGTATGATGATTTGAAAACATATAGATTGGGAGAATTGTGTCATTTCATTCCATTGAAAAAGGATGTAAAGCTATTATAGCAAAATCCATGTAGATTCAATCATACAATTGAGAATGCCATTAGAAAGAATCTTAATAAATTACTTGGTGTTAGAATAATTTTTCCTACCTTGCATTCCACTAGGATTGTAAATATTATCCTGGTAATAAATAAGGGGAATATTATATTGTGCATGGATTTTCACAATCAAAACCAAGCTTCAATGAAGGATATATTCCCTCTTATTGAGATGAAATAGTTGTTATTGGCATTTAATAGATTCCAATGATGTTCCTACTTGATGGGTTCTCATGCTACAACCATATCCAAGTAGCCATTGAAGACTAGCATAAGATAATATTTCTAACTCCTTAAGGAACATTTTCTTATACAAATATCATTCAATTTAATGAATGCTAGAGCTACATTTCAAAGAGTAGTGGATTATGCATACAAAGATGTAAAAATACGTTTATTATTATAAATTTAAATGATTTAATAATATTTTTCAAGAGATAAGTTAGGACTACATCATATTTATGAGAAATGTAATAGAAAGGTGTACAAGAATATGATATTTCTCTCAAACTAAAGAAATTTATTTTTCCATGTTATAAGGAAAATTATTAGGTCAGATTATTTTTAAAAAAAAATCAAAATTGATCCTAATCATGTTTGAGCAATCAAAAAATTTCCACTACCTCCGAGAAATAATGACATGCAATATTTCTTTAGAAAAATTAATTTTCTTAAAATATTTGTACTTAATTTTGCAAAAATAGTTCACTTAATTAATTGTTTGATGAAAGTCATAGCCATCACAAGTGGGATGAAAAGGCTACCAAATATTTTGGTGGATGAAAGAGATAATTGGAATTTCCCTTAGCTTAGCTTACCTAAAATATATCAGAGATTTTGAATTATTCTCATATACCTATCAAATTATTGCTAGAATATTAATATAGTTATGATGCGTAGTCGTTATACCATCATTAATTCTCAATGAATTTGTCAATCCAGGGTTGTGTACAAGGCTATCTGCGAAAGAAGAAGTGAAACAACTATAACTTAGGTCAATCTAGAGCAACAGGTTTTATTGGTGGAACCGGTTGTTTGGGGGTTTTAGGACATTCCTATCTCTAATTGCATAAATTAAACCTTAATCTAATTGCAAAAATGGAAACTAATCATTAACTGTAGAAATGAAATCCTGATTTACAATTGCGAGAATGGGACCTAATTATGTTGCGAAATAACGGTTGCGAGAATTGAAAGTCTGATTCTAATTGCCGAAAGGAAATCTATTTACTTTTGCAGCAATGGAAATCTAATTATAGCATGGAAAATAAAACCCTGTCAAGACTCTGTAACAGAAGGTTGTCAATCTTCTGTGCAGGGGTTGACAACAAAACACAAAATGCAAGAAATTGCAGAAAATAGCAAATTCTGGAAATAACAGTCTAAAATAAAATGGAAGCTTTGCTGAAAGTAAATATTACAACTAAAACATTAAGCACAAGATTAATCTAAGCATAAATAAACTAAGACTGCAGATATTGTCAGTTGTTTACAAGCAATTGAAATAACAAGTTCTACAACTCATTCTATTGTAGCAAAATCAGAATAAAAACTTGTTGTTAGTCCTCCTCCTAGGTCTGGAAGTGGCCAGCCTCCTTGTCCAGAAGAAGGTATGAGTCTCTCTCTCTAGATCTTAATCACACTCATTTACAAGCAATATGAAATAGAACTGGTGCACTTTATTGATTAAAGAACATGATTACAATAATTCTGCTGAAAAACTATTACAGGACTGTAACAGTCAATTTCTACCTATTCTCTGTATTTTTTGCTTTCTCCTAGCTTCCTTACTCTTTTCTCACTACTTACTACCTACTAGGCTCAACTTGAATGGGAGCAATATTTATAGCTGTCCTATGATCTAATTACAAACTGTGGATATTTCAAAAGATCTAATCCTACTATGCTGCAACAAATCCTGGGTTTATTCTTTGATCTTTCCATTAATGATGGCTTTGGTCGGCAATGATGGCAAAGACAGATGGAAGATCTTTTCCTTTACCTTTTCTGACCTTTATTTCCCTTTTTCAGCTTCAAAAATTGGTCAACAAGTCAAAGCACATTCTGTTTTCATTTCGGAGATAAGTGGCTTCATTTCGAAGACAATGCAATTCTCATTTCGAAGATCGCTCATTTCGAAGATACTGCAATTCTCATTCTGAAGATACTGCAATTCTCATTCCGAAGATCGCTCATTTCGAAGATACTGCATTCTTCATTCTAAAGATCCGCTCATTTCGAAGATATCTGTTCATTTCGAAGATACTTCGAAATGAACAAATGTGTGCTTTTCTAGTGATTTCTTCTGCATCTCTCAGGTGGGTTATCTCCTAAGATCAAATTCCAATGGTCTTCATCTCTTTCCACATGTGAATTCCATGCCTTGCTATTTATGGACAGTTGGCTAGAATTTACATGGGAAAGACTAGTTTTTGTTGCACAGCAACAGTTTGCTTGCACTGTTGCCAGATTTAGGTGAAATAAATGCTTGAGACAAATCAAAACATGATTAGTGAAATGCTGCTATTATTCTAAGCATATCCCATTTTAGCAAGTCATAGCAAAAAGAACACAAAACTATGCAAAAAGTTGTAAAAATCAGCATATAATATTCCAAATACATTGATCATGCAAAATGGTTAATATACAGCATATTGAATCAACTTAACTAACATATCGAGATAAAACATAAGAGTTTATAGGCAATTTTAGTGTTCAAAACATGTTATGATTGAGGCATTTCCAGGCCTCATCATTTTCCCCCCAACTTATATTAATGCATGTCCTCATGCATTCTGTTGGGCTATGGAATCACATATGTCCATGTTTAGATTCCATGACCTATAGAATAATTTCTTGCCTATATAATACCCCCTATTTTCCTGAATGTTTCTGAGCTAGTCTTCAAACTGTTCATCAGGTTGGGCATCTTCCTCAAAATAGAATGGAACTGGAGTAATGATGGTTGGAGGCCTAAACCTAAGACCTATCCAGTTATGTTGCATGATTTCAATCAGTTGGATTACACCTTCTGCTCTTCTTCTGGACCATTCTATGTTGATGGGGGAGATGGGTTCTCTTTTTTGCAAAGACATGGAAAGTTCATCCCATCTGTTTCTGCACACTGACAATGCTGGGAAAAAATTATGATCACAAAAATTTTGGAATCTAGCCACATAGTCCCTTAAGTTGTTCAAGTACATCCTCTTTACATCATCCCTGTTCATCATTGAGAAGTGCTGTCTGGTGATAATTGGGTGATTTGGCTGGATTGCTCTGACTAACAATTCAGCCCTTGTTTCAATCTCTTTATTCTACTTTTTCTCTTGATCCTAGTAAAGCTGATTCTGCAAAGTAGACATAAATGCTCTCAGCTGAACATCTCCAATGTAGATTTGAGGATGAAACTCTACTTCCTCTGGAATGAAGAAGTTATGCAAAAATAGTTCACATAGGAGATTTTTCTGTTCTATGGGGCTATCAAAATATGCCTCCAAGAAATCTGCAGTTGTGTCCAATTTATATGGGAGGTTTGAACTAATCCTCATGACCTGCCATCTGAGGTATTTCTCCTTCAAAATAAGGTTGTAAAATCTGGCTGGTCATCTAAATTGAACTAAAAATTCAACAATTTGGCATAAGTCAGACACCTTTTCTTTTAATGCTTGGTTTTCTATTTCTTTTGCCTCTAGTTGTTTCCTTTCCAATTTGAATTTCTCAGTCTTAGTGGCAAGCTGCTCATATCTAATCATCCAATTGGCTATGTCTGCATTATATTGCTCTAGAGACACAGTATTAGGTGGTCTGACTATAGGGGGGATCCTAGGCAGCAGATCTACCTGAACTCCTTTTTCTACCACTTCTACTGGTTGATTATCTACCAATAATTCTACCTGTACCCCCTTATTTGCTATTTCTATTGGGTTGTCATCAGATAGTAATTCTACTTGTACCCCCTTATCTACTGAAAGTATAATAGTTTGAAATACAGGGACCTCAATAGGAGTACTTACTTGAACATTTTCTTGCTGCTGGGACTGTTCCTGTGTTGGTGGCTCATCTCCAGTATTTTCTGTTATGCTCTTTGCCATTTTTGAAGCATCTTCAAAATGAGAAGGCAATGATTTAGAATGAACACCCATGTCTGTCTCAACAGAGTCATCTGCCCTTGATAGACCCAGAAGCAATTGAGCCAAATTGTCTTCATCAATGGATACAATTGGCTATTTTTTAGATTGTGACAACATTCTTCTTAATGCTGCCACTTCTTGCTGTAACTCTATAATTTTTCTTTCCTGTATCTCAATGATGCTTTCTTTCTCCTCAATCCACTTGGTTTGTGTTCTAACAACACTTCTTGCTGCCTTCAGCTACTCTGTGATGTCTTCCACTTCTATTTCTGCCTCAGAATCTGATGTAGACAGATCAGTTGCAGTTGGTTGTTCAACCATTATCTCTTCTTCTGCAACAATTTGCTCTTGTTCAACAGGTTCTATGAAACTGCTTATAATTGTATCCACCATATCTATAGCCTGTTGAACTGTAGCCTCCTCCAAATTATCCTACCCAGTTTCTGCCTCAGCTATCTGTTCAAGGAATTCTAGAAAATTTTCAGAGGCTGGTTGTATTTCTATGACATCTGGGCTGCTTTGTCCTTCTTCTTCCTCCATAACCTATTCTGTTGTTTCTTTCAAATGGATTCTGGTGGACCTCCTAGTTCTAGATGCAAACTTCTTCTTTTTGCTCTGTTTCTTGGTGTCAGCAGGGGTTGTGGGGACAGTTTCAGATGCCTCTGTTTCCTTTGTTATTTCTTGTTCTGTCAAATCAGTAGTCACTCCAGAAAAATGAACCTTCTTTTGTTTTTCTATTCTGCTGCTAGTTCCAGATCCTCTTTTTCTTTGTTTCTTGGTTCATGAAGTTGAGGGTTCAGGAGCAAGGTTTTCTGTTGCTACTATTGGGTGTGGTTCTGTAATAGCTTCTATGGCAATTTCTATTTCATCTTCTATAGCAGCTTCTACAGTAGTTATTTCTTCCTCTACAGTAATGTCAGTAGCATCTGGTTCTTCTTCTTCCTCATCTTCATCCCTAAAAATGACATCGTTTAGGGTAGAGTAAAACCTATCAAAACTCCTAGGGTTTCCTCTAAAATGGTGTTGGCAAACTAGTTTGATGAGGCCATGATGGCGAAGGCTTCCTTTACCCTCCTGATATCTCTTTGCCATGTTTTTTAATTCTTGATACAGATACGGGGGAAGATTTACCCTAACTTCTGGTTGTTGCTCACCATGTCTGAGATGGTTCAAAATTCGTAGATGATGCCCTGACAACAGCACATACTGCCCTTCACAGGTTAGGAATTTAATTACCCAGGTGGCTACTTCATCCCAGGGTTCCTGTAGGCTGGCCCTTTTTAACCCTTTGCATGTGTTGTTATGGGTTAAATACTCTGGCTCTCTATCATTTTCTTCTACAAATTGATTAACTACATTTGCCAATGTATTCTTGCCAGATCTAGAAATTGAAATCCCTTCTAATGGCAGCTCAGTAATCTGACTTAAAATTTTAGGGGTTACCTCAATAGTCATGTCGTTAACATGTGCTCGGTTGTTTCTGAATGTATGGGCGAACATGCCAGCCAAATCTTCAGAGGACCCATTAAACTTATCCAGAAATGGCATAAGCCCTCCATCTTCAAAAATCTGTAGGACTGCCAGATTTTCTCGGAGGTAGGTGGTATCTGCTGGTTCCATTCTGATCTTTCGCCCCATATTTTCTGTTTAAAAACCGTTCACTGCTGCTGCTATTCCTCTGCTGGATCTCTGGTTTTTTTATGTTGCAGATTTGTAGGGTTTAGTTCGAAATCTTCGCTTGCCCTATTTCTCGTCTTCTTCTTCGAAATGAACCGTAACCTGAGCACTGTACTTCGCAAACACGTCTTCGAAAAGAAAGGTGGCACGCATTTCTACTATTGCACCGAACACCTATCCATCAATGATTGCATGGACGTCCTTGCCATCAGATCCACCTCATTTGGTTTTAATTTTTCTGTTTAGTCCATAGATTCTCACGTGCAAAATAAACCATGTCTTCCTTGATTCTAGTACCATGCAAAATAAACCATATCCTTGCTGACACGTGTTCCTTTTTATCGTATGCAGCTAAAAGAATTTGATTTTATCGTACCTTGTCTTTCTTGGATGCCACGTGGAAATGCTCTTTCCGAAGATTATAATTTAATTGCAAAAAAAACTTCATTCCGAAGATTATAATTTCATTCCGAAGATAGGCCTTCATTCCGAAGACAAATCTTCTCTGCAAATTAAAATCTTCATTCCGAAGATTAATCCTCATTCCGAAGATCAATCCTCATTCCGAAGATCAGGCTGTATTGCGAAGGTAAATCATCATTCCGAAGATAGAACTTCATTCCGAAGATAGATCTTCATTTCGAAGATAGAACTTCATTGAAGATAGATCTTCATTTCGAAGATAGAACTTCATTTCGAAGATAGATCTTCATTCCGAAGATGATGCAGCAAGTCGTCATTCCGAAGACAAAGTTTCGTTCGAAGACAAATTGTCATTCCGAAGACAAAGCTTCTTTCTGAAGACAAAGTGCAACATTCATTCTGTTATCATTCCGAAGACAATTTCAATCCGAAGATAATACAACAGGCACTGTGTTTGGCATTCTTGTTTCGAAGATTAGGCAGAAATCAATATTTTCATTTTCAAAACATGTTTTAAGTATGCCAACTCTTATGAATACCTTTTATGCTAATGGTTAACTGTCATATACTATATACCAATCATTTTACAATGAAGAAATGTAAGAAATATATACCTGATAAAAATAGTTAATGCAAGTTTTGAAGAATGACTGCCTTTGTTGATGTTCTGCTGAGATTTTCTGCAACATTTCAAAACAAGTGCACTTGGTGAATTTGTACAATGATGGTTCAGAAATTTCTCAAGGTTATGCATGCCAGAAAACTGGTTTTCATGCATACCAACCCAGTAGTGCCTTAAAAAGGTTTTCACTACTGAGTTATTCATTTTTCTCTCCTTTTTTTTTTTTCTTTCTTGATTTTCCCTTTTTTTATTTTACCTCTCCTTTTCTCTCTTTTTTTTTCTTTTTTTCTTGATCCTGACTATGCCCATGAAGGAATTTCATGATTTCCCCTGAAACCATGCCCATGAAGGAATTCATACTCAGAATTTATTCATCTTTTTGTTTTCTATTTTTTTCTAATTTTTTTTTGTATTTTCTATTTTTTCTTGAAATCCATGATCATGCTGATTGTTTTGAAGTGGAAGAGGAAATTTCTTCCACCTGTTGTGTATCCAAACTATCAAGTTGTTGCAAGAATTCTTCTTTAGTCAGAGGTGTATGGTACACTCTGAGGCGATGTCCATTTACTACCAACTTTCTTTGTGATCCATCAATAGGAGATAGACGAGCTGCTCCATTGTCAAATACCTCTTCAATCCAGTAAGGTCCCAACCATCTAGTTCTCAGTTTTCTAGGGAAGTCTTCATAGCGAGAATCAAACAGTAAAGCCCAATCTCCTTGTTGAAGTTTCCTCTACTGAATGTGACTGTCATGCCACAGCTTCCTCTGCTCCTGAATTACCTCAGTTTGGTGCAGAGCATCCAATCTAAGTTCATCCAATGCATTCAGCTGTAGAATCCTGTCTGTCTGTGCCTGTGACAATTCAATTCCAATTTCCAATGTTGTGCGCAATGTTAGTAGCTCAAATTCAATAGGTAAGAGGGGCTTTTTACCAAAGACTAGTTCATAAGGTGTGAATCCAGTAGTGGACTTCCAAGTAGTATTGTAGGCCCAAACTGCTTCAGGTAATTTATCTAGCCAATTCCTCCTATGAAAAGCTACTATTTTTGTCAAGATGCGTTCTAGTTCCCTATTTGTTACCTCAACCTGGCCATTTGCTTGTGGGTGGTAAGGTGATGATTTCCTATGTTTGATTTCATACAATTCTGTAAATGCCTTTATGACTTTGGATGCAAATTGGGGTCCTTGGTCTATGGTGATAGACCGTGGAGCTCCAAATCTCTAAAAAATCTGAGTATACAAGAAATCAGCGACCTTCTCTTCACGAGCATGTTTGAAAGCATGCACCTCTACCCACTTTGTCAGGTAATCAGTGCATACTAGAATATGCACCTTTCCTTGAGAAGGTGGATCAATAGGTCCTACAAAATCAAGCCCCCACCTCTCAAATGGTTCTAAAACCATTTGAGGCTGTAGTGGCATCTCATTTGTATGAGTGGGTTTCCCCATTCTTTGGCATGCATCACAATGCCTGATGTACTTTTTCACATCCTTGTGAAGAGATGGCCAATAATATCTTGTCCCTAAGATTTTCCTAACTGTGCTTTTTACAGAATAGTGTCCACCTGAGGGTTCATCATGACAAGCTCTAAGGATATCATACACTTCATCCTTTCGGATGCACCTACGTAACACATGGTCAGGTCTGCACTTAAAAAGCATACCCTTAATCCATTCAAAAGAAGAACTCTGTTTGATCAATTGTTTTTTCTGTTTTGAAGTGAAATGTGGAGGAACTTTCCCCGTGACCAAATAATTGGCTATATCTGCAAACCAAGGTGATTGGACTGATATAGCAAATAGTTTTTCATCAGGAAAAGTGTCATCAACTAATTCCCCTTCATCTGTGTTCTGCAACCTGGACAAGAAATCTGCCACAACATTAGCTTTCCCTGGTTTGTTGATTATAGTGATATCAAATTCTTGCAGCAACAACAACCAACGAATAATTCTTGCACTTACCATAGGTTTATTCATCAAATACTTAATGGTTGTATGATCTGTGTGAATAAATATTTGATAACCTGTGATATAATGCCTGAATTTGTTGATGGCATAAATTACTGCTAGGAATTCCTTCTCAGTTGTTGTATAATTTTTCTCGGCTCCTGTCAAGTTCTTGCTAATGTTGTAGATGGTATAGTGTTCACCATTGTCAATTTGTCCTAATGCTGCTCCAATTGCTGTATTGGAGGCATCAGTCTGTATGTGAAATGGTAATGTCCAATTAGGTCCTCTGAGCACAGGTGGAGTTATTAATTTCTCTTTCAGAGCTTCAAATGATTCCTGACACCTTGCAGTCCAGGAGAATTCAGAATCTTTAGTCAATAGGGCAAACATAGGACTGGCTATTGTACTAAAGTTGGGAATAAACCTACGGTAAAAACCAATGTGTCCTAGGAAGCTTTCGACATTAGTCTGAGTTTTAGGAGGAAGGAGATTCTTGATAATTTCCACCTTCTTTGGATCAACTTGGATCCCTTCAGGAGAGATGTGATGACCAAGAACTATCCCTTCCTTCATCATCATGAAGCATTTTTCTGGATTCAAGGATAACCGGTATGTTTCACAGTGAGTTAAGACTTTGTCAAGATTTTCCAATGTAAAATCAAAAGTCTGTCCACATACTATGAAATCATCCATGTATATTTCAACACTTTTGGTGGTCAGATCAGCAAAAATTGCTAGGACTGCTCACTGAAAAGTTGTTGGGGCATTACACAAACCAAAAGGTAAAACCCTATAGGCAAATGTTCCCCATGGACATGTAAAAGTTGTTTTCTCTTGATCTTCAGGTGCAATCTGAATTTGATTATATCCACTAAATCCATCAAGAAAACAAAAGTATCTTTTTCCAGCAAGAGTATCTAACACCTGATCTATGAAAGGTAATGGAAAATGGTCTTTGTATGTCACCTTATTCAACTCTCTATAGTCTACACATACTCTCATTTTTCCATTTTTCTTAGGAACTATTACCAATGGAGAAACCCATTGGCTATCAAAAATTGGGTAAATGAATCCTACTTCCAGAAGTTTTTCAATTTCTTCTTTCACAATATCTCTTAAGGCAGGATTCAATCTTCTCTGGGGTTGTCTAACTGGCTTGACTTCTTCAGTATAGATTCTATGGGTACATATATCAGGATGAACTCCTGACATATCTTTGTAGTTCCAAGCAAAAGCATGAACATGCTTCTGCAAGACAACTATCAATTTTTCTTCCTCTTCCCTAGTAAGCTGGCTGTAAATGTTCAAAAATTTGCCTGGCTGGACTTCTATTTGTTTTGTATTTAGAAGGACTGAATTCACTCCTTCATACCTGGTGATTAGGGGATTAAGAGGACATTTTTGAGATGGGAGAAGAGAAGCAGTTTCTATTTTATTGTTGCTTGAGGGAAGCATATCTTGTATGGAACAGTGAGAAGGAAAAATCGGATGATGGTGCCATCCATGTGGTAGTGAAACAGAGTTTCCCTGTGATAGTACAGATGGTTCATCTTCAGATTTTTGATTCTCCTCATTACTTAACAACTGTTGGATATTTGTTGCTTCCCCTTCTAAACCTTGTTCATGCAGAACATTCATCAGGATTGTTTCATTTTCTAAATTTTCTGTGTCACTGAGGTCTTCTATGTGTTCTCTTACTACTAAGGTAGCTAGTGTAGAAATGACCTCTTCTGGTTCTTCATCTGAGTCAGAAAACCATAACTGACCTAAAAATTTGCTAGATGGTTTTGCAGGAGGATATAAAGAAATCTGTTTTAGATCAATACCATTTGAAATAGTCATATTTCCAGATCTGCAGTCTATGAAGGCTGCTGCAGTTGCAAGCCAAGGTCTTCCCAAAATAATGGGATATCCATGTGCTGAATTTCTTGTCTGTAAAACCAAAAAATCTACAAGGAATTCCCAAGAAGAAACTTCTATAGGGACATCTTCAATGATACCTTTAGGTTTTGCAACTGACCTATCAACCATTTCTAAAACTATAAATGTGGGGCTGAGATGTTTGAGCTGTAATTGTTTCATTGTATCCTTGGTCATGACGTTTATTGCAGCCCCTAGATCTACTAAAACATTTGATATTGGTACTGAACCTATGGTAACTATGATAACTGGACTTCCTGGGTCACTATACTTTGGAGGTACTAGTTTTCCAGATAAGAGATCAGCTATCTTTCCTTCAACCTGCAGAGTCTTGGGAAATGCTTTCTTTTTTCTTCCTGCTCTTTTAATGCACAAATTTTGGACTAGTACTGTTAATCTCTGGTATTTCCTTAATGGCTTGCAATAAGGGCAATGATATAGTTAACTTTTTGAGTTCTTTGACCAGTTCTGACTCAAAATTTTTTGGTATTGCATTAAATCTTTCAGGATATGGAACTATCCTTGGTAATTGTTCTGCCTGTGGTTTTGTCTCTTTTTCTATTGTTGGTTGGATTTTCTCTGGTTCCAATTTTTCTTCTGGTTCTAATGATTCTTGCTCTTCATTTTCTTTGATTTCATTTGAAACTGGTTTAGGTACAACTTTTCCTGAACGAAGTTGGATGTTACTACAATCAAGAACATTAATTTCAACATTTTCTTCAACTTCAGCCACATAGACAGGAGGTGTCTGTCTCATGCTGTTTGGATTAGTGACTGGTTGAGCTGGCAGTTGAGGTTGTTTCACTTGTTGTGTTTGCTGCTATTTTTCTTGAAAATTTTGATTAGGTGCAGGCAACAAATGCTGAGTTTGACCTTGATTCCTTTGTTGCCTTGGATAGGACTAGTATTGTTGACTCCACTGTGGTTGGTTTTGCATCCAATGTGGATTAGTCTGATTTTGATTCCAGGCTGGATTGTTTTGATTCCAAGATGGGTTGTTTTGATTCCATGAGGGGTTGTTTTGATTCTGATTCTAGGCTGGGTTACTCCAATTTGCTTGTGGCCATTCTTGGGAATTTGTCCATTGAGGATTATTCCAAGGACGTTGGGGTGGTTCTGGTTGTCCCCAAGGCATAGTACCAGGATTATGCCCCCAATTTGTAGGAAAACAAGGGGGATTTTGGTATTGAGAGAAATTTCCCCCTTGTTTTGGTCCAATATAGTTGAGTTCCTCAGTCTAATTTTCTAACACAGTTTTGAGTTGTGGTAGCAGGTGGCATTGATCAGTTGAATGCCTTTTTGAACAGATACTACAAATGGCTGAGATAGATGTTTTATTCAAAGGACATTCCTGCAAAGCATGTTTATTTCTACATCTTGGGCAATAAATTGCCAAAGGTTCTATGTTTTTTGCTTTTGCAGACATTTCCCCCAAAGTAGTGTTTAGGTGCACTAGAATATCGGTTTTGAAATTTGCAAGTTCCTCTATCAGGTCCTTCACATCAGTGCCATTTGTGCGGATTTTTCTTCTTCTCTGCTTAGTGCGAGAGTAATTCCTATAGAGATCCACAATTTCATCATTACTGAGAGTGGTTACATCCCCTTTTCCCATCAAATCCAGAACTTCTCTGGATTCATCTTGCAATCCTCTCAAAAATATGGTTTTACATAATTCTGGTTCTACAAGTCCACATCTCCTTTGAACAAAGGAGAACCTATCAAGATAATCTTCCAATGTTTCATCATCTTCTTGCTTAATTTTGAATAACTCATCTTTTCTATTCCTTACACGGCAATACTCCTGATATTTATCTAAAAACACAGTTTCCATTTGATCCCAGGTTCTTATGGAATTTGGCTCTAAGCTCATGAACCAGCGTAATGCTGCATCCTTGAGTGTTGAGGGAAAAACCTTAAGTTTTTGATTGTCATTTATATAATCATAGGTCTGACACACTACCTTGAACTCAAACAAAAACTGATCAGGATCTTCAGATACAACACCTCGGAAGGTTGGAAGTACTGAAGGTGAAATGGTCTTCATGGGAGAGTTTTGTGTTGGATTCAGACGAATAGGATATTCAAATGTTCTGGAAGGTTGGGGCATATCCTGATCATCTCCTTCATTATGGACATAACCATGTTGGCCATCTATATTGCCTCCTTCTGCCATAGTTTCCTATTTTCTAGGAGAAGTTAAAGCTTTCCAAATTGTTCTCTCAAGAGGTCCAAGCCTCTCTGTTGATGATGAGTCTGATGAATTTTCTTCCTTAGGATATTCCGATGATGATAAAATTGGTGATTTTCCTTTCTCAAAATGTTCTAATGATGGTGAGACTGGTGATTTTTCTATCAATCTTTCTGGTAGTTCAAACACAGGTGATTCACCCCTTAGGCGTGAAGATCTCCTTAATGGAACAAGCCAGGGATCCTTTGGGGTAGTTCTACCTTTTTCATCCCTAGACTTACTCATTCATGTTTACTCTTGAATGACATAAATTAAGTCAATAGTTGTTACCTTCCTCAGCTGTTGTATTCAGATTTTATCCTAAATTTTCACAATTTAGTCTGATTACAGCTATTGGACTATTTTTTTTCTTCTGGCAACACTATTCCCTGACAACGGTGCCAAAATGATGCGTAGTCATTATACCATCATTAATTCTCAATGAATTTGTCAATCCAGGGTTGTGTACAAGGCTATCTATGAAAGAAGAAGTGAAACAACTATAACTTAGGTCAATCTAGAGCAACAGGTCTTATTGGTGGAACCGGTTGTGTGGGGGGTTTTAGGACATTCCTATCTCTAATTGCATAAATTAAACCTTAATCTAATTGCAGAAATGGAAACTAATCATTAACTGCAGAAATGAAATCCTGATTTACAATTGCAGAATGGGACCTAATTATGTTGCAGAAATAACAGTTGCAGAATTGAAAGTCTGATTCTAATTGCAGAAAGGAAATCTATTTACTTTTGTAGCAATGGAAATCTAATTATAGCATGGAAAATAAAACCCTGTCAAGACTCTATAACAGAAGGTTGTCAATCTTCTGTGCAGGGGTTGACAGCAAAACACAAAATGCAGGAAATTGCAAAAAATAGCAAATTCTAGAAATAACAGTCTGAAATAAAATGGAAGCTTTGCTGAAAGTAAATATTACAGCTAAAACATTAAGCACAAGATTAATCTAAGCATAAATAAACTAAGACTACAGATATTGTCAGCTGTTTACAAGCAATTGAAATAACAAGTTCTACAACTCATTCTGCTGTAGCAAAATCAGAATAAAAACCTATTGTTAGTCCTCCTCCTAGGTCTGGAAGTGGCCAACCTCCTTGTCCAGAAGAAGGTATGAGTCTCTCTCTCTCTAGATCTTAATCACACTCATTTACAAGCAATATGAAATAGAACTGGTGCACTTTATTGATTAAAGAACATGATTACAATAATTCTGCTGAAAAACTGTTACAGGACTGTAACAGTCAATTTCTACCTATTCTCTGTATTTTTTGCTTTCTCCTAGCTTCCTTACTCTTTTCTCACTACTTACTACCTACTAGGCTCAACCTGAATGGGAGCAATATTTATAGCTGTCCTATGATCTAATTACAAACTATGGATATTTCAAAAGATCTAATCCTACTATGCTGCAACAAATCCTGGGTTTATTCTTTGATCTTTCCATTAATGATGGCTTTGGTCGGCAATGACGGCAAAGACAGATGGAAGATCTTTTCCTTTACCTTTTTTGACCTTTATTTCCCTTTTTCCAGCTTCAAAAATCGGTCAACAAGTCAAAGCACATTCTATTTTCATTTCGGAGATAAGTGGCTTCATTCCGAAGACAATGCAATTCTCATTCCGAAGATCGCTCATTTCGAAGATACTGCAATTCTCATTCCGAAGATACTACAATTCTCATTCTGAAGATCGCTCATTTCAAAGATACTGCATTCTTCATTCCGAAGATCCGCTCATTTCGAAGACGCTGTGTTCTCTCATTCCGAAGATATCTGTTCATTCCGAAGATACTTCGGAATGAACAAATGTGTGCTTTTCTAGTGATTTCTTCTGCATCTCTCAGGTGGGTTATCTCCTAAGATCAAATTCCAATGGTCTTCATCTCTTTCCACATGTGAATTCCATGCCTTGCTATTTATGGACAGTTGGCTGGAATTTACATGGGAAAGACCAGTTTTTGCTGCACAGCAACAGTTTGCTTGCACTGTTGCCAGATTTAGGTGAAATAAATGCTTGAGACAAATCAAAACATGATTAGTGAAATGCTGCTATTATTCTAAGCATATCCCATTTTAGCAAGTCATAGCAAAAAGAACACAAAACTATGCAAAAAGCTGTAAAAATCAGCATATAATATTCCAAATACATTGATCATGCAAAATGGTTAATATACAACATATTGAATCAACTTAACTAACATATCAGATAAAACATAACAGTTTATAGGCAATTTTAGTGTTCAAAACATGTCATGATTGAGGCATTTCCAGGCTGTCAAGTTAAATGATAATGATATGATTATCCCATAGCTTTTGTCATCCATGTATTTAAGAAGTATTCAAGATAAATTATAGTCATTTAGAAAGCATATATCGTGGTTAAGTCTCCAAAGCTTTTTGATTTCATGTTTCAAATTCCAAGGTGATTACCATTGTTCCTAATGTTATTATAAATATTCTTGACTTAAAACCAACCCAAAAGCAAGAGGGATGCAAGGGTGGTTAAAGTATAGGATTTTGACTTATAAATAATGTCCACCAAGTTAGTCTCTAGAAAGGGATTATTTTGGTTAATATCCTTGAACTATGAGTGCATACCAAAGGATATAAAAGATACTCAGTTGATCTTATGGATCCAAAGTTTTAATGAATGATATACTAATTTGGCTTACTATTTAACATACAAATCCTATCAAGTTTGTATAGGTCTTTGGAAGAGAAGGAAACTAAAGAAAAATGCATCTAATTTACACTATTTATTGGAAAGTTATACTAGAAATACCAAGACAAGTTATTTTTGAAATGTTTGAATTTAAAATAAAAGAATCCATTTATTAAATAATATCATCATGGAGCATGTGGTGGACATTTTGCTTCTCAAAACATGGTCTATCATATCCTAAGAGTGGGAATATTATGGCCTACTATTTTAAAATATATTTATTTATAAGTAAGAAATATATTCCATGTCAAATGGATTTAGAAAACAACATTCATCCCTATTGTTAAATCTATTTGTAATTGATGCTCCATCCTAGAAAAAATCCATAGAGTTGATAGGACTATCAATATCTAATTTAGTCAAAACCATACATATATCCTTAGTGTTACTGATTACTTCACATGCTAGATTGATAATATTGCTACAAAAGTCTTAAAAGGTTCCATTATAATTGAATTCTTTCAACTATAAGTTATTTCAAGGTTTAGGTTCCCTATTAAGGTGGTTTTTGATCATGTTATTTATTTCCTATTTATAAAATTTCTAAAATTTTATAAAACTTATAATATCATTGTAGGGACTTAATTATATTATTATCTACAAGCAACTTAGCTAATTGAGTTATAATATAAAATTTTCTTATGAATTTAAAAAATGAGTATTCTTGGTAATAAATGAACCTAGCACAATAAGCTTAATTTTACATTATAAAGTAAGAGGATTTCAATCAAGAATACATTGGAAACTTATCCATAGTATTTGATCTATGAAAAAGAAGAAATTCGTCCAATCAATATTGACCTACCCTCCATTCAACTCTTATTATACATATATATGTTTAAGAAACAAAATATTTTCAAAGCAATATGCTTAGAGTAGATCCAATTAGAAAGGTCTAGGGAAGATGCCTACAAAATATTTATCAAGCACCAATATCAAGTCAAAAAAGTCTTTTATAGGGCATGAAAGAAAAGAGGATTCAAAGAGAGATAATCATACTCTAGGACAATAAAAGTTTAAAAAAAAGAGTCCATGGAAATTTTGATTCTCTATGGCTAGGTCCATTCAAATTCCATAGTGTAACAAGACAAAATTTCTTTTACCTATTGTATATAGATGGCATTTACCTAAGGTTACCTTAGAATGGATGACATTTGAAAATATTTCATGAAAAAAATTTGTTTAAAGAATTATTATTCATGTATATATATATTCTAAATAAAATTAAAATGAATAAAAATAATGATAAAAAACTGAGAACAAGGACCAATGGATAAGGTTCTTGTCAAAAAACTTTAAAAAAATGATATCTTTTAGTCACTGAAATGATGATCATTTCTAACCTAAGATACATGATTTTTTTTTATTATACTAGAGGAATCGGTAACTCGTTACAATTTTCTACGCCTCTTCATGGGTTCAAATATTGCTCCTTTTCATCACTATAACCTCCAGTTGCATCGGGTAAACCTTGTACGTAGTCAGCTACATTTATGTGACATGCCCACCAGTACTATGGAGCCTAAGGGATTGGAACCCTAGTATCCACGCTCCTACAGAAGCATTTTGACCATTGAACCAAGCCCTTAGACCCAACCTAAGATAC
The DNA here is from genome assembly GCA_028583015.1 of Wollemia nobilis. Taxonomy (NCBI): domain Eukaryota; kingdom Viridiplantae; phylum Streptophyta; class Pinopsida; order Araucariales; family Araucariaceae; genus Wollemia; species Wollemia nobilis. Next base: position 8,571,674 of record JAQPPZ010000677.1, on the reverse strand, counting down.
ATGATGGTGTTAAAACAAGATATATTTTTAAGACTTAAAAAATGGCCCATGACAAGGAATTATTTCTCACAAAAATAAAGTTTTTTCATCAATAATATATGAAAATATTCAAAAGTTTTATCCCAAAAAAATCTTGAAGTTAAAATTTTCTAGAGAGAGAAATTTGTGTCATTATTTTGTAGACTAATGGGTATATATGTAACTAACATCAAACATTTACAAATAATAAGATGCTTTTCACCCCTACACCATGCACCCTCCAAAACATATGTCAGTACCAATACAAAATGCATACTATGTGGATGTCATTCTAGCTTTAGTATTTTTTCACATTTATTGATAAACCTTTAGCATAGGTTACTTTATGTGGAGATGCTTATTTCATTGTGCATCCATTTTCAAACATAGCATATTTGTGTTGTGAATCCCAAAGAAGAGGAATAACATCACTATGATAAAGACAACAAAACTTGATATTAAAGAGATGATTAAGGATGCAATTGTCCTACTCAACTATATTATAGGGGAACTTGAGTCTTGACACTTTAAGGTTTAGATATCTCATTCTTGATTTTTTTTTTTGAGGACAAAAACTCATTGAATTGACCCACATAATTTATTAGGAGATAATTGGTCAACTTGCTAATATCTTAACAACCATGTCATTTATATTACCTTGTATTTGGTCTATATTTTTGTGAATTTTATTCTAATAGGAAAATTTTAGTAGTTAAAAATATTAATAAAGGGATTTAGTGCCCTAGTGTCAACCAATGGACTACTTGCCATTGAAACTTATTTAACAAGATAAGGCAACCTTAATTAAGGTTGTTAATGAACCTTATTTTCCTTTAGTATTGAGCATATTGGTGCCATAAGATATGGTAAGCACCATAGTGGGATTCATTATTGTGAGTGATACCATAATGAAAGTTATTATTATGAGTGATTCCATAGTGAATGACTCTACCTTGCTAGGAGGTAGGCTAATTCCAATACTATGGAGTTTACACCAAGCCTAAGAGTATCATCTAGATAATGGTATCTAATAAGACTTGATGCAAGAGGTACTCAATGATAATTTCAAAAAGAGATAGATAACATGACATATTGGTATCAGTGCCAATACACATAGATTAGCATCAAACCCTTGAAGAAGGTGTCATTCTTATGAGAGTCACTAAAATTAGTTGGTGCTAATGTCATACAAGAACTAATATACCATAGTAAAGTTAGCATTGTGGTTATTCAACCATGGTATTGAGATTATATATGTTACCATAGTCTATTTGCATTATTGTCAAATATTGTAGGTGTTATATCGCACTAGAAGTGGTTCCTCTTTCTATTCGCCTACACACCCATGCAAGAGGTTGCATGGAGGACCACATAATATTGAGCTAGAGGAAGCAAAGAATCAAGAATATAGGTATTTGGAATACAAATATCAGAAAATCATCATGATCCATAGAGATTCTAGAGCCAAGGTATTGTTGGCACCATAAACCTTTTAATGCCTAATGATAGAGTTGTTGGTGCAAATATGGGGTAAACACCATTGATGTTAGAATCTATAATGTTTATCATCTAAATGAATGATTCTAATATGAGGTGGTCATTTAATTTGGACATGCACCTTTAGCTAAGAGAGTGGTGGTATATTCATGGCACTGCTAGATGAGTTGTTTTGCATTGAACAACAATGATGTGATAAGATATGGTAAAACTAGTTTAATGACCATATTTTGGAGTTAAGAAAAAATTGGTAATTGATTTTGACATCAAGGAAGGGCATCACACAATTAATGGAAATTTAATTCTAAGTAATGGGGGTGTCTTTGGACTAGTATAAAAATAATGTAAAATAGGAATATTCTATCTAGAAATGGACTACTCTCTTTTCCTTCTCTAGTTCAAAGGAGAAAAAAAAGGTCCCATCCATAAAACTTATGACAATGTAAATGAAGATACAATTAAAGAGTGTCATATTTGTTAGTATAAAATGATATGAAAAATTTTATTAAGGAAGCAAGAATCAATATCAAGAGGATATAGAGGAAAATATGAGAAATTTGATGGCAAAATCAAAACACATAGGGTATGGTGTTGAGATGGTCATAAGAAATCTGGGTAGACATACCAATTATTATGATAAGAAAGTTCATGATATGTTTTTAAACACTAAATATAATGTCAAAGAGAGTCCTTTAAATCACTACATCCTAGATGAACCCAAGGAGAAACTAGAAATGGAAACCAACTTTGATTAATCACCTTAAGTAGCATTGTAGTTCCTCTTCAAGAAAAGCACATCATAGCAAAGGGAAGCATAGGATTTGTTAATCATTATCAATGAGTTTTTTGAGTATATATAAATATAGAGGAGGTGAAAGCAAGTGTTATTTACTATAATATGACCATTGATAAATACCAAATACATGTGTATGAAATATATGAGGACCTTTAAACATTGGTGACTAAAGAGTTTCAAATGAACCTTCAAGTGTTGGTGGCCAGTGAATTTTGAATGAAATTATCAAATGTAATATTGAAGGATATACAAATGAGTTTAAATATAGTTATGGAGACAATAGCAATGTTGATTGTGAGGGCCAAATTTTGTGCCACTATAGGAGAGCAATCAATTTTGCACTATATTTATGATATATTGTGTTTTGTTCATAGTGGTGGTCATTTGAATTCCTTGGAAAATGAATGATAAGTCTCAAATTTAAATATATTTTGTTGGTAGTGATGATATGCAAGCACAAGTTATGGTTTATTTTTTTGTATTTTTATACTTTTATCTATTTCATTTACATGATTGAAGGATATTATTTCTTGTCTATTGTAATTTAGGTTGCAGAGTTATCCAAGGTAGTAAGTGATTTTCTACTTTATTTTAAATATGATGTAGATGGCATAACGTCTTTTGAAGATTTTTTGTTGTTCTAAAGGCTTAATTATGATGCTTAGGTGTATAAGGTCACATATTTATTTTTATGTGGAATTTCAACCATTGGACCATAGGATTTAGTTGTTTTTCTATTAGCACTAAACATCAAATATAGATAAGTATTTATGTAACTCTTTTTTGGGTAATAGTAATTATCCAATACATTATCTAGTAACAATAAAAGGAAAAAACATTGTATGAGAGTGACTCAATTTCAAATCCTTACATTATAATGAACACTCATGATAATACAATTTGCTATAATACTATGATAATATGGTTCATCACAATACCATGATAATGAGTTCATATCGTAATACATATCGGTTATATTTCAATCCTATACAACTAATTAGAGAAACTAATAGTTTCACAAAATTGTTGATATACTTAAAACACAAAGAAAATAAGTATAATTCCTATGACTATTATACATACCACATCATCATAATAAATCAGGTAAACATATAACTATAACATGGTTATGATGATTTATACTTTGTTCATCAATCTCATTTGGAGAATTTTACATTAATAATCTTCTACAAATAAGAATTGGGTTCAAGTATCAATAGGCATGATTAGTGTGCAAGACCAATGGATGCTTGACTCATATAAGAGTTGTCTTGACCTATTCCATTATAACCAATTAAAATAATAATAATGTTGCATGGTTGCAATGTTCAACATAAATGTTGTTGTTAGAATGAGAAATTCTTATGGTATGCTTATAGCAAATTTTGAGATCATAGATTCATATACAAATGACATGGGCTTCTATAAATAAAATATTAAGTTAAATACATAATGAATTTAGTTTTTTGGTATGATATAATAATAATAATTTTCTTACATATAAATTTAATAATATATTTTTAGTTTGGTTAGAGTAAGATATTTTTGGAACACTAAGGGTGGGAGAGCATGGAAGCCTAGGAGGTAGAGACCATACAAGATTCAACTATCAATGACACTAAATAATAAAACTTGGTCTAAGGTAGATAAAGCCTTATAGCTTTATGATTTAACTCGAACATTATATCAAAATTTTAATGTTTTAATAATTTGCTAGAGTAAGAAGACATTATAACAAAAAATATTAGAATCAATAATTAGAGTTTTATAAATATTAATGTGTTTTGCTATCAATCCTTCTGTAATAGAGAACTATATTTCAAACTAAGCACATTTACGAAAAATGAGATGTCACTTTAACTAATGAAATAAAATATTTTTTACAATAATTTATATTCCTTCAACCTTTAGTTTATGAAATTAAAAAAATATCATTTTTTTTAAGATAATGATAAGATGTTTTACTTTTTATAAAATGAAAACCATTAAATACATTAACAATAAAAATAAAATACATAAATATAATAACTAATAATTCACCAAAATTATTATATATTTTAAATAATAAAACAAATCTTTAAAAATCATAATTAAGATAACAAAATTATTAAAACTAATACCATTAATGAGTATATCAGCTTATTTGATTTGCGTTACTTAATCATGTTACTTAATCATGTCTCTTTCAAAGTATTCCATTTAAAGAAATAAACAAATACATGAATTTATTGACTTTACAAGGAATTATACTAAAATGAAGTTTAAATTTAAACTATGTATTAGCATGATGGTGGTTCATATACTTTCTATCAAACCTTTAGGAAGCTAATGGTAAGCAAAGTTTTTTTCTATTTTATGCATGAGAACAATTTTTATAAGGATGACCCCAAAGATGCACATATCTTTTTATTCTTATCTCCTACCTTAAGATGATAGGAAAGGTTATTGTTGTCATCTCTAGATGCACCTACTCGTCGAGGCAAAGGCTTGATGTGTCTAGGGTACCCATGCCTCATGTGGAATGACATAGCAAGAAGCATCATGGGTGAAAGGATCGCTTTTGGAGAAACCTTTAGGGATTTTAGTTGAGGCTAACTCCTCAATAGATTAATATTTCATGCACTAGGTCTTCACGAGTTTGGCCTACTTTTCTTGAGGGGTTATATGAAAAAGGAATTACAATGAAAGTAAAAAATATAGGAAATGTAAAGGAATAGGAAAGTAATTTTTATGGAAAATAAAACCTAAGACATGGGGGTGATGCACCAATATTAGAGTCCCCCCTCTCGACTACATGAAACAAATTGAAATGAACACATTCGCCATAGTCTAATAGCTAGAAGGTGAACACACTAAATTCTACATAACCTAGAATCAAAAAAATAATAAAGAAGTAAGAAAAAGTAAAATTAGTCACAACTTCCACTCATGTACCAAAATGATTACAAAGCATACAATTTGAAGAGGCTTGATGCTTTTTAGATAACGGCTCAAGGTTTGAGCTTCACTTATTACTACCGATAAGGGAGGGTGAAAGGAAGAGCTTTCAAGACTATATATAAGGCATGAGAGGGCCAATATAAATACCTTCACAATGAAAATGGTGGCCTATTTATAAGCCAATATAAAGGTTTCTTCCCTCCAAAACTCCAAATGTATTTACAATGAAATGTTGGCCTTTACTGTTGAAATCCTTCTACAACTAGAATTTGAAGCTTTGATGTCTCTAGATTTGGGATTATTAATGATTAAGGCTTATGGGCCCTCATATGACAACTTATCATTATCGTGTCAATTTGGTACTATCTTGAGGTGGTTGCATAATTAAGTTTTTTCTAGGTTTACTTTGGAATGTCCTTCTTGTTGACATAGTGGGCATGGCCTTCCTGAATGGTGTGGGGTGGTAGGGTAGGCATACCCCTATGATTTGCGATCATCACATTGACATGTGGATGGTTTTAAAATTTGTAAAAGTCAATCTCAACAGCCAATGGTATATGTTTTCTTAAATGCCCTTTTGGAGTACCTTCTTGTATGCACACATTACTTTCTTGTATCTTCAACTGAGGTAGGATCTCCTTCAACTAATGGTAGGAATTCTCTGACTATGATCCTAACACTTGATCTATTTTACTCTTAATTTTCCATCACATGTCCAATCCATGCTAAGGCATATCTATTTTCTTATTTTGATCTTTACCTATTAGAATATTAGTGCAAGCCATTGGATGGGGAAATCAATAACACATGGGCATTGGAACCTTCAATTTTTTGGATTAGAAAAGAAAGAGGACATCAACTATTGGTGAAATATCCAATGATTGACATGTATTTGGGGCCTGCTCACCTTTATTTCTATGTCAATCCTCTTGGTTAAAGGTAGGATGTGACTTTTGACTACCTTCTTTAGCCCATCCTACTTTTGGTTGAGCCTTTTGGGTGAAGCAAGGGCTATATAAAAATTTTCTCTTTAGTCTTTATGACTCCCAACACTCTTCAACCTATTGAAGGGAACAAATCTAGACTAGTTGACTTGTGCTTGGGAGTAGAGTCAAAATTAAAAATTGAATATAGAAAATTCAAATAATAATAGTAATAAAATCATAACAAAAAGAATAAAACAAAGAGAGTGGGAAAACTAATGTGATGAGAGCCTACTCATTTGAGCTCTCTCTTTCTTTCATTCCTCCACAAAGGGTGTATTTACTAGCTTGTAATTATGACTTAGGTTTAGACATTTTATGCTTTGTTTGCTCTTTCTAACTTGGTCGCCAGGATCTACTCCACCTCTTGGGTATTTTTACATATTGTAGGGATGTCATGTTGATAAATTTGATGATCTGGAATATCAAAGCCATGGATTTGGTTATCTTATCCTAGTACATGGTAAAAATTCCCCAGATTATCTTGATGGTATTTTATTGTAGGACCTTTGAGATCCTTTTCCTTTCTTCTTCTAGTTCTCTTTCAAAGTTAACCCTATGAGAGATGATCTTGGCATATATGGTAAAAATCCAATCGATCAAGTCTCGATTATTTATGTGCTCTTCATATAGGAGGGTGGTCATCTCCCAAGCACTCATGGTCTACTCCATTTAATTATAGAGCCTTTTAATTTTGAGCTATGAGTTATTGAGGGTATCTTTGAACTCTTGGACCTCTATACACCTTTTCTCTAATCTCCTCTCTAGGGTCATTAAATCATATTTGATGGTTTTCTTGTTTGCTCGACTAGTTCAATTTTTGTTGTGGCCTTGATGGTTTTCTTGGAGCTAAATTTATCCCTTTAGCTTGGATACCTCTAGATCCATACATGCAAGTTGGATAATTTATTCCTTTCGATCAATCTAGCTTTTGAGCTCTCTTATTGCTATCCCGATTGCTTTTTTAGCCTCATTTTTTTGGTATAATAAAAGACCTCCCATCAGATATCCCTAAAGTGAGGTGGTATTTATAGAGTGGTGGAAGATTTAATAACTAGTTTTCCTTATGGTGAAAGGGATAGAAAAACTAACTGGAAAAATGGACAAGATGTAAGAGGTTAAGGTATGGTAGGGAAAGGCCAAAAAATCTTAGCTATGGTTTGCTAAAGATCACACTATGGGGTAGTGAAAGTAGAAGCTAATGGAGTGAGGGCTTTAGAATTTTAGAAAAAAGCCCAATTTGAAGAGGAGGTGTAGTAGGAGTTCCATGAAGAATTATAGCCACCAAGGAAAGGATAATATGAGTTAGCATTGGAAGGGTCAAAGGTGGTAGGATGCTAATGTCTAACATGTATGGTGGAGGGGATCTAGGTGCCTCCTCGACTACTTGGATGGTAAAATATTGAGACCTTACCTTGGAGGAGTCCTTATTCATTTTATTATCAAGTGGAGAGTTAGTATCATGAGACAACTTCTTTTGCTCATGCTTTATTGATGCAAATGAATGAGTCTATGACTCTATGATCTAGGAACATTACTTTTATGTTACAATTTTTATTGTCTACAAAGGGGAATCCTCCACTCAAATTATATCCTTAGATGTTGCTTCTTTGACCTTCATTGCCTAGGTGATTGCCTCTATGACCATATTTCCACTGTCACCACCTACATTGGTGCTTTCCTCCTTCACATGCTCCTTGTCCTAGTATTCTTCAAAATTTGTATCCTCTTCTATCTACCAAAATGCGAGTGTTGTATTTTTAATCCTATGTTGGAATTCCCTCTAGACATTGATTTTCTTTGTCTTTCATTTTTCTTTTATCAAAAATTTGGCAGTGTGTATCTAGTAGTTCTAGTCCACTTCCCCTATCATATAGGTGGTCTCATAGGTATTCCTTGGTTTTGGTAATGGTACCTACTCTAATAGTTGCTTCAACAGGGGTATGTTACCTTCATTCATGGGTTTTGGGGAGCCCCTAGCTCTAGTTTGGACTTATGTATGAACTCTACTAATTTCTTGGCTTTAGCTAGCCACTCCATGAACATCTTATCAAGGTCATATTTCCACTCCCCTAGGACTTTTTTTAATCTAAGATCTTTGAGATTCTTCTCCAAAAGATCACAAGTCTTCCACCTCATCAAGGTAATTTCACCATGATTCAAAGATAGTTTGAAGATGTTGGTCTTATTTCTCCTACTCACATAAATTGTATCAATGAGATCCATATGGCAGAGGACCTCAATCACAAAGAACCACTTAGTCACATGACTTGACAACCAATATGCTCACTCGTAGAAGTCATGCTTTCTAATAAGAGTTTGATCTTCATTGTATAACCTACCCTCAAGATGAAAATCTACCAAAATATTCTTGTCGTCTATTGTGAGTGGCTCAATCTCTTGTACTTTGAGGGCTATTAATGACAAAACCATAAAGTTCTTGATGAAATCATAAAATAAGAGGAGGAATTCCTAAAGTCTTTTATACAAGATTTAATGAGCAGTTGATGACCTAACTCATCGCTAGAAACTATAGCCAACCCAGGAAATATCCTAAGGGTTTTGGAAAAATATTACCTGGGCAATGAACACCAAGGATTGGAAGAAGTGATTTTCTTAGAACTTGACCAAACCCTCATAGATATTGTTGAAAATACAATTGATAAAATCAAAAACCACCCTTTTTCTATTGGGTGTGTACCTCATTTGGTACAAGACTCCAACTTGAGCCTATAAAAACTCCTTCTTAAGACAAAAGATAAATGCCAACATCCTTGCAATATCCTTGGTGCTCTATTTCAAATGGAATTTTTGGCATCTCCTTTCCTCTTACACCACACTCTTCTCAAATATAAGCTAGTTTATTATGGATGGCATTGTAAAGCTCGATAGCACTTCCAAAATCAACCATGGTCCTTCCTATCTCCACCATCAATATTTTTTGAATTAGGTAAGCATGGATGATAAATTTGAAGCTCCCTAAAAAGGCCCAAATTTCCTTTTTTGGGGGTCATACAGTTTTGCACATGTGGTGAGTATTCCAAAGTAGCTTTGCACTTTAGACACCATGTACTAAGCTAATGTTCTACTCTAGATTCAAGACCCAAAGCACTCATATAGGTTTTTCTTGAAATGCTCTAGTGCTTTATCCTTCAAACTCTTAGTCCACCTTGATATTTTAGAATATGTTACCCCTTTCACTATGTTCTTTAGGAGTTAAGGTCCAATGGGTTGAGGAAATGGGATCTTCATCTCCCAAACAGAGATGGATGGGAAAACATCTTATGGAATGGGAATGTGCCCTACTCTAGATGTAGGACTTTGAGTGCTACTTTTTCTTCTTTCCATTGCTTCCTAAACACTCTTGCATATATAAACTCTTGTTAACTTGGACTTTGATTATCCTTTATTACTTTGCACTTTGAGGTTCTAAAAATTACTACTGTAGGAAGAGGTTTGAAGGTCAAAATTTCCCTTTTTATTGATATTCCTTCATGACGTTAGCACAAGGATTGGTTTTAATTTATTCATGCATGCAATATATTCTCTTTTTTAGAGGAGGTGATGGGAATTTTTTGTTATCACTTCATCTTGGGTGTGTTTAATTTTTTGAAATGATTATCCTTTCCCTCAACCATAGAACTCTTGATTCTATAACATTGGTCATCTCACCAACGATGAATAAATAGTATGGCTACCGATATATTATAGATATGACACATGAATTAGTCCACCAAATCCACGAACACTGCTTCTCTAGGCAATGGCCAATATGATGCTAACATCACCTAGGTTAAATATAGCCAGTGTCATATCATGAATGTGCATGATTAGAATAGTGGAGAGTTGTGCCACTCCAAAATGGTTCTTGCAATAAATCTCATTCGTTATATTTCCATACATGTATCATAAATTTCTCCCTTCTATCCTTGAAATCGATATGTGCTTTCTACATGTCAGCTACAATAGCTTCCAAGGAATCACCTTGTCGTGGATGTCTAGGCACACTTATCTAGGTATGGATCAATCACCTATATTCTAACTGTAAATAAAAGAAATACACCCAAGCAATAAAATATTGACACAAGCAATAAAGTAAACAAAAATGCTCTTTTTATTAAAACACTTGGGAGCCTTGATCTCCACTCTTGTACAATAATGATTTACCCCAAGTTATTGAGGTCTTATTACAAAGGAATTATGCTCGTTGTCTTCTAATCATAATGAACACAAAGGGGTGAAAACCCTTTATCATATCCAATTGAATGGTGGATGTATATTAATTTCTTCTACTACAAATAAATTCATAGACGTGCTTGATTATCCTTGTGGATTGTCTGTTGCTCCAACAACTTCCAATGACTTATCACCTACACCTACAAAAATACAAACAACATAAAGGGATCAGTAGCATATGAGGGGCCTCCACTATGTGAGGCCCTCTTTGATATAAATGAAAATCTACTAACCCTAATTAAAATGCTTGTGAAAATGCAAAATTATGCAGAAGACAAAAAACATAAACAAATTAGATTTACCTTGCTAAAAATATTCTTGATCTATGCCTGTGAGGGTTTTAAAAACTTACCTAGAAAACACGAGATCACATTTGGGAATGGTTGTACATAGTGCCGCATCTCTATGGATGAGGATCCACGTATGTGATCTATGTAGACACCCTACTATGTCTAGATATGCTTAGCAAAAATGATGGGAGATAATGTAGGACTCCTATTTTTTGATTTCCAAATTTTAGATAGGGTTGCTCTCATGATTTCAATGATGCTTCTCTACATATGTTCAATGACTTCTTTCTCCTCCATTTTTTCAAAAATGACCAATTTTTTATAACCCTTTTTGGAAGGCTAGGGTTAGGGTTTGGAAGTGGTGGTCAAGCTAGCGCCTGCCAAGTGGCAAGCTATGATTGAGATTAGGCTAGTGGCTAGGATTACCAAGTGGTAAGCTAGGATTGTGATTTGATGAGTGGTTATGATTTAACATCATTTATATATATATATATATATATATATATATATATATATATATATATATATATATATATATATATATATATATATATATGTGTGTGTGTGTGTGTGTGTGTGTGTGTGTGTGTGTGTGTAGACACCAAAATATAGCACCCTTTAGTTCACATTCACCACCTCACCATCAAATCTTGCATAATAAAAATATATGCCTAAGTTCTAACTTAGGGATATAAAATCCTGCACATCATTATATTTTTCTAATTGACTTAATTAGGAAAATCACCCTAGGATACCCTGTCTACCCATTGGACATGTATCCTGGACATCTCACCCAACATCCCTACCACATCTCACCCACTTCTATCTCCTTTGTCCTTACACATGAGACATATTCCCAACACCCATGCCACAAATCCTTTGTTGTTGTCCCCTTGTCCCTTCACATAAACTAGCATCCCACATCCCACTCCACTTGGAGCCACATCACCTCAGTTAAGTGAACCACACTAAATGACACATTGTAACTGCCCCTTCCACATGGCAGTCCAAATTTACCACTTGGCAAGTTAGGCTTGCCACCTCACATTCCCCTCCAAATCCCCAGGCAGCCTATAAAGGTACCATAAATCCACCAAACAAAGGGAGCTAAATTTGCATACCGACAAGCTACCAAAATACATATAGACCCAATGAGAAACTAAGAGCATGAGCTTGAATATGATAATTGGCATGCATCTCAAGGCAACCTGTCATCTCAGTTGAAACTGCCCGCCCACGCGCATCCACGGTTTCACAACCGTAGGTCCATGGTTTCTAGCTCGCAATTGCATTCTCACAGTTCCATAGTCTTGAGCATGAATCACACGCACATCGGATATCTATACTTGAATTCACTTGATTAGCAAGGCCTTTATTTGTTGATTTGTTCTATCATTTATTTCATATTATTATCTGCTTAGGGTTTATGCATGCATTATTCTTATTGCTCATATATACAGGTGCTACTAATCCCTTTTACCGATTGGAATGTGTGCATGTGACAGGTACTTTGGATAAGCTACTAAATTTGGAGTGGTCCCTTGCTGGATACCAAAGCCCACTCACCCCTTTGAAGTTGTAACAGAGGAACGAAGAACACCACACCTTGCGAAAGAGTTGGAAGATCTCCCCTCCTCTATGAAAGCATTGAATATCAGATAGATAGGAAGAAGCATTGTAACATTACTCTCAACACACTTGGGGGAATTTAAAAATCCTTTTTGTAACACACTGTATCACCATTAATAAAAAAAGGGGCATTTTGGAAAAATAACTTCCCTCTCTATTTTTATTTAAATAAATTATGTTCAGTTCTTTGGTTACAAAAATGGTGATCACGGTGGGACCCCCTAAAGGTCCTATTTTGTTTTTCCTTGCTATCTAAATTTTTTTACTAATATCTGTCTGCACCTATAGGTTTTGGGAATTCAAAGCACACACAGATTCGACCCCAAATCAATATATTTAAAAAATCTTACGGCCGTATCATTTACTGTGGAAATGTGAAAACAATGTTTTTTTCTGAGAAAATGTAGGCACGTAGTTCCTAGTAGGATAAAATGCATACACATGGTTTTTTCCTAAAAAAACATAGAAGCGTGGTTGTTGCATCAGAAATGCAGGTTGACGATTTACAGCAGGAAGGAACACAGGTATGTACTTTGTGCTTCCTGTCTAATTTTTGTCTTAGTTTCAGTTTATATTGGATTTAACTAGATTAATAGTCCTAGACCTGTATGTCTTTGTGCACTTAGGTCTTAGAGGTAGAATAAAGTACTTAAAAATCTTGCGTTCATAAAAAAAAATTGCATTTGCATAGTAGAAAATAGATAATCTTGCATTCACTTGGTTAGGAATAGCTCAGGTGTTTATTTCAAGATCGGGTCTATAAGATTATTCAATTTTTGTTGACATAAAGGACCCGTGCATCCATGGTTGGGATATCCCAAACGCAGACACGTGGGGGCAAATCGTGCACTCGTAGTTTACCAGAACTAACCACGCACCTACGGTTAGCCCTGTTAAACATAATCTGATTAAATTAGACCTAAAATTGGTACTTTTTCCCCTGATCTACTGTCTTTCATTCTCTATTTTTTGCTTTTCTACATTTAGGCCATTGAAACAAAATTGCATAGTAATTTTGCATAACATCCTAGTTAAAAAAAACCACCACACACTCACATAAACGTTGGAAAATGGTTGGATTTCATCACCGCCAAGTTTGGATTTCATCACTAAACCACCAACATTATACCCTGTTCTTAGCCAAGGACGATTCCAAGATCCATCATAACCCGTGGGTGATAGCATGCATCTCTCTTTGGAGAGGTGTATTGCATACTGCGGGTGAACTAGGTGAGGAATTGGTAGGATATGTGCTCCCTAGTCATGTGTGGACTTCATTACCATATATTATAGATGGATTACGTGACCTAGAGTTCATAGCCATGTTGTCGAGCTTTTAGTATACAGGTGAAATACTAGATTCATTTAGGGCAAAACATTGAGCACACGCCTTTTTCATTTTCCAAATATACATACATACATATATATATATATATATATATATATATAATACATTTTTTTTTTTTTTTTATGTTTTTTTCAAAAATCTAGCATCAAAAATTTTATGTTTATTTTCTTTGTGTGTTGTATTGCATTGTATTGTCACTTTACTTGCATAGATAGTCTCACTCCGCATTTTACCACATAGTAGCGTATGGTAGTGACTCATAATCAAGCTAATAAACTAGTGTCAAACCAAAGTCAGTGGTCTTCCCCTATGGCCTCTCAGTCTAGCAATGTCCCTCATGCTTCGATTGTGGTACAAGAAGGTATGCCCATTTCTATATCCCCGAGTCTTGATGTAGGGCCTTCTAGTAATACCCCCAACATGGACATAGACATTATGCATAGAGCTACTCACACAACTATACCTGAGACACCTAGGAGTGAACCTCCTACAACGGTAGATAGTCAGGTCACCATGATAGATATGGACACTATTAGAATGTACTTGAATGTAGCTGGAATGGTCTTCCCATAATTACCACCACTCTCCATCCCATAACGTGTCATACCCTCATCATAACAAGAATCCATATTCACCTATCCATAGTATTCAGAACATATTTTCACTAATTATCTCTTTTAGTTGGCTATTGTAGCATTAGCCAATCAACCATTGTCATCCAACTAAATTCCTCCCACATTAACACAAAAAATGACCATTACCACTAATCCCTTGTATGAAACAATTCCTATTGTTTCGCAAGCCCCATAATCCATTCCTCCATCCACACTTGTAGGACATACATCTCATACCATTCCATAGTCAGTAGTGATACCCTTTGCTACTTACCCCCCATCTACCTCCACTACCATGGTTGTTCCACAACCAATTCAGTCCACCACATCACAGGTAGCAGTCCCTATGTCAAATACAATTGCTATGCAATAGGCTTTCTTACAGTTGCAACAAATGATTTTAGATAATGCTAACCATAGCATGAACCCTAACCCTAACCAAAATTTGCAAGGGATTGAGAAAAATCTTCCACCTACATCTCATCAACCTAATGCCTTTATCCAAGATCCATCTTGGGTAATGTGTTCTCCCTCAACCACTGTGGTTCACAATCAACCACCGCACCCATATGCTAACGTAGTAGGTCATCATAATATCATACATCCATAACCCCGTCCATATCATAACATCCCTCAACATCCATACCATAACACATTTTTGCCAAACATGTCTTATCATCCCCAACCTACATACAATCCACCCCATTACCAACATCATCAAGTATATTCGAGTGTCAGTCCTGTAGATGATCCTAGATACCAATTTCTATAGAGTCAGATTGATAGTCTTGCCATGTAAACCCCAGGCTTGCAATACCAAAATCCAACTTTAAGGTAACTACTCAATCAGCCTATACATGCTTTGGCACCAGAGCCACCATATCCCCATGATTTCCAAATATCGAAGCTTGAATTTAAAGGAGAAGAGAATCCCCGTGAGCATGTAACAAGATTTGTGAATGCATGCTTTAGAATCAAAAGCAACGATGCATTGCTATTACATACATTTCCTCAAACATTAGGGGGGGAATCCCAAGACTGGTACAACCACCTACCGCATCAAAGTATTTTTACCTTTGAACAACTAGCGGACCAGTTCCTAGAAAGATTCACCCTAAATGTTAGAAAACAAACAATATTGACTGATTTGATTTACCTAAAACAATATGACGATGAATCAATCTATAACTTTGGCAATAGATGGAGATCAGCCATGATCAAGTTACCATTTTCACTCCCTATGCCAAAGATAATATGAATGTTCATGAAGAGTTTTGGTAGACCCATCTCTTCATTGCTACAACTACAATAGTATAGAACATTCGATGAGGCACTCGCCCAAGCAAAACTAATTGAAGAAATCAAAATTCAAGAAGGCGAGATTAAGCCTAAGAAGAAAGAGTGGCACAATAAGAATCAAAAAGGGAATAACCACGGTCAGTCCAAGACTGCACAGGTTAATCAGATAGTTTTGAGCCAACCACAGTCAAATAAACCGGCTCAAACACAAATCCAACAACCCCAACAACAACAACCGCACCAATTGAATTATCAAGTGGTTCCACCCCCACAACAGGCACAAAATTAGACACAACTTGTGAAAAGGCAACAATGTTATTTTAAGCCAAAAATAAATTACATGCCAGTACAAGAGCCATATTCATTAGTATTTCAAAAGTTGTATGCGGTAAAACTTTTTAATTTTTTGGAAATGAAACCTGATGATCCTAACAAACCAAAGATAATAGGTTACAAAGAACACCTCTTTTGCATCTATCATAGACAAAGAGGACATGATATTGAAGGTTGTCATGGATTTAAATGAATTGTGCAAGATTTATTGGAAGTGGGTACAATCAAAATTGACAACCCACTAGCCCAAAATAACCAAAACCTAGGCATATATTAGACACCTTTGCCACATCGAGAGGCAAATCAACAACCGACAGGAGCATCAACTTCTATATTTCCTCCCAATAAGGTTAATTATGTGTCTCAATTACCATAAGGTTTTGTAGGGGCTATCAGTATAGTTACCCATGGACAAAGGCAAGCTAATTGCACAACCCAGGCTCCAATAGCATCACCAACTAATGTGCCCATACAAATTGGATCGAGTGGGCCACCACCACCATTCCACAACCACCCTGTTGTTACATTGAATAGTCGGTTAACATAGAGTTTGAAGATGGCTTTAGCAAAATTGTCAATTTATGAACTAATACAACAATCAACACCTCACAAGGAAGCATTGATGGAAATTTTAAAGTCTATTCAAGTACAGAAGACCCCAATGCATTCAATTCCTTTGTGGGTAGTGTGCAAAAGTGCATGGAACCCTCGATAGTATTCTATGACTTTGAGAAAAAATAAATATCAGCAGATTCACCTGATTCGCCATTGCACATAGTAGCTCACATTGACAGGAAACCCTTCAAGAGAGTGCTTATTGATATAGGTTCTTCAATCAACCTCATTACCACACCTACCATGATGAAGCTCAATGTCCCATCATCTCACATCACAACATCCACATTCACTCTTAGGGCCTTTAATGACACTTTATGCTCAACTATAGGGAATTTTGTTCTTCCCGTCATAGTGGGGGTGAAAACAATACATGTTATCTTTCACATCTTGGAAGGTAAAATGCAATATAACATACTTCTTGGATGCCCTTGGATTGGGGAAATGAAGTGTGTGCCTTCAATATTGAATCAATGCTTAAAATATGTGCATGAAGGTAAGGTACATTGCATACCAGCTGACATTGAACCTTTCAAATACTGCAACTTTATTTCAAATCCATATGAGCCTTTACTCCCATCAACACATCTAACCATCCAACCACTAGTCATTAGAACCATTCCATCAAGCACCACATCATCAAAAGCACCCATTCCAGAAGAGTTGCCTATATTTGACCCAACTTTCACATCTAAATAGCTTAGCGCATCCTCCAAACACCACATCTCATTTTCAAATTACACCCACTCATCCTGCTAATCAATTACCAACTCCATCTAGTACACTTCCATATTCAAAGCCACCATTCACATTCAAAGCACAACCCACATCATTAGCCACTACTTCACAGTCATTAGAACCCATAGTCTCACAAATAGGGCCACCTGTTAGAGATAATCCACCACCGCCAGTAGAGCCAAGAGCTAAGGCTCAAGAACCCTCTTCATCCATCGAGCCATTAGCCACACAACCATCTAGAGTTGTAGTACATCTCACCAATCCAAGTATTGGTGAGTACATTATTGAAAGTGTCATAGTTACACCACCTATCGAGTCAATCAGAGATTACGGTCACCCTCGTGACCCACATTTAGCTATTGGTGATATATATAGAATGGGTTCTCAAACAAATGCAATAAATTTCATATATGGAGGGATGGATTCTTCATCGGAACCACCTCCTCAAAATGACAAATCTTTACAAGAGTTTAATAAAAACATTGATTATCTATTGAACCCAAGTTTCCCAGTGAGATATTTTTGAAGGGTTAGTTGGCAAGGATATGGACTTGGAAGACATGAACAAGGTCCTCACCACATTATTGAACCAGAATATATAGAGCCAAGTGACCGCTTCGGTCTAGGCTATAAACCTTCCATCGCAAGTTATTCGCTTAATCAAGCTTTTCAAGAATTGGACATAAAATGCAAACAAGAGGAGGAAAAGAGTGATGAGGAGGATGAACCTAATGATAAGGATAAACAAATGGATAGTAGATACCAAATCCAAAATTTTTACCCTTGAGAGCAAGCTTTACAATGAGAAACAGATTATGAAGATCCTATTGAGATGACATACTTTAGGCAAGACCTTGAGCCACTAATACTAGGACCTCATACAAATGCTAATGGCTTTTGGATGAGTGACAATGATGATGATGAAACTAAAATTATTTCTATCAACCATGCTCTTGAGATACAAGCTAGGAGAATGCTCCAAGGTAAAGCATATCCTGAATGGCTTAATCAAGAAGAAGAATAACCTCAGGAAGAGATAATATATGGAGAAACCATACAGAGGGATAACTGGTATCAACAGAAGTTTCCAATAGATCGCACAATTTTTTGGATAAACAAAGAGCATGAGGATCCTAAACTAGAACCTCCTCCATCACATTGGCAAAGCATACAAAAAAATCAATCACACACATTAGGTCAGTTGCAACCTAGAGAATACGAGTCATCAATTCTTGAATTGCAACCACCTCATTTCCATCAAGTCAACATGATTTATGTTGATTTGCTCACCCCACTCCATAATCCATATGATGAGAAAAAACTAATCTGTATCGACACCAGTCTCATAGCCATGGACAATATTTCATTCCTACCATCCACTGATGACTTCATCTTGTTCAAATATTTTTTGTGCACTTCAAATGCTTATATTCTGCAACAACCTTCATCATCAAACAATTTAGTTTTTCAAACTGAGATAGAGGGGGACACCCCAGACACATTTGAAAATGTGGCAGATGATATCCACCTCATCCCAACTCCACATCAACTAGAGGAAGGTTCTCACATGCTAATGGAAGAGTCTATAGATGTGAACCTTAGTGAAGATGTGGATAATCCCCAAATTGTCAAAATAGCAAAAGAATTGTCCATAGAAGAAAAATAGCACATCATAAACATGCTTATTAAAAATAAGGAAGTGTTCGCATGGTCCTACAAAGACATGTCTAGCTTAGATCCAGACTGGGTAGTCCACAACCTTACGCTAGCACATGATGCTAATCCATTCAAGCAGAAGTTTAGGAAAGTTCATCCAAAAGTCACATTAATTGTGAAAGAAGAGTTGCAAAATTTATTAGATGTACACTTCATAGTACCAATCGATTATCCTGAATGGCTTTCAAACATGGTACCCATTTGCAAACCAAATGGGGGGATACGAGTATGCACTAATTTTTGAGATTTAAACAAAGCGTGTCCCAAGGATGATTTTCCTTTGCCAAATATTGATCAATTAGTAGACTCCTATGCTGTTCATGAAATGCTCTCCTTAATGGACAATTTCTCTGGATACAACCAAATTTGAATTAATCTCGAAGATCAACATAAAAAAACATTTACAATGCCTTGGGGGATATTCTACTACAGAGTGATGTCTTTTGGGTTAAAAAACATAGGATCTACATATCAATGTTCCTTGACGTACATATTTCATGATTATATGCATAAGATAATCAAATATTATATAGATGGTCTTATTGCTAAATAAAAAATGCGTCTTGAACACATAGATGTGCTATAAAAGGTATTTATGATCGAAAGTCATTTTAATGGAAAGTCATTTAAGAATAAGGATGTTAGAGCATTGTGCAAAAAATTCAAAATCCTACATAGCTTCATTCAAAATCCTACACAGCTTCTCAACACCTTATTACCCACAAGCAAACGGGCAAGTTGAAGCAACAAAAAAAATAGTCATATCTATTCTCAAGAAAGTGGTAAAATATAATCATCGATATTAGCATGCTCACCTCCCTTTAGCACTATGGGCTTACAAAAAAAGCATAAGAACGCCAATGGGAGCAACACCATTTTCACTAGTTTATGGTGCAGAAGCAATATTACCATTAGAGGTCGAGATACCATCCTTGCGAATCGAGATACAGGAATTCATGAACGATGATACAACTAGACAGGCGCATCTTGACCAATTGACAATTATTGATGAGAAACGTATCAATGCTCTAGAACATTTACGAGTATATCAAGATAGAGTCAAGCGTGCTTACAACGCAAAAGTCCATCCTCGTGAATTTCAAGTGGGGGACCTAGTGCTCAAAGAAAATCAAAAAAATACTAATGCTTTACCGCACTTAAGGGATAAATTTGCAGCAAATTGGTTGGGCCCATATATAGTAAAGAAAAAATTGGGACAAGGAACGTATAGACTTTCCAATTTAGAAGAGAAATTGGAGCCAGAACCACTAAACATTATGCACCTAAAGGAATTTTATGCATAAAACGACTTGCAATATATGTATATATATGTACATGGCTAAAACAAAAAAAAATAATAAAATAAACAAAATATTTCATTTTACAACATTGCATGCATTTCACATTGTAAATAGACATATTTTAAATTGCATTTTTCATATTGCATTTGCATTTCAATTATATGTTCATACAAATATATATATATATATATATATATATATAGTTGCATCCATCCCATCCCTTGCTCAGTAATATTTAATAGTGGTGATGATACGACCAAGAAAACAAGTTCCAAGAGTTGGGGGTATTCAACTAAGATTCTTTACAACTCACAAACCATACACATCATATATGATATATCATACAATTTTCAGTCACTCAAACATGTCTAGTGAAAAACCAAACTTCACAAAGTGTCCAATTTTCTTTAGGACCAAAGCACTTTCATCACATTAAGAAAATATTGAGTATGGTAGATTGACCCAAAAGCAATCTAGAACCAAATACACTTTTACAAATCTTAAAACATCTTGAATGATAGAAAGATAATGCCAATTTGGGTAAACCTCAAAGCAAAAAAAGTAAAATTCTTCGCTTACCCTATCACGCAACATAGTCCAAAAACAAAAAATAGTGGTTATCACCACTACCACAATGAAACAACAAATATAAATAAATGTAGAGTAGTAAGGATAGGGTCACATTCTCATCATACTTTGGTTTAGAATATGATTCCCAAAAACTCTACACAAAAAACAATTAACAACACACACCACAGATCTCTAAAGCTGAAAATATCTTACTATGTTTCCTCAAAAAGTTATGTAGTCATCACAAAGGCTTAAATATCAAACCATTGGACTATGGAGTGAGCCTCCACCGGGGCTATAGATGCTTGACTGGTAGTGGAGTAAACTCATGCAGGGCGACATGTCTCTCTCTCAAGAGGGAGACCTCTGAATGCACATACGAGTAAGCTAGCCAAAAGGAAAACCCAAAAATGTACCATCCAAAAATTACTCAAGATGGGGAAATAAACATCACAATCACATGCACTAGTTCTAGATTGCTTAGGGTCATCGACACGCAAGATTTAGTAAAATAACTTCACTTGCACACAATATGGTCCTAAAGAAAGTAAGATAACATCAAGAAAAATGGTTAACATTACTAGCTTCTTTGAGTATTTGAGAATACTTTCAGTTACATATCAAAAACCAAATCATAATCAATATCACAATCCACATACCATTTATACATACCACATACATCACCACAAAGAATAATCAAGTGGGATACCCCCAATTGCAAATATGAACGAGTAAAGGTCAAATAATCTAAGCTAAAAATGATTACATGAGCAACATGGATACCGTCATTTAGTTACATGAATAAAAATCAAATTCATTTTACAAGTTTAGTTGCATTCATTATCATAGCAATACCATAGAAATATTAGATTGCATTATATAAACATTGCAAAGCATAAAAAAGAAGAATGCATATACAAATAACACATGTGAATACCGAAATAATATGCCATGTATATATATATACAAAAACAAATTCTACAAAGTACAAAATGCCCGAAGGTAGTATACATCAGAGCACTGAGGCTCATACTAAGATAAAATATACAAAAAACAAAAATAAGGCAATACAACAACTAGCTAGTGCTAGCAGGATCCCTCCGTGGACCTTGCATTGTAGAAGCCCCATGAGAGCTAGAAGTACGATGAGTCCTGTGACTCGTCTCAGTCCCTCGGGTAGTAGTGGCAGTAGATGATGAAGGAGGAACAGGTAAAGGAATATGACGCTCATGAAGAATGTTCTCCAACATCTCGATGTAGATAGCTTGCTTATGCAAGCTCCTCAAATCAACACCCTGGCAAGTGACCCTATGAGAAATATCTGCCCGTAGAGACGCAATAGTCAAAGTAGAATCATCACCTCTAGCACTTGACTACAAATAAGAAATCTCACCATGTAAATGGGTAATATCACCACCAAGTCTGGTGATCTCTACATCCTTAGCAGCCAAAGTAGTGCTACTAGGTTCAACCCATAACCTATCCACCTCATCTTGAAGATGAGTCACCTCACCTTGATACCATGCTAACTCGGCCTTCACTCTATCCAACTCCAAATCCAAGCTATCTCGCTCATCCTAGAGAATCCCCAACTCCTCCTCTGATCGTCGAGGAGGTACACCCTCATCATCATCGCCACCACCCTCCTCAGGCTGTTGAACGTCCGTTCATGTGTCAGCTCTCGAAGAGCTACCACATTGGTGCTTCATCGACCAAGGAACCCATCCACCCACATCTACATCATCACCACTCCCATAATCATCTACAACAACACTAGGAGTCCACAGATTTTGACTCGTAAACCAAGCATCATACTAAGTAGTCATGCAAACATCATCCAAGTCAAGCACCTCCAAGTCTAAGTCGTCAACAAGATCATCGACTCACCAGAAATTAGGAGCAACAGGCAACCCCAACTCATCACCCCATCTCCTGTATGTAATAGGCACATCCGAAACATCCTAAATGAGCCCAAACTACCGTAGTACATGAGAAAACTAGATAAACTCCATATCCCTCAAATGGGTGCCAATAACCCATCGTCCCCACCTAATGTGATGAAGCTCCGCTGCATCCGTCGCCCAATCCAAACCCCTCCAAGGCCACCAACACATCAAGTCCCTAGTCAAAGAACTCAAGATATCTCTAAACTTTGAAGCACTCACAATAGATCGACTAACCTCCTCATTGAGTAACCATCTATATGCCTAGGGAGAGGTGGCATCCACGCCACAAGGTAAACCAACAGGGCGACCAATGATAATATGCTCCCAACACCAAATCTAGAGCAACAAACTATAGCCCAAGCCCTTACGCCCATGCCTCTTCACCTCATAGAGCTCGCTATAAACCTCATAGAGAAGAGCGAGAGCCTAGGCTAACCGACGAGGATCAACTATCAAATCAAGAATAATAGGCACCTGGTTCCATGGGATCCTCGATCCCATGGAATTGGGCAACAACATGTTGCTCAATATGTACATCATAAAGACAGGCAATGCACCCAAGCTGCCAGATGTAAAGAGATCCAAATACACAATGCCACCCCTACTACAATCAATGTCCCACATCTCACCAAACAGAGGGAAAAGAGTCTCCTTCTTGTCGAGGCCAACACGAATGATAGGACCCTCGATAGGAATGCGAAAGATACGATATATATCCTCGAGAGTGATGGTCATATCCTCTGTTGGGAGCTGAAATATACCCATTTCTAGATCCCAATGCTCAATGAGTACCGAAAGGAGATCCTCATCATCTTGGATGGTGCCTAACCGCCCACAACTGTCTAAACCAATGGTCTAAAGTAAAGTCCAATCATCATCAGAAAGTGCTTTCCGCACTTTTCGAATGGTCCTCGGCCACCTATGCCGAGCATCAAGAAGCTTAACCTGAAAATAAAACATATAAAAAAACAAAAATTAGCACAACATGCTAGAAATAAAAGCAAAAATGAAAAAATTCTTACCTACCCTAGGTAATAAAAGCAAAAACAAAAAAAATTTTACCTACCCTAGGTAATAAAAGCAAAAACAATTTTTTTTTACATACCCTAGGTATTAAAAAGCAAAAACAATTTTTTTTTACCTAATCATGGTAGTAAAACAAAAACAATTTTTTTTTACATACCCTAGGTATTAAAAAACAAAAACGAAAATTTTTACCTAATCATGGTAGTAAAACAAAAACAAAAAAATTTTACATACCCTAGGTATTAAAAAGCAAAAACGAAAATTTTTCTTACCTACCCTAGGTAATAAAAGCAAAAACAATTTTTTTTTACCTAATCATGGTAGTAAAACAAAAACGATTTTTTTTTACCTACCCTAGGTGCCAGCCCCGCTTAATGAGCAAACAATAATCATTTACCAGCCCCACTTAATTATCAAACAAGAAACACAAATGCAAACAAAAAAAAAAGGCAACACGCCTACCTCGGCAAACCGGCCACCAACTTCCGCTCCAGCCGAGCCACCACCACCGCTCCCCTCGCCAACCTCCATCTCACTCATCACTTCAACCAATCAACCGATGACAACTGGTAGAATGATTTTGAAAACGACAGTAGCCTATAAATAGTCACTTTTTGTGGTGAAAAATTTGAGCCCACATTTTTTGCGATGCGCAAAAATGCAAAACCACATTTTGAGGTGCAAAACATGGAAACGTGGTCTCATAAAGCAAAACATGAATCCATGTTTTTTTCCAAAATAACTGCAAGTCAGTGATTTAAAAAAAAAACTGCAATCCACCTAATCATCTGGAGTGAAACTCGTATCTAGTGGATTATCCTATACACCTAGTGGTTGCAGCAACTAGCAATCCATGCAAACCGGTTGGATGGGTAAATCACCATAAGGAAATTCATTCAGAAATCATAAAAAAAAAAAAACCACAATGAATCAAGCCCATAAGTCCCTAAATCTATGAACTTAAATGTGTTCTAAAATAGATTTGCCAAGGTAATCCTGCAAAAATCTTTCATTGGGTCAACAGTGGAACAACAAACAACAATTTGGTAATAATCACCAAACCGCTTGAGCATCAAATCCTCGACGACTGGTTCCTTAAACCCATCATTTGGAAGGAATTGCTAAAGTCATAGTGGACGAAAACTCAAAAGAGTGGTCAGAAATTTTACCAAATTTTCTAAACATTAATCAAACCAAAAGCAAAATTGCAAGAACACAAATAAGCCCAAGCTTGGGGCACAAAGAGATCAGGACAAAATTCAAAACATCACATCAACATCAATAAACAACCCACTTTCAACATCCATATTTTGTCAATTGGCTTATGGGTGTCAACCTTTACCCAATCGTCAATTGAGGGGGTAAGCAAACAAATCAAAAAATTTAAATTCATTCATTCTGTGTGTCAAAGAGAAATGAACCCATTTGCCCAATAAAGTTAGATGTCATTAGTTTTTGCACCGCATTGTGTTGTACACAACACGGTACAAAAAAGGGGCAACTATAGACACCAAAATCTAGCACCCTTTAGTTCACATTCACCACCTCACCATCAAATCCTGCATAATAAAGATATATGCCTAAGTTCTAACTTAGGGATATAAAATCCTACACATCATTATATTTTCCTAATTGACTTAATTAGGAAAATCACCCTAGGATACCCTGTCTACCCATTGGACATGTGTCCTAGACATCTCACCCAACATCCCTGCCACATCTCACCCACTTTTGTCCCCTTTGTCCTTACACATGAGACAGATTCCCAACACCCATGCCACAACTCCTTTGTTGTTGTCCCCTTGTCCCTTCACATAAAACAACATCCCACATCCCACTCCACTTGGAGCCACATCACCCTAGTTAAGTGAACCACATTGAATGACTCACTATAACTACCCCTTCCACCTGGAAGTCCAGATTTGCCACTTGGCAAGTCAGGCTTGCCACCTCACATTCCCCTCCAAAGCCCCAGGTAGCCTATAAATGCACCATCAATCCACCAAACAAAGGGAGCTAAATTTGTGTATCGATAGGTTTCCGAAATATGTCCAGACCCGATGATAAATTGAGAGCACATGCTCGAATCTAATTGTTGGCATGCATCTCGAGTCGATCTATCATCTCAACCGAAATTGCCCACCCATTGTTTTACAGTAAAAAATGTCCATCTGCAGTTTCACAACCGTAGGTCCATAGTTTCTAGCCTATAACCGTGTTCCTGTAATTCCACAGTCCCGAGCATGAATCGCACGCACATCAGAGATATGTAACAGAATTCACTTGATTAGAAAGGCCTTTATTTTTTGATTTGTTCTGTTGTTTGTTTCATATTATTATCTGCTTAGGGTTTATGCATGCATTATTCTTATTGCTTATATATACAAGTGCTACTAATCCCTTTTTATGGTTGGAATGTGTGCAGGTGACAGGTACTTTGGATAAGTTGTTGAAGTTGGAGTGGTCCCTTGCTGGATACCAAAGCCCACTCACCCCTTTGAAGCTGTAACATAGGAACAAAGAACACCACACCCTACGAAAGAGTCATAATATCTCCCCTCCTCCATGAAAGCATTGGATATTAGATAGACAGGAAGAAGCATTGTAACATTGCTCCCAACATGCTTGGGGTAATTCAAAAATCCTTTTTGTAACACACTGTATCACCATTAATACAAAAAAGGGCATTTTGGCAAAATAACTTCCCTCTCTCTCTCTGTTTTTATTTAAATAAATTGTGTCTGGTTCTTTGGTTATAATATATATATATATATATATATATATATATATATGACTAGGATTTGGTGTCTACACTAACAACTGAGGCTGAACCATGTGCCATCATAAATTTTAGCCACTTTAGGTATTTCTCTCAAAATTGGGTGGATTTGCACATAATAATTGATGATCTTTAATTTTATGGTAGGTGCTAATTTCAATTTTAGCCTATTTTGTCATCAGCCTTAGATTTTTGTGGATTTTCCATGTGTATGACTCATGAGTTGGTATCATTTGGTCAAGTCAAAAACCTCCTAGCATTTTCATCCCTTATTGATATTTTGATCATATAGTTGATGATCCTTTCATGAAGGCTTCCTCTTCATCAAGACATCATCCCTAAAACTAAGGCATGTGTTACTTAGGAAGATGATTCCTCTTTATTGAATGAGTAATGGATCCATGTTAGAATTTTCTTTGTCATACGACTCGCTTTGTGCTTTGAAAACCCTTTCTAATTCAAAAGGACCTTTCTCTCTCTTTATATATATATGAGCAAAATTATATATAATATTTACAAAATATACAATAGAATACTTGGTGATGGATCACCTCATCCTAGTTACCTCATATGCTTTATTTAAACCTGACCCCCATGTCTCAAACACTCATTTCTCTAGGTGATTTATGGAGATGTATGGATGCATATTTTCCACAAAGTAGTTAGATTATGAAAGCTCTTTTTCAACTATGAAGGATTGCTCCTCTTCACTTATTTTAGAGGGGACTTTCTCTATGTGGTGCATGTGGAGGGATTCTAATGGGATCTTGTATTTGGTCTTATATCTATTTCAAAGAAGCATGTGACTCTAGTACAAGTATCCTCTAATTTTGGTAGTGAAGTCTATCAAGAGGTATATTCTAAATATGGATGGTAGATTAACCACCTCTATGTCTTTGTACTTTATTTGGTTGGGGTATGCTTGGAGGGCCAATGAAAGTCTTGTACTAATCCAAAGACTAGAAATAGAGTGTCATCTAACTAAACAGACCTACTACTGGTGGGTTCATGTATTAAATTGAGTGCTTCTACTACCCTCTTAAGCATGACCAATGTGCTTGATCTCAAGTGCACTAGGCAGTTGTATATTAGCTTGTTTTTTTAGATCATGATCAGGTAAAATGGCATAGGCTTTGGTAATCTAGACTTTAGGCTATAAAATTATAGTACAAATAGCATCCCTTTTTTTTCTAACTCTTTTTTATTTTGTAAGGTCTTTCTAGTTTTTTCATCTATTTTGAAATTGTGAGAATATCCCAAAGAGGTAATGTTATAGTAGACTTGTTTAAGTGCTCCATAACATTGAAGGGTATAAAAAGAGGAGCATTTAGAATGGTATTCAATAATAACATAGGTTTAAACCTCTCTTATATAATAGGAGATCTTATCAGATCTTTCATAGGCTACTTTGGAGGCTTTGGGACTATTCTTATAAATTTTAAAATCAGTTGGACCCAAATTTCTAGTGGAGTTTACATCAAGGTACTCCTTTGAGAATCCATTAGATTAGAATTTTCTTGCTCTTCAATGACCTTCCATTTAGCCCTATTAAGGTATTATAAGTAGACATGTAGCCTTGAGAGACCCACTTTGTTTGAAATAGCATATGCTTCCACTTCATCCCAAGTGATAAAGGTCTACTCTAAAACTATGAGGTTGATAGTTGATGACATGATTGGAGGTTGTGAGGCAAGATCTATATTCAATGTCTAGGCTTTGACTATGAATAATTGGAAATACTATTGTTGGAAAAATTCATTCTAACTACTTAAGACTCGGTTCTATATAATAGTCGAAAGGGTAACAATCGGGAATAGGATAGTACCATCCATTGAGATCTTCAACGTAGTTATTTTGCATGGTGACTAAGTTCCTAACCAAGTTTGTAAATATTTTTTTGAATGATACTAAAACAAGTACTATTTGCTAAATTAAAGCCTATGATTGACCAATATTTCTATTGGTAAAAAATAAAGGCTTATGATATGGATTTGGAGGTGATCGAACATTCAAGTTTCCCTATTAGAAAGGAGGCTTTGGATACCTTTGGTAGGGAAACCTTTGGGTATTAGGCTTACTATTCAAGGTTGTGATGTCATTATATAAGGTCCTCATTGTATTCCATAATTCATCAATTTTATTAACAAAAGAAGCAAGAATCTAAGCTTAATCTAGGCTAATGAATATGATAGTTGGAGTAGTGATGGGTTGTATAGTTAGAGATAGGTGATGCAAGGGATAAATATAAGGAAATAATGGTAGAGGTGGTCTAGGGGCTACCCTACCTATTTTTATTAGGTCTATTTCATTCTATATGGATATATTATAGACCTCCAGTAATGCGTTCCCTCTATTAGACTTGACCATAATGGCAATTTTAGAATTGAAAGTTTTCAAATAGTAAATATATGCCTTACCTAAAAATGGTCAAATTTAATCGGGCATACTCTACCAAGTCTTGTGGAAACAAATATTGAAACTGTCCATTATTTCTATATGTACCCTTTTAATAGTCATGAGTTGATCTAAGAGTGATGTCCCATCTAATTTCTTTTCAAATCTGCTTATCAAGATTTCTTCCAACTAGTACCAACTTTTGATTTATTGAGGATTAAGGTTAATATACAATTCATTAGCTTTCCCTCTGAAGGAATCTACCAATAGCCTTAGAGTTATATCTTACATCGCAACAAAATAAACTATGCAGAAGATCACCAAGTGGTACAAATGCTCTATGCGTGTGACAACATCTTATCTTGAGAAGTATGATAAGGACTTGAGCATTGAGGTAAGAATTAAGTCCTAGATATAAGGTGGAGTAGGAAGGATCAACATACCTTTGTTTTTCCACATCAATTTTTTTTGAGAAAGCTAGTTCAATAGGATTGCCATATTATGTCATCATTTTTTTCTTTTTCTTTAATTAAGTAGTGGCACCAGCTCTTGTTGATTGATTTGAGTGAAGGCTCTAGTTATATATATTGCTCATATAATTTTGGGCCCTTCTTTTGAGAATAAAGTTTTTAGGTCGAGAGATAGTGCTTCAACAAGCTTGAGATAAAGACCCCCACTAGAACCTCGATCTATTTTTTTTAAATGACCTCTTCAAAGTATTTCTTTTAGCAAAGTCACCAGGTGAATATTTTGATGCTTTGTTATGAGTTGATTAAGTATGACCTCAATTGGGATAAAATTCAATAAACCTTCCTTCAACTTCATGGGTGAATGTAGAAGCTCATCCCATCAAGCATGCAAATTTAACTATTGTCATTTTTAATGCATTTGCCCATCAGGGTAGAATCTCAACATGCATGGGGGCACCCACACCTCATGTAGAGCATCACAACAGTAAATTCCACAGGAAAAAGGATCTTCTATGAGGTAACCTCCAAGGTTTTTAGCCAATTCCATCCTCTTGTTGGATTAAAATTGGATGCACTAGGACTTCACAATATTAGGCCTACTTTTATCAGGGGGTTACAAATAAAAGGAATTACAAGGAAAGTAAAAAATATAGGAAATGTAAAGGAACATAAAGTAAACTTCATAGAAAATGAAACCTAAGATATGAGGGTGATGCACCAAGATTAGAATTCCCCCTTCTAACTACATGAAATGGATTGAAATGAACACATTCACCATAGCCTAATAGCTTTAAGGTGAGCACACTAAATTTTACATAACCCAAAATTGAAAACACACTAAAGAAGTAGAAAAGAGCTAAATTAGTCATAACTTACATTCAAGTGCCAAAATTATTACAAGGCATGCAACCTAAAGAGGCTCAATGCTCTTTAGAAAATGACTTAAGGTTTGAAATCCACTCATTACAACTAAGAAGGGTGAAATAAAGAGCTCTTAAGACCAAATATAAGGTATGATTGAGCAACTCCCAATGATTTTATAATGAAAATGCTAGCTTGTTTATAAGTTGAGATGAATGTTTCTTTTGCCTAAAACTCTATACATAAATCCTACATATTTTTCTTTGTTCTATAGTCATAATGCTTTTACAATTACAACTGGTAAATTTGAGGTCTCTAGATCAAGAGCTATTATTATTGAAGACTTCCAAGCCCTTAGATGACAACTTGTTATTGCCATATCTTATTGCTGCTATGCTAGGGTGGTTGAGTCATTAAGATTTTGTTAGGCTTCCTCTAAAATTCCCTACTTTCTAACATAGTGGGTATGGCATTTTTTACTAGTTTAGGTTGGCAGGGTAGGCTTACCCATGTCATGGGTGGTCGTCACACTAGCATGCAAATGGTTTTGAAAGGTCAAGTCACAAAAGTTAAACTTGATGGCCAATGATGGATGTCCTCTTAAATACCCTTTTGGATTGTCTTCTTGTATGCATGCATAGCTTCCACATGTCTTTGGTTGAGGTAGGATCTTCTTCAACCAATATTGAACCTTCTTTGACTATACCCCCAATGCTTGCCCTCTTCTACTCCCAACTAGTTGCCACATGTCTAGCCCATACTAAGGTAGGCTTACTTTCTTCTTTTGCTCTCTACCTATCATAATATCAATGCAAGTCATTGGATGAGAAAATTAACAACCCACAAGACTTGGCATCCCTAAGTTGTTGTGGGCCTTGTTTTATTGTGTCCCCAATGCTTACCCTCTTATAATACCAACTAGTTTCCACATGTTTGGCCCATGCTAAGGTAGGCCTACTTTCTTCTTTTCTCTCTACCTATCATAATATCTATGCACATCATTGGATTTGAAAATCAACATCTCGCAAGCCTTGGTATCCCAAAGTTATTGTCTTTAGGTGGGAAAGGATGTACCTACCATTGATGAAATATTCAATGTTCGGAATATCTTAGGGGCTAGTCCAACTTTCTTTCTATGTCCATTGGGAATTACCTTTCAACTACCCTCTTCAGCCTATCTCAATTCCAATTGAGCATTTTGTGAGAAACATGGGCTATAGGGAAATTTTCCTATAGTAACTGTTTTCATTTTTTATTTATTTTGGGATACAATATGAATGCATATGTTATTTTATTCAAAGAAATAATTGAGCAATACACAATTCATAATTTTAGTACAATATTTTTAGATATGAACTGTTATATTTATAGTTATTATTTTTTTAATGGGTTATATAGGATTGAAATAGGACCCACCCATATTAAATCATCACCACATTGTGGTATTACAACAAAGTTCAGATATTATCCATGTATCATTTGGAAAGATTCAAACCTAGGTCTCCTCCTTGAAATATTGAGGAATCTAACTGGTTGAGCTAATTCCACTTGATTGTTTATAGTTATTGTTAAAGTTGTTATATTTATTTATTTATTTGCTTATTATCTTTTATAATATAATTTGTAATTTTTTTATTTTATAAGTAAATATTTAATCAAAAATTATTCTTTTAATGGATTATAAGGGATTGAAATGAGTCTCATCTATATTACATCATGACCACATAGTGATAATTCAAGAACTTAGTAATTGTGCAAGTATCGTTTGGCAAGATTCACACCTTTGTCTCTTTTAAAGTCATTGAGTAATTCCATTTGATATCCAAAAATACATATTTACTATCAATATCTACAATAATTTAGAAGATAAGAGAATAGTTTCAACAATAGTAATGAATATTATTGAAAACATGGTCTAATATTAAAAATATACAATTTCAAAAACTTACAAATAATTATCTTATAAAAATAAAATAATCCTTACTCAACCTTCTTGAAAATGTAGTCTAATTTCAAGAATTGCTTTTAATTATTTTAAATACAAATAGCATTGTAAATAGAAATCCTATAAGATAAGCAATGCCCTTTTTTAAAGTATGTAAAAATATCACTATTCTTTGGAATTTACTTAAAGAATACAATCAAAACATAGAAATTTAGAAATGGATGGTTGCCAGGGATTTCAATACCTTACCAAACTTGAGTTAGAATAAAGGAGGGGTTCTTGGTGATAAAAAATCCATGAGAGATCTAACATATTGTTTATAGAGACGAGTTTGATAGACTTGCATCTAGAGGGGGGCAGCTATACTTGCAATAACAAAAGGATGAAGAATTGGGTTATTGAATCTTAGATTAGATAGAATTTTGATGTCTCCTTAATGGTATATGAAGGGTTTCTATTGGATACTTAGTGTAGACATCAAAATATAGCTACTTGTCATCCATTCGTATCTTCCAATCATCATTGACCATTTATATATATGTGTGTGTGTGTGTATTTGTTAATATATATTTAAATATTAATATTTTATATATTATATTTATATATTTAATAAATATATATGTATTTATGTGAATTAATCCTAGCCCTTCACCATGTTTTAATCTTATCCATCCATCCACATCAATCTGTGCCACTTACCTAGATTTGATCTCCACCCTTCCTCATGTTTTAATCTAGACCACTCAAATTGTGTCGTCAAAACCCTAACATGTTTAAGGGAATATTATAAAATAGGATTCATTTTGATGACTCAGACCCTAAGTTATAAGTTTCTCTAAATTACCCCTAGAATCCCTAACTACTATTTGAATCCAAGGCATCATTAAGATATTTCTAGATGCCAAGCCCTAGCTCCTTCATTTTCATCCTTGCCCTCATCGTTGTCGTTTGTAGCCCTTCGCTTCTTCTACCACCCTTCCCATGCAAAATAGATTTGGTTATGTGCCACTTTCATCAACCCCTGAATTCCCATTAGATCTAGTCGAGCACCCACCAAAGCCAGTCGAGCACCCACCATATCTAGTCAAGCACCCACTAGAGCTAGAGGAATGCCTGCTAGAGCCAACTGAGTGCCTCTAGGTGTTTTTGGTCATACATGAGCATCCACGGGTATCTCTAGCACCAGATATGTAGCCCTACAACCCTCAAGCACCATTAGGATATCTCTGCAACCATCACTGACATCATTTACATACGCAAAAAATATGAAGTTAGCATTTTTGATAAGGTAATAATTTTGTGCATTTATTTTTATATTCTTATGATTTTGTTTGTAGTTTTATTATAGTATCTAGGGTTAGTGATTTTATTCTGAGGGTCTCACGTAGTGGATCCCTCATAGGTATTACTGATATTTGTTACTATTTATTGTGTGTAGGTATAGGAATCATACACTTGGCAACTGTTGAAGCTAGGGTGGCCCTATCTAGGATACATAAGCCCACCCGCAACCTTGTTGGGATAATACAAGTGTGAAGACACCAACTATTCTTTTCAACTAGGGTTAAGAATAACCCTAGTAATCTATAATTTTATATCAACATAAGCATTATAAAAACCCCATATTTGGGGTATATTGATTATAACATTTGAGATCCACCTACAACAATAAAGAGTTTATTTGTTTTTGTGCAATCTTTGTGTCTTATGGTGCTTATTGTTATTTTGATATTATTCTTGTATTGGTGTTTCTTGATTTTTGATTCACAAATGGTGATCACAGTGGGACCCACAAAGGGTTCTCTATGCTAATTTACTTTGTCACTTCTATTGTCTATTTTTATTCTGTAGGTTTTCAAAAATTTGATCACATGATTTTTGCATAGCTAGTGTTCCTTAAAAGTTATAAAATTTGGCCAGAAGTTGTGTAGATGCCCTACGGTGCTCAAGGGGTGCCCTACAATGCTCAATGAATGCCCTTATATGTTCCAGTGGATCTGGGGTTTGTTTCATAGAGTGGGAAAGAGATACGTAGGTTTACTTGTAAGTCTACTTCAAACCCTAACCCACTTTTGCCTTACTTTTATATATACTTTTACAAATAAATTGATAAAAAAAATATCATTAATTTTTATTAAAAGCAATAATATTTCATTTTCATTTTAGGCATCTATAACAGCCTTGCATTCACACATTCACCATAGGTCACATTTTAAATTTAGATTTTTATTGTTTTCTGGAGTGTTTTAATCAATATTTTGCATATTTTTTTCATGTGAAGTGACAAATGCATAAAATAGTTTACATAATAGGGTTAATAATTCCTCTTTTATTTGTCTACGTATAAATAAAATCATGACACTTAAGTTTACTCCCACATTTGGTGATTCAAGGTAAAAGAACTAGGTGAACCCTCCATTGTTGGAATCACTTGATGACTTAGAGTGGGTCTTAAGAAGTGTACCTACATTATTTTGAGGAACTTAGTATTTCTATTTTTGGCTTCTGATTTAGACTT
Organism: Wollemia nobilis; assembly: GCA_028583015.1. NCBI lineage: Eukaryota > Viridiplantae > Streptophyta > Pinopsida > Araucariales > Araucariaceae > Wollemia > Wollemia nobilis. The sequence continues at coordinate 8,536,812 of JAQPPZ010000677.1, read as the reverse complement.
GTAAAATAGGTTATTTTTGATATTGTATGTGTATCGTTCCAAATTTTTTGCACCCTTACCTTCAAGCTAAAGGATCCGTGCCCGGAAGGGGGATGCGAGAAGGATGGGATGGTACCTCAGACTGAGAGTCCCTTTGAAGGTCCTACATCTCGAGGGAGGAGTATTAAGGTGATTTTTTTACGGATGGTGGGGTTCACCAGGAAACGTTTAGTGGCAGTCTCCATGCCTAGGTTGGGAATGTGTTTAATGTGTTCAATTTTACTTTTAATCATCCAAGTCCTATGTTCGGCCAAATGAATCTAAGTTTTTCTATATGAAATGCAGATTTAAATGAATACAGAAAATAGATTTAAGCAGAAAACACAGAGAATAAATTAAGTGAAGAAATACATACCTGGTTCTGGATGTCTGATGGAGGTTCTAATTTTTGAAGCAGTCTCTGATCTGACAGCATCATCTGAGATCTGACGAATTTGTCGGACAAATTCGTCAGAGACCTGCAATCAGAGAAATGGACACAGAATACAGAAAATGCAACTATACTGATAAAGGAAAATGATGTGAAATGACAAAATGATGTTAATAAGATAATCCCAAATAAAAATGTAAATAAATTATCATGCTTTAATAGCTAATCATGATTTTATTATGTACTTAAGATATATGGGTGAACTCCAAGATGTAGAATAGCATAAAATAACCATAAACTGATCTAAATGCAGAATAAAACAATAGACTAGAAGAGAAAAATGCAAACTCTAGGCAGTAATTGCCCCCAATGTTGACTGCAGTCGAAATCATCTCTAATTTTGACATGATCGTTCGAGATTTGTACAGGATCGTCTGCGACGATCTGAGCTTGCTCCGAATGAAGAATGACAAGGTTCCTGCAAGAAAATCTGAAAATAACAAATGCAGATAATGATCCAGGGTATTATAATGCACGTAAAGATCGAATTACAAGGAAATTCAGCCAAGGGAATGTTAAGGGGGGTCCTAAGGTTTAAATAGGCTTAGGAGGGAGGTTAGGAGGTTGGGTATCATCCCAATTTGGGAGATCTCCAATAGGGAGGGTCTCTAACAGTGCAGACATGCTTCTGCCTAGATTAGAGATGTCATTGGAACAAAATATAATTATGCACAAATCAGTTTAGGATGAGATCGTCTGGACGTTATGCTCTAGACGAAATCATCTGATCTGAGGCGATATCGTCTGATCGAAGACAATATCGTCCAACGGTCACAACAAATCCTAAAAATGGCATAAAAAATGGGAAAAGTTGTTTAACAGGCGGTTAACGGGCGGTTCGGGGTTAAAATTGAATTTTGAATTATTACTAAAGTAATTTTAATTATTTGCTAAGGTTTACTGCACCAATTTTAGGGTGCTACATTTTTCCCCCTATTTAGAAATTTTTTTGAAGAAAATGCGTTAAATATGAGTTCTTCTCGATCTACGAGAAAGAAAAAATTATTCCCATTTTTAGGCGATGATTCTAGGTCGAATCGTATGACAACTTACTATGGTGCCCCCTCCGTGTTTTTACCCAAATCGAACGTTTGGGGTAAAAACGTGAAAAAGCAAAATTTTAAAATGTTGTTAATTGTTTTTGAATAAAATAAAAAATAGGGAAAAACCCTAATTCATTGTTACTGTTCATTTTCTTGGTTTCTAGAGCTCTGCAGACAAGATGGTCGAAACAGCGCACAGATCGACAGAGGTCCAGTGCGGGCTACGGGTAAGGGTCCAAACTTAATTTAGAATTCTTTAATTTTGAATTTCATGCTTTTTAGATTAATTTTGAATTATTTTTTAGCATCGCGACTGTTTTTGGGCCATCAACGTCGTCGGGACGAAATCGTCTCAATTTCGTCGAAATCATCTCAATATCGTCGATTTCGTCCAAGGACAAAATCAGTGATATGGAGATGATTTCATCCTATAAGGGATGATTCCCTATTGTGAAATCGAAGATGAATTTGCTCAAATTGTGGATGATATCGTCCAGTAGATGGCATCATTATTTGTATGAAATTGAACTTGTTTTACTTGCATTTTTAATCACTGTTTTATTAATGATTTTTATTGTTTTGTTGTTTATGTTGCAGAGAGGATTACTAAAGAGCATAGAATGGAAATATGATGGGCTGAGGGATTACTTGGTCGCTCTATCTCAGGAAGAGCGAGATCAGTTGGCTCAAGTCGACTTGTAGCATGTGGCAGATATGCCACAGGTTTCTATAGATATGGGGCTTTTGACAACCCTAGTAGAGAGGTGGTATTCGGGTTCTTCTTGTTTTTGGTTATCGACAGAGGAGATGACTCCCACATTGAAGGATGTATGGAGGATTTTGAGGATCCCCATACAAGGATGGCTAATAACTCCCACGGCCAATCAGGGCCACACGATGATGCGACTGTGCGGAGATCCGAGCTTCTCCCTGGAGAAGGGCAGAGTGAACATCGAGTCTCTATGCCAGATGCTTGGGGCATCTAGACTAACATAGGTTTTGGCTGGGGTGGTATGTGGTCTACTGCTATGCCATCAGAGTGGATGCAGATTACCATGGCTACTGACAGATGTGGTCTACGACATGAGAGACCACGGGTATAGGTTTGCTTGGGGGAGCTTTGTACTATGTCGATTGTATAGGATCCTACATGGGGTTGTATACAAGGGTGGCCAATGTCTGGTCATGAAATCACTACTATAGGTTTGGTGCTAGGAGCACATCATGGTGCGGAGGCCGGTAGGGCTCCCACTAATAGGGATTGACGAGGAGAGGCCTTGAGATTTCTACTGGTGGCTCCGAAGAGGGTCACAGCAGCAGATAGATTTGCCAATGTCTTGGAGACTACTTGATGACCTTGTCTCCAACCAGATCACTTGGAGGCCTTGGAGAGATCATCCAGGGTGGGTCGATGATGGACAGGAGCTAGCTCACGTTAGGCGAACCTTTTGGCTGAGGATGGAGAGGGGAGAGGTGGAGCTCCATTGCTATGATCGATTTTTAAGGCAGTTCGGTCTATAGCAGGGGATCCCATATCTCAGAGACTACAAGTTTTCTCAGACCGTCTGGGATAACACTATAGTCAGCGGGGCTCCAAATATGCAGCGCTTCTGGAGTGAGGATGTGGACGATGCCCCCATTCATCCAATGGATGGGGATAATGCAGGGGTTGTTGACAGCTATGATGCCTGGTACTTAGGCATTCGCCCTCCTTGGATGACGAGGGCTTAGGGTTCGATTCATGTAGTTGTGCATCGGATGGGGATGCGATGCTAGGCAGCCATTGAGGCGGCACAGGGTCACAATGGGAGAGAGCAGAGGAGGCCACAGGCTCAGCAGAGGCTATGGCAGTGAGAGAGGAGGGAGGAGAGACCCCCTTCTCCATGAAGAGAGAGGCCACCATCGCTCGATAAGGGCAAGGGTGTTGAGGTAGGAGAGAGTAATGATATGGCTACTCTCTGGGCGGAGACTATTCATCTCTAGACTCAGGTGCATACTTTACAAGATGAGGCTGCACGACATCGAGAGGAGGCCACACAGCTTAGAGATGAGGTCGCACGCCTCAGAGCATGGAGCAGAGGGGCGAGCACTCGGGACTTAGCACGGGCTATTGCCCAGATCACATTCTATCAGATGCTATACCACCATATGGTACCAGAGGGGTAGAGGTTACCGCTATCGGCCCATATTGCGAAACCTATCTTGATGAGTTCATCGAAGACATCATCATGATCAGAGTCTAGGACTCATAGCACCACACAGACTGTGATGGGGCCACCTCATCCACCTCAGAGCGAGGGAGGAGATGAGGCTGAGAACTCGAGGGGTTCTCGAGGCTAGCTGCTACAGACTGCGCTACACAGATTGCTACATAGTGTTTATTATTATTATTTTTTTTTATAGAGGATTGAGTATGCTGAGGTACAAATTGTGGCATACCGATCCAGTTTTGAGATGATGTAGATATTGTTGATATATATATAGATGAGATATTTTTTGATCATATGACTTGTCTTATGTGTTTGTATGATGCTTTAATGTTTGGTGTGATTGATTTGATGATTCATGTAATTATGTCATTTGGAAATATTATGGTTTGAATGTCATGCTTTTAAAATTTTAAATGAAATAATCTGATGTAAACAATTGGTGGTTGTGGTGTGATAATTTGATAAAAATAAAAGGGGACTTTTAACAATAATTTCAAAGGACATTGTCACTATTATAGACCATTTCATGGAGTCGCCACTCACTCGGTCGTCAAGCTAATCCTGGTATAGAAATATTGCTAAAAGTAAAAGAGTGCTTAAGAGACTGTATTAAGACTTTGTTGTGATGATGCAAATGATGATGATGATGATGATTTGTTTTCATATTTCCATAAAAATATTATGCATGAAATATTTTAAAATGACTTTTTCTAGGCATAAATTCCTAAGTGTGATAAAATTTTTGAATAATTCCCTAGGAATTATACCATCATTGCAAAATTGAATTTTGACATAATGACATGAAATAGTAACAATGTGCGTTGATTTAAAACATAATTGTGTAACATAATGATTTAAGTCGTATGTTTTTATGCTTTTAAATAAATGGAAAATAAAATTAATACAATGGTTTGCGCTAGGCATAGAATATTTAGGTATAAACTTATACCATCATCACGAAATCCAAAGGAGAAAATAATAGTTTTATTGCATGGTTGATTTTTAATTTTTGAAAATAATCAAAAAATATGAAGATGAGGACTTGTGCTAGGCATAAAATTCCAATTTTGGTTTTGGAACTATACCATCGTCGTGAAAGTCAAAAGTTATATATAAATGTAACTTTATTGCATGTTTTTGAAAATGATTTTGATTTTTGATAATGCATGTAGTTGTCTTTATACTAAACAACTGTTCTCCAAAGAAGAAAATGAAATTATTCCAAACAATTTGCAAAAATATTTCAAAGTATCTTAAAGACAAAAGTTAGATTTATAAGGAATCCCATGTGCGTATGTAAGTTCATTTCCAATCTTGATTTATCATAATGATACACAAAATCTCTCAAATACAAATGTGTGTGCAATTGCATTGTTCATTTACGAGTTTTGAGCAAGATAATTTGATACAAGTGATTTGAATTAACCAAATAAGTGTTCATTAACCATGATTTAGATGCATATAACCATACCAGACTACTATGTAAGTCAAGTTATCAAGAGCTAGCTAATCCATAAGTAGACATAGGTCTATACAAAAGAAGGTCGCTAATGTGACAGAAATATCACCACGCTAGGAGTTACCCAAGGCCAAGCGGGTTGGGCACAAACCACCTGTTATGGGGCTTACCTCACAGTTTTTGAATAATTGAGAATTCCAGGGATTTAAGCTCATCAACCCTTCTTTTCTTTTCAATGGGTACGGAAAGGGATTTTATTGCTTTTGCTTTTGCTTTTTTTTTTTTGTATTTTTGTACTTTTTTTTTTTTGCTTTGATATTTGAGATAATGCTGAAATAACTTTTTTCTTTTTCTCTTTTTCTTGAACTTTTCTTTTCTTCCTATGCTAGGGATACTTGCTCGGATTAGTTGTAGAGCAAGGGATTTTTATTTCGGGTAGGGGTGAGCTTGTCCTTTTGTCAATTCTCAAAGATTCTAGACCATGTGCATGATAGGATAGTAGGGGAAACTTTTCGCTCAAGAAACCACTTCTACTATGTAGCATAGCATGGACATTACAAATATAATCATTTTATTGTGAAAGGATATGCTTGGTTTAAGTAAATAACAAGATCAATTCTCTATGCTCAAACTTTATTTAATTAAATTTTGTGGACTTTGATATAAGAGAGATTAGTAATCATGCCAGATAAAATCAAGATATTTATTTTTGTGTTTGCAAAAGTGAGGGATTCCAAATAAATGCTAATTTATCCAAGATAATAAGAAAATATAACTGCAATACTTTAAGAAGAAATATATAAAACAAATATTTTTGAGGAGTTTGATAATTTTGACTCTCTTTTTTTTTTTGTTGGTTTGTTTTTGTTTAAACAGTTATATATATATATATATTTTTAAAATGAGACAACATGCAAAACATGTACAAATGATGAAATGACCAAATTTTATGCGTAATATCGCTTAAGATGCATAATATTTATAGGTTCTTTTAAATCTTTACCATCTAAGGTAGCTAATTTGTATGCTCCTGATTCAAACTTAGCAGTGATAATATATGGTCCAAGCAAGTTGGGCTCAAATTTACCTTTAAGGTATTTAGTTGCATTAGTATTTTTTTTATTTTCTTTTAAAACAAGGTCGCCGACCTCAAAGGATCGATGACGAACTTTCTTAGCATATGATCTTTTAAGCTTGTTTTGGTAGGCACGAAGATGCTCCAAAGCATTGATGCACTTTTCATCTAGGAGTTCCAGCTGACTGAGTCTGCTAGCTCGATATTTATCTCCTACTTCGGTGTCTTGAAGTAGTAGAGCCAAAGAAGGAACTTCTATTTCAAAGGGAAAAACAGCTTCAGCACCATAAACTAAGACAAAAGGTGCAGTTCCAGTGGGAGTTTGAACACTAGTTCGATAGGCCCACAAAGTTGGATATAATTGAATGTGCCAGTCGCAGCCAGATTTATTGACCAATCTTTTAAGAATTTTGATTAGGGTTTTGTTAGATGCTTCTGCTTGACCATTACCCTAAGGATAATAGGGAGTGGACCAGTGATGTTGAATCTTATATTTTTGACATAATTTCTTAACATCTTTATTTTTGAAACAAGTTCCATTGTCTGAGATGAGATTTGCAGGAATTCCGAACCTACAAATAATTTGATTAAAAATAAATTTAGAGACTTGTGTTCCAGTGCAGGAAGCTAAAGGCATAGCTTCAACCCACTTCGTGAAATACTCAGTGACGGTTATGATGAATTTGTGTCCATCAGATGACATAGGATTAATTTTGCTAATAATGTCTAAGCCCCATTTTGAAAAGGGCCAAGGAGATGAAATAGCCTACAGCTCTTGTGCAGGCGCATGGACAAGGTCAGTATGTTTCTGGCACTTATCGCAATGGCACACATAATCATGTGCATAATTTTCCATGGTAGGCCAAAAGTATCCTATCCTAAGGAGATTTTTAGCAATGACACTACCACTGAAGTGTCCTCCACAAGATCCATCGTGGGCTTCACTTAAAGCTGATTTGGATTCTTCTAGATTCAAACATCTCAATAGGATACCTTCAAAAGATCTCCTATATAAAGTATTGCCAATTATTACAAATTGACTTGCTCATCTACGTAATAACCAACACTGGTTTCTATTAGAATTGGCAAGGAAAGTCCCATTTTGAAGAAAATCAAATATATCCGTATACCAAGGTTCAAGAGTAGTTTCATTGATTAGAAACACATCCAAAGGTTCTAAACATGACTTATTTGAAGCGTGTTCCCGGAGTCGATGAATAATGATGGTGGCATCATCATCTAACTCCAAGGGCAGAAGAGATGCAGCTGCGGCCATAGCATCAGCTGCACGGTTGCTAGTTCGAGGAATAGCTTCCAAAGTAACTTTATCAAACAAGGATAACAATTGCAAAACATATGCTTTATATGTGCGCAATTTATCATCTCTGGTATGATAAACTTCATTAATTTGGTTTATAACAAGTTGAGAATCACCAAAAACTAGCAGATGTTTATTTTTTAGCACCAAGGTAGCTCGTAATCCAAGGATTAGAGCTTCATATTCGATAGTATTATTGGTGCAAGCAAATGTTAATTTAAAGGACAAAGGTATAAGATGTTTTTGCGGGGATATTAAAATAATACCCGCACCAGCCCCACTCATGCATCGGGCTCCATCAAAGTATAAGGACCATTGTTCAACACGATCTGCCTCTAATTGAAGGCATTCATCGAGAAACTCAATGATGAGGGGATGGGTAGACTCTAAGGGTGCAACAACTAATTGATTTGCTATGATTTGACCCTTAACAAAATTTTGTCCTATAAACGTGAGTTCAAACTCGCTTAGAGTAAGAACCCACTTTGTTGTACAACCCGATAAATAAGGTCGACTCATGAGATACCGCAAGGGATCATATTTGGCAATGACATACATTTTCTGACTAAGCATATAATGGCGTAATTTTTGCATAGAAAATACGACTGCTAAAGATAATTTTTCTAATGAGGTATAATGAGTTTCATAACTGATGAGGGTTCTGCTAATGTAATAATTAGCACGTTATTTCTTCTCATCATCAAGCTGAGCTAACATAGCTCCTAAGACAGAATCAAAAGCTAAAATATACAAGATAAAAGGACGATCAGGTCTAGGCGGTGAAAGCACAGGTGGGTTAAAGAGGTATTGTTTGAGAAGTTCAAAAGCTTCCTTACATTCGTTGTCCCAATTAAAAGGGACATCCTTCTTAAGGAGCTTAAGAAAGGGACTAGTTTTTTCCACCAGCTTATTGATGAAGCGACGAATGGCTTGAAGATTACCTTATAAACTTCATAACTCAGATATATTGGTGGGTGTGGTCATATCAGTGATAGCCACAATCTTGAGAGGGTCAATTTTGATACCACGTAAAGAAACTAAAACCCCTAATAGTTTACTAGACTTGACTCCGAATATACATTTAGTAGGATTTAGCTAGATAAGATATTCCCTTAACCGATCAAACACTTTCCTCAAATCATCTAAATGATTATCTTCATTAATAGAGAGAGCTATAATATCATCTACATAATCATGTAGGATATCATGCATCATGTCGTGAAAGATATAAGTCATAGCTCGTTGATAGGTTGCACCTGCATTCTTTAAGCCAAATGGCATCACTTTCCAACAAAAGGTTCCCCAAGGGGTAATAAAGGCTATTTTGGGCTGATCTTCAAGAGCTATCCTGATCTGATTGTAACCGGAAAATCCATCCATTAGGGACATCATTCCACTCCCGACAGTAAATTCAATGATTTGATCCATGTTTGGAAGAGGAAAATCATCTTTAGGGCATGCGACATTAATATCTCTAAAGTCTATGCAAACCTTAACTTTGGTAGCTTCTTTCTTGGTGACTGGAACTACATTTGAGATCCATTCAACATAATCAATAGCTTGTATAAAAATAACATTCAGGAGTTTTTCTAACTCCCCTTTGACTAGCAAGGCCACTTTGGGATGCATTTTTCTAAGTTTATGTTTAACAGGTTTAGCATCCGGATGGACTACTAGGTGATGCATGTCTACAGAAGGGTCTAAACCTAGCATATCTCCATATTTCCAAGTGAAGACATCTTCATATTCTTTAAGGAATGCAATGTATTGCTCTTGTTTTTCTTGACTTAATTCTGATCCAATATTGATTATGTGGGGATTATCCTCAGTTCCAATGTTAATTTTAATGACGTTTTCTACTTCCATGTGTAGATCTCTTTCAAAATTAGGTGGGGCGGGTGAAACACTCAATTCTTGTAATTATTTTAAGGATAATTCATCTTGAGGAGTGGTGGCCTCAAGATGGCTATAGTAGGTATAGAACCATCAAAATAAAAACCATTGTGTAACAACTCTTCAACGGAGACATCATGGAAAATATCTCCTTCCAACTCATCATCGGATTCAATAATCAATTCAGGGTAAGCTATGGATAGCATATTGCAGGTAAATGACTGATATTTTAGAGGCAAATCATCACGCCCATCTAAATAATCTTGATAACATATGAGTTGATCATCATCTTCAAAATGGAAGGGTTGACCCTTACTAGGAAATAGGCCCACACCACATCGGGCGTGCCATGGTTCTACCTCAATAGGTTCTTTCATACCATTTTGGAAAGGTCCCAAGCCTTTCCATTTATATCCCATTTTAAGCATTATGGGTTTAGCTTTGATATATTCATTAGCAAGATAGCATCTAGCATATCCATCATAATGAGTTTTGATGTTTCTAGGTATTCTTCCCCAGTCATATCCCTTATAAATGAAGGCACAACTCCCGACTTGGTAAGTACTTCCCATAGGTTGTGGGAGGCCCAAAGTACGAGGAGATGGCAAAAAATTACTTAAGATAATGGAATCTTGCATAGAAGCATTTGTTTTTTTTTATATAAGAATTTTAGATAAATCAAGTAAGAGTTCATCAGAAAGAGCATAAGATGTAGAAGGATCATTCCCTATATCTTTAGACATGGAAGGTATGATAGATGTAGATAATGTGGAGGTGTTAATAAATGGGTCTATAGGTTTTGAAATTATAGGGATGGAACATGAAGAATTGGTTGTGGATTTAAGATCCTTTTGAGGTTCTAGTGTGGTTTGTTTAGAATATGGTTGAGGTAAATGTATAGGTGTAGTTGATGGGGTAGATGATGTTATGGGTGTGTGTTTCACACGTTTAGATGAAAAATAAGAATTAGGATGTGTGGATGATAAAGCGGGGCAAAATTGCACTCCAACAGGTTCTGCCAAAGCACACATATCAAAGGGTCTAGGATCACCATGGATAGTGACCAACTGGTTTTTAAATTTGAATTTAACACACTGATGTAAAGTGGAGGGAACCACTCACATCGCATTGATCCAAGGGTGACCCAAAAGTATATTGTATGAGGTAGGGCAATGTACAATAAACACGGTTGTATCTAGGGTTCTAGGACCAACTTGCAAGGGTATAGTAATGAATCCATAGGTTTCTTGTGTTTCGTCATTGAAAGCTTTGATAATCATATCTGTTATTTTCATTTCATCACTTCTAAACCCAAATATTTGGTAGAAGTCAAAAGTGCATATGTTTAAAGATGAACCATTATCAATCAAGACTCATTTAATAGCTACATCTCCAATTAGGGCGATAATATATAAGGGGTTATCCTTATGTAAACTATGTTGTCGTATATCTTTATCTTGAAAATCAATACAATCGACTTCTTGAGTGATGATAGTATTGGACATGGCTTCAGGTTGAATATTTTGAGGTACCATCATTTGGCTTAATGTAAGCATTAACTCATCCCTATGGGTAGGAGAAGATCTTAAAAAATCCAAAAGGGAAATTCTGGCTATAGTATTGGATAATTGTTCGTTAATATTGTAAGGAGGTTTTGGTTGAACATTAGACATATGATTCCCTTTATTGGGATTTTTCAAAATAAATGGAGCTGATCCATCATTCCGAGTTTGATCTTGTTGAGAATTTTGAGCCTGTTGTCTGGTAACGGATCCGATGGTACCTACAATGTTATATTGAGGATGCTGAACTGGTCTCGGTTGAGCGTTTATGGCTTGTTCATTAGGAAGGAACTGATTAAAAGAGGGTCGAGTAGTAACTCTTCTAGGAAATGGTTCTTCTGGAACCATAAAATCTATGATAGGTTGAATAGTGTCTGATTCGTTTTCAAAACTATTCGATTGATTTGAGGTGATGTCTATTTCACTTTCAATATCCGATTCTACATCACTAGGATCCGATGTTTGAGTATTATATAAGGGTCTGGTCGTGACCATGGATAAAGTTGTGTCAAATATTTGAGGATCCTGAATAGGTAATTGTCCGCTAATAGTCCCTACATATCGGGTAGGAGGGGGGACATTATGATCAATTTGATTGGCCACTTCTTTACCATGTTTTGGTAAAGGATGTTGAAATATATCCAATGATTGATTAGCATTTTGATTCTAATTTTGGGGAATGGTCTTTTGAGCATTATTAGGAGCATTTTTTTTAGGTTGGAATGTTTGCACCTTCATTTCATTATTATCAATCAGATCTTGTATTTTATGTTTCAATATTTTACAAGAGTTTGTAGAGTGTCCAGGTCCTCTATGAAAATCACAATGTAAATCATCTTTGTATCCGGGTATAGTTGGATCAGGTTCCCGGATAGCTGGTAATAGAATCAAACCTCTTTCGAGTAATTGGGGTAGAATAGTTGATAAAGGTTGATTCAATCTAGTAAATTCTCGAGGTGGTTTATCGGGAGGTTTTAATATAAACTTCTCCGTTGTCTTCGTTGTATTGATATTAGCAACATTTCTGCTATTAGTGACTCCGTCACCTACAACTTGTTTATTTTTATACTGATTTCTGGATGTTTTCTCATCATCTTTCTTCCTAAGTTGGCCTCTCCTAATGAGAGCATCTTCCACTCTTCGAGCTAAGTCTATAGCTTGATCAAAGGTGGTCAAGGTAGCAGTTGATAACTCAGGATATTTGTTCTTGTAAATTATTGATAAAAATATTCAACATTTCCCTATAAGGTAGCACAAAGTGCAGTTTTCCTTTCAACTGCCTTGTTGAGTGGTATTTTCACCCGATTGTGAAAACACACTCTCCGATAGGATTTGGGTTCTAAATCCTCTCTTGCAAAGAAATTAAACAAATAACTTCTCCAAGGTCTCCGCTATGTTAGCATTTTACATCTGTGTATTAATAATCTCAAATAAAGATATTCAATTAAAATGCTTGGAACACCTTAGTGGTTGCAAGTAACTCGAAAACAAGGGGCAATGTTGGTTTATTTTCTTGTGAAACTTTAATGATTGTTCGTTGAACCCGAATAAAGCAAATGTGATTTGGTCCCTATATGACCACGCTGTAACTTCAAAGTGGAAATTGATGAAATGTCATAAAACATAACTCCTTCAATGAAATTGGAATTTTCATGAAGGGAATATCATCATCTGCTCATGAATGAAAAACAAAACTGAAAAATGAAATTCTGGCCCTGAAATGGAAATATTCTATTTTCAGATTTTGGAATTTTAGTTTTTTATTTTTTTTTATTTTTAATGCCTGTAAAAATAAAGTGCAGAAAAAAATGAAAATAAAATGTGAAAGAAAAATAAAAAGTGCATTCAGTATGATGCTATCCTATTTTGACAAAACCGAAGCTAATGAGGTTTTTTGCATACAACCTAACCTATTGAACTTGCAAACTCGCACAATCCAGGTAAGTTAGGTGCTTGGTTTACGGGGTTTAAACTGTAATTTTCAGATTTAGACATTCGCATGAAGCAACCAAGAGAACTTGCATTAAACTTCACCTATAAGCCTAGAAATCCGAAAAGGGGAAAGATAAACATTCAATCCTGCATGCATAAAATAACTCCTTCTTTCTTGCCAATGAGGTGCAACTCTCTGAATTTTCTGTATTAAAAATTGGTCATTATACAACAACAGAATCTCTGGTTTCCCAAACCCAGTCTATGGAAGAAAACAACCTCAAAGCAGGCCCAGAATGGCCCTCTAGCCTTCAGCACTGCAACTCTGCTTACAGCAATTTCCTACCCAGTCCAATGTAAAGGAAATATCCAGACAAAGTGGAAGAAAAACACCACAAAAGTAGGCCCAGAATGGCTTATTGCCTTTGGCTCTGCAACTCTGCCCGTAGTGGTTTTTCGACCCCTGTACCTATCCTGTGCTTTCGCTTTTAAATTTTGGTGCGGTTCTCTGTTTCGCTCTGCGGCGCTTCGTTTCATTTCCCAGATTGCATCGTTTCGTATTCCCCACCTTTTCATTGCTTTTGACTTTATGTTCGACATCGAAACGTTTGATATTCTCTGTGAACTGTAATGCTTCTGTAACCCTTACACCTGTATGCCATGTGTTCCGCGCTTCTCTGCATGTTTCGTAACTGCCCCCTTGTAAATCATGACAAAAATAGCATGTCGCGATATCATGACATTTTTTTGCATGCAATTTTGCTCTTCTACCTGCGAAAATGAGACATGTCACGAATCGCGACATTTTTCACACTTGTCAGCCTTCATGCATAGCGAAAATGATACATGTCGTGAAATCATGACATTTTTATGCTATCGGACGTGATGGGTGCAACCTGTCGCAAAATCGTGACGCTTTTCCTCTTGTTTTGTTGCATTTAGCCAAAAATGACATGTCAGAAATCGTGACACTTTTTTTTCACCATCTTCTTCTGAAATGGAGCTTTTTTTTCCACTTTCTTTATCATGAAATCATGACGCTTTTCTATTTTTGTGACTTTTTTAAATCATGACTTTCATTTTACTTCGGATCATGACATTTCATTTTTTTTTCTCTTTCTTGATGGTGATTTATGACATGTCACGATATCGTGACATTTTCCACTTTGTCTTTCTCTCTCTCTATGAACCGTGATTTCACAACACGTCGTGATATCGTGACATTTTCTCTTCATGATGCATTCTGCTTTCTTAACGTGAAAACGTCGACATGTCACGAAATCGCGACAACTTTTCATTTCTTGGAGCCACGAAAACGTGACATGTCGCGATATCGCGACAACTTTCTTTTCTGAGTAGAAACGGAGCAACATGTCGCGAAATCATGACAACTTTTCATTCTTGAGCAGTGAAAGAGCAACATGTCGTGAAATCATGACAACTTTTCATTTTTGGCCACGATGGAGCAACATGTCGTGAAATCGCGACAACTTTTCATTTTTGGCCGCGACGGAGCGACATGTCGCGATATCGCGACACTTTTTTTTCTTGCTATATTTTGCTCTTCCTTTGATTTTTTAGCATCTGGGCCACTGCGGTCTTCTTTGAAAGCATGCAAAAAATGTGGGTCCCCAATTTTGGGGTGTGTTGTGGATCAGCCACAACAAATGGCGACTCTACTGTCAAATGCTCCTGAGCATTTTGGTGAGAACCCAACCTGAAGTATACAAGCTTAGATACAAGCGTCGGCACATAAAGGATAAACTAATACCGATAGATCAGAAATACATGAAACATCGGAATCATTAAGTATCAGCTCGGTGTGTGCAATGTGTTTTCATTCCCTATCGCTTGAACTTGATCAACATTCCATTGTCAGTTTCACTTATGATTTGTATGCAAGGCTATGAATGATTTGTGCAGGATTTGATGCATGATGAAGATGCTAGAGATATAACAACCTGCTTTGCAAAGGCTCAAACCTTCTAATATCATGAACAAACATATTAAAGCTGTCAAACCCTCTTAGGACCAAATATATGTATACTTGAATTAATTTACTAGATCCCAAAGTTGGTTATGTGTCACTACCATCTTGAACCCATGTGCAAGTGTAAGTGAAATCAGAACTTTGGGGAATAGGATTCCCAACCTAAGCGAGATGGGAATTTAACCCTATCCTTACTATTCTGATTTGGAGTTCATTACCTCATCTTGAACAAAATGATTTAACCTTTTATGGATGAAATGGTCAGGCTAGTCTATCCATATGAGCAATCGATGGTCTTGTTTTTAGACAAGACATGTTGCCATGCATGGGCATACTTAACCCCATAATCCATGATTTGGCTTCATTCATTCTCTTTCTCTTTTTTTTTTTATTTCTTGGACCTTTGGGATGACTACCCATCCTTGCTAGGGACATGTAGTATGATCCCTCCAATCCAATATTAAGATGAAATGGAAAATATTTTTATTTCTTGGACCTTTGGGATGACTACCCATCCTTGCTAGGGACATGTAGTACGATCCTTCCAATCCAAGATTAAGACAAAATGGGAAATATTAGTTAATTTTTGTTTCTTGGACCTTTGGGATGACTACCCATCCTTTGCGAAGGACATGTAGTACGATCCTTCCAATCCAAGCTTTATGATGAAATGGGAAAAATGGAAGCTTTGGGGAATCGGATTCTCAACCTAGGCGAGATGAGAATTATGCCCTATCCTTACTACTCCATGAAGGTCAAATCGGAGCTTTGGGGAATTGGATCCTCAACCTAAGTGAGATGAGGATTTAACCCTATCCTTACTACTCTAATTTTAGGCTTTAAGCATTATGGAAGTGGTCAAAACCACTGTTTTAAGGATTATGTTGCATGATAGGACAGACATGAAATATTCTTTTCACCTCACCTTTTCTTCCAAGCATGGTTTTGACCATTTTGCTCAAGATTCTTCTTTAATGTGCATAGAATGTGCTTGGTTCAAGATAGTTTGGGCATCAGTTCCCAACCTTAGGATTTTTTTATTTTATGTTATAGAATAACCCTAAGAGGATTCGACACCTTCTCAATGATTGCACATGAAATGAAAATGTAACTTGAGATGACATGTATATGCAATGTGGAATGTGACATGAGATATGAATGCACTGCTTCTTTTGAAATGTGGATGGAATATATCATCTACTTTACCATAATGTGCAAAACTGACAACTTCATGCATCACAAGATTCAAACGATATTACTTAAGATGTTTGTGTTACTTGTGGAGCTTTCTACAACACAATTCCAATGTTTCATATTCTCCTGATCTTAGGCATAAGTTGACATCTCAAAAAACATTTTTTTTTTTTTTATAAACAAACCAAACATGTCCAAAGGACCAACACACAACTTAAATCCAAATCCAAATAGCAATCCCAAAAAGGAAACTTGAAAACACAAACCAAAACCAAAAACCAAAATCTATATACAAATGTACAATATAATACAAGATGATGCAAAGCTTGGATTATCACTTTCCCGGATCCCAAACATGATTAGAACATTTCAACAAAAATATAACGTGATATGCATGCCAAATGTTGTAGGAATCCAACAAAAACAATATTAGACCAAACAATGCAACCCACTTCAACTTTCCTCTCTCACCCCACCAATTAAATTTAGTTCCATTAGTATTCTCATAGGTGAGATTCAAATTTTCAAATTGATTAGACAATGATTGATTTTCAATTCTTTCTTGTCTATTATTTAAGGTATAAACCTCATAATTCCATTCATGATTTAGAATTAGGCTCTCTTTATCCAAAATGAGACTTTGTAAGCAAGAGCCTATTTCTAAAAATTTTAAAGCCAAATCATTTTCCAAATTTGTAGGCCAATCAAATTTGTGCAACAATTTACAAGCATCTAGGATATTTACTAAATTAGGATCATTAAAAGTTTTTACCCTAGATTCAATTAGTAATTGTTGATGAATTTGATTTAACAATTCAAGTGCATCAACTTCTTTTCCATTCATTAAAACAATGTTATCAAAGGTGTGATTGGAAATCATACCTTGTTTTTCATTCACCTTTAATGACATTTCATCATAAACATCATTCAAATTCAAAATATGGTCATGCAAATTTTCACCTAAATTTTGGATGCTTGAACACAAAAGGTTAGATTCTACCCTTTGAACATTTTTATTTACCAAAATTTGATGGGGATTTGTAATTCCCTCTTTTACCTCATGGTCTTCATACTCTTCATTGATTACTTGTTCATCAAACATACCAAAATTAGGCACCCAATTGAAAACATGGCCATCCTTTTCAACCCTCAAATGTTTTTGGTCAAAGTGTATGTCCCATGACTCATCTTGATGATCCTTCATTTGAGTTGCTTCCAATTGATCAATCTCTTTGTCATTTGGTTCCAATTCTTTGTTCACTATCCATGGTATCTCTTCATGTGAATCCTCAAAATCATCATGCAAACTTGTATCCCCACCTTCAATGAATTTATATTCAACATGATCGAATTTTGTCCCCTTCTCAAATCTTGTGAATGTGAGATCTTCGTATGATGTAGAAAGTTCAACATCCTGCATATCAAGTGAAATATGAGTTTCATCTATAGGGATGTGAGAAAAGAATGCATTATCATATCTCCCCCAACCATTGTGAAAATTGTCATCCAAATCCATGGCATGAAATTCCATGATGTTTGTGGCATGATCTTTTGATTCATTCATAAATTCTTTTTCTTCTTTGTCCTTGGCAATAGGATCATTATAATCTTCCAAAATTTGATGAGATTTGAAACCCTCTTCCAAAACATCCTCAAATTGTACAGGAGTTGTAATATCTTCCTTTGAGTAGGCAATTATGTTGTCCTGTATATCAATTGGCACACAAGTTTCATTAGTAGTTTTGGAGAGAGTGTAGTCTTCCCACTTCTTCCAAGCATCATAATAATCCTCTTCCAAAATCAAGTGGTGACGTTCAACTACTTCTTCAACATCCTCCAATTCATCAATGTGTTTCTCATCAAATTCATCTTCACCTTCCTTAGATGGTTCAATTATTTCCAAAAGTGGGTCATTTCTTGAATTCAAATTTGTAAGGCTATCATAATCCAAATTAGTAACCCATGATTCAATTTTATCATAATTTGGAGGGTGAAGAATTTCTTGATTGTTAATTTTACACATCTCATCAATAGTATCTTCCAAGAACAAGTGGTGAAATTCTATCATATCTTCAAATTTATTTATTGATTTTCTTTCCATTTCACTTTCAACCACTTCATTCAATTCTATGGTGGGTTCCGTCCTATCACATATATCAAACATTGTTGAATTTAGAACCCCTTCATCCGGATAATCGTGTATCTCTATGAATGAGATCATTTCTGCATAATCCTCACTAGCGGATGTTGGCTTAGCAATTTGCACCTCCTCGTGGACTACATCTAAGGTGGTTGTAAAATTTGGATATTCAAATTCATCCCCTTGATCATTTACCTTAGATATCATTGGAGTGGAGGGTGCTATATTTGATGGTTGGTGTAGGTTGGCATCAATATTTTTAGAAGGACAATCTCTTATGTGAACATGTTGTGCCTTTTCTTCTTCAAGACCTTGTCGTTCTATCTCTTCTAAGATCTCATGGATTTTCTCTAGAGACAAACCACTCAGTTTTTCCTCAATGAGTGAAGCAAGTGTGGGGTGTATGGCTCCTAGGTATACTTCCATGGCTTCCTCTTCTAATGTGTTAAAATTTTCCCACATTTGGGAGTGCAACTCATGAAATCTTCCATTGAATTGACTCAAGGATTCATTAGGCTCTTTACATATGGAGGTAAACTGATTTTTCAAGATTTCTAAGTCAACTTGATTACCAAAATGATAAAGATAGGCTGCTTCTAGTTGTATCCAAGAAGTCCTAACCTCCATGGGTAGTTGGCTATACCAAAAGAATGGTTTATCATCCAAAATGTATGCAAATAACTTACAAGCCACCTCCTCATAGAAAATCTGGAATTGACATAATGTATTCTTGTAGACATGCAGTCTTTGCAAGTATCCTAGTGGCACCTCTTGATTAAAACACCGTAAAAAATCCAATAACATTTTAGGAATATGATAGGGTATCACATGTATAGACAAACCCTTATAATGATCCTCCATTGTAGATACCATTCTTTCTCTTAGAGATGCTATTTCAGCTCTTAGGGATACAATTTGTTCCTCAAATGTTGCCATTAGTGAACTCAGAATGTAACTTTAGAACCAAATCTATTGAATATTCAACCTGCAATGTATAAAAAATCAAGTTAGCATCAACTAAGAGATGTATTCATTAAAATCAAATGAAAAGTAATTGCATGAAACAACACTTTGTTAGTCAAAACCAAAATTTTCAAAATTAAATCAAATCACATTGTTTCTGTATGAACAATCAAAAAGTGTTAGAATGATATACAACATACCTGAATTGCTTAACATAAATAGAATAAAGTAAACCAATTCAGGCCCTCCTTTTAACAATCTGTCGAGTGTTAGAGGAGTAAAGATAACAATTAACAGGGCATGAAATATTCAAAATTTAAATCCCTGTAGCACTTAAATCACCGTGAAATAAACCAGTTCAGGCCCTCCTTCTAGCGCCAATCTGTTGAGTGGTGTTAGAGGAGGCCGAAGATGCTAATCAAATGGACTTGAAATATTTAGCAATGTAAAGCTCTTAAACAATTATAAACCTGTAGCATCTAAAATCATGATAAAATAAACCTT
The DNA here is from genome assembly GCA_028583015.1 of Wollemia nobilis. NCBI lineage: Eukaryota > Viridiplantae > Streptophyta > Pinopsida > Araucariales > Araucariaceae > Wollemia > Wollemia nobilis. The sequence goes on along the minus strand of JAQPPZ010000677.1, from coordinate 8,517,060 downwards.
TTCATGCCCTCCTTCTAGCGCCAATCTGTTGAGTGGTGTTAGAAGACTAAAGATAACAATCAGTAGGGCATGAAATATACAAAAATTTTAAATCTCACTAAAATAAACCCATCCAGCCCTCCTTCTAGCGCCAATCTGTTGAGTGGTATTTTCACCCGATTGTGAAAACACACTCTCCGATAGGATTTGGGTTCTAAATCCTCTCTTGCAAAGAAATTAAACAAGTAACTTCTCCAAGGTCTCCACTATGTTAGCATTTTACATCTGTGTATTAATAATCTCAAATAAAGATATTCAATTAAAATGCTTGGAACACCTTAGTGGTTGCAAGTAACTGAAAACAAGGGGCAATGTTGGTTTATTTTACTGTGAAACTTTAATGATTGTTCTTTGAACCCGAATAAAGCAAATGTGATTTGGTCCCTATATGACCACGCTGTAACTTCAAAGTGGAAATTGATGAAATGTCATAAAACATAACCCCTTCAATGAAATTGGAATTTTATGAAGGGAATATCATCATCTGCTCATGAATGAAAAAACAAAACTGAAAATGAAATATTGGCCCTGAAATGGAAATTTTCTATTTTCAGATTTTAAAATTTTTAGTTTTTCATTTATTTTTTATTATTTTAATGCCTGTAAAAATAAAGTGCAAAAAAAATGAAAATAAAATGTGAAAGAAAAATAAAAAGTGCATTCAGTATGATGCTATCCTATTTTGACAAAATCGAAGCTAATGAGGTTTTTTGCATACAACCTAACCTATTGAACCTGCAAACTCGCACAATCCAGGTAAGTTAGGTGCTGGTTTCTAGGGTTTAAACTATAATTTTCAGATTTAGACATTCGCATGAAGCAACCAAGAGAACTTGCATTAAACTTCACCTATAAGCCTAGAAATCTGAAAAGGGGAAAGATAAACATTCAATCCTGCATGCAGAAAATAACTCCTTCTTTCTTGCCAATGAGGTGCAACTCTCTGAATTTTCTGTATTAAAAATTGGTCATTATACAACAACAGAATCTCTGGTTTCCCAAACCCAGTCTATGGAAGAAAACAGCCTCAAAGCAGGCCCAGAATGGCCCTCTGGCCTTCAGCACTGCAACTCTACTTACAGCAATTTCCTACCCAGTCCAATGTAAAGGAAATATCCAGACAAAGTGGAAGAAAAACACCACAAAAGCAGGCCCAGAATGGCTTATTGCCTTTGGCTCTGCAACTCTGCCCGTAGTGGTTTTCGACCCCTATACCTGTCCTATGCTTTCGCTTTTAAATGTTCTAGTGCGGTTCTCTGTTTCGCTCTGTGGCGCTTCGTTTCATTTCCCAGATTGCATCGTTTCGTATTCCCTGCCTTTTCATTGCTTTTGACTTTATGTTCGATGTCGAAACGTTTGATATTCTCTATGAACTGTAACGCTTCTGTAACCCTTACACCTGTATGCCATGTGTTCCATGCTTCTTTGCATGTTTCGTAACTGCCCCCTTGTAAATCGCGACCAAAAATAGCATGTCGCGATATCGCGACATTTTTTTGCATGCAACTCTGCTCTTCTACCTACACCGCGAAAACAAGACATGTCGCGAAATCGCGACATTTTTCGGCCTAAGTCTTGAGAACAAAACTGACGTCGCGATATCGCGACACCTTTTCATTTTAAGTCTGCCTCGTGATCTATGCCACGAAAACGTGACATGTTGCAATATCGCGACATTTTTTCTCCTTGCGCTTCATCTCGTCTTTGGGCCATGAAAACATGATAGGTCGCGATATCACGACAACTGTGACGTCTTGCTCTGTTTGACTGTTTTGACCGTGATTTCATGACATGTCGTGATATCACGACATTTTCCATTTTGTCTTTCTCTCTCCTCTATGAACCGCGATTTCACAACACGTCGCGATATCGCGACATTTTCTCTTCATGATGCATTCTATTGTTCTTAACCATGAAAATGCGACATGTCACGAAATCGTGAAACTTTTTCGTTCCACTGCATTTTGCTTGTCTGAGCCACAAAAACGTGACCTGTCACGATATCGCGACAACTTTCTTTTTCGAGCAGAAACGGAGCAACACATCGCGAAATCGCGACAAGTTTTCATTCCTAAGCAGCGACAGAGCAACACATCATGAAATCATGACAACTTTCATTTCTGAGCAGCGACAGAGCAACACATTGCAAAATCGTGACAACTTTCATTTTTGGCCACGACGGAGCAACATGTCATGATATCGCGACACTTTCTTTTTCTTGTTGTATTTTGCTCTTCCTTTGATTTTTTTAGCATCTGGGCCACTGCGGTTTTCTTTGAAAACATGCAAAAAAGGTGGGTCCCCAATTTTGGGGTGTGTTGTGGATCAGCCACAACATGCCTCCATCTAGCTAAGAAATCAGCAAAAATTCATCTTTGTCTTGTTTTAAGTTGTATAAATCTTTAACGGTGACATGCCTCTCGATGTAGGCACTAAATTGATGGACAAAAGATTTGGATGTTTCTTCAAAATTTCTCAAAGAATGAGTGGGCAATTGATAGTACCACTCCAATGCCATTCCTCCTAAACTTTTTGAAAACATTTTTAGTAATAGCAAGTCATCATGTGATATATCATGACATGCTATCCTAAACATGCGAAGATGCTCTATGGGATCTTCAGTTCCTTTATATATAGGCAGGATGGGCATGGGAAAGTGTTTAGGGTATGGTTGTGCTACAACTATGGGATCCAAAGGCTGACTACACATATCTCGATAATTGTACGAGGGATGGTAGGGATCTATCTGGTCCATGCGGGAAGCTAACTGTTTCACCATGGCTTCCAGATTACTGGTTTTCCCACCATATTGGTTCGGTAGGGCATTAATATGGGATTTGTGAGTATATGATGGAGGGACATGAAGATTAGATGCTATATTGCTATTGTGTAAATTGTTGGTAGGAAGGGTGTTATGAAGAAGTTTTGAAGTTGTATTATGTTGTATCCCAGATTGTTGAAAATTGGTGTTTGGCTTCATTTTAGGTTTTTGTCGATTTGAAGCATATTGATCAATAGTTTGGAGAAATAAAGCAATGAATGAAGGTTTCTTTTGTGTGGGAATGATTTTAGGCTCAATAACAGGTTCCTTAAGGGGTTGGGTAACCTGTTGTTTTTGCATGTTCTGAATCATAGTGACCATATCTCTATTGGATGGTCCAGCCTTATCACTTTCTTGATCAACAAAGGACAAGGGATTAGTGTGTATGTTAAACATATCTTCCATGGCTTCTTGAGTGTCACTAATTTTTCCTCTATCAATACGAACTACCATATTAAGAGCACCAATGTTATTATTGAAAAATTTCTAGAAATGATCTAAGTTATCAAAAGCAATAGTTCCATCTGGAGCCATTCTAGGGGATGAGGATCCTTCCTCTTTAAGATTTTCTTCTTGTTCATCTACAACAAGCTCATCTTCTGGCTGTTCTAGAGTTCCTCCTTCCAGAATTGAATCCTCAGGAAGGACATTTGGGTTTTTTGTTTTGTCTCCTAACCAATCTTCTTCTTCTTCAGTTTGTTTACCATTCCTAAGTCTAGGCATTGTGCTTAAATTTAGATTTCAGCAAATATATATATACTTGTATATATATATATATACATATATATATATATATATATATATATACATATATATATATATATATATATATATATATATATGTGCAACAAGCTTAAGAGGTATATATTTTAATTATATACCTACTATAGTATTTAAAATAAAATGTTTTGGTTTTTCTTGTTTTTTCTATTTTTTATTTTTGTAACAATATTATAAAGATAACAAACAGCACACTAAATGCAAGAAATAATAATAATGAAAGCAATGATCTAGTTTTCTATAAACAATTTATAAATATCATTAATGGGCTCGAGTTCTTCAGGAGTCATGAAGTGTTCTTCTTCAAATTAAAAATTTTCTTTCAAGAATTTGACAAAAAGTGCTATAGTGATATTATCTATCTCAGATTCTGGTTGGTAGAAATAAAGTTCGTGGCAATACTCTCGATATAACACGGCCCGAGGAACTCTCCTCCACCTTTCCCTATCTGTAAGAATGACCTCTTGATCTTCTACACGACCTAGGAATTGGTGTATAACAGCTACGTTCTCGAGGTATTCCTCGAAGGTGAACAATTCTGAAGACACAAGAGCTCTCCTATAAGCTAACCACCTATGGCAGGCTCTCTGAAGTTCATGATAAAAAAATGAGTTGATGAGGATCCAGGATCCTATCTAGGTCAAACCTCTTGATTTGTCTAAGTTCGGTTGATCTAGATGAAATGATACCTAGCCTCCTATCAAGTTCTTTCCACAAAAGTTGGTTTCTATCTGTTTCAGGCAAACTAAGCACAAAATTAACTTCTATGGCTGCTAATTGGTTTTCAACATTTATAGTGACAGCTAGTCTTTTCTTAGGAGCTACCATCTAGACATGATATACAACTTAGTAGTTTTCTAATGATTTTAAATGCATCTATGTTTTTGTTTTTTTTTTTGTTTTCAAAAGGTTTTAGTTTCACGTTGGGTTCACCAAAATGTATTGTTCCAAAAATTTTGCACCCTTACCTTCAGGCTAAAGGATCCACGCTCGGAAGGGGGATGCGATAAGGATGGGACAGTACCTCAGATTGAGAGGCCCTTTGAAGGTCTCGCATCTCGGGGGAGGAGTATTAAGGTGATTTTTTGACGGATGGTGGGGTTCACCAGGAAACATTTAGTGGCAGTCTCCACGCCTAGGTTGGGAATGTGTTTAATGTGTTCAATTTTACTTTTAATCATCCAAGTCCTAGGTTTGGCCAAATGAATCTAAGTTGTTCTATATGAAATGCAGATTTAAATGAATACAAAAAATAGATTTAAGCAGAAAACACGGAGAATAAATTAAGTGAAGAAATCCATACCTGGTTTTGGATGTCTAATGGAGGTTCTAATTTTTGAAGCAGTCAAGATCGTCTGGAATTTGACAAGATCGTCTTCGATCTAATAGGATCATCTAAGATCTGACGAATTCGTCGAACGAATTCGTCAGAGACCTGCAATCAGAGAAATGGACACAGAATATAGAAAATGCAACTATACTGATAAAGGAAAATGATGTGAAATGACAAAATGATGTTAATAAGATAATCCCAAATAAAAATGTAAATAAATTATCATTCTTTAATAGCTAATCATGATTTTATTATGTACTTAAGCTATATGGGTGAACTCCAAGATGCAGAATAGCCGAAAATAACCATAAACTGATCTAAATGCAGAATAAAACAGTAGACTAGAAGAGAAAAATGCAAACTCTGGGCAGCAATTGCCCCCAATGTTGACTGTAGTCGAAATCGTCTCTAATTTTGATGTGATCGTTCGAGATTTGTACAGGATCGTCTACGACAATCTGAGATTGCTCCAACTGAAAAATGACAAGGTTCCTATAAGAAAATCCAAAAAGAACAAATGCAGATAATGATCTAGGGTATTATAATGCACGCAAAGATCGAATTATAGGGAAATTCAGCCAGTGGAATGTCAAGGGGGGTCCTAAGGTTTAAATAGGCTTAGGAGGGAGGTTAGGAGGTTGGGGATCATCCCAATTTGGGAGATCTCCAACGGGGAGGGTCTCTAACAGCGCAGACATGCTTCTGCCTAGATTAGAGACGTCGTTGGAACATAATCTAATTATGCACAAATCAGTTTGGGATGAGATCGTTTGGATGTTCTGCTCCAGACAAAATCATCCGATCTGAGGCGATATCGTCTGATCGGAGACAATATCTTCCAATAGTCACAACAAATCCTAAAAATGGCACGAAAAATGGGGAAAGTTGTTTAACAGGCGGTTAATGGGTGGTTTGGGGTTAAAATTGAATTTTGAATTATTACTAAAGTAATTTTAATTATTTGCTAAGGTTTACTGCGTCAATTTTAGGGTGCTATAGTATGTACACATTAGAAAACATAAAATTTTAAAATGAATCACATAATGCACTTTTCACAATAAATATTAATGAGTTGGATTTCATCACCAATCATTGCTTGATATTTGGTGATGGTGGGCTTCATCTCCATCCATAAATATCTACCCTTAGCCACCATAGATACCCATGATCAAACTTTCTAGATTTCATCACCAGGAAGAATCTCATTTTCTAGCTAGCCATAGATTTTACCTTGCATAATTTAGATTAGCACATTCATAACACACAAACCTAAAAATAACAACAAATATATATAAGAGAGATAAAAAAAATTATTGCAAAACTTAGTGCATATTTTTTTGTTTGTTATGAGTGATTTCATTTTGATTTCTATTTTACACATCATCCACATTCACCAATCCTTGCATATTCATATTTTAACGTCTTGACCAAAAATTGGACCAGCAATATGAGTTGGGAACTTACCACATCCATGGAGTTATACACTCCTAACCCCACCAATATTGTCTTCAAACCACTTCATATCCCATCCATGCAAGTTTCTTCTTTCTAGTAGGAAAATATTACTTTACAAATTCCATCTACCACTTCACCCACCATTTCACATTTATTTGTGATATCTTTTGCAACATATCCTCCATCAACTTCAACCCACATTGCTAACATTCACAATTTACCTCCACCCCTTCCACTTCCACAAAATTATCATACAACAAGCATGGAAAAATCTCAACCAATTGCTTATGACTCAACGGGATGCTATTTTTGACCCTTAATAGAAAACCTCAGTGTCAGAATTTAAACTCCACTCCATTCCTAACCAGCAAGCATACTTCAAACCCAATAAAACTTGGGTATACCATCTTCCAAAGTCACCATCCCCATGCCCCCAAATTCATCACACCAATAGCAACACACTCAATATTATACATTCATCAATCCATTCACCACATATCAATACACTCAACAAACAAACCAGGGCTTACAATCATATTGTCAACACACATTAATTTTGCAATAAATTTTAACTCAATTTCATCATCATCCATGTTATAAAACACAATAGTTGTAACATTAAGTTCCAAAATCCACATCTCACATTATGATACATGTACCACAATTTCAACATCCAACACAATTGGACAAGCACACCAAGCATCGTGCAAATCCACCTCACAAATACACAATGCTTTCAAAATATTATGCAACCATTTTTTGAAGGCTTTATGAAGCACAAGAGATTTCACTTCCAAAAATCAAACCAAGATATCCTAACAAGCCACATGGAAGAGATTATAAGAAGCACTTGTAATGTTTGTATCATCAACAATTAGGACATAATATCAATAATTGCCATGCATTTAAAAACATTGTCCAAGATCTTATTGATATGAATGTATTTCCCATAAAATATTTGTCCAACCCATCTGATCAAGACATTGGTACCAAATCAATCATCAATAATACTGAGGATCCTCAAAATATTGCATCCTCCTAGTCACTTACATCATCAATCATCAAGAATATTGGGTATTCTTAGGATATCGCATCCTCCCAGTCACTCACATCATCAATCATCAAGCATACTAAGGATTCTTAGGATATTGCATCCTCCCAATCACTCACACCATAAATCATCAAGCAAATCAAGGATGCTTAAGGTATCACACCTTCCTCATAAAAAAAGCTCCAAAGGAACCAAAATCCCTTTGGTCACTTCTCAATTTCAAAAGGCTCTAAATATACCTAATCCCTTTGGTCACATTTCAATTTCAAAAATATCCAAAGGCACTTAACATCCCTTTGGTCACATCTCATTTTCAAAAGGCTCCAAAGGCACTTAACACCTTTGGTCACATTTCAATTCCAAAAATCTCCAAATGCACTTAACATCCCTTTGGTCACATCTCATTTTCAAAAGGCTCCAAAGGCACTTAACACCTTTGGTCACACTTCAAAAAAAAAACTCCAAAGGGACCAAAATCTCTTTGGTCACATTTCATTTCCAAAAAACTCCAAAGGAACCAAAATGTCTTTGGTCACATTTCAATTCAAAAGACTCCAAAGGAACCAAACTCCTTTGGTCACACTTTAGTTTTTAAAAAAATAAAAAAAAATCTTTGCATTACATTTGCATAATTTTATCATTTGGATCTATGTGTTGCTTGTCGCTATGTAATTTCTCTTTCCAGGCTTGCCTTTTGTGAGAATGCTTTTAGAGGATGTTGGGGTTTCACCATATGGTTGTATGCCTTTGGATGCTAGTTTTTCGAGGACATTCTGAGATTTGAGGGAGGACTTACTATTTATAGTAAGTCGGTGATTCAAGTTTCTGGCCGAATTGACTATAGAATGTTGTTCTTTACCAAATTGGGTATCTAGATATATCTTCAGTTGATTGACTAGACCCGTTTGGTTATCAATGCAGGGAACTTACTATTTTTAGTAAGTTGGTTTTGGCGGAGCGAAAGTCCTACAAGTGGCTAGTTTGGCCAAATGGGTACTCATTTCTATATTCGAATGTGAGTTTGGATGAGTGGTCATGTAGTTTTTAATAGTCAAAGTTATAATTATTATAAAGTCATTAAATTATTATATTATTATCTTAAGTATGAATTTATAATTTGTTAGGGGTCTTATGAGTACTCATTTTGAAGAAAATAATGTATATTTTAATGTGGTTTTATTAATGCCTAGTTGTTAGGACTACATTTAGATGGATACAAAAGCACTATTGTATTTACAAGTTGTGTTACAATATATAGGTATAAATCCTATGAGGGAGATATGACAAGTGTCATAAGCTCCACTCCAAGTATCGAAACAGAAGACACAACTCCAACTCAAACTGAAACTAAAAAACAGGACAAGTGGTAGAATTGTAGAAGGGCATAGTGCACATTATAATAATATTCTAACATTCCCCCTTAATGTGCACTATCCTAAAAAGATAATTCAACATTAGGTAACATTCCCCCTTAATGTTGACTTCTATTACATAGATATAGCAAATTGCTAAACTGAGAAAACTTGTCTTTCCCAAGTGACTTTGTGAAGATGTTTGCCACTTGATATTGAGTTGGTACATACTCAATGTGTATAATGTCTTATTGGACCATTTATCTAATGAAGTGATGATGGATCTCATGTGCTTTGTTCTAGCATGGAAAATTGGATTCTTGGTCATCTTGATGGTACTTTGATTGTCACAATATATATATGTTGGACCATGTATGAATAGCCCAATATCCTGAAGTAATTGCCTCAACCATATTGCCTCCTTAGTTGCCTCAACTGCTGCTCTATATTTTGCTTTTGCTGAAGATAGTGAAACTATGTTCTGCTTCTTTGTGCTCCATGAAATAGAGCCTTGGCCTAATTGAAAGCAATAACCTAATGTAGATATTCTAGTTTTAGGACAATTGGCCCAATCTGAATCTGTGTATCCAATCAAAGAAAAATTATCACTTGATTTATACATAAGGCCATGATGAGGTGTGGCCTTTAGAAATCTCAAAATCCTCTTAGCTGCTATTGAATGGCTCTAATGAGTGTCATTTATCCTTCACCATTTAATCAATATATGTCAGTCTAGGGCGGTGTCCAAGGCTATATACGAGAGCAGGGTGTAGCAGATTGTAGGTTTAGTTCATTTAACTCAGGGCTTTATTGGTGAGGTAGTTAGTGTCTTGGGGTGTTTGGTACTCCTAACATCCTAGAAATGCTAAAATACTTCCTTTGACAAAGAAAATGAAACTAAACTATTGAAAACTGGAAATTGCATGAATCAAATCCACACTATTCGAGAAAAGTAAAACTGTTGCAGAATTCAATTGACAAGAAATAAGTTGCAGCAAACTGATAATGAACTGTTGCAGAAAATGAAACTTCTAAAAGGAAAACATCACACCATACTTTGCAAAAAATGACAAAAATTGAAATATCAAAAATTGACAACTGAATGTGCAAAATCTGTAACAACTTTATTCTAATACAAATTCTGGAAATAGTGCAGAAAATAGAAAGCTGAAAATATTGTGCTAAATTCTGGAAATGTGAAACTGAAATTAACCACTAACTTGCAACTACTAATCAAGAAGTATTGACCTATGCATCAACCAAAAACTCTACAAAAACTGTCAGTCTTCTGCTGCCCTACTATAGCCAGAATAAGCAAAATTATGTCAAGGGAAAAACCCTCCTCTGGGCCTGGAAGTGGCCCTTGCTTCCTGAACCAAAGGAGGTGAGTGAGCTTGCTCTAAACTAAGAAGTTCTCACACTTAATTCAAAATGAAACATGAATCATAATATTGCACCCTTTTATTTCATATTAGCAACATCACAACAATGCAGGAAGAGACCTGCAGAATATTGTATTGTTGTAGTAAATACAAATTTAGAACACCTAATACATGCTATAACTATCTTCAGCTACCTATTCTCCTATATGCTCAACCATATGGGAGCATTTTATTTATACAAAATAGAATGCATTACAGATAAGGTTTACTGCTATTATCTGGGACTGTTATAGTAGTTTTAGTCCAGGTCTTCCACAAATGCAGAGTTTTGACTCTTCTGTCCCTATCCATCCAAAGTGAGGAACAAGTGTGAGTTTGGATAAGGTGTCTTCTGAGATGACTTTAGTCACCATTTACTCCTTTTCAAAAATACCTTTAAGCAGTTCCAAATTGTCTATGCTCATTCTAGAATTGCTCCGAAATATCAGGCAACAGAACAGGAAGACTGCTATTTCATCAGCAGAAGTTTATGCAATCGGTTGTGGTGGCAGGTATGGTCTCCTTAGGCATCCAGAGGACTAGTTCCATCCTTGACTTGGGCTGGGATGGACAAATTCCACGCCATGGTGTAGATATACAACTGGCTGGAATTTGTATGACAAAGTCCAGTTTTCCTGCACAGTCAACAACTTGACAACTTTTTGGTGCCTAAAAGTTAATTTAAAAGTGAGAAAATGGTGGCATATATTTGTGGATGGATGGTAAACCTTATACATAGATTTCTTACATATGATAACACTTAAATTAATGCAGAATTACAGGAATAAATAGCCAAAACACTGAAGAAAATATGGATAAATCAGTAAAAATAGAGCATATGCACTTTCCCTATCTTAACATGCAAATATCATCACACAATGCATAATATCCTATAATTAACATAAAATCACATCACAAATAGTTCCATATGAGTCTTAAAAGTTTATAAAAGAAGTCTTTAAATGAGGCAATCTCCTGCCTCATCATTCTCCCCCAACCTATTCTAATGCATGTCCTCATGCATTCTGCTCTGCAACAATGGCACAAAGGTCCAGCTCTAGATATCGTTCATCATACTTCCACAGTCTACTTCCAATCTGGTAATATCCCTTATGCATCTGAATTTCTCTGAGCCACTCTTGGAATTGGTCTTCTGGCTGAGCATCATTGTCAAAGAAGTGTGGAATAGGAGTTATGATAGTAGGCATCCTGTACCTGAGTCCAATCCATCATTCTTTGGCCTCAAGTATAGTTTGAATTACACCCGTAGCCCTTCCCTGAGACCAGATCAAGTTATTAGGTGAGATAGGTTCTCTTTTCTGTAATGATATGGGCAGTTCACCCCATCTGTTTCTACAGGCTGACAATGCATCAGCAAAGGAGGCTACACAAAATGTTTGGAACCCATCTATACATACTTGAAGATTTCCCAGGTACATTCTCCTTACTTTTTCATTCTTGATGAGAGCATAATGTTGATTTGTAGAGGTCCTATGATTCAGGTGCACAGGCCTGATCAGTAAAACAGCTTGAGTCTCTAAAGACTTACTAGTTCTCTTTTGTTGTTCCCAATAGAGCTGGTTCTGTAGCACTGACTGAAAGGCTCTGAGCTGAATGTCACCAGTAAATATGTGAGGAAGAAATAGAACTTCAGTTGGTAAAAAGAAGTTATGAAGGAATAATTCACACAACAGATTTTGATCTTCCATAGAGCTCTGCCAGAAAGCCTCTAAAAATTCCCCTGGTGTCTCAAAAGTATGGGTAAAACCAGAGGCAATCCTCATGGTCTACCATCGGAGGTATTTTTCCTTCAGAATTAGGCTATAAAACCTAGCAGGCCTCCTGCATTGAACCATACACTCAGAAATTTGACATACATTTTGAATTTTCTCCTTTAAGTCTTTAATTTTAGAATCTTTCCTTTTTATCTCCTCCTTTAAGTTCTGTTGTGATGAAACCTTCTCTTCCAACTGTTGGCATCTAGCTACCCAAAAGGTTACATCCTCATTATATTTCACAAGTGAAACTGTATCAGGTGGTCTAATAATAGGCTGCATTTGAGGAACTATTTCCACCTGGACACCAACATCTACTGTCTCTACTACAGAATTTTTTGTTTGCACTTCAGCCTCAATCACTTCAATTTTAGGAATGACAATATGTGGGGGTGATTGAAAAATTACCTATTCTGGAAGTACCATGCTTGCCTCTACTGGTGGAGCTATTGCATCAGTTTCTTGTTGAGGTTCCTTAGACACTTGCATGAGTGCCCCTGCCTGTCCATCCTCTGAATCCTGTTGTTTCTATTGTGGTATCTCTGCTTCTTCTGGTGCAGCTCTGTCAATAGAACCTCTCTCTGTATTCCCTGCTAAATTTATTAGCAAATTTGCTAATTCATCTCCTGAATCTATGTGAGAGGGTTGCTGCTCCAAAAGTGTAAGCCTATTTTTCACAGTTTCGATCTCTTGCCACAGTTTGGCAATAATGTCATATTTTTCCTTTAAAGTGGTTTCATTCTTTTCAATCCAACTGGTCTGGGTTTTAATTACACTTTTGGCTGCATGGAGTTGAGTTTCAACATCAATTTCTTCCTCCTCCCCTGAACTTGAATTATCTGTTTCTTCTGTTCCTGCTTCATCAGAGTCAGGATAATCAACAAGGGACTCCGACTGACTGGTAGCAATTGTATCCTTTTGTGCTTCTCTTGTTTCAGTCCACTCCTCAGAATCAGAGGAATAATTAAAAGAAAATGAAGGTACTGATTCCATTAAAACATCTTCATGATGAACATCAACATTGACTTCCTCATTGGTAACATTTTCAACTCCTTCAACCTCTTCATCTTGTCCACCAATATCAACATTTTGTTCCATTCTTTCCTCTGTTTGCACATTCCCTTCATCAGCAGCCCTCTTTAGTCTTGAAGACCTCCTTAGTTCTAAAATAGACGGCCCTTTGCACCTTTTAGTTCTAGCCTCAAATATTCCAATTGGCAGGGTAGATGGTTCCCCTGTCTCAGAAATGTGAGGTGGTTGTGGTTCTGCTGCAAAGGTAACTTTTCATTTTTGCTCAGAACCAGCATGTTGTTGTGTTCTCATTTTTTATGAAGGAGGCCCTTCAGGAAATGAAGGAGCTGCTCCAACAGAAGTCCTAAGTGTAGGTGTAGGATTAGGGTTAATTTCCTCAGTAAATTCATCCCATGTTTGGAAGAAATGGGTAAAATTCTTGGAATTGCCCCTGAAATGATGTCTACAAATAACCTTAATTAATCCATGATGCTTAGGATAACCTTTTCCTGCTTGGTACTTTTTGGACATGTTGGCCAAGTCTTGGTGCAAGTACAAGGGTACATTAACTCTTAGTTCAGGGTTTTCATGGCCATAACGAAGGTGAGTCAAAATTCTCATATGGTGGCCAGAGAGAACAGGGAATTGACCATCGCAGGGTAAGAAACCTAATTACCCAAACATCGACTTCATCCCATGGTGTCTGTAAACTAGTCCGCTTAACACCCTTACAGATATTATTACTCATTATATACTCAATTGGTCTATCATTTTCGCCCCTAAATTGATTAACCAACTCTTTTAAGGTGTTCTTTCCAGACTTCCCTATATGAATTCCTTGTAAAGGTAATTCTATAATTTCATTGAGGATTTGTGGACTTACTTGGATGGTCATTCCACTAATCTGCACCTTGTTCCCTTAGAAATTTCGTGCAAATTCTGCTGCTAGCCCTTCTGAATGCCCTTCGAACTTTCGTAGGAAAGGTAGGAAACCGCCTTCGGTGAAAATCCATAGACACTCTGAATCCCTTTGCAAATACTCAATATTCTCCGGTTCAATTCTATTTTTCTGTCCTCCCATGGTTCAATTCAAGTTCCTCAGGTTTTTTTTTCCATCAACTCTATTCTGTTCTTAGTTCTGTGAGAATTTGTTGCCAATGTCATGTTTACTTGTTCGGGGACATGAGAGGTGGCAGTAAATTAATCTTGAGCCCTTTTTCCTCGCATGCAGTTTAATGCTACGACGTTTGCGATGACGTGGCTCCTGGAATTTATGAAAATTGCCTCGTTAAAATTACTTTTCCCTACTTGAAACGTGTGCCAACCAATCACATGCAATGAATTAATTTAGAAGGTCCATGCCTATTAAAAATTTGTAGAGTGGCACAACTTTCGAATTTGATTAGCATGATTTCCATATGTGCATGAAGATTACGTTGATTTCAAGCCTATGCCACGTGGATCCGGAGTTAAAATGAATTAACCATTTGTTAATTCATTCTTAACTCTTATCTCTATTCCATTCCAGAGTAGAATAGTTTCTAGAGCTATCTTTAAAGAACATTCTTGTGCAGGGCCTTCGTTCTGAGCAGAATGATTAACCAGCTCTGTTTCCAGAGCAGGCTTCATTTATTCTTTTGACAACTTCTCTGGAACTAAATGCATGTGTTTATGCTAATTAAATATTTTATGCATCATATAATACATATTTACAATATTAAAATGGAAAAAGACACATACCTAAAAAAAATTTTCTATCCATATTTTGTACAAATGCTGATTCCAGTTGTTTCTGCATTAACTTTTACAAGGTGCAACAAGACAAAAGGAAAAACATAAGTGAAATAGATGTGATGGAATGATCTGAATGAACCAGAGGTGAGTTCGACCCGATGGAATGAGGAATAGTGAATGGAATGATGATGAAATGATGACGGAGAATGGATAAGATGATGATGGAAATGAGACAAACATGTCGGGAAAACCGGTTTTCATGTAAGCCAAATTCAGATGTGCCTCGCAGAGGTTTTTACAATCTGAATTTTTATTATTATTTTATTTTTTATTTTTATTCATTTTTTTCTTTGGTGACATTACTTGATTGAGTCGGTCTTGGAAGCAATGGTTGCTTCCAACACCATTACATCCATGTTTCCCACTTGGTTGAGAAACTCCTCCTTGGTTAACGACTTATGATATACATGGAGACGATGACCGTTAACCACCAAATTTCTTCTTGAATCATCAATTGGTGAAAGATGCACAACTCCATTGGCAAACACCTCCTCAATCTCATAAGGTCCGAGCCACCGGGTCTGCAACTTGCCAGGAAAGTCTTCATACCGGGAGTCAAACAACAAAGCCCAATCGCCTTGTTGAAATTTCTATTGTTGAACATGACTATCATGCCACAGTTTGCGTTGTGCCTGGATCACCTCAGTCTGGTGCAATGCATCTCTCCGTAGCTCATCCAATGCATTGAGCTACAGGATCCGGTTCGTTTGAGCCTGTGACAAATCAATACCAACTTCCAAAGCAGTCCGAAGAGTTAGCAATTCAAATTCAACAGGTAAAAGGGGCTTTTTTCCATAAACCAATTCGTAAGGGGTAAATCCAGTAGTGGACTTCCAGGTGGTGTTATAGGCCCAAATTGCTTCAGGTAACTTCTCCACCCAATTCCTTCTATGGGCTGATATGGTTTTGGTCAAGATCCTCTCTAACTCCCTATTTGTCACTTCCACTTGTCCATTGGCTTGTGGATGGTAAGGTGAGGATTTTTGGTGTTTGATTTCATACAGCTTGGTGAAGGCTTCAACAAATTTTGAGGTAAACTGAGGTCCCTGATCAGTGGTGATAGATTGTGGGGCTCCAAATCGTAGAAATATTTGTGAATACAGGAAATCAACAACTTTTTCCTCTCGGGCATGCTTAAAAGCATGGGCTTCTACCCACTTGGTTACATAATCAGTACATACCAAGATATGCACTTTCCCTTGGGAAGGTGGATCAATGGGTCCTACAAAATCTAGCCCCCACCTCTCAAATGGTTTTGTACCTAATTGAGGTTGTAAAGGCATTTCACTAGTAAAAGTAGGCTTACCCATCCTTTGGCATGCATCACAATTTCTGACATACCTTTTGACATCTTTGTGCAAGGATGGCCAGTAGTAACCAGTACCCAAAATCTTTCGAATGGTATTCTTCACTGAATAATGCCCTCCTAATGGTTCATCATGACATGCTCGTAGGATGTCATATACCTCATCCTTGCGAATACACCTATGCAAAACATGGTCAGGACTGCATTTAAACAATAAACCTCCTATCCATTCAAAAGAAGAACTTTGCTTGATCAACTGTTTCTTTTGTTTAGGAGTAAAGTGAAGAGGAATCTTCCCTGTAGCTAAATAATTAGCTATATCTGCAAACCATGGAGATTGTACAGAAACAACAAACAATTTCTCATCAGGAAACACATCCTCAACCAATTCCTCCGTATCTACATTTGGCAATCTTGACAAAAAATCTGCCACTACATTAGACTTCCCTGGTTTATTAACTATAGTAATATCAAATTCCTGTAGTAGTATTAACCAACGAATAATTCATGCACTAACCAAAGGTTTATTCATCAAATACTTTATAGCAGCATGGTCTGTGTGGATGAATACAGGATATCCTATGATATAGTGTCAAAATTTGTTAATAGCATACACCACAGCTAAAAATTCCTTTTCGGTTGTGGTATAATTCTTTTCAGCTCTAGTCAAATTTTTACTAATGTAGTATATGGCATAATGTTGTCCATCTTCAATCTGTCCTAATGCAGCTCCAATAGCAGTATTGGAAGCATCAGTTTGAATGTGGAAGGGTAACTCCCAATTAGGACCTCTCAATACAGGTGGAGTTGTTAATTTTTCCTTTAAAGCTTCAAAGGACTAGTTGACACCCAATGAGACCAAACAAATTCAGAATCCTTTGTTAACAATGCAAACATTGGATTAGCAATAGTACTAAAATTGGCAATAAATCTACGATAAAAGCCAATATGTCCTAAGAAACTATGCACATCAGTTTGAGTTTTTGGGGGAGGAAGGGTTTTGATAACCTCTACCTTCTTAGGATCAACTTTAATTCCACAAGCAGAAATATGATGTCCAAGAACAATTCCTTCCTCCATCATCAAGAAACATTTCTCAGGATTTAGAGACAAATGATATGTTTCATAGCGTATTAAAACTTTTTCAAGTTGTTCTAAAGTATATTCGAATGTATCTCCAAACACTGTGAAGTCATCCATATAAATCTCTACACTTTCATTCGTTAGATCAGAAAAAATAGCCAAAACAACTCTCTGAAATGTTGTTGGTGCATTACACAAATCGAAGGGTAATACTCTGTAAGCAAATGTGCCCCAAGGACATGTGAAAGTTGTCTTTTCCTGGTCCTCTGGTGTGACTTGAATCTGATTATAACCACTAAAACCATCTAGGAAATAGAAAAATTTCTTACCGGCAAGGGTGTCCAATACTTGGTCTATAAATGGTAATGGAAAGTGATCTTTATGTGTGGCCTTATTCAATTCCTTGTAGTCCACACATACTCTGATCTTTGTGCAATGTTTTCACCAGAACTATTTCATGTTCAAATATTTCTCTTTTTGATGCATTAATTTCGTAAATATGTTCCTTTACTACGACTATGGCCAAGATGAAAATGGCTTCCTATTCTTCATCAGACTCAAGGTACCATATTTGTCAAAAAAAATTGGTTGAAGGTTGGGCTGGTGGATACAAGGAAATATTTTTTAGGTCTACACCATTTGAAATGGTCATCTCACTTGACCTGCAGTCTATAAATGTAGCTGCAGTGGCAAGCCAAGGTCGTCCTAGAATAATAGGATAGCCATTAGCTGAATTTCTAGGCTATAGTACTAAGAAATCTACAGGATATTCCCAAGAAGAGACTTCAATGGCAACATCCTCTAGAATTCCCTCTAGTTTAGCAACTGACCTATATGCCATATCCAAAACTATGGTAGTGGGACTAAGATTATGGAGCTGCAATTTGTTCATGGTTTCTTTAGTCATTACATTAATTGCGGCATCTAAATCAATAAGCACATTTGGAATTTGAACCAACCCAATAGTAATTGTCACTACTGGACTCCCTGGATCACTATACTTAGGAGGTACTAGTTTTCCTGAGAGTAGGTCAGCCAACTTACCTTCTACCTGCACATTTTTTGGAAAGGTTTTCTTCTTCCTACTAGGCTTTCTAATGCATAGATCTTGAATAGTTTTCCTAATCAGAGGTTCTTATTTTATTGCTTGCAAAAGAGGAAGTGAGATAGATATTTTCCTCAATTCTGTGATTAATTCTAATTTAGGGGCTATTATAGTGTGGTCAAACCTTTCAGGATAGGGCAGGTCTGTTATGACAGGTTCAGTTTTCCCTTGTACATTTTCTGTTTTTCCTTCTTTTTGCCCTGTTTGTGGTTTTTTTGGACTTGGTAGTTCTTGTTGTCCATCAAGTTCTTCAATAGTGGGTGGTGCAGGGTCAGGTAAAACCTTCCCTGAACACAACTAGATGTTACTATAGTCAAGAACATGGACTGCAGTAGTCTCTTTAGATTCAGCTCCATAAATAGGAGTTGCTTATTTGTTGTTATTGGGGTTAGCCATAGGTTGAGCTAGAAGTGGAGGCTGCTTAACTGGCTATGTTTGTTGTGGTTGAACTTTTCCCTAAAAATTTTGATTAGGGGTTGGCAGCAAGTGTTGGTTTGGTGGTTGATACCTCTGCTGCCCTTGATAGGATGGGTATTGTTGCCCCCATATTTGCCCTGACTAATTTGGTACCGAAGATGGATTAAATGGATGCCATGGTTGATTCCAACCAGAATGTGACCAATATTGAGGAGCTACCCAAGTTTGATTCCAAGGTTGAGGAGGAGGTTCTGTGTACCCCCATGGCATATTCCAAGGATTCTATCCCCAATTTGAAGAAAAGTGAGGGACATTTTGGTTTTGTATGAAGTTGCTTCTTGGCCTTTGCCCAATAGTATGAAGTTCTTCAAATTGGTTTTCTATAGCACTCCTAAGATTGGGCAAAAGGTGGCATTTATCATTTTTATGCCCCTTTGAGAAAATGCCACAGATTGCTGAGATTGAGGTCTTGTCCAAAGGACAATCTTGTAGAGAATGCTTATTTCTACACCTAGGAAAATATATAGACAGTGGTGGTGAAAAATTGGCTCTTGTATTCCTTTCTCCTTAAGCAGTGTTTAGTTGAACAAGTATATCAGTTTTCATATTAGGCATTTCTTCCATCGATTCTTTGATGTCTACATTATTAGGACTTTTCTTCTTCCTTTTGTCCCTAGTTCTAGAATAATTTGTGCACAACTCTATAATGTCAGCAATCACAAGTTGGTGTATATCTCATTTTCCCATTATATCCAATAATTCCTTGGATTCATCTTGTAACCCCCTTAGAAAAATAGATTTTAACAATTCTCCTTCTACAGGACCAGCTCTTTTCTAGATAAAAGCAAATCTATCAACATAATCTTCTAAATTTTCATCTTCGTATTGTTTAATTCAAAATAAATCATCCTTTCTATTACGTACCCTGCAATACTCCTGATATTTGTCTAAAAATATAGTTTCCATTTCATCCTAGGTATGAATGGAATCTGAGTCAAAACTCATGAACCAATGTAAAGCTGCATCTTTAAGTATGAAAGGGAATAATTTCAATTTTTAATTATCAGTCACATAATCATATGTTTGACACAAGATCTTAAACTCAAACAGAAACTGGTTAGGATCTTCAGACACTGTTCCCCTAAATATTGGTAACACTAAGGAAGAAATGGTTTTCATAGGAGCTTGTTGTCTAGCAGTTAATTGTATAAGGTACTCAAAAGTTCTAGTAGTAGGTGGTGGTTGTGCCATGTTTTCCTCCTCTGATTTAATTGATTCAGCTTTTTCTTTTTTCTCTAATAATGTATCAGGAATAGAAGAATGTCTAGTAGCAAGTGCTTCAAGGAGTTCTTCCTCAAAAGGTTCTGCAGATGGTTCAACTGATGAAGCAGATGATTCTCTTTTTACTCTATCAGGATAATCATAAATAGGCAGATCTTCTCTTATACAGGAAGAACACATTTCTAGGAAGGAACCAGTTCTAATAAACCTCCCTCCCTCATCTCTTGGCCTATGCATTCATGCCTATTTACTAAAATAACATTAGGTCTCCAAAAATTATTTCCTGAGACAGGATAGTTTTTGGACTACTAGACCTCTCCTAACAACATCTAAGGTTCCCCGACAAGGGTGCCAAAAATGATGAGTTTCGTAAATCACACAATTTAATCATTATAATTGTCAATCTAGGGCGATGTCCAAGGCTATATATGAAAGTAAGGTATAGCAAACTGTAGATTTAGTTCATTTAAATCAAGGCTTTATTGGTGAGGTAGTTAGTGTCTTGGGGTGTTTGGTACCCCTAACATCCTATAAATGCTAAAATACTTCCTTTGACAAAGAAAATGAAACTAAACTATTGAAAACTGGAAATTTCATGAATCAAATCCACACTATTCAGAAAAGTAAAACTGTTGTAGAATTCAATTGACAAGAAATAAGTTGCAGCAAACTGATAATGAACTATTGCAGAAAATGAAACTTCTAAAAGGAAAACATCACTCTATACTTTGTAGAAAATGACAAAAATTAAAATATCAAAAACTGACAACTAAATATGCAAAATCTATATCAACTCTATTCTAATACAAATTCTAGAAATAGTGCAGAAAATAAAATGCTAACAATACTATGCTAAATTTTGGAAATGTGAAACTAAAATTAACCACTAACTTGCAACTACTAATCAAGAAGTATTTAACCAATGCATCAACCAAAAACTCTACAAAAACTGTCAGTCTTCTGCTGTCCTACTACAGCCAAAATAAGCAGAATTCTGTCAGGGGAAAAACCCTCCTCTGGGCTTGGAAGTGGCCCTTGCTTCCTGAACCAAATGAGGTGAGTGAGCTTGATCTAAACTAAGAAGTTCTCACACTTAATTCAAAATGAAACATGAATCATAATATTGCACCCTTTTATTTCATATTAGCAACATCACAACAATGCAAGAAGAGACCTGCAGAATACTGTATTGTTGCAGTAAATACATATTCAGAACACCTAACACATGCTATAACTATCTTCAGATACCTATATCCCTATATCCTCCACCATATGGGAGTGTTTTATTTATAAAAAAAATAATGCATTACAGATAATTTTTACTGCTATTATCTAGGACTGTTACAGTAGTTTTAGTCTAGGTCTTCCACAAATGTAGAGTTTTGACTCTTCTGTCCCTATCCATTCTAAGTGTTGGCATCCAAAGTGAGGAACAAGTGTGAGTTTGAATAAGGTGTCTTCTGAGATGATGTTAGTCATCGTTTACTCCTTTTCAAAAATGCCTTTAAGAAGTTCCAAATTGTTTGCGCTCATTCCAGAATTGCTCTAGAATATCAGGCAACAGAACAAGAAGACTGCTTCCCAGGTTCAAATCTCCACCCTACCAAAAGATGAATTGGGTATCCAAAATCCAATTGATAATTTTGGTGTGGACAGGGTCAGGTGCGACTCCCAGGTGACTTTGACGGTGTAGAACCCCCTGTTCATGGTCTCTCAGACTAAGGCAGCTTTGCAAGGGGTTTTTCGCTTAAAAAAAAAGAACAAGAAGACTACTATTTCATCAGTAGAAGTTTATGTAATCGGTTGTAGTGGTAGTTATGGTCTCCTTAGGCATCTAGAGGACTAGTTCCATATTTGACTTAGGCTGGGACGGAAAAATTCTATGCCATGCTATAGATGTACAGTTGGCTGGAATTTGTATGACAAAGTTCAGTTTTCCTGCACAGTCAACAACTTGACAGCTTCTTGGTGCCTAAAAGTTAATTTAAAAGTGAGAAAACGGTGGCATATATTTGTGGATGAATGGTAAACCTTATACATAGATTGCTTACATATGATAACACTTAAATTAATGCAGAATTACAGGAATAAATAGCCAAAACACTAAAGAAAATATGGATAAATCAGTAAAAACAGAGCATATGTACTTTCCCTATCTTAACATGCAAATATCATCACACAATGCATAATATCCTATAATTAACATAAAATCACATCACAAATAGTTCCATGTGAGTCTTAAAAGTTTATAAATGAAGTCTTTAAATGAGGCAATATTCTGCCTCATCAGGCTCTTCTTAGGATCCTGCATGAATTTAGAAATAAGGCCAACTAAATAGCAAATATCTGATCTAGTTGAAGTTAAGTAGATCAAACTTCCAACTAGATACCTTTAAAGTGTACCATCAACCCTTTCTTCTTCATCATTATTGAACAATTTCAATCTAGTTTCCATAGGAGTTAGAGAGGGCTTACACTCCTCAATGCGAAACCTCTCCAAAATAGACTGAATGTACTTAGCCTGTGAGATAAAACTCTTACCAGGCTATTGGCATACCTCTATACCTAAGCAATAATGGAGGAAGCCTAAATCTGTCATCTCAAAATTCTTGCATAAGTCCTTCTTGAGCAACATTATTCCTTGTGTCATCACCTGTAATGAGAAGATCATCCACATACAATGTAACCAAAATGATGTAGTTCCTCCAATGTTTCACATAGAGAGTAGATTTTGCTGCAGATCTAGTGAAACCAAGGTTGTGAAAATAGGAGTCAATCTTTGCATACCAAGCTCGGGGTGCTTGCTTCAACCCATATAGAGCTTTATTCAATCTAAGGACTTTGTTTTCTTGTCCTTCAACTGTGTAACCTGATGGTTGTTTCACATACACTTCCTCCTTTAAGTGACCATTGAGAAATGCACTTTTAACATCCATTTGATATATGGGCCAATGCTTTTGAGCTGCCATAGCAATAATTATCCTAATTGTAGTCATTTTTGCCATAGGTGCAAAGGTCTCCTCATAATCAATTCCCTCTTGTTTCTTATAGCCTTGATCTACTAGGTGAGCCTTGTAGCAATCTAGTGAGCCATCTGCTTTATACTTTGCCTTGTATACCCATTTTGTGCCAATGGTATATTTGCCTTTGGGTAAACCAACTAAGTCCCAAGTGTGATTCCTTTCAATGGAATCCAATTCTTTATCCATGGCATGCATCCATTTTGAATCACCACGTGCTTATTTGAAATTAGAAGGTTCAGGTTGGCCAAGGACTTTGGTCATTAGGGCATAATTCACTTGGTGTCTTAGGGCTAAAGTTCTTTTACCTGTATAAGTCGACAAATGCGCTTGGGATTCATCTATTGTGGCTTGAACCCACTTAGGTAAAGGATTGGATGATGTTGCTTGATCATTATATGGAGGACTAGGAGGATATGGAGGGCATGGATCATTTGTGAGGAGTTCTTCTTGTGGATGAATTTCTTGATTTATGAGGGGAGGTGAAGAGCTAGATGATATAGTATGCATGAATGGAGCAACTATTTCATTAGTTATTTCTAAAGTGGAGGCATTTGGAGGATTATATGGGGGATACTCATGAAAGGTAACATCCCTAGATAAAATGATTTTCTTGGAAATAGGCTCATATAACTTATATGCATTGGCACTATCACTATAGCCAATAAAGATGCATTTTTGGCTCTTATCATCAAAATTCTTCCTTTTCTTATGATGAATGTGAGCATAGGCATCACATCCAAAGACTCTCAAATGGCCCACATAGGGCGTTCTTCCACTCCATGCTTCTTCAGGTGTTATTTCATGTAAATATTTTGTGTAGGACCTATTAGTCAAGTATGCAGTAGTAAGAACAACTTCACCCCAAAATGAGTTAGGCAATGTAGCAGCATGTAACATTGACTTTGCCCTATTTGTGATTGTTTGATTCATCCTCTCAGCAACTCCATTTTGTTGCGGTGTATAAGGGGTTGTGAATTGCCTCCTTATCCCATGGTACTTAAAAAAATTGAAGAATTCATTGGAGACATATTCTCCACCATTATCTGATCTTAAGGTGGAGATTTGATAGCTACTTTCTCTTTCAACAAGTGCCATGAATTCTTTGAACTTATCAAGGGCTTCTCACTTATATCAAATTAGGTAGATCCATTTGTAATCATAAATGAAAGTGATGTAGTATTAAGCCCCTGTCTAAGATTAAAAAAACATTGGCCCACAAATGTCTAAATGAACTAATTGCAAAGGTCTATTGGCTCTCCATGCTTTTCCTGTTTCAAAAGGTTGCCTATGGTATTTGGTTATTACACATGGCTCACAAAATATTTTGACTCCTTAATATGTGGAAGTCCTTTTACTAATCCTTTTATAGCCATAATTTGAAGATTATTAAAATTTAAATGTCCCAATATTTCATGCCACATGTACTCCAAAGAGAAAGTAGTTGTATGCAAAGATTTTTGTGTTACATATTTTGTAAGGAGGTAGTAAACACCATCCTTTTTTACTCCCATGGCCTTGACATTGCCATTGGGTTCCTTAATGTAGCATTTGTATTTTTCAAAATAGACATTATAGCCCTTATCTGTAAGCTACCCAATAGAAAGAAGGCTCCTTTTAAGACCAAGTACATACAAAACATCTATTGCAGTAAAATTATTCCCATCATGCAAAGTAAGTGGTGTCTCCCCAACACCTTCAATGGGTAGAGCACTTTCATCACCAAAAGTAATGAATTGATTTGATATAGGGTAAACCTTGGTCAACCAATCTTGCCTTCCTATCATGTGCTTTGCTGCTCCAGAATCAATCTACTAACATTATTTATCTTCAACATTAACTTGATTTTGCTAGACTGAATGCTTGTCCCTTTCCTGGTGCTTTCAACGACGTAAAAGGTTTAAAATGATTGTGGCATGGTGGTTATAGGGGTGTACTGCATGAAGATCTATGTGGCAGCTTCTGGGGCGGACATCGTAGAATACTGTGGCAGCCATAAAAATCTAAATAGCCTACTCGAATTCGTGGTGGCTACCGATTCCACCATGTAAATTAAAAAATATATATTAACTTGATTGGCTGCATACAACATGTTCAGATTATTATTTTTTGGTTCCCTCTGCTCTCTTTTCCTTTGATAGCAATTAGCAACATTATGATTCTATTTTCCACAATATTCACATCCTTGTTGATTGTTGTTTTGACCCCTTTGATGTCTTGTTTGCCATCATTATTGATTATATTGTTGTGAATATTGCTGACATGGTTTCTCTTGGTACTGTTGTTGTGGCTACTGCTATTTTTGCTGATGTTGCTACTACTATTGATGTGGTTGCTGCTGGTACTACTGACGTTGTTGTTGTGGGTATTTTTTATTCTTTCTACATCTCTGATTTTGTTGATTTTGACCCTTGTTTTGTTGTAAGGATGCCTTGGTGGCAAAAGCTGCTACAGTTGATTCAATTTCTTCATCTTTTATTAAGGCTTGCTCATGTTTCTTCAATAGAATCTTAATTTACTCAAGTGTGGAATTCATTTTTTTTCCACTCATATCTAACATGGTATCATAAGAATGAAACTTTGAAGGAAGGCCATGCAACATTATTGGAATCAATTCATTGTCTTCTAGAGTTTTACCAACAACTAGGAAATCATTCTTAATAGACTTCACTTCCATAATATAATCGGTAAGTGAGCCTTTCATACATAGATTGTATAATTTTTATTTGAGATACAATATATTATCTTGACTTGGCTTATCAAGCAATCTATTGAGAGCATCCCATGATTGTTTAGGTTTTTTTGCAGCCCTTACAGTTTCTCTGCATTGAATTCTCATAGCTAGCTTGATTAAACTTAAAGCTATGTTGGAATTCTTTTCAAATTATGATTTTTATTTGGGGTATGTTGGTGCAGTGAGTGGGTCTTCATTTGTCTGTCTATCTCTCACAAAGTCCCACATGTCATTCATCATCAATATTGATTCCATCTCATACTTCCAATTTGCAAATGTTTGTGCTCCTTCAAGTTTCTTAGTGAGTCCACTTAACAGATTTGTAGTTGCCATGATTTAGAAAAGGATCAAAAGAAAAGGGAGCTCAACTAAGGATGAAATATGAACCACAAGTACCAAATTAGAGCCCTCAAAAAAATCTAGGGTACACCATTGAAGATCCAGAGGAGGGTTCACCTAGTTTTTCCACTCTGAATCTTCATGTGATTCCAACAGTGGGAGGGTTAAGTTGAACACAAGTGGCCTATTTTCCCAAAGAGAGTAAGAATTTGAATTATGTTAGACCTTTATATCGAACTTCTCAATATACTCACCCTTACGTGAGGGAGACTATAAGTATTTGAGCAGTTGATACGTGGAACATAGGCTATTCTGAAAGGGAGAAAACTGCCAGGCCTTTATACCAAACTACTCAATAACCCACCCTTACGTGAGGGAGACTATAATTTTTTGAGCAATTGATACGTGGAACATAGGTAGTTATAAAAATGTGATGCTTGCTTGCTCTTTTTAGAATTGTTACAATAGATGTGCTAATGTATTATTGCTTTTGAGAATATGCTTGTATGTGTTTGCTTGCTTGTATATGTTGTATTGTCAAGTGTGTATACAATGGAACTACACTTGATTACAATTATAAAACCCAAAGTTATGTAAGGGTAATAACAAGCATAAAATGTAGACAAAGCCCCAAATAGAAGATGCAAGCAACAAACACCAAGTGGCCAAGAGAGTGCTACAAAATGACTCCACCAGCAAGGGACAAGGGGCCCTAAATCACCCCTTGAGTTGATGATTTTATTAACAACTTTGGCTAAAAAACTAGCCCCAAATGTGCCTCCAAAAAAATGATACAAGATCAATGCCTCCACTTACAAGATTGCCTCCAAACTTGCCAAATTCAATGAATAACTTGGCCTAAAGTCCTCCCAAAATATTTAGAATTGAGCCCCTCACAATTTTGCCAAATTATCAACCAAGAGTGTCGGATGCAACCAAAAATGCACTCTTATTTACAATCTCAACTTTGAGTTAAAATTTAGCTGAGTAAATGATTTCAAAACTAAAAACAAATTTCACCAATGGATCTCCCTCAAAATTCTCTTTCCAACGACTATATATAAGCCTATAGTCGGATACAAATTGATGTTTCAACAAAGCAAAAACAATGACCCTCAAAAATGTGTGCAGCTCCAGGACATTCCCAAGTAGTCACCCATCCGAGTGCTACTCTAGTACTCAATGCTTAAGTTGGGAGTTTTTATAAAAAATGTACAAAAATACAACTTTTACAATGATATGAAAATACCAACACAAATCCCCCCTTTCATACAAAACAATATCCAAAGTTTTAGTTAATGCACCAAAATTGAATCCTCTCCATTTCATGAACTAATCATGTGTTGGTAGCAATAAAACCAACACCAGTGATGCTGATCCCATAGACAGCTCTCGACAAATCCACCTCAAGTTTTAACAATGATAGAATTTGGTGAGATGGAGATCGTGGACGGGGTCCAAATTATGTGGAACTTGTGCACCGATCTATCTATTGTTAGCAACTTTCTTTATCCCTGCAGTTGATCTTCGAGTGACTGCACTTAAACACAGAGAGCATTAAAAAAAATATTTATGCTATAGTCAGGGGAGGCTAGATGTACCGTTATAGAAGCATGTCGGGAAGCACTTTCATTAGCTCAGGCTCACTGAGCTGAAGTTGCACATGTCTCTTCGTCACAAAATACAGTATATAAAAAAATAGTCTTTACTTCAAAAAAAAAAACACAGTCTCCATGGCTAGAAAAAATGACTTCCTCCTTGGTTTCAACGTCAGGTCGGAGGGGAAATTAGTTGTGGGAAAAAATTTCACAAAATTTTTTAATCTTCTGATGTAGCTTGTGAGTACCATGATTAGACTGTTTCCCTTCATGGACCTGGGCAGTTGTGCTACGTTTTACATCGGGGGGCTCAAAACTATATTCTTGACAGGTGAGTTGCAAAACATAGGTTCAATTTTCAAAAAATTAATAGTCACCCACCAGTTCAACATTCCTCATAAGCCACTTTACATCAAACAATTGTTGCTTCAATATCATCATCCTCGTACATGTAAAATCTCAAGCGTCGGCTAGACAGCGACTAAATTTTAGGTAACAAATGCCAGAGGATCAATGAACAGGTACATAACATATGTTTAGCATCAAAAGAAATTTCAGGTAAAAAAAACTTATGGACGCTTAAAAACAATAGATGAAAAACTATTTTATGTTAGTTGAGCATGCCTAGGGAAAAAACTCCTTAATGGATAGAAAGCACAAATCAAGCCCTAATCTGAAAAAAAATCAAAATATCAGTCACGAAGGCAACACTCTTTTTGTCCTCCTCTTAATATGTTCAGGTAGTGTTGATGTAGTGGGTGCAGTTACATGTGATCCAAGGCAGCTGTATCCATGTGCAAGTGCAGTGTTCAATCCCAGCAAGCCTAAGCCCAGTGCAGAATGCTGCAGCAGGCTCAAGATGCAGGAGAGCTGCCTGGTTGCTTTTTTAATGAAAATCGTATACGCAGTTGTTGTTGCTTTCCTTAGTGGCAAAGAGAGCCACGAGGAGCCTTGGCGTCAAGCTTTTGAAGATGCACCTACAATAATTTAGGGGAAAGAACAAACTTTTCTCTGCAGACCTTAGGCTCTCCTTAAAACAAGCTCAAAAATCAGACTAAGCCAGCCTTCAACACTAAACTCACAGAAACTTTCTTCACTTTTTGAAAAACTAATCAGATCCACACTAATGACAAAGCTTTCAAATGGTAAAATATTTTCTTCCTTTTCTCATTCACAGGATCTACTTAGCAAGTGAAGAGGATAATGGGGAAGAAAAAATTCAATGCCAAAATGAAATTCACAAATCCTAAGAAAAATTCCTCAAACCCGACAGGAAAGCCTGCTCTGATACCAGATGTTAGGACTACATTTATATGAATACAAAAGCATTGTTATATTTACAAGTTGTGTTACAATATATAGACATAAATCCTATGAGGGAGATATGACAAGTTTCATAAGCTCCACTCCAAGTGTCGAAACAAAAGACACAACTCCAACTCAAACTGAAACTGAAAAACAAGACAAGTGGTAGACCTGTAGAAGGGCATAGTGCACATTATAATAATATTCTAACACTAGCTTGGATGCCACTTTGGGATATTATAATATGATTAAGTAATATTGTGGAGTTAAGTCATTATATGTGTTCATTAGTAAATGAATTATTGACATAAAACAAGTAAAAAAGAAAGAATTTTAATCCCAC
Source organism: Wollemia nobilis (assembly GCA_028583015.1). Taxonomy (NCBI): domain Eukaryota; kingdom Viridiplantae; phylum Streptophyta; class Pinopsida; order Araucariales; family Araucariaceae; genus Wollemia; species Wollemia nobilis. Next base: position 8,487,697 of record JAQPPZ010000677.1, on the reverse strand, counting down.
ATTCTACCCACATTGGGTCGACCAACTCGAGAAAAGAATAAATAGAGGTTGTGAGAGCATTTGAAGACATATTTAGTTATTATATTTCATGTTTGGAGAAAGGATCTTGCTTGCAACAGAGTTTGCAGGAAGATATCCAATTTTTTTGTGACGAAAAACCATAGGCAAGGGCATATTTGGCTTGTTTGGAGACGAAACCCTCCAGCAGGAACATCACTTTTAGGATTGCAAGATATCCTTGGAGTGATTGTGGCATTTTCATGATGGGGAATGATTTGAGCTTCAAAGTGGCAGGTTGTTAATGAGTTTTGGGGTGCACTTGGTACCATTTTTAGAGTTACTTTAGATTGTAGATGTTTACAGTGAGGCCAAATCATTAGAGGCTATTTTGAATTAGATTGCTTGGGTTTTGAAGAAGCTTGTATTATTGATTATTCATAGTTTTTGATCAGCTTATCAACTATACACTTCAATAGTTTGGAAGGGATCTATGTCATTTTTGAAGGGTTTTTAATAGGCCATACCAGTTACAGTGAAGGGCATGCACTTATTAAGGCCAAACGCCTCCCATTTGGAGTATTCATTATGTTGTATGAGGTCTTCTCTTTGTTGGACAACCAAACAACAATTAGTATGCTGGAGAAATTGTATTGCAAGCATATTTAATGAATATATAAGTTTGTTGTTGCTGATGTTAACTTCCAAAATTATATCAGGCCTTTAGATCTTTGGGTACACTTATATTTGTATAATTTCCTTCATTGGGTTTTCTCAATATCATTAGAAGAAGTTTGTGCTTAAATTTCATATTCATTGGAGGAGTACTTTTTAAGATACAAGCATTTCTAGTTTGTTGCTATTTTTATTTTTAAAATTTGTATTATTGCAAAAAGTATAAAAAATTCATATTTGCATAATTCACGTGATATCAAAGTAATCAGCAAACAAGACATTCAAGTTTTTAGTTTGGAACCCAATATCATAACCTGGCTCTTTGGGTGGCAAATTTATTTGTATTCGAAAGGGGTAGGACATTACAGTGGTATCAGAGCTGGTTTTTCCTACCAGCTTGTTCAGGGCGATTTGTTTCAAACTTGGCATAATCTTTGGGGAGTTAATCGACCCCTATACAGTTTGGCATCCTCCTGATTTGGGCGACTTCATTGTTGAGATTCTTAGAGTCTAGAACCGTGGTGATTAAGGGCGACTGGAGTGAAGTTGTACCTTGCAGGGGCAACTACAAACTCACAGGTTGATTTAATATTGACCGCAGGTGCTCATTTTATACCTTCGGCATTTTATTTATGATGTTCCCGTAACTTGGTTGGAATCATGGGCAATACATTTTGTTTGTATATGGACCGTTGGAGAGAATTCAAGGTAATTGCATGAATAAATTGGTGATTGCTAGCATTTAACGAGACCTAGCAATCTTCAATCAGGTGGATGAGGGGTTGTCTTGGGCAAATTGACTTCTGCATTCTTTCTAGAGAAGCCGAGTATTTATGAACAGGTTTAATTAAGAGGGCAAAAATAAGTAGTTGTAGTATCATGGGTTTCACAGTTGTAGTAGTGTGTTGGTAATGGCTACCATTCATAAGCTTATGATAGAGCTGATGCAAAGGTTTCAAGATCAGGATGCAAATTTTACAACACTGTTAGAATGTTCATCTAAGTGGTTGAAGCCACCATTAGCAGTTGAAACTAAAAAGGATGAGCTTGCTATCCCAGCAAGAATTGACAAAGGGAAACATAATTTGGTGGATAAATCAATAGCTTCAAAAGTTTCACAGGATATAATACCTCCTCACATAAGCAAAAATCAGTTAAGGAGAGAACAACAATGTTTCAATTGCAGAAAGGAATGGACATTCGATCATGTTTGTGAAACTAACTGTGATAGTAATTTGTTGTAGTCATCTATGATTCAGGACAGCAAAACAGTTGAATGGATAATTGATGCTTCATCTCAAGAGGTAAACCATATAGTGACTCAAAATGATTTAAGTAGTGATGAGTTGCTAGAAGATAGTTTGTCACATGACGAATGCATATCAGAGTTTCAAGATGACTCGATCAAGGAGCAACTTGATGATGAGGCAATAGTTGTGGGTTTACATGCAGAACAATCCATTGATAGTTATAGCAAGTTGAGTAACCATTTTTATGACCATTACAATGTTCCTGAAGATCTTAAGTAGGATGAATTGGAAGTTTATGATGATTCTTCTTTGAGTTTAGAGATAGAGAGGATCAACAAGTTGTTGTATGGTGAACCGGATAACCCACAAGTTATAGGATTGGAGAACAAAGATGAATTTCCTTGTGATCATGGTACTATTTTTGATGAAGATGAAGTTAATTCATCTTGCAGATCCACTTCAAGAGAAGTATACAATAGAGGTGTGGACCAGGAGTTAGCTTATTTCAAAATAGTAGTTGTTGATGACTCTTGGGATGAGAATGAATCAGACCTAACTTCAATTTATGTAGTTGGGGAATGTAGTGTTAAGAGGAATAATAATTTTGATCATCATGCTAAGTACAACAAATCAAAAATATTCTTGTGTGCTACTGATTGCGATTTAGAACCAGAAGCAAAGCAAACTTGGAAGGATAAATTGCAGGTTACAGATGAAAAAATTGTTACAACTTTATCTTTTTTGGATACCACACATCAATTTGTGGAGTATCTCTTATGGACAGCCCAACTCAGGGATAGACAGGAGGGGTTGAGAGATGGTTCCTCTATTACTAGTGCACAAACAATCAAAATGCAAACTATTAAGCAAGCTTTGGAAGTGATAAAATATGATTATATATAGTTGTTGGTAGATAGGGACTTGGCTGTCCAAGCACTCCGAGAGAGATTCATTTATGAGCTTAGCTTGGAGCTGAGTTTAGCTCATATATCTCTTGACCAAGCGGGAATTTCATCACCTATCATGACTACTTCAAAGAGTGCATAACGTGATACAAGGTGCACAATAATCCAACCATTGATTGAAGAGGTTCATAATATTGGACATGACAGAGAGTTGCATAGTAACAACAGTGAGGGTGATGCAACTTTTGAAGTTGATCAAACTTCTCTTGATTCATGCACAATGGATGGTGAGGGTGATTCTTCCAAGTTTTCCATAGATCATGTCAGAGAAGTGTGCATGGATTGCATTGGGAGGTATGCTCACCATTTCTCTTTTAGTTCACATATGGAGAAATTATTCATGACATATTCAAATGAGAAGAAGAGTTGTGATACAAATTTTTCTATATCCCATTGGCATGAGGTGATCTCTTCTTCAGATGTAGAATCATTTCTTTGTTGGTTCCCCAGCATATCATATCCGGATGAGTTTCAGATTGGGATATAGAGTAGTTAAGTTGTAATCAATGTGGCACAGCATAATCTTCCAGTTGTGAGGAATGATAGGTTACTAGCTTGGGTATGGGACCCGGGTATTGGTTTGCATTTCGGGTTGCTTCATCAACTAGTGCAGTTTGATTGGGTCAGTTTTGATAGGGTTAAGTAGCAGCTTTATAGTGAGTCATTATGTAGTTTTATTTAGGATCCTGACATACATATAGTATGGAGGGAAGTTCTTTTAGGAAGCTATAGGATTTATCTCAGTTGGAGATATGGAGCTCTTCGGTTCATCTGGGATCCAATGATCACATGGCAATTGTCATTGATATTGTTATGTTATGATATTGGATTGCTTAGGGACAAGCAATCTCAGGGAGGGAGGACTGTAATGTCCCTTTCCAAGCTTGTATTTTGTGAGAATTCTCTCAAAGGATGTTGGGGTTTCGCCATATGGTTGTATGCCTTTGGATGCCAATTTTTTAGGGACATTATGAGATTTGAGGGAGGACTTACTATTTATAGTAAGTTAGTGATTCAGGTTTCTGGCCGAATTGACTATAGAATGTTGTTCTTCACCGAATTGGGTATCCAGATATATCTTCAGTTGATTGGCTAGACCCGTTTGGTTATCAGTGTAGGGAACTTACTATTTTTAGTAAGTTGGTTTTGGCGGAGCGAAAGTCATACGAGTGGCTAGTTTGGCCAAATGGGTACTCATTTCTATCTTTGGATGTGAGTTTGGATGAGCAGTCATGGATTTTCTAATCGTCGAAGTTATAATTATTATAAAGTCATTAAATTATTATATTATTCTCCTAAGTATGACTTTATAATTTGTTAGGGGGCTTATGAGTACTCATTTTGAAGGAAATAATGTATATTTTAATGTGGTTTTATTAATGCCTAGCTTGGATGCCACTTTGGGAGATTATAATATGATTAAGTGATATTGTGGAGTTAAGTCATTATATGTGTTCATTAGTAAATGAATTATTGACATAAAGCAAGTAAAAAAGAAAGAAGTTTAATCCCACATTCTACCCACATTGGGTCAACCAGCTCGAGAAAAGAATAAATAGAGGTTGTGAGAGCATTTGAAGACATATTTGGTTATTACATTTCATGTTTGGAGAAAGAATATTACTTGTAGAAGAGTTTGCAGGAAGATATTTAGCTTGTTTGTGATGAAAAACCACAGGCAAGGGCATATTTGGCTTGTTTGGATACAAAACCCTCCAGCAGGAACATCACTTTTGGGATTGCAAGATATCCTTGGAGTTATTGTGGCATTTCCATTATGGGTAATGATTTGAGCTTCAAAGTGGCAGGTTGTTGATGAGTTTTGGGGTGCACTTGGTACCATTTTTAGAGTTACTTCATATTGTAGATGTTTCCAGTGAGGCCAAACCATTAGAGACTATTTTGAATTAGATTGCTTGGGTTTTGAAGAAGTTTGTATTGTTGATTATTCACAGTTTTTTATCAGCTTATCAGTCATACACTTCAGCATTTTGGAAGGGATCTATGTCATTTGTGAAGGGTTTTTAACAGGTCGTACCACTTGCAGTGAAGGGCATGTACTTATTGAGGCCAAACACCTCCCATTTGGAGTATTCATTGTGTTGTATGAGGTCTTCTCTTTATTGGACAGCCAAACAACAATTAGTATGCTAGAGAAATTGTATTACAAGCATATTTAATGAATATATAAGTTTGTTGTTGCTGGTGTTAACTTCTAGAATTATATCAGGCCTTTAGATCTTTGGGTACACTTATCCTTGTACAATTTCCTTCATTGGGTTTGCTCAATATCATTAGAAGAAGTTTGTGCTTAAATTTCGTAGTCATTGGAGGAGTAGTTTTTAAGATACAAGCATTTCTATTTTGCTGCTATTTTTATTTCTAGAATTTGTATTATTGCAAAATGTATAAAAAATTCATATTTGCATAAATCACATGATATCAAAGCAATCAGAAAACAAGACATTCAATTTTTCAGTTTGGAACCCAAGATCGGAACCTGGCTCTTTGGGTACCAAATTTATTTACCTTCGAAAGGGGTAGTACATTACATGCTATCCGAGTTCACAAGATTCAAGGAGCACATAAGCTTACCAGGCTAGGGGTAGTAGAAGAACCCAAGCCACTGAACATCATACACTTGAAAGCATTCCATGCTTATTGTGATTTATATATATGTATATATACATGGCTAATATACAAAAACAACATTGCTTTTCACACATTACATTTTACATATTGCACTGCATAACATTGCATTTCACACATTATATTTTACATATTGCACTGCAAAACATTACATTTTACATATTGCACTGCACAACATTACATTTTACACATCACATTTCACACATTACATTGCACACATTACATTTCACAACTCTCATTTCACAAACTACATTTCATACATTGCATTCACAACAATATTCACACATTTTTCATTTCATATTAAGGATCATTTATTCAGTTTAGATATTAATTGGTCCAATTCATTTTTGTTGCCTTAATCAAGGGCACCTTAAAATCATCATCCATTTCATTCCACTGTTCCATAAAGCCAAGTTATCATTTCCAAACTACATTCCCATAATTCCTAGGTGTTTTCAGTCACTCAACCACTCCTAGTGTTTCTAGCAACCTCTAGTACATGTCGAGTTTTCTTTAGAACCAAGACACATTTTTACTAAGAAAATCTTGATTTCTAAGAATTAACTCTAAATATTCTTGAATAAAACACAATTACACATCTTAAAAAACATCTTTTGTCAAAGAGATATAACACCATACTTGAGTTGTACCTTGAAGTGAATAGGATATTCCTTGTTTGTGCCATTATGCACATAGTCCATAAAAATAGTGGTTTTCACCACTGTCACAATTTAAAAATAAAAGAAAGAGCAGGGTCAAATCCCCAAAAACTCTAAATATTTTACACATCGCACACCACAAATCCTCAAGTTGTAAGGATAGAACTACATTTCCAATCAAACTATTAGGTAGTCTGAATTCCCAAAGCCTAGAGATCAAATTCTTGGACTATGGAGGTAATCTCCACAAGGGCTATAGATGCTTGACTGGGAGTGGAGTATGATCATGTGTGGTGACACGTCTCTTTTAAGAGACCTCTAACCTCACATAAGGAAAATATAGCTTCTTGGTCTTCTCCATAATAGGTTTAACCCCAATTTACTCAAGATGGATTAATGAACTCACTTGCACACACATTGGTTTTTTATTACCTTGAGTCATTACCATGCTCATGATTTGGTAAATGAATTCACTGCACACACATTTGGTCTTAAAGAAATTATATAGTATTTAGTGATTTTGTTTGATATTACTAGTATGTCTGAGTCTCTGCAAAATAGTCAATTTTTCATATCAAAATCCATGTTTTCTTCCATGTCAACATCCATTTCTTCTTACATATCAAAATCCATATCATTACATGAGTCTTCCATTTAACATGCCATAATTTTAGTACCCCTAATTAAAAAACAATGCTATACATGGTCAAGAAACATCTAAACTATGAATGATCATTAGAGCATTAATTCATTTGCATTCATACATGTTATCATTGCATTATCATCCATCAAAAGCATCAATCACACATACACATGCATTCACACAATTATATATATATATATATATATATATATATATATATATATATATATATATATATATATATATAATTCACATATGCAAAGATCGCTAGAAAGTTCTATACAACATCACAACTTGGGGGTGTTCAAGGTATCACATCTTCTCCCAATAAAACAAACAACAACACAACTTGGGGGTGTTCAAGGTATCACACCTTCCCAATCAAATAAACAACAACACAACTTGGGGGTGTTCAAGGTATCACACCTTCCCCTAATAAAAAAAACAAGCACACAACTTGGGGGTGTTCAAGGTATCACACCTTCCCCCAATAAAACAAACAAGCACACAACTTGGGGCATTCAAGGTATCACACCATCCCCACCAATTCAAAAAATAATTCAATCACTCAATCACATTACATCATCAATAAGTCAATTGCTAGGTTCAAAAGGTTGCATCCTTTTGTCAAATGTTGAGCCCTTTGCCTTGCATATGCACATCAAAGTCAAAAAGCTCCAAAGTTCTTAACCCCTTTGGTCATATTTCAATTCAAAAGGCTCCAAAGAAACCAAACTCCTTTGGTCACATACACATTACATAATCAACAAGTCAATTGCTAGGTTCAAAAGGTTGTGTCCTTTTTTCAAAGGTTGAACTCTTTACCTCACATACACACATTAAATTCAAAAGGATCCAAATGAACCATACTCCTTTGGTCACATATACATCACATCATCAACAAGTCAATTGCTAGGTTCAAAAGTTGCATCCTTTTATTAAAGGTTGAGCCCTTTGCCTCACATATACACATCAAATTCAAAAGGTTCCAAAGGAACCAAACTCCTTTGGTCACATACACATCACATCAATCATACACATATCAAAAACCCCTTTACTATTAGGGAAATGTAGAATCAATCATCACACATGTCAAAAACCACTTTTTTGTTGGGGCAAAAATAGAATCAATCATCTGCATTTAAAAAAAACTTTTTCTATTGGGACAAAAATAGAATCAAACATTATACTTTTCATAGTCATTACATTTTCCCATGTCAAAAATCCCTTTATATTTTGGGGTAAAAATAGAATCATTCCTTGCATTATCCATACATCCGCATTCAACATCATCAATTTCATTCATAATTACACCTTCATTCAATATTTGCCAAATATATTTGCAAAGTACAAGTGAACCTTGTATTTAGTGGTTTATCCTAGTCACTTAGTGATTGCAGCGATTCCATGCAATTCTATAGGATGAGTAGATCACCATAAGGACACTTACATGTCAAAAACCCCTTCATCTATTGGCAAAAACAGAATCAATCATTGCACCTTTTACAGTAATTGCATTTTCTCATGCCAAAAATTCCATCTGTTAGGGCAAAAACATAATCATTTCTTGCATTATCCATACATCTACATTCAACATCATCAATTTCATTCATCATTACACCTTCATTCAATATTTACCAAGTACATTTTCAAGTACAAGTGAACCTTGTATTTAGTGGTTTATCCTAGTCACCTGGTGATTGCAACGACTAGTTATCCATGCAATTTGATAGGATGGATATATTACCATAAGGACACTTACATTTTCATAAAAAACCCTTTTATGATGGGGAAAAAACAAAATTAATCATTGCACTTTTCATAGCATTTTCCCATGCCAAAATTCCTTCATCTGCTAGGACACAAACAGAATCAATCATTTACATTTTCACAAACCTCTTCTCTATTGGGACAAAAATAGATTCCATCACCTACATTTTACAACAACATCATTTCTCCATTGGGTTAAAAATGGAATACATTTACATCATTCATATCATCCTTTTACATCATTCATATCATATAAATTTACATCATACACTTGTACTTACACCATACTTTTATACTTACACTATTCACTTGAATTTTCATTGTCAATTCTGTCAATTGGCTTGTGATGTTTATTCTTCACTCACTCTCTAATTGAGGGGATAAGCTACACAATCAAATGGTTACACAATCAAATTATTTTATCTTCAATATCATATTTGCATTCCAATGAAAGAAAGTTGCTTCTGCATAAGGCTAAACTAGGTGTCTCGTATTTTTGCATCACATTGTGTTTCATGCAATGTGAGTTTATCTATTTTTGTGTAATCATTGTGTTTTATGGTGCTTATTGTCATTTTATATCATTATTGTATTGGTGTTTCTTTATTTCTATTTCACACTTAGAATAGGCTCTCATGTTGGATTTGACCATACTTCTTTGATTTTGGAAATCATGATAGATAAGGCTAAGAAAAACTACCCTTTCTACTTTAAAATGATGTGGATAATGCACCTAGATCTAGAAGTAAATATTAGGTAATGGTGGGATACATCTATAATAGGTATTTGCAAGTTCTAACTTTCTCAAAAGATAAAACTAATTAAGCATGATTTGAAATTTTAGAATTGTGAAGTTTTTCCAAATATTTTTCAAAGGAAGCTCAGGCTAGAGAATACTAGAGAACAATTTAAAAATCATTGAGCAAAGGATGGAGTTGGATGGGAATACTAAGGAATTGATTCAAGAGGAAAACATGAATTTTTATGTACACCATAACATTTTAGCAATAAAATAAATCCATTATAAATAGAAGTCTTGAGCCCTATGCCTTTAATAAGGAGAAAGAAACACTAAATTTCTCATGCCACCACTCTAAGCCTCTAAAACAATAATAGGGTCGACAAAATTACTTTAGATCAAGCGAATATTATAGATCATAAGGATAGATTGAGATGAAAGCTATTAATTCTTTTATAACCTCCTAATAGAAGAGAGGGAATAGGAAAAGACCTTCAATGACCTCAAAAAAAATATTCCTCAATTGATCATAGTAGAACACAATAAGTTGTTGGATAAAAATTTGGAGAAGAAGAAATTGAATAGATAGTACTCTCTATAGGGAAGGATAAATTCATAAATCCAAATAGGTTAAAGTCAGGGTTCTTCAAAAAAATTGATAAATAGTTAAGAACATGTTGTAGTAGATATAAAGAAAGCACAAAAAGTGAGTAAGGTTTAGGAAGAATGGAATAATACTTTCATTTTCTTATCTCCATGAAGATCGGGGTAAAATCCTTCACTAACTTCATATTGATAAGCTTATGCAACACAAATTATAAAATCCTAATTAAGAGGATCTCTGTGAGATTGAAAATCCTTCTCCCAAGCTTGATATTGAAACCAAGGGGGATTTGTTAAGATTCATCAAATTCTAGATGGTATTGTAGTGATTTACAAAGCTCTACATTCCTTGGTTAAAATCAAGAGAACAAAGATGTTGGTTAAGATGGTCATGAAAAAGGCATATGATAGGTCTCTTGGATATTTCTCCAGAAGTTGCCTAAGAATTTTGGGTTTAGGGAGGCCTAGATAGATATAGTTATGAGTTTCTTAAGGAATCTAAGATGCTTTATCTTAGTTAATGGGGTGCCAATTATTTTTTCACTAGTTCTTGAGGTATGAGGAAAGGCGATCCAATATCTCTCCACCTGTTTATCATGCTCAAATTTTTTTTTAACCAAACCTTGCTAGAAAAACTTAAAATAAAGAAAATCTAAGGCCGAAAGATCACAAACACTATGGAGGTATTTTCTCATCAACATTTTTATGGATGATACAATATTTATAGTATTAAAAAGTATTATTGAACCCATAATATAGAAGAATGTGTTGGAGAGCTACGAGAAGGTTGCAAGTAAAAAAAATTATAAAGAGAAAAGTATATTGTATTTCATCAACACCCCCTAAGGACTGATGTGAATATAAAGAAAAATTTATATTATAAACTAGGCTTCTTGCCCTCACTATACTTGGGAATGCCTCTTTCATGGGTATATTGAAGCAGGAATATTGGAACCCTATTTTTGATAAATTTTAAAGAAAATTGGTTGTGTGGAAGGAGAAATAGCTAAGCTAGGCTTTGAAGATGCAACTACTACAAGCAATCCTTTAAGCCCTAGGGTTATGCATAGCGGTAAATATTCATAAATTGGGTGAATATTAGCATTTTTGAAAATGTTAATTGGATATTTTGGGGGACCCTGGACGTCAACCAATGCACCAAAATTTAGGTGTCGGTTTGTCATGCGTTGATAATAGTTTTACAAATTGTTTTTAAAATTTGCCAACACTCTCGCCTAAATCCTAGACCATTTTCACCTTAAAGTTCTAAAAATTTTAACTTATCCCTCAAAAATGTCCAACTATACCACTATATATAATTAACATGGCAGTGATAATTTTTCATTTAAAACATTCAAACTATTAGAAAATCAAGCAGTTGTAGTGAAAAGTAAAATATTCTAAGCAAAAAGATGAATTGAAATATTCGATCTATTGTAGAATACCACCAAACTTCAGTCGTGTGTAGAAACCAATCGATCAAAATAAAAAATCTACTCAGATCGAAATTGAACCCATATATGCACTTGGATAGATATGATTCTTGTTTTACACTCGAACCCTTTGTTGCATTTATAATGATAGTCAAACTCAACTCTATACCTAAATTGACATATGGATCTTGTTTTATACCAAGAATGATATGGAACCCTTTTCTACACTCGAAATGATAGTCGGAGCTAGTTCTATACCTAGATTGACTTTTGGACCTTGTTTTGTACCTAGATCGATATCCAAACCCTATTCTACACCCATATCAACATCAAGATCATTTTCTACTACCAAATTGACATCTAGACCTTGTTCTTCATCTAGAATGATATCCATACCTTGTTTTGCACATGGACGAACTATCAGAACCTATTTTCCACCGAACTGATTATCAGACCTATTTTTCCACCTAGATCGGCTACCAAACCTTTTTCTTATTTGAACCGACCGTCAGATCTTCTTGTCCACCCAAACCAGCTACCAGACCTCTTTTCACCCAGATCGATTTTCGAACCTCTTTTCTATCCAAATTGACCACCAAATTTTTTTTTGCACCAGGTAATCTATTTCTCTTAAGACATTGTGAATTTGTGATCTTGTGTTTTTTGGTTTTTTATAGAATATGAGTTGAAGCAATTGTAGTAATAAGATCTATTTTTATGTCATCTAATTGTGGGTGTTTCTTTTGTTATTTTTTTATCATTTACTGAAAATAAGTCAATGCTATATTTCCCATGTTATTCTCTATTTCTCCTTGTTCTCAATGTATTCCTCTATTTTATTTCTTTCTGTTAAAACTCTTTGATTCTTTGTTTCTATTAAGATCTACTTTTCTATTATAATATTATAAATAGGTAAATTCTTTGGTTCTATATGAACATTGTGATGCTCTATTTATCTAAAGACATTATGATTCTCTGTTTCTTATCTATTTTGTACAAGAATCTTATATTTTTTCACATTTGTATCTATAATTATATATTTTGCATACACAATGTTTTATTCTTACATTGATTTGAATTTATATTTGATTAGTTTTATGCTCTTATTAGTTACAAGTGTTATCTCCAAAAAATAGAGTAGTGGCATACACTAAAAAAATCACAATAAAGCATGTCATGAAATAGGTATGTATTTTCTACCAACCAACCATTTATTTATTCTAATTACAATATTATCTTGAGACCTCACAAAATTAATATATCTTCAACATTTTATTACTTTTCTAAATTGAAAAATATTTTCTTTACAAGTAAAATTTCACCTCCTAGCAATGCAAAGAAGGGGGTCAAATCTACTAAAAAGAGTATCTTGAATTATTTTAGCCATATGTCGAAATCCAAAGAGCCATAGACATCCGTGTGAATTCAAGGTACAAATGAATTTTGGTTGTAAATTCTATGATTATTTTAAATAATATTTTCTTTCTCAAATATTTTATTCACATTATGTGCCTTTGTCCATATTGCATGATGATATGAATCATATTTCTATTTGTAAGTTTTTTTGTAAAATCTAAAAATGACATAGAATATTATTGGATGCTACTATACAAAATACCTTATCAACCTTGATATGCGTCCTCTTGAAGATATTCCTCACCAAGAGATGTCTTATAACAAAAATTCTCTTAACAATGAAATCCAACAAACACTTGAATATATTCCTTAAAATGACATGTCAATTGAAAATGAAAGCGTTAAATCATATACAATTAAAAACTTCTTAAGAATATTCAAGCAAAAATACTAAAAAGATAAAAGCATCTAACTAGGCTATTGGAAGGGTATTTAAATAATGAATGGGCAAAAAAAAATTCCTTGGATAGAGCCTATCTTGATTGAGGACAACCAAGTCAATAAAAAAGAATGTATATGCAAAATTTGTAGTTGGAAACCAGGTAAGGATCACAGGTTGCAAAATAACATAGATACAATAGAATAACTTGTTGGTAAGGCTTATGTAAAAGTTACAATAAGTGATGGTAGAATTAATAAAGAAGTTAGGTGGAAGGATGCATCAGAATGTATGCATGTCAAATATGCAATAGAATATGACAATCGCTTAAAGCAACAACAATCTCTTATTGAGAAATGTGGAACGATTGAAGCCCAATTTCATAAAATTCATAAGATCACTTTAGCTTCAAAAATTTTGTAGTTTTTTGTTGTATATAGTATTCTCAAAAAGGATAGACCTATGTTCGATTTTATTGATTATAAGCACCTATTTCAACCATGTGATGTGTAAAACCTTACTAGTTGTCATTGTTCAAATCAAAGTGGTTGGGAAATGGCAAAATGTCTATCATTAGTTGATAAGGAGGACCTAAGAGAGAAAGTAAAACTTATCAAATTCATTTCATTTTCTATTGATGAGGTGATTGTTGTGGATAACACATCCTAGATGTGCATGCGTGTGTATACATTTCAAAATTATGTAAGGCAATCTAGTTTTCTAGGATTACATAATATGGTGGAAAGTTCAAATGCAAAAAACATCTATAATGTTGTTGTGAGTAGTTTAAAGGATATTGTAGAAATGAATGATATATACATAGCCACAAAGTTAATATGCATTAGATTTGATGGTGTTGTTATAATGAAAGGGCATATGAATGGTCTTTGTGTTTATCTCCAAACCTCAGTTGTCTCATATATGATACCCATTCATTGCATGGATCATAGAGTAAATATTGCATATAAAATTGTGAGCTCTTTTGAAAATTTTATGAGAGTGGGAGACCTAATTCATTAAATATATTCTTATTTTTCTTGCAGTCCAAAAACGTTTGCAAAATTTCAATAGTTTACACTAAGAGTTATAAAAGGATAAATTTGTTAAAAAATGTGGATACAAGGTGGATTTCATTGTATCAACTTGCACATAAAGTTTTTACATAATATCAATCATTAATGGGATTTATGTTTGCAAATTGTAGGGCAGTTGATACGACAAAAGATTTGTTGTTCCATTTGGCTGACTTTAAAACCCTTTTAATGTTATGTGGTATTCTTCCAATGTTATAAGAAATGAATAGATTGAAAATTTTCTGCACAAGAGAGATCCATCTATATCGTTGATTTCATGAGGATGAGAAATAAAATGTGTATGATTATTGATAGGTTATATGTGTCCAAAGCAGATTTTATAGATCCCTTATTTTATAGTTGGAATACATTGACAAACGTGAACGATCCAAAAATATTTTTGAATATTGACATCAATGATCATATTTGTATTAATATTTGTGGAAATATGATACCTCTTAATTTGTTTGAAAGTCATTCAAGTATAGTTATGGATGATATTGAACAAGTTCCTGTAACACAATAGATTTGAAGTTGTTTTACAAAAAACTAAGACAAGTTTATTAAAAATAGTAGAATCGTTGACAAGTGAGATAAGAGAATAGTTTCAAAGAAATGAGTTGCTTGAGGTCATGGGTGTGGTTAATCCCATGTTTTGGGATCCTTGTATTCAATACAATTCTACACGAGTTATTTATTAAATATATGCTCATACTTATTAAGCATTTTAGTAAAATTATGGAAGTTAATGGTGTTGAAATCAAAGGTATACTCAACAAAGATCTTTTAAGACAACAGTCATCGCATTTTGTAAGAATAATTGTTGATCAAACATCACTTTTAAGTAACATCCATGACACTAGTTCCATTGCAGGTTTGAGGTAAAAATTGTATCCAAGTAGTGTCTTACAAGATACTATTAGTGAATACTTTTGTTTATATGAATTATGTCAAACAATGATTTCGGAATCTGTGGAAGATGAGAGGGTTTTCAGTGTACTATATTTTGTTAAATCTAAGCTCCATAATAGGCAAGACAAAAATTTAGAAAATTATATGTGAATTTATGTGTCATTATATCAACTGAAAAAATTTCCCTATGATAAAGCATTGACATATTGGAATTCCCTTGCAGGCAGAAGGGGTACCAGGAATACGAATGATAAGGAGGATAATTATGCTTTCAGTGATCAGATGGTGGAGACACAGATATTCTCTATACTTAATAGTGATATTGTACAAACTGAGAAGTGTTTGTTTCAGCTACCTAAATTGTGATTTTTCTAGTATTTCACTACATTAATAAATTTGAATTCATTTGATGTCAAATTTCACAATACTAGTTAAGATTTACTATATTTAACAAAATTTGATTATTCATAAACTTTAATGATTTATATCCCTTTTTTGTTTTTGAAATAGTTTTAATTTTCTTTGTTTAATAGTATTTGTTTATTTCAGTTACCTAAATTGTAAATTTTACAAGATTTTACAACATTGATCAATATGAATTTGTTAGTTACCATTTTCATCTATAAATTTGAGTTTATTTGTCATCACAAGATTTTTTCATCTATATGAATTTCAACTTTTTTATTTATAACACAAATTTGTCTTTCAAATTATATGTTTTATGTTGTAGTCTTTGGAGTGTCCAAACTATGTTCATTCATAATTGATTTACAACATTGTCTTTCAAAGTATATATATTTTTATAGTATTGTTAGTGTACTGATATTAATGTATTGGCACAATTGAGTTATATCATAGTTATATTTTGTTTATTATTTCAAATTACAATTGTGAATATAGTTGAATTGTTCTAAATTTAAAAGTTGCACAAGAATATAAATGGAAACAACCTTTGAGTGATAGAAGACAAAAATTAATAAAAGCCTTTTTCATTATTTGCATAGAAAATATACATTGTACAAAATTGTTTACAGAAATACAATAGAACTTGTTGTCAACTATGAAATATTTTATAATATATTAATTTTGAGATGGACGAGTAGAGACGGATTCAGTTTCTCATTGTAGATATGGATCACCTTGGGCTTGAGATTCATTCGCTCCTTGTATATCTGCATCTCCTTGAGTTTGAGATGCTCCTTTTATATATGCATATCCTTGAGTTTGAGATGCTCCTAAAGTTGTAATTTTTTCCCTTATATTTTGTTTCAATATCATGTGCATACCCTTTTAGTGCTCCTGCTATGATGAGGCCTTCCTCTTCCTTCTGTAAGCTCCCCTTCAACCCTCTATCTTCTTTGGATAGATTCTCAAGAACTACATGAAAATTTTGTTGAAGCTTCTCCATAAGCAATATGTTTGGATCCATTTTATGCTCCACTATAATTGCTCTTAAATTATTATTATCTCTTACCTTAGCCTATAAGGTCTCCTTCAATGCTATTACATTTAATATTTATTTCTTTGCAGCCTCGATATTAACACCCATGAAATCAACTTGTTTCTGTAAATTCTAAAAATTTGACTACAAAAAGTAAAATAAAACCTTAGTAGTTGAGATTTATATTACATAAGATAATGATAAATTTTATTGCATCTAAAGCCTCACCTCAGCCGCATCTCTTGCAGCCTCAACGATTGCAACTTTCTTCTTATCAGAAGCCCATAGGTTGTAATATGTTTGGGCTTTAGCATTCAAGTTCTCTAACATGTTCAACATAATATTTAAAATTTGATCATCATATGAAACATAAGGGTTCACCGATCCTGATTGAGCTTGATGTAACAACCCAGCAATCTTCTCAAGTTGGTTTTTGATCGGAGAGAAAATTTCTTCCCTTTGACCATAATTTTTATAGTAGGTATTTATTTCCTTGATAAGGATATTTACCCAAAATTCCCAATCCTTCATTTTCTTGATATTTTTAAGTAAAGGGTCTTGGATCAGTGCATAAAAATTATTAAAAACTAAATGCTTTTCAAAAAACCTAACTTTTAGACACCTAAAACGTGTCATGTCGAGGGTGACTACTCATATGGACATGCTACAAAACCATATGAAGGATCTTGGATAGACTCCAAGATAGAGCAGTGGTTCTAACCACTCAATTTAGGCATTCTGGCCTAAGCGGTATGAACCACAGCCCAAACCTACGGTCTCCAGTCTAAACCATGGTTGACACCTACGGTCTATAGTCTGGATCGTAGCTGTGACTTGCAGTCTTAACTAGAGTTCAGTTAGGCCTTCCATCCGAGCCAAATCGGTTGGAACGGCCAAGAGATCTAGAAGGAGGCAGTTGGAGGACGAAATATTCCAAAGGCTTCCATCCCAATTGTCCTAACCAACCTTCTTGGTCTTGGCTTCTCCATGAAGCCACCCCTAGCCCTAGGGGCATGCTACAAATACCCCCTCCAAGGGGATGAAGAAGGAAGAGAGATGATTTGTATAGCGAAGTGCTGGCAAATTATCGAGCGAGAGCTAATTGATCAAGAGAGCAGTGAAGCCCTGTCAAATTGCATACTGACTTTGTGCATTTGAGAGCCCCTTTGCTATCCATCTAAAGACCAATTAGCCATGGATGCCCTAGGTGCCTAGGAGGATCAAGAAACACAAATCCGGGTAAATGAAGGCCCTTCACAGTGATTTGACCACCAAATCTATCAGAGGACAACAAAGGTGACCCTTGAACATCAATTCAGACAAGGAGGTCAAGCCCACTACCCCTAATTCTAAGGGCAAACCCATCAGAGGTCAAACTGTAGCTATCAGCCATGGTTCACAGTGTAGACCACCCATCACAACTGTGGTTTGCAATAGGTTAATGATCACCTTACTTACTTTGCTTTTGACCACATAGATTAGTCATGTTAGTATTTTTATAGGTTTAATTGCATTTTAGGGAAACTTTGATTGTAGGAATTAGACATTTCATGCGTTGCATTAAGTAGGAGTACATTGGATATTTTATGTGCTTTATTGCTTCTAATTTGATATTTGATCCATGCATCATTTGCTTATTCATGTCTTGTATGTTGTAGTATAATTCTTGATGTAATTAGAATAGCTTAAAGTCTTTCTTTATGCTTTCTTGTTTTACTAGTTTAATGGTATTTACATGCATATTTCTTTAAAGGGCCTCATCACGAGAGGCTATCAATCTTTGTAATCATGTGCTATTGTTTCTTGTTCGTAGAGAGACAGGTGCAAAAAGGAGCCTATATCATAATCCTTCCACATCATGGAGAAGGGGGTTAGCTCTACCCCAAGGCATTTTGTGAGTAATCACCGGAGCACAATAAGTGCGCCTACCCTATTGAGGGCATTGGAAATTGTAACATCTGTATCATCTTTCGAGTGACCCTAAGAGGGTATTTTTGTAATTCGAGATCCTTTAAATATTAATACAAGAAACTTTACATACGTTGGATTTCTTTGTTCAATTTATGTATTTGTGTGGATATTTATGCTTTTGTGATGGTATAGATTAATACGGTAGCTAGGTGCATGCTCTGCAAGTTACGTCAGATGGTGATCACGACGAAACCCCACAATTTTAGCCCTGAATTCTGACTATTCTTGGCTATTTCTTTTCACAGGTGCTAACCGTAGCTTTTAGCTACGGTTATTTTTTGGCCCACGGTTGTAACCTGTGGTCTCCACTGTAGCCCGCAGATCGGACCTGCGGTTCATAGAGGAAAAGGTAGACAGTAGGAAACTTAGTGGGAAGTAGAGCAGGAGCTGAGGTAGGTCCCAATTTCACCCTCTGTGTTGAATTTTTTGCTCTGTATCTTTCCATAAATCATCGAACCGTTGCAAACTAGGAACTCAAATAAAAAAGGGTCAATGAACAAGTCCTAGTTTATTTTCATTTTTTGTTCAGTAGAAAGGCGTTGTTGGGAATAGCGGACCTCTAAGTGTAGTCTGCCCCTAAATACAATTAACCTTGATAAGTATTGTGTGTCGTTTGCATGCTTGAGGCCCAATCAGTGGCCATGTCATTGTAATTGCATCATCAAAATATCATATAAGGCATTAGCATGCATTCTTTCTGAATTTGAAACATTCCTTTCTTTTCATGCACATCATGTAGGAATGATCATCATGCTCTTTGATGCATTTGTCATTTTTGCAAAATAAAAGGAACCACACACACCACGTTTCATTTAAACATCAGTGGCATTGGGCTCTCACATCCAACCCACTTGATTGAGACCAATAGTGGATGTCATTACCACTTGGTTGGCTCATTTGAAATTGTATTATCGGGACCCGCTCATTTCCAAGGCCAACCCAAGAACTGTCCTATCCATGCAAAATAGCACGCACTCTTCTTCGAAAGGGTGTATCACTATGCACAGTGTGTTGGGTGAGGGTTGGTAGTACCTATGCTACTTCGTTGAGTATGGACTTCATTACCATATTTGGCTTGTGCGAGTATATAGGTGAAAGCCAATTTAACTGAGTTTAAAATCCAACAATATTTCAAAACATGTGAGAGTTTCTAACATTGATACAACACATCTAAAAACAACATCAAACAATTTAGGGCTCACAATAAAAATTTAAAAGGAGATAATCATCATTTGTATACTTTATTTGCATAATAAAACACATCTAGATGTTAGGTACACAAATGGTGAACACACAGGGTGATCAACAAAGGTCTAGGATCGATACCCATGATCAACCCCCAATCGGTTCACAAAAGCATGTGTCGAGTCCTCATACACATGAGTGAACCAAACGATGTTCGACAAGCATTAGAGGCGACAAATCGACATAGGGAGATCCCGTTGGGTGGACCCCTGATAGAGGAGCTTAAGTACACTCCTCTAGGCACAGGACTAAGCATGAAGCTTCTCAGTACGAGGATGCTCTACCCCAAAGCCATTACCGAGACCGCACTACACATGCATCCACGAGATCGATCGAGGAATATGTTGTGCAGGGGACCAAGTTGGTTCCCATACGTACTAGGTCCACAAGAGGTTCTAACCCTCCACCGTCAGAGTATAGATGAGTCAGAGATCCACCCATTCAGGGGCAAGAGGATAGGCTCACTTTCGAGCATAGGTCCACCCATACTCCCGTGCATGGCTCACCACACAATATCACCATTGATATATCAAAGGTGGGAGCTAATGGAACACCACCGCATGAGTGGTGGAGGTCTAGACAATTAGATGGTCTAGGTAGTGTTCTTGAGTAGCTAGGCTACAAGCCTATGGCTCTACCCACTCGTGCTCCGAGTGAGCATAGCGACAGTTGTATCAAGATCACTAGAGAGCATGGAGAGGCTTCTAAGTGCCCTCATGTCACACGTCCACCATCCACACATTTGTCTGATGGGTACAGAACCCATAAGGTAGCTCACATAGAGCACACACACCAGAGGCCTCCCACGGCCAACCAGATCGATAGATCACATAGATTGGTGTCTGAGCAAAGATGTCAACTCCTCCAATATCAATTGGATGATGCTCGCCTAGAGAGGCAGCATATTGAAGATGAAAATATTCAAGCGCAAAGGCTCCTACGATAGAGATTATATGAGTAGCGCATGCACAAGGAGCGTATTCTAGCTCAGAAGGAGCACATAGAGTAGGAGGATCGACTAGCCAGGGTTGGCCTATACCCTCCCGAGGAGCATAGAGAGCATGTGCATAGGAGGGTTGTGTCCCTAGCCGATATGCACGAGGAGTGAAGAGATGCTCGTACTCATGTCAATGCCCAATAGAGGGAGCGACTGCCATCACTCAATGATCTGAGACAAAGGCATCATGAGCACGTAGATGTAGATGGATACGATCAGGGGTATCCTGAGAGTTACCAAGTTGAGGAGGAGGAAGAGCCATGTCCTCCACCTCCCCCAAAGAAGACATTACCTCCTAGACCGCCTCCACGTTAGCTTAGGGAGGAGGACTTTTTGTCTTCTAAGGCGTACAAGGTTTTGGCCGATAAGGTCAAAGCAATAGAGAGGCAGGGCGCGACTATGCAAAAGCCGACACTAAGGAAGATACACAATGAACCTCTAGACCCCTCGGTGCCTACACCTCCATATCCCGAGCATTTTGATATGCCTAGGTTAGAAAAATTCAAGGGTGATGAGGATGCACAAGAGCATGTCACGAGTTTTTTGGATGCTTGTTTCTAGATAGAGAGTCAAGATGCCTTGTTGTTGTGCACTTTCATTACGACACTTTTTGGCCCGACCCAAGAGTGGTTCAACCAACTGAAGAAACATAGTATTACTAGTTTTGAGTAGTTGGTCGATGCATTTCTTGAACGCTATTCATTTGGCATCAAGAGATAGGCCAACCTTTCTGATTTGGCTATGCTAGCTCAGCGCGACGATGAGTCCATCGAGAAATACGAAAAGAGATGGCGTAGAATAATGGCAAAGATGCCATTCCCTATTCCTATGGTAGCCAAACTAACCTAAATGTTTACAAAGATTTGTGCCAAGCACATCTCACTACTATTGCAGCTGCAGTAGTACCCTACATTTGAGGAAGTTGTGGCGCAATCCAAGGTGATCAAGGACATCAAGTTGCAAGAAGGCAACTTGAAGCTCAAGACCAGGAAAGAGGGGTTTAAAAAGAGTACTACAAAGCAATAGGGCAAGTAGACCCACGTGAATCAAGTAGTACTAAATCTCAGAGGAGAAGACAAGGGACAACAAAAGCCTAATTATCAAGCTCAACCTCCTCCTGCGTGTTATGAGACATGCAAAAACAACTATAAGGGCAAAAACAAAGAAGAGCGCCCACCTCGCCAGTTCACACCCTTGACAAAATTGATGACTTCGATTTTCCATCAACTGTGCGAGGCCAAGGCCATACGATTTCTTGAGGTCAAATTAGTAGATCTGAATGTGCCAAAGTCAAAGTGGCATCAAGACGATCTGTTCTGCATATTCCACAGAGCGAAAGGCCACGACATCAAGACATGTTGGTCCTTCAAACACATCATGTAGAACATGATAGAAAAAGGAGATCTGGTAGTACCAAGCAACCCATAGGCGCCCAACAACAAAAACATGGGGATTTTCAAGAATCCACTACCTAATCATGAGGTGCCTCATAACAATGTCGACCAGGTCAATCAAGTGAGAATCGAACCACCTACCCAGGGGTTCGTAGGCATGGTCAATGTTGTTACTAGACACGGGAGGTACGATCAACCGAATCAACCTCGTGTTCCAATTAGAATACAAGCTATGCCGGATCAACGACCAGCTCAGAATATTCTAGGCCCACCTACTTGATCGGTGGTGACCATAAGGAGCAGAGTTAGTTCAGAACCTACAAACAACTCCTACGAAGTTGTCAATATATGAGCTTATTCAACAGTCCCCTAGACACAGGGAGACTCTTATGGATATTTTGAGGTCCATTGAGGTATAGTCCCAAGATGCCCATGCATTTACAAATTTTGTGGGACATGTACAATAGTGTCAGGAACCCACGATACAATTTTACGATCATGAAGTGAATATGGTTCCTACTATTACGGTTGACCCGCCGTTGCATATTATCATGTGTGTTAACCACATGCCTTTCAAAAGGGTCTTGATCGACACTGGGTCCTCGATCAATATAATTACGACCAAGGCACTAAGCCATCTCAAGTTACCCAAATCACACATTGTGCCTACCACCTTTATGTTGAGAGCATTTAATGATGCACTATGCTTGATGGTTGGTACAATTGTTCTACCTATTCAGGTGGGACTCAAGACCATCTTTGTGATGTGTCACATGATAGAGGGCACCATGTAGTACAACATTCTGCTCGGAAGGCCTTGGATTCATGAAATGCGTTGCATCCCCTCTATCTTGCATCAATGCATGAAATACATTCATGAGGGACAAGTTCACGTAGTGTCCTTGGACAAAGAACCATTCAAGTTCATGAACCTAGCAAATTTTCCTAGGGGTTTTGTACTCCCATCGACGCACTTGGATATCCGACTTGTTTCATCGATTAAGATTCCAAGAGGTAAACTAGCATCCCGTGCTCAACCATCGACATCTGTGTCACACAGATATGAGCATACGACTACAACTTCTCTAAAACCGACTGCATCGGCAATGCATCAGCAAGTTGAGAAGCTAAAGGTGAAATTGGGTGAGAAAGTGGAAAATCATATGCCCGGACTAGTCACCAATGAGACTCCCACTCCCATGGATGTGGAAGAACCTCAAGACAAAGTTGAGGAGGCACCTCAACCTACTTCACCTGCATCTTCAATAGGGTCATCTGCATCACAGGTGACCGTTCATCTAGCCAACACGGGGTTGGGTGAGTATCTTGTGCAAAATGTTACTTTTGGACCTATCCTAAAAACTGCACAAGAGATGGGCCAACCGCACGCCCATCGATTTTTGATTGGATCTATAGTGCCATTGGGTGAGCCACCCAACCAAACAAACTTTATCTATGTAGGGCTAGATCAAGCACCCACTAGAATGTCCATAGATGAAGACGATGACGAGCCATTCATTGTGAATGTGCGCTATCTGTCCAACCCGAAATACGCCATGCACATTTTTGAGTCGTATCATTGGCATGGGCACGACCTTGGTATTTTTGAACAAGGATGTAGAACTCCGCTCAAACCTCATTATCAGTTAGCTACTAATAGGTTTGGGTTAGGGTTACAAGTACAGGGTCATGATGATTTGCTTGTTGCATCATTAGATCGCATGTACTTGAGTCTGGGGGATGATGTGGATTTTAATCCATATCACCCTAATCCTTCCAACTATTGGAGGACTCGCTAGATGGTATCGTTTGTTACCATAGGGCCACCTGATTCATACCATGATGGGCCCTTAGAGGACAACCCCAAAGACAACCTGGGTAATCAAATCCATGGTGCTACCAACGACACTAGTATCCAGGGGCATGACCCCCATGTTGTAGGCGATCTCAAGTCAGGAGATCTCTGTGATGATGATGGAGAGGAGTCCACCTCAAAAATGAGTGGACCTAGTTATGATGCAGATGATGAGTCCTCAAATGATGATCAATCTGAGGAGGAAATCAAGCTGACCTTTCTAGGTCTAGCATTTATACGCCATCTACTGCCTATGGAACAAGTGGAAGAGACGAACGAGCGCTTCATAGCCGATAGTGATTATAAATATGAGATCAAGGAGGCTTACTTAAAGCCTTGCCCAACTAATCTCCCACTATGCATAGACACAATAGAGTGGCCCATCCATGGTAGTGACCATGGTGATGTAGATGAGAGGATCGATTCCAGGCTCGTGTATCCACAATATCTATTGCCTAGGGAATCAAAGCATGTTATGGAGGAAGTCCCTCCCAACACTGAGCACTCTGAGGAAGAAGTAGCACCAGTTTATGTGGTAGTATCATATATACGATCATTCTATCAAATTTATCCGGATAGTGATGATAGCGACCATAGAATCAAATACATGGGACCACATCTACCAAATTTCTCCTTAGAAGAGGGGGAAGTGATGGATTGTATTTGTACAATGATGATGAGGACTTGGTGGAGATGGCCTATTTGGGACCTCACCACTTATGTAATAGGCCTCCACCTAGAGGTCCCCCACCTATTACAGCTATAGGTTTGCATCGGGAGATTAATCTCCATCGCAGCCTAAGGGAAAGAAGAGAGCTCAAAGAGAGGTATCAGGAACTCTTTCTTGATCCACCTACATACGTGGAGCTCCTTGAGCTGAGAGATCCCATTTTGTAGCCAGTGCATCGGGAGGATCTAGTTATACGGACATCCCATAGAGAGGATTCATTTGTGCCCATACCATCTGAACCAGATCTTGGGTATGAAAGCTACGCTTCAGAGATAGAGTTTTGTCCATGTGGTTTCAAAGATCAATTCCATTCCATAAATATGGTCTCCGTTGATTTGACCACTCCACTCCGCAATCCAGCAGATCCATCCAAACCGTTCCATCTGAACATGGATGCTATCGATTGGGATCACGCTGACTCATCGGTCCAACTTGAAGATTTCTTCCCTAATGAAGAAATGTTGCAACCATTTCATTTTGTGCCAGGCTGTGCTCATGATGTTTGTCACACCGAGAATGCTTCCCAAGAGGAACATGTGAACCCGGCTGATGACATCCATCTGATTCCTACGCCTCACCATCTTGAGGAGGGATCACATATGTCAGTAGAGAAAACCTTCAATGTGGATATCAGTAAAGATCCCACCAATCCAAAGAAGGTTATATTTGGAGAGAGTCTCACTCCGGATGAGTGTGATAGCATCATCCCTCTACTAAAAGAGAGACCTGATCTCTTTGCTTGGACTTACAAAGACATGTCGGGTCTAGATCTGAAATTGGTTACTCATAACCTTTTGCTAGATCTATCGAAGAAGCCAGTCAAGCAAAAACTCAGAAATATGCATCCAACAGTAGCCTTAATGGTGAAAGACAAGTTGCAAAAGTTGTTGGACGTAGAGTTCGTCATCTCCATCGACTATCCAGAATGGGTGTCCAATATGGTGCCCATAGGAAAGCCAGATGGAAGGGTCCATATTTGTATGGATTTTAGAGATCTCAACAAGGCAACACCCAAAGATTCATTTCCATTGCCAAATATCGATTCTCTAGTAGACGCTACTGTAGGTCACGAAATGCTCTCCCTTATGGACAATTTTTTTGGATACAACCAGATTTGGATTAAACCTGAAGATCAGCATAAAACCATGTTTATAATGCCATGGGGGACATTTTGCTACAAATTTATGTCATTCGGTCTTAAAAATGTTGGTGCCACATATCAGTGGGCTATGACATATATATTTCATGACTACATGCATAAAATATTAGAATATTATATCGATGACTTACTAGCTAAGTCATTGCTATGAGTAGAGCATGCAAAGGTCTTAAGGAAGGTCTTCGATCGCTTAATAGAGCATAATGTCAAGTTGAATCCTAAGAAGTGTGTATTTGGCGTAACTTTAGGTAAACTCTTGGGATTCATCATTTCTAAATGAGGCATCAAAGTAGACCCAACAAAGGTCACGACTATTCTAGAGATGTGTCCTCCCACTAATATCAAAGAACTAAGAAGCCTTCAGGGCAAAGTAGCATCCATAAAGTGGTTCATCGCTCAATTATTGGATAAGTGTCAACCCATGAATTGACTGCTACACAAGGGGGTCCCATTTTATTGGGACAAGGACTGCCAAGCAGCCTTTGCTGAGATTAAGCAATACCTAGCAACGCCGCCAGTACTAGCTCCACCAAGGCCATATGAGCCTTTTATGCTATATATATCGACAACCGAATTTGCATTAGGGACCATGTTAGCCCAAAAGAACGTGCAAGGCAAATAGCAAGTCGTATATTACATCAGTCGCACCTTGGTGAGTTATGAGTCAGGATATGCATATGTTGAAAATCTTTGTTTAGTAGTAGTGTTCGCTACTAAGAAATTGTGGCATTACATGCTAAGTCATACAACATATGTTATATCAAAACATAATCCTTTGCAGTACATGATGAGCAAGACATATCATAACACACGTACTACAAAGTGGATCATGCTATTGATAGAATTTGATTTGCAATTCATCAACAAAAAGTCCATCAAGGGACAAGTCATAGCTGATCAATTGGTTGAGGCACCACTGTCCAACAATAGGCCTCTAACCATTGAGCTTCCAGATGATGCGGTCTTCGTAATATCTGAAGCTCTCAAACCCGAGGAACCAGAGAATAATGCTGATATGACATTGTTCTTCGATGGTTCGAAGTGTGAGCAAGGGGGTGGTGCAGGAATAGTGTTTTTCATGCCACAAGGAGCTCCAATGCCCTTGTCATTCAAGTTAGAATTTTCGTGCACCAACAATAATGCTGAGTACAAAGCCCTACTTTTGGGCCTCCACACAGCCATCGCCATGGGTATTAAAATATTGAAAATTTTTGGTGATTCTCTGCTCATAGTTAACCAGGTTAAGGGGCTCTTTTAGTGTCGATGTCCCATACTGAAAGCCTACAAAGATCTTGTTGCCACTTATCTGGCTAAACTTGAATGGTATGACATCAAGGCAATCCCTCATTTGTCAAATAGGTTCGTAGACACCATGGCATCTTTGGGGTCCTTGATCCCTCAAAATTCATCTGCCAATTTTACTACCATCCATGTTAGAACGCTCTCGCACCCAGCAGCATAGTGTGCATCCTTTGATAACAAAGATTCAGTCAACATGATTGTCGTGGAACCAACAACTGATTGGTTCTATAGAGTAGAAGACTTTCTTAAGAAGGCACCTTGGGAGTCATTGACTTCTCAGAGTCCTACGGGGAGTGGTACTACCATTCACCACAAGGTTGTTTCCTAGTCTGCATTTGCAAAGCTAAATACGCAGGGGGAGCAGGTCGTCTTAGCAGTCGAAGCTGAGGCTTGTCAAAGTTGGATGTTGCAAATCCAAGACTTCCTAAAACTTGGTATGATCCTAGAGGGATTGTCGCATGCCACAAGATGCACATTTAAATAGAAAGTGACTAAGTATGTCTTGATAGGAGACATTTTGTACCGACATAGCTATGAAGGAGTTCTCCTTCGATGTCTTGAGCCCCAAGAGTCATCTTGGGCAATTTTAGAAGCTCACGATGGTACGTGCGGTGGCCATTTTAGCAACATGGCTATCATCAAACGCATCCTTTGCATGGGTTATTATTGGCCCACTATGGAGAAGGATTGCAATGTGTATGTCAAGAAATGCGTTAAATGTCAGCATCATGCTAATCTTACGCACTTGCCATCACAGGCCTTACAGCCCATTCAAGCGGCTTGGCCATTTTCTCAGTGGGGACTAGATCTGATTGGCAAGATTTCCCCTCCATCATCAAGTCGACATACATTCATTATCATGGCTACTGAGTATTTTACAAAGTGGGTGGAAGTCATTCCCCTTACAATGACCATTGGAGCTCGCATCGCAGAATTTATTCTCGAGCATATCATATGTCATTTTGGGATACCATCCAAAATAATTTTGGATAATGGAACTTCTTTTAAGAACAAAACTGTGCGGGCTTTAATGTCTAAATACCACATTAAACATAGTTTTGCAACTCCATATTATCTGCAAGAAAACGGGCAAGTTGAGGCCTCAAACAAGACTATGGTAGCCATATTGAAAAAGACAGTGCAAGAACACCACAAGGATTGGCATATACAACTGCCCCTTGCATTATGGGCTTACAGGACTAGCATTCGGATGCCCATTGGGGCAACACCATTTTCACTAGTATATGGCATTGAGGCCATTATGCCCTTAGAGTTGGAAATTCCAATGTTGTGCATCGCATTGAAAGAGTTCATCGATGACGACACCACACGGCAAGCTCACCTCGATCAATTGACGTTGCTTGATGAACATCGTGTGAATGCCCTCGAGCATCTCCATGTTTATCAAGAGCGATTAAAACGAGCTTACAATATCAAAGTCCACTAGAGAGACTTTGAAGTTGGGGATCTTGTGCTGAAAGAGAACCAATAGAACTCGAATTTGTCACCTAACATGCGAGACAAATTCATGGCTAACTGGCTAGGGCCTTACATCATATCTAAAAATATTGGTCCAGGTACCTATCACCTAACGTCACTAGAGGGTGTGGAAGAGCTTGAGCCTCTCAATATCATCCATCTTAAGGCGTTCTATGCTTGAGAGTGTAGTAAAGGCACCAAAGGCATCTGTAAGCCCTTTGGTCAACCCAAAAGCCTCGAGGGTTTTGTCTAAACCACTCGGTCATCCCAAAATACCCCAAGCTCTCTGATTAAGAAGCTTGGTCAAGTAAAGGCACCAAAGGCATCTATAAGCCTTTGGTCAACCCAAAAGCCCCAAGGGTTTTGTCTAAACCGCTCGGTCATCCCAAAAGGCCCCAAGCTCTCTGATTAAGAAGCTTGGTCAAGAAAAGGCACCAAGGATTTCTAAAAATCACTTGGTCAACCCAAAGGCTCCGAGAGTTCCTATAGCTTCTCGGTCATCCCAAAAGGCTCCACACCCTCTTGCTGAGAGTTTGGTCAACTAAAAGGTTCCAAAGGCGGCTGTAAAACCTTTGGTCAATTCAAAAGGCTCCAAGGATTTCTAAAAATCGCTTGGTCAACCCTAAAATGCTCCAAGGACATGTACTCATCGTTTGGTCAAATATGAAAGCTTAAAAATCTATAAAAATCAAGAAAAATATATAAAAGTCCAAAAAAAATTGATAAATCTTAAAATCCAAAAACATTTGCATTTGCATTTTGCATTTTCATCTACATTCACACATGCATTCACATCATCATATTGCATTTAGGCATTTTTCATCCGTTGCATTCCATAGTAGAGTGTAATGCGTTTATCAAAATTTTACAAACAATCACATGTTTGTATGTCAATCATGCACCCTTGCATTTATCATAATTCATTGCATTCATACACGATACCTGTTGTGGAGACCTATAGATGTATATTAAGTTTTCCTGTCAATCAAGCCATACCTAGTGGGTTCTTTAGATATTATAGAAAGCTTGCTTTGTTGTTATAGACAAGGTCATTAGTTGGGATAGTGCTTCAACATATCAGAATCTTGTCACTAAGTAAAACAATATAAAATCCTGCTAAGACAAGAGAGGATGAAAGCCACAAAAGCAGTCTTAGGTATCTAGAGATATGGGTCTCACAACCTGCTTATCTTGCAAATATTTGATTTAGAAAGGTGTACTTTGGCAAAAGGACAAGAATTTCCCCTATAAATCCCAAAGTCACAAAATTTAAATCCCAATTTACAAAGTGCAAAAGTACAAATTTCAAGTTCAAAATGTAAAGGGACATAGTGAATCAAAAGCACTATAAAAATCCCTTGCTCAAAGAAAATAGTAACATGTGGACTAACAGTGATTTTTATCACTACATCTGAGCAAGTAAGAAGGGTGAGAACTTGAATCTCTGGATTGTCCATCTTTCGAAAGCCATAGAGTGATCCTTGATTCAGTAATGGGTTGTAAGAGTCTCGCCTGCAATTTGAGGGGTAGTTCTATTGGGTGATCCCCAAACGTAGCAATGGGTTGAAAGATTCCCGCCTGCATTTGGAGGGGTAGCCCTGATCAAGTTGCAAGATGAGCTAGCTCTAGGTACCTAGGATTGTCTAGTTGTATAAGTCTAATCAAAGCTAAAATAAGGATGATACGATCGTATGAGGAACCTTATCTCATATATGGGTTGAAAGAGTCCCGATTGACATATGGGGTATGCTTACGATCTATCTAAAAATACTCACATGCACACACAGGGATAATGAATAGTTGGGTCTATCATGACAAAATCCTTGTCCAATATAAGCCTCGTACAATTAGTATGAGATTTTTGGAGAAGTATACTAGGGTGTTTGAGTCTCAAGAAAAACCCCAAAAAGTGCTCCAATAGCAACAAGATACCACATATCTTCAGAATTTATAAATATGAGTCATTCATTCATCAAAATACATTTTACAAAGTGCAATCAATTATATAGGATAGATACTACATGAATATCAGAAATGATGTTTATATGGCCACTGACTATATAGTACAAAATGACATAATCATTCATTAGTATTATATCAATCCATTTCATTGCATTTCATATATGGGTGATTAATTGATTAAGTTCTTGTAATAATAATTATCAATTACTTTCCATGATTGTTATACATTTTGTGGTGTCATATTTTAAAAATTGATATACACAATTTACATTCATTCCTTATGTCTTAAGTGATTAAAGCATACAGGTTCATTTCCATTAGATTATGATTCTGTACATAATGCATTATCATACATTGCATAGAATACCATAAAATGCATAAAATAAATGCATGCCCACAAAACAAAAATAAATATGCGGTTAAAAATAAACATCGGATGAGGCTGTTAATTTTTTTAGTTCATTATTGGGTGAATAACGAGTCTATATTGTCCAAGCAAAGGACTCTCTCCTTCAATTCATTCCACAACTCATTGATGAAATGATTAACGAGTCTCTTATAGCAGCTTTTTTAGATGAAGAGATCAAGGAGGCTTTGTTTAACATGGATCCTGACAAAGATC
Source organism: Wollemia nobilis (assembly GCA_028583015.1). Lineage (NCBI taxonomy): Eukaryota > Viridiplantae > Streptophyta > Pinopsida > Araucariales > Araucariaceae > Wollemia > Wollemia nobilis. The sequence continues at coordinate 8,456,377 of JAQPPZ010000677.1, read as the reverse complement.
CTAGGCCGGATGGGTTTTCACCATGGTTTTTCCAAGTTTGTTGGGATATTGTTGGAGCAGAAGTTATTGTTGCAATCAAGGAGTTCCAAAGTTCAAATCATATTCCAAGGGGTTTCAATTCAACTTTCATTGCTTTGATCCCTAAAGGCCCCAACCCCAAGACTATGGCTAACTTTAGGCCGGTTAGCCTATGTAATATATCTTATAAAATTTTGTCCAAAGTTTTAGCCAACCGTTTAAAGAAAGTTCTACCGGTTATCATTGATCCAAGTCAAGGAAGTTCTGTACAAGGAAGATCAATCTTAGATGGAGTTATTATTGTTCATGAGGCTCTTCATACAACCACTCATACCAAAAAAGTAGTCATGGCTTTAAAATTAGACATGAACAAAGCTTATGATAGGATAAATTGGGAATTCCTAGAGGTAGTTTTATTAAAATTTGGCTTCAACATGAAATGTAAGAGAGTGTATTTCTAAGCCTTGTTTTTCAATTTTGGTTAATGGGTCTATTGTAGGTTTTTTTCAAAGTAAATGTGGTCTAATACAAGGAGATCCCATAAGTCTTATGTTGTTCATCATTGTAACTGAGGCCTTGGGAAGAACCATTAAGGCAGCAGCGATAGCTGGACTCATATCAGGTATCAAGGCCATGTCGCTAACTACCTCGATGACACATCAGTAATTTGTTGATGATACATTGCTACCGACTTTGGCTTCTGTGGTTGAGGCAAGAAGGATTAAAAATATTCTCATAATGTATGAAGAAGTAGCTAGACAGAACATGAATTTTGATAAAAACAAACTTTATTTTATCAATACCCCCATTCCTAGGCAAAATAGCATAGAAAGGATCATGGAATGTCATATTGCATCCCTTCCCACCTCCTATTTAGGTCTTCCCTTATTTACGGGGAAACCTGAAGGATCAATGTGGAACATAGTTCTGGAGAGGATCCAAAAAAGCTAGCAAGTTGGAAAGGACATCTGTTATCTCAAGCAGGAAAAGCAATTTTAACTATGGCTTCACTTCAAAGTATACTCGTTTACTTCCTATCAGTCTTCATAGCTCTCAGCAAGGTGTATCACAAAATTGAGTAGCTTCAAAAAAAATTTCTCTGGTCAGGGACTGAGGATAAGAAAAGGATCCATTTAGTAGGTTGGAACAAGGTTTGCAAACCTAAAGTCGATGGGGGTTAGGATTGAGGAGAGTTTCTCATCTCAATACAGCTCTGTTATCCAAACAAGCATGGCGGTTATTGACTAAGGTTGATAATAAATGGACTGCCATATTTAGGAGGAAATACCTCCAAGGTGTGAACTTCCTTAATGACAACTTAGCAATCAGGGGATCTGCTATTTGGAAGGCAATCCTCATGAGCAGGGATCTTGTCAAGAAAGGTATTAGATGGATTCTAGGAAATGGGCAAACAATAGACTTTTGGAAGGATCGATGGGTGAGAGCTGAGGAGTTATCCCAGAATCCTGGTTTGGCTAGGATTCAAGAGCATATGTAGCAGCATATTGGGAAGAAGGTTGCAAATTATATGTGGTAGGATATAAATATCAACAGGTGGAAACACATCAGAGTAAAGGGTTTTGAAGCGGAGTCTGAAGAGCTTTATAACATTTTAAATCAACAAATTATTCCCTCTAGAGAGGATGAAGATCACATTTTTTGGTCTGAGATTGAAAGTGGTGACTTCATAGTTAAGTTTGCCTATAATTTGCTTCTCAATGTGGAAGGTCAACAATTTCAACCGAGTTTGGTTTGGATCAAAGGCTTAATTCCTAAAATATCCTTTTTTTCATGGCTGGTGATTCAAGGAAAAATCCTCACTATGGACAATATGTTATCCAAAGGTATGGTTATTGCTAAATGTTGCTACATGTGTAGTGCAAGATGGTAGACAACCCAACACTTGTTTCTGGATGTGTTCGATAGCGGAGTCCATCCTGGATGAACTTTTCCAAGCCTTTAGGATCTCGTGGGTTAAGCCTGCTCTTATATCCGAAGTGTTCCATCAATGGCCTCAACCCTTTGTTAGCCTAAAACTTAAGTACCTATGGAAAATATTTTGGCATCATTTTCTCTGGCAGATTTGGCTATAAAGGAACCATAGAGCCTTTAAGGATACCATTCACAACCCAAAAACCATCCTCAACAGGATTATTGTCTTTGCGAAAGAAAACATTAGCACCTTAGTGGATGAGAACCACTCAATTCTTCCCCAAGAAAAACAATTAGCTCGGGCCTTAGGTATTGAGGACCAACCTTCCATTCCTTTGCCCAATCCTAGAAATGGGATTTCTTGGGAACCACCCCCCAAGGTTTGGTTTAAACTAAATTTTTATGGTGCAGCCAAAGAGAACCTGGGAAAAGCTGGAGTTGGAGGAATAATCAGGGATCATCAAGGAAATCTGGTCAAGGCCTTCGCTAAACCATTGGGAATCAAAACTAATAATGAAGCAGAAGCTAGAGACCTTTGGAGAGGGTTGCAAGTAGCCCAAGCAACTCAAGGTAACTTGATTATTGAAGGTGATTCTATGAACATCATCAACCTGTTAACCAATGGCAAAAAACCTCCATGGAGAATCGAGGGAGTCATCCATGAAGTGAGGATCCTTTTTGCAGCAAGAAAAAATAGGAGGGCTCATCATGTGTACCGTGAGGCCAACAGGTTAGCTAAAAAATTAGCCAACATAGGTGTTGATGTTGGTAGTTTGGTGACATGGACACAAGGTGTGCCACGTGAAGTGGAAAACATTATTAGTCATGAAAATAAACCTACCCGTTAAGGAGAAAGAAGAATGGGTGTTCTTTCCCCATGGAGCTGGTAATAACTATGGGGTTTTCCTCTAAATCATACAAAATTGGAAATGAAGGTAATAGGGTGTAAGCCTTGGAAGATTCTGACAGAGAACAAGAAATGGGCAAGCAACAGGTTTCACAAGTGCAAAGTTCTAAACTTCAATTCCTGTCAATGTAAGTAATGTTTACAGTTATGTTTAGGTATGGGTGTGCTTTGTTAGTAAGGTGTTGTAGGGGATTCAACACAATTTTTGGTAATAAAGTTTCAAGGATGACTAGGATCTACAATCTCAGCAGAAGGCTGGATATTGTAATAAGTTTTGGGTTAACCTGCAAAACTCGGTAATTAATGAAGACTTTTATTTACAAAAAATAAAAAATAAACATCGGATCCATCTACATACATCATATGTCATACATCTAATCATCTATATCATTGCATATCATCATCATAAAGTAGAATAGCTATCTAGTGCATGTCATCCATACATCACATCATATAAACATAGTATTTACATAAGCATTACATCCATGTGCATCAAATAAACATAAAATCAAAATAATAAATAAACATGTACACATAATGAGCCATGAAATATCATACCATATATATATATGTGTGTCCAAAAGATTACATAAGGAGTACAAAATGCCCGTAGGCTACAACTATGTAGGTCATCGACCTTACACACAAAATGATACATCAAAAATCGGATCTAGGCTGCTCCCCTTATACTGGAGCTCTCGTCACCTCCCTTCGCACTATGCTCTAGAGCCTACTCTCCTAGCTGACCCGGCACCTATGGTGGATCCTACTATGGATTTTGCCTACCTCCAAAGCCTAACGCACCCAGAACACGAGAAACTGGTAACTATAGTAGGCTAGTCCTCTGGTTGGAGGTCCCTGATGTTTGCCCTGGATCTTTAGCCTTGGCCTGCAACCTCATTGTGTGTGTGCTAGAGGACCTATGTGTCCTTTCAGTCTTGTGAGTCTTGTGACTCGAGCTCGCTATTGACTACCCTAAGGTTCTAGACCTGGTCCACTGAGACTCTGATGTAAAAGGATCCTCAAGAACCTATAGCTCGTGCATCTCTATGTAACCGACTAGCTGATCAACATGAGCAAATCGAGTTACGTGCATCTCATTGGTCCTCATGACCATACCGTGCAGTCACATCATCTCAGTAGTCAAATCCTATGTAGTTATTGTACCTATTGATGGTACCATAGGAGGCCTCATAATAGCCTAAGGAGGCGGCATTACCCCCCTTACTACTCGTGCAAGATCCCGCTCTGCCTCTGTTGCAATTTGCTATGTCTGTGCTAACTCTAGGGCAGTCTACAATATTTACACCTGGGCCTCTACATCAGCAGCTTGAGTTGTGAGCTCCTATACCTAGCCCTGCACCTTAGTTAGGTGTCAGTCCCTATCAGCAACCTTCACCTCTAGAGTGGTGATGGTGGTATCTCTCTCGCATTGCTGAGTGTGAAAGCACCTAATATGACTCTACAATTCAATAACCTGTGCCAACAACCATCCCTCTACACTGTCATGAGGGACCTCACCCTCCTCTAGAGCATCCTCATCAGGGTCTATCTCTAGAAGGTCCCTAACAGCATCCTCGATGCCCCAACTGCCCTCAGTACGCTGGTGCACCCTGTGCCCATCAAGATTTGCCTCTACCTCTACCTCAATTGGATCTCAGCCCAGAGGCCCTATCCCATGCCATATAAATAGAGACCACCACCTATCATAGTCAGGTGTGGTCCTCACTGTCTCAACCCCTAACTCCTAGAAGTCATCAGGTGCATCTCCTAATGGTGGAGGAACTATCAACGAGACATCCCTCTCTAGTATTTGTACCTAAAGGGCATATCTGGTAGGTCTTGCACCATGTTGAACTATCGTAGGACACAAGAGAAAAATTGATACTCTCAAACCTTTGGCTTATGCCAGATAATCCATCTATCTCAGCGGGCCCATTGCAGCCACTCGTCTGCATTTGGCCATACAAGACAATCTATGTAGGGGTGTCAGACAATTTGGCCATACAGCTTCCTTACTTGCATCAGTGGCTGCCATATACTCAGCTTCAGTAGTTGAAAGAGAAATAATATTCTGCCTCTTGCTCATCCAACTAATGGCCCCTCCAAATAAATTGAATACATAAGCACTAGTAGATCTTCTCCTGTCCAGATCTCCAGCCCAATCTGCATCAACAAACCCTTCTATATCCAATTGTCTATTTTCTTTACCTGTACCCTCATAGTAGATTGTAAAATCAGAGGTGCCACGCAAATATCTAAACACCCTTTTCACAGTAGTCCAATGCTCTTTACCAGGTTTAGACATATATCTACTCAAGACTCCCACTGCATGGGCAATGTCTGCTCTAGTACAAACCATGGCATACATTAAACTACCTACAACATTTGCATAAGGAATATGTGACATTTCCTCTACCTCTTCTTCTGTCTTTGGACATTGTTCAGTAGACAATTTTTCACCTAAAGAAATAGGTACCTTCATCGGTTTGCACTCCTGCATATTGAACCTTTTCAACACTGTCTCAACATACTTTTTCTGATCTAGCCACAACCTTCTGTTAGAGCAATCTCTTTTTATTTGCATACCCAATATAAAATTTGCAGGGCCAAGATCCTTCATGTCAAATTGTGATGCCAACTGAGACTTTACTTCCCTGACCAGTTTCTTGCTATTTCCAATTAGTAACATGTCATCAACATAAAGAACTATAATGACAATTACATTACCAATTTTCTTTGAATACACATAGTGATCAGCATTGCTACGAACAAAACCAATTCCTAAAACATAAGTATCAAATTTTTGGTACCACATTCTAGGTGATTGTTTCAGTCCATACAATGATTTATTTAACTCACATACCAGATCCTCCTTTCTGCCAATAGTGAAACCTTGAGTTTGCCTCATATAGATTTCTTCCTCCAAATCTCCATGAAGGAATGCAGTTTCAACATCCATCTGTTCTATTTCAAGATCAAATGCAGCAGCCATAGCTAACATAAATCTAATTGATGTTAGCTTTGCAACGGGAGAAAAAACTTCACCATAATCAATTCCTTCAACCTGGGAAAAACCTTTAGCAACCAGGCGAGCTTTATATTTCTCCACTTTACCTTCACCATTCTGCTTCTTCTTAAAGATCCACTTGCAACCTATTGCTTTCCTACCACTTGGTAATTTCACTAAATCCCATGTTCTGTTCTTTTTCAGGGACATCATTTCCTCATCCATGGCCTCTTCCCAATGGTTTGCCTCTCCAGAATTAATAGCTTCTCTAAGCTGTTCTAGGATCTTCATCAGTAACAGATAGTACAAAAGAAGTAGGAAAAGCAGATGGACTGTACCTTTCAGGTTGCCTCCTTTCCCGTGTTGATCTCCTTACCACAGGTGTATGAACCTCTTCTTCATCCTCTTCCAGATCCTCACCTGTATGCTCCTCTTCCATATCCTCATCTGTATGCTCCTCTTCTAGATCCTCTATTGTCTAATAGTTTTCCATGAGATCAAATTGGACCGTTCCAGGTTCCTCTTCTGTAACTACCTTCCTGGAATCACTGATCATCTCCCTAAACACCACATCTCTACTATACACTGTACTTTTAGTTTTTGGATTCCAAAGCTTATATCCTTTAACACCATCTTTATAACCAATAAAGATACATTTAACGACCTTATTATCTAGCTTACTTCTTTTCTCCTTTGGAATATGCATGTATGCATCACAACCAAAAACTCTAAGATATGAAATACATGATTTCTTACCAAATAGAGCTTCAAATGGAGTTTGATCTGGCAATGTTGATGTAGGTGACCGATTTCGCAAGTAGCATGTTGCACTCATTACTTCTGCCTAGAATTCCTGTGCCAAACCTGCACCAATGAGCATACTTCTAGCCTTCTCCATCAGTGATCTGTTCAACCTCTCTGCAACTCCATTCTGTTGAGGTGTATATGGAGTAGTCTTCTGTCTTGCAATACCACATTGCTTACAAAATTTCTCAAATATATTAGAACAATATTCCCCTCCATTATCAGACCTCAACACCTTAATCCTTTTATCAGTTTGATTCTCAACAAGTGCTTTAAATTCCTTAAATTTTTCAAACACTTCATATTTGCTCTTAAGAAAGTAAATCCATGCATATCTTGAAAAATCATCAACAAAGGAAGCATAATACCGTGATTTTCCAAGATACGGCATAGGAGCAAGGACCAAAAATATCACTGTGGATCAAATCTAGTACCCCACTAGATCTTGTGGCACCGAGATGGAAAACTAACCCGATTACTGTTTACCATAAATACAATGTTCACGGAACTCGAAAGACATTGAGTAATTAGGGATACCATGAACCATACCTTTTGTGTATAGGGTACGCAATCCCTTTTCTCCAATATGTCCCATCCTTTGATGCCGAGTGTTGAGCTTTTATCGAGAATCAGCCTCGAGGAACAGGTTGAGCTATTGCACTCATTTGTCATAGTGCTTCCCAATAGCTTATACAATGTTCCAATCCGAACTCCCCTTGCCAACACCATTGATCCACGAACCATTTTGCATGAATCCTTGCCAAAACTGACATTCACTACTGCATCGGCCATTTTGCTTACCGAAATCAAATTTCTAGCAAGTCTCGAAATATGCATCACACCTGGTAGGGTCTTAACCCTACCATCCTGTAGCAAAATTTTCACTCTTCCACGACCCATGATTCTGAGTGGTGAATCATCTCCCAATAGTACCTCCCCTCCATCATATCTTTCATATTCATTGAACCACCCTCTATGAGGAGTCATATGAAAAGAGGCACCAGTATCAATCAACCAATCATTTTTATCTGATCGTGTGGAGCATGATGAGCAGGATGCCAGATATACATCCCCTGCTTCATCAATGGATTTATTCATCTCTATGGAAGTCGATTCATCAGACTTTTTTCCAGACTCAGCTTTCTTTGATTTGCAATCCTTCTTCATATGACCAGGCTTGCCACAATTCTAGCATTTTCTCTCAAACTTCCCCCGAGACTTGGATCTACCTTTAGACTTAGACCTATCACCATATCTAGATTTTTCCTTCTCCTTGGCACGCCCTCTCACTATTAGGGCTTCCTTAGATGTGCCCTCCATGGCTTTTCTCCTCATATCCTCAGATAATAGAGATGCCACTATATCTTCAAACTTCAATGTGGATGAAGTTGTACTACCAATTTCTACTACTAAGTTATCCCATGAATCTGGTAAAGAGCATAACAAAGTAATGCATTTATCTTCCTCACTCAACTTAATTTCTATAGATGTTAGTTGACTTACCACTGTATTGAATGCATTCAGATGATCTGCAATCGAATCCCCGTCATGCATCCTAAGATTGTATAGTTTCTTTTTGAGGAATAATTTGTTCACTAGGGACTTCGATTGATACAAAGCCCCTAACCTCTCCTAGAGATCCTTTGCTGTAGCTTCTCCCGAAACATTGATGAGCACCGAATCTGCAAGACACAGTCGAATCAGACTCCTTGCTTTTCGATTCATCTTCTCCCAATATTCATCGAAAGTACCCGTAGGTTTTGTTGTTTCTAAAATAGCAGCCCACTGATCTCTGTCCACGAGCATATCTTCCATATTTAACTTCCATAGCTCAAAACTTTTGCCGTCAAATTTCTCGATCTCTATCCTTGAATGATTTCTTGACATTTTTCCTTCAAACTCCTTCTGCGTAACTCCCACTCCAGAATAGGTTTCCTCTCACTCCTAGAAACCCTAGATCTTCTTCAAACGGATTTAAACCCTAGCAATAAAGGCATCCCCCTATGGCTAATAACCTGGCTCTGATACCAAATGAAGAGAAATTACAAAAACATATTCTAGAAATAATGCAGAAATGATAACTAAGGAAATAATGACACCATTCAATGCACATATAACACACAAGATTTACCCTGGTTCACACAATTTGGGCTAGTCCAACAAACAAGAGTCTATCCTCCTTGATATATTATTCTCTCTCATCCCTAAAACGGGACATTACAATAATTATATAAGGAAACTCATACAACCCTAAACCACCAAGTGGTATTAGGGTACCGTGGATACAACACCATGGGCTAAACCACCCACACCCACTAACCACCCACCAACCGTGGGAATCCAGGGGTCACTCCAAAAGTAGTGATAAAAGTAGGTGAAAAGTAGCGATAAAAGTAGGTGAAAAATTTTCCGCGGCTGCTTCGCAGCCAAGACCGGCTTCGTCGGCATCTATCACTTTCACCGTATCCGAGGGCGTCCCCCTATGCACCTCGAGCCATCACCTATTACGTAATCACCTTTACCATAGTCGGGGGTCCTTGGGGGCCTCCGGCCCCCCCGGACCCCCCTACCCATCGTATTTTGCGTTGTAGTGCTTGTCGTACAATTCTTTTTCGATAAAGAATGAGACACATCCAACATGGGCTAGCATATTCCAGGGAATCCTCACACCCGAGGAGTCTGGAAGGACAATCTGGACAATGAGGTGCATAAAAATGGCCTCTCAAATAGAGAAGACATCATCCTAGTACCAGTCACCGATGTGCACCCCTCCATGGTTCACATCGTCCTGTGCGTCAATGTTTTGATATCAAAGATGGTAGCAAAAATGGCATCCTTTGCCATGTAGGCAGAGGAAACGATAGCCTCATCGTCGATGGGGATCCTAAAGATCCTGTAGACATCCTCCAGGGTGATGGTCATCTCACAAGGAGGAAGGTGAAATGTGTTGGTCCACGCATTCCAGCGTCGAGCCAAAATAGTGATATAAGCCTGATCTACCCTAATGGTGGGTAGATCCATGACATAACCAAACTCGACGGCTAGGAACCACGCTCGGTCGTCATCCAACAAGGCCTCATGGAGAGTCCTCATTAATTCAGGCTCCCACGCTCTAGAAGTTAACTTTTAAAAAGCAAAAAAATATAATGTAAGCTAAATCTAGCTAAGCAGAGCTAAAGAAACCTAAAAAAAAATCATAATTAGACAACTAAACAAAAAACTAGCAATTGCAACCTGCAACTGCAACTTGTGATCCCCAATTTGGGAAATTGGGAACCGCAGTTGAAACCTGCGGTTCCCAATTTTCCAACTGGGAACTGCAGCTACCAGCTGTAATTTAGGAGTGGCACCCATTTTGGGTACCCTCCTAGACCACTAAAGCATAAAAGTTAAATCCTAAGCTAACCTAGACTAGTGGGGTTCATTATCGGCAGTTTAATGAGGTTCAATTTCTGCATTTCTTAGTGTGGTTCATTTTACTAATATTGAGTGTGAGGTCTCAATTTTGAGTTACCTTGTCCGCATCCTACCCCCGACTAGTCGATGGTTTATCAAGATCTGCCATCAGTGTAGATGAGTGTCAATGTAGTCGAGTTTGATAGCATTCTGTATCAAGGAATGTCTTCTCTCTCTCAAAGCTCTCAATTTGCTAGTGGTTGCAATAAAATAATAAAACATTTCAAATGGAATTTTAATTTATAGGTCCTCCTAGTCTCTGTGGACTGTAGGTGACACCCACGGTTTTGAAACTAGGGTTTTTTGCCCATAGGTCTAACCTCGGTCCCCAAAATTTGGAAGTGCAACTCGCAGACTATACTCGCAGTCCGCAACTAGCAATAAATGCACTAAAAGCCCATTGTGGGAATGTCTGAAAAGGCAAATTAATGACTCCCAATGGATAAAAATCAAAATAAATGATCAAAATTATAAATTTGGTGAGGTTAAAAGCACCAAGATCAATCCAATAAATTAAAAATTAAACACAAAAAAATCAAACAATGAAAAACCAAATGCGCCTCGTATTCAGTGATTTATCCTATAAAATTTGCGATTGCAGTAACTTGCAATCCATGCAATCTGACAAGATGAGTAAATCACAATAAGGACATTTGGGGTAAAATTGTCATTTATTTTATGACATCTTTCAGCAAATCATCGACAATATGATTCAACACAACTCTTCTTGAATTTGTATTATTTTGACTCCCTAAGACAGCTATCATAGCCTAACTACTCCTTGGGAGAGAGATGTGCAAATACTACTAAGTGTTGCAATCATAAGTTGAACTAGGCCTATCCAAGGCATTAAACGTCTCAAAACTAAAGTTGTTCAGGATCATTCATTATGGTCAAGCAATTTCGTCACTTCAGACATTGTCATTACCCTCATCGACTCATTGCTTGAGGGGTTAGTCATAATTTTATGTCATAATCAAAATCAATAGAAGATCTCAGAGATCGTAGATACCTTAATATTGTCAAAATTGTGTTTGTCCTTTTGAATCATTGCTAAAAACTATTATAAGCTTCCCCCTCTGCTTGGGGTAAATAGCAAATATGAAATTTCATTTGTAGCTCTCATCCTTCGATTATATAGGCCTAACTCCTATTGTAGCACCAAAGCTACCCGAATGTCTGATGACAAGTGCAAACTTTTCAAATGTAAGCCTTTCCAAATTGGAACCAATGATTCTAGGATGCACGTATTTTTGCTGGACCTGGGGCATCTAATGTTGATCAGACTAATGATCATCATAAAACCTGTGACATCATTTTAGGTCTATTTTTCTCAACGTTGTTCGATCTCACAATGCATCTCAAAAGGGGCATTTGTAGACACCTAAAATGCGTCATACCGAGGGTGACTACTCATATGGACATGCTACAAAACCATATGAAGGATCTTGGATAGACTCCAAGATAGAGTAGTGGTTCTAACCACTCAATTTAGGCATTCTGGCCTAAGTAGTCTAAACTGTAGCCCAGACCTGCGGTCTCCAGTCTGAACTATAGTTGACACCTATAGTCTACATTCTAGATCGTATTTGTGACCTGTGGTCTGAACTGGAGTTCAGTTAGACCTTCCATCCGAGCCAAATCGGTTGGAACAACCAAGAGATCTAGAAGGAGGTAGTTGAAGGACAAAAGATTCCAAAGGCTTCCATCCCAACTGTCCTAACCAACCTTCTTGGTCTTGGCTTCTCCATGAAGCCACCCCTAGCCCTAGGGGCATGCTATAAATACCCCCTCCAAGCAAGATGAAAAGTAAGAGATATTATTTGTATAGTGAAGTGTTGATGAATTATCAAGTGAGCTAATTGATCAAGAGAGCAGCTAAGCCCTATCAAATTGCATACTAACTTTGTGCATTTGAGAGTCCCTTTGCTATCCATCTAAAGACCAATTAGCCATGGATGCCCTAGGTGCCTAGGAGGATTAAGAAACACAAATTCGGTTAGTGATTTGACCACCAAATATGTCAAAGGATGACAAAGGCGACCCTTGAACATCAATTCAGACAAGGAGGTTAAGCCCACTGTCCCTAATTCTGAGGGTAAACCCATTAGAGGTCAAACCGTGGTTGTCAGCTGTGGTTCACAGTGTAGACCGTCCATAACAGCTGCGGTTTACAACATGTTAATGATCACCTTACTTAATTTGCTTTTGATTGCATAGATTAGTCATGTTAGTCTTTTTATAGGTTTAATTGCATTTTAGGGAAACTCTGACCGTAGGAATCATACATTTCATGCATTGCATTAAGTAGGAGTACATTGGATCTTTTATGTGCTTTATTGCTTCTAATTTGATATTTGATCCATGTATCATTTTCTTATTCATGTCTTGTATGTTGTAGTATAATTCTTGACGTAATTAGAATAGCTTAAAGTATTTCTTTATGCTTTCTTGTTTTACTAGTTTAATGGTATTTACATGCATATTTATTTAAAGGGCCTCATCACGAGAGGCTATCAATATTTGTAATTATGTGTTGTTGTTTCTTTTTCATAGAGAGATAGGTGCAAAAAGGAGCCTATATCATAATCCTTCCACAATGCAAAGAAGGGGGTTAGCTCTAACCCAAGGCAGTTTGTGAGTAATCACCGAAGCACAATAAGTGTACCTACCCTATTGAGGACATTGGCAATTGTAACATCTGTATCATCTTTCAAGTGACCCTAAAAGGACATTTCTGTAATCTGAGATCCTTTAAAGATTAATACAAGAAACTTTGCATACGTTGGCTTCCTTTGTTCAATTTAAGTATTTGTGTGGATCTTTATGCTTTTGTGATGGTATAGATCAGTACGGTAGCTAGGCGCGTGCTCCGCGGTTACGTCATTCATCCTCGGTTTGAGGACCACGATCGTTGGTGTCAAAATACAACAATGAAATTGGCTTATCTATAATAATTTCTTGTTATTGTAGTGCTTGAAACATATCTAACACTTTAAACCCTTCAATGTTCGACTGTAATATATAATATTTCTCTAATGTTGGCTCATCTAATCTCAAGCTCAAAATATATTTCAATGAACAACCAATTGAAAATGACATGATTGAAATACAGAATGTGTCCTGGATGGTGTAGGTACCCCACGTGATCTCGATCCAGCAAGTGTTTTTCCACCAATGTGACCTTGCATTAATTTTTGTCATTGTTGAGGTTATCCTAGTTGTGGTGGTTGTGGTGGCAGCATCATTTCCTTCTTTATTTCATTAAATTAAACGGAGGGACATAAATACATTATAATAAGATATATTAAACAAAAGTATAGTGGATAAAATTAGTACATAACATTAAAAACACACTTACCTGATGAAGAGATCTCTTATTGCCCTTTAACCCATGGAGACAACTGGGTGCGAGTGTGTGGGTGGATGGGTTATAAAACTAAAAACATATAAAAAATGAAAAAATAAATATAATTTCAACTAAAAAATAATGGTAATGAATCAAGAAAACTTGAAATAGTAAACTTACCCATCATTGGTTTGGGTCTCGAAATAACTAGATTCACATTCCACAATGTGTTTGCACATGTTGACGAGAAGTGGGAGAAGAAGTTGACTTCATACGTTTATGAGGCCTCCACAACAGTGATTATTCACACATTGTGCCATTTGAATCACCATTGTCCTCTAGCATGTGACCCCTAACAACAACATCATATTTTATCCTTGCGATGGTTGCCTTACTCTGCATTTAGGTGCAAATAAAAAGTTAAAATATAAATGAAAAAACATGCTAAAATATATAAATAATTTGATGGTGAATAATAGAATAATTACCTTTGGCTCTTCAGCAATAAAAGCAATGCTTTGTAATGTTGCATGCAAAACATTCGATGAACCAATATCCTCCAAATTATGAAAACTTTCATAAGAAAGTGCTAAAATATAGTTTACCGAGGCTATCATGGTGGGATTCTCTGATTTTGTATGAGAAATATAGAGCTTTGATCTGATGCAATCTGAAATATATGTACACTAGTTGAATATTTTGTGGTAATTTAGACATCAAACAATATAAGTTAATGACCATAATAAAATCTTTGTTCTTCCAAGTAGAAAAAATCTTGCTTGGAAAAACTAAACAATTGCCTTAAAATCATTGTTCGTAACTGAGCTAATAGTTAACCCTCTTTTGGACTTCATCGTAGAAGCAAAAAAAATAGATGACATAACAAGTTTTAAATTATGAATTTTAAAGGTTCGAGGTGTAGACCAATTGATTCCCCCAGACCCCGTATGGGGGTGGAGGTCCAAGGTTCAAATCTCGGGCCTCACCAGACTAAATGCTTATCATTTTCTTGGTGCTTTCAGTGGTGTAAAAGGTTTAAAATTATCATGACATGGTGGTTATATAGGTGGACTGCATTATGTTTTGTGTGGTGGCTTCTAGGGTAAACAATGTAGAATACTATGGTGGCCATAAAAGCTGGACAACCTACTCGGATTTGTGGTAGCAACCAATTCCACCATGTAGAAAAACAAATTGTGAAGTTTAAGATAATCAAGTGATGATAGTTATACCTGACAACAATTCTAAAGAGATATCATAGGTGTCCACCAGGAAAGCCTTATCATCCATAGAGAGAGCTAACTTATGTGAAATGGGAGTGATACCCTTTTGTGGAATACCAATCAATCTCTAAATATCAGAGGATTTGATTATAAAATAAATTTTTTTGAATATCAGAGGGATGATATTGTACAAAACAATTATATCTATTTTGAAATAGGGCATAGATATCAAATCCATAAAATCGTGTTTTTGACCCATGTATAGTCTTTCAAGGTGTGGTTAAGAAATTTGAAAATGTGTTGCAACTTTGATTTTTGAATGAAATTTTTTTAAAGGTTGACGACATTGTGGCCATCACTCTAGAAAGGTGCAGGGTAATGATCACTTGGGGGAAGAAAGGGTTCGCAACTTCGCTCTGATCTCGTGTAGAATAAAAAAGCCTAAAATATAACTATTCATGTCTTTTTATAGATGAAATTGACTAGGGTGGACATGTGGCAGTATGTTATTGGATACGCACTAGGCGATGATTGACTATGTGATGCATGGCCCAACCATTTTTTGCACCATATCCAAGGTCAGACCGCTATCCTCACCTAGTCTAAAGTCGAACATTATATTACACTCGATATAAGGCCAAACCATTATCTACACCTAGTTTGAGGTAGTACAATTATCTACACCTAGTTAGACAGAGGACCATTATCTACACCTAGTTAGACAGAGGACCATTATCTACACCTAGTCCAACCATTATCTACATCTAGTCTTACATCAGACTATTCTCTTCACCCAATTCGAGGCCAAACCATTATATGCACCTGGTCCGACCATTACCTACACCCGATCTGAGGCTAGACCATTATTTGTAACCTGTTTGACCATTATCTACACTCGATAATAGGCTAGACCATTATCTCCACTTGATTCAAGGTTGAACCATTATTTGCATCTAGTCTGGGGCTATACTGTTATCTGCACCCGATCGAAGGTCAGACCGTTATCTGCACCTAACCCGTGGCCTGATAATTTTCAACACTCAATTTGAAGCCAAAACATATTTTGCACATGGTTCTAAATGTTATGTCATTTTTTATTATTTAACAATTACAATGAACTACTAACCAATGGAAAATGAATAATACATTTCAGATGTGAACTAATAATAATAGATAAACACTATTCTAACTACAATCCAAACAAAGCCTATGATACGTTATGTTGGTACAAGAAGATGTTATACATAAAATTCTGAATATTACAAAAGTGTTTACTATTCGAATATACATAAAAAATACTTTTTACATTTATTCTATGTCTAATTTCATATCTGATAAGGATGTTACTAAAATCCTAAAATTTGAAAATATTTGGGAATCACCCTGTAGATGGGGCAATTATGCTTACCCATATCAAACCACTTGAAAATATAGTTGGTATGGAATATGTGTCCTAGATGACAAGGCATGCTTGTCACTAATGCTCTCGGATGGAATTCTTCCAAGCAAATAATACAGTGGGAAACTTCCTCCAAATCTCTTAGAGACTTCCCTGATTCTTCCATCTTATCTAGCAAAATCCAATAAAAAAATTCTCTATTAATGATTGGGAGACCATTAAACCCTAGATGCAAAATCCCCATGAAATCTGGAAACAAATCGTTAAACCCTAGCACAAAAACTGAAACTAATATTTACTTTTTTTCATCTGCAATTTGTAGCAGGGCAATCAACTGTGGCACCTTCCCCTTTGCCAAAAGCACGCTCATAGGTTGTTCACGCTCATAGGTTGTCCACGCTCCCAAGTCATCCATGTTCATATGCTAGTTTGTGTTTGTTTATTTTTTGAGAAGGTTTTTTTTTAGTTTTTTTATCTTTATTTTTGTGGTGCCTTTTCCACTCAATCCAAGCTCAAACAATGTTTTCCACCCAATTGGATTTCAGATCATTTTTTTCACCCAGTTCATCACCAAACCGTCCTCGAGGTATTTTCTACCCGATCCGAGGTCGAATCGTGTTTTCCACATGGTCTGGCCAAAACTGTCAAATTCGCCAAGGTTTTATAATTTTTTTAAAATAAGGTAATTCACCATTTCCTCCTACATGAAGCTGGCCAGGATTCGCCAGGGTTTTGAAATGGATTCACCAATTTTTTACAAGTACATTTTGGGTTGGACCCCTTATGCATAACCCTTTTAAACCCTCTCCACCTATCTTATGTCTCTATTAAAAATTTCAAGGGGAGAGGCAACTAGTTAGAATATTTTTAGAGTAATTTCCTTTACACAAGAATAGATGAAAATAGAAGACTGTCTCTCTTGAAATGGGAAATAGTTTGTCAGCCTAAGAAAAATAGAGGTGTAGGTTTAAGGAGAATTAGTTTGATGTGCATAACCCTTGGTTGAAAACTAGTCTAGAGATTAATGAGAGAATCAAATAACCTTTGGTCCAATATTCTCCAACATAAATGCCTAGAAAGCAAGGATCTTGAGAGAATCCTTAGTGAAAAAGAGCATTTCAAAGGCTCAATTATTTGGAATCATATACTGGTAAGCTATGACAAACCTTTATTCTCATTAATAAAATTCATTCACCAATATGCATAGATATCAAATCATTCATCCATAAATAATATTCACAATATAATCCACACCATGAGACAAAGATAGATAATAACCCTAAGGTAGGTCAACACTAATAATACTCCTTATGAAAGGAATAATTCCACATTATCTCCCTAGATGAGAGCCGCTCCATGAGCCAAGACTCTTACAAGAGAATAACTAATATGATTACTTCATTACAATGACAATATCCCCTTTTTATATATCCATATTTCTAAACCCTTATCTCACTCATATTATAACATAATATTAGAATATAATCAACTTTGGGCTAAATGCGACCCATGCCAACTATCCATAATACCATATATAGTATAATATAATATCCCTATATTCTTCTCCCTAGGTACCTAATAGAAGAAAGGATGTTTTGAGAAAGGCAATGAAATAGAATTTTGGAACTGGCGAGTGCATTGGCTTTTGGGATGCTATTTGGTTGAGGGAATCCTTTAAGGGAGGATGAGAGTTGGAATGCGCTAGCCTACGGAACATTATGAAAATAAAGTGAGCAATTACTTCCACAAGGATTGAAATGGTAGTGATGTGTCTTATAATATTGGAGAGAAGAGAAGAACCAACGAAATGAGCAAGTTTGAAGATATTCCTGCCTTGATAAGGATAGTTTGAAATTTAGATCAAGTGAAATCGATGGAGTAAAAAATGACAAAGTTTAAGATCGATGATTTCAAAGAATGCTGGCTCCTTTAATCCATTTTGTTCATGATACGAGTAGTATAGTTAGGGTTTATATTTTTGCGTCTTCTAAGAGTTAAGAAGGCACCCAATGTGAGGGATTTTATATCTGATTTAAGGACCTAGTCAAAACCTCATTTCTATAATAAAAAAGGTAACGTTAGATATATTTTATTTAAAATTCAATACTTACAATAATTAAATAAAATTTAGTATTAAAATTTTATATTAAATAAATTTGAGGACCTAACCAAAACCTCATTTCTATAATAAAAAAAAGTAACGTTTGATATATTTTATTTAAAATTTAATATTTATAATAATTAAATAAAGTTTAATATATTTAATAAATTAAATTAATTTTATACATGGTAGTATTACAAAAAGGTTGACAATTATACATGTTGGCAAGATTCAAACCTTGGTATCATCCTTGAAAGTTGAGGAGTCTAACCGATTAAACTAATGCCATTTGATAGCAATGTAACATATTAAATCAAATAACATGAACTCAATTGATTAAGTTTTTTTAATTTGTATGCATGATACCCAAGTTTGAATTTTGCCCAAATATACATACAAAATTACCATATTTATTATATACAAATACATAATCACAATTCAATATTATACAATCCCTTTATCTTTTAGACCAACCATAAAACCTATCTTATTATTATACAATCCCTTTATCTTTTAGACCAACCATAAAACCTATATTATTATTATACAATCCCTATCTACTTTATTATAGCCCTTTTGACAAGAGTGGATCTAGAATAATTTCTTGTCATAACTCAACTCATATATTTATTTATTTTGTTCATAGGACACTTGGTCACAACCACACTATTTTTAGTAATTAACAAGCGTAAGGTTCAAACCACATGGGTTGCTCCCACCAAATCTATTCCATCTTGTTATTGATGACTTTACATGAAGA
This sequence comes from Wollemia nobilis, assembly GCA_028583015.1. Taxonomy (NCBI): domain Eukaryota; kingdom Viridiplantae; phylum Streptophyta; class Pinopsida; order Araucariales; family Araucariaceae; genus Wollemia; species Wollemia nobilis. The sequence goes on along the minus strand of JAQPPZ010000677.1, from coordinate 8,437,418 downwards.
GGACCATCGGTCGCTCATGATTCTACCATTATTATCGATCTGGTGCACACTCAAACGATTGATTTGGGGTGCACTCAAAAGATTCGGATTAGACTGCTACCTTTGCAAACAGGCTACCCTGAGGTTTGAACTTGGATGTCTTCTTGGTAATGTCTAGCTAGACAAGCATTTACCAGTCCACTTAGTCCGGCCTTAGTCCTCAGGGCTGAATAAATTTAACCCTACTGCATAACTTTTTTCAATGAGTTTACACAAGATTTAATAAAAAGTCTCAATCCTCTCATACTAAATAAAATTTGAACCTTAATAATACTAATTATTATACATTCACATTTCCCTATAAGTTTACCGAAAGATGTATTTTCACGTCATCAAAACCTAATTGCTAGTTTGTGCCTTGCACAAACTCTACTCCGTTATATATATTTTGCCTCTTTGAAAGATATATCTTCACTCATGATAGTCATCAAAACCTAATTGTTAGTTTGTGCCTTACACAAACTCTACTCCGTTATATATTGGATCCATTTTATATTTTGTATTATATCATATCATTTATATCTATGAAATGTGATAATTGTAATTGTAATAGCTTAGCAAATAAACATATAAAAATAAAATAATAATTATAAATTTTATTTTTAAAATTTATATTTTTAGTTATTTAAACTTATGTTATTTATAAATATAAATTTTTATATGAAATAAAATTTTGAAGAGGAGGTCACAGTTCCAACATCTACGATGCAAAGGGGATACAAAGGCTATGTGTTAAATTCCCTATTGATAAGCATAACTCTCGGCTTTACGAGGGGTCATGGTTGGGACGAGACTGTTTATCCTTGTGCGTTGGTCATAGAAGTTTCTCACACTAGCCTAAAATTTTAAGTCCCAAGAAGGATAGCGCAATGGTTCGGGCTTTAGCTCTTCTTCGAGAGGTCTAAGGTTCAAACTGTTGCGTGGGCGAGTGTGTGAAGGGTGGGTGTGTGATGGTTGTGTGTTAAATTCCCTATTGATAAGCATAGCTCTCGTCCTTTACAAGGGGTCATGGTTGGAAGGAGAATGCTCAACCCTGTATGTTGGCCGTAGGGTTTCTCACACTAACCAAATAAAAAAAATAAAAAATAAACAATTTTATTGATATTAATATTTATTTTTACACAACGCAATGGTTTGAGCTTTGGCTCTTCTTTAGGGGGTCCAAGGTTCAAATCGCGGCATAGGTGAGTGTGGGAGGAGGTGGGTGTGTGGTGGCTTTGTGTTAAATTCTCTATTGACAAGTATAGCTCTCGGTTTTACGAAGGATCATGGTTGAGAGGAGACTGCTCAGCCCTGTACTTCGGTCAAAAAAATTTCTCACAATAACCAAATAATATATTTGTTTATTTTTATATTCTTTTAAAATATTTGTAATTGTTATATTAAATGCATTTATAAATATTATTAAATGCATGATAGCCAACTTCTATCTAGCTGGGGCTTTCCAAAGGTCCTAATCATCAAAGTTTTCCTCTTTTCTTTTTTTGTTTTTAAGAAAAAACAAACTTGGTACGTTCCAATCAACCACTAAAGCTTTCAAACGAATACAAAGTTGGCATCTTCCAATTAACCACTAAAGCTTTCTAAAAAGAATAGAAAGTTGGCATCGTCCAATCAACCACTCAACACAATTTTCGTAGTGATTTAACTAGTCAACTAAGTCTCCATTCAACTAACTATTTACATGTCACTTTCTCCTTAACGATAGAAGCCAAAATCAAAATGAAAAATTAGTTGTTATGAATTGTGAGAAAGTGAAAAGACTTCTATTAGAACTTTGGTCACCAAATATAACAAACCAAACGGTATTTTCCATGGATATATGTGCATTACATAAAGATAAATTTATTGCAGTAAATTCAATCTATTGAATACGATTTTATCGCATTCTAATAGCTGCGGATAATGCTGCAGATTTTCTGTTCTCCCACAAGACATGCACAGTCGTTACAGCCATTCAAATATTCCGATGGAGACTTATATAGGGTTGGAGGACTTTCAATTGGGTTGGTGTCACTACAACCATCACCCAAACGTTACATACATGTCCTTCGATTCCTAGGAATATTAAAGGGTATTCAATGGGAAGAGCCTCGTCTATTCAACAAGAGACGTTACATACATGTCCTTCGATTCGTAGGAATATTAAAGGGTATTCAATGGGAAGAGCCTCGTCTATTCAACAAGAGGGAATGTAGAGGTTTCGGCATAGGGTAAATTAAAATATAGTCAAAGCCTCGGCATAATACCATGGTACACCTCTCTCAATGTGTTAAGAATTACAACTAGGACAAGGTATGAGGTGTGTAAGGGATTTATAAACCGAACAAGCATTTGATACTTAAAAATACTTTTTTTTTATTAGATGGATGAAGGAGTTTTGAAAGGATCTCCACATTTTATACAAAAGAGATTAAACCACGCCTAAAAATAGGGAGCCAAAATTACTTATATTCGATAATAATTGAGGAATGACCAATCAGAGGAGTTACCCCTTCCAAAGCCAAACTTGTAATAGGTCATACATAATTTAAAACTTAAAATAAATTGAAACCAAATAAGGATGTCAGGGATAACCGATCAAACAAATATCAGTAGCAGGACCTGAACAACGAATCGAGTCATGCACCAGTCTCATTCTCCCCCATGAGGTCGTTGCTTTCCCAGGCCTACCGATACATTAGGGCAAGAATTGCTTTTGCATTGGATATTGTGGCTTGTAGGGAGGAAACAGTAGCTTGGAAATATGAAATTTGATGCAAAAACCTAAAATCAACCAACGCCCCCACGTTTTGCAACCAAGTCATCAACAACAACTCAACCAGAACGGATCAAAGGCTAATTGTGTATGAGATCATTATCAATAGAAGCAATATCCATAGGGAAATTATCTCGCCACACCACAACCATTCTGAATAACTCATTTATTAACCAATAGATCGGTTGCTCAATTACCTTCCTTGTATGTATGCTTAAACTGAACCTCTTCCGTAGTTTGGATACTTAATAGTCCAGGAAGGAGATTGAGTCCCTCTTGCCATATTTAAAGTATTAAGGGAGTCTCATTCAATGATTAGCTTTCTGCAACTTAAAAAATCCAATAGATAAACTCCTTGGAACAGGGTCATGGCTTCGGTGAAGTGACTAGTTTGATGGCTCAAATTATTAGCAAAGCTAAAATTATTAGCAAAGCTAAAATTATCAAGCCGTCATGGTTCCTTAAAATCCCTCCAATACCTACAGGACCCGAATTCCCTTTAGATGCACCATCGAAATTCAACTTCAACCAACCAATTGGAGGTGGCTCTCACTTAACCCTGGCTTTGTCCAGAGGTACAACAGGTCTAACTAGTTGAGGATTGGCATTGAATCCAAGCGATCTCTCCACTGATCGTTCCTACTCTACAGTCACAATATTCAAATTTAGGGTTCTAATGTTCTCCATGGAAAAAGAAATCGCTTGCAAAGCCACAACTTTAGTCAAATTAGCAGCATCTTTAAATGCCCTTGATTTTCTTTCCTTCCAAATCCACCACCAAATATGAGGAAGGTTGAATTTTCAAAACCAACGAAGGTGGAGATATAGCAAGGGAGAAACCCATTGGGTCAGCACATCCTCTAGGTAGTTTGGAAACACCCATTGGATGTTCAAATATTTAAAAAAGTAGTTGAAAACCTCCTGCAAGAAAGAATTGAAAATAATATGGAGCGGGGATTCCCCCGCATTTTTGCACAAGAAACAAGTATTAGGTAAAATCATACCTCTTTTTTGAGATTTTCTAAAGTTAGAAATTTTCCTTGTACGACCAACCAGAAGAAAATGTTGATTTTTGGAGTCAACCCTTTCAGCCAAATTTTATCTATTGAAAACCAAGGATCATAAGGACCATCTGCTGCTATATAACCTGATTTGATAGAGAATTTCTCATCCTTCTCTAATCTCCAGATGAATCTATCCAGAATTTCTCTTCCAAGAATTATAATCCATTTAATGATATTGAAAATTTCATCAAATGCCCTCCTTTCCTCCACCAAAATTCCTAGGAAGTCAAATGGTTTCCATCGGGGACGGTCTTCAATCCTTTCAATGAAGTCAAAAACCTTATTCCCTTAGAAATTATTTATAATTGGTTTGACTAAAACCAGCTCTGATATTGACTCCAACAGAAACCTCAATCGCCCACACGTCACTCCAGAAGTCGATAAACCTGCCATCTCCCAAACACCACCTACCCCCTCTATGGATATCCGATCTGCACCGTATCAGGCTAGACTAGAAAGTTGAACCCTAGAGGGGTAACATGTCTCTAATAAACTACTTCCCATCATTTAGGTATTTGGCTTTGACAATATCAACTCATCTCACTTTCTCCTCTTTAACCAGTCTCCAACCCTTCTTGGCAACAAGATTTTTGTTCATGGATTTCAATCTTCTAAGGCCTAAACTGCCCTCCTTCTTGTTGCATACTTGGTCCCATACTAGATGATTTTTTTTTCTCACTTGCTCCTGACCAAAGAAATGAGTGTTGGATATGTTCTATTCTTTCAAGAATCTTACTTGAGATTCAGAATAGAGAAAGGAAATATATTGGGATGCTTTGAAGGGTGGCCTTAACTAACATCACTTTTCCTGCTTGGCTCAGGAGAGCCCCTTTCCAACTTGCAAGCTTTCTTTGGACACACTCCACAATTGGTTGCTACAGGGATTATCTTGAAGCCCTAAAAAACATTGGCATCTCCAAATAGGATGAAGGGAGAGACCCAATATTACATCCCAATATCTATAATCCTCAACTGCCTTGTTGGAGGAGTATTAAAGAAAAAATAACACATTTCTCAAAATTAATCTTCTAACTCACCACTTGTTCATAATCTTCCAAAAATTCTAACTAATTTTGGTTGCGAAATTGAAGATTGAAAGGGCATAAGATTATCATCGACAAACTGATGATGGGATATGGGACTGATGAGCGTAGCTAGCTTAAGGCCTACAATAGAAGAATTAGCTTTGATGCCTCACCCCAAATATTTTGCTAGCAAAATAAATAGGTATGGGGACAACAGATCTCCTTGGCGAATTTCCCTGTAACTCTTGAAATATCCCACTCGAGAGCCATTCATCGAAACCAAAAACTTGGCTGGAGAGATACATTATTTGATCAAACTTATCCACTCCTAACTAAAACTAAATTTATGCAAGACTTTGAATAGAAACTCCTAATCAACCCTATTTTAAGCTTTGTTCATGTCCAACTTGAGCAAGGTCCCAGAATTACCGCTTTTGATCACTAAATGGATGATTTCATGGACTGCAATTATTCCATCCAGAATTTTCCTCCCAGCCACAAAATCATTCTTTAGGATATCAATGATGCTTGGCAATAAAAGTTTTAATCTGTTTTCCAAGGTCTTTGTCAAAATTTAATAAATAGTATTGCACACACTAATAGGCCTATAAGCTGCAAAATCCTTAGCATAAGCTACAAAATCCTTAGCATCAACCCTTTTAAGGATAAGCATTAAAAACGTAGAGTTGACATCTAAAGGGATATTTTTCATAAACTGAACATCTCTAATGGCATCATAGATCTACGCCCCCAAAATATGCCAAAATTTCTAAAAAAATATTAGGGGAAACCCATCAGGTCCCGACGCTTTGAGCCCACCCATTGCAAAAACTGTTTTAATGATTTCATCATCTAAAAATGGAGTATCCAAAACATTATTCATATCTGTAAAGACCAGAGGTGGTATGTTATTTAGTAAGAGAGCTTTAGCCTATTGATTTTTATTGATGTGGAATACAATAGGTCCTTAAAAAATCCACTACCTTGGATCTAATATCTTCGAGGTCTTTAGAGAGTTCTCGATTTGCTTTGGTAATCACCATGATCCTATTGTTACTCCTATGCCTCAACGTAGTGGCAACTTTATTCCTCCACATAATTTCTTCCTCTACAAAAATATTATGGAGCTCTATGAGAATAGATAGTTCTTGCCTCTTTAATTCCGTAGAGTAACCCTAAGTTTCGACTATCTACTCAACCTCCTACAACTGGTTGCGAATCTCCATGTTTTTCGCGATAATATTTCCAAAAATTTACATATTCCAATCCTTCAGCTTAGAATTTATAAATATCAACTTGGATGCTATTTGTGCCATTCGAGAACCTGATACCTGTGACTCCACCATTCCTTAATGTTGGATTCTATACTAGGATGTTGAAGCCACATTGCTTCAAATCTAAATGGTTGGGGAAAGAATGCCAAATATTGTGTCTTCTCATGCAAAATTAGATTGTGATTTGAGGCCAGCTTAGGGAGAGAGCATAAGGGTATATTAATAAAAAATACGATACCTTATTTAGACACTAGAATTCTGTCCAGCCTAATCTAAATGTTTTGACTCCCAATTCGCCTGTTACTCCATGTAAATCTTGACCCTTTCAGGTCCAAATCCATTAGCTCCTGGGAGTAAATAAAAGAGGTAAATTCATCCATGCTACTGAGCATCGAGGTTCCTCATTTTTTATCAGATGGATATAAGGGTGTATTGAAATCACCCACAAAAATCTAGACCTCTCCTTTAAAATGTTCTCTCATAGAACCAAGGAAATCCCAAAGCATGGTTCTAGAGGATCTCAAATTTGGGGCATAAATATTTGAGGTTATCCATTTAAATCCTGAATCCTTGGAACCAAACAGGATGTTAATCACTCGGTTAGATATGAACACAGTTGATCCATCAATGGTTTTAGGGTCCCACATGCATAAGAGACCCCCCGAGGCACCGTTAACCATGTTAGCTATGAACTCAGCATCCTTCCAAACCTTCCTCTTCACTATTTCAGCACTACTACTATCCATTTTTGTTTTTTGTAGCAAAATTATATCTAGTTTAAAATATTTTCAGATGTATTCCAATGCACCATGTTTAGGTAGCCTATTAAGGCCCCTGATGTTCCATGATAAAATCTTCATTTAAAGTTCTTGGAAATAAAACCCCCATCCTTAGATCGAGGGGATTGACAGAATAAATCTAGCTTTAGCTGCTTACCTTTTGTATCCTTTTCCTTTTCAAACTTGATATTGGATTGAACTCCATCTGTAATATCAACTTTTGCCTATCTGCTTATTTGAGCTTTATTGTATGGTTTTCCTACCTTGGAACTCCCACATCAATTGGGCCCTTGCACAATATTTTGGTTTTAGAATGCAACATCCTTACCCCTCAATAACCTTCACTAGATGGGGATTTGACATCACCTAAAATTGAGAGGTTCGTTTTCAACTCCATCTTCTGAGGATATCCCTCTCCCACCTGAGGTTCTTTAGAGCCATCCTGCTCAGTCTCCTCTAAGTTTAAGCATTGAAAAGAGTTTTAGAGAAATTCCTTAGAGATTGGAGTCTCAAAAGCTAATTCTTTATTTTTTAGCATTGGCAAGCCAAAAATAAGTACTTCCCAAGATCATACACCCCTTTTCTCTATTTTTTTAAGCCATTTGTTCAATATCTTCCTCAATAACTTCCTTAAGACTAGGAGCCTCACCTGAGGGACTTACAGAATCATATCTTACCTTCTTTTCCAGGAGCTAGTCTTGGTTTTACTCTGGATTCCTTTTCTCCTAGTTCTGCTTGAAATGGGCTTTCCTATTTTGTATCAAGCATAAGCCAGGGACATGGCCAAACTTATTACATACCAAACATTTCACTAGTTGATTCTCATATACAATAGGTTGAATCCATGGCCCAAACTTTGAAAGCAGATTAATGTGATCTAGAATATTAGCTTCAGGGCCCACCATAACACACATACGAGTAAAAACGAATCTATATTTGGCCCTCATTGCAAAGTCGATTAGGACTAGTTCACCTATGATTTTAGCTATACCTCAGAGAATATCATTATGTCAAATGTGAAAGGGTAGATCTGGTAATCTGACCCACAATGGAACCAAATTAAATTTTTGGGTCTTAGGATTAAAATTGGGTCCCCATTTCCACAGAAAGAGTCCTCGCTTTCTAAAGAACCAAGGACCTCTACCCAAAATATTTTTCGAATACTCCTTGCAATTAATATTAGTGAGGAAAAAACCATTGGAAGCTACCACAATGTCCAGAGCTCCCTTAGGATTCCACTTTACCAGGGCCTAGCATCTTATGGCATCAATGTTGGGCCACCCCCCTTAAAATTTGTCAACCAGGTTCCAAGAACCCTCTTCCATGGTGATGGGCAAAAGCTTGTACATAATCGGTAACTTTCCAACAATATAACCAAAAGCGATAATCATAGGATACAAACACTTACTTGGAGATGAAAATTTCCCTAGGGATTGGGACCCACCCAAAGATTTGATAGGTGGAGCCCCAAGGGCCCTTGATTTAGGAGAAATCGCGATCACTCCAACCCAAAAATACATATTTACTATCAATATTTATAATTATTTAGAAGATAAAAAATAGTTTCAATGATATTGTTGGGATCATAAATAGTCCTTCCATTCTAAGCACAGCTCCTTTTAATATGATTATCGTCAAATGCATTTGGTGCATGTGCCTCACTTTGAGCACCAGTTCAAAAAGTCTAGGGAGCGTGAAACACAACTCTTTTGGATGACCTTCAGGTTTTTTACCAAATTCAAATACTTGATCAAATGAAAACTTTTACTCTTTCCTCCTACGTTAGACTAATCTACCAAGTTCTTTCTAGGTAAAAAGGAAAAGAAAGAAAGTAGTGAAATATAACTACCCTAACTAGCCTACACTAAGGATGGTGATGTGCCAAATATTATAGATTTCATCTTGCACATCAATGATATTAATTAACACATGCATCAAACCATGATAGTTAAAGTGAACATTGTCTCAATGTCATATGACTGCAATCAAAATGCCTCTTGTGGAAACCAAGATGAAAACTAGTCACAACCCCCCACATAATGGTATATGAATACTTAAACCAAGACAAAAATTGGAGTAGTCACATATTCTTGCATTCATATTAAAAGCACATTAAATTCATGTATAATTGCAAGAGGTTCATCAGCCCATACATACAATGACTCAAGGCTTGAGGCCAGACTAATATACACAATAGAAAGGGGAGAGAAAAATTGCTCAAGATCAAATACTAGGTATGACAACAATTCAACTTCTCCTTTATCTTGGCTTTAGAATTGGTTATTTATAAATATTACATCTAAAGTTCAAAATTTGAAATTTTCCCCATAAAGGATGATAGGCGAGACTCCTATAATTTTCTTGCTAGTCAAGATGGAGGTACAGTGCTACAAAATACAAAGTTCATTTAGGTCCATTTTTTGTAAATACTGACAATCAGAAAGGCAACTTGCCATTAGTCACAACATTAATTGATCTTTCCCTTGGAAAAAAAGTCTAGATAGCACTAAGAAGTGTCACGTCTTTCAGTTGACCTTCCATTTCTGATTATTGATCTCTGGTGGTGCCTTCTAACTGATGCCTCCCTCATGAATTTCGATTGCTCTAGTTGTATCCTTATTACCTTAGTATTTCCCGTTGACTATGGGTTTTTTGGCAAGAAACTACCACAAAATATAGTGTAGTAAAATATTTATTGTAGTAATGGTAGATTCTAGGGGACATCTAGTTGGTTGGAAGTAAAAACTCAAAATCTTGGTAGCCTTATCATCGAGCATGGTTTCAAGATTGATGCTTGTTTACTACCTCAATGACCTCCTTCCAGTCCTTTTATGTTGAGACCCTAGATCATGTGTAGTATCGATAGCACTTTTCCAATTCACATAGACCCTTGATGAGGGGTAGGACATACTCACATTAGGTATTTTGGATGAGTGCTTCTAATGCAAAGATAGGTTTTACTACCATATTTACCTTCTCCTTGATAGATAGGTCTTGGGGTATCTCAACGGCCTTTAGTTGGTTTAGTCTTTGTTTGTATTCTTCTTTCGATAGTAAATAACCACTAGGATCCAAAGGAGAAGGAATTCCAACTACCACTAATGAAGAAATATGCCCCTTCTATTCCTTTGCTCTCTAATATAGAGTCTTGATTTACTCGTTGCATTTGCAAGCTACTTGCTGGTAATCCAAGGCTCTAGTGACCTTGTGAGTTATGATATCTTCATTCATAATCCATGTTGAGGTCCAACGTCAAAGGTTGACATGAGCAAGGATGGCTTGAAAGGTTTGGGCTTCCCAAAATCTAGGACCAAAGGTCTCCTCATATTGCTCAAGTTTTTCTTTAGCTTTTACACTCAAGGATAAGATGGACTAGATACAATCAATTGTTAGGAGTCCCTCTACCTCCTCGATGACTTCTTTTTAAAGGATTTGAACAATCTCTATGATTTTCTTAGGCTTACTTGGTCTTTGCTCTGACTCCATCATTCTTCTCTTTTGATCTTCTACATTGGCTTCCTTATCTTAAAACTTTACCTCAAGGTAGGCCTATTTAGCCTTCTACATTTTGACTTTAGTCTAAGAGTTATTGAGCAATTGTTTGATCTTTTCAAATTATTTTTTCTTTTTAGCAATTTTTCTTGTGGCCAAAAAGTATTTGTAACTTAATAATCTAAGTACTTGTTTGATGAACCCAATGCTCTCCTCTGATGGTGCATCTTTGAAGTTTAGTTCTATTGTTGATATTTGGTAATATTGAGACAAAATCTCCCCTAGTGCTTTGGAAACCATTGGCTCAAAATTGACCCAACATAATCCCTTCCTTTGGATAAGAAAAGAGGTATTTTTCTATGAGGTGGCAAGTTATGTGGCTCACCATTTCACTCCTTGCTTTGATTTTTGTTGACTATGTTTTGAGGCCTATTGGAAATGGGGGAAAAGCTCTAGGATAGAAGAGATCATTTTGGGGTTAGATGCTGACAATTGGCTTTTATGTGATAAGGGTAGGGTTTTATGAATGGCAATGGAGCTAATGAGTCCACCAGGGAGATAATAGTTGAAGGGGTTACAAATTTTGGTGATGGGATGGAGGCTATAATTAACTGTGGTAGTGGAAGGCTTTGAGATGTAGATGGAGTGACGAGAGTAAAAGAAATGGGTGAGATAGTGGAAGGGGTGTCTTGGGAAGGTGCTTCAAAATTAGAGAAAATATAAATTTTCTAAGATGGTGGTTGGGTGACAAAAATGACTTCTTCATGTCCCCTAACTATTTTCTTGATATTTTGTTCCTCTTTCAATAATTTTTGGAAACCTTCTTGATGTCTCTCTTTTGACGGTGGCAACTTCTTGATCCAAGACTTGCTTCTTTTCCTTTTTGTTGATTTCTTGTCATCTGGGGATGAATTTCACTTCTTGGATTTCTTATCCTTCTTTTCTTTTGATGTTTTATCTAATGATTACGTTGAGAGGGCATCAATAGTTGCTACTGGGTTATTTGCAATAGGAGGTTCAATAGTGCATAACTTTGTTTTTTATGGAGATATTGAAGGAGTTGGGATGCCAATTGGAGAAGTCCTTTGCTCATTTTTTGGTTGGCTTACTTTTTGTGTGTGTATCACTTGCTCGACCACCTCCAAGTTATTATCACCATCAAACACATTTGCTTCATGATAAAGGTTGCTAAATCATTCATACTTCAAGTTAGTCCTAGGCATAGAAGTGACATTTATCAGTTGTCAGTAAATCCACCATTATTATAATTTGATGTCATTGTAATCTTGTTTCCACAATCACTCCTCTTTATTCTTGGAAATATTGCTTTTGGGGTTTAATATGCCCTTGGGTTTGTGAGGATTTCTTAAATCAAACCATGGCTCGAGCTACTTGGGGTAGGATAAAATAATTCTTTTTGAGGTGGTGTATAACAACTCTTATAAGGACTTTGGTGGAGTTCCAATATTGGTTGTCTTTGATGTGTAAACTTCTTTGTATTTGTTACCTTGGAGAGCCATCCCTAGAACATAACTTTAGGATCATATTCCCATGGGTCATATAAATCCTCAATCTCCAAGATTTTAGTCTTATCTTCTAATAAGGACATTGCATTTCTTCTAAAATGCTTGACTCCTCCTAGATGCACTAGAAACTTGAAATAACTGATTTAATTTTCCCTAATCCATAGACAATGTCTACCATGTAAAGTTACAATATTTCTAGGGGGAATACCCTTTATGATACATATCAAGATAATAGGTATACTAGCCTAGTAAAACTGGGGATGTGGATAATGGTATGGTCTTATAAAAATAACCAATCCCCATTGTAGTTGCAATGTATTTTACAGGATCATTCCATTAGAATGCAATACAACCTTTTATATTTTAGAGCCCTTAGGATCGAAATCAAAAAATTATTTACAAAAGTGTTGTAAGAGTTCTTAAAGAGCTCCCATATAGTAATGCACATAGTATATTTGGCCTCATTCTTCTATAATTTTCAAGTCCAAATTGTTGTACAAGCAATTGTTTTGAGCCAAGGCCAAGTCAGCATGGTATGAGGGGTACTTGAAGGCTGTAATAGTGTTGAAGTCCTCCAATCCTCCATGAATTTTTTGAGCAAGGTAGGTGTTGAAGTTAAATATCATCTCTTGATCCTAAGGCATGTATCTCAGAGTATATATGATTCCCAATTCTTCTCTATGTAATTTGTTATCTGCATCCTAACCAAAGAGGAAAGTTGCCATGCTTAGGGTATCTTTGGTATTATATTTGAATAGGATTGATGTCATGGGAAGACTTGGCATGATTCTCAACTATCACTTTTTAGGGAATTTCATATTTAGAGCTTTTAGTGGCTCAAGGTGTTTTTCATAGAGTTTATCAGTGATAAATGAATTAAGCTCCAGTCCCTAGGAGACCATTAAGATATCTCGTATGGCCTCTGATCAAACCATAATTTGGAAATTTCCATAACTTCTATACACTATCTCATCTATGCATTATAATTCATAGCACATGCAACTACAAATTCTAAGCATTGATTGACATAGAGCACCATATATTGAACCAAGAAAGACCTCTATATTCTAGTTGAAAAGGACCTAGATTCTACATCTTACCTCCTTTGAAAGGTGCCTTATTTACACCTTTTGCGTTCATGGATGTTTTGGATTTAGCTACCTTCTCGACATCATCTATTAGTATTATCAATGGCTCACATGCTTCAACATCTCTATGTAGTCCCTTCTTAGTGTTGGACCTGATAGTTCAAGTAGGAGTAACATTTTTTGTTTTTTCCATGGTGTCTAAGAATACTTTCTAGGCTTTCCTTCTTTGTGACTTCACAAAATTTTGGGTTTCTCAAAACTTCCTCACTTCTTTACGTACAATGGTAGAGGTAAAGGAACCATGAGTTTTATTAAATCCCATAGTCGTTATATTTGTTTTACATGCATTAATTATTCACATGCAATTGGCTAGACTATGGGGGTGGCCTTCTTTTTGTTATCGAATCCTTTTTTATTTGTGTACCACCTATGCTCATAATTGGTCAATTTAAATTTTTTTACAAAAGTAAAGTGGATCTCTATGACAATGATTGTCATGTTGGAAATTTTTGTGTTGTTCTAACCATTAAGGTCCAATTGGATAGTTAGTCTCCACCTTACATAATTACTACTTCTATTTGAAAGGATGTGTGGGGGTAGGTGTCTACTTCAGTCTTGTGTGTTGGTGAGACTTGTAAAATTATAATCTTTCATGGCCTTGTCTTTTTATTACCATACTTCATGGTCTCTTTATCGATTCCTATATTTGCACTTCTTTTGGTTTATGCGCTCTCTCTATCTATTTTAGGATGGGTAGCACCTTTTTAGGTAAATCCCATTGACTAGAAATATAAATGGATGCCTTTATTCCATTGATACCATAACGCCTACTCCAAATGGTATCGAATTTAGTATGTCAGCCCAGTTTTTTGTGACCCTTTTCCATTTGAGAACCAAGTCACCAATCTAGAATTTCTAGGTAGTAGACTTCTTGTCAAACCATATTTTTACATCATATTGATGCTTCTTTAGGTGAAAAATTTCCTTCTCCCTTTGTTCCTCCAGCTTCAATAACTCTCATATTTTTAATGATATGGCATCATGTTCTTGGAGGTACAACTGATGCAATAACTAGAGGGTTGATAATTCAATAAAGATGGGTAGTGAAGATTCTATGCCATAGAATAGGGAGTAAGGGGGAAACCAATCCTCTTCTTTAGAGTTATCCTATCTACCTATAGCACTTGGTGTACATGCAAGTGCCATAGTCTTTGGTTATCTATACACATTCTCTTTAGGATCCTCAGTAAATTCTTGTTTGAATACTCTACTAGGTCATTTAATTAATAATAATAGTTAGATGATTTTATGTAAATACCATACTTAAGGGTGAAATGGATTACTTCAACTTCGATAAATGTTGGCCCATTATTAGTTATAATATTATGTGGTACCCCAAACTAGTTATCAATATCTTCTAAAAATTTTACAATGACCTTGCATGTGGCTTGCTTGATGGGAAATACCTTTATCTATCTTGTGAAGTAATATATGGTGTTCAAGATCTATCGATGATTTTTACTTAAGGGTGTATTAATAACCCTTATGAAATCAAGTACCCATTATGAGAAAGGTTCATTGGCCATAATGGGCTTCAGTAGCAAGGGAGAGAGTTTTGGTTCCTTTCAATAGAAAATTTGCACTTTTCACACTCTCTAAACTATTGATGTGTGTTATTGAATATAGTGGGGTAGTAATACCTATCTCTCATTATTTTTACTATTGTGGTGTGCACTAAGTAGTGTCCCCCAAATAATCCTTGATGAAATTCTTACAGTAATGAGGCTATACATAATTTTTCTATGCACCTTAAAAGAACACCATCGAAGTTCCTATGAAATGACACTTCTTCAATGAGGGTGTAGTGTCCATTCTATAGCCAATACACCCTCCTTTGTATTTGTTTTAGGTTTAGCAGGCACTACTTGTATCACATGTAGTTGATTTGGTCCTAGACCTAGTCTTCATCCTACCCAAAAATGATCAAGCATTCCTCTTTTCCTTCCTTTGATTCTTCAATATCCTATGCTAATATTTGGTATAACATCCTACCCCTACTTAGCTTGGTTGCCTTGAATTATGTGTCATAAGCAAGGATGAAGTGACCCACCCAACTGTCTTCTCACTGATATCTCCATTCATGATATAGTCATTGATGCTTGAATATATGGCATTGACTACCACTTTGTTACCTAAAATCAGATACCTATTTTTTTTTTTTAACTTTGTAGTAGGGCATATACATGTCTTTTGACAAAGTCATATCATTTCTCATAATATTTCAATATTTGGCTAAAGAATACAATGGGATGCTAATTGTCTTTATCATTATTTTGAGTAGGGATTGTGACTATACTAAATTCTCCTTCGTACATGTAAAGGATAAATTATCTATCAAAGTTCGAGTTAACGAGCATTGGTGCTTCTACAATAGCTTGCTTAATTTTATAGAAGACTTACTTCCCTTCTTTGGTCCATTTGAATTTTTTTCCTTTCTTTAACATTTTGATTATAGGTCTAAAAATGGAGGCAAAGTGGGATATGAATATCTACACAAATTTAATTTGCCTAAGAAAATATTAGATGACCTTCTCATGTTGTGGTAACGAAAAGTTAAGAATTTTTTTACTCTATTTAAATTAATAGCTATCTTATCCTTATATACAACATGCCCCAAATTTTTTTCTTGCAGAGCATAGTATACACATTTCTTTGGGTTCAAGCATATTCTAAATTCTTAACAGTGCCTAAACACCCTTTCTAGATGTTCCAAATGATATTCTTTCATTTTAAAGAACATTGTGAGGTCATCAAGGTAGACAAGGATGATTTTGTTGAGGAGGTCATTGTAAGCAATATCCATGGTCCTTTGTCACTTCAACATTATATAGACCAAAATTCATGTGTTGATATGAAAAGGTACATCATTTGGTAGTAAATATTTTTTTGCGTTGATATTCATCCTTTAACTAAACCTAATTATACCCAGAGAATCCATATAAGAGTGAGAACCTTTCTCATCCAACTACCATTTGTAAAATTTTGTCCATAGAATGCAATAATGATCTTTACATGAGATCTGATTGAGGTCTCTGTTGTTGGCACATAATCAGATCGCATTATTTTTTTTTACCAAAATTGGGTTGGACACCAAAGTGGTATGCTTGAGCGAGTATATGGTTTTTGTTTCTATAAGCTTAATAAGATCCTATTTCATAAGAGGCTTTATCTTGGGATTCATGGGCCTCAATTTTTGCCTTATGGGCTTGGCATTCGAATTTAGTTCTATGCTATGTTGTATGATATCTTTGTCATATCCTTTAAGGTCTTCATAATTCTAATCCATCACTTCAATATATTTTTGACATAGGTCAATGATATTTTTCCTTTCATCCCAAGTAGTTATTTTTTCTATCTATAGCACCTTTCCAGTCTCAATCTCTACCTCTTAGTAGTCTTCTTGGTCTAGGGTGATGTCTTTCTTACCCTTTAAATTATCATTAGGATTGAATAGGGATTCAATGGCCATGATCCCCTTAGGTATTTTTGTTATCTCTAAGCTAAATAATTTGGTCCTCATCAACTTCCTATACCTCAGGTGCTAATTTTTTGCAAACTCAACCTCTTGTATAAAATGAGCGATATGTTCATCGGTGTCAAAAACTTGCCATGAGGTGTCATTATCTAGGATGATAGGTTTTATGATGACCTTAATATGTTGGTGGTTATCCAATAGATTCCTTGCAAGGTAAAACTGAACTCCAATGATATCTATGTGGTCGACATCTATATTTTGACTTTGAGGGACTGTTGTTAGATTAACTATGTCATAGGCTTCTATTAAATCCCAAACTCGGTTCCAATAATATTTCATTAACTGGTCTTTAGAAAATTATAGATACCTTACCTATTTTATAATGAGCTTAGTATCCTCATATATTTGTTGCTCCTTAACTCCTCTTTTTATATCTAAATAAAGACCATGTACTAATGCATCATATTTGGCCATATTGTTTGAGCAATTGAATTGCAACCAAAAAGCTTACATCTTCATTGGGTGATATTATATATGTACTTGCTATCACTTTATTTCTTTGTTTAGACTCATAAAATTAGAGCTTCCAGAGTCCAATCGAGTCCTCCCTTATAGTGATAATCCTTGACAAAAGTGGTATTTCATCTTATATGATTCTTTGGTGCTGAAGCAAGATCCTCAATTGCTTCCATATCATGTCCTAGTTGCTTTTCCCCTACTTTTATGACTTGCTCTTTTCTAATACCAATCTCTTCAAACATATCTTCCAAGGGTAAGATGATTGTATTTGTCCTATTAGGATTGGAAGTGGATGTTTATAGGAAAACTTGCTCAATCCACTTTTTAGTGAGCTTTTGTTTCTCCATAACCTATTTCAACTACTTCTATTTTAGTAATGTAAGGACATACCATAGTAGCTTGGGTACAATGGACCTCTTTAGGTGCTCAACCATATTAAATGACTCTAGTGATTGATTTTTTGCACATTGCTTGGGATCCACTAGGGTCTAGGTCGTTCGATGCCAAAGTTGGGTGATCATACTAATTTTGGTAGAAGCTACTTTGGTAGGATCATTCTTATTATGTTGCTTTGGCTCCTTTGACTTTCTCCTAAGGTTTGGTGGTTTTTAGATTATTGACTTCTTGTTGTCTTTGAGTTTCTTGGACTACTCTCATCTTCCCTATTTTAGGGATATTGAACTATATTTGGGCCTATTTATCGAGTGGTACACTTTTTCATCTAGGGATGGCATAGAATTCTCCTTCATATCATGTCACAAAAGTCTACTTTGGTACTTGGATTTCCAAAATTGAGGGAAATTTTGATAGCAAGTTCTAAATGGTTGGTCTTGATGCTTGCACCATATGGCCCTAATATATGGGTTGAGACATTCGACATGTTGCCTTCTCAAGTTCTTCATGGCCTAGGTAATATGGATTAGGGTAGTAATAAGGCCAACAATAAGGATCTTCTATGTCATTGTTCTAATCTAGGACCATATCTTCGATCGTATTCAAGGGTACTTATTGCATAGGGATGGAAATAGACACTATTTGTTGCCCAAAATATTGGGGTGGACTAGATTCTCTATAGGGTTTAGGGGGATAACTTTGATATCCATTTGGGGGAGGCCAATATCCTTGGTTGACCTACTAGTAGGGGATCTCGGGTAGTTTTGATAACCAAACATCATGAAATTTTGTTGGAATCTGAGGTATATAATTTTATTATTCATGTTCCTCATGGTGCTTTTTTAATTTTTTTATTTTTGAGGAATGATAGACCAGAGGAGTTGAACCAACAATAAATTGGGTTATTTGCATAGAGGTTTGACTGTAAATGGAGGTTAATAGGAAAGTGGTGGGTTGTATAATTGGAAGATGTTGATATGGTGGCTCACCATTGGGGAAAAGAGTCATGGGGAGTCTAGGGGTAAACCTTCCAATTTTGATGAGGTCTATCTTAGCCTAAATGACTATCTCAGAGGTTGTTGGTAATGAATTGCCTCCTCTAGTTTTTACCATCATAGCTATTTTTAAATTAAATGCCTTCATATAGTAGATAAAAACCATACATGATATCAGTCAGATATCCTTTGGGATTTTGTACCAAGGTTTATGGAAATTGTCATGAAGTCATCCATAACTTTCATGGGGACCCTTTTAATGGTCGTTAGCTATTCTAACAGAGATACTTTGTCTAGATTCTCCTCAAATCTATTCATGAGCAAGTTTGCAAGTTGGTACTAGTCAATGATGAAACATGGAACAAGTGATATGTACCAATCTTATATTTTTTCTTTGAAAGAGGTTGCAAAATTTTGAATGCGATATTTTTTTATCCAATGTTGTAATAATTGTAGAGGTTGACCATATGTTGACGATGCTCAATTGGGATTGTTGCATCTTCTCTAATGAAATATGGAAAGGATTTTAGAGTGGAGACTAGAACCTTATCCGAAGCAACTAATGCTATCATAGGTTGTAAGGGACTTCTACCATTCCATGTTGGAAACCTTCTCTGGTTTAGATTTTGAGGAGCAGTAATATTTTTTTATTAACCTCTTTGTCTATTGTCAAAGTTGAGAAGGGAAAAAAGCAATTGAGGATTTGATCTTACATTGGACATTTTGGTATACCTTGAGCTCATGAAATAACTTGTCTATCCTCTATTGATTTATCTAGACTTTCTTATTTTTTATTAAATAGTGGAGTCTCCAGGTGGTAAGTGCTTCTACTCAAAATATGAAGCTTCCCATTAAAACCTCATCCTATAAGAGAATTTTATTTAAGATCTTCTCCTACAAAATATTCATTAGGTGAATCTTAAAGTGCTTGAATAAGCAAGGGATTGAGGCCTTTATAGAAACCTCAATATGATTTATAACTAGAGGATAAATTTAGTGATTTGGGTCTTATCATGCATGCTAGAATAACTATTGTATATAAAAAATGGTCCTTATACTTTGAGTATCACAACCCCCCTCAATGTGGTTCTCTTTAGGTGCATCTAGTACCCACGCTTCACTTGGAGCACCAATTTAAAAAGTTCGACGAGCATGGGACATGGCTTCTTCGAATGACCTTCAAGTTTTTTATAAATTTTGACTCCTTTTTTGAATGCAATCTTTGACTATCTCCTCTCAAGCTAGCCTAATATACTAGGTTCTTGCCTATGAAAAGGGAAAAAGTGAAAGTAATAAAATCTAACTAGCCTAACTAGCCTATGCTAAGGGTGGCAAAGCACCAAAAATTATATATTTCATATTGCACATTAATGGGATTAATGAACGCTAACATGAAAATTAAAACGAGAATGGTCTCAATGATATATGACTACAAATAAAAAGACCTCTTGTGGAAACCAAGAAAGATACTAGTCACAGTCCTTCATAGAAAGGTATATGAATACTTAGACTAGGATAAAAATTGGAGTAGCGACAACTCCTTGCATTCATATTAAAATCACATTACATTCATATACTATTGAAAGAGGCTCAATGACCTATATATGCAATGACTTAAGGCTCGAGTCCAGAATAATATACAAAACAAAAAATGGAGAGAAAAATTGCTCAAGACTAGATACTAGGCATGGCAATAATTCAACCTCACCTTTTTTTGGCTTTAAAATTGGCTATTTATAATATTTACATCTAAAGTTCAAAATTCCCCCCCTAAATGGTGATAGACAAGACTCCTGTAGTTTTCTTGCTAGTCAAGACGGAGGTATGATGCTACAAAATACAAAGCTAGTTCAGGTCCACTTGTTTTAAATGTTAACAATAAAAAAGATAGCTCACCATTAGTTGCAACATTAATTGATATTATCCTTGGAAAATAGTTCTAGGTAGTGATGAGAAGTGGCATACTTTTAATATGACCTTCTTCCCTTTCAACTTGTTAGGCTTCAGTGGTACCTTCTGGTTGACACCTCCCTCATGAATTTTGGTTGCTTTGATCATATCCTCCTTACCTTAGCCTTTCCTACTAACTTTGGGTTTTTGTGAGAACCTATAGCAAAATATAGTGTAGTAAAGGATTTGATACAAATATTAACTAATCTTATTGAAAACATGGTATGATATTAAAATCTATAATTTCAATTACTTACAAATAATTATCTTATAAAAAACAAACAATCCTTCCTCAAACTTTTTTAAAAACTAGTTTAATTTCAACATTTATGAATAATTATTTAAAATACAAATAACATTGTCATTACAATACCTATAAGCTAAGAAATACATGTTTTAAATAGATGTATAAATATAATTATTATTTAGAATTTACTAAAAGAATACAATCAAAACTTAGAAAATCAGAAATAGATGGTAGTTGTGAAGAACACAAGCTTATACTGAGAGGGGGGTGAACAATATAGTGCCCACTTTTTACTTTCTTTCCAAACCAATATCAATTAGTGTCCTTAATTGCAATAACCAAATATAGCAGTGTGCATTAATGACATAGATAGCAATAGTAAACAAGTGCACAAATCACCACACACAATTGAGACACAAGATTTAATGTGGTTCCCCCAATGTGGGGTACTCCACAAGATAATATCCTTATAATATTTCACACAAAAATAAGGATCCTTATCCCAATACAAATGATTACTTTGATCTGCTCAAATCTAGGCAATACACTGATCTGCTCAGGTAGGCAATCCATTGATCTACTTCAGTAAGCTCACCAATAACTTGCCCAAATCTGCTCTAGCAAGCTCACTAAGAACTTGCCCAAAATATGCTCTAGAAAGCTCACTAAAAACTTGACCAAAACTGATTTAGCAAGCTCACCAAGAACTTGCCCAGAATATGCTCTAGAAAGCTCACTAAGAACTTGCCCAAAACTGCTTCAACAAGCTCACCAAGAACTTGCCCAAAATTGCTCTAGCAAGCTCACCAAGAACTTGCCCAAAATCTGCTCTAGAAAGCTCACTAAAAACTTGCCCAAAATTAGCTCACCAAGAACTTGCCCAAAATATTCTCTAGCAATCTCACTAAGAACTTGCCCAAAACTGCTTCAACAAGCTCACCAAGAACTTGCCCAAAACTACTCTAGCAAGCTCACTAAGAACTTGCCCAAAATTTGCTCAACAAGCTCACCAAGAACTTGCTCAAAATCTGCTCAACAAGCTCACCAAGAACTTGCTCAAAATCTGCTCAACAAGCTCACCAAGAACTTGCTCAAAATCTTCTCAACAAGCTCACCAAGAACTTGCTCAAAATCTACTCAACAAGCTCACTAAGAACTTGCTCAAAATCTGCTCTAGCAAGCTCACTAAGAACTTACACAAAAATGCTTCAACAAGCTCACCAAGAACTTGCCCAAAATTTGCTCTAGCAAGCTCACCAAGAACTTTCCCAAAACTGCTTCAACAAGCTCACCAAGAACTTGCCCAAAATTGCTCTAGCAAGCTCACTAAGAACTTGCCCAAAATCTGCTCAACAAGCTCACCAAGAACTTGCTCAAAATCTTCTCAACAAGCTCACCAAGAACTTGCTCAAAATCTGCTCAACAAGCTCACCAAGAACTTGCTCAAAATCTGCTCAACAAGCTCACTAAGAACTTGCTCAAAATCTGCTCAACAAGCTCACTAAGAACTTGCTCAAAATCTGCTCAACAAGCTCACTAAGAACTTGCTCAAAATCTGCTCATCAAGCTCACCAAGAACTTGCTCAAAATCTGCTCAACAAGCTCACTAAGAACTTGCTCAAAATCTGCTCAACAAGCTCACCAAGAACTTGCTCAAATGTTGTCCCAAATCTGTCCACAAATCTGTCCCAAAAGTCTTCTCAAAGGCTCAATCAATCATCCACAAAAACTGCCACAAATCTGTCCCAAAAGCCTTCTCAAAGGCTCAACCAATCATGCTCAAGTAGCACTCAAATCTCATCCACAAATCTATGAAGGCAAGGCTCAATGATGAATTCAACAATGAATGGCAATGCACTCTACAATGGATGACAACAATGATCCACAATGATCTCAACTCAAATCAATCTCAACTCAACTCAAGTCAATCTTAACTCAACTCAAATCTTATAGAAGCATAAAGAGAATTGTTAGAGACTCAATATGTTCTAATCTCAAAGCTCAATCTCAACCCAAATCAGAATTATAGAATTGTTTGTTTCATGGGACTTGAACAATCACCTCACACAATCACTTGACTAGGCTCAATCAACTCAACTCAACCAATCACCACAAGGGACAACTCTTTCTCACAAAACCCTAGTCCAAGCATGTATCAACCAACTCAAATGTTTCCAACAATGCTCAACCACAAATCTCACATAACAATGATACTCATGTTCTTTTCTAACTCAAGTTCTTTGCATAACCAATGGGCTTCAACAACTATGCTTATAAAACAAGGTTTAAACACAACTCTCAAACCAGAAAACCTTGAAGCATTCAACCAACCACTTTCGAAAAGGAAACCACAATCAATCCTTTTCTCTCCAATGATATTTCAGAAATCAACCACCATAAACAAAGTCAATGGAGAATATTGCTCATACCTTTTGATGCCTTATTGGATGTCCACTAAATCTGCCACACTCAACAAACTTCTTTTTCAACTTTCAACAAGGGTTAGAGATCATGATTAATATCACAACAATAATATCCAAATAACACCTTATCACTCCTACTCAATAAGATACAACATGTCCCCTCATGAAAGAATTAATCACCTTTGAAAAAGAACAAAACAACCTTCACTTTTGAAACCCTTTACAAAAATAGAAATATCTCTTTACATACACCTTATTTCTCCCTCTAAGCAAGTTAATCAAATAGCCCTCGAAATAAGATTTCCAACGATATATAATATGATATACTTTCAAAAGGAGAAACACCGAAAATCTCTCTTTTTCTAAACATGCATCACAACCCTTATTCCTCCTAGGGCAACTTTAGAAAAAATAAAATATATTAAAAAAATTATTAACTTGCCTCTGTCCCTGATGGGATTCGATCTTGTGACGTCTCCTTGCTCAGTGCCTTAACCACAGCCAACCTGCCATTGGGCCACACGCCCTCACGTGTCCAAAGGGACACGAACAAAAACTTATATCATAAACTTTTGCACCCTTCGAAAAACTTAACAATGCTTCGAGCGCTTCAACAAAGCAAATAACCACGGTGGGACTCGATCGTAGGACCTCCTGCGTAACACATAGTGCATGAACCACTAGGCCAAATATGCCTATGCATCTTATTAAACTCCGTGAACGATTTTTCAATAGACCAAAGTCACACTTCTCTCTCTTTTCGCAATTCGTTCCCCAATCGAAGGCATTCGAAAAATAAGCGTTGGGGGTCATAAAGTCTAAGCTTTTGTTGGCATATATATATGCCTTTCCTCTTTCTTTAGACATTGGCACTATAAATTAATATAGCCTTTCCTCCTTTCTTTAGTCGGTGCTAAAATTAATATATTTAATTTTAAAATTTTAATTTTAATTTTAAATAATTTAAAATTTAAACTAAATATTTAAAAATAAATATCTCCATCACCGGGGCACCTTTTTCGATGAAATGAAAAGCCAACATGGGTTTTAAGAAAAACCCATTTCAAATCTTCCATCCATGGTTTTAAATAAAACCTTTTATTTTGCCTGCCTTGGTTTTCACAAAAACCCTGTATATATCCATGCTCTCCAAAATATCATAAATGCTTATTTATGAAATGCTTTGGCCACCAAAACTCAATGTGATCCATGTGACATCAATGATCCATGTGACATCAATGACAACATAAAATAACTCAAATTTCCAACAATCTCCCCCTTTGTCATTGATGGCAACACCTCTAATGCAAAAACCACAATCACTGCAAAAACCATCTCTGAGAATCAAAGTTGCTCCCCCTGACTCAATACTCTCTATGGAGGTTGCTCCCCCTAACTCAATGCTCTCTTTGGAGGCTTCTCCCCCTAACTCAATGCTCTCCCCCTTACTCAAATCTCTCCCCCTTTGACATCAATGGCAAAAGGGACACCTATGGGGCTAAAAGATATGACTCTTTAGCTTAGCCCCCTCACCACCTTCTCTCTTGAGGTGATTAATTTTGGGGTGGGAGTACTTTTACTCCCATATTACATTGTTTCTTTCCTCTGTCAACTTCCTTCCATATTTTTCTGATATCCTTCTCTTGATGAATTACTTGATCTTCTTGTCTTGAACCTGTTTGACCTTCTTTTCTTGAACTTGTTTGACCTTCTTGTCTTGAACCTGTTTGGAATTGAGTCCTACACCATTTTGCAATATGTCCAAAGTTATTGCAATTAAAACACTTGATATTGTAGCCTTTGGATGGTGCCCATATCCTGAATTCTTTCTTGAAATAATTTCCATATCCATTCCTTTACTAAACCCTGTATTGTGAAGTTTTGTTTTCATGACCATTATGACCATGACTTCTGATTTGTGTAGCTCTAAAACCAAAACCATGTTGCTCATTTTATTTGCACTAAGAAGCTCTATGACCAATCCTGTTGCATAAGAAGCAATGTCCCTAAAAACCATACCTTCTTCCTTTGAAGTTTCTTCTAGAAAAATCAAACTTCTTTGATCCATGGATCCTGCAGTGTATAGCCCTGTGTCCAAATTCATTACAAGAAAAACAATGTCCTTGAAAAGCCCTTTGTTCATGCCTTGGTTCCTCATACCTTTCTTGACCATTATCCTTGTGATCATTTTGTGCATTGTATCCTTGAACCTTCTTTGTAGTATCTAAATCCTCTTCCTTAGTTTCTTCCTTGCTTTCCTCTTCAAGAATTTATTTTCCTTTTGAACTTGATTCACCTATCTCAAAACAAGATCCAAACTGAATGTTTGAAGCCATAGGAACTTTGGAACTTTCTTCATAAAACTTAGGTGCTTCCTTGCTTTCATATTTTAGAACTTCCTTTCCTTTTGAGTGTGACTTTTCTTGGAAATAGGATACAAC
The DNA here is from genome assembly GCA_028583015.1 of Wollemia nobilis. NCBI lineage: Eukaryota > Viridiplantae > Streptophyta > Pinopsida > Araucariales > Araucariaceae > Wollemia > Wollemia nobilis. The sequence continues at coordinate 8,411,870 of JAQPPZ010000677.1, read as the reverse complement.
TTTAAAATAAGTTTCCACTCCTTTTTGAACCTTTTCATCTAATGTGTCATGTCTTGTCGTTATTACCCTTAGTTCTTCATTCATCCTTTCCTCTATCCTTTTTGCATTTTGAAGCTCATCTCTTAGATCACTGATTGTCTGAAGTTGTTCTTCTCTGATTTTTACATCTGTTCGAATCTTGTTTTCAAGATTCTTGATTTCTTCTTTTAGCCTTTTGACTTCTATTTTTTGTTTTCTTGGCTCATCCTCTTCTTTTTCTATTACCAAAAGTGAGACTTCTTCATCTTCACTGTCACCGAGATCATTATTATCTTCTATAGCAAACAAACTCTCATGATTTATTTGACCATGCATGTTTCCTTGATGTGTCATCTCATCTTCACTATCACTGAAACCATTGCAATATCCTGATATGTGATCTCTTTGACCACACACAAAGCACTATTCTCTTTCACCTTCTATTCCAAGGAATAGATGTTCTTCCTTTTCATCATATGACTTGTCTCTATCACTATGATCTGAGCTATCACTTGCTTCTGCAATGTAGTAAGTTTTCTTTGTCTTATGAAAACTTTTCTTCTTCTCATACCTGTTTTGCTTGAATCTGTCATCTTTGTCATGCTTATGCTTTCCATATTATTTTCTTCTATGACCCTATTTTTCATCATCACTATTTTCTTCATGTGGACACTTGTGTGCATAGTGACCAAAATCACCACACTTGTAGCATTTGACTTTCTTCATATCCCTAAAATTTCTTAAGTCCTTTTTCCTTTTGATGAAGTTAGCTTCCTCATCATTATCTGAATCTTTATCTGTCTCTGGAACTTTCCCTTTATTTTTCTCTGAAGCCTTGAATGCAATCTCTTTTATTGGAACCTGATGCTTACTCACCCTCATCTCATAAGTTGTGAGAGTTCCTTGTAGTTCTTCCATTGTTAGCTTGTTGATATCCATTGTTTCTTCTATTGCTGAAAACCTTTGCATCATACTTCATGGGAAGTGATCTCAAAACTTTTTGAGTAACTTATGATTCTTTCATCTCAAATCCTAGGCCTCTCATGGTGTTAGTAATCTCATCAACTCGAAGTAAAAACTTTGCAATATCTTCAGAATCTTCCATTTTCAATTCCTCAAATATTTTTCTATGAGTTTGTAGTTTTGCCAACTTTACCTTTGAATCTCCTTCATAAGTATTCCACAACTTGGTCCACATTTCATTAGCTGAATTACATACCATGACCTTTGCAAAATTTGTTTCACGTAGCCCACTCAAAATACAATTCATTGCCCTTGCATTGATCTCAACCAATTTCTTGATAGTCTTATCTGCCTCGGGATCACCTTCAACCTTATACTCTTTTTCAACCATCTGCCATACCTCATATCCTTGTGATATCAAGTAGTTCTTCATTCTCATGCTCTAGAAAGCATAATTGTTACCGTCAAATAATGGAGCCTTATTTGTAGATAATCCATTCTATGAAGCCATCTGTGTTCTTGTAGAATCTACCCTCAAGTTGTTAGCCTTTTTGAAGGAACCCTCTCTGATACCAATTGAAGAACACAAGCTTATACTGAGAGGGGGGTGAATAGTATAGCACCCACTTTTTACTTTCTTTCCAAACCAATATCAATTAGTGTCCTTAATTGCAATAACCAAATATAGTAGTGTGCATTAATGACATAGATAGCAATAGTAAACAAGTGCACAAATCACCACACACAATTGAGACACAAGATTTAACGTGGTTCCCCCAATGTGGGGTACTCCACAAGATAATCTCCTTATAATATTTCACATAGAAATAAGGATCCTTATCCCAATACAAATGATTACTTTGATCTACTCAAATCTAGGCAATACATTGATCTGCTTAGGTAGGCAATCCACTGATCTGCTTCAACAAGCTCACCAAGAACTTGCCCAAATCTGCTCTAGCAAGCTCACCAAGAACTTGCCCAAAATCTACTCTAGCAAGCTCACTAAGAACTTGCCCAAAACTGCTTCAGAAAGCTCACCAAGAACTTTCCAAAAATATGCTCTAGCAAGCTCACTAAGAACTTGCCCAAAATTTGCTCAACAATATCACCAAGAACTTGCTCAAAATCTGCTCAACAAGCTCACCAAGAACTTGCTCAAAATATGTTCAACAAGCTCACCAAGAACTTGCTCAAAATCTGCTCAACAAGCTCACCAAGAACTTGCTCAAAACTACTCAACAAGCTCACTAAGAACTTGCTCAAAATTTTCTCTAGCAAGCTCACTAAGAACTTGCCCAAAACTACTTCAGCAAGCTCACCAAGAACTTGCCCAAAATTTGCTCTAGCAAGCTCACCAAGAACTTGCTCAAATTTTGCTCAACAAGCTCACTAAGAACTTTTCCAAAACTACTCAACAAGCTCACTAAGAACTTGCTCAAAATTTGCTCAACAAGCTCACCAAGAACTTGCTCAAAATCTGCTCAACAAGCTCACCAAGAACTTGCTCAAAATCTTCTCAACAAGCTCACTAAGAACTTGCTCAAAATCTGCTCAACAAGCTCACTAAGAACTTGCTCAAAACTGCTCAACAAGCTCACTAAGAACTTGCTCAAAATATTCTCATCAAGCTCACTAAGAACTCACCAAGAACTTGCTCAAAATATGCTCAACAAGCTCACTAAGAACTTTCTCAAAATCTGCTCAACAAGCTCACCAAGAACTTGCTCAAATGTTATCCCAAATATGTCCACAAATTTGTCCCAAAAGCCTTCTCAAAGGCTCAATCAATCATCCATAAAAACTACCACAAATCTGTCCCAAAAGCCTTCTCAAAGGCTCAATCAATCATCCACAAAAACTACCACAAATCTGTCCACAAATCTATCCCAAAATCCTTCTCAAAGGCTCAACCAATCATGCTCAAGTAGCACTCAAATCTCATCCACAAATCTATGAAGGCAAGGCTCAATGATGAATTCAACAATGAATGGCAATGCACTCTACAATGGATGACAACAATGATCCACAATGATCTCAACTCAAATCAATCTCAACTCAACTCAAGTCAATCTTAACTCAACTCAAATATTATAGAAGCATAAAGAGAATTGTTAGAGACTCAATATGTTCTAATCTCAAAGCTCAATCTCAACCCAAATCAGAATTATAGAATTGTTTGTTTCATGGGACTTGAACAATCACCTCACACAATCACTTGACTAGGCTCAATCAACTCAACTCAACCAATCACCACAAGGGACAACTCTTTCTCACAAAACCCTAGTCCAAGCATGTATCAACCAACTCAAATGTTTCCAACAATGCTCAACCACAAATCTCACATAACAATGATACTCATGTTCTTTTCTAACTCAAGTTCTTTGCATAACCAATGGGCTTCAACAACTATGCTTATAAAACAAGGTTTAAACACAACTCTCAAACCAGAAAACCTTGAAGCATTCAACCAACCACTTTCGAAAAGGAAACCACAATCAATCCTTTTCTCTCCAATGATATTTCAGAAATCAACCACCATAAACAAAGTCAATGGAGAATATTGCTCATACCTTTTGATGCCTTATTGGATGTCCACTAAATCTGCCACACTCAACAAACTTCTTTTTCAACTTTCAACAAGGGTTAGAGATCATGATTAATATCACAACAATAATATCCAAATAACACCTTATCACTCCTACTCAATAAGATACAACATGTCCCCTCATGAAAGAATTAATCACCTTTGAAAAAGAACAAAACAACCTTCACTTTTGAAACCCTTTACAAAAATAGAAATATCTCTTTACATACACCTTATTTCTCCCTCTAAGCAAGTTAATCAAATAGCCCTCGAAATAAGATTTCCAACGATATATAATATGATATACTTTCAAAAGGAGAAACACCAAAAATCTCTCTTTTTCTAAACATGCATCACAACCCTTATTCCTCCTAGGGCAACTTTAGAAAAAATAAAATATATTAAAAAATTATTAACTTGCCTCTGTCCCTGACGGGATTTGATCTCGTGACGTCTCCTTGCTCAGCACTTTAACCACATCCAACCTACCATTGGGCCACACACCCTCACGTGTCCAAAGGGACACGAACAAAAACTTATATCATAAACTTTTGCACCCTTCGAAAAACTTAACAACGCTTCGAGCACTTCAACAAAGCAAATAACCATGGTGGGACTCGATCGCAGGACCTCCTGCGTAACACACAGCGCACGAACCACTAGGCCAAATATGCCTATGCATCTTATTAAACTCCACGAATGATTTTTCAATAGACCAAAGTCACACTTCTCTCTCTTTTCGCAATTCATTCCCCAAAAATAAATGCTAGGGGGTCATAAAGTCTAAGATTTTGTTGGCATATATATATGCCTTTCCTCTTTCTTTAGACGTCGAGCTATAAATTAATATAGCCTTTCCTCCTTTCTTTAGTCGGCGCTAAAATTAATATATTTAATTTTAAAATTTAAACTAAATATTTAAAAATAAATATCTCCATCACCAGGGCACCTTTTTTGATGAAACGAAAATCCAATCTGGGTTTTAAGAAAAACCCATTTCAAATCTGCCATCCATGGTTTTAAATAAAACATTTTATTTTGCCTGCCTTGGTTTTCACAAAAACCCTGTATATATCCATGCTCTCCAAAATATCATAAATGCTTATTTATGAAATGCTTTGGCCACCAAAACTCAATGTGATCCATGTGACATCAATGACAACATAAAATAACTCAAATTGCCAACAAGTTGAGGATTTCAATACCTTGCCAACCTCTAATGAGAATAAAGGAAGGGTTCCTAGTTACACATAGACCATGAGAGATCTAATAGATTTTTTAATAGAGACAAGTCTCATAGACCTACATCTAGAGGGGGGTAGCTACACTTGGAATTAAAAAAAATGAAGTATCAAGGTATTCAATACAGATTCAATAGAATTCTTATGTCTCCTTAATGGTATATGAAGGGTTTCTAGCAAAGACTTAGAATAGGCTCTGAAATTTAATTTGACCTTACTTCTTTGATTTTAGAAATGAGGAGAGATAAGGCCAAGAAAAAATACCCTTTTTGCTTTGAAATGATGTGGACAACACAGTAAAATCTAGAAGGAAAAAATAGGTAATGATGGGATACATCTATAATAGGAAGTTACATGTTTTGACTTTCTCATAAGATAAAAATAACTAAACATGAGTTGAAAATTTGGAATAATGAAGTTTTTCTAAATTTTTTTTAAATGAAGCTTAGGCTAGAGAAAACTTTAAAAACATTGAGCAAAGGATGGATTTGGAGGGGAACATTAAGGAATTGATTCAAGAGGAAAACACGAATATTTCCAAATACCATAATATTTTAGCAAAACAATAAATCATTGGATATAGAATTCTCGATCCCTATGGCTTTAATAAGGAGAAAGAAACACCAAAAAATTATGCCATCAATCTAATCCTTAGGAATAAGAATAGGATCATCAAAATCACTTCGGATCAAGGGGATATTATAGATCATAAGGAGAGGATTGATATGGAAGCTATTAATATCTTACATAACATCATGATAGACAAAATAAGGAAATAGGAAAAGGCGTTCAATGACCTCCTAAAAAATACTCCTTAAGTGCTCATAACAAAACATAACAAGTTGCTCGATAAACCTTTTATAGAAGAATAAATTGAAGAGATAGTGTTCTCTATAGAAGTAGAAAGCCCTAGGACCAAATAGGTTCTAGGTAATGTTCTTCCAATTTTTTTAGCAAATAGTTAAAAAATATATTGCAATAGCTATAAGGAAACACACAAAATTAGGAAGGTTTTGAGAGAATGAAACAATACTTTCATTGTTCTTGTCCCCAAGAAGTCCAAGGTAAAATCCTTAAAATACTTCAAATTGATAAGCCTATTTAACAAAAATTATAAAATTCTAATGAAGGTGATCTCTTTGAGACTAAAAATACATCTCTCAAGCTTGATATCAAAAAAATTGAGGGATTTGTTATAGATCATCAAATTCTAGATAGGATTGTAGTGGTTTACAATGCTCTACATTCCTTGTTTAAAAATAAAGAGGATGAAGATGCTAGTTAAGTTGAACATGAACAAGGCATGTGATAGGATCTCCTAAACTTACTTCAAAAGTTGCTTAGAAATTTTGGGTTTGTGGAGGCCAAGACAAATCTAGTTATGAGTTGTATAATGACTCTAAGATGTTGTATCCTAGTGAATGGGGTGCTAGTTAGATTTTTGCTAGCTCTTGGTGTCTAATGCAAGGAGACCTGATATCTTCCTACCTACTTATCATGCTTGTAGAAGCTATAAACTGAACCTTGCTAGGAAGAAATAGGCTAAATGATATCCAAGGCGTAAATATCATGAACACTATGGAGGTAGTTTCTCATCAATTTTTTATGGATAATAAAATATTTCTATCACTAGCAAGTGTTATTGAAGCTAAAGCATAGAAGAATGTGTTGGAGAGCAACGATAAGGTTCCAATTTAAAGGTTCAATAGGGATAAAAGTCTATTATCTTTCATCAATACCCTCACTTTATTTTATAAACTAGAATTATCACCCTCACTATACTTGGGAATACCCCTTTCATGGGTATAGTGAAAAAGGAATATTGGAACCCTATTTTTTTATCAATTCCAATAAAAATTGGTAGTGTGGAAGGTGAAATGGCTTGTTGGAATATATTATATTATTTGGTGTATGCTAATGTACCATCTTGGGTACATCTCTAGATTAGTAAAGTGACTTAGATTAGGGGTTGAGTATTTATTTTATGTAATAAATAAATGCAAAAGTATTATTAGAATGCGCAATGATGTAAATGTGCATATTGTCCATGTGTACATGAGTCTAGAATAGGAATATAGTGAGTCATAGGAATATGGAAGGTCAAAATTTATACTTCATTCTATATTGACCTTTGTAGTAGAGAGGAAGGAGAGGAGTGATTTAGAGAGAGTGCATGAGCACATTAGAGTAGAGTAGTGCTCAAATTAGATACAATGTAGAGAATGAATGAATAATGGAGTATTTGAGATCTTCATATTTTGTATGAAGATCACATTTTAATGAGCTTTCATTAATGGCTATTTTATGAGTATTTTCATAAGTTTATCACGCTATTTACATGCTTAAGATATTGTAATTATCATATATTTAATATTGCATGTTCATTTTATACCTTGTGGTTACATTTCCTTAAGTATATAGTATCAAAATCTAACAGTGGTATCATAGCACAAGGTAGATTGATAGGAAATAGAATGCCACAAGAATATTGAGAGGAGATGGGAAGATATCATTTTTAGAAATTTTGAAATTATTTTCTAACTAGAGTTTTTCCATAGGGTTGTAGGAAAACTCGTGAAGACTAGGACTCAACATAGATTTGTTTTTCCACTAGATTAAAGGATAGCTAGTGATGTTTATTGATTTATAGAGATCTAGATATCTGCATGGAATTGCTTGCTACTATCTAATTTTTTTGCTGCAAAAAATTAGTTCTCAAAAGTTGAAAATCTTCCTACAACAGATAGAGAAGAATTTTATCTTTGATTATCTAAAAGTCTATGTGCTTTCCTCGTGAATGAATTAGTTCTTTGTTGTATAAAAATAGATATTGAATATTGAGGAGAACCAAGAAGAAAGTCTCCATAGAATATTTCAAATTGAGAAGATAAGAAAGAGACCAAATGAGCCCTATTGAAGATTGAATATTGAGGAGACTTAAGAAGAAGGTTCCCTTATAAGATTGAAGAAGTTGAAGAGACCCAAAGGAGGTCCCATTAAAGAACTTCCATATTTGGAATATTAAATATAGATAAGGACTAGAAAAGGTCCTATTGCATATTAGAGAAGCTACAAAAATTGAATATCTAAGAGAAAATGTATCAAGAAAATTTGAAAGAAGAAAGAAGAAGAAGGTTAGAAAAGCCTTATTGAAGAAGTGGCCATTGGAGAAGATCTAAAAAAATCTTATCCTGGGAAGCTATTATGAACCTTTATTCTCATTAATAGAAATTATTCATCATTACGCATAAATATCAAATTGTTCATCCACAATAACAATCCACACCATGATACAAATATAGATAATACCCTTAAGGAATTTCAACACTAATAATAATACTTATGGAAGGAATAATTCTACAATATCTCCCTAGATGAGAGTCACTTCATGATACAATATTGTTACAAGAGAATAATTGATATGATTGCTTCATTACAATGACAATTTTCCCTCTTTATATATTCATCTTTTTAAATCTTATCCCACTCATATTCTAACATACGAGTATAATATAATCAAGCTTAGGTTATATGTAGCCCATGCCAACTATCTATAACACCATACGTTGTATAATATCATATCCCTATATTCCTATTCATAGGTACCTAACAAAAGCAAGGACTTTTTTAGAAAGGCAATGAAAAAAGTTTAGAACTTGAAAGTGCATTGACTTCAAGGATGATATTTATTTGAGGGAATCCTATATAGTAGGATGAGAGTTGGAATGTAATATCTTAGGATGCATGGAACATATATAGAAATAAAATGAGCAATTACTTCCACATGGAATGGAAAGACAACATTAGATGTGTCTTAGAGGATTGGAAAAAAAAGAAGAACCAATAGAATGACCAAGTTTGAATCATATTATAGAGATTTCATTCTACCTATATTTATCTAAAGGGATTACACAACTGTTATGGTCAATGATCCTAAATGGAGAATAGTCAATCAAAAGTGGTTATGAAAAATTAACTAAACAAGGCGCTAGTGAGGAGGCCTATACAAAAATATAGGAAAATGCAACAATCCCGAAGGTTAAGGTTTTAAGTTGGCTAGTTGCAGATAATAGAATGCTAACGATGGATAATATTCAAAAGATAAGCTTTTATGGGCATTTCTAGTGTACTTTATGTGAGGAAGAGAAGGAGATAGGTCATCATATCTTCATGAAATAATAATTTAGTGGAGAGATCTAGGAAAAGGTTGAAAATAACTTTTCAATTAGGTGGGTCCGATCGAAGGGGGTCAAGTACTAGTTAGCCCAATGGAGAAGTCCCTTAAAATGAGAATTTGTTAGCTCTCTCGAACATGGAACCCTTAATCTTCCTTTGGAATATTTGGTTAGAATGTAACTGACATACCTTTTAATACATAAAATGGATGTGATTAGACTCTACAATCAAATAAAACCCTCATTGAAAAATAAATTACCAAAGTGTAGGTGAACATAAGACATACTTGAGAGAGTGAGACCTTGGAAATATGGTGCATTCATCTACCTTCTACCATAGAGAGTGGATAACAGAAAGTAGACAGAGCAAAGATAACATATAAATGGCCAAGGAAGGTGTGGCATAAACTAAATACCAATGGGGCTTCCAAAGGGAATCCTAACCTAGTAGGAGGACGGGGAATGGTGAGAGATGAAATAACCAAAATAATAGCAATGTTTATAGGTATTTTCAACAAGACTACCAATGTTGTGGTAGAATTTAAGGCATTGATCATTGAAGTTAAGTTGGCAAGGAAAATGTACATAAGCAAATTAGAAGTGGAGTACAATTTAAAGGTGCTAGTGAATTGGATCATCAACAATAATAAATCCAATTAAAAGGTAATTTATATGATAGAAAAGTTTCTAGCTCTATAGAGTGGGTTTGAGAATACTAGGATTCAACATACCTTCCATGAAGGGAATGCTTTGGCAAACATATTCACAAATAAAAGACTTTTAGAATAGGAGAATTGGATTTGGAGGGAGGATGAAGAGATCCTTGCCTTGATAAGGATATTTTGGGAGTTGGATCTAGTAAAATCAGTTGAGTAAAATAATGATAAAGTTTAGGATCAATAACTTGAAAGAAAGGTTGGCTTCTTTAAGCCTTTTTGTCCATGATAAGAATAATATCATTAGGGTCTTTGTGTTTCTATGTATTATAAGGGCTATGAAGGTACCCAATGTGAGGTATTTTGTAACTAGTTAAATGACCAAGTCAAAACCTTATTTCTAAAATAATAAAATAGTAATATGTCTAACCAATTGAGCTAATACCATTTGATAACAATGCAACATGTTAAATCAAATGATATCAACTCAAATGATTAAATTATTTGATTTTTATGCATGATACCCAAGTTCGAACCTTGCCCAATTATATATGCATAATTACCATGTTATTATAATACCAGCATGTGGTCACAATTCAATACAAGTGAAACCCTTTCAATCCCATATAAACAACTTTAATATATATATATATATATATATATATATATATATATATATATATATATTTATATTTATATATTTATTTAACATACTAAAAAAAAGTGAACATGCCATAAAGTCGTTAGACTTCAAACTTCAAAATTCAATTTAATCTATTAAAACTTAAACTTGATATAAATACAAGTTCAATTTCAACCACTTAAATCTAACAAACCATTTATATCCACACCAAGTATCATTAGTTGGTAACTCACCAAAAGGACTAAATTACATTTTTGTTCTCTTTATCGTTTAAAATAGCCATAACTTCTATGTAATTCTTTAACATGTTCATAAACTCTTTAAAATTCAAACTTTTATTTCAATTTGATTTATTAAAACTTAGATGAAATATAATGATCAGTTTCAACCACTTAAGCTTAAACCTAACAAACCATTTATGATAAACTTGGATATAAAAAATAAATTTAATATCAAGTACTTAAGCTTAATCTATCAAACCATTCATGTTAGATCATTAACTAACGACCCTTACCAATAAAACAAAATATCATTCTTATCAATTCTAAATGTCCTTTTAACCAATCATAGCACTTATATTACTTTCTAACATACCCATAAATCTACTAAAATTCAAACTTCAACTACAATTTAATCTATTAAACCTAAACTTAAATCTAAATAACAAATCCAATTTTAACAACTTAAGATTTATTTATCAAACCATTCAGATTGAAACCAAATATCATTTATTGACAACCCTAAATAAAAATTTAAACCAAAATTCAAAGGTCTAACTCTCCTCTCTATCTTTAAAACCAAACATAAAACCTATGTTATTTTTAAAAGCCCCCTTCCTTTTGGTCGCCTATTGTCCTAGTGCCAAAAGAAAGCATTAGCATGATTAATTCAGAGTAGAATATGAGCCATGAGACAGGTAACTAGATGGATATTTTTATTGGGACATGTTGACTAGAGGACTTAAATCCCTATCTACATCATTATTATTATTATAGTGAGTGAGTTTAGAGTAATTTCCTGCCACAACCACATGGGGCACTAATTCTAATTATTATAGATTTACGTTTCCTTAGAAGTTTGTCTCTTTGAAAGCTATATATTCACTCATGAAGGTCATCACAACCTAATTTCTATCACCATTCACAAATACCAACAACATTTTGTTAGAAGGGCAGGGTTTACTAATAATTCCATATTATAGTTAACATGGGGCAATCATTATTTTTATATATAGTTTGTACCTTGCACAAACTCTACTCCATTATAATATAGAATTTGGCTGGTAATGATCCAAAGCAATAAAGGTCTAAGTTGACTAACCAAGTTTCTATCCATATCTACGGAAAAGATTGAAAGAAATAACGACGTATGTTGGGCGACCAATTTTCTATCATATCAAAAGTCCATGGAGGCAAATATGAAAGGAAATTAAAGGGTTTGTATTTTTACATTTAAAAGTAGTTTTTAATAATATTTTTTAGAAATTGAAAATATATTTTTTAATTATCTTTAATAAATAAGTCTCATATGGTTTTTGTTCGTACTAATATTATAATTATGTTATAATGATATTTGAACCATTTTATTATATGTATTATATCATATCAATTGCATCTTAGTTTTGTAGCTATATTAAATATGATAATTTTCATTTAAATAGTTTAATAATTATATATGTTTTCTTTAATTTTAATAATTATAAATATTATTTTATATATAAATTAGATTTGGATTATAATTTTTATTTTTAATTATTTGAATTTATATTATTTGATAAATAGTAAGGTTCTTGTAATGAGGTTTTATTAAATTGGATAAATTCTTTTTAGAAGGGGGAAGGGATGTCGAGCCAAGTCGTTGACCATAGCCAAGAGTAATGAGGGGCTTCCTTCATATTTCAATCAATTGATGTTGAAAGGATGTTAAAGATGTCGATGGCGAAAGGTCTACATTGAAGATTTTTAGTAAATTCAAAGCTTCCCACACCACAAGGCGAAGATGATCACCTAGACTGAATCAACAAGAGGCTATAGCCTTCTTGGTGTTATCTAATCCTTGCCTTGCCAATAGTGAGAGCCCCAAAGCCATTTTTATGGTAGCCAAAAAGGCTCCATTATTGGCAAAGACTCTCATTTGCTCAGTAGCCTCAAATCCATCCTCTAACCAAACAAATGGGGACAGTGAGTGAGCCATCCTCTTTTGGTAATTGGGTTTGTAGCGCATCAAATAACTCAATGAAGTTACGTGACAACACCGATAAGATCTTGAGGATGTAATACCTGGGAACTACAAGGGAGGAAGAGAAACATGTTATGGCACTCAAATGAAATATTAGCAATGTTGTCTGAGTCTACTAATTTATGAGGAGGCTCCTAAAATTTATGAAAGAAGGAAGAAAATCGTCTAGAAACCAGATAAAGAGCGCAATTTGAACACACCACCAAAGGCTGAAGTCCGACAATTCCTGCATTAATGTAACCTCAAAGTATTAGAAAAGAAAGAAAGATCATAATAAAAGAAATTTTTGCTAGCCCAGGAGATGGTCAAGAAGTGTAAAAGTAAAACTATCAGAGCAACCAAACCATTGAAGGGAGTCCCAAGTTATAGGTTGTTATCAAAACCCAGTAATCCAACATCAAAGGATAAAAGATCATTGGGTGGAGCAGAATTGAAAGGGTGGTGGTATTTCAAGAGCCACTCACAAGGTCTCACACATAAAAAATTGAACAAATATTGAACAAAAATAGGGTTCGTGTTGCCTTGGTATTAGAAGCTAGGCTTTACAAACTAGCAATTGAAAACACCACATGAGCTTGAGTTTCTAAGACACCCCCCTAAAAACGTCACCCCTCCATAAGAGAATTTATGATGATGAGACCCTGGACTAGACTACAAATCTACCAAAATAAATGTAGCATAGTACTTTGAATTTGACAACCAAGAAAGACACAAGTGCTCCCGTCCATGACAGTGGAAGGAATTTTGAATTTTGATGTAGGCTATAAATAGTCATTTTTATGTCTAAAGATAGAAAATATAATGCTAGTTACTCATGCCTAGTATCTAACCCAATTAGTTTTCTTTTTTCTTTTTTCTTTTTCTCTCGTGTAGTGATCTAGAATCAACCCCTGAGTCATTTTATGTATAGGTCCCTTCAAACCCTTTCATTGTAGCATATGTAAGTTACTATTTTTAAGCATATATATATAAGAGTTATGGCTACTTGCTTTTTACCCCATTATTTGAGTGTATGTAAAGATTTTATGGGAACCTCATAACTTGTATTTGTTCCTTCTCTGTACAAGCTTTGTAAGAAAGAATATATATACACTAGAATGAGACGTGTTCACTAATCCTATCATTTCATGAAGATATTTTATTCTTGGTGCATCACCATCCTTAGTTTAGGCTAAATAGGTTTTATTGCTTTGTTTTACAACTTTTCCCTCTAACATTTTTTCCTACATAGAATCCAATAGGTTAGGCTATAGTAGGATCAAGTGCACTAAGAAGGCATCCAGACAAGGAGTCAACCTTGGTAAAAAAACCCGAAGGTCATCCTCAGAGTCTTATCCTATGCTCCTTGAACTTCTAAAACTATACACTTTGTGCAAGGTGCAAGCACAGGATGCACCTGACTGCTATAGTATATGGTCACCATGCCGAAGTGTGGACTAGATAAAATTGGATTCCTAATAGTTCCTTTATAAGATAAAACTTTCATTTATAATGTAAAAATTTATACTTGTTTTAAATCGCTTAAATTTATTAATATACAATTTTATTTTTTATGTATAAAGGCATTATATTAAATAATTAACAAAATATATTTTTACAAACAAAAAAATAGGTAGATAAACATGCCACGTGGCTAACACCATCAGCCAAAAAACCATCCTCATCAAAAAGAATGGGAACCCAAGTAAAAAATTTACAATTATTCAACCCCACCTTATAGAACTAATGGATAACAAAATAAATTGATTACAAAATGATGAGACTCCAATATATGGGCTTAACCACCCCAGGACCGATTCCCACCCACCATAGTCATAAATATACTTTGGCATCGAGTCCCTACCCTATCCAAAAGTATTGGGAACACTACCCAACCATAAAAAAATGGCTCCTGGTTGGTAGTAATCAATGAAGCTCCTAAATTGATATAGGCATCAAGTCGAGGAGTTGGGGGAGAGAGGAATAGTCACATAGCCATGACCATATCTGTAAGGACCTTGATTTAAGATATGAGTGCAGTTTGGGAGTGAGCAAAACTGTTGTCTGGACCTAGATCGGCTTCAAGGAGTATCTTGCTCAGGAGAACCCAATTGACTGAGCATGACGTGTTTCCCCACTGATTAATAAGCTCCTAAATATGAGTGAGCTACTTGAACATCTTTTTGGTCTAAACTATAATATAAAAATACACAAATGAAATAATATTAGACTTCTCAAAAGCAGAGATGTGCAAAGAGGAAGAACATTTATCAAAGATACAGTCATTTCTAGCTCTCCATATACTGAACATGGTCACCATGCAAAATAAGCGTCATGCTTCAAAAAAAAATCTCACAATGGCAAGAGGTATCCCAAAGTGATATGCTTCCACTCAAACATGGCGAAGGAATGGGGTCTAAAAAAATAAAAAAACCACTCCCAAAGGGAATGAGCATGAGTACAAACCCAAAAAATATGGGTAAATTATTCATATTGAAGATAGAAATGGCAAGAAGAGTTAGGGATTCCTAAATGTTGCAAATGCTCCCCAAAAGGAAGCCCTTGGTGCAAAAGACTCTAGGCAAAACAAGAAAGTTTGAGCTCCAAGAAAGAAGCCCAAGCGGTCTAGAACCTATGCATCCAAACAAGTCAAGGGGAGGAGACCTTCCACCATTGATTGAGCTTATCAATCATGGGGAGGCAAGGATATATCCATCCATACCCAAATCTAGCCTTATAATTTCATAGTGGAGTTTTTGGATACCACTTCCAGTCCTTCCACTAAGGTCATTGTGATAGCATAGAAATATTGTGTAATATAGAGTTAGGGAGAGTAGCCTTGACAATATCAAAAGTATCCTTTTTAGAGTGACTAAGCCCAAATTTAGCTCTAAAATCATCCCAAGGGAGTCAATCCCTGGTAGGACAAAAAAAGAAATCAGTGATCCATCGCACACCTTTGTGAAATAATCTCAGCGCATAAACCCAAGGAACCTGTGCAAGCAGGGAACCCTGGTGGGTGATAATAGGTGACCATCAAAAATTCATTTGGTTGATGGAGAGGCCATATCAAACGCTCTGGCTATTCCATATAATTCAAGGCTTAACACTCTCCTAGGCTTTCCAAATGCTCCTAATGACGAAGGATCCTAACACTTTGATAACATGGGCAGCAAGGACGAAAGGGAACCCCATGCTCCTCCAACTCTTATGCCCAAAAGAGGAACCTTCACTAATATAGTGTCAGATGAGAATATTTCAATCCTCATTGCTCGTGAGGGCTTTGATGAGCCACTTAACACAAAAGGCCCAGCCTTGAAATTGGGTATTGAGAATGCCAAGTCCACCATGGCTTCTAGGAAGGCAATAATTCTCCCAGGCAACATGGTGGAATCCTAAAGTATTATTGGAAGAGGACCATAAAAAGTATCATAGAATATTATCAAGCTTCTTATAATAATTTTTGGATGGGATCTAGCAGGAAGAATAATAGACATGGGTGGCTACAAGGACTTTTGTGGAAGTTTAAAATTTAGCAGCAAAGGAGAGCTTCCTAGTGGACTAGTAGGTAAGTTTATATTACACCCTACTAACAACATACTTCCACAGCTCTGGCATCGAACTGTTAAAGATAAAATAAATACCTAAAAAATAAAATATTTCCCCCTCTTGGATGATCTTCCATTGATATTGATTACGCCAGTGGGGTATCAGTTTGAGAGACTACCTATAACATTGGGTCTTTCTCCATTGAATGGAGGATCTAGAAGCTAAACAAAAAGTGTCCGGGAGAGCAAGAGCTTTTTGAATAACACCTTCTTCCTCAATAAGAGTGAGGAAAGAGTCATCAAAAAAATGACCATTGATCAACTAAGTCTCACCTCTAGGGAGAGAAATTTCCTGAATAGATCCTTCAGCAGCGTGGTGAGCTAGTAAATAGCCAAATCCTTCAGTAGCAAGGACATAAAGAGATGGTTTTAATGGGAAGCCTTGTCTAATGGAACTAAATATACCAATGGCTAAGGACTTATATCTATTAATGGATAAAATAGCCAAAGCCTCAACAAACAATATTTCCATAGAACTAATGAAGCAAGGCCTAAAACAAAGAGCTTGGAGCATGTCTAGAATGAGTGACAAATCAATCCTATCATAGGATTTTTCAAATTCAATTTTGATGAACACATATTATTGGTTAAAATTGCGAGACCCTTCCATGACTTCCCAGACAATAATAATATTTATAAGGATGAACCTACCCCGAACAAAGCCAGATTGCTCTGGGCACACGGTAATAGGAAGGAGATGGTAGGTGCATAAAGCAAAATTTTTGGTAATGATCTTATAAGAAATATTAAGGAGAGTAATAGGTCTCCAATTGGTGATGATTTACTAGCCTTGGGGATAAATTTAATAATTCCTTTATTAACACTAGGACCTAAAGAACCCTTAGAGAAGGACTCTTGATAGACTTTGAGAAGATCAGACCCAACAATATCCCAAAGGAATTTATAGAAGTCATAAGGGAAGTCGTTGAGACCAGGGGATTTATCATTGACCATATGAGAAAGTGCTTCCTCCAGATCCTTCAAAGAGAGGGTATTTTTACAGGTAATTCTTTGATATGTAGAAAGCCACTCTGGAACAATAGAAAGAAAATATTTAAGGACCTGGTCACATTGCGAGGAGCGGGCCTGAGTCGCAAACATAGACTAGTAATGTTCTTCAAAAGTAGAAATAATATTATGAATATTAGAAACATGCTCTCTATTAATGTTAAGGGCTTTAATACCTAAAAATTGATTATGAGGATGCAAGCGCTAAAAAAACCCCTTGGTAATCCTATCTCCAAATTTGATCCAGTGCAACCTCGCCTTGATTTGTGCCCTTTAGAATCATAGTGCTCTGCCATCAAAAGCTGGTGTTTAACCATAGAGAGGTGCCTATGAAGCTCCTCATTGAAATTATTTTATTGAAGTTGAGAAGAGGTCACTTCCAACTCCTGCTTAAGAGAAACATTAGAGCGATGATGAAACTTAGAAATCTTACCCCCAAGTGAGCATAGAAATATTGCAATGCATTGGATAGTAGCATTCCACCATTCAATCCATCATGAGGCCCCTTTCGATCTATTGACTAGATTTCAAATTCTAATAACATAGGCCCTCAACATGGGGTGGTGCAAAATAGAGTTATTAAGGTAAAATTACAAATGAGAAAGAGGAGGGGGATAGAAGAAATCTAGATAGAAAAGGAAATGGGGAAATTTTTAGACAAGTAGAGCTTAGGTTGGACATAGACAAAAGGAGAAGAAGATGAGGGCCACTCGAAGGAGAATATATTAGAATTTGAGAGCATAGCTCTATCCAATCTTTTCAAAATTTAACTCTCACCTTATTTATTGTTAGACCATGTGAACCAGATACTAGTTGGGAATAAAGAGGGTATAAAACATCTATTGGGGTCAAAGAGCACCAACTTTTCTTTCATGAAAATCCATGCTTGTCTTTCCCTTACGGCCCCTCATGGAAAGAAATCCCACTTTATCATGTGAGAATTAGATCATATTGAAGTCCTCACAGAGCAACCAAACAACAGGGGGAAGAGAGAGTGTTGCCCACTACCATAGCACACAATGATAATTGGTACCATAGCACATAAATCATTTATGGCCATCTTCTTAGTGAGGACTTATGTCATGCATAGTATGAAAGGTGTGGCCTCAAGACTAGAGAAAGGAGCAAGTACTTGACAACATAAAGTTAGTGACTTTGACTTCCTAAAGGTAAAAAATATCAATATTACCATTTTTTATCTTGAAGTCATCCAAACCCTAATGCACTATGTACTTGCACACAGGATCTATCAAACCCTTGATATTCCAAGACATGCACTCTATGAGACATGATCAAGGAGCATATTTACTTCAAGGACCTTAGAGTCCTCAAAATATGCCAAAGATTCAAGGGTGTTTGTGAGAAAACCTATTATGGTTTTCACAAAAAAATATGTCTGTCATCTCTTCTCCAAAGGGATGTTTGAGGCCTTCTTAACTGGACTGCAAGAGTGACAAGGGTTTCATGAGGGAACTTCGCTAGGCAGATTAGGTGGAGAAATAGGGCATTCACTTGAGGGAATGGACTCTGGCATAGATGATGGCTTAGTTGACAAGGAGGCTTGAATATTTGAGGAATTTTTTTTGTTATTACCAAAAGATGTATCTATAGGAAGAGAAATAGAAGTTCCTTTTGTAGAGGTTGCATGAGAGCCCCCTGATTGAGAGCTTGGATGAGAATCCTTTTTACCAGCTCCCACAGAAGGTTATGGTTGATTTCCTTTATCATTCTTCCTAGTGACAAATGTCCATTCCTCCCCTCCATTATTGAGAGGGGAAGATTTAATTATGTTTGAAGGTGTTGATGTCTTTACTAAAACCTGATTTTTTAATCGACCCTCCATAAGAGGGTAGTATTTTATCTTGTGAGTAGCAGGTTGACATCGATAATAGATGTTGGGAATATTGATATAAACCATTCGTTGTTGAAAACGGGTCTCCCCAACCTAAATATCAATAGAATCCTTAAGATCCTTTGAGAGATCAATTTCAATGCAAATGTGTTTTTATGGATGCACAGCATAGAATTTATGTGGCTTCATGCACACAAACTTGCCAATGGGTGCGACAAGTTGTGGCAAAAATGGCCAAAGGAGCAAAGGGAGACCCAAAAATTCCACCCAAACGGGGACATGTAGGGAAACATCAGTAGAAGCTATAAAATTTAAGTGCAAGGGCTAAAGAATTAAAAGGTTATTTCTAACATACCAAGGACCTTTGCTCATAACAACAATGACATGCTGCAGATCAACAAAGAGAAAATAAAAAAATCCTTTAGTAAGATTTTGGATATGATCAACTTTTATATTGTATGGCTGCCAGACTTGCTGAATCCATTGACAAATTAGTGAGCCACTTGGAATCCTTCCCATAAAATACCCAACCATGGTGCGACTCTTAAGCCAATTGTAAGCTTTATCAATATCATGCATGGGTAGGATTATGTCTGACACTAAGAAACTACCTTCAGATAAACTTCATGGGTTGTTTTACTAGTGCCATGGCTTTTTGCAGCTACAACTTCACTATCCAGATAAATAGTGGTTTGAGAGGTAGCCATTGAAAGGGAAGGAGCCCCCCTACCCAAGGTAGAGTAGTTACATAGAATGGAACAGTACATGTAGATCTCAAAAGGGCACTAACAATATGGTGACCGATGGAAGAGCAAACATGAGGTAACAACATACGAGAAAAAAACCCTAGCAGAGCCTCAAAAAATTTTAAAAATCATCCACACCATACAATTTTATTGATTTAATAAAATATATTATTCTTTATATATATATATATATATATATATATATATATATATTATTTTAATATTAAAAAAATTGTAATTTATTTTTCAATGGGTTATATGGGATTGAAACGGACCTTACTCATATTACATCATCACCACATAGTTGTATTTCAACAAAGCTTGGATATTATCCATGTATTTTTTGGCAAGATTTGAACCTAGGTCTTCTCCTTGAATGTTGAGGAATCTAATTGGTTAAGCTAATACCACTTCATAAAATAATTGTAAATTTGTAATTTGATATTATATATATCTTTGACCTTTTATACAAAATTATAATTCGAAGATTAATTTTATTTTGTTTAAAAGTATAATAGGTAAAGTAGTTTTTTAATGTCCACTATCATTACTGAAGCATGGTATGTTGAGTTGGATTTGAACATTCAACTTCTATTCAAAATTCCAAAGTCTCCACTGTAATGAGACATGTTCATTGTAAGCAAGGTAAAGTACTTTTTTAATGTTCACTATCCAACTATATCGTGTAATGAGACATGTTCACTTTCCTAACACGGATGGCTCATGTGTTCACTAATCTCATCGCTACACAAAGATATTTTATTCTTGGCACATCACCACCCTTAGTTTAGGCTAAAGAGGTTTTATTGCTTTCTTTTACAAATTTCCCTCCAACCCCTTTTCTAAATAGAATCTAGTAGGTTAGGCTAGAGTAGTATTAAGTGCACCAAGAAGGCATCCAAACAAGAAGCTGACCTTAGTAAAAAAACCAAAGGTCATCCTTGGAGTCATGTCCCATGCTTGATGAACTTCCAAAACTATACACTTCATGCGAGGTGCATGCACAGGACACACCCAAAAATTGTAGCAAGTTGTCACCATGCCGAAATGTGGACTAGAGCAAATACCATTCCCAATAGTTCCTTTACAAGATAAAATTTTATTTATAATGTAAAACTTTATACTTGTTTTAAGTCATTTAAATTTATTAATATACAATTCTATTGATGTAATAAAAATATATTAATTAGCTACAAACTTAGTGCAGTGGGAGGGACTTCTGCCTCTCTTTGAAAGGTCCAAGGTTCAAACCCCACTCAGTATAAGGGGATTGGGACCCCTCATAAAAATCCTATGTAAACTCATTTAAATATATAAGTATTTTTTTATTATGGTAAATCATAGGGGTTTTGAAAGGGCCACAACACTTATATACAAGACTAACATAAGATAAGAAATTAAGCTTAGAAAACTAGAATGAACAACAAACACACTCCTCAAGAGTTACAAAAACTGTATAGCATATCTAAATTAAAACTGCAACATCAAAAGATAACCAAAGAATAACAACAACAACAACATAGACAAGTTTGTTGGCTATTTTTTGAAATATTGTAATCAAACCCTTTGCTTTGTTAGGGCATTCATACCCCTAATGTTCCAAAAAAGCAAATTCATTTTTTTATTTTGGTGGGTTCTTACCCCCACTTAATAAAGTCTTCTGAGAACCATCAACCACTTGTTTAGTTGTCTCTCTAGATCTTAAATCTCTGATTTTTTATCTTCCCCTTAGATTTGACACATCAACATCAGCTTTCTTCTTCGAATGTCTAATTAATATATTTAGAAGCTCATCTACCTTCGAATCAATTGAAGAATTCCATTCCTCAATATCATCCTTTTCATATAGCTTCAATTTATCCCTTGATTGTTGATTCTTAGTTTACACCCTCACACCTATCATTTGTTGTTGATTCTCATCCTCAAACTATCATGTTCTTCTTTCTATTTGTTGCACATCTCCTACACTTTGTTGCAGTTTTTATAGCATCTGCTTCAATGGTTGCTATGTTATTTCTTCTTGAAGTTGCATCTCCTCCCAAGACTACTACAATTTTTGTAATGACCTTTGAGTATCTATATCCATATATTTTAAAGTTTTTTTAGGTCCCTTAATTTGTATTTTTGTTGTTAAAGGTAATGAACCATCTAGCTTCATCCTTTTATCATTTGTGGAGTTTTTTACAATCAACTCCCTAATTTCTTTTTCACCAATGAACCCTAGCTAGGTATTCTCTAAAATTTCTACTTTAATCATATCAATCCCTTTAGAGGCAGGGCATTCGATTTTAAGAAGAAATTCATCTTTCAATTGTTCCAAAATTTGAAACTTATTGTTATTTTTAAAATTATTATCTATGTTTGCTTCCTTCTTTTACCAATTTCCTCCTCTAAACCTTAGTAATGAGTTTTCCTACCTCAACGTCATGATCCTTCTTTTGAGGGCATTTTCTATCAAAATACCCAACTCGATTGCATACCCCATAAAGAGCAAGAGAACTTTCATATTCCACCTTTTGAACCCATTTTCGATAATCTAACATGATTTTTACTAATTGAGGTAAAGGTTTCTGCATTAACACATATTATAGCTTATAGAAGCCTTGAATCACTTTAGTTGAATGATCAAAATCTAGGAGAGTTCCAATAGAGCTTACAATTCCTGCTAAAATATCTTCATGCGATAAATCCATTGGCAAAGCTAGCAAACTCACCCAAATAGGAGCAACTTCCATATTATCTATTAATGGATTGAAACCTAAAAATTATTTCTTTAAACATAATCCCCTCCTACCAAAAAACCATGGTCCTCCCATCAAGACCCTAACCAAATCTTCATTGCAAGTAAAATTAAAAAGGATAAAACCACAAGGGAGAGCTACAACTTGCAAAGAACCCTTTAGATTCCATCTAAAAAGTATCCACTTTCGAATAGAATCTAGATCTAGGTAAACATTTCCAATAAATTTACCTACCAATGAATTCTACCTATCAACAACAATCTTATCTTCTAGGGATTTTGGAACCCGAACCTTAAAGTTATCATTCTACAAAGATATTAAATTTCTCATAGAAATCAGGATTTTTCCCCTCAAAAATATTCTTCTAGGAAGTTCTTTTGTATCAAAAGACCTTGAATGATAATTATCATAAGCTTTTCCATCCGTTTCTGCAAAATTTTCCATTATAATTATAATACCCTAATAATATTTACTGCCTATCACATCAACAATATTTAAAGACATCATGCTCAGATCTTGCTTAGATCTCACTCAAATCCTACTTCTCTGCTCAGATCTTGCTCAAATATGTTGAGATCCTACTCCACTACTCAAATCCCCCTCCTCTACTTAGATCCAGATCATATTTTACTTCTTTTCTCAAATCTTGTTCAAATCCCCCTCCTCTCAAAAAATATATTAATCTTAAAATATTTATTTTTATATTTTTAAATATAAAAATATTTGTATTTGATATAGTAAATTTATTAATAAATATTATTATATATGTCTTTGACATTTTATAAATAGAGGATTAATTTGATTATTTTTAATTTTATTTGTTTAGAAAGATAAAAGGTAAAGTAGTTTTTTAAATGTCCTTTATTCAATTATACTCTAATTATCGAAGCAAGGTATGCCCAATTGGATTTGAACATTGATCTTTTATTCAAAGTTTCAAAGTCTCCACTGTTAGGTTGCTTAAATTAAAATGTTGTTATCACCAGTAAGACAATCTTACAAAATCAATGGTAATATATATATATATATATATATATATATATATATATCCAAGCTCATTGATTTTTCTTTATACAATAATAAAAAAAATGTTGTGGTTTGAACCTAGGTCTCCTTAAAGAGAGCCTAAAGCAAAACTACTACAGTGTTCTACAAGGACAACAAATGTAAAAACCTTGAGTGGTGGGTTTTTAACTTCCAAATAAATTTTTAGTCTGATCACCTAAGCAGTCGGTGTTGGAGGGAGGTTCTAGTTCCAACCCTTCGGAACAACAACCTTCAACACCATGCATGTCGGCCCTTCTAGCTCTAACTACTCTAGTGCAGTTGTCTCCCTCGATGCTATGAGGGTCCCCTTCTGTACTTGCTTTAGATGGAGTTTTACCACCTCTAGTATCTTCTTCACCTGATGATCTTGCTCCTTCTATTCTTAAGCAAGCATTATTGGAGGATGTGTCATTCTCCAAGTCATGTCGTTCATGTAGTCCATATCGTGAGGGGTTACATCAAGAAAAGAGATGGCAAATTGACTTTCTTAGGGAAATTCATGAATGATTTCTCAGCAATTCGTACACTTTCCTAGGAGAGTTGGGATATTTCAAAGATGTTTCCAAGGGAATGAACCTCGATCATCCATAATGCTTTTTTGTCCTGGAATATAAGAGGACTGATGGATCCAGTCCAAAAATATTACGTAAATAGAGAGATTCAGAATATTGTTTGTTTGCATGACAGTTTAGATTTTTTGTGTTTGAAAGAAGTTAAGGTTGTTGACTTCATTTTGGATAGTGCTTGTACCTTTTTATGGTCGGAAATTAAGTTTTTTTGTTCCCATCATACTCCTATCAGAGGAGCAGTTATCACTTTCATTTCTCCCAAATGGTATTCTCATCTTGTCACATGGTGGGTGGACCCATCAAATCAAGCAGTTTGGACTCTTTTTGAAGTTGGTGGTATCCATTTTGGTTTGATTAATGTATATATTTCTAATAATGTGTCAAAAAGGCATGCTTTATGGCGATGGATTTTTATTTTCCTTCCTGAAGTGGTTTGGGTGGTGTGTGGTGATTTCAATATGGTGGAGAAATAGATTGACAAACTTGGCTTGCTCCTTATGCATTGGAATATTAGTGAGCGGGAAGCATGGTTTTTTTTCAAAAATAATCTTGGGCTGAGTGACCCTAATTCTTGCTTCATACCCTCTAATTTTCTTGAGTCTATGTGGTATACTTGGTCCAAATTTCAAGCTAGAAATACCCGTATTTTGAAGTGGCTTGATAGAGCTATGCTATCTAAACATTCTCATTTTCATTTTCATCATTTGTCGACTTCTCTGTCCTTTGTTTCAATGGTTCCTGATACCACCCTTTCTAATCATGCTCCTATTGTGTTTTCCATATCTTGTTCTCCACCTTCACCTCATCAATTAAATTCTTAGTTTTATCTGAATGTTTCTTTTTTGAAACATCAAGCTATGTTTGCTCATTCATAGGATTTGGAATCTAGTTCTTAGACCAACTAGAATTCATGGTAGAATTTATTTGTGGAATGAAGCTATCTCCAAAAAAACTGTTCTTATCAAGAATTTAGGAGTTGAAGTTGCCAAGTGGAGACAAATCTCTATTGCAACCCTTAAAGTTGAACTGGCTCACATTTTTGTTAGACTAGAAGCAATCCCTTTAAGCTCTATTCTTGAATCCCAAGTTGCAAGTATTAGGCAAGAGCTTAAAAAATTGAGCTTTATGAAGCAAGGGGAGCTCAACTTCATGCTCGACTTCACTGGCTAAAAATTGGTGATAGGGTTTCATAAGAATTTTTTCAAAAAATAAAGCTCTTGAGACAATCCATTCAATTCAATGCTATTCAGGATGCAGGGGTTCATTGGACTTTGCTTCCTAATATTATTAAAAAAAAATTCAAGCATTATCAGAAATTTTTTTCTTCTCAAGAGTTAACTCCTGAATGATAGGCTGCAATTCAAGCTTGTTGTGCAGTTGTTCCTAAGAAGCTTTTAGATCTTCAAAAGGAAGCTTGTGAGCATCCTTTGTCATTGGATTATCTTGCTGAATCCCTATCCAGTATGGCCAATGATAAAGCTCCAAGATTAGATGGATTTCCTTGTGAATTTTATGAGTATTGGGACATGGTTGGCCTTTACTATATATTTATCAGGAAGCATTGGCTTTTGGCTCTTTAGATTCTATAATTAATAAGGATAATATTAAATTCATCCCTAAGTAGGGGGATTCAAAAGTTCTCACCAATTGGAGCCCTATTACTTTACTCAATGTGAGTTACAAAATTATTGCTAAGGCTTTGGCCTTACGCCATAGACCTCTATTGCCACTTATTATTCATCCTAAGCAAACTAGGTTTGTGCAGAGCAAATATATTTTAGATAATGTAATTGTTTTTTGGGAGGGCATGGAATGGGCTAGATCCACTCAAAAAAATACTCTTTTCATCAAGATTGATTTTGAGAAAGCCTATGATAGTATTGAATGGAATTTCATCCTTACTATGCTTCAAGCTCTTGGTTTTGGGCCACATTTCTTGAGCTTAGTTAGTATGCTTTTTGTGGATGCTTCAACTATGCTTACTTTGAACAATTTTTAGTCTGAATCAATTGGATTTTTTAGATTTGTCAGACAGGTTTGTCCTTTGGCTCCTTCTATTTTCATATTGGTAGTTGAATATTTTGGATAACTTCTTGCTAACCAAGTGAGTCAAGATAATATTAGGGGTATTTCTTTACCTGGAGAATCTTCTCAACTTATAAATGGATATTTTGCAAATGATTATTTTTTGACTCTTCATGAGGATGAACGCTCTATCAAATAGGCTCTAGATTGTCTGGATATTTATTGCGATACATCAGGATATAACATTAAATGGAGGAAGACCTCATGTTATAGGTAATCCTCTTTGGACCTTCCAAGATGGCTTGAAATCTTATAGTGGCATTGGATCCAACTATGGGAGATGTTTAAATTCCTTGGAATCCCATTTGCTTTCTAGAGTTCCCCTCCTATCTTGTGGAATTATGTTTTATAAAAAGGAGAGAAAAATTTTCATTTTGGATCACCAAAAAACTTACTCTAGATGGTAAGTTTCAGGTGTGTTCCAAAATTATTGCTTCTAATCATGTGTACTATTCATATTGTTGGGTCCCTTCTCAAGCCTACTATAAAAATTTGGAAAAGCTTTTAAGGGATTTTATTTGGGCTAACTCATCACATAAATGAGGGTTTCATAGAGTTGCCTAGGAAATCTGTTGTCTTCCTAAAAAAATAGGAGGTATGGGATTGCATGATTATCAAAGACAAGGTTTTGCTTTATCTGCTAAATGGATTCTTTGAGCCTTAAGTGGTTCTAAATCTTGGAAAGTTCTCATTCAGCACTGCATCTCCACTGGTTTTCCTCATGGCAGGAAGGCTTGGAAAGGCATAAATTTTCAATACCTCCTGGTTGCTCCTATCTCAATTAAAATTCAAGGCTCTTTTGTCATTCAAAGCATATGGAGGGCTTGGGAGAAAATTAAGCCCTGGTTGAGTTGGCTAGGGGATGAGCATAAAAAAGGCACTTCTATTTCCACTTATAATGTTTGATGGTCACCCTTTATTACTCTTCAAGGTTCCCCTCTTACTTTCGTGCAATGGATTCATGCTCAATGATTCTTCAGGAAAGGGATTTCAACAATGGTAAACATTTTTTTGAGATATTCCAAGGATTGGATCCCATGGGATGATTTTAGGAGATTTTTTGGTTTGTGGTCATATGATAAGATTACTTATGATAATATTTTGGATTGTATCCCCTTTTCTATTTGGCCCATGGTTTGTAGATATTCTTAAAAGCATTGGTGTTCTGATTGGGATGGTTTAAGAAAACCCCACTTCTTACTTACATATCTACGTTAGGGTATGTTTGGCTTACTCCCAATGTCCCTATGGTTCAAAGACTCCATGCTCGTTGGGATATTCTTTCCACTCAAACTCATTGGAATCTAATATTTAAAATGTCTTGGGTAGGATATATTGAACCCAAATAGGTTTTCTTTGCTTGGAGTCTCTTATCCTATGGTCTTCCTCTTGGATAAATATTAAACACCATTGGAATAGAGAATTCTCCCTATCATTTTTGTAGTGCTCTAGAGGACCCACTTCATCTTTTTTGGCAATGTAGGAAAGCTCGAATGGCTTGGGATCATGGTTATGGATAAGGGGTAGTACCGAAAAAGTAATTATCAAATCGGGGTGAATCAACATGAATGGTGTATAAAATTTAGGGTGAATTTTTTAAATTTTTGAAGAATTTTTTTCAAAACATGGAGTTCTTTTTCTTTTTTTTGCACAAAAATTATCAATAAAATTTTATAGCTATTGGCAAAGGGCAACTTGCAAAGGGCGAGTGGCATGAGGCGAGTGGCATAAGGCGATTGGCATAAGGCGAGTGGAACAAGGAGAGTGGCATAAGGCGAGTGTAACAAGGAGAGTGGCATAAAGCGAGTGGCAAAAGGTGAGTGGCAAAGACGAGTGGCATAAGGCGAGTGGCATAAGACGAGTGGCACAAGGTGAGTGGAACAAGGCGAGTGGCACAAGGCGAGTGGCATAAGGTGATTAGCATAGGGTGACTAGCATATGACGAGTGGCATAAGGCAACTGGAATAGGGTGAGTGGCATAAGGTGAGTGGTATAAGATGACTGGCATAGGACGAGTGGTATATGGCGAGTGGTAGATGCCGAGTGGCATAAGGTGACTAGCAAATGGCGAGTGGTATATGGCAGGCGATACAAGGTGAGTGGCATAAGGCGGTTGTCATAATTCATCAATCAGATGATGCCATGTGTCCTCTCCTCTACTACGTGTCATGCATCTATTAACTTCCACCATGCAAACTTCTATAAATTCATTTGTAGGGTCATTTTTTGCCTCCCCCATAACGTTTTCTAGAGTAATTTTAAACCTTTCTCCAGCATATACAGGAAGTTTTCCATAGTGGTTTCCAATCATTTTTAGAACCTTTTGGCAACATTTTCAGAGCGTTTTGTCAGCATTTTCAGAGCATTTTTGCAGCATTTTTAGAGTGTTTTGGCAGTGTTTCCAGAAGGTTTTAGTAACATTATCTGAGTGTTTTCTAGGGCATTTCTGAACATTTTCCTGGGTTTTTCAGAATATTTTCCTGCATCTTTTCAATATGGCTAGCTCTTCCTCTCCTCTTCCCTCTAAAGTGTATTTCAAGAACATATTTTGCCCCAACCTCAAGAGCATTTTCAACACTTCTAGAAGAGATTCCCAATGGCGTTACATCGCAGGACTTGCTGGTGTGTTGAAGATGCCACAGTTGAACATTAACGTTCAGTTGATGCAACGGATCGTTACTTGTTACAACCATGACATGTCCACTGTTTCGATTCGAGTGGATAACAAGGACATTGTTTTTTTTGTTAAACCCTCCGATGTGCACCGAATAAAATGGCTACCATTTTTGTATGGTGTACTAGTGAACAACCAGTACGCCTTAACTGAAGATAATAAATCCACCCTGGTAGTTGTTTACTCTGTTCATTCTAACAATTTGAAAGGTATAATTTTAAAATTTATTTTTTATTTAATATTAAATATTAGTGTGTTGTATTTTCCATTCTCTAATAACGTTCTCCTTGTTATAATTTTTTTTTTCTAATAATGTTGTCTATTTTTTTAGTTAATTCTTCTAAGTCCAAAAGGGGCTTAAACATTTCCAATGTTGTAGATAAATTTATATATGCTTGCATTGAATTTTTTTAGGCAAGGCTTATTTTACAAGTGCGACCTACAAAAATGCCTTTTTGGGCACTTTATTTATTGATTTGTTGTATTAGTGGCGGTTGATTTGACTGGTCCACGCACATTTCCAACCGCATAAAACATGACCTTTTGAGTGCCCAAAAAATTCAATCTACTTATACAGTGACTACCAACAATTTTATTCTTTGTTTATTTTAGGAAGCTTATTTCAACCTTTAACAAAGTAGTCCTCCCACTGCATTGCACCCTAGTTTGTTGTCTATTGGCATGTATGATTATAAGATACATGCAAACATATTTGGTGGAATATCTTTTTTTATTTTTTCATTCTATCTTGTTATTCTCTAATTTTGTTTTAAAAATAGAGAAGAGCATCTCAGTATTTAAGTAAAAGGGATGCTACATTTAGGTTTCAAAAAGTATCTACTGATTCTGACATGCATTCGTAGTCATCACCAATAACTCCCACCAAATGTGAGAGGTCTCATGGTGATCGAATTCAGTATACACTTGTGGTACCTTTTACTTTTGAAATTGTTACTTTTGACATGGAAGTGGTTACCTCCAACCCACAAGGTAACCTTATTCTTAAAAAATACTATTTTAAATGATTTATTTTAATGACTTAAAATTATTTTTTTAATGTATTTTAAATATTTTTCAGAGAAAGGGCAAATGGTTGAATCATCAATGGTTGTAGAGTCTAAGTATGGTATGTATGGTTTAAATATATATTTTTTAATGATATTGTTATTTACACAATATTAAATTTATGTTTTTGTGTGAAATTTAATAGAGGGACCTGCTATATTCAAAAGGTTGAAAAAAATATGGCTCCATCACCTGTCCAGCCATAGCAACGACCATAGCAACAACCACATCAATAGAAACAACAACAAAAATAGCCACAACAAGTTCCACTGTCTGTCCATTCAAAGTAAGTTCATGTTCATCCATAGTAGGTTCCACCTGTGAGGAACCAATCATGCATGTGGGGTAAAATATTCCTCACACTACCACCTCATCATGCAAGAAGTTCTACAGAGACACAAAATGTGTCATCATCTAATGTTTCTATTTTACCGATATTAACCTTAGAGAATTTTTCAAATGTTGAGAGTGCATCTCAAATGCCCTCGGGAACTCTAGAATGTGACTTTCTTTATCAGGGTATGAATCTTGAAAATTACCCTTTAAAGGCAAGTGATATTCTTGAGGATGAAGAGGGCATTGATGGAGAAGAGGATGTCAATGTAGATGTCTCCGAAGTTTCCCCCTCCGCCCCACAACAAGTCGTCGCCTGTCATGTAACAGATGATGATATCCTAAACTTTTCTAAAAATGTGTTGTTAGCTGATAGATGTAAAGTTGGAGTTCATAATAGTCTTCTTTCGGATATTGATAAATTAAAAGAATGGGAATATCGGGTCAAGGTTTTGATTAAAGCAATTAATGGCTGATATAAAAAAATTTCAAAGAGAAAAGAGTTGTTTTTAAAGGTTGAAAATGAGCCCCAAAAGCTCAATGCTTTGCTACATAAAGCTGAATCTGACACTATGGAGGCTGAGTCTACATACACAGATGAAATTCTGACCATTGTTTTGAATCATTTGGAAAACCTCAATGCAGAATCCCAAGCATATTTTAATGAATGGGCACTAGATCAGAACAAAGTAGCAGTTGCAAAAACAACATGACTTACAACTGATGTAAGTTTTACATCTAACTAAAAAATCATTTTTTGTTAAATATGTTTTGTTTATAAATATTAACCTTTTTTTCATTTATGTTTTGCAGTCTAATTTCTAGCACCTAAAGCAATAAGTCGATGCCATGAAAATTTTGATCAAGACTGCCAAAATTAGCATTAATAATGCTATTGAAGTGAAGAAGAGGTTACAACAAATGGTTAGAGAAAATAATTGGCTAAAGAAGATTATCAGAGATAGGGGCCTGGATATCGAGGCAAAAATGAAAGAAAATTAGGACGAGTTGAATGCACCTTTCAAAGAAGATCCAGCGAAGGAAGAGAGTACCTTGTTATCGGGGATCAACACTACAACATAAATTTTGGTTAGGGTTGGGGCATTAGAAGAAAAGGATATTGAGATAGATGTGGGTGGACCTTCAGGAAACATTGAAAAAGAATAGAAGTTTGTTGTGTTGCATTTGAAGTGAAACAAAAACTCTTTGATATTTTTATAAATTATTAAAGACTGGTATTTTTTTTTTAAATTGAAATCAATGATAGAGACAATTTCTAAAAAAATTGTATTATCATTTTGAAATTTTGTTTTTAATTATTGTTATGTTTTAATTTGAAGTGGAAGAAATAATGTTTGATAGGTTTTGTAAATTGCGAATGAATGGTATTCTTTTTTAAAAGTATCCTTTTTGGATGTTGTTATGTTATGATTATATGTGTTAATGTATTAAGTAATTTGAAGTGGAAGAAATAATATTTGATATAATTTGTAATTTGCAAATGAATGGTATCTTCTTTAAAAATTGAATTCAATGAAAGAGACTATTTTCAAAAAATATGTATTATCTCTTGGAAATTTTGTTTTAATTATAGTTATGTTTTGATTATTTATGATGATATAGAAGTTTGTTGTTTTTAATTTGAAGTGGAAAAAATAATGTTTGATATGTTTTGTAAATTGTGAATGAATGGTAAATTTTTTGAAAATTGAAATAAATGAAAGAGACTATTTCCAAAAAATGTGTTCTCTTGGAAACTTTGTTTTGAATGTTGTTATGTTTTGATTGTTTATGTTGATGTATTAAGTAATTTTGAAGTATGTGGATGCAGTAAGATGTTCTTTTATGACATATGAATTAATATGTATTATCTCTTGGAAATTTTGTTTTAATTATTGTCATGTTTTGATTATTTATGATGATGTAGAAGTTTGTTGTTTTTAATTTGAATTGGAAGAAATAATGTTTGATATGTTTTGTAAATTGTGAATGAATGGTAAATTTTTTGAAAATTGAAATCAATGAAAGAGACTATTTCCAAAAAATGTGTTATATCTTAGAAACTTTTTTTTGAATGTTGTTATGTTTTGATTGTTTGTGTTGATGTATTAAGTAATTTTGAAGTATGTGGATGCAGTAAGATGTTTTTTAATGTTATATGAATTAATTTGAAATGACAAAAAATGCAGCATAGACAATTACTTTCACAAATTGCCAATAATGATTTATACAATACAAATCTACAAGAAAAATATAAACTTTAAACTAATACTTCAATAACAAGGCTAATGTAAAATGATATACAAAAAATCCAGTAACACATTTCTGATAATCCAATAATCAAATCATGTGTAATCAAAGAATATGTGTAATGCATGTGTAATCAAATAATACATAATCAAATCAGAGAGCTATGCTATACAAATTATCCAATGGCATCCTTTCATTCTGATATGTGAAATCAAATCAAATGATAATATGTGAAATCAAATCAAATGATAATATGTGAACTCAAATCAAATTAAATGAAAGCATCCTTTCATTCTAATATGTGAAATCAAATCAAATGATAATATGTGAAATCAAATCAAATGATAATATATGAAATCAAATCAAATGAATGCATCCTTGCATCATAATGTTGGAAGATAGAACAAAATCTTTTCAGATTGTACAAAATATTCTACACTCATTTCCAAAAAAATTGTCATTACAATCTGACCAGAGTTACCATCATCATCAGTATTCATTACACCTCTTCTCTCTGCCATAGAATTCCAATGTGACAATGCTCTTTTGTAAAGAAACTCCTCCATCTCATAGGTTGACACATATACTCTTAAATAATTCTCCAAATTTTTGTCCAACCTATTTCAAACCTTAGATTTTACATATGATAGTGCACTGAACACCCTTTCATATTCCATAGATCCCAAAATCATCGTTTGACATCATTCTTACAAATGAAAATATTCACTCATAGTATGTTGTAAGATAGTACTTGGTTGTAATCTTCTCCACAAATGTGAAATAGAACCTACTTCATGACAGTTAGAGAGCTATGAAACTTGAGCAGACATTGTTGTTCCAAAACATTTTGATTGTTTTGTCAAAATATCTCTATTGAGAATGTCATTGATTTCAATACCATTGACTACAACACTTTTACTGAAATGGCCAGCAAGAATACCCATGTATTTGAGAAACAAACAATTTATAGTATGGTATTTGTTGGAAATTTGAGTTAATTTGAGGTATTTTATGTTGTCATTGATGTCACATGGATCATTGATGTCACATGGATCACATTTGGTTTTGGTGGCCAAAATATTTCATAAATAAGCATTTATGATATTTTGGAAAGCATGGCTATTTACAAGGTTTTTATGAAAACCAAGGCAGACAAAATAAAAGGTTTTATTTAAAACCATGGTGGGCTTATGTGGAAAGGGCTTTTCTTAAAATCCAAGGTGGAATTTTGTTTCATCGAAAAAGGACCTCCGGTGATGAAGATATTAAAGTTTAAAGTTTAAGTTTAAATTAATGGAGGGCCGACCTATGTGCAATTAATGGAGGTTGGCATATATATATGTAAAGGTTTCAATTTATTTTGGAAAGGGGGCATATTATATATCGTCGGAAAGCTTATTTCGAGGGCTATTTGAATAACTTATTTAGAAGGAGAAATAAGGTGTGTGTAAAGAGATATTTCTGATTTTGCAAAGGGGTTCCAAAAGTGAAGTTTGCCTTGTTCTTTTTCAAGAGGAGTAATTCTTTCATGAGGTGACAAGGTATGCAATATTGTGATTTATTTTATTTTATGGTATAAGTGGTTTTGGGAGTGAAAAGGTTATGCAATGTTTTGATTTATTTTATTTTATGGTACAAGTGGTTTTAGGAGAGATAAGGAAGTTGTGCAATTAAAGGCCTTGGTGATGATTATTGAAAAGTGGAGTAATGTTGATTATTTTGTGATCTACTAACCCTTGTGAAGATTGGCAAAAGAATTTTGTGATTGTGGTAGATTTACAAGAGGTTTTTTTCATCTTCATAAAAGGTATGGGCACATTCTCCTATTGATTGTTTATGGTGGTTGATTTCTGAAATATCATTGGAGGGAAAAGGATTGTTTGTGGTTTCCTTTTCAAAAGTGGTTGGTTGAATGCTTCAAGGTTTTCTAAATTGAGAGTTGTGTTTAAACCTTGTGTTATAAGCATAGTGGTTGAAGCCCATTGGTTGTGAAAGAACTTGAGTTAGAAAAGAACATGAGTATCATTGTTATGTGAGATTTGTGGTTGAGCATTGTTGGAAACATTTGAGTTGGTTGATACATACTTGGACTAGGGTTGTGTGAGAAAGAGTTGTCCCTTGTGATGATTGGTTGAGTTGAGATTAAGGTTAGAACATATTGAGTATCTAACAATTCTCTTTATGGTTCTATAAGACTTGAGTTGAGTTTTTTTTGGAGTTGGGTTGGGATTGGTTGGAGTTGAGTTGAGTTGAGATTGAGATTAGAACATATTGAGTCTCTAACAATTCTCTTTATGCTTCTATGAGTTGATTTGAGTTGAGTTGAGTTGAGATTGAGATTAGAACATATTGAGTCTCTAACAATTCTCTTTATGCTTCTATGAGTTGAGTTGAGTTGAGAGCATTGTGGATCATTGTTGTCATTCATTGAAGAGTACATTGCCATTCATTGTTGAGTTCATCATTGAGCTTTGCCTTGATAGATTTGTGGATGAGATTTGAGTGCTACTTGAGCATGATTGGTTGAGACTTTGAGAAGGCATTTGGGACAGTTTTGTGGGCAGATTTGTGGACATATTTGGGATAGTTTTGGACAAGTTCTTAGTGAGCTTGTTGGAGCATATTTGAGCAAGTTCTTGGTGAGCTTGCTAGAGCAGATTTGGACAAGTTCTTAGTGAGCTTGTTGGAGCATATTTGGGCAAGTTCTTGGTGAGCTTGCTATAGCAGTTTTGGGCAAGTTCTTGGTGAGCTTGCTAGAGCAATTTTGGACAAGTTTTGTGTGAGCTTGTTAAGCAGGTTCTGTGTGAGCCTATTGAGAAGGTTCTTAGTGAGCCTATTGATAGAGCTTTGGAGGTGATAGAGTACAGAGGATAGAGTCTCAGTGGATAGAGATCCAGCAACCAACACAGTTGAAGATAGATCTGAGTGAGGAGTCTTCAAGTGGAGAGAGGTCCACCAGTCAGTGCAATAGAGAGACAAAGTCTTCTAGAAGATCACATAGCCAGAGCAGAAGGGGAAAGAGTTCTCTTGTGGAAGAGATCCACGAACTTGAGATTAGGGGATCAACATCTCCTTTGGACAGAGATCCATAAAATTTGTAATTGGGAGTGATTCCCAAAGAGATTGATTGAGAAAGTTTTAGTAAAATATTTTCTCCGTGGAGTAGCCCACATTGGGTGAACCACGTAAATTGTGGTGTCTCTATTGTGTATGGTTTCTGTGCATTGCTTTGATTACTACTATTGATACTGCTATCTTTACACAACATAATATTGAATTGGAAGAAAAAGTAAAAAGTGGTCTTATACTTTTCACCCCCCCTCTTAGTATAAGCTTGTGTTCTTCAATTGGTATCAGAGTGGGTTCCTTCAAAAAGGCTAACATCTTGAGGGAAGATTCTACAAGAACACACATGGCAAAGAAAGGCAAAAGAAGAACCATGAGATCTAAGAAGAAAAATGAATCCGATCTTGAAGCTCTAAGAAGGGAAGAAGAAAAATCAGTAAGATGTCTTGAGTGTGGTAAGCTTGGTCACAGGGCATTTTATTGTCCACAAAATGGGTATAGCAGCAATAGAGAGGAAATGGAACTTGATTGGATTTTCAAAGATATTGTTGCTCAAAAGGCAGCATTCAAGGTTTCAAAAGAAGAATATTCTACTTGTGGTCAACTCGATCATGTCTCAGGTTACTGCAATGGCTTCAGTGATAGTGAAGATGAAATGGAACTCAAGGAAGACAGGCACAATCAAAATAGTGAAGATGAATGCAAGAATAAAAAAGAAAAGGAAAACATGTATGAACAAGGCAGGCATGACAAGAAGAGCTTGTATATGGAAGAAGCAATCAATGCTTCTAGCAGCAATAATGAAAGTCTCTCAGTCAGTGAAAAAGAAGAAGCTCCTACTAAAGATCAAAAGCAAGAATCTCAAGTAAGAATTTATCATGAAGAGGAAAACAGGCACAATTATGATCATGAAGAAAAGAAAGTGTCAGAACAAGCTTTTGAAGAAATAAAAAGAGAAAACTCAAGACTAAAGGCTCAAGCACAAGAGGATGAGAATATGAAGGCAAATCTCCTACAAGATCTCATTGATCTAAAAATCACGGTTGAAGAGGCAAAGAAAATTGAAGAAGATATGCTTGAACAATTAAAGGTAAGGAAGCAAGAATGTGAAAGATTAGAACATGAAGTTGTTTCCTTAAGGTTGGAAGTGAAAGACTCCAAGGATAAGTTGCACAAGTTTTGGAAAGGTTTCAAAGCACCAAAGGTCCCATATTTCAGGTTTGAGGAATCACACTCAAAAGGAAAGGAAGTTCTAAAAGATGAAAGCAAAGAAGCACCTAAGATTTGTAAGGAAAGCTCCAAAGTTCCTATGGCTCCAAATATTCAGTTTGGATCTTGTTTTGAGATAGGTGAATCAAGCTCAAAGGGAAAATAAATTCTTGAAGAGAAAGGCAAGGAAGAGGTTTTAGATGCTACAAAGAAGGTTCAAGAATGCAATGCACAAGTTGAAGATGATCATAAGGATAATGGTCAAGAAAGGATCCATGGATCAAAGAAGTTTGATTTTTCTAGAAGAAACTTCAAGGGAAGAAGGTATGGTTTTCAGGGACATTGCTTCTCATGCAACAGGATTGGTCATAGAGCTTTTTAGTGCAAAGGAAATGAGCAACATGGTTTTGGTTTTAGAGCTACACAATTCAGAAGTCATGGTCATAATGGTCATGAAAATAGAGCTTCACAATATAGGGTTCAGGAAAGGAATGGATATGGAAATTATTTCAAGAATAATTTTAGGACATGGGCACCAACCAAAGGCTACAATATCAAGTGTTTTAATTGCAATAAATTTGGGCATATTGCAAGATGGTGTAGGACTCAATTCCAAACAGATCCAAGGCAAGAAGGTCAAGCAGTTTCAAGACAAGAAGGTCAAACAGGTTCAAAACAAGAAGAGCAAGGAACTCATCGAGAAAAGGATATCAAAAATATGTGGAAGGAAGTTGATAGAGGAAAGAAACAAAGTGATATGGGAGTAAAAGTACTCCCACCCCAAAATTAATCACCTCAAAAGAGAAGGGGGTGAGGGGGCTAAGCTTAAGAGTCATATATTTTAGCCCCATAGGTGTCCCTTTTGCCATTGATGTCAAAGGGGGAGATATTTGAGTAAGGGGGGGAGCATTGAGTTAGGGGGAGCAGCCTCCAAAGAGATTATTGAGTCAGGGGGAGCAACTTTGATTCTCAGAGATGGTTTTTGCAATGATTGTGGTTTTTGCTTTAGAGGTGTTGCCATCAATGACAAAGGGGGATATTGTTGGAAATTTGAGTTAATTTGAGGTATTTTATGTTGTCATTGATGTCACATGGATCACATTTGGTTTTGGTGGCCAAAATATTTCATAAATAAGCATTTATGATATTTTGGAAAGCATGGCTATTTACAGTGTTTTTATGAAAACCAAGGCAGGCAAAATAAAAGGTTTTATTTAAAACCATGGTGGGCTTATGTGGAAAGGGCTTTTCTTAAAAGCCAAGGTGGAATTTTGTTTCATCGAAAAAGGACCTCCGGTGATGAAGATATTAAAGTTTAAAGTTTAAGTTTAAATTAATGGAGGGCCGACCTATGTGCAATTAATGGAGGTTGGCATATATATATATATATATATATATATTATATATATAAGGTTTCAATTTATTTCAAAAAGGGGGCATATTATATATCGTCGAAAATCTTATTTCGAGGGCTATTTGAATAACTTATTTAGAAGGAGAAATAAGGTGTGTGTAAAGAGATATTTCTGATTTTGCAAAGGGGTTCCAAAAGTGAAGTTTGCCTTGTTCTTTTTCAAGAGGAGTAATTCTTTCATGAGGTGACAAGGTATGCAATATTGTGATTTATTTTATTTTATGGTATAAGTGGTTTTGGGAGTGAAAAGGTTATGCAATGTTTTGATTTATTTTATTTTATGGTACAAGTGGTTTTAGGAGAGATAAGGAAGTTGTGCAATTAAAGGCCTTGGTGATGATTATTGAAAAGTGGAGTAATGTTGATTATTTTGTGATCTACTAACCCTTGTGAAGATTGGCAAAAGAATTTTGTGATTGTGGCAGATTTACAAGAGGTTTTTTCATCTTCATAAAAGGTATGGGCACATTCTCCTATTGATTGTTTATGGTGGTTGATTTCTGAAATATCATTGGAGGGAAAAGGATTGTTTGTGGTTTCCTTTTCGAAAGTGGTTGGTTGAATGCTTCAAGGTTTTCTGAATTGAGAGTTGTGTTTAAACCTTGTGTTATAAGCATAGTGGTTGAAGCCCATTGGTTGTGAAAGAACTTGAGTTAGAAAAGAACATGAGTATCATTGTTATGTGAGATTTGTGGTTGAGCATTGTTGGAAACATTTGAGTTGGTTGATACATACTTGGACTAGGGTTGTGTGAGAAAGAGTTGTCCCTTGTGATGATTGGTTGAGTTGAGATTAAGGTTAGAACATATTGAGTATCTAACAATTCTCTTTATGGTTCTATAAGACTTGAGTTGAGTTGAGGTTGACTTGAATTGAGTTGAGGTTGATTTGATTTGAGATTGAGATTAGAACATATTGAGTCTCTAACAATTCTCTTTATGCTTCTATGAGTTGATTTGAGTTGAGTTGAGTTGAGATTGAGATTAGAACATATTGAGTCTCTAACAATTCTCTTTATGCTTCTATGAGTTGAGTTGAGTTGAGAGCATTGTGGATCATTGTTGTCATTCATTGAAGAGTACATTGCCATTCATTGTTGAGTTCATCATTGAGCTTTGCCTTGATAGATTTGTGGATGAGATTTGAGTGCTACTTGAGCATGATTGGTTGAGACTTTGAGAAGGCATTTGGGACAATTTTGTGGGCAGATTTGTGGACAGATTTGGGACAGTTTTGGACAAGTTCTTAGTGAGCTTGTTGGAGCAGATTTGAGCAAGTTCTTGGTGAGCTTGCTAGAGCAGATTTGGACAAGTTCTTAGTGA
The DNA here is from genome assembly GCA_028583015.1 of Wollemia nobilis. Classification (NCBI taxonomy): domain Eukaryota; kingdom Viridiplantae; phylum Streptophyta; class Pinopsida; order Araucariales; family Araucariaceae; genus Wollemia; species Wollemia nobilis. The sequence goes on along the minus strand of JAQPPZ010000677.1, from coordinate 8,372,381 downwards.
GCTTGTTGGAGCATATTTGGGCAAGTTCTTGGTGAGCTTGCTATAGCAATTTTGGGCAAGTTCTTGGTGAGCTTGCTAGAGCAATTTTGGACAAGTTCTGTGTGAGCTTGTTAAGAAGTTTATGTGTGAGCCTATTGAGCAGGTTCTTAGTGAGCCTATTGACAGAGCTTTGGAGGTGATAGAGTACAGAGGATAGAGTCTCAGTGGATAGAGATCCAACAGCCAACATAGTTGAAGACAGATCTGAGTGAGGAGTCTTCAAGTGGAGAGAGGTCCACCAGTCAGTGCAGCAGAGAGACAAAGTCTTCTAGAAGATCACATAGCCAGAGCAGAAGGGGAAAGAGTTCTCCTGTGGAAGAGATCCACGAACTTGAGATTAGGGGATCAACATCTCCTTTGGACAGAGATCCATAAACATTGTAATTGGGAGTGATTCCCAAAGAGATTGATTGAGAAAGTTTTAGTAAAATATTTTCTCCATGGAGTAGCCCACATTGGGTGAACCACGTAAATTGTGGTGTCTCTATTGTGTATGGTTTCTATGCATTGCTTTGATTACTGCTATTGATACTGCTATCTTTACACAACATAATATTGAATTGGAAGAAAAAGTAAAAAGTGGTCTTATACTGTTCACCCCCCTCTCAGTATAAGCTTGTGTTCTTTAGTATTCAATACAAGGATCCCAAAACATCGGATTAACCACACCCATAGCCTTTAGCAATTCATCTCTTTAAAAATGGTCTCTTATTTCTTTTGTCAATTATTTTGCTATTTGTTTTAGTTTAAGTTTTGTATCGTCTACACCTACATGAAATTTGTTGTAGGTTGTGGGTATTTTCTCAACTTCATTTGTAGCTATATTCATTTGCATGCCATAACAATATAAAGGTATTTTTATTTTGCAAAAATTAATACATAGATGATCGTTTATATTGAACTTCAGAAAGCTCTGAGGATCTTTCACGTTTGTTAATGCTCTCCAACCCTCAAACATGGGATCCATAAAATTTTGACTAGATGCGTACATCATATCAATATGCATGCAAATTTGTATTCTTGCCCTGATGCAATCCACAATATAAATCGATCTTTCTTGTGCAATTTTGATCAAAGTATTCATTTTTTCCAACATTGGAAGAATTTCGCACAATGTGAGAAGAGTTTCAAAGTCACTCATTCAAAAAAGTAAATCTTTAGCCTACTACCCTAGGATTTGCATACATAAACCCTATCAAGGATTGATATTCTTTGAAAACTCTTAATTTCGGTTGATACATCGAAATCCACCTAGTATCCACATCTTTCAATAGTTTTTTACCTTCAGTAACTCCTAGTGCAAAATGTTGAAACTCTAAAAATATTTTTGGACTGAATGAAAAATAATCATGAATTTCATAGATAAGTTCTTCCACTCTCACAACATTTGTAAATGTATCCATAATTTTGTATGCAAGATTCATTTTGTGAGCCATGCAATGAATAGGGATCAAATATGGGGTAACAGATGTTTGTAGTCTGACACAAATACCATTCTTGTGTCCTTGCAATGTAGCAGCACCATCAGCTCCTACACATATTAACTTAGTGGCTATTTCAATTTCATTCATTCCTGCTTCTTCTTTTAAACTAGTTATAACAACATTGTAATTTTTTTTTGCATTACAATTTTCCACCATCTTGCGTATTCTAAGTAAATGAGGTTTGCTTTAAATGATTTTCTAATGTGTAAACATGCATGCAAATCCAAGATGTATTGTCAATAGCAGTCACCTCATCAATTGAAAGTGAAATAATTTTTACTTTTTTACTTTCTCTATGCGGTCATCTTGCTCAACCAATGAGATACATCTTACCATTTCCCAACCACTTTGATATGAACAATGGACGTTGGGTAAGTTCTGTGCATTAGCTAGTCAAAATAGAGATTTATAATCCATGAAATCAGACATAGGTCTACCCTTCTTAAGAATAGAGAATACAACAACAAACTGCAAACTTTTTGAATCTAAAGCTAACTTATTCATTTTTTAAAATTGGGCTTGAATCGTTGCACCTTTCTCAACCAAAGTTTGCTTTTGTTTCATTTATTTATCATATGATTGCGCATATATTAAATGTGTGCACTCTGATGCATCCTTCCACCTATAAGTTTTTGGTGTTGGTCGATCACCTTCTTTTGTTTTGATATAAACCTTTCCACAATGTTTTTCTATTGTATCTTTTTTAAGTTACAATCTATGATCATTTTCATGTTTCCAACTGCAAATTATGCATCTCAATTATGTTATATCATCACTACTATTCTCTGGCAACATTGGCTCAATAAATGGAAATTCTGATATCCAATCAGGCTGAAATGATTTGTTAATTGTCCACCTAGATAACCTTGTACATTTATTTTTTAGATTGAATATTCTTTGAAAGTAGGGACTGCATAAGAACTATTAGTTTCTTTTCCACTTGGCATGTTAGATTCAAAAATATCTTCATGTTGTTGTTTGATTTGATTGAGAATATTTTCATCTGTGGACTGTTCATTAACGTGGATATGTGGAAGTGGAGGCATACCAAGGTTAATAGTGTTTTCTATAGAGATAATACTAGTGTCAATAGTAGGGTCATTATCACTATGGCATTTAAAAGCATACCTTCTATAGATAAAAATGGACAAAACCATCAACCAAAAAGCACACTTCTTTATGAATGAAGATATTATATTTAAAATTAACAATGTAAAAAAATTAACTGGTGAGTAAAGGTGTTCATACCTTCATTTTGTGCAGATATTGATGGTTGATTGGGTTTTGAAATATTATGAAAGTATTTGAGGATACTCTTTTTATTGGAATACTGGCCTCCCTTCTTTCCATTGCTTGCAGTTGACATTTTACCTATATGAACAGAACAATAACATGAACAATGAACATCATTTTTAAAAATGAAAATAACTGGTATAAAAGAGAACTACTGCTAGAGACAACAGAATATATGTCCCAAGAATATCGTTCACAAGCAGAATAAACCTCCTTATTGAGTGTCCATGAATAAAATGTTAAATGAAATTTAATGGTAAAAGAAACTTATCGATAAATTGAGTCGCCTTATGCCACTCGTCTTATACCACTCGTCTTATGCCACTCGCCTTATGCCACTCGCCATATGTTGGTCACCTTATGTCGATCGTCTTATGCCACTCACCTCATGCCACACGCCTTATGCCAATCGCCTTCTGTTAGTCACCTTTTGCCAATCACCTTATGCCAATCACCTTCCGCCAGTCACCTTATGCCAATTACCTTTCGCCAGTCGCCTTATGCCACTCGCCTTATGCCACTCCCCTTATGCCACTCACCTTATGTCGATCGCCTTCTGCCAGTCGCCTTCTATTGGTTGCCTCCCGCTAGTCACCTTCTATCAGTCATGGACTCGGGTTTTATCAGTCGTCTGCTTTGTATCACTTGTTATCCGAAAAAAATTTGTAATTGTATGGGAGTCATTGTTAGGGTTAGCTATATATAATGGGGTACAAGGGGCGAATTGGACGAGATATTTCTTATTTTTAATAAATTTAGGGAAAAAATTAGGCGGGAAAACTTATGACAATAGGGCAAATTTACCCTTAAAAAATTGGATCCCAAAATTTTCGGACGAACGAACCGGCCTCTATGGTCCCAAAATTTGTAAAATTAACATTTTGAAAATATGAATATTCACTCTAAATTGTGAAAATTGCCACTATGCAAAACCCTACCTGGGATTGGCTTGAGACCTTCTTTCGGCCTCATATGACTAGTTCATTCACCTAGCATCATGTTTTACTTGGCGACCCACCAGATTTTCCCTTGCCCTTGTTAAAAGTGTGGAACATTCTTCGCATCAGTGTGCTCTTTCATATTTGGAAAACTCGTAACAAAATTTTCATTTCTCAGCAGCATAGTTCAAATGAATTTTCAAATGCTAATAAGTGCATAGTTTACTCTGATTTTTGGCTCCATATTTTAGTTCAAGTGGAGAAATTTCATATAGAGGTGGAGCATCTTCACGCTCTTATGCAACACTAGGGTAATACCCCATGTACGGTCATCCGAGTGCCTTCTATACAACCTTATCGATCTTGTCTTTGATGGTATTGATGGTTCTGGTACAAGTGATAATGTTGGCACACCTAGGGAGGATGGGTGGCTTATTTTCATTCCTTCTAATATCGGTTGTTAGCATCTAGTGGGTGATAGACATTCACCTTGTGAGCATACATCCATGATTGACATGATTTAATGCATGATTTTTAGTGTTGTGGTTGGTGACGGATTTAACCCTATTTTTATTGTTTTGAGTAATGCTACCTAACTCCACCTGAGTTAGTGTGACTACATATTGGGGTGTGCCTATCCACCTATTTTTTGATTGTAAAGACTTGTATTTTTAAATTAATTAAAAGTTAGGCTTTTACATTCAAAAAAATTACTAATAATTATTTGTTTTTAAAAATAAATTTTGTAACATTAACGGGGTTTTGGTTCTTTGGTTTGATGGTTGGGATAAATAGATGATGTAGTCCACATACCAAGGTTTAAATCTCGACAATACCAAATAAACTATATAACTCAATGTTAATTAAATTAACATAAAAATATAAAAAGAAAATTGCAACCATTTCAAAACCTTACTTTAAAATAAATAAATTTTAAAGATGCGGCATCTCGTAAAAGAGGCCAATAATCACTTAGCAGTGTTTACGACACTATTTTGTTGCTTAAATTTTATTAAATTTTTTTATTTGACAAGGTTTGAAGTGTAGACTAATTGGTTCCCCCAAACTCCGTAACCCCGTAAGGGGGACGAGGTCCAAGGTTCAAATCTCAAGCCTCATCGGATTGAACACTTGTCTCTTTCCTGGTGCTTTTAGGGGCATAAAAGGATTAAAATGATCGTGATATGATGATTATAGGGGTGGACTGTGCGGAGATCTATGTGACGGCTTCCCAGAGTGGATAGTGCAAAACATTATAACGACTATAAAAAACCGAACAATCTACCTAGATTCATGGTGGCTATCGATTCCACCATGTAAAATCATAAATAAATAAATTTCATAATAATATAATAAATAATAATAAATAAATAACCATTCATTAAAAAATTCTTTACATTTTCTTTTAATTCAAAGATGTGATTAAAATATCTACATAAAAAATATATAAAAAATTATGCTTCATATAAATGAGTTTTATAGGACACCATGCTTTTACTTGCACCTTCTTTTATTAAACCCTCACATTACTTAACTACTTTAAATACATGGTTAAATTATTTTTTATTTTTTATATTTATATTTAAAATTATTTTTATATCGTTAAAATTATATTTATATGAATAAATCACATCACAGGAAAATAAAGTCGTAATTGTTTAAGAAAGATAATTTTAAGTTTGTAATTGAAGGTTCAAACCATGACATATTGAAAAGGGGATAGGCCAACTCAATGGTTTAGGTTTTGGATTTTCTTTCAAGAGATCTACGTTCAACCATGGTGTACCCAAAAGAGAATAGACACAGTTGGTAGTGGTTAAGTGTTTGCTAGTTGACTATTATGGTTTGATTCCTTATAAGGTTGAGATCCCATTGATTTTGTTTTACCCATAGTATTAACCATGGTGTACCCAAAAGAGAATAGGCCCTGTTGCTAGTGGTTAAGTGTTTGCCAATTGACTATTATGGTTTGATTCATTATAAGGTTTAGATCCCATTGACTTTGTTTTATCCATAGTATTAAGGTTTATGATGGAGGTGTCCGATCTGATAAAAAAAATTCTTAAATAAAAATGTTATCAATTCCATAGTATATACAAAAAAAAATCTTTATTGCAAAATAAAATTGAATTAAAAAAAAATTGTCAATAAAGGTTGCAAAATAAAATTGAATTAAAAAAAAAAAATTAATAAAGGTTGCAAAATAAAATTGAATTAAAAAAAAATTGTCAATAAAGGTTGCAAATGGTTTGTTTTCATCATAAATGTTAAAGTCTTGTATAAATTATTATTCATTAAAAATTTTCTTTACATTTTTAAAAACTCAATCTATGATTAAAATATTATATATAAGCATAGTTTTTTTTATTTTTTATTTAGTTATTGTGAGAAACCCCTATGACCCATATAGAGGGCTGAACAGTTGCAAATGTAAAGGTTGCAAATGATTTGTTTTCATCATAAATGTTAAAGTTTTGTATAAATAATTATTCATTAAAAAATTTCTTAATCTATGATTAAAATATTATATGTAAGCATAATTTTATTTTTTTGATTTGGTTAATGTGAGAAACCCCTATGACCGATGGGCTGAGCTCTCAATCATGACCCCTTGTAAAGCCAGGAGATATACTTATCAATAGGGAATTTAACACAAAGCCACCACACACCCACCCCCTCACACACTCGCCCACGCCACAGTTTGAACCTTGGACCTTCCAAAGAAGAACCAAAGTCCAAACCGTTGGGCTACACCCCAGATGTATATATAAACATAATTATAATTATATTTCTTATAAAATAAGTTTTATAGGGCACCAAGACTTGCACATTATTTTATTAAGCCTTCACGTTGTTTAACTACTTAAATACATGGTCAAATTATTATTTATTTTTAAATATTTATATTTAAAAATATTTATATATTATATTATATGAAATTATTTATATATATAATTTTTTATAAGCAATTTTTTTAAGTGTCTTCAATAAATACACTGATTATAAAAAAGCAGTGGCATGAAAGCCCACCCACATCTAAAATAATAAACAAATATTTTATCCAAAATAGAAAATAGTAATATGAAAGGGGCTCTCATCATTGCATAGTTAAAACTAAAATTGAAACAAAGCAAACAATTTGAAGTTCTAAATTGTTAAATTGAGAATTAGTTCTCATAAATGTGACACCTTCGCATGATTGTGCACTTATAAAAGGGTTGATTCGTCGTCGTTCTGCATTTTATCAAACAAATTTTTTTCTTAACGTTTACAAATTACATCAACAACCACTTTCAAGGGGTTTTAAGAAACAACCATCATCTTAACCACTAGGACAACTGCCTGTCAGCTATCTTATCAAACAATTAAAATACTGCAAAGATAAAAAAAGATTTGCAGATCCTATTAATGCTTACTCGAAAATAAATAAATATTAGTAATGCTCGCTGGAAAATAAATAGATATAACTATCAAAGATATCAAAAATTATAACTTTAAAACTTAAAAAAAAAAAACTCCAATTAAATATGGGCAACTGGTTGTTCCAACAAGTTACAAATCAAATAAAAATTCACTCACAACTTATAAACCAACCAACCAATTTCACTATAAAACCAAATTCAACTATCTATCGAATCAAATCAAAATTCATCCATCTTTGTAAGTCATCTATCCTTGTAAGTGTAATTTACAGGCAAAAATGTCACTTGCAATATCGATAATATTGCAAGTTCAATTCTTATAAAAAATATGTATAAAAAATAAAATAAAATAAAATTCACCCCTCCACAAATAAAAGAACTCTTACATGATAGAGGACCAAGGAAGGGGATCGGATACCCGGGCCAAGGAAACTCCTCTGCCAAATGCTTTGAACATGGTGTTCATCTAACCGATGCTTTTAAGGGATTTCCAATGCATTAACATGAATAATTCCACTTCAAAATCTAATATATTTTAATTAAATTTTGTTTTTTATAGTTGGTAATAACCTCAGCTATTTGAACTCACAGCTCCACAAGTTAGTCCAATAAGCCAAGTAGCAATACAAAACAATATTCCTTAGAAGTCCAGTCCAATGAGCCAGGTGGTAATAAACAAACATGTTGTTCCCTTTAAGTCCAGATCCTAATCATCACAGCTTTCTTTTATTAAAAAAAAAAAATTGGTATCTTCCAATCAGCCACTCAAGCTTTCTAAAAAGAAAGTTGGCATCTTTCAATCAACCACTCAACACATTTTTTAAATCAACTAAGTCTCCATTCAACTATTTACAAGTCACATTCTATCGTACAAAATCAAAATAAAAAATAAATTCTTAAGTGATCTTGTGGTGGTTGTCCTAGTGGTTAAAGATGGTGGTTGTTTCTTAAGTAATCTTGTGTTCCTTTGTTAATGTAATTTGTAAGCATACTCCTAAAAAAAAAATTAGTTTTATAAATTGTGAGAAAATAAAAACACTTCTATTAGAACTTTGGTGACCAAATAATTGATATATTCCATGGATATATGTGCATTATATAAAGATAAATTTATTGCTGTAAAATTCAATATATTGAATACGACTTTATTGCATTCTAATGGCTGCAGATTTTCTGTTATCCCACGAGACATGCAGTCATTACAGTCAAATTGGGTTGGTATCACTACAAACATCACCCAAACATTACATACATGTCCTTCAATTCCTAGGAATATTAAAGGCTATTCAATGAAAAGAGACTCCTCTATTCAGGTTTCTTGAGAGGGTAAATCAAAAACTATAGTCAACAAAGCCTCTAGAACCAATTTTTTATCATTATATTAATGAGTTATAAAGTAAAAAGCTCAACTTCATACACAAATAAAAATAAAAAACTCAAAAAAATTAAAAAAACATAAGTAGCTAATTGGCCAAGGTTTTTTTTCCTTAGATCCAAAAAGCCCTTCAACGAGGAGGTTGGACCCCATCCCCAAAAACAAAACAGCCGATAACGAGGTTGGACCCCATCAACACAACAGTCCATGTTAGGAGTTGGCAAACCACTGGTACGTTTCCAATCAGTCCAAGTCCCCAAGGCATTTTATCAAAAATCCAGAACACCCCTGCCACACCACATGCCAACGTTCCCTCACTCTTTCGCAATCTCGATTCCCGGAAATGGGAGATGGGGATATGCGCTCTCGTACTCAAATGCATGCTTCTGACAAAGTGGATTTTTTTTAGGGGATTTGTTTAATTATCATGGAAAATATTTGAAGAAAAAAATCTTTTGACAACAACATTTCTTTGAATGAAGCAAATCATAAAATTCTCTGGCTTGAAATATGATGTACATTTTAACAAATTTTTTTTTTTTTTAAGAGTTTGAACATGTTTTTACTTGGAAGTATGATGATTTGAAAACATATAGATGGAAGAATTGTGCCATGTGATTCCATTGAAAAGGGATGCAAAGCCATTAAAGCAAAAGTAACATAGATTCAATCATGCAATTAAGGATGTCATTAAAAAGCATATCAATAAAATATTTGATGTTAGAATCATTTTTCTTATTTGGCATTTTATTAAGATTGTAAATATTATATTGGTAAGAAATAAGAAGAAGAATTTCAAGTTGTGCATGAATTTTTATAACTACTTTCTTTTCATGATGGACTAGTTATTATAAGTATTTAATGCATCTCAATGATGCTCTTACTTGATGGGTTCTCATGCTACAATCATATCCAAGTCGCCACTCAAGATTAACATGAGAGTTGTATTTTAGATCCAAGTTTAAGTTTTAATAAATTGAATTGAAGTTGAAGTTTGAAAAGTCAGAGGATCATCTTCCTTGAAATCATCTTCCTTAAAATCATCTTCCTTAAAACATAGATGATAGTATTCTCTTGAAAGTTGTAATTTTTTTTATAATTTATTTCACTTTAAAAACCTTACCATAAATTAAAATTATATAACAATACACTATCTAAAAATCAATATGCTTGTTCATCAAATTGGAAGAGTCTAGGGAAGATGCCCACAAAAGCTTCATCAAGCACTAATGTCAAGTCAAACAAGTCTTTGATAGGACATGAAAGAAAAGAGGATTCAAGGGATATAGTCCTACTTTGGGATAATAAAAATTAAAATTTTTGGATCCATACATTTTTTTTATGGTTAGGGCTATTCAAATTACAAGTGTAGCAAGACAAAATTCCTTCCACCTAAGGTTGCCTTATAGATATTGCTAGTTTTTAGCTTGTACAAACCCTACTCCTATTTATATCATATCATATCAGTTATATCTTGATTTTAGTAGTCGTGTCAAATATGATACTTATATATATATATATATATATATATATATATATATATATATATATATATATATATATATAAAATTTAACAAGAATTATAATATTTATTTTTAAAACTTATATTTTTAATTATTTAAATTTATGTTATTTATATATTAAGGTTTTTTATGAAATGAAGCTGTGGTTTATAATGTAAAACTTTGTATTTTTTTTAAGTTAGTATGAGAAATACCTACGACCACCACACACCCACCCCCTCATACACTCACCCACGTTGCGATTTGAACCTTGGACCTTTCGAAGAAGAGCTAAAGCCCGAACAGTTGCACTAGTTTCCTGAGACAAAACCTTATGTTAAGTAAAACCGTTCCCCGTATTCCCTGGGACCAAGACTTTTCGTTCCACGGGGCTTGTCACATTCGGGTGTACCCCTCAGGCTAGCCAAGAGGGTTTTTGGTGTATTCGGCACAAGCTGCTAATCTTGAACCCCGAACCTCCTTCCGAGGATTGAGGGTACTTGCCAATAAGATACCTGATGCGGATAAACCTTATGTTAAGGAAAAATCGTTCCTCGTATCTCCTATGGACCAAGACTTTCCGTTCCACGAGGCCTATCCCATCCGGGTATACCCCTCAGGCTAGTTGGGGGTTTTTTGTATCCAGTGTAAGCCAACAGGCTTGAACCCCGGATCTCCTTTCGAGGAGTGAGGGAACTTACTAGTAAGGTACCTAGTGTGGATCAAAACCTTATGTTAAAGAAAATTGTTCCTCATATCCCCTGGGGCCAGGAATTTTAGTTTCACGTGACCTATCACATTATCACATCCGAATATATCCCTCAGGCTAGTCGAGGGTTTTTTGTCTATCTGGCACAACCCACCAGGCTTGAATCCCAAACCTCCTTCCAATGATTGAGGGAACTTGCCAATAAGGTACCTGGTACAGATAAAACCTTATGTTAAATAAAATTGTTCTCTGTATCCCCTAGGGACCAGGAATTTCCATTTCACAAGGCCTGTCACATCCGAATATACCCCTTAGGCTAGTCGAGGGGTTTACATCCACACAGACCACCAAGCTTGAACCGCGAACCTCCTTATGAGGATTGAGGGAACTTGCCAGCACCTAGTGTGGATTAAAACCTTATGTTAAGAAAAATCGTTCGTCGTATCCCCTAAGAGTCAAGATTTTTTGTTCCACGGTGTATACCTCTGAGATTAGCCAAGAGGGTTTTTTTTTGTATCTGGGAGAGTTTTTTTGTATCCAGCGCAGACTGCTAGGCTTGAACTTACTAGTAAAACTTTGTATTTAGTCTGACTCTTTTCAATTTACTAATAAACAAGTTTATTAATTTAATACAAATAATATTAAATTAAAAATATACATTTTTATATTATTTTAATATAAAAATATTTTTAATTGTTATATTAAATGTATATATAAATATTATTAAATGCATGATGTGGCGTCCTTGTCGGTAGACCATATCCAAGAAGTCCTTGACAACTAGCATGAGATGATATTTCTAACTCCTTGAGGTACATTTCTTATAAAAAATGTTATCAAGGTTAATGAATGTTAGAGCTACATTGCAAAGAGTAGTGGATTATGCATACAAAGATGTTAAAATAAATTTATTATTATATTTAAATAATTTAATAACATTCTTCAATAGATACTAGGATTACATCATATATTTGAGAAATGTGCTTAAAAGGTGTAGAGAATACAACATATCGCTCAACCCAAAGAAATCTATTTTGTCATGTTGTAAGAAAAATTATTAGGTTAGGTTATTTTTTTAACAAGAAAACAAAATTGATCCTAAGCATGTTTGAACAATCAAAGATTTCCCATTACTTGCAAGAAAAAATTATATGCAATCTTTCTTTGAAAAAAGTAAAATTTTAAAATATTTGTACTTGATTTTGCAAAAATAGTTCACCTACTTAATTTTTTTGATGAAATTCATAGTCTTCTTAAGTGGGATGAAAAGGCTAAGGCTAATAAGCCAACATTTTGTAGTGTGTGCAAAACCCAGGGCCACCTTCAAGCCCAATGTCTGACAATAACTACAAACAAGGAAGCCATGAGCGAAGGTTTTCTAGGGAAAGCTAATGGGAGAGGGATCCCAAAGTTTCAAAGACCGCATCTTAACTTGGAAGGATACAAAAAGTTAAGAATAACCAGGTTGACCAAACCAACACGAAACTGGCAAAAATCTAGGAGAAAGGAAAGCAACATAATGAGGGAGGCAAAAATCATAAGGTATGTAATAAAGATCCCAACTTGAACATGTTTGATATCCTAGCAAATCTAGAAGTTGAAAAAGAAAATAGTAAGGATGATACCATCAGTGTCAAGTTTCATGAAATCCTAGACTCCCCATCCAAATCGGGACCATCCACAACTATGACAAAAAGCCCCAAAAGCTATGCTCAAAATGAAGAAAAATTGCCAGGTCATTTCAGTTTAAACATAGAAAAAATAGATTCAAGAGTCAAAGTTGTGAAAACAAGAGCCAGGAATGTAGCTCCTAATCTGGTAGTGGAGCAAATTATCCCTTATCAGATGAGCCCAACGGTAAAAGGTTCCTTGAAGGAAAGCCCCATGTTTAGGAACCAGATAGGAGAGGTGAACCAAAACAAGGCTGAGGATGAAGAGAGAATTGAAAACCCCCAAAATGAGGAAGAAGGTTGAAGCCCTAGACTATCACAGTATATTCCCCCTTATTTCAGTCCAAAACAAACTAGAAGCACTACCAAGCCTCTGATAGATTATGGAAGTGAAAGAAAGAAAGAGATAATATCTACAGCAGAGCACTATAGAATGAGAATCAATGAAGAAATTGCAAATGGAAAGCAAAGAACATTGTTACAACAAGCTATTCCTGGCCAGGATAATAGCAAAATTGACAAACCCCCTTTGGATCAAGGAAGGGGGTGGGGAAAAAATATCAAATAGTCTAAATGAAGGTTCTCTCATGGAATGTGAGAGGCCTAAACGACCCACCAAAACAAAGGATGGTGAAGTCTATAAGGAAGGATTGGAATCCTACTATCATTTTTCTTCAAGAAACCAAAACAGATGCGACACAATCAGCACTTATAGCTAGAAGGATTTGGAAGCAAGGGGAAGTGGCCTTTCAACAGGTGAGAGGAGCATCTGGGGGCCTCATGATATTATGGGATCCTATTAAAATAGAAGGAAGTATTATTCAGGAAAATGAAAGAGTCTTAAGCGTATTATTTTATGATTTTGATACTAATAAGAATTGGATTATGTCAAATGTTTATGCCCCCACCTTTGTCCAAGGGCGGTCTGAACTGTGGGAGTTTTTGGGGCATTTGAGCCAAGCTTTTAAAGACATTCCTTGGGTGATTGGGGGAGATTTCAATACCCCCTTTACCCATTTGATAATAAGGGAGGATCTGGGTTACCCTCAAGGAGCATGGAGGACTTCAATGAATTCATTAACACAAATGAATTGATGGATGTAAGACTAAAAGGAGCCAAATTTACATGGAGTAACAAGAGGATAGGAAGTCAGCTAATTCAAGAAAGGTTGGACAGGTTTTTTTATCCAAGAAAGCTACAACAATGTTTGGTGATTTAGCGTTACAAGCCCTTCCTAAATGTGCTTCAGACCATAATCTTATTCTATGGGAGGCATTTCAGGCTAACTCCTTTAAAAATCCATTTAGATTTCTGTCAATGTGGGTTAAACATCCGGACTTCAAGAAATGAATAGAGGAATGGTGGCAGCAGCCTATCCAGGGAAGTGCTTCCTTCAAACTATCTCAAAAACTTAAGATGGTGAAAAATAACCTTAGAATATGGAATAAAGAAGTCTTTGGAAATATTTTTGAGAATAAGAGAGTAGTGGGGAAAAACTAAGAATAATAGAAAGCAAAATCCAAAATGGAACCTATGATGAGGCAACAAGGACTGAAGAGAAGGAAACCCTTTGTGAGTTTTATAATATTTTAGCTTGTGAAGAGATGTATTGGAGGCATAAATCAAGGGCATTATGGCTAAAGGAAGGGGACTCTAATTCAAAAAATTTCCATGTTACCACATTCAACAATAGAAGCAACAATAATATTAGAAATTTAATTAAGGCAGATGGATCCTCAACTCAAAACATTCAGGATATCAAGGACGAGGCTGTTAATTTTTTCAGTTCATTATTGGGTGAAGAACGAGCCTGTAATACCCAAGCAAAGGACTCTCTCCTTCAATTCATTCCACAACTCATTGATGAAATTATTAACGAGTCTCTTACAACAACTTTTTCAGACGAAGAGATCAAGGAGGCTTTGTTTAACATGGATCTTGACAAAGCTCCTAGGCCGGATGGGTTTTCACCGCGGTTTTTCCAAGTTTGTTGGGATATTGTTGGAGTAGAAGTTATTGCTGCAATCAAGGAGTTCCAAAGTTCAAATCATATTCCAAGGGGTTTCAATTCAACTTTCATTGCTTTGATCCCTAAATGCCCCAACCCCAAGACTATGGCTAACTTTAGGCCGGTTAGCCTGTGTAATATATCCTATAAAATTCTGTCCAAAGTTTTAGCCAACCGTTTGAAGAAAGTTCTATCGGTTATCATTGATCCAAGTCAAGGAAGTTCTATACAAGGAAGATCAATCTTAGATGGAGTTATTACTATTCATGAGGCTCTTCATACAACCGCTCAGACCAAAAAAGCAGTCATGGCTTTAAAGTTAGACATGAACAAAGCTTATGACAGGATAAATTGGGAATTCCTAGAGGCGGTTTTATTAAAATTTGGCTTCAACATGAAATGGGTCAAGTTAATAAGAGAGTGTATTTCTAAGCCTTGTTTTTCAGTTTTAGTCAATGGGTCTACTGCAGGTGTTTTTCAAAGCAAATGTGGTCTAAGACAAGGAGATCCCATAAGTCCTATGTTGTTCATCATTGTAGCTAAGGCCTTGGGAAGAACCATTAAGGCAGCAATGGTAGCTCGACTCATATCAGGTATCAAGGCCACGTCGCTAACTACCTCGATGACACATCAACAATTTGTTGATGATACATTGCTACTGACTTTGGCTTTTGTGGTTGAGGCAAGAAGGATTAAAAATATTCTCATAATGTATGAAGAAGCGACTGGACAGAAAGTGAATTTTGATAAGAGCAAACTTTATTTCATCAATACCCCAATTCCTAGGCAAAATAGCATATCAAGGATCATGGAATGTCAGATTGCATCCCTTACCACCTCCTATTTAGGTCTTCCCCTATTTACGGGGAAACCTGAAGGATCAATGTGGAACATAGGTCTGGAGAGGATCCAAAAAAGCTAGCGAGGTTGGAAAGTACATATGTTATCTCAAGCAGGCAAAGCAGTTTTAACTATGGCTTCACTTCAAAGTATACCCGTTTACTTCCTATCAGTCTTCAGAGCTCCCAGCAAGGTGTATCACAAAATTGAGCAGCTTCAAAAAAAATTTCTTTGGTCAGGGACTAAGGATAATAAAAGGATCCATTTAGTAGGTTGGAACAAGGTTTGCAAACCTAAAGCTGATGGGGGGTTAGGATTGAGGAGATTTACTCATCTCAATACAAATCTGTTATCCAAACAAGTGTGGCGGTTATTGACTAAGGTCGATAATGAATGGAATGCCATAGTTAGGAGGAAATACCTCCAAGGTGAGAACTTCCTTAATGACAACTTAGCAAGCAGGGGGTCTGCTTTTTGGAATTTAATCCTCATGAACAGGTATCTTGTCAAGAAAGGTCTTAGATGGATTCTAGAAAATGGAAAAACAATAGACTTTTGGAAGGATAGATGGGTGAGAGCTGAGGAGTTATCCTAGAATCCTCGTTTAGCTACGATTCAAGAGCATATGGAGCAGCATATTGGGAAAACAACAATATGGATTTTTCCTTTTTCTCATGGCTGGTGATTCAAGGAAAAATCCCCACTATGGACAATATGTTATCCAAAGGTATGGTTATTGCTAACCGTTGCTACATGTGCAGGGCAGGATGGGAGACAACCCAACACTTGTTTCTGGAGTGTCTGGTAGTGGAGTCCATCCTGGATGAACTTTTCCAAGACTTTAGGATCTCGTGGGTTAAGCCTGCTCTTATATCTGAAGTGTTCCATCAATGGCCTCAACCCTTTGTTAGCCTAAAATTTAAGTACCTATGGAAAATCTGTTGGCATCATTTTCTCTAGCAAATTTGGCTAGAAAGGAACCATAGAGCCTTTAAGGATACCATTCACAACCCAAAAACCATCCTCAACAGGATTATTGTCTTTGCGAAAGAAAACCTTAGCACCTTAGTGGATGAGAACCACTCAATTCTTCCCCAAGAAAAACAATTAGCTTAGGCCTTAGGTATTGAGGACAAACCTTCTATTCATTTTCCCAATCCCAAAAATGGAATTTCTTGGGAGCCACCCCCCCAGGGTTGGTTTAAACTAAATTTTTATGGTGCAGCCAAGGAGAACCCGGGAAGAGCTGGAGCTGGAGGAATAATCAAGGATCATCAAGGAAATCTGGTCAAGGCCTTCGCTGAACCATTGGGAATCAGAACTAATAACAAAGCAGAAGCTAGAGCCCTTTGGAGAGGGTTGCAAGTAGCCCAAGAAACTCAAGGTAACTTGATGATTGAAGGTGATTCTATGAACATCATCAACATGTTAACCAATGGCAAAAAACCTCCATGGAGAATCAAGGGAGTCATCCATGAAATGAGGATACTTTTTGCGGCAAGACAGAACAGGAGGGCTCATCACATGTACCGTGAGGCCAATAGGTCAACTGAAAAATTAGCCAACATAGGTTTTGATGTTGGTAGTTTGGTGACATGGACACAAGGTGTGCCACATGAAGTGGAAAACATTATTAGTCATGAAAAGAAACCTACCCGTTAAGGAGAAATATGAATGGGTGTTCTTTCCCCATGGAGCTGGTAATAACTATGGGGTTTCCATCTAAATCATACCAAATTGGAAATGAAGGTAACAGGGTGTAAGCCTTGGAAGATTCCGATAGAGAATAGGAAATGGGCAAGCAACAGGTTTCACAAGTGCAAAGTTCTAAACTTCAATTCCTGTCAATGTAAGTAATGTTTACAGTTATGTTTAGGTATGGGTGTGCTTTTTTAGTAAAGTGTTGTAGGGGATTCAACACAATTTCTGGTAAGAAAGTTTCAAGGATGACTAGGATCTACAATCTCAGCAGAAGGCTGGATATTGTAATAGGTTTTGGGTTAACCTACAAAACCCGATAATTAATGAAGACTTTTATTTATCAAAAAAAAATATTTGTGAGGATGAACAAGATAATTGGACTTTCCCATAACTTAGCTTGTCCATGATATATCAAATATTTTGTATTGTTCCCATATACCTGTCATATTGTTGCTAGAATTTTAATGTAGCGAAATGATAATGGTATGATTAGCCCATAGCTTTTGTCATCCATGACTTTAAGAAGCATTCAAGCTAAATTATAGTCAATTAGAAAAACATGGTTTGTAGTGGTTGTCTCCAAAATCTTTTTAATTTCATGTTTCAAATTCCAAGGTGATTACCTATGTTCCTAATGTTATTGTAAAATTCATCTTGACTCAAAATCAACCAAAAAACAAGAGGGGTGAATGGTTGGTTAAAGTATAGGATTTTGACTTACAAATAATGTCTACCAAGTTAGTCAGTAGGAAGGGATTATTTTAATTAATATCCTTGAACTAGCACATCCCAAATGAAATAAAATATACTAAGTTGATCTTATGGACCCAAAGTGTTAATGAATGATGTACCAATTTGGAATACTATTTAACATACAAATCCTATCGAGTTCATATAGGTCTTTGGAAGAGAATAAAATTGAGAAAAAATACATTGAATTTTACACTATTGAATGGAAAGTTATACTAGAAATTCAAGACAAATTGTTTTTGAAATGTTTGAATTCAAAATAAATTAATGAGCTAGAGGAGGAGGTATCATTCGAAATAATAAAGGTGACATGTTATGGGCTTATGCAAAAAGTTATGAGATATAAAGCAATCACTATGTGGAAGCTAAAGTCCTCTACTTTGAATTTAGCCATCTAGTGTTTCCTCTTTTCAAATTGATTGGAAAAGGTGTTGCTCTAGGTTCTCCCAAGTTCCATTCACTAGTAATCCTGTTTTCCAAATTATTCTCAAAGTCCACACTGTTATTAAAGGTAAGCAAATTCTTCCTCATTGCAGTTTTAATTCTGTTAGACATTGAAAGTTCATTCTTACTTTCTACCTAAATACTTTTATTTCTTTCCCACTAAACACCCCACAAAAAATGAGGTAACAATAAATTCCATGGTTTTTATAACCTATTGTTGCTAAAAGGGCATCTCCATTGGTTAAAAATTTACCTAAAAGTACTAGGGACCATCCAAGAGCAAAATATATCTTCCATTAGATTATTAAGTACCTTACTTGCAAACTCACAATGAATAAACAAGTGGTCAATTGATTCAACATCCTTCATGCAAAGAGAACATATATTTTTCATTTGAAAACCTCTCTTACTTAGGTTATCTAGAGTTAGAATCTTATTTTGTAAGCATAACCAAAGAAATATAGTCAATCTAGGGATTAACTCATTCTTCTAAACCTTATTTATGGTAGAATCCCCCTTCACACCTCCAAACTAAAAGGTATAATCTAATTTCACAGAGAATTCCCCTAAGAAAGTAGGGAACCAAATCAAATATTCCTTATCTTCATTATGAGGTAAGTGGTACTACTAAAAAAACCCGCTAATATTTAGTAGATATTGTTGTAGTTTCGAATCAACAAAATCTAAAGTTAGTTCTTTTCAAAACCTTTGCCTTCCCAAAATTCTATGTAACTTTGACTTGCAATCCATATTTTTGAAACAATGGATCTTTACTATTTTGAAGCATTTCATCTATTGTAAAGGACTATCTAAAATCCAAGTATCTTCCCAAAACATATTTTCTTGGCTTATCCTACCACCCATATTAGACCATCTCTCAACAATTTCCTAGTTTTTAAAACTCCATTCCAAATTATTGATCCTTTAGGAGGGTCCAAACTTCTAAAGAAGGGCATGAAACCTTCCAAGTACTTACCTTTAAGAATATTATCCCAAATTAAATTTTATTCCTTGGTCAATCTCCAACCTATTTTATTTAGCAATGCTTTATTGAACTATTGCAACTTTGTTATCCCTAGACCACCTTCCCGCGTTGAAGATCAAACGCTATCCCATGATACCAAAGCAAGCCTTTGTTTTCTTCTACCCCACCCAAAGAAACCTTCTAAAGATTTTCTCTATTCTATTTTTGACCTTGTAGGAGATTATGAAAAGTGACATGTAGTAAATTGGGATGCTTTGTAATGTTGCCTTTAGAAGCTATAATTTCCCAGCTTGAGATAGCATATTGCCCTTCCACCCCACAAACTTTATTTGAATTCAGTCTATGATTGGAGCCCATATTTCTTCTTTCATTCTGCTTGTGAAAATAGGTAATCCAAGGTATGTAGCTAGAAATTCTGCTATGTTGTAACCCAAAATCCTAGATATTCTTTGTTGCGCCTATCTAGCTATGTTGACAAAATAAATATGACTTTTTCTAAAATTGACACTTTGATTGGAAGCTCTTTCATAAAGATGTAGGATATTGAGTATCTCCTTTGCTTCTCTTATTGAGGCTTCACCCAATATGATAGTATCATCCATGAATTGTTGGTGAGACACTACTGCAACATTACCTACGGGTTTAATCCCTCTTATATTTTTGGTGGTAGTGGTTGCTCCCAAAGTTCTACCTAAATCTTTAACTATGATGATGAACAAATATGGAGATATAGGATATCCTTGTCTTAGACCTCGTTGCCCCTAAAGAAACCTATTGATCTACCATTAACTATGATAAAAAAACTTTCCTAAAGAGAGACATATTTTTATCCATTGTCTCCACTTAAAATTAAAATAAAATTTTTGCATTACCTTATCCAAGAAAATCCATAACACCTAATCATGTTCTTTATTCGTATCTAGTTTAAATAGCATATATGCAACACCCCTCTTATCCATCGAATGCAATGTTTCATGTACTATTATTACTCAATCTATTATTTGTCTCCCTTGAATAAAACCTCCCTGCATAGAAGAGATGATCCTTGGAAGTACCTTCTTGAGTCTATTGACAAATGTCTTAGTGAAAATTTTGTATATGGAGTTGTAGAGGCTAATAGGTATAAAATTTTTTAGGGAAAAGGATCCATGATTCTTTGGGATAAAAACCAGAAAAGTATTATTCCAATCCTGAATTAATGAATTAGAGACTTGAAATTCTCTTACTACCTCTACAACATCTTTTCCTAATATGTGCCAAAAGCTTTGGAATAAGCTAGCCAAAAAACCATCCAAACCTGGTTCCTTATATTTTACCTTATCAAACACACTTTCCTTGACCTCTTCTTCCAATAAGGGAGTAAGCAATAAGTTTTTTATTTCTTCTTAAATTGGTGAAGGAATATTTCCAAGAAGGGAGTCCATATTTGCCTCATCTTCATCTTGATCTTTAGAAAATAGATTCTAGAAGAATTTTACTGTTGTTGCTGATATTTCCTTCTCCTTTTTCACTACATTATAATTCTAGGTTAAACTCCTTTATCTAGTTGGAAATTCTATGTGTTATGGTTGAGATATGGAAGAACTTCATGTTACGATATCCTTCATTTAGCCATGATGCCCTAGATTTTTGCTTCCAATGAGTTTACTCCTTTGCTAAAACATTATGAAAATCTATAAGAACCTCTCTTTATCTTTGTTAGATTTTGATTAATGAGCCTTGGAAGATAACAATCACAAGATGCAAAATAATATGAAAGAAAGTAAATCTACTATATGACTAAAGTATGTTGTGAATAGAAATTATATAAAAGATTACAATGTAGCTATGGAGGAAATGAGCACTCCATTAATAAAGCTATTGATCTATATTGTATCCATCACCAATGAATGGTGAGGTACACAGAATAGTACTATCCACTAAGCTACACTATCTGACTATGTCCCCTAACTCTATTTCTATCTATCTAAGAGGCCATCCTTATATAGACAAAATAAGATAATTGGCCAACACTCTGTCTAGTTGTGCAAGGGATAACTTGCACATGTACAACTTGCACATTGATACTTGTGCATTTATTACATTACATGAAGTAACTAGATAACTTGCACAAAAAGTCATCTAAGTATGTATCTTTGAGGATACATTTATATAACCCAAATTATGGAATAGAATCTATTTCCAACACCCCCTATATTACATTATTTGAGTATTTAAGACTTTAGTCTTCAATATGGATCTTCTTCATCTTCCTAAACTTTATCTTCATCCTCTGCATTCCTTATGTTCAGGTTCTATAGATAATATGTGTCTTCATATGATGCTAAGTAAGCTGGAGCTAAGCCTTATTCTTTCAGTTGACTTTGCATTGTATTCTTCCTTTATCTACGTGTTCAAAGTAGTCTTGATCTGGTTCCTCTTATATTGTGTTTTCTTCTTCATCCTTGGCTTTGCCTTTGATTCTGATTTCTATGTTCTCATAGGAGGTCGAGCTACTACTAGGTTCTTGTGAATATGATTCTCCTTTCCTATACTTAGTCTGTACAAAAGCTTCTAAACAACTACTTAAGGTATTATTATAAGATTTTGAGTTAGTAGAACATGAAGTATTGATGCTACATGAGGATTGAAAAAAAATTTCTAGATATGATTCATCAAGTTCTGACTTCTTTTTGGGTGATTCTATCAATCCTTTTTATTATTTATTTTCTGCCTTGTAGTGTTTATATGTGAGCAGTGCCATGTTATGCTTACAAATTATAAGGAAAGTACAATATCACTTTTTTCATTGGTAATTGCTTCATTGAGATGAGTTTGAAGATAGCATTACATAGTATCAAAATTACCTTCTAAAGCTTCACTATGGCTTATTTTTGAGGCTAGATCTAACATTCCTTTTGATTTCATGAGAAGATTCATGATCCCAAGTTTTATGGCATTGGCTTTTTGCTTTCTGAAGCACTCATTAGTATAAGTAGACATTTTTATATAGCTCCTTAGTCTTAGGATATGTGCTCCTTAATTGAAATATAAAAGCTTGATTTTGTAAAACCTTTATAGATTCTTAGATTTGTGGACTACCTTGTCTCCCTAGTGATAAGAGTATGGACACCTAATTTTAGGTTTTGAATAAAGCTTATATCTTCCCAACTTGATAATCTTAGACAAATATTATTGTTATCAAGTTTTGTAGAATGCCTTGTGACTCCCTAATTTTTTAAAGTATGATATAGTGCTTTTTTGTAAAAATATAGTTCAATTTTGGTTGATTTTGTACAAGTTTTGTAAGAATCAAAAATCAAATTCTTAACACCTTATTACTCCTAATTGAACTAAGCACTTTTCAATTTTTGAAGAGGTTTTGATGTTGGAATTCTTTTGTCCCTTTTTGAAGGTTTGAGACAAGTAAAAATATATTTATCCAACCTTAATAGAAACCCTAATAATCTCTTTTATATCCCTTGGATTGTTTCTAATTTCCAATAAAATAAATTTGATGGAGTAACCCTTGCAGCTCCCAAGTTTGGAAAATTAGAAAAAATAATAATATTTGCAAAATAATTTAATCCACGTTCCTTATTTCTCCTAAGTTAAATTGCAAATATTAAATTAATAAGATAAGTTACCCATTTTGCTTTCAAAATCTAAGTTTTAACCTTAGTTTATAACCCTTATATCTCCAACTATGAAAGCAATAATAAATGGGATTAAACCTTACCTTTTTAGATGCAAAATCTCCTCACTGTTTGGCACTTTCTGTGGCTGAGTATAAAATCAATGTAAGTGGTACCTTTGGTGCTTGAATCAACGAATATTCCTTGGAGTAGTTGGTCTTTAATGTTGGTACGTAGGCGTTGAAGGTTTGACCTTAAAAATACGGGAGCCTTTAATGCTCCTTCCTTCCTTCCACACTGCACTGCAAAAAAATTTGTTGTGCTTCACTCCTTCATTGACTATGCTTCATTCCCTCTTTGGACGTCTTTGACTATGCTTCACTCACACATGTTGAACTTGAAGAACACAAGCTTATACTGAGAGGAGGGGGTGAACAGTATAAGACCACTTTTTACTTTCTTTCCAAATAAATATCAATTAATGTCCTTAATTGCAATAACCAAATATAGCAGTGTGCATTAATAACTCAGATAGTAGTAGTAAGCAAGAGCACAAGTCACCACATAATTGAGACACAATAATTTACGTGGTTCACCCAATGTGGGCTACTCCACGGAGAAAATATTTTACTAAAACTTTCTCAATCAATCTCTTTGGGAATCACTCCCAATTACAATGTTTATGGATCTCTATCCAAAGGAGAACTTTTTTCCCTTTTTCTCTGGCTATGTGATCTTCTAGAAGACTTTATCTCTTTGATGCACTAACTTGTGGACCTCTCTCCACTTGAAGACTCCTCAATCAGATATGTCTTCAATGGTGTTGGTTGCTGGATCTCTATCCACTAAGACTCTATCCTCTGTACTCTATCACCTCCAAAGCTCTATCAATAGGCTCACTAAGAACCTGCTCAATAGGCTCACACAGAACCTACTTAAAAAGCTCACACATAACTTGTACAATTCTGAATAACAAGCTCACACAGAACCTGTCTAATGCTGAATAAAAAGATCACACAGACCCTATCCAATGTTGAATAAAAAGCTCAAACAGAACCTTTCCAATGCTGAATAACAAGCTCACATAGAACCTATCCAAATCTGCTCCAACAAGCTCACTAAGAACTTGTCAAAATTTGCTCTAGCAAGCTCACCAAGAACTTGCCCAAATTTTCTCTAGCAAGCTCACCAAGAACTTGCCCAAATATGCTCTACAAATATGTCCCAACACTGTCCTCAAATATGTCCCAAAGGCCTTCTCAAAGGCTCAATCAATCATGCTCAAGTAGTACTCAAAATGAACTCAACAATGAATGGCAATCTCAACTCAAATCAACTTCATAGAAGCATAAAGAGAATTGTTAGAACTCAATATGTTCTAATCCCACTCTCAACCCAAATAAATATCAACTCAAATCATAGAAGCATAAAGAGAATTGTTAGAGACTCAATATGTTCTAAACTCACTCTCAACTCAAATCAACCTCAACTCAATTCAAGTCAACCTCAACTCAACTCAAGTATTATATAACCATAAAGAGAATTGTTAGAGACTCAATATGTTCTAACCTCAATCTCAACTCAACATTGAATGATGGAATAGTTTATTTCATAGAACTTGAACAATCACTTCACAAATCACTTGACTAGGCTCAATCAACTCAACTCAACCAATCATCACAAGGGACAACTCTTTCTCACACAACCCTGGTCCAAGTATGTATCAACCAACTTAAATTTTTTCAACAATCCTCAACCACAAATCTCATATAACAATGATACTCATGTTATTTTCGAACTCAAGTTCTTTCACAACCAATGGGCTTCAACCACTATGCTTATAACACAAGGTTTTAAACACAACTCTCAATTCAGAAAACCTTGATGCATTCAACCAACCACTTTAGAAAAGGAAACCACAAACAATTATTTTCCCTCCAATGACATTTCAGAAATCAAACACCATAAAAAATCAATAGGAGAATGTGCCCATACCTTTTATGATGTGAAGAAACCCCTTTGGAAATTTGCCACACTCAACACACTTTGAAAAAGAGCACAACAATCTTCACTTTTGAACCCCTTTACAAAAATAGAAATATCTCTCTACATACACCTTATTTCTCCTTCTAAATGTGTTAGTCAAATAGCCCTCAAAATAATATTTCCAACAATATATAATATGATATACTTTTATAAAAGGAAAATACCAGAAATATATTCTTTTCTAAAAGTGCTTTTAAACTTACCTTCGAATAAAAAATCAAATCAACCCTCATCACCTTATTCCTCCAACATTAGGAAATAATAAAAAATTTATTAATAAAAATGTTAGTTACCTCTTGGAGGGAATCAAACCCTCATATCTACCCAAACAATCCTTAACCGCGATGCCAAAAACCATGCGAGCTACGCGCTCGCATAGGAAGAAGAGCGCAGAATGCGCTTTTGTCCTTATCCCCTTGCTCACATCAACAAAAATGTGGGCCAATTCTCTTTCTCAAAACTCTAACCCGTAGGAATCAAACCTCATCTCTTTTGCAAGCAAAAACCTTTGCACTCCCCTCACTCATCGTTGGACCACGCTACCACATGAATATTTTGGCGCTTTTCATCTTATCTCCTCTCCATTCGATTCCAAGGCTTTTGAAATAAAAGCCTTTGCACTTATATGCAACTTCCCTTTAATTTTGCAAATGTTGGTGGAGCTTTTAAATTAATTTCTTTTTGATGATGACGTAGGCATTGAGGTAATATTAATTTTAAAATTTGAAATTAAATTTTAAATATTAAAAATTAAACCAAATATTCAAAATTGAATATCTCCATATCCGGGGCACCTTTTTCGATGAAACAAAAATCCAACCTGGGTTTTAAGAAAAACCCATTTCAAATCTGCCATCCATGATTTTAAATAAAACCTTTTATTTTACCTACCTTGGTTTTCACAAAAATCCTGTATATATCCATGCTCTCCAAAATATGAATGCTTTGGTCATCAAAACTCAATGTTACCTTGTGACATTAATGTGACATCAATGAAAACATAAAATAACTCAAATTACCAACAATCTCCCCCTTTGTCATTGATGGCAACACCTCTAAAGCAAAAACCACAATCACTGCAAAAACCATCTCTGAGAATCAAAGTTGCTTCCCCTAACTCAATAATTTCTTTGGAGGCTGCTCCCCCTAACTCAATGCTCTCTTTGGAGGCTGCTCCCCCTAACTCAATACTCTCTTTTTTGGTTGCTCGCCCTAACTCAATGCTCTCCCCCTTATTCAAATCTCTCCCCCTTTGACATAAATTGCAAAAGGGACACCTATGGGGCTAAAAGATATGACTCTTAAGCATAGCCCCCTCACCCCCTTATTTTTTGAGGTGATTAATTTTGGGGTGGGAGTACTTTTACTCCCATCTCACTTTGTTTCTTTTCTCTATAAATTTCCTTCCATGTTTTTTTTATATCCTTACCTTGATGAATTACTTGATCTTCTTGTTTAGAACCTGTTTGACCTTCTTGCTTTGAACCAATTTGACTTCCTTGCCTTGAACCTGTTTGGAATTGAGTTCTACACCATCTTGCAATATGCCCAAAGTTGTTGCAATTAAAACACTTGATATTGTAGCCTTTGGATGGTACCCATATCTTGAAATATTTCTTGAAATAATTTCCATATTCATTACTTTCCTGAACCCTATATTGTGAAGTTCTGTTTTCATGACCATTATTACCATGACTTTTGAATTGTGTAGCTCTAAAACCAAAACCATGTTGCTCATTTTCTTTGCACTGAAAAGCTTTATGACCAATCATGTTACATGAGAAGCAATGTCCCTGAAAATCATATCTTCTTCCTTTGAAGTTTCTTCTAGCAAAATAAAACTTCTTTGATCCATAGACCCTGCAATGTATAGCCCTGTGTCTAAATCCATTACAAGATAAACAATATCCTTGAAAAGCCCTTTTTTCATACCTTGGTTCCTCATACCTTTCTTGACCATTATCCCTATGATAATTTTTAACTTGTGCATTGTATCCTTGAACCTTTTTTGTAGTATATAAAACTTCTTCCTTAGTTTATTCCTTGCTTTTCTCTTCAAGAGTTTCTTTTCCTTTTGAACTTGATTCACATATCTCAAAATAATAACCAAACTGAATATTTGGAGCCATAGGAACTTTGGAACTTTCCTCACAAATCTTAGGTGCTTCCTTGCTTTCATCTTTTAGAACTTCCTTTCCTTTTGAGTGTGACTTTTCTTGGAAGTAAGATACAACCTTAAAATAAGTTTTCACTCCTTTTTGAACCTTTTCATCTAATGTATCATGTCCTTCCATGGTTACTCTTAGTTCTTCATTCATCCTCTCTTCTATCCTTTTTACATTTTGAAGGTCTTCTCTAAGATTACTGATTGTTTGAAGTAGTTCTTATCTGATTTTGACATATGTTCAAATCTTGTTTTCAAGATTTCTGTATTCTTCTTTTAGAATTTTGATTTCTGATTTTTGTTTACTTAGCTCATCCTCTTCTTTTTCTATTACCAAAAGTGAGACTTCTTTATTTTCACTATCACTAATATTGTCACTAGAACTGTTGCTTTCTTTTTCAAATGAACTTTCCTTGTTGCAATTGTTGTAGTATGTGCAATCATCATCTATATGCCCAAAATATCCACATATGAAACATTTTAGTATCCTTAGACCCTTCTTGTACCTATTTTCTTGCTCAATGGCTATGGCAAGCTCTTCATGTCTTTATTCAATATATCTATCCTCTTATTTAACTTCAATGCCTAGGAATAGGTGTTCTTGCTTTTCTTCATTTATTCCAAATAATGTACATTATTCTTAATCTGACTGATATTTATCACTGTAATCTGAGCTATCACTTTCTTCTACAATGTAGTAATATTTCTTTACCTTACGAAAAATTTTCATCCTCTCATACCTGTTTTTCTTGAATCTGTCATCTTTGTCATGCTTATGCTTTCCATCTTATTTTCTTCTATGATCATATTTTTCATCATCAGTATTTTCTTCATGTGGACACTTGTTTGCATAGTGACCAAGATCACCACACTTGTAGCATCTAACTTTCCTTATATCTCTAAAATTTCTTGAGTCCTTATTCCTTTTGATGAAGTTAGCTTCCTCATAATTTTATAAAACTTTCCCTTTCTCTTTTTCTAAAGAGTTGAATGCAATCTCTTTTATTAGATCTTGATGCTTACTTACTCTCATCTCATAAGTTGTGAGAGTACCTTGCAATTATTCCATTGTTAGCTTGTTGATATCCATTGTCTCTTCTATTGCTGAAACCTTATAATCATATTTCATGGGAAGTGATCTCAAAACATTTTGAGTAACTTCTGATTCTTTCATCTCAAAATCTAAGCCTCTCATGGTGTTAGTAATCTCATCAACATGAAGTAAAAACTTTGCAATTGATGGGACTGAAACTGAAGGGGATTATTTTATTGATAGAAATGGTTACATATATAGGCATAAGCCTATATTCAACACATGACACTTGTCAAGTGAAACTGACAAGTGTCAAGGTAAAGGCATAGTGCACTTTAACTCTAACATTCCCCCTTAAAGTGCACTATTCTAACTAAAAAAAAAAACAAAGCAAGTCAACATTAGGTAACATTCCCCCTTAATTTTGACTTCTCGAAAACAACCTATCATCCTCACTTATTGTTGATTTGGTCTTAGGATCTTGCTCTTTGTGCTTGGCTCTCCAACTATGAATAATGCTAGATTCACTGTGTATACATCTCGGTTTGTTGCCTCAGGGTCAGCCACTTCCATGGGTCTGTTGCCACTGGGTCAGCCATCTAAGTGCCTCAGGGTCATCATGGGTGCCTCAGGGTCAACCACATCTGGGTCTGTTGCCTCTGCAGGTCATCCTCAGAGGATGTTGCCTCTTGTTGGTCACTGACTATATTCACCTTGAGTATGAAATTCCTCCTCATGGTGAACTCAATCTAGAAGGTGTCGGTCTCTGCCGAAATGCACCTAATACAAAGGAAAAATGAGCCATAAATGAGTGTTGGTCTCTACCGAAAATGCACTTAATACAATAAAATGAGCCATAGATCAAAATAGGAGGAGATAAGAAGAAAAGAAGAGAATATTCTGAAGTGTCTTCGTCTGTAGTCTTCAAAAGTAGATCCGAAAAAAATGTCGGATAGATTCTAGGGTGTCTATGTCTATAGTCCCTAGAATAAGTGTCCTTATTGTAGTCACCTCATCTTACCGAAATGCATGGGTAACTAGTCGCTGCATCCGCCAAGTAGATAGAGGAGGCTACTAAATACGATGTTCACTTACAAGTGCCTTGGGAGTGTCGGGTACAATCGAGAGTGCCCTCCAAAGTAGAAAAATTTTGAGGCTAAAAAACTTAACTGAAACAGCCTCAAAATTATAATATGACACCACCATTGTGTCCGTCGTGGAAAAACGTTTCCAACGACTATAAATACCCCTATATTCCACCATCAAAGGGGCCTTCATGATGTGGAAAAACCATCATGCCTATTTAAGCAGTAAATAGACAACATCGCTCAATAGCGGTATCGCTCTCAGGAAAAAAAAATAGTATTAAAATTTCCCTCGCAGGAGAATTACATTGGCCTATATAAACTACCCACTGTTATGTTTGTCTTACATGCCAATAAAGTGCTCCTCCACTTTATGAAATATTTCCTTTTGTTTTGATTAAAAACAATTTGAACCATTATGATCTAAAGATCCTGCAAAATAAAAAACACACCATCGGGCATGTGGAAGCCCCAAAAACATGGGCCATTTAAAATACCCCAAAAACATAAGAAGCCCCAAAAATCATTGGCCACGTCATCAATTATAAAAATATTAAAAAAAATTATGTCAATGCTGAAATCAGTCTCAATCCCATCCTAACAAAGAGCAAATGGGAAAACAGCCGCGGCTCCAACCGCCAATGAGAATGTGCCGAGCATCTCCGTGTAGGGAATCTCCTCACCAAGGGCTCCCTCGCATCTTTGTGTAGCGGCGAACATCAACAATTTGGCGAGACGCGAAAGCACTGACATCTTCTGACAGTCATTTCAAACCATGGTTGTGCACTGCCGTCTTCTCCAAGTCATCGTCAATCACTCCAGTGGGGTGTAAATTTGGTTCCCCCTCGCTGGCAATCACGACTCCAACAACCCCCCATGCGACCGCAACCTCAATCTTGAAGAACTTGTCATCATTGTCCTCCACGTCTCCCTACGGGGTGATGTGCTTGTTAAACTGATATGCATAAAAGTTTTCTAGAGGAGAAGAAAACCACGTCTACAAAACCATTGTTGCTTCACTTGAAGTTCACCGATGAACACCCTAGAGACAATATTTTTGTACATGATGCAGGATATGCCCATGACTCAGAAAAAACATGAACACTTGCCTCGCATAGTAAAAACATGCATAGCTTAAACCACCCGTTATCGCCCTTCGATCTCCATAGCTATCAAGCTCCCATCACATGCCACGACTAAAAAATTCAAACTACACCAATGAGTCCCAATCCTCTTCGAAAATGCTCTTGCCCAGCCAATGACATCATAGCTTCGCAAAATCAACAGTTACACAGATAGCTCCTACAGACAGCTCCCATCGATAACTGACGACAATTTTGTTCGTGGGATCATGCCTCTCTTCATGGCGGCCCAGAGGTACGCCTCCAGGATTTGTAGCAGTGTCGTCTTCTCTTCAGCTCTGCAAACTCTGTGTAGGGTGATTTTAGCAGGGCCACCAGCACGGAGCCCGAGTTCGAGGGAGAGCAACCGCAGTGCGGCCTAGAATCGCCATTCACAGCCGCAAATAATGTAGTGTAGCAGTCGAGCCATTTATTCAAAATGGCCTCAAATGTAGCTCAATGGAAAGCTCCCATCGGAATGAGCTACAGGTTATAACTATATTCGTGCAAGCTACAAAACGATCATACCCGCAGCCTCAAAAAATATTTTGAGGATGCTGCTATCACAATGGATGGATCAGGACTGAAGTGCCCATCATCACTCAATACTGGAGGGCCTCTACCTACAAAACTTGATGTTGCCAGCTCATTGCTCATTGACTTCTTGTGGCAAAGCAATCTGTCTTCTCTTGCCGATTACATGCACCACAACAGCGTCCTCCTTGCAGGCGTTGGTGGAACTCCAGATGAACTTGTAACCTGGCACAGATCATAGTATTCTTCTCCCAATGTCTGCAGACCAGACCTTGTTGTCAGCAAAGTGGAGCCCCCCCCTGCGTCGACGGATCAATCCCCGCCACAGTCGATGAAGCGTCCTAGAAAGGCACAAGTGGAGAAGCGACAACCCTGCTTCGTGGCCCGCCCCACAGTGCGCCTCGGCCTCCAACCCTCTTGCACCTATCCGAACTCTATAAGCATACAACTCTTATTCT
This sequence comes from Wollemia nobilis, assembly GCA_028583015.1. Lineage (NCBI taxonomy): Eukaryota > Viridiplantae > Streptophyta > Pinopsida > Araucariales > Araucariaceae > Wollemia > Wollemia nobilis. The sequence goes on along the minus strand of JAQPPZ010000677.1, from coordinate 8,341,165 downwards.
TTGTTACTTGAAAAAACATCTATAAGCCTGTTGGTTCTTTTACAAATGCTAAGGTTGAATTTTGCATACACAATATAGCCTACCAAGGCATATTTGCTTTCTCAGACTTTTTGCTCCTTAATATTCCTGAACAATTCAAAGGCTCCTTTGATTTCTTAGACGAGTATGACAAACCAATAAAAGGAAAGAAAATTAATTGGATGAAAGTGGGAATACTGAAATCTGACAGGGTTTTTACTGTGAGTCCAAATTATGGAAAACTACCATGTCTCACACCTCCTTAGAAAATTTGGAAAATCCGTTCGCACGGGTATTTTCCGTAGAATGCAGCCACTGAAAAATGCAAGCCAGCAAGAGCAACATGAATGCGAAGATTACGAGCTACCCCATTGCCATTTCTGTAGAACTTCAAGCCTTTGTGGATTTGGTTAGGAACAATGTCGTTCCGGATGCTCATCTTCTGCCGGCATCGAACGTTGGCTCCAATGCCAGAAATTCAATTCGAGCTTACCTGAATTCAACAAAAAATGCCTACTACGGCCATTTAGTCGAAGGGCACTGTTCTTGGCGCTAAAAGGGCCCCTGCTATGGCTGTTTTCTCTTCCAGAGGGCCAAGCTTGCAGAGCGTCGATGTCCTCAAACCAGATGTGATTGCGCCGGGTGTTGCAGTCCTCGCAGATTGGCCTTCCGATTTGAGCCCCTCGAAGCTGCCTCAAGACAAGAGGAGAGTAAAGTTCAACACAATGTCTGGCACATCTATGTTCTGCCCACATGTTAGTGGAATCACCGCTCTCCTCAGAATCACTTATCTCGACTGAATTCCCGCTGCCATTAAGTCTACCCTCATGACCACTGTTGTCCCTGGCAGCGTGGCTACCTCCATGGATCTGCAAACCCTAAAAAACTAAAAAAAAAATTCTGAAAAAAAAAAAAATCTTTAAAATTCTTATCATCTGGTTTCTGATCCATAAAATGATGGAGAGCATACTCCCTCGATAAAAATTTTAAAAAAATGGGGGGAGAGAGGATTTCCATGAGGGAAATCCCCCCTCAAGGGGTTTCACAAGGCAGGGAAAGCCCGCTCTGATACCAAATGATGGGACTAAAACTGAAGGGGATTATTTTATTGATAGAAATGGTTACATATATAGGCATAAGCCTATATTCAACACATGACACTTGTCAAGTGAAACTGACAAGTGTCAAGGTGAAGGCATAGTGCACTTTAAATCTAACAGCAATATCATTTTCAATTCCTCAAATATTTTTCTATGAGTTTGTAGTTTTTCCAACTTTACCTTGGAATATCCTTCATAAGTATTCCACAACTTGGTCCACATTTCATTAGCTAAAGTACATACCATGACCTTTGCAAAATCTATCTCACGTAGCCCACTCAAAATAGAATTCATTGCTCTTGCATTTATCTCAACCAATTTCTTGGTAGTTTTATCTTCCTCGGGATCACCTTCAACCCTATACTCTTTTTCAACCATCTGCCATACCTCATATCCTTGTGATATCAAGTAGTTCTTCATCCTCATGCTACAGAAAGCATAATTGTTACCATCAAACAGTGGATCCTTATTTGTAGATAATTCATTATGTGAAGCCATTGGTGTTCTTGTATAATCTGCCCTCAAGATTTTAGCCTTTCTGAAGGAACCCACTCTGATACAAATTTAAGAACACAAGCTTATACTGAGAGGGGGGATGAACAGTATAAGATCACTTTTTACTTTCTTTCAAAACCAATATTAATTAATGTCCTTAATTGCAATAACCAAATATAGTAGTGTGGATTAATAATTCAAATAGTAGTAGTAAGCAAGAGCACAAGTCACCACACAATTGAGACACAAAAATTTATGTGGTTCACCCAATGTGTGCTACTTCACGGAGAAAATATTTTACTAAAAATTTCTCAATAAACATCTTTGGAAATCACTTCCAATTACAATATTTATAGATATCTATCCAAAGGAGAAATTTTTTCCCTTTTGCTCTAGCTATGTGATCTTATAGAAGACTTTGTCTCTCTACTGCACTGACTGGTGGACCTCTCTCCAGTTGAAGACTCCTCACTCAGATCTGTCTTCAACTGTGCTAGCTATTGGATATCTATCCACTGAGGCTCTGTCCTCTATAATATTTTACCTCCAAATATCTGTAAATAGGCTCACTAATAACCTGATCAATAGGCTCACATAGAACCTACTTAACAAGATAACATAGAACTTGTCCAATTCTAAATAAAAAGCTCACACAAAACTTGTCCAATATTGAATAACAAGCTCACACAGAACCTGTCCAATGCTGAATAACAAACTCACACAGAACCTGTCCAATGATGAATAACAAAGCTCACACAGAACCTATCCAAATCTACTCCAACAAGCTCATTAAGAACTTGTCCAAATCTACTCTAGCAATCTCACCAAGAACTTACCCAAATCTGCTCTAGCAAGCTCACCAAGAACTTGCCCAAATCTGCTCTAGAAAGGTCACCAAGAACTTGCCCAAATATACTCTACAAATCTGTCCCAACACTGTCCTCAAATTTATCCAAAGGCCTTCTCAAAGGCTCAATCAATCATTCTCAATTAGTACTCAAAATGAACTCAACAATGAATGGCAATCTCAACTCAAATCAACTTCATAGAAGCTTAAAGAGAATTGTTAGAGACTCAATATGTTCTAATCTCACTCTCAATCCAAATCAATCTCAACTCAACTCATAGAAGCATAAGGAGAATTGTTAGAGACTTAATATGTTCTAAACTCACTCTCAACTCAAATCAACCTCAACTCAATTCAAGTCAACCTCAAATTAAATCAAGTCTTATAGAACCATAAAGATAATTGTTGGAGACTCAATATGTTCTAACATCAATCTCAACTCAACATAGAATTATGGAATAGTTTATTTCATATAACTTGAATAATCACTTCACACATTACTTGACTAGGCTCGATCAACTCAACTCAACCAATCATCACAAGGGACAACTCTTTCTCACACAACCCTGGTCCAAGTATGTATCAACCAACTCAAATGTTTCCAACAATGCTCAACCACAAATATTACATAACAATGATATTCATGTTCTTTTCTAACTCAAGTTCTTTTACAACCAATGGGCTTCAACCACTATGCTTATACTACAAGGTTTTAAACACAACTCTCAATTTAGAAAACCTTGATGCATTCAACAAACCACTTTTGAAAAGGAAACCACAAACAATCATTTTCCCTCCAATGATATTTCAAAAATAAACCACCATAAACAATCAATAGGAGAATGTGCCCATACCTTTTATGAAGTGAAGAAACCCCTTTGGAAATCTACCACACTCAACACACTTTGAAAAAGAGCACAACAATCTTCACTTTTGAACCCATTTACAAAAATAGAAATATCTCTCTACATACACCTTATTTCTCCTTCTAAATGTGTTAGTCAAATAGCCCTTCAAATAAGCTTTCTAATGATATATAATGTGATATACTTTTATAAAAGGAAAATACCAGAAATATCTTCTTTTCTAAAAGTGCTTTTAAACTTGCCTTCAATAAAAAATCAAATCAACCCTCATCACCTTATTCCTCCAACATTAGGCAATATTAAAAAAATTATTAATAAAAATGTTACTTGCTTCTTTGAGGGAATCGAACCCTCGTCTCTCCCCAAACAATCCTCAACTGCGGCGCCAAAGACCAGGCGAGCTACGCGCTCGCATAGGATGAAGAGCGTAGAATGCGCTTTTGTCCTTCTCCCCTTGCTCACATCAATAAAAATGTGGGCCAATTCTCTTGCTCAAAACTCTAACCCATGGGAATCGAACCTTGTCTCTTTCGCAAGCAAAAACCTTTGCACTCCCCTCGCTCGTTGTTGGACCATGCTACCACATGAAGATTTCAGCACTTTTCGTCTTATCTCCTCTCCATTCGATTCCAAGGCTTTTGAAATAAAAGCCTTTGCATTTATATGCAACTTCCCTTTAATTTTGCAAACGTCGGCGACGCTTTTAAATTAATTTGTTTTTGATGATGACGTCGACATTGAGGTAATTTTAATTTTAAAATTTAAAATTAAATTTTAAATATTAAAATTTAAACCAAATATTCAAAATTGAATATCTCCATCTCTGGGGTACCTTTTTTGATGAAACGAAAAGCCAACCTAGGTTTTAAGAAAAACCCATTTCAAATATGCCATCCATGGTTTTAAATAAAACCTTTTATTTTACCTGCCTTGGTTTTCACAAAAACCCTGTATATATCCATGCTCTCCAAAATATGAATGCTTTGGTCATCAAAACACAATGTTACCCTCTGACATTAATGTGACATCAATGAAAACATAAAACAACTCAAATTTCCAACAAGACTTGGACTTCAAATGTCTTTTAAATATAATTGATCATGAACATTGTGACATGTGTCACATCCATTACAAGTGAGCGCTCCCTTATTTTTGTAATGCTCCAAGCTCTTTGTTCAACACTCTTGAAGTAATCTAAAAATGTATGGGCACTCGTGTGAAGCTGGTGGAGAATACCAAGTGTCACCACTCCACTGTAACTCCTACATGGGATTTTATTGAATTTTGAGAGAGGAATGATATCTATAATACCAAGTGGTATTTTTGCAAGGAGTTTGTTCTTGTAACATATTCTAATATGAATATTATTTCTCAAACTCTTTCGTAACCATTCCTTTGCTTTGCTACGTTGCTTATGCAGCAAGCAAGCTATTCTTCTATAGGTGGATTGACGATGCACTATGGATCTTGTGTGATGATTTGGATATTTCTTTGGTGGATGGTCTTCTCCAAGTTAGATACCATGAATGTAACACCTTTGCTTCTTCCTTTTATACCTCCAATCATGTTGAATCCCTTGTATATTTTTTATGTCTTTTAGAAATAGATGTGCACTCACTTGTCTACGTAAATGTAGCTCTAGAATGATATGATATGAGCTTTGATTTTGTAGGTACGTACGTCCAATATGATCCCTTGAGTGGCTCCTTCTAGCTTGGTAAGAAGAGTACTAATGTTCGACCTTCCTTGGATGATTTACCCTATAGTAAATGTGCCCTTTTGTGGCACTTCCAAATCTGCTCTTTTACTGTCAAAACCATATTAGAGTAGTGCAATATAATGTTGTATAATAAGGCTTTTTTAATATACCTTCTTTTGCACTCTATTTCCATATCTGAAATTTTGGTTTTGTGGCAGATTTTTACTACAATACAAGGGTTTTGAGGTTGTCTTTTAAGAGTAGACACACCTTTCCATTTTTTCTTGGACACTTTGATAACAAGTCCAAACTTCAATAATAGTAGATACAAGCTTTTCAATTGATGCAATTTTTTGCACTTTATTTTCTTGCATTCAACTTTGTAATGTTTTTTTATTTGAGACTCACCAAATCTCAATCTTTGAAGCTTCTATTTTTTTTATTAGTTAAGTTATCCAAATTTTGGAGGATTCTAACATTTTTGGTGGCTTCTTTTGGCCACTACAAGTTACAGATTTTTGTGCTTCAATAGTGTCTTTAGATACTGGATACAAATCAGATTTTGTGCCCTTCAACTAATTTCTTTTTTAGAGTAGTATAATAGTACAAGTCATTCACTTTTAATGCACTAATATTACACCTTATCACTCCAATAAAATCTCAAATTCATGCACTAATAATTTACTGCAACTAATCAATAATAACCTAAAATGAATCTTTACGAGTTATTCTACAATTTCAGTATAATCAATGTTGTAGGACTTAGTATTCTTTTTATTTTTTCAAAGTATATGATAGGTGGTTGATAGAATCTAATATGAAATCTAATCAACTCCTAATAAATGTGCAAATAAGTTCTTAAAAAGAATCTATTTTCTTTTTCACTTTAGAAGACAGTAATCTAATTTTCTTCTTGTAACTTTAATACAAATTCAGATGCTCTAATAAATATGATAAGTAATCCAATTAATAAATATTTTTGCACTAAAAGTTGCTCAACTTTTTTCTATATCTCTTCTCCCATATTTTTAGAGGATGTAGACATTGGTGTCTAAAAACACCAACTTGCTGCTTCAAGTAGGATGTCTAGAACAACTCCTTCACCAAATGATGGTCTTGAACTTTATTTCACAAGCTTGGGATTTGGTGGTTTGTTCTCCTCTTGTGTTCTCCTCCTTCTGTTGTATATTTGGAGAATTCTATGTCTCTAAATCAATACCTTATTACTATGAGAGGTAATCTTCAAATATCCAAGATTTGGTAAGCTTCTTCTATATTCAATTCTTCTTATCGAATTCTGACTTCAAGCAGGATCTTCTTCTGGGATTAGGCACTCCTTGCAAAATTCTTCTTCACAAATTTGGCACTCCTTACCAAATTCTTCTTAATAGATTTGGTACTCCTTGCCAAATTCTTCCACATAAATTTGACATCCCTTGCCAAATTATCCTTCATATATTTGGCACTCCTTGCCAAATTCTCCTCTTGGGCTTATTTTTGGATTGCAAAAATTATCCCAAGTCCTTCAATATCAGGGATTTCACCTTGATAATGGATTTCTCCGATAAGTTCTCCAAATAAATCTCTTGATATTTAGTAAGGCTCTCCTAGAATTTTTTAGATGCTCAGTGAGACCTTCACAAAGTCTTTTAATATGGTAGTTTTTTATGGTATTTCTTGAGACCTCTTCAACCTTCTACTACTAGAAGTGTTGGTGGTGAGATATTCTTCTGGATATTCTGATTCTACTACTCCTAACTTAGAGCAAGAATCTCCTAGTCATTCTACTTCTTCTTCCAATACTGGAAGTTCTTCAATGAGATCTTCTCCTAATCTCTTCACTTTTGCTTTAGGGTTGAGTTGATTCTGAAGAAGATACTCTTCCTAACTTTCTTGTAGGAAGTTTCCCAACTCAATGAATCTTCTGTTCCTGCAACAAATATGTTAGTATTGAAATCTTTAGTCTGCTTATAAATTAGATATTATTCTTGAATTATTCTTTAAGATCAAGGCTTTTATGGCCTATTTCAATATCAAGGCTCCTATGGCCTTTTTAGTACTAAGGCTTATGTGGCCTTTTCAGCATCAAAGCTACTATAGCCTTTTTCAGTATCAAGGCTTCTATGGCCTTTTTAGTATCAAGGCTTTTATGGTTTCTTCTTCAAGGCTTCTATGGCCTTTCTGTATTAAGACTCCTATAGTATGCTATTCAACTATGGAATTCTGCAATCCAGCAATGAAGATCTTCAGTCTCCTATATTCACCATGATTCTTCACTTGAAGTCTTCTTTCACAATATTCTCCTCTTGCACAATGAACTAACCTCTACACTATGAGGGCACGTCAACCTTCGAGAAATTAATTTGGAGTCTCCTAGCTTTCTATCATAGGAGTCCCAAACCTTTGAGAATTAATTTTCTACAACAAAATAAACTTTAGGCACTAGTTAGTAAATTCCAGATAACCTGGATAATCTTCACTAGATAATTTGTCAATTTAGTGGATTGAATATTGAGTCCTGGTATTCACAAGTTTTCCTAAGAACTTTGTGGAAAAGACTCTAGACAAAAATTATCTTAGTATTTTCTAAAAGTGAGATTCCTTTCAGTCCAAACTTTGTGATCTCCCTGAATTTACCACTGAGATTCTTTTAAGATATTTTGATAGTGGATGGTCCAGTAGTGCATTAGTTTGATTAAAAACTTAGGCTAAATTATAATGGTGATTTCCCTATTGACCTACATAGACTAGATCTACCATGGCTCTAATACCACTGTTAGATTTTGATGAATGAGCCTTGGGAGATAACAATCACAAGATGCTAAATAATATGAATGAAAGTAAAATTGCTAGATGACTGAAGTATGCTATAAATAGAAATCATATAAAAGATTACAATGTAGCTATGAAGGAAATGAGCACTCCATTAATAAATCTACTAATATACTTTGTATCCATAACCAATGAATGGTGAGGCACACAGAACTGTACTATCCACTAAGCTACACTATCTTACTATGTCCCTCGACTCTATGTCTATCTATCTAAGAGGCCATCCTTATATAGGCAGAATATGATACTTGGTCAACACTCTATCTAGCTGTGCAATGAATAACTTGCACATGTACAACTTGCACATTGACACTTGTGCATTTATTACATTGCATGAAGTAACTAGATAACTTGCATATAAAGTAATCTAAGTATGTATCTTGGAGGATACATTTACATAACCCAAATGATGGAATAAACTCTATTTCCAACACTCTTTTATCTAGCTCTAAAGTTCTTCCTTCCTATTAAAGTTTCAACTCCACTTCCTTCAGGTTATCTAAAGTCTCATGTTTTTGCTGAAAAATATTTTCAAACACATCTTGATTCCATTTCATGAGACTTACCTTTATGATTTTTAATTTTTTGCAACTTGAAATATTTTGGTTCCATAAAAATCTCTGTTCCGCCAATATTTAATCATATCCTCAATTTGAGGATGCTTTAGCCACATCATCTTAAATAAAAAAGGAAATCCTTTTATCCTTTTTTCCTTAGAAAACTCTAAAAGAAGTGGGCTATGGTCAAAGGCAATTTTTAGTTAGGCTCTCAAAGAAAAAAATTTAAATTTTCCATACCAATCAATAGAAGCTACTATTCTATCAATCATAGATTGGATGAGACCTCCTCCAATTCTTCTATTTGACCAAGAAAACTTGCCCCCTACAAATACACATCAATTAAGCCCAAATAAGAGAGAAACTTACCAAAATACTCCATACTGTTTGTGAATTCAACTACTCCTCCTTGCCTCTCACTTGGTAGGAGAGTAGTTTTGAAGTCTCTCGCTATCGTCTAAGGAAGACTAATTGAAGCACCAAATCTATACAAATCATAAAGCCTTCTCCTATCCACTTGATAATTAGATGCATAGATATTTGTAGCTAACCAACAAAAATCAGTTAATTTACATCAAAAGAGGACCGAAATAAATTTATCATTTTGTTACACACACTCCACTTCTAGGTTATTTGGATTCCAGAGAGTCCACAAACCCCCAGAAGAACCTCTAGCTGGTCTATAGGTATCTTCTCCTTTATTCCATACCAAATTTTTAATCATGTCTAAATTTTCTTCTCTAATTTTTGTTTCTTGAAGTAAAAAGATTTATATCCCATGCATTTTTCTAATATTCCTAACTACCCTATGATTTTTTAGGGCATTTAGTCCCCGAATGCTATAGAAACTAAATTTCATTTCTTACCTTTAGTGGGAGCTTTCACCCCACTCAGTACCAACACCTATTGAGTTCCATTTGCTATGTCCTTAGTTGCTTTCTTGTTCCTTATATCTACCATTTTGGGTCTTCCAGGATTTGTCACACTACCCAAATCTATAGTTTTTCATGTATTTCTTATCAACCTCACAAACTGGTTCTTTTGTGGAAGATTTTTTTTCACTTTGGAACCTTTGGAATTTTACTATTGAACTTTTTGATTCTCTAGAGCTTTACCTCTTTTTAACTTCCTTTTATATACCACCTCTTTGAATCCTTCTCCCTCTTCTAAAGATAACCATACTTCCTCTAGTTCAAGTTTTTTTCTCAACTTTATTTCTTCAACCTCTCCTTCCTTTATAGGATTTTCTTTAACTACTTTCTCATCTTCTAATTTTGGGTCTAAATATTTATTCAATAGATCTAGTTGATTCTCCTCTTGAGACTATAGATCTACATTCTCTAGTTCTTTTTTAACTTCTCTGACCTCCTCCAGATATGGTTTGATCATTATCTCTTCCTGTAGATCTTGCAAGACCTAGAATTTATTAATTTCTAGGTTTTTTTTATCTTCAACAATTCAGTTTTCTCTTTCAAAACATCTATTTGTCTTAATTCTTTCTCCTTGTTTTTCCAAATCTGCACATTTTCTTTTTTCTTGGGTTGTTTTATTTATGGGCAATGAACTAAAATATACCCTATTGTCTTACATCGAAAACAAACTACCATTGATGATTCATATTCAATTGGTTGACTCCACACCCTCGCATTTAAAACAAGTATTATTGAGGAAGGTAACTGTTGGGTAAAATCTACATTCACATAAAATCTAGAAAAAATAATTTTGGTTTTAGATCAAGTATTTGGGTCAAATGCTATTAATTTTCCTATGCCTTGAGAAATCCCTTCAATGGCATCTTCATCCCAGAACTCGATTGGAAGCCTTAGAAGTCTGAACCATAATGGCACAACATTTATATTCTTAGTATTTGGGTTAAATCTTGGTTTCCATTTTCAGAGATAAAGCCCTCATCTTCAAAAAAACCACGGGCCTTTCAACATATCCCCATTCATATCTTCCCTAGATATAAAATTAAACAATAAAAAACCTTTTTCCAGTGCAACAATATCCAAGTTACCTTTAGGTTTCCACTTGTGGGATGCCCATTTTCTAATTGTATCTAGATCTGGCCTGATACTAATGAATTTTCCAATAAGACTATTTTCTCTTTATTTAGAGGTTCTACTTAGAATAACCTGTGGAACCCTCAGAGATAACACTTCCTCTATTTTCTCTAGATTTAGATCAAAAAATTTCTTGTTAGGGTTCACTCCTCCCTTAACTAGATTTGTCCAAGTTTTGTGTATTCCCCAAACACCAATCAATTCAATTCTCAATTCAAATTTTAAAATTTTAATTTCCTTATATCTCTCATTCATTAATCCATTCCCCTTTTCAAAATATTTCTCAATTTCACTTCCTTTGTTTCCTCTAAATTCAATTCTTTCTTTAATTATTTAATAAAACTTTTAAATTTTCTTACACCTCCCAAAATTTGACCCTTTCAATTAATAAACCTCCCTAAGCTTTTGAATAAGCAAATATTTCTCTTAAAATTTTTGCCCAAATAAATAATTAGCGTGCACCTTCCTTTAATATTTAAAAAAAAAGAAAGACTCTACCTTCACTATGGCACCATGTATCAACTTGAATTAGGGCAATTCTCTAGCATTACACAATATATTTCATATTCCATACTTTGTCACTTTTGTTACATTTTAGAGGCTACTTCTCTTGTTGTTCCTATGGAATATCTCTACACTCAACATTTCTCTCATGCTCCTCTACTACTCTTAGGCTCCTCCTCTACTCTTAGATTTTTCTTTAAGACTTCATTGCTTTCAAACTCTTTCGCTACTCAGGCTACTCCACTACTCTCATGCTTCTTCACTACTCTCAAGATCCTCCACTGCTCTTAGACTCCTCCATTTATTTTAGACTCCTTTGATGTTTTCAGGATCCTCTATCACTCATTCATTAATTTCATCTCCTTATGTGCTTCACTTTTCTTCTTCATTCCTCCATCTCCTTTACTATATCTCTATAAATGTTCCTATTTGGTATCTTCTAGCCATTGGTCAATGTTGTCTCCTTCTACAACATTCTTAAATATCTCCAATGCACCTATTCTTTAATATATTGGGAAATACCACATTAATTTGTTCTTCTTCACAAATTTCTCCAATCTCCATAAATCAACTCATGTTCTTCCTCACTAATCCTTGTCACATTCTATTTTTTATCTTTTGTAATTCTCACATCTAACCACTTCAGTGTTCTTCCTTACTCCTTAAATCTTCACTTATTCTTATTCTTCTCTTCTCCAATATTCTAACCTTCTCCAATCAATATTATCTTTTCCAATATTCTCTCCTTCTCCAATCAATCTTCTCTTCTTCCTTCACCTTCATTCTTATAATTCTTCCCTTTCACTTTGGATAGGGCTTGCTAAAGTGGCTCTGCTACCACTATTACAAAATGGGCCTAAAGGTAATAAGGGTCTAATTTCTCAAGATCATAAATTTTTTTATAAATAATCACAATATAATCACAAGATTAATATTGCACAAAATAACTCTTTATTGATAATCAAAATCTCACAATACAAACTTCATTTGATTATATTCAAAATATTATGTAGCATGGACCTTTGTCTCCAATACATAACTTCACATAAAAAACTTTAATACTCTTGACTATTGCTCTCCTCAAACCCTTAGGAAATATAACCTTTCACATGCCTCACATTATGACAAAGCTTCTCATGATTATATAACCTCCTAATTCATATCTTGACACATCTCACATGACTCTTCACTTTCACACCTGACACCTATCACCTATGACTCTCCACTTACTCAACACCTGTCACACACAAACACTCTTCTCACTTTGATACATTTTAGACAAATATTAAACACACTTCCTAAACTAAATATTTACAATAGTACTCAATGGTACTTCAATGGTACTCAATGGTACTAAATAATATAATACCTCTAACACCCCCTCAATTTACATTATTTGGTGTGAAGAATTTTAGTCTTCTATCTTTGTCCTATCTTCATTTTTTGTCTCTAACTCTGGTATTTCATTATGCTTAGATATTGAATATGTTCTTCTCGCTTGATGTTTGTCATTCTTATAAGTCATCATAATAATATATTCTATGAATATTTGAATCCAATGACTCCTTATTGAAGTTAACATATGTTGAATGCATCAACATATCATCATGTTCATCCATATTGTTTGTAAATTATTTTTTTGCATCCAAATGTGTTTCTTGAAGAATATTATTTGCTATCATATCTCATAAATCATTTGTGCCACAATTGATATTTATTATTTTTTGATTGTTTCCAAACTCTTAATTAAATTTTCTTCTTGTCTTTATAGATTTCAAAAGTAAGTGATGCCATAAATATTATCATTTTTGTCTCAATAGGTAGTATAACATCGTGAGAATTCCATTTTACTTCAAAAAGTTCCAAACATAGATAACTACCAAATATTGTAAACTTTTTAGTTTTGGAATTTTTGAAAACTAAAGATAGTATATTCTTCAAGTTTACTAGAATATCTTTCTGTTCATCAAAATTCTCTATTAGATATTGTGTTTAATATTTTAGTTTTTTGCAACATCTCCTCACTATCTTCTAAAAATACATTCTAAACAGGGTTATGCACAGTGGCAAATATTCACAAATTGAGCGAATATTAGAATTTTCAAAATTAGAAATTGGTGAATATGAGGACCCTCAACATCGACCCATTCACCTAAAAATTTTAGGACCAATTTTTTCTTAGGGCCAATTCACTACAATATATATCCAAACATAGGCATATTTGTTCTCATTGGAAAGCTAATGGTGGTGTTTTTATGAATGTATAAGGTGATTTAATAGATTAAAATTTTCCCCAAAGATGAACTTAATTTTTAGGACTTCAAATACCCCAAATTTTGGTGTGAAGATTTATTTTATTTGCTTAGGATTCACCTTGATTCATCATTTTTTACAAGTACATTTTGAGTCCAACCTCTTATGCATAACCCTGATTCTAAATAATTTCTTCCATGATCAATTTCATAAAACAATATCTTTCAATTATTTTATAGATTCCTTTGTTGCTCTCAATCAAGTTCCTTCAAATTAAATCCCAATCTTCTTCTTCAAATTTCAATTAATATTTCATTCAACTTCATCAATCAATTTTAGTTCATTTTTCCTCTTCTTATAACTCCCCAATTTTTAATTTCAAATTCTTCCCTCTTTCTCAAATTCAAATTCAAATTTTTAATTTCCTCTCATGTCTACCTCAATTTTAATCAATCTTCATATTTCAACAATCGATTTCATTAAATTTCAATCGAATTTAGGTTTCTTCTTATATCTCCCTATGCTTTAATTCCACAATTTCACTTTCAAATTTTAGTTTAACCCAAACACCAATCAATTCAATTCTCAATTCAAATTTCAAACAAGTAATTTCCTTATATCTCCCAGTCATTAATTAATTTTATTTTTCAAAATATTTCTCAATTTCACTTCATTTATTTCCTCCCAATTCAATTCTTTCTTTAATTATCTCAATCAAAATTTTAAATTTCCTTATACCTCCCAAAATTTGACCCTTTCAATTAATAAACCTTATAACTCCCTAAGTATTTGAATAAGCAAATATTTATACCCGAATAAATAATTAATGTGCGTATTCCTTTAATACTTTTAAAAAAGGCAAGACTTTACCTTCATTATGGCACCTTGTATCAACTCGAATTAGGGAATTATCTGACATAACATAATATATTTCATGTTCCATTCTCTATCACTTTTGTTACATTTTGAAGGTCAATTCTCTTGTTGTTCCTATGGAATATCTCTATGTTTAGTGTTTCTCTTAGGCTCCTCCACTACTTTGAGGCTCATTATCTGCTCTCAGGCTTTGTTTTACGACTCCTTTGTTGCTCTCAAACTCTTTTACTACTCTCAGGATACTCCACTACTCTTTGTCTTTGATCCTCCACTGCTCTCAAACTTCTCCATTGCTTTCATACTCCTTTGATATTCTTAGGCTCCTCTGTCATTCATTCATTTCTCCCATCCCCTTAGGTGCTTCACTTTTCTTCTTTATTCATTTGTTTCCTTTACTTTATCTCTACAAATATTTCTCTCTAGTCTCTTCTAGGTGTTGTCTTATGTTGTCTCCTACAATATTCATTAATATCTCTAATATACCTCTTCTTTGTTACACTGGAAAACATCACAATAAATAATTATTCTTCAAAAAAATCTCCAATCTCCACCAAAAAACTCACATTCTTCCACGCTACTCTTCATCACATTCTGTTATTTTTCCATTTGCAATTCTCACATCCAAATCTTCAATATTCTTCCTTACTCCTCCAATTTTCCCTTCTATTCTTCTCCAATATTGGTCTTCTCTTCTTCCTTTACCTTCAATCTTCTCACTCTTCCTCTTCACTCTCAATAAGGCTCACTAAAGTGGATCTGGTAACACTATTACCAAATGGGACCAAAAATAACACAGGTCCAATTTTCCAAGATCATAAAAACTCTTACAAATAATCGCAATACACTCACAACATCAATATTGCACAAAATAGATCTTTATTCATAATTAAAATCTCATAATACAAACTTCATTTGATTGCATTCAAAATATTACATAGCATGGACCTGTGTCTCCAAAATATAACTTTATATAGAAACTCTTTAATACTCTTAACTATTGCTCTCTTCAAACTCTCAGGAGACACATCATTTCACATGTCTCACATTATGACAAAGCTTCTCATTATTACATAACCTCCTACTTCACATATTGACACATCTCACATGACTCTTCACTTCCACACTTGACATTTATTACCTATGACTCTTCACTTATATACTTGACAACTAATACTTACAAACCTAACACCTTTCACACACAAACACTCTTCTCACTTTGACACATACTTTAGACAAATATTAAACATACTCTCTAAAATAAATATTTACAATAGTACTCAATGGTACCAAATAATGTAACCTTTAACACCCCCCTATATTAGATTATTTGGTGTTGAGATTTTTAGTCTTTTATCTTCATCTTATCTTCATTTTCTATCTCTAACTTTGGTATTCCATTATGTTCAGACATTGAATATGTTCTTCTGGCTTGATGTCTATTATTCTTATAAGTAAGTCATCACAATAATATATTCTATGAATATTTGAATCTAATGACTCCTTATTGAAGTTAACATATGTTGAATGCATCAACATATCATCCTATTCATCCATATTGTTTATAAATTATTTTTTTCACACAAATGTGTTTTTTGAACAAGATTATTTGCTATCATAATTTTATAAATCATTTGTGTCACAATTAATATCCTTCATTTCTAGTTTGTTTTCCAAACTCTTAATTAATTCTTCTTGTTGTCTTTCTAGATTTCAAAAGTAAGCAATTCCATATATATCATCATGTCTATCTCAATAGGTAATATAACAACATCCTTAGAATTCCATTTTGCTTCAAAATGTTTTAAATGTAGATAATTGCCAAATATCGTAAAATTTTCATTGTATTTGAGAACTAAAGATAGTCTCTTCTTCAATTTTATTAGAATAGATTTCTAGTCATAAAAATTCTCTATCATATATTATGTGTAATATTTTAGTTTTCCTAACATCTCCTCACTTTCTTCTAAAAAAATTATTTCAAATAATTTCTTCCATGATAAATTTCATAAAAAAATATATTTCAATTCTTTTGTAGATTCCTTTGTTGCTTTCAATCAAGTTCCTTCAAATTAAATCCCAATCTTCTTCTTCAAATTTCAATTAATGTTTCATTCGACTTCATTAATCAATTTCAATTTATTTTTTCTCTTCTTGTAACTCCTAATTTTTTAATTTCAAATTCTTCCCTCTTTCTCAAATTTAAATTTCAATTTTCCATTTCCACTTATGTCTCCCTCAATTTTAATCAATCTTCATATGTCAACAATTAATTTCATTAAATTTCAATCAAATTCAAGTTCTTCTTATATCTTCCTATGCTTTAATTCCACGGTTTCACTTTCAAATTTTAATTTTACGCAAACTCCAATCATTTAAATTCTCAATTCAAATTTCAAATATTTAATTTCCTTATATGTCCCATTCATTAATTCATTCTCTTTTTTAAAATATTTCTCAGTTTCACTTCATTTATTTTCTCTCAATTCAATTATTTCTTTAATTGTCTCGATCAAATTTTTATATTTCCTTATACCTCCAAAAATTTGACCCTTTCAATTAATAAACCATATAACTCCCTAAGTCTTTGGTTAAGCAAATATTTATCTTAAAAATTCTGCTCAAATAAATTATTAATGTACACCTTCCTATAATACTTTTAGAAAATGCAATACTTTACCTTCACTATGGAACCATGTATCAACTCAAATTAGGGCAATTCTCAGGTGTTACAAAATATCTTTCGTGTTCTACACTCTATCACTTCCTTTACATTCTAGAGATCGATTCTCTTATTCCTCTAGAATATCTCTATGGTCAACATTTCTCTCAGTCTCCTCCACTACTCTCAGGCTCCTCAATTTCTCTTAGGCTTTGCTTTCAGACTTTGTTGCTCTTAAACTCTTTCATTACTCTTAAGATACTCCACTACTCTCAAGACCCTCTATTTCTCTTAGGTTCCTCCACTACTCTCAGATTCCTTTATTATTCTCAGGCTCCTCTACCACTCGCTCATTGCTCCCATCTCCTCAAGCACTTTATTTTTCTTCTTCATTCCTCTATATCCTTTACTCATTCTCTATATATGTGCTTCTCCAGTCTCTTCTAGGAATTGTCCAATGTTGTCTCCTTTTGCAATATTATTCAATCTCTCTCCAATGAACCTATTTGTTGCACTGGTAAACGTCACAATAAATTATTCTCATTCAAAAAATTATCTAGTCTCCACCAATCAACTCATGTTCTTCCTTATTGCTCTTGGTCATGTTCTAATGCTTGTCCTTATGTAATTCTCACATTCAAACACTTTAGTCTTCTTCCTTACTCCTCTAATATTCTCTTCTACTCAATATTCTCTTCTCTAGTATTCTCTCCTCCAATCAATCTTCTCTTCTTTCTTCACCTTCAATCTTCTCACTCTTCCTCTTCACTCTAGATAGGGCTTGCTAAAGTGGTTCTAATACCACTGTTAGCAAATGGACCCAAAGATAACATAGGTCCAATTTTCTAAGATTATAAAAACTCTTACAAATAATCACAATACACTCACAACATCAATATTGCATAAAATAACTCTTTATTGATAATCAAAATCATAATACAAACTTCATTCGATTACATTCAAAATATTACATAGCATGGAGATTTATCTCCAATATATAACTTTACATAGAAACTCTTCAATACTCTTGACTATTGCTCTCATAAAACTTCCAAGATATTCAACCCTTCACATGCCTCACATTATGCAAAACATTTTCATGATTACATAACCTCCTACTTCACATCTTGACACATCTCATATGACTCTTCACTTCCACACTTGACACCTATCACCTATGACTCTTCACTTGCACACTTGAAAAATTTCACACACAAACACTCTTCTCACTTTGATACATAATTTAGATAAATATTAAACACACTCCCTAAACTAAATATTTACAATAACACTGAAATATACTTCAATGGTACTTCAATGGTACTCAATGGTACTCAATGGTACCAAATAATGTAATACCTCTAACATTTTTTATCATAAAAATGATCCTCCCCAACCTAATATGGATGATGGCATCAAAACGGGATATATTTTTAAAACTCTAAAGGACCTATTTTTCCTAAAAATAAAGCTTTATCTTGAAGAACATATTATAAAAATTAAAAGTATTATCCCAAAAAGTCTTGAAGTTGAAATTTCCTAGAGAGAAATTTTTGTAAGTCTTTTGTAGACTTACGGGGGTAGATGCAACTAACATCAAATATATACAAATAATAAGATGTTTTGCACTTCTATACCTTACACTCTCCAAAATATATGTTAGCCCCAATACAAAAAAGCATAATGTGGATGATGTTCTAGTATTAGTAATTTTTCACATTTATTCATGTGGGATATTTATTTCAATATGCATCCTTATTGAACTGTAACATATTTTTATAGTGAATCCCAAAGAAGAGGAATGCTCACACTGAAATAAATATACCAATAGTTGATATTAAAGAGGTGATTAAGGATGCAATCGTCCTACTCAACTACATTAGAGGTGAACTTGATACTTGACACTTTAAGGATTGGATGCCCTATATTTTAAATTTATTTTTTAGAATGACAAACTCATTGATTGGTCTCATGTAATTTGTTATGAGTTGATTGGTCAACTTGGTCAACTTTCCAATGTCTTAAAAACTAAGTCATCTTATGGTCTATATTTTTTTGAATTTTATTGCCAATGGGAAATTTTTAGGAGTTAAAATGAATATCAATCAAGGGCTTCTAGTGTCCCAATGTTATCCAATGAGATAATTTTTGGATACTATTAATAGACACCTTGCCATTGAACCTTGTTTAACAAGATAAGGCAGCCTTAAGTAAGGTTGTCAATAAACCTTCTTGTCCTTTAGCATTGAGTGTGTTGGTGCCATGATATATGGTAGGCACCATAGTGGAAGTAATTATTATGAATGGAACCAAATGAAAGTCATTATTATGAGTGACTCCATAGTGAATGACTCTACCTTGCTAGGAGGTGGGATAATGGCAAGAGTATGGAGGTTAACACCAAGCTTAAGAGTGTCACATATTCAGAGATAAAAATATCTCATAGAGCCTAATGTAAGAGTTACTCAATAATTCCAAAAAGGAAGAATACCATGGCTCATCGGTGGCAATGCCAAGGCACAAATGCTAGCATCAAGCCCTTAAAGAAGGTATCATTATTACAAGAGATACTTAAACTACTTGGTGCTAACAGTGTTTAGGAACTAAGATACTATTATTAGAGTGTATAGTAAGCATCATGGTTATTCAAAGGTGGCATTGAGATTGGAAATGTTTCCATGGTCTATTTCTATCAACACCAAAAATTGTTGGTGTTATGTCACACTAGAAGTGGGTTCTTGATTTGTTGGCCTAAGAACCAATGTGAGAGGAGGCTCCATGGAGGACCACTTAAGATGGAGCTAGAGGAAGCAAAGCATTTTGAATATAGGTAGTTATAATTCAAATATCATGTGATCATCATATTCCATAGTGAGTCTAGATCCAAGGCAATATTATAACCATAAACCTATTAATACCTAATGATAGAGTTGTTGGTGCCAAGGTGGGATAAAAACCAATGGTGTCATAAACTATAATGTTTATTGTCAAAATGAATGGCACTAATAATGAGATAATCACTTTAGTTGAACATGCACCTTTAGCTAAGAGATTGATGTTATATTACAACACCTCTAGATGATATGTCAGGCATTGAACACTGTTTATGTGATAAGATATGACAACCAATTTAATGACCATATTTAGAGTTATAAAAAATTTCATAATGCTTTTTGACATCAAGAAAAAGTGTCACATAATTAATGATAATTTAATTCATGGTAATGGGTTTATGTCTTTGGACTGGTATAAAAATGTGAATTAGAAAAATTTTACCTAGAAATGGACTGCTCTCTCTTCCTTCAATACTTTGAAGGAGGAGAAAAAGTGTTCCATCCATAAAATTTATGGTGTTATAAGTGAATATAGGATCAAAATAGTGTCATATTTTCTACTATAAAATGGTATGATAAGTCTTATTAAGGAAGCAAGAATCAAGATGAAAAGGTTGTGGAGGAAAATAGGAGAATGTTGATGATAAAATCAAAATATATAGGGTTGGTGTTTAGATGGCCATGGAAGATTTGGGTAGATATTATAATTATTAAAATAAGCAATTTCAACATATGTATGTGAACACTAAAGATATTATCAAGAAGAGTCCTACGGATCACTATAGTTGAATCAATTATCCTCTATAAACCTGGGAAGAAACAAGAAATGGAGACTAGCTTTGATTGATAACCTTAAGTGGTATTGTAGTGCCTCTTCAAGAGAAGCACGTATTAGCATACAAAAGTATAGGATTTGTTAATCATTATCAATGTATTTATGAAGTGTATCCAAATCTAGAGGAGGTGAAAGCAAGTGTGACCCACAATGAGAGAATCATTGATGAACATCAAAGACATGTAGATGAACTATGTGAGGACATTTAAATATTGGTAACTAAAGAGTTTTACATGAACCTATGAACATCAAAGACATGTAGATGAACTATGTGAGGACCTTTAAATATTGGTAACTAAAGAGTTTCACATGAACCTTCAAGGCTTGGTGGCCAATGAATTTTGATTGAAATTATCAAATATAATAGTAAATGATATGCAAATAAGTTTAAATATAGTTATGGAAATAATAGTAGTATTGATTTTGAGGGTCACACTTTGTGCTACTAGAGGAAAGTGAGCAATATTGCACTACATTCATGATATGTTATATATATTTTATAGTGGTATTCATGGGGGTTCCTTGGAAAATGAAGGACAAGTCTCAATTTGAGATCTATTGTGTTGGTGACAATGATTTGCACATGCAAGTTATGGTTTTTATTTTTTTACCATTGTTTACTTTTATCTATTTGATTTATCATGATTGAAAGATATACTTTATTGTCTATTGAAAATAAAGTGAGCAATTACTTCCATAGGGATTGGGAGGGCAACATCTAATGTGTCTTAGAGGATTGGATAAAAAATGAGAACTAATAAAATGGGAAAGTTCGAATCATTCTACAAAGAGTTCATTCTACCTTTCTTTCTCTAAAGGGTATAGATACTCATTATTGATCAATGAGCTTGAATTGAGAATACTCAGTCAAAAGTGATTATGAAATATTAATTGAGGAAGGTGCTAGTGAGGGGGTCTAGATAAAAATATAGGGAAATACAAGAGTCCTAAATATTAAGGCTTTCAACTGGCTAGTTGCTCATAATATAATGCTAACGATAAATAATATTCTTAAGAGATGCTATCATGGGCCTTCTAGATGCATTTTATGTGAGGAAGAGGAGACATGTCATCATATGTTCATGAAGTGCAAGTTTAGTGGAGAGATTTGGGAAAGATTGAAAGGGACTTCTCTATTGGGTGGGTCCAACCAAAGAGGGTAAAAAACTGGTTAAATAGAGAAGTCCCTTTAAATAAGAAGTTGTTAGCTCTTTATAGCATAGCACCCTTAGTATTCCTTTGGAATATTTGGTTGGAACACAATTAGCATACCCTTTAAGACACAAAAATAGATGTGATTAGAGTTTATAATCAAATCAAATCCTCAATAACAACACAAATTACCCAAGTGTAGGTGAACAAAACATGTACCCAAGAGCACAAGACCATAGAATGATGGTTGCATTCATATACCTTCTACCATAAGAAGTGGACAAAAAAAATTAGATAGAGCAAAGATAACATGGAAATAACCAGGGTTATGCATAGCAACTATTTATCACCAAATTGGCTAAAATTAGGATTTTCGAAATTTGGAATTGGCTAATATTTGGGACCCTTGACTAGGGCCCATTAGCCAAAAATTTATGGGTGTAATTTTTTTGGGTTGATTTACCCCAATTTTATAATAATTTGACCATTTTAAGTTTAAATTTCCAACATTGCCCTTAATAATAGTGAACCCTCTACATGCGTTTGGACACAATTCGCCAGGATTTCAAAACTGATTTGCCAAATGTTTATAAATACATTTTGGGATCGATCCCTTACGCATAACCGTAGAAACAACCAAGAATGGTGGCATAAACTAAATACCAATGGGGCTTCCAAAGGGAATCCTAGCCTTGGAATATGAGAGCTAGATTTGGAGGGAGGGTAAAGAAACTCCTACCTCGATAAGGGCAATTTGGGAATTGGATCTGGTAAAATCAGTAGAGTAAAAAATGATAGAGTTTGAGATCAATAATTTGAAGAAAATATTGGCTCCTTTAAGCCTTTTAGTCCATGATACAAGTAATATAGTTAGGGCTTGTATACGTTAAAAATAATAAATTAAAATAATTTTAAAATTTTATATTAATTAAATTTAATTTTATATTATGGTTGTCAACAATGTAATATATATATATATATATATATATATATATATATATATATATATATATATATATATATATATATATATTTTAATTGGTTATATGGGATTGAAACGGTCCCACTCGTATTACATCATGACCATATGGTGGTATTGTTGTTGGATGTGTTGTATTCTTTGTTGAGAGAAAAAATTGTACACCTCAACACAATGTGTGGGGTTCTTATTTTTTGGGGTGGTCTCCTTAATTATTGGGTATGGATGGTTTTAGCCTATGGTTTTATACCCATTGTATTCTAATACCACTTGGTGGTTTAGGGTTATTCAATGCCTATATATATATATATATATATATATATATATATATATATATATATATAAAGTGCATAATAATATAAAGAAAGAGGTGTGATTCTGAGTTTTTGTTGGTTTTCTTGGTCAAGGGTTTCTAGGATAAATATTTGTGTTTATTGTGAATGCATATTATTTTTCTTTCTATTTTATGATTATGTTTGCATTAGTATCTCTAGAATAGGTTTATCAATCTCTTCAATTACAACAAACTTTGACAATTATACATGTATCACTCGGTAAGATTTGAACCTTGGTCTCCTTGAAAGTTGAGGGATTTAGTCTATTGAGCTAATGTTATTTGATAACCATGCAACATGTTGTGTCAAGTGACATGAACACAATTGATTAAATCCTTTAATTTTTATACATGGTACCCAAGTTCAAATCTTGCTCAAATATGCATACATAATTGTCATGTTGTTATAATACCACCATATAGTCAGAATGTAATATAAATGGGACCATTACAATTCTATATAAACAAGTTTAATAAATAATAATATAACATGTTAAAAAAGTGAACATGTCATAAAACCCTTAAAATCCAAACTTCAACTTCAATTTAATTTATTAAAACTTAAACTTGGATCTGAAAAATAAGTTTAGTGTCAGTCACTTCAGCTTGATCTAACAAAATATTTATGTCCACATCCAATGTCATTAGCTAATAACTCTTAACTAAAAGAACTAAACATCATTCTTATCAATCCTCTTTCTCATTTAACTCAAGTTTAATTTCAACAACTTAAGCTTAATCTAACAAACCATTTATGTCCACACCCAATATCATTAGGTGGCAACTCTTAAACCAAAGAGCTATATCACTTTTATCAATTCTCCTTCTCATTTATACTAGCCATAACGTCTATGTAATTCTTTAACATGTCCATAATGCCTTTAAAATTCAAACTTCAATTTTAATCTAATCTATTAAAACTTGGATAAAATAAAAGAATCAGTTTCAAACACTTAAATTTAATCCAACAAATCATTCATGTTAAACTTGATCTAAAGAACAAATTTAAACTCAACTACTTAAACTAACAAACCATCCATATCCACACCTAATATGCTCACAACCCTTAACCAATAAAACTAAATAACATTATTTTCAATTCTCTATAAACCAATCATAACGCTTCTATTATCTTTTAACATCCTCATAAACCTCTTAAAATTCAAACTTCAACTACAATCTAATCTATTAAAATATAAACCTGAATGTAAATCAAATCAATTTCAACCATTTAAGATTTTTCTATCAAACCTTTTATGTTTCCCTCTCTATCTTTCAAACCAACCACCAGACCTATCTTATATTTAAAAAAAACCCTTTATTTTGGTCTCCCTTACATAAGTAGCTCAGGTTATTGTTCTAATGCCAAAAAGAAAGTATTGGTATAATTAATACAAAGTAGACTATGAACCATGAAGTTAGATATTTTCCTTAGGACATGTTGACTAGAGGACTTTAGATTTGGTACACAATCCCTATCTACATAATTATAGGCCTTTTGACAAAAGTGATTCTAGAATAATTTCTTGTCATAACTCAACTCACATGGCACACTAATACTAATTATTATACATTCACATTTCCTTTAGAAGTTGGCCTATTTAAAAAGCTATATTAACCAATCACAAGGCTTATATTATCTTTTAACATGCTCATAAACCTCTTTTAATTCAAACTTCAACTACAATCTAATCTATTAAAATATAAACCTGAGTGTAAATCAAATCAATTTCAACCATTTAAGATTTTTCTATCAAACCATTTATGTTTCCCTCCGTATCTTTCAAACCAACCACAAGACCTATCTTATATTAAAAAAAACCCTTCATTTTGGTCTCCCTTACATAAGTAGCTCAAGTTATTGTTCTAGTCCCAAAAAAAAAGTATTGGTATAATTAGTACAAAGTAGACTATGAACCATGAAGTTAGATATTTTCTTTAGGACATGTTGACTAAAGAACTTTAGATTTGGTACACAATCCTTATCTACATAATTATAGGCCTTTTGACAAAAGTGATTCTAGAATAATTTTTTGCCATAACTCAACTCACATGGTACACTAATACTAATTATTATACATTCACATTTCCTTTAGAAGTTGGCCTATTTAAAAAGCTATATTTTCACTCATAATGATCATCAAAACCTAATTTCTTTCTCCATTCACAAATACTGAAACCTTTTTTGTTAGAAGGGTTTACTAATAATTTCAGCTATAGGTAGACATGGGGCAATCATTATATATTGCTAATTTGTACCTTGCACAAACTTTAGTCCATTATAATATAGAATTTGGTTGGTAATGATCCACCACTTGAAAAACAATAAAGGTCTATGTTGACTAACCAAGTCTCTATCCATATCTACTTAAAAGATTGAAAGAAATAACGACCTCTGTTGGGCGACCAACTTTCTATCCATGCCAGCTAAAAGTGTCCACGGAGGCAAATATGAGTGGAACGTGCCTTGCAAACTACATGGGGAAAAGGATAAGGATAAGGTTTGTTAAGCCAACAAACAAGGATTAAATTAAAGGGTTTGTATTTATAAATTTAATACCTAAATTCAATTAAAGGTTTATATTTTTAAACTTAAAAGTAGTTTGCCGTAACAGAAATTTGAAACGGCCTTTATACCGATAATAAAACCATTTCATTATGAGTTATATCTTTATTTTTGTATATATATCTTGATTTTTTATAATTTTTATTTGAATAGTTTAATAATTTTATATATTAAGAAGATTTGAACTGTAATTTTTATCTTTGAAATTTATACTTTTAGTTAAGTTTATGTTATTTGATAAATATTAAGGTTTTTATGCAGGATGAAACCTTTAATTTATAATAAAAAAATTAATATTTATCTTAATTTTAATGATTTAATATAAATATATTAATTTAAAGATATTTATTTTTAAGGTCTAAAGTGTAGACCAATTGGTTCCTCCAAACCCCGTAAGGGGGACATAGGTCCAAGGTTCAAATCTGGGACCTCACTGGATTGAACGCTTGTCCCTTTCCTGGCGCTTTTAGCGGCATAAAAATTTTAAAATGATCGTGGCATGGTGGTTATAGAGGCGGACTGCGTAAAGATCTGTGTGGTGATATCTGGGGCAGACAACGCAGAATATTGTGGTGGTCATAAAAAGTCTAATGCGAGAGCATCCAATGTAATATGAACCATTTTAATAGTTGCAATGAACAAAGGAAGAAAAGGAAAACGAAAAACAAAAAATAAGAGAAGGGAAAGAGGAAGAGTCGGTAGGAGGAAGAGAAGAAGAGAAGAAGAGAAGGGACAATACACACAAAGAAGAATAAATGAGAGGGAAAAAATGCATGGAGAGACACATGGGGAATGTGTAAAATTAGCAAGAGTGCATATTACCTTTTGTAACTACATCATTCAAGTAAAAAAACAATATAAATAATTATTCTCAACTCAAGGTTGTGTAATCTATGAATGAAAAGTACATCATATAATTAAGATTGTGTGTTGCATAGGTTTATGTTGTGCAAGTTGAAGATCATAAGAGGATAAAATGTTGTTGTGGTACTACACATTGGAGTTGGTACTTTAAATCAAAGTTCCATGAGTCATCATTCGAGGGTGGAGGTGTGATTACCGTCCAAATGAAGAATAAGTGTTGTTTGAGAGAAGAAAAAGGATAGTTGGAGTGAGCAACATTCAAGTTGGAACAAAGAAAGATTGTTCAAGTAAAGATTAATATCATTCAAACTAATGACTAGAATAATTTGGTAGTCATTCAATTATAGTACCATAAAACTGTTGCCATTCAAATCGTGTTATTCAAATTATATCATATGAGGAGGAAAGCATTCAAAATTGTTTTTTATATGGGAATATCATTCAAAAGAGAAAGAGGAGAAGAAGGAACAACACCATACAAAATAAGGAAGAGGAATATCTAGAGACTATGCATGCATCAAAACAAAAATTGTGTTGTGCGGTTTGGGCATCATTCGAACTCCAAGGTGTCTTCATAAGAAATTGTCATCATGCATATAGCCAATGACTATCATTGTGTGACTTCATCCTCTAATGACACCATTATCTTGTAATTGTGGTCAAACATCATTGTCATCGTGAAATCCCACCATCTTGTGACTACATTATCTTCTTGCAAGTCCATTTTCATAGGATGTTGTCTAATCATCTTGGTGTGTGTCATCTTCATACCTATACTATCTAAAGCTGATACATTGGGATGGATTGTACATGTGATTATCATGCATCTAAGGTAATAAGTTAAGTTAATAACTTGTTTCTTGAGAAGGTCATCCTTAGGTGGATTTTCTTCTATTGTATATATTATTTGGTATCAAAGTATGAATTTGTGCTACACATTGAAAGATAGATGGTATAAAGAGGAAGAGGAATACCACATGGTCTAGGACCTTGACCAACAAATATAGTGAAAATATTGGGAGGAATCACTACCAGGCTAGATGCAATTGAGACTGCCCAAAGGAGAGACATTCATCTTGAGGATATTAGTGACAATGAAGAGGAGGAAACTAGTCACATGGAAGCTCAAGATGAAGAGCAAGGAGAAGAATCAAAGCAATGGTTGATTCAAGCAATCTCAAATATGGGAAGTAAACCAAATATGGATACTCCTAATTTTAATAGAAATTTCAATCGTAAATAATTTATAGATTGGATAACGAATATCAAGAGATTCTTCGATTATGAATCTATGGATGATCTAAAATAGGTAAAATTTGCATGTACGTGACTAAAGGGACATGCTTTGATTTGGTGGGATCATGTCCAAATCAAGAAATAGAAAAAATGGAAGGATAAAATCTAAACATGAGAGAAGTTTGTATCTAGTTTTTACCTATTGATTATCAAATTGGATTGTTTAGAAGACTCCAAAACCTCAAGCAAAAAGAGTTAGGAGTAAATGAATATATGAAAGAGTTCTATAAATTAACCATAAGAGTAGGTCATGTAGAATATGATGAGGAAAAGGTGGTGGCAAGATACATAAATGTACTAAGGTTATCCATATAAGATGAGATCAGTATGATTCAAATCAGAACTATTGAAGAGGTATATCAATAAGCGTTGAAGGCATAGGAAAAGCTATTGTAAAGGTAATAAAATCATGAGAGAGGAAGAGGATGATCCTCTCGAGGAAGAGGATAAAACAATAGCAAAAGAGAACAACAAAGGGAGGAAGGAGAAGCTAGTAATTAGAATAATAGGGAAAATGGAGATTTTTTGAGAGGAAGACGAGGTTATGGTAGAGGAAGGGATAGAGGATTCCATGAAATATGTTACAAATATGAATTTTGTCATCGAGCATATGAATTCCCTCAAGCACGATAAACCAACAAGTGTGGAAAGGAAGTTCGTAATCATATTATGCAAGTTAGTATTGCTTCACCAAAGAACATGGAGGAAAAAAAATAAGAAGAATCCCTAATGATGAAATGGTTTTTTAAAACCAACAAAGGAGGTAAATGAACCTAAGCAAAGAAGAAATATGTTCAAGACGATTTGTAAATTAGGAGGTGAGTATTGCAAGGTAATTATGGATAGTGGAAGCACATACAATTTAGTGTCAACAAATATGATAGAGAAATTGGGCTTGAAAAGAATTTAATACCTGAATCTATGTAAAGTATCATGGTTATAAAATAGAAATTAAATTTTGGTAACCAAACATTGTATGATAAATTTTTAGATTGAATCTTATAAGGACATCGTTGTATGTGACATCATGTTGATGGATGCATGTCATATTTTGTTGGGGAGACCATGGTAATTTGATAGGAAAGTAGTACATGATGGTAGGATGAATACTTATTCAATTGTCAAGGATGGTAAAAGTTATGCATTAAGTCCATTGAAGGACAAAGGAAAAGAGATGTGTAGTAGTTCTAAAGTTTACCTGATCTTCAAATTATAATTCTTGAAGGAGATGAAGGAGAAAGCATATTTTGCTTTCATTGCTAAACCCATGGAAAATGGGACAATGAGTAAGATGTCCAACATTCCACCCAAAATGAAGGATTTATTGGAAGAATATACTGATATTATTTCAAAAGAATTACCTAACATGTTACCACATATGAGAGGCATTAGTTATCAAATAGACTTCATACCTAGATCAAGTTTTTCAAGAAAGGCAACCTATAGGATGACACCCATAAAAATGGAGATATAAGTTTAAGAGTTATTGGACAAGGTGTTGATCAAGGAAAGCTTAAGCCCACGCGCAATACTAGCTATATTAGCACCTATGAAAGGAGGAGAATTATGTATGTGCATAGACCCCCAAGAAATCAATAAGATTACAATAAAATTTAGGTTTCTCTTACATCATATGGATGACTTGATGGATTTTTTAAGTGGAGCAAAGTACTTCACAAAGGTTCATTTGAATATCTGTTTCCATAAAAGTTGAATCAAAGAAGAAGATGAGTGGAAGACTATGTTTAAGACCAAAGAGGGATTGTATGAATGACTAGTTATACCATTTGGGTTGAAAAATGCACCTAGTACTATCTTGAGGTTGATGAATGAGATATTGAAGCCTTTTCTTGGTAATATTTTGGTGGTTTGCTTGGATAATATTTTGATTTTTAGCAAGATGAAGGAAGAACACGTAATGCATCTGAGGTTAGTTTTGCAAAAGTTAAAAGAGGAACAATTTTTGATCAGTTTAAGAAATGTAGTTTTATGAAAAAAAGGATTAGTATATTTGGGTTTTGTTATATCCAAGGATGAATTACGGATCGATTTGAAAAATGTGAAGGCTATTATGGAGTTGTTTCTACCAAGAAGTATGTTTGAAGCCAAAAGTTTTCATGGTTTGGCAAGTTTTTATAAAAAAATTATCAAACATTTTAGTGGAATTGTGCTCCAATCATGGAAACAATGAAATGAGGTAGACTTGAATTTAAATAGACAGATGTTGTAGAAAGGAGATTTCAAATATTGAAAGAGAAAGTCACATAGAAACCGATTTTGGAATTACAACACTTTAACAAGGTTTTCCAAGTAGATTGTGACTCTAGTGGAACTACCATTAGAGGAGTTTTCATTCAAGAAAATAAACCCATTGCTTACTTCAATTAGAAGCTAAATGAAGCTAAGAAGAAATATTTAGTTTATGATTAGGAATTCTACACCATTGTGCAAGAATTGAAGAAGTGGAGGCATTAACTATTACCGGAGGTATTTATGTTGTTCATAGATCACCATGCTTTACAATTCATACATAGTCAAGCCAAGTTGAACCAAAGACATAAAATAGGTGGAGTGTCTTCAATATTACTCATTTGTATTGAAGTATAGAAGTAGTAGTTCAATTTGGGTACCTAATGCTTTGAGTAGAAGTTTATTGGTGAATGGAATGAAGATAACATTGTAGTTTTTGATGCTATGAAAGAGCTTTATGTTGATGATTTGGAATTCAAGAAAGCTTGTACAAATTATAATGACCCTAAAAAAAGAGATATAATTCCATGATGGGATTATTTTATCAAGAGGGATTACTATTCAAGGCACAACAATTATGCATACCACAAAGCTCAATGAGGGAGAACCTGATAAGACAAAAAACATAGTGGAGGGCTAGTTGGATGTTTTGGAATAGATAAAACTTTGAAAAAACTTTGTGGAAGCTATTATTAGCCAAGGATAAGTGTAGATGTGTGAATATTTATACAAAGTTGTAAAATTTGTCAACATGAGAAAGAAAAAATCTAGAACACTAGGTTGTATCGGCCATTACTGATACCAGAAAGACCATGGGAAAACATAAGTATGGATTTTTTCTTGGATTACCTCAAACACAAAAGGGGAATGATTCAATTTTGGTTATGGTTGATAGATTTTTGAAGATGAAACATTTTATACCTTGTAGGAAGACAAATGATGCTACTCATATTGTTGATTTGCTCTTTCAAGAAGTTATAAGATTGCATGGTTTTCTAAAAAGCATTGTATTAGATAGAGATGTAAAGTTTGTAAGTCACTTTTAATAGACCTTATGGAAGAAGTTCGATATAAATTTGAGTTTCAATTTAGCTTATCACCCACAATTGGATGAACAAACTTAAGTGGTAAACAAAATCCTTGGATATTTATTGAGGTGTTCAGTTGGAAAGAAACCAAAATTATGGGATACTATATTGGCGCAGGTAGGATTTGCAAATAACAATTCAATAAATAGAGGTACAGCCAAGTGTTCATTATAAATTGTATATAGGATTTATCCAAGAGTGGATGAATTATGAAGTACAAAAAAATTGTAGAGGTCAAGTGCAATAGCAAAAGACTTTGTTGACTACATATATGATTTACATGAGGAGATAAAAACTGAGTTGGAGAAGAATACTATAAAATACAAACATGTTGATCCTAAGCGAAGGTTACAAGAATTCTAGGTTGGAGACTTGGTTTTGGCACATTTGCAAAAATAAATATTCCCAAAAGGCACTTACAACAAGATCAATCGAGAAATTATTGGACCTTGTAAATTCTTGAAGAAGTTTACAACTAATGCCTATAAAATTGAACTCTTGGAAGGAGTGGACATCTCACTAAGTTTTTAATGTGGAAAATTTGTATCCATAATATGATAAACCTATAAATAATATTAAATATATCACATCTGATATTTTGATTGAAGAAAGGATAACATAGTTACCAAAAAAAGAACAGGATTAAATTGAGACACTGGTAGATTTTAGAGAATTCAAGAGAACAAGAGGTAAGGTATATTATGAGTATCTAGTCAAGTGGAAGAACTAGTTAGTTGAAGCAATGACATGGATGAATACTTCTAAGATTACTAAGTATGGAATCTCGGTTATATATTTTAAAAAATATTCATGAGATTCACTCATAGAACATTTTATTTTACCCAACAAATATGATGCAGGAGCATCCAATAGAATGCAAACTGCTTTAGTAACCATACTGAACAAAGTAAGGAAAGAGAAATGGAAATGATGTGAGGAAGACAACAAATAAGAGAAGCAAAAGAGGAAGAGTTGGAAAGAGAAGGGACGACAAGCACACAACATAAGAGAGGAAAAGAAAGAGAGAAGAGGAAACAAATGCATGGATAAACACATGGGAAATGTGTAAAATTAACAAGTGCATATCACCTTTTGTAACTATGTTGTTCAGGCAAATAAACAATACAAATATTTGTTTTCAACTCAATCCTATGTAATGTGTGAATGAAAAGTACATCATACAATTAATATTGTATGTTACATAGTATGTTATATAGGTTGAATATTATAGGAGAAATGTTTGTTGTGGTACCATACATTGGAGTTAGAACTTGTTCGAATACCACTATTCCATGAGTCATCATTTGAGGGTGGGCATGTGATTACCGTCCAAGTGATTAATAAGCATCATTTGAGAGAAGAACAAGGATAGTTGGAACAAGGAACCTTCAAATGGGAACAAAGAAAGACCATTAAAATAAGGATTAATGACATTCATACTGAAGACCAAAATAATTTGGTAGCCATTCAATTATAATATCATAAAATTGTTGTCATTCAAATCATGTCATTTTAAGTGGAAAGCATTTAAAATTATCATTCACATAGGAGTGTTGTTCAAAAGAGAAAGAGGAGATGAAACAAGTGTGTCATACATAAGAAGGAAGAGGAATATCTAGTGAGTATGCAAGTGTCAAGACAAAAATATGACCTTGTAGTTTGGACGTTGTTCAACTAAAAACTGAGGTATTGTCATTAGAAATTATTGTCATGTGTATAGCCAATGCCTTTGTCATCGTGTGACTTCATTGTCTAATGACACCACTGTCTTGTGGTACTTGCGGTCAAACACCATTGTTGTCATGAAATCCCATCATCTTGTGACTATATCATCTTGAGACGTTGTTGTCTCATGGGTCTACCATCATAGGATGTCTAACCATTTTGTTGTGTGCCATCTTGAGACCTAGATTGTCTAGAGTTGACACATTAGGATGGATTGCATGTGTAATTATTGTGCATTTGTGGTAATACATTGAGTCGATAACTTGTTGCTCGAGAAGATTGTCCTTAGGTGGATTTCCTTCTCCCATCTATATCCAACCTACTCTGGTTATCAAAGCATGGCGTGCATCCTACCTATTGGATTCAAACCTTAAACTTTTGTTCAAAGTTCCAAAGTCTCCACCTTTTAACTAGTCAAGTTAAAATGTTGCTAGTATATATTATCTATTGTCGAAGAAGATACAAAACATGTGGGACACATACCACTAGTCATAACAATCTTAAGAATCAGTAGTAACACATATAAAAGTAAATATAAACTATCCAAGCTCATTGAGATGTCTTTATATATATTGAGTCGAGTTCATCTTTGAGACAAGTATTATAGTAGGTAGAAGGTTTAGATTCAAGCCTCAACAAATGTAAAAACCTTATTTGCAAGTGTTGGGTTCTTGACTTCCAATAATTTTTTAATATTATATTAAAATTATTAATACTTATTTGATTACAAAAATACATTTTGTAAAAGATATAAAAAACAATAATAAAGAGTTATTTATTAAAAAAAATCCTTTAACATTTTTTTTTGGTTACATATGAGAGTTGGTCAGAACCACACTATTTTTAGTAACTCACAAGCGCAGGGTTCAAACCACAGGGGCTGCTCCCACCAAACCTATTCCGCATTGTTATTGTTGACTAAGCATGAAGGGGACCACCAGTCGCTCGGGATTCGTATCGTCATCGTCGATCTAACACACACTCAGAAGATTCAGATCGGACTACTACCTTTGCAAACAGGTTCCTCCGAGGTTTGAACCTAGGTGTCTTCTTGATAAGTAGATGTCTTCTTATACAAATACTTACCAATTCACTAACCCTCGGAGACTCTTTTACATTTTATTTTAACTCAATCTAATTAAAGATGTGGTTAAAATATATACCTCAAAAACTTACATTTTATTTTAACTCAATAGTTAAAATATAATATATACTTGGAAAAACTTATATATACATATAAAATTATAAAGAGTTTTATAGTTGATGATAACTTGAGGTATTTGATCTCGCAAATCCACAAGTTAGTCCAATAGGCCAAGTAGCAATACAAAACTATATTCCTTAGAAGTCGAGTCCAATGAGCCATGTGGTAATACACAAGCATGGTGTTCCCCGTAAGTCCAGGTGCAAGGATGATAGCCAACTTCTATCTACCTGTGGCTTTCCAACCGTCCTAATCATCAAAGCTTTTTAAAAAGAAAACAAATTTGATATCTTCCAATCAACCACTCAAGACATTGAATCATTTTCTTGGTGCTTTAACTAGTCAACGAAGTCTATGTTCAACTATTTACAAGTCACTTTCTTCTTAACTATACAAACCCACAAAAATAAATCAGTTATTATAAATTGTCAGAAAGTGAAAGCCCTTCTATTAGAATTTTGGTGACCAACTCTAACACACAAAATGGTATCTTTCATGGATATCAGCATTACATGAAGATAAATTTTTTGGTGTAAAATGAAATATATTGAATACGACTTTATTGCATTCTAATAGCTACAGAGTTTCTGTTATCCCCTGAGACATACACAGTTAACGATTCTTGAATGCGACTTTATTGCATTCTAATAGCTGCAGAGTTTCTGTTGTCCCACGAGACATACACAGTTAACGATTCTTGAATGCGACTTTATTGCATTCTAATAGCTTTGCTACCTATTCTTCATTATTTAACAATTTTTCTTTCAAATGCTTTGCCACCTATTCTTATTATTCAATGCAGATGTGTATAGGCCACAAGTTGTGATATAATTTTAATTTATGGTATATATTTTAAAGTGAGAAACAAATTACAAAAATTGACAATTTTTAAGAGAATACCATTATCTATGCCATCATTTATGTTTCAAGGGAGTTGGTCCTCTGAGTAATTCATATGTGCTTAAAGATACAAAAGGTTTCATTTTGCAATTAAATTGTAACAAAATTACAAAGGGATTGATTTCTCAACATAAAGAGAGTTGGTCCTCTGAGTAATTCATATGTGTTTAAAGATATAAAAGGTTTTATCTTGCAATTAAATTGTAACAAAATTACAAAGGGATTGATTTCTATTGAGAATTTTTTAGCTATCATGAACTTGACAACATTTTTTTTGAATGAATATGAGCAAGATAATATTGGATCAAAAGTAAATCCTAAATTGTGTTTGCTCAAAATATGATTACATTTCAACAAAGACAATTTATTTTTGGTTTCGTTTAAAGAGTTTGAAAATGTCTACTTGAAAGTATAATGATTTGAAAACATATAGGTTAGAAGAATTGTGTCATGTATTTCCATTGAAAAAGGACATAAAGCCATTATAGCAAAAGCAACATAGATTCAATCATGCTATTAAAGATGTCATTAAAAAGGATATTAATAAATTGCTTGACATTAGAATCATTTTTCCTATTTGGCATTCCACTAAGATTACAAATATTATGTTAGTCAAAAAGAAGGGGAATATCAAGTTGTACATGGATTTTCACAACTTAAACCAATCTTATGTAAAGGATAACTACCCTCTTCTCATAGTGGACTAGTTGTTGTAGGTATTTATTGGACCCCAATGATGTTCCTACATGATGGGTTCTCATGCTACAACCATATCCAAGGAGCCATTGAAGACTAGCATAAGACAACATTTCTAACTCCTTGAGGTACATATGCTTATAAAAAATGCCATCCAAGTTAATGAATGCTAGAGCTACATTGCAAAGAGTAGTGGATTATAAATACAAAGATGTTAAAATAAGTTTTTTATTAAATATAAATGATTTAATAACATTTTTCAAGAGAAAAACTAGGATTACATCATATATGTGAGAAATGTGCTTGAAAGGTGTAGAGAATATGACATTTCTCTCAACCCAAAGAAATATATTTTGCCATGTTGTAAGAAAAATTATTAGGTTAGATTGTTTCTGAACAAGGACCCAAAATTGATCCTAAACTTGTTTGAGCAATCAAATAATTCCCACTACCTACAAGAAAAAAAAATATGTAATCTCTTTGGAAAAACAAATCTTAAAATATTTGTATGTAATTTTGCAAAAATAGTTCACCTTCTTAGTTTTTTGATAGAAGTCATAGCCATCTCAAATAGGATATAAAGGTTGAGTATGAGATAATTGTGCTTTCCCTTAGCTTAGCTTACCCAAAATATATTAGATATTTTGTATTATTCTCATATATATACTTGTCATACTATTGCTAGAATATTAATGTAGCAAAATAATAATGGTATTATCAACCCATAACTGTTGTCATCCATAGCTTTAAGAAGAATTCAAGCTAAATTATAGTCAATTAGAAAAATATGTTTTATAGTGGCTAAGTCTCCAAAAGCTTTTTGATTTCATGTTTCAAATTCCAAGGTGATTTTTTGTGTTCCTAATTTTATTGTAAAACCCATCTTGACTCAAAACCAACCCCAAAACAAGAGAGGTGCATGGATGATTAAAGTATAGGAGTTTGACTTACAGATAATGTCCACTACATTAGTTAGTAGGAAGAGATTATTGTAGTTAATATCCTTATACTATGAGCACATACCAAATGAAATAAAAGATACTAAGTTGGTCTTATGAACCCAAAGTATTAATGAATGATATACCAATTTGGTTTACTATTTAGCATACAAATTCTATCAAGTTCGTATAGGTCTTTTGAAGAGAAGGAAACTAAGGAAAAATACATCTAATTTTACACTATTGAATGAAAAGTTATACTAGAAAGACCAAGATAAATTGTTTTTGAAATGTTTGAATTCAAAATAAATTATTCCATTCATTATAGAATATCATCACAGAGCATGTGGTGGATGTTTTGCTTCTCAATATATGGTCTATCATATCCTCATAGTAGGGATATTATTGGACTACAAGTTTTAAATATATATATTTATAAGTAAGAAAATATATTTCATGTCAAAAGAATTTAGACAACAACATCCATCCCTCTCGTTCAATCTATTTATAATTAATGCTTCATCCTATAAATGAACCATAGACTTTATAGGACTATCAATCTCCATTTTAGTTAAAACCATACATATATCCTTAGTGTGACTAATTACTTCACATGCTAGATTAAGGCTATTGCTACAAAAGTCTTCAAATATTCCATTATAATTAAATTCTTTGAACTACAATTGATACCAAGGTTTGGGTTCCCTATTAAGGTGGTTTTTCATAATGTTACTTATTTTCTATCTATAGAATTTCTATAATTTTGTAGAACTTAAAATATCATTGTAGGTAGGGACTTCATTAGACTATTATCTACAAGCAAATAGGCTAGTTGAGTCATTAAAAAAAAGTTTCTTATGAATTTTAAAAATGATTATTGATGATAATCAATGAACCTGGCACAAGAATCTTAATTTTTAATTATGAACTAAGAGGATTTCAATTAAGAATATATTGGCAGCTTATCCATAGTTTTTTTTATCTATGGTAAAGAAGAAATTCTTCCAATCAATATTGAGCTACCCTTCATTCAACTCTTATTAGACATCTATATGTTGGAGAAACAAAATCTTTTCAAAGAAATATTATTAGAGTAGATCCAATTGGAAAAGTCTAAGGAATATGCCCACAAAAAGTCCATCAGGCACCAATAAAAAGTCTTTGATAGGGCATGAATGAAGAGAGAGTTTAAAGAGACAATAAAAAAATAAAAAAAATTGGATCCATGGAAATTTTGATTCTCTATGGCTAGGGCCATTCAAATTCCGTAGTGTATCCAGACAAAATTCCTTCTATGTATCGTATCTAGATGGAATTCACCTATGGTTTCCTTATAATGGATGATATTTGAAAATATTTCATGAATACAAGTTGTTTAAAGAATTATTTTTCATGTATATGTATTCCTAAAAAATAAAAATGAATAAAAAGAATGATGTTAAAAATTTGAGAACAAGAACCAATGGATAAGGTGCTTGTCAAAAAACTAAAAATTATGGTATCTTTTGATCATTGAAATGATGATCGTTCCCAACCTAAGATAAATGATGTTGTCAAAACAAGATGTATCTTTAAGACTCAAAAAATGACCCATGACAAGAACTTCTTTCTCCCAGAAAGAGAATTTTTTTCAAGAATATATGAAAATATTCAAAAGTATTATCCCAAAAAAATCTTGAAGTTGAAATTTCCTATATAGAGAAATTTGTGTAAGTCTTTTGTAGACTTATGGGTGTAGATGTAACTAACATCAAACATATACAAATAATAAGATGCTTTGCACACCTACACCATGCACTCTACAAAATATATGTTAGCACCAATATAGAAAGCATATTATGTGGTTTTTGTTCTAGAATTAGTAATTTTTCATATTTCTTGATCAACCTTTAGCATAGTTTACTTTATATGGGGATGCTTATTTTGTTGTGCATCCTTATTGAACCATAGCATATTTGTGTTGCAAATCCTGGAGAAGAGGAATGCCCACACTATAATAAAGGCAACAAAACCTGATATTAAAGAGGTGATTAAGGATGCAATTATCCTACTCAACTACATTAGAAAGGAGCTTGAGTCTTGACACTTTAAGAATTAGATGTCCCATTTTTGAAATTTATCTTTGCGTACAAGAAACTTGTCGAATTGGCCCACGTAACTTATTTGGAGTTTATTGGTCAACTTGCCAATATCTTAACAACCAAGTCATTTTATATGACCTTGTATTTGATCTATATTTTTGTGAAATATTATGCTAATAAGAGAAATTTATGAGTTCAAAAAAAGATTGATCAATACTTCAAATGCCCTAGTGTTATCCAATGGGGTACATTTTTAGAGACTATTAATAAACTCCTTGTCATTGAACCTTATTTAACAAGATAAGGCAACCTTGAGGAAGGTTGTCAATGAACTTCTTGTCCTTTAGCATTGAGTGTATTGGTGCCATAAGATATGGTAAAAACCATAGTGGGAGTCATTATTGCGAGTGGAACCATAATGGAAGTCATTATTATGAGTGATTCCACAGTAAATGACTCTACCTTGCTAGGAGGTAGGCTAGTACCAAGACTCTAGAGGTTGGCACCAAGCATAAGAGTATCTTCTAGTTA
This sequence comes from Wollemia nobilis, assembly GCA_028583015.1. NCBI lineage: Eukaryota > Viridiplantae > Streptophyta > Pinopsida > Araucariales > Araucariaceae > Wollemia > Wollemia nobilis. The sequence goes on along the minus strand of JAQPPZ010000677.1, from coordinate 8,302,123 downwards.
GAGATAACGATATCTCACAAGACCCGATGCAAGAGATACTCAATGATAATTTGAAAAAGGGATAGATAACATACCATATTGGTGTCATTGCCAAGGCACATAGGTTAGCATCAAGCCCTTGAAGAAAGTGTCATCCTTATGACAGTCGCTTAAACTAGTTGGTTCTAAAGACATCCAAAAACTAAGATACTATATTTAGAGTGCAAAGTGAGCATTGTGGTCATTCAAAAATGGCATTCAAATTGGAAATGTTACCATAGTCTATTTTCATTGGTGCCAAAGATTGTTGGTGTTATTTTACACTAGAAGTGGATCCTTGAGTTGTTGGCCTAGGTACCAGTTTAAGAGGCTCCATGGAGGACCACATAAGACTGAGTTTGTTGGACATTTTGAGTCCCTAAGTCAAAGTTGTCATTGATGTCACCGGATGAAGTCATCATTAATGTCAAGGATTTCGGCAAGAAATAAAGTCATCAAAGTTGTCACTAATATCCAGGAAGAAGCTTCAACAATGCATAAGTTAAAGGCAAAAGGGCTCCATAATATTTTAATATTATATGAGAGCATAAGTTAAAAGGGTTTTCAAATTTAACCCAAGGAAGGCCTTAAAAGCCAAAGGTTATAATTATAATTTATAAAATTTAAATTCCTTGGAATTTAAATCATTTATAAATTATAAAGGTTAAATGGGCTGACGTCATCAAAATTAAAGCGCCATTTATAAAGTTGTTTTAACGCCGATGTCATCGAAGAATTTGGAGCACCGACGTTCGAAGACTATGGAGGCATCGTGTATAAAAGGGTGGCCAAAGGACTTTACAAATTATCCCTCATCGATTTGATTAATGCGACCAAGGAAAACTTTATTGTGTGATTCACTGTTTCGGTTGAGGAAGAAGACAAAAGGTTTTTGTCTTATGCGCAAGGTTTAAAATGAAGAGGATTCATTGCTTAAGGCACGTTGGACGCGGTGGTCCATTGGTAGTGCACGTTCTACAAAGGCGTTAGTGGAAGAACTAACCCACATTCGAATCTCGTGGAGTGGTAGCACCAAAGGGAAGGTTTTTGATTTGCGTTCTTTCGTTCGGGCGCCAGGAGAGGAATAAATTGCGCTAAGAGCTTTTAAGCTCTTAACGTGCATTGAGCGCACGTGGTTGTGGAGCCCATGGCTAGGGCGTTCATGGAGGCAGAGGTTAAGGGTTCGAAACCCGTGGAGGCCAAGGTAATTTTTAAATAAATTTTTATTGCCTAAGGTTTGATTAAAGATTGTATTAGGAGTTATAAGGGAGTTTAAAAGGTTTTTTATTTGGCAATAAATTAGTGATAAGGAGACATAAGGGGTGAAAGCAAATTGTTTATGTGTTGATTTGTGATCTATAAAAAGAGAAATATATTCTTTTAAATTGGAGTAATAAGGTGATAAATTAGTTTGAATTGAAGATCTATAAAGTGTTTCCTAAAGGCTTATTTTGGGTGTTATATTTAATGTTGAGATTGTGGAGATTATAAGGTGTATATAAGACTTGTTATCTTTGTATAAAAATAATTATTGTGCAAGTATTTACAAGGGGTTTTAAAGTGAAGATTTTGCTACCTAACCATTGAAGTTGTCAAGGAAAATTGAGTGTGATTGAAACAGGTTTTGAGATCTATTCTTTACCACCAAGCAAAAAGGTATGGGCAAAATTCTTCCTTGGTTGAGTTGATTGAGTGGCTTTCTAGAAAGTAAAGTTTGGAGTGAAAAGGACTTGATTAGGGTTTCCTTTTCGAGAGTGTTTTAATGCTTCAAGGTTTTCTGGAATAAAGAGTTGTTAAAACCTTGTTTGATAAGCATTGTTGTTGAAGCCATTAGTTGTGTGAAGAATTTGAGTTAGAGTTTTGAAAAGAACATGAGTATCATTGTTATGTGAAGATTGTTTTATGAGCATTGTTGTTGAAGTGAGTTGTTGTGCAAAGAACTTGAACTAGGGTTTGAAAAGAACATGAGTATCATTGTTATGTGAGATTTATTGTTGAGCATTGTTGGAAATATTTTGAGTTGGTGATTATATGCTTGGACTAGGGTTTGTGAGAAAGGGTTGTTTCTTTAAGTGATTGGTTGAGCCTAGTCAAGTGGTTGTATGGAGTGATTGTTCAAGTTCCTTAAAATAAACTATCCTATATTCTGATTTGAATTGAGAAAGTGATTGAGCATTGAGTTGAGAACATATTGAGTCTCTAACAATTCTCTTTATGCTTCTATGAGATTGGACAAGTTCTGTGTGGACTTGTTAAGCAGATTTGAGGTAAGTCTTTGAGGAGACTTGTGGACTAATTTTGTGTGAGCTTTTGAAGCTTAAAATTTGGACAAGTTATGAGTGAGCTTGTTGAACATATTTGGATAAGTTATGAGTGAGCTTGTTGAGCAGATTTGGACAAGTTCTAAGTGAGCTTGTTGAGCAGATTTGGACAAGTTATGAGTGGACTTGTTGAGCAGATTTGAGCAAGTTCTAAGTGGACTTGTTGAGAAGATTTGAGCAAGTTCTGAGTGGACTTGTTGAGCATATTTGAGCAAGTTCTAAGTGGACTTGTTGAGCATATTTGAGCAAGTTCTAAGTGGACTTATTGAGTATATTTGAGCAAGTTTTGAGTGAACTTGTTGAGAATATTTGAGCAAGTTTTGAGTGGACTTGTTGAGAATATTTGAGCAAGTTCTAAGTGGACTTGTTGAGTAGATTTGTGCTAGACCGAATGGACTATGTTTAGTGTAGATTTGAGATAGAGCTTTGGAGGTGATAAAGCAGAGAGGATAGTAGTCTCTAGTGGATAGAGATCCATCATCCAGGGCAGTGAGGACAGGTCTTCTGAGTGGGGACAAGAGTCTTTAGTGGAGAGAGATCCACAAGCCAGTGTAGTGGAGGTAGTAGTCTTCTAGAGGATCACCAGCCAAAGTAGAGGAGAAGGAGTTCTCCTATGGATAGAGATCCATGAACTTGATTTAGGGGATCAATATCTCCTTTGGACAGAGGTCCATAAACATTGTAATAGGGAAAGGATTCCCAAGAGATTGATTGAGAAAATTTTAGTGAAATATTTTCTCCGTGGAGGTAGCCCACATTGGGTGAACCACGTTAAATTGTGGTGTCTCTATTGTGTATGGTGATTTGTGCATTGCTTTGATTACTATTGTTGATATTGCTATCTATACATTGCATAATATTGATTTGGAAAGAAAAGTAAAAAGTGCTCTTATACTGTTCACCCCCCTCTCAGTATAAGCTTGTGTTCTTCAATTGGTATCAGAGCGGGTGCCTTCATAAGAGTTTAACAGCTTGAAGGAAAAGCTAACAAGAACATAATGGATCCTAAGGAGGTGTCCTCAAATAATTCAGCACCAGTATTTGATGGAAGTGACTATATGTATTGGAGTATGATGATGAGGATCTACCTAATGGCACTTGGCAATGAAGTTTGGGATGCAATGGAATTTGGATATGATCCAATAGTCAATCCTCCTACAGATAAGGAAGGTAAGCTTCTACAACACTATAATTCAAAAGCAATGAATGCACTTGTGAGAGGTTTACGTAGAATAGAGTCTATGAAAGTTATGCATTGTAGAACTACAAAAGAAATGTGGGATAAATTGCAAGGTATATATGAAGGAGATAAAAGTGTCAAGAAAGCAAAGATACAAAATCTCAAAGGACAATTTGAAACATTGAGAATGAATGATGAGGAAAATATCAGTGCTTATCTAATTTGAATTGATGAGGTTGTTAATGATATGCAAGGACTTGGAATGAAGATTGATGAATCAGATGTTTGTGATAAAGTCTTAAGAACTCTTCCAAAAATATTCAGGTGAATAGGTTTCTGCTATAGAAGTGTCAATGGATGGTGATTCTTTGACAAGAGATAAGTTGCTTGGTATGCTTACAACTTTTGAGATAAGAACAAAAGATCCTATTCCCCAGAAGGAAGCAACATTCAAAGCAATCAAGAAAACAAAGGGTAAGAAGTCAGAATCAAGTAGTGAGTCATCCAGTGATGAAGAAGCTAATTATGGTAGAAGAGATAAAGATTCCAGAAGATCCAGAGATCTAAGATCTGTTAAGTGTTTCAATTGTGGAAAGTTTGGACATTTTGCAACAGATTATCGAGAACCAAAGAACAACAATGGTGAAGAAAAATAGGATCACAGGTACAAGGAATCAGAAAGATATAGGCAGGATAAGCATCAGAAGAAAAACAAGGATGGACAAAGCAGACAAGGAAAGAAGTTATTTCAAAGATAAAAGAGGAGCTACTATGCGGATAATGCAAGTAAGTACTCAAGTGATAGTGATGCTAGTTTTTCAGACAATGATAGAGATGAAGTCCTATTTATGATTGAAGAAAAAGAACCAGTTAAGAAAACTCCAGTAATTCTCAAGTGTTTTAGATGTGGTAACTTTGGACATCTTGAAGATGATTGTACAAGGGATGGTTATAGTTTTAGTGATGATGAGTATGAGAATGCACTTGAAGGACTAGATGAAAATCTTCTAATGGCATTAGAAGAAGAAGTAAGTGATCCTATAGAAGACAAGCCAAAAGAGAGTAAAGATGTGGACAAAGGTAAACAAATAGAGGATTATTCAGAAGAGAATGGTTATGATCTCAAGGGAGAACTTATCTATGCCCTTGACATGGTAAAGAAGGTAAGGAAGCAACACTCTAAACTTGAAATTCAGTTTCAAGAATGTGATGAAGAGAGAAGATTGCTCATAGAGGATTTAGAAAAATCAAAGGCTAAGGCAAAGAGGTTCAAAGATAAGTTAGAAGCAAAGATCTTGGAATGTGAGAAGTTAGCACAAGAAGTGGCACTACTAAAAGAAGATTTAGAGGACTCCAAGATCAAGATGAAAGGATTTAAAAATAGCTCAAAGAACTTGGATAAGTTCATCAAGATACAAAAGACTACATCAAGCAAAATAGGTCTTGGATTTGAACAGGATCAAAAGAAATGGGAAGGAGAGTCAACTTCAAGTTTTGGAGGAGAAGAAACTTCAGATGAAGATACTTCAGAAGAAGATAGTGTAAAAGAAAGTGAGACATCTAAGGATGAGTTGGACAATAGAGGGTTCAACAAAGATAGGAACAATGCACAAAGAAGATATAGATGGAACAACAATCAGAATAGGAGACCAATGAGGTCAAGACAAGGAAACTTCAATGGAAGATGCTTTTCATGTCACAGGTTTGGGCACATGGCTTCACAATGCAGGACACATGAAAGATAGGAATATGGGAACAAACAACCTTTTCATGGGTATTGCTACTCATGTAATCAGTTTGGTCACAAGGCAATGAATTGCAGAGTTCATGATAGAAGAGGATATGGCTTCACTAGGAGAAATCCTAAGACATTTGCACCTCCAAGGAATAATAACATTAAGTGTTATAAGTGCAATAATAATGGCCACACAACAAAGTGGTGTAGAGCAGATATTCCAGAAACAAGTATGAACAGGAACAGGAACATGAACATGGATATGAATAGGAACAAGAACATGAACAGGAACAAGGAACATGGATGTGAACAAGAACAGGAATAGGAATGATGACATGGACAGGAACATGGACACGAATAGAAATAGTCAGAGGAATCAAAAAATTTAGATAAGAAGAAAAGAGGATAAAGGTAAAGAACAGTGCTTTCTGGGAGTAGAAATACTCCCACCCCAGAATTAACCACCTTAAAAGAAGGTGGGGGAGGGGCTAAGCTAAGAGGCTTATTCTTAGCCCCGAGCCCCAAAGGTGACCCTTTTCCATTGATGTCAAAGGGGGAGATATTTGAGTAATGGGGAGAGATTCGATATTTGAAGAGAGCATTGAGCCAGGGGGAGCAGTGTCCCAGGGGGAGCAGAATAAAAGAAAGGTCAAGTTTTTGGTAAAAATAATTTGGGTTGCCATCAATGACAAAGGGGGATATTGTTGGACATTTTGAGTCCCTAAGTCAAAGTTGTCATTGATGTCACCGGATGAAGTCATCATTAATGTCAAGGATTTCGGCAAGAAATAAAGTCATCAAAGTTGTCACTAATATCCAGGAAGAAGCTTCAACAATGCAGAAGTTAAAGGCAAAAGGGCTCCATAATATTTTAATATTATATGAGAGCATAAGTTAAAAGGGTTTTCAAATTTAACCCAAGGAAGGCCTTAAAAGCCAAAGGTTATAATTATAATTTATAAAATTTAAATTCCTTGGAATTTAAATCATTTATAAATTATAAAGGTTAAATGGGCTGACATCATCAAAATTAAAGCACCATTTATAAAGTTGTTTTAACGCCGACGTCATCAAAGAATTTGGAGCGCCGACGTTCGAAGACTATGGAGGCATCATGTATAAAAGGGTGGCCAAAGGACTTTACAAATTATCCCTCATCGATTTGATTAATGCGACCAAGGAAAACTTTATTGTGTGATTCGTTGTTTCGGTTGAGGAAGAAGACAAAAGGTTTTTGTCTTATGCACAAGGTTTAAAACGAAGAGGATTCATTGCTTAAGGCACGTTGGATGCGGTGGTCCATTGGCAGTGCACGTTCTACGAAGGCGTTAGTGGAAGAACTAACCCGCGTTCGAATCTCATGGAGTGGTAGCGCCAAAGGGAAGGTTTTTGATTTGCGTTCTTTCGTTCGGGCGCTAGGAGAGGAATAAATTGTGCTAAGAGCTTTTAAGCTCTTAACGTGCATTGAGCGCACGTGGTTGTGGAGCCCATGGCTAGGGCATTCGTGGAGGTAGAGGTTAAGGGTTCGAAACCCATGGAGGCCAAGGTAATTTTTAAATAAATTTTTATTGCCTAAGGTTTGATTAAAGATTGTATTAGGAGTTATAAGGGAGTTTAAAAGGTTTTTTATTTGGCAATAAATTAGTGATAAGGAGACATAAGGGGTGAAAGAAAATTGTTTATGTGTTGATTTGTGATCTATAAAAAGAGAAATATATTCTTTTAAATTGGAGTAATAAGGTGATAAATTAGTTTGAATTGAAGATCTATAAAGTGTTTCCTAAAGGCTTATTTTGGGTGTTATATTTAATGTTGAGATTGTGGAGATTATAAGGTGTATATAAGACTTGTTATCTTTGTATAAAAATAATTATTGTGCAAGTATTTACAAGGGGTTTTAAAGTGAAGATTTTGCTACCTAACCATTGAAGTTGTCAAGGAAAATTGAGTGTGATTGAAACAAGTTTTGAGATCTATTCTTTACCACCAAGCAAAAAGGTATGGGCAAAATTCTTCCTTGGTTGAGTTGATTGAGTGGCTTTCTAGAAAGTAAATTTTGGAGTGAAAAGGACTTGATTAGGGTTTCCTTTTCGAGAGTGTTTGAGTTAATGCTTCAAGGTTTTCTGGAATAAAGAGTTGTTGTTAAAACCTTGTTTGATAAGCATTGTTGTTGAAGCCATTAGTTGTGTGAAGAATTTGAGTTAGAGTTTTGAAAAGAACATGAGTATCATTGTTATGTGAAGATTGTTTTATGAGCATTGTTGTTGAAGTGAGTTGTTGTGCAAAGAACTTGAACTAGGGTTTGAAAAGAACATGAGTATCATTGTTATGTGAGATTTGTTGTTGAGCATTGTTGGAAATATTTTGAGTTGGTGGTTACATGCTTGGACTAGGGTTTGTGAGAAAGGGTTGTTTCTTTTAGTGATTGGTTGAGCCTAGTAAAGTGGTTGTGTGGAGTGATTGTTCAAGTTCCTTAAAACAAACTATCCTATATTCTTATTTGAGTTGAGAAAGTGATTGAGCATTGAGTTGAAGAACATATTGAGTCTCTAACAATTCTCTTTATGCTTCTATGAGATTGGTTAAGTTTGTGTGGACTTGTTAGCAGATTTGGTCTTTGATTGATTTGGACTTATTTGGACAAGTTATGTGTGAGCTTGTTGAGCATATTTGGACAAGTTCTAAGTGAGATTGTTGAGCATATTTGGACAAGTTCTGAGTGAGCTTGTTGAGTATATTTGGATAAGTTTTGAGTGGACTTGTTGAGCATATTTGAGCAAGTTTGAGTGGACTTGTTGAGCATATTTGAGCAAGTTTTGAGTGGACTTGTTGAGCATATTTGAGCAAGTTCTGAGTGGACTTGTTGAGTAGATTTGAGCAAGTTCTAAGTGGACTTGTTGAGCATATTTGAGCAAGTTTTGAGTGGACTTGTTGAGAATATTTGAGCAAGTTCTAAGTGGACTTGTTGAGCAGATTTGAGCAAGTTCTAAGTGGACTTGTTGAGCAGATTTGTGCTAGACTGAATGGACTGTGTTTAGTGCAGATTTGAGATAGAGCTTTGGAGGTGATAGAGCAGAGAGGATAGTAGTCTCTAGTGGATAGAGATCCATCAGCCAGGGCAGTGAGGACAGGTCTTCTGAGTGGGGACAAGAGTCTTCAGTGGAGAGAGATCCACAAGCCAGTGCAGTGGAGGCAGTAGTCTTCTAGAGGATCACCAACCAAAGCAAGGAGGGAGTTCTCCTATGGATAGATATCCACAAACTTGATTTAGGGGATTGATATCTCCTTTGGATAGAGGTCCATAAACATTGTAATAGGGAAGGATTCCCAAGAGATTGATTGAGAAAATTTTAGTGAAATATTTTCTCCGTGGAGTAGCCCACATTGGGTGAACCACGTAAATTGTGGTGTCTCTATTGTGTATGGTGTTTTGTGCATTGCTTTGATTACTGCTGTTGATATTGCTATCTATACATTGCATAATATTGATTGGGAAAGAAAAGTAAAAAGTGGTCTTATACTGTTCACCCCCCCTCTCAGTATAAGCTTGTGTTCTTCAAATCTAGAGGAAGCAAAGCATCATGAATATAGGTAATTATAATCTTAATATCATACAATCATCATAGTTCATAGTGAGTCTAGAGCTAAGGTATTGTTGGCACCATAAAACTATTAATGCCTAATGATAGAGTTGTTGGTGCCAAGGTGGGGTAAACACCATTGGTATCAGAAGCTATAATGTATATCATAAAAATTATTGATGTTAATGGTGATGTGGTTACTTTAGTTATATATACATAATTAGTTGAGAGAGTGGTGATATATTCATGACACTGCTAGATGAGTTGTCTGTCATTGAACACTAATGAAATGATAAGATATGGCAAATCCAATTTAATGACCATATTTTGGAGTTAAGAAGAAATTGGTAATGGTTTTTGACATCTAGGAAGGGCATCACATAATTAATGTAAATTTAACTCTAAGTAATGGGGGTATCTTTGGACTATTATAAAAATAATGTAAAATAGGAAAATTATATCTAGAAATGGACTACTTTGTTTTCCTTCTCTAGTTTGAAGGAGCAAAAAAAGGGTCCCATCCATAAAGCTTATGGTGTTATAAATGAATATAGGATTAAAAGAGTGACATATTTGCTACTATAAAATGGTATGACAAATATTATTAAGGAAGTAAGAATCAATATGAAGAGAATATGGCGGGAAAGAGGAGAAATTTGATGATAAATAAAAACATGTGGGGTATGGTGTTGATATGGCCATGGGAAATTTGGGTAGACATCCCAATTCTTATGATAAGCAAGTTCAATATATGTTTGTGAACACTAAAGACATTATCAAGGAGAGTCCTTCCAATCACTATAGATGAATCTATCATCATCTATAAACCCAAGGAGAAACACAAAATGGAAACTAGCTTAGATTGTTCAATTTAAGTAGCATTGTAGCACCTCTACAAGAGAAGAACATCATAATAGAATAAATTATAGGATTTTTTAATCATTATCAATGCATTTGTGGAATATATCCAACTATACAGGAGATAAAAGCAAGTATGACTCACTATGAGATAGTCATATATAAACACTAAAGATATGTGGATGAAATATGTGAGGATATTTGAATAATGGTGAAAATAATGGTTATTTCCTAATGTACCATAATGGGTGCATATTTATTTTAAAATTATATTAGGAGTTATTGCGTTATTAGTGTAATAGAATAAATATACAAGTTTTAGAATGTGCAATGATTTAAACGTGCATGTAGTCCACATGTACATGAGTCTTAGGGTTGAGTGAGAGGCAAGTAACCTATATTCCTATAGAAATACCTCATTATGAGTTATTGTGGGTGTGTGTAAGTAGTGCAAAGGTGAGAGTAGTAGTAGGCACAATGTAGCTCCATTTTGTTATCATGGAGGAGTTGCAAACTCCATGATTGGTGATCTCCATTGAATACTGAAAACTTTCGATTGAAGAAGAGGTCCATTGAAGGCCCAATTGAAGAAAATATTCATTAAAGGTCCTATTGAAGAAGAGATTCATTGAATACTCTATTGAAGAAGAAATTTCAACAATAGCAGATTCAGGATATCCTAGAAGAAAATATCATTTCCATAGTTGAAGATTGAAGACGTCAAGGAAGGTCTCACTAAATATTTTGAAGCGGTAAGATTGAGAATCTTGGAGAGGTCTCATGGAGAAACAAGAAGTCTTGGTGAGCCTTATTGAAGAAATTACTATCAAAGAAGAAACTAAGAAATTGGTACAATCATTTCCATACGAAAACAAGCCCAAAGGAGAAAGTTTGGCAAGAAGATTATCAAATCACATGGTAGTATGGAATAGATCTCAATATTGATAGATTTTTTGGGAGGAGATCTAGTTTGAAGTCATAATTTGGCAAGTGAAAAGAGATATAAGAACCACCAAATTTATGATATTTGGGGGCCATAATTGAAGGAGGTTCTTAAGCAACATCTTAGTTGCAATTTGGGAAGAATCCTACCAAATTTTTGGGATTCAAGGATAAGATTTCAGTGATGGTATTGACTGCCTTAAAATATAGAAAATGTTTTAGATTTTAAGACAAATAAAAGGGAAGCATATTAACAAAACTCAGAGCTACAACCTAAAGAGTTTGTGGACATAAAAAAAAAAACAATAAATCAAATAAATTAAAAGCAATAGTGAAGATTGCTTAGAGTTAAAAATTTCAAAAATTATGGGCAACATTAATGACTGTTAGAAATCATATTCCAGAAGCACATTCTAAAGAAGTTTTGAAGCCACAAAATCAAATTTTAGATCAGCAAGTTTATAAGGTATTGAAGTTGTAGAAATGTGAGCAAAGAGTTGTTTTTGGACAGCATATAAGAGATGTAAAATCATCCACAAAAGGCAGTCATTGAGGTGACCTGAATCACCACTATCTCCATAATATACGAGAGAAAAAGGTATGCAACAATAAGGTATAAAATTTCATTAGTTGAGCTTTCATATTTGGTTTTATATTAAGGTTTATCAAGCATCATTTTTTCAAAGGATCAAAGAGTTGCATAAAATAGTTTTCATTTCAAGTCTTCAAAATAGTGTAGAAGTTATAGTTTACAAGGAGCAAACCTGCACATAGAAAAAATAGAAGTTAGGAAGACTATATTTGCATCATAGAATGCAAAATATTACATTGAGTAGCTTGGGTTAATAAGTAAAATAATAGCCAAGCAAGAAAAATATTGTCAAGAGTTAAAGGTAATATTCTAGTTCAACCAAACCAATCATCAAAGGTAGATTTTTGAGATCTCTTTTGTAGAAGTAAATGGCAAAATATTATGGCAAGGAATAGCCACCAAAAGGGATAATAATACTTCCAAATATGGAGAAAAGAAGCCAGTAAATTGCAGTTAGAAAAATATATTGAAAGGTAAAATAAATTCTAAGTTTTAAGTGCACATAAATAGATTTATAGGATAGTCTTGGAGAAGGTCAAAACAGTCATAGGGAGTAAGCTTGAACCATACGTTTGAATAGTCGCATCAACAAATTAAAGCCCATATTCTGAGTAAATCAAAGATGACACTTGCAAGCACAGGGGGATAGTTGTAATCTATGTTTGAGAGTCACTCAAAGGACTGTATAAGAAGTTGGAAAAATACAGGTTTGAGAGAGCCTTCAAAAATAAAAAGTAAGGGTCATTCAAAAAATTTTAAACATAAAGTATTTGAGGTGTTAAAATCACCCAACATATTGCCATATTAATCAAAGTTGTTGCGTACATAGAAGATCTGCAAAATAGAAAATACAAGGGTAAAATTTGGTAACATAAGAGCAAGTATTTTGTCATCAAAAGAAAGGTGCAATTACCATTAAAGCAAGCTAAAATTCAACAAGTTTGCACATTCAACAGTGCCATCGAAGGATGTTAATTCATTATGCGAAGGAAAAACATAGACAACAAGATTTGAGCATTCAAAAGAAAGGAAAAGTCAGATATCTACTACCACGTGCTAAGAGTTGTTCCATGCATCCAAAGTGAAGAGTGCCCAATGGTTTTGTGTAACGTCTCATACTCTACATCCAAGGAATATAAGAAGAAGAGCACCCAACATAGGTGGAAAAAATAAAATACGTTGATAACCCTCCATATACAAGTGCCCAATGTGGATGAAGATAGTAAAGGACTTACAATAGTTTTTCAACCATCGAAGACGTTAGAAATCAAGCAACCTTTGTCACATGCATTAAAGGAAGGGACTACGACAAAAGTTTCCAAGAAGAGAGCTAAAGACAAGTGCCACATATCATATGTACTACACAGAGGTTAAAGAGGAATATTTTCAAAGATGAGAGGAAAAGACAAGTGCCACTTGGAACCCCCATCTCATATTGCACCAGTGAAGAAAGTGTCTAGTGTATGTAAATAAAAGGGAAGAGAGTTGAAGAAGTATTAAAGAAGTGAAATTCTGCATCCTTGAGAATACGTAGACACCAACAAGTGAAATATGACTATGTACCAGCAAAATATTAGTTTTAAAGAGTGAGTTCAAGATCCATAGAGTGCACATATCAGCCAAGTTAAAGTGTGAATAGTAGAGCACATATCCAGCTAGCATTCGGTTGAAGAGAGTAAGGAATTTTAGTTCATCCACAAGGAGGAGAACGTTGAAAACCAAGGTGGAGAGAAACAAGGAAATCAAACCTTGCAAACCGTATTCAAACAACTTGTAAATTAGAATTTAAAAATGTGAGAAGTATTTATTATATTGCAATTTTGATATCAAATTTTATTGGATCTTCTAGAGATGTTAGTAGAAGTAATAAGGTGGTGAAAATATCTCTAGAATAGAATATTGATTATATAGAAGACGTATAGTAAAACTAGAAGTATTTATATCATTTCCATTGCTTCTAAAGAACAGTTGCAAACTCTTAACATAGAAAGATATAAGTAGTAAACATAAATTAGTTTGCAAACATTTAATATTTCTAAAACTTCTAATTAGGGAGATATAAGGAATCCTACTTCAAATAGAATTTCTAGAAGTTTAGAACTTATCATTGCATCAATTTTTTTAGTTGTAAGATTGACTTATGGACATATCCAACTAAATATTGAATCCATATTATTGAACATTGCATTTCTAATAAATGTCTAAAAGTAATTTATTGCAAGTGATAGAGGTGAATCAAATGATAATTGTATTGATCTCACATCATCACCAGGAATGAGTGAGCTGAGGTTTAGCGGGTGTGATGGGAGTGAGGGTTTGAATATTCTGGGTAGGAATATCAGCCAAGGCAACAGAGGTAGAGCAGGTATGGAAGGGGTGGGTGGGAACCTTGAGCATGGATCAAGCAAGGATCCAAATGAAGGCGGTCATGTTGCGGTAGATTTGGATGCAGGCATCACGTGGGGGGGCGACCCTCCTCAGAAAGACCCCAAAAAAAATATGCGAAGGACAATGCGGGGCCCAAGAAGTGGTTGTCTTTTGCTAATAATCTTAGAGGAAAAAGAAAGGAGGTTCTCTCTCTTCCGCCCCTAGTTCCAATAAATAATAAAATTTTGGCCCCAACAAGTTCCATGAGCCCTTTTCTTTCAATGGAATAATTCTCCCTGGTAGGCAATTTTTTGGGAGGTAGTCCGAACATGGAGACTACCAAGGCTTGGGTGACGGGTAAATGGCGACTGGTAGGTACCTTGGAGTTGGTAGTTCTAACTCAAGGGTTCTTCATTATCTATTTTAACAATATGGAGGATGCTAACCGCATTTTAACAGGATGTCCTTGGTTTTTGGGAAAAATAAGCCTTTTTCTCAGACGATGGGGTGAATATTTTGATCCTAAAAAGCAAAATATTAACATTTCCCCTATTTGGGTTTGTCTCCCGAGTCTACCTACCCAGTTCTTCAATGAATATTGGCTATAGGGCATAGCCAAAACTATAGGGGACCTAATATCCATTGACCATGTGACCTTGGCCAGGACAAGGATGACTCATGCACGAATCTACGTAAATGCTAATTTGGATAATGAATTGCCAAGGTTTGTGGAGCTAGAGTATGAAGAATACTATCTAAAATAGCCGGTAGAATATGAGAACAAACCAAAATTCTATGCAGAATGTAAAAATCAAGGACATCTATGCAATCAATGCCCTAACCTGGCAATGAATAGAGAAAAGCATAAGCAAGGAATGCTAGACAGAGGAAATTTGAGGAGTTTCCCTAGCAAAGGCAATTTCAATCAGGAAAACTATGTCTACCAAAAAAAGAAAAGAGAGGGTGTAGGGTCCCAACAAGACAAAGGAAAACAACAAGTTTTTGGAAACCAAAATACTCAGGTAAGTTCCAATCCTCTAGTTTCAAATAAATTTTCAATTCTATCCAATATGGGAGTAGGAGGATTATCAAAATACATGGAAGCCCAGAACCTTCAAGCTAACCTTTCTGACTCCCTAGAATCCCCTTCCAAGTCAGGATCCTCAAAACCTAATGCTAAAATTATTGTAAGCCTCATGGGAATCACAAATCCAAAATCTAATTCCCATTCTCTAGAATCCCCATCCAAGTCAGGATCCTTAAACCCCAATGCTAAAAATACTTCAAGCCCAGTGGGCATCCCAAAGACAAACCCTAATGCTGTAGAACTTAGGAAGAAAGTTGAGGCATTGCAAAATAAAAAATCTCATCTCCCTAACATCATCACTAGGAGCTAGGTGAATCCTACTGAGGGGCCATCCCGTAGACCAGGGGAATACAGGAAAAAAGGAGAATATTTGGATGTAGGGGTGGAGATATGTGAAACTCTTTAGACTGAGGAATATGGTAGTCTGGTTCTGCAACAAATTGCCTCCCCCCAATTTAGTCCTAAACAAACCAAGAGCACTATGAAGTCTCCTATATATTTTGGCAATGAAAAAAGAAGAGGGAGAATATCAAATGATGAGCATCAAAAAATTAAAACTGATAATGACATTGCCAATGGAAAACAGAGAACCTTGTTTCAACAGGTTATTCTGGATTCTGAAGACAACAAATTAGGAAAAACCCCTCAAGGGAGGGAGAGAGGAAGAAATCCCAAACAATCTAAATGAATTTCCTCTCATGGGACGTGAGAGGCCTCAATGGCCTGCCCAAACACAGGGAAGTCAGTTCAATAAGAAATCAAGTGAATCCAACTATTATCATGTTGCAAGAAACAAAAATTAATGAGATTTAGTCAAAAAAAGTAGCAAAAAAAATATGGAATCAAGGGGATATGGTTTGCAAATCAGCCAGAGGAGCGTCTGGAGGCCTTATGACTTTGTGGGATCCCTGGATAGTAGAAGGCACCATTATTCAAAAATATGACAGGGTTCTTAGTGTTTTATTTAAGGAAATAAACAACAATAGGTCATGGATCCTTTCATATATTTATGCCCCGACTTCAATTCAAGGGAGAACTCTACTATGGGAGTACTTAGGCAATCTGAGTGAAATATTCCATAATGTCCCTTGGATTTTGGCTGGGGATTTTAACACTCCTCTTTACCCTTCAGACAAAATGGGTGGAAATTGACCACCTATCAGGAGCATGGATGAGTTCAATGACTTTGTGAACTCCAACATGTTGATGGATGTAAAAATTAGAGGAGCAAATTATACCTGGAGCAATCGGCGAATAGGTTGTCATCTCATTCAAGAAAAGATTGACAGATTTTTTCTATCAAAGGAGGCTACAACTTTGTTCGATGATTCTACCCTGCAAGCCCTTCCTAAAATTGCCTTTGATCATAATCCCATTTTTTTGGAGATCCCTAACTCTCTGTCCTTAAAGAAACCTTTTAGATTTCAATCTATGTGGATCAAACATTCTAGTTTCAGAGATAACTTAATTCAGTGGTGGCAGCAGCCTGTCAGGGGTAGTGCAACTTTTAAACTTGTTGGTAAATTAAAGTTTGTTAAGGAAAATCTTGTAAATTGGAACAAAGCGGTCTTTGGGAACCTCTTTAAAAATAAAAAATAGGTTGTTGAAAGTTTGAAGATAATTGATCAGAGGATTCAATGGCGATGTCGATGAATCTACTAGGCAGGAGGAACAAACAAAACTAGTAGAGTTTCATAACATTTTGGATTGTGAGGAAATATATTGGAGGCAAAAATCAAGGGCTCTTTGGTTGAAAGATGAAGATTCAAATTCCAAGTTTTTTCACATCACCACGCTTAGAAACAAAAGTAATAAAAAAATAATTTTTTTAAAAAAAGCAAATGGTTCTATTACTGAGGACTTAACAAAAATAAGAAAGGAGGCAGTAACTTATTTCAATTATATCCTTGGTCAAGAATTGCAGTGCAATGAGGAGGCCAAATATATTCTCTTGCAATCCATTCCTAGCATAATAAATGAGGATATAAACCTTAAGATTCTAGCTCCCTTTTATGATGAGGAAATTAAGGAAGCCTTGTTTAGCATGGAGCCAAAAAAAAAACCCAGCACCCGATGGCTTTCCCCTTCGTTTCTATCAAGCTTTTTGGGACATCGTAAGTGAGGATGTAATTTATGTTGTTAGAGAATTCCAAGCAATAAATCATATCGCAAAAGGTCTCAACTCTACTTTTATTTCTCTAATTCCTAAGAAGCAAACCCTTGAATCTATGGTTGACTTCAGGCCAATCAGTCTGTGTAATATTTCTTACAAGATCCTAACTAAAGCCATTACAAATAGAATGAGAGATGTTCTACCCCGCATCATAGATCCATATCAGGGAAGATCTGTCCAGGGCAGGTCAATCTTGGATGGAGTTATCACAGTTCATGAAGCTCTGCACTCTGCTCATAAGACTAACAGGTTTGTTTTTGTCCTCAAGCTTCATATGAACAAAGCATTTGACAGGCTAAATTAGGACTTTTTGATTGTTGTCCTCCTTAAGTTTGGTTTTCACCACCAATGGGTTAATTTGATCAAATAATGCATTTCTAAAGCATGGTTCTGGATTCTAGTTAATGGAACAACAGTTGGTTACTTTCAAAGTCATAGGGACCCTATCAACCCCATGTTATTCATCATTGTGGTAGAAAATTTAGGCAGAACCATCAAAAATGCTTGTAGTTCAAGGCTAATATCAGTAATCAAGGCAACATCTCTCACTAGGGCTATTTCTCACCAACAATTTGTCGATGATACCCTTCTATTGACTAAGGCGTCGGTGGTTGAGGCCAAAAGAATTAAATAAATCTTGCAACTCTACGAGGACGATGCTGGTTAGAAAGTTAATTTCAATAAAAACAAGTTATATTTCTTGAAAACCCCCATTCAAAGGTAAGGAAGGATTGTAAAAATTTTAGGGTGTGATATAGCAAACCTCCCCACTTCGTATCTTGGTCTCCCTCTTTTAATTGGTTCTCCGAGAGAGTCAATGTGGGACAGGGTTATTGAAATAATTCAAAAAAACTTGCTGGATGGAAAGATCATCTTCTATATCAAGCAGGAAATTTGACCCTCACTAAGGCCTCTCTTCAGAGCATTCCAGTCTATTTCCTCTCCGTTTTCAAAGCCCTTGTGAAGGTTTTCCAAAAAATTTAAGAAATTCCAAAAAGAATTTTTATGGAATGGATCAGAGGAGAAAAAAAGGATACACCTTGTAGGATGGACCAAAGTGTGCAGACCCAGGGAAAATGGGGGCTTAGGTCTGAGGAAAATTTCTCATATGAATTTAGCTTTACTAGCTAAGTAGGCATGGCACCTCATTTCTGGTGAATAAAATGAATGGATAACTATCATCAAACGAAATTATCTTCAAAATATGGAATTTCTAAGTGACTCAGTTCCAATAAGAGGTTCTGCTTTTTGGAAAGCAATTCCAATTGTAAGGAAATCATCAAAAAAGGTTTAAGATGGGTTTTAGACAATTGTGAGAGGATAAATTGTTGGAATGATAGGTGGGCTAAGGACAAACCACTGATGCAATATCCTAAATTAGTCCGAATCGGAGATATCATAGAAGAACTCATTGGCAAAAAATTCTCCGATTATATGGTTGAGGAAAGAGGTAGAATGAAGTGGAAAAAAATAAGGATTTAGGGATTTCAAGTGGAATAAAATGATCTTTGTAACATTCTTGGGAAATATTTTATCCCCATGAGACCCAAGAAATATCAAGTGACCTGGGCTCCTATGAAAAATGGGCAATTCACTATTAAATCAACTTACAAGCTTATGCTTGATGACGAGGATTTTATCCTCCAAAAGGACTTAGTTTGGATAAAAAAATTAATTCTAAAAATTGTAGTCTTTTCATGGTTGGTTATCCAAGGAAGAATTCTAACCATTGATAATATGATGCGTAAAGGTATTTGTATCACTAATCGTTGTTATCTATGCAGGGCTAATTGGGAGACCATTTATCACATTTTCCTTGAGTGCTATTTTTTCTTGACTATCCTAAGTGGGGTTTTTTAGGCCTTCAATATTTCTTGGGTTAAACCAGCCATCGTACTTGATTTTTTCATCTAGTGGCCTTACCCCTTTTCAAGCCAAAGACTTAGATACATGTGGAAAATTTGTCTCAATAACTATCTTTGGAAGGTGTGGTTAGAAAGGAACCATAGAGTATTTAATGAGTCTATCTATGATCATCAAACTATCATTGCCAGGATCCTATCCTTTGCCAACAAGAATGTGAACCTTATCCCTTTTAATAGTCGTAAACCTCATCTACAGGAGACCATGATTGCTCAATATTTAAGCTTAACCTTGTTAGATGAGTTTGTTTCTAGGGTAGTCAACCCTAGAGCCAATGTTAAGTGGTTCCCACCTCCTACGGGTTGGTTTAAGCTTAATTTTGATGGAGAAGCTAAGGAAACTCTTGGCAGAGTAGGCATTGGTGGCACTGTGCGAGATCATAATGGGAATATGATGCTTGCATTTTTTGAATATTTGGGAACAAGGACGAACAACAAAGCTGAAGCTAGAGCTATGTGGAGAGGCCTTCAAATGAATCAAGACTTAGAAGGCAATTTTATCATAGAAGGAGAATCTATGCATGTTATAAATCTCCTCAATAATTGGAAAAAACCTCCTTGGAGGATTAAAACAATTGTTGAAGAGGCTAGGATCCTCTTCCAGGGAATACATGACAGAAAAGCCCAACATGTCTTTCGGGAAGCTAACAAAGTTGTTGATAAGCTGGCCAATTTAGGTGTCGATGGTGATAAAATTTTCAAATGGGAACACGGTGTCCCGAGTGAAGTAGAGGATCTTATTCAAAAAGAATTCCAAGAATGATAGTTGAATTACCAATAGGGAAGGCATTGTAATTTTGAAGGCTATGAGTATTCTCGTCTCTTTTTTGAAATGGACTCACAATAAAAATTATCCGAGTTGTCAGTCTTGTTGGATGTTGCTTGGAAATACCACAAAGATTAATGGGACAGTCACATGTCAAATAACATGGCTCCTAGTCATATTAGTAATTTGAGGTTGGTTGATAATCATAGGGCAGGAAAGAAACGACAATATAAGACTTTGAACTAGAGCCACGTGGACCACCAGATAGCCACCGCCATAAATCTAGCCAACAGGTTCACTTCTCCAAGGCTGATTGGCCAAGACGGGATGTGGTCCCAAAGCATGTCATATACGAAAGAAAGCAATTACCAAAGAATTATTAAGATTAACTGTCAATACAGAGCTTGTGGGAGTTTTTTCAGTACTCTACTATGTGTGTATGCAACTTTTTGTTTCTCAACTGTTTCAAGGAAGGGATCCGTGTTTGTTTCTTTTTTTGTAATTATGATGCAGGTGTGTTTTCTCGATGTATACCCAAAATGTTGTATGGGAATTTTCTTTTTGATAATAGGCTATGTGCCTTACCGGATGCAATGGCTTTGGAGGCATGTAGATTTTACATATATAGGATCCTTAGTAAGGACATGTTCATCAACAGCCTTGGGCTGATTTTTGCAAAAGGTTTTGGGTCTACCTGTAAAACCTGGTATTAATGCTATAGTATCTTATCTACCAAAAAATAAAGTGATTGAGGTGAATCATATTTATAGAATATATTAATACTAGGGAGATATAAGGTAATCTACTAAGACCATCATGACATCAAATAAGTTCATTCTTTTAGAATCTCAATTACTTAAAGGTCCAAACTATTTCTTATGGAAAAATAAAGTAAAGGCCATCTTACATTTGAAAAACTCTAGGAAATTACTATAGGTGCAAAAACCAAACAAGTTACAGATGATATAGAAATTCAAAAATTCGAAGAAAGTGATGCTAAGGATTTAATGATAATAATCTTTGCTATCAAAGATGAAACACAACCATATATCAATTTAGCAAAAACATCTATAGAGACCTAAAAATACTTCGAGAAAATATTTGAAGGAAAGAAAAAAGCTATCATTTTAAACCTTCAAACTCAATTGCATTCCTTAAAAATGAACAATGATGAAAGTATAGAGTTATTTTTAAGGAAAATAGCAGATATGAGAGAAAATTTGTTAACATTATGAGAAGAAGTAAAGGATAAAATTCTTGTTCAAGTGACCATGAGAGGACTTCCAGATAATTATAAACATCTAGTTACCTCCTTGCAAATATTAAGTAAAGATATTTCCTTTGATGAGTTAGTCAATGTTCTCCAAGAGTATGAGCTAGAGAACACAATAAAAGATGAGATGACTAACAATACTTTGGTGGCAAAAGATAATCCATAGGGAAATATAGCATCATCCTCAAAAGGAAAAAGACCTTGAAATAATAGATATTGTTAGTTATGTAGAAAGAAAGGATACAACACTAACTACTACAGATTCAATTTGAAGAACCAAGGTCAAGGAAATCAAATATCCTATGGAAATCAACAAAATAGGATATTTTAGCCAAAATAATATCAACCTCAAAAGCAATAGTTCCAAAGGATATATCCTTCTCAAAAGTAGTATACTCAACTCGAATATCAGGGAGGAAATCATAAAGGACACATTGCCCAAAATATTCAAGAAGTTGAAAAATGGAAGAACCTTTAGCTGGACGTGGAATTAAAGCTCTATCAACAAGGATAGACCCTTATGAAGATACTAACTACTTATTTGAACAGGAATGTGAGTACAAACTAGAGTACCAGATTGTAGATCCATATTGAAGACTAATGTTTTCAAAACCAAATAATGTAATACAGGGAGGTGTTGAAAAATATGGCTCTTACATAATTTGGTTATTTCCTAATGTACCCTCATGGGTGCATATTTATTTTAAAATTATATTAGGAGTTATTGCTTTATTAGTGTAATAGAATAAATACACAAGTGTTAGAATGTGCAATGATTTAAATCTGCATGTAGTCCACATGTACATGAATCTTAGGGTTGAGTGAGAGGCAAGTAACCTATATAGCCTCATTGTGAGTGATTGTGGGTGTGTGGAAGTAGTGCAAAGGTGAGAGTAGTAGTAGGCACAATGTAGCTCCATTTTGTTATCATGGAGGAGTTGCAAACTCCATGAGAGAAGCATTGTATTTTTCATGAGATTTCTATATGAGAATTTATAGAGCATTGTATCAAGTTTTCTATCATGTTTTCATGCATGGTTTTTCACTATTATCATAGTTGTATCATTGCATGTTTATTTCTATACTTGTGAATGCATTTCCTTTATGTTTAAGGCTCCAAAAGCTAACATAAAGAGTTTAAATATAGTTCTAGAAATAATAGTAGTGTTGATTTTGAGGGTCACATTTTGTGCCACTAGAGGAAAGCAAGCAATATTGAACTACATCCATGAAATAATGTGTTTTGTTAATAGTGGTATTCATGTGGATTCCCTAGAAAATGAATGACAAGTGTCAACTTTAAATCTATTTTGTTGGTGATGATTATTTGCAAGCACAAGTTATGGTTCTTTTTTTTGGCTTTGTTTACTTTATCTATTTGATTTATCGTGATTGAATAATATGTTTTCTTGTCTATTGTAGTTTAGATTATGGGCTTATCTAAGGTAGTAAGTGATTTTTACGTTGTTTTGAATATGATGTAGATGGTATAAAGGTCTTTTTGGGAATTTTTTGTTGTTCTAAATATTGAATGATGATGCTTAGATGTTTAAGGTCATATATTTATTTTTAGGTGGAGTGTCAACTGTTGGATATCATGGGAATTAGTTGTTTTTCTATTAGCACTAAGCCTCAAATGTAGAGAATATTTATGTAACTCAATTTTTTTTGCTAATCTGAATACAACTATTATTTTATAAATAATTTGAGAGTAATTATCCAAGACATTATTGAGTGTCAATAAATAGAAAATAATTATATGAAAGTGACTCAATTTCAAATCCCTACCTTATAATAAACACTCATGATAATATAATTTACTATATGTATCACTCCAAATTTTTCGTATCCTTACCTTCAGGCTATAGGATCCACGCTCGGAAGGGGGATGCGAGAAGGATGGGACAATACCTCGGACTGAGAGGCCCTTTGAAGGTCTCGCATCTCGGGGGAGGGGTATAAGGGTGAATTTTTGATGGATGGTGGGTTCACCAGGAAACTTTTGAGTGGTAGTTTCCATGCCTAGGTTGATAGTAGGTTTGATGTGTTCATTTTGTGCTTTAATCATTCAATTCCTAGGTTTGGCCAAGATGAATCTAAACTATTCTATATGCCAATGCTGATTTTATGAATACAAAAAACATGAATAAATGCTAAACATAGAGAATATGCTAAATAGGATAGAACATACCTGATTTTTGGATGTCTGATGAAGATTATGAGTCTTGTAGCAGTACAAATCGTCTCAAATCATACGTAATCGTCTGGAATTGCATAGAATCATCTCAGATCTCAATCGGTCATCTGAGATTAGACAGGATCATCGATGATCTAACGAATTCATCAGCCGAATTTGTCAGAGACCTGCAATCATAGAAATAGATACAAAATACCAAAAATGCAACTGCAAAAGCAAGGGGAAATGATAGAAATAACAATGAATTTGTCTAAATAATTAATCAAAATAGAAATTAAAAGGAAATGCATCAACTTAACAATTTATTTTGTCTTTATCATGCATTTATATTAAATGAGGTGAACTCCAAGATGCATAAATACAATAACTAAGACAATGCATAAAGAATGCAGAAAACAATAAGAAAATGCAAACTTTGGGCTCTAATTGCCCCCAATCTGGACTACAGTCGAGATCGCCTCCAATCGTACGATATCATCGTCGATCTGCGACAAGATTGTCCGAAATCATCTGTAATCGCCTACGATGATCCAAGCTTGTTTCGACTAAAAAACAGTAAGATTCCTGCAAGAAAACTTGAAATATGCAATGCAAACGATGGTGCGGGGATGCTCTAATGTATAAGGAACTAAATCTATAGGGAAATCCATCAGCTAGGGGGTTCAGGGGGATAAATTGAGAAAGTCCTAGTTTATATAGGATTAGGGAGAGGTTAGGAGGTTGGATATCATCCCAATTTGGGAGATCTCTAATGGGGGAGACTCTAACTGTGTAGATGCGCTTTTTTCCCAGGTTAGAGAAGTTGTTGAAACAAAAGCTAATTATGAAAATTTAGTTTTGGGGTGAAATCGTCTAGACGTTTTGTTCCAGATGAATTCGTCAAATCTGGGACGATTTCATTTGATCGTCAACGATATCGTCCAACGGTCAAAACAAATCTTAAAAATGGTGCTAAAAATGAGGAAAGCGGGTAACGGGAAGTTAATTGACGGTTTGGGGTTAAAATTTAAATTTTTATCTTTTTATTAAGGTTTAACTGTGTCAATTTTGGGGTGCTACACTATAATACAATCATAATATGATTCATCACAATACCATTATAATGATTTCATAATGTAATATATATCAGGTAAACTAATTAGAGAAACTAATAGTTTCAATAAATTGTTGACATGCATAAAACACAAAGAAAAGAATTGTAATTTCTATGACTATTATAGAAAGAATATCATAATAATAAATCAAGTAAACATATAACTATAACATGGTTATGATGACTTTGTTCATCAATCTCATTTGGAGTAGTTCACATTAATCATCTTCTATGAATAAGGATCAGGTTTAAGTCTTGATAGACATGATTAGTGTGCATGACCAATGGATTCTTGACTCTTATATGTGTTGTCTTGACCTATTCTATGATAACCCACTAAAATAATAATAAATTTGCATGGTGGCAATGTCCAGAATAAAATGTTATTGTTAGAATGAGAAATTCTTATGGCATATTTATAGCTAGTTTTGAGATCATAGATTCATATACCAATGACATGGGCTTCTAAAAACAAAATATTAAGTTAATACATAACAATTTTAGTTTTATGGTGTAAAGATGATAATAATATTTTTTAACATATAAATTAAATAACAATTTTTTATTTTAGTTAGAGTAACGATCTTTTAGGAACACTAAGGGTGGGAGAGCATGAAATCCTAGGAGGTAGATACCATAGAGGATTCAACTATCAAAGGCACTAAAGACTCAAACTTGGGCCAAGCTAGATAAAGCCACATAGGAAGGTTTTGATAAAGTGAAACAATACTATTATTGTCCTTGTCCCAACAAATCCAAGGTAAAATCATCCATTAACTTCATATTGATAAGCCTATGTAACACAGAATATAAAATCCTAATGAAGGTGATCTCTTTCAGACTAAAAATCCTTCTCCCAAGTTTGATCTCAAAAAAACAAGAGGGATTTCTTAAGGGTCATCAAATTCTAATGGGACTGTAGTGGTTTACAAGGCTCTACATTCCTTGGTTAAAAGCAAGAGGACAAAGATGCTAGTTAATTTAGACATAAGCAAGGCATATGATAGAGTATCCTAGAACTTTCTTCAAAATTTTCTTAATAATTTTTGGTTTGGGGAGGCCTAAACATATCTGGTTATGAGATGTGTAAGGACTCTAAGATGCTATATCCTAGATAATGTACTACCAATTAGTTTTTCGTTAGCTCTTACGGTATGATGTAAGGTGAACCAATATCCCCCTATGTGCTTATCATGCTTGTAGAAGCTATAAACTGAACCTTGCTAGATAAACTTATACTAAAGAAAATCCAAGGCCTAAAGGTTGCAAACACCATGGAGGTAGTTTCTCATAAAAATTTTATGGATAATACAATCTATCTAGTACTAACAAGTGTTATTGAATCCATAGGATAGAAGAATGTGTTAGAAAGATATGAGAAGGTTGCAAGTCAAAGAGTCAATAAGGATAAATATCTGATGTATTTTATCAATATCTTAAGAACCAAAGAAAAGCTAAAGAAAATTCTAGTTTATAAACTAGGTTTATTTCCCTCACTATAATTTAGAACACCTCTTTCATGGGTATAGTGAATCAATAACATTGGAACTTTATTTTTTATCAATTCCAAAGTAAACTAGCATCGTGAAAGGGGAAATGGCTAAGCTAGGTTGGGAAGATGCAACTACTACATGCAACCCTTTAAACCCTCCCCAATTATCTCATGCCTCTATTCAAAATTTCAAGGGCAATGTCAACTAAGTTAGAATCTCTTTAGAAGAACTTCCTTTGCAAAAGAATGGATGAACAGACAAGACTTACTCTCTTGAAATAAGAAATAGTTTTCTAGCCTAAGAAAAAGGACGTGTAGGTTCAAGGAGAATCAGTTTGATGTGCATAGCCCTAGGTGGTAAACTAGCCTAGAGATTAATAAGAGAACCAAAGAACCTTTGGCCCAAGATTCTCCAACATAAATACCTAGAAGGAAAGGATCTTGAGAGAATCCTTAATGAGGAAAAACCTTGCAAATACTCGATCATTTGGATCCATATACTGGGAAGCTATTATAAACCTTTATTCTCATTAACAAAATTCATTCACCAATATGCATAAATATCAAAATATTCATCCATAAATAATGTCCACAATAACATTTCACACCATGAGACAAAGATAGATAATACCCTTAAGGTAGGTCAACACTAATAATACTCCTTATGCAATGAATAATTCTATAATATCTCCCTTGATGAGAATCACTCCATGAGCCAAGACTATTACAAGAGAATAATGGATTTGATTGCTTCATTACAATGACAATTACCCTCTTTATATGTCCATCTTCCTAAACCCTTATCTCACTCATATTATAATACAATATTATAATATAATCAACCTTGGGTTATAGGTGGCACATGCCAACTATCCATAATATCGTATGTAGTATAATATCATATCCCCGTATACCTATCCCTAAGTACGTAACAAAAGCAAGGATTTTTTGATAAAGGCAATTAAATGGAAGTTTGGAACTAGCAAGTGCATTGACTTCTGGGATGATATTTTGTTGGAGGAATCCTCCATGGTAGGATGAGATTTGGAATGCACTGGCCTAGGATGCATGAAAATCTATGGAAATAAAGTGAGCAATTGCTTCCACATGAGTTGCAAGGGCAACATCAAATGTGTTCTAGAGGATTGAATAAAAGATAAAAACCAATGGAATGGGTAAATTTGAATCATTTTGTAGAGACTTCATTCTATCTATACTTCTCTAAAGGGATTAGACACTTGTTATTGGGCAATGAGCTTGAATGGAGAATACTTAGTCAAAAATAATTATTAAAAATTAACTAAAGAAAGTGTTATTGAGGAGGTCTACACAAAAATATGGCAAAATATAGCAATCCCAAAGATTATAGTTTTTAGTTAGCTATTTGCTCACAATAGAATTCTAACGATGGATAATATTCAAAAGAGGGGCTTTCATGGGTATTTTTTATGTACTTTATGTGAGGAAGAAAAGAAGACAAGTCATCATATGTTCATGAAGTGCAATTTTAGTGGAGATATTTGGAAAAATATTGATAAGGAATTCTTTTTTGGGTGGTTCTGGCCACAGGGGTTCAAGTATTGGTTAGCCCAATGGAGTAGTCCCTTAAAAAGGAGAAGTTTTTAGCTCTCTAGAACATGGAACCCTTAATCTTCCTTTAAAATATTTGGCTAGAATGTAACCAAAATACCGTTTAATACATAAAATGGATGTGATTAGACAATATAATCAAATCAAATACTCATTGAGAGTACAAATTACCAAAGTGTAGATAGAGCAAAGATAACTTGGAGATGACCAAGGAAGGGATGGTATAAACTAAATACCAATGGGGCTTCCAAAGAGAATCCTAACCCAATAGGAGGAGGGAGAGTGTGAGAGATAATACAACTAAAATAATAGCAATTTTTAAAGGTAACTTCAACAAGACTACTAATAATATGATAGAATTCAAGGTTTTGCTCATTAATTTGGCAAGGAAAATGGGCATAAGCAAATAAGAAGTGAAGTGTAATTCAGAGGTGCTAGTGAATTAGCTCATCGACAAGAATAATTCCAACTTGCAAGTAATTGATATGATAGAAAATTTTCTAGCTCTACTAATTGGGTTCAAGGATTCTAGGATTTAAAATTCCTTTCATGAATGGAATGCTTTGGAAGACATATTAGCAAATAAGTATTTTTAGGATAGGAGAGCTGGATTTGGAGGGAGGGTGAAGAGAATTCTACCTTGATAAGAATAGTTTGAGAGTTGGATCAGGTAAAATCAGTGGACTCAAAAAATGACAGTTTGGGATCAATTATTTGAAAGAAATATGGGCTCCTTTAAGCCTTTTTGTCCATGATACAAGTAATATAGTTAGGATTTGTATTTTTGTATCTTATAAGGGTTAGGAAGGTATCCAATGTGAGGGATTTTGTAACTAGTTTGAGGATGTAGTCAAAATCTCATTTTTATAATAAAAAATAGTAATGTTTAATATATTTTATTTAAATTGAATATTAATAATATTAAAATGAAAAGTTTAGTATATATTAAAAATAATAAATTAAACTAAATTTTAAATTTTAAAATTTTACATTAAATAAATTTAATTTTATATTATGGTTGGTCAACAATGTAACATATTTTTAAATTGGTTATATGGGATGATAACAACCCTACTAGTATTACATCATGATCATATGGTGGTATTACAACAAGCTTAAAAAATATACATGTATTAATTGGCAAGATTCAAACCTTGGTCTCCTCCTTGAAATTTGATAAGTCTAAATGGGTAAGCTAATAACATTTTTTTTTTTTAAGCGAAAAACCCCTTGCGGGATGGCCTTGGTCTAAGAGACTACGAACAGGGGGTTCTACACCGTCAAAGTCACCCGGGGGTCGCACCCATCCCTGCTCGCACCAACATTATCAATTGGATTTTGGGTACCCAATTCAGCTTTTTGGTAGGGTGGAGATTCGAACTTGGGACTTCCCTTGGAGGATTGCCCTCTCCTCTCCAACTCACCTACAACACCTGGGTTTAAGCTAATAACATTTGATAATAATGCAATTGTTGGTAATTTTGCACTATGCCACATTGGGAATTTTGTTGGAATATTTTGATAGAATATTTTTTATTGTAGTCGGAAATATTTATTGTGAAAGTAATTTCCTATGTTGTTGTTTTATTTGCAAATATAAACTTTATTGCATCGGCATTATAAATGTCTAAAAAATAATGCAAATTTCATTTGGGATTCAAATCTGCTATATTCAAAGTGCACTATAAAGGCATTTTTGGGCCTGCAAAATGGAAGGAGAAGTCAAGATGAAGAACTTAGAAAATTTTCAAAAAGCACCAAAAAAGCAGATGAACATGGAGGCGTGTTCGCCCCAAGGATGGGGCGAACACCCCATTCGCCCCATGTTGGGGCGAACGTAATAGTAAAATGCGGCCAAAGAAAGGTTCAATAATTTTAAAATATCACGATGAGTCAAAGTCACGTTCGCCCCGATTGAGGGGTGAACGTCCCGTTCACCCTGATTGAGGGGTGAACGTCCCGTTCGCCCCTCCCATGGGTGAACATGCCTCGATATTTGAATGCAATCGCGTTCACCCCAATTGAGGGGCGAACATATTTAAAGAATGGAATGCTATCGCATTCGCTCTAGTTGAGGGGCGAACATCTTGTTCGCCCCTCCCTTGGATGAACGTGTTTTTAAGGGAATCGCACGAGCATGTTGGGCGATAGACGATTGGGCGAAGCTAATTTTTGTTGAAAGAGTGGATTTAGTTTTTGAGAAAAAGGGTAAAAGGGGGCGAAGCGATTATGACAATAGAGTCGTCCAATTGTATAGTTTTGCCACATTCTATGAGAAATATAGTCAAATATTTCAATAGCGCCCTAGGGAGATTTTACAAGCATTAAATAATGGTGGTCACGAGTAACTCAAATAGTGAATCCCAAGTGAAGGACGAAGTCGTATAGAAGCACAGGGGGTGTTTTTCATGATTTCCAAGGTGGGAGTGTGTTTCCAAGATATTGAATATCTCCTAATTCTCAGTGCACCGATGCCCAAGTTGTTGATTTCCTAGGAATGTTCCCCTAAAATATGGATCGTTGCCCCAAAAGGATGGATTTTTAATGATTCCAAGGAGGAATTTCCTCACTCTTGTTCTTGATCTATGATCATTTTGTTCTCATGTGTATTTAATGAAAGAGGCGAAATCCTCTATAAATACTAATCAAATTCCTATTGTAAGAAGAGGTTGGACATTCTGCAAGAAAACTTTCTAAGTCTTCTACATCAATAGAAGAGACTTGGCTTCTAAAATTTGCAAGCATTCTTATGTGTGTGATTTCCTTCTATTTCTAAGCATTTTTGTTTATGCTCATGTTCTTGCTGTTGAGTTTAAAATTCTATTTTTGGATTTAAAACATTGCTGGTGAATGAGTTAGTTTTGGAATGCAATCTGGAGGTTGTTACTGCAAAGGTGTAAGTAAAATTATGCTGCTTTATTTATGTTACATGTTGTTATAACACTTGGTGGAATTCTTGCTACTAGTCTACCCCAAATCCTACATTCTGGCCTATGGCCATATTTCCCTTTCTTTCTATTATTTTTCCAATTTCTTTCCTGCATCCCTAGTCTTCAACCAGTTTAGGATTAGTAAGGGAACCAACCCTCTCTGGATATTGGCACGGAGGACATTCCTTTCCTTCGGCATTTCAATGTTGGTCGTATCTAGGGCGCACAAACACATTTTTGTTGATTAGGTAGATATTTGACCAACAATTTTTGGCATGCCCAGTGGGACCTCAAAATTTCCACTTCCAATGGTATTAAGGTTTGATGTTCACCTTTGTGCTATGAAATTAGAACATCTGGCGACTCGATTTCACCCAAAAATCTCCAAACGTGAGGGTAGCAAAAGTTGTGTCTCATGAATACAAGATCAAAGGCCAAAAATCCAGATCATCAAATTGAGTTCTATGAGCTTGATATTCAAATGCTAGGGAAACATCCTCAATTAGCCACTTTTTGGTGTACATCCTCATTACCTCACATATCTCATATACCATCTATCACATCCTCATGATTAGCTGGCATATTCTCCACTCCTATAAGCCCAGTGAGTACCACCATGAGTTTTCCTCAACCTCTGCCTCACACGACCACGAGCCTTCCTCACACTACACCTCATATACCAGTCCATATGGCTCAGAATCCTCCACCAAGGTAGTTCCCAGCATGGAATAGCTCAGGGGCTTTGAATTTGCAAGCTCAAAATCTGGTCCCCCAAGCTACTTTGAAGGCTTTTTCGACTTATGACGGTACCGGTAAAACTGCATATGAGCATATCCAAGATGTGGCTTCTTTGATGACCATCCATGACATAATAGATGAAGATGTAATGATAAAGTTGTTGGTATTGTCGCTAAGAGGAAAATTGTTGTATTGGTACCGATCGCTGCAACCGGGCACTATTACCTCATGGGATCAGTTGGTGGAGTTGTTGATTAAAAATTTTCATGAACAAGCTGACCCATATTCCTTGTTGCACCAGTTTACAATGATTCAAAGACATCCACAGGAAGAGATAGTTGACTTTAATGTCAGGTTCACATGAAGTTGGCAGAGAATTCTTGATGGTTTATGGCCTACACATGAACAAGCTACATTCTATTACCTCAGGGCATTTAGCACTGAGATTGGTATGGTCGTTCATCAAGCCAATGTGACTACATTCCCAGATTTGTACACACAAGCCCAAAAGGTCGAATCTGATTTGATCGTAGTAGGTAGGCTTCCCCCAAAAATGACTATGCCCATTCTTCCTGATCTCCCATAGTATTTGTATTCAAGTGCATTTTTGCAACCCATGCCTTCCATGTACCCAGTTCCCTCATGGAGTTCAAGCCCACCTCATATGGCTCTGATCCCTATCCCACAATGCCCGACTCCAAGTTTTCCATAGTTGCCCAATCAATCAGTACCCTAGCTATCAACACCTATTCCTTTCCCAGCATTGCCAACGCCTCCGACCCCGTTGCCATTACCTGCGCTGCAAGCACCTTTACCCTTGCCAACGCTGACCACATCTTCTAATCCTGATCCCCTTACGACCTTATTGCAAGAAGTAAAATCTAATAACTCAGCCTTAAGAACTATATCGAATGAGCTTACAACGGTGAGAAAAAAGCAAGTCGAGGCTGATTTTTGGTCACGAATATTTCAAACTCCATCGATTACTTGAGAGCAAGCATCTACCAGTAGAGGCCCTAAGAAAAGCATGATAGTGCTAGAAAATGAGGAAACTAGCACAACAAAAAAGGTGTATTGGTGTTCGACATGCAATGATCCTCATGGAGAAGAAACCTGCATGGTGCATATGAATTATGTACAAATGCTAGTAGAGAGTTTGGTTGGCGGACAAGTCAATATGATCAGGGAAGCTGATCACAATCTTATGATGCCTTATTTGGAGCAAGTTTTGGTTCTTACGAGATCCGAGAAGAAGCCAATAATGGTAGATCCAACTGAGCTCGAACCTTTGAAGGTGCCTGCAGAGCCAAAGGTGCAGGATGAAAAATGACAATCTCCAGCGAAAGCGCTTGGTGTAAGGACTAAGGAGTAGGATTCTGTCAAGTTAAGAGATTTATTGCCTAAGCAAGCTCAAGAAAATGCATAAACTAAGGCATCAACTTCGCAACCTGCAACAGCTGCTCAAGCACCGAATGAGACAAAGGAGTAGGCCAAAGAGTGACTCAAGTACCCATCATTGACAAAGAGACAAAGAGTAGAAGCTACTCAGTAGTATCAAGAAAAGTACGAATGGGTTACAGAAGAGAAGGTTTCAGCCGTCTCAAGTTACAATATTGTGGAAGAAATGAAGAAGATACCTGCAAAAGTTAGCTTGTATGATGCATTACAGCTTGCTAGGGCAAATTGACTTGTTGCAAGAGTCCTTGAAGACTACTAAAGATCAGAAGAAGGATCCTTCTCAAATAGTCCTAGCGCAAGCGCTACCAACTTTAGCCATAGAGAAAAATAGGCCTCCCCCATTTTATTTGTCACTCAGAATGGAAGGGTGGATTGTACACAACTGTATGATCGACTCTGGAGCTACGACTACTGTCATGCCAAAGGTAGTATGTGAAGTGATGGGGATGGAATATACAAGGAGTAGCCCAGGAGTGTTATAGCTGGATGGGACTCTAGTCAAGATAGTGGGAGTGATCAAAGACATTCCCATTGTCCTTCATAGTATGCCACAAATCATAGTCATCCAGGAAGTGGTAGTAGTTGACCTGGAACCATATTTTAGCATGTGCCTCTCAAGGGAGTTCATGGCTAAGCTGGGAGGATATCTTTCCTTAGACTATTCACATTTGGAGATACCATTCAAAGGAAAAAGGATTCGCATTCATAACGAAAAGCCCTCACCTTTTCACATTGAAAAGTTAGAAGAGAAAGAAGAAGCTCCAGGTGCGGTTAACATGATGACTGAGGAGCTAGAAGAGGTTGATTTGATGGAAGAAGCATTGGGTGAGCTTCACCTCGAAGATGAGTTTTTTCTCATAGATTTTAATGCAATGATCAGAATAGACATTGGTTGTTATTCAATAACTAAGCTCGAGAAAACTAAAGAAGAAGTCCTCGATTCCCAGGAGTCTGACATGGATCAGTTATGGAAACTATATTTTGATGGTGCCAGATGTAAGAATGGCATAGGAGCTGGCGTCGTATTGATCTCCCCTAAGGGGTTGCAAAAGACTTATTCTTATAGGTTGACTTGGAGTTGCATAAATAATGCAGCTGAATATGAGGCATTGTGCCTTGGGTTGAAGAAAGCTGAAAATTTGGGCATTAAGCAGCTACAGATTTTTGGTGACTCTAAGCTTATTGTCAATCAGACCACTAATAGGTGTGTGTCAAAGTAGCATTACCTAAAAGCCTATCACAATAGAGTCTGGGATTTTTTTGAATCCTTCACCACTTTGAACATTCAGGCAATTTCCTGGGAGCAGAATAAACATGCAGATATTTTAGCCTCTCTTGGTGCAAATTATTCTCCCGTGGAGCAAGTGGTCCAGAATCCCAAGACTGTTAGAGTGATCTATAGACCTTCGGTTCCGGATAAGAATCTTCATTGGCAAGTATTTGACAACGATGAACAAATAGTCAATTTTCTGCTTAGAGAAGCTGCTAGCACAGATGATAGAGTGCTTGCTAAAGAAGAGAAAGAAGGAATGATTCAATTGAAGAATAACCATATTCCCAGAGGTTTAATCTCATTGGAGAGTTTATTTGATCAAAATGATAGAGCTGAAAAGCATAGGATTAAGGTAGACGCTAGGGAATACAAGGAATTACAGTTGGAACCTAAAAAGGTTATCAAAATTGGAACCGATTGCGTGCCGGATGAACTGGAAGGCATTAAGAATTTGTGCTATGAGTACCCTGACATTGTGGCATGGAGTTATCAGGATTTAAAGGGATATGACAAGAATGTGATCCAGCATACCATAGAGCTGTAGGAGGGGGTAAAGCCTTTTCGATAAAAGCAGTGCCCTGTTAATCCCAAAATCGAAGTGCTCATGAAGGCGAGAATTGCTAAAAATGTTGGAGGCGAAGATAATTTATCCGATCAAGCACTCAACATGGGTGGCGAATCTAGTCCCAGTTTGGAAGAAGAATGAAGATATTCGGTTGTGTGTCAATTTTCACAACCTGAACCAGGCATCATTAAAATATCATTATCCCCTCCTACAAATCGATCAAATTCTTCATGTGGTTGCTGGTGCACAGAGGTTCTCACTATTAGACGGCTTCTCCGGATATAATCAAATCTGGGTGAAGGATGAGGACCAATATAAAATAACATTCACCACCAAGTGGGGCACATTTGCCTACCAACGGATGCCCTTTGGGCTCTCAAATGTGGTGCTACCTTCCAGAGAGCCATGGACGTCACCTTCGATGAGTTACTGAATAGAATTATTGTGATATATCTTGATGATATGACTATGTTTTCGCATCGTAGAGAAGACCATGTTGCTCATTTGAGGTAGGTGTTCGAGAAGTGTCGCGAGTTCGGGATCTCTATTAATCCAAAAAAGTCAATATTTGCTGTTAAATAAGGGAAGTTATTGGGTCATGTGATCTCACAAGAAGGATTGGCAATCGATCCTGCAAGAGCTGAAGCACTCATGAAGTTGCCACTACCTACTAACAAAAAGGACCTTCAATATTTCTTCGGTCAAATAAATTTCATCCGCAAGTTTATTGCTGACTTCGCTCAAGTTGTGAAGCCCATGACTGAGCTTTTAAAAAATAATGTTGAGTTCAAGTGGATGGAGGCCAGGAGATGAGATTTTCAAGAAATCAAAGAAAGAATCACACAAGCTCCAATTTTAATTAATCCTGATTATTCAAAATATTTCATTCTCTATGCAGTGGGTGAGCAAGAAAGCTATGCTGCAGTGTTGACACAGAAGCAAGAAGATGGAGAAGAGAAACCAATTGCCTTCTTGAGCCAAGTTATTGCACCACATCAGGAGAAGTATAATTTTATCAAGAAATAAGTGTATGCGATGATGAAATCATTGAAGAAATTTCGACACTTTGTTTCTCAGAGCAAAACTATTGTTTATGTTATTCATCCTGATGTTCAAAATTTTATACTCCAAGGAGAACTAGGCGATAAAAGGGCAGGTTGGGTCTCAAAAATTCAAGAATATGATGTGGATATCCGACCAACAAAGCTAGTTCATGGGTGAGCTTTATGTCAGGAGTTAGCTAAAAGTGTTGCCTCTGAGATATTGGATGCAGTGCATGAGGAGGACATTGGTGAAAGAATTTGCGCAAATCATACTGTGAATGATCGTGACTGGATAGAAGATCTGGTTGACTATTTTACTTCTGGGAGATGTCCAACTCACCTTGATGCTTCACAACATTGGAGGTTCAGGCTACAAGCGATCAAGTACGTTCTATTGCCAAATGGACTGTATCACAAGAATATTGACGGAGTTCTTCTCAGGTGTGTGAAATATTTCGAGAAGGAGAAAATATTGGAGGAATTTCACTATGGACTATCTGGTGGTCACTATGCAGGGAGGCCTATGGCTTTAAATATTATCCGAGCAGGCTACTATTGGCCCACTTTGTTCGTCGATGCTCATAGAGTAAGTCAGCATTGTGATAGTTGTTAGTGGTACGTTGGTAGAATAAGAAAAGGAGCATTGCCTCTACGCCCGATTCAAGTGGAAGCGCCTTTCCAGTAGTGGGGTCTTGACTTCATCGGAGTCATTGATCCACACTCTTCCATGAAGCACAAGTATATCTTGACGGTGACTGACTATTTTACTAGATGGGCGGAGGCCATTCCCACCAAGAAGGCTGATCAGGCTACTGTTATTTCTTTCCTAGAAGGGATCATTACTCGCTTTGGCATCCCAGATTCAATTATAACCGATAATGGCACTCCATTCATTGGGGCCAAAATCATGGAGTTCGCTAGAAAATATGGCATTTATTTGAAGACATCATCCAACTATTATCCGCAAGGGAATGGGTTGGCCGAATCTACCAATAAAAATTTGCTGCAAATTTTAAAAAGGACTATGGGCAGTAAAAAAAGAAGCTGGCATTTGCTGTTGAATCAAGTGCTTTGGGCGGATCGTATCTTGGTGAATAAATCTATCAAAACTTCTCCATATGCCTTGGTTTATGGGAAATAAGCCATTCTTCCCACTCATATTGAGCTATCGGTACTTCAAACATTGCAGTTATTCTAGGATGAAGATGAGGAATATGATCCTATGAGTGCAAGGTTGGCACAATTGTTGTAGTTAGAGGAGGATAGGGAGCAGTCTTATTGAGTATTTATTGAGCACACAAAAGAAATGTAAAAGTGGTTCGGAAAGAAAACAACTGAACGTAGTTTCCAGGTGGGAGATTTAGTTTTAAAATGGAACGAGAAGAAGGCCAAGCCAGGAAAACACCATAAGTTTGATGCTATCTGGGAAGGTCCTTTTCAAATTTTTGTAGTAAATTTGGCAAATGCTTATCATCTTCATGATCTGGAGGGTTGTGACCTTCCTATTCCAGTAAATGGTCTTCATCTGAAGGCCTATATTCAATGATGATGTTCTGAGGAGGTATCCACTTGTACATATGTAAATATCCTTTTCAGTGTGTTATTTGATTTTAATTGTTGATGTTGTTTTAATATATAGTAATAATAAAAAAAGGGGGAATTTTCAAGAGATCTCGATCGCCCTTGGTGATGAGCACGATGACACTCACCTTTGGGACAAAGCAAAATAGTTGGTGATATCACGTTCCAATTAAAGCAAAAGGAATGGACGTAAAGCAACACGATATGTGCAAGTCGCGTTCGCCTAAAGAAGGGGCGACGCGACCATTCGCCCCAAGGATGGGGTGAAGGTGATTTGGATACCCTAGGGCGAAGACAAAATCAGACTCCATAGTACGTTCACCCTAGAAGATGGATGCAAAATACCGTTCACCCTTGCTTTGGGCGAACACGTCGGGCAGGGCGATGGAGATTTTGTTTTTTGTATATGTTTAAAAAAAAGAAAAAAATAAAAAGGGGAAAAGAAGATGTTGTTTTGAATTTTTCTAAATATGGGTGAAAATGCGAAAGCAAACAAGAGTTTTTAAAAAGGCTATTCGCCATGAAATTTCCAAGCAATTCGAAGGCATCCTAGAATAAGGAAAAGTGAGACATGTTGCTCTGATTTTTGGAGTCACCAAGAAAAGGGGACGAACTTGCTCAGCGCCCAAAGTAATTTCGCCAAAAGGAGGGAAGTAGTTGCATCAGTTTTGGAAGCACGTTGTAAAACAAATCGTGCCTGTGGATACGTGGCAGTGATCGGAGAGCTGGAGTACAGGTAAAAGGGCATTTAATTTAAAATGTGCACTATGCAGAATGTTTATTTTCCCAAGGAGCAGAAAATATTTATCATTGGTTGCTAACCGACCAATTTAGCTTTCCAAGTAAGCTTCAGGCGCTAGGGCTCAACTTTCAATGAAGTTACATGGTGAAAAGGGCACTCTTTTCTAGGAATATTTGGCAGTGAATCAAAGAAAAACTATTGGAACATTGGTAATGGTGCCAGGCTAGTGGATCAATACCCACATTCTCCTAAAAGTACCCAAAATTAATTCAACATTTATTGTGGCAGTTGTGGGAGGGCTCTATATAAATGACGAGGTAAAAAGCTTACAATTTATTTTCTTTTTAAATTTTTTTTTGCTTTGCTTCACATTGTAGCTGTAGAAGAATCCAGAGAGTGCTCAAAATATTTGTTAGATAAAAAGAGAATGGGAAAGTGAAAGGATGTTGTAGAGGCTACAGAGCCCAAAAATTCAAAAAAGAAAGGAGGCTCTAGAGCAAAAAGGGCTAAAAAAAATGACTATGTTGATTTGGACCTGTACGAGGACACTATGGCAAAAATTGGCGACTACCTCATTACTCACAAAGGCATGGAGAGGTTAAGGCAGGATGTAGAAATGACGGTGAGCCAAGGAGTAACATCGAACAGTTGGCTGATAGTGCCCTATCATTCACAACTATTCTAGTATTTATGTCCGCCTGTTCATCCATACCCCGAGCTGGTGCAACTCATTGCCCAGTTCTATGATCCATTCACCAGAGCTATCAAAAATTCTAGAAGAGAGATTTTGTTCACCATCACTCCAGATGAGGTTCGAGAAGCTTTTGCCTATGGATTGAAGCCCCCTTCATATGTAGTTAATAAAAAACTACATACTGATGAACAAGAAGATAAATATGTCTCCACGGTGACAATGCGCCAATTTATGGAGACTCAATTAATTAAAGAGCTGCCAATGGGGTAGCTTCCCAATTTGTCGAAGCTACTATTAGATTTTAAGAGCTTGGATATATATTCGATGTTGGCATGGATCGTTGGGTTGCCTTCCGATGGGACTGTGCATAAATGGTAGGCGACCTTAGCTCAATGTATTTGTAAAGTTGAATTTTATTCTCCTACAACAATGAGGTAAGGCAACAACCCCATTTTCTTTGATTGGGCCGACTTTATTTCTCGGAGGTTAAACTTTCAACTGGAGAAGATGCAAACCGGGGAGTTAAGATCGTTTAAGCACATGTCATTTTTGGTATGGTTTTTCTTCTTTCAACTATAGTGACACTTCCCTTTTATTGCAGTAATGTAGGTGGGTGAGAAAAATGAACCCCTACTATTTTATATGTGGACTCTCGTTTTGTCAAAAAGGGAGTCATTTTATAGCTTTAATAGTTGGTTTTTGGGACCGATAATATAATTTCTTTGTGGTATGTGTGAAAGAGTGTTGCAGAATTTAAGGGTTGCAGTTTTGGTGTAGGAAAAGGGTGATATTTTTCTACTTACACAGGGCGTAGTGGTGAGAATTTTTGGTTTCACGAGTAAGCCATTTTTGTTGTCGTATTTTGCCACAGAGCATGTGTTCGTATCATGACCCGCCACCCTCCTATCTTATTTAAAGAATATTAATTGATCTTGTAGGATCAATTAATGCCTAATAGAAGGGGCATGACCCTAAAGAATCCTACAAAAGTTCTAATAAAATAATTTTATAAAGGATAAGAAATATTAATTATTTAAAGACTATTTATGGGGTCTAGTAAAAGGTAAATTTGAGGAATTATCTTTTACAAAAGTTATAACCATATAGTAAATTAGGTGCATATTGAATGGACCCTATGTGGATGGACCTAAAAAGGACTAATAAATTTTTAAAATAGCTTAAGGGTCATCCCATCTCTTGGGAAGTACTCATGTGGCTACCCTACATTGGAGGGAGTTGGTTTGTGGTGTTTGTGGTGGGTGGGGTTTTGTTGGGGGGTTGGTGGGGGTGTGGTTTGTGGGTTCTTGGTGGGTGTGGTTGGGGGGGGTGGTTGGGGGGGGGTAGTTGGGGTAGTGTGGGAATGTTTTTTGTGTTGGGTTTGTGATTATTGTTGTGTTTATTATTAGTTTGTTATTGGGGGTGGTTGGGGTTTTTTTGGGGGGTGGGGTGGGTGGTTTTGTGGGGATGTGTTTGTAGTGGGGAGGGTGGGGTTTTGGAGGAGTTGGGGATGGGTGTGTGTTTTTGGGGTTTTGGGGTGGGGTGGGTGGATGGGGTTTGTTGGGTTGGGGGGTTTGTTTGGTGTGTGTGGTAGAGGTGGTGGTGTTGGGGAGGTGTGGGGGGGGGTTTGGGGATGTTTTTGGGGAGGTGGTGGGGGGGGTTAGTTGTGTTGGGTGGTGTGTTTGTGTTGGGTTGTTGTGTTGGGTGGTTGGGTTTGTTTGTGGAGGGTTTGGTTGTGGGATGTATGGGGTGGTGGGTTGGGGTTTGGTGGGTGGTGAGATGTGGATTTGGGTTGTGTGGGTAGGTTGAGTTGAGGTTGTGGGGGGATGTTGGTGGGTGTGTTGTAGGTATGGGGTAGTGAGTTGGTGGTTTAGTTTAGATTTGGGGGGTTGTTGTGTTGTGGTGAGGGGGGGGATGGTGTTTTTTGGGGTATGGGGTTGTGTTGTTTTGGTTGTGGTGGTGTTAGTTGTATTGGGTGGGTGGGGTGTGGTTTGGTGGGGGTTGTTTGGTGTTTTGGGGTTTCTTAGGGTGGTGGTGGTGGTGGGGTTGGGTGGTGTTTGTTGGGTTTGTTGTGTTTGTGGGTTTGTGGTTTGGTTGGTGTGTTGTTGGTGATGGGTTGTGTTGGGTGTGGTTATGTATGGTGGGTGGGTTGTGTTTGTTGGTTTTGGAGTTTGATGGATGGGTGGTTGTTTAGTGTGGTGGTGTTGTGGGGGGTGTTTTATGGGGGGGGGTTTGGGTGGTGTTTGGTGGGTGGTGGTGTTGTAGTGGGGGGTTGGGGTGGGGTATGGGTTTGGTGTTTGGGTAGTGGGTGTTGGTGTGGGGGTGATTTGGTATGGTAGTTTGTTTTTGTGGAGTTTTGTTTGGGGGGATGTGGGGGTTTTTGAGTTTGGGTTTGTTGGGTGGGGGGTTGTGTTGGTTTTTGTTGGTTTGGGGGTTGGGTTGTATGTTGGGGGTTGTGTGGTTTTTGTGTTATGGGTGGGTTGGGGGTGGTGTTTGTTTGGGTAGGTGGTTGTGGGGGTTTGTGGTGGGTTGTTGAGTTGGGTTGGTTGTGTTAGTTGGGTAGTGGTTGGGGGGTTGGGTTGGGGGGTTGGTGTTGGTGGGTGGTGTTTTGGGTGATGTGGTGTTTGGGGTGGGTTTTGTGTTTTTGGTTGTTTGTTTGGTTTGGTTGGTTTGTGGTGTTGTGGGTTGGTTGGTTGTGTTAGTGTTGTTTAGTTTGGTGGGTTGTTGGGGTTGTTTACTATGAAGTTGTGAGTAGTTTGTAATGATGTATTGGAGAGGGAAGAATACAACATGCAATATGTCGTTTAAATTTGGTAGTATAGAGGTAAGCCAAGTTGGGTAGAATCGGCTCCTGATAGTGGTGCTACAAGATTTGGGATTGATAAAACTATCGTGAGAAGACCCTATGGGTAAATTTAGCTTGAAGGCTAAATTTATTGTTGCCTCAGAAAAAATATTTTGATGGACCAGACATGAAATGGCATTGAGAAGATGACAACGCTCCCGTATTGGCACGATTATTATGAGCAAGAGGTAGAATATAATCCGGCCAAATATAAGATCCAAATGCCTCCACCGAGTTTATTCAATCAAGTTTAAGAAAGTGAGCCCACCTAGACTGAAGAGGAGATAATGAATTGGTGGATAATGCAGATTCATCATGGGAAGCCAACTACCCCTTACAGGTTGAAATTAGATGAGCAATTTTTAGAAAGTTACGATAATTATGTTGATTCATATTAGCCTGTCATCTACACCAATATTTTGTCACAGGGTTTTCAACATTTCGATTGTGATGAAGGTAAAATTGAACAAGAGCGTCCCATGGTCTAAGAGGAGATTCTCGAGGAAGAGAAATAATAGTATGTGTTTAAATGGAGATCTCAGTGAACAAAGTGAAAGGTGGAAGGGGCACCTGCACGAGAGAAACAAAATGTTTCGAAGGTGCCTCTCTTTCCAAAGGTGGCCAAAAGACCAAGGACCAGTGTTGTTACTTCTACCACTGAAGTTTCAGTTGCCTCAGTTTCTATAGTGTCAGTTGTAACGGTTCCTACGATTACTAATATATCAGCGGTAGTTGTAAATCCTTCACCAACAGAAGCACTCCCGACTAAGATTGCACAAGTGTTTTCGATGATCCGATAACAAGAGGAGGAACATCAATCAAAGATCTCTCACATAGAAGTCATGGATGGCAAAGGGAATGTGAACTTCGAGGAGAGGGCGAAAGCACAACAAGAAGAAGTAATTTTGTAGCTGCCCCCATCACCCTAGTATACGATGCTCGTGCTCAAAGGTACATCTTCTCTTCCCTCTTCTTCTTCTCCAAAGCATGTAGTGATTTCTGTTTCATTTCCATCTGCTTCACTTCCATCATCATCGGTATTCGTTTCTCTACCATTCGGTATGCCTTCCACATCCATTTTGCTTCCATCTTCTTCTTCCCCTCGAAGTCACTACTGCTTCTTCTATTCCCATTCCTTCATCTTCCATTTCTTTTAGTTCATATGCATCAAATTCAAATCTCTTTTTGCACCCTTCCCCTTTCATTGTCGCCACCATCACCATTGAGGTTGTGAGTACACAAGCTCCTCCTAGAGTAAGCGTACTTGCAGTCGAACCTCGCTCCTCCATCTATTCCATCATTTTTATTTCATCCCTTTTGACTATATCGTCTGCTTCTATTGATCCTAGTTGCTCAGATGTTTTGGTTCCATTCATCCTATTTTTGGAGTTGTAGTATTTTCTTGATGTGCAGGTGGCCTGCAAGAAGCCCGATGTGGAGAAAATTAACTGGGTATACTTGCACTCTTCATAGTGGTTGAAGAGCATGAGGTGCAATGAGGCCTTGGCTCCCGCTCGATAGATTAAGAAATTCACCTTTGATCTTGTTGCTATGGAAGCCCACATCACTAAGCTCACTCCCTTGATCTAGAATCCGCAAGGAGAAATGTTGCCAAGTGACTACATCAATGAGACTATCACAGAAGATCTCACAAAGATAATCTTAGTAGAAAATATGGGCAATATATAGGTTGATATGAGCTCATTATACTTGCACAATGAGAATTATAAGGAGAAGTATTTTGATAATGAAAAAAAAGTTATTGAGCTTGAAATTGCCCTAGTAAAAAGCAAAGCACAGGAGGAGAAGACTGCTATTGAAAACAAATATTTGTGCCAACAGGTCAAAGTGCACATGAAGGAACACAATGCCACCAAGATTGAAATGCATAAGCTCCAATCGTAGCTTGAGGACATGAAGAAACAGTTAGCAGAGAAGGTTGCACAGGCTGTTGGTTTTTCACCACAAAGCGTCAAGGAGGCTCACCTTCACTCAGCTCAAAACTGTGAGAAGTTAGCCGCACAAGTAGTCCAGGTGTTGCACTATTTGTTGAATATGCACATACAAATTCAGCTAGGGTAGTAGTTGATTGATAATACAGAAGAATGATTCAATCCGTATATGGAGATGGTCATGAAGATCTAGGCCCTAGCTAATACCAACTTGCCAATTCACCCTCTCAGCAAAATGGATCACGCCTAGTCCAAGACCAAAGTTACGTTGCATAGTTATTTCCAAATAATGGACTTGGTAAGATAAGGGCGAACAATTCTCAACACTATTGAGCATGAGCATACCATTTCCATGTCTCACTTTGAGACTATTTTTGGGTTGGTATTTTTGAGCTTTATAGATGAATGGGGTGAACCCTTACTTGTGGAACAACTGGAGGTACTCTAAAAGAAGTTTGTTGAATATACCTCTGAGATTGATGCATGGGAAGAGCCTCTCACTGAAGCATAGGTGTTGCCTTTGATGTAGAAGTATACATGCTTGGAGTTATCACTGTATGAGTTGGCTCAATGAGCGAAGTGCCTCAGTTTGATAGATATTATGAGTCCCTTAGTGTCCCCTGCCTATTCACTACTCATGCTTGGGAGGAGGCAGTACGAACCTACAAAGTCATCTCTGAGACTATAAAAAAGCAAGAGGACCAGGTAGCGGTAGAGAAAGTGGCAGAAGAAGTTGAATGAGCTGAAGTGGTCAAATTAGTGGCTGAAGCAAAAGAGAAGGAGCATGCTGAGGAGGAGGTACGTCAGAAGGCATCTACATCATCAGCAAAGGTTCCAGCCAAGGCACTTGGAAAGAAGACTCCTTAATAGCCCAATGGATAAAGGTATGGGATCGCTTTCATCCATGCGAGCTGGATACTCCGTGAGTCACCAAAAATATTGGCAATTTTACACTATGCCACATTGAGAATTTTTTTGAAATATTTTGATAGAATATTTTTTATTGTAATCGGCAATATTTATTGTGAAAGTAATTTCTTATGTTGCTATTTTATTTGTAAATATAAACTTTATTGCATCAGCATTATAAATGTCTAAAAAATAATGCAAATTTCATTTGGGATTCAAATATGCTATATTCAAAGTGTACTAAGGCGTTTTTAGATCTACAAAATGGAAGGAGAATTCAAGATGAAGAACTTAGAAAACTTTCAAAAATCACCAAAAAAGAATATGAACATGGAGGCGTGTTCACCCCAAGGATGGGGCGAACGCCCCGTTTGCCCCATGTTGGGGTGAACGTAATAGTAAAAGGCGATCAAAGAAAGGTGAAACAATTTTAAAATATCATGACGAGTCAAAGTTGTGTTCATCCTAGTTGAGGGGTGAACATCCCGTTCACCCATACCATGGGTGAACGCGCCCTGACATTTGAATGCAATCACATTCGTCCTGATTGAGGGGTGAACATCCTGTTTGCCCCTCCAATGGGTGAACATATTTCAAGAATGGAATGTTGTCGCATTCGCTCCGGTTGAGGGGTGAACATCTTGTTCGCCCCTCCCTTGGGAAAATACATTTTTAAGGGAATCACACGAGCATGTTGGGCGATAGATGATTGGGTGAAGCTGATTTTTATTGAAAGAGCGGATTCAATTTTTGAGAAAAATAAAAAAATGGGGAGAAGCGATTGTGACAATAGAG
This sequence comes from Wollemia nobilis, assembly GCA_028583015.1. NCBI lineage: Eukaryota > Viridiplantae > Streptophyta > Pinopsida > Araucariales > Araucariaceae > Wollemia > Wollemia nobilis. The sequence continues at coordinate 8,257,414 of JAQPPZ010000677.1, read as the reverse complement.
CCATCCAATTGTATAGTTTCACCACATCCTATGAGAAATATAGTCAAATATTTCAATAGCATCCTAGGCAATATTTTACAAGCATTAAATAATGGTGGTTGCGAGTAACTCAAATAGTGAATCCCAAGTGAAGAATGAAGTCGTATAGAAGCACAAGGGATTTTTTTAATGATTTTCAAGGTGGGAGTGCATTTATAAGATATTGAATATCTCCTAATTCTCAGTGCACCGATGTCCAAGTTGTTGATTTCTTGGGAATGTTCCCCTGAAAGATGGATCATTGCCCCAAAAGGATGAATTTTTAATGATTCCAAGGAGGAATTTCCTCACTCTTGTTCCCGATCTATGATCATTTTGTTCTCATGTGTATTTAATGAAAGAGGCAAAATCCTCTATAAATACTAATCAAATTCCTATTGTAAGAAGAGGTTGGACATTTTGCAAGAAAACTTTCTAAGTCTTCTGCATCAATAGAAGAGACTTGGCTTCTGAAATTTGCAAGCATTCTTATGTGTGTGATTTCCTTCTATTTCTAAGCATTTTTTTTATGCTCATGTTCCTGCTATTGAGTTTAAAATTCTATTTCTAGATTTAAAACATTGTTGGTGAATGAGTTAGTTTTGGAATGCAATTTGGAGGTTGTTACTGCAAAGGTGTAAGTAAAATTATTTTCCTTTCTTTTTGTTACATGTTGTTATAACACTTGGTGGAATTCTTGCTACTAGTCTATCCCAAATCTTATATTCCGACTTGTGGCCATATTTCCCTTTCTTTCTGTTATTTTTCCAATTTATTTCCTGCATCCCTAATCTTCAACAATTTCAATATTAGTGAGGGAACCAACCCTCTCTGGAGATTGGCATGGAGGACATTCCTTTCCCTTCGACCTTTCAATGTTGGTCGTATCTAGGGCGCACAAATGCAGTTTTTGTTGATTAGGTAGATATTTTACCTACAATAATATGTTATTTTTATTTTTTAGCTAACACACAATGCACACCATCATGCTAAAACAAGTGATTCTCCATGATGTACACGAGAACCAAAGCTCAAACCACACGGAATTGCATAGACACTCGTAGCAATTTGAACCTTGGACCTCCTAAAGAGAGGTCAAAGCCCTAACTATTGCATTGTCCCCACTAGTTTTATAGCAATGCAATATGTTATTTCAAATGATATGTACTCAATTAATTAAATTCTTTGATTTTTATACATGATACCCAAGTATACATGTATAATTACCATGTTGTTGTAATACCAACATGTGGTCACAATGCAATACAAATAGAACCATTTCAAGAGCATTCAATAAATCCCTTAGACTTCAGACTTCAGCTTCATTTTAAAACTTAAAATTGGATCTAAAATATAAGTTTAGTTTCAACCACTTAAACTTAATCTAGCAAACCGTTCATGTCCACACCCAACCAATATCATTAGCTAATAACTCTTAGCTAAAAGAGGTAGACAAGGGCTAGACATATTCTTATCGACTCTTTTCTTCATTTAACCCATGTTTAGTTCAACAACTTACGCTTAATCTAACAAACCATTTATATCCACACCAAGTATCATTAGTTGATAATTCTTAATCAAAAGAACTAGATATCATTCTTATCAATTCTCTTTGTCATTTAAACCAATCATAATTTCTATATAATTCTTTACCATGTCTATACATTGTTTAAACTTTAAACTTTTTTTTTCAATTTAATTTATTAAAACTTGGATGAAATAAAAAGATCAATTACAACCACTTAAGCTTGACTCAACAAACAATTCATGTTAAACTTAGATATAAAAAATAAACTTAATCTAATGAACCATTCATAAAGAGCAACCCTTAACCAATAACACTAGATATCATTCTTATCAATTCTCAAATGTCCTTTAAACCAATCATAACACTTATATAATTTTTTAACATACCCATAAATCTCTTAAAATTCAAACTTCAACTACAATCTAATTCATTAAAACCTAAACTTAAATCTAAATAACAAATCAATTTTAACCACTTAAATTTTACCTATCAAACCATTCATATTAAGACCAAATATACAGCCCTTAACTAATAAAATCACTTATTATTATTTTAAATATATTATATATATAAAAAATTTAAACCACGAAATATTTCTTTAAAAAAACTCAAAGGTTAGACTCCCCTCTATCTTTTAAACCAACCATTAAACCTATCTTATTTTTAAAAGTCCCCTTCCTTTTGGCCTCCCTTGCGTTAATAAATAATTTAGGTTATTGTCTAGTGCTAAGTGAAAATATTAGCATGATTAATTCAGAGTGGAATATGGACCATATTTTTCTTGGGACATGTTGATTAGAGGACTTTAGATTTGGTACACAATTCTTATCTACTTTATGAACCATATTTTTCTTAGGACATGTTGACTAGAGGACTTTAGATTTGATACACAATTATTATCTACTTTATTAGAGCCCTTTTGACAAGAGTCCAGTCTAGAATAATTTCTTGCCATATCCCAACTCACATTTTATTATACATTCACATTTCCTTAGAAGTTTGCCTCCTTCAAAGCTATATTTTCACTCATGATGGTCACAAAACCTAATTTCTATCTCCATTCACAAATAGCAACATCTTTTTGTTAGAAGGGTAGAGTTTACCAATAATTTCATGCTATAGGTAAATATGGGGCAATAATTATATATAGATCTATTGCTAGTTTGTACCTTGCACAAAGTCTACTCCATTATGATATAAAATTTGCTTGGTAATGATTCACCACTTGCAAAGCAATAAACGTCTATGTTGAGTAGCCAAATTTCAATTCATATCAACTAAAAATATTGAAAGAAATAACCACCTATGTTGGGCGACCAACTTTCTATCCATATCGAAGCAAACATGAATGGAATGTAAGTGAGCAAATTACATGTGATATGTTTTTTTTTTAAGTCGAGCGACAAGATTAAAATTAAAGGGTTTGTATTTTTAAATTTAAAAGTAGTTTGTAATAATATTTATTATAATGGATTTTTTCAATCTTTGGAAGAAGGTCTAGGGTTTAAGTTTTAAAGGTCTAGGGTTTAAGTCTTAAATAACCTGAGGGGTATACTCAGATGGGATAGGTATCGTGGAATGGAAAGTCCTGTTCCCAAAGAATATAAGGAATGATTTTCTTTGATATAAGGTTTTGATCCCAAGGGTTAGGTGGATTGGTAAATGCAGGTGTGGTTGAACATTTACCAAGAAGAGACCTAGGTTCAAACCTTGGGGGAAGTCAACCCTTTGCAAATGTAGTAGTTTGCGTTGAATCCTGTGAGTACTTGTCGGACTGACAATGAAGATACAAACCTTGAGCGATCGATGGTTTCCATCTCACGTTGGATCAACAAGAACAAGATAGATAAGTTTATTGGGAGCAATCCATGTGGTTTGAACCGCTAGTTACTACAATTAGTGGTTGTAACCAACTGTCCTATGTAATAAAATAATAATAATAATAATATTTATCATAGTAAAAAGATTTGAAAATATATTTTTAAATAATTTTAATATAAATTTGACATTGTTTTTATTAGTATTAATATTATAATTATGTTGTTCTAGGGATATCTTAACGGTTTGAGTTTTGAATCTTCTTCGAATGTGGAATGAAAAGTCCTATCCCTAAGGGATACAGGGAACGATTTTTTTGACATAAGGTTTTGACCCCCAAAGGTTAGGTGGATTGGTAAGTGCAGGTATGGTTGAGCACTTACCAAGAAGAGACCTAGGTTCAAACCTTAGAGGAAGTCAACCCTTTGCAAATGTAGTAGTATGCTTCGAAGCTTGTGAGTACCCGTCAGACTGACGACAATGGTATAAACCCTGAGCGACCGATGGTTCCCATCTCACGCCGGATCAACAAGAACGACACGAATAAGTTTGTTAGGAATAGTCCCTGTGGTTTGAACTTTGCTCTTGCCAGTTACTAAAAATAGTGGTTGTAACCAACTCTCCTATGTAATCAAAAATAATAAAAATATTTATCATAGTAAAAAGATTTGAAAATATATTTTTAAATATCTTTACTATAAATTTAACATTGTTTTTATTTGTATTAATATTATAATTATGTTGTGCTAGGGATAGCTTAATGGTTTGAGATTTGGCTCTTCTTATTCAAAAGGTTTAAGGTTTCAAGTGCGACATATGTGTGGTTGTGTTAAATTTTCTATTAATAACCATATCTTAAATAAATAATCATTTTATATTTGTATTATATTATATCAATTATATGTTCGTAGCTATGATATTTCTTTTTATATAAAAGAACCAATAACACCTTTGTCCATATAGGACTTCTAATCTAACTAGAACTTTACCACTATAAGTCTTAACTCGTTGGGTAAGATAAAGTCAACGAGCCTCCAATTTTATAAAGAATCGAACGGATGCAGTCAACTGCCAAACACTCAACCATTACCAACCGGTCTATTCCTTCTTGGGTACATCGTAGCTTGAACCTATGTCTTCCGAAAAAGAGCCCAAAGGAGGAAACCAACTGCCAAACACTCAACCATTACCAACCGGTCTATTCCTTCTTAGGTGCACCGTAGCTTGAACCTAAGTCTCTCGAAAGAGAGCCCAAAACCCTAACCATGGGGTTTAAACTTGGATATCTTGAATAAAAACCCAAGAACTTTTTGTTTTTGTTTTTTTTAGTTAATGTGGTTTAAATATAGATCTCCAAAAAAACCCAAACCTAACTACTACAATATCCTTATATATATATATATATATATATAAGCCTTTCTTCATGCTTAACTAATTAACTAAGTCTACATTCAACCATTTTCAAGTCATTTTCTTCTTTAAAAATGCAAGCAAAAAAAAAAATCGATTATTATAAATTGTCTATAGGGGAAAGCACTTCTCTTAGAAATTTTGTGACCAAATATAACAAAAAAAATGGTATTTTTCATGGTTATGTGCATTACATGATGATAAATATATTGCGATAAAATGAAATATATTAAATGCGACTTTATTGCAATCTAATAGCTAATTATTTTCTTTGGCAAATCTCGTGACTTGGCCTAAATACTCCAAGGGCAAAAGAGAAGGGATTTGTTGGTCATGCTCGTAGGCAAAGCGAGAAGCAATAATAACGAGGAAAGAGAATCGACGAAGGATTCAGTTTACGATTCCAAGCTTTTATGGGGGATATGGGTAGAAAAAAAATTCATAGTTACCATGCCCTTTCTGTTGAAGGTTTTCTGATTAAAAAAATAGGGTTTTTCTGATTATCAATATGGGTTCGAAGGTCAATATTGAAATCTAAAATTTTGACTTGCAGGAATGGTTGGATCTACTCGAACAAGGGTTTTAGTCTAAGCTCAATCTTCTTAAGAAGCATTTTTTAGAGATCTTCCTTCAAGCTTCTAAACAAAAAATTATTATCCATGCACAAACCAAGCGTATTTTCCAGCTAGAAGATATAGTAGCTAAGCTTCAGATGTTTCTCTTGGCATCAGAGAAGAGATTACCGTACTATGCACCGAACTCAATGCAATCCGTGAGGATCAAAAAAACATGGCTTCTAAATTCAACACTGTTAATATGGAGGATATCACAAATCTCCATGCTAAGCTCTCTGCAAATCGAGAAGACCAAAAAAATCTAGCAACCAGGATAGAGACAATAGGTGCAGAATCATGGGCTCAAATGGTAAAAGGTAATAAATTTAGCAAACCCCCCCTCTAGTAGATGCAGTCATTCAAGCTAAGTTTGTTGAGGAACGTTAGAGGTAATTTAAATCATTGAACCTTTGAGTGAGAGGTTTGAAAGATCAATATCAAGGGGACCAATAAAAATGACCACTAAATGTTTGCCCAACACCTTAAGCCAGAAGAAAATTCTACCAGAAAGGGCATGGTATACACAGGATAACTCTATGATCATGTGCTTTCACACCCTATAGGATAGGCTAGAGGCCCTTAAGTCTAAGAAAACTCTTATTAATATGACTGATAATATTTATATTGATGAATATTTGACCAGATTGCAATATGAAGAATTTAAAGATAGTAGAAACAAAATGATAGAAGCAAGAAAATAAGGTAAATGGGATGTTCTCTGAAATGGAAAATCTTGGATTAGAGATACCCCTCCCACAATTTGGACCAAGCCTTGGCCAATCCACTCAACATGACGTCAGGATCTAAGTCTTTAGACTGAATTATCAATCATTGTTTGGAATTGTGGTGGTTCTCTCTTATTTTTCCCAAGTTTAGTAGATGATGTGATTCAGAATAGAGATATTATATTCCTCATGGAAAAACATGAGACTAGCACAAAGTCGCTCCCCCCATATACAGGCTACTCATGGTTATCCGTAAAAATACCGAAGACTCAACATGGTGCTAAGGGTTTAGGAGGTGTTTCTTGTTTGTTCCAGGATCGTCTTGCCTCTTCTATACATTTGGAATGCTTAGATTCTCATGCCAGATTTATGTGGATCTCTCTGGATAGAAATCCACCACCCAATTGGCTCTATATATTAGTGTGCTATTTTCTTCCAACATACTCTTCATATGCAATGACATCATATGGAGATTCACCATATTTAGATATTTTTCTAGAAATTTCTAAATTCTCCTCCCTCGGTGATATTTTTGTTGGCAATTTTGGGTATGTTGCCTAGCTTCATGTTTGTGAGTTGTCATTGATGTCAAAAGGATTTTGTGTTGATGTCAAAAGAAATTTGTGTTGATGTCAAAAAGAGTTTGGTGCCAAAAAGATCTTGAAAGTTCCATGATGTTTGTTTAAGGGTTTTTATTAAAACCATGATGACAAGGTTAAAGGTTTTTCTTAAAACCATTTGGACTCATTAAGGGTTTTTATTAAAACCATCTTGGCTTAATGAAAATATTTTGCTCCTTGAAAAAATCTTAAAAGTCCATTTTGATTATTAATAAATAAATTAACTCAAACCTTTGAAAAGGTTTTAAGTTAAGTTTATTATTAATAAAATAATAATTATTAATTTAATAATTATTATTGAAAGGGTTTCTAAACCCTTAGCGACGCTCATGTAAAAGACTTACCTCGCCAATGTCAACTTGCATGGGATGAAAAATGTAATGTTTGAAAGGAGCACCGATGTCAATTTGCATGGGATGAAAGACTATTAAAGGGCATTATTTCCTAAGGTTTTAAGCACCTCCAATTTGTGTGATTACCTTTGAATTTGTATTGCTCTATGACCTTCAATTTTGGATTGCTCTGTGATTTTCGAGTTTTGTATTGCTTTGTGTTTAAGTTCCAATTTCATACACCTATGAGGAAGACAAATCTATTTGTCTTTAATCTCTGCGAGAAAAGAGAAGGTAAAACAACGAGTTACGCTTGAGAGTTTTGTTGGGCACTTGTGCTCCAACGACAGAGGCAGTGGAGCGAAGGTGCTCGCTAAGCAGAGGTACCGAGTTTGATTCATGATAGACATGTTTCAATTTTTCTTGGTCACAGTTATTGTGCACGTGGTACGGTGGTTGCTTTGGGCCACGAGTTTGGAGGAGGAAGCACTTTGGTGCTTATGTTGGTGTCTCCACACTTCTCCTAAGGTTGGAGAATTGATTTTTGGCCAAGGTAAATCTTTTGTTGATAATGTGGAATATTTGATTTGACTTGGCAATTATTGTTGGTAATTGGATGGAGGTATAAGGTTAAATAGAAATATTGCTTTGGCATTGTTATTATTGATGCTTAATATTTATATGGTAAATGTATTTAGAAGTAAATGTATTTTAGGAGTTATAAGGGTTTAAGGAATAATTGTGTTTAATGTCATATTAGGGTTAGAAAGCCTTTGGAGTTATTGAGTGGATATTCTCTTGTAATTATTTTTGAGGTTGAAGTTATTTTGTGATATATTAAGTAGGATTTATAAGGTGTAAAGGAATATTATTGATATGTATATTTGTGAGTTTTGATTATTGATGAGTTGGAGTGATAAGGTGTTATTAGGACTCTTATCATTGTGCATTATTCCATTGTTGCTAACTCTAATTTGTGGCAAATTGAGAGTTATTGTTGTGACAGATTTTGAGTTCTTCTTCTTCATCAAAGTAAAGGTATGGGGATATTCTTCCATGGTTATTATTGATTCATGGTTTTCTGAAAAAAAGTTTGGATTGAAAAGGATTAAATTAAGTTTCCTTATTTGCAGTGGATCTCGTTTTCTGAAAGTGGATGTATTGATTATGCATTATGAGATCATGATGAGTTTATGAGTTATTACATAATTTTGGTTTATGGGAGTGGAAGCATTTGAAGTTTGCTTTAGGTTTTTTGAGTGAGAAGCTTATGCCATTGCTATAAGTTGTTGAAATCCTAATTAATTTGTTTGGTTTTGAGGTTGCTTCCATTGAGATTGAGTTGATCAAGTTATGCTTTACTTGATACATGAGTTGGGATTACTCCTTTGAGATTTGATTTTATCAAGTTGTACTTTTCTTGATAAACTTGGTTGTGTGGTTAAGTTGAGCATTCCCATTTGAGAGAAGTTGGAAATATCTTGAACCCCTTTTTGATGTTTAGAGAGAGATTGCTTTGAGTTCTTGAAAAATAACTTGTCTAGGATTTGATAGCAAGTTATGGTTCTATGTTGGAGGAGTTGATTCCTTGATATTGCATTATTGATAATTGTTGGGTTGTGGTTCAAGATCTTGTGAAAGTATACTACTTCTATCTTTATTCTAATTTGAGAAAGAGTTTGTTTTTTATTTGAAGGCTAGAACATATTGAGTCTCTAACAAATCTCTTTATGCTCCTATGAGATTTATTTGAGTTGATATTGAAAGGATAGAACATATTGGCTCTCTAACAATTCTCTTTACACTTCTATGAGATTGATTTGAGTTGATATTTAGAGTTGAAGGATAGAACATATTGAGTCTCTAACAATTCTCTTTATGCTTCTATGAGATTGATTTGAGTTGATATTGAAAGTTGAAGGATAGAACATATTGAGTCGCTCACAATTCTCTTTATGCTTCAATGAGATTGATTTGATATGATTGGATGAAACACATTGGGTATCTAAAAATTCTCTTTGTGTGTTCACATTGGGCAAGTTTCTCGGTAAACTTGCTTGAGCTGATTTGGGCAAGTTATTGGTGAGCTTGCTAGGACATATTTGGAGAGGTTCTTGTGGAGAACTTGTGGACTGAATTGGACAGGTTCTTGTGGAGAACTTGTGGACTAATTTGGATAGGTTATTTTGGAGAACTTGTGGACTGATTTGGACAGGTTATTATGGAGAACTTGTGGACTTATTTGAATAGGTTTTTGTTGAAGAACTTGTGGACTGATTTGATGAAGTATTGGTGAAGAATTGTGAGCAGTTGTGATTGATTTGTTCAAGATTTTGGCTTAAGCTTGGGATAGATCTGATAGAGATTTGAGAGCATATTTGTGCTAGACCAGAGGACTGAGTTTGGTGTAGATTTATGACAGATTTTGAGAGGACTTGTACTAGACTGACTGACTTTGTTTAGTACAGGTGTTGATGAGCAATTGTGGAGGTGATCAATGAGGACATAAGTCTCTAGAGCCAGAACAAGGAGGATAGGACGTCTTCTATGGAAAGGAGTTCCACCTGGTAATGATAGAAGAGGCAGTGATCTTCTGAAGTATCATTTTCAGAGCTTTGGGGATAGGACATCTCCTTTGGGAAAGAGGCTCATAAATAATTCTTTGGGGGATAGGACATCTCCTTTGGGCAGGAGGCTCATAAATATTTGATTAAGGTAAGGATTCTCATTTGGACAGGAAGTCCATAAACATTGTAATTGGGAAGGATTACCAAAGTATTTTATTGAGAAAATTTAGCGAAAATTTTTCTCTGTGGAGTAGCCCACCTTGGGTGAACCATGTTATATTGGTGTCTCAATTGTGTGATGACTTGTACACTGGTTTGATTACTGCTTTGATTTTTCTATTGGTTCATTGCATTGCTTTTTGAAGTAAAAGAAAAAAGTTAAAAAGTGGTCTTATATTGTTCACCCCCCTCTCAGTATAGGCTTGTGTTCTTCAATTTTTCTAGTGGGTGATTTCAATGCACGTACAGGTGCTACACAATGCTCTATTCATGATGTTTCTTCAGATCCATTGTGTCTAAAGGAACTTGATCACTATATTTTGGATATTTCTCACTGCTTAGTCGATGCGGACACTACCATCACACCCTATGGTAAGCACCTGATTAACCTTGGCGAGTATCATTATTTAATCATTCTAAATGGCATCAACCAGATCCCTCTTTTTCAATAATTTTAAATATTTTCCACATGTTGGTGGAGCTAGTGTAGTTGACTATGTGATGGCTAACCCACCTTTTGCCTTAACCATATCTGATATGTGCATCTCAAGTGTACCTCCTTTAGCAAATCATGCCTTCATCACCTTTAACCTTCCATTTGTTCCCAAACCTGAACTTGCCCCTCCACCCCCTCCCAAAATAATTACCAAAATCCACTTTAACCACAGTTATAATGATGTGTACATAGAAAAACTTAAAACCTACCTTACCCATATTCACATAATTCAATATCCCATTGAGAAAGTGAACTATTTTTCTAAAGCATTATGGTTGGCAGTTTTTGAGTCTTTTCCCCATACCACCCACTCTTTTCATCAGTCTTGTGGCCATTGCCCTCATAACTCATGGTTTGACACAGAATGTAAAGCTTTACATAGGCTCACCCGGTTAGTAGGTCATCTTGAAACCAAGATAGCTACCCCAAAACCACTACCGTTCTTTTCTTAGGAAGAAAAACTGTCAATTCTTATCAAGAAAAGTTAAGAAATTATAGTCATGCTCAAACTTAATCCCAAAAAATTTTGGTGTATTTTTCTACCCAAAAAGAAAACATGTCCCATTTATGACCCTCACACTTGGTACACATATTTTGTCTCACTCTATGATATCCCAAACCATGTCCCAATTATCCCCAACCCACGGCCATCACATTGTAACTTCTGTACTAATGAAATGATTTTTCATGCTATTTGTAAACTACAGACTGGTAAAGCAGTTGATATTGAAAATTTGAAGGTAGAATTTCTTAATCATAGCCCTAGAGTCTTGGCGGTCCATATTTCCAAACTCTTCAATCATATAGTTACTCATGGGTTCCCACCCTCTTGGTCTTCGAATATCATATATCCCATCCATAAATTCGAAGATCCGCTAAATCCAAACAATTACAGAACTATTATGGTTGGTCATACTCTTGCAAAACTTTTTGCAATAGTTCTTGATGTTTTTATATCTAATTTTCTTGAGGCTAAGAAACTTCATGCAAAGGGGTAGGCATGTTTTCAAAGAAATTATCGTACCTATGATCACATTCTAACTCTCAGAGCTATCATTGAAGAAGCCAAAGCCAATAAATGTAGGGTCTATTGTTGTTTTTTTGACTACAGGAAAGCATTTGATATTGTTCCTAGACAGTTCCTGCTTCAGAGGTTGAAGGATCTAGGAATTCCAGAGGAGGTTACTGTTGGTCATCAAATCCACACAGGAAAGGACTTTCGGTGGGTTTGCGTGCCCTGGACCTACGACCAACATTGAAAGGCCAAGAGGAAGAGATGCCCCTCATGCCAATCTTCGGAGAAAGGCCGGCTCCTATACTAATCTACTTTTGGGGTTTGAGACAAGAGTGCAGGAAAGAAATAAATAGAGTAAGGGTTAGGAAAAGAAATAAAAAGGGGTAAGGGTTAGAGAAAGAAATAAAAAGAGTAAGGGTTAGAAGATGATGATTTAAGGTGGGAGAGAATAGGAAGCACGATTACTCACTAACAACTCGAATAGCAGCAAGAAATACCAAGAATAACATGAAGGAAATGAAATGCCGAACTTCCTATGTATCCTCTAGATGGGTTCGCAGGGTTCTCCTTTCAGAGTAACAGCGATTGAGACAAGGGAATAACAGAAACCTCAATCCACCATGCAGCATAAAGGAAAGCGACAAGGTGTTTTTCCTCTCCTATGTATCCTTCAGGGCAAATTTCAGGGGTTCAGTCCCCAATCGCACACCGGATTTAGGATTCAGAGTCTCGGTACGCAAATGAGAAAAGACAAAAGAATTAAGCACAGAAGGCAGCATAAAAGAGAGAAATAGAGCACAAAAGTCTTTAGTATTAAACGCAGGACATCAAGTTACAGCAAATTTCTAGCAGAAATTTCCCTCCCTTACATTGTGAAGTCTGGGTTTTTATAGAGGACCCGAACCTCTAAGTCATTATTACAAAAACGACGAAGTACACCCTCGGGCTCTGAGAAATCGGCTCCTTGCGGCTGCTACGGCTGAGTTTTCAAATCGGTTGTCGAAACTGGCAACTGTGACTGGGTCAACCATGGAAATATTCATTTAATGTGCCGCCCGAGTGTCCCTGGCTTTTGGATGTTGTGCTTGAGTGATCGTTATGCCCACCGGGTTTTACTTCGAGGACTGTTACGTCCCTTTCGTTTGCCAAAATTGGTCAGCGGACTTATCGGGCAAGAAAGGGGTATTTATAAGGGGCTTTTGATCACCTTGGGAAGCTGCTTGCCTTGGAACGTGGGCCCGAAAAGTGCTTCGCTACATCTCCGCCTCGCCGAAGCCTTGGGCCGAAGTAGATTCTCCTTGATTTGTTCTTCACAAAATAATGCTTTGCAGAAACTACTTTGGGGATGTTGAGTGCCGAGTGGATTCCATATTTGAAATGGGGCTCTTTGTCCTTTACTGGCGAAATTGCTTCGATTGGAAAATGTTTCGGCCCGACTCTTTCTCAAAACTGTGGTTCGGGGAATATCCTCCCGAAGCACTCTTCTATTTCTGACACATTGTCATTTTGCTTCGGGCACCACTGCTTTGGGTGAAAACTGGTCGAAGTAGGTGTCGGAAATACTTCGGGCCCGAAGTAGTTTCCTTACCTTGGCTGATTTGGATTATGCTCTCCTCCTTCGGCGAAGTCGTTTGGATGCTGCTTCGCAAAACTTCCGCTCGAAGAAGCTGCTGAAAATGCTTCGGGTGTGAAGCGTTATCTTTGTATTTTCTTTGGCGAAATTACTTCGCAAGGTTTTCGCCCGAAGTGGTGATTTGAAGTGCTTCGGGCCCGAAGCTCTTTTCACATTCTCCTTCTTTTCTTTCGGTGAAGCTATTTTCCTTGGCTTGTTTGGTAGCGAAGCTCTTTCTTCTTCATTTTATAAAAGGGGCGATAGGGAGAGTCAAAATTGTTGTAACTTAAAATAAAAGAAAAACTTTCAACAAGGAAATATTATACAAAAATTCTACTATTCTTCTACCCCTTGTATAATGTGACAAAAAGTGTCAACATTCTTGGCGGCTCACGGGGTGACGAGCTCGTCTCGGCAAAAGAACCCTTTAGTCCTGATCCATTGGGCTGCAGAGTCATTGGTCTTCCCTAGACCCTGCTTCTATGGTTTGTCCCTCTTCTTGTTCCTCCTTTTCTTCTTCTTGGCATAGCTTCTGGCTTAGGCGATGGTTCTAGGCACTCATGGATGCATTTCATCATTTGGTGGACATGGGACCAAGCGCCTTTTTGGAATGGCTCTCGATCTTGCAGCGCTTTGACCAAGTCGTGAAATCAATTGATTTGCCCAACGTCAGCATTCTTGGCCCTGGTGAACAGGTCATCGAGGCAAGCCATGATCTTACAATATCTCAGGATGAAATCTGTCACTTGCCCTTCTGTGATTGGTTCTTCCCAGCCATCGATCTCCGAGACATCATTCTTGAACTGCAGCCAGACTGGTTTGAGGTCATCCTTGCTGAGAAGATTTCTGTCATCATCAATGAAACTCGGGAAACCCAAGGAGGAGAGGTCCTAAAAATAATTCATTGAGGTGCATTGCTCATTGTCAAAAATGTCTTGGAGTCTTCTTGCCTTCTGAGCTTTTCTCACCTTGGAAAAGAAGGCGCGAACTATGTCCTGAGCCGTGGACCAGTCCCTAGCTATCCAGGTCATTGCAATGACCTGCAGGTCCTGATATCTAGCATTCTGGACGTCGAATGCTAGCTTGAGTTGGCTCCTAGATTTTTGCGTGACCTTGTCAATGACTGGTCCTCCCTCAGCAATAGCCTGCTGTGCTTCGGTGACATATCTCAAAATTGAGAAAGCACTGGCGCACCAAGACCAAATTTTTTTTAGCAGGTGCACGTGAATCTCCTTAATTTTGGCCCTGTCAAACAGCGTTGGATCCTCCTTTGCATACAACAGAGCTTGCATCTGCGCGATTTTATCCTTGAGCTCTCTGGTCTTCAGATCATTCTCGGCCTGCTTCTGGGCTTGGCTCTTGAATGTAGACTGGAGCTGTTGAACTTGTTGCTTTAGGTCGAGCGTCTCCTTCTTCATCAATTTGCATTGCTCCTCAGCCTCTACTAATTTGGAGCGGACCTTTGCCAAGTTTTCCTCTAGCTTGACATTGGCGGCCTCGGCTTCAAACCTGCGCTGGTTAGCAATGGTTGCATGTGCCCGAAAAGTCTCGATTCGGACATGCATAGAGGCCGATTCATCATCAACATTCAGGTGTTCCAGGTCCTTAGGTGTCTCTTGATAATCGTAGTCCACTGGAGTCATTTCATCCAGAGGCTTTTGTACCTTGGGGACCTTCTTGATTTTATGCACCTTTTCGGCCTCTAAATAAAAAACGATGCATTTTTCAACTGATGCCATCGAGCGCCCTCTTCTTTTCCTTGCCTCCCTTAGTATTTGCTCAGTGTTTTGCCGTGCTTGGAATAGCTTCTCGGCAAGGGGGCGGTCCTTAATTAAGGACATCTCTGATTTAGACAAGGCTAGATCTCCAGCCGAGGGAGTAAACAAATATAAAGAATGCACGGGGGATGCCTCACTAGAAGGCTCGACGGCAGACGTGGTGGGAATTTCGACAATCGGGGCTTCCTCACATGAAACAAGGGATTGGAGGGTGGGACTCGGCATTGAAGTGGGACCCCTACCTCTGCTAATGACCAGGGGAATGGTAGTGTGGAAGGGCGAAGTAGGGTCAATGGTCTTACCCCCGTCATGATCGTGGGATGAGGTCGGACCAGCGATAGGTGACGTGTGATGGGGTGATGGGCTAGGCAGGGGAGACTGGTGAGAACTCTCAGTTAGGGTTACGACAAAAATGTGTGAGGCTAGGGCAAGGGGTGGAGAATGCGTACCTACGTGCCCTCTTGGCATTGTGGTAGTGGTGACTTTTGGTGTGGCCGCATCTTGTTCTTTTTTGGTTTTGGCACTCGGTAGGGCTACGACCTCGACACTTGCTTTGGATGGGTCTGATATCGGTCGCCTAGTGGAGGGGCTTACAAATCCTATGCGAGGTCGCTTTGGGTGTTTTGGGGGCACCAGGGTCTGTTCTTGCTTTTTCCTTTTCCTCCTCACCAGCGACTGTTCTGCCCCTTCAGTGCCCGAGTCATCGCCTCCTACAGGCCCCTGAGGTGATCTTGGAGGTGTAGCTTGGGCCTTCTCCTCTCTTTCCTTTCCCGAAGTAGTATCATCTCTTTTTGGGCTTTCGCCCGAGCCTGGGATAGTTGGAGGGATGAGGGTGGCGAAGGACAAAGGCTTCCACTTTCCAACGTTGGCTTCATAAATTTTTGTGAAGTCCTTGTCCGTTGCCAAGAATCCATAAGAGTTCGTTTTCTGCTGGTGGACCCTCATTATCCACCATTCTCTCAGCTGAGCCGCGTCCCAATCCTTTACTCCTTCCTTCAAGTCATCTTTCGCTTTCTTCCAAAAGGTGGAGTTGGGGCTCGGGAGTGAATGCCGATCTAGGTCATATGCGACCTCCATTGGGTAGAATTCGTGCCAGGGAGGCAAGGTTTCCATCCTCTCCAGATGCCACTCCAGATCCTCTCCCCGAGGATTATTTCTTTGTTTCACAATTTCTGGATAGGGGCAAACATGGAAGCTCTTGACCCGTATATGGTCCCTCATCACTCCCAAAGGATCATAAAGCCATTGCTAGGGAATTTGGAGTAGGCCGAACTTGGCAAGCTTCTCTTCCAAGAAGACGTTCTGATTCAGGGCGAACACTTCGATAACTCCTATCCTGAGAGGGAAGTCACAAGTGTGGGCCCATTTCCGACCCTTGCCATAGATGGCATTAGTTGCATCGCTCTGCCTAGCGACTTCCAACATGAATTGATACTCAGAGGGGTAAACTGGTAGTAAGAAGGGCTTCCCTATGAAGCCAAAGATGCGAATCACCAGCCCCTACGTTAGTCAAAAAATGTCTCCCCTCTTCTCTCGGACTACTTTGTTTCTCAAGCCAAGGGGGACTCACGGGGAGGATCCTGCCAACATGCACATGGCGGGTCCCAAGAATTGCTGATTAAAGGAATAGTAGGACTCTGATCTCAAAAGTAGGGGAGTCCACTGATATACGGGCAAAGGACTTCCATCCTTGCCACTTGCCGTAATGGCAACATGAGGAAAACTATTATGTACATGAAAGAAAAGTAACCAAACAAGAAAGGAGCAGGGCACGAAGCATTGGCTGGTCCCAACATTCTTCATGCTGGTGAGTTGTGCATGTAAGCCCCTGGCCACCCATTCTGCCTAGTCGACAAAGACTGGATTGGAACCAGGTCTCGAAGTATCGGGGGCATTGAACTCCCCTCTAGAAATGCATTTAGCCAGGGACACCTGCCATGGGTATACCGAAGCATCGGTAGATAGGCCTGCCACCCATGCAATGATGGAGAAGAGGTCGGCATTTTTAAAAGCCTCCAAGGGAAGGGGCATTTGGGGCAGTTTGCCCGAAGGAAGCCCGCTTTTGAGGCTCTACTGCAAAAAATTGATCATGTAGCCAGCAAACGTGAACCTCTCCGTTTGTTCGCTCAAAATAATGTTGCGAACCATACATCCCTCGGGTGGGCCCTACTATGGTGCAAAAGCTTCTTGTACATCTTCTTTCAAAATTGAAAATAACTTTTGGCTAGATGCGTCTAACACCTGTCTGGTGGCAGGCTGGTAATTCTGCGTGATGGCATTGATCAGCTCAGGGCAATGGTGCATGGGGGGCGTCAGATACCAATATATCTAGGAGTAGTAGGTTGCAGCTCGTATGCTCTCTGTCGAGAGCCTGCTTCTCATGAACTCGATGGTGCTCTTGAGTTCAGCTACGCTCCTAGACAGCTCTGTATCCCTGATTCTTTCCCACCTGTCGACTGGTGGTTCTAGAGGCTGCTCGTCCTCAAGATCCTCCCTTTCTTCCAAGACGCGTTTATCTGGGTGGAGGCCCGAATCAACGGGCTTTGGCTTTGGCCTTTTCTCATGGCCTTTTGCCTTTGGCTTCTCGAGGGCCAATACTTCTGGCTCTTTTCCCTTTTCCTTGGAACTTTCCTTGCCCATAGTTGATGTTTAGGGCAACTGGATTTACAATATGAAGTGGAAAAAATTTTGTAGGTTGGCAGTGAGGTCTGTATGAGTCGTTGAACGAGTAATCCTCTTGGCTGCTTGGAGTCTGCGTTATATAGCCGCCAAAGACAACTACCCACATTTATGGCCTGTGCCACAATTAATCCTGCACTTCTCACCTGAGAGATCATCGGTTCATCGGATTGGCCCCACGATGGCGTAGTACAGAGGACCATGCATTATGATGATTGCGGCTACTTTGGGAACGTAGCCGGCCGCCACCTGGTACCTGGGGGCGGACTTTTCTCTCAGCCGAATCCCCTAAGGATGTACCCGACGCCTTTTCATTTAACTCACCTATTTCGGATGCCTTTTGAAGGTGGATGTCAACACGCTCCTCTAGGCATGCAATAAATGCTTCTGATTTGTGCATCTTTGGGTCAACAAAGCCAAAATCGGAGCTGACATACTTTGCAGTGAACCTTTTGCGCTAGTTAAACCTTTATGCTTTGGGCCCGAAGCTTGTTTCTCTTTTAAAAAATAGCTCGCTCAGACTCTCCTTAGGCGAGCATCTTTCATACCTTAGTCGGGACCCTGCTCGGCTAATCGTACTTCACTGCGAACCACTTTGCATCCACTACTTCACAAGCCAAGTTCCCGAAGGAGTTTTTTTTTTATAGCTTCCAAGGATAAAACTCGATCGGAGCTTTTGAGCAACATTTTATTTATCAGCCGAACTATTTACACTATTCACAAACTTGCGGCATAATAGGCATGCCGCCACCATGAACTCAGCTTCGAGTAATTATTCGGTAAACCTGCAGTGTCCGGACCAGATCTGATTGTACTTTAGCAGATCCTTGAAGTTCGACTGGCCCCTTCCCGAAGTTGTCCATGCTGTGAACAAGAAGCAACGTAGCCAATTTCCATTCCTGCTAGTGCCCAGATTATTGGCGAAGAAGTTCGCCACTTGAAAGTCCCCTTGGGGCATCGGTCTTAGGGATAGCCGAAACCAATACCAGACCCAATGCCAGAATTCTCTAGATTCTTCCAAATGAAGGTCGGGTATAGGTTCTTCCATCCCACTGATATGGTAACAAGGTTCCTCCGACGAAGAGTAGTCCTCTAGAATCCCTTCGGGCTCATCCTCTGAATCGGACAGGCTTGATGAGCTTTGGCTGAACACTTGCATGCCATCTCTTGGGATACAAAAAGGGTGCAAAAATGTGCCCTCTTTGTTCTCGGGTTCTACCACTCGAGTCCGCTTCTCTCCTCGGTTCACCTCTTGATGGAGATCGCGAGCAGCCATGTTGTTCATTAGGTGGGCCATGCTTGCATACTCCCATTGTTGGGCTAGTATGAGGTCTGCCTCCTAAGCTCCAAATGATTGCATCTCAGGCCTCGGATTAGTGTGAGGAATGCCCCATGATGAGTACTGCGTTGGTCGAACAAGAGCAGTAATTATCGGAGGAAGCGACGGAGTTTCTCTCCACTGCCACTTTCCCGATAGGAGCAGAAGTTGTTCCGCTCGTATTGCCTCCTCAAATATTTGAGGGAACCTTCATTCCCCTGATTGCAGTAGAATGAGGCTTACGTCCGGGTGGAAGGCCCGAACATAGAAGAGATGGGCTTGGGTGGGCATCGGTTGGATCTCCAGTGGGATTCTCTTCCAACTTCTGCAGAATCGAACATTGAAGTCCGTGATACCCTTTGAAGGTGCTCTCTTGATGGTGGAGAGGTATGCGAAGAGATGGAAGGGGTCTTGAGAGCCATCAAACATTTCGATCAATGCCCCCGCTAAGTCATCCCATGAGCAGATGCTTTTGGGCCTGAGCAATCTGTACCACCATAGCGCCCTTCCTTCCAAAGATAGAACAAGAAGTCTGATCATGACATCTTCATGGATAATGTCATGGAGGGTCGCTAAATCGACAACATCTTCAAGGTGCTCTCGGGCCATTCCCGTGGTGCCGCTATATTTTGTCAATGATTTCAAGGCGCTTTTGGGAATCTCGTGGTAGCTTTGGATATTCAGGGGGCTTGGATCGTTCCAACTAGGAAAGCTTCTCCTAGCCATTATGACAGCAGCCTGTGGAAATCGCGGTTG
Source organism: Wollemia nobilis (assembly GCA_028583015.1). Lineage (NCBI taxonomy): Eukaryota > Viridiplantae > Streptophyta > Pinopsida > Araucariales > Araucariaceae > Wollemia > Wollemia nobilis. The sequence continues at coordinate 8,237,909 of JAQPPZ010000677.1, read as the reverse complement.
TCGCCGCTAAGTCGAAGTCGTTAGGTGGACATTCTTTCTCTGCTTATGAGGTCAAGGTTGCTCACCGAACCTTGATTCCTCCGGGATATCTTCTTTCGGATTTGAAAGGCGCCTATGACCAGGAAATCTAGATCTTCAGCTCAACTGAGTCGCCAGGTGATTTTATCAGATGAAGACAGGCCAAAGATTCATCGAACTCGGACCTTCTTAAGACATGGGGGCTCCTGGTTACGAGAACCAGGTTTAGGTACTGGTCTTCACGACTTTTAGAGATTTTCGGGTAAAACAGAGTCGCCAGATGCTAAGAGTCTTTTAGTAATGAGAGCATCGATTCTCACTACTACTCAGAAGATGAGACTGACCGGATCTCATCGGGAACTTGTTAGAACTACTGGCTCCGGTGAAGACGGGCTAGAAATTTTCTCAAATATGGGACCTTGGGTCCCATCGGGCGTGCCAGAAACTGTTGGTCATCAAATCCGCACAGGAAAGGACTTTCGGTGGGTTTGCATGCCCTGGACCTACGACCAACATTGAAAGGCCAAGAGGAAGAGATGCCCCTCGTGCCAATCTCCGGAGAAAGGTCGGCTCCTATACTAATCTACTTTTGGGGTTTGAGACAAGAGTGCAGGAAAGAAATAAACAGAGTAAGGGTTAGGAAAAGAAATAAAAAGGGGTAAGGGTTAGAGAAAGAAATAAAAAGAGTAAGGGTTAGAAGATGATGATTTAAGGTGGGAGAGAACAGGAAGCATGATTACTCGCTAACAACTCGAATAGCAGCAAGAAATACCAAGAATAACATGAAGGAAATGAAATGCCGAACTTCCTATGTATCCTCTGGATGGGTTCACAGGGTTCTCCTTTCTCTCTCACTGGAATTCAGGATTCAGAGTAACAACGATTGAGATAAGGGAATAACAGAAACCTCAATCCACCAAGCAGCATAAAGGAAAGCGACAAGGCATTTTTCCTCTCCTATGTATCCTTCAGGGCGAATTTTAGGGGTTCAGTCCTCGATCGCACACCGGATTCAGGATTCAGAGTCTCGGTACGCAAACGAGAAAAGACAAAAGAATTAAGCACAGAAGGCATCATAAAAGAGAGAAATAGAGCACAAAAGTCTTTAGTATTAAGCACAAGACATCAAGTTATAGCAACTTTCTAGCAGAAAGTTCCCCCCTTTTTACATTGCAAAGTCTAGGTTTTTATAGAGGACCCGACCCTCTGAGTCATTATTACAAAAACAATGGAGTACACCCTCGGGCTCTGAGAAATCGGCTCCTTGCGGCTGCTGCGAATGATCTTTCAAATCGATTGCCAAAACTGGCAACTGTGATCGGGTCAACCATGGAAATATTCATTTAATGCATCGCCCGAGTGTCCCTGGCTTCTGGATGCTATGCTTGAGTGATCGTTATGCCCGTCGGGTTTTACTTCGAGGACTGTTTCGTTTGCCAAAATTGGTCAACGGACTTATCGGGCAAGAAAGGGGTATTTATAAGGGGCTTTCGATCACCTTGGGAAGCTTCCCACCTTGGAACGTGGGCCCAGAAAGTGCTTCGCTACATCTCCGCCTCGCCGAAGCCTTGGGTCGAAGTAGATTCTCCTTGATTTGTTCTTCGTAAAATAATGCTTCGTAGAAACTACTTCGGGGATGTTGAGTGCCGAGCGGATTCCATCTTTGAAATGGGGCTCTTTGTCCTTTGTCGGCGAAACTGCTTTTGCTGGAAAATGTTTCAGCCCGACTCTTTCTCAAAACTGTGGTTCGAGGAATATCCTCCCGAAGCACTCTTCTGTTTCCGACACATTGTCATTTTGCTTCGGGCACCACTGCTTCGGGTGAAAACTGGTCGAAGTAGGTGTCGGAAATACTTCGGGCCCGAAGTAGTTTCCTTACCTTAGCTGATTTGGATTATGCTCTCCTCCTTCGGCGAAGTCGTTTGGATGTTGCTTCGCAAAAATTTTGCCCGAGGTGGCTTCTGAAAATGCTTCGGGTGTGAAGCGTTATCTTTGTATTTTCTTCGGCGAAATTACTTCGCAAGGTTTTCACCCGAAGTGGTGATTTGAAGTGCTTCGGGCCCGAAGCTCTTTTCACATTCTCCTTCTTTTCTTTCGGCGAAGCTATTTTCCTTGGCTTGTTTGGTAGCGAAGCTCTTTCTTCTTCATTTTATAAAAGGGGCGATAGGGAGAGTCAAAATTGCTGTAACTTAAAATAAAAGAAAAACTTTCAACAAAGAAATATTATACAAAAATTCTACTATTCTTCTGCCCCTTGTATAATGTGACAAAAGCATCAATAGTTACTTTGTTGATTATGAAATTATATGAAAAAGTCACTAGACAGGTTAAAATTGGATCTCTCTGAACAAAATATGTTCATAGTACTATTGGGATTAAATAGGGCTGCCCACTTTCACCTACACTCTTTGGATTGTATATTGATGAATTGGAGGTGCTCATTATGGACTCTCTGGCTAAGAGTACAAGTTGCTTACATTTTGGTAGTGTTATTGCCATTTTGCTATTTTTTGATGACATTATCCTAATATCACATACAACAGGAGGACTTCAATAACAATTGGACATGCTTGGCACATACTCAGACTTGCATGGATTAGAATTTAATCTCCAGAAAACAAAAATCATGACATTCAGCCTACCCAAGAAAGATCTCTCTTCTGTTCACATCACATATAAAGGGAAGGCTATTGAGATTGTCACATCGTACACATACTTGGGAGTTATTTTCACAAGACCTACCTTCTTAATCCCTGCATCTCAAGCAAGGTTAAACAAAGGTTATGCTGCCTTAGCCTCTCTGGATAAGCAATGCTTTCAACTCCAATTTTAGGACATCATTACGAAGATCAGACTCTTCCACACTCTTGTTACCCCTACATTGCTCTATGGTTGTGAAGTTTTGGGCCCTAGCCTCAAATAGTTGGGTTGGTCTCGTATTGAAAGGGTCCTCATATCAATGTTGTCCAAGTTCATTCGTTCCAAAAGAACTGTTCCACATCCCATCATTCTAGTTGAGTTTGGTGCTCATCCATTGCTTACAACAATAATATTTCTTGTTGTCTCTTTACTGCGTAGATTGCATTGTATGTCGGATATGAGAAGATATCCATATTTAGCACTACAATCCTCAAGATAGTTGGTAAATCAAGGGGTCAGGAATTGCTGGTATGCTCAGACTACTACTCTACTTCAATCTCTTGGCCTAGACATCATGAGACCTCATCCTACTAAAGCATCAATCAATGCATCATACTCCAATAAGGATATTCGAGATGAGATTTACTCAACATATATAAAAACTACTTGGACTGATCCTAAAATGGTCGAAAACGATATTTGATAATTCAACACAAGATAAAACATGCATTAAACGTAGAAATTGTGTTCCATTGATATTAATAAAAATGTGTTACAAGAGGGACATGTTGCCCTTTATCCATTTCTATTTCCAACAAGGTTACAACCAATCTAATGCCTTCTTCGATCGTCCCTCAATGAAGGTGGGCTTCTTTGTATGTGGGCCACCGCATGGTTTGCTTGTTTTTTGTTGTTCTTCCTCTCCAGATATATTGAATAAACTACAAAAGAGAGTTAGTGTGATGGGCGGCTTGTCTTAGTCAGGCCCGATGTTTAAGAAGATGAAATGACTGTAAAAACATGATAGAAATAGAAATAAATGATACAAAAGGACATAACACACCAAAATGAAGCTTACTTTCTAGATTTGGGTCAATCTTGACACTGTAGACCTACTTCGCCACCCGAGGGTGAATTAGAGCCAGATTCATGGGGTAAGGAGTGATCTGAGCTATGAGGTCCCTTCTGCAAATCTGCTTCGATGGGTCGATCCCTAGGCAGCTGGTGTGCCTCTATCTGGTGTCATAATTGATATGTATACACCGAGAAATGACTGTTCAATGTTTTCTTTCCATTTCAACATAGTAATTGTACTATGTTAACTTTGTGTGGGAGATCTCTAATTAGGGTTTTAGGACCCGCTATTTATAGGAAAATGCAAGGTGCAGGGGGGGTTAGATAGACTAAACCTAGGTTTGATTCTGACTAGGATTAGGTTAGGAAATGCAATGTGGCAACATCACATTCCTTGTGGGAAATATTCCATCCTCACATGTGTGAGGATGGATTAGGGCTAATCTTGATTAGGAGGTCTTAAGTCAATTTAGGACATGATTAGGGTTTCTTAGGAAAATATCTCAACAAACCCTAATTTCACACATGTAGGGGGATGTAATTAGTGTTAATCAAGATTAAGGATTCTTTTAATCAAATTTACCCTCAAAAGGTAACTTAAGTAAAGTCAACATTAAATTAGAATTTGGTAATTGACTTGTTAATTGTTTTGGTCAAGTAATACCCCATGGGGGCCTCAATTGCAAGCGAATAGATTGTCAAATGATATCCTAATGCATCAGATATGATTTGAAAGGCTTATGAGGGTTTAGGACCTAAAAGCCGATGGAGTGATACATGGAAGTCTACATATTTGCTATGGCGAACTATGGAAATCTACGTATTACTACTTATGACTACGCACAACTATGATAGCCTAAAATAGCCTAGGGATGTCTAGAATCACATATGGATACGTAAAAGTAGCAATGTGTGACTTTTAGGTGTCTACATTTGCCCCTTTTTGTACTATAATGTGTAGAACATAGTTTAATACAAAAATGTGAAGGGTTTGTGTAGAAGGAAAAGGGATAGAAAGGGATTGAAATTCAATCAAAGTGTATGTAGCCGCTCGAAGCATGACCATACAAATCAACGAGATGTCCAAGGGAAAGAAGAGAAGAAGAAAAGAAGGAGAAGAGGAAAGAAATAAAAACAATGTTGAAAAGGGAAATTGATGAGTGTGGATGTAATGATGTGATTTTGTTGAGTCCGTATGACATTTACGATGCCATACTAGTCTCTTGAAAATGGCAACTTTTGACTTCTTTTCTTTTGTGCCCAGATCAGCGTGATCCAAAATTATGATTAGGACAAAATCCTAACTAAATATTTGTTGTTGATTGATTGATGAGAACATAGTGACAAGTGTCAAACCATTTGAACTAAGTTCACATTTAGCTTATTCAAACATGTCATCCATGATGCTCCATGAATGCCAGATATAAATAATATAAATGTTGCACCAGGATCATGCCAAACGTATCATCCGTTATGTACTTGACGTACAAGAATGATAGATTGACTTCTCCATTGTCACACATAGCTCTCATGATGTAATCCATGTCTTATTGTGATAGAGATTATTTCGTATGATAATCTTTAGCAAACAATTTTGTAGACAAATACGCTAACCGCTCTTTTGGATTTTCGATGTTGTGGTTGCATGCAAAGCTGACTTTGGATATGAATACCCCCTCAAACAAGGAATCAAAAATGAGGTGAATGAAGTGTGGTGAATTGATGATGCAGCGATTGATAAAATACCAATGCATGATGAATATGAATGCAAATGAAGTTAAAAGACAAGTTTGGAAGGTTCCTAGGGTTTTTGGGGGCAAATGCCTGCTTTCCTAGGGTTTTGGGTGCATTTTGGGGTGTTTTGGTTGAGTTCACCACTCGGGGGGAGATTTTGACCTAAATCACCACCCAAGGGTGAATTTGGTTTTAGTTCACCCCTCGAGGGGCGAATCGGTGGATAATGTATATTTAAGCCCTAGTTTGCATGGAGGGGTTCATTTTGATAGCGCACGACGGTGGAAAGTGATTTGTGGAGACGTTCGATGACATGAGAGGAGTGTGAGGGGCAATTTTGGGAGCGATGATGATGAGAGGGCGTAGATCAACTAGAAGCAGGCGCGAGGACCCACTGGTAAGTGATATTTTGCTTTGTTTTGCTTTTATTTTATTTTTCTAGGGAAATATGAATGAGGGGGGAGGTTTTCATCCCGATTTAAAATATTTTGCAATTTTTAATTGAAATTTGAATACAAAGTGATAAACAAGCCAAATGGGTATCCAAAAATATGATCATTTTTTGAATTAGACTTGTTTTGACGTTGATTTGACCGGGTGAAGGGTAGAGTAGGTGTGAGGTTTGACCGTCAGTTTTTAGAAGTAACGGTGTCCTAAAATTGATATGTTTTTGTATTTTATCTATTAAAGTGGGAAATGGGTATCCCATTTTGTGACTGTTATATTTTTTTGACTTTGTTTGATGTGATTTCAGAATTTGTCGCTTTTAGGTGTAATTTATGAAACGTAGACTGTTAGATTTGACATGTTAGAGGTAAAATTTTTGAAAACTGATGAAACTTTCATCGTAGAAGGGCAAAATGGGTGTCCAAAAATATTATTTATTTAAGTGAATGACTTCATTTGGCCTAGATTCGATTTACATTCCAAGATGTAGATGATGTTAAACTAAAAATGAGCTATAGGGAGCCCGATTTAGACTGTATTCAATGTTTGTTTGAACTTTCACCGCTAAGTAGGCAAATGGGTATCCAAAAATATGACTGTTATTTTTGAATTATGTCTTTTGATGTGTGTTCAATTTTGGTGTATGTATGATAAATTTGATTGCGAATTTGGTGTTGATTTGTGTGTTGTTTTTGAATTTTATCAAAAATTTTACCACTAAATTGGAAAATGGGTATTCAAAAATACATTTTTTTTTGTATGTTGAATGAATTGATCATGTTTTGAATTTTGTGCCACATGGGTGACTTTGTGTTTGGCTGTTGGAAGCCAAATATGTACTGTTTATGACATTTGTTTGAACTTTTGCCATAAAATGACAAAATGGGTATCCAAATGTGTGACTGTTATGTCGATGTGTTTTGTCATTTAATTTTTGTACTGTTTTGTTTCGAAGTGCATGCCAAATTAATATGTTTTAATTTGTAAATTTTTGGTTTATGAAATTTGATTTGATTGCATCACTTATGTGGATGTCTAACGTGTGTTTTTTTGTGGATGAATAGGTGAAGATGCTCAAACCCCATCATCAGGTGCAAAAAATGAAGGATGTGTTTGACAAGGTGATGAATCAAGAGGATGAGGTGAAGCGGTTGGACGATATATGGTTTTGAGGTGTGTGGGAGTGTACCAGTATACACACCAATAGGGCCTATGTATCAGTATTGTGTGAGAGATGGGATACTGATAGGAACACATTTCATTTTTCTACTGGGGATATGACTATCATGTTAGAGGATGTGTATCGTATTTATCAGTTATCGATTGAGGGTGTTCCTGTTAGAGCGACAATTGATGAGAGTAAGGATGCAATGCTGGAGTAGTTCTTTGGGATGGATTGGAGGTCCATAGATATCTCTAAGATGCATTATGAGTGGATGTGGTTGCAGAAGAAGATATCCAATTGGTAGTGTGTAGCCATGATGCTAATCTCCACGTATGTATTTTTTGATAGTTTTGGGGTTCTGTTTACCTAGAATATGCTAGACTTAGTGAGTGATATGGTTGAGCATAGGGTTGTACAAGGTTGTTCAGGGCAGGAGGATAGGATTGAGTGTGATTCCCTTACTGCAGGTATGGGCATGTGAACATATAGCTATTGAGAGGCCATCTCTATTACCTCGTACTATGCATGTTGAGGGCAAGGAGTATTTACCCTATGCTTTGCAATGGAGCATGACGGTTGAGTAGGATATCAAGAGGCCTCATGAGGGTGACCCACTATTGTGGAGAGGTAAGTTTGGAGGCCTCACTTCTGATGATATTAAGTGGAGGCCTTGGTTGGGTGGTGTGAGGTGGGATACTGATGACGAGCAGCTACGTACCATTCAATAGGGTTGATGGATAGTAGGGAGATATACTCGACAGACCGAGTATTTTAAATTTGATAGAGTGAGGTGACTTTTTGGCTTGCGATAGGATGTCCCTCGGGCTCCTGTAATTTACTTTAGGTGCCAAGGTGATAGATGAGAGTAGCCTGTGTTGTTACCATGGGTTGGGGAGAGGTATCCTACTATGGATATTCTAGATGTGGTGGATGCCAGGACTACACTCGAGTTTGAGGCTTGGTGGGTATGTCAGAGTTGGGAGCCTGACAGAGGCGTGATTGATTGGTGGGTTGCACCTAATGTTGGGGTACCTTCACTGAAGGGGAGGACCGATAGGAGACTTGGGGCTGAGGATTTGGCTGGTGATGAGGGGGAGGTTCCTTTGCGGTGCTCACACCATCACTTGGATTTTGTAGCAAGCACCCAAGACGTGAGTATGGAGCAGGTGCCCATGGATGTTGATATGGATATGGGGCAAGATACTAGGGTAAAGGAGGAGAGAGGTATTGCTACTATTATGGGTGACTTGGATGACACCATTGATATTGGTTTATTCGTAGATGCGGCACAATAGATTCCTATTGATATTTTGGTGAGGCGAGATGCAGAGGAGGAGGCACGATGGCTATGGGATAGATTTCAATAGTTGGAGGTTGAGGTGGAGCAGTTGAGGGTTGAGATGGTCAGGCAGGGGACTGAGGCAGAGCAGTTGAGGGTCATGATGGTGAGACAGGCTCAAAATATTATGAGCCTGATTGGTCAGCTAGCTATGGATACTACCAAGAAGTTATGCAATAATTTTCTATCGATGCACAAGATTCTTCTCCCTGATTATGAGTAGGTGATATCACAGTCTCAAACACAGTCATGAGTGTGAGCACTCTCACATAAGATTCAATGCAGTGTTGCTCCGATAGTAGAGGTTGGTGCTAGGGTTGATGATCAGGATCCTCCTATTATGGAGCAGACTATTGTAGATCCAGTTCCAGAGTTCATTGTAGAGTCAAGCCAGGCTAAGGAGAGGTGAGCAAGTTAGGAGGGACGTGGGGAGACTCATGGTGATAGTTAGGAGTTGTATATTTGATTGTAGCCTGCAAGCATTTTGGATGCTATATGATGGGTATGGTCCTAGTTGTAGCCTTCGGGCATTTTAAGATGATGATATATATATACCTTGATTTTGATTGTTATATATATACATGTGTTATTTTGATTGTTTGGAATGCATTGTGTTTATGTTTGCATAGGTAGCACAACATAATCTATAGGTATGTATGATAAATAGATGCATATGTGTGAATGGTTTAGATCTATTATCGTTCTTTCATATGAATGAACTGTAGAGTAGTATGCATGGTTATGTTTCAAATGTAGTATGATGTGATATTAAATGTGATGTTGGTGCATATGTATGTGGGGTGAATGCAATGATGTAATTTGATGTTGGGATTCATGTGAAATGAATGTAAGAATGTGATTTTATATTTTAAATGCATATAGGATGAATGCATGGTCGTAATGTATACTAGGTGTATATGACATAAATGCATGAATGCATGTATGGACTTACTGAAATGCACCAAGGAAACACTCTTATCATGGCATTTACCTGTATGGATGCGATCCATTCCATGATTTCAGAGATGATGGATAATGTAAGGCATGTGTAATGGTTTTGACTAACATAGTTATGACAATCAAATCTCAAACCCTTAGCTATACAAGTTTTGTGGCAACATATAACATAATCGGGCTTGTTCAAAGTCTGTCTTGGAACTATGTGTGTGAATGTGTAAGGTTCATTTATCCATTTTGAGGGAGGTAGGATTAACCCATTGTAGATGCTACTGGACTAGCTAGCTCATTCGTCCACAACAATGATCTATACAAAAGTGAGATGCTAATGTGAGAGATGTGTTATCACTTGTAAGACTATTCCACTAGTAGGCAAGCTCTTGGAGCCTATTGCTAGCGATGGGAATCATCCCATGGTGTTATGTTGAGCCTAAGGACCAAAGACGATAAGCATAACATGGGTGGTATCAAGAGGCGTTTCCTTTTGTTTTTTGCCCCTGTTCTAGTGTTAACCAATATGATTGTGGTAGTGCTATTTTTTTTTTGTTCTCGTCGTGCTCTTTTTTTATGGGCGATGAAGTTTTTTTCTACCCAAACATTTTTTTTGTATCGCTCCAAATTTTTTGTGCCCTTATCTTCAGCCTAAAGGATCCGTGCCCAGAAGGGGGATGCGAGAAGGATGGAACAATACCTCGGACTGAGAGGCCCTTTGAAGGTCGCGCCTCTCGGGGGAGGGGTATAAGGGTGAATTTTTGACGGATGGTGGGGTTCACCAGGAAACTTTGAGTGGCAGTTTCCACGCCTAGGTTGAGAATGGGTTTGATGTGTTCATTTTGTACTTTAATCATTCATATCCCTAGGTTGGCCAGAATGAATCTAAGCTATTCTATATGAAATGCCGATTTATATGAATACAAAAAGCATGAATGAATCCTAAATACCAGGAATATACTAAATAAGAAAGAATGCACCTGATTTCGGATGTCTGATGAAGATTCTGAAGCTTGTAAGAGTCCAGATCATCTCGAATATGATAGGATCATCTGCAATTGTACAGAATCATCTCAGATCACAGTCGATCATCTGAGATCAGACAAGATCATCGTCGATCTGACGAATTCGTCAGACGAATCCGTCAGAAGCCTGCAATCACAGAAAATAGACACCAAAAACCAAAAATGCTACTACAAGAATAATGCAAAATAATAGAAATGATAGTATGAATGCTTAATTGATAAATCTAGATAGCAGATTAAAGGAAATGCATTGTTTTAATAACTTATTTTAACTTTATCATGCATTTATGCTAGATGAGGTGAACTCCAGGATGCAGAATGAAAATAAATCAAGCTAATGCATAGTAAAATAAAGAAGAAAGATGAGAAATGCAAACTCAGGGCTCTGGTTGCCCCCAATATGAACTGCTGTCGAGATCACCTCCAATCATACGAGATCATCGTCGATCTACGATAGGATCATCTGAAATCATCTGGAATCGCCTACGATGATCCGAGCTTCCTCCAGCTGAAGCACAGTGAAAACCTGCAATGAAAAACTTGAAAATACAAATGCAAATGATGGGGGCGAGGATGTTCTAATACAACAAAACTAGAGTTGCAGGGGAATGATCAGCCATGGGTATAAACTGGGAAAATCCCAAGTTTATATAGGATTAGGGGGAGGTTAGGAGGTTGGGGATCATCCCAATCTGGGAGATCCTCAGTGGAGGAATCTCCAACTACGCAGACACGCTTCTGCCCAAGTTGGAGAGGTTGTTGAAACATAATCTAATTATGAAAATTTGGTTTTGGGATGAAATCGTCTGGACGTTCTATTCTAGATGAATTCATCCGATCTGGGATGATTTCGTCTGATCGACGACGATATCGTCCAACGGTCAAAACAACTCCTAAAAATGGCATGAAAAATGGGGAGAGCGGTTAACGGGCGGTTTCGGGGTTAAAATTCAAATTTTTATCTTTTTACTAAGGGTTTAACTGTGCCAATTTTAGGGTGCTACATTTTGCCCCCTCTTTAGCAAATTTTTTGAAGAAAATGCGTTAAAGACGAGTTCTTCCCATTTTACGAGAAAGCAAAAATTTACTCAATTTTTTAGATGACGATTCTAGGTCGAATCGTACAACTGCTTACTATGGTGCCCCCTTCGTGTTTTTACCCAAATCGAATGTTTGAGGTAAAAGCATGAAAAAGCAAAATTTAAAAAAAATTGTTGTTTTTAAATAAAATTAAGAAAAATAGGGTAAAACCCTAATTCATTTTTACTATTTTTAGAGCTCTACAGGCAAAATGGTAGAAACAACACACAGATCGACAGAGGTCCGACGGGTTGCGGGTAAGGATCTAAACCTAGTGAATTATGTTTTTAATTTGATTTGTGTGATTTTTAATTTAAATTTTGACTATTTTGGGGGCATCGTGGCCGTTTTTAGGCCATCGATGACGTCGGGATGAAATCATCCCAATTTCATCGAAATCGTCCCTAGATCGCCGATTTCGTCTAGGGGTGAAATCTATGAAATAGGGGTGATCCCGTCCAACAAGGGGCGATCCCCAAGTTGAGAAATCGGAGACGATTTCATCCTACAAAGGATGATTTGACTCAATTTAGTACGATATCATTTTTTTATGAGATGAAATTGATTTAACTGATTTTAATGATTATCTATTGATGATTTTTGTTGTTTTATTATTTATTTTGTAGAGGGGATTACTAAAAAGTTGAGAGTGGAAATACGGGGGACTAAGAGACGATGTAGCCACACTCGACCAGGCAGAGCGAGACCGACTAGTGGAGGTCGGACTACAGCATGTGGCAGAGATGCCACAAATACCGATAGACATGGGGCTACTGACAGCCCTAGCAGAGAGGTGGTATCCGGGGTCATCCTACTTTCGGTTATCGACAAGGGAGATGGCTCCCACTCTAGAGGATGTATGGAGGATCTTGAGGATCCCCATACAGGGATGATTGATGACTCCTACGGCCAATCAGGGCCATGCCATGATGCGACTGTGCGGAGATCCTAGCTTCACCCTAGAGAAGGGTAGGGTGAACATCGAGACATTGAGGCAGATGCCTAGGGCATCTCGATTGACTCAAGTTTTGGTAGGGGTAGTGGGTGGCTTACTGCTATGCCACTAGAGTGGATGCAGGTTACCATGGCTGCTCTCAGATGTGGTCTACGATATGAGAGACCATGACTATAGATTTTCTTGGGGTAGCTTTGTACTATGCCACTTGTATAGGATCCTATACGGGGTCGTATACAAGGGAGGTCGATGTCTGGTTTTGACATCGCTACTATAGGTTTGGTGTTGGGAGCACATTGTGATGTGGAGGTCGATAGGGCTTCCACTGATAGGGGTTGATCGGGAGAGACCCTAGGTTTTCTATTGGTGGCTCTAGAGAGGGTCACAATGGTGGATAGATCTATCGATGTCCCGGAGGTTGCTAGATGACCTCATCCCTGACCGATTCACCTGGAGGCCATGGAGAGAGCATCCAGGGTGGGGAGAGGATGGACAGGAGTTGGCTCACATCAGGCGAGTCTTCTGGCTGAGGATGGAGTGGGGAGAGGTAGAGCTCCATCGCTATGACCGAGTTTTGAGGTAGTTCGGTCTACAATAGGGGATCCCTTCTCTTAGGGATTATGAGTACTCTCGGACTATCCGAGATAGTACTACACTGAGCGGGGCTCTAGATATGCAATGATTCTAGAGTCAGGATGCAGATGATGCCCCCATTCAGCTAGTGGATGGGGATGATGTAGGGGTCATAGATGGATATGATGCCTGGTACGTAGGCATCCACCCTCCTTGGATGATGAGGGCATAGGGTCCGATGCACGTTGTGGTGCGATGGATGGGGAGGTGGCGCCAGGCTACTATTGATGCAGCGAGGGGTCATGGAGGGAGGGAGCAGCGACGGTCTCCTCAGGAGAGACGTCGGAGAGTGCCACAGTCTCTGGAGAGACCACAATAGCTAGAGAGGAGGGAGGAGGGACTCCCTTCTCAGCAGAGGGAGAGGCCACCATCACCCGATAAGGGCAAGGGTATCGAGGTGGGGGAGAGCAATGAGATGGTGGCTCTCCAGGCTGAGAATGCCCACCTCCGGGCTCAGGTGCAGACACTATAGGATGAGGCTACATGACTCAGGGCTCGGAGCGAGAGGGCGAGCACTCAGGATCTGGCGTGGTCTATTGCTCAGACCACATTCTATCAGGGATTGTACTATCATGTGGTTCTAGAGAACTAGAGGATACCGTTGCCAGCCCCTATTACAGAGCCGGTCATGATGGGATCATCGAGGACATCCTCATGATCGACTGTGAGGACCCATGATACAGCATGGACCTCGATGGGACCACCTCCTCCATGCCAGGGTGGGAGAGGAGATGAGGCTGAGAGCTCGAGGGCTTCTCGAGACTAGCTGCTATAGACTGTAGATTGTATATATTTTTGAGAGGATTGAGTATGCCAGGGTATAGATTGTGGCATACCAATCCAGTTGTGATATGATGTACATATATTTTGATATATATATATGATATTTTTGTGATATGACTTGTCCATATGTTTTATGATGCTTTAATTTTTGAATTGTTGATTTTATTATTCATGTAATTATGTCGTTTGGAAATAGTATAATTTTATGTCATGCCATAAAATTTAAATGAAATAATCTGATGTAAACAAATTGGTTGTTGTGGTATGATTTGATGAAAAATAAAGGGACTTCTAACAATAATTTCAAAGGACATTGTCGTTGTTATATGACCATTTCATGGAGTCACCGCTCGCTAGGTCGTCAAGCTAATCCCAGTATAGAAATATTGTTAAAAGTAAAAGAGTGCTTAAGAGACTGTCTTAAGACTTTGTGTTTGTGATGATGAAAAATGATGATGGTGATGATTTGTTTTCAGATTTTCATGAAAATATTATGCATGAAATATATAAAAAAAATATGATTTTTGCTAGGCATAAAATTCCTAAGTGTGATAAAAATTTGAACAATTCCCTAGGAATTATACCATCGTCTGCAAAATTGAATGTTGACATAATGAAATGAAATAGAAAAAGTGTTCGTTCTTTTTAAAGCACAATTGTGTAACATAATGATGTAAGCCATATGTTTTTATGAATTAAAATGAATGAGAAATCAAAAGTAGAACAATGGTTTGCGCTAGGCATAGAATTATAGGTATAGACTTATACCATCATCGCGAAATCCAAAAATATTTTTATTGCATAATTGGTTTTTGATTTTGAGATAAATAGAAAATATATAAGATGAGGACTTGCGCTAGGCATAAAATTCCAATTTAGGTTTTAGGAACTATACCATCGTTGCGGAAGTCGAAAGTATTATATAAATGTGACTTTATTTGCTAGATTTTTGAAGATGTTTTGAAAGAAAATTTTGGATTTTGGAAAGAAATGTATTTAATTGTTTTTATGCTAAGCAAATGTTCTCAAATAAGAAGATGAAATTATTCCAAAATATTTGCATAAATATTTTAAATTATCTCAAAGACAAAATGTAGATTTATAAGGAACCCTCATGTGCATATGTGAGTTCATTGCCGATCTTGATTTATCATAATGATACAAAATCTCTCAAATACAAATGTGTGTGCAATTGTATTGTTCATTTACCAATTTTGAGCAAGATAATTTGATACAAGTAATTTGAATTAACCAAATAAGTGTTCGTTGACCATGATTTATATGCATGTAACCGTACCGGACTACTATGTAAGTCGGGTCATCAAGAGCTAGCTGATCCATAAGCAGACATAGGTTCGTACAAAAGAAGGTCGCTAATGTGACAGACATATCACCACGCTAGGAATTACCCAAGGCCAAGCGGGTTGGGCACAAACCACCTGTTATGGGGCTTACCTCACAGTTTTTGAATAATTGAGAATTCCAGGGATTCAAGCTCATTCACCCTTCTTTTCTTTTCAAGGGGTAGGGAAAGGGATTTATTTGCATTTTGCTTTTTCTTTTCTCTTGCTTCTTTTTTTTTGTATTAATGCTGAAATATTGTTGCGATGGTACAAAATGATATTTTTCTTTTTCTCATTTTCTTTGACTTTTCTTTTTCTTCCTATACTAGGGATACTTGCTCGGATTGGCCTGTAGAGCAAGGGATTTTTATTCTGGGCAGGGGTGAGCTTGTCCTTTTGTCAATTCTCAAAGATTCTAGACCATGTGCATGATAGGATAGCAGGGGAAACTTTTCGCTCAAGAAACCACTTCTACTATGTAGCATCATATTGAATTTGCAATGAAATCATTTTAATGTGAAGAGATATACTTGGTTCAAATAAATAACAAGATCAATTCTCTATGCTCAAAACTTTATTTAATTCAACTGTGGACTTTGATATAAGAGAGATTAATAATCATACCAAATAAAATCAAGATATTTATTCATGTGAGTGTGAAAGTGCGGGATTCCAAATAAATGCTAATTTATCCAAAATAACTAAAAATATAACTGCAATACTTCAAGAATTGACAGGTGCAAAAATAAAAGATGTTTTTGAAGATTTTGATGTTTTTATATTTTGATTTTGATTGATGAATTGAGAAGATACACAATGTGATTGTTTTTTTGAAATTTTTATATGGATGACTAAAATGAAACAATATGCAAAATAACAATATATACAATGATGAAATGACCAGAATTATGCATAATAGCGCTTAAGATGCATAATGTTCATAGGTTCTTTAAGATCTTTACCATCTAAGGTAGCTAATCGGTATGCTCCCGATCCAAATTTAGCAGTGATGATATATGGCCCAAGCCAGTTAGGTTCAAATTTACCTTTAAGGTCTTTAGTTGCATTAGTATTTTTTTGATTTTCTTTCAAGACAAGGTCATCGATCTCAAAGGATCGATGATGAACTTTCTTGAGGTATGCTCGTTTAAGCTTGTTCTGGTAGGCTCGAAGATGCTCCAAAGCATTGATGCGCTTCTCATCTAGGAGTTCTAGCTGACTAAATCTGCCAGCATGATATTCATCTCCTACTTCAGTATCTTGAAGTAGCAGAGCCAAAGAAGGAACTTCTAATTCAAAGGGAAAAACTGCTTCAGCGCCATAAACCAAAACAAAAGGTGAAGTGCCTGTGGGGGTACGAACGCTAGTTCGATAAGCCCACAAAGCAGGATATAGTTGAATGTGCCAATCTCAGCCAGATTTATTGACCAGTATTTTGAGGATTTTAATTAATGTTTTATTAGATGCTTCTGCTTGGCCATTACCCTGAGGATAATAGGGAGTGGACCAACGATGTTGAATTTTATATTTTTGACATAATTTCTTGACATCTTTATTTTTGAAACAAGTTCCATTATCCGAGATGAGATTTGCAAGAATTCCGAACCTACAAATAATTTGATTAAAAATAAATTTGGAAACTTGGGTTCCAGTGCAAGAAGCTAAGGGCATAGCTTCAACCCACTTCATGAAATACTCGATGGCGGTTATGATGAATTTGTGTCCATCAAATGACACAGGATTGATTTTTCCAATGATGTCTAAGCCCCATTTTGAAAAGGGCCAAGGAGATGAAATAGCCTGTAGCTCTTGTGCAGGCGCATGGACAAGGTCAGCATGTTTCTGGAACTTGTCACAATGGCACACATAATCATGTGCATCATTCTCCATGGTAGGCCAAAAATATCCTATCCTAAGGAGCTTCTTAGCAATGGCGCTACCACTAAAGTGTCCCCCACAAGATCCATCATGGGCTTCACTCAAAGCTGATCTAGCTTCTTCTAGATTCAAACATCTCAGTAGGATACCTTCAAAAGATCTCCTATATAATGTATTTCCAATTATGATGAAGCGACTTGCTCGTCTACGCAATAACCGATGCTGGTTTCTGTTAAAACCTTCAGGGAAGGTCCCATGTTGAAGAAAATTGAAGATATCAGTGTACCAAAGTTCAGGAGTAGTTTCGTTGATTAGAAACACATCCAAAGGTTCTAAGCATGATTTATTTGAAGTGGGTTCCTGGAGTCGATGAATAATGATGGTAGCATATTCGTCCTCTAACTCCAAGGGTAAAAGAGATGCAGTTGCAGCCATAGCGTCAACCGCACGATTGCTAGTTCGAGGAATAGCTTCCAAGGTAACTTGATCAAATAAAGATAATAATTGTAATACATATGCTTTATATGGATACAATTTATCATCTTTGGTCTGATAAACATCATTAATTTGATTTATAACAAGTTGAGAATCATCGAAAACCAATAGATTTTTAATTTTTAGTGCCAAGGCAGCTCGTAAGCCAAGGATTAGAGCCTCATATTCAGCAGTGTTATTAGTACAAGCAAACGTTAATTTAAAGGATAGAGGTATAAGATGTTTCTATGGAGATATTAAAATAATACCTGCACCAGCCCCACTCATGCATCGGGCTCCATCAAAGTATAAGGACCATTGCTCTGGATGGTCTGCCTCTAGTTTAAGGCATTCATCAAGGAAACTCAATGATGAGGGGATGGGTAGACTCTAAGGGTGCAACAACTAATTGATCTGCTATGATTTGACCCTTAACAAACTTTTGTCCTATAAACATGAGTTCAAACTCGCTTAGGGCAAGAACCCACTTTGTTGTGCGACCAGATAAATAAGGTCGACTCATGAGATACCGCAAAGGATCGGATTTAGCAATAACATACGTTTTCTAACTGAGCATATAATGGCATAATTTTTGTGTAGAAAATATGACTGCTAGACATAACTTCTCTAATTCTGTGTAGCGGGTTTCATAACTGATTAATGTTCTACTAATGTAATAATTAGCACGTTCTCTCTTCTCATCATCAAGTTGAGCTAACATAGCTCCTAAGGCAAAATCTGAAGCAAAAATATACAAGATAAATGGGCGATCAGGTCTAGGTGGCGAAAGCACAGGTGGGTTAAGAAGATATTGTTTGAGGAGTTCAAATGCTTCCTGACATTCGTAGTCCCAATGGAAAAAGACATCCTTCTTAAGAAGCTTAAGAAAGGGTCCAGTTTTATCCGCCAACTTATCGATGAAGCGATGGATAGCTTGAAGCTTACCTTGTAAACTTCGTAATTCTGATATATTTGTGGGTGCGGGCATATCAGTGATAGCCACAATCTTGAGAGGGTCAATTTTGATGCCACGTAAAGAAACTATAACCCCCAATAATTTACCGGACTTAACTCCGAATATACATTTAGCTGGATTCAATCGGATAAGATATTCCCTTAACCGATTAAATACTTTTCTCAAATCATCTAAATGGTCATCTTCTTCAGTAGAACGAGCTATAATGTCATCTACATAATCATGTAGTATATCATGCATCATATCATGAAAAATATAAGTCATGGCCCGTTGATATGTTGCACCTGCATTCTTCAAACCGAATGGCATCACTTTCCAACAAAACGTCCCCCAAGGGGTAATAAAGGTTGTTTTAGCCTGATCTTCAAGAGCTATCCTGATCTGATTATAACCAAAAAATCCATCCATTAAGGATATCATTCCACTCCCAACAAGTAAAATCAATGATCTGATCCATATTGGGAAGAGGAAAATCATCTTTAGGGCATGCAACATTAATATCTCTAAAGTCTGTGCAAACCCTAACCTTAGTAGCTTCTTTCTTAGTTACTGGAACTACATTCGAGATCCATTCAGCATAATCAATGGCTTGTATAAAAATAACATTTAAGAGTTTTTCTAACTCCCCTTTGACTAGTAAGGCCACTTTAGGATGCATTTTTCTAAGTTTTTGTTTAATAGGTTTAGCATCCGGATGGACTACTAGGTGATGCATAACTACATAAGGGTCTAAACCTGGCATATCTTCATATGTCCAAGCAAAGACATCTTCATATTCTTTAAGAAATGCAATGTATTTATCCTATTTTTCTTGACTCAATTCTGATCCAATGTTGATTATGTGAGGATTATCCTCAGTTCCAATGTTAATTTTTATGACATTTTCTACTTCCATGTGTAGATTTTTCTCAAAATTAGGTGGGGCGGGTGAAACACCCAATTCTTGTAATTCTTCCAAGGTTAGTTTGGATAATTCGTCTTGAGGAGTCGTGGCCTCAAGCTGGGCTATAGTAGGTATGGAGCCATTAAAATAAAATTCATGATGTAATAATTCCTCAATGGAGACATCATGGAAGATATCTCCCTCCAACTCATCGTCGAATTCAACGATCATCTCAGGGTAAGCTATAGATAGCATATTACATGTAAATGGCTTATTCATTAAATGCAAAGCATCATGTTTATCCAAATAATCTTGGTAACATATGAGTTGGTCATCATCCTCAAATGGGAAGGGCTGACCTTTACTAGGAAATAGGCCCACACCACATCGGGCGGGCCATGGTTCTACCTCAAAAGGTTCTTTCATACCATTTTGGAAAGGTCCTAAACCTTTCCCTTTATATCCCAATTTAAGCATTATAGATTTGGCTTTAATATACTCATTAGTAAAATAACATCGAGCATATCCATCATAATGAGTCTTGATGTTTCTGGGTATTCTACCCTAGTCATATCCCTTATAAATAAAAGCACAGCTCCCGACTTGGTAAATACTTCCCATAGGCTATGGGAGACCCAAGGTATGAGGAGATGGTGGCAAATTATTTAAAATAAGGGAATCTTGCATAGCAACATTCGTTTTCTCTGATATAAGAATTTTAGATAAATCGGGTAAGAGCTCGTCAGTAAGAGCATAAGAGGTAGAAGGAACATTTCCTACATCTTCTGATGCGGAAACTATGCCTTTGGTGGATGTAGATGTTGTAGAGATGTCGATGGATGATTCTATTATAGGTATAGAAGTTATAGGAGTAGAACAAGAAGCCTTGGTTGTGGGATTAGGATCTTTCTGAGGTCCTAATGTAGTTTGTTTAGAGGATGGTTGAGTTGTATGTAGAGGTGGAACTGATGGAGAAGAAGTAGATGGCATTGTGGGTGTGTGTTTCACATGTTTAGATGGATAATGAGAATTAGGATGTGTGGATGACAAAGCAGGGCAAAATTGAACTCCAACAGGTTCTACCAAAGCACACATATCAAAGGGTCTAGGATCACCATGAATGGTAACCAACTGATTCTTAAATTCGAATTTAACACATTGATGTAAAGTTGAGGGAATGGCTCACATTGCGTTGATCCAAGGGTGACCCAAGAGTATATTGTATGATGCAGGGCAATGTACAATAAACACAATCGTATCCAAGGTTCTCGGACCAACCTGCAATGGGATGGTAATAACTCCACATGTTTCTTGTGTTTCGTCATTGAAAGCTTTTATGATCATATCAGTTCTTTTCATTTCATCACTTCTAAACCCAAATATTTGGTAGAAGTCAAAAGTGCAGATGTTTAAAGATGAACCATTATCAATCAAGACTCGTTTAACTGCTACATCTCCAATTAAGGCAGTAATATATAAGGGGTTATCCTTATGTAAACTATGTTGAGGTATGTCTCTATCCCGAAAGTCAATACAATCAACTTCATGAGTTATTATAGTATTAGCCATGGCTTCAGGTTGAATGTCTTGTGGTACCATCATCTGGCTTAATGTGAGCATTAATTCATCTCTATGTGTAGGAGAGGATCTTAAAAGGTCCAAAAGGGAAATTCTAGCTGTAATGTTTGATAGTTGCTCATTAATATTATAAGGAGGTTTAGGTTGCACATTAGGTGCCTGATTCCCTTTATTAGGAACTTTCAAAACAAATGGAGTTGATCCATTGTTCTGCATTTGATCTTGTTGAGAGTTTTGAGCCTGTTGTCTAGTAACAACTCCGATGGTACCCACAATATTATTCTGCGGATGATGAATGGGTCTTGGTCTAGCATTTATGGCTTGCTCATTAGAAATTAATTGGTGAGACGATGGTCTAGTAGTGACTCTTCTTGGAAATGGTTCTTCTGGGACCATATGACTTGTGATAGGGAGAATAGGATCTGATTCATCTTCAGAGCTATTCGACTGATTTGAGGTGATTTCCATATCACTCTCGGTCTCATATTCTGTATCACTAAGATCAGGTGTCTGAATATTATGTAGAGGCCTGGTTGTAACCATGGATAAAGTTGTGTCAAATATTTCCAAATCATGAGCAGGTAAATGCCCACTAATAGTTCCTACATATCGGGTAGGAGGGGGAACATTATGATGTTCAATTTGATTAGCCACTTCCTTGCCATGCTTTGGTAAAGGATGTTGAAATATGTCCAATGACTGATTGGCATTCTGATTCTGGTTTTGAGGAATGTTCTTTTGAGTATTATTAGGAGGATTTTGCTTAGGTTGAAAGGCTTGTACCTCCATCTCATTGTTATCAATCAGGTCCTGTATTTTATGTTTTAATATTTTACAAGAGTTGGTAGTGTGTCCAGGTCCTCTATGGAAGTCATAGTGTAAATCAGCTCTGTATCCGGGTATAGTTGGATCAGGTTCCCAGATAGTTGGTAATTGAATCAAACCTCATTCTAATAATTGTGGGAGAATGGTTGATAAAGGTTGATTTAATCTAGTAAATTCTCGAGGAGGTTTATCAGGAGGTTTTAGTATAAACTTCTCCGTTGTCTTCGCAACATTAATAGTAGCAATATTTCTACTATCAATGACTCCATCACCCACAACTTGTTTATTTTTATATTGATTTCTGGATGTTTTCTCATCATCTTTCTTTTTAAGCTGACCTCTCCTAATGAGAGCATCTTCCACTCTTCGGGCTAAGTCTATAGCCTGATCGAAGGTGGTCAAGGTAGCAATTGATAATTCGTAAGATAGTTGGTCTTGTAAATTATTAATAAAGATGTCCAACATCTCCCTATAAGGTAACACAAAGTGCAATTTTCCTATCAACTGTCTCCACCTAGCTAGGAAATCGGCAAAACATTCATCTTTGTCTTGTTTTAAGTTGTACAAGTCTTTAATGGTCACATGCCTTTCGATGTAGGCACTAAATTGATGCACAAAAGACTCAGCAGTTTCTTCAAAGTTCCTCAAAGAATTAGTGGGTAATTGATAATACCACTCTAATGCCATTCCTCCTAAACTTTTTGGGAACATTTTTAGCAATAATAAGTCATCATGCGATATATCATGACATGCTATCCTAAACATACGAAGATGCTCTATGGGATCTTCGGTTCCTTTATATATGGGCAAGACAGGCATAGGAAAATGTTTAGGATACGGTTGTGCTACAACTATAGGATCTAGAGGTTGACTACACATCTCTCGATAATTGTACGAGGGATGGTAGGGATCTATCTGATCCATGCGGGAAACTAACTGTTTCACCATGGTTTCAAGATTACTAGTTTGTCCACCATATTGGTTTGGTGGGACATAGGTATGGGATTTATGAGTGTATGACGGTGTGACATAAGGATTAGATGCTATATTGCTATTATGCAAAGCATTGGTAGGAAGAGTATTATGAAGAGGATTTGTAATAGTATTATGTTGTATCCCAGATTGTTGGTAATTGGTGTTTGGTTTTGTTTTGGGTTTTTGCTGATTTGAGGTATATTGCTCAATAGCTTGGCAAAATAGAGCAGTAAATGAGGGTTTCTTTTGTGCGGGAATGACCCTAGGCTTGCTAACAGGCACTTTAGATGGTTGGGTAACCTGTTGTTGTTGCATGTTTTGGATCATAGCTGCCATATCCAAATTGGATGGTCCAGCTTGATCACTCTCTTGTTCAATAAAGGACAAGGGATTAGTGCATGTGTGAAATACGTCTTCTAGAGTTGCTTGAGTCTCACTAATTCGATCCTTGTCCATGTGGACTGCTCTATTAAGAACACCAATATTAGTATTAATGAATTTCTAGAATTGATCCATGTTTTCAAACGTGATAGCTCCTCCCGGAGACATTTTAGGGGATGAGGATCCTTCCTCTCTATTAGTTTCTTCTTGTTCATTTCCTACAACAAGATCTTCTTCTTGCTGATCTAGGGTTCCTTCTTCTAGAATTTGATCTTCAGGAAGGACATCTGGGTTATTTAATGGTTTTCCTAACCAATCTTCTTCTTCTTCAGTCTGTTTTCCATTCCTAAGTCTAGGCATTGTGCTTAAACTTAGATTTCAGCAAATATATATATATATATATATATATATATATATGCGATAGGTTTGAGAGGTATATATTTTAATTATATACCTAAAAAGGGAAATGTTTTGATTTTTTTTTTTGTTTATGTTTGTTTTTTTTTTATAATATTATTATAAAGATAACAAATAGCATTCTAGTTACAAGAAATAACAATAATAACATAAATGACTTAGTTTTCTATAAATAGTTTATGGATATCGTTGATGGGATCAAGTTCATCAGGAGTCATGAAATGCTCCTCTTCAAATTGAAAATGGTTTTTCAAAAATTTGACAAAGTGTGCTATAGTAATATGATCTGTCTCGGATTCTGACCTGTAGAAATAAATTTCATGGCAATATTCTCGATATAACACAGCTCTAGGAACTCTATTCCATATTTTTCTATCCGTAAGAATGACTTCTTGATCCTCTATACGAGATAGAAACTTATGTACTACAACTGCATTCTCAAGGTATTCTTCAAAGGTGTACAATTCTGAAGACACAAGTGCTCTTTTATCTGCTAACCACCTATGGCAAGCTCTCTGAAGTTCATGGTACAAAGTTACCTGATCAGGATCCAGGATTCTATCTAGGACAAACCTCTTGATTTGCCTAAGTTCGGTTGATCTAGATGAAATAATATCCAATCTCCTATCAAGTTCATCCCATAAAGGTTGGACTCTATTTGTTTGAGGTACTCTAAGCACAGATGTAATCTCTATGGCTGTTAATTGATTTTCAACATTTATGGTGACAACTCGTCTTTTATTATAATCTACCATCTAAACATGATATGCAATTTTAATTGTTTGTCTAATGATTCTAGATGTTTTTAATAATGCATTTATTTTTTTATTTATTTTTATTGTTATTTTTTATTTTTATTTTTTGTTTGTTTTCAAAAGGCTTTTAGTTTCACGTCGGGTTCACCAAAATGTATCGACCCAAATTTTTTGCGCCCTTACCTTCAGGCTAAAGGATCCATGCCCGAAAGGGGGATGCGAGAAGGATGGAACAATACCTCGGACTGAGAGGCCCTTTGAAGGTCGCGCCTCTCGGGGGAGGGGTATAAGGGTGAATTTTTGATGGATGGTGGGGTTCACCAGGAAACTTTGAGTGGCAGTTTCCATGCCTAGGTTGAGAATGGGTTTGATGTGTTCATTTTGTACTTTAATCATTCATATCCCTAGGTTGGCCAGAATGAATCTAAGCTATTCTATATGAAATGCCAATTTATATGAATACAAAAAGCATGAATGAATCCTAAATACCAGGAATATACTAAATAAGAAAGAATGCACCTGATTTCGGATGTCTGATGAAGATTCTGAAGCTTGTAAGAGTCCAGATCATCCCGAATATGACAGGATCATCTGCAATTGTATAGAATCATCCCAGATCACAGTCGATCATCTGAAATCAGACAAGATCATCGTCGATCTGACGAATTCATCAGACGAATCCGTCAAAAGCCTGCAATCATAGAAACAGACACCAAAAACCAAAAATGCTACTGCAAGAATAATGCAAAATAATAGAAATGATAGTATGAATGCTTAATTGATAAATCTAGATAGCAGATTAAAGGAAATGCATTGTTTTAATAACTTATTTTAACTTTATCATGCATTTATGCTAGATGAGGTGAACTCCAGGATGCAGAATGAAAATAAATCAAGCTAATGCATAGTAAAATAAAGAAGAAAGATGAGAAATGCAAACTCAGGGCTCTGGTTGCCCCCAATCTGAACTACTGTCGAGATCACCTCCAATCATACGAGATCATCGTCGATCTACGATAGGATCATCTAAAATCATCTGGAATCGCCTACGACGATCCGAGCTTCCTCCAGCTGAAGCACAGTGAAAACCTGCAATGAAAAACTTGAAAATACAAATGCAAATGATGGGGGCGAGGATGTTCTAATACAGCAAAACTAGAGTTGCAGGGGAATGATCAGCCAGGGGTATAAACTAGGAAAATCCCAAGTTTATATAGGATTAGGGGGAGGTTAGGAGGTTGGGGATCATCCCAATCTGGGAGATCCTCAACGGAGGAATCTCCAACTGCGTAGACACGCTTCTACCCAAGTTGGAGAGGCTGTTGAAATAGAATCTAATTATGAAAATTTGGTTTTGGGACGAAATCGTCTGGACGTTCTATTCCAGACGAATTCGTCCGATCTGGGACGATTTCGTCTGATCGGCGATGATATCGTCCAATGGTCAAAACAACTCCTAAAAATGGCACGAAAAATGGGGAGAGCGGTTAACGGGCGGTTTCGGGGTTAAAATTCAAATTTTTATCTTTTTACTAAGGGTTTAACTGCGCCAATTTTAGGGTGCTACATTTTTACTTATGCTTGATCCCTTTGTTTATCTCTATGTCACATGTTGACAATGTAGGTGATAAGATGAGCAAGGGAAACTATTCGATAGATGGCAATATCTACTCAAGATGTCCTCTTTCCTAGGCTCAAAATTGTTAATTTTTAACCTATTGTGAGTGATCCATTAGAGAAGTTGAACCAACCTAAAGGCCCTTAATAAGAATGTACAAGACTCAGTATCCATGGGTTACACTTTATTGGCTGAACTATATAGTAGTCAAAACTAAACACGACACCTATGTATACCTTAATCCTGAAAAGAGGGAATGGACATCCAGGTGGTGATGCTAACAAATGCATGTATTACTACTACTATGATGCATTTTAATGGAGAATGTACAAACATAAATTGAAAGTTTAAATATAAAGCATGTGAATATGTGCAATGGATGTAAATGTAAATGATGCAAGTGGAGGAATGCGATATTTACAAGAGGAAAGTTACACTGTGTAGAAGGAGAATTTTAGAAGAACCTATTTACAAATGAGTAAAGTGTGTAATGATGAAAAAAAGCATGATGCTATGATCATGGTTGCCACAGCGTGTGGGGTGTGTGTGTAGTAGGTGTATAAGCTATGACCTGGACAAATGTATATAATAGTTGTCTAGAGAAGAAATATGTAAGGATGGAATATAAATATGGAATAAGTGAGAAGAAATAGGCTTTGGTAACCAACAAGATAAGGGGATTACCAAAAGCCAACAAAGATAGGAGAGAAGAAATGAGTCAATGTAGGAATAATATAGAAAAAATAAGATAGAAGAAGGGAAGTAATTTGAACTACTATCGAGCAAAATGGTGTGGATCCAAGTGGGAGTGGGATGGTGAAGTGATGACGTGGCTAGGATTATGACTGGAGCTATAGTTGGAAATGTTATGAATGTAGCGGGTGGGCGCTATCAGGGTGCTACGAGGTGGCAAGGTCCTAGGAGTGGTGCGACGTGGACTAACAAGTCGGCTAAACGAGAGGGAACGCTCTGGTGATGGGGTATGCTCATCGTGCAACATGTTGTGTACCAGGGTTTAAAATGATCTACACTCTTAAATATCATGACCTGGTTGGCGATGGTAAATTCAAAATTGATTCTCATTGTAGTTGCACAATTTAGTACAAGAGGGATCAATGGGTTGAATCTCGGGTAGGTCGATAAGGCCCTGATGCATGAGATGGTAAAACATTTTGGATAGTGGTGTGTGTGGAAAAAACATATGATAAGTTTATGGGTCCGCTAGCGGTGAGTGAGGCCTAGATGAGGGGTGATCTAGTAATGGAGGCATGGATTTGGGATCTGACATGGGTCATGTCAGGGGTCAAAGGAGGGATCTATGTGGCGGTGAGGATGGACGGGTTGTGGGAGACTAACGTGGGTGAACATGGCAACAACAATGGCTCATTTACAACTCTAGAGCCTCTACGCGAGATAATAGATTTTGTATCTCATGATGCTATGGCAATAGTGTTGGTGATGATGGTGATCGAGACCTTGATGTGAGTGGTGTGGCCTGATAGGTATGAGATATTGGATGAGATCTCAATTATGATGGAGAAGAATGAAAAGGTATTGAGGATTGGAGAGCTTGACAAAAAGAAAAGCCTCATAGAGGGGAAGGTGGCATTTTTAGGACCGATGGCATAGGTGATGGCTCTAAGTGACGATGTGAGTGGGAAGGGGGTATGTTTGTGCGACCAGCTTGGGAAGCTTGGGCCGCATGAGATTGCAAATCCTGGGAGTAGGTGGACTTACCATTGGGAATTAGAGTGGGTAGAAATGTAGGGCAAGGTGGATGAGGTGTATACTCCCTATTAGGCAGGCAGTAGGATCCTATGGGATGATGGGAGTGATTTGTTGGTGAATAGTGATGTTTGAGATCATCAGACGGGTGAGATGGTGACCCCCATTCTTGGGGTTGGACTGATTCCTCCTTTTCATCAAAATAGGACATGGTGACTTGGTTGTTTCCAAAGTGTGGTGAATAGGATGAACCTCGCTAGCAAGGGGAATGGTGTCGAGGTGAGGTATGTTGACCTGAACGGGATGAATGCAAGGAGTGCCTGGTGTGAAGGGTGGCTGGTGGTCGAGCAATATCGATCAGTGTAATGGATTTTTATTGTGGCTATGAATGGTCCTACATGGTGGTAGGTGAGGCCACTATAGATATCTCTTGCTAATGATGTGAGTCCTACAAAAGGAAAAATAAATACCTCGAGCATAAAAATGGTAGAAAGGTGAAACGTACATGTATAGAGGAAATATAAAGCAAAAATAACAGATTCACATAGTGATGTGTTTAGTGATTTACTTCTAATACTATGTGATACTTGTGATGGTGAATGTTTTTGTTCATCATGCATTGATTGCACGAAGATGTAATATATTTATGGGTTCAGGATCATTAAGGCCTTTAATATTAGTAGACGATATGCTCCTAAACCGTATTTGTGTGATAATAAATGGGCCCAACCAGTTTAGGGTAAATTTATCGCACTGCTGGCGAGGTTGACTTGTGATTTACTGGTTCTCTTTGAGAACCAAGTCACCAATCTTAAACTCACGTTGATGTACCTTAATATTGTAGGCATAATGAAGGTGATCTTGATAAACTCATGTGTGCTCTATGGCATGGATATGACGTTCATCGAGGAGTATTAGTTGATCTAGATGAGCTTGGCGAGCAGTGTCATCATCAATGAAATATTTCATGGATATTCGTAAGAAGGGTATCTCAAGCTCAAGGGGTATGATATATTTTGCCCCATATACAAGTAAAAAATATGTTGCCCTAGTAGGGGTACGAATGTTGGTACGATATGCCCACAAGGCTAGGGGTATTTGATTATTCCAGTCTCGATGAGATTTTGCTACAATTTTACAAAGAATAGAGAAGATGGTTTTGTTTGTGGCTTCTTCTTGGCCATTTATTTGAGGGTAATATGGGATCGAAAAGCTATGGTGTGTGTGAAATTTGTTACACATGGCTTGAACAGTCTTGTTTTAAAGTATTTCCCGTTATCCAAAATTATTTGGGAGGGAATTCCAAAGTGGTATATGATATGCTCTATGATGAATGCTGCAATTTTGGATCCTATAGTTTGGACCAGTGGGATGGCTTCGACCCACTTGGTAAAATATTTTGTTGTTGTGAGCATAGATTTATAATTACTAGAGGAGGTAGGTGTAATTTTTCCAATTAGATCTAGGTCCCATTGGAATAAGGGCCACATGGACTGGATTGGTTGAAGTGTTTGGGATGGTAAATGTTTTATTTTGGCATTTGACGTAATGTTTGACATACTCGCAGTAGTCTTGCTCCATTTTAGGCCAGTAGTAGCCCATATGAAGGATGTGTTTGGTGATCACCATGCCACTAAAATGGCCACCACAAGTACCGTCATGGGTTTATTGTACAACCCATTGGAATTCTTGCAGTTCTAGGCAATGCAAGAGTATGTCGTCATAGCTACAATGGTAAAGGATGTCCCCTAGCAAGGTGTAGTGAATTGATATTTGTTTAAAAGATTTACATTGGGCATGGGGTAAATCAAATGGTAGGAAACCTAATTTGATGTACTCTTTTATCTATGATAACCATGGGTCATGAGGTTCAGTGTTTACCACATACACACCACCATCGTCTATGGGAGGTGTGGGTGATATAGCAGATTGTGTAAGTGTATGAATGAATACAAATGTTGTGTCGGATGTTGGGTTTTGCAAGATGAGGGAACCTAAGGAGGTCATAGTATTTGCAAAATAGTTTAATGATCGCAGAGCGGCTTCGAGGTAATACCATTCAAATTGGGATAGGAGTTGTTGGGTGATTTTCTTTTATTGTTGGAGAACTAGACAATTGCATAGTCAGAGTTCCTGCACTTGATTTACTATCAAAAGTGAATCACCTATGATGTGGAGGCATTTGATGTGCATAGAGTGTGCTTGTTTCAGTTCTAGGATTAGGGTTTTGTATTCTACATTATTTTTGGTACAATGGAAATCAAGTTTTAATGAGAAGGGTAGCGGTTCTCATTTTGGTGTAAAGAAAACAATGCATGCACCCCCAGCATGGAGACACTTGGAACCATCGAAGAACATGGTGATATTAGCCATGAATCCGGGTTCGATATATTCTTCCTATTTGGTTACATGGAAGATGGAATCATCAGGGAGTTGAATGAGTAGGGGTTGATTGTCAGTTATTGGGGCTTCAGCCAGTTGGTCGGCAATGACTTGCCCTTTGATGGATTTTTAAGATACAAATTCTAGATCAAATTCAGTTAGGAGCATGATCCGTTTGGCTATGTGTGAATTGTGATAACTTTTGTTCATCATATACCGAAGGGGATTATCTCGAGAATTGACAAAATTTTTTTGGTTTAACATGTAATGTCTTAACTTCTGAGTAGTGAATACTACTACTATGTATAGCTTCTCCATGTAAGTTTATCTCGTTTCGTAACTATCTAGTGTGTGGCTAATGTAGTAGATAGCCTGCTCTTTGTCGAGAGCATTCTTTTGAGCTAGGAGTGTACCTAGCACATATTTTTTGGTTGAGATGTATAAATTTAGTGGTAATTGTGGGTGTGGTGGTGACATAACCAGTGGTTATGTAAGGTAAGTTTTGATAGCATCGAATGCAGCTTGACAGTTTTGATCCCATTTGAAGTGTACTCCTTTTTGGAGGAGATGGACTTGAAGGCTGCACAATTGCTTTAGTGCAGTAGGAGGAGGAATCTAGATGATGGCTTTCACCTTACTAGGATCTACCTCAATGCATCATTGGGATAAAATGAACCCTAGTATCTTGCATGATGTAACATCAAACATGCACTTCTTTGGATTAAGGCGCACGTTGTGTTCTAGTAGTCGATCGAAAATCTGATGGAGATCTTTGAGATGGTTAGCATGTTTCTTGGACTTAGCAATAAGGTAATCCAAATAATCCTCAATATTCTTGTGCATTAAATCATGAAATATGTAGGTCATGACTCGTTGATAGGTTGCCCTAGTATTTTTAAGGCCAAAGGACATGACCTTGTAGTAAAAGGTCCCCTAGGGTGTTGTGAAGGAAGTTTTGTGTTGATCGACTAGGTTGATTCTGATTTGATTATATCCTAGAAATTAATCCATGAGGGAAATAATTTCATGACCTCTGATAGATTCAATGAGGGAATAAATTTTGGGTAGAGGAAAGTTGCCTTTGGGACAAGCTTTGTTTAGGTCACAAAAATATGTGCAAACGCGAACATCACCGGATGGCTTGGGTACAGGGACCATACTGGATACCCACTCGGGATAGTCGATGGGTACTATGAAATCAATGTCTAGGAGCTTTTGGAGCTTAGATTTCACTATCAATGTGATATTTGGATGCATGTGTCACAGCTTTTGCCTTACCAATTTGGCATTGGGATCTAGTATAAGATTATGAACTACTACGACATGGTCAAGTCCCAGCATATCTTTGTAAGACCATGTAAAACCTTTTATATACTTGCACAGGAAGTTCATGAATGCAATGAACTCCTCAGGTGAGAGGCTAGCAACTAATTTGAGGATGTGTTGATTTTCTAGATCATCATCGATGTTGACATCGATCGTGTCCTCAATGAGCATGTGATATCTGTCCCACAATTATTTGAGGATAGGAATGAGGTTGAATTCATCAATGGCCTTGTTGTATTTGTACTCATCACCTATGTAAATGCTCATGTGATGGACCTGAGGGGTTTGGGCTGACATGGATGAGGATGGGGTATTTCCTACCCGCAAGATGTGAGGATAGAGAAGGAAGTCTCCTTGTACTGGTATGTGTGAGATATGTGCTAGATCGATAGAGTTTGAGTTTGGGGTATCATCTAGAATTTGCTGGTGGTTGTAGCAGAGGGGAGAGTGTAAATCTACTTCAACCATGTTGATTGATGTTGTAGGTGAAGTTGGTGGGGAAGAGTTTGGTGAGGGAGGTTGGATAATTTGTGCACATCCTAAGATACTCAAAGGAGGTCGCAGGACAACTAGCAGCGAATGACGATGAGAGGCTGCTCTCTATAGTTGTCTATGTATAGGCAAGAATACAAGCAAGCGTATCGATGGTAGGTCAGGCAGTACTGGCTCTGACTCTATCAATGGTGGATTAGGTGGGACTAGGTTTGGCTCTATCAATGGTGGATCAAGGACTGGGTTCAGCTCTATTAGTGGTGCAACCAAAGATAAGGTAACAAAGTGTTCTACCAATCTCTGAACATCACATAATAAAGAGGTATCGAGTGTAGAATATTCTTAGAAGAAGTCGCAGGGGACTGTGATAGTGGAAGTGGGCGAAAGTGTATCTTCAAATATCCATATCGATATATTCTTCTAAGCTATGTGTTGGACATGGAGGAGGATGTAGAGATAAATCTTGGATCTCATATTATAATGTATAGACGGCGGTTGGGAGATAACCTAGGCTGGTTTTTTTGGTAGGTGATTGGACACACAGATTTATCGATGTGTAACCCTTGCTTATAACGACCTAGCCCGAACCTATGCCAATAAAAATGCTATAAGTAGTGCAAGGAAAATTGAGGGTTGGCTAGATGTGTAATTGCATCACTAGAGCTAGATTGTTGTGTTGGGGCAGTTGGTGGAGGTATCGAAGAGTCAACTCTTGTATACACAAAGTTGGTGTGGTTTTTGGGACTTCCTAACTATATGATGGTGCCAATGGTAAGGACAGAAGCTGAAGTGTGACTGAAATCATGGGTGGATTGGATGGAAGGGTCATATACATGAGCATCACATACATTATAGTTGCATGGGCCCTAATTTTTCATGAAAATGTATATGTGTGGTGTGGTACACTCTGGTGACTGAGGTGGGGTATCAGAATCAGTTTAGGAAGGAGAAATTTGAGATTCCCTGATGGTCGTGAGTGAAGGGTGTGGGAGTTGTTCCTCTCAATTTGAAGTTGGTTGTTTCAGTTCATTATGTTTGGTTGTTGTGTCTTGAACAGGTTGTTTGTTCTACATAAGGGACGGTATCGATACAGGTGTTGGGATACATGAAGACGTGAATGTCTTAGGTTTTGATTAGAAGAGGTTGGAAGGATTGTAGAGGCCATAAGGATGGTGGTGAAAAAGGTATGATAGAGGTTTTGGGTCCCTCAAAATATGGCACTAATGGTGCAAACATCGAGGTTTGTGCTCTTGATGAACACTGGGATATTGAGGTGGAGGTTGAGGAGGATATCGATGCTCCTACTGGCTGGGAAGAAGATAAAGGGAACAGTTAGTATGATGAGAATGATGGTGCAGGTGGAATATATGCCACATTGCAAAACTTAAATGGGTCTCCATCGACTGGGACATAGTAAACTAATCCATTATGGATGTACTTAATGCAATGGTGTAGTGTGGATGGGACACTACATATCTCTAATCCAAGGGTGATCGAGGAGAATGTTGTATTGCATTTCTCCTTGAATGATGTGAAAGAGGATGGGAATGGTACGGATACCTACATATATTGGTAAGACTATGGATCCTACGGTAGGTCTCATGGAGCCATTGAAAGCACACAAGTCAAGGGAAGGCATGGCAAAATGGGCTTGCAAGATGTGCAAGTGATGTAGAGTTGTTGTGGATATAATTATAATGGATGAGCCCATATCAATGAGCACCTGCTTATAAGTGATATCATTGATATTGGCCTGTATGTGGAGAGGGGGATCTGCTTCTTCTCCAATGAGTTTTGTTATCTCATGGTAATGGAAACTAATTGAGGGATGGAGGCAGTGCAAGATATTTCCAATAAAATTAACAAAGGTATTGGTGTCATGTGTCTCTAAGTCAATGGAATATAGGATGTCATTCAATGCCTCACGATGGGGTTGATATTGTTGTATGAGATCGAATATGGATAGCCACATGGGGTCATTGCATAATTGATGGGTTAGGCTACTATGGATGGTGATCACATTTTGAGGTGGTGGTGGTAAAGTATTAGGCATTTGTGGTACTTGTGGTGATGTGAATTAAGTTGGCATGGAAACGATAGGTGTTGTCTAGTGAGACAGGTATCGTTGGTTCCTCGTAGTAAGGTTGATCATGCCTACTATGCCATGTGATGGAGGATCACATTGTATGTTGTTTACATGACAAGGTGGAGCTGAGGGATTATTTAGAGGTCTAGGAGGATTGGGTCCTCTATGATCTGGTAAGGGATTTTGGAAAATCCCTAGGTTTTTATTTTGCAAGGCTAAAGGTTTTTCTACCTGAATAGTACCCCTATCAATTAGGTCTTGAACTTACCCCCAAAAGGAGTGACACGAATCGATATTATGGCCACATTGCCTATGGAAAGGACAGAAGAGTTGCTCGTTATAGTCATGAGGCTTAGGTGAATTTGGATCCAATGGATGGATCTCAAGTAGAATGAGATGGTTGCCCTCATACAGTCTGCGGAACAAGGCTGGTAATGGTTTAGATAAGGGTGTGAATGTGCACAGTGGAACTTGTGGGTGCATTCCTCAGTATTTTTATATTTGAGGTGGAGCATGAGCGTTGGCTTAGAATGCTTGCAGCTATGGTGTATAGGGTGGAGAAGTCTGTGCTAGTGCTAGGGTAGTAGCTACGACTTGGTTAGCTTGTGATGGCTATGGGTAAGGTTGATTTAGTGTGGGTCTATTGAAGCAAAAATTTGAATTATAGTTGGATTGGGCTCTCAACTTAAACTTACTAGACTAAACCTTAATGTCTTTGATCACTTTTTCTTGTGAGATGGCATCTTCAAAAGTATGACTTTGGTGAAGCTAGAGGGATGTGGAGATGTGTTTGTGGCAACTCTTGGAAAAGAGTGTTACAAGATCTGAAGTGGGAAGGCTATGCGTAAGATCATGGATAATTGCTCTTCATCTGGCAATGAACTCAGTAATGGGTTCGTCATCTGCCTGTCGTAAGGTGTAGACATTAGAGAATGTGGTCTTCTTCTTTATTTTGATGGAAAAGTGCTCTAGGAAGGAGTTGGACAACTACTCAAAGATATATAGGCTATGGCGTGCAATCATATTGTACCAATCCAATGCTGGCCTAGTGAGGGATAGGGAGAAGGTACGCAACATAAGAGGTTTACTATTGTGAAGCTGGTATCAAGACGAGCAGTAATTGCTCATATGTTCTTTGGGATATTCTTTACCTCTATACTTATAGAATTTTGGTATTTCAAAGTGATATGGATAGGGAAAAATGGGTACTAATGGGTGGACTGGCTTGTTGCACAGTTCATCATAACAAGGCTTTTGTGGCTCATAGCTAGAGGTGTGTAGGTTCAACATTTTGACTTCATCTCGCAATATTTGAAGTTCGGGTGTCATAGGAGTCGAGATTTGGGCTATGGTAGGCTAACCCTATGGATGTGGTGGATATTGGTATTGTTGTTATTCACAATATTGTGGGAAATACTATTGTACCTAAACATGATAAGGTGGGTACTAGGTGACATGTGATGTCATGTCTATGGGTACACTAGGTTATGGGGTACGTGTCTTCTAAGTATAATAGTACTGTGACTAGGCAACATGCGATTGTGGCATGGGTACTTGTTGGTTTGGAGCCTACTATAATGGTTGGACCATGGGTGGCAATGATCAAACTGGAGGAGGCGTAAATAAGCTAGGTGCAGTTGGTGGTGTAGGTGTCATAACTACTGATACTAGGGGTGTTCAAGATGAAGTATCAAATGATGGAATCTATATCTGCCCTAGAGGGTAAGAAGCAGGGAGGCTACATTGCTAGAATAGCTTGGCTGAGTGGGTGGGTATGTTGCTAGTCTCAATCCATAGGTAGGATGGATATTGGTAGTGGTAGCTTGAAAAGGAGGTGGTGGTATCCTAATGGCTGTTGTAGGTAA
Organism: Wollemia nobilis; assembly: GCA_028583015.1. NCBI lineage: Eukaryota > Viridiplantae > Streptophyta > Pinopsida > Araucariales > Araucariaceae > Wollemia > Wollemia nobilis. Next base: position 8,202,089 of record JAQPPZ010000677.1, on the reverse strand, counting down.
AGGTGGCTCCAAAGGTTGGGTATCATACAGTCCGAATACCTATGAGATTGGTAGGAAAGTTGCTAAAAATGTGGGATAAGCTATCGAGGTAGGAGATTGGGTCAAGAGGAAAGTGTATGTGTACACTCCCTCTTGGGTTTGTGCATATTATGTTTGAATAGGCCGCTAACAGGTACCTTTAGATATGATGAAAAATGGCTCTTGGGAAGATGATGGTTGGTACTCTTGTGAAGAGTATGGGTGTGAGGTTTGAGGAAATGCGTGTGGTTCCTACTAGGAAGGGATCTATTGTGCAGTTTATAAGGATAGCTTCTAGCTTCTTACAATGGAGGAGGATGGGTCAGACACCATTCCTACAATAGGGGTGAATGATACGACCTCAAGACGGGTATGGTTTAGGAGGGAGTAATCATTCTCAAAAAGAAATTGAGATAGATTTTGGAAGAAAGGATGTGTGAATGTGGGTGAAGTAGGCATGACCTCCTCATATACGGTAAATAATGGAGGAGGTTATTATGGTGTTATCTATATTACATGGTCACAGAATATGGTCAGTGTATTAGGTTAGGATGGGGCTGAAAGGAGTGGGTAATCCTTTGTGAGCAAAGTAGCAAGGGCTTCACTCAAGGTTGGTGCCTCATCATGAGGCATCATGTGTGTGAGTTGTACATCGGATTCTATGCATGAATCAGACGTGTCTATGGTCTTCCCCTTCATGATCGAAGGAGAAATAGTGGAGTGACTAGAGAAAGGGGGAGGCCATCCCTCCATAGAGAGTGATTTATCATGTGTTCTACTACGGGTGACCACAGGCATAGTAGCATGTGTATAAAGGGGTTTTTAAGAATAGACCCTGTGTGATGTAGACTCAACTGTGTCTAATATGAGTGTGAAGTAAGTGACATGTTGTGTGTAGCAAGATAATATATGGTGTAATGTGTCAAAAATGGTCCATGATCATGCAAACAATGGTAGACCAAAATCAAATCTAACTACTAAAAAGTAAAAGTGTTTTGTTCATTTTGTGTGTTGTAATGTTGATACTCCCTAGGTAGAATCACGAGTAATGGAGTGAATATTATAGCAAATCAGGAATTTCATCAATATCAAACCTCCTGCAACACCCAAATATGCACATAATAGAATGGTATCGTAATGTGCAAACAATGACATGTATAGAAGGTACGTTAAAATGATATCCTAAAGGGGGAGAACCCACTATGCTGAAGTGAGTTCACAAATTCCTCTCATGAAGAGAGGTGGCATTTTCTAAGACCTACTATCAGCATACCCATGCTTTTGCTTCACCCTCAGGCGGGCTTAGTCAAGAACAATAGTTACCAATTCCACAAATTATACTAGCCTTGTGTATGAGGGCGCTAATCCTATCCCACTCTGCAAGTAATCACTGGTGATGAAATTCAGGGCCCAGTTGTAAAAGTGAGGGATTTTCTAGTGATGAAATATAGAAAACTGTTCCTGTGGGGCTGGTAGGTGTCTAAGGAGGTGAGCTGATGGAGAGTGAAACTCGATCCACACCAGTCATAAGTGATGGATTGGGGATGAAGTCCAATCTCACAACTTTTTTAAATACCATGTGAGTGTGTGTGGGTTTGTGTTTTTCTAATGGCTTTTGCAAGGTAAGAAACTAACTAATTGCCTTTTCAAAAGAAAACTAATCCTAATGCCTTTTCGAAAGAAAATGATTAGATAACTTGTATTGTTTGTAAAGAAATGGTCTAGCATAAATGCCTTTGTGAAACAAATTAATCTACTTTGCAAAACTTAGAAACATGCAATCCAAATATGTTTGGAATAGAGGGGTTTATGAAACCCTAACTTGAACTTTTAGAATGCAAAATTCTTTTAGAGAATGTAAGAGGGGATTAGAAGCCCTATTTTTTACTTCAAAATGTAAAGTTCCTTTTAGCAATGGAAGCTTATCAACAAAGGAGGAACAACTTAGGTTTATGCTACATGCAAAGTACAAAGAGAAAGGTAAATTTATTTGAGAAAAAAATGTATGCAAGTCGCTGGAAAGTTGCAGGTCCTAAAAATTTCAAAAACCCTAAGGATTTGACAACTTTGCAATGAAAGCAAAACTATATCTAGTAATGATTATTTAACTAGTTAGTGAATTTTTTGTTTGCAAAACTTGCAACAGAGGTACAAAAAGTGAAAATACCTGCATTCTGATGCTAAGGGGGGTTTGATTGGCCCCTGAAAAGATCACCCCAGTTGATTTGGGGGTTTTTTAGGCTTCTGTACTCAAATATCCACCCAAGGGGTGAATTCATTTTTAAAGGCTCAAAACATATATCTGATAGTCCAAAGGGCCTTTTTGGGTTGCAAGGAGGTCTTAGACAACAAGATCTTCAAATTTTGGGGCTCTAGAATGCACTTCACCACCCGGGAGGTGAATTTATAGCTAGTTCATGGGGCGGGGGTGAATCAGCTATAGAGGCTTCAAATAAGCACTCTAATGACCTAGGGTGGTTCCTAGGGTTTTGGATATCTTTGTGGTAGACAACTTTGGTACTTGAAAGATACAAAAATAGGAGACAATGTCAGATTTATAAAATAATTAATCTAGCACTATTCGTTGTGGGAGGTCCCATCGGGCATGCCAAAATAAAACTATTAGAAAATGATATTTGATAATTCAACACAAGATAAAACATGCATTAAATGGAGAAATTGTGTTCCATTGATATTAATAAAAATGTGTTACAAGAGGGATATGTTGCCCTTTATCCATTTTTATTTCCAAAAATGTTAGAACCAATCTGATGCCTTCTTCAGTCATCCCTCAATGAAGGTGGGCTTCTTTGTATGTGGGCCACCACATGGTTTGCTTGTTTGTTGTTGTTCTTCCTATCCAAATATACTGAATAACCTAGAAAAGAGGGTTAGTGTGATGAGGGGCTTGCCTTAGTCATGCCCCATGTTTAAGAAGATGAAATGACTATGAAAACATGATAGAAACTGAAATAAATGATACAAAAGGACATAAAACACCAAAATTGAGCTTACCTGCCATATCTGGGTCGATCTAGATATTGTAGACTAACTTTGCCACCCAAGTTGTGAATTAGGGTTGGATTCACGAGGTAAGAGGCGATCTGAGCTATGAGGTCCCTTCTGCAAATCTGCTTCGATGGGTCGATCCCTAGGGGGAAGTTAGATAGACTAAACCTAGGTTTGATTCTGACTAGGGTTAGGTTAGGAAATGCAATGTGGCAACATCACATTCCTTATGGAAAATATTCCATTCTCACACATGTGTGAGGATGGATTAGGGCTAATCCTGATTAGGAGATCTTAAGTCAATTTAGGACATGATTAGGGTTTCTTAGGAAAATATCTCAACAAACCCTAATTTCACACATGTGGGAGGATGTAATTAGTGTTAATCAATATTAAGGGTTCTTTTAATCAAATTTGCCCTAAAAAGGTGACTTAAGTGAAGTCAACATTAAATTAGAATTTGGTAATTGACTTGTTAATTGTTTTGGTCAACTAATACCTCACGGGGGCCTCAATTATGTGCAAATAGATAGTCGAATGATATCCCAATGCACCAAATATGATTTTGAAGGCTTATGAGGGTTTAGGACCTGAAAGTCGACAGAGTGATACATGGAAGTCTACATATTTCTATGGTGAACTATGGCAATCTATGCATGACTATGATAGCCTACAATAGCCTAGGGATGTTTGGAATCACCTATGGATACACAAAAGTAGCAATGTGTGACTTTTGGGTGTCTACAAATCCAAATGAACCTCTTTAACCAAAATTTCTCCATTACTATCACTTTTATCTCCAACTAGAGAATGGATTGATCACTACTCCAAAATATAACTTGATATAGATATCACACAGCCTCAGGTTTCCTCTAGCTCAGCTACAAGTTTACTCTCACTAGCTGGGTATTGAGACAGATCATCACCTCCAAAATATCAACATGTTTGCAGATTATGCAGTCTTGATGTGGAATTTGAGGAACATTTAATTTTCACATGTCCTATTTACTATGAGATACGAGGTAGATATTATTGCTTATTCAAAGACACCCATACACTAAAATCTTGGATTAATTATGAAGATCATAGATGCATTACCCTTTTCATTCAGGAATTATTCAATCTCAAGAAAGAACTACTTAGTAACAGTTTGTAGAAGATAATAGGATCCCAACTTATCACTTCATTCTTCCAGCATCTAGAGGCCATGACCAGGAAGCGCAGGGTGATCACAGAGATACAACAAGATCAACTCATCATCGACTCCAACAAAGAACATCTACGACTAAATTCAACTCTTATATCACTCACTTCTCTTCAAATTTGAATGTTGGGAGTAATCCTTGATATCCACAAATATTGTATATCATATGTCATTCTATTTACTATTTTTCTTACTTTATTTTCTTTGGAGCTACATTAGGCACTCCCATTGCTTTGTATATTTCTTACTTTACAGTCCTATTGACCTCTTTTGGTCATCGATGGATATTAATACAAATTCAAATTCAAATTGTTATCCCAAGTGACATACACAGTCATTACAGTCATTCGAGGAGTTTTGTAGGGGATTTATAAGGTAAGCATGAGTAGCTCATCTACCCAAGGTTTTTTACCGTACATCCAAAAAGTTGTTCAAGGAGTTTGGACCACGTCCTAGATAGGTAAGTCCATAGGAATTTTATCAAAAATATAGAACACCACTACCACACTACATTCTAATATTCCCCGACCCTTCAGAATCTCGATTCTTGGATGGGAATATATAGTATTTTAAAGCGGTGCCCTATCATACTCTATGCATGCCTCTAACAAATTTAGTTAACGCCCAATTAAATCAAAACCAAGACTTATCAGGGAAGAAATTTTAGAGGTGAACTTTGTGTAGTTATAGTTGTTAAAGTTGTGTAAATTTTTTATTTCACAAATCAATATTTAATTAATAATTATATACTGTTAATGGGTTATATGGGATTGAAATGAGTCCCCACTTATATTACATCATGAAGATATAGTTGTAGACACCTAAATCATGTCATGCTTAGGGGAGCTACTTACATAGACACACTCATAAGATCATAAGACATAATCTTGGACTTTCCAAGCACCAACAGTGGTTCTCACCACTCATTTGGGGCCTTTTCAAGCCATCCAAGCTTGGCCGCTCAAGCCAAGAGCAACCAGATTCTAGCCGCTCAAGCCTAGAGTGGCCAGACCTTAGCCACTGCAGATGACAGTGACCAGATCATAGCCACTATAGATGACAGCGGCTAAGCCATAAGAAGTGGTTTGCCGACAAACAGGCCCAATCTCGGGTGAAAGTGGCAGTCTGCATGCAATAAAGGTGAGCGGGAGTGACTTTGCATTCCTTTTCATGACCAGTTCACATAGGAGACTTGAGTTTGCATTTAGACTTAAGTTAACTGACCTCCAAGCATAAAAAAAGGACAAAAGCTTCTCATGCTAACGAACAGTTCACATAGAAGACTCAAGTGGGCAGTTAGATTTCAGTTAACTGGCCTTCAAATATAGACAATAGACAAGGGCTTCTCATGCTAACTTGCACTACGCATGAGAAATTCATTTCTAGGGCTTGGACATAGACCTAGGGTTTCACACTATAAAAGGTGCAAGCCTAAGAGCACCAAAAGAGAGACACATGATCGATATATGACATATAGAGACACATGATCGATATATGACATATAGAGACCCGAATCACATACAGGAGATCATTTCAAGAGAGAGTTCTCTTTGGGATCACGTGTGCGATGGAGCTTTGACAAATCAAAGGGCATAACACCTACTTTCTTCAACATCAGATCATAGTCTTTGACCCATAGCTTTGGGGCAAGGAGAGCAAGGTTTTCTTTAGTGGTCGTTGTCTTGGACAGTGGCCCGTAGGCTTAGCTTAGATAGACATAGCATCTTTTATCTTGTTTTCTTATATCATTAGCTTAGATTTACTTGATTCCATGGTATCGTTTTATCATATTTTTGTTACATTCTTTGATTACTAACAACCTTATCCGAGGAGGCAATCTCGGACAGCTAAACGTGTATTGTTGTTTGAATTGCATATAGGGCCACAGGTTCATGAGACATAATCCATGACATACGAGAGCAAGAGGATCCGTCCAGGAGACATACCTAGAGAAGGAGGCATCTGTAAGCCCTCAGACATTTCTGTGTGCAGAACCGGGAAGCATTTTAGAGCGCGCCACCCTTTTGCAAAAGGGGACATCTCTTCATCCACTTGTAAATCATTGTATCAAGATGGGTATCCCTAAGAGGGACCGACATGTAACCGGGGTTCAATATTAATGAAAGATCCATTCTTTGTCATTTTCATGTTATATGTTTTCTCGTAATATTTTAGCTTCATTTTTGGTATAGTAATAACATCGCAAGTAGAGTTAAGAGCGGTGCGTGCACCCCAGGGTCGCTACAGATGGTGATCACGGTGGGACAACCACTAATTTTTTATTTTTTGCCAGAAAACTAACTTAATTTTGTGTGCAGGTCTAGCCGCTCTGAGCTACAGTGGCCAAAAACTAGCCGCTCTGATCTACAATGGCCAAAAACTAGCCGCTCTGAGCTACAGCGGCCAAGAACCAGCCGCTCTGGTCAACAGCGGCCAGGACTGGAGTGTAGCAGAGGTCAAAACATCGACTCTCTGAGCTGGATCAAAGGTTGGTATAGCTTTTTTGATATTTTACAGCTTTTTGTCTGCTTCTGTGTGTTCAAAATAGAGAACTTAAAGCACATTTATGTTTGGAAATTGAAAGAATAAAGAAGAAAGAATTAAGCATTTCGCATATCTTAGATCCTCTTTTAAATTTTCCACTAGGCGTTGCTAGGAACAATGGCTTATGCCTAAAAATTTCACCCTAGAATCCAACGTGCTAGACATTGTATGTTGTTTGCTTGCTTTGAGGCCCTGCTAGAGGCCATAGTTGCACGAGATAAAGTGTGCTCATACAAATCATAGTAGTTCATGCATCTTTCTGAATATTGAAATGTATTTTTGCACTTAGGCATATAGGAAAGACTCATTGCTGCTATATGATGCACTTTATGTTACGCAAGCTTAAAATGAACACCACACACGCACGTCTCATTTAAACATTGGAGAGTTGGATTTCATCACCAACCTTCAATTCAGTCCAGTGACGTTGGAATTCATCTCCTTCCACTGGTTTGCCCCCTAGAGCTTCCTAGAAATGGATTGGGAAACTTACTTATAGTGACACTAAGTTACTTGTGTTCAAACTATCTCCCACTATTGGAACAATCATTGGTTCAGAGTGGAGGAGCTAGGCGAACCCCCCATTGGGTCTTCAATGGTGTACCCTAGCTTCTTTTGAGAAAATCATGTTTGGCATGAGTGTACTTGATTATCACTATGGATGAGTCTTCTCATTCTTAATCCAAGAACAAGAGCAAAGAAATCAAGAGAACAACACATCAAAACACAACAAATAGTTTAGGGCACACTTAAATTGGTAATCAAGATAAACATTTGTTTGGAATTGTGTGGTCATTCCTAAATAGCAAACTCAAAAGATCAAGTCATAAAACAACATGGTCAAAACAAGAAGTAAACACCCTCAGTCTGATGTCGAGGGAGAGACAGAAGCAATTCATACCCATAGGCGGAGTCATAGTAATGTTGAATGACCTACCCGTAAGACCGTGAGACGTAGCTCCACGAGCCTAAGGGGTGATAACTCAAATCTTGGGGGATCTCCTCAAGAAACCCCAAGTAAGGAACCACATCATGGAACAAAGTCACATAAACAAAAAGAGGCTTCACAACCATCCTCATCAAGGAGACATGAGGAGACCTCAAAGGCCTCCTCTAAACACATAGAAACATCTCAAAGACATGAGGAAACTTCAAGGGCTTCCTCCTCACATGGACATAAAGAAGGTTCTAAGACTCATTCTTCACATAGGGATGACGAGACTGCCACATCTCCATCCACATGGAGAAAACATGTCACCACCAAGCCCTCTTCATCAAGAAGGCAAACAAGAATTGCAACACCTCAAGACTCACAAGAAACATATGAAATAGGTCTGCCCACTAAAGGGCAGGAAACTAGAGCTACATCTAGTCATGGGAATCATATAGAAGAAACCCTTCACACAAAAGGAAATATTCCCATAGACTATGACCTCATAGGAGTAAATGGCACCCCACGAGACCAACCATGGAGAATGAGACAACTAGACAGGTTGGATCGATTTCCTACTCAACCAACCCAAAGAACTGTAGCTACTGAGAACTCTGCATCTGGAAGCTCATGAACTATGACTTCTAAACATACCTCCTAGTTTGGGGGTACCTCAGAGCGACCCCGTAGAAGATGCATGGAGTCTGATCATAGGGATATTCAATAGTACACTGAACAAGTCACATTAACTAGCAAGAGTACAGATACAACAAAAACCCCTTGAGGAATCTACGAGTCAAGACTACAAGAACAGAGTCAGATAAACATGAGTCTTCTACAATAGCACAAACTAACCGAATGAGGTGGTTAGAAAATGCATTACGCAAAGAGCGAGAGTTAGTGGAAGCTCTCGAACAAGAGAAACAAAGAGAAAGACTCTTGCGCCAACATGAGCAGCATTTAAGAGAGCAATCTGAGCAGCTAGCTCTTAACAATTTATAGATAAATGGTGGTGACCACCAAAGAACAAGACATGTTGACTCACCTAAGGAAAGGCACACTAGACAAGATATCCCACAATGAAACCCCCCACCAAATCATGAACAAAATCCAACTAATGGGGGGAGGGCAAACATAACAAATCAAGATCACAATCCTGATTCCCCTCGTAGGAGGGAGGAAAATGGAACAAATCAAATGGATAGAGAGTTACCTCCATTGCCAATGCGAATAGGCTTGCACGAAGAGGAAATTCGTGCATCAAAGGCATTTCAAGAGCTTGCTGAAAAGATGAAAACCTTTGAGAAACAAGAGGCAGCTGGGAACTCACCAACATTGAGCAAGATACACAATCAACCATTGTGCCCATCAATCCCTAGCCCTCCATATCCTAAGCACTTTGAGATGCCTAGGTTAGAGAAGTTTAAAGGTGAAGAGGATGCACAAGAGCATGTCACCAATTTTATCAATGCTTGTTTTCATCTTGAAGACAATGATGCTCTCATGCTAAGAACATTCATAATGACATTTTTAGGTGCTGCCACTCAATGGTTCAACCAACTACCTAAGCATAGCATAACCAACTTTGAACAACTAGTAAACGCATTCTTGAAGCATTTCTCCTTTGGTGCTAAGAAGAAGGTGAACCTTTCAGACCTGGAAAACCTGAAACAGTATGATGATGAGCCAATAATGGATTATGGGAATAGGTGGAGAAAAATCATGGCAAAATTATCATTCTCCGTTCCCACAGAAGAGATCATTCGTATGTTTACCAAAAGTTGTTCTAAAAATATCTCCCTCTTGCTACAACTTCAATAGTATCCTTCATTTGAGGAAGCTTTGGCACAAGCCAAGCTCATCGAAGAGATAAAAGTAGATGAGGGAACCATTAAGCTTCGAAACAAAAAGGAGTGGAACAAGAATGGTAAGAATGACAAGTACAAGTAGAAGTAGGGCAACCCTGCTCCAGTCAATCAAGTCGTATTGGCTACACCCAAGGATGGGGGTGCACAACAACCATAGAACTATCAAGCACATCCCCCACCAGCCAACTACGACCAAAAGAACAATCAAGGAAGAAACCGAGAATGCAAGCCGCCTCGTTATTTCATGCCTCTGATAGAATCAATGCAATCAATATTTAATCAGTTGAGCGAGGCCAGGAGGATCAGATTTCTTGATATACCTCTTGTAGATCCCAACCATCCTAAGCCAAAAGGATATAGGGAAGATCAATTTTGTCCTTATCATAGGATATCGGGGCATGACATTGAAGCTTGCGTCGGGTTTAAGCATCAAGTGCAAAACATGATTGAGGTGGGAGAGCTCAAAGTTGACAACCCACTAGCTCCCGATAATAGAGACATGGGCATATACAGAAACCCATTGCCCAATCATGAGGCCCCTCGAGAGCAAGGGGCCCAAGTCAATCAGGTTTGAGCTGACATACCTACCCACGAATGCATTGGGATGGTTGAGATCGTTAACATAGCAACAAGGACTAGGCGGTATGGTCAACCGCAACCACCTGCAGCTCCCATGAACATCCTAGCCGCTCCTAGGCAAAGGCAAGACAACCTTCTAGGTCCACCAACGAGACCTGTGGTAACTATTCAAAGTATATTGGAGTAAAACCTATAGATGACTCCAGCTAAGTTATCCATCTATGAGCTCATACAACAGTCCCCAAAGCATAGGGAGACTCTAATGGAGATTTTAAGAACAATTGAGCTTCAACCGCAAGATGTGAATGCATTCACTCACTTTGTGGGACAAGTGCAAGAATGCCAGGAACCTCTAATCCGATTCTATGATCATGAGATTAAGACAATTTTTGCTGCCTTACCAGACCCTCCGCTAAACATTGTAGCGGCCATCAATGACTTACCTTTCAAGAGGGTTTTGGTCGATACAGGTTCATCGATAAACATCATCACAACAACTGCAATAGAGCACCTCAAGATACCCAAGACCAATATCGTTCCAGGAACTTACACATTGAGAGATTTTAATGATGCTTTATGCAATACTGTGGGAATGATAGTCCTACCCATCAAGGTGGGGCACAAGACCATCCCCATGATGTGTCATGTCTTGGAAGGCGCTATGCAGTACAACATCCTCTTAGGGCACCCTTGGATAAGGGCCATGAAGTGTGTGCCTTCGATATTGCACCAGTGTGTCAAGTATGTGCACGAAAGCAAAGTCTATGTGGTTCTGGCTAATGAAGAGCCTTTTAAATATGTTAATCAGGTGGATATTTTGGGAGAATTCATGATCCCTTCTACTCACCTATACGTGGCACCTTCATCCCCAACCACACAAGTTGTATGACAAATACATATGGGTAAGAATATTTATGAATCAATGCCTTATTATCCACAAGAAAACGGGCTTAAGTAACCATCAAACAAAAAAATAGTCTCCATTATTGAGGAAGATAGTGCCAAGAAAATCACAAGGATTAGCACATGCAATTGCCTCTCACTATGGGCATACAGGACTAGTATATGGATGCCCACTAGGGCAACACTGTTTTCACTAGTATATGGCACTGAAGCCATCATGCCTCTAGAGTTGAAAATCCTGACTCTACGCATAGCACTAAAAGACTTCATAGATGATGAAGTTGCATGGCAAGGCCACCTTGATCAATTGATGCTTCTTGATGAACGTCGAGTCAATGCTTTAGAGCATCTCCGTGTTTACCAAGATCACCTTGTGCGAGCTTACAATAGTAAAGTCCACCTAAGGGAATTCAAGGTTGGAGATATAGTGCTCAAAGAAAACTAGCAGAATTCAAATCTGCCACCGCATCTGCGAGATAAGTTTGTGGTAAACTGGATAGGTCCATACATGATTTCATAGAGAGTTGGGCTTAGAGCATATCACCTTATATCATTAGATGGTGTTGAAGAGCCTGAACCTCTCAATATCATTCACTTAAAGGTATTTTACACATAAAAACACAAAAAAATTCAAATATGTCAAAAACAAAAACATTCAAATATGTCATAAAATACAAAAACATTCAAATATTTCAAAAACATTCAAATATGTCAAAAAACAAAAAAATTCAAATATTTCAAAAACACAAAAATATTCAAATATGTCAAAAACAAAAAACATTCAAATATGTCAAAAACAAAAACAAATCATAAAAACATAAAATTCAAAAATTCAAATCAAAGGCTCCAAGGGTAACTCAAGCCGCTTGGTCAAAATTCAAATCAAAGGCTCCAAGGGTAATTCAAGTCACTTGGTCAAAAATCAAATCAAAGGCTCCAAGGGTAATTCATACCGCTTGGTCAAAAATCAAATCAAAGGTCAAGGGTATTAATGCAAATAATAAAAACAAAAATTAAAAATAATAAATAAATTAAATTAAAAATCAAATCAAAGGCTCCAAGGGTAATTCACACCGCTTGGTCAAACATCAATTCAAAAGGCTACAAGGGTAATTATGGAAAAAAAAAAGGCTCCAAGGGTAATTCACACCGCTTGGTCAAAAATCAAATCAAAAAGGCTCCAAGGGTAATTCAAACCACTTGGTCAAAATCAATAACAAAAGCCCCAAAGGCATAATAAGCCCTTTGGTCAAATTAATCAAAAATACAAAAACAATTGCACTTCACATTTTGCATCCACATCATTGCATTGCATTTTCACATACATTACAAGATATGTCATGAGAGTCTTAAAAGTGATACCACAGTTTGTCGCACAAGTCATTCATATCCATACCTCCATCCACATGTGTGTAATTGTGTTTTTCAACACAACCATTATTTGTTGCTATACATAATTACTAAGGCTTTTCGGTTAGTCAACCAAATCTAGTAATCTTATCAAATTTTGAGGAAAACAACTTTGATTAGTAGAAAGAAATGCCTAGCTGTGATAAAGCCTTGGATATTCACGATCCCATCACTAATTGAAACACTAAAATCCTAGCTGGTACAAGGAAAATATGAAAGTTGCAAAGCGGTCTAGGTTACCTTAAGTGAAAAGGATTATCCTTGCTTATCCCCCTATGCAACCGGTTTAAAGGTGCTGAGAATTGGCAAAAGGACAAGCTTTACCCTATCAAAATCCCTTGCTTAAATCAAAATAAGCAAAATCCCAAAGCAAAAGTACAAATTCAAAAGGCCAAGCATACAGTCTAGATTTCAAAAGCAAAAATCCGATACACAAATCATATATTCAAAATACAAAAAAATCAAGCTCAAAAAAAATATAAAATAAATAGTGATTTTCATCACTAAGAATGAGCAAAATAAACAATGATTATCATCACTACAAAAAAATCCCCGCTCAAAGAAAAAAATCAAAATAAAAATAAATAGTGATTTTCATCACTACATATGAGCAAATATCCAAAGCCAAAAAGAAGCCAAAAAGAAGGGAATAAAGCTTGAATCCCTGGAATTCTCAGCATTGTACAAAACTGGAAGGAGAAATCCTTATGCATGATGATATGTCTATTACAATTGCTTCATGCATTTGTGTAGACCAATGTTTGAATGTGGATGAGCTAGCTTAGGTAACCAAATATTGCCTAGTGGTATAGTCCAACTAAGTCCAACATAAGGATGAGATGAACACTTGAGGATCCCTGATCTTAGCAATGGGCTGAAAGAATCCCACCTGACATCGGAGGAAATGCTTGAGTTCTACCTCAAAATATACAATCACATGCACACATAGAGATCATGAAAAACTAGGTCCATAGTAAAAGCCTTACCTTTCAAAAGTCTAAGTGGTAAGTAGACAGCTGTTGATAGGGGAACTAGAGTGTTTGAATCTCCGAAAAGCCCCAAAATTTTTTTACATAGCAACAAATCATAACATCATTCACACCATCATATTCCTTATAAGATTCTATAAATTAGGGGGTATCAACATAGTAGGACAGATACCGCATATATATTAGAAATAGTATATAGATGACCACTGACTACTTTATATCTTTTAATTTATAGAAACTTATTAAGAAGATACATTACACACCATTACATCTCATATATGAATACTTAATCAATTCTTATGATAGAAGTGATTATTTAAATTCATGATTATTTTTAAACTTTATGTGGTATCACCCATTAAGATTGTCAATGTCATATGCATTCCGTATGTTTTAAATGATTAGAGCATACAAGTTCATTTATACCATTCCATCACATAAGTTAGATGCATATAATTAAAGCAAAAATTAAACATGCATTTAACAATAACATTTGCATCCACGAAAACAAGTCATTAATCATCCATAAACCACATCATAAAACATACAGGCAATATCCATTTGCATATCATAAATTCATCATTCATCATCAAAATACATTGCATCATATCATCAAATCATATAAGCATCTACACATCCATCTAAGCATCTTCAAATATCATCTATCATCTAACATATCCATCAAATCATCATAATATCATCATCGCATCATATCATAAAACAAAATAACAACAAAAACATAAGCAATAAACGATACACATAATGAGTCACAAAAGGTAAATCTATCATAAAAATATGTGTGTCAAGTCCAATGGATATACAAAAATGCCCATGGGCTATAGTCATGTAGGTCAGTCGACCTCAAAAATGGATCAAGAACCAAGTAGAACATCAATCTAGTGTCGGGCCTAAGCCCCCTGCATCACCTCCTCCAGTGCCACCTCCCCCTATGGCGGTGTCACGAGTCGAGTGATGTGAGCCTGTAGGTCTCTCTGTCCAAGTTCGGGTCCATTGGCTAGGATGAGTGGAAGACTACCCCGAGGTAGAGCACCCGCTGACCTGTGAACCACCTGCATCTGCTGGATCCTTAGGGACAATCTCGTGCCTCCTGAGCTGCATCTAAAGGAGGGTAACATGATCTGTAAGACCCCGGATCCGAGCCTCATGCTCATCCAACAAGGAATGAAGTCGTCCCACCTCTGCCCTTGAGCCTGCTATTGGAACCTCCTGTGGTGTAGAAGCAGGAACAAAAAACTACATCCTGACATCGCCACCCCCGATAGTAGCCTATAGAGCCTGTATCTATGTTGTGAGCTACTCAATCATAGCATCTCACCACTGTACCTAGATCTTAGTAGCCTGGATCTCAGCCTCGACCTCGTGCAACTATGCTCTCAAAGGAGAGTCTCTCTCCTCGGGCTCTAACTCCTCCTCCTCCTCAGGAACATCAGGATCCTCTACTGCCACCTGCTCTACTGGTTGGCCCCATACCTCGGTCCTGGCTCGAACCCTACATCCTACCGGATCTATGCCATCACCCCCACCATCATCCTCATGCCCTAGGCTGTCGATGCCATGCCACATCCGATCACCCCACCACTGAGAGTAGGCCTCTATAACTCCCCCAGCCACTGTAGGGTCTATGGCTAGGGCATCCTCCTCATCTGCAAGCTCTGTGACCTATCATGGAGGTAGGTCCCTCTCTGCTATGAGGCGCCTATACAAGAATGGTACCAAGGGCACATCCTGCTGCAATCCATACTGATGAAGAACCCGAGAGTAGAAGAAATACTCCCGGATGGCAATCTTACGACCAATGAGCCATCGCTCGCATCGTGTCCTAGTAGTAAAACTAGTTGGATCATCCCAAACTAGACACTCATAGTATGACCACCACATGACATCTCCGACCAACAGTCTGGTGAAAGCATCAGTGTAGTGGGACAACTCCCCTGCAAAAGTGTGGCTCTTATGCTCCTCATGCTCCCGAGCCCATCTGGAAGCATAGCACTATGTACGAGCCTCAATAGATGTAATCTCAACTGGGAGCCCCTTAGGGCGATCTACCTTAATGTGCTCCCATCCCCAAACCTATAAGAGCAAACTGCAAGCAATGCTGATGCATCCCCATCGATGGATGTGGTACAACTCATCATAGCACTGAGCCAATAGCGATCTACCCCATGCATAGATGATAGGCTCCTCGCTATCCAGTAGGTCCTACACCATCGCTAGGAGGTTCCAAGGGAACCTCAAACCCGAGTAGTCCGAGATAAGAACGTTGTTGATCACCATCAGCAACACAACATGCCTCATTGTGAAAACATGAGCATCATACCAAGTCTTGATAGATACTCCCCTAGACCCAGTCTCCTAGAGAGCCTATGCAGAACGTGCCCCAAACACCCTATCATAGATGACCACCTGATCATTAGTGGCCAATGAAACAATGGGCACCCCATCGAATGGGATCCGAAAGATCCTGTACACATCCTCCGATGTGATAGTCATCTCGTTGGGTGGAAGGTGGAAGGTGTTGGTCCATGGGTCCCAATGGTGGGCTAAAGTCATAAGATAAGCCTGGTCGGCCATAATGTGGGGCAACCTGATAACGTATTGTAGCCCACGGGCCTTAAACCACTCCCAATCAGTGTCATCAAAGCCAAGAAGCAAGTCCAGCAGGAGCTTCGGGTCCCGAGCCCGAGCAATGAGGATCTAAACAAAGTAGAAGAAAAACAAAACATAACTACAATGCATCTAATGCATAATTCACAATAAACATGAAAATGGTGCAAAAGAGTATGAGTTACTCTAAATCTAAGCAAAAGAAGCATAAATTGCACCTAAGCAAAGCAAAAATTCAAAAAAAAAAAATCATAAAATCAATACACAAAATGCAAAAACAAGGCTCAAGCTTTAGCCGTTGTCACCTACAATGGCCGAAACCTGGCCACTGGAGGCAATAGCGGCCAAGGCCCAACGGTCAAATTTTTGACCGTTGGGATTCAAGCTTGGCCGCTCTGAGTGACAGTGGCTCAGAGCCGGCCGCTCTGAGCGACAATGGCCAAGGGGCGACACGGCAAACCCGTGAACCCTTGGCCAGAAAATAAAAAAAAAAATTACAATTGACAAAATAACTTAAGCAAAGCAACAAAAGGGAGGGAAAGCAAACAAATTGGAAAACAAATCCCCTACCCAAGCATCGAAACTAAGCTAAGTTTGAGAATGCCCAAAATGGTGGCAACAGGTGAATAATGGAAAATTTTCAAAAACCCTAGGCTAAAGCCACTGATAGATTGCAAAATTGGGGACCAACCCACCACAACAAAAAGGAACCTAAGCCTAATTACGGAGTTTGTTCATTGCCAGTAGGTTTAGTGATGTTCATTTTGCTCATTTCTTAGTGAAGTTCAATTTTACTTAGACAAAGAAAAGAGAGCTAGGGTTTTGAAGAGAAATACCCGAGAAGCTCCGACTCCTCCAACAAGCTGATGTCTCACCCCATGCAGCCATGTCCTCAGCACCAGCAAAGTTTCGAAGTCACAATCATCGCCGTTGCACCAGAGCTCTGAAAATGGAATCTTGAACAGTGAAAATGATAGGTCAAAACCCTAGAATTGCAAGTTTTATATTTCCTTAATTATGCCTTGGCCGCTGCTGACGTCAGTGGCCCGAGCTTCTTGGTCGCTCAAGGCGATAATGGCCACAGGTAGGAAATCAGAGGCCGCTGGACCTGACAGTGGCCAAGCCCATAGGTCAAAATTAAGTAGTTCCTTCAATGAGGGAATAACAAAAACAACAAATAATCACACTTTGATGGTTTAGGATCATCAGAATGTTCAAAACAACAAAAAAATATTTCACATAAAATCACAATCTCAAGCAGGCCTCGTATCCAGTTACCTACTCTATCCACTCGATGATTGCGGCGATTTGCACTCCATGTATTTCGGTGAGATGAGTAGGCAACCATAAGGCCACTTGGGGCAAAAGCAACTCATTTTGGAATTATGATATGTCACCCTTCAAACCCGAAGAAGATCAAGATGGTCGGACTGCTCCATGGGTGCGAAGGGATCATTCTAATTCCCCTATGACATCAAAAACATTAAGTCAAAGTGATACAATCTAAACATAAATAGAATCACTCATCCTAACTCCCTAAGAAGGCTATTGATAGTCGGACCACTCCTCGGGATAGGGATGGATGATTATCATAAGCAATTGGAATCACACTTGGATGTGGGATTGCCCATTAAAAGCAACAAATGCTAGAAAGGAACCAGATTAGTCATATTGGTCAAGCGACTTGTCGCTTCATTCATTGTCATTTCTTCACCAATCCATTGTGTGAGGAGGTAGTTCAAAACTTCAACTTAATCATAATCAAAATCAACAAAATATCACTTGATCATAGCAAAATCATGTTCGTCCTTCGAATCATTGCATACAACAATCACAAATTTCCCTTGTTTGTTGGGAACGTAAGCAGACATGACATCTTCAATTGTAGCTCTCCTACCGGTCAAAATTGTTGTAGCAGTTGAAGCTACCCGATTGAGTTTGAGGAATGAGTGCAATTTAACATGCAAAAGCCACTAGGCTAAGTCCTCCGAATGTTGAGGCAATGATTCAAGGGATGTGCACCATCTTGCATGATTGGGCCATCCGGCGTTGATCAGACCATTGATCACCATACACCCTACAAATAGATCAGTCTACATTTTTGCTCAGTGTTGTGTTTTCCACACAACGCGTCACAAAAAGGGGCATCTATAGACACCTAAATCATGTCATGCTTAGGGGAGCTACTTACATAGACACACTCATAAGATCATAAGACATAATCTTGGACTTTCCAAGCACCAACAGTGGTTCTCACCACTCATTTGGGGCCTTTTCAAGCCATCCAAGCTTGGCCGCTCAAGCCAAGAGCAACCAGATTCTAGCCACTCAAGCCTAGAGCGGCCAGACCTTAGCCACTGTAGATGACAACGGCCAGATCATAGCCATTGTAGATGATAACGACTAAGCCATAAGAAGTGGTTTACCGACAAATAGGCCCAATCTCGGGTGAAAGTGGTAGTCTACATGCAATAAAGGTGAGCATGAGTGACTTTGCATTCCTTTTCATGACCAGTTCACATAGGAGACTTGAGTTTGCATTTAGACTTAAGTTAACTGACCTCCAAGCATAAACAAAGGACAAAAGCTTCTCATGCTAACGAACAGTTCGCATAGAAGACTCAAGTGGGCAGTTAGATTTTAGTTAATTGGCCTTCAAATATAGACAATAGACAAGGGCTTCTCATGCTAACTTGCACTACGCATGAGAAATTCATTTCTAGGGCTTGGACATAGACCTAGGGTTTCACACTATAAAAGGTGCAAGCCTAAGAGCACCAAAAGAAGAGAAGGAGAGGAGACACATGATCGATATATGACATATAGAGACACATGATCGATATATGACATATAGAGACCCGAATCACATACAGGAGATCATTTCAGAGAGAGAGTTCTCTTTGAGATCACGTGTGTGGCGGAGCTTTGACAAATCAAAGGGCATAACACCTACTTTCTTCAACATCAGATCATAGTCTTTGACCCATAGCTTTGGGGCAAGGAGAGCAAGGTTTTATTTAGCGATCGCTATCTTGGACAGTGGCCCGTAGGCTTAGCTTAAATAGACATAGCATATTTTATCTTGTTTTCTTATATCATTAGCTTAGATTTACTTGATTCCATGGTATCGTTTTATCATATTTTTGTTACATTCTCTGATTACTAACAACCTTATCCGAGGAGGCAATCTCGGACAACTAAACGTGCATTGTTGTTTGAATTGCATACAGGGCCACAGGTTCATGAGACATAATCCATGACATACGAGAGCAAGAGGATCCATCCGGGAGACATACCTAGAGAAGGAGGCATCTGTAAGCCCTCAAACATTTTCATGTGCGGAATCGGGAAGCATTTTAGAGCGCGCCACCCTTTTGCAAAAGGGGACATCTCTTCATCCACTTGTAAATCATTGTATCAATATGGGTATCCCTAAGAGGGACCGACATGTAACCGGGGTTCAATATTAATGAAATATCCATTCTTTGTCATTTTCATGTTATATGTTTTCTCGTAATATTTTAGCTTCATTTTTGGTATAGTAATAACATCGCAAGTAGAGTTAAGAGCGGTGTGCGCACTAGGATTGCTACAATAATGATATTACAATCTAATAATTGTGTACCACTTTTGTGATGGAAATGTAAGCTAGGGAGTGCCTGTAGACTAGGGTGGCTTCCAAAACTGATTTCACCAACATAATGCAACCTCTTAATGATAGCCACCCAATGCACCAATTGTTGATCTTCTTCTCTATTTTGGTGTATAACCAAATCCAATCCTAGTACCCATAGTCATTAGGTTTCGAATGGAAGCCTAAACATTTTATCCCTTTATCAAAATTTACTTGCTTGAAACCAAAAATTCTCTTTATTGCTTCTATTTTCCCTAGCCAAAACCTATTGAATACTATTTCTATTTTTTTTATTTTCGTTCCTGTAGCCAAACAATATAGGACCAACACTTCTTTATAATTTAAGACTTCTTTCACTGTTCCTTTTTCAAATTGCAAAACATTATCTGCAAAGAGTATATGAGTTACCTTCAAAGGGTTACCAATTTTGATACCCTTGATCATTTCTTGTCTTTTTTGTTTACTAATCAGTCTACTCAAATCTTCTACTATCAAAATAAAAAGAAGAGGAAAAAAGGAAACCCTTGTCATAGACCTCTGAAAATCTTAAAAAATTGGAAGTTGAACCATTGATAAGCATAACAAAAGAGGTTGAATTGATACATCCCATCACCCAATTCACAAAGGGAATGCTACATCCAATTTGAATTAGGCTCAGCCTAATATATAACCAATTTACTTTATCAAAATATTTTGCTAGATCTAATTTTATTACCATTGCTTGTTGCTTCCTTGTCTTTATTGAATGTAGTCCTTCATGAATCTACCTCTTACTTAAAAACCTAAACTATTCTTCTAAAAATTCTTTGAGAATATCCCTTAGGTTCTAATGCTATAATATTTGAGAGGATTTTGTAGAGGATATTACATAAAGAGATAAGTCTATAATCCCCAAAAGACTCTAGATTGTCTTTTTTTTTGTATCAAAGCCAAGAAGGTGGAGTTTACAGATTCTAGAAATTATCCCTTAATCCTTGATTCTTCTACCATTTTTAAAAGATCCTCCTCCAAAATTTTATAAAAATCCAAATAAAAATCAATTGTCCATCCATCTAGACATGGACTTTTTGACTATTAATTGTAACTCCTCCTTGGTTATTTATTTATTTTTATTTTTTTGAATTTACATAGAGGAATCGATAGCCGTCGCGAATCCAGGTAGTCTATCCAGCTTTTTATGGCTGCCATAGTATTTTGCGTTGTCCGCCCCGGAAGCCACCACACAAATCTTTGCGTAGTCCGCCCCTATAACCACCATGCCACAATCATTTTAAACCTTTTACGTTGCTGAAAGAACCAAGAAAGGGACAATCATTCAATCCGACAAGGCCCGAGATTTGAACCTTGGACCTCCTCCCCCCTTATGTAGTTTGGATGAACAAATTGGTCTACACCTTAGACCTATGCCTCCTTGGTTATTTTTAAGAACAAAATTTCTTTTTGTTTCTCATTGACCATCTTGGGTAAATTTCTAATTTTTTTATTGTCTCTACTATATTTGCTCTATTTGGATCTTTATACAAGTCTTTGAAGTAATCCACTGCTAATGGTGCCAATTATTTATCAAAGTGTTTTCATTCTCTTCTTTCATTTTCCAAATTATGTTTGTATATTTCTTTGTTTTTCATAATTTAAAAAAAATACATTCTCATCCCCCTATTCTAGCCATAAAGCCTTGATTTTCATTCTCCATTTTTCCTCCTCGCATTCTAACAATTATCTCTTATTTTTTCCATTTATTTGACTTGCACGATTTTAATTTCTCAAAAACAATTGTTATCTCTGGTGTTGTAAATTTGATTTAGAGTAAATTTAATTTCAATAAGTCTTGCCTCTACTTCCTAGTATTTTTTTTTGGCCCAATCTAAAGTGATTGATTTTATTCTCCTAATATTACTATTAAAATAAAGCATGGTTTTCTCTTCTGAGGTTGGGTCATAATTCCTTCACTCTATTCTTACTATGTTTTGAAATTATTCATCCCTTAGCCAAATGGTATTGAATTTGAAATATCATGGAGGTTTATCCTCTTCCTTTTCTAGTTGTAAAAGGTTTTAAGAATGATATGATCCTCACCATTGATCTATCCAAGTTCTCATCTTATTAGAGAAAGTTAAGATATTTTTTGAAACTAGAAATCTATCCAATATTTTAGATATCCCATGACTTCCAAATAAATTGTTCCTCCATGTAGGAGCAAGCTTTTTTGGTTCTATATCACAAAGTCTAGAAAAAAAAGTACTAAAATAGAATGTTATTTAAAGGAGGTATTGGCAAGGACCAAGTTAGTGTGTCATTTGCTAAAAGAAAGAAGAAATAATGGACCATATTTTCACAAGAGAAGCATGGAATTCAATTTGGCCTTTGACGCAAGGGAAAGGATAATGGCTTGCTAGAAATATTTTAGATAACATGCACTAGTGATTCAGAGAAAGGGGGATTAAAGGAGTATAGATGTGTCCATTTGATAGTTGAATGGGGCTTATGACAGGCTCAAAATGCCAAGTTGTTTGAAGGTAAGGAATTTCTAGTGATTTAGGTACAAATGTAGATTAAATATGTTATAAATATATTAATTTATTTGGTGCATATCAATGTACCACCTTGGTTACATTATTAGACTAGGAGTTTATCTTAGGTTAATTAGTTACTTGGGGAAGAAGCAATAAATGCACAAGTGTTAAAATGTGCAATAATGTAAATGTGCATGTAGTCCACATGTACATGAGTCTTTATAATAGGAGTAACAAGTGTCCTTAGTTAGTTGTGCATGTGTACAAGTATCTATCATGTAGAATGCACATGTGTCCTTAGGGTAGGAAAGTGAATAGTCACATACTAGTATAAATATGTGTGACTTAGCATTGTAATGAGGTGTGAAGCATGCATTAGCATGCACTAGTAGAGTAGGAGAATGAGTTCCACATATTGTATCAAGTTCAAATTTTCATGAGTTTATATCAATGGCTATTTCATGAGTTGTTTCAGAAGTTTATTATGTTATTTACTTGCTCATTAGACTTCCATTAACATAGTTATAATATTGGAAGCTTATTTCATTACTTGTGGTTGCATTTCCTTTAAGTTTAAATCTCCAAAAGCTAATAGTGGTATCAGAGCCACGATAGATAAAAATAAAATAGATAAATCCACAAGTGATATTAAATAGAAGACCTATAGGAGGTCTCATTAAAGTTTTGTGAAGAGTAGAGAAGTTGCAGGATTTGAAGGCCAAAGAAGAAGGCTAGGAAAGCCTCATTGAAGACTTGAAGAAGGTCATTGGAGAAGATTTTAGGAGTTCCTGATAGTGAAAATTTTGGGATAATTATCACCATACGACAACAAGCCCAAAATGAAGAAAGGTTTGGCAAGATTTTTTCCAAAACTTGGAGCAGTTTTTAGGTAGATTTCATAGATTCAAGGACAACAAATTGAAGCAGGAATTGACTGTATTAGAAGATTGGAAAAATGAATATTTTAGAATTTGACAAGGCTACTCAAAGGATATTTGAAGCCACCAAGCTATAAATTCGAAGAGTATAAGAGCTATTTTTTACAAGAAGAAGGAATTGCAAATTCATCAATATCGGGGTAGCAATCAGGTGATCCAAATCACCAAGACATCCATCATCAAACGAAGGCTATAAAGGTATGAAATTTGGTGCAAAATGTTCATTACTTGAACATCCATATTTGGTTCATTGTTAAGTTCTAAAAGCACCAAATTCAAGGTTGCATGAGAAGGTTCCATATTATAGTCTTCTAGGAAGTGGAGAAGATAGTTTTCTACAAGGTTTAAAATCTGCACATATAAAATAGGAGTTAGTTACCTATTGAAAGGAAAGAATATTCCATTTAGATTACATACATAAGAAGTGCATAATATTATAATCCAAAAAGCACTCTATCTACATGGTTCAAAAGCTTGGAATCACCATTAAGCAAACCAAGAAAGGAAGCATAGGAGGGAAAGCATCTACATAGAACAACCTGCCACCATCATCAATTAGCATTTATTAAAGTTACACATAACACACTTCAAAGCTTTTCAAAAACATGATAGCATAGCAATTATTGAGTTGAAGTCATCACGGGCGTGCATGTTGAGAAGAGCGTAGGAGCTAAAGAAGAAAATCTAGCATCGGTGATCAGTCTAAGAAACCACCCTATAGTAATACAACAAGCATATTCATCCATGAATGCACAATAAGTAGTGGTAAAGGATTTCATATCCAAACAAAAATTTAAGTTTATATAACACTCGAGTGAAGCGTCAGTAGGAAAAGAGCAGAAACCTGTGAGAAAAAAGGAAGATAAGTCTTGGTATCAACAAAGTGGTATTGGGAGGAGATTCAACAATGTTCTTGATAAAGTTTTTTTATATCCTAAAGAGCCATTAACAAGTTGCACAACATTACAGGGAACATCAATGATTGGGAGGCTCCCTGTGTTAGAGATCACAGAGATACAATGCTCACATTAGAAGGTAAGGTGAAATGTTAACTGAGCCAAGCAAGATGTAAGCATTTGACTGGCATAGGCATTCATTACCAGTGAATAAATTGCAAAATAATTTGAGTTATTTTTGAGTTAGTCTGCACACACATCAAGGCTTCACTACACGCACAATATTAAGAGAATGATTGATCGTGCATTAATAGATACATTCTTTGAATTCAACATATACCTGGACTGAGAAAATATGGTGAGCTAGTCAAGATTAGATAGCATAGAGACGTTGAAGAGAGTCATTAATATTTTAACATATTCAACCACGTGGCACCATTATCCTAAAGTCTATCACCATGGGAGACTTTTGTGATTGAAAGTAGTAGGATAATAGGTGGAAATGATCAAACACAAATATGAATCTTGTATGCCCAAATTAGAAAAAGAGTTGCCACCACATGTATCATTCTTCATGAAATGGTTATCTTATGTTCGAAGAATTGAACTAGACAATAACAATAAAAAGGAGCATACAAGCCTCAAAAAAATTACTTTGAGAACCACCCATGAATATTACAAGAGGGATACATTCGGCATGAGCAATGACCAGATTCTACTAGCTAATGTGTGGAGGTGAGAACCAACCTATCTAAATTAAGCAACACACCAATCGAAGGGTTTTGTGGAGAAAACGTATGGAAATTCATCACATGTAGTTTTTTAAGAGAACCTTGTTTTGCAGTTGCATATTAGTTGTGAGTCAAGCACTATCAAAGCAAAAAAATCGGTGGAGTCAATGAAGACAGAAGGGTTGAGAGGTATTTCATATTTTTAATAAATCATGGATAATTTTTTTTTTTTAATTTTAAATAAATTATATAGTTAAATTGTTGATTAAAAGTGGAGTGATAAGAAGTCAATATTTTTCCTCTAGTTTTAAGGTTGGAGTGATAAGGTCTAAATAGTTGATTTTTTTTTATTAGATGGACAAAGGATTTTTGAAAGGATCTCCAAACCTTGTACAAAAGAGACTAAAACTACCCAAAAAGAGGGAGCCAAAATTACTTACATCCATTAATAATAGAGGAATGACCAATTAGAGGAATTACCCCTTCCAAAGCCAAACCAATACATAGGTAAGACCATATTTAATTTAAAACTTAAAAAAAATTGAAACCACATTAGGATGTCAGATATAACTAGCTAAACATAGATCAGTAGCAGGACCTAAACCATAAATTGGGACATGAACTAGTCCCATTATCCCCATGAGATCATTGCTTTCCTAGGCCTTCCAGTCCATCAAGGTAAGGATTTATTTCGCATTGGAGATTGTGGCTTCAGGGAGGAAACAATAGCTTGGATATATGAAATTTGGTGCAAAAACCCAAAATCAACAAGCACCCCCAAGTTTTGCAACCAAGTCATCAACAACAACTTGACCAGAGTGGAGCAAAGGCTAATTGTGTATGAGGTCATTATCAATAGAAGCAATATCCACCAGGAAATTATCTTGCCACACCACTAAACCATTTTGAATAACTCCTTTGTTAGCCAATAGATCGATCACTTGATTACCTTCCTTGTATGTATGCTTAAACTAAACCTCTTCCAGATTTTGGATGTATCTCTAAAATTCTAGAAGAAGGTTTGAAATAGTCCAGGTAGGATATTGAGTCCCTCTTGCCATATTTATAATATTAAGGGAGTCCCCTTCAATGATTAGTTTCCTACAACTTACAGAATCCAATAGAGAAACTCCTTGGAATAGGGCCTTGGCTTTGGTGAAGTGACTGGTTTGATGGCCTGAATTATCAGCAAAAGCTAAAATTATCAAGTCATCATGGTTCCTTACAATCCCTCCAATACCTGAAGGACCCAAATTTCCTTTAGATGCATCGTCAAAATTTAACTTTAGCCAACCAATTAGACGTGGCTCCCACTTAACCTTGGCTCTGTCTGAAGGTACAATAGATCTGACCAGTTAAGGATTGGAATTAAATATAAGAGATCTCACCACTGATCATTCTTTCTTTTTAGTCACAACATTCAAATTTAGGGTTCTCATATTCTCCATGAAAAAATAAATCGCCTGCAAAGCCACAAATTTAGCCAAATGAGAAACATCCTTAAACACCCTTGAGTTTCTTTCCTTCCAAATTTACCACCAAATATGAGGAAGGCTAAATTTACAAAACCAATGAAGGCAAAGATATAGGAATGGAGAAACCCATTGGGTCAACACATCCTCTAGGTTGTTCGAAAACACCCATTGGATGTTCAAATATTTGAAAAGGTAGTTGAAAACCTCTTGTGAGAAAGGACAACTAAAAAGAATATGGAGTGGGGATTCCTCCATATTTTTGCATAAGAAACAAGCATTAGGTAAAATCATACCTTTTTTTTTAGATTGTCTAAAGTTAAAAATTTTCCTTATACAACCAACCAGAAGAAAATGTTGATTTTTGGAGTCAGTACTTTCAGCCAAATTTTATCTATAAAAAACCAAGGATCATAAGGACCATATGTTGCTAAATAAACTGATTTGACAGAAAATTTTCCATCCTTCTTTAATCCCCAGATGAATCTATCCAGAATTTCTCTTCCAGGAATTATAATCCATTTAATGATATAAAAATTTTAATCAAATGCCCTCCTTTCCTCCACCAAAATTCCTGGGAAGTCAAATGGTTTCCATCAAGGGTTATCTCCAATCCTTTTAATTAAATCATAAACCTTATTCCCCCATAAATGATATGTAATTGGTTTGACTAAACCTAGCTCTGATCTTGACTCCAGTGAAACCTAAATTTCCCACACATCACTCTAGAAGTCGATAAACCTGTTCTAAACACCACCTACCCCTTCTACAGATATATGATTTGCACTTTATAATGCTAGACCAAAAATATGAACCCTAGAGGGGTAATGAGTCTCTAATAAATTGCTTCCCATAATTTAGGTATTTGGCTTTGACAATATCAATCCATCCCACTTTCTCCTCTTAAACCAGTCTTCAACCCTACTTTGCAATAAGAGCTTTGTTCATTAATTTCAATATTATAAGGACTAAACCACCCTCCTACTTCTTTTTGCATATTTGATCTCATGTCATTAAATGATATTTCTTTCTATCACTTGCTCTTGACCAAAGAAATGAGCATTGGATATGTTCTCTTCCTTCAATAATCTTACCCGATATTCAAAATAGAGAAAGGAAATATACCTGGATGCTTTGAAGGGTGACCTTCACTAACATCACTTTTCCTTCTTGGCTCAGGAGAGCCCCTTTATAGCTTTCTAGCTTTCTCTAGACATTCTCCACAACTGGTTCCCATAGGGATGATCTTGAAACCCCAAAAAACATTGGCATCCCCAGGTAGGCTGAAGGGAGAGACCCAATATTACATCCCAAAATATCCACAATCCTGAACTACCTTGTTGGATGAGTATTGAAGAAAAAATAACACTTTTCCTAAAATTTACCTTTTGACCTATGGCCTATTTATATTCTTCCAAAATACTTATGATTGATTTTGCTTACGAAATTGAAGCTTGAAAGGACATAAGAGTATCATCGATAAAATAATGATGGGATATGGGACTGATGGATGTATCCTACTTAAATCCTATAATAGAATAGTCAGATTTGATGACCCGCCCTAGAGATTCCACCGACAAAATAAAAAGGTATGGGAACAATGGATATCCTTGACAAATTCCCCTATAGCTCTTGAAATATCTGAAAAACACAATATTATACTAAGAGGGAGGTGAACAGTATAAGACCACTTTTTAACTTTTTCCTTTTACTTCAAAAAGGAATGCAATGAAACAATAGCAAAATCAAAGCAGTAATTAAACCAGTGTATAAGTCATCACACAATTGAGACACCAATATAACATGGTTCACTCAAGGTGGGCTACTCCACAAAGAAAATCTTTCACTAAATTTTCTCAGTCAAATCCTTTGGAAATCCTTCCCAATTACAATGTTTATGGACTTCCTGTCCAAAGGAGAATACTTCCCCTAATAAAATATTTATGAGCCTCCTATCCAAAGGAGATGTCCTATCCCCCAAAGAAGTATTTATGAGGCTCCTACCCAAAGGAGATGTTCTATCCCCAAAAGCTTTGGAAATGATACTTCAAAAGATCACTTCCTCTTCTGTCGCTAGCAGGTGGAAATCCTTTCCATAGAAGATGTCATGTCCTCCTTGCTCTGGCTCTAGAGACTTTTGATCTCACTTATCACCTCCAGAGCTGCTCATCAAAACCTGTACTAAACACAGTCAGTCGGTCCCGCACAAGTCCTCTCAAAATTAGTCATAAATCTGCACCAAACTCAGTCCTCTGGTCTAGCACAAATCTGCTCTCAAATCTCTGTCAGATCTGTCCCAAGCTTAAGCCAAAATCTTGAACAAATCAATCACAACTGCTCATAAGTCTCCACAAAGACTTCATCAAATCTGTCCACAAGTTCTTCAACAAGAACCTGTCCAAATCAGTCCACAAGTTCTCCACAAGAACCTATCCAAATCAGTCCACAAGTTCTCCACAAGAACCTATCCAAATCAGTCCTAGCAAGCTCACCAAGAACTTGCCCAAATCAGCTCAAGCAAGTTTACCAAGAAACTTGTCCAATGTGAACACACAAAGATAATTTTTAGAGACCCAATGTGTTTCATCCAATCATATCAAATCAATATCATAGAAGCATAAAGAGAATTGTTAGAGACTCAATATGTTCTATCCTTCAACTTTCAATATCAACTCAAATCAATCTCATAGAAGCATAAAGATAATTTTTAGAGACTCAATATGTTCTATCCTTCAAATCTCAATATCAACTCAAATTAATCTCATATAAGCATAAAGAGAATTTTTAGAGACTCAATATGTTCTATCCTTCAACTTTCAATCTCAACTCAAAAATCCTAAAGCAAACTTCAAATGCTTCCACTCTCATAAACTAGAATTATGCAATAACTCATAAGCTCATTGTGATCTCATAATGCATAATCAATAATTCCACTTTCAGAAAATAAGATCCACTCCAAATAAGGAAACTTAATTTAATCCTTTTCACTCCAAACTTATTTTCATAAAACCATCAATCAATAATAACCATGGAAGAATGTGCCCATACCTTTACTTTGATGAAGAAGGAGAGCCCAAAATTTGTCACAACACTAACTCTCAATTTGCCACAAATTAGAGTTAGCAGCAATGGAATAATGCACAATGATAAGAGTCCTAATCATACCTTATCACTCCAACTCATCAATAATAAAAACTCA
This sequence comes from Wollemia nobilis, assembly GCA_028583015.1. Taxonomy (NCBI): domain Eukaryota; kingdom Viridiplantae; phylum Streptophyta; class Pinopsida; order Araucariales; family Araucariaceae; genus Wollemia; species Wollemia nobilis. The sequence continues at coordinate 8,172,626 of JAQPPZ010000677.1, read as the reverse complement.
CAAATATACATATCAACAATATTCCTTTACACCTTATAACTCCTACTTAATATATCATAAAATAACTTCAACCTCAAAAAAATAATTACAAGAGAATATCCACTCAATAACTCCAAAGGCTCTCTAACCCCAATATGACATTAAGCACAATTATTCCTTAAACCCTTATAACTCCTAAAATACATTTACTTCTAAATGCATTTACCAGATAAACATTAAGCATCAATAATAACAATGTCAAAGCAATATTTCTATTTAACCTTATACCTCCATCCAATTACCAAAAATAATTGCCAAGTCAAATCAAATATTCCACATTATCAACAAAATATCTACCTTGGCCAAAAATCAATTCTCCAACCTTAGGAGAAGTGTGGAGACACCAACATAAGTTTGAAAGTGCTTCCTCCTCCAAACTCATGGTCCAAAGCAACCATCGTACCACATACACAATAACTGTGACCAAGAAAAAATTAAAGCATGCTTGTTGCAAATCAAACTCGACACCTCTGCTTAGCAAGTGCCTTCACTCCACTACCTCCGTTGTTGGAGCACAAGTGCCCAACGAAACTCTCAAGTTCTACTCATCATTTTACCTTCCCTTTGCTCGCAAAAGACAACCAGAATTTCCTTCCTCACAGGTGCATGAAATCTGAATTTAACACAGACCAAATTTGTCTTCCTCACTGCGCACAAAATTAGAATTTAACATAGACCAATTTTTTCTTCCTCATTGGCACACGAAATTGGAAATTAAAATAGAGCAAAATGAGACTCAAAAAGCACAGCGCAATCTGAAATCGAAGGTCACAGAGCAATACAAATTCGAAGGTAATCACACAAATCGAAGGTGCTTAAAACCTTAGGAAATAATGCCCTTTAATAGTCTTTCATCCCATGCAAATTGATGTCGGTGCTCCTTTCAAACATTGCATTTTTCATCCCATGCAAGTTGATGTTGACGAGGTAAGTCTTTTACATGAGCGCCACTAAGGGTTTAGAAACCCTTTCAATAATAATTATTATTTTATTAATAATAAACTTAACTTAAAACATTTTCAAAGGTTTGAGTTAATTTATTTATTAATAATCAAAATGGAATTTTAAGGTTTTCAAGGAGCAAAACCTTTTCATTAAGCCAAGATGGTTTTAATAAAAACCCTTAATGAGTCCAAATGGTTTTAAGAAAAACCTTTAACCTTGTCACCATGGTTTTAATAAAAACCCATAAATAAACATCATGGAAATTTCAAGATCGTTTTTGCACCAAACTATTTTTTACATCAACACAAATTCTTTTTGACATCAACACAAACTTCTTTTGACATCAATGATAACTTACAAACATGAAGATAGGCAACATACCCAAAATACCAATAATCTCCCCCTTTGTCATTGATGGCAAACCACTACCAAAACCACTGCAAACTATCAAAACTGAAACCCACTAAAAACCATCCTCTGAAGCTTTGCTCCCCCTGACTCAAGGCTCTCCCCCTTACTCAAATATCTCCCCCTTTTTCATCAATGGAAAATTATCACCTTTGGGGCTCAGGGCTAAGAATGGGCCTCTTAGATTAGTCCCTCTCCCACCTCCTATTGAGGTGATTAATTCTGGGGTGGGAGTAAAACACCCATTAGGCACTGATCATCATCAATGTCCATAATTTTCTTTCCATGATTTTTCCTGATTGTCCATGTTCTTGTTCTTGTTCTTATTCTTGTTCATATCCTTGTTCTTGTTCCTGTTCAAAACCTTGTTCTTGTTCATGTTCTCATACCTATTTTTTTCCAAGCCATTATTCCTATTCCTATCATTATTCCTCTTCCTGCCATTATTCCTATTCCTATTCATAGCCCTCAACCTGTACCTTGGAACTTGTGCTCTATACCATCTGGTTGTATGTCCATTATTGCACTTATAACATTTGACAATGTTATTCCTTTGAGATGTACCTATTTTTTGAATCCTCTCTATTTGACAAAATCTGTTCCTGTTGTTAACCCTGCAATTAACTGCATTGTGCCCAAACTAATTACAAGAGTAGCAATACCCTTGAAAGAAATTACCATTTCTAAAATTTCCATTAACCTGTCTTGCTTGAGCCCTACACTGTGAAGTCATGTGTCCAAACCTGTGACATGCAAAACATATTCCATTGAACTTTCCTTACCTTGATCTCATAGGTACTTTAGTATTTCTCCCCTTATACTGATTCCTATTTTTTGATTATGTGCTATCTGAATTACCATATGAAAACTTACTCTCTGAAGTACTCTCTTCATCTAAACCATCTTCTTCTTGGGAGCTCATACTAGATTCCTCAACCTGTTCCTTTTGTTTCTTTCCAAAACCAATACCTATTTTATCTATTGTCCTTCTTTGATCCTTGATGATTGATTTTACCTTCTTGGAACTTTCTTAAAACCTGTAAAGCTTATCCTTGTACTCTTTAGTTTCCTTTTTCAAGGAAGCTACTTCATGTTTTAACTCTTTACACTCAAGAGACCTAGTTGCCAACTTTTCTTTGAGTTCCTGTGTCTTTGCTATAGAGATATCAAGATTCCCTATAAGCTCATCTCTTTCATAACGGTATTCATCAAACCTATCAATGAATCTAGCATATTTCTTTCTTTCTTTCTTTAACACATCAAGAGCATTAACAAGTTCAGCCTCAAGATCTACGTCTCCCTTTTCTGAAACATCCTCTATTTGTTTTCCATTTGATTTCTTACCACTAGAGGTGCTACCTTCATATAAAGCCATAAGAAGATCTTCCTCATAATTTTTTGAAGCATCCTCATACATAGTATTACTAGAATTTAAACCATCATTTGTACAATCATCCTTAAGGTGACCAAAATTTCCACATCTAAAGCACTTAAGCACAAAAAATCTATTCTTATTTTCTTTTCCTTTATTTTCTATTAGAAACATCCCATTTATATCATCACTACTAGAACACTTACTTCCTTTGTCTATGTAGAAACTTTTCTTATGTTTTTGGAAGTACCTCTTCCCTTGACTATTTTTCTCATTTCTGTTCTTCCTTTGATACCTGTGCTGCTCAGGTTCCCTATGCTTATAACCCTATTTTTCTTCATCACAATCATCCTTGGGTTTCAAACAGTCAGTAGCATAGTAACCAAAATTTCCACAATTGAAACATTTAACAGATTTCATACCTTTGCACTTTCTTGAGAACTTGCCTTCTCTGTTGTAGTTTGCTTCTTCATCACGAGAAGACTCATCACTGTTGTCTTGCTATTTACCCTTGGATTTCTTGGTATATTTTAAATCTATCTCCTTCTTAGGATTAGGTACGACTTTAGATCTTAACTCAAAAGATGCAAGTATACTATGAAGCTCATCATTTTTCAATTTATCCAAATCCTTGGCTTCCTCAATAGCTGAAATATTTTCACTAAATCTATTTGGAAGAGACCTCAAAATTTATCACAAACATAATTTTAAGCAAGCTCAAGACCTAGTTCCTTCATGGAATTAACAATCGCATCCATACGAAGCATATAGTCACTAATATTTTCTTCATCATTCATCTTGAGTTGTTCAAACATACCTTTTTAATATATCAATTTTTCTTTTTTGACATTTGCATCACTTGTATGAACCACTTGCAATTGATCCCACATTTCCTTTACTGTATTACAATTATCACCTTTGTAAGATCTGCCTTTTGTAGAACTTTCAAAAATTGCATTCATTGCCCTTGGATTGTTGTGATGTGGAAGTTTCTCATATTTAGTAGCAGGAGGGAGCTTTGGAATAGTGTACCCAAACTCAACTGCTTCCCAAATTTCATTTCCAAGATCCATTAAATGAACCTTCATCTTTATGCTTCATAGACCAAAATCTATCCCATCAAGAATAGGTACTGAATTACCACTTGTAAAATCCAGTGTGTTAATTTCAAGCTTTTCCTTCAAGATGTGAAACTCTTTCGAAGGAACCTGCTCTGATACCAATTGAAGAACACAAGCTTATACTGAGAGGGGGGGTGAACAATATAAGACCACTTTTTAACTTTTTTCTTTTACTTTAGAAAGCAATGCAATGAACCAATAGCAAAATCAAAGCAGTAATCAAACCAGTGTATAATTCATCACACAATTGAGACACCAATATAATGTGGTTCACCCAAGGTGGGCTACTCCACAAAGAAAATCTTTCACTAAATTTTCTCAATCAAATCCTTTGGGAATCCTTCCCAATTACAATGTTTATGGACTTCCTATCCAAAGGATAATCCTTCCCCTAATCAAATATTTATGAGCCTCCTGCCCAAAGGAGATGTCCTATCCCCAAAAGAAGTATTTATGAGCCTCCTACCCAAAGGATATGTCCTATCCCCCAAAGCTCTGGAAATGATACTTTAGAAGATCACTACCTCTTCTACCGCTAGCAGGTGGAACTCCTTTCCATAGAAGATGTCTTGTCCTCCTTGCTCTAGCTCTAGAGACTTATGTCCTCACTGATCACCTCCACAACTGCTCATCAAAACCTATACTAAACATAGTCAGTCGATCTAGCACAAGTCCTCTCAAACTCTATCACAAATCTACACCAAACTTAGTCCTCTAGTCCAGCACAAATCTGCTCTTAAATCTCTATCAGATTTATCCCAAGCTTAAGCCAAAAGCTTGAACAAATTAATAACAACTGCTCACAAGTCTCCATCAAGACTTCATCAAATTTATCCACAAGTTCTTCAACAAGAACCTGTCCAAATAAGTCCACAAGTTCTCCACAAGAACCTATCCAAATAATTCCACAAGTTCTCCACAAGAACCTATCCAAATCAGTCCACAAGTTCTCCACAAGAACCTATCCAAATCAGTCCTAGCAAGCTCACCAAGAACTTGCCCAAATTAGCTCAAGCAAGTTTACCAAGAAACTTTCCCAATGTGAACACATAAAGAGAATTGTTAGAGACCCAATATGTTTCATCCAATCATATCAAATCAATCTCATAGAAGCATAAAGAGAATTTTTAGAGACTCAATATGTTCTATCCTTCAACTTTCAATCTCAACTCAAATTAATCTCATAGAAGCATAAAGAGAATTGTTAGAGACTCAATATGTTCTATCCTTCAACTCTCAATTTCAACTCAAATCAATCTCATAGAAGCATAAAGAGAATTGTTAAATACTCAATATGTTCTATCCTTCAACTTTCAATCTCAACTCAAAAACCCTAAAGCAAACTTCAAATGCTTCCACTCTCATAAACCAGAATTATGCAATAACTCATAAACTCATCATGATCTCATAATGCATAATCAATACTTCCACTGTCAGAAAATAAGATCCACTCCAAATAAGGAAACTTAATTTAATCCTTTTCACTCCAAACTTATTTTTAGAAAACCATCAATCAATAATAACCATGGAAGAATGTGCCCATACCTTTACTTTGATGAAGAAGGAGAACTCAAAATCTGTCACAAAACTAACTCTCAATTTACCACAAATTAGAGTTAGCAACAATGGAATAATGCACAATGATAAGAGTCCTAATAACACCTTATCACTCCAACTCATCAATAATCAAAACTCACAAATATACATATCAACAATATTCCTTTATACGTTATAACTCCTACTTAATATATCACAAAATAACTTCAACCTTAAAAAAATAATTACAAGAGAATATCCACTCAATAACTCCAAAGGCTCTCTAACCCAATATGATATTAAGCACAATTATTCCTTAAACCCTTATAACTCCTAAAATACATTTACTTATAAATGCATTTACCACATAAACATTAAGCATCAATAATAACAATTTCAAAGCAATATTTCTATTTAACCTTATACCTCCATCCAATTACCAACAATAATTGCCAAGTCAAATCAAATATTCCACATTATCAACAAAATATCTACCTTGGCCAAAAATCAATTCTCCAACCTTAGGAGAAGTGTGGAGACACCAAAATAAGCACCAAAGTGCTTCCTCCTCCAAACTCGTGGCCCAAAGCAACCGTCGTACCACGTGCATAATAACCGCGACCAAGAAAAAAATGAAATACGCCTATCACAAATTGAACTCGACACCTCTGCTTAGTGAGCGCCTTTGCTCCACTATCTCCGTCATTGGAGCACAAGTGCCCAACGAAACTCTCAAGCGCTACTCATCGTTTTACCTTCCCTTTGCTTGCAAAAGACAACCATAATTTCCTTCCTCACAGGCGCATAAAATCCAAATTTAACACAGACCAGATTTGTCTTCCTCACTGTGCACGAAATTGGAATTTAACACAAACCAGATTTGTCTTCCTCACTGGCGCATGAAATAAAAAATTAACATAGTGCAAAATGAGACTCAAAAATCATAGTGTAATCCAAAATCAAAGGTCACAGACCAATACAAATTCGAAGGTAATCATGCAAATCAAAGGTTCTTAAAACCTTAGGAAATAATGCCCTTTAATAATCTTTCATCCCATGCAAATTGACGTAGGTGCTCCTTTCAAACATTGCATTTTTCATCCCATGCAAGTTGATGTCGGTGAGGTAAGTCTTTTACATGAGCTCCTCTAAGGGTTTAGAAACCCTTTCAATAATAATTATTAAATGAATAATTATTATTTTATTAATAATAAACTTAACTTAAAACCTTTTCAAAGGTTTGAGTAAATCTATTTATTAATAATCAAAATGGAATTTTAAGGTATTTTCAAGGAGCAAAACCTTTTTATTAAGCCAAGATGGTTTTAATAAAAACCCTTAATGAGTCCAGATGGTTTTAAGAAAAATATTTAACCTTGTCACCATGGTTTTAATAAAAACACTTAAACAAACATCATGGAACTTTCAAAATATTTTTGGCACCAAACTCTTTTTTACATTAGCACAAATTTCTTTTGACATCAACACAAACTCCTTTTAACATCAATGACAACTCACAAAAATGAAGCTAGGCAACATACCTAGAATTTCCAACAATATCTTGCTAGAGATCCATTCACCAGAACCATGAACTTGGGTGAAGAGATACATGATTTGATCAAACTTATCCAATCTTGACTAAAGCCAAATTTATGCAAGACTTTGAAGAGTAACTCCTAATCAGCCCTATCATAAGCTTTGTTCATATCCAGCTTGAGCAAAGTCCCAAAATTATTGCTTTTGGTCATAGAATAGATGATTTCATGGACTGCAATGATTCCATCTAGAATTTGCCTCCCAACCACAAAACTGCTTTGCAGGATATCAACGATGCATGGTAATAAAAGTTTCAATTTGTTTGCCAAGTTCTTCATCAAATTTTTAAAAATAGTAATACACAGACTAAGAGGCATATAAGCTACAGAATCCTTAGCATCGGCCATTTTAGGGATAAGCATCAAAAATGTAGAGTTGACATCTAAAGGGATTTGTTTTGAAGACTGAACATCTCTAATGGCATCACAGATTTTTGGCCCAAAAATATGCCAAAATTTCTAAAAAAATATTGGGAGAAACCCAACAGGTCCTAGTGCTTTAATCCTGCCCATTGCAAAAACTAATTTACTGATTTTATCATCTAAAAATGGAGTATCTGAAATATTATTCATATCTACAGAGACCAGAGGTGGTATGTTATTCAATAAACGAGCTTCAACCTGTTAATTTTTTGTTGATGTATAACACAAGAGGTATTTAAAAACATTTACTACCTCAGATCTAATCTCTTTGATGTATTCAAATATTTCTCTATTTGATTTCATGATCACCCTGATCCTATTGTTACTCCTATACCTTAGCATAGTGGAGTGAAAAAATATTGTGTTCCGATCACCCTCCTTAAGCCATAGCGCCCTAGATTTCTACCTCCACATAATTTCCTCCCCTACAAGAAAATTATGGAGCTCTATGAGAATAGATAGTTCTTGCCTCTTTAATTTTGTAAAGTAACCTTGTGTTTCGACTATTTGCTCAACCTCCTACAAATGGTTATGAATCTCCATCTTTCTAGTGACAATATTTCCAAAACCTGCTTATTCCAATCCTTCAGCTTAGCCTTTATAAATATCAACTTGGAGTCTATTTGTGCCATTCGAGAACTTGAAAACCTGTGACTCCACCATCCTTAATGTTGGATTCTAGAATAGGATGTTGAAGCCACATTGCTTCAAATCTAAATGGCCAGGGAAAGAAGGCTGAATCATGTGTCTTCTCAAGAAAAATTGGATTGTGATCCTATGCTAGCTTAGGGAGAGAGCATAAGGATGCATCACAAAAAAATGGGATACCTTCTTTAGACACCAGCATTATGGGTAGCCTAATTTGAATGTTTTGACTCCTAATTCACCTATTACTCCATGTAAATCTTGACCCTTTCAGGTCCAAATCCATCAACTCTTGGGATTGAATAAAAGAGGTAAATTCATATATGCTACTAAGCACCAGGGTTCCTCATTTTATATCATATTGATATAAGGGTGTATTGAAATTACTCACCAAAATTTAGACCTCTCCTTTAAAATGTTCTCTCATAGAACCAAGGAAATCTCAAACCATGGTTCTATAGGATCTCGAATTTGGAGCATAAATATTTGAGGTTATCCATTTAAATACTGACTCCTTGGAACAAAATATGATGATAATAAATCATTCAGCTATGAACACAGTCGATCCATAAATCGTTTTAGGGTCCCACATGCACAAGATACCCCCTGAGGAACCGTTAGCTGAGTTAACTACAAACTCAACCTCCTTCCAAGCCTTCCTCTTAATCATTTCAGAACTACTACTATCCACTATTATTTCTTGCAATAAAATTATATTTGGTTTAAAATATTTTCTAATGGATTCCAATACACAATATTTAGATAGCCCGTTAAGGCTCCTAATATTCCACAATAAATTTTTTATTTATAATTTTTGGAAAGAAAACCCCCATCCTTAGATTAGAGGGACTGATAGAATGAATCTAGCTTCAACTACTTAACTTTTGTATCTTTTTCCTTTTTGAACTTGAGCTTGGATTGAACTCCATCTATAATATCAGCTTCCACCTCTCTGATTCTTTGAGCTTTGTTGGATGGTTTGCCTACCTTTCTTGGAACTCCCACGTCAATCAAGCCCTTACGTAAGCTTATGGTTTTAGAATGCAGTATCCTTACTCCTAAGGAACCTTCACTAGAGGGGGATTTAACATCATCATATGGGGATTTGACATCACCCAAAATTATAAGATCCATTTTGAACTCCATATTCTAAGGAAATCCCTCTCCCACCTGAGGGTCTTCAGAGCTATCCTACTCAGCCTCCTCCAAGTTTAAGCATTGAAAAGATTTTTGGAGAAACTCCTTAGGGATTGGAGTCGTAGAAGTTGAATCTTTATTTTTTAGCACTAGCAAGCTAGAATAAGTACTTCCCAATATCATACATCCCTTTTCTCCATCGTTTGAATCCATTTGTTGAATATCTTCCTCAATAACTTCCTTCATACTAGGAGCCTCACCTAAGGGACCTACAAAATCAGATCTTGCCTTCTTTTCTAGGAGTTGGTCTCGGTTTTCCTTTGGATTCCTTTTATCCCAATTTTTCTTGAAATGGGCCTTCCTATTTTAGATTGGGCATGAGCTAGGGACATGGGTAAACTTATTACAGATCAAACATTTTACTAGTCGATTCTCATATACAATAGGCTGCATCCAAAGCCCAAACTTAGAAAGTAGATTAATGTGATCCAAAAGATTAGCTTCAAGGATTGCCATAATACACATACGAGAAAATAATAATATGGATTTGGCCCTATATACTAATTCGATTAGGACTATTTCACCTATGGCTTTAGCTATACCTCTAAGAATATAATTATGCCAAAGGTGAAATGGTAGATCTAGTAATCTGGCCCACAATGGAACTTGATTAATTTTTTGGGTTCTAGGATTAAAATTAGGTCCTCATTTCGACAAAAAGAGTCTTTGCTTTCCAAAGAACCAGAGCCCTCCATCCAAAATCTTCTTTGAATCCTCCTTGCACTTAAGCTTAATAAGGAAAAAATTATTAGAAGCTGCCACAATGTCCAGAGCTCCATTAGGCTTCCACTTAACCAAGGCCCAGTGTCTTATGGTATCAATGTCGAGCCTCCTACATTGAAATTTTCCAACTAGGTTCCAGGAACCCTCTTCCATGGTGATGGATAAAAGCTCAGCCAAAATTGGTAAAATATCCTTCGAACAAAATAGGTCAAAAAAATCGATGACTTTCCAGCAACAAAACCAAAAGCGATAACCACAGCATACGAACACTTACTTGGAGATAAAAATTTCCCTAGGGATTGGGTCCCACCTAAATATCCAATAGGTGGAACCCCAAGGACCCCTAATTTAAGAGAAATCATGCCCACTCCAGCCACCTCATCAAACTGTACCTCCCGAACTGGGACTCCAAAACCTTATGTCACTTGGAGTCTCCACCTAATTTCCAACCTTCAGACTACTAGGTAGATTCTCCTATAGAACGCTCACCTCCCCACACATGTCCACTCTCTCCAAAATCTATACCTTCCCACCATCGCCCATTTCAAATTCTTCGATTTTCATCCTCTCTCCAAAATGTATAGTATAATTTCCAAATTAGATTGCCAAATAAAAATATTTTACTTCACTGCCCTAGCACTGCTGCGACACTGTTAAAATATTTTTCTTTGCTCCCCTAACACTACTACATTATTAAGATTGAATTGTTACATTTTCACTTTGATTAATTGAGGAATAAGATAGATATACAAGTGTGGAAAACCTTAGAAAACAAACAATTTATTTTATAGAAAGTTCAAGATTAAATTTTTAAGTTTTTAGAAATTATTAAATTTTACAAATATTATTATTTTGGATAAATAAGGTATTCTACATCAAACAAGGAAAAAAAAATTTGCAAATATTATTTTCTAATATTCCAAACTAGGGAGATATAAGGAATACTACACAAAAACCTAGAATATTGGAATTTAGAAAATTTCTTCAAATTGAAAAGTGCTTTCATGAGGGGAAATAAGGTGAAGGAAAATTGAAGTTGAAAATTGGGGGATTCAACTCAAACCAAGAAATCTAAACATACTTCCAAAACATATTGCACTCAAAACCATTTGGTAGATTCAAGTTATTTACAAAACTTGAAGAATTAAAAGGATCTTAGCAAACTTGATCTTTTACTAAAATTACTTGGGAGTTAAAAGGTATTCTACCTAGAATATTACAAGTTTTGTAATCAATTAATTAGGTTTTGTAAATAAGATTTAATATTTGCAAAATTAATAATATTGGAGAGATAAGGTCTACTACATCAAATTAGGATATTAAATTTTGCAAACATAGTTTATAAAACTGTAAATACCTAGGGAGTCATAAGGTAGCCTACATCAAAATAACATGGCAAAGAAAAAGCAAATGAAAAAGAACACAAGTAAAAGTAGAAACTCAAAATCTAGAACTTCATGATTTGTCAGAATTAGTTGAAGAAGAAAACTTGTCTACAAGAAAAACTAATTTGCATTGGAGAAGACTTAAAATTTTAGGAAGAAGAAATATACATCCATGAAGTCCAAGGAGAACAATTAGACATTCAAGAAATTTTAGAAATATTGGAAAGATTAAAATGTCATACACAACATCTGATAGAAGATACTAAAAAGGATTCATCAAGAGTGTCTTACAATCAATGTTAAAGGACATCAAAAATGAAAATTTCTTAACACTTAGTGGTTATCTAAATGCAAAGCTTCAAGAGGTATATGAAGATTCTAAAAGAGATTTTACATTACCTAGTGATATAGGATAATTGATGTATATGGTATTCCTTTCTCATGAAATCCTTAAGGATAAGAATAGAAGACAAGAGGACATGATAAAAGACTTGAAGAACAAGTATATTGTTGAAGCAAATGCTTTGAATAGTGGGATTGTTGATATTACTAGTGAATCAGAAAAAATGAATTATTCTACACTTCAAATATGTATGCAAAGTGTTCATAGTAATGCTAATGATTACTGTGAAGATTTTTTACTATACCTACCAATATACAGAGAATCATCTACAAAAGAATTGGTACTCTTAATATTTCTAAGATGAGAGAAAAGGTTAATGAGGTAAAGAACAAAATAGAGATGAAAGATGCTTCTATTGATACAAATGATTTAAGGCCCAAGATGGTAGATTCATGTTGTAATACTATAGAATCAAAACCAATGATGATTGATGCATGTAATGACACTAGTGATTTATTTCAAAATGAAAAATGCACAAATTATGATGCTTATCAAAATGAAAGGAAATATTGCAATGCAAGCATTGACACTAGTGATTTAGAATTCTTGACTAAGGTAAAATAACCTATTGCAAATATTTATGCTATATGTGATACAAGTGATCTAGATACAATTTATGATTGTTCATAAAAGGTTCATCTTTCTAGAAATGATGAAGGTATAGATTTAGATGATGATATATGTAGTGATGCACAGGATCATATTGATACTAACAAAAATCACTCTAATTATTGTATTGGTCATACTAATGGTTTTTTTTCAAAATTGATAAGATATGAAGATATAGGATCAGGGAAACATGAACAGGGAATGTAAGAACCAATAGCATCAGAAATCAGATCAAATAATGAAGATATTGAGTATACTGGATAGATCCGCAATAATAAGCAAGGGTTTGAATTTGTAGAAAAACATAGAGATATCAAATCAGTAATAGAGATTGATAGGAATAGTTGCTATGATGGACATAATTTTCAAAGGGATTTGTCTACAGAAAACAAGTGTAGACATTGTAGCCAATATAGGCACAAGATAGAGAGATGTTGAAATCTCCATAGTTGTAAGATTTGTGGAGGAACCAATCATTCACAAAGACATTGTTGGTACAAAGAAAATCATTTATTTTATTGGATATATACAATGACAAGAAATCTCATTAGTGAATTTTCTCAAGTATATTTTTCAAGGAATAGAGATGGGAATAGGAAAGGTATGAACTACTTTGATAACAGAACTAGAAGGAGAATAGTAACAACCCAAAGTTAGAATTTAGAGTCAAGCAAAAAGGTGAAGTTCAAGCAGAAGATCAATTCCAAAATCACTTGAAGAATGAATACAAATACAAAGATTCGTATTGAAGACCAGTCTTCAATAACCAAATAATGTAATACAAGGGAGTGTTAGAAAATATATTGCATTATTTGGTGCATACCAACGTACCACCTTGGTTACATTATTAAACTAGGAGTCTATCTTAGGTTAAGTAGTTACTTTGGTAAGAATTAATAAATGCACAAGTGTTAGAAGGTGCAATAATATAAATGTGCATGTAGTCCACATATACATGAGTCAAGTGTCCTTAGTTAGTTATGCATAGGATTAAAAAGTGTCCTTAGTTAGTTGTGCATATGTACAAGTATCTATCATGTAGAATGCACGTGTCCTTAGGTTAGGAAAGTGAATAGTCACATACTAGTATAAATATGTGTGACTTAGAATTATAGAGTAGGAGAATAAGTTCTACATATTGTATCAAGTTCTAATTTTTGTGAGTTTATATCAATGGCTATTTCATAAGTTGTTTTAGAAGTTTCTTATGTTATTTACTTGCTCATTAGACTTCCATTAACATAGTTATAATATTGGAAGTTTATTTCATTACTTGTGGTTGGATTTCCTTTAAGTTTAAAGCTTCAAAAGCTAACAAAATACAATTTTGAAAGTCTAAAAATCTCCCCAAAACTAAAACTGAGTAGACATATAGGAATACTAATAGTGGATCATATGCAGCCATGGACCTTATTTGACAGAGCTTATCATGGAAGGCTAGGTAGGTGTGGGGCAAGGGGCGCACTTTATTTAAATAAAAATAATATCACTTTCACGATAGGTTTAGGTAAAGGAGCAAATAATATGGAAAAATGGAAAGCTTCAATTCTCTTGAGAATAGCAGTGGGGCAAGGAATTACAACTTTACATATTTATGGAGATTCAAAATTAGTGATAATTTGGGTTGCAAATCATGTTGATATGAAAAACTTCATCCTCAGTCCTTTCTATGAGCAAGTGAAATTATTGGAACCTTCTATAACAAAAATTTCATACAAGCACATCTATAGAGAACTAAATATAGAAGTAGATGGTCTTTCAAAAGATGATTTGAAGCTTCCCATAGGTACTTGGAAAATGGAAGAAGTGGTTAGAGGATTTAGGGTTTCCTCATAGTCCTCTTATTAAGGATCATATTAGAGATCTCTTATTATCCAAAAAAAAGGTTTTGAAAGGGATCCTTGCCTTTATTTTTTTGAAATATAAGATTCAAAATAGCATTTTTCTTCATAATTGAAACCTGAGTCATTTTAGTACTCAAGTAAGAGTCATTCAAGAACTATAACTAATTAGGAAGTTATTTCTACTTTCCACATTTCAGTCCTATTATTAGAATTTTGTTTCTAGAACGTAAGTTGATTGTAACATATTACAGCAAGTAGGTCAATACTCCTCTTAGTTCAAAACTTCTTGAGGGTACTTCATACCCATAGCTTTGTAATTTTTTTCAAACTCAAAATAGAAAATTACAAAAAATATTCAAGAAATAAATTTGTGTTAAGTATCACTTGGCAAGATTCAAACCTTTGTCTCCTCCAAAATTATTGATTAATACAATTTAATACCCAAAAATACATAGTTACTATCAATATCTACAATAATATAGAAGATTAAAAATAGTTTCAACAATATTAATTAATCTTATTGAAAACATGGTCTAATTTTTTAAAAATTTACAATTTAAAAAACTTGCAAATAATTATCTTATGAAAAGCAAACAATCCTTACTCAACCTTAGTGAAAATGTAGTCTAAGTTCAATATTTATGAATAATTATTTTAAATATAAATAACATTTTAATTGTAAAAATTATAAGCTAAGCAATACTTGTTTTTAATGTATGTATATATGTATTATTATTTAGAATTTAATTAAAAAATACAGTCAAAACATAAAAAATTAAACTTCATGGTGTATTGGTAAAGTCTTTGGATCTAGTGTGCCCTAGCTATATGCTTTGACTATTAAAGTATGTTCAACAAAAGAACTTAAAATTTAAAAATGATGGTAGTTAGGGAATCCAATACCCAACCAATCCCAAATAATACGAAACGAGGGGTTCCTAGTTACACACAGAACATGAGAGATCTAGTAGATTTGTTTAACAGATACAAGCGTGATAGACTTGCATTTGGAGGGTGGAATAACAAAACAATGAAGGATCGAGGTATTCAATCTAAGATTGGATTAAAATTATTGTCTCCTAAATGGTATATGAAGAGTTTCTAGTTGAGACTTAGAATAGGCTCTCGAATTGAATCCAACCATACTTCTTTGATTTTGAAAATGAGAAGAGATTGGTCCAAGAAAAACTACCCTTTCTATTACAAAATGATGTGGACAACACACCTAGATCTAGAAGGAAAAATTAGGAAATGGTAGGATACATCTATAATAGAGAGTTACATGTTCCAAATTTATCTAAAGATAATAATAATTAAAAATGAGTTGAAATTTGAAATTGTGAAGTCTTTTAAAATATTTTTCAAAGGAAGCTTAGGCTAGAGAATAGTTTAAAGAAAATTAAGCAAAGGACGGAGATGGACAAGAACAATTATGGATTGATTCAAGAGGAAAATATTAATATTTTCCAATACCATATTTTAGCAACAAAAGAAATCCATGTAGGTAGAAATCTCAAGCCCTATGGCTTCAAGAAAGAGATAAAAACACCAATATTTTCATGTCACCACCATAATCCACTAAAATAGAAACAAGATCAATAGAATCACTTTGGATCAAGGGGAGGTTATATATCATGAGGAGAGAATTGAGATGGAAGTTGTTAATTCTTTCATAACCTCATGATAGAAAAAGGAAGTGGCAAGAGGAGGCCTCCAATGACCTCCTAAATAATATTCCTCAAGTGATCACAATGGAACATAACAAGTTGTTGGATAAACCTTTTATAGAAAACTAAATTGAAGAGATATTGTTCTATATGGGGAAGGAGAACACTATCAGTTAAAAATAGTTAAAAATTGGTAGGATTATCCCAAGGCCAAATAGGTTCTAGGTGGGATTCTTCTGATACAATTGTAGATAGTTAAAAATTATGTCATAGCAACTATAAGGAAAGCATAAAAAATGAGGAAGATTTTGAGAGAATTGAATAATACTTTCATCACCCTTGTCCCCAAGAAGGCCAAGGCAAAATCCTTCACTAAATTTAGATCGATAAGCTTATTTAAAAAAAATTATAAAATTCTAATAAAAGTGATCTCTTTAATATTAAAAATCCTTCTCTCAAACTTGATTTCAAAAAACTAGAGGGATTTGTCAAAGGTCATCAAATTCTAGATGAGATTGTAGTGGTTCATGAGGCTCTATATTCCTTGGTTAAAAGAAAGAGGAAGGAGATACTAGTTAAGTTAGATATGAACAAGGCATATGATAAGGTCTCCTTCTTCATAATTTGCTTAGAAATTTTAGGTTTTGGGAGGCCTAGACAACTCTTATTGTTAGTTGTGTGATGAATCCAAGATGCTATATCCTAGTGAATGGGGCACAAATTAGTTTTTTTCTAGTTTTCAATGTCTAAGGAAAGGCAACCTGATATACCTATTTACTGTGCTTGTAGAAGCTCTAAGCCAAACCTTGGTATAAAAGCTTAGAATAAAGAAAATCCAAGGTCTAAAATTCATAAACATCATGGAGGCAGATTCTCATTAGCTTTTTATAGAGGATACAATCCTTATAGTATTGACAAGTGTTATTGAATCTAGAGAATATAATAAAGTGTTGGACAACTATGAGAAGGTTGTTGGTCAAAAATTTAATAAGGATAAAAGTTTGATGTATTTCATAAATACCTCAACAAGGGCCCAAGGGAATATAAAGGAAATTTAGGATTATAAACTAGGCTTCGTGCATTCGTTGTACTTGAGAATACCTCTTTTCATGGGTATAGCAAAGAAGGAACACTAGAACTCTATTTTTGATCAATTCTAAAGGAAACTGACAGGGTGGAAGAGGAAATGGTTGACCTAGGATAGGAAGATGCAACTATTACATGCAACCCTTCAAGCCCTTCCCATATACATCATATCTCTATTAAAAATTCAAATGGCAATGGCAATTAAGTTAGCATCTATTTAAAATAATTCCCTCCAAATAATAATATATGAAAAAAGAAAATTATCTCTTTTGAAATGGAAAAGAGTTTATCAGCCTAAGAAAAAGGAAAGTGTGGGTTTAAGAAGAATTAGTTTGATATGCATAGCCCTGGGTGGGAAATTGGCCTAGAGATTAATGAGAGAACCAAAGAACCTTTGGTCAAAAATTCTTCAACATAAATACCTTGAAGGAAGGGATCTTGAGAGAATCTTCAATAAGGAAGAGCATTACAAAGGCTCAATCACTTGAAACAATATACTAAGAATCAAGGATACTTTGAGAGAGGTAGTGAAATGGAGACTTGTAATTGGGGAGTGCATTGACTTTTGGGATGATATTTGGTTGGTGGAATCCTCTATACTTGGATGAGATCTAGAATTCACTAGCCTAGGATGCAAGGAACATCTATGAAAACAAAGTGAGCAATTACTTCCATAGGGATTTGGAGGGCAAAAACTAATGTGTCTTAGAGGATTAGATAAAATAGGAGAACTAATATAATGGGAAAGTTCAAATAATCCTATAGATATTTCATTCTACCTTTATTTCTCTAAAGGGTATTGTTGTGGCTGCTCCACAACACACCCCAAAATTGGGGACCCACCATTTTTACATGCTTTCCAAGAAGACTGCAGTGGCCCACAGGCCAAAGATCAAGGAAAAAGTAAAATATCAAAAAAAAAATAAGTGTCACGATATCGCGACATGTTGCTCCGTCACGACTAGAAAGGAAAAGTTGTCATGATATCATGAAGTGTCATGTTTTTGCGGCTCAGAACAGCAAAGCGCATCGAAATGAAAAAGTTTCACGATATCACGACGTGTTGCTCTATCACGGCTAAAAAAATGAAAGCGTCATGATATCGCGACGTGTTGCTGCTAAAAATTGAAAGCATCGCGATATCGCGACGTGTTGCTGCTAAAAAATGAAAGCGTCATGATATCGCGACGTGTTGTTGCTAAGAAAAAGAAAGTGTCGCGATATCGCGATAGGTCGCATTTTCACGGCTCAGACAAGCGAAGTGCAGTGGAACGGAAAAGTGTCACGATTTCGTGACATGTCGCGTTTTCGCGGCCAAGAGTAACAAAATGTAGCAAAATGGAAAATTGTCACGATTTCGTGACATATCACGTTTTCATGATTAAGAGCAGTAGAATGCATCATGAAGAGAAAATGTCGTGATATCGCGACGTGTTGGGAAATTATGGTGCAAGACAAAGAACCAAGTTTAAGACTCAAAATGTCGCGATATTGCGACATGTTATAAAATCGCGGTCGAAGGCAGCAAGAGAAGAGTCAATGCAAAAGTTGTCGCGATATCGCGACATGTCGCCATTTCACGACCTGAAGACGAGATGAAGGGCAAAGATAAAAAACATCGCAATATCGTGACATGTCGAGTTTTCGCGACCTGGAGCAGCCAAAGTGGTATGAAATGAAAAAGTGTCACGATTTCGTGACAAAAAGCAGCGATATAGCCCAAAAGAGAAAAGTGTCACGATTTCGCGACAAAAAGTAGCCAAAGTGGTACGAAATGAAAAAGTGTCGCGATTTCGTGACAGAAAGCAGCGAGACATCCCGAAAGAGAAAAGCATCGTGATTTCATGAAAAAAAGCAGCCAAAGTGGTACGAAATGAAAAAGTGTCGTGATTTCATGACAGAAAGCAGTGAGACAACCCGAAAGAGAAAAGCATCACGATTTCACGACAGAAAGCAGCGAAGTGGTACGAAATGAAAAAGTGTCACGATTTCACGATATGTTGCATTTTTGCGGCTAAGTGCAACAAAACACAGCGAAGGAGAAAAATGTCATGATTTCATGACAGGTTGCATCCATGCGGCCCTAAGGAGAAACATGTCGTGATATCGTGACATGTCTCATTTTCATGGTGCTTGAAGACGAATAAAGCTGCAGGCATAAAAATGTCGTGATTTCACGACATGTCTTATTTTCACTATGCATGAAGGCAGACAAGGTTGTTGACATGAAATGTGTCACGATTTCGTGACATGTCTCATTTTTGTGGTGCATGAAGGCGGACAAGGCTGGTGACAAAAAAACATCGCGATATCACAACATGTCTTGTTTTCACGATGTAGGTAAAGGAACAAAGTTGCAGATAGAAAATGTCACGATATCATGACATACTATTTTTTGTCGTGATTCATAGCAGGCCGTTACAAAACATGCAAAAAAGTGCAGAACACATGGCATGAAGATGTCAGGGCTATGATAACGCTTCAGGATCGACAGTTACAGTTCACAGAGAAGATCAAACATTTTGACATTGAGCAAAAAGTCAAAAATGACGAAGAGGCGAGGAAGATGAAATGAAATGATCTGGGAGATGAAGCGAAGCATCACAGGGTGAAACAGAGAGCATTGCCAAAAATTTTAAAAGTAGAAGCACAGATTGGTACGAGAGTCAGAAATCGCTGCAAGCAGGGTGGCAGAGCTGAAGGCGAGAAGGCCATTTTGGGCCTGTTTGAGTTGTTTCTCTTCCATAGACTGGTTTGGAAAAACCAAACATTCTGCTATTGTAACATGACATATTTTTAATGCAGAAGTGTTCAAAAATTTGCATCTTGTGGGCAAGAAAGAAGGAGATCTTCTATGCATGCTATGGATTTAATGTTCATTCTTTCATTTGTCAGATTTTGGATTTATAGATAATGTTAAATGCCACTTTCGTGGGTTACATTAGGCGAATATTTGAAATCTAAACTTTATTTCAAACCCTAGAAACCAACACTTAGCTTATCTGGATTGTGCATGTTTGCAGGTTCAATAGGTTAGGTTGCATGCATAGAAACCTCACATCTTTGGTTTTGTCGAAACAGGATAGCATCATACTAAGTGCACTTCATTTTTAGTAATTTTTGCATTTCACTTTCATTGTCTGCATTTTATTTTTTCCAAAAAGTTTAACTTATTTAAAATAAACATTTAAAATTTACAAAATCCAAAAAAAAACAATGAAAAATCAATAAAGCTTCATGATAAAATAAACCCAACATTACCCGTTGTTTACAGTTACTTGCAATCACTAAGGTGTTCCAACATTTAAATTGAATATCTTTATTTGAGATTATTAATGCACATACACAAATGCTAACATAGCGGAGACCTTGGAGAAGTTACCTGTTTAATTTCTTTGCAAGAGGGGATTTGGAACCCAAATCTTATTGGAGAGTGTGTTTTCACAATCGGGTGAAAATACCACTCAACAGATTGGCGCTAGAAGGAAGGCATGAAACGGTTTATCTCATTATGATTTTAAATGCTTATAATTGCTTAAGAGCTTTGTAACGCTTTTCTGATTATTCATACAGAAATAATGTGATTTTATTTAATTTTGAAAATTTTGGTCGTGACTAACAAAGTGTTGTTTCATGCAATTACTTTTCATTTGATTTTAATGAATACATCTCTTAGTTGATGCTAACTTGATTTTTATACATTGCAGGTTGGATATTTGCTAGTCATTCCACGCTGATGTGTCGTGATTCCTTCTGTCATTTTTTACTAATAGATTTGGTTCTAAAAATACATTTCGAGTTTCACTAATGGCAACATTTGAAGAGCAAATGGTATCCCTGAGAAAAGAAATGATGTCTCTAAGAGAAAGAACGGTATCTATAATGGAGGATCATTATAAGGGTTTTTCTGTACCTGTGGTACCCTATCAAATGATGTTTTAATCAAGATGTGCCACTAGGATACTTGCAAAGACTATACGTCTACAAGGATACATTATGTCAATTCCAAATTTTCTATGAGGACGTGGCTTGTAAGTTATTTGCATACATTTTGGATGATAAACCATTCTTTTGGTACAGCCAACTACCCATGGAGGTTAGGACTTCTTGGATACAACTAGAAGAAGCCTATCTTTATCATTTTGGTAATCAGGTTGACTTAGAAATCTTGAAAAATCAGTTTACCTCCATATGTAAGGAGCCTAATGAATCCTTGAGTCAATTCAATGGAAGATTTCGTGAGTTACACTCCCAAATATGGGAAAATTTTAACACATTAGAAGAGGAAGCCATTGAAGTATAC
Organism: Wollemia nobilis; assembly: GCA_028583015.1. Lineage (NCBI taxonomy): Eukaryota > Viridiplantae > Streptophyta > Pinopsida > Araucariales > Araucariaceae > Wollemia > Wollemia nobilis. The sequence goes on along the minus strand of JAQPPZ010000677.1, from coordinate 8,151,325 downwards.
CTGGGAGCCATACACCCCACACTTGCTTCACTCATTGAGGAAAAATGGGTGGCTTGTCTCTAGAGAAAATCCATGAAATCTTAGAAGAGATAGAACGACAAGGTTTTGAAGAAGAAAAGGCACAACATGTTCACATAAGAGATTGCCCTTCTAAATATATTGATGCCAACCTACACCAACCATTAAATATAGCACCCTCCACTCCAATGATACCTAAGGTGAAATATCAAGGGAATGAATTTGAAGATATGATAGAATTTCACCACTTGTTCTTGGAAGAAACTCTCGATGAGATGCGTAAAATTAACGATCAAGAAATTCTTCACCCTCCAAATTATGATAAAATTGAATCATGGGTTACTAATTTGGACGATGATAGCCTTATAAATTTGAATTCAAGAAATAATCCACTTTTGGAAATAATTGAACCATCTAAGGAAGGTGAAGATGAATTTGATGAGAAACACATTGATGAATTGGAAGATGTTGAAGAGGTAGTTGAACGTCACCACTTTATTCTAGAAGATGATTATTATGATGCTTGTAAGAAGTGGAAGGACTACACTCAATCCAAAACTACTAATGAAACGTATGTGCCAATTGATATACAGGACAACATAATCGCCTACTCAAAGGAAGATATTACAACTCCTGTACAATTTGAGGATGTTTTGGAAGAGAGTTTCAAATCTCATCAAATTTTGGAAGATTATAATAATCCTACTACCAAGGACAAAGAAGAAAGTGAATTGATGACTGAATCAAAAGATCATGCCACAAACATCATGGAATTTCATTCCATGAATTTGGATGACGATTTTTACAATGGTTGGGGGAGATATGATGATGCATTCTTTTCTCACACCCCTGTAGATGAAACCCATATTGCACTGGATATACAAGATATTGAAACTTCTACCTCACATGAAGAGATACCATGGATAGTGAACAAAGAATTAGAACCAAATGACAAAGAGATTGATCAATTGGAAGCAACTCGAATAAGTGATCATCAAAACAGATTACTTGACATACACTTTGACCAATAACATTTGAGGGTTGAAAAGGAGGGCTATGTTTTCAACTGGGTGCATGACCATATTTTGAATTTGAATTATGCTTATGATGAAATGTCGTTAAAGGTGAATGAAAAACAAGGTATAATTTTTAATCACACCTTTAATAACATTGTTTTAATGAATGAAAATGAAGTTGATGCACTTGAATTGTTAAATCAAATTCATCAACAATTACTAATTGAATCTAGGGTAAAAACTGTTAATGATCCTAAATTAGAAAATATCCTAGATGCTTGCAAACTGTTACACAAATTTGATTGGCCTAAAAATTTGGAAAATGATTTGGCTTTAAAATTTTTAGAAATAGGCTCTTGCTTACAAAGTCTCATTTTGGATAAAGAGAGCCTAGTTCTAAATCAGGAATTGAATTATGAAATGGATACTTTCAAGGATAGACAAGATAAAATTGAATATCATTTATTGTCTAATAATTTTAGTATTTTAACGCTCACCTATGAGAGTACTAATGGAATTAAATCTAATTTGTGGGGTGAGCAAGGGAAGTTAATTGTTGTTGCATGGTGTGGTCTTGTATCGCTCCAAATTTTTTGCATCCTTACCTTCAAGCTATTGGATCCGTGCCTGAAAGGAGGATGGGAAAAGGATGTCGCGGTACCTCGGACTGAGAGGACTTTGCGAAGGTCCCGCCTCTCAAGGGAGGTGTATTTTGATGATTTTTCGATGGATGGTGGGTTCACCAGGAAACATTTAAGGGCAATTTCCACGCCTAGGTTTGGAATGTGTTTTAATGTGTTCGTTTTTAACTTTAAGCATTCATATCCTAGGTTTGGCCAAATGAATCTAGATTAATCTACATGAAAATGCAAATTCAATGAGTACAGAAAATAGATTTAAAGACATAAAATAGAGAATTTACAGAATACAAATGAGGAATACCTGATCCGGATGTCTGGTGATGATTCTGATGTTTGAAGCAGTCAGGATCGTCTGGAATTCGACAGAATCATCTGAGATCTGACAGAATCGTCTGAGATCTGACGAATTCATCAGACGAATTCGTCAAAGACCTGCAAGCAGAAAAATAGATACAAAATACAACGAATACTACTGTGCTAACAGAGGGAAACAACACCAAATGACTGTATGAATACTGAGTAATAGTTATGAACAGAAATTCAAGCAAATTACGATATTCTAATGACAAATCATGATCTTAGTATGCAATCTAAGCTAAATGGGTGAACTCCAAATGCAAAATAACATAAACACTGAATAAACTATCTAATTTGCAGAATAAAACAACAGAGAAAAGGTTGAGAAATGCAAACTTCAGGCACTGATTGCCTCAATATGGACTGCAATCGAGATCGTCTCGCATCGCATAGTACGAAATCGCCTCGGATTCGACAGGTTCGCCTCCGATCTGAACAGGTTCGTCGACGACGATGTGTGCCGGCTCCGACTGAAAAATAGTGATGTACCTACAACAAAATTGGTATGGGACCAAAGTGCAAATGAAAAATTGGGATGGTTCAACGTAGATGGAGTTAAATTGCAGAGAATTTCAGCCAGGGGGTGCTAAGGGAATAGCTTAGGATTAAATAGGCTTAGGGGAGTAGTTAGGAGGTTGGAGATCATCCCAATTTGGGAGATCTCCAATGGGGGAGGGTCCCTAACGGCACAGACACGCTTCTGCCCGGATTGGAGACCCGTTGGAACGAAGCTAATTGTGCAAAATCAGTTTTGCGACAAGATCGTCTGGACGTCCTAGCCCAGACGAAATCGTCAGATCTGGGGCGATATCGTCTGATCGGCGACGATATCGTCAAACGGTCAAAACAACCTCTAAAAATGGCACAAAAAAGGGGGAAACGGATTACCCGACGGTTAACGGGCGGTTTGGGAGGTTAAATTTGAATTTTAAATTATTTACTAAGGTGAATGTAATTATTATAATTTTACTGCGCCAATTTTAGGGTGCTACATTTTGCCCCCTCTTTAGCGAATTTTCCGAAGAAAATGCGTTAAAGATGAGTTCTTCTCGATCTACGAGAAAGCAAAAATTATTCCCATTTTTAGGCGACGATTCTTGGTCGAATCGTACGACAGCTTACTATGGTGCCCCCTCCGTGTTTTTACCCAAATCGAACGTTTGAGGTAAAAACGCGAAAAAGCAAAAAATTATTTTTGAATAAAATTAAGAAAAATAGGGTAAAACCCTAATTCATTTTTACTGTTCATTTTCTGGTTTTTAGAGCTCTAAAGCAAAAATGGTGGAGACGACGCACAGATCGACAGAGGTCCGACGCGGTCTACGGGTAAGAGTCTAGACTTAACTAGGATGCTTTAATTTGAATTTACATGCTTTGTAGGTAATTTTTAGATGATTTTTGAGCATCGCGGCCATTTTTGGGCCGTCGACGTCGTCGGGACGAAATCGTCCCGATTTCGACGAAATCGTCTCAATTTCGGCAATTTCGCCCAAGGGCGAAATCGACGAAAGGGGGACGATTTCGTCAAATTAGAGACGATTTCGGCTTGCAAAATCGGAGACGATTCTGCTCAAATTTGGGACGATATCGTCCAATAGTGGGCGATATCATCAATTGCAAAAAAATTGATTTTTAACTTGCATTATTAATTACTTGAATTGTTTATTAATGATTGTTTGTTGTTTTGTTGTTTATGTTTGCAGAGAGGATTACTAAAGAGCAGGGAATGGAAGTATGGAGGGTTGAGAGATGACTTGGCCGCTCTCACACAGGCAGAGCGAGATCAGCTGGCATAGGCCGGCTTACAACATGTGGCAGAGATGCCACAGGTATCCACAGATATGGGGCTTCTAACGACCTCTAGCAGAGAGATGGTATCCAGGCTCTTCATGTTTTCGGCTACCTACAGGGGAGATGACTCCCACACTAGAGGATGTATGGAGGATTCTAAGAATCCCCATACAAGGACGGTTGATTACTCCTACGGCCAATCAGGGCCATGCTATGGGACGACTGTGTGGTGACCCGAGCTTCACCCTAGAGAAGGGCGGAGTTAATATCGAGGCACTACGCCAGATGCCTGGGGCATCTAGGCTCACACGGGTGCTAGCTGGAGTGGTTGGTGGACTTTTGCTGTGCCACCAGAGCGGGTGCAGGGTGCCGTGGATGCTCGTAGATGTGATCTATGATATGCGGGACCATGGGTACAGGTTTTCTTGGGGCAGCTATGTACTATGCCGATTGTACAGGATCCTGTATGGGGTCGTGTACAAGGGCGGCCGATGTCTGGTCATGACATCGCTCTTACAGGTTTGGTGCTGGGAGCACATTGCAGTGCGGAGGCCGATAGGGCTTCCTCTGACAGGGGTAGACGGGGAGAGGCCCCGAGTCTTCTACTGGTGGCTCCGGAGAGGGTCACAGCGGCGGATCGACCTCCCTATGTCCCGGAGACTACTGGATGACCTAGTCCCGGACCAGATCACCTGGAGACCATGGAGGGAGCATCCAGGGTGGGCCGAGGATGGATAGGAGTTGGCTCGCATCAGGCGAGTCTACTGGCTACGGATGGAGAGGGGAGAGGTGGAGCTCCACCGCTATGACCGAGTTTTGAGGTAGTTCGGTCTACAGTAGGGGATCCCATCTCTGAGGGATTACGAGTTTTCTCGGACTGTCCAGGATAACACCATAGTTAGCGGGGCTCCCGACATGCAGCGGTTCTGGAGCCAGGATGCGGATGATGCCCCCATCCAGCCAGTGGATGGGGACGACGTAGGGGTAGCCGATGGCTACGATGCCTGGTACGTAGGCATCCGCCCTCCTCGGATGACGAGGGCATAGGGTCCGATACACGCGGTTGTGCGTCGAATAGGGAGGCGATGCCAGGTGGCTATGGAGGCAGCCCAGGGTCACGATGGGAGAGAGCCGAGGAGGCCACAGGCACAGGAGAGGCCACGACAGAGGGAGAGGAGGGAGGCGAGACCCCCATCTCCATAGAGGGAGAGGCCACCATCGCCCGATAAGGGCAAGGGTGTCGACATAGGAGAGAGTAGCGAGATGGCTACTCTTCGGGCGAAGAGAGATCATCTCCAGGCATAGGTGCAGACTCTACAGGATGAGGCTGCACGCCACCGAGCTGAGGTGGCACAACTGCGAGACGAGATTGCACGCCTCAGGGCACAGGGCGAAGGGGCGAGCTCTGGAGAGCTGACACGGGCTATCACCCAACTTACATTCTATCAGACATTGTATTATCAACTGGTGCCAGAGGCGGATAGACTACCCCCGCCAGCCAACATTGCAGATCCGATCAGGATCGGGTCATCGAGGACCACGTCCCGATCGAGGACTAGGACTACACAGACTACGATGGGGCCACCTCGTCCACCTCATGGTGGGGAGGAGATGAGGCAGAGAGCTCGAGGGGCTCTCGAGGCTAGAGGGCTGCACTGACATTGTATAGACTGACATTGTTTTATTATTATTTTTGATAGAGGATTGAGTATGCCGAGGTACAGATTGTGGCATACCAATCCAGTTTTGATGATGTACATATACTTGTTGATATATATATGAGATATAGTTTTGATCATATGACTTGTGGCTTGTCTTATGATGCTTTTATGTTTGATTGATTGATTTGATAATTGGATTGATGATTCATGAAATTATGTCATTTTGAAATATTATAATTTTGATGTCATGCTAGTAATATTTTAAATGAAATAATCTGATGTAACAAATTGATTGGTTGTAATGTGATGTAAAAATAAAAAGAGACTTCTAACAATAATTTCAAAGGACATTGTCGCTATTATAGACCATTTCATGGAGTCGCTGCTCACTCGGCCGTCAAGCTAATCCCATTTATAGAAATATTGTTAAAAGTAAAAGAATGCTTAAGAGACTGTCTTAAGACTTTGGTGCAATGATGAAAATGATGGTTTGTTTTCAGATTTCCATAAAAAATATTGTGCATGAAATAATGTTTAAAATGATTTTTGCTAGGCATAAATTCCTAAGTGTGATAAAATTTTTGGATAATTCTTTAGGAATTATACCATCATTGCAAAATTGAAGGTTGACATAATGACATGAAATAATGAAAATGGGTTTGCTTTTTAAAAGCATAATTTGTGTAACATAATGAATTAAGTCATATGGTTTTCATGATTTTTAATAAATGGGGAATAAAAATTGTTACAATGGTTTGCGCTAGGCATAGAATATGTAGGTATAGACTTATACCATCATCGCGAAAATCCAAAAAAGATAGTTTTATTGCATGGTTGATTTTTGATGAACAGAAAATATGAAAATGAGGACTTGCGCTAGGCATAAAATTCCAATTTTGGTTTTGAAACTATACCATCGTCGCGAAAGTCAACCAGATATATATGTATATGTTTTGATTGTATAGTTTGAAAGAAATTTTTGATTTTTCTATTATATAGTTGTCTTTGTGGTAGACAACTCGTACTTGATTTATTCCAAACAAGTTGCAAAAATAATATTTCAAAGTATTTTGAAGACAAAAGTTAGATTTATAAGGAATCCCATGTGCATATGTGAATTCATTTCCAATCTTGACTTATCATAATGATACACAAAATCTCTCAAATACAAATGTGTGTGCAATTGCATTGTTCATTTACCAGCTTTGAGCAAGATAATATGATACAAGTGATTTGAAGAAACCAAATAAGTGTTCATTAACCATGATGTAGATGCATATAACCATACTAGACTACTATGTAGGTCGGATTATCAAGAGCTAGCTAATCCATAAGCAGACATAGGTCTCAGTACAAAAGAAGGTCGCTAATGTGACAGACATATCACCATGCTAGGAGTTACCCAAGGCCAAACAGGTTGGGCACAAACCACCTGCTATGGGGCTTACCTCACAGTTTTCGAATAATTGAGAATTCCAGGGATTCAAGCTCATCAACCCTTCTTTTCTTTTCAAAGGGTAGGGAAAGGAATTTTATTGCTTTCTTGCTTTTGCTTTTCTTTTGTATTTTTTGCTTGATAATGCTTGGAACATTGCTGTAATGATATAAAAGAACATTTTTTTCTTTTCTCTTTTTCTTGAACTTTTCTTTTCTTTTTCTTTGCTAGGGATACTTGCTCGGATTAGCTGTAGAGCAAGGGATTTTTATTCTGGGTAGGGGTGAGCTTGTCCTTTTGCCAATTCTCAAAGATTCTAGACCATGTGCATGATAGGATAGCAGGGGAAACTTTTCGCTCAAGAAATCACTTCTACTATGTAGCAAAACATGGAAATTACAAATATAATCATTTTATTGTGAAAAGATGTGCTTGGTTTAAGTAAATAACAAGATCAATTCTCTATGCTCAAACTTTATTTAATTGAATTTTGTGGACTTTGATATAAGAGAGATTAGTAATCATGCCAGATAAAATCAAGATATTTATTGTTGTGAGTGTGCAAGTGAGGGATTCCAAATAAATGGTAATTTATCCAAAATAATTTGAAACATATAACTGCAATAATTGTAAGAAAATATATATAAATAATTTTTTGAGAAGTTTTGAGAATGTTGACTCTCTCTTTCTTCTTTATTTTATTTTGGTTTCGAAAGAGTCAAGCATATAGCTGTTTTTATATTTTTATTCTTTATTTTTGTTTTTGAGAAAAAATTTAACAAGTGTCATAAATATATGCAACAAATAGTTTTGAAGATTTTTGATGATTTATGAATGTTTTTGGTGTTTTTGGATTTTTATAAATTTGAAAGAAATATAAGATAATGATTTTGAACAAATATATACATGGATGAAATGACCAAGTTTATGCATAGTAACGTTTAAGATGCAAAATATTCATGGGTTCTTTAAGTTCTTTACCATCTAAGGTAGATAATTTGTATGCTCCTGATGCAAATTTAGCAGTAATAATATATGGTCCAAGCCAGTTGGGCTCAAATTTACCTTTAAGGTCCTTAGTTGCATTTGTATTTTTTTGATTTTCTTTTAAAACAAGGTCGCCGATCTCAAAGGATCGATGACGAACTTTCTTAGCATATGATCTTTTAAGCTTGTTTTGGTAAGCACGGAGATGCTCCAAAGCATTGATGCATTTTTCATCTAGGAGTTCCAGCTGACTGAGTCTGCCAGCTCGATATTCATCTCCTACTTCAGTATCTTGAAGTAGCAGAGCCAAAGAAGGAACTTCCAATTCAAATGGAAAAACTGCTTCAGCACCATAAACCAAAACAAATGGTGAAGTTCCCGTGGGGGTTCGAACACTAGTTCGATAAGCCCACAAGGTCGGATATAATTGAATGTGCCAACTACGGCCAGCTTTATTGACTAATATTTTGAGAATTTTGATTAAGGTTTTGTTAGATGCTTCTGCTTGACCATTACCCCGAGGATAATAGGGAGTGGACCAACGATGTTGAATCTTATATTTTTGGCATAATTTTTTAACATCTTTATTTTTGAAGCAAGTTCCATTGTCAGAGATGAGATTGGCAGGAATTCCGAACCTACAAATGATTTGATTAAAAATAAATTTAGAAACTTGTGTGCCAGTGCAGGAAGCTAAAGGCATAGCTTCGACCCACTTCGTGAAATACTCAGTGGCGGTTATGATGAACTTGTGTCCATCAGATGACACAGGATTGATTTTGCCAATAATATCCAAGCCCCATTTAGAAAAGGGCCAAGGAGATGAAATAGCCTGCAGCTCTTGTGCAGGCGCATGGACAAGGTCAGCATGTTTTTGACACTTGTCGCAATGGCGCACATACTCATGTGCATCCGTTTCCATGGTAGGCCAAAAGTATCCTATCCGAAGGAGCTTTTTAGCAATGACACTACCACTAAAGTGTCCTCCACAAGATCCATCGTGGGCTTCACTCAAGGCTGATTTAGACTCTTCTAAGTTTAAACATCTTAATAGGATACCTTCAAAAGATCTCCTATATAAAGTATTGCCAATTATTACAAATCGACTTGCTCGTCGACGTAATAACCGACGCTGGTTTCTATTAGAATTGGCATGGAAAGTCCCATTTTGGAGAAAATCAAATATGTCCATATACCAAGGTTCAGGAGTAGTTTCATTGATTAGAAACACATCCAAAGGCTCTAAGCATGACTTATTTGAAGCGGGTTCCTGGAGTCGACGAATAATGATAGTGGCATATTCGTCATCTAACTCCAAGGGCAGGAGAGATGCAGTCGCGGCCATAGCATCAGCTGCACGGTTGCTAGTTCGAGGAATAGCTTCCAAGGTAACTTGATCAAATAAAGACATTAATTGTAAAACATAGGCCTTATATGGGCACAGTTTATCATCTCTGGTTTGATAAACTTCATTAATTTGGTTTATAACTAGTTGAGAATCACCAAAAACTAAAAGATGTTTAATTTTTAGCGCTAGGGCAGCTCGTAATCCAAGGATTAGAGCTTCATACTCAGCAGTATTGTTGGTGCAAGCAAATGTCAATTTGAAGGACAGAGGAATAAGATGTTTTTGTGGGGATATTAAAATAATACCCGCACTCACCCCACTCATGCATCGGGCTCCATCAAAGTATAAGGACCATTGTTCAGTATGGTCTGCCTCTAATTGAAGGCATTCATCCGGAAACTCGATGATGAGGGGATGGGTAGACTCTAAGGGTGCAACAGCCTAATTGATCTGCTATGATTTGACCCTTAACAGACTTCTGTCCTATGAATGTGAGATCAAACTCGCTTAGAGCAAGAACCCACTTGGCAGTGCGACCCGATAAATAAGGTCGACTCATGAGATACCTTAAGGGATCGTATTTAGCAATGACATAAGTTTTTTGACTAAGCATATAATGTCGTAATTTTTGCGTAGCAAACACTGACTGCTAGACATAGTTTTTCCAACGCTGTGTAGCGGGTTTCATAACTGATGAAGGTTCGGCTAATGTAATAATTAGCACGTTCTCTCTTTTCATCATCAAGTTGAGCTAACATAGCCCCTAAGGCAGAATCTGAAGCAGAAATATATAGGAGAAATGGGCGATCAGATTTAGGTGGTGAAAGCACAGGTGGATTAAGGAGGTATTGTTTGAGAAGTTCAAAAGCTTCTCTACATTCTGTGTCCCAATTAAAAGGGACATCCTTCTTAAGGAGTTTAAGAAAGGGACCAGTTTTGTCCGCCAGCTTATCGATGAAGCGATGGATGGCTTGAAGTTTACCTTGTAAACTTCGTAACTCATATATATTAGTAGGTGCGGGCATATCGTTGATGGCCGCAATCTTGAGAGGGTCGATTTCAATACCACGTAAAGAAACTAAAACCCCTAATAGTTTGTCGGATTTAACTCCGAATATGCATTTTGTTGGATTTAATCGAATGAGATATTCTCGTAATCGATTAAAGACTTTCCTCAAATCATCTAAATGATTATCTTCAATAATAGAGCGAGCTATAATATCATCCACATAATCATGTAGGATATCATGCATCATATCATGAAAAATGTAGGTCATAGCTCGTTGATAAGTTGCACTCGGCGTTCTTTAAGCCAAATGGCATCACTTTCCAGCAAAAGGTACCCCAGGGGGTAATAAAGGCTGTTTTAGCCTGGTCTTCAGGAGCTATCCGAATTTGATTATAACCGGAGAATCCATCCATTAAGGACATCATCCCACTCCCGACAGTGAAGTCAATGATTTGATCCATGTTTGGAAGAGGAAAGTCATCTTTAGGGCATGCAACGTTAATATCTCTAAAATCTGTGCAAACCCTAACTTTGGTAGCTTCTTTCTTGGTGACTGGAACTACATTTGAGATCCATTCAAGCATAATCAATAGCTTGTATAAAGATAACATTCAGGAGTTTTTCTAACTCCCCTTTGACTAGCAGAGCCACTTTGGGATGCATTTTTCTAAGTTTTTGTTTAACAGGTTTAGCATCCGGATGGACCACTAGATGATGCATGACTACGAAATGGGTCTAGACTCGGCATATCTTCATATGTCCAAGCGAAGACATCTTCATACTCTTTAAGGAATGCAATGTATTGTTCTTGTTTTTCTTGACTTAATTCTGATCCAATATTGATTATGTGAGGATTGTCCTCGGCTCCAATATTAATTTTAATGACGTTTTCTACCTCCATGTGTAGATCTCTTTCAAAATTAGGTGGGGCGGGTGAAACGCCCAATTCTTGTAATTCTTGTAAGGTTAATTTAGATAATTCATCTTGAGGATTAGTGGCCTCAAGTTGGGCTATAGTTGGTATAGAACCATCAAAATAAAATCCATTGTGTAACATCTCTTCAACAGAGACATCATGGAAGATATCTCCTTCCAACTCTTCATCGGGGTCAACAATCATTTCGTGGTAAGCTATGGATAGCATGTTGCATGAAAACGACTGATTTTTAAGAGGCAAATCAACATGCCTATCCAAATAATCTTGATAACATATGAGATGATCATCATCTTCAAAAGGAAAGGGTTGACCCTTACTAGGAAATAGGCCCACACCACAAGCAGGCGAGGCCACGGTTCTACCTCGAAAGGTTCTTTCATGCCATTTTGGGAAGGTCCCAAGCCTTTCCCTTTATATCCCATTTTAAGCATCATGGGTTTAGCTTTAATATAATCATTGGTAAAATAACACCGAGCATATCCCTCATGATGAGTTTTGATATTCCGAGGGATTCTTCCCTAGTCATATCCTTTATAAATGAAGGCACAACTCCCGACTTGGTAAGTACTTCCCATAGGTTGTGGGAGGCCCAAAGTACGAGGAGATGGCGGCAAGTTATTTAAAAGAATTGAATCTTGCATGAAAGCATTTGTTTTTTCTGATATTAAGGTTGTGGATAAATCTGGTAAAAGTTCATCAGAAAGGGCATAAGATGTAGAAGGCTTATTACCTATGTCTTGAGATGTGGAAGGTATGATAGTTGTTTCTAGAAGATTTGAATTTATAGGGGTAGAACTTGAAGGATTGGTTGTAGATTTAAGATCTTTTTGAGGTTCTAGAGTAATTTTTTTAGAGGGTTGTTGATCTATATAGGAGGATGAAATTAATGGAGGGGAAATAGGTGAAGTTATGGGTGTATGTTTCACAGTTTTAGATGAAAAATAAGAACTAGGATGTGTGGATGACAGAGCGAGGCAAAATTGCACTCCAACGGGTTCTGCCAAAGCACACATATCAAAAGGTCTAGGGTCACCATGAATAGTGACCAACTGATTTTTAAACTCAAATTTAACACATTGGTGTAAGGTTGATGGGACCGCTCGCATGGCATTGATCCAAGGGCGACCCAAAAGTATATTGTACGATGCTGGGCAATGTACAATAAACACGGTTGTTTCTAGGGTTCTAGGACCAACTTGCAATGGGAGGGTAATAACTCCACACGTTTCTTGTGTTTCGTCATTAAAAGCTTTGATAATCATATCAATTTTCTTCATTTCATCACTTCTAAAGCCAAATCGTTGGTAGAAGTCAAAAGTGCAAATGTTTAGAGATGAGCCATTATCAATCAAAACTCTTTTGACAGCTACATCTCCAATTAGAGCAGTAATGTATAAGGGATTGTCCTTATGTAAACTGTGTTGTGGGATATCTTTATCCCGAAAGTCAATACAATCAATCTCTCGAGTGATGATAGTATTGGCCATAGCTTCAGGTTGAATGTTTTGAGGTACCATCATTTGGCTCAATGTAAGCATCAACTCATCCCTATGGGTGGGAGAGGATCTTAATAAATCTAAGAGGGAAATTCTGGCCGTAGTATTGGACAATTGCTCATTAATATTGTAAGGGGGTTTAGGTTGAACAATAGGAGCATGATTCCCTTTATTGGGGTTTTTCAAAACGAATGGAGCTGATCCATCGTTCTGGTTTGGTTCTTGTTGAGAATTTTGAGCTTGTTGTCGAGTAACGACTCCAATGGTACCTACAATGTTATAGTGAAGACGCTGAACTGGTCTCGGTTGAGCATTAATGGCTTGTTCATTAGAAAGGAATATATTGGAAGAAGGTCGAGTAGTAACTCTTCTAGGAAATGGTTCTTCTGGAACCATAGCATCTGTGACGGGTTGAATAGGATCTGATTCATTTTCAGAACTATTCGATTGGTTTGAAGTAATGTCTAGTTCACTTTCACTATCTGATTCTATATCACTAGAATTCGAAGTTTGAAAATTATGTAAGGGCCTGGTCGTAACCAGGGATAAGGTCGTGTCAAATATTTGAGGATCCTGAATAGGTAATTGTCCGCTAATGGTTCCTACATATCGGGTAGGAGGGGGAACATTATGATGTTCGATTTGATTGGCTACCTCTTTACCATGTCTTGGTAAAGGGTGTTGAAATATGTCTAGAGTTTGATTGGCATTTTGATTTTGATTTTGAGGAATGGTCTTTTGAGTATTATTAGGAGGGTTTTGTTTAGGTTGGAAGGCTTGCACTTCCATTTCATTATTGTCAATCAAATCTTGTATTTTATGTTTCAACCTTTTACAAGCGTTGGTAGAATGTCCAGGTCCTCTATGGAAATCACAAAGTGTAAGTCGACTCTATATCCGGGTATAGTTGGATCAGGTTCCCGGATGGCTGGTAATTGGATCAAACCTCTTTCGAGCAATTGAGGTAAAATAGTTGATAAGGGTTGATTTAATCTAGTGAATTCTCGAGGAGGCTTATCAGGAGGTTTCAATATGAATTTTTCTGTTGTCTTCGTTGTATTGACATTAGCAATATTTCTACTGTCAGTGACTCCATCACCGACAACTTGTTTGTTTTTATATTGATTTCTGGATGTTTTCTCATCATCCTTCTTCCTAAGTTGGCCTCTCCTAATGAGGGCATCTTCTACTCTTCGAGCTAAATCTATAGCTTGATCGAAGGTAGTTAAAGTAGCAGTTGATAGCTCATAAGATATTTGTTCTTGTAAATTATTGATGAAAATGTCCAACATTTCCCTATAAGGCAGCACAAAGTGCAGTTTTCCTGTCAATTGCCTCCATCTAGCTAAGAAATCGGCAAAACATTCATCCTTGTCTTGTTTTAAATTGTATAGGTCTTTAATAGTTACATGCCTCTCGATGTAGGCACTAAATTGATGGACAAATGATTCAATTGTTTCTTCAAAGTTTCTCAAAGAATGAGTGGGCAATTGATAGTACCACTCTAATGCCATTCCACCTAAACTTTTTGGGAACATTTTTAGTAATAGCAAGTCATCATGTGATATATCATGACATGCTATCCTAAACATGCGAAGATGCTCTATGGGATCTTCGGTTCCTTTATATATAGGTAGGATGGGCATGGGAAAATGCTTAGGGTATGGTTGAGCTACAACTATGGGATCCAAAGGTTGACTACAGATCTCTCGATAATTATACGAGGGACGGTAGGGATCTATCTGGTCCATACGTGAAGCTAATTGTTTCACCATGGCTTCCAGATTACTAGTTTGCCCCCCATATTGGTTCGGTAGGGCATTGACATGGGTTTTATGGGCATATGATGGAGGAACATGAAGATTAGATGCCATGTTACTATTGTGTAAATTATTGGTAGGAAAAGTATTATGAAGGAATTTTGAAGTTGTATTATGTTGTATTCCGGATTGTTGAAAGTTTGTATTTGGCTTTGTTTTAGGTTTTTGTTTACTTGAAGCATATTGCTCAATAGTTTGGCGGAATAAAGTAGTGAAGGAAGGTTTCTTTTGTGTGGGAGTGATTTTAGGTTGAATAACAAGTTCCTTAGGAGGTTGGGTAACCTGTTGTTTTGACATGTTTTGAGCCATAGTGACCATATCCGTATTGGATGGCCCAGCCTTGTCACTTTCTTGATCAATGAAAGACAAGGGATTAGTGCGCATATTACACATATATTCCATGGCTGCTTGAGTGTTACTAATTTGCCCTTTATCAATACGAATTGCCACATTAAGGTCATCAATGTTATCAATGAGAAATTTCCGAAAATGCTCTGCATTGTCAAAAGCAATAGTTCCATTTGGAGCTACTCTAGGGGATGAGGATCCATCCTCTTTAACACTCCCTTCTTGTTCCTTATCTTCACCTAAGTCTTCTTCTGATTGACCTAGAGTTTCTCCTTCCGGATTTGGATCTCCAAGAAGGACATTTGGGTCTCTAGTTGTATCTTGTAACCAATCTTCTTCTTCTCCTAAAGTTTCTTTACCATTCCTAAGTTTAGGCATGGTGCTTTAATTTTGATTTCAGCAAATATATATATATATATATATATATATATATATATATATATATATATATATATATATGCAACAAATTAAGAGGTATATGTTTACTATATACCTACTACAATATTTGAAATGAAATTTTTAAGTTTTTGCTAAGTTTTTGGTTTTTTTTTTTTGAAATAATATAGTAAAGACAATCAACACAAATAAATGCAAGAAATAAGACTGAAAGTAATAATCTAGTTTTCTATAAACAATTTATAAATATCATTAATAGGTTCGAGTTGTTCCGGAGTCATGAAGTGTTCTTCTTCAAATTGAAAGTTTTCTTTTAAAAATTTGATGAAAAGAGCTATAGTGATATTATCTGTCTCGGATGCTGGTTGATAAAAGTAAAGCTCATGGCAATACTCTCGATATAACACAGCTCATGAAACTCTATTCCATATTTCCCTATCTGTAAGAACAACCTCTTGGTCTTCTACACAACCTAGGAACTGGTGCACAATGGTTGCGTTCTCGAGGTATTCCTCGAAGGTGAATAGTTTTGAAGATACTAGAGCTCTCCTATAAGCTAACCATCTATGGCAGGCTCTCTGAAGTTCATGATAAAAAACTAGTTGATGAGGATCCAGGATTCTATCTAGGACTAGCCTCTTGATTTGCTTAAGTTGTGTGGACCTAGATGAGATGAGACTAAGTCTTCTATCAAGTTCGTTCCACAGGAATTGATTCCTACTTGTTTCAGGCACATTAAGCATAGAATTGATTTCTACGGCTGCCAATTGGTTTTCTACATTTATAGTAACTGCTAATCTTTTCTTAGGAGCTACCATCTAAACATGATTTCAAACTTAAAGGATTTAAAATGCATCTATGTTTTAGTTGTTCTATATTTTATTTTTTTTTTGTTTTCAAAAGGTTATGATGCATTCACGTCGGGTTCACCAAAATGTATCGCTCCAAATTTTTTGCATCCTTACCTTCAAGCTATTGGATCCGTGCTCGAAAGGAGGATGGGAAAAGGATGTCACGGTACCTCGGACTGAGAGGACTTTGCGAAGGTCCCGCCTCTCAAGGGAGGTGTATTTTGATGATTTTTCGACGGATGGTGGGTTCACCAGGAAACATTTAAGGGCGCTTTCCACGCCTAGGTTTGGAATGTGTTTTAATGTGTTCATTTTTAACTTTAAGCATTCATATCCTAGGTTTGGCCAAATGAATCTAGATTAATCTACATGAAAATGCAAATTCAATGAGTACAAAAAATAGATTTAAAGACATAAAATAGAGAATTTACAGAATACAAATGAGGAATACCTGATCCGGATGTCTGGTGATGATTTTGATGTTTGAAGCAGTCAGGATCATCTGGAATTCGACAGAATCATCTGAGATCTGACAGAATCGTCTGAGATCTGACGAATTCATCAGACGAATTCGTCAGAGACCTGCAAGCAGAAAAATAGATACAAAATACAACGAATACTACTGTGCTAACAGAGGGAAACAACACCAAATGACTGTATGAATACTGAGTAATAGTTATGAACAGAAATTCAAGCAAATTACGATATTCTAATGACAAATCATGATCTTAGTATGCAATCTAAGCTAAATGGGTGAACTCCAAATGCAAAATAACATAAACACTGAATAAACTATCTAATTTGCAGAATAAAACAACAGAGAAAAGGTTGAGAAATGCAAACTTCAGGCACTGATTGCCTCAATATGGACTGCAGTCGAGATCGTCTCGCATCAGTACGAAATCGCCTCGGATTCGACAGGTTCGCCTCCGATCTGAACAGGTTCGTCGACGACGATGTGTGCTGGCTCCGACTGAAAAATAGTGATGTACCTGCAACAAAATTGGTATGGGACCAGTGCAAATGAAAAATTGGGATGGTTCAACGTAGATGGAGTTAAATTGCAGAGAATTTCAGCCAGGGGGTGCTAAGGGAATAGCTTAGGATTAAATAGGCTTAGGGGAGTAGTTAGGAGGTTGGAGATCATCCCAATTTGGGAGATCTCCAATGGGGGAGGGTCCCTAACAGCGCAGACACGCTTCTGCCCGGATTGGAGACCCGTTGGAACAGAAGCTAATTGTGCAAAATCAGTTTTGCGACAAGATCGTCTGGACGTCCTAGCCCAGACGAAATCGTCAGATCTGGGGCGATATCGTCTGATCGACGACGATATCGTCAAACGGTCAAAACAACCTCTAAAAATGGCATGGAAAAGGGGGAAACGGATTACCCGACGGTTAACGGGCGGTTTGGGAGGTTAAATTTGAATTTTAAATTATTTACTAAGGTGAATGTAATTATTATAATTTTACTGCGCCAATTTTAGGGTGCTACAAGTCTAATATTGTTTTTGTTGGATTCCTACAACACTTGGCATGCATATCACATTATATTTTTGTTGAAGTGTTCTAATCATGTTTGGGATCCAGGAAGGTGATAGTCCAAGATTTGCATCATCTTGTATTATATTGTACATTTGTATATAGGTTTTGATTTTTGGTTTTGGTTTGTGTTTTCAAATTTTTATTTTTGGATTGTATTTTGGTTTTGGATTGAATAAGTTTTGATTTAAAGTTATGTGTTGGTCCTATGGACATGTTTGGTTTGTAAAAAAAAAAAAAAATTGAGATGTCAACTTATGCCTAAAATCAGGAGAATATGAAACATTGGAATTGTATTGCAGAAAGCTCCACAAGTAACGCAAACACATTAAATAATATCGTTTGAAACTTGTGATGCATGAAGTTGTCATTTTTACAAATTATGGCAACATAGATGGTATACTCCATCCACAATTCAGAAAAGCAATGCATTCATATTACATTCCATTTTGCATATATATTCCATCTTAGTTGCATATCCATTTCCAATACAATCATTGAAAAATGTCAAATCCTCTTAGGGTTATTCTATAACATGAAACATATAAAAAAAAATCCTAAGGTTGGGAACTGATGTCCGAACAATCTTGAACCAAGCACGTTCTATGCACATTAAAGAAGATCTTGGGCAAAATGATCAAAACCATGCTTGGAAGAAAAGGTGAGGTGAAAAGAATATTTCATGTCTGTCCTATCATGCAACATTATCCTTAAAATAGTGGTTTTTACCACTTCCATAGAGCTTAAAGCCTAAAATCAGAGTAGTAAGGATAGGGTTAAATCCTCATCGAACTTAGGTTGAGGATCCAACTTCCCAAAGCTCTGATTTGACCTTCATGGAGTAGTAAGGATAGGGCATAATTCTCATCTCACCTAGGTTGAGAATCTGATTCCCCAAAGCTTCCATATTTCATTTTAGCATAAAACTTGGATGGGAAGGATCGTACTACATGTCCTCTGCAAAGGATGGGTAGTCATCCCAAAAGTCCAAGAAGCAAAAAAAAACATATTATTAAATTAATATTTTCCATCTTTCATTTATCATATTGGATTGGAGGGATCGTACTACATGTCCTCTGCAAAGGATGGGTAGTCATCCCCAAGGTCCAAGAAATAAAAATAAAATTAATATTTTCCATATTTTCTTAATATTGGATTGGAGGGATCGTACTACATGTCCCTAGCAAGGATGGGTAGTCATCCCAAAGGTCCAAGAAATAAAAAAAAAGAGAAGAGAATGAATGAAGCCAAATCATGGATTATGGGGTTAAGTATGCTCATGCGTGGCAACATGTCTTGTCTAAAAACAAGACCATCTGATTGCTCAAACGGACAGGCTAGCCTGACAGTTTCATCCATAACAGGTTAAACCATTTTGTTCAAGATGAGGTAATGAACTCCAAATCAGAACAGTAAGGATAGGGTTAAATTCTCATCTTGCTTAGGTTGAGAATCATATTCCCCAAAGTTCTAATTTCACTTACACTTACACATGGGTTCAAGATGGTAGTGGCACATAACCAACTTTGGGATCTAATAAATTAATTCATTATATATATATTGATTTGACCTTAAGAGGGTTTGACAGTTTTGATATGTTTGTTCATGATATTAGAAGGTTTGAGCCTTTGCAAAGCAGGTTGTTATATCTTTAGCATCTTCATCATACATAAAATCCTACACAAATCATTCATAGCCTTGCATACAAATCATAAGTGAAACTGACAATGGAATGATGATCAATTTCAAACGATAGGGAATGAAACACATTGCACATATCGAGCTGATACTTAATGATTTTGATGATTCATGTATTTCTGATCTATTGGCATTTATTTATATTTCTTATGTGCTAAAACCTGTTTCAAGTTTGTGTACTTCCAAGTTAGGTTCTCACCAAAATGCTCGGGAGCATTTGACAGTAGAGTCACCATTTGTTGTGGCTGCTCCATAACACACCCCAAAATTGGGGACCCATTATTTTTACATGTTTTTCAAGAAGACTGCAGTGGCCCACAGGCCAAAGATCAAGGAAAAAGCAAAATATCAAAAAAAAAAAAAAGTGTTGCGATATCGCGACATGTTGCTCTATCGCGGCTAGAAATGAAGTTGTCGCAATATCGTGACGTGCCATGTTTTTACGGCTCAAAACAGCAAAGCGTGTCGAAATGAAAAAGCGTCACGATATCGCGACGTGTTGCTCTATCACGGCTAAAAAAAGAAAGCATCGCGATATCACGACGTGTTGCTGCTAAAAAATGAAAGCATCGCAATATCGCGATGTGTTGCTGCTAAAAAATGAAAGTGTCATGATATCGCGACATATTGCTACTAAGAAAAAGAAAGTGTTACGATATCGCGATAGGTCACGTTTTCGCAGCTCAGACGAGCGAAGTGTAGTGGAACGGAAAAGTGTCGCGATTTCGCGACAGGTCGCGTTTTTACGGCCAAGAGTAACAAAATGCAGCAAAATGGAAAATTGTTGCGATTTTGTGACATATCATGTTTTCGCGATTAAGAGCAGCGGAATGCATCATGAAGAGAAAATGTCACGATATCGCGACGTGTTGGGAAATTGTGATGCAAGACAAAGAACCAAGTTTAAGACTCAAAATGTCGCGATATTGCGACATGTTATGAAATCGCGATCGAAGGCAGCAAGAGAAGAGTCAATGCAAAAGTTGTCACGATATCGTGACATGTCGTCATTTCGTGACCTGAAGACAAGATGAAGGGCAAAGATAAAAAAATGTCGTGATATCGTGACATGTCGTGTTTTCGCGACCTGGAGCAGCCAAAGTGGTACGAAATGAAAAAGTGTCACGATTTCATGTCAAAAAGCAACGAGACAACCCGAAAGAGAAAAGCGTCATGATTTCACGATAGAAAGCAGCCAAAGTGGTACGAAATGAAAAAGTGTCACGATTTCACGACAGAAAGCAGCGAGACAGCCCGAAAGAGAAAAGCGTCGCAATT
Organism: Wollemia nobilis; assembly: GCA_028583015.1. Taxonomy (NCBI): domain Eukaryota; kingdom Viridiplantae; phylum Streptophyta; class Pinopsida; order Araucariales; family Araucariaceae; genus Wollemia; species Wollemia nobilis. The sequence goes on along the minus strand of JAQPPZ010000677.1, from coordinate 8,130,697 downwards.
TTGCAACAAAGAGTAGCCAAAGTGGTACGAAATGAAAAAGTGTCACGATTTCACGACAGAAAGTAGCGAGATAGCCCGAAAGAGAAAAGCATCGCGATTTCATGATAGAAAGCAGCCAAAGTGGTACGGAATGAAAAAGTGTCGCGATTTCGCGACATGTCATGTTTTTGCGGCTAAGTGCAACAAAACACAGCAAAGGAGAAAAACGTCACGATTTCGTGATAGGTTGCATCCACGTGGCACTAAGGAGAAACATGTCGTGATATCGCGACATGTCTCATTTTCGTGGTGCTTGAAGACGAATAAATATGCGGGCATAAAAATGTTGTGATTTCGCGACATGTCTTATTTTTGTTGTGCATGAAGGCAGACAAGGTTGTTTACATGAAATGTGTCACGATTTCGTGACATGTCTTATTTTCACAGTGCATGAAGGCAGACAAGGCTGGTGACAGAAAAACGTTGCGATATTGCAACATGTCTTGTTTTCGCGATGCAGGTAAAGGAACAAAGCTGCAGATAGAAAATGTCATGATATCATGACATACTATTTTTTGTCATGATTCATAGCGGGTCGTTATAGAACATGCAAAAAAGCGTAGAACACGTGGCATGAAGATGTTAGGGCTATGATAACGCTTCAGGATTGATAGTTACAGTTCACAGAGAAGATAAAACATTTCGACGTCAAGCAGAAAGTAAAAAATGACGAAGAGGTGGGGAAGATGAAACGAAGCGATCTGGGAGATGAAGCGAGGCGTCACAAGGCGAAACAGAGAGCATTGCCAAAAATTTTAAAAGCAGAAGCACAGACTGGTATGAGGGTCGAAAACCGCTGCAAGCAGGGTGGCAGAGCTGAAGGCGAGAAGGCCATTCTGGGCCTGTTTCAGTTGTTTCTCTTCCACAGACTGGTTTGGAAAAACCAAGCATTTTGCTATTGTAACATGACATATTTTTAATGCAGAAGTGTTCAAAAATTTGCATCTTGTGGGCAAGAAAGAAGGAGAACTTCTGTGCATGCTATGGATTTAATGTTCATTCTTTCATTTGTCAGATTTCGAATTTATAGATAATGTTAAATGCCACTTTCATGGGTTACATTAGGTGAATATTTGAAATCTAAACTTTATTTCAAACCCTAGAAACCAGCACTTAGCTTATCTGGATTGTGCATGTTTGCAGGTTCAATAGGTTAGGTTGCATGCATAGAAACCTCACATCTTCGATTTTGTCAAAACAGGATAGCATCATACTGAGTGCATTTCATTTTTAGTTTTTTCTGCATTTCATTTTCATTGTCTGCATTTTATTTTTTCTAGAAAGTTTAACTTATTTAAAATAAACATTTAAAAATTACAAAATCCAAAAAAAAAACAATGAACAATCAATAAAGCTTCATGATAAAATAAACCCAACATTGCCCGTTGTTTACAGTTACTTGCAATCACTAAGGTGTTCCAAGCATTTAAATTGAATATCTTTATTTGAGATTATTAATGCACATACACAAATGCTAACATAGCGGAGACCTTGGAGAAGTTACCTATTTAATTTCTTTGCAAGAGGGGATTTGGAACCCAAATCCTATTGAAGAGTGTGTTTTCACAATCGGGTGAAAATACCACTCAACGGTATAAACACTCATTATTGGTCAATGAGCTTAAATTGAGAATACTCAGTCAAAAGTGGTTATGAAAAATTAATTGAGGAAGGTACTAGTGAGGAGGTCTAGACAAAAATATGGGGAAATACAACAATCCTAAAGATTAAGGTTTTCAACTGGCTAGTTGCTCATAATAGAATGCTAACGATGGATAATATTCAAAAGAGAGGCCTTCATAGGACTTCTAGATGTATTTTATGTGAGGAAGAGGAGACATGTCATCATATGTTCATGAAATGCAAGTTTAGTGGAGAGATTTGAAAAAATATTGAAAGAGAATTATCTATTTGGTGGGTCCAACCAAAGAGGGTCAAGTATTGGTTAGCCCAATAGAGAAGTCCCTTTAAAAATAAGAAGTTTTTGGCTCTTTAGAACATGGCACCCTTAATATTCCTTTGGAATATTTGGTTGGAACACAATTAGCATACCCTTTAAGACACAAAAATATATGTGATTAGAGTCTATAATCAAATTAAATCCTCAATGACAACACAAATTACCCAAGTTTAGGTGAACAAAACACGTACCCAAGAGCACAAGATCATAGAAATATGGTTGCATTCATCTACCTTCTACAATAAGGAGTGGACAACAAAAAGTAGACAGAGCAAAGATAACATGGAAATGACCAAGGAAGGGGTAGAATAAACTAAATACCAATGGGGCTTCAAAAGGGAATCCTAACCTTGGAATAGGAGAACTAGAATTGGAGGGAGGGTGAAGAGATTCTCATCTCAATAAAGGTAGTTTGCGAGTTGGATCTGGTAAAATCGATAGAGTAAAAAATGATAGAGTTTGGGATCAATGATTTGAAGGAAAGATTGATTTTTTTAAGCCTTTTAGTCCATGATACAAGTAATATAGTTAGGGCTTATATTTCTATCGTCTACAAGGGTTAGGAAGGTACCCAATGTGGGAGATTTTGTAACTGGTTTGAAGACCTAGTTAAAATCTCATTTACCATTAATAATAATAAAATTAATGTATTATATACTTTATTAAAAATGTAATATTAATAACAGGTATTTGTAAAGTTTAGTATATGTTAAAAATAATAAATTACATTAATTTTAAAATTTTATATTAATTAAATTTAATTTTATATTATGGTTGGTCAACAATGTAACTTGCTTTTTTTGAATTGGTTATATGGACTTGAAACGGTCCCACTCGTATTACATCATGATAATATGGCAGTATTTTTGTTGGATGTGTGGTATTCTTTTTTGAGAAAAAAAATTGTACACCTCATAACAATGTATGGGCTTCTTATTTTTGGGTTGTCTCCTTAATTATTAGGTACGAGATGGTTTTAGCCCATGGTTTTATACCCATTGTATTATAATGCACTTGGTGGTTTAGGGTTATTTGGTGCTATGTGATACCTCTCTCTCTCTCTCTCTCTCTCTCTCTCTCTCTCTATATATATATATATATATATATATATATATATATATATATATATATATATATATATTGTAATTGCTTTGTTAAAAGTGCATAATAATATAAATAAAGATATGTGATTCTGAGTTTCTATTGGTTTTCCTAGTTAAGGGTTTCCAAGATAAATATTTGTGTTTATTATGAATGCATATTATTTTTATTTCTATTTTATGATTCTGTTTGCATTATTATCTCTAGAATAGGTTTATCAATCTCTTCAATTACAACAAACTTGACAATTATACATGTATCACTTGGCAAGATTTGAACCTTGGTCTCCTTAAAAGTTGAGGAATCTAACTTGTTGAGCTAATGTTATTTGATAACCATGCAACATGTTAAGTCAAATTACATGAACACAATTGATTAAATCATCTAATTTTTATACATGATACCCAAGTTCAAATCTTGCTCAAATATCCCTACATAATTGTCATGTTGTTATAATACCACCATGTAGTCATAATGTAATATAAATGAGACCATTACAATTCCATATAAACAACTTTAAAAAATAATAACATATTAAAAAAGTTAACATGTCATAAAGCCCTTAAAATTTAAACTTCAACTTCAATTTAATTTATTAAAACTTAAGCTTGGATCTAAAAAATAAATTTAGTGTTAAACACTTCAGCTTGATCTAACAAAACATTTATGTCCACACCCAATATCATTAGCTAATAACTCTTAACTAAAAGAACTAAACATCATTTTTATCAATTTTTTTTCTCATTTAACTCAAGTTTAATTTCAACAAATTAAGCTTAATCTAACAAACCATTTATGTCCACACCCAATATCATTAGTTGGCAACTCTTAACCAAAAGAGCTATATCACTTTTATCATTCTCTTTCTCATTTATACTAGCCATAATGTCTATGTAATTCTTTAACATGTCCATAATGCCTTTAAAATTCAAACTTCAATTTTAGTTTAATCTATTAAAACTTGGATGAAATAAAAGATCAATTTCAACCACTTAAGTTTAATCCAATAAACCATTCATATTAAACTTAGATCTAAAGAACAAATTTAAATTCAACTACTTAATCTAAATCTAACAAACCATCCATATCCACGCCCTAACAACCCTTAACCAATAAATTAGATATCATTCTTATCCATTCTCTATATCCTTTAAACTAATTATAATCCTTATATTATTCTATGTTAAATATTTTCCTTAACCAATAAATTAGATATCATTCTTATCCATTCTCTATATCCTTTAAACTAATCATAATCCTTATATTATTCTATGTTAAATATTTTTCTCTAGACAAGTTGATTAGGGACTTTAGATTTGGTACACAATCCCTTTCTACATAATTATAGACCTTTTGAGAAAAGTGGGACTAAAATAATTTTTTTTTTTTTTCAAAAACCAACTCACATGGAGCACTAATACTAATTATTATCCATTCACAATTCTTAGAAGTTTGTCTCTTTAAAAGTTATATTTTTACTCATGATGGTCATCAAAACATAATTTCTATCTCCATTCACAAATAGTAACACCTTTTGTTAGAAGGGGTGCTATAGGTAGACATGGGGCAATCATTATATATATTGCTAATTTGTACCTTGCACAAACTCTAGTCCATTATAATATAGAATTTAGTTGGAAAACAATAAAGGTCTACGTTGACTAACCAAGTTTCTATCCATACCTACTAAAACGATTGAAAGAAATAACGACATCGGTTGGGCGACCAACTTTCTATTCATGCCAGCTAAAACTGTCCACGTAGGCAAATACGAATGGAACGTGCCTTGCAAATTACATAGGAAAAGGATAAGGTTTGTTATGCCAAAAAACAAGGATTAATTTAAAGGGTTTGTATTTTTAAATTTAAAAGTGGTTTTCAATAACATTTTTTTACAGTAAATAAATTTTAATACATAAATTTGAAACGGCCTTTATTTGTATTAATATTATAATGATATTAAAATCATTTCATTATTAGTTATATGTTGATTTGTTCTGTTTAACAATTTTATATATTAACAAGATTTTGAACTGTTTTTATCTTTAAAAACTATATTTTTAATTAAACTTACATTATTTTGATAAGTATTAAGATTTTTATGCAGAATAAAACTTTAATTTAAAATGTTTTACTTGGAATAATATTTAAAAGCGTGGTTTTGTTGGCCCTTTTTATGTTATAATTGTGGAAGGATGAGGAGTCTGTTGGGCATTTACTTCTCCAATGCGACTTTGCTCGTCAACTCCGGTATTATTGGTGGGGAGTGTGGAATCAACCTTGTTTGCATGCTTCATCTGTAGTTGATTTTTGGAGGAGTATGGGGCGGCCTCCTACAGGGGCTTTCTTTTTAAAAGTTGGGTGGAGCATTGGTCCTTCATGCATTTTTTGGCAGATTTGGCTTGAACGGAACCGCCGGATTTTCCAAGGGAAGGAGTTAAATGCTTCTCAGATGTGGTAGAGGATTTTGTGAATGATCCAAGAAACTGTGTCTGCAAAATGTCAGACTATTTCTCTTGTAGACAGATGGGTTAGAGTAGTCGGTTGCAAAGGACTGGTAAATGGAATTTGCCTCCTCCAGGAGTGCTGAAGATTAATACGGATGGATCTTCCCGGGGTAATCCGGGTAATGCTGGTATTGGTGGTGTGGGGCAGGATAGTAGTAGTATTATCCGATTTTTTTCTCTTGCTTTAAGGGATATCATTCTAATAACTTCATGGAAGCCCTTGCGATTTTATATACTTTGGAGCAAGGGTATGCTTTAGGATGGCGTCGGATTGTTTGTGAATCTGATTCTCAAATTGTTATAAATTTGTTGAATTTTGGGGATAGTCTTCATGGGAGTTGGTGATTGAGTTGGATTGCTCGGCAAATTCTCAATATTTTTGCTCACTTGGAGTTTATTTATTTTGTGCATATTCCGCGAGAGTGGAATAGGCTAGCAGATTTGTTAGCTAAATGGGCTTCTGAGTTTCAGGATGGTTGGGATGTTCAGAATTGGTATAAACTTTCTTCTGATTGCTCTCAATCTCTCTCTTCTTTATTGAGAGATGATATGTCTGAATAGCTTCTTCTTTTTCTTTGTATCTTGGATGTTTTGCTGAGTTAATAAATTTTTACCCTCTTTTTCAAAAAAAAAACTTTAATTTAAAATGAGAAACTTTATACCTATTTCAAATCCTTTGAGTTAACTAATATACAATTTTAATGATTTAATATAAATATATTAATTTAAAGATATTTATTTTTATATTATTTTAATATAAAAATATTTATAATTGATATATTAAATTTATTTTTAAATATTATTATATATTTATGTTTGTGATTTAAAATATAAAATTATTCATCGAACAGATTGATTGAATTTTTAATTTCATTTTGATTAAAATGATAAAGTAGTTTTTAACATCGACAAGGTCATAAATCATATGAGATGACCTTCATGGAAGATGTTGTTTACCTAAAATATGATTATCTAATACGAGAGCATCCAATGGAATGTGAACCATTTCAATAGTTGCAATAAACAAATGAATGAAAGGAAAAGGGAAATTATGCAAAGGAGGACCAAAAATAAGAGAAGCAGAAGACGAAGAGTCGGCATGAGGAAGAGAAGAAGAGAAGGGATAACACACACAAAGTAGAAGAGAGGAGAGGGAACAAATGCATGAAGAGATGCATGGAAAATGTACAAAATTAGCAGGAGTGCATATTACCTTTTGTAACTGTACCATTCAAAAAAAAAACAATATAAATAATTATCTCAACTCAATCTTGTATAATATATGAATGAAAAGTACATCATACAATTAAGATTGTATGTTGCATAGTTTTTTGTTGTGCAAGTTGAAGATCACAAGAGGAGAAAAGATTGTTGTGTTTCCACACATTGGAATTGGGACATGCAATTTTAAGTTCCATGAGTCATCATTCGAGGGTGCAGGTGTGATTACTGTCAAAGTGACGAATACGTATCGTTTGAGAGAAGAACAAGGATAGTTGGAATGAGCAACATTCAAGTTGGAAAAAATAAATATTATTCAAGTAAAGATTAATATCGTTCAGACTAAAGATCAGAATAATCTAGTAGTCATTCAATTATAGTATCATAAAACTATTTTCATTCAAATTGTGTTATTCAAATCATGTCGTTTGATGTGGAAATAATTTAAAATTATCATATATATAGGAATGACATTCAAAAGAGAGAAGAAGAAGGAAGAACAACATACAAAAGAAGAGGAATATTCAATGACTATGCATGTGTCAAAATAAAAATATTATCAAGTGGTTTGAGCATCGTTCTGTTAGTCTCACAATGACACTGAGAGGGGGGGTGAATCAATGTAGCTCTTTTAAAACTTAAATCTTCAACTCTTAAAGCCGAAACAATGAAAACTTGAAACCAAATAAAGCAAGTATAACAAGAGAACATCACACAACACAAGATGTACCGAGGTTCACCGATTTGGCTACATCCTCAAAATGACTTGTTTGGACTCCCATCCAAATCCAGCCTTTGCAAAGCACCAACTTTACAATCAATTTACCAGCACCCTGGAAGGAGCACCAACCCTGATTTATCCGCACCAACGAGAAAGGAGCACCAACCCCTAATTTATTTGCACCAATAGAAAGGAGCACCAACTATTATGGCCTCTTTGAATGGCATATTTAAAACCTCTAAAAAAATTGTTTCTCCTTCCATGACTATTCGTTTTCTCCTTCCCTTGTGCATGCATGTGTTTTGGTTTCCAAAAAGGCTTTTCATTTCTATTTTGTGGCCCTTCGTTTCCTTTTCTCCACATGGGCATGCGTCCGCTTCTTTCCATGTGTAACGACCATCTTAGATGATTTCAAATCATTAAAGATTCCTTATGTAACGTTTTGTCTTATTCATTGAATTTTGTCCTTATGTGACAAATTACCTTATTCAATCTTCGATTTATTCCTTATAGGTCCACGTCACTATGCAGTCTTCAGTTTCACTATCCTGGTGTTCATCACTAATATCAGACGCACTATCAACTACTCTGTTCCTTTGGCAAAAATGCAACATGTCGCGATATCGCGACACTTTTGTTTCTTCCCCCTTTGAGTCATGCAACATGTCGATATCGCCTTTCCTTTTCTTTTCTCTTTTGGCCCGAAAATGCAACATGTCGCGATATCGCGACACTTTTTTTCTTTGCGATGTTTTGCTTTTTCTTTGATCTTTAGCATATGGGCCACTTCGGTCTTCTTGGAAAATATGCAAAAAGGTGGGTCCCCAATTTTGGGGTACGTTGTGGAGCAGCCACAACATGACAATTTTTTCAACTTTGCACAAACAACCTGTAACAACTTCACCCAAACATCAAAAACATCCTCATAAGCATTTAACATCACTTGTACATACTACTGAAATAACCTCTGAAATCCTGTCCATTGCATCAACCGATCTATCTGATTGTGTTGACAACAATGACAATACTGTCGCTGCACCTTGCTCAACAATCTCCCCCTTTGGAATTGTTGGCAACACACGTGCAATTTCTTGTAACTCTTCTCCCCCTTTGACAACAATACCAAAGGGCTGCTGCAAACTCCCCCTGAGTCCATGCACAACATTCTCAGGCAAAAATTATTACACTTAGCAAAAATCACAAACATGAGCAAAAAGATAAACAAATACACAAATGCTCCCCCTGAGAATGTGGTCCCGATAGCTAGTCAATTCTTGGGAAGCGTGACCACTCCCAATTTATTGCGAAGGTACTCAAAGACTTCCTTGGGCAACGGTTTTGTGAAGATATCCGCTACTTGCTCTGTTGTTGGAACAAAATCCAACTTAACCTCACCTTTCGCAACTTTCTCCTTCAAAAAGTGATACCGGATAGCAATATGTTTTGTGCGAGAATGCATAACCGGATTCTTTGAGATGTTAATGGCATTGGTGTTATCACACTTAACTGAAATTGGCTCACTGAAGTTAATACCAAGATCTTTCAGGGTTTGTTTCATCCATAATACCTGCGTACAACACGTTGTCGCTGCAATATATTCTGCCTCTGCTGTGGATAAGGAGACTGACTCTTGTTTCTTACTGTGCCACGCGACCAACTTGTCTCCAAGATAGAATGCACCTCCATTGGTACTCTTTCTATCATCTACACATCCTGCCCAATCTGCATCTGAATACGCAATAAGGGTGAAGTCCTTACCTTTCGGATACCATAACCCATACTCCATAGTACCCTTGAGGTACCGAAGAATCCTCTTCACTCTTGTCACATGAGTCTCCTTGGGACTAGCCTGAAATCGTGCTACCATGCATACTGCCTACAAAATATCTGGTCTAGTAGCTGTCAAGTACAATAAGCTCCCAATCATAGATCTGTACATGGTTTGATCAACATGTGGAGATTTGTCATCCTTGCTCAACTTGCAACCTTGTCGTCATGGGAGTGCTAAGCTGGCTTACAATCCTCCATTGTGAACTTTTTTAGCATCTCTTTCACATATTTAATTTGAGAAATAAATATGCCCTTCTCATTTTGATTAACTTGCAACCCGAGGAAATACGAAAGTTCACCAATCATTGACATTTCAAATTCTTTCTGCATCTTATTTGCTAAATCTTTACACGACTCATCTTTTCTATTGCCAAATATGATATCATCTACGTATACAACAAGAACAATAAGATGGCCATTTTCTGTTTTGACATACAAATTACTATCCACCATACCTTTCTTGAACCCTTGTTGAGTAAGATAGTTGTCTAGCCTTGCATACCATGCTCGGGGTGCCTGTTTTAAGCCATATAATGCTTTCTTCAACTTGCAAACCAAGTTGGGATCATCACCAAGTTGGAAACCATCTGGCTGCTCAATATAAACCTCTTCTTCAAGTTTCCCATTCAAAAATGCTGATTTCACATCCATTTGATAAACTTTGAAATTCTTGTAAACTGCTAAAGCCAGAAACATTCTAATTGCCTCTAGTCTAGCCACAAGTGCAAAGGTTTCCTCAAATTCAATACCTTCAACTTGTGCATAGCCTTTACATACCAATCTTGCTTTATTCTTGACTACCTGTCCGTCTTCATTCAATTTGTTTCGAAAGACCCATTTAGTACCGATTATATTTTTATTTGCAGGTCTTGGTACTAACTCCCAAGTTTTGTTTTTCTCGATCTGATCTAATTCTTCATTTATTGCCTTCATCCAACTTTCATCTTTGCTTGCATCAACAACATTTTTGGGCTCAATCTTGGATAATAGAGAGTAGTTACTTACTACTCTTCTTCTTGTCTGAACACCAACTGTGGGGTCTCCAATTATTTGCTCTCTAGGATGATCTTTCTGCCAGTTTCCTGTTTTGAATTTCTTATTTTCTTCCACTTCTGAATCATTGTTTGAATCATCTGAGTCAATTTTTTGTTTCTTTTCCGTTTCCTTTTCCTCATCTCCTTCAATAACCTCTTCATAAATTGGGTAGTTCTCTTCATAGCTAATTACTCGTTCCCTACCTTCATCAACTTTAACATCGACACTATCCACAATTTTCCTTAGCCTCTTGTTGTAGCATTTGTAAGCTTTGCTTTTTGATGAATAGCCAAGAAAAATACCTTCATCCGCTCTATCTTCAAACTTACCAAGGTTTTCTTTAGTTCTTTTGATGTAACACTTGCTTGCCAAAAACTTTAAAGTATCTTATTGTTGCCTTTTTACCGAACCACAACTCATAAGGAGTTTTGCTTTCATGCGTCCTCAACATGCACCTATTTTGGATGTATACCACAGTATGGACTGCCTCTTTCCAAAATCTGTCTGCTACTTTGCTCTCAGTCAACATAGTCCGTGCCATTTCCTGCATTGTCTTGTTCTTTCTTTCTACCACACCATTCTGTTGAGGTGTCCTGGCTGCTGAAAACTGTCTCCTAATACCATATTTTTCATAGTACTCTGTAAAATCCTCTGAAATGAACTCTCCTCCTCTATCTGATCTTAAACATTTAATCCTTTTTCTGTTTGATTCTCAACTTGGTTTTTGAAAACCTTGAACATCTCAAAAGCTTCTGATTTATGCTTCAAAAATAGTACCCATGTCATCCTGGAATAGTCATCTATACACAACATAAAATATTTGTCACCATTTATGCTTTGCGTTCTCATGGGTCCACATAAATCGGTATGTATTAGTTCCAAAGGTTTGCTTGTGTAGTACTCTTTTGTTTTAAATGAGACTCTAGTTTGCTTCCCCTTTTGGCATGAAGCACAAATGCTATTTGATGGTTTTCCAATGGTGGGAATATCTCTCACTTGCCTTTTTTGAGCTGATTTTTACTAGATTGTCAAAGCTGATATGACCGAGCCTCTTGTGCCACAACCAATTTTCTTCTTCCTGTCCAATCAAGCAAGCTCCTTCGAAGTCTCTGAGAGAGTGTACAGGGTTGCCGAGATGTCCTCGATCCAGTTGCTATCAACTTTCCACTATTTGCTTTTCGACTTCACAACCACTGCTTCTTAAAAATCACTTCATGACCTCTATCACAAATCGACTTACGCTCAACAAGTTATGCTTCGGACCAACCACAAACAAGACTTCTTTTGACTTGATTTTTCCATCATCGATCTTAACTGAACCTTTGCCAACTATCTTAGCTCCATCATTATTTCCAAATTTTCTTGAACCACCTTCATATTGCTTGTAACTTCTCAAATTTTTGTTTGTCACCTGTCATATGGCTGGAGCATCCACTATCAAGTATCCATGGTGCAGATTTATTTTGTGCTTTAAATGTTGTTTGTACGATCGGGGATTCCTTTTATTCCTTAGATCGCTCTTTTTCTTTCCACTCTGGTTTGATTACGAGTTTTGGGCTCTTATTTTGACTTTTCTTTTTTGGTAGCTTGTGCATGTTTTTCGAGAAATTTTCTATTTTGTCTCATTCCATTTGGTTGAAATTTTCTTCCCTGAAATTGATTTGATGCAAATGTACTTCGACAATTTCTTGCAATGTGCCCAAAATTATGACGGTTATAACATTCTACTGCATAATCCATCAAAGGTGAAAAAACATTTCTCTTGGTAAAATTCCTTGGTCCTACATTATACTTGCAATCTGAAATCTTATGTCCATAACCATTGCATTTAAAATAGTAACCAGAAAAGAGATGATTGAACCTGGGTGATGGTCTTTGCCATGTTGTCGTAGGAGCCATAAATCTTCTTCTTCTTTGATGTGTGACATTGGTGAATCCATCATTGTCAATTCTCCTTTCGTGCCTTGCATTATTGCTTTCTTTTGCATGAGTCAATTTTTCTTGATCAACTTGTTTCTTATCTTCATTCTTTATGGATTCTTCATTTATGGCCTTTGATCCATTTGATGATTCTCCTTCGTCAAAGCCCAAACCAAATTTGATGCCTGTAGTCTTTTGGTTATTTATGATCTTATCCAACTTCATAGAACTTTCTTCACGTTTGTGATAACAACTAATTTTACGATTCATCTCTTCTATCTGCATCCTTAAACCAACAGTCTCTTCTTCTAGCTTGCTTGCAATAATCTATTTTCATGGTTATTTGCACTTCGAGATCTTCGAGATATTTTCTTGGATTCTTCTATCTGTACTTTCAAACTGGTTATGATTTCATTTGCATCCTCAAGCTTTCTTGAAATTTTCTTATTCTTTTTCTTTCTATCTTCAATTCATCCAGAGCTGCAATTAGTTCCTCTTCCAAATTTACTTCTGCATCAATTTCTTCTTCATCACATTCCTGTTCTTTTTCTATTTTTTCTTCTTTGAGTGCCATGAAAAGAGCTTCACCTGTTTCCTTTTCAGAATCCTCACCGTAGTTGTCTTCTGATGAGCTGACATTCTTGGAGATGAAACTTTTCTTCTTGAAGTTGCCTTTTCTAAAATTTGTTTTTTTCTTCCAGTCACTTCTTTCTTGGTGCGATCCTTCATCACTTTTGTTCTTCTCATTAAGTGGACATTTAGCTGCAAAATGCCCAACGCCTCCACAATTGAAACATTTAAACGGTAACTTTCCTCTGTATTTTCCTTTTCCCCTTTTTAGTTTTCGAACAAAGTTTGCTTCCATTTCATCTGATGTCTCTTCTTCCTCGGATTCTTGTTTTGCTTTCATATTTTTATGGGCTTTAAAAGCAGCTTCTCTATCTGTGGGTTTAGATTTTCCTATTCTCATCTCATATGCAGTCAAAGAACCATGCATCTCATCCATACTAAAAGAATTTAGATCTTTAGCTTCTTCTATAGCTGAAACTTTAGAATCAAATCTTTGGGGAAGAGATCTTAATACCTTTTTCACGATGACAGAATCTTTGATTTCCTCATCGAGTCCTCTAATCGCATTAATGACTTCATTAACTCTTAGCATATATGCCTCTATGTTCTCATCGTCATTCATCTTTAATACTTTGAACTGAGCTCGATGTGTTTGTAACTTGGCCTCCTTGATCTTAACGTCTCCTTCATGAATGCTCCTCAGTTTGTCCCATATTTCTTTTGCCGTTTTACAACTCATAATCTTTACCAGTTCACTTGTCCACTAATCCGCACATGATAGCATTCTTTGCTTTTGAGTCATTCTCAAACAGTTTCTTACCGATAACATCGGTTGGAGAAGTGGTGGGTATTGTGTATCCACTATCTATTGAATCCCAAATGTCGTATCCCAAAGCACAAAGATATGTCTGCATCCTGAGTCTCCAAAATGCGTAATTAGTTTCGTCAAACAATGGTGCTTTGTTTGATGAGAAGCCTTCACCACCTGCCATTGTGTCACTTCCAAGATCACCCTAGCCGGTTAAGCTTGTTCAGGAACCTCGCTACGATACCAATTGTTAGTCTCACAATGACACTTGAGAGGGGGTGAATCGGTGTAGCTCTTTTAAAACTTAAATCTTCAACTCTTAAAGCCGAAACAATGAAAACTTGAAACCAAATAAAGCAAGTATAACAAGAGAACATCACACAACACAAGATGTACCGAGGTTCACCGATTTGGCTACATCCTCAAAATGATTGTTTGGACTCCCATCCAAATCCAGCCTTTGCAAAGCACCAACTTTACAATCAATTTACGAGCACCCATTGGAAGGAGCCCCAACCCCTAATTTATCTGCACCAACGAAAGGAGCACCAACCCCTAATTTATTTGCACCAATCAGAAAGGAGCACCAACCTCTTATGGCCTCTTTGAATGGCGTATTTAAAACCTCTAAAAAAATTTGTTTCTCCTTCCATGACTGTTCGTTTTCTCCTTCCCTTGTGCATGCATGTGTTTTGGTTTCCAAAAAGGCTTTTCATTTCTATTTTGTGGCCCTTCGTTTCCTTTTCTCCACATGGGCATGCGTCTACTTCTTTCCATGTGTAACGACCATCTTAGATGATTTCAAATCATTAAAGATTCCTTATGTAACGTTTTGTCTTATTCATTGAATTTTGTCCTTATGTGACAAATTACCTTATTCAATCCTTATATTTATTCCTTATAGGTCCACGTCCACTATTTTCGTCTTCAGGTTTCACTATCCTGGGTTCATGCACACTAATATCGGACACTTTTTACAACTACTCTTTCCTTTGGCGAAAATGCAACATGTCACGATATCGCGACACTTTTGTTTCTCTGTCTTTCTCTTCCTTTTGAGCTCGAAAATGCAACATGTCGGATATCGTGACACTTTTTTTTCTTGTTCTTTCTCTTTTTTGAGTCTGAAAATGCAACATGTCACGATATCGCGACACTTTTTCTTCTTGCTCTTTCTCTTCTCTTTTGGCCACGAAAATGCAACATGTCGCGATATCGCGACACTTTTTTCTTTGCGGTGTTTTGCTTTTTCTTTGATCTTTAGCATATGGGCCACTTCGGTCTTCTTGGAAAATATGCAAAAAGGTGGGTCCCCAATTTTGGGGTACGTTGTGGAGCAGACCACAACATGACGATTTTTTCAACTTTGCACAAACAACCTAGTAACAACTTCACCCAAACATCAAAAACATCCTCATAAGCATTTAACATCACTGTACATACTCTGAATAACCTCTGAACTCCTATCCACTGCATCAACCGATCTATCTGATTGTGTTGACAACAATGACAATACTGTCACTGCACCTTACTCAACACGTTCAATATACTCTAAGGTTTCTTCATAAATAATTGCCATCATGCATATAGCCAGTGACTATCATTGTGTGGCTTCATCCTCTAACAACACCATTGTCTTGTAATTATGGTCAAATATCATTGCCATCATGAAACCCCACCGTCTTGTGATTATATTATCCTATTGTGAGTCTATCGTCAGAGGATGTTGTCTAATTATCTTGTTGTGTGCCATATTGATACCTAGATTGTTCATAGTCGATGCATTGGGATGGATTGCACATGTGATTATCATGCATCTATGGTAATAAGTTGATTTAATAACTTATTACTTGAGAAGATCATTCTTAGGTGGATTTTCTTTTATCGTCTATATTATTTGGAATCAAATCAAGAATTTGTGCTACATATTAAAAGAGAGATGACATAAATACAAAGAGGAATACTACATGGTCTAGGACCCTTAACAACATATATAGTGAAAATGTTGAGTAGGATCACTACCAGGCTAGATGCAATTGAGACTGCCCAAAGGAGAGGTATTAATATTGAGGATATTAGTGACAATGGAGAGGAGGAAACTAGTCACATGGAAGTCCGAGGTGAAGAGCAAGGAGAAGAATCAAAACAATGGTTGATTCAGGTAATCTCAAATATGAGAAGTAAATAAAATATGGATACTCCTAATTTTAATGGATATTTCAATAGTAAAGAATTGATAGATTGGATAATGTATATCAAGAGATTCTTTGATTATGAATCTATGGAGGATCCAAAATGGGTAAAATTTACATTTACATGACTAAAGGGATATGCTTTGATTTGGTGGGATCATGTCCAAACTGAGAGATACAAAAAAAGGAAGGATGAAATCAAAACATGGGATAAGTTTGTATCTAAGTTGAAATCTAAGATTTTACCTATTGATTATCAAAATGGATTATTTATAAGACTCCAAAACCTCAATCAAAAAGAGTTAGAAGTAAATGAATATATGAAAGAGTTCTATAAATTTACCACAAGAGTAGGTCATATAGAATATGGTGAGGAAAAGGTGGAAATATATAGAAATGGACTAAGATTATCCATACAATACGAGATCAATATGATTTAAATCAAAAAATTTGAAGAGGTATATCAGTAAGTGCTCAAGGCATAGGAAACTTTATTGTAAAGGCAATAAAATCGTGATAGAGGAAGAGGATGATATTCTCAAGGAAAATAACAAAGTAATAGTGGAAGAGAACAACAAAGGCAGGAGGGAGAGGCTAGTACTTCTTAGAATAATAGAGAAAATAGAGATTTTTCAAGAGGGAGAGGAGGTTATGGTAGAGAAAGGGGTGGAGGATTCCATGAAAAATGTTACAAATATGGAGAAGTTGATCATCGAGCATATGAATACCCTCAAGCACAACAAACCAATGGGTGTGGAAAGAAATTTTATAATCATATTATGCAAACAGATGAGGAAAGTATTGCTTCACCAAAGGACATGGAGGAACTAAAACAAGAAGAATACCTTATGATAAAAAGGGTTTGTTAAAACCAACAAAGGAGTTGCATGAACCTGAGCAAAGAAGAAACATGTTCAAGATGATTTATAAATTAGGAGGAAAGTATTGCAAGGTAATTATGAATATTCGAAGCACATACAATTTAGTGTCAACAAAGATGATAGAGAAATGGAGCTTGCAAAGAATTGAGTACCCGAATCCTTGCAAAGTATAATGGTTATAAAACGAAAACCAAATTTTTGTAACCAAATAATGTATGATAAAATTTTATATTGGCTCTTATAAGGACAGTTCTATGTGACATCATGTTGATGGATGCATGTCATATTTTATTGGGGAGACCATGGCAATTTGATAGGAAAGTAGTACATGATGCTAGGATGAATACTTATTCAATTGTCAAGGATGGCAAAAGTTATGCATTGTCCATTGGAGGACAAAGGAAAAGAGGTGTGTAGTAGTTGTAAAGTTTACCTAATCCTTGATAAAAAATCCTTTAAGGAGATGAAGAAGGAGAAAGCATATTTTGCTTTCATTGCTAAACCCTTGGAAAATGGGACAATGATTAAGATGGCCAACATTCCACCCATTATGAATAGTTTGTTGGAATAATATACTTATATGGATGACTTGATGGATTATTTAAGTGGATCAAATTAATTCACAAAGATACATTTGAAGATTGGTTTCCACCAAAGTTGAATCTAAGAAGAAGATGAGTTGAAGACTATGTTTAAGACCAAAAAGGGATTGTATGAATGACTAGTTATGCCCTTTGGGTTGACAAATGCACCTAATAATTTCTTTAGGTTGATGAATGAGGTCTTTAAGCCTCTTATTGGTAAGTTTGTGGTGCTTTTCTTACATAATATTTTGGTTTTTATCAAGATGAAGGAAGAACACCTAATGCATCTAAGGTTAGTTTTGCAATTGTTGAAAGAGGAACAATTATCGATCAATTTTAAGAAATGTAGTATTATGAAAAAATAATTGGTATATTTAGGTTTTGTCATATCCAAGGATGAATTACGGATCGATCTATCAAAGGTGAAGGCTATTATGGAATGGTTTCTACCAATGAGTATGTTTGAAGCCAAAACATTTCATGGTTTAGCAATTTTTTATAAAAATATCATCAAAAAAATTAGTGGAATTTTTGCTTCAATCATGGAAACAATGGAAGGAGGTAGACATGAATTCAAATTGATAGATGTTGTACAAAGGATATTTCAAACCTTGAAAGAGAAATTCATAGAACAACTATTTTTAATATTACCACACTTTAAAAAGACTTTCCAAGTAGATTGTGACTCTAGTAGAACTACCATTAGAGGAGTTTTGATTTAAGAAGGCAAACCCATTGTTTATTTTAATGAGAAGCTAAATAAGGTTAATAATAAATATTCATCTTATGATTAGTAATTCTACACCATCGTGCAAGCATTGAAGAAGTGAAGGCATTATCTATTACCGAAGGTATTTATATTGTTCATAGATCACCATTCTTTGAAATTCATAAATAGTCAAGGCAAGTTGAACCAAAGACATGAAATGGATGGAGTATCTTCAAAGTTACTCATGAAGAACACAAGCTTATACTGAGAGGGGGGTGAACAGTATAAGACCACTTTTTACTTTTTCTTCCAATTCAATATTATGTTGTGTATAGATAGCAGTATCAATAGCAGTAATCAAAGCAATGCACAAAATACCATACACAATAGAGACACCACAATTTATGTGGTTCACCCAATGTGGGCTACTCCATGGAGAAAATATTTTACTAAAACTTTCTCAATCAATCTCTTTGGGAATCACTCCCAATTACAATGTTTATGGATCTCTGTCCAAAGGAGATGTTGATCCCCTAATCTCAAGTTCGTGGATCTCTTCCATAGGAGAACTCTTTCCCCTTCTACTCTGGCTATGTGATCTTCTAGAAGACTCTGTCTCTCTGTACTGACTGGTGGACCTCTCTCCACTTGAAGACTCCTCACTTAGATCTATCTTCAACTGTGTTGGCTACTGGATCTCTATCCATTGAGACTCTATCCTCTGTACTCTGTCACCTCTAGAGCTCTATCAATAGGCTCACTAAGAACCTGCTCAATAGGCTCACACAGAACCTACTTAACAAGCTCACACAGAACTTTTCAAATCTGCTCAAGCAAGCTCACCAAGAACTTGCCCAAATCTTCTCTAGCAAGCTCACCAAGAACTTGCCCAAATCTGCTCTAGCAAGCTCACCAATAACTTGCCCAAATCTGCTCCAACAAGCTCAATAATAACTTGTCCAAATCTGTCCACAAATATATCCCAAAAATGTCCACAAATCTACCCATAAATCTACCCCAAAACTATCCACAAAGCTTTCTCAAAACTATCCACAAATGCCTTCTCAAAGGCTCAATCAATCATGCTCAAGTAGCACTCAAATCTCATCCACAAATCTATCAAGGCAAAGCTCAAAGATGAACTCAATAATGAATGGCAATGTACTCTTCAATGGATGACAACAATGATCCACAATGATATCAACTCAACTCAACTCATAGAAGCATAAAGAGAATTTTTAGAGACTCAATATGTTCTAGGCTCAATCTCAACTCAACTCAACTCAAATCAACTCATAGAAGCATAAAGAGAATTGTTAGAGACTCAATATGTTCTAGGCTCAATCTCAACTCAACTCAAATCAGAATAATGGAATAGTTTGTTTCATAGGACTTGAACAATCACTTCACACATCACTTGACTAGGCTTATTCAACTCAACTCAACCCAAGTCTTATAGAACCATAAAGAGAATTGTTAGAGACTCAATATGTTCTAAACTCAATCTCAACTAATCACCACAAGGGACAATTCTTCCTCACACAACCCTAGTCCAAGTATGTATCAACCAACTCAAATGTTTCCAACAATGCTCAATTACAAATCTCACATAACAATGATACTCATGTTCTTTTCTAACTCAAGTTATTTCACAACCAATGGGCTTCAACAACTATGCTTATAAAACAAGGTTTAAACACAACTCTCAATTCAGAAAACCTTGAAGCATTCAATCAACCACTTTCGAAAAGGAAACCACAAACAATCCTTTTCCCTCCAATGATATTTCAGAAATCAACCACCATAAACAATCAATAGGAGAATGTGCCCATACCTTTTATGAAGATGAAGAAACCCCTTTGGAAAATCTGCCACACTCAACACACTTTGAAAAGAACAAAACAACCTTCACTTGAACCCTTTTACAAAAATAGAAATATCTCTTTATGTACACCTTATTTCTCCTTCTAAACAAAATAATCAAATAGCCCTCGAAATAAGCTTTCCAACGATATATAATATGATATACTTCTAAAAGGAAAATCACCAAAAATATTTCCTTTTCACAACATGCACCACAAACCTTATCTCTCCTAGGGCAACCTTAGAAAAAATAAAATATTTGGAAAAATTAATAACTTGCCTTTAACCTCAGCGGGATTCGATCCCCTATCACTACCCCTGCACCACTCAAACCATGGCACCAACAACCATGTGATCCAACCGCTCACATAGAAACCAAGAGCGCAAGACCTCCTTCTTGCTTCCTCCGAACTTGCCCTCAAAAACCATGTGCACAAAAGGTTCTCCCTTTTTACCTTGCAAAACCAAGTCTTGGCGGGATTCGAACTTTGGATCTGCTGGCGCTTAAACACCTTACGTGCCTTCCTCTTGCCACTAGGCCACAAGCGCCTATGGTGATAGGTAAGGAACCTCCCTTACCTTTGTTCCCTCTTCTCTTCACTGGTTTTCAAATGAATACGACACTTCTGCTCCCTTAGCGCTTCGAACGGATTATCTTCATCGAGGACTTAGGGAAAATAAAAGTTTAGTGGCATATTTATATATGCCCACATTTTTATTTTGACGTCGGCTATGACTTAATATTATTTGCCTCCTCCTTTTTGACGTCGGCAATAATAAAATATTAATTTTAATTTTAATTTTAAATGATTAAAATTTAAACTTAAATATTTAAAATTAATTATCTCCTTCATCGGGGCACCTTTTTTGACGAAATGAAAATCCAACCTGGGTTTTAAGAAAAACCCATTTCAAATATGCCATCCATGGTTTTAAATAAAACCTTTTATTTTTCCTGCCTTGGTTTTCACAAAAACCTTGTAAATAGCCATGCTTTCCAAAATATCATAAATGCTTATTTATGAAATATTTTGGCCACCAAAACTCAATGTGATCCATGTGACATCAATGATCCATGTGACATCAATGACAACATAAAATGCCTCAAATTACCTCAAATTTCCAACAATCTCCCCCTTTGTCATTGATGGCAACACCTCTAATGCAAATCACCACAGTCACTGCAAAAACCAACTCTGAGAATCAAAGCTGCTTCCCTAACTCAATACTCTCTATGGAGGTGCTCCCCCTAACTCAATACTCTCTTTGGAGGCTTCTCCCCCTAACTCAATACTCTCTTTGGAGGCTGCTCCCCCTAACTCAATGCTCTCCCCTTTACTCAAATCTCTCCCCCTTTGACATCAATGGCAAAAGGGACACCTATGGGGCTAAAAGATATGACTCTTAAGCTTAGCCCCCTCACCACCTTCTCTCTTGAGGTGATTAATTTTGGGGTGGGAGTACTTTTACTCCCATATTACATTGGTTCTTTCCTCTATCAACTTCCTTCCATGTTTTTCTGATATCCTTCTCTTGATGAATTACTTGATCTTCTTGTCTTGAACCTGTTTGACCTTCTTGCCTTGAACCTGTTTGGAATTGAGTCCTACACCATTTTGCAATATGCCCAAAGTTATTGCAATTGAAACACTTGATATTGTAGCCTTTGGATGGTGCCCATGTCCTGAATTCATTCTTAAAATAATTTCCATATCCATTCCTTTCCTGAACCCTGTATTGTGAAGCTCTGTTTTCATGACCATTATGACTTCTGAATTGTGTAGCTCTAAAACCAAAACCATGTTGCTCATTTCCTTTGCACTGAAAATATCTATGACCAATCTTGTTACATGAGAAGCAATGTCCCTGAAAACCATACCTTCTTCCTTTGAAGTTCCTTCTAGCAAAATCAAACTTCTTTGATCCATGGATCCTACAATGTATAGCCCTGTGTCCAAATCCATTACAAGAAAAACAATGTCCTTGAAAAGCCCTTTGTTCATGCCTTGGTTCTTCATATCTTTCTTGACCATTATCCTTATGATCATTTTCAACTTGTGCATTGCATCCTTGAACCTTCTTTGTAGTATCTAAAACTTCTTCCTTAGTTTCTTCCTTGCTTTTCTCTTCAAGAATTTCTTTTCCTTTTGAACTTGATTCACCTATCTCAAAACAAGAACCAAACTGAATATTTGGAGCCATAGGAACTTTGGAACTTTCCTCACAAATCTTAGGTGCTTCCTTGCTTTCATATTTTAAAACTTCCTTTCCTTTTGAGTGCGACTTTTCTTGGAAGTAAGATACAACCTTAAAATAAGTTTCCACTCCTTTTTGAACCTTTTCATCTAATGTATCATGTCTTGTCGTGGTTACCCTTAGTTCTTCATTCATCCTTTCTTCTATCCTTTTTGCATTTTGAAGCTCTTCTCTGAGATTACTGATTGTTTGAAGTAGTTCTTCTCTGATTTTGACATCTGTTCGAATCTTGTTTTCAAGATTCCTGTATTCTTCTTTTAGCCTTTTGATTTCTGATTTTTGTTTACTTGGCTCATCCTCTTCCTTTTCTATTACCAAAAGTGAGACTTCTTTGTTTTCACTATCATTGAGACCATTATAATCTTCTATAGCAAACAAACTCTCAAGATTTCTTTGACCATGCTTGTTTCCTTGATGTGTCATCTCATCTTCACTATCATTGAAACCATTGCAATATCTTGATCTGTGATCTCTTTGACCACACACAAAGCACTGTTCTCTTTCACCTTCTATTCCTAGAAATAAATTTTCTTCCTTTTCATCATCTGATTTGTCTCTATCACTATGATCTGAGCTATCACTTGCTTCTACAATGTAGTAATATTTCTTTGCCTTACGAAAAATTTTCTTCTTCTCATACCTGTTTTGCTTGAATCTGTCATCTTTGTCATGCTTATGCTTTCCATATTCTTTTCTTCTGTGACCCTATTTTTCATCATCATTATTTTCTTCATGTGGACACTTGTATGCATAGTGACCAAGATCACCACACTTGTAGCATCTGACTTTCCTTATATCCCTAAAATTCCTTGAGTCCTTATTCCTTTTGATGAAGTTAGCTTCCTCATCATTATCTAGATCTCTACTTATTTCTAAAACTTTCTCTTTCTCTTTTTCTGAAGCCTTGAATGCAATCTCTTTTATTGGAACCTGATGCTTACTTACCCTCATCTCATAGGCTGTGAGAGTACCTTGCAATTCTTCCATTGTTAGCTTGTTGATATCCATTGTCTCTTCTATTGCTGAAACCTTAGAATCATATTTCATGGGAAGTGATCTCAAAACCTTTTGAGTAACTTCTGATTCTTTCATCTCAAAACCTAGGCCTCTCATGGTGTTAGTGATTTCATCAACTCGAAGTAAAAACTTTGCAATATCTTCAGAATCTTCCATTTTCAATTCCTCAAATATTTTTCTATGAGTTTGTAGTTTTGCCAACTTTACCTTGGAATCTCCTTCATAAGTATTCTACAACTTGGTCCACATTTCATTAGCTGAAGTACATACCATGACTTTTGCAAAATCTATCTCATGAAGCCCACTCAAAATACAATTCATTGCTCTTGCATTGATCTCAACCAATTTCCTGATAGTCTTATCTGCCTCGGGATCACCTTCAACCCTATACTCTTTTTCAACCATTTTCCATACCTCATATCCTTGTGATATCAAGTAGTTCTTCATCCTCATGCTCCAGAAAGCATAATTGTTACCATCAAACAATGGAGCCTTATTTGTAGATGATCCATTCTGTGAAGCCATCTATGTTCTTATAGAATCTACCCTCAAGTTGTTAGCCTTTCCGAAGGAACCCGCTCTGATACCAATTGAAGAACACAAGCTTATACTGAGAGGGGGGTGAACAGTATAAGACCACTTTTTACTTTTTCTTCCAATTCAATATTATGTTGTGTATAGATAGCAATATCAATAGTAGTAATCAAAGCAATGCATAAAATACCATACACAATAGAGACACCACAATTTACATGGTTCACCCAATGTGGGCTACTCCACGAAGAAAATATTTTACTAAAACTTTCTCAATCAATCTCTTTGGGAATCACTCCCAATTACAATGTTTATGGATCTCTGTCCAAAGGAGATGTTGATCCCCTAATCTCAAGTTTATGGATCTCTTCCATAGGAGAACTCTTTCCCCTTCTGCTCTGGCTATGTGATCTTCTAGAAGACTCTATCTCTCTGCTACACTAATTGGTGGACCTCTCTCCACTTGAAGACTCCTCACTCAGATCTATCTTCAACTGTGTTGGCTATTGGATCTCTATCCACTAAGACTCTATCCTCTATACTCTATCACCTCCAGAGCTCTATCAATAGGCTCACTAAGAACCTTCTCAATAGGCTCACATAGAACCTGCTTAACAAGCTCACACAGAACTTGTCAAATCTGCTCAAGCAAGCTCACCAAGAACTTGCCCAAATATGCTCTAGCAAGCTCACCAAGAACTTGCCCAAATATGCTCTAGCAAGCTCACCAAGAACTTGCCCAAATATGCTCCAACAAGCTCAATAATAACTTGTCCAAATCTGTCCCAAATCTGTCCACAAATCTATCCCAAATCTATCCCAAAACTATCCATAAATCTGCCCATAAATCTGCCCCAAAAATATCCACAAAGCTTTCTCAAAACTATCCACAAATACCTTCTCAAAGGCTCAATCAATCATGCTCAAGTAGCACTCAAATATCATCCACAAATCTATCAAGGCAAAGCTCAAAGATGAACTCAACAATGAATGGCAATGTACTCTTCAATGGATGACAACAATGATCCACAATGATCTCAACTCAACTCAACTCAAATCAACTCATAGAAGCATAAAGAGAATTTTTAGAGACTCAATATGTTCTAGGCTCAATCTCAACTCAACTCAACTCAAATCAACTCATAGAAGCATAAAGAGAATTGTTAGAGACTCAATATGTTCTAGGCTCAATCTCAACTCAACTCAAATCAGAATAATGGAATAGTTTGTTTCATAGGACTTGAACAATCACTTCACACATCACTTGACTTATTCAACTCAACTCAACCCAAGTCTTATAGAACCATAAAGAGAATTGTTAGAGACTCAATATGTTCTAAACTCAATCTCAACTAATCACCACAAGGGACAATTCTTCCTCACACAACCCTAGTCCAAGTATGTATCAACCAACTCAAATGTTTCCAATAATGCTCAATTACAAATCTCACATAACAATGATACTCATGTTCTTTTCTAACTCAAGTTCTTTCACAACCAATGGGCTTCAACAACTATGCTTATAAAACAAGGTTTAAACACAACTCTCAATTCAGAAAACCTTGAAGCATTCAATCAACCACTTTCGAAAAGGAAACCACAAACAATCCTTTTCCCTCCAATGATATTTCAGAAATCAACCACCATAAACAATCAATAGGAGAATGTGCCCATACCTTTTATGAATATGAAGAAACCCCTTTGGAAAATCTGCCACACTCAACACACTTTGAAAAGAACAAAACAACCTTCACTTGAACCCTTTTACAAAAATAGAAATATCTCTTTATGTACACCTTATTTCTCCTTCTAAACAAAATAATCAAATATCCCTCGAAATAAGCTTTCCAACAATATATAATATGATATACTTCTAAAAGGAAAATCACCAGAAATATTTCCTTTTCACAACATGCACCACAAACCTTATCTCTCCTAGGGCAACCTTAGAAAAAATAAAATATTTGGAAAAATTAATAACTTGCCTTTAACCTCAACGGGATTCGATCCCCTGTCACTGCCCCTGCACCACTCAAACCATGGTTCCAACAACCATGTGAGCCAACCGCTCACATAGAAACCAAGAGCGCAAGACCTCCTTCTTGCTTCCTCCGAACTTGCCCTCAAAAACCATGTGCGCAAAAGGTTCTCCCTTTTTACCTTGCAAAACCTAGCACTGACGGGATTCAAACTTCGGATCTGTTGGCGCTTAAACACCTTACGCACCTTCCTCTTGCTGCTAGGCCACAAGCACCTATGGTGATAGGTAAGGAACCTCCCTTACCTTTGTTCCCTCTTCTCTTCATTGGTTTTCGAATGAATATGACACTTCTGCTCCCTTAGCACTTTGAACGGATTATCTTCATCGAGGACTTAGAGAAAATAAAATTTTAGTGGCATATTTATATATGCCCACATTTTTCTTTTGACGTCGGCTATAACTTAATATTATTTGCCTCCTCCTTTTTGACGTCGGCAATAATAAAATATTAATTTTAATTTTAATTTTAATTTAAAATTTAAACTTAAATATTTAAAATTAATTATCTCCTTCATCGGGGCACCTTTTTCGACGAAACGAAAATCCAACCTGGGTTTTAAGAAAAAACCATTTCAAATATGCCATCCATGGTTTTAAATAAAACCTTTTATTTTTCCTGCCTTGGTTTTCACAAAAACCCTGTAAATAGCCATGCTTTCCAAAATATCATAAATGCTTATTTATGAAATATTTTGGCCACCAAAACTCAATGTGATCCATGTGACATCAATGATCCATGTGACATCAATGACAACATAAAATGCCTCAAATTACCTCAAATTTCCAAAAACTTATTTTTATTGAAGCATATAAGTAGTAGTTCAATTTGGGTAGCTAATGCTTTGAGTATAAGTTTGTTGGTGAATGGAATGAAGATGAAGTTGTAGGTTTTGATGTTATGAAAGAGCTTTATGTTGATGATTTAGACTTCAAGAAATCTTGGACAACTTATAATAACCCTAACACAAGAGAAAAAATTCCATGGTTGGATTATTTCATACAAGAGGGATTACTATTCAAGGCACAACAATTATGCATACCATAAATCTCAATGAGGGAGAACCTGATAAGAGAAAACATAGTGGAGGGATAGCTGGATATTTTGGAATAGATAAAACTTTGAAACAACTGTGTGAAAGCTATTATAAGTCAATGATAAGTGCAAATGTGTGAATATTTATACAGAGTTTTCAAATATTTCAACATGAGAAAGAAAAAATCTAGAACACTAGGTTGTATCAGCCATTACCGATATTGGAAAGACCATGGGAAGACATAAGTATAGATTTTTTCCTGGATTACCTCAAACACAAAATGGGAATGATTCAATTTTGGTTGTGGTTGATAGATTTTTTAAAATGACACATTTTATACCTTGTAGGAATACAAATGATGATACTCATATTGTTGATTTGTTCTTTCAAGAAGTTGTAAGACTACATGGTTTACTGATAAGCATTATATCAAATAGAGATGTGAAGTTTGTAAGTCATTTTTAACAAACCTTATGGAAGAAGTTGGGTATAAATTTGAGTTTCAATTTAACTTATCACCCAAAAATGGATGAACATATTGAAGTGGTAAACAAAATACTTATATATTTTTTGAGATGTTTAGTTGGACAGAAACAAAAATTGTGGGATACTATATTAGCGCAGGTAAGATTTGCATATAATAATTTAATAAATAGAAGTACAACCAAGTATCCATTCCAAATTGTATATAGGATTTATCCAAAAAGAGTGAATGAATAATGAAGTACAACAAATTTGAAGAGACCAAGTGCAATAGTAGAAGACTTTGTTGATTAAATATATGATTTACATAATGATATATAAGCTGATTTGGAGAAGAACGCTATAAAATACGAACAACATGCTAATCCCAAGTGAAGGACACAAGAATTCTAAGTTGGAGACTTGGTTTTGGCACATTTGCAAAAATAAATATTACTAAAAATACACTTACAACAAGCTCAATCTGAAAAAGATTGGACCTTGTGATGTCTTGGAGAAGTTTGTAGTTAATGCCTATGAAATTGAGCTCTTGGAAGAAGTAGACATATCACTAATTTTTAATGTGGTAAATTTGTATCCATATTATGATAAACCTATAGAGAATATCAAATATATCACATGTGATTTTTTGATTTAATAATGGATAGCATAGTTACCAAAAGAAGAACGAGATGAAATTGAGGTAGTGGTAGGTTCTAGAGAAACAAATAGAATAAGAGGTAAGATATATTATGAGTATTTGATCAAGTGGAAGAACCATATAGTTGAAGCAATGATATGGATAAATACTTCTAAGACTGCTAAGTATGAAATCTTGGTTATAGATTTTGAAAAATATTCATGAGCTTCGCTCATGGAACATTTTCTCTTACCCAACGAGTATGATGCAGGAGCATCCAATGGAATACAAACCATTTTAGTAACCACAATGAATAAAGTAAGAAAAGTGGAAGGGAAATGATGTGAGGAAGACAAAAAATAAGAGAAGTGAAAGAGGAAGAGAAGGGATGAAAAACACAGAGCAAAAGAGAGGAAAAGAAAGAGAGGAGAGGGAAACAATGCATGGATAGACACATGGAAAATGTGCAAAATTTAGAGGTGTGCATATCACCTTTTATAAATGTGTTTTCAAGACAAATAAACATTACAAATAATTCTTTTCAACTCAATCCTATGTAATGTGTGAATGCAAATTACATCATAAAATTAAGATTATATGTTGCATAGATCTGTGTTCTATAGGTTGAATATTATAGGAGAAAAGTTTTTTGTGGTATCATACGTTGGAGTTGGAACTTGTTTGAATACTATCTTTCCATGATCCATCATTCAAGTATGGACATGTGATTATTGTCCAAGTGACTAATAAGTGCCATTCAAGAGAAGAACAAGGATAGTTGGAGCAAGAAAAATTTGAGTGGGAACAAAGAAAGACCATTGAAGTAAATATTAATGGCGTTCATACTAAAGACCAAAATAATTTGGTAGTCATTCAATTATAGTATCATAAAATTGTTACCATTAAAATCATGTCATTTTAAGTGGAAAGCATTCAAAATTATCATTCACATAGGAGTCTTGTTCAAAAGAGAAAGAGGAGAAGAAGCAAGTGTGTCATACATAATAAGGAAGAGGAATATCTAGTGAGTATGTAGGTGTCAAGACAAAAATATTTCCATGTAGTTCGGGTATTGTTCAATGAGATGTCATCATTATAAATTGTTGTCATGTGTATAGCCAATGACTTTGTCGTTGTGTGACTTCATTATCTAATGACACCATTGTTTTGTGGTAGTTGCGGTCAACCGTAATTGCTATCGTGAAACCCCATCATCTTGTGACTATGTCATCTTGAGATATTGTTATCTCATGGATCTTACCATAATAGGGTGTTGCCTAACCACTTTTGTGTGCCATATTGAGACCTAGACTGTCTAGATTTGATACATTGGGATAGATTGAACGTGTGATTATAATGCATTTATGGTAATACGTTGAGTTGATAACTTGTTGCTCGAGAAGGTTATCCTTAGGTGGATTCCCTTCTCCTATCTGCATCTCTATCCAACCTACTCTAATTATCAAAGCATGGTGTGCATCCTACCTAGTTGGATTCAAATCTTAGACTTTTTCTCAAAGTTCCAAAGTCTCCACCTTTAGGCTAGTTAGGTTAAAATATTGATAGTATATATTATCTATTATAAAAGAAGATACAAAACATGTGGGACACATACCACTAGTATGTTAGCTTTTGAAGCTTTAAACTTAAAGGAAATGCAACCACAAGTATGGAAATAAGAATGTAATGTTATATCTATGATAATGGCTAACTAATATGCATGAAAATATGATAGAAAACTTGATATAATGCTCAAGAAATACTCATATAAGAAATCTCACGAAATATACAATGCTCTCCAATGGAGGTTACAACCTCTCCATTCTTGTAAAATGGATCTACATTGTATCTACTACTACTCAACCTACACACTCCAAAAACCTCTCACACTTCTATTCTATGAAGGCCTATTTATAATGAGATGCAACTCTTTTCCTTCAAGACACCTCACTATTCTATTCTAAGACTCATGTACATGTGGACTTCATGCACATTTACAATCATTGCACATTCTTACACTTGTGCATTTATTACATTACCTTAATAAAATACTTAAATACTAATATAATCCTAATCTAAATATGTACCCATGATGGTTCATTAGTAAGGAATAAAATAATATAATATATTCCAACACCCCCCTTTATTACATTGTTGGTTTTTAAAGACTTTAGTCTTTAATATGGATCTTGTTTCTAGTTCTGGATTTTGTATTCCCCTTTTTTTTTGTCTAAGTCATGTTCAAACAGATAGTTAGTGTCTTCATGATATGTTATTCTTACCGAAAGAGCTTTGACTTCATGTTCATTTGTAGATTCTTCTAGTTCTTCTATTTCTTGAATCCTTTGTGCTAAGTGTCCTTTCTGATTTTCTCCATGATATTCCAATTGAGGATATTGATTTTGGAAAGTATGTGGATGCTGAAATTTTTGCTTTTGTGGTTGATACTACCTTGGTTGGAATACCCTATTTTTTTGGTTTCCATAATTTTTTTGATTTCCTTGACTTAAATTTCTAGGATTGAATTTGTAGTATTTAGTGTTATGTCCTTTCCTCCTACATACATGATAATATCTATTATTCTAAGGTCTTCATCCTTTTGAATATGATGCAATATTTCCTAGTGGGTTCTCCTTTGAGACTAATGCATTGTTAGTCATTTCATATTTAACTAGGTTTTCTACCTCATATTCTTGAAGAATATTGACTAACTCATCAAATAAAGTATCTTTACTTAGGACTTGTATGGATGTAACTAGATGCTTGTAGCTATCAGGAAGTCCTCTCATGGTTATGAAAAAGAAATGTATCTTTTACTTCTTCTCCTAAGGTTAACAATTTCCCTCTAATATTTTCTACCTTCCTTAGGAATAGCTCCATACTTTCACCATTGTTCATTTTCAAGGAATGTAATTGAGTTTGAAGATTTAAGATAGTAGCTTTATTTTTTCCTTCAAATATCTTATCTAATATTTTTCAAGCTTCTAAGGATGTTCCTGTTGAGCTAATGTAGGATTGTATTTCATCTGTGATGGCAAAGGTTATTATCATTAACGCTTTTTCATCGCTTTCTTAAAATTTCTTAATTTTTGTATTACTTGTATTAGATTTAGTGGTTATTTATTTTTCAATTTCCCATAGTTTCTCAAATATTAAGATTGATCTTAGTTTGTTATTCCATGAAAAATAGTTTAGACCTTTAAGTAGTTGGGACTCTGTAAGGATGAATTTATTTATTTTTTTTAACATGGTGGAATCGGTAGCCGCCATGAATCTGGGAAGGTTGTCCAGCTTTTATGGCCACCACAATATTCTACGTTGTTTGCCCCAGAAACTTCCATACAGATCTTCGCACAGTACGTCCCTATAACTGCCATGCCACAATCATTTTAAACCTTTTACACCAATGAAAGCACCAGGAAAGGGACAAGTGTTCAGTTCGACAAGGCCCAAGATTTGAACCTTGGACCTTCGCCCTCCTTATGGGGTTTGGATGAACCAATTGGTCTACACCTCGAACCTAAGAATGAATATATTTGTTGACATGATGGTCCTAGTATATTTCCTTGTAACTCCATAGTTTAGAGAATGTGAACTATCTTGATAAAATTTTCAAGACTTAGGTTTTGTGGAACTCCTTATGTCTCCCTAGTGATAGGATAACAAACTTTAGAATATTATTCAACTTCTATCACTTATAATCAACTATTTAGATCTCCTTGTAGAAAGCTTATAAATGCAATTTTAAAGAATAAGCTTTCAATGTCTTTAGTTGAATTTACCTTCAACATATCAAAAAGGATTAAAACTTCAATGCTTGTCTTTGGCCAACTGTTCCAGGTTATTTCGCTCTTCTGTGACAACGAACTCTAAGATGCCTTTCTCCTCTGACTTGGATGATTCTTTCAACGTAGATGACATGATGTGTAATGGCTTTATATGCTTCTTTAATAACATTTTCTCCTTTATTTATGTTGTTTTCTTGCCAACTAACTATGATATCTTACCTTGGTTTATCAACTATAATAAGATATACTCTATTTGCATTGTATTCACCTTGTTGTCCTTGTGTTGATGTAGGTTTTTGATGTGGTAGCTAACTCTCACTAAGATGTTGCCCTTGCATTTCTTGTTGCACCTAGCTATGGTGCTTTTAGTACCTTGAGATGGCAGATGTTGAACTCTTTAAATGTATCCTCTTTTTGGCAATGTATGCCCACCATGATTTCCTTTTAATCTATAAGGTTTTACCAACTCTATTTACGCGGTCTGAATGACATTTCTTAAGCTATACTTTGTTGTACCTCTTTGTTTTGTATTCACTACAAACTTCTATATGAACCTTACCTTATCACCAAAGGCTATTTGATGCACCTTCTTATATCTTCTCAAAAGACTATTTTGATGCTATATGTCTTCAATCGAATGTCCTTCTTCCTCCTATTGCTATTATCTTGTTGTCTACAACTCATAAGTAATATTTATTTTGTGTGGGTGATGAATATAGGTGGATGTTACTAAACCAAAATTATCTTCCATTCCTTGAGGAAGCTTCACTTTTAGAGCCCTTTTGAATGGTTCTATATGGATGTGATACAAATGCAGACTGTGATGATATAGACGTTTGCCTCCTGTGCTCTTAAACTGAGCCTCTTGACTCCTCTAAATGTTGGATTCAACTTATTTTTTTGGCTGATATAAGTTGAAGTCTATATTGCCTTCAAACCCTTGGCAATACTTTTCTTTCTTGGTTACTTTTACACTTAATAGTCCAAGATTTTCAATAATGTTTTGCACTATAGAATATGCAAAAACTATAGAGTCTTCTTTTACTTAGAATAAGCAATAGAATGTTGATATATTTCTCTCTCAAAATATACCTAACATATATTTTTAGTGTAGGTTTGAACCTTGTAGATGATAACTTGTGCACTACCTTGAAGACTTAAATAAACATTATTTATGTATTTTGTAATCCTTGAAATTGGTGCTTAATAACCTTAATAATAATTCAAATATAAATCTCAACTAATGAAATTTTGCACCTTTTTGTTGCATACCTTTCTATCTTCGTAGATGATGATGATGGTGGTGATTTAAGTCACCTCAATTGATGTCTTTTGTATATGATATTGTAGCTCTTCTAGTCTGTCCAAAAATAGCTCTTTGGATCACCTTTTTGCAGCTTTAATACTTCACTAATCTAGTGCCCAATACTGTACCTCTGAAATTTGAACCTTAGAATCTTCTAACGCTGTCCAAATTGCTGATTTTTTTTATCCTAAAATCTAAAGTAGTCACAAATCTCACTGAAATCATTGTTCTTGAATCTCAAAATTTGATAGGACACTCGTCCAAATCATAGATGAGATATTTCTCCAGAACTCTTCAGTAATTTGCTGCAGAAATCATCAAATCTTCTATCTCTGAAATACCCTTTAAGCCTTCAATGGCAATTCCTAAATATCTCAGATTTGGTGGTTTTTTTGTCTTCTTTCTCTTGTTAAGTTCTAACTTCACTCTTGGCCTATCTAATAGCCTTCTTCTCAAGATTATGATTATCTTGAGGTCTTCTCCAAACTACTTAGAAATTTGACAAAATTATTACCAAACCTTTCTCCTTTGGTCTTGTTGTCATATGGCAACAATTGTCCCAACTCTTTTACAAGCAGGAGCTTCTCCTTGATAGTAAATTTCTCTAATGATTTCTTTTAAGAACTCTTCCAATGAGGCTCACCAAGCATTCTCCTTGTTTCTCCTTGATACCTCTCCAAGGTCTTCAATATTGCATCTTTTAAAACTTCAATGAGACTTTCCTTGATCTCTTCAATCTTCAGTTATGGAAGTTTTATAATGAGATATCCTCTTTGAATCTCTTAAATATTTTGCTACTAAAATCTTGCAATAGGACTTTTTGTTAGTCCTTATCTATTCTCAATCTTCCACTATGGAATTTCTTCAATAATGCCTTCTATGGACCTCTCCTTCAATGTGAAGTTTTTAATCTTCAATGAAGATCATCAATCTCCAATATTCACTAGGACTTTTCTCCTTGAGTCTCTTCTTCCTTCAATGGGGTCTTCTTTCTAGGACCTCCTCTTGGATTTGCAGTCTTTAATGTGGCTTCCTTGGCCACTATATCTAATCTGAATCTCCAAATTGGAGTCTTCAATTTGCAAATCTTTCAATGGGGCTTTTTCCTCAAGCCTCTGAATCTTCATTCTACAACTTATTGCTTTAGGTACCGAGTTGATTCCAATGAAGGTATTATTCCTAGCTCTTGTAGAAAGCTTCCTAAATTGCTTGAATCTTATTACTTTTGCAACAAAGTATTATGCAATGATAATAAAAAATTCTATAAATCTATAGAAAATGATCTTCACTAGTTTGATTGCAAATATAATGGATTCAATGTTGAGTTCTACTCTTCACAAGTTTTTCTTCAACTCTATGGAAAAACTCTAGCCAATAGTAAATTTCAAAAATCTGAAAATAAAATTTACAATCTCCTCTCAATCACTCTTGTGGCTCTCACTGGTTCCTATTGATCTACCGTGTGCTCTGATACCACTGTTATTTTTTGAATCTTTAAACTTAAATGAATTGTAACCACAAGTATGAAAATAAGCATGCAATATTGTAGTTATGATAATGGTTAACTAATATGCATGAAAATATGATAGAAAACTTGATACAATGCTCAAGAAATGCTCATATAAGAAAGCTCACAAAAATATACAATGCTCTCCAATGGAGGTTACAACCTCTCCATTCTTGCAAAATGGATCTACATTGTATCTACTACTACTCAACCTACACACTCCAAAAACCTCTCACTCTTCTATTCTATGAAGGCCTATTTATAATGAGATGCAACTCTTTTCCTTCAAGACACCTCACTATTCTATTCTAAGACTCATGTACATGTGGAATTCATTCACATTCTTACACTTGTGCATTTATTACATTACCTAAATAAAGTACTTAACTCTTAATATAATTCTAATCTAAATATGTACCCATGATGGTACATTAGTAAGGAACCAAATAATGTAATATATTCCAACGTAGTCATCACAATCTTAAGAATCAATAGTAGCATATATAAAAGTCAATATAAACTATCCAACCTCATTGAGATGTCTTTATACACAATAAAAAATTATTATATTAATGTTTATTAAGTCAATTTCATCTTTGAGACAATTTATCTTGTAGGTAGAAGGTTTAGATTCAAGCCTCAACAAATGTAAAAACCTTATTTGAAAGTGTTGGGTTCTTGACATTCTAATAAATTTTTAATATTATATAAAAAATTATTAATACTTATTTGATTATAAAAATACATTTCGTAAAAGATATAAAAAACAATAATAAATAGTTAATTATTAAAAAAATCCTTCTACATTTTTTTTGGTTACATAGGAGAGTTGGTCACAACCACACTATTTTTAGTAACTGACAAGCACAGACTTCAAACCACAAGGGTGCTCCCACTAAACCTATTTTGCCTTGTTATTGTTGATCCGACATGAGGGGGACCATTGATTGCTCAGGATTCATATTGTCATCGTCGATCTGACACACACTTAGAGGATTCAGATCAAACTACTACCTTTGCAAACAAACTGCCCCCAAGGTTTAAACTTAGGTATCTTCTTAGTAAATATATGACCACACAAACACCTACCAATCCACTAGCTTTTAAAAGCTCCTATTATATTTTATTTTAACTCAATCTACTTAAAAATATGATTAAAATATATACTGAAAAACTTACATTTTATTTTAACTCAATCTAATTAAAAATGTGGTTAAAATATATACTTGGAAAACTTATCTATACATATAAAATTATACTTCTTATAAAATGAGTTTTATAGTTGATGATAACTTGAGGTATTTGATCTCACAAATCCACAAGTTATTCCAATAGGACAAGTAGCAATACAAAACTATATTCCTTAGAAGTCGAGTCCAATAAGCCATGTGGTAATACACAAGCATGTTGTTCCCCGAAGTCCGGGTCCAAGGATGATAGCCAACTTCTATCTACCTGTGGCTTTCCAACCGGCCTAATCATCAAAGCTTTTTAAAAAGAAAACTTTAAAACAAAGTATCTTCCAATCATCTTAAGCTTTTTAAAAAGAAAACAAATTTGATATCTTGCAATCAACCACTCAAGACATTGAATCATTTACTTAGTGTTTTAACTAATCAGCTAAGTCTACATTCAACTATTTACAAGTCACTTTCTTCTTAACTATACAAGCCCACAAAAAAAAATCAGTTTTTATAAATTGCCAGAAAGTGAAAGCCCTATTAGAACTTTGGTGACCAACTATAACAAACAAAATGGTATCTTTCATGGATATCTGCATTACATGAAGATAAATTTATTGCTGTAAAATGAAATATATTGAATGCGACTTTATTGCATTCTAATAGCTACAGAGTTTCTGTTATCCCATGAGACAAACACAGTTAACGATTCTTGAATGCGACTTTATTGCATTATAATAGCTGCAGAGTTTCTGTTATCCCACGAGACATACACAGTTACGATTCTTGAATGCGACTTTATTACATTCTAATAGCTTTTCTACCTATTCTTCATTATTTAACGATTTTTCTTTTAAATGCTTTGTCGCCTATTCTTATTATTCAATGCAGATGTGTATAGGCCACAAGTTGTGATATAATTTTAGTTTATGGTAAATTTTGTAAAGTGAGAAACAAATTACAAAAATATACAATTCTTAAGACAATACCATCATTTATATTTCAAGGGAGTTGGTCCTCTGAGTTGTTATTTGTGCTTAAAGATACAAAAGGTTTCTTCTTACAATTAAAAGGTAGCAAAGGGATTAATTTCTATTGAGAATTTGTTTAGTTATCATGAACTTGATAACAACATTTTTTTTGAATGAATATGAGCAAGATAATATTAGATTAAAAGTAGATCCTAAATTGTGTTTGCTCAAAATATGATTACATTTCAACAAAGACAATTTTTTTTTAGTTTCGTTTAAAGAGTTTGAAAATGTTTTTACTTGAAAATGATTTGAAAACATATAGATTGGAAGAAATGTGTCATGTAATTCCATTGAAAAAGGACATAAAGCCATTATAGCAAAAGCAACATAGATTCAATCATGCTATTAAAGATGTCATTAAAAAGGATATTAATAAATTGCTTGACGTTAAAATCATTTTTCCTATCTGGCATTCCACTGAGATTACAAATATTATGTTGGTCAAAAAGAAGGGGAATATCAAGTTGTACATGGATTTTCACAAGTTAGATTTTCACAAGTTAAACCAATCTTTAGTAAAGGATAACTACCCTCTTCTCATACTGGACTAGTTGTTATAGGCATTTATTAGATCCCAATGATGTTCCTACATAATGGGTTCTCATGCTACAACCATATTCAAGGAGCCATTGAAGACTAGCATAAGACAATATTTCTAACTCCTTGAGGTACATATGCTTATAAAAAATGCCATCTAAGTTAATGAATGCTAGAGCTACATTGCAAAGAGTAGTGGATTATAAATACAAAGATGTTAAAATAAGTTTATTATTATATATAAATGATTTAATAACATTTTTCAAGATAAAAAGCTAGGATTACATAATGTGTTAGAAATGTTCTTGAAAGGTGTAGAGAATATGACATTTCTCTCAACCCAAAGAAATCTATTTTGCCATGTTGTAAGAAAAATTATTAGGTTAGATTGTTTCTGAACAAGGAACCAAAAATGATCCTAAGCTTGTTTGAGCAATCAAATAATTCCCACTACCTACAAGAAAAAATGATATGTAATCTTTCTTTGGAAAAAAAATTCTTAAAATATTTATACGTGATTTTGCAAAAATATTTCACCTTCTTAGTTGTTTGATAAAAGTCATAGCCCTCTCAACTAGGATGAAAATGTTGAGGATGAAAGAGATAATTGGGCTTTCCCTTAGCCTAGCTTACCCAGAATATATTAGATATTTTGTATTATTCTCATAGATGTACATGTCATACTTTTGCTAGAATATTAATGTAGAAAACTAATAATGGTATGATCAGACCATAGCTGTTGTCATCCATGGCTTTAAGAAGAGTTCAAGCTAAATTATAGTGAATTTGAAAAATATCCTTTATAGTGGCTGAGTCTCCAAAAGCTTTTTGATTTCATGTTTCAAATTCCAAGATGATTTTTGTGTTCCCAATTTTATTGTAAAACCCATCTTGACTCAAAACCAACCCCAAAACAAGAGGAGTGCATGGGTGATTAAATTATATGAGTTTGACTTACAGATAATGTCCACTAAGTTATTTTGTAGGAAGGTATTATTGTAGTTAATATCCTTAGACTATGAGCACATCCCAAATGAAATAAAAGATACTAATTTGGTCTTATGAACCCAAAGTATTAATGAATGATATACCAATTTGGTTTAGTATTTAACATACAAATTCTATCAAGTTCGTATAGGTCTTTCGAAGAAAAGGAAACTAAGAAAAATACATCTAATTTTACACTATTGAATGAAAATTTATACTAGAAAGACCAAGATAATTTTTTTTTGAAATGTTTGAATTCAAAATAAATTTAATCCATTCATTATAGAATATCATCATGGAGCATGTGGTGGATGTTTTGCTTCCCAATACATGGCCTCTCATATCCTTAGAGTAGGGATATTATTGGACTACAATTTTTAAAGATATCTATTTATAAGTAAGAAAATATATTCCATGTCAAAAGAATCTGGACAACAACATCCATCTCTCTCGTTCAATCTATTTATAATTTACGCTTCATCCTAGAAATGAGCCATAGACTTCATAGGACTATCAATCTCCATTTTAGTCAAAACCATACATATATCCTTGGTGTGACTAATTACTTCACATGCTATATTAAGGCTATTGCTACAAAATTCTTCAAAGCTTCCATTATAATTGAATTCTTTGAACTATAATTGATACCAAGGTTTGGGTTCCCTATTAAAGTGGTTTCTCATAATGTCTCTTATTTTCTATCTATAGAATTTCAATAATTTTGTAAAACTTAAAATAACATTGTAGGGACTTCATTAGACTATTATCTACAAGCAAATAGGCTAGTTGAGTCATTAAAAAAAGTTTCTTATGAATTTTAAAAATTATTATTGATGATAATCAATGAACCTGGCACAAGAATCTTAATTTTATATTATAAATTGAGAGGATTTCAATTAATAATATATTGGCAGCTTATCCATAGTTTATTATCTATGGTAAAGAAGAAATTCTTCCAATCAATATTGAGCTACCATCCATTCAAATATTATTAGACATCTATATGTTGGAGAAAAAAATCTTTTCAAAGCAATATGGTTAGATTAGATCCAATTGAAAAAGTTTAAGGAAGATACCCACAAAAATTCCATCAAGCACCAATATCATGTCAAAAAAGTCTTTGATAGGGCATGAAAGAAGAGAGGGTTCAAAGAGACAGTCATACTCTCGGACAATAAAAATAAAAAATTTGGATCCATGGATATTTTGATTCTCTATGGCTAGGGCCATTCAAATTCCATAGTGTATCAAAACAGAATTCCTTCTATGTATTGTATCTAGATGGAATTCACCTAAGGTTTCCTTATAATGGATGACACTTGAAAATATTTCATGAATAAAAGTTGTATAAAGAATTATTTTTCATGTATATGTATTCCTAAAAAATGAAAATGAATAAAAAGAATGATGTTAAAATTTTGAAAACAAGAGACCACCAAGAAGTCCTGGGAGTTAGTGAAGGAGGCCGCCAAGCTGTAGTAGAATATCATCGTGGAAATAGCCAAGAAGTCCAAATAGATTGCAAAGGAGGTGACAAAAAAGGTGTATTAGATCAATATCGAGTCCGTTGAGAATGTCGATCAGCTCAAGACAAAGGCCTTCAAGTCTCTCACTAGAGTAAATCCTCTCTCCGTACTCAAGAAATCTAGAGTCCCACCCCAACTGGAGGATCTCCAAACATATGGTGTCACGGATGAGCTCCATGAATTTGTCAAGGAACTCACTCTAGATACCTTTAAAGACTTTTCGCTTAAAAATTTCACCTTGGAGAAAAATCAGCCTAAAACCAACTTCTCCATCGTTTAATGTTCGTCAAAATATTATAAAGTGGTAGGAGAGACATGATGTGCTTGTATTATTGATTTTTCCTCAATGAATGCGAGCACACGATCCAGGAGTAAGTGCAACAATGAGTGCAAGCATGAGCGTGAGCGTGAGCCAAAAGTAAGTGTAATAGTAAGTGCTAGTGCAAGCCAGGAGTGAGTGCAATAGTAAGTGTGAATGTGAGCCAAGATTAAGTGCAGCAACAAGTGTGAGTGCAATCAAGGAGTAAGTGCAACAACAAGTTTGATTAAGTGCAATCGAAAGCGAGTGTGAGTGAGTGCAGCTAAAATTGAGTGCAAGTACAAGATGGAGTAAGTGTAGCAATCATGGCAGAAGAGAAAAAGGTTCATCCAGAGTGCATCAATGCTTCAAACCCTTACCATGAATGTGTGGAACTTTATTTCCAAAAAATATTTGAAGCCAAGGAATGCTGGGAAAAAGAAGAGACAAGGGCAATTGTGAACCAAGAGGGAGTGCAAGTTGGAAGTGAGTGTGAGGTAGGAGAGAGTGTGAGGTAAGAGAGAGTGCAAACCAAAAAGGAGTGCAAACTAAGAGGAAGTGCAATCCAGGATTCAATCATGGCTAAAGAGTGATAAGTTCATCCAAAGTGCATCAATGCTTCAAACCCTTACCACGAATGTGTGGAACATTATTTCCAAAAAATTATTGAAGCAAAGGAACACTAGGAGCAAGAGTGAGTGAAGGTAGAGAGGGAGTGCAAGCCAAGAGCAAGCCCCCTTAACTATTGTGAAAGGAAAGTCATTTTTGGAAGCCCTAATGGGAAGTCACAATTCCCTAGCTAGAAATCTAAATGCCCATGTTGGAAGTATGAAGGTCCAAGCTGGAGATAAGTTAAAGAGTGAATACATGGCAAGTTTGATCCATATAGTAGATGGTACACTAGAAGTAAGTACCAAGGATGAGATGATTAAGAATGATATAATGGTTTTTAAAAGTAGAGGGTTAATATGTAAGTTTCATAGATCATGGCCAAGGTTTTTGGAGATTCAAAATTGGATCAAGTGGAAGTGGGGATTGAATTCAAATTATTATGTGACTTTTCTTCCTAAATATTTTTTCCTCATCATATTTTCCAATTCAAAAATTAGTGATAAAATAATGGTTTGTGTTCTATGGTTTATGGGAAGACATGCACTTTATTTGAGACCATGGAATGAAATTTTTTCAGTTGAGACAGAAACTATTAAGAAGCTTCTAGTGTGGGTTAGGCTTTTTGGACTTCCATATTAGCTTATAAATAAGGATGTTTTGAAACATATTGGAAATACCCTAGGGGAATTCATCAAGAAAGGACCAATAATTAATGAGCGAAAGCATGCTATATATACTCTAATATGTGTTGCTATGGATATTTTAAAACCTTTTCCACAATCCATTAAGATTAAATCGAAATAAAGAGAATAGGATCAACAAGTAGATTATAAAAATATTGCATTTCATTGCCACAATTATTTTGAGATTGGACACATGGCAAGAGCTTTTAAAGTAAATAATATGAAGAAAGAGATAAAAAATTATAGCCATGATATAAACTTCAATATGAAGCAAGGAAATCATTCAATAATAGAAGCTAGATTAGATCAAGGATATTCCACTCCAAAAGAAGAGGCAAAAAAATCCTATCAACAATATCAATTGACAAGTTTAGAAGGAATTAAAGGTGCAAAAGAAGATGTGGAGATAAAACCCAAAACAAAGATAACAAAAAATATCAAATTTATTCCAAGTAAATCATCTTCATCTTCCT
The DNA here is from genome assembly GCA_028583015.1 of Wollemia nobilis. NCBI lineage: Eukaryota > Viridiplantae > Streptophyta > Pinopsida > Araucariales > Araucariaceae > Wollemia > Wollemia nobilis. The sequence goes on along the minus strand of JAQPPZ010000677.1, from coordinate 8,088,840 downwards.
TAATTAGTATAGAAACCTTTTCAGGTAATAAAAGTGAAAGTGGTGAAGATGTTATCCCTTACACTTTAAGGTTTCAAGAGCGGAATAATCTAGAAATAAGGTTGGAGGAAACCCATAACAATTTAGGGTTTTTAGGGTAAAATAAGAAGGTAATTTCTATAAAAGAGCATCCTTGTACTTTAGGGTATTCAGGTAAATATAAAGAAGTATGATTTTGAGGTTATTCCTTGCACTTCAAATCCTTCAAAACAAGGTAAACCTAAAGATGATAAGTCTTACTATGAGCAGTGTGAGAAGATTGAAGAGATTGATGAAGATGAAAGTATTGTTGACAATAAAAAAAGAGGAAGACCCAAGAGGAAAAAACAAAGATAAAAAGAGACACAAAGAGATATTGATATGGAAATCAAAAGAAAATATCACAAGTGTTAACAATAATTGGGGCTAAACCCATAAATAAAATAAAAAACATAAGAATGAAAACAATATCTTGGAATATTAGGGGAATGAATAAGAACCCCAAAGAAGGTATTTAAGAAATTGTGAGGTTGTTATAGACAAGATATTTCTAGATATCGAAGTTGGCCAACAAATATCTACCATTCGCAGTGTTGAATTTCATCTTGACAGAATTTAAGTTTTTGAAGGTAAATGATATGTGGAAACTTAGCAGTTTGAGGAAGATGAAGAATATTTTTGATAGAAGAGTAAATGAAGAATGTCTCCGATAGAATGATAAAGTTGGATATGCTTTATTTAACTTGTTAGAAATGTAATGAGAACAATGTAATGTTTTGTTTTCGTAATGGGAGTGGCCCCCAATAGAATCCACATCATTAAGATATTGACTAAAACCAATAGGTTTAATGTTAATTTTATTTTTAAATACATAAGGGAATCAGTTACATCAAAGCATTATATTATTAGAGTAAAGGGTACAATTCTAGATCTTTAGGTTTTTGTGCTAGAAGTAGTTTCATAATAAATAAGCCTTTCTTTTTTATCAGACCAATGGATAAGGCACTTGTTAGAAAACTAAAAATTATGGTATATTTTGATCATTGAAATAATGATTGTTCCCAACCTAATATAAATGATGGTGTCAAAACAAGATGTATTTTTAAGACTCAAAAATGACCCATGACAAGGACTTATTTCTCCCAAAAAGAGAGTTTTTCTTCAATAATATATGAAAATATTCAAAAGTATTATCCCAAAAAAATCTTGAAGTTGAAATTTCCTAGATAGAGAAATTTATGTAAGTATTTTGTAGACATATGGGTGTATATGTAACTAACATCAAACATATACAAATAAGAAAATGCTTTGCACCCCTACACCATGCACTCTCCAAAATATATGTTAACACCAATATGGAAAGCATATAATATGGTTGTTGTTCTATAATTAGTAAGTTTTCATATTTCTTGATCAACCTTTAGCGTAGTTTACTTTATACGGGGATGCTTATTTCATAGTGCATCCTTCTTGAACCATAGCATATATAAATCCTAGATAAGAGGAATACCCACACTATAATAAAGGCTAAAAAAACCTAATGTTAAAGAGGTGATTAAGGATGCAATTATCCTACTCAACTACATTAGAAAGGAGCTTGAGTCTTAACACTTTAAGGCTTATATGTCCCATTATTGAAATTTGTTTTTGATTACAAGAAACTCATAGAATTGTCCCACGTAACTTATTAGGAGTTGATTGGTCAAGTTGCTAATGTCTTAATAACCAACTCATCTTATATGACCTTGTATTTGGTCTATATTTTTGTGAACAATTATGCTAATAAGAAAAATGTATGAGTTCAAAAATGATTGATTGATAACTTCAAATGCTCTAGTGTCATCCAATGGAATACATTTTTAGAGACTTTTAATAAACTCCTTGTCATTGAACTTTATTTAACAAGATAAGGCAACCTTGAGGAAGGTTGTCAATGAACCTTCTTGTTAGCATTGGGTGTGTTGGTATCATAAGATATGGTAAGCACCATAGTGGGAGTCATTATTGTGAGTGGCACCATAATGGAATTCGTTATGATGAGTGAATCCATAGGGAATGACTCTACCTTGCTAGGAGGTAGGCTAGTGCCAAGACTATGGAGGTTGGAACCAAGCCTAAGAGTATCTTCTAGTTAGAGATAATGGTATCTCATAAATCAGGTGCAAGAGATACTCAACAATAATTCCAAAAAGGGAGAGATAACATGGTATATTGGTGGCATTACCAAGTCATAGGTTAGCATCAAGAGCTTGAATAAGGTGTCATCCTTATGAGAGTCACTTAAACTAGTTGGTTCTAACGGAATCCAAAAACTAAGATACTATAGTTAGAGTACAAAGAGAGCATTGTGGTCATTCAATAATGGCATTCAAATTGGAAATGTTACCATAGTCTATTTGCATTGGTGTCAAATATTATTGGTGTTATGTCACACTAAAAGTGGATCCTTGATTTGTTGGCCTAGGCACCAATGCAAGAGGATCCATGGAGGACCGCATAAGACTGAGCTAGAGGAAGCAAAGCATCATGAATATAGGTACTTAGAATCTAAATATCATACAATCATCATAGTTCATAGTGAATCTAGAGCCAAGGTATTGTTGGCACCTTAAACCTATTAATACCTAATGATAGAGTTGTTGGTGCCAAGGTGGGGTAAATACCATTGGTGTCAGAAGCTATAATGAATATCATAAAAATGATTGATGTTAATGGTGATGTGGTCACTTTAGTTATTTGTACACCTTTAGTTGAGAGAGTGGAGATATATTCATGGCACTACTAGATGGATTGTCTGGTATTGAACACTAATGATATGATAATATATGGTAAAACCAATTTAATGATTATATTTTGGAGTTAAGAAGAAATTGGTAACGGTTTTTGATATTGTAGAGGGGAAAATTGCCCTATCGCGTACAATTTCTAAAATTTTGGATCCGCAGGAAGAAATCCTTATGGGTTGAATTATTGGGGTATTTTGTTCTCTACACTCAATGCTAGGGAGATGGGTTCACGAGGAACTATTTAAGGACTCGCTCCAAGTTCTCAAGATTTTTAGAATGTTTGATGTGTTTCGTTTCAAGTAATCACCTAAGTTTGGCCTTTCTAGATCTATGCTATGAAAGATAAATGTCAATGTAGAAAAAAGAATGCAAGAATACAACAACTAACCTAATATGATTCTTTCTTTGAATATTTTCTAACCTAGGGTTTAAAATAGATAAATTTTCAAGCAAGGCTCAAGAGAGAATGCACAAACAAAATAAACCCTAAGTGCACACTATATGTTGTTTTAAAAATTAATTAAATATATTTCATTTTAAATCATATTTAGAGTTTACAATAGAAATATAAAGCACTCAACAAACAACCTAAATATTAATCAGAACACTTAGCTTATCTAGTGGTTGATCCTTATTTTTATCCTTTTATCCAATGTTATTAATAATCTTTATTCTCGCAAGATAACTTAAGAAACACTTGAAAATATGATTAGAATTAGGGGGCCTACTTAGATTGTTGTACAATAATTCTTGGAGGTGCAACAGTCAAGCCCCCTAGGTCCTTTTAGCTGACCTTTGAAAATAGAAGCAAAATTTGACCTTTGGAAGATGAACAAGCATAATAGAATATAGCATAACAGAATAGAAAAATAGAGTATAAAATGCCCTAATATGACCTAAATATAGTCTATAACATAGATCTAGGATTTGGAAGTAGCATCTTACCCCCAAAAATGGTCTATGCGAAATTGTGCCCCATATGGAGCAACCATGATATCGCACGACGAAATAACACCACGTAGAACCCGGGCGCAATTTCGTAGAAGCTAGGAGAAAACTTAGAAAATGTGATTAATTGATGTGTAATCAAAGATATATTTAATATGTAAAGTACAAAAGAGTAAAAACAACTTGAAGGTAGTGAAGAAGTAAGCAAAAGGGATGGAGACCTCCAAGTAGTAGATTCCTCCTTAGGGCTTCAACATTTATCCACCAAGAGTAGCAACACACAATCCAATATAGCAGAAAACAAAGCTTCAATAGATCACACTTCACACTTGCAAGTTAGCTTACTTGCGAAAGAAGAAGAAGACCTCAAGAAAATAAAGCTTGAATAAAATGTTATTATTGCTTGGTTAGAAAACTTGCTTGATTGGAAAACTTGATGGATAAAATGAATTTCAAACCCTCCTTATATAGTGGGTTTGAAATAAGAATGGATGGAAAAAAACTAAGCACAACCGACCCTAAAAAGATCAAATTTGAAAATTAGGGTTTTCTTAAGAGAAAATCCTAAAATGCAAGATCGCGCTTCATAAAATACGGAGCGTGAACTCACACCATCTAGACCCCTATGCGGTTTTAATACATTTTGGAGGGTCAAACGAAGTCAAAATGGGTCATATCATATACCGTTGGAAAGCTATTTTTTGAGTCAGATCCAATGGTATAGGATTTAGAAATAATGGATAATATTTTGTAAGGGAAAATTTATCTCAAATATGACCCTAATTTCCAAGGAGAAAACAAGGGATCTAGGGAAAATTACTCACCTTAGTGGGTCAATTTTCCGTGTCTACATTTTACTCCCTCTTTGATGTATTTAAGGCTAAGTAAATGCATCAAAGAAAGATGTAGACTCCTATGGAAAAGAAGACAACAAACACATAAATGGGTGTCCAAGTTTGGGAAAAAGGGTGATATATTACTACCATTAATGCCTTTATGGCTAGGGTACCTCCTTGAGTTTCGAAAGGAATGAAAATTCCTTAAGAAACTCAAAAAAGGTAAAGAAAGAAAAAGCAAAACATAGAAATATAGAGAGTAAAGAAAACAAACAAAAAATAGAGCAATGATCACTTGGTATAGCATGAATCTAATGCAGCTAGCATGAAATGCATGAATGAATAGAATAAAGGGGAAGAAATAAGAAGGGAAGAGAAGAGAAGAAGAAAAAGAAAAACAAGAACATCTTCCAAAAAGGTCAAACATAGAAATCAAGAGAAGTTGATCAAGAATCCTGAATAAAGGGTGTTATACCCAAAAGGAAGGTCCAAATATGGAGTGAAAACCTACTATGGGTGCAGTACTCGCTAAGATGAACAAATAGAAAAATATGGAGTGTAACTCATTATGGGTGATTGCTCAAACGATCAAATAATGGAGCATAACCCGCTATGGATGATTGTTGACTAGTAACTATTGTGGGACGATTACCTACTAGGATGTATATTGAGGCCTATTGAAATGGCCAAGGAACTTATCTTGTAATAGGGTGTTAAGCATGCTAAGTCAAAATAAGCGTAACCCGATATGGGTGATATGTTATTGTTGTTGTGAATGATGTATTAGCAAGTACTACCCGATAGGATCTGTAAGAATATGTATATAGACCAGTCAATATGAGCATAACACAATGTGAGTGTGTGCATGTTCTAGAAGAAATTGTTGGACATTTTGAGTAGATAAGTTGTCATTGATGTCAAGAGTGAGTGGTCATTGATGTCAAGCTTTCAACACCAATCAGTGGCAGTTTCAGTGGGCAACATCAGTTTTAGGTTCTCCAGTTTCAGTTGATCAAGACCCGGTTCCAGGAGGTCAAGATAAGGTCCAAGGTGAAAACAAGAAGCCCAAGTGAATAATATTATAATAATTCTTTATAATATTATACAAGGAAGATTAAATTAATTATAAATTAATTAATATAATTTTATTAAATTAATTTATTAATTAATTTACTTAACTTTATGTTATTTAAATTAATTATTAATTAATTTTAATATTAATTATATATTAATTTATGTTAATTTCAAATAACCCTAAGGTGGGTTATTAATTCAAATTTCTAGCGCCGACGTGGGAAGAAAATTTACCATGTGTGTATAAAAGGGGGATTACCCCACCTTAGCCAAACCCCCAATGCTTTCGAATTAAAAATCCTATGCTATGCAAGTTCATGCGAATCGTGGTGTGCAACGAAGAGTTTTTAATTTTTAAAAAGGTGCTTAGAGGAGGCAAAACTATTTTACCCACCAAGGAGGGAGCCTTGGTCACCAACCGTTGGTAGCGCAGTTGGCAACCGCGATGGAAGCAAGATGTGAGGGCAACGACAAGCGCAGGTTCGAATCCGTGGTGCATCATTTTTGTTTTGTGTTGAAAACATGGTGGAGTAAGGTTGAAAGGGAAGGAAGTCCTCCTTCCTTCATGTGGGCACCTCTAGCCCATGTGGTGGGCACCAAAGTGCTAAGGCACTTGGCGCTTGGGGAGACGATGGTTCGAATCACGCCGAAACCCTTTTTGGGAGATAACAAAGGTATGCATTAAGTTTGAGCGCCAAAATTTTTGGAGGAGTTAGTTGAGGTATTAAAAATTAATTTTTGCATATTTTATTTGGTATGTAAGGTTTTAGGGGAGTTATAAGGTTGATGCAAAATAAATTTTTGGTGTTATTTGCTTTAGTGTTTGAAAAGGAAATAAAGGTGTTTTAGGAAGATTGGTTGAGGTTTTGTGGTGTTGGATATTATTTTAAGTTGGAGATTATAAGGTGTATCCAAGTAATTATTTTTGTGCATGATTTGATGAATGTTAATTCCAAGAAGGAGCAATAAGGTGTATTTGAGATTTGTTTATTTTTGTGTCTAAGGAATATTTGAGAAAGTGTTAAGAGTGAGATTTTGTCATCTAACCATTGAAATTGGAAAGAAGGAAATTGTGATTTAGACAAGTTTTCCAAGGGCACTTCTACATCAAACAAAAGGTATGGGCACATCTTCCTAGTGAGTGATTGTTGAATGTTGTGAATGCAAAGTTGGAGTGAAAAGGATTGTTTGGTAGGCATTGTTGAGTGTGTTTTGAATTAATGCTTCAAGGTTTTCTGGAATAATGAATTGTTGATAAAACCTTGTTTTATAAGCATTGTTGTTGAAGTGATTAATTGAGTGAAGAACTTGAACTAGGGTTTGCAAATATCATGAGTATCATTGTTATGTGAAGTTGAGAACTATCTTGAACTAGGGTTTGCAAAGATCATGAGTATCATTGTTATGTGAGATTGATTGATAAGCATTGTTGGAAATATTTGAGTGAGTGTTCATATGCTTGGACTAGGGTTTGTAAGAAATATTAATTCATTGAGTGATTGGTTGAGTAAAGTTGGTTGAGCCTAGTCAAGTGGATGTGTTGATGTGATAGTTCAAGTTCTATGAAATAAATTGTTCTATATTCTGAATTGATTTGAGAAAGAGGTTGAGTGTGGATGAATGTGAAACATATTGAGTCTCTAACAATTCTCTATATGTTTCTGTGATAAAAGAGAGATTGAAAGTGATTGAGAGTTTGTGAATGTGAAGCATATTGAGTCTCTAACAATTCTCTATATGTTTCTAAAAGAGTGATTGAAAGTGATTGAGCATTGTGATGAATGTGAAGCATATTGAGTCTCTAACAATTCTCTTTATGTTTCTATGAGATTGGACAAGTTCTAGTGTGGACTTGTTGAGTAGATTTGAGACAAGTCTTGAGAGGACTTGTGAAGATGTTTCTAGTGAGGACTTATTGAGCAGATTGAGACAAGTCTTGGTGAAGACTTGTTGAGCATATTGGACAAGTTCTTGAGAGGACTTGTGGATAGATTAGTGTGAGCTTTTGTGGAAGCTTACAAGGCATATTTGAGATAAGTCTTTGAGAAGACTTGTGAGCAGAGTTGATTGATTGATTTGTTCAAACCTTGAGTTAAGGTTTGGGGCAGATCTAGCAGAGTTGATTTGAGATTAAGTCAAGCTTTGTGTTAAGGCTTGAGGACAGAGATTGAGGATAGATTTGTGCTAGACCAAAGGACTATGTTTAGTGTAGATTAGAGGATAGATATTGAGGATATATTTGTGCTAGACCGAAGGACTATGTTTAGTGTATATTTGAGGATAAAGTTTGGTGCATATTTGAGGATAAGTTTGTGCTAGATCAGAGATAGATATTGAGCAGATTTGTGCTAGACCGAAGGACTATGTTTAGTGTAGATTTGAGATAGAGATTTGAAGGTGATAGAGTATAGAGGATGATAGTCTCTAGTGGATAGAGATCCATTAGCCATGGTAGTGAGGATAGGTGTCTTTAGTGGATAGAGATCCATTATCTAGAGTAATGGGGGTAGCAGTTCTTCTAGAAGATCACCAGTCAGAGCTAAGGAGAAAGGAGTTCTCCTATGGATAGAGATCCATGAACTTGATTAGGGGATTGGTGTCTCCTTTGGATAGAGGTCCATAAATATTGTAATAGGGAAAGGATTCCCAAGATATTGATTGAGAAAATTTTAGTGAAATATTTTCTCCGTGGAGTAGCCCACATTGGGTGAACCATATTAAATTGGTGTCTCTATTGTGTGTGGTGATTTGTGCATTGATTTGATTACTATTGTTGATATTTCTATCTATACATTGCATAATATTGATTGGGAAAGAAAAGTAAAAAGTGGTCTTATATTGTTCACCCCCCTCTCAGTATAAGCTTGTGTTCTTCAATTGGTATCAGAGTGGGTTCCTTCGAAAGAGTTTAATAGCTTGAAGGAAAAGCTTTCAAGAACACAATGGATTCTAAGAATGTGTCCTCAGATAATTCAACACCAATATTTGATGGAAGTGATTATATATTTTGGAGTATGAGAATGAAGATTCACCTGATGGCACTTGGAAATGAAATTTGGGAAGTAGTTGAAAATGGATACATACCACCAGTTGATCCACCTACAGATAAGGAAGGTAAGCTTCTACAACATTACAATTCAAAAGCAATGAATGCAATTTTGAGAGGTTTGCATAGAACAAAATCAATAAAAGTTATGCATTGTAAAGATGCAAAAGGAATTTGGGATAAGTTGCAAAGCATATATGAAGGAGATAAAAGTGTCAAAAAGGTAAAGATATGAAATCTCAAAGGACAATTTGAAGAATTAAGAATGAAGGATGAGGAAAACATTAGTACTTATCTACTTTGGGTAGATGAGGTTGTTAATGCCATGCAAGGACTTGGACTTAATGTTGAAGAATCAGATGTTTGTGATAAGGTCTTAAGATCTCTTCCAAAAAGATTTAGTGAAAATATTTCTGCTATAGAAGAATCAAAAGATGGTGATTCTTTGACAAGAGATATGTTACTTGGTATTCTTACAGCTTTTGAGTTAAGAACAAAAGAGGAACCTAATTCTGAAAGGAAGCAACATTCAAAGCTACTAAGAAGACAAAGGGTAAGAAGTCAGATTCAAGCAATGAGTCATCCAGTGATGAAGAAGCTAATTATGGTAGAAGGAATAAGGATTCAAGAAGATTTAAAGATGTAAAATATGTTAGATGTTTCAATTGTGGAAAGTATGGTCACTATGCAACTGATTTTCAAGAAGCTAAAAATAGCAATGATGAAGAAAAATAGGATCATAAGAACAGGGAATCAGAAAGAAATAGGTACCAAAAGAAAGGTAAGGATGGACAAGGCAAACAAGGAAAGAAGTTCTTTCAAAGACAAAAGAGGAGCTACTATGCAGACAAGGCAAGTAAGTACTCAAGTGATAGTGATAATAGTTTCTCAGATAATGATAAATATGAAGTCCTATTTTTGATTGAAGAAAAAGAAGAAGTTAAGAAAAGGTCACCAATAATTCTCAAGTGTTTTAGATGTGGTAATTTTGGACATCTTGAAGATAGTTGTACAAGGAATGGTTTTAGTTTCAGTGATGATGAATATGAGGATACACTTGAAGGACCAGAAGAGAATATTCTAATGGCACTAGAAGAAGAAGGAGGTGATCCTATAGAAGACAAGTCAGAAAAGAATGAAGATGTTCTCAAAGGCAAACAAATAGAGGAAGAATCAAAAAAAGGAGGAGTTGATCTTGAGGGAGAGCTTATTTATGCTCTTAAAACTTTAAAGAAGGTAAGAAAGCAAAATTCCCAACTTGAGTTTCAGTTTCAAGAATGTGATGAAGAGAGAGGAAAGCTTATAGAGGATCTAAACAAGTCAATAGCTAAGACAAAGAAGTTCAAGGATAAGTTAGAAGCAAAGGTCTTAGAATGTGAAAAGTTAGAACAAGAAGTAGCCCTACTAAGGGAAGATTTAGAAAAGTCCAAGGATAAGCTACACAAGTTTGGAAAGAGCTCAAATATTGTAGATAAGATGATCAAGGTACAAAGAAGGTCAACAAACAAAACAGGTCTTGGTTTTGAACAGGCTCAAAAGAAACAAGAAGAAGAGTCAACCTCAAGTTCTGAAGAAGAAGAAACTTCAGAAGAAGATAGTGTAAGAGAAAGTGAGACTTCTGAGGATGAGTTGGACAACATAAATTTCAACAAGGAAAGGAACAATGCACAAAGAAGAAACAGATGGAACAGGAACCAACATAGAGAAAAAGAGACTAAGAGACCAATGAGGTCAAGGCAAGGAAATTTCAATGGATGATGTTTCTCATGTCATATATTTGGGCACATGGCTTCACAGTGTAGGACACATGAAAGACAGGAATATGGGAACTTCAGAAGCAAGCAACTTTTCCATGGGTATTGCTACTCATGTAATCAGTTTGGTCACAAGGCAATGAATTGCAAGGTACATGATAGGAACAGATATGGCTTCACCAGGAGAAATCCCAAGACATTTGCACCTCCAAGGAATAATAACATTAAGTGTTATAAGTGCAATAATGATGGACATACAACAAAGTGGTGTAGAGCAGACATTCTAGAATCAAGCATGAACAGGTACAAGAACATGAATAGGAACATGAATATGGACATGAATAGAAACAAGAACAAAAACAAGAATATGGATAGGAACATAAACATGAACAGGAATAGGAATAGGAATATGGACATAAATAGGAATAGGAACATGGACATGAATAGAAATAATCAAAGGAATCAGAAGGATCAGATGAGAAGGAAAGAGGACAAAGGTAAAGAATAGTGCTTGCTGGGAGTAGAAATACTCCCACCCTAGAATTAACCACCTCAAGAGGAGGTGGGGGAGGGGCTAAGCTAAGAGACTAATTCTTAGCCCCAAGCCCCAAAGGTGACCCTTTGCCATTGATGTCAAAGGGGGAGATATTTGAGTAAGGGGGAGATATTTGGTTTAAGGAGAGAGCATTGAGTCAGGGGAGCAATGTCCCAAGGGGAGCAGAACAAGAAAAAGGTCAAGTTTTTGGTAAAAATAATTTGGGTTGCCATCAATGACAAAGGGGGATATTGTTGGACATTTTGAGTAGATAAGTTGTCATTGATGTCAAGAGTGAGTGGTCATTGATGTCAAGCTTTCAACACCAGTTAGTGGCAGTTTCAGTGGGCAACATCAGTTTCAGGTTCTCCAGTTTCAGTTGATCAAGACCCGGTTCCAGGAGGTCAAGATAAGGTCCAAGGTGAAAACAAGAAGCCCAAGTGAATAATATTATAATAATTATTTATAATATTATACAAGGAAGATTAAATTAATTATAAATTAATTAATATAATTTTATTAAATTAATTTATTAATTAATTTACTTAACTTTATGTTATTTAAATTAATTATTAATTAATTTTAATATTAATTATATATTAATTTATGTTAATTTCAAATAACCCTAAGGTGGGTTATTAATTCGAATTTTAAATTTAAATTTCTAGCACCGACGTGGGAAGAAAATTTACCATGTGTGTATAAAAGGGGGATTACCCCACCTTAGCCAAACTCCCAATGCTTTCGAATTAAAATCCTATGCTATGCGAGTTCATGCGAATCGTGGTGTGCAGCGAAGAGTTTTTAATTTTTAAAAAGGTGCTTAGAGGAGGCAAAACTATTTTACCCACCAAGGAGGGAGCCTTGGTCACCAACCATTGGTAGCGCAGTTGGCAACCACGATGGAAGCAAGACGTGAGGGCAGCGACAGGCACAGGTTCGAATCCGTGATGCATCATTTTTATTTTGTGTTGAAAATGCAGCGGAGTAAGGTTGAAAGGGAAGGAAGTCCTCCTTCCTTCACGTGGGTGCCTCTAGCCCACACGGTGGGCACCAAAGCGCTAAGGCACTTGGCGCTTGGGGAGACGGTGGTTCGAATCACGCCGAAACCCTTTTTGGGAGATAACAAAGGTATGCATTAAGTTTGAGCGCCAAAATTTTTGGAGGAGTTAGTTGAGGTATTAAAAATTAATTTTTGCATATTTTATTTGGTATGTAAGGTTTTAGGGGAGTTATAAGGTTGATGCAAAATAAATTTTTGGTGTTATTTGCTTTAGTGTTTGAAAAGGAAATAAAGGTGTTTTAGGAAGATTGGTTGAGGTTTTGTGGTGTTGGATATTATTTTAAGTTGGAGATTATAAGGTGTATCCAAGTAATTATTTTTGTGCATGATTTGATGAATGTTAATTCCAAGAAGGAGCAATAAGGTGTATTTGAGATTTGTTTATTTTTGTGTCTAAGGAATATTTGAGAAAGTGTTAAGAGTGAGATTTTGTCATCTAACCATTGAAATTGGAAAGAAGGAAATTGTGATTTAGACAGGTTTTCCAAGGGCACTTCTACATCAAACAAAAGGTATGGGCACATCTTCCTAGTGAGTGATTGTTGAATGTTGTGAATGCAAAGTTGGAGTGAAAAGGATTGTTTGGTAGGCATTGTTGAGTGTGTTTTGAATTAATGCTTCAAGGTTTTCTGGAATAATGAATTGTTGATAAAACCTTGTTTTATAAGCATTGTTGTTGAAGTGAGTAATTGAGTGAAGAACTTGAACTAGGGTTTGCAAATATCATGAGTATCATTGTTATGTGAAGTTGAGAACTATCTTGAACTAGGGTTTGCAAAGATCATGAGTATCATTGTTATGTGAGATTGATTGATAAGCATTGTTGGAAATATTTGAGTGAGTGTTCATATGCTTGGACTAGGGTTTGTAAGCAAAGATTAATTCATTGAGTGATTGGTTGAGTAAAGTTGGTTGAGCCTAGTCAAGTGGATGTGTTGATGTGATAGTTCAAGTTCTATGAAACAAATTGTTCTATATTCTAAATTGATTTGAGAAAGAGGTTGAGTGTGGATGAATGTGAAACATATTGAGTCTCTAACAATTCTCTATATGTTTCTATGATAAAAGAGAGATTGAAAGTGATTGAGAGTTTGTGAATGTGAAGCATATTGAGTCTCTAAAAATTCTCTATATGTTTCTAAAAGAGTGATTGAAAGTGATTGAGCATTGTGATGAATGTGAAGCATATTGAGTCTCTAACAATTCTCTTTATGTTTCTATGAGATTGGACAAGTTCTAGTGTGGACTTGTTGAGAATTTGAGAAAAGTTCTAGTGAGGACTTATTGAGAAGATTGAGACAAGTCTTAGTGAAGACTTGTTGAGCAGATTGGACAAGTTCTTGAGAGGACTTGTGGATAGATTAGTGTGAGATTTTGTGGAAGCTTACAAGGCAGATTTGAGATAAGTCTTTGAGAAGACTTGTGAGCAGAGTTGATTGATTGATTTGTTCAAACCTTGAGTTAAGGTTTGGGGTAGATCTAGCAGAGTTGATTTGAGATTAAGTCAAGCTTTGTGTTAAGGCTTGAGGATAGATATTGAGGATAGATTTGTGCTAGACTAAAGGACTATGTTTAGTGTAGATCAGAGGATATATATTGAGGATATATTTGTGCTAGACCGAAGGATTATGTTTAGTATAGATTTGAGGATAGATTTTGGTGCAGATTTGAGGATAGGTTTGTGCTAGACTAGAGATAGAGATTGAGCAGATTTGTGCTAGACCGAAGGACTATGTTTAGTATAGATTTGAGATAGAGCTTTGAAGGTGATAGAGTATAGAGGATGATAGTCTCTAGTGGATAGAGATCCATTAGCTAGGGTAGTGAGGATAGGTGTCTTCAGTGGATAGAGATCCATTAGCCAGAGTAGTGGGGGTAATAGTTCTTCTAGAAGATCACCAATCAGAGCTAAGGAGAAAGGAGTTCTCCTGTGGATAGAGATCCATGAACTTGATTAGGGGATTGGTGTCTCCTTTGGACAGAGGTCCATAAACATTGTAATAGGGAAAGGATTCCCAAGAGATTGATTGAGAAAATTTTAGTGAAATATTTTCTCCGTGGAGTAGCCCACATTGGGTGAACCACGTTAAATTGGTGTCTCTATTGTGTGTGGTGATTTGTGCATTGCTTTGATTACTGTTGTTGATATTGCTATCTATACATTGCATAATATTGATTGGGAAAGAAAAGTAAAAAGTGGTCTTATATTGTTCACCCCCCTCTCAGTATAAGCTTGTGTTCTTCAAAAATAAGAGGAAGAAAAATGAGGAGCAAATAATTGTGTGTGTGTGCCCCCAGCTTGAAGTTTCAGCTATTGAAAATTCAAGAGGAAGGAAATGTACAAAGGAGAGAAGAATGTATATCCTTATCTTGAACAAAGAAAACAGAGGAGAAATAAGAATCATGCAAAGGACAAGGATATACCAATAAGAGGATTCCATTCCTTGACTTTGGAGAGAGGTGATGATCATTGTAAAAACTTTCAAATTCAAGGGATACAAGAAGAAGAGAGAAGAGAAGAAAAGAGCAAAGAAAGATGAGAAGAGAAGAAGGGATGAAAATGCATGGGCCCTAGGTTGGGGCTTCTCTAGGCATCAAAACCCTAGTGAAAAGTGCAATGCATGTGAGCTATGACCTAACTAGGTATCATCACATGCCATTATTGTGAATCCCTAGAAGCTATATGAACAAGCAGTCATGAGCAAGCAACAATGCAATTATGACAAGCAAAAGTGCAAGAGGAATAAAATGTCAGGCAACCATGCAAAGTATGACAGGAAATCATGCAGTATGAGCAAGCAAATAGGTATGATGGAATGAGAATGCAAATGCATACCTAATTAATGATGGATTTTATTTTATTTTATGTTTTATTAAACAAGCAATCAGAACGATAGTCAACACATATTCTAATTGTGCCTCCTATCTTAACAAAAAGAACAAGCATTCAAGGGACTGCTTCATCAAAGAAAAATCTAGAAGGCAAGCCATATCGATGATTATAATCATGGAGAGGCTCCTTCATAGCTCTTTCTTTGGTAGCCATAACATGATAATCAATACATTCTTGAACAAAACCATTTTTCTTAACATAAGGAGGAGAAATCCCTAACATTGCAAGATCTTTATGAGAAGCAAAAGATTTACCATTAGAACACACAAAATTTATCATATTACAAAATAAGATGTTAGAGGGATAAGGGGGATCCTCATCCTCATTACTCTGCTCCAAACCTTGATGAGATATATCTAGAAGAGGTTCTTGAAGAAATTGATTGTCTTGATCCCATGATGAATTGATTAGAGGTTCCTCACTCACTTTTAGATTGTTGAATTGCTCATATTTTTGAGATGAGGAACTTGGAGAAATAGATGATGAAACTGAAGGACAAGCATTGAGACCAAACTGAGCTTGTTCAACCATTGAACAATATTCAAATGGATGAAGGTTACCTAGAATGGTAATAACTTGTTCTTTAAATTTAAATTTCAAACATTGATGAAGAGTAGAAGGGATGACCTTCATTGCATGAATCCAAGGACATCCAAGAAGCAGATTAAAAGATGCAAGGCAAGGTACCACATAGAACAATGTATCTAAAATTTTAGGTCCAACTTTAAGGGGGAGAGATATAGTGCCACAAGCTTCTTGGGACTCATTGTTGAATGTTTTGATGATTGCATCGGATTTAGTTAAATCTTCCTCTTTTAATCCAAACTTTTGGATAAATTGATATGTGCATAAATTGAGGGAAGAACCATTATCAATCATAACCCTTTTGATAAGGGTTTCCCCAATAAATGTAGTAATGTAGAGAGAAGAATCCCTACATAGGTCTGAGGAAGAAATATCGTCATCCGAGAATGTGATGTGATGTGTCCCAAGAAAGCTTACAACATTGGCCATATCACTAGGGGAAATATCTGGAGGGACAAATTGTTGTTTTAGAACATTTATTAAGGCTTCTCCATGAGTAGGAGAATTTTGCAAAAGTTCTAAGAGGGAAATATTTGCTAAAAAACTCATCTCCTGTTGAGATCGTTGGATCTATCGATTCTGCACCTATTGTTCTGAAGTAGTTGTTACCATACCAACCGTTTGGTTATCATAATGATGTGGTACATTTTTACAAGATACTTGATTAACTGCCTGTTGTCCTTGCTTGGGTACATTCTGGTTAGTAGTGGACTTTTGTTGACTATTTGAATATTGAGAGTTTCTTACATCAAGACATCCTGCATCAATTAAATCTTGAACCACATGTTTCAACTTCTTACAAGAATTTGTCCAATGTCCTTCTACTCTATGATATGCACAATGTTGTCTTACCTTGTACCAACTAGCTGTAGTATCTGGTTGCCTTATAGGAGGTAACTCAATTGCATTGGCTTCTAAAAGTTGCTTTAGGACTTCTTCCATAGGTATGCCAAGTCTTGTAAAATTCCTTTGTGGAGGTTTTTGAAGTATTATCTTTTGTAGGTTGTTAACAACATTATTAACAGGCCTACTATCCGTTACACCATCACCTACCACATCCTTATCCTTATACTATGATTGAATGGTTTTATCTTCTTTCACTTTGAGTTGTCCTCTTCTGATAAGAGCTTGTTCTACTTTTCTTGCTAACTCAATTGCTTGATCAAAAGATGTGATGATTGTAGTTTCTAATTCATAAGATAATTGTTCTTGTAAATTGCTAATAAATATCTCAAGCATATATTTCTGAGATATATGATGTCTTAACTGACCCACTAAACTTCTCCAATGAGCTATTTTTTTTAAAAAACTTTCTTCTTTATTTAATTTTAAATTATAAAGATCTTTCATCGACACTTCTTTTTCAATATATGCACTAAACTGATGAACAAATAATTTTGTTGTTTCTTCAAAATTCCTCAAAGAATAATTAGGTAATCGATAATACCATTCTAATGCCATGCCAGCAAGACTCTTAGGAAACATCTTTAGTAATAACATATCATCATAGATGAGATCATGGCAAGTTGTTCTAAATCTTCTTAGATGCTCAATCGGATCTTTTGTTCCCTTATATATAGGTAAAATCGACATGGAAAAATGCTTAGGATAAGGCCTAGCAGCAACCATAGGGTCTAGGGGTTGATTACACATTTCTTTATAACTGTAAGTGAAACCTGAAGGTTGAATCATATCCATTTTTGAAGCCAACTGTTTTACCATATTTGCCAAATTTTGAACTTTTGGATTACTATTGTGCAATACCCCTAGATTCCCTAAGGGAGGGGTATAGGTAGGTTGTTGAAAAGGCACTTGGCTTAAGTTGGAGGTATTGATACTATTGTGATATGTGATACCTTGCTGGAGAGGATAACTAACATTTGGTGGAATAGAGGTAAAAGTGTTGAGATTAGCAGATTGAGGAGGAAATTGAAAATAATCTTGAGTGACACTATTGGTTGGAGGAACTTGTGGATTCCTTCCAATGTTGGTGGTTACAGTAGTGGCATAGGTTGGTTGATGGGCATGATTACCATGATTCAAAGATTCAGACAAAGGGTTATCATGAACATGCCTAGGAGAGATGATTGGAGGAGGAAGAAGAGTCTCACCTCTTTTGAGTTGAGCTTTCTATTCCATAGCCTTAAGTAAAGCCTCCTTATGGCGTTCCATGAAATCTAAAACATGATCAAAATATTTAAAGGTAAGGTTCCCATTGGGTCCCTTAGTAGGATCAAGGCTATTATCAATCTCCTCATTTTCCTCTTCTTCTAGATTATGATTTTCTCTATCAATTTGATCATTCTCTTGGAAAATATCATCAAACCTTAAAGGCCTTTGCTCACTCCCAAGGTTGAAAGCCATTAGGAGAAGAGAAGAGGGCTAGGGCAAAAAGGAAGGAACTAAGGACCAACAAAAACAAGCACAAGATGTTATGTTTTTAATGTTTTATGATCTAACACATAGAATTAATGATCTTGATTAAAGTTTTAAAATAAAAAGAGGTGTTCACATCGGGTTCACCAAATATGTAGAGGGGGAAAACTGCCCTACCGTGTACAATTCCCAAAAGGTTGGATCCACAAGAGAGAAAGCCTTATGGGGTGAACCATGGGGGTATGTTGTTCTCTACACTTAGTGCTAGGGGGAAGGGTTCACCAGGAATGGTTTAAGGACTCGCTCCAAGTCCTCAGGATTTTCAGGAATGTTTGATGTGTTCAGTTTCAAGCAATCACCTAAGTTTGGCCTTTCTAGATCTATGCTATGAAAGATAAAGGACAATGCAAAAGAATACAAGAATACAAGAACTAACCCTAGTATGATTCTTCCTTTGAATGCTTTCTAACCTAGGGTTTAAAACAAACAACCTTTTAAGCAAGGGCTCAAGAGAGAATGCACAAACAAAATAAACCCTAAGTGCACACTATATGTTGTTTATCTTTCAATGCCTAAAAATTAATTAAATATATTTCCTTTTAAATCAGATCTAGGGTTTACAATAGAAATATAAAGCACTCAACAAACAACCTAAATATTAATCAGAACACTTAGCTTATCCAGTGGTTGATCCTTGCTTTTATCCTTTGATCCAATGCTATCAATAATTCATGTTCCTACAAGATAACTTAAGAAACACTTGAAAATATGATTAGCGTTAGGGGGCCTACTTAGGCCACTGTACAATAATGCTTGGAGGTGCAGTAGTCAAGCCCCCTAGGTCCTTTTAGCTGACCTTTGAAAATAGAAGTAAAAATTGACCTTTGGAAGATGAACAAGCATAACAAAATATAGTAGAATATAATAGAAAAATAGAGTACAGAATGCCCTAATATGGCCTAAATGTAGTCTATAACATAGATCTAGGGTTTGGGGGTAGCATATTACCCCCAAACGTGGTCTATGCAAAATCATGCCTCGTATGGAGCGACTGTGATATCACACAATGAAATCGCACCTCGTAGAACCCGGGCGCGATTTCGTAGAAGCTAGGAGAAAACTTAGAAAATACGAATTAATTGATGCGTAATAAAAAATATAATTAATATGCAAAGTATAGAAGAGTGAAAACAACTTGGTAGTAGTGAAGAAGCAAGCAAAAGGGATGGAGACCTCCAAGTAGTAGATTCCTCCTTAGGGCTTCAACACTTGTCCACCAAGAGTAGCAACACACAATCCAATGTAGCAGAAAACAAAGCTTCAATAGATCACACTTCACACTTGCGAGTTAGCTTGCTTGCATAAGAAGAAGAAGACCTCAAGAAAATAAAGCTTGAATAAAATGTTATTATTGCTTGGTTGGAAAACTTGCTTGATTAAAACTTGATGGGAAGAAATGAATTTCAAACCCTCCTTATATAGTGGATTTGAAATAAGAATGGGTGGGAAAAACTAAGCACATATCGACCCTAAAAATATCAACTTTGAAAATTAGGGTTTTCTTAAGAGAAAACCCTAAAATGCAAAATCACGCTCCATAAAAACGGGGTGCGACCTCGCACCAGCTAGACCCCCGTGCGGTTTTAATGCATTTTGGAGGGTCAAACAGAGTCAAAATGGGTCATATCATATACTTTTGGGAAAGCTCTTTTGGATCCCGATCCAATGGTATAGGATTTAGGAAGAATGGATAAGATTTGGTAGGGGAAAAATTGGCTCAAATATGACCCTACTTTTCCAAGGAGAAAACAAGGGATCTAGGGAAAATTACTCACCTTAGTGGGTCAATTTTTCGTGTCTATAGACATAAAGGAAGGGCATCACATTATTAATATAAATTTAACTCTAAGTAATGGGGGTATCTTTGGACTAGTATAAAAATAATGTAAAATAGGAAAATTATATCTAGAAATGGACTACTTTGTTTTCCTTCTCTACTTTGAAGGAGCAAAAAAAGGGTCTCATCCATAAAACCTATGGTGTTATAAATGAATATAGGATTAAAAGAGTGACATATTTACTACTATAAAATGGTATGACAAATATTATTAAGTAAGAATCAATATGAAGATAATATGAATGAAAAGAGGATAAATTTGATGATAAATCAAAACACATGGAGTATGGTGTTGATATGGCCATGGGAAAGTTCGGTAGACATCCTAATTCTTATGATAAGAAAGTTCAATATATGTTTGTGAAAATTGAATTATCAAGGAGATTCTTTCCAATCACTATAGTTGAATCTATCATCATCTATAAACCCAAGGAGAAACACAAAATGGAAACTAACTTAGATTGATCAATTTAAGTAGCATTGTAGCACCTCTACAAGAGAAGCACATCATAATAGAAGAAATTATAGTCTTTGTTAATAATTATCAATGAGTTTGTGGGATATATCCAACTATAGAGGAGGTGAAAGCAAGTGTGACTCACTATAAGATAGTCATCTATAAATACTAAAGATATGTGAATGAAATATGTGAGGATCTTTGAACATTGGTGACTAAAGTGTTGGAAAATATGGCTATTACATCATTTGGTTATTTCATAATGTACCCTTATGGGTGCATATATAGTTTAGGATTATATTAGGAGTTATTTTTTAATTAGTGTAAAAGAATAAATGCACAAGTGTTAGAATGTGCAATGGTGTAAATGTGCATGTAGTCCACATGTACATGAGTCTTAGGGTTGAGTGAGAGGCAAGTAACCTATATTTCTATAAAAAGGCCTCAATGTGAGTGATTGTGGGTGTGTGGAAGTAGTTCAAAGGTGAAAGTAGTAGCAGGCACAATATAGCTCCATTTTGATATCATGGAGGAGTTGCAAACTCCATGATTGGTGATCTCCATGGAATATTGAAAACTTTCGATTGAAGAAAAGGTCTATTGAAGGCCCGATTGAAGAAGAGGTTCATTGAAGGCCCTATTGAAGAAGATATCCATTGAAGACTCTCTTGAAAAAGATATTTCAACAACATCAGAGTCAGGAGATCCTAGAATAAGATCTCATTTCCATAGTTGAATATTGAAGAGGTCAAGGAAGGTCTCATTGAATATTTTGAAGCTACAAGATTGAGAATCTTGGAGAGGTATCATGGAGAAATAAGAAGAATACTTGGTGAGCCTCATTGAAGGAGTTCATAGAATGACTCATTGAAGAAATTACTACCAAATAAGAAACTAAGAAATTGAGACAATCATCACCATCTAACGACAAGCCCAAAAGGAGAAAGTTTGGCAAGAAGATTATCAAATCACATGGTAGTATGGAATAGATCTCAAGATTGATAGATTTTTTGAGGAGGAGATCTACTTTGAAGTCAGAATTTGGCAAGTGAAAAGTGATATAAAAATCACCAAATCTGCAAGATTTGGGGACCATCATTGAAGGAGGTTCTTGAAAAACATCTCAGCTACGATTTTGGGAGAATCCTACCAAATTTTTGGGATTCAATGATAGCATTTCAGTGAAGGTATCGATTGCTTTACAATCTAGAAAATTTTTAGATTTGAATACAAAGAAAAGGGTAGCATATTAACAGCACTCAACTACAAAATACAGAGTTTGTGGATACCAAAAAAGACATCAAATCAAAGAAATTAAAAGCAATAGTGAAGATTTCTTAGTGTTGAAAATTTCAAAATTTATGGGCAGCGTTAATGATTGCTAAAAATTAGATTCCAAAAGCAAATTCTGAAGAAGTTTTGAAGCCACCAAATCAGAGTTTAGAGCAGTAAGTTGATAAGGTATTGAAGCTGTAGAAAGGTGAGCAAAGAGTTGTTTTTGGAAAGCATAGAAGATCTATAAAATCATCCACAAAAGGTAGCCATTGAGGTGAATTGAATCACCACTATCTCCATCATCTATGAGATAAAAATGTATGCAACAATAAGGTGCAAAATTTCATTAGTTGAGCTTTCATATTTGGTTTTATATTAAGTTTTATCAAGCACCATTTTTTCAAAGGATCAAATAGTTGCATAGAATAGTTTTCATTTCAAGTCTTCAAAATAGTGCAGAAGCTATAGTTTACAAGGAGCAAACCCGCACATAGGAAAAAAATAGAAGTTAGGAAGACTATATTTGCATCAGAAAGAATGAAAAATATTACATTGAGTAGCTTGGATTAATAAGTAGAAGAATAACAGCTTTGGCCTCTCTTTGAGAGGTCTAAAATTCAAACCCCACTCAGTATGAGGGGGCCAGGACCCCTCATAAAAAGCTGTGTAAACTCATTGAAAAATAAGTAAAAGAATAGCCAAGCAAGAAATTTTTTGTCAAGAGTTAAAGGTAATATTCTAGTTCAACCAAACCAGTCATCAAAGGCAGATTTTTGAGAGCTCTTTTGTAGAAGTAAAAGGTAGAATATTGTGGTAAGTAATAGCCACCAAAAAGTATAACAATACTTCCAAAATATGGAGAAGAGAAGCCAACAAATTGCAGTTAGAAAAATAGCTTAAAAGGCAGAAGAAATTCTAAGTTTTAAGTCTACATCTCGAAACGAATTTAGAGGACAATCTTGGAGAAGGTTAAAACAATCATAGGGAGCAAGCTTGAGCCATACATTTGAACAGGCACATTAGCAGATTAAAGTCCACATTTCAAGCAAAGCAAAGATGACACTTTCAAGCACAGGGGACAGTTGTAATCTACGTTTGAGATTCACTCAATGGAATCCATAAGAAGCTGGAAAAATATAGGTTTTAGAGAGCCTTTAGAAAGCAAAAGTAATGACCATTTAAAGAAGTCCAAACATCAAGTATTTGAGGTGTTAAAAAAAACCCAACAAAATGTTATATTAATCAAAGTTGTTGCGTACATAGAAGATATACAAAATATAAAATACAAGGGTAAAATTTGATAGCATAAGAGCAAGTTTTCTATGATCAAAAGGGAGGTGCCATTACTATTAAAGCAAGTTGGAATTCAACAAGTCTGCATGTCCAACAACACCGTAGAAGGAATTTGATTCATTATGCCAAGAAAAAATGTAGACAACAAGATATGAGCATTGAAAAGCAAGGAAAAAACATACATCTACTACCACATGGTGAGAGTTTTTCCATGCATCCAAAGTGATGAATGCCACGTTGAAGAGGAAGATTAAGCACCCGATAGTTTTTTGTAACATCTCATACTCTACATCCAACGAAGATATGAAAAAGAGCACCCAACATAGGTGGAAAAGACAAAATACATTGAGAACCCTCCATATACGAGCGCCCAACGTGGAGGAAGATAGTAAAGGAGTTATGATAGTTTTTTCAGCCACCAAAGACATTAGAAATCAAAAAACACTTGTCACATGCATTAAAGGAAGGGACTACGACAAACATTTCCAAGAAGAAAGCTAAACACAAGCACCACATGTCATATACACTACATGGAGGTTAAAGAGAAATGTTTTCAAATATGAAAGGAAAATACAAGTGCCACTTGGCACCCCCATCTCATATGGCACTAATTAAGAAAGCGCCCAGTTTACGTAAATAAAAGGCAAGAGAGTCGAAGAAGTATTAAATAAGTGAAAGCCTACATCCTTAAGAATACGCAAACACCAGCAAGTGAAATATGACTACCTACCAACAAAATATTAGTTTTAAAGAGTGAGTTCAAGCTCCATACATTGCACATATCAGCCAAGTTAAAGTGTGAAGAGTAGAGCACATATCTAGCTAGCATTCGGTTGAAGAGAGGAAGGAAATTCATTTAGTTTATAAGGAGGAGAACATTGACAAGCAAGGTGAAGAGAAACAAGGAAATCAACCCTTGCAAACCACATTCAAACAACTTGTAAATCAGAATTAAAAAAGGTGAGAAATATTTATTATATTGCAAGTTTGATATCAAAGCTTATTGCATATTCTAGAGATATTAGTAGGAGTAATAAGGTGGTGAAAATATCTCTAGAACAAAATATTGATTATATAGAATACGTAGAGTAAAACTAGAAGCATTTATATAATTGCTTCTAAAGAATAGTTGCAAACTCTTAACATAGGGAGATATAAGGAGTAGTAAACAAAAATTAGTTTGAAAACATTTAACATTTCTAAAAATTCTAATGAGGGAGATATAAGGAATCCTACTTCAAATTGAATTTCTAGAAGTTTAGAACCTATCATTGCATAAAGGTTTTTAGTTGGAAGAATGATTTATAGACATATCTAACTAAATATTGAATCCATATTATTGAAGATTGCATTTCTAATAAATTTCTAAAAGTAATTGATTGCAAGTGATAGAGGTGAATCATATTTACAACATATATTAATACTAGGGATATATAAGGTAACCTATTAAGACCATCATGACATCAAATAAGTTCATTCTTTTAGAATCTCAATTTCTTATAGTTCCAAACTATTTCGCATGGAAAGAAAAATTAAAGGCCATCTTGACATTTGAAAAACTCTAGGAAATCACTATAGGCGCAAAAACCAAACCAGTTATAGATGATATAGAAATTCAAAAATTTGAAGAAAGTGATGTTAAGGCTTTAATGATAATAACCTTTGCTATCATCAATGAAATATAACCATATATCAGTTCAGCAAAAATATCTACAGAGGCCTAAAAATACTTAGAGAAAATATTTGAAGGAAAGAACAAATCTATCATTTAAAACCTTTAAACTCAATTGCATTCCTTAAAAATGAACAATGGTGAAAGTATTTAGCCATTTTTAAGGAAGGTAGAAGATATCAAAGAAAAATTGTTAACATTAGGAGAATAAATAAAGGATAAAATTCTCGCTCAAGTGACCATGAGAGGACTTCCAAATAATTATAAACATATAATTACCTCCTTGCAAATATTAAGTAAAGATATTTTCTTTGATGAGTTAGTCAATGTTCTCCAAGAGTATGAGGTAGATAACACAGTTAAATATGAGATGACTAAAAATGCTCTAGTGACAAAGATAATCCACAAGAAAATATAGCATCATCCTAAAAAATACAAAGACCTTGGAATAATAGATATTTTCAATTATGCAGAAAGAAAGGAGATAGCACTAACTACTACAAATTCAATCCAAAGAACCAAGGTCAAGGAAATCAAATATCCTATGGAATTCAACAAAATAGGATATTTCAGCCAAAACAATATCAACCTCAAAAGCAACAGTTCCAAAGGACATATCCTTCTAAAAATATCAGGTCCATGATATGATCATAATATGATTCATCACAATACCATTATAATGAGTTCATAATGTAATACATATCAGGTCCATTTCAATCCTATATAACTAATTAGAGAAACTAATAGTTTCAATAAATTGTTGACATGCATAAAACACAAAGAAAATATGTGTAAATCCTATGACTATTATATAAAGAACATCATCATAATAAATCAAGTAAACATATAACTATAACATGGTTTTGATGATTTTTACTTTGTTCATCAATCTCATTTGGAGTAGTTCACATTAATCATCTTCTATGAATAAGGATCAGGTTCATAGACATGATTAGTGTGCATGACCAATGGATTCTTGACTCTTATATGTGTCGTCTTGACCTATTCCATGAGAACCCACTAAAATAATAATAAAGTTGCATGGTGGAAATGTCCAACATAAAATGTTATTGTTAGAATGAGAAGTTCTTATGGTATGTTTATAGCTAATTTTGAGAGCATAGATTCATATACCAATGACATGGGCTTCTAAAAATAAAATCTTAAGTTAATACATAACCATTTTAGTTTTATAGTGTAAATATAGTAATAATATTTTTTTTTAAATATAAATTTAATAACACTTTTTTATTTTAGTTAGAGTAATGATATTTTAGGAACACTAAGGGTGGGAGAGCATGGAATTCTAGGAGGTAGAAACCATAGAGGATTGAACTATCAATGGAACTAGAGACTCAAACTTGGGCCAAGATAGATAAAGCCTCACAAGAAGATTTTGAGAAAGTTGAATGATACTATTATTGTCCTTGTCCCCAACAAAGCCAACGTAAAATCCTCCATTCACTTCATATTGATAATCCTATGTAACACGAATTATAAAATCCTAATAAAGGTGATCTCTTTGAGACTAAAAATCCTTCTCCCAAGCTTGATCTCAAAAAAATGAGAGATATTTCTTAAGGGTCATCAAATTCTAATGGGATTGTAGTGGTTTACAAGGCTCTATATTCCTTGGTTAAAAACAAGAGGACAAAGATGCTAGTTAAGTTGGACATGAGCAAGGCATATGATAGAGTATCCTAGAACTTTCTTTAGAAGTTGCTTAAAAATTTTGGGTTTGGAGAGGCCTAAACATATATGGTTATGAGATGTGTAAGGACTCTAAGATGCTATATCCTAGTGAATGTGCTACCAATTAGTTTTTCACTAGCTCTTGGGGTATGAGGCAATGTGACCCAATATCCCCCTACATGCTTAGCATGCTTGTAGAAGCTATAAACTGAACCTTGCTAGACAAACTTAGACTAAATAAAATCCAAGACCTAAAGGTTGCAAACACCATGGACGTAGTTTCTCATCAAATTTTTATGGATAATATAATCTATCTAGTACTAACAAGTGTTATTGAATCCATAGGATAGAAGAATGTGTTAGAGAGCTATGAGAATTTTGCAAGTCAAACAGTCAATAAGGAGAAACGTTTGATGTATTTCATCAATATCCTATGAACCAAAACAAATATAAAGAGAATTTTGGGTTATAAACTAGGTTTATTTCCCTCACTATAATTTAGAAAACCTCTTTCATGGGTATAGTGAAGCAAGAACATTGGAACTTTATTTTTTTATCAATTCCAAAGGAAACTAGCACCGTGGAAGGGAAAATGGCTAAGTTAGGTTGAGAATATGCAACTACTACATGCAACCCTTTAAACCCTCCCCACATATCTCATGCCTCTATTAAAAATTTCAAGGGCAATGTCAACTAAGTTAGAATCTCTTTAGAAGAACTTCCTTTGTAAAAGAATAGATGAAAAGAAAAAATTTACTCTCTTGAAATGAGAAATAGTTTGCTAGCCTAAGAAAAAGAGTGTAGATTTAAGGAGAATCAGTTTGATGTGCATATCCCTAGGTGGGAAACTAACCTAGATATTAATAAGAGAACCAAAGAACCTTTGGCCCAAGATTCTCCAACATAAATGCCTAGAAGGAAAGGATTTTGAGAGAATCCTTAATGAGGAAAAGCATTGCAAAGACTCAGTCATTTGGAACCATATACTGGGAAGCTATTATAAACCTTTATTCTCATTAACAAAATTTATTCACCAATATGCATAAATATCAAACCATTCATCCACAAATAATTTTCACAATAACAGTTCACACCATGAGATAAAGATAGATAATACCCTTAAGGTAGGTCAACACCAATAATACTCCTTATGGAACGAATAATTCCATAATATCTCCCTAGATGAGAATCACTCTATGAGCTAAGACTATTACAAGAGAATAATGGATTTGATTGCTTCATTACAATGACAATTCCCCTCTTTATATGTCCATCTTCCTAAACCCTTATCTCACTCATATTATAACATAATATTGCAATATAATCGACCTTGGATTATAGGCGGCACATGCCAACTATCCATAATACCATATGTAGTATAATATCATATTCCCGTATTCATATCCCTAAGTACCTAACAAAAGCAAGGACTTTTTAAGAAATATAATTAAATAGAAGTTTGGAACTAGTGAGTGCATTGACTTCTAGGATGATATTTGGTTGGAAGAATCCTCCATGGTAGGATGAGGGTTGGAATGCACTGGCCTCGGGTGAATGAACATCTATGGAAATGAAGTGAGCAATTGCTTCCACATGAGTTGTAAGGGCAACATCAAATGTGTTCTAGAGGATTGAATAGAAGAGAAAAACCAATGGAATGGGTAAATTTGAATTATTTTGTGGAGACTTCATTCTACCTATATTTCTTTAAAGGGATTAGATACTCGTTATTGGTCAATGAGCTTGAATGGAGAATACTCAATCAAAATAGTTATTAAAAATTAACTATAGAAGGTGCTACTGAGGAGGTCTACACAAAAATATGGTAAAATATAACAATCCCAAAGATTAAGGTTTTAAGCTAGTTAGTTGCTCACAATAGAATGCTAACGATGGATAATATTCAAAAGAGGGGCTCTCATAAACCTTTTTGATGCACTCTATGTGAGGAAGAAAAGGAGACAGATCATCATATGTTCATAAAGTGTAATTTTAGTGGATATATCTAGGAAAATATTGATAATGAATTTTTAGTTGGGTGGGTCTGGCCAAAGGGGTTCAAGTATTGGTTAGCTCAATGGAGTAGTCCCTTAAAAATGAGAAGTTGTTATCTCTCTAGAACATGGAACCCTTAATCTTCCTTTGGAATATTTGTCTCGAATGTAACCAACATACCTTTTAATACATAAAATGGATGTGATTATACAATATAATCAAATCAAATCCTCATTGAGAGTACAAATTACCAAAGTGTAGGTGAATGCAGCACGTACGTAGGAGCATGAGACCCTATAAAAAAAGGTAATTCATCTACCTTCTACCATAGAGAGTGGATATTAAAAAGTAGACAGAGCAAAGATAACATGGAAATGACCAAGGAAGGGATGGCTTAAACTAAATACCAATGGGGCTTCCAAAAAGAATCTTGACCCAACAAGAGGAGGAGGAGTGTGAGAGATAATACAACCAAAATAATAGCAATTTTTATAGGTAACTTCAACAAGACTACTAATAATATTGTAGAATTCAAGGTGTTGCTCATTAAGTTGGCAAGGAAAATGGGCATAAGCAAATAAGAAGTGGAGTGTAATTCAGAGGTGCTAGTGAATTGTCTCATCGAAAAGAATAAATCCAATTGGTAAGTAATTGATATGATAGAAAAGTTTCTAGCTCTACTAAGTGGGTTCAAGGATACTATGATTTAACATACCTTTCATGAAGGGAATGCTTTGGAAGACATATTAGCAAATAAGGATTTTTAGGATAGGAGAGTTGGATTTGGAGGGAGGGTGAAGAGAATTCTACCTTGATAAGGGTAGTTTGGGAGTTAGATCAAGTAAAATCAGTGGAGTCAAAAAATGACAAAGTTTGGGATCAAGGATTTGAAAGAAAGGTGGGTTCCTTTGAGCCTTTTTGTCCGTGATACAAATAATATAGTTAGGATTTGTTTATCTTATAAGGGCTAGGAAGGTATCCAATGTGAGGGATTTTGTAACTAGTTTGAGGAAGTAGTCAAAACCTTATTTTTATAACAAAAATGGTAATTTTTAATATATTTATTAAAATTCAATATTAATAATATCTAATGAAAAGTTTAGTATATATTAAAGATTAATAAATTTAACTAATTTTAAATTTTAATTTTTCATATTTAATAAATTTAATTTTATATTATGGTTGGTCAACAATGTAACACATTTTTTAAATTGGTTATATGCGATGATAACAACCCCACCCGTATTACATCATGACAATATGGTGGTATTACAACAAGGTTAACAAATATACGTGTATCACTTGGCAAGATTCAAACCTTGGTCTCCTCCTTGAAAGTTGATAAGTCTAAATGGTTAAGCTAATAACATTTGATAACAATGCAATATGTTATTTTTATTTTTTTGTTAATACACACAATGCACACCATCATGCCGAAATGAATGATTCTCCATGATGTACACAAGAATCAAAGCTCAAACCACATGAAATTGTAGACACTTGTAGCGATTTGAACCTTGGACCTCTTAAAGAGAGACCAAAGCCCTAACTATTGCATTATCCCCACCAGTTTGATAGCAATGCAATATGTTATTTCAAATTATATGAACTCAATTGATAAAATTATTTGTTTTTTATGCATGATACCCAAGTTCGAATCTTGCCCAAGTATACATGCATAATTACCATGATGTTGTTAATAACATGTGGTCACAATGCAATACAAATAAAACTATTTCAATCTCATATAAACAATTTTTAAAAATATAGTATAACATATTAAAAAAGTGAGTATAAAGAGTGCCCTCTGATGGAGTGGAAATATAAGGCAAATCCCTTGCCCACTCTCATGGCTCCTGCTAATGGCTCATGGAGAAACACTAAAGAATGGACTACTGTTTCTAGTAGAAAAACCCGTGGAGCTAAGCAACAGGAAGCTTCGGTTTCCACTGCACAACCTATCCCTACTCCTTTTCAGGAAATGCAAGCTTCTATTGAAGATGTTCAGACTCCTGTTGATACAGCCCCTCTGGTTGTTGGCATGCAACCCCTAGTTTCGTCGGTGCCTCAATCTCTTTGGTTGGGCTCTTCTTTTGCCTCAGTGGTGGTGGCTCCAGATAATTTTTTGGTGGAGGAGAATTGGGCCTTTAAGATTCATTGCTCTCGTTGCCCTATTTGTAATGAGAAACATCGGTAGTTAAACAATTATGCTTTCCATGCGGTCTCCAACTCTTATGGTTCACTTGAAGGTTTTAGGTGATACAGAGGATGTCATGGAGATCATGCATCCTGATAAATCCCAATGATTTTATTCTTGTGGAATGTTCGAGGATTGATGGACCCGATCAAAAAATATTTGGTCTGAAATGAGATGCCAAACGTTTCTCGAGTGCATGAAAGCCTCGATTTGTATGTCTACAAGAAGTTAAGATTTTTTATTTCAATCTACAGTGTGCATGTGACTTTTTATGGCCACAAAGTGCCTCTTTTGCCACGAAGCATTCCTCGAGAAAAGGGGGAGTTGTCACTATCCTTGCTCCTTGATTACAGAAGAATGTTGTGACTTGGGGTGTTGACCCATCCAATAAAGCTATCTGGATTTTGCTCGAGATATACAAAAAACCATTTGGGGTGGTTAATGTGTATGTCTCGAATATCGCTTCTAATATATGTGAGTTGTGGAGATGTCTTGCCATGAATCTGCCATTTGCCACTTGGGTGCTCCATGGATATTTTAATATGGTAGAGAAATCTTCTGACAAGGTCAATCATGCCCTGATGCGGTGGTGCTTAGGTGAAAGGGCAGCTTGGTTTTTTATGAAAAATAAGCTTCGCCTTTATGACCCTAATTCTTTCTTCTCGCCTTTTGGACTTCCCTCAGGCTCTTTGGTACACTTGGTCCAATTTTTTGGCTACTTTTGCTAGGGTTTTGGAAATATTAGACAGAGCCATGATTTTTGAGTGTGATAACTTTCAGTTCTCCTATATTTTTCCTTCTTTGCCATATGTACTGACTTTCCCTAGTACTACACTATCTGATCATTCACCTATTTTATTCTTGGTGGTAAAGTTAAACTTTCAACCTAGAGTGCATTCTTCACAATTTTACCTAAATGTTTCTTTTTTGTATAGCTTTAGCATGAAAGCTCATATATGTCGCATTTAGAATTTGATTCCTAGACCTGATGGTCTTTCTAGAAGGATTGAGTGGTGGAATGCTACCATTCAATGAACCACTAAGGTGCTACAGACTCTAGGTATCAAAGTTACAAAATGGTGAAACCAGGCTAAGTCTGCCTTGCAAAATGAACTAACCAAATCTTATCTTAGTCTTGAAGCCTCTCCTTTCAGCTCTCTTTCTTAGTCTCAAGTTTCTTCCATTCAATATGAGCTAAAAAAATTTGATTTGTATGAAGCCAATTGGCTCAAAGTGGGGGACAAAGTGACCAAAGATTTTTTTCAATGCCTCAGACCTTCTACCTAGTATTCCCATTTTCAAGCCATTCAATTTGATGGGTAGAGATTCACAAACCTTCCATACATTGTCAAAGCCTTTGTTTCGCATTATCAAGGTATTTTTGCTTCTCAACCCCTTGATGATGCTCGAAGGCAAGCTCTTTCTGATTGTACCGTTATTGTCCCCAACAAGATTTTTCCTAAGCAAATGATATTTTGTGACACTCCTCTTTCTTCGAAAGATCTGAAAAATGCCTTGTCACTCATGGCCAATGATAAGGCACCTAGTCTTGATGACTTTCCA
The DNA here is from genome assembly GCA_028583015.1 of Wollemia nobilis. Taxonomy (NCBI): domain Eukaryota; kingdom Viridiplantae; phylum Streptophyta; class Pinopsida; order Araucariales; family Araucariaceae; genus Wollemia; species Wollemia nobilis. The sequence continues at coordinate 8,056,885 of JAQPPZ010000677.1, read as the reverse complement.
TGTGAATTCTACAAAGAATTTTGGGATATGCTAGGTTCTGATCTCCACAAGTGTATCTTGAAGCCCTGCAATGTGGTTCATTGGGTTCCATTATTAACAAAGGTATTATTAAATTTATTTCTAAGTCTGGATACCCTGACCTCATCGTTAATTGGAGGTCGATTACCCTGTTTAATGTGAGCTATAATATTATTGTCAAAGCTCTTGCGCTTAGGCTTAAATATCTCTTGCCTTTGATTTTCAGACCTGAACAAACTGGCTTTGTTTAGGGAAGATACATTCTTGATAATATTCTTACTATTTGGGAAGGTATGGAGTGGGTAATAAATTCTAAACAAGATGCTTTATTCATTAAGATTGACTTTGAGAAAGCCTGTGATAATATGGACTGGTACTTCATCACTACCATGCTTCAGGACTTGGGCTTTGGACCAATTTTTATGAGCATCATTCTTATGTTATTTCAAGATGCTTCAACTGTTCTTACTTTGAATAATAGTCAATCTCAATCAATTTTTCTTTGTCGTTCTGTAAGACAGGGGTATCCTCTTACTCCATCTCTTTTCATTCTTACTACAAAGGCTTTTGGCTATTTGTTGGCCCATAAAGTGGATCAAGGATTAATTTGGGGTATTGCTCTCCCCAATTATGACCGTCAGTTGGTCAATGGTATTTTTGTTGATGATTCTTTTTTAACACTTCGAGAAGATGAGCAATCTCTTTTCTCGGCTATTATTTTATTAGAGGTGTTCTGTTTAGCCTCTGGTTCTTCTATTCGATGGAAAAAAACCTCCTATTTTTGGCAATCTCAATCCAAGTTGCAATGCTAGTTGTATCATTTCCAATGGATATGGATTCAATTGGGTGAGGTGTTTAAATTTCTTGGAATTCCTTTTGTGTTTCATGGTTCCTCTACTCAATTGTGGCAGTATGTTATTGAGAAAGTGGACAAGAAGCTTTCTTACTGGACTAGTAAGAAACTTTCTCTGGCAGGAAAAATTTATATTTGTTCTAAGTTTTTAGCCACTACCCATGTTTATTATCCGTTTTGTTGGATTACATCCAAATCTTGTTATAAAAAGCTAGATAAGCTTCTAAGAGATTTCTTATGGGCCAAAGACTCTGTCAAAAGAGGTTTTCATCGGGTAGCCTGGAAAATTTGTTGTTTGCCCAAGGATTGTGGAGGCATGGGTTTGTTTGATTGTCACCAACAAGGTTTTACCCTTTGTGCTAAATGGATCACCCGATCTTTAATTGGGGATGAATCTTGGAAAGTGTAGGTCAGGCATTACATTTCTTCTGGTTTGCTTCAAGGAAAGAGAATTTGGAAAGGGGTGGGATTGCAATCCACTTTTACTGCCCCTGTCCCTGTTAAAGTTAAAAGTTCTTTTATCATTCAAAGTATGTGGAAAGCCTGGGAGGCCTTAAAACCCTGACTCGGTTGGAAAGGGAGTTTTTGCAAAGCAGGTGTCCCTTTGCCTTCCATGAATATTTGGTGGTCTCCTGTTATCACTTGGCAGGGCTCTCCCCTGGCTCTAGTGTAGTGGGTCAAAGCGCAGAGGTTCTATAAGCGTGGTATTTCTTCCATTTTTTATTTCTTCTCCCGACATACCAGGAGTTGGATACCCTAGGAAATTTTTTGTCAAATTCACAATTTAAATCCTGGTGATAGAGATACTTATGAAATGGTTATTGATATTATTCCATTTTCTATTTGGTGCAAATTGCATAAGCATTTTTAAAAACCCTGGTGGTTAAATTGGTATTGGCCTAGGGAGATTCTTGTTTTACAATATAAAGTTCATCTAGGTTACAAATGGCTCACCCCATAAGTTCCAATGGTTGATAAGCTCACTATGAGATGAGACTTAGTCTCTCTTCCCTCCCGATGGAATAAGAGGTTTTAGATTGCTTGGGCTACTTATATTGAACCTAAATAGAGTTTTTTTGCTTGGAACCTCTTGCACCAAGGGTTACCTGTTGGCAGTAGGCTCAAGCATTTTGGTGTTCATAATCCCATTTGCCTGGTTTACAGACAGGTAAGAGATTTACTGCATATTTTTTTGTTTTGTGATCGGGCTCAGTCGACCTAGGAGTGGCTTCTTGAAATTTTTAGACCTTTTATGCAAGAGGATTTTACCTGGGTGCATGCTAGTTTGGGTGACCCTATTACTTTTTCCTTCAACTTTGGTGTTGTTTGGAATATTTTTAGAAATGCTGCCCTGTTTTATCTTTAGAAGTCTTGGAATAGAGTTGTTTTTTCTGAGCAAGATGTCGAACGTGTCTTTTCTATTGCTGATAAATATGCTATATTCTTTGATTTTTGGTTACAGATTCAAGTATAGGTTGAAAAAGTACATGTAGAGCTGCATTAATTACATGTCCTCATGGATCATTAGGGAATGCACCCTACGCTATGGGTCATGTGCCTCTTAATTTCCCTTTCAGGTCCTTGTTGTCGACTCATTAAGGGACCCATTGTTGGCCAAAACCCTCTTCTACCAAACACTGGTCCCAACCCCCCCACAGTGCAAATATGAAGAATTTGGAGCTGGAGGTCCGTCTCACCCGACCTTTGGTTGGGATGTTTGACCTCTTGAGCAAGATGATGCCCTTGGTTGGGGTGAAATTGTACCAAATGTAGAGACTTGTACTATTAGTGGTACTTCTGTTGATGGCTAGGGGGCTTCGACTTCTTCAATTTTTGGATGGAATTATGACCTTATGGAGGAAAACTTTAGACCTTCCACTTGGAAGTGATTTCTTGAGTCCTTTCTTTATGAATTTATATTTGACACTGTTTTGGCGGTTTTTATGTAGCTTTTTGTGAACTTTTTTTGACACTCTTGTGTACTCCTAACCACAATGGTTAGTGTGTTGGTTTACGGGGTGTGCTAATACCACCCACCTTTTTTTTGTATGATTAGATATTATTTTATTAGTATAATGGCTTTTTCATCAAAAAAATGTGAGCATTTCATAAAGCCCTTAGAATTCAAACTTCAACTTCAATTTAATATATTAAAAATTAAACTTGGATCTAAAATATAAGTGCATTTTCAACCACTTAAACTTAATCTAATAAACCATTCATGTCCACACCCAACCAATATCATTAGTTGACAACTCTTAACTAAAGGGGTAGACAAGGGCTAGACATCATTCTTATCGACTCTTTTCCTCATTTAACCCATGTTTAATTTCAATAACTTAAGTTTAATCTAACAAATTATTTATATCCACACCAAGTATCATTAGTTGGTGACTCTTAACCAAAAGAACTAGATATCATTCTTATCAATTCTCTTTGTCATTTAAACCAATCATAACTTCTATATAATTCTTTAACATGTCCATAAACCCTTTAAAATTTAAACTCGTATTTCAATTTAATTTATTAAAACTTGGATGAAATAAAAGGATCAATTACAACCACTTAAGGTTAACCCAACAAACAATTCATATTAAACTTAGATATAAAGAATGAATTTAATATCAATTACTTAAACTTAATCTAATAAACCATTCATAACGTGCAACCCTTAACCAATTAAACTAATATCATTCTTATCAATTATCAAATATCCTTTATAACCAATCATAACACTTACATTATTTTTTTAACATACCCATAAATCTCCTAAAATTCAAACTTCAACTACAATCTAATCTATTAAAACCTAAACTTAAATCTAAATAACAAAATCAATTTTAACCACTTAAATTTTATATATCAAACCATTCATATTGAAACCGAATATAATAAAATCACTCATTTTTACTATTTTAAATATATTATACTTATAAAAAATTTAAACCACAAAATCTCAAAGGTTCGACTCCCCTCTATCTTTGAAACCAACCATAAAACCTATCTTATTTTTAAAAGTCCCCTTCCTTTTGGTCTTCCTTGCGTTAATAAATAGTTTAGTTTATTGTCCTAGTGCCAAGTGAAAATATTAGCATGATTAATTCAGAGTAGAATATGAGCCATAAGACAGGTCACTAGATGGATGTTTTTCTTGGGACATGTTGACTAGAGGACTTTAGAATTGGTACACAATATTATAGCCATTTTGACAAGAGTCCGGTCTAAAATAATTTCTTGCCGTATCCCAACTCACATGGAGGACTTATACTAATTTTAGTACATTCATATTTCCTTTGAAGTTTGCCTCTTTCAAAGCTATATTTTCACTCATGATGGTCATCAAACCTAATTTCTATCTCCATTCACAAATAGCAACATCTTTTTGTGAGAAGGGCAGGGTTTACCAATAATTTCATGCTATAGGTAAACATGGGGCAATAATTATACATAGATCTATTGCTAGTTTGTACCTTGCACAAAGTTCACTCCATTATAATATAAAATTTGCTCGGTAATAATTCACCACTTGCAAAGCAATAAAGGTCTATGTTGAGTAACCAAGTTTCAATTCATATCGACTAAAAAGATTGAAAGAAATAAATACCTATGTTGGGCGAACAACTTTCTATCCATATCTAGGCAAACATGAATGCAATGTGCGTGAGCAAACTACATGTGATATGTGTAATAATATTTATTATAATGAGTTATTTTAATTTTTGGGAGGAGGTTTAAGGTTTAAGTTTAGTCGTTACATCCAATACAAAAAAAATTGGCTAGCCTGAATAAAAACCCAAAAACTAATTTTTTTTAATAAGTGAATCTTAAAAAAACAAAACCAAACTACTACGATGTCCATATCTTGAGTGGTAGGTTCTTAACTTACATTAAAAAAATTACTAATCTTTTTCTTCGTGCTTTAACTAATTAACTAAGTCTACATTCAACCATTTACAAGTCATTTTCTTCTTTAACGATGCAAGCCAAAAATAAATAAATCTGTTGTTATAAATTGTCTGAAGGGAAAGCACTTCTCTTAAAACTTTGGTGACCAAATATAACAAACAAAATGGTATCTTTCATGGATATGTGCATTACATGATGATAAATATATTGCAGTAAAATGAAATATATTGAATGCGACTTTATTGCAATCTAATAACTAGGGAGTTTCTGTTATCCCAAGAGACATACACAGTCATTCAAATATTCATATGGAGACTTATATAGGGTTGAAGGACCTTCAATTAGGTTGGTATCTCTACAACCATCACCCAAACATTACACAGATGTCCTTTAATTCCTAGGAATATGCAAGGCTATTCACTGAAAAGATACTTGGTTTCTTCAAAGGGTAAATAAAAAACCGTAGTCAACAAAGCCTCGGCAGAATACCATGGTACACCTCTCTCAATGTGTTGAGAATTACAACTAGAACAAGGCATATCTGAGGTTTATAGGGGATACCATGGTACACCTCTCTCAATGTGTTGAGAATTACAACCAGAACAAGGCATATCTGAGGTTTGTAGGGGATTTATAAGGCAACCATGAGTAGCTCATCTACCCGAGGTTTTTTTTTTTTTTGCTAGATCCAAAAAGCCTTTCGAGGAGGAGTTTGGACCCATCGCCAAATACAAAACAGCCGATAACAACCTCAACGGTCTGAAAGCTCCAAATCGACAGAACAATCCAAGTTAGGAGTTGGCAAACCACTGGTACATTTCCGATCAATCCACGTCCTAGACAGGTAGTCCCCAAGACGTTTTATCAAAAAAAATCCGGACCACCCCTGCTACACCCCCTGATCAATCCACGTCCTAGATAGGTAAGTCCCCAAGACTTTTATCAAAAATCCGGAACACCCCTGCCACACTACATGCTAACGTTCCCTAACCCTTCGGAATCATGATTCCCGGATGGGAATATATAATATTTTAAAGCGGTGCCCTCTCGTACTCTATGCATGCCTCTGACAAAGATGGTTGATGCCCAATTAAATCGACACCAAGACTTGTCAGGGAAGAACCAGAACCAGAACCCCGTAATTGACAAAACAGGTAAAAAAATAGACAACTGTCTCATTCCTTTCGGATTAAGGCAAAAAAATTATATGCAATTGCTGCCCAGCTGCCTCCTCGGCCAGAAGCTCTTAAGAATAAATTTTATTGCGCAAAATAATAGCAATAATTTTGATAATAATAATAATAATAATAATTTCAGAAAATATCGAGGATCTCAATAATGTGCCTGTTGCAGAGCGGGCATGACCCCCTGCTCACCCAAAGCTCGCGAGTGCACAACCTGCAAAAGGTATGTCCGCACGGAATGAAGGCCGCCCCCTTCCGCCGCACCATGCACACGCAACAGAGCGGATCGTCGGCCACTCCGCAGCCACCGGTGTCCCATTCCTCCGCCAACAATGAGGTCGTCGTGGCCGAAGCGACGGTGCCGCCACGGGCGGCGCCGCCTCTGTTGTCGGCCTCCTCCAAAAGAGACATCAGCGAGACCCGCAGCGGCGTCGAAGACCCGGAAGGTGGCCTCATGGCACCACGAGGGTTCGAAGCCGCAATGGACTCCCGCTCCTGCGCCGCCCGCAGCTGCCGCTCCGCTGCCAGGGCCGCCGCCAGGTTCATGCTCACGCGTATCTCCGATCCCTCTGTCGCAGGGGCGCCTCCCGCATCTGCCGGCTCAAAGTTCCGCCCGAACAATGTAATAAGCTGCTGCCGCCTCTCCATAACCCCGCTAGGCCGAACCTCCACCACCTCCGCCTCCGCCTCCGCCTCGCAGGTCTCAGGATTATTATTCTCCGAAGTCGTTGCAGCAGCATTAGCGGTAGTCTCGTTGTCCTCGTTATTTTGTAGTGGAGGGGGATCGATCCCGGGACCGGGCGGATCGGAGCGGCCACTGCCGCTCCAGCTGGTTTCATCTCCTTCCTCGGGGAGAATCACTGGGGTGGAGCTGAGATTCGAGCGCTCCGCCGCAGCGGCGGCGCTCCAGGAGCTCCCGCAGCAAGCAAATTTCCGGAACCGCAGCTTCTGCATGAGTGCTTTCCACTTTTGACGGTTCGCTCCATCCATGCTTTGCTCAGAGGCAGGACTCGAACCTCCAACCAAATAAACCCTCACGCCGGAGTCTTCTAGCCTTCCGAGCCGCTGCAACCTCTCCTCTTCAGTGTGCAGCCGCCGTGCAGAGTCGAGCACGGCCGGAGACCTCTCTGCTGCTGCGGCCGTGCCAGTGGCGTTCCAGCTATCCAACAAACGAAACGTCTCGGTCTCTTCTTCCTCGTTCTCCGCTACCGACTCATTGTCTTCTTCCTCTTCTTCTCTTATTTGGTCGGGATCGGGCTCTTTCTTACCGACAACTAAGCGGAGCACGTTTTTCAAAATTCCGTCCCTCGGCCGTTCCCATGCCTTTGACTGCTCCTCCGCCTGTATGACCTCCCACAGCTTGCGGCCGCCGGCTGCCTCGTTGATGCTCAGAATTGACCCCATCGTCTGCCGGTGCCGTGCCGTCTCCGTCTCCTCCACCTCCGGGCGAATTTCCATGATCTCGTCTTCATCCTGCACCTTCATCAAATCCCGCAAATTCAGCCCGGATATCTCCTCTCCCAGCCTCATTTCGCCCTGCAAACACTAGGCAATGTCAAGCCCTTGCATTTAAACACTCCAAATCCCTTTCAAACTTTTCTCCTTAGAATCTTCCGGTCCAACAACGTCACACTCTCGGTCCCGCGGCCGGCAATTTCAACAGCAAAAGTTTTTGCAAATTGACGTCCAAAAGCGACCGGAACGGACAATCTCTCCTAAATGGACGGCAAAAACTGCCTAATTAAACTAAATAATAACTTGTTTTGTCAATTGACGGACAAAACCGACGAGACAATGACAGAGACGCCCTACCTACGTATGCACATGCACCTGCTGTGCTCGATCGATCGGAAATTGACTAATCAAAAACAGCACAATCTTTCACAAATTTACGGCCAAAACGGTCTAAATAAACAAAATAAGCAACACTCTTCAACAAGCTTACAGCCAAAACATCCGACGTAAACAAAATAAGCAAAGTCTCTTGTCAATTGACGGACAAAATGGACGAGACAACGAAAGATCCTACTTACAGACTTATGTGCCCGGCGTCCTCGATCGATCCTTGTCAAAGAAGAAACGAAGTAAAGCGTCGTGGTGTGGTTCCTGCGGTGCTCGATCGATCCTTGTCAAAGAAGAAACAAAACAACAAATCTCGCTGTAAAATGTCGTGGCGTGGCTCTTGCGGCCATGAGCGAGCGACCGGTCCAAGCCTAAGACCTCTCCTTTATTGCTAAATGATCGGCCATAACGTTAACAGCGCGATCCACGCTAGCACAAAAATTTCGCAACTTTTTCTTGTTTTTCCTTCTCGGTAATCGCCACACTGCAAGAGGCACACGACAACAGAGAACAAATATCAGCAGCGTATGACGTACAAGCCCCTCCATCATTAAAGCTACGCCCGATTTAGTTCGTACCCTACGCGCATCGCCCTCCCCAAAATTTCTACGTTGAGCCAAAAAAAACTAGAACAATCACGGGAAATCCACTCCCATAATTCTTCACACCACAAAATAAAGACTCCAAAGCCCTCATTAATTCATCCGGACCCTTGAAAAAAGAACACTTACACATTCCGAGAACGCTCTGCGCTTGAAGATTGCACCGGAAATTAAATAATTTGGCTGGATTAAATCACTTTCGCAAAATTAAATGTTTTCGCCTCCAAACACGAAGCTATCTTGAAACTTTGGTTTTCATGGCGCGTAAGGAAACGGGATTTTGACTAGGTTGAACATGAAAGCTCTTAAAATATTACAAATCTCTTCGTAATTAACGAAGACATCTCATCATTCCGAAGGCCTGCAGGGATAATATATAGTATTCCTTTTTCCCGGTACAGGAAGTACCCTGTAAATTAGCCGGAATTGCCATTTTTAGCTTAATTTTGAATTACTGGCTTAGCAGAACAATTATTGGTTTGGCCATCAGAAATCGTATAAGGTGGTCTCCCGTATGCGTATATAGTTTCTCTTGCGTAGTTTCGATGGATTTTGTCGTGTGCATGCCATAAACGATGGTAATTTAGCGTTTGTTTTCCCGTGAGACTCGCTACATTTAGAGGGGCCCGGGCCAACTAACAAATTATTAAACACGGTACAAACGTGGGGACAATACGGCGAAAGGCAAGGAAATTTTGGATCCCACTATATTGACCTTTATAAGGTATCTTTGTCATAATGAGCCTAAGGTGAAATAGGAGTTCTAGGGTTAGCTCTCCATAGGGATAGGGTTAACATCTCAAGGTATTTATATAAATAAGGTTGTATATATTTTTTTAATATATTTTTATAGATTTAAAATTATATTTTATATAAAAATTATTTTTTTATAAATAAGTATTTAAATATAATTTAAATACGATATATTTTTTAGTTTTAAAGATAATTTAGGTAGATAAAGGTTTATAAAAGATTATGGAATATTGGCTGACTAAATTTATTATGAGAGGCTTAATTAAAGTAGTTAGGTGCATAAAGGTTTACAAAGAATATAGGTAAGGTAATTTTTTATTTTTGGATTTGGTTATGCAGTTTCCTTGTAAAGAATATATTTCTTGTTAAGATTTAAACTTAATTTTTTTAAATAACTTGTGTTCATACTACTTGAATTTATATTATCATATTTTATTTTATATATTTATAATATATATTTTTTAATAAACTTATTTTTAAAATATGAAGTTAAATTAAATTAGTTTTAAGTAGACTTTAAACATATTTTTAGCTAAAGGTTTACAAAGAATATAGGTAAGGTAATTTTTTATTTTTGGATTTGGTTATGCAGTTTCCTTGTAAAGAATATATTTCTTGTTAAGATTTAAACTTAATTTTTTTAAATAATTTGTGTTCATACTACTTGAATTTATATTATCATATTTTATTTTATATATTTATAATATATATTTTTTAATAAATTTATTTTTAAAATATGAAGTTAAATTAAATTAGTTTTAAGGTAGAATTTAAACATATTTTTAGCTTAACAATTAATATCTATATATTATATTATAAATATTTGAAAAGAATTAAGTATATTAAGCAAACACGTCAACACTTTTATTTTATATATTGAACATCGTTTACAAATATTTACAAATATCAGCACTCGTTCGAGCAAATACAAGAGGAATCGACCTCACAACCACATGGATGATAATAACTAGGCAAATGCCAATACACCAAATGCCATTGGGAGAACACGTCAACACTTAAAAAATAAATTATAATTAAAATGAAATATAATTTAAAATTATATTTAAATTTTTTTTAACATATTGAAAATATTTTAAAAATTAATAGTATTTATTAATATCGATTAAATAAAAAACATAAATTAATGATATAAATTATGAAATGCTAATTTTTTCCTCATAAATAATTTATAATTTTTTATAACATATTTTTTTAAAATCTGGTAAAATTTACTTTAAACTAGTTAAATAGATTTAAGTTAACTTGTTCTAAATTACTTTTCTAAAGCTCACTTCTTATAAATAAAACCAATTTCAATTCCATATAATTAATTAAAAAACTATATATATTATATATTTGATATTTATCACTATTTATAAATATCTCAAATTTGATAAAATTAATTAATGTTAACTTTATTGTGAATTGTACTAAAGAAACAAAACCTAACAATTACCATGTACTAGTTAACTATTACCATTATATGTACTATGGACCTTAACTAATATTCAATTTATTATGAGTTGTACTAAAGACTTAAAACCTAACAATTACCATGTACTAGTTAAAAATTATTATTATATGTTCCATGGACCAACAATGCACCCACTTATGCCCATTAAAGACTGAGGTTCATGATTGTGATGTGTGAACATGCTCTTTTATTAATATGTTTTTTTATTTGAAGTATTTGAAAAGTGCATAATTCTAGCATAAAATTAAAATTTAACTCCTCCAAGCTTAACTATTATTATGTATTGGATTATATATCCAACAAGCCAACTATGAATTTATATATCTTGAATTAACTAGGATAACAGTGCTTAGTTAACTAAATATATATGTGTATATTTTTTATTTTCCAAGTACTTTAAAAATGTATGTTCTTAGCATAAGATTGATGACATTAAATAGTAAATTATTTAAATGTATATTTGTTTAAATGTAAGATATTTGTGTATGTATATTTAGTATAATTAAATATTTTGGTTTAATTATATTAATAAAATTCAATTAATTTAAATTTTGTTATGAAGTCAAAATTTTATAATTATTATAATGGTTAATTAACATTATAATTATTTTTATTTTAATTAATATGAAGTTTGTAAATTTTAGCTACAATTTAATAATATTATGTAAAGTAATGAAATAAAATTTAGGTTAAATTTTTTATTTTTTTTATTAAAATAATGTTTTTTTTGCTTGATAACAACGGGTTGTAATCGGATCCTCCACCTTTGACAAATTACATGTCTCTTCTTTAGAGCTTGAGAGTTTACAAATAGATATACTTCTCATCTCAATTGAGTAGTTATAGCTAGAAACCTACATCATTTTACATAACATGTCTGAATTCTTGATTTTTATTTTTTGGATCTTTTCAAATTTCTATATGAATACAATTACTCCATAATTTAGCATCTTTCTTGACATTTTCCTATAGCAGTCTTCATAATGCCAAAAACTTCACCTCTACAATTGATACCTTACATCTTAGTAGAATAATATTTCCAAAACATCGCACTATCATAGTTTGCTTTACCAAATATGATTGCTAGTTTCCTTCCTCGCTGATGTCATAGCCCTTCCTTGCTTTTCCCATCATTTGAACCCTAGTTGGCAAATATTTGCAATCTCATTTTTCGTGACTTGAAAAATCATCATTGCCCTTGTTTCAAATGGTTGTCTTCACATGGTCGTATCTCCCTCAATATTCCTCGATTTTTGCATATGACCACTCATTTTAAAACTATTCAAATTTTGCATAAGTTCATCCAAGAATCGATTGAATAGAATAAATCTTCGTGAAGATATGGCTCCTAAAAGATGAGATATTTTTCAAGAAAAACCCTAATCCTTTGCACTTTGTAATTTCCTTTTTCGTGACTTGAAAAATTGTCACTGCCCTTGTTTCGAATGGTTGACTTCACATGGTCGTATCTCCCTCAATATTGCTAAATTTTGGTATATGATCACTTATTTTAAAGCTATTCAAATTCTGCATAATTTGGTCCAAGAATCAGCTGAATCAAATAACACTTCACGAAGTTATGGCTCCTAAAAGATGAAATATTTTTTAGGAAAAAAACCTAATCCTTCGCACTTTACAATTTTGTTTTTCTCATTGTAAGCAGCCTTCCACGCTCCTTCAACCTTCCTAGCCTTCCACTCAACATCCTAGCCTTTCATTGCAACTTCTTCAGCTGACCTAGCCTTCCACGCTCCTTCAACATTATGAGCCTTCCACGTTCCTTCAGCCATCCCAACCTTTCGTTGTAGCTCTTTCAGCCAGTCCAGCCTTCCATGCTCCTTTAGTCAACCCAACCTTCCACACTCATTTAGCCTTAACACTCTAAAGATCAACTCATCATTTAGCCTTCCACACTCCTTCAGCCTCCAGCCTTCCACGCTCCTTTAACCTTTAGCCTTCCACACTCCTTCAACCTTCATATTTATTGATCGTTAAGATGTTGCTACTTCTCTTTCTTACTAAAATCATATTTTCTCTTTTAAAATATATTTTTATACACTTTTATTGTTATATATGTAATTTTTATAATTAATCAATTTATATTATTTTAAACATATTCTCTATATTATTTAAATTATTATTTATATAGAATAGTTAACGTTTACACCTACAATTAATATATATAAAATCCAATTCTCAAAACAGTTGGCAAATCAAGGGGTCAAGAATTGATGGTATGCTCAGACTACTACTCTACTTCAATCTCTTGGCCTAGACATCATGAGACCTCATCCTACTAAAGCATCAATCAATGCACCATACTCTAATAAGGATATTCGAGATGCGATTTACTCAGTATATATAAAAACTACTTGGACTAATCCAAAGGAACCTATTTCACCAAAACTACTCCATTACTCTCACTTTTATCTCCAACTAGAGAATGGATTGATCACTACTCCAAAATATAACTTGATACAGATGTCACACAACCTCAAGTTTCCTCTAGCCGAGCTACGAGTTTGCTCCCACTAGCTGCGTATTGAGACAAATCATCACCTCACCAGAGATCAGTGTATTTGCAGATTGTGCAGTCTTGATGTGGAATCCGAGGACCATTTCATTTTCACCTGTCCTGTCTACTACGAGATACGAGGTAGATATTATTGCTTATTCAGAGACATCCATACACTAAAATCTTGGATTAAATATGAATATCAGAGATGCATTTCCCTTTTCATCCGAGAATTATTCAATCTTAGGAAAAAAACTACTTAGTAACAGTTTGCAGAAGATAACAGGATCCTGACTTATCACTTCATTCTTCCAGTCTCCAGAGGCCACGACAAGGAAGTGCCAGGGTGATCACAAAGATACAACAATATCAACTCGTCGTCGACTCCAACAAAGAACATCTACGATGACATCCAACTCTTCTGTCACTCACTTCTCTTCAACCTTGAATGTTGGGAATAATCCTTGATCCACAAATCATGCATATCATGTCATTTTGTTTACTGTTTTTCTTACTTTATTTTCTCTGGAGCTACATTAGGCACTCTCGTTGCTTTGTATATGTCTTACTTTACAGTCCTATTGACCTCTTTTGGTCACCGATGGACATTAATACAAATTCAATTCAATTCAATAACGAAAGTAAATATATAAACTTAATAAATATATTAAACTTAATGGAAGCAAATATATAAACTTAATAAACATATTAAACATATTTTCATTTCATAATATTATTTAAATTTATTTATAAAAAAAATCAAATAAAAAACTTAAATTATTTATTATAAAATTTATTATTTACTATTTTTATTTTATTTAATTAAATATTTTTATAAATTTAATTAATTTAAATTTATTAATTATTAATATGGATAAATGTTGTGATACATCTTTCCAATAATATTTAATAAAACTAAATTACTAACAGATGATGGCATTTTGAAACCGAGTCTTAAATTGGCGAAAGTATGGTGGTGTTAATTTAAAATTTTTAAATTTTATATATTTATTTATGATACTAACAATATAACATTGATTTTGTTTTCATCTAAGACACTATACTAACGAAAAAAATTAATCTCTTAACACTTTATCACAGTTTTATATAAAAACTTGAATGGGGTTGTTTATAGGTAATACTAATAAATAATAAATAAATAAATAAATAATTTTTTAATACTTGTATCAGAATATATAAGGATAAAGGTGTCTATAAATAATATTAATAAATAAATTTTTAACACTTGTATCATAATATATAATATAAAGACTAAGTTAATAGAATCTTAATTTAAAGAATTGAATTGGGTTGTTTATGGGTAAGCACTCGACCACTATCAATCAACCTATTCTTTTCGGATTAAAATTTAAAGCAAATACCAGAAACCTAATCCCATTATATTAAAGTTAAGGTTTGAACCGAATATAATAAATATCATATTCCTCGTAAAACTCAATACTATATATTATAAAATATATATATATATATGAAAAATATCCCTATAAACTTATTAAAAAAAAAACTCTACCTTTGAACCATGAACCTAAGTACTGGCCAATCTTTTAAACAAAAATCCTTGGTTAGTTTTAGCTCTTCAATATATCCAAAATATCAAGTTTAATAAATATGTTCTTCTGGATGGAAGAACACATTCAAACTAAAAGTAAAGATTGCATATGTATCTTGTATATTGGAGTATTTATTTAGCTAAATGATATTAATTTAATAAGATTTTATTCAGTAACAATTATTGTTTAATGTTTTGATGTTTAAAATTTTTTAAATGGTTAAATAAGATATGTACATGTATATATAATTATAATTGTTTAATTTTATAATATTTAATAAATTTTAATATTTTAAATTTTATAAAATATTATGAGTTTATGGTTTTTTTTTTGTTAGTGTGAGAAATTCCTACAACCAACACATAGGGTTGGGTAGGCTCCCCAACCATGACCCCTCCTAAAACCGAGAGCTATGCTTATCAATAGGGAATTTAATACCCATCCCCTCACACACTCCCCCTACACCGTGGTCACGAGTTTATGGTTTTTAATGCAGAGATTTAAGTTTTTTTAATCAAAATGTTTGAATATGTTGGTTTGGTAGATTATTATATTTAAATAATAAAATAATTTTTTTGAATTTAAAGACTTAAATTTTAATTAATTTAAAAGTACAAGTCTTTAAAACAAAAAAAAATGGGTGGATAAGTACATCCCAATAGTTAGTCACAAATTCGAGGTTGAGTTAGGAAGTGGTTACTCGTAACAACAAAAACATGGTTAAACTCGTCACCAATCATATATATATATATATATATATATATATATATATATATATATATTTGAATGTGTAAGGTAGATTATTACTTTTAAATTTAATAAAATAAATTTGATTGAAAAATACTTGTAAAAAATAGCCTTGTTTTAGCTTTGGACTATATACAAATTTTGCATCTCAAACTTGTAAAAAACCTCCAACTGTTGTTTAAAGCTCTAGGAAATAAACTACATTAATAAAAATTGGGATTGGATCTCTTTCCCCTAGCAAAGGGTTGGGAAGGTTGACAATTTCCAACATCCATCTTCAATAGAGACTAAGAGCCATTGGCAATCTCTAACTCTGTCTTTCTTTTTCTCAAAACTTTTATTTAATGGTCTCCCAACGTTACGCTCTACCCCAAAATCTATAAATCTCTTTTTAATACTTATTGGATTATGGCCAAGAAATCCCTTCTCCAAGAAGGGTTTTGGGGGACATTTATGACTTCTGGTTTTAGGGCCTAAGGACCCTTTCTCCAATTTCACCACCCTTTCGACATGAGCGGATGGGGGATTGATTTACCAAATATGATTAAACATCCAACCTAGGGAGATATCAAAGGAGCAGGGTTATGCACAGTGGCGAGTTTTGCAAACTAGTGCGAATATTAGGATTTTCACAATTTTAATTTGGCGAATTTGGGGACCTTAGAGGTCGGCCCATTCGTTCGAAATTTTTGGGATCAATTTTTTTAGGATCAATTCGCCCCGCTATCATAAGGTTTCCCACCTAATTTTTGCCTTCAAATTTAAAAAAAAAAAAATTATCCCACCAAATTTGCCTCTTGTACCCCGTTATATATAGCTAACATGAGAGCGACACTCATACAATTATAACAATATTTTTTTCTGATAGCAAGCGATACAAAGCAGACGAGAAACAAAAAGCAATAAGCGAAAGAAAGCAAAGTAAAGAGAGTGTGTCAGAAGGCGACTGATACAACACGACTAGCACGTGGCGACTGGCACTAGGCGACTAACACAAGATGATTTGTACCAGGTAACTGACACAAGGTGATTTGCACTAGGTAATTGGCACAAGGTGACTCACATCATGCAACTCGCACAAGGTGAGTGACAGAGGTGAGTGGCACAAGGCGAGTGGTAGAAGGTGACTCACATCAAGCAACTGGTACAAGGCAAGAGGCGAAATATGACTAGCACAAGGCGAGTGGTAGAAGTCGAGAGGAAGAAGGCGATTGACATACAACGATAACCATATTTTGAAATCTAATCAACCATCAACATCTGCACAAATTGAAGGTACGAATGCCTTTACTTACTAACCAATTAATTTTTGTACATTTTTATTTTATATATAATATCTTTATTCATTAAGAATGATGCTTTTTGGTTGATGGTTTTGTCCAGTGTTTATCTGTATTTTTTAACAAAAGATATGTTTTAAATGCAATAATGATATGAAAAAAATTCTTTACAAAAAATACTATTGACCTTGGTATGCCTCCACTTTCACATATCCCTGATAACGAAAAATCCATAGATGAAAATTTTCTTAATGAAATGCAACAACATGAAGAGATTCCTAAAAGTAACATGTCAAATGGAAAAGAAAATAATAGTTCTCATACAGTCCCTACTTTCGAAGAATATTCTTCTAAAAAATATAAACGTGCAAGGTTATCTAGATGGACAATTAACAAATCATTTCAACCTGATTGGGTATCAAAATTTTCATTTATTGAGCCAGTGCTTCCAGAGAATAGTAGTGAAGAAATAACAGAATTGAGATGCGTAATTTGCAATTGGAAACACGAAAAGGATCATAGATTGCAAGTTAAGAAAGATACAGTAGAAAAACATTGTGGAAAAGTTAATATAAAAATAAAAGAAAGTGATGAAATAATACAAAAATATTATAGGTGGAAGGATGCATTAGACTATACACATATCAGATATGCACAAGAATATGATAAAGAAATGAAAAAAAGTAAACTTTTGTTGAGAAAGGTGCAACGATTCAAGCCCAATTTTGAAAAATGAATAAGTTCACTTTAGCTTCAAAAAGTTTGCAGTTTGTTGTTGTACTCACTATTCTTAAAAGGGTAGACCTATGTCTGATTTCATTGATTATAAATATCTATTTCAACTAGCTGATGTGCATAACCTTCCTAGAGCCCATTGGTCAGATCGAAGTGGTTGGAAAATTGCAAAATATCTCTCATTTGTTTGAGCAGGATGCCCTCAAAGAGAAAGTTAAAAAAGCCAAATTCATTTCACTTTCAATAGATGAGGTGACTGTTGTTGACAAAACATCTTAGATTTGCATGCATGTTTACACATTAAAAAATCATTTAAGGCAACCTCATTTACTTGAAGTATGCAAGATGGTGGAAAATTGCATTGTATAAAACAATTACAATATTGTTGTAACTAGTTTAAAGGAAATAATAGGAATGAATGAAATGAAAATAGTCACTAAGTTAATATGTGTCAGATTTGATGGTGTTGCTACAATGCAAGGATACACAAATGGTCTTTATATTTGACTACACACATATGTTGCCCCATATTTGATCCCTATTCATTGCATGGCTCATAGAATGAATCTTGCATACAAAATTGTAAATACATTTAGAAATGTAGCGAGAGTGGAAGAGCTTGTCTGTGAAATTCATGATTATTTTTTGCACAGTCCAAAAATATTTTTCAGAGTTTCAATAGTTTGCACTAGGAGTTACTTAAGGTAAAAAACTCTTAAAAGATGTAGATACTAGATGGATTTTGATGTATCAACTGATATATATAGTTTTCAAAGAATATCAATCCTGGTAGGGTATATGTATGCAAATCGTAGGGCAGTTGATAAGGCTAAAGATTTGTTATTTCGAATGAGTGACTTTGAAACACTTCTCACATTGTGTGGTATTATTCCAATGTTGGAAGAAATGAATACTTTGATTACAATTGCATAACAAAGATCAATTTATATTGTGGATTTCATTAGGGTGAGAAAACAAATTTGCATATATATTTATACGATGTATGCGTCTGGTGAAAGTTTTATGGATCCCATGTTTGAGAGTTAGATAGCATTAACAAATGTGAATGATCCTCAAAAAATTTTAAAAATGATCATCTATGTATTAATGTCCATGGAAAGAAAATACCTTTATATTGTTTTGGTCAACGAATGAATATAGCTACAAATGAAGTTGAATAAATACTTGTAACATACAACAAATTTCATATAGTTGTACGCGATACAAAAATTAAACTAAAACAAATAGAAAAATCATTGATAAAAGAAATAAGAGATCATTTTCAAAGAGATGAATTGCTTGAGGCTATGGGTGTGGTTAACCCGATGTTTTGGGATCCTAGTAATGAATACCAGACTATAAATGGTTTGTTTCTCAAATACATGGACACTCTTGCCAGTTATTTTACTAAACATGTGGTAGTCAATGGTATTGAAATCAATGGCATTTTCAACAAAAAAAATTTAATAAAACAATCAAACTGCTTTGGAACGACAATTTTTGCTCAAGTTTCACAACTCACCAACCGTCATGAAACAGGTTTTATTTCACGTTTGTGAAAAATATTACATCCTAGTAGTATCTTACAATATACTATGAGTGAATATTTGTATTTATATGAATTATGTCAAACGATGATTTTAGGATCCGTGGAAGATGAAAGGGTATTTAGTGCATTATCATATGTAAAATTTAAAGTTCGAATTAGGTTGGACAAAAATTTGAAAATTTATTTAAGAGTATATGTGTCGACCTATGAGGTGGAGAATTTTCCTTATGAAAGAGCTTTGGCATATTGGAAATCTCTAGCAGAGAGAAGAGGTGTCACGAATACTCATGATGATGAGGATAATGGTAACACTGATCAAACTATGATGACAAAAATTTTGGGTATGAGTACAGAATATTTTGTACAATCTAAAAAGAGTTTGTTCCAACTTCCAACATTATAATGAAAATATGTTTTCATTTGAATAGATTTCACATATTATGTTATCAGTTTTCTATAGAATATTAAGATTTGATTATAATTTGAGACATGTATTTTTTGATATCATTAATCATATAATATGAGATTAGAAGTGCTATTGGATATTCTTTGTATCATAGCCCTCTTAATTGATTATGTATATTTTTATGAAATTGGATTATTTGATTACAAATATGTTGATTATAGAACACTGGATTATTTTTTATATTATAGACGGGTTATTGGATATTTTGTATATCATGTTATTTAAGCCTTGTTATTGGATTATTAGTCTATGATATTCAAATTATTTAATAGATTTGTATTGTATAAATCATTTATGGCAAAGTAAATATATGTGTTGCATTTCAGTCATTTTAAATTATTTCATAAAACATAAAAGAACATTTATTGCATCCACATAATTCAAAATTATTTATTGCATCCACATAACTAATCAAAACATCACAATATTTAAAACAAAATTTCAAAAAGATAATACATTTTTTGGAAATTATCTCTTTTATTGATTTCAAAAAGATACCATTTTTTTACATTTACAAAAAAGTTATGCAACATGTTTAGTTTCTCCTCAATAAAAAAATAAGTGTTCTACTTTTCTTTCTGCACGGTGCTTGAAGGTTCAGTTGGATCTTGCTCAATATCCTTTGCTTCCAATGCACCAACCCTTACCAAACTTTTAGCTATAGTGTTTATCCCCGATAGCAATAAACCTTTTTCTTTCGCTGGATCTTCCCTAAAAGGTGCATTCAGTTCTTTCTCATTTTGTTTTAATACAACCTCCACATCCATACCCTTATCTTTGATAAACTTATTTAGCCAATTGTTTTCTTTGACAATGAATTGTAATCTTTTCTTCACTTCAATAGCATTAGTCACACTAATTTTTGTAGTCTTAATCAACGTTTTCATGGCACTTACATATTTCAGTTCTGAAAATTAGACTATAAAATAGAAGAGAAAAATATTAATATTTATAAACAAAATATATTTAAGAAAAAATGATTTTCAATTATATGTAAAACTTACATTAGGGGTAAGTCTTGCATTTTTTGCAACTACTGCTTTTTTCTTATCTATTACCCATTTATTGAAATATGCCTAGACCTCAATATTGAGTTTTTCTAATCAATTCAACATAAAATTCAGAATTTAATCATTGCATGTAGACTCGACCTGCATGGTGCCAGATTTAGCTTTATGTAACAAAGCATCGAGCTTTTGTAGCTCATTCTCCACATTTGAAAACAACTCCTTTCTATTTGAAAATTCTTGTATCGAGCATTTATTTATTTATATCAAAACCTTGGCTCGATATTCTCAATATTTTAAATTGTCAATATCTGCAAGTAGACTATCATTAACTGTAGCTTTACATTTATTAGCTAATAAAACATTTTCTAAAAAATTAACTTTATCATTATCATTTAGATAATGATGGGTGGTGACTTGCTGGTGGGAAGAGGAAACTCTGGCGGTATTTGCCTCAAAAAATTTTTCTACTTCATGTGGCTCTATGGACCTTGAAGCACATCACTTGCCTTGAATGGGAAATTTTTAGGATTCATATCCTGATAAAGAAAATCATCATCGAGATTCCTAAAGGGTATTTGAGACGAGCTCTACACATTAGAGAAATTTCCAAGGGAAAAATTTGGGAACACTGAAACATTAGACTGAGACACAATGTGTGTCTCAGTAAGATTTCTGCTTCCTGGAGGCAGTTGTATGAGGAACTGTTTCCCATGCATTCAAGATTGGTTCCTCACCATTGGTGGCACCTGCTATGGATGGACATGCTATGGGTGCATTTATGGGTGTCCAGATGATGGAGGCATCTTTTTTTTTCGTCTTTTGAATGTAACCGATGCATCTGCAAAATTTCACATGAAAATATAAATTAAAACTAGTGTAAAAAACAATACCATAAAAAGACATAAATTTTAACCAAACATACCAGACTCAGACTCTGCACCCATTGATGATGCAACCATTTGCCCTTGCTTTGAAAAATTTAAAATATTTCTTCAAACTAAATATAATTTTAAATCATTAAAATACATAATTTAAAATAGTACTTTTGAATAATAAGGTTACCTTATGAGTTGGAGGTTACTTCTTCAACATCGACTGTAACACATCCAGAAGTAATAGGAGTTGTAGGTGTATGCTGATCACTAGGAGACCTCGAACATTTCATTAATATTAAGGTATTTATAGTGATGATTGTGACTACGTATCAAAATTAGCAGATAGTTCTTGAATCCTAAAGGCGACATCCCTTTTACTAGAATATTGAGCTACTTTTTCTGCTTTCAAAAGAAAATTAGAAAATAACAAGATTGATTGGAAAGAAATAAGAATATTGTAATTTTTGGGCGTTCAGAAGATCTTGTTTAACACGGTTCAAAATGTGTGTGGACCAATCAAATATGTTGTCAGCAATACATCAAACCAAACAAGTCAATGCCCAAAATGATATTTTTGTAGGTCATTCCTGCAAAATAAGTCTTGCTTGGAAAAATTCAATGTAGGCATGAAGAAATTTATCTCCAATGTTGAAAATGTTTAAACCCCTTTTCGACTTAGAAGAATTAACTGAAAAAAATGGAGAACATTATTAGAAAATAGAAATTACAAAAGGGAGAACAATATTAGAAAATGAAAACTACAATACATCAAAAATGCAAAAAAATAAAAACTAAATTTTAAAAATATATCTTTCAAATTGTCTGAATGGACACCGTATTTGGACATTAGCAGTTGTTTATCTTCTTCAGTCAAGGCGTATTGTTTTTCACCAGGTGACCATCCGTAAATGGTAGCCCTATTAGTTGCTACACATCTGAGGGTTTCACAAAAAAATATATATTCTTGTTATCCACTTTGATGTGAACAATGGACTTGTCATGGTCGTAGCAACTAACAATCCTTTACATGAGGGATACATCAATGTTGAACTGTGGCATCTTGATTACTCTTGTGACTCCAAAACTATAAACCCATTGTGAATCTCTTTCAGGAGTGCCAAAAATGTTCTTAATGTTGGGGTAAAAGTAGTTCTTGAGTGTCACTTTTGAAGGCAAAGGAGAGGAAGAGCTAGTCATTTTTGCACTAAAAATGATCTAAAAATGTTCTAGAAATCATTTGAAAATGCTCAGGAAAACACTCTAAAAAGCATTTGACAATGCTTTGAAAATCATCTGAAAATGCTTTGAAAACTGTTTGAAAATGCTCTGAAACTGTTGTCGAAAACGCTCTGAAAATGCTAGAAAACACTCTAAAAATGCTTTGGAAAAAGCTCTGAAAATGCTTTGGAAAATAATTTGGAAAAGGTGAAAAATGACCCTGCATTTCTATTTATAGAAGTCTGCATGGATAAATTATGTGGATGTGTGACACGTGGCAGAGGAGAGGGCACGTGGTAGCTTCTTTTTGATAACCTTTGGTGATTACCATTTGCTAGTCGCCTTCAGCCAATCACCACCTGCTAGTCACTATCTGCCAGTCACCATCTACCATTCATCATATACCAATCACCTTTAGCTAGTCATCATCTACGAGTCGCCTTCAACCAGTTCCCATATGTCAGTTGCCTTCTACCAGTCAGCTTCTACCAGTCGCCTTCTGCCACTCGCCATCTACCACTCACCTTCTACCACTCGCCTTCTACCACTCACCTTCTATCACTCGCCTTCTACCAAATTTTGATAATCTCTCTGCAAAATTTTTAAAAAATTGTCAAATTTTGACATTTTCTCTACAAATTTTTGAAAAATTTGCCACCTAGTTTAGACACGATTTGCCTTGATTTGCCAAATTTTTATAATTACTTTTTCGGTATTACCCCTTATGCATAACCCTACAAAGGAGTTATGCAAAGACAACGGGACCAACGGAGAAGGGGTATTATTCTTTTTTTATTATTATTAGCCTTGTTGTAGCAAGATTATAGAATAGTTAATAAAGCATTATTTATGGGAAGGAGGCTATAAACTGAGCAAATAATTTCATATTGAGTTTTTATATAAAAATTTTAAATATTTTTAGTAACAATTATTTTTATATAGTTGGATTCCTTGTCAAATAAGGGAGTATGGAGAGCATTTTATTATGTTTTATCCTTCATTTTGGTTTTAAAACATGGATAAGAAAAAATATAGGTGGCAATGAAAGGCATATGGGAGGCCACATTCAATTCCACTTGTCTCCTTTAGTCAACGACCATTTGATGTATCATAATTTATATTTATTTTGTGAGGATGACAAAAGCAGAGGTGAAATATAGCACATAGTAGTATTATCCATTTCTACCCCAATAATACCATTGTCTTGATAAAATAAGACTTGGATAGAGTTCAATGTGTACATGGTCAAGTGTGTCCTATGGATGAAATCATGATGATCCTATCAAATTCCAACACAAAGTCTAGACTTGATGCTCCCCACCCACACCAATGTGTTGACCCATTATTGACTCCTTATTATGCCATCATGGTGAGCCACTTTCTCTCACAAGTCACACCCTTCATGTCCAACAAGTTGGTTAAATGCACCATGTCCTTCTAAACCATTATCAAGGAATTATTTTTGACTTGGTTGGAGGAGCTTGTTATGGCAATGATGTTGAAGGAGGTTCCCAAGGTGTTGGATTATGTGTTAATAATGTCATTGGCTTGCTATATTTTGGCTAGTAAATATGAGGACCAAGACTACATGGTTAATTATATTTATGGTAATTATGTTGAGAAGATTAAGTGGGGAGGGACAAAGGAGGACAACAACACAATAAATGGAGGCTTAGAGTCACGGGGTCTTATTGAGGACACCAAGACAATACCAACACCAAGATTTTGTGTATGAATGTGAGAGTTGTAGGATTGATATGAAGTTACTTGGTGGTTAGACAAGAGGACTATGGTTTTTAGGGTTAGAATTTGAGAGAAAAAGAAATATGCCTATACGAGGAATTTCATGAGAGCTAAAAATATGCTTGGATACATTTGTCTAACTGAATCATATAGAATCAATTTAAGATCATTTTATTTTACATCAATATTTGTCTTACTACTCAAAAACCACTTTGGGTTGAATTTCACGGGTTGCCTCCACATAATTGGACCCTTATGAATTGCTTGAACAATGACAAGTCCTTTAATAAATTAAACCCTTCAATCGGACAAGTCTCTATACATTCATGTGAAATGGTGATGGGGAAGTGTTGTTGGCCAATGGTAAGGATGAAGAGTGTGATATCATAGTAAATATTGGGGTGGTAGAGAGTGGTACTATGGGTGGTAGACTAGTTGTAAGTAAAGACACAGGGACAATCACTATGAGTGCAGTAAAGGAAGAGACATTGCTTGAGCAATAATGTTGGTAGGAAAATGTATGTATGCATGGAGAAAAGAAAAGAAAAAGGTATTTCTACCCATCCCTATACCATATATGTGTGCAATCATTATATTTTCTCGAACGATGACATAAATGATTCATTGTTGTTATATTATTGTTTTTTTCCAATAATTTAGTTTTGAATAATGTATTAAATACTATATCAATATGTGTGTATATATATAATGATGATGATACATATAGGTTGTATTAAGGCCAAATAACTTTTGTAACTCATTTGAATAATTTAGAGTCATACTAATGAATGACTATTCCAAAGAGTTATGCTAATGAAAGAGACCATTGATTG
Organism: Wollemia nobilis; assembly: GCA_028583015.1. Taxonomy (NCBI): domain Eukaryota; kingdom Viridiplantae; phylum Streptophyta; class Pinopsida; order Araucariales; family Araucariaceae; genus Wollemia; species Wollemia nobilis. The sequence continues at coordinate 8,031,711 of JAQPPZ010000677.1, read as the reverse complement.
ATAATATACAAAATCATTTATATATTATTTACAAAAATCAAACCCACACTAATGTACTTGTCAAAACTTACAACTCTCCATGTTGAGTTGGGTTTGAACAGGTATATGATAAGCAAAAATAGTGGGTATAAGTCTAAAATAATTACATTGGTATGATTAGCTAAAAGAATAACTTCATTGGTATTTTTATCTGCCATATGGTTTTGTTTCCTAGGAATGTGATGTTAATTAATGTGATAATATTTCCTGAATTCTTATAATATTGATTTAGCAATAGTCAAAGTAGAATAAACTTGATCTCTTGTTTTCCAAAAATAAACTAGATGATCAAATTAGAGTCCCAATAAACTTAAAAGGTTTTGATGTTTTATCTTTTGTAAAGAGTGAGACCAAATTTGTAGCCATCAACTCAAATTCATTATTTGTGGTCTTTCCTAAATTTAGATGAAAAAGAGAATCATAGATTGCAGTCTTAACCATAAAACTCATCCAATAATAGCTATTCTATGGTTAGACTTCAATACCCCATCAAAGAATAGAGCTAAAAATTAAAACATAGTTGAGCACTGGGCTATGAGCAATAGAGGTGCTAATTAGATCTTGAAGATTCTAAATTTTAAGAATATATAACTCAACTCTAGAAAGAGCACTCTGATAGTGCTTAGCTTTAAAGCAAACTCTAATGTTCTCCATAAGAACATGATTAATCTTGCATATCACAACAACCCTCTGAGTTGATTTATCTTCAAATATTTAGTAGTTCTTATCCATCCATATATACCACATGCAAAAATAAGGAATTGAAGGACACAAATTTTATGAGAGGCTTACCTTGAGTAGGAATTATAGTTATTTTTATTCCATACTTTTGTTCAAGATTCAAAATTTAATCTTCTTCTAATTCAGACTCCAAAGCTAAGGGCAAGAGAGATCTAGATCATAGCGGGTTCCTCACATTTGAAAAATAGAAGGCTTGAGTCTCACAGTATTTAAAGCATCTAGAGTAAATATAGGGGCCCAAAATACCTCTTTTAGAGAGGTTTTTCCAGTTAGAATTATTTTTTGTTGAACTTGCTATTAAACAAATTTTATTTTTGGGATGATATTTTGGTCCTAAATACAGTTCACAATTTTATCCAAAGGCTCTCTACTCTAAGATAAGCATAAACCTTGAGTGAATAATTTCTTAAAGAGTTTATTTTACCCCAAATAAAGTAGTCTTTACTATATAAATATGTGGGAAGAATACCAACGAATTGCTTCTAGATCCAAGACCACTCCCTTTGTAGTTTGTGTTTAACCCATGAAGTTGAATCCATTTTGGTTGATTGTCTTACCAAGTAATGAGACAGGAAAGTTTTTCAATACCAAGTTGAATTATGAACTAAAGAAACTCCTTATAAATAGAAGAAATTAAAGGCTTGTTTCCAAGAATAGGATCTCCCATTCCCTAATACTATTGCCATTTCTTGGGCACCAAAAGATGTTACCCTTAATAATCTAGATTGATTTCACAATCAACACCCACATTTTGGAGATGCCTAGATTTTGATAGATACCTTTAAGAAAGAACATTCCATGATTTCCTTCACCATAGTTGTGAATAAGAAATTATGTCCAAAGAATCATTGGAGGGTTTATTAAATTCAAGACAAGTTTATCCTCAAGAGCGTTGCTAATTAGACAAGTAGATCAGATATCTAAACCCCCTTAATATTTTTCTTTTGTTATTGGACTCCAACTGACAAGATGGAATTTATTCCTATGAGATTTCCTTCCTCCTTGCCAAAGAAAGTTCCTAATTTTTTTGTCAAGATCTTGGAGAATTGAGATGGGAGTATGGTAAATCATAAGTTGGTAGATAGGCAAGCATGGAATGATATATTTAATTGAAACCAATATGCCAATAAGACTAAGCCACCCATTTTGTAGGATAATATTCTCCTAAAAAAACATTCCATCAAATTAGATCAATAATGAAAACTCTTTAGCTTTGGATGATTTTGTTGGTTATTAAAGGAAAGTTTGTGAAAATATCTTCCTAGATCAAGAATATGTAATTTCTTTTATCAATTAAATGATTTATTGCTCTTTGATTAATCTAAGTATAGATACCTTTAGAAGGCTTGATGCCTTGAAGACCATCAATAGAAATTATATCTTCCACATACTCCTTGCAAGGATCTCTAATACTAGAGCTGCCTCTTTTTTCGAAGGGAAAGAGCACAAAAATCTCAAGTTATGATCAAATTGATTGGCTTACTTTCTTTAGTATAGAAAATAATTGAAAGCCAGTAATTTTGCTGTGCGTTTTTACTGAACGCAATTTTGTTCGAGCTGTGCGGGAATTTTTTTTTTTAAGTTTTTTTTCCTGCGATGGGATAATCACGCCACCACGTGATCAAGAAAAAAAAGAAAAAAAAAATCGTCCGCGCCATCCGGACGCCGCAGCAATCGAGCCGGGACGTCGACGCAGACCTACAGCAGACGTCGCCTGCAGTAGACGTCGCGTCCGAAGCGAACACAGCCTGCAGACGACACAGGCCTGCAGCAGACGCTGCGTCCGAAGCGGATGCAGTCTACAGATCCTGCAGACGTAGTGTCCGAAGGGGACGTCACGTCCCAGCGAGAGGAGGGGGACGTGCACCCCCCCCGCACAGCGCGACGGGAAATTTAAATCCCCGCCTGCGCGGGAATTTACGAGGGCGCGCACCCCGGGACCCCCCCTCCGCCGCTGGGTATAAACCCCCCCCCGTGTTTTTTTTTGTTTCGAAATTTTTTTTTCGAAATTATTAAAAAAAAAAAAAAACCGCGTGACGCGATCCGGCGTGCGCTCCCAACCCGCCCCGGAGTTGCTGGAAAGGTGCGAGGGAACAAGCAGCAGGGACTGTGTTTTTTTTTAAAACGCGACAGTAGCAGAGGAGGCTCGGGCAGCGGGAAGCAGCGGAGGTCGGGTGAGGTTGAAAAAGGAGGGTTCAACTGATCCTTTCGGATCAGCCCGCTGGCTCACGTGGTCGTGAGCCGTGCGGTAAGGCTTAGGGAGCCTGCAGGTCGGGGGTTCAAAACCCGCCGACTCCCCCCTAAGGTATATATTTTTTTTTCAAAGTTGTTTTTTAATTATTATTTTTTTAATTAAAATTTTTAATTTTAATTTTTTTTAATATAGTTTTAAACTTTATAAATTAAAATTTAATTTTAATTTATTTTTTCTAAAGTTTTAAAACTATAGAAATTAAAATTATTTATTTTAATTTTAAATTTATAATAATTATTAAAATGCTTTGTTAAAGGAAATTTTTTTAAGGGGGGATATTTTTTCAAAAAAATCAAAGGGGGATAGTGAGTAATTTTTCGAAAAATAGCAATTTGGCAAATTGTAAAAGGTGCATTTTCGGTTGTGACCGACACCTTGTGGGTTATTCTTGTGGGCAGTTTTTTTATGTTGTATGTTGCATATTTCATTTTTGCACTCTAAAATTAAAAACTTAAAATCAAAACACTCAATAAGTCCCCGGAATATAAAACCCATCCGTGCAATTTTATTGCACTGCAGCGTTCGGTATTTGTGATACCTCTGGCCAGCACTTACAGGTAAATCTGTCGTGATTTGGCTACTGTATCCGCCGCCTAATATAGCTGCTACAACGACGTCTGAGCTTGTTCTCTATAAATCGTCGGGGAGGAATAAGTACGCCATTTTTGCATTTTTTACTCCATCCACTACCCTTTATCGCACTTGTGTTTAGGTGTAAATCCTGACGAAGTATTCTTCATAGTGTTTAGGGGAAGTTACGCCCCACGCATGAGAAGAATCTTCTATGGTAGGTGCCATCAACAAGGCAATTCCCTTTCAGTACCGCTTATGTTCCACGTATCGTATGATCTCTAAAACTCACCTATAGTCTCCCTCACGTAAGGGCGGGTGATTTTTGTTGATCTTTCTAAATACCTATAGTTTCCCTCACATAAGGGCGGGTATTTTGTACGATATATTGGCCTAGCAAAAGGTATATCGAAAGGGGGACCAATTGGTGATATAAGGAACCTTCACTATGGCCACTGTTGCAAAGTTGATGACTGATCCGCATCAGTTATTGAAAGGTCCAAATTATACACCATGGAAACATAAGATGAAGGCTATTCTCCAAATGGAAGATTTGTGGGATATTGTTATTGGAGTAGCAACTAGGCCTTCACCAATAGCGAGGATCCACGGGTCCTTCGACGGATCGAGATAGCTTTTGACAAGAAAGACAGGTAGAGCAAAGGTGCTCATTTTGTTTGTTGTTTTAGATGAAGTGCAACCTCATATAGTTGACAAAGCAAGTGGTAAAGAGGCATGGGATGCCCTTAGAACCATCTATGAGGGGAAGAATGAATCCACCATTCTTCATCTTCAACAACAACTTCATAACTTTGAGTTTGAGGCGAGGGTGAAACAGTTGAACTCTTTACGTGCGAGTGTACGAGTTGAAAGAGAAATTGAGTTCTCTCGGAGATACTGTGGACGAAAAGCTTCTCATTTCACTTGTGATGAGAGCTTTACCTTCTTCATTTGATATGTTGATAACCTCCATCCAGGTGTCTCAACGACAAATTACCTACATCGAGTTGGTCAATCTGCTTCAACAACAGGAGGCACACCAACTTCACAAGGATGATTCTTCCAATACGGCCCTATACACCAACGAGCGGGGTTCTAGGAAGAAAGGTAATGGGCAAAAAGGAGGCAACTTTCATAAAGGAGGAAATTCTCAATAGGATACGAAAGGAAAAGGCAAACAACCTCAATAGAAGAAGAGGTGGTGCAAGATCCGTGAGAAAGACAACCATGACACCAACAGGTGTTGGCATAAGAACAAGCGAAAGGCCAAAACAAACCACAAAATAAAAACAAGCAACCCTAGGTGAATGTTGTTGTTGAAGAATCGACTCGGATTCCGAATGGGCACACAAGGTGCTCATGACTACCACGGATTCCACACGAGAGGGATCCTGTTTGGTATGTCGATTCGGAGCTAGCAAACATATGATTGGCGACGGATCGTGGTTTGAATCATTTGAGGCCAAAGAGGGCAAACCTGTCACCATTCTTGATGATAAAACCTATAGGGTTCAGGGAGAGGGTACGGTTTCAGTCACTCTTCCTGATGGCAAGTGTCAGATTGACAAAGTCCTCTATGTTCGGGATTGGCCAACAATTTGTTGTCAGTGACACAAATCCTGGATAGAAATATGGTTGTCAACTTTCGTGTTGAGAATGGAAAGAAGTGTTGTACTATTACCAGGAAGGGTAAGCGATTGCAACAACTTCATATAAGAACGGCTTATTTGCACTAGATGCTATCTCTACTCCACATGTTGCCATGATTGTCTCTACCAAGGAGGCAACTTCCCTATGGCACAAGAGATATGGGCATCTTAGTTACGGCTACTTACTTGAGCTCGGCAAGTATGAGATGGTAAAGGGTCTTCCTTCCCTTTACGCCACATTGCCGAGTGTGCTCTGACTGCTTGGCAGGAAAGCGACATAGAGTACCATTTGAGAAGAGCTCTACAAGAGCACAAAAACCTCTGGAGTTAATTCACACCGATCTATGCGGTCCTTTCACACCCAACAGTTGTGGAGGGAAGAGGTACTTTCAGTTATTCGTAGATGACTACTCACGAAAGATGTGGGTTTTCTTTCTCCAATTGAAATCTGAAGCTTTCGCATTCTTCCAGCAGTTCAAGAAATCCGTTGAGAAGGAGTCAGGAGCTTCTATTAAAACCCTTCGCTCAGATCGAGGGGGAGAGTTTACCTCTAATGAATTTTCTGCATTCCTAGATAAGCATGGAATCAAGCGACAGTTAACAACTGCCTATACTCCTCAGCAAAATGGAGTTGCTGAGAGAAGGAACCGTTCTATCATGGAAATGGTCATTGTATGCTCACAGGAGCTACTCTTGGGCAACAATATTGGGCAAAAGCTGTCACCACTGCAGTGTATCTGTTGAATAGGGCACCCACAAAGGCCCTAAAAGGAATGACTCCACAGGAAGCATGGAGTGGTCGAAAACCCTCCATATCTCATCTACGTATTTTCGGGTGTCAAGCTTTCATGCACATACCGAAAGAGAAAAGGAAGAAGCTAGATGAGAAAACACTGAGATGTATTTTTCTTGGTTATTCTGAGCACTCTAAAGGATATCGGTTGATAGATCCTTTGACCAAAAAATTCATATCAGCAGAGATGTTGTCTTTGATGAAGCTTTCACATCACAGAGCACATCTAAAGTACACCAAGATATTGTGGAAACTAAGGAAGAGAAGATTCCTTCGTCAACACGAGACAGGGAGGTCCTTCTACATCTTCTTCACCACCACCGAAGAAGAATCCTAAATGGTGTACAAATACAATCAGAGACGCAAATTTATCCACTCCTCCCAATTTGAATTTGGATAGACCTCGTACACGGAGTATGGCTCAAAAGGAAAAAGAAGCCAAAGAAACTAGTGAGGTTGATGATCTTTGTCAATATTTTGAGGAACTTTCTGTAACTCCAAGTACAGAAGTTGAGGATATGGATATTGATGATGACAGGGCATTCATGTCTACCATAGATAGTCTTGAACCTGCATCAGTGCAAGATGCTCTTAGTGAGCCTCAGTGGAAGGCCGCTATGGATACAGAGTATGAGTCTTTGATGAAGAATAAAACTTGGAATCTTGTTGATCTACCGCATGGAAAGAAACCCATTGGCTGCAAATGGGTATATAAAGTCAAGTACAAGGCAGATGGAACAATTGATAAGCATAAGGCCCGTCTTGTTGCAAAGGGCTATGCTCAAAAGGAAGGCATTGACTATGAGGAAACTTTTGCACCTACTGCTCGGATGACCACAATTCGGGTTATGTGTGCTATGGCAGCACAATATGGGTGGAAAGTTCACCAGATGGATGTCAAAAGTGCCTTTCTAAATGGTGATCTCCAAGAAGAAGTCTATATGACTCAGCTGAAGGATTTGAAGTGGAAGGCCAAAAGCAGAAAGTTTGCAAATTGGTCAAATCCTTGTATGTTCTGAAACAAGCTCCTCGAGCTTGGTATATAAAAATGGACAATCACCTTATGCAGCATGGATTTAAGAGATGTCCGTCAGATGCAAACCTCTATTTCAAGAAACAGGGTTTTGAGATAGTGTTGCTTGTACTCTATGTGGATGATCTGCTCATTACAGGGAGTTCAGAAACTATGATCTCTACTATCAAAAAAAACTTGTGCAAATCTTTTGAGATGACAGATCTCGGACTTCTCCATTACTGTCTTGGTCTGGAATTCAGCCAGAAGGAGCACTCCATCAAAGTGTCTCAGAAAAAATATGCCAAGACATTGCTGGATAAATATCGCATGACTGATTGCAAGCCAATGGAAACTCCAATGGAGAATGGACTTCAGTTATCGCGATATGATGACTCACCTCAGGTAGATGGTACTCTCTATCGACAGTTGATTGGGAGTCTCATATATCTGACCAATACTAGGCCAGATCTCGTATTTGCTTGTCAACTATCTTTCGAGGTTCATGCGGGAGCCTAAGACCACTCATTGGAAAGCGGCAAAACGTGTTCTTCACTATGTCCGTGGTACTATGGAATATGGCCTAGAATACAAGAGGAACAACAAATTCTTCTTGCAAGGATACACGGACTCCGACTATGCCGGATCATTTGATGATCGCAAGTCAACTTCTGGATACATTTTTTATCTAGGATCCGGTCCTGTCTCTTGGCACAGCAAGAAGCAACAGGTGGTTGCTATTTCATCAACAGAGGCAGAATATCGCGCCGCACGTGAAGCTGTGTGCGAAGTGATATGGTTACGTCACATTCTGACAAGTATGGGCCATCCATCAAAATCTCCAATACACTTGTTTTGCGACAATCAGGGTGTTCCGAACCTCGTCAAGAATCCCGTCCATCATGAAAGAACAAAGCACATTGACACACAATGTCATTTCATTCGAGATGAAGTTCCAAAGCATCGAATTCAGCTTCGACACATTCCCACCGATGCTCAAGTTGCGGACATTTTCACTAAGGCACTTGGACGTGTCAAATTTGAATTGTTTCGCAGCTCACTTTGTATTGCAAAATGATGTAAGGGGATGTTAGTAGTTAGTATAGCTATTAGTTATTACATTACCCAAATAATGTAATAAATGGGGATGTTAGCGTACTATAACCACCTTTTGTCTGTATTTACTTTTTAGCGTACTGTTACACTGTTGTAACAATTCTCTGTTTACGCCGTTCAGCCGATGTGCTATTTTCGGCTGCCACTGTATTATTTAAACTCTGATGAATAATACAATTGTTAGTTCATCGTTTTACAATTTTTGAGGTGAATAGTGTAAAATACTATAATGGCCATAAAAGCTGGACAGCCTACCCGAATTCGGGGCGGCTACCGATTCTACCATGTAAATTCAAAAAAATAATTAGACTAAAAAATTCGAGAGATCTAAATTCAAACTATATTAGAATGTGTGCATATGTATAATAAATTTGTGAAAAAAAATTAGATAAAAATTAAACCCCATAATAATATGTAATGTAATGAGACATGGTAAAAAAATTTAAAGGTTCTCTAGGCCATCACATGCCAAAATCATAAATTTTATTTATCACCATCAATTATAAACTATAAATAAAAATATAAAGGTCACTATCTAATGTCAAATCAATATCAATTTGTATTCATCATGGTACTACGTTCATGAATTCAGCCTATGATCTCGGTGTTGAAATTAATCTCATGGAAGGCACATTATAAGAAGTTTAAAGGAAACCAACTCATTAAAAAGTTAAATAGCTAAATAACGCTTAAAATAAGAATAACATTATTTGATATTTTAGAAATTTTTAAGTTAAATTTTATAAATTAATTGAAATTATTTATATGTGTGGTGCAGATGAATAGGTCAAAGGTATTTGATGTAAAATGGGAAGGTTTGTATTCTAAAATAAAGTTTTAGTTTTAATATTTTTATTAAATAATTTTATTAAAAAATATATATTTTAATTAATGATATGAGCTTATCATTAAAATATTTTAATTTTTAAAATTAGATTTATTTATTTTTATTATTTTTTGAGATTTGGTTAGTGTGAGAAACTCTTGCAATCAATATTTAGGTTTGGGCATCCCCATCCCATCATGACCTCTCATAAAGGGGAGGTTTGAGCTTATCATTAGGGAGAATTTAACGCACAACCATACACACCTATCCCCTCAAACATGCACGTTACAGTTTGAACCTTGGACCTCTTAAAAATTATATTTATATAATACATATATAATTGTTAGGTATGGTTGTTATAAGAATATTTTTTTATATAATACAGGGGAGTTGGTTACATCCACATACTATTTTTAGTAACTTCCAAGTGCAAGGTTCAAAACACAAGGGTTGGCTTCAACAAGTCTATACCACCTCGTTATTTTATAACCCGATATAAAGAGGATTATTGATCGCTCGAGATTTATACTGTCGTTGTCGGGGTAGCGCACACCTAGAGGATTCAAAGTAGACTACTACCTTTACAAACAAACATGCCCCCAAGGTTTGAACCTAGTTCTCTTATAGGTAAGTGCTTGGCAAGACAAACAATTACCAATCCACCTAGCCCTTAGGGGCATAAGACTATTATATAATCAAAATAATACATAATATATGTACTATTGGAAGTTGAACCTTGGTGTGGGCTAAATCGTTCATATGTATCAACAATTGAACCAGGTCTCATTGGCATAAAAAGTGTAAGCATATTAATTTTTTTTGGTTGCATTGGGGGCCTCTATAATCCCTAGTCACTTGGGTAAAGACAAAGTCAATGGAACCTGACCCTTCATACCGGGGTTTGAACTTGAATCTTTGTGATGAAAACCCAAAGACATACCACTATGGTATCCTTCATATGACACAATCATATTAATTTTTAAGTTATATGAAAATCAAAATATATTTTGAATAATTGAGACATTTTTGTGTGAACAACTAAGTTTTGTTTTATTTTATGTAATCTTGCATTATTGTAAACTTTATCACAAAGAGCGTTTTGCAATAATAAATATTAAATTTAAAATTAAAATTTTATAATTATAACAAATTTATTAGATTTTAAAGACAAAGTCAATGGAACTCGACCTTTCAAGGAATTGAACTAGGTCAGTCCATTGACAAGCACTCGACTTGTATCAACTGACCTATTCTTTTTTGGGAAAAAAAATTATTTGAATTAAAAATACGATTTTTTATGAGGGGCTTAAGTCTTCTCAACTTGGATCTCTGGATGAGAACTCAAAGACATACCACTATGGTATCCTTCAGGAAACACAAGAATATTAATTTTTAAGTTATATGAAAATCAAAATATATTTTGAATAATTAAGACATTTTTGTTTGAACAACAATTAAATCTTTTTTTTGAATAAATACTACTTATAGTACTAAAAAGAATTCATAAGACATCACAAATACAAAGATTACAAAAACCTACTCAAGGACATCCAACAATCAGATTTGTCCCAAGCAAAACAATTCTTAATGTCTTTCATCACTGTTAAATGCTCTACATTACTCCTGGATATCAATAATAGTCCCAGAAGCAATCCTCGAAGCACTGAATCCTTGAAGACAAAACTACACCTGGCCCTCCGTATAGCATACATAGTTGTTGCTCTAATGGTAGTCCACACACCCAACAGATGTCGAGGACAACCAAAATCATCACCAAACAAAACCATTTTCCAGCTAAACCGATCCCTGATAATAGGGAAATATGTTCACTCAAGGTTCTTCCAAAATTTCTTTGAATTTTTGTAGTCCCAAAAGATATGTTTGACAATTTCCTTCCTTCCACAGCTACTGCATTGATCTGAAATCCTCATCCAATTTGCCAATCTAGTCTTACAGTGAATACCTTGAAAAATTAATAACCATAAGAAGACTTTGAGTTGAGGAGCTATCCTAAACTTACATAACTGCGCAAGTCTTATTTTCCTTTTCTTTTCAAGGTAAACAATTCCCCAACACCTATTCAACACAATATGTAAGGAAACCTTAGACAAAAGAGCTCTATAAATCTTACCAGATTTATAAGAAGTAACAATACCATGAAAACTCCAATGCCAATAGTGCCATATGGGACCCGAAAACCCACAATTTAATTTAAAATGTTGCTTGGATGAAAGAAGAGAATGAATTTACATAATAGCAACTCTGTCAGAATATTTCAGCTTAAACTTATTACATTAATCAGGTCACTTGACCCAGCCTCCAACCCCTGAATCCCAAAGATCTTACCATTTCACAATCCCTTTTTTAATTAGTCGTTTACATCTGAGGTGAGGGAGTTTTGAAGCATATACCCCATTATTCTTCCAAACCCAAATAGATCTATACAAAAGAACCCAGCCCCTACGTTCTTCCATATAATCCCAGTAAACAATTAAACCAATAGTCTTCCAAGCCTCCCAAATCCTCTTAACAAGAATACAACCTTTGATTTTAAACTTGTTGGGATGGCCCACAATATCCTTGATATGAAAATCTCCTTTTAAACCTTCAACATGTTGAGCATTCTAAATTTTGAACCATAAAAGATGTTGCCAAGCATCATTCCCTTCCAGAGCCCTAACCACCCATTTCGCAGCTAAAACCTTACCCTGTGTCTAGAAATCCAACAAACCCAATCCTCCTTCATCCTTGGGAACAATGCAAAAATTCCAGGATATAGAGGCCATTTTCTTTGATCCATCCAAATTAGACCATAAAAACCCATGAATAAGTCTTTCAAGTTTCCCAAATTGCAAAGCATTAGGCAACCAACATGAGGAATAGTAGAGGTGACAAGCTTGAATAACCTTCCCAACAATGTTCACTTTTCCAGCAAAAGAAATAAGTTTGTTTTTCCAAAGCTGAATCTTTTTTTCAAATCTAGCAAGACACCAATCCCACATGTTTTTCAAAGAAAGAGCCTTACCAAAAGGGATTCCCAGGTACCTAACAAAATCACCATCCTTCAGCCATCACCAACCAAGGGTAAAATCAACAGGAAGAGTCACTACCAATCAACCAATAATCAAACTTTTTCTCACTAATGATAACTCCTGAAGCTTTGCAAAACTAATCTAAACATATTTTAACATCGGTAAGGGATAAAGCATCCAACTAAAAGGACAACAAAGAATCATCCGCAAAATGATTATTCAAAATAGAACCTCCAGGAGTATCAACTCCCTTTATCAAACCAACATAACTTCTCTCCTCCAACATATAACCCAAGGCATCTGCTAAAATCATAAAAAGAAGCAAAGAAACGGGGCAACCCTATCTGATGGACTTGAAGAGGCTAATCTTATTAGTGAGCTTACCATTAACAACAACTTTAGCAGAAGCAAAAGTGAAAAGAACCTGAATTTTATCAACAACTTGCCTGGTAAAACCAAACCATTCCAACATACTGAAGATAAATGACCAATCCACTCGATCATATGCTTGATCAAAATCAATCTTGATCATAATCACATTTTGCCCACTTTTTTGATCCCACTCCAAAGTCTACCAAGCTATGAGAACCATGTCTGAAATGAATCTCCCCTTCACAAAACCAGTTTGTTCATGTCTCACAATCCGAGCAGCAATATCCTTGAAACGAAGAGCTAAAGTCTTGGCAACAATCTTGTATGAAACATTCAACCGAGTTATGGGCCTCCAATCCCCCATAGTATACTTCCTATTGCCCTTGGAATAAGCTTAATCAACCCCTGATTAAGAACATGCGAAAGAGAACCTCTATCAAAAAATTCCCATTTGAGTATATAATCATCACCAACAACATCCCATAACTTTTTGTAAAATTCCACTAGGATACCATCTAGACCCAAAGACTTACCATATTTTATTTTTAAAAGGGCTTCAAATAGTTCCTCCTTGGAAAAGGTAGCCGCAACATGATCACTCTCAAAATTGAACACTTTTTTTGGAACACTCCTCTTAATTTCCTCCCTAGTAGCAAGAACCTCCGAAGACATAGGATAAGCAGATAAAATCTTCTAGAAATGCTCCTCAACAACAGCCCTAATCCCATCATCATCTTCCACCAACCTATCATCGAAAGTGTGAATGTTGGAAAATGACACAGTGAAAAGGGGTAAAAATTTGTTTACAACGGTAAGCTTTGGACCTTACCCTTTTACTTCCTTGGACGACAGCTGACTGGGCAGGAAGATTGACTTGGACGGTAGCTGACTGGACAGATTGGACGGCATGGGCGACGAGGCAGTTGACACCAAATTCCCTTCTATCTTTCCTCCCTATTTTCTTTCATTTCCTAACTTCCCTTAATTTCTTCTAAGGTTGTTAAGCCTATAGTATTTAAGCAATGTAACCGATGATTTTCTAAGCGCATTTCAATATATTTTCTTAAGTTTATTTTCTCCTATTCCCACGTGCAATATCTGGTATCAGAGCGAGGTCGAAGAGGGCCCATGGATCGAGGTCGAAGGAAGCCCACACGTGAACCAAGGTGAGGTCGAATCGAGGCGAGGTCGAGAGGACCCGAACAGCCCCGAGCGAACCCAGGGATCGCAAGTTGAGGTGAGGTCGAGAGGACCCGAGTAGGCCCAAGCACACAACACGCGAGGAGGAGAAGACTCAAAAGTAACAACCAACCGGAAGGCGCCACGTGGCGAAGACACAACAAGGCAGACACAGGCAACGTGGCAGACAGCAGACAGAGCTCGGACTACGTGGCAGAAGGAAGACAGACGACAAGACAAGTGGCAAGCACAGGCGACGGGCAACGTGGCGCAAGGCGAGAGGTTTGAAGGAGGCAAAAAGGGCGGTCCCGATTGCCCGAAGGCAATCGAGTAACTATTCGCCCATTGAAGGTTTTAAACACCTTCACTGTTCTCTACGGGATAGATGTGGGACTAAAGTCCCAAAAAAAATTTTTCCTTTGGGCGGCCGAGAAGGGCATAAGGAAGGCAAGCTTCCCTTGCCTTCTCGTCGAGCCGCGTAGCTCGACTGGCTCGTGGAGCCAGCGCTAAATCTTTCACCCCCCTGCAGGTCGCGGGTTCGAATCCCGACGACGGAGTAATAATATTTTTTTTTGAAATTCTGAATTGATCAGGCTGTATAAGTGTTATTGCTGTTCGGTTTCATCGGCGGTTGTGGCCGAGTTGGCTAGGAAGCTTAGCCTAGCAGATAGGAGTCGCGGGTTCGATTCCTGTGGAGTCAATTTTTGATATATTTTTTTTAAGGAATTTTTTTTTATATTATATTTAAAATCACTTTATTTTATTTAATAAAATTATAAATAATTGTTTTTTTTTTAAAAGGCAATTATATTTTTTTTATTAAATAAAAGATATAAGTTTATATATATATATATATAATAAAATAAAAAAAAAGAGGGGAAAAGAGAGAACAAAAGAACATTGCCTAAGAGGCAATTATTGTAACAAAGAAAGTTTGTTTTACTTGATTCAAGGAATCATAAACTGAAGAACAGTGTTGTAATAAAGCCTAAGAGGCTTAATTTTGTAAAAGGCATTGATGATTAGACCCAATGGGTGTTATCATGCCTTATGTGCAATTCTAGCAAGAGAAAGTGCAGATAGGTTTGATGAAAAGGTAAGGGGTTATGGACTCAATATTGTATTTAGTCAACTCCAAAATGCTGTAATCACACATCAAAGACATCCCGACTCAGGATACGAAGCAGATTTTGAAGATAATTCATTTAGAAGTCAATTTGAACAATCAGAATCCATCCAAGGAGCGCAACAAGAATCAGAGTACTCACACTACAACAATTCAGTGGAAATCCTAGAACCACCATCACCAGAAATCATACCAATAAGTGACGACGAAGAAGAAGTGGCAGATAATTTTGCAAATCAAGAGGTAGCATCCCCACATCAAGAGGAGCAAGCAGTCAATGATAGGGTAGAACAAGTCAGATTTGACTTAAATTTGTAAACCCTTCCTTCTTTCTTCTTCTTCTTTCTTTCATTCAGCAAAGTATTTTTTGTAACCGTGAAATAAAAAGTTTTTTGGTAACTATGGCTTCACACAATAGTTTACCCATCCCAGAATTTACCGGTTATGACTATGAGTACTGGTCTATAAATATGAAGACCTTACTCATAGGAAGAGGATTGTGGGACATCATAGAGGAAGGTTATACGGAACCCACAGACTGGTCCACACTCAGTGCAGCAGACAAAAAGACTCGAAAAGAAGAGAAGAAGAGCAACTCATCTGCTCTTTCTCATCTCCAAGCTGCATTGGAGAAAAGCATATTTCCTAGAATTGCTGCTTGTACAACTGCACAAGCCGCATGGAAAGCATTGAGTGATGGATTTCAAGGTAGTAATCAAGTCCAGCAGGTAAGGCTTCAAACATTGAAGCGAGATTTTGAGAATCTCCGGATGAAAGATGATGAAAAAGTAGGTGATTATTGTGTTAGAGTAAAAGCACTTGTAGATAAAATGAGTACATTAGGCGAAGAAATCAAGCCTGAGACAATTGTAACAAAAGTGTTGAGAACACTTACACAAAAATGGAATCACATTGCCATCATAATAGAAGAATCTAAAGATCTTTCCCTTTTAACATTCGATGCACTAATCGGATCGTTAATGTCACATGAAGAGAGGTTTCCTGAAACTCCTTCAACAAGCTATGGAGGCGATGATAAGGCCTTCACTTCCAATGAAAATAATGCAAGAGGACGGGGAAGAGGTCAAGGAAGAGGACAACAAAGAGGTAGAGGTAGAGGCAACTACAGAGGAGGCAACCAAAACAGAGGAGGCAACCAAAACCGAGGAGGCAATTCCAATAGAGGAGGCAACTCATACAGAGGAGGTAATCAACAAAGAGGTGGAAATCAGAATCGAGGTGCAAATCAAGGACAAAGTGGAAATCAAGGGCGAGGAAGTGACAAGTCCAAAACAACATGTTTCAATTGTGGCAAACCAGGTCACTTCGCTCGCGATTGTTGGTCAAAATCTTCACAAGGCAACAACAATCAATATGGTAATTATGGAGAAGAAGATGATGCTTCTAATATTTTTCTGACATATGGCCAATCAAAACAGAATCTATCTGACACATGGATTCTAGATATTGGTTGTTCCAACCATATGAGTGGTAACGAACATTTATTTGCTACTCTCGATTCCACTTATAAATCCCAAATCAAATTAGGGGATGATAAAACATTGCAAGTAGAGGGAATTGGAGCCATGGAGGTTCCAACTAAAGAAGGACTGAAAAATGTGCATGACATCTACTACACTCCAAAGCTCCAACACAATTTACTAAGCGTTGGGCAAATGATGGAGAATAATTACAAACTTGTATTTGATGAAGGACAATGTATCATTTTTGATAAAAATAATTGTAATCGTGTCATCACACAGGTCCCCATGACCAAGAACAGATTATTTCCTCTCAAGTTTAATGAGCCAGGAGGAGCTCAACTTGCAAATGTAGCCATAACAAATCCAAGTGTCCTTTGGCACTTGCGATATGGTCACCTCAATTCCGCTAGCTTGAAATTGTTAACTAATCAAGCTATGGTGACAGGACTTCCCAAAATCCATGATCAAAAAGAAGTCTGTGAAGGATGTGCTTTGGGAAAGCACTCAAGATCAAAGTTTTCGACAGGACAAGCGTGGAGAGCCAACTATCCACTACAGTTAGTACATTCGGACATTTGTGGTCCAATGCAAACACAAAGTCTCGAAAACAGTTTTTATTTTCTCACTTTCATAGATGATTTCTCTAGAATGTGCTGGATTTACTTTCTGAAACACAAAGATGAAGCTTTTGATTGCTTCATAGATTTTAGAAATAATGTAGAGAATCAAAGTGGGAACTATGTAAAATGTCTTAGGACAGATCGAGGAGGTGAATACTCCTCAAAAGCTTTTTTGAAATATTGTAAAGATAGTGGGATCAAAAGGCAATTTACCACTGCCTATACCCCACAACAAAATGGTGTGGCAGAGAGAAAAAATCGCACCATAGTTGAGATGGCGAGATCAATGCTCCAGACAAAGCATCTCACTTATATGTATTGGGCAGAGGCTGTAAGAACCAGTGTATATATTCTAAACAGAAGTCCAACTTCTAGTTTAGATGGTGTCACTCCTTACGAGGCATGGTACGGAAAGAAACCTAATGTAAAGCATTTCAAAGTGTTTGGTTCTTTAGCATATGTACACATTCCCAACGAGAAAAGAAAGAAGCTTGATCCAAAAAGTCAAGCTTGTATATTTGTAGGATATTGTGAGTCTACAAAAGGATATAGACTCTACAATCCCAAAACTCATAAAGTTGTAATCTCTAGGGATGTAATTTTTGATGAAGGGGGAGAATGGGGTCATCAAAGAATTTTTGTTGATGATGAATCCCACGATGTAAGTTCTTCACAGGTACAACAGGTATCTCCAAAGCAAAGCAAAGGCACACCACCCCCTCCAAACCCATTCAGAAGAGCTACATCAAGTACTTCAACAAATACTTTAAGTCCTTCTCCACAGAGATCAGTAAGTTCTTCACCGATGGACATCGACAGAGACTCTCCATCAAGAGGCAGAAGAACATTACAACATCATCCATCCTTTCAAATGCTGGATCAGAATTTCCAGAGAAGATTCACTAGAAGTCAAGCTAGTGAGATGAATTCAGTTTTGCAACAACTTGAAAATTTACAATTGTATGGAGATGATGATTCCCATGATCCTATGGGAGATGTAGTTAATTATGCCTTATTGGCTAGTACACAGCTAGAACCAGCTAGCTATGAGAAGGCATGTACTCAAAATATATGGCAAGAAGCCATGAAAGAGGAAATAACCTCTATAAACAATAATGATACTTGGGAGCTAGTACAACTACCAAAAGGAAAAAAATGTGTTGGATGTAAATGGGTCTACAAGACCAAGTACAATGTTGATGGAAGCATTGAGAGGCATAAGGCGAGACTAGTAGCAAAGGGTTTTACTCAAAAATTTGGCATTGACTATGAGGAAACCTTTGCTCCTGTTGCACGACAAGAGACAATCAGATCAGTTCTTTCCTTAGCAGCTCATAAAGGATGGAATGTTCAACACATGGATGTAAAGAGTGCTTTTCTAAATGGATACTTGACAGAAGAGGTGTATGTTCAACAACCTCAAGGTTTTCAAGAACAGGGTAAAGAGAACCTTGTTTACAAATTAAAGAAAGCACTTTATGGCCTCAAGCAAGCACCAAGAGCCTGGTACTCACGTATTGATGGCTATTTTAGTGAGTATGGATTCACAAGAAGCAAAAGTGAACCAACTCTGTACTACCTAAAGCATGGAGTAGACATTCTCATAGTTTGTTTGTATGTGGATGATCTAATATTTATGGGTAGTAATAATAAAATGAATATGGAGTTCAAAAACTCCATGATGAAACAGTTCGAGATGAAAGATCTTGGTTTAATGCGATACTTCCTAGGCATGGAAGTGCATCAATCAAATAAAGGGATCTTCATATGTCAACACAAGTATGCTCGAGACATGATAAAGAAATTTGCCATGGAGCAATGCAAATCAGTTGCAACTCCAACTGGACATGGGATCCAATTGAGCAAGGAAGATGGAGCATCAAAGGTTGACATGACCACTTACAGAAGCATGGTTGGGAGTCTGATGTTTCTCACCAACACTAGGCCAGATATTCAATATGTTGTTTCTCTAGTTTCAAGATTTATGGCTAGTCCTTCTGAACTGCATCTACAAGCAACTAAAAGGATATTAAGATATGTAAAAGGTACATTGGATTTTGGAATCCATTACCAAAAATGTAATTCTGTGAATTTAGTTGGCTTCAGTGACAGTGATTGGGGCAGCAACATAGATGACAGGAAATCTACATCAGGAAATTGTTTTAGTCTAGGATCAGGACTAATTACATGGAGTTCCAAGAAACAAACTGTTGTAGCATTGTCATCAACTGAGGCTGAGTATATAGCCATCACTCATGCTAGTACTCAGGCCCTATGGTTAAGAAAAGTTCTTGAAGAGATTGGAGAAAGTCAAAGTGGTCCAACACGACTATATTGTGATAACATAAGTGCCATTCAGTTGGCATATAATCCAGTCCACCACAGTAGATCAAAACATTTCGATATGAAGTATCACTTCATTCGAGATATGGTGGAACAGCAGATAGTTGAGCTTCAATATTGTAATACTTTGGATAATATTGCTGACATCTTCACCAAAGGTATAGCTAAAGCTCAATATATAAAGCTGAGAGACTGTATAGTCAGGCCTCTCAACTTTAAGGGGGAGAATGTTGGAAAATGACACAGTGAAAAGGGGTAAAAATTTGTTTACAACGGTAAGCTTTGGACCTTACCCTTTTACTTCCTTGGACGGCAGCTGACTGGGCAGGAAGATTGACTTGGACGACAGCTGACTGGATAGATTGGACGGCATGGGCGGCGAGGCAGTTGACACCAAATTCCCTTCTATCTTTCCTCCCTATTTTCTTTCATTTCCTAACTTCCCTTAATTTCTTCTAAGGTTGTTAAGCCTATAGTATTTAAGCAATGTAACCGATGATTTTCTAAGCGCATTTCAATATATTTTCTTAAGTTTATTTTCTCCTATTCCCACGTGCAATAGTGAAGAGCAGTATTTCTTTCAAAAGCAATTTTCTTCTTAATATGACTGAAAAAGAATTGAGAGGGAGCATCCCCTTGCTGCAACCAATGAATTCTACTCTTATTTCGTGCCCCTCTGTAAATATAATCCTCATAACAATGAATCTCATGCTCCTAATAAACAACTCTTTCTTGAAGCTGAACATTAAAAGGATCCACCTCAAGAGCTCTTCTAGCATTATCCAAATATTTCCTAAGTTGCTTTAAGCTTCATTTTCTTCTCCTAGCAACCAGCTTTCCCCAAGCATGCAAAAACTTCATAGTATGTTTAATAGTTGCCTCCCACAAACCAATCCACTCAGTATCAACTAGACGAGGCTCTAAATTCCAAACACAATTGATAAGATCTCTACAAGACTTAGAATCTAAATGAGAAATATTAAGTTTAAAGGAAAGCTTCTTATCAATCACTGCAGTAGCTCCTAAAAATATTGAAGAGCTAATTGGATAATGATCATATTCAGTGGCAGATAAGTCAACAAAAACAACCCTTCTTCTTCTACCAACACATGTAAAGACACCGTTGTCCACATAAAGCCTATCCAATCGGGCCATAATTCTATCACCACCTCTCCTCTTATTAGATCGAGTAAATCATCCCCTTGTTTCCAAACATTTTTGTTTAAAATTAGCATAAAAAATTTGAAGCAAATCCTTCAAACTTCTCTAAGATTTCTTTTTAGAACTAGAAATACAACCTCCTTGACCACCGTATCTGTCCCCATCCCATTCAACCATATTAAATTCACCTCCAACAATCCAATGTGCATTAGGAAAATTGTGCTGCATCTAATCCCACAAGATCATCCATTCACCAGAGGTGTTAGGATCATACAAAGAACAAATGCCAATCACCTGACCAGCTACAACAAATGTAGCCCAACATATTATACCCTGAGGATCCTCCCTCTGTTCCACCATCGAGGCAACCAACCAAGGTTTAACAGCAAGGACCACCCCACCTAACCTTCTATCATGCATAGAAGACCACCAAATCCCATTCCAACTTTTACTTAGATAACTATAGATAACAAAACCAAAAACCTTGACCTCTTGTAAACACATAACATCAACACTGATACTATGCAAATAAATACTCACCAAACATCTTCTGGTGGGAATTGACATTCCCTGAAAATTCCACGAATTGAATTCAACTTTCATTAGAAAACAACATCATTTAAAGCCTCAAACTGATTGCTAAGCCGAGTAGAGACCTACTCCTATCTATAGTTAAAATTTTGCTTTTCCTCCTACCCTCAAGGGTGTCCAAATTTTCACTTATATTTCTACTGACCTCTGTTGACTGATTAATATGGTTGTTGTCCTCAAAAGTAATAGTTCCTTCACTGGATTTTCCTTAGGAAAAAAATGAACTATTTTTTAGCTTAGAAGGCCTATCCGACGAGTCCTTATCCTCTCTATATTTTTGAACAATTCTCCAATCTGAATCCCCCTTACTAACCACTAATTATTTATCCAAATTAGTCTCCATCTCTTGTGGCTCCTCATTTTTGTCCCTCCTTTTCTGATCATTCCCACCAATAACAAAGGTTCCTAAAACATTCTTGGCCTTCTCTACCTTCACTTGTTGTTATTTTTTTAGAGGGTAATCATGAATGAGGTGTTCTTGAGATTGATAGAAAAATCAAGCATTAGAAAGATTCGGGTTACGTAGATCCTAAGAAATTACTCCTTCCTGAGTAACAATCTTTAAAGACTTAGGCAACTTTCTTTGTAAATCTACTTCAACACATACCCTACAACTAAATATGAAGGACATGCTTGTTGCAGGTTCAATTAGAATTATTCCAAACCTTTGAGCTATAGATTGCAACATAACCCAAAAATTGGACTTCATAACCACAAACTCAATCCAAATGGGATACCTAGTCTGGGACACGTCTTTGGAATCAAAGTTTGGATGCCACGATTGCGTAAAAGCCACAGATCTAGAAATCAAACAAGTTTTAAACTATAGCACATATCGAGTAGCATCTGAACTATCAAAAAGCACTGAGATATATCTACCTCCTAACCCCCTTGGGCATGCACTCCTTTGGCTTCCCAGTTCAACCTGACCCACTTCTAGAAATCCGCTTTGGAAGGTGTTTTCCTAAGAAAAATAGAATAACCTCATTATTTAATAAATTATTCCTAGTTTCCAGGTATTCCTCATGATGCTCCGTAATGAATGTGAACTCATCATTGCCCATATATTCCAATAATGAGTCCTTTATATCAATTTAGGAAGCTTCATATTCAAAAAAATCATCACTAGGGTAACCAAAAACTTCCCCGTCTACTATCATCCCTTTGCTCAAATCTCTACTCTTAGCAGCCTCAACAAAGCTTTTTCAACCCCTTTAAGGCCTTCACCAACGTCTCCCGTACTACTAATACTCATACCAAACATGCAATATTTCTTTTCATTAGGTAAGCCTTCAAACCCGTAACCCTTCGAAGACTTACCTGACAACTTAGGAAAGGCAGCATGATATTTCAAATTAGAGGCTTCATGAAAAATCATAGGGCTCCCAACGACCCCAACAATCATCTTTTTTCTTTCGTAGAGTATTCATCAACGATTCTGCATCATGCCCTTTATCGCTAGTCGAATCAGGCTTAAATAATTCATTGATCTGTGTCTTCTTCCCTGAATCAACGCCTTCAACAAACTCGAGTAGAGGCTCCTTACACACCTGATCATCCTCTGACCCAAACAGTAAATTATTATTCACGGCCACCTAAAAATCCTTTTGCACACCTTCAATACTCAAAGGAAGGTTTAAAGAAGCACCTTGAATGCCTTGTGAACCCTCGAAACCCTACAATAAATCTTTAGAACCTTTCGTGACACCTTTGTCCTCAATATTGTCCACCACCAAAGCTCCACCTAAATAAAAAACTCCATTAGAATAGACGCGCGATCTCTAACCAACGTGTTCAAACACCTGAAACCCTCGTCCTCTCGATCCTCACGGTACTCTTCCTCTTGACGCCATCAAAAAATAATTAAGTCTTTTTTTTATTTCATGTAATCATTTTCTTTTGTAAACTTTATGTTTTACAATAATAAATATTAAATTTAAATTTAAATTTAAATTTTTTATAATTATAAATAAATCTATTATATTTTAATAAGATAGAATCCTTTCAATTATATAACCCATTAAAAATAAGAGAATATATATTAGTTTATGGTTAAATTATTTTAAATATGAAAGCGTGGATCTTGTACGAGTCATAATATAATTGTCTTATGTAATTGAAACATGTCTCAACTAAATTATATCTTGTATAAGAAGTATTACTCCAAAAAAACAAATTATATCTTGTAATTATATAACATTATTAATATCTGGAAAAGGTGGTTAGACCTCTTTACGGTTCATCTAATCTTTCAGGTGACTATTTCTAATATCTAGGAGATTTGGAAATGTAAAAAATTCAAGAATACCTCCATTTAGCTAGGCAATTTGATAAGTAGTTTTATGAATTATCTGTTCATTGGAATCTCTCAAGATCTTAGATCTTTTCTATCAAAAAATTCATAAAAAAAAAGAATACATACCAACTTTTCAATATTAAGTTGGAAACAATATTAATAATAAAAAAACAATTAAATTCTATTATTGCTCGATCAAATCGAGCGGGTCATTTAGGAACAAGGTTCAAATCTTTCGGTCTGTTAGGATGCCTCAGCTGCATACATCACTGCACTTCCACTTGACACCTATCGGAATGAAAAACGGCTCGTCTCGCCGTGACCTTATCTTGGATTCTACTTTTGTAGCTTGATCCCCTGCAAGGATCGCGAACCCGTCGTTCCCCCAGCCGTGTTTACGACCAGAGGCTCGTGGGGAAGTAAGAATAGGAGAGCACTCATCTTGGGGTGGGCTTCTTACTTAGATGCTTTCAGCAGTTATCCGCTCCGCACTTGGCTACCCAGCGTCTACCGTGGGCACGATAACTGGTACACCAGAGGTGCGTCCTTCCCGGTCCTCTCGTACTAGGGAAAGGTCCTCTCAATGCTCTAACGCCCGCACCGGATATGGACCGAACTGTCTCACGACGTTCTGAACCCAGCTCACGTACCGCTTTAATGGGCGAACAGCCCAACCCTTGGAACGTACTACCGCCCCAGGTGGCGAAGAGCCGACATCGAGGTGCCAAACCTTCCCGTCGATGTGGACTCTTGGGGAAGATCAGCCTGTTATCCCTAGAGTAACTTTTATCCGTTGAGCGACGGCCCTTCCAAAATTTTAGGTGACTTTTTCTAATATCTGGGAGATTTGAAAACATAAAAAATTCAAGAATACCTCCATTCATATAGGTTGGTCCCTAGGCCCAAGTTTCATCTGGTGGTACATTTGGCTAGAAAGAAATTCTAGAAACTTTTGTAGGCCCAAGTTTCATCTGGTGGCACATTTGGCTAGAAAGAAATTCTAAAATTTTTAGAGAGGAGTTCAATCCAATGGAGTTGGCTTGGCATAAAATCGTTACCAATATTTTTGAAACTATCAGAGCTCACTTTAGGGATAAGAAAACTCAAGTGAATGAGGGGACTCCAGAGCAACAGAAGTTGGGACCATGGCAGTCCCCTTCCCTAGGTTGGAAAAATATGGTGCAACTAAGGATAACCCGGGAGCTGCAAACATTGGTTTTCTTAGAAGAAATTTCAAGGGGAAGATCCTCCATTAGGAGTTAGAGGGTCTTGGAAGGGCTACTAACAACCAAGCTAAAAGATTGGCTATTAGAAAAGGTTCTCTCAATGCTTGGGAGAATGGAGTTAAAAAGATCATAGTTGAGTCTGACTCACAAATTATGGTGGGCTTTTTGATGCTATTAGAAATTTTAGACCAAAGGTTTGGAGGATAAGAAACATTATGAGACAAATTAAGTCCACCTAGAAGTAGTTCGAGGATGTCATCTCAGTCTATGTTGATAGATAAAATAATGCAGCTACTAATTTTTTTGGCTAAACATGGCAGTGAAAGTCTGGTTGGATACATGCTAAATTATAATAAGGATAGGGACACTTATGAATGGTTGAAGGTGAACCAAATGGTTCTTAATTTGGCCAGCAAAGACTTAGGTAAGAATGAGGATTGGTCCAGAGTCCACTGAGCCTTGTGGATCAATAGAGGATGAACAATTCTTTGTTGGGTTTTTTTTTGCCTCTTGCAGCACTCTGTGGCCCTTTTTGGGATAGCAATGGTAGTGTTCGTAGGATTGTCAAGCCTGCTAGATTACTTAGGATTATTGGAAAACAAAAATGGAAACAAGTAAAAAGTTTTTGCTCTTTAAATGGTACTCAATTATCTGTTATTTTTGGAGATGTTAATCCGAGTTTTATTCGGCTTTTAGGACTTGTCAAAAGTGGCAGACCTATGATTGTAATTTGATTCTTGTTCTATCAATATAATTTTTTTTACCTTTTCAAAAAAAAATTATATAACATTATTATAACAATGTTTTTAATATATAAATATCTTAAACATGTTTCAAATACATTACATAATTTAACTATATAACAATATTATAACAAAAAATTAATAATTAGGGGAGGGCTCTGGTCCCTCCCCTGCTCCTCCTCCCATGGCTCCTGGTTTCTGCCCAGTCCCTGGCTCAACCCAGGTCATCCCTCCCGGGGAGTGGTTGTTTGCAGATGATCTCCTGGGGGAGATCCTTCTCCACTATCTGTGCCCCTCTCGGCCGGCTAGGGTTTCCTTGGTTGTTTTTTCGGACTGGTGCTTCCCAGGGATCCCCGTTTGGTTGGGGATCCCTTCCCTTTTTCCCTCAGGCTTCCCCCTGGGGTTTTTTGCAGGTGATTCGCGTGGATCTGGTCCCCTATGTTTCTCAGTGCGGTGGAGGTGACAGTTTAGGGTTTGGACAGTTTCCCCCTTTTTCTTGTGAATCCTCGATAGGCTCTGTGCTTGGACGGGATTCTTGGTCCCTGCTACTGGGATCCTCTTCTGTTTTCCCGGGGCGGGTTCCTTGTGGTGCAACTCTCTGGTCACTTCCTGATGGACTGGATCCTCTCTGTGCTGGCTGTCGGCTTCCTACAGGATGGCTCTCGCTGAACTGAATGTTTTCCCGATGGGCGGGATGGTTTCTCCATAGGGCGGGATCCGCCAAATCCGCCGGTTTTCCCGCGAGGCGGTATCCTTTCTTTTCTACTGGTTTCCCGAATGGCGGGATTTCCCTGTTGCTTCCCGCTAGGCGGGACTGTTTGTGGTGGTTTTGACTGCTTCCCGCGAGGCGAGATTTTATTGTAACGGTTTTTCTTTGCTTCCTGTTGGGCGGGATCTTCTTGATGGTGGTTTTTGGCTACTCCCCGTTGAGCGGGATCTCCAAAACTACTTTTTTTCTTATTTGTTTGTTTCCCGCCGAGAGGGTTTGTTTCATGCTTACTGTTACCGCTGGGCGGGATTTCTCTTTTGGTGTTCAGTTTCAAGGGATTGATGCCCTAGGCCCATTGCTTATGTAATCAGGTTTTGGGATCCTTGTTAAAACCCGCTATAAATACAAACACATAATTATCAAAAAAAAAAAAATTAATAATTAGATATATAATTAGATATCTTAATGAAAATATACTGAGATTTTATGGCATATTTGGTCTATTGGAAATGATGAATTATTTTGGCAAGTTATGAGAATCCTTACTAAGTCTCTAAGGAGACTCACAAGGCTGAAAATTTTGCTACAGGTTGCTCGTGTGATGATAACTTTCAAGTCCAAATTCAGATCAAAGAATTCTCTTTTCTTTCATCATCTTCAAAAGCTTCATTTTCAGATTGACGACTATTCTCAGTTACTTTTGATTCAACATTATCTTCAGATGTTTGTTTCAGATTACAATGCCAAAAATGATCACAGCTTATAGTTTCTTTTATGTAGATCCAAGGTTCCTTCCTGTTGTTGCCTTGGATTTTGGGATGATAAAGATATTTTGTAATGGGTTTTGTTGGGTAGTTGTTCGTAGTTCTAGTTTTTATAATATTTGTTTATATAATTGATATATATATATATATATATATATATATATATATATATATATATATATATATATATATTATGTAGTCTTTAGCCTTCGAACGAATGCTTTGTACATTTTTGTTTTGATATTAATGAAGTAAACGATCTTTCATTTCAAAATATATTATCTAATTATATAATATTAGAACAACATTTTGCGATTATATGTCTATATTTAAATTTTCTTAAACGAGAAATTTAACCAATTTATGTCATTTAATTTTTTAAATTTCATTTTAAAAGATTAAAAACTTTATTTATAATACGAAACTTCAAATACTACCCACTTGAAAAACATATAACAATATCCATTACATGTATTAAATATTAAAATAAATTTAATTCATAGTTTTCACATGTCATGGAATTTTTTATCATTAGCTATGTGAGTGAGTAGAAACGTATTAAAAAAGCTTTAATTATTTTAAGGAGAGATAATAATGTTAGAGTTATCAATTGATTTGAAATAGATAAAACCTTTTGTCATTATCATTCTCCTTTGTTGTATGCAAATGTATGACTTAAAAGAAGAGAATGTGGTGGGTGCTAAGAAACTTTAATTATTCAAGGGACATTACAAAGTTAGAGTTATCAATTGATTTGAAATTGAGAAAACCTTTTCTAATTATCATTCTCTTTTGTTATTGATTTTTATACATTGTGTAAGTGGATGACCTTAAAAAAATAATGTTGGTGTGAATAAGAATATGTTTATTTTTATTTTTATTTTTTTATTTTTTTAACATGGTGGAATCGGTAGCTGCCACGAATTAGGGCAGGCTGTCCAGTTTTTATGACCACCACACCATTTTGCGTTGTCCGCCCCAAAAGCCGCTACACAGATCTTCACGCAGTCCACCCCTATAACCGTCATGCCCCTATACGAATATGTTTATTAAAATAAATAATAATTTTAATTAAATTTTATTTTGTTGTATTTTATGAACAAATTTGTAATTGTAATTAAATTTCATTTTGTATTTTATGAACAAATTTGTAATTGTAATTAAAAAAAAATTGTTGTATTTTATGAACAAATTTGTTGAGGTTAATATTAGAAGAGTTTGTTGAGGTTAAGAGTATGTTGTATTTTACTTTGAAAAAAATATTTACTAAATTATTTAGAATATTTTATATGTAGAAAAATAAAATTTAATATATTAATTAAGAACTAATATCTTATTAAAAAATTATTCTCCACAAGTCATTAGACTGTGGTTACAATCTTTGCGAAAGGGGTGTAAACTCTAAGTGTAGTCAAGCGATGGAATAAAGCAAAACATTTGGCTATAATCTTCACAAAAATGATGGAAACCCTAGGTGCAATCAAGTGTTGAAGGAAGAGGGTTGTTCACAGACCATCTCTTTAGTTTGTGAGAAAGCCTCTTCAATTAGAAGAAATATTTCTCAGGGATCTTTGGGTTCGCCGATGGATGAACCTATACCCTCTATCAATATTTTGAAGGATGAATTTGGGTTGGATATGATTGATCATGAAGCTTGAATAATAATCTACAAACTCAAGGGCTAAAGATGAGGCTTGGAGGAGCTTAAAGGATACATTAGAGATTGGTGGACAAGTACAAAATTTCAAGTAACTCTCCTACCCAAAAATTTCTTTTTTATTTCCTTTTCTAATTTAGTGGATAGATATAGGGTAATGGATTATAGATATAATTGGTTTTTCAAACAAAGGGGTGTCTATATAAGACCTTGGACTCCTAGTTTCAACCCCTTTACATAAGAAGTTAATGGCTTCCCAGTCTAGGTGAATCTTTATGCTCTCCCTATGGATTTTTTGGGAGAGAAGATATTCACCAAAATCAGTAATTCCATTGGTGCATTCTAGTATATGGATGCTCAAACAAAGGAAAATTTGTTTAGTAAAATTAATATGAGTAAAGCAATATTGGTTATTTGGATGGGTGTTTTAGTTCCTAGAACTCAATCCATTACTATCTCCTCAAGTAAAGGGGAATGGATCCAAAATATTGAATATGAAAACTTCTCCCTAAGATGTTATGATTGTTAGCAATATGGCCACCTGAAGAAGAGATGCCTAATCATTCAATCATTGTTTGATTCCTCCTTTGTGGAGAACGTCATGCATGTGAATGATACAAAATCTTCAAATATCTCATTTCAAAAGAAAGAAGCTCATCCTCTATATGCACCAATTTTCTAGCAGGAATCATACGAGCAACAAAAGACTCAACCCCAAAAGGATATTTTGAATCAGATCAATAATAAAAATCAAATGGTTATTGAAGATCATCTAGATAGTTTCATGGAAAATATTAGCACCTCATATGGTATTCTTGAAGCTAATTATGAAATAACCGGTGATGATCAGTTTTATGAAAATGAAGATCCTACTGCAGACACCAAAATCAAGCTTAATAAACACTAATTAATTAGTATATTTAATATTAATTAAAATTAATTAATATTAAATTAAGGTGCATTTACCTAAGGTATTAATTAATTGATTAATTAATTTATCTATTAAATAATTGATTAATTATTACCTAAGATACACAACCAATCACCCATCCTCAATGGGACCACTCACCCTTACATCCCCCATGGCCACATCATCCACAATTCACTTTAGTTCCACCTCACATCCTTCATCCTGGTTACGTGCAGGAAAAGATTGCATTGTCTAAAAATAAATGCAAGTTAACTCCACCTCTACCTTATCCTTATTTGGATGGGTGAGGATTGTCCTCACCCAAATCCAATCTCTAGTTAACTACAATCACAACCTCATCACACCTCATGCAAGTTAATTGGCACTTAAAAGAAAATAAGGTTACCATGAAAAAATAATTAAAAATTCAAAGATAATACCCTTCACTTCAGTTTCACAAGTTAATTGAACTTAGTGGATAAAGAAATATTTATTTAAAAATAAATAAATAAGCATGCTTCTATTCAAATAAATTTAACTGATGATCAAGCATGTTAAGATTGGTTGTTTACTTGAGTGGAGGAGATCCCAAGGTGTCTTCATCCTTGCATGTATATCATTTGCATGAGGCCACCCTCCTCCATCATGAAAACTATAAATGCACCCCCTATGCCCTCATTACAATGAGGATGGTACATGCATCGAAGTGCTACTAAAATTCTAAGCACACTTCGCACCTCAAACGCCTAAAGAAAATCCCATGCAACCATCCTCATCCCGTGCCAAACCCCAATCGCAACATCTCACAGGCTCAAATTTGGCTCTTGTCAAAAAAAGGATGCCACAACCCATAGATTATCATCATCTGGATTACGTGCAGGCTTTTAGATGCAACATGATGCAACCAGACACAACACAACACAGTAACAGAAACGACAACAACAAAGAAACAAGGGTAAGATGTATTCAATATTGTTCTTTTATAGAGCTTCATTCCTTTTCTGTATCTCTAGTTTCTAATCTAGTTTGAGAATCAAGCCCCGCTTTAGGAGGCCTGAAAGGTACTACTGACCATTTGCATTTCATGTGTGTGTAGGTATACAAGATTGAAGTGAGCAAACACATGTAACATCAAACTTGGATGCAATAGTAGATTCTAGCACCCAATCATTTGACTCTAGACTGTTAAATATTGTGATTGTTTGGCTCTCAAACGATCAAAGCACACGATCTTCAACCTCCCTAATGGTCAATATCTAGAAATAGATCCAATGGATGTAAATATAGACGTAGTCTTAGATGTAGATACCTCGATCCAACAAAAGCAATAGTCATGATAAACACGCCCTCCAGTGCTGTAGTGATAAAAGGACCAAGGCACCATTCATATATGTAAAAGGGAATCATCCCCTTATATCTTTGTACAACCCTTCGACGGTTTTATTGTAGTCATAAAAGAGGACAAAAATGTAATACAATACAATACATATTTTATTGCTTTTAATTTATTTGCTTTGTATGATGCTTATTTTTATCATCTACAAGATGAAGATCACGGTGGGACCATTCCCCTAATTTTATTGTTTCCATAACATTTTTAATTTGTTCATTATTTTCATGATTAATACAAATTTTATTGCTGCATTCTAAAGATTTTTAACATTTTTCTATTTTAGATTTTTCACCAGTTGTAGACAAGCGGGTGTAGATTAAATCGTCTAACCTAGGACATATTCAGCCTGCAACCGTCTAACTAGGGATGATCTTAGATAGAAACCATTCAACCCTGGAGGGTCACAAAACATAGTCGCCAACCCTCTTTGGTATTCAACACAACTTAGGATTGTAGGTAGGGGGGATATTATTCCTTTCTATTATGAGTTTTTAGTTAGCAGTAGTCTTAGATAAATAAATTTAGAGTTATTTTCTTTGTGTTTTCTTTTGTGTGGTAAATGATAAAGAGTTGCTTTTGCTTAGGATAGAATAGTTAGTGATTTTTCCTTTTGTGCAAGGTTTAAAATTTACATCACATACAATACGTTTTGCATAAATATCGACAAGTTATATTTCATCACCAACCGTCGATCGAGACCAACGATGTTGGAATTCATCTCCTTCCATTGGTTCACCGCATAGATACCGTAGTAGCCCCCATAAACAATTTTTTAGATTTCATCACTAGAAAATCCCCCACTCTTAAGGATATCTTAGGGTGGGTCATGTTAGATACCCCTTTGTTCATGGAGTTTAATAATCAGTGGACCTGTAACTATCATTATTGTCCAAGCTCACCTAAGGGTGAATCAAAAGCCCATCTAGGCAAGTAGTAGGACTTAGACAACACAACCTCCTTCAAGAGGGTTATTTTATTCCCTTAGGTTACCATAAGCCATAACCATCCTAGGAATCCATTTCAGTCATTTTTATATCACTTTGTCATAAAAGAAGTGGCCATCAAAACACATGGTTAGATTGCATTCCACCACTTCCATTCATAGTTTCTAGGCTTAGAAGTCATTAAAACACACAAAACAAAACAAAAGTAAAAAAAATAAAAACTAAACTAAACTAAAAAAAAAATTAAAAAAAAATACAAAAAGTAAAAATAGCTCCAAACACATCTCACAATATATCAACCCAAACATCAACATACTAAAACAAATAAAATTAAAACTATTGTTTGTTTGATTGCTTGTTTGTGTAGATAGAGAAATATACCATCACTATCACATCGCCAAACCTGCATTTCATCCATTACCCCCTTAGCTTATGATCTTGAATCGAAGTCAAGTCCAAGCCCAAGTCGTCACCCAAGACAAAATGGACCAATCTGGTCAGACTTCTCATCCATCCACCACCCCTCCAAAATAGCAAGAGGTAACCTTGTAAACATCCCAAGGTAGCTTATCCAACTACACCCATTAAACCACCACTAACCTGCTTGAGACACACAACTCGAGCACTACCTATCACAACATTCCCAGAAGCATTCTCGAACCCACTAGTCTAGGAGCACCTATCCCCAAGCTACATCACCCACATTGACCTTGACATTGTGCGAGTCCTCCATGGGGGCTCGTTTCCCCCACCAAATTCACCATGACCATCCTTATCGTCGTTGACCATTCCACCTCATTCAGTAACTCCAATACCCCAAGAGCAAATGTATACTCATGCAACCCGCCCTATCAAGCAACATCTTAAGTATGGCATACTCATCGAATAATTTCCACTAGAGGGTTCTAACCCCTAATCCAATGTAGGCCATATATCTGCATCTATGGATCTGAACCAATACCACCAGGCTTATGCTAACATGAAATCTCACTTGCTTGTGTCTACCACAATTGCCACCCCAAGTGCCAAGCCACCCAACTTCCATAGCTGCCTAGGAATTATTCTTTGCACAATATCCATCATGGGCCACTCGACCACCAGCTATATAGGCTTTAACGTCTTTACAATAATACCGACAATAATCCACTCAACCACTAGAGCCCAAGACCTACGATCAGTCATCGCCCCAATAGTACCAACAACTTTCACTACAATAGTACTACCAACAACAACCTCCACCCACATAATAGTACCAACAACTTTTGTTGCAACAGTACTACCAATAACAACCTCCACCCACATAATAGTACCAACAACTTTCATCGTAATACTATTACCAACAATAACCTCTACCCATGCCACACCAAAAACAACCTCCACCCGCACAACAATACCAATAACTTCTAAAAAAATCAAACAACAACACAAACACATCGACCATTCGACAAGAAAATGAACATCGCCAATTATTGTTCGATAAACAAACGGTCACAAAAAAAAAAATTCAACAAAACACATTGATCTTTTGTGACACAAACAACCTCAACCACTAATCGTCCGGTCTCCAGACGACCACCGCACACATGCCCCATGAAAAACCAATAAAATTTTGAAAAATAACAAACACATGCACACAACCAACAATGACAAGTGCAAACAATCAAACACAACACTTGAGTTCATTTTATCCAAAGTGAAATTGAGAAAGAATAACTTATGTTACTTACCAATGTTGCACTCCCTCCAATGCCAGTCGCTCTACTACTCAAAATCATCAAGTCGCTCCCACTTGAAAAATGGTAAGCCCTTGATTTTAGTTTTTCACTCACACCTCACTCTCCCCCATTCCTCGTTTCAACGATGAAAATAATCGATCGCATACCCAAAAAGTTATTTATAACCTTTAATGTGTGACCATTCGATCTAAGATTTTGATCATCCTGGATGGTCAGGATATTTACTAAAAAACCTAAAATTACCAGCAACAGCATGCCATCCATCTAGCCAATTCCTAATCCCGTTGAGGTCAATCACCTTGTCATTGTCATCCATTATATCCTTTGTTGACTCGTCGTTTGAGGGGGTAGACAATACCAACAAAATCATACTCCAAACAAGTTCAATAATCAAACACCCATGTTGGACTTGACGTTTATCCGAGAACCTTGTCCAAGACTATCATTCACGTAATATCATTCCAATTTTTGAATAGTGACTCTAGGTCACATTGACACACAACCTACACAAAGACACACCTTCATGTATAAATATTATAGGTCTCAATGGTTTAGTTATTTGTTAGAATTTGTATGTGCTCATTGATTTTCAATGACAAGGTTTAAATATATTTGTCACCTCCATCACCAAGGCATCTTATATTGCTCTTGACCTGTGGTAATCAAGTGTCAACCCCTTAAGTACAAGTCGGCATTTATTTGCATAGCGATAGGTGTCAGTTATTTTTGCATCGCATTGTGTTTCACATAACCTGATACAAAAGGGGCATCTGTAGACACCAAAATCAAGCATAATAAACACTAATTAATTAGTATATTTAATATTAATTAAAATTAATTAATATTAAATTAATGTGCATTTACCTAAGGTATTAATTAATTTATTAATTAATTTATCTATTAAATAATTGATTAATTATTACCTAAGCTACACAATCAATCACCCCTCCTCAACGGGACCACTCACCCTTATATCCCCCATGGCCACATCATTTGTAGTCCACTTTAGTTCCACCTTGCATCCTTCATCCCAGTTACGTGCAGGAAAAGATTGCATTACCCAAAAATATATACTAGTTGACTCCACCTCTACCTTATCCTTATCTGGAGGATTGTCCTCACCCAAATCCAATCTCCAATTAATTGCAATCACAACCTCATCATACTTCATGTAAGTTAACTAGCACTTACAAGATAAGGAATCTAGCATGAAAAAAAATAAATAAAAATTCAAAGATAATACCCTTCACTTTAGTTTCACAAGTTAACTGAACTTAGTGGATAAAGAAATATTTATTTAAAAATAAATAAATAAGCATGCTTTTGTTCAAATAAATTTAATTGATGATCAAGCATGTTAATATTGGTTTTTTACTTGAGTGGAGGATATCCCAAGGTGTCTTCATCCTTGTGTGCATATCATTTGCATGAGGTCACCCTCCTCCATCCTAAAAACTATAAATGCACCCCCTATGCCCTCATTACAATGAGGATGGTACATGCATCGAAACACTATTGAAAGCACACTTCACACCCCAAACACCCAAATAAAATCCAATGCAACCATATTTATCTTATGTTAAACCCCAATCGCAATATTATGTAGGTTCGAATCTGAATCTCATAAGTGAAAGGATGCCATAGCCCATGACTATTTGACCCTGAATGATCTCAGTTTGCAATCCTATAGACCCGAACGATCATCATCTAACTCGCATGCAGGCTTTTAAACACAACACGACACAACCCAACATAATCCAACACAACACAACGTAATAATAGAAACAACAATGATAACAAAACAAGGGTAAGATCTATTTATACTTCATTTAGTATTGTCCTTATATAGATCTTCATTCCTTTTCTATATCTTTGGTTTATAATCTGGTTTGAGAATTGGACCTCACTTTGGGAGGCTCAACAAGTACTACTGACCATTTACATTTCACGTGTGTGTAGGTATACAGGTTCAAAGCAAGTAGACATAGATGCAACATCAAACCCGAACGTAGCAACAGACTTTAGTGCCTGATTGTCTGACCTCAGATGGTTAAATATCATGATCGTTTTATTCCTAGGTGGTTAAAGTATATGACTGTTGACCTCCTTGATGATCGACATCCAAAAATAGATCCAATGAATGCAGACACAGAAACAATCCTAGACATAGATACCTCTATCCAACGAAATCCATGGTCACGATAAACCCGCCCTCTCGTACTATATCGACGAAAATATTGAGGCACCATTCATATCTATAAAAAGGGATCAACCCCTTATATATTTGTACAACCCTTTGAGGGTTTTATTGTAGTCATAAAAAAGGACAAAAAAACAATACTATACAATACATATTTTATTGCTTTTAATTCATTTGCTTTATATGGTGTGTCTTTTTATCATCTACACCTACAAAATATGTTACAACTAGATATTACCTCAGGAGATTAAAGTGCAAAAATACATTCTCAAATCTTACCACTCTAAAGGAGGAAGAACCTCTACTATAGAAGAAAAATAATCAAATTGATTTTCTCTTTGATGGATGACTGTTATGTTTGTTTTCCTTCTATATGTTGGACTTATGTGTCATGTAAAGGTTCTTATTGTTAGTTCCCTCAAAGAAAAAAAGCTGATTATGAAAACTTAGTAGTTTGAGGAAGATGGAGAATATCTTTGATAGAAAGACAAATATGAGCATGCTTTAACTAACTTGTTCAAAATGTAATTAGAGCAATGTAATATTTTGTTTTTTGTAATGGGAGTGGCCCCCACTAGAAGCCACACATAGGTTATTAAAAAAGAATTAGCAACTTATCAAGAGCGAAAGTGAGCACTATGAGGAGCAAGTGAAGTGGGGGAGTGAGATCAAGTGTAAATAAGGACTAAGAGCACGTGTAAGCAAGAAGTGAGCCCGATATTTAAATTTCTTGTTCTATATTAGCAAAAATTCAAAGAATTAAGAACTCTCATGATGAAAAGTTGGATAATAATAAAAATGAACTAAATGGAGTCCTAGTTGGAAGTAAGAATACCCTGGTTAAAAGAAGTGATTTTTTGTCAATCAAGAACAAAAGAAAAGTGAATATGATGGCTATCCACATCTAGTGATAAGTAATTCACTCCAAGTGGTTATCAAAGATGAGATGATTGAGGATGATATATTGTTTCCTTAAAGTAGAGGATTAATTTAAAAGTTCAATGAATTATGGCTAAGGCATCTTAAAGATCTAAAATAAATTGAGAGAAAAGGGGATAAAATATATATTATTCAGTGGTTTTACTTTCAAAATATTTTTTTCTTGTATTCTTTCATTCAAAATCTAGGGATATAGTAATGAGTGGAGGCCCTTGGTTTATAGGTGGGCCATGGAATGAAAATATTCTATAGAAACAAAAAATATTAAAGAGTTCTAATATGGATATGGATTTTTGGGCTTCCATTTTAAGCTATCAACAAGGATATTTTGAAATTTATTCACAATACTCTAAGAAGATTCATCCAAAATGCACCCACTCTTAGCGAAATGAAATCTAGCTATGTAGACATGGATATGTATATCCATGAATAGCTCAAAATATTTGTCCAAATTCATTGTGAATAAATTTGAATCAAGACAATGGATACAAAAACTAGACTATGAAGAGATTGCATTTCGATGCTACACATGTGATGAGACTAGACACATGGTACTTAAAACTAAAAATAGTTGAGAAAGAGGTGAAAGGTTTTAGTTATGGCATAAAATTATTTTTGAAGCAAGGGAACCGTGTTAAAATATAAAATGACTCAAATCAAATTCTTTCCACTCCTAAAAAGGAGCAAAGAAAACACTTTTTCCTAATTAGAGGGTAAAAGCATTCATGATTCATTCAAAGAAAACATTAGAATAAACCAAGATGGATGTATAATATGAGAGATTACAATGCGTAAGGTCAAATTAAAAAAGAATTAGTAGCAATAAAGGAATATTCAAATTTAATTTTCAAAATAGAAAAACTAGAAGAGGTTAGGTTTGTTCAAGGTTAATCATCTTCAAGTTCTATAATAGTAAAAAGTCATCTCCTTGTAACAAAAATGAATGTAGTATAGATCTTGTCCCTTGTGATCTAAGGATTTCAAGATAATATTATAAATAAAATCGAATAGAGGTTGTCTTTTATGCTTAAGGGTTTCTAGAGGAGCATAAGAAATAAAATAGTTTGAAGGGTTTCCCTTACACTTTAAACTCTTTAGGGTAACATAGACCTATAAATGGAATATCAAATTAGGTACAATCTAGAAAAAATGAAGAGATTGAGGAGGATGAAAACATTAATGAAAATTAAAAAGGAAGATCGCTAAAGTAGGATCAAAGAGAAAAGAAAAACAAGGAGAAATTAATATGAAAAGTCATAAAAAAATATAAAAAACATTTACAAGAAATGGGGGGTAACCCTAGAGACAAGAATAAAAATGACAACAAAGAATGTATCTTTGAATATTTTAGGTATGAATAAGGCTAAAAAAGATGTTATCAATAAATTACTAGGGTTTTTCAAAGCAAAGTACAATGAGTGCTGCAATTGGGGGCTACACTCCCTAAGGGCACAACAAGGGCCTCCCTCCCATGATTCTAACTTGGGTAGCCTAGATAACAGTCTAATGATATACCACTAGGGTGTCCCAATAGGGATATTACTAGGTTTTTATAGTTATGAATTTTTTAATTAAAAAAAATGAGGTGGTTAGAATTGTAAGGGTGCCTTCAAAAATATTTAAACATTGAGGATCGTGTAATATTTTCTGCAATAGGATCTTTAATAGTTATTACAACTCTTTATGGCAATTTTAAATGTGTTGAAGAAATACCAAAAGCAAAAAATAATTATGTTGCTAGTCTTTTCTACAAGAAAATAGAAAATATGAAAATTGAAGTTGTAAATATATATGCTCCAAAAATAGTAACTTTTAAAGATAGATGTTAAAAGGGTCTTAGTAGATTAGTATCATATTTAATTATTATTCATAATTATGAGCTTTGGGTTCTTGAAGCGACCTCAGGATAGTTCTAACTCCTCTAGAAAAAGGGGGATAATCATGGCAGGTCTTCAATTGAGGGGGATTTTAAAATCATTATTAATTCTATGAAGAAAATTGGATATAGTAATTGAATCAACAATATTAGTATTCTTGATGTCAAACTATTTATGAAAATAGTGTTGAAAGTGTACTTTGACTTATGGCTAAGGCCAATATTGTATGATGTCACCTTGTACAAGCCTAAAGATAATCATTGTATAAATATATTTAATTTATTATATTATTTTATTATGTAATCTCTATGGGTTGCAATTATTTATGTTATAAATAAACTTACCTTATAACTTGTAATTAAGTTTTAAGTCCTCTTATCATGTTGACTCAAGTTAAATTATGTGATTGGGGTTTTGGTATTAGTATTAATACCCCCACCACTCCATCCTTTGCATTAGAGTGTTGTGTATCTTATTGATAGATAATATGGTATTTATTTATGATACCTATGGATACCCATTATGTATTCCTCTCTTTCATCCTTTCTTATGCTTTCTATATAACATTTGAGTGGATGGATTACTTTTATTCATTTCTAGAAATAAGTGTGAATTCCAACGTGGTATTAGAGTAGGTACGAAGTGTCTTTGATTGGTCATACAAAAGGTTTGTTTAGAGCCTCCAAAATCCTTTTCAATGCTAAGGGTAATTTATCCTCTGAAGCTTCATAAGTCAAGTATGACATAAGAAGCAATGACAAAAATAATTATTCTTTGTATCTTTGTGATAATAGTTTTTTGAGTGCTTAAAGGAAGGAAAATTTTAATATTTTCAAAAGGACACCATAACCTTTTTCCCTTCATTTTGCCTCTTTTGCTATAATAGAACAGGGCTAAAGAAAGAAAACAATTTTTTCAAGTTTAAAAATGTCTTTTTAAAGCCTTATTGTTCCATCGAATCAAGGATTGCCTCTATTGCATGGGTGATGGTGGAATGGCTAAATTGTTGCTAAATGCCTTCTAAGGTTTACCAATACAAGCCTTGATGTTATCATTTTGGCAGTAGTTTGTGCACGTTGGTTTTGGTTAGGAAAGATATATTCACCAAGGTGAGGCCCTTCCCTTCATCTGTCCAACAATTGTATGTTTGGACATATTAATGATGCATAAGATTTTACAAAGATAAGTCAAAGGCTCAACTCTTGTCACTGTCATTTTGGAAGTAATTTTACACATACTATTGTTTGGCCAAGGAAGATATATTAAACAAGATGAGACATCTCTCTCTATCTCAACTACAATAGTGTATAGGTTGGAGAGATCAATGGCACATAAAATTTTATAGAGGCATGTTAGAGGTTTGAATCCCCTTTTTGTCGTTACTTTGTTGGAAGCATGCACAATCCTTTTTGCTTAGTTTGGATCCATAACATAATACCTTCAAGGAGCTATTCAATATTTTATTATATTCGACACGGTTTGTGTAGCGACAAGCAAGCCCTTGCTAAGACTAATAATAGGAAAGTGTCAAATATAAATTCATCTTGTAAGTTGGGAGTCAATAATAGGGGTCACATTCACCTTAAGGGGTGGAAGCACCCTTTTGTTCTCAACAATAATGTGTGTAGTAGGCTAGCTCAACTAGCTTAGGGTGCCTACTATAGAGGAATCAAAGGTTTGAATCTCTTCCTCTCCGATATCATGCATGTATGTTTTTATCACTTTAATGTTGATGGAGGTGGTAGTTGACATAGCTATTGAACAAGACAAAAATCAATCTATTTTGTATTTATACCTCCTTTAAGCTAATAAAAATCAACAAGTGGTAAACCTAAAGTCAAGTGACAACCAACTGTCCCATATTGAATGGTAGTCACCAATGAGTGAGCAGCCACCAAGTGGTAGCTTAGAATTGGATGATTTTTTTTTAAGGTTTGGAGGATCAATTTTTCAATTTTTGAGGGCTATTAATTCAAATATTTTGGAGACCATTGCTTTTGCATACAAAAACATTTCAAACATTTTTTTAGATCAAACTATTTTTTTGAGCTATTTGCGTTGGTCAAATTAGTTCATAGACTTGTTATAGATTGAAGTTCAAATTGTATAAAATAGCCCTCAAAACCCATTGTATTATTTTAAAAGCAAAAAATTAATATATAATGTGCAATACAAATCTTTAAATACTTTTATAAAAAATATAATTAAATTTATAATAATAATAACAATGATTTAAACACTTTTCTATAAAAAAAAAATCTATTTAAATCATTCAAGCTTAACTCTAAACCATACACTATGATGTTGAATATAACTTTTATTTTCTATAAATTTGATAAAATAAATATTTATATAATATAAATACAAAATACTTTATATTTAGAAACTATTAATATAAAAATAAAATTAAGTAGGTCACACATGCCCTTCCCAATAGAAGAAAGACTATAAGAGTTTAGTTAAATAGTCAACTCAGACAACCAATAAACTAAAATAATTTAAAGGTAACATAGAGAAAAGTAAACTATGAATATATTTCCATAAAGCAAACATGTTGATTTTAGCGTAAATAAAAAAAAAAAAAAAAACCTTTGACAAAGAAATATTTTATCATAGTTTCCATAACCCAAAACTATTGCCAATTACAGTTATCATCTTTGAATGTGATGCAATATTTTTTTATTCTTTATCCTAAAGTGCATTATAGAGATAAATTGTATAGTTAGTTAATGGTTAGGTAAGAATCTAACATCCAACTTTGCTTGTCCACCATATAAACAAAACTTACATTATTTATAATTGATCCAACATCCAACTTTGCTTGTCCACCATATAGACAAAACTTACATTATTTATAATTGATCCAACATCCAACTTTGCTTGTCCACCATATAAACAAAACTTACATTATTTATAATTGATCCAAATCTTCATGATGTCATCTAAATTATTTAGTATTTACCAATGATAAGCCTTAACTTCTTTGAAAGGGAATTAATACAAGGTATTAGAAATAAACTTGTTGACCAACTTTGTCGCATCACTTGTTTAAGAAAACACTACTTGTATAAATATTTTTTTGGAGTATTGTTCTACAAGGCAATCTTTTTGCGTATTTGGCAAGGTAATTGAGAAGGTGTTTGAGGTAGATCAACAATGTGTTTATAATATTAAGGTGTGATAAGCATAAAAAATACATATAATTTTTTTGATTAAGGTTTTTGATTAAGGTTAGTGCAGGGTATATATAATATTAAAATGTTGTTTTTATAATTAAGATGTTTAGTGAAAGAAGTATAATCTAATTAATGGTTATGATGGTGTTAAAATATAATAATTTTTTTAAAATAAATTTTAATTTTATTTTATTTAAAAAATATATATTTATTTAAATTTAAAAGGCTGTTATGTTTGAAACATTGGGGTGAAGGCTTTAGGTTAAAAGAATTTATTCATTAATTTATAGATTTATTAAAGAGGTTGTGGGTTGAAATACTACCTCAAGTTTTATAGATAGTCTATAATCATCTACGTGAAAAGCTCCCATATACTATGTTTTTATCCTACTCTAGCTTGCTAGAGTGGACCCCACATATTCTCATGTGGTTAGTCAAATGACTAGAATGCAAATCCTCAATGAACCACTACATAATCTATTAATCATATTTTCTCAATATTATAGCTTTAAACTTTAAATAAATATAAGTTGTAATAATATAAATATAAATATTGTTATTGTTTTAAAGTAACTTCGAGTCCAGGGTTTAAACTATCAATGATTGTTTTCAACAAACTCACCGTCGTGAGATGGGGACCGCAAGTTACACAAGATTCGTATCATCGTCGTCGATCTCGATTTGGCGCATCACTCAGAGGAGGGACCGCAAGTTACACAAGATTCGTATCATCGTCGTCGATCTCGATTTGGCGCATCACTCAAAGGAGTCGAATCGGACTACTACCTATACTTTTTCATCAAGTTACACAAGATTCGTATCATCGTCGTCGATCTCGATTTGGCGCATCACTCAGAGAAGTCAAATTAGACTACTACCTATACTTTTTTATACCTTAAAGTAGTTGAAGTTAAAATTGACTTATTTGATAACCTTTGGTTAAACTTACTAAAAGGTTGTAAATAGATTTTGTTTAAAGTAATTAATTTTTACATCTAAAATTTATGATTATAAATAATATTTAAATTAATTAAAATATTGATTTTTTTTTAATTTTAAAGTTAAAATTTAAAATTTTGTTCTTCTTTTTCATATAATAATATTCTTAAAGAATGAATTCCATCGAAATAGAAATATTTAAGGTATTAAATTATTTTTTAATTAAATATAAAATTTTATTAATAATTATTTAAAAATGTTTAAATTTTTGTGTGGGTGAGTGTGTGAGGGATTGGGTGTGTATGATTGTGTGTTTGGTTTCTATTGATAAGTTCAACTTTTACCGTTAAGTGAAGTCATGATTGTCCAACCCCAAACAAAGGTCCTATAAGTTTCTTACTCTAACCAATAAAAAAATAAATTCCAAAAAAAATAAAAATATAAAAAATAACTATCTAAAACTAATACTTATATTAAATTATATATATATATATATATATATATATTATAATAAAAAATATTTTAAAACATTAATA
Source organism: Wollemia nobilis (assembly GCA_028583015.1). Taxonomy (NCBI): domain Eukaryota; kingdom Viridiplantae; phylum Streptophyta; class Pinopsida; order Araucariales; family Araucariaceae; genus Wollemia; species Wollemia nobilis. The sequence continues at coordinate 7,988,758 of JAQPPZ010000677.1, read as the reverse complement.
TTATTTTTAGAATCAAAATAATAATATGCCTGCCATAAGTAAACAACTTAATTGTAATTTTGCAGACTCTTCTTTAGAATTAAATAATAGAAATTTAAATAAATGGGAAAACTTGAAATTTTATGCAAGAATGAAAATAAAAGATAAACATCTTATAGTCAAAGTTTTATCTTGGGAAAACAACGTACGGATCTTAATTAGATTCCTTTATGTAATCATGACACATTTTTAATATTCTAAACCTTGTCATGTCAATAGCAAACAAAACTATATCTATAGATATATATATATATCTTCTTTAGTGGACTTATGCATCCTGCATTTGAATATTTTTTAATTGTTTGAAAACTTTTATCATAGAAGTGGTTCAGTGAATTTTATATGCCTTCCTCAAAATCTTTAATAACAACTTATACATTATAAATTTGTTTATTGAGGAAATAATTTTTATACCTATAATGTAAAATATTTTGTATTGTTTTTAAATTTTTTATATGAAATTGAATGAAGTTTTTTTTCTTTTGAATAATATAAAATCAGAGGTTTTTGGAAGGGTTCTAATCTTTTTACATAGGACAAAGAAACTATTAGTAAGGACAAAAGCCCAAGTCCAAAAAGGTACAACCATAAAAAAAATCAAATTAAAGAATAGCATGAAAATTAACATAAGAGGTCAACAATAAAAGACTGCAAACAAAACAAGAAAGTAGAATGGCTAACTAAGATTTGGAGAGGTTGACGTCGACCTCCAAGTCTTTTTGTTTCTTCTGAATCTGCACATGGACCTTTAGCACCTCTTAGGAGTCCTTCAACATTTGTCCATCCCATTATTTTGATACAATTGAAATTTAGCCTTGGTCACAAAAGCATCGGGATTGACCCATTTCTTTTCCCTATAATTAGCTCTAAGAACACTACTCAAGGAAATAGAACTAGTCCTCAAAGAGAACATATCCATGACAAAGCACAATTTACAAAATTTCTACATTATGGAGCTGGAATGAACATCAAGACATAAAGAGGAGATCACGTGAGGAGGAAACAAGTTCATTCAAATATTGTTTGAGCTACTACTAACTCCCTAACGTGTGCATGATTTTCAACTCTTGGAAGAACTATAGAAAAGATTTTCTATCCCTTAAGATTTCTTCCACCGTCTAGCTTGGTTCTCCCTTCCCAATTAAGTTGTTACTTATGTTTTGGGAGTTCCCTTCCACTATAATCTTTGAAGAATTAAGCAAGGAAAGGAGATTTATTCTAGATATAAGAGCCCTTGCTTTCGCCACATGGTTGTTTTTATATCATATTGCTCTGAGTAGGCACCAATCAAAACCTCTTTTGGAGTTCTAACTACACCTCCACCATCAAATTTTTTTAGGTTGCCTTTCGAGGTCCTATCAAAGTTAAGTTTCACCCAACCTTCCTCAAGAGCCTTCCATTTGGTGTTCTTTCTAATATCCTCCTTCAAGATGGGGTCAACACCAACTTGAGCTTCCAAGTTCCAACATTTAGCTATCTCCTTTTCTACCCCCTTCTCAGCCCCATCCCAATGCTTGGTAATTGAGACATTCTCACGAGCATCAAGCTTTATTCTAAGGAAAACCCTCTTTTCATCTCTACTGACACCTCTAAAGATCCTATGGTTGCATTCCAACCATATACCCATAAGAAATGAACAAGGCAAAAAATCCATAAAAATGTGAGTCTATCACTTTTAAAAGAGGAGTACCATTGTTCCATAAAACCAAGGGTCGAATGAGGCACCACACACGAACAACCAAAGGCTTGAAGTAGCAAGTTGAGAACCTTTCTTGAGAAAGAATAAAAAATAAAGAGGTGTAATATTGATTCCTCATATGCCTTGCACGATGGACACATATTTGGGACACAATCCTTTTTTTCTTGAGATTGTCTATCGTTAATATTCTGTTTTGCATGGTACGATAGAGGAAGATAACAACGTTTGGAGAGATGTCTTTTAACCATGCTCTACTAATAGGAAACACAATATATAAACTCGTTCTTAGAAACAATATAACATGATCTAGCCGAGTAAACTCTAGAAGAAGGGACCCAAATGAGGGAGTCTTAAGAGGGGCTTAAGAGAATGTAATAAGAGAGTAGTAAACTTTTCACAAATGATACATGTTGTTGGGCCTTCTCGATTGAGGCAATAAGGGATATATCCTTCCATATTTTCAGGTTTCCTTCACCTTCAAGACAATCGCAAACCTTGATGTCGAATATGTCCTTCAAGTTATCATTTTAAAAGTCAATATTTTTATCATTTAACTTCATGTTATGTGATGTATTTCTATTTTTTTATAGTTGTAATATTATTTAATTAATTATTTAAGTTTTGATATTTTTTATGATATTTTTTCAACATTATCCATTAGTATTATAACTATCAAATTTAAATAACAATTTTTTTAAAAAATAAAAACAAAACTAGTGGATGATGAATGACTCGGTCTTTCTCATACCTATGCCTCAATATGAGTTATGTTACACAATTGCCTTGCCATGAGCTACTAGATATTTTAAGGTTGTTATCTTGATTAATTGTCAATTAAGCAGGAACTCTACCTTAAATGTAAGAAATTATTCTTTATACATGTCCTCAAGGTTGTTGCTTCAAGCCATGGAAGAATTATCTATGTAGATTTTGTGATGTTCTAAAACATACTTATATATCTATCCACTTTTTTGATGGTGCATTCAATAAGTTATATAATTTTTTCAAGTCATCATTGATGACTTTACAAAAACATTTACCTTGATTTTTGATATGTTAGACAATATAACATTATATGTATCTCATGTTTCATTTAGTTTCTTTGTAACTAAACACAAATGCTCTTCTCGTTTTATATTTTCAATCATCTACTTAAGAGGTGACATAAGCTTAGGTTAAACTGGTTAGTAATCTATCTTATTTTTGCATGAATATCTATTCTTAAGGATAATATTGTTCTCTATAGATTGACCATTGGGTTACAGTCACATTTGTAAATTTGGTTTTTTCCCCTAATATTAATGTTAGATCAATTTTATTATCTTATAGTATTTGAAATATTAAAACATAGATGAATCTTTAGCTTCTTGATCCCTTGCATACCTTATCTCACCATTTTTTCTATTGAGTTACAAGTATTATCTAATGATGTGAAAGCACCTAGCATGAAGACGGTTACTAATGAGTTAGTTTAATAATTTACCAATTTTTTTGTAACTACCAACCTCGTGTATATAAAGAAACGAGAATAGGAAGAGGAAATAATCGGTTTGCATAAAAAATAAGAGAAGAAGAAGAAGGATCAACATGTAGAGTGAAATAAAAGAGTATAGAGATGTCCATGAGAAGGGGACATGCAAAAAAATATTTAATATATAGGCAATACCAATTCTATTCACCTCAAATTTTCTTCTTTGTGTGCATTTAAATGATATATGTATTGTGTTATTTGAGTTGTATATTATAGATCACGTGGTCTAGTGTGTGTAGGGTAACAAGTGAAATCAAGGTGTTGCAACAATCTAAGTTAAGATCTCATTGAGTGGAAGCATGGTTAAACAAGAGCATAAGAGTCATTTAAAAGGGAATGTCATCATGCAAGGTATCATCTAGTGCATATCATATTGCAAGTGTCATCATGTAGCATGTGTTGTCTTGGATGTGCCATTGTGCAAGACACAATCATGAAGGGTGTTTCCATAAGGGAGTCATTTGAAGGAATTTGTCAGAGCAAGGAGTCGTTTAGTAGTGCAATAAAGACCGAAGATTTATGGTTGTTGTCGTCTGCTTGTTGTCACTTAGACTACCATATAAGAGCAATTGTAGAAGGAATTGTCTATAGATGAGCCATCTAGGAACCTTACCAACTAAAGGTTAAGTTCGAATACACCATCTAAAGTATTTTTATCTATAGTGTTGTGGTCTAGTGCATGTAAATCAAAACAAAATTAAATCTTATAATATGGATGTGAGTGAACCATGAATCATTTGTTGCTAGGAGAGGTTGTTGTTCAGTTGATCCCCTTTGTCTTATTTACATTATTTGGTATAAGAGCAAGTTTAATTTTATAAGTTTGGAAATTATGTTAAAGGAGAGATGACATAATGAGGAAGAGGAAGATCACATGGTCTAGGACCTCGACCAACAAATATATAAAAATACTAAGAGGAATCAACTCTAGGTTATATGCAATAGAGATTACCCAAAGGAGAGACATTCATCTTGAGAGGATTAATGATACTAAAAAAGAGACAACTAGTCACACAGAAGCTCGAGATGAAGAATAAGGAGAAGAACCAAAACAATTGTTGATTTAGACAATCTGAAATATGGGAAGTAAGACAAATATGGATACTCCCAATTTTAAAAGAAGTTTAAACTGAGGAGATTTGATTGATTAGATAATGAACATGGAGAGATTCTTTGATTATGAATCTATAAAGGATCGAAAGTGATTCAAATTTTCATGTATGTGACTAAAGGGACATGCTTCGATTTGGTGGGATCATGTCCAAATTGAGAGACAATGAAAGGGGAAAGATAAAATTCAAACTTGGGAGAAGTTTGTATCCAAGTTGAAATCTATGTTTTTACTTGTGGATTACTAAATTGTATTGTTTAGAAGACTCTAAAATCTCAAGAAACAAGATTTAGGAGTAAAATAATATACAAAAGAGTTTTATAAATTGAACATAAGAGCAGGTCGTATAGAAGACGATGAAGAGAAGGTGGCAAGATACATAAATAGACTAAGATTGTCCATACAAGATAAGATTGGTATGCTTTTGAATAAGGATTGTTGAAGAGGCATGTCAATATATGCTCAAGGTAGAGGAAAAGTTGTTGCAAAGTCAACAAAATAATACTAGAGGAAGAGGATGATCCTCTCGAGGAATAGGATAAACCAACAACATAAGAGAGTAGCAAAAGTAGGAGGGATAAGCTAGTACTTATTAAAATAATAGAGAAAACAAATACTTATCAAGAGGAAGAGGAGGTTATGATAGAGGAAGGGGTAGAGGATTTCCCAAAAAAAATTATAGATGTGGATAAGTTGGCCATCGAGCATATGAATACCCTCAAGCACAACAAACTAGTGGGTGTAGAAAGAAAGATCGTAGCCATATTACACAAGCATAAGAAGAAAGCATTACCTCATTGAAGCACATGGAGGAACCAAAATAAGGAGAATCCCTTATGATGAAAAGGGTATTGTTGAAACTAGCAAAGGAGGTGCATGAACCTAAGCAAATAAGGAACCTATTTAGAACAATTTATAAATTAGGAGGTAAGTGTTGCAAGGCGATTATGGATAGTGAAAGCACAAAAAAATTAGTGTCAACAAAGATGGTAAAAAAAATTGGTTTGAAGAGGATGGAGCATCCAAATCCTTATAAAGTATCGTGGTTACAAAATGGGCATCAAATTATGATAAATGTTCAATTTGGTTTTTATAAGAAAAATTCTTTGTGACATTACGCTAATGGATGCATGTCCAATTTTGTTGGGGAGACCATGGAAATTTAACAGAAACATAGTATATGATGGTAGACTAAATAATTATTCAATTATCAAGGATGATAAAAGTTATGCACTACATCCATTGAAGGATAAATAAGAAGAAGTGGGTATCAATCTAAACTTTGCTTAATCTTTGAAAAATAATTCTTGAATGAGATGAAGAAAGGGAAAGCATGTTTTGCCTTCATTACTAAACCCAAAAAATATGGAACAAAAAATAAGATGGTCAACATACCATATGAAGTGAAATATTTCTTGTAAGAATCTGCTAAGATTATTTCAAAAGAATTACTCGATGGGTTACCACCTATGAGAAGCTTTTATCATCAAATATACTTCAAACCTAGAGCAAGTTTTTCAAACAAGGTAGCCTATAGGATGGCACCCTTGGAGAATGAAGAGATGAAGAGATAAGTCCAAAAGCTATTTTATAAGGGGATGATCAAGGAGAGCTTGAGCCCATGTGCAGTATCAGTTGTACTAGCACCCAAGAAGGGAGGAGAATGGTGTATGTGCACATATTCTAGAGCAATAAATAAAATATAAGTTTTTATTACCTCGTATGTATGATGAATATTTTTAGTGGAGCAAAATACTTCACAAAGATTGATTTAAAGAGTTGTTATCATAAAATTTGAATTAGAGAAGGAGATGAGTGGAAGACTATATATAAGACCAAAGAGGGATTGTATGAATGATTAGTTATGCCATTTGGGTTGACAAATACACCTAGTAGTTTTATGAGATTGATGAATGAGATCTTGAAATTCTTTATTGGTAAGTTGTGATGGTTTACTTGGATGATATTTTGGTATTTAGAAATATGAAGGGAGAATGCCTAATGTATTTGAGGTTAATTTTGCAGAATTTGAAGGAGAAACAATTGTTGATCAATTTGAAGAAATGTAGTTTCATGAAAAAAGAATTTGTATACTTGGATTTTACCATATCCAAGGATGGTTTGTGAATGTATCTAGTGCAAGGTGAAGGCTATTGTGGAGTGGCAAGTGCCAAGGAGTATATTTGAAGCTAAAACATTTTATGGTTTGGCAAGTTTTTACAAAAAGTTTATCAAAACATTTAGTAGAATTTGTGCTTCAATCACGAAAATGATGAAAGGAGGTAGACATGAGTTCAAATGGATGAGTGCAATGGAAAGGAGCTTTCAAGTCTTGAAAGAGAAAGCTGCAAAACAACCAATTTTAGCATTATTGGAATTTAACAAGGTTTTCCAAGTGGATTGTGATGCCAATGGAACTTCCATTGGAGGCATTTTTAGTCAAGAAGGTAGATCAATTTCTTACTTCAATGAGAAGCTAAATAAAGCTAAGAAGAAATTTTTATTTTATGATCAATATTTTTAACCCATTGTGCAAGCACTAAAGAAGTGGAGGCATTACTTATTACCGCAAGAATTTATGCTATTTACAAATCATCATACTTTTTAGTTCATTAATATTCGAAGCAAGTTGAACCAAAGACATATGAAGTGGATGGAGCATCTTCAAAGATACCTATTTGTTTTGAAGCATATAAGTGGAAGTTCAAATTGGGTAGCTAATGATTTGAGTAGAAGAATCTTGTTGATGAATGCAATCAAGATTGAAGTGGTAGGTTTTGCTATTATGAAAAACTTTATGTCAGTGATTTGGACTTTAAGAAAGCTTGGGCAACTTGTAATAATCCTACTAGGAGAGAACACCATGGAAGGATTATTTGATCCAAGAAGGATTATTATTCATGGAAAAACAATTATGAATACAACAAAGTTTAATGAGGGAGAATCTAATAAGAGAAAAACATGATGAAGGACTAGATGGATATTTTAGAATTTATAAAACTTTGAAATAACTTTGTGAAATTTATTATTGTCCAAGAATAACTGCAGATGTGTGAACATTTGTGCAAAGTTGTCAAGTTTGTCAACATGCAAAAGAAAAAAGTCAAAACACTAGTTTGTATAAGTCATTAATGATACCAAAAAGGCCATGGGAAGACATAAGCATAGACTTTATCCTTGGATTACCTCAAACACAAAAGGAAAATGATTCAAATTTTGTTATGGTTGATAGGTTTTTGAAGATGGAACATTTTATACCTTGTAGGAAAATGAATGATGCTACTCATATTGTTGATTTGTTCTTTCAAGAAGTTGTAAGACTGCATGGTTTTCTAAAAAGAATTGTATCATGTAGAGATGTGAAGTTTGTAGGTCATTTTTTGTGCACTTTATGGAAGAATTTGGGTACCAAATTGAGCTTTAGTTCAACTTATCACCCACAAACAAATGGAAAAATCGAAATTGTGAATAGAAGCATTGGAAATTTGCTACGGTGTCTAGCTGGAAAGAAGCCAAAGTTATGGGATACCATATTGGTATAGGTAAAATTTACATATAAAAAAAAGCATAACCAAGCGTCTGTTTAAGATTGTGTATGGAATTCATCCAAGAGGGATCGATGAATTGAGGAATACAACTAATTTGCATACACTTAATGTTGCAACAAAATATTTTGTTGATTATATGCAAGATTTATATTGGGGAGTGAAATCCAATTTGGCAAAGTGTTGTAAAACACAAACAACATGTTGATGTCAAGCATTGAATACAATTATTTCATGTGGGAGACTTAGTTTTAACATATTTGCAAAAGGAAATATTTCTAAAAGGCACATACAACAAACACAATTGGAAGAAGATTGGACCTTGTAAAGTCTTAATTTTTTTTATAGAAAATACGTACGAAATTGAATTGCTAGAACTAGTAGACATATCGTCAATTTTTAATGTGAAATATTTATATCCCTATTATGACAAATCCTCTAGTAGTACTAAAGATATCACAACTAATTTTCCAACAAAAGACTGGATAATGCAGTTGCCAGAAAAGGAATAAGATGAAATAAAGGTAATTATAGACTCCAAAGTGGCCAAAAGAACAAGAGATAAACTATATTATGAATATATGGTGAAGTGGAAGAACAACCCAATTGAAGTAGTGAAATGGATTAATTCTTTCAATATTGCTAAGCATGGCATCTTGGTTACAAATTTTGAAAAATATTCATGAGCTTCACTCGTGAAACATTTCCTCTTACCCGAAGAATATGATGCAAGAGTACCCAATATGAAGATGGTTATAGATGAATCATTTGAATAAACCTACCAATCCATGTAATTGCCAACCTTATGTATATAAAGAAATGAGAATGAGAAGAGGAAATAGTGGGTGTGCATAAAAAATAAAAGAAGAGGAAAAAGGAATGATGTATGGAGTGAAATAAAAGAGTACAAAGATGTCCGTGAGAAGGGGACAAATGAAAAAATATTGGATGTATTTTCATTTAATATATAGGCAATGCGATTGCTATTCATATCAAATTTTCTTCTCTATGCATGTTTAAATGATAAATGCATTGTGTTATTTTAGTTGTATATTGTAGATTGCATGGTCTAGTGTGTGCAGGGTAATAGGTGAAATCAAGGAGTTGTAGCAATCCAAGTGAAGATCCCATTGAGTGGAAGTATGGTTCAAACAAAAATATGAGAACTATCTAGAAGGAAACGTCATTGTGCAAGGTGTTTTCTAGTGCATGTCGTCTTGCAAGTGCCATCGTGCAATGTGTGTCGTATTGGAAGTACCTTTATGCAAGAAACAATCATGAAGGTTGTCTTCATAAGGGAGCCCTCTGAAAAAATTCATTGAAGAAAGGATTTGTCTAGTAGTGCAATCAAGACCAAAGATTTATGGTTTCCACCATATGTTTGCTAACGTATGTTTGTTGTCATCATCTAAGTTGTTATCATATGCTTATCATCACTTGGACTGTCATCTGAGAGCTATTGCAGAAGAAGCCATCTATAGGAAAGCCATTTGGAAACCTTACCAACTAAGGGCTAAAATTTGAATACATTGTCTAAAGCATTGTCATTTATAATGTTATTGTCTGGTGTATGTAAATCAAAACAAAACTAAATCTTACACAATGGGTGTGAGTGAACCGTGAATACTTTGCTACTAAAGGAGGCTATTGTTCAGTTGACCCCCTTCATCTCATCTAATGTGGTAATATGTTCACGTCCATATACCTTATTTTGATTAGATATGTTAAAAACTAAAATTATGCTTTTTCATATAAAGATAAGATTATAAATTATACTAACACCAAATAGGAAGAAGTTTACACCTTTTATCTAGTCCTTTTTATAAAAAATAAAAACTAATTTTGAACTTTATTAACTTCTTCCAAGGTTCTTTTGATAATATATGTTAAAGTGTCTTTGTGTCTAGGTTCGAGGTGTAGACCAATTGGTTCGACCAAACCCTGTAAAGGGGGCAGAGGTCCAAGGTTCAAATCTTGGCCGTCTTTGGATTGAACGCTTGTCCCTTTCCTTGTGCTTTTAGTGCCATAAAAGGTTTACCAAACCCCGTAAGGAGGGCGGAGGTCCAAGGTTCAAATATCGGCCCTCTTTGGATTGAACGCTTGTCCCTTTCCTAGTGCTTTTAGTGGCGTAAAAGGTTTAAAATGATTGTGGCATGGTGGTTATAGGGATGGATCGTGCAAAGAACTGTGTGGCGGCTTTCGAGATAGACAACGCAAAATACTGTGGCAGCCATAACAGTCGGACAACCTATCCGGATTCGTGGTGGCTATCGATTCCACCATGTAAATTCAAAAAAAAATATCTGTGTCTTTTTGCAACAAAAGAAAAAAAAAGAAAATTCAAGAAGTAATAAATAAACTTAAACATTGTAATCCTCAAAGACAAGCAATAGTACATAGGTTAATCCATAAGCCTAGTATCAACTTGTTACATCTACATATGGTTGTCTATTTAAAGTTTTGTAGATAAGAATTTGTTCATAACTTTCATAGTCATTGAGTTATGTAAATGTTTCTTATAAATTTTAATTTCTAATTTCTATTTTTTTAGTAACCTATTTAATTTTATTATTCTTCATTCTATGCACCAATGCAAATGACATGAAAAGAAATAAATATATATTTCATCTATTCTTTATTTATTCAATGTCTGGATTTTATAATTTTCATATATATATATATATATATATATATATATATATTCTCTAATAAAATCATGAAATATGTATGTCAAAGTTATATATATATATATATATATATATATATATATATATATATATATATTCCAATAAAATCCTAATATATGTATGTCAAAGTTGTATATATTAATAAATTCAAATAGTATATGCTTGGAAAAAATATATAACACTCATTCATGATTATCTACTATGTTAAGTGGCTTTGGCATTTTATGAGTTAAGTTAGTACAAGACTAACTTATGGTCAACAATCATGTAAAAAGAATTTTTCATAATAATAATAATAGTGACATTCTCAAAATATAATTTTTTGTTTTGTTTTGTTTGTTGCTTACTTGTTTTTGTGAATATAAATATTTCATGATTTGTATTAAGCATTGTGTGAAGAAATATTTTAAATTTTTAACACTTCAAATATAATTAACTTATTATGAAGTGAATATTTATATATAGCTTTTTAAAAATGGACTAATTATCAAATTCAAATGACATAACGTTGCAAAAATAGATTTTAAAGTTCTCTAGGGTGAACCTTTGCATCCATTAGCTCTTATAATTAGAATTATAGAAGTACATAATTTGTTTATGGTAAAGAACAAACAACTAGTTCAATGTTTCCTATAATAAATGAACAAAAAATCTAACAAAGCACTCATACAAATAAATGAAGGAAAAAAAAAAATTAAAAAGATGGTCTATGATACATGTTATAAAATAATATATTGCTTATTTATAAGTTGAATTATTTTATTAATGCTTTTACTACTTGTTCTAAAGTAGAATTTTAAGTGAAGATCTTTTTTTACTGTGATGATCACTCTTCAAATGATCATAATAACTCCTTTAGAACAACTTGGATTGGTTCAACCTATAATTTTTTTTAGGGTTATATTTTATAATTAATTATCTAAATTATATATAAAGTCTTAATTTAAGGGTTTTATAAATTATCATAAAGTCACAAATATCTATACAAAGCTTAACATCACTATATAATGATCACCTTAAGATTTAATATAATTCATCCTCTTCATTATTAGAGTTACACATTTTATAATTTTATTTATAAGTGTAAATTTTTAAGTTTATTCTTAGTTTTAAAATTAATTTGATATATATATATATATATATATAAATAATATAAAATATTATTTATGGTTGATTTTGTTCTTATCGTGCCAAAACCTATATCTTTATATTTATCATTATTTTAAAATATATTTATTTTATTTTATTTTATAATTTTTCAATTAATTTAGACATTCTTACACTTTAAGAATTTAATTATATATATATTTTAAATGGAAGACAAACTAACCATGACTATTAAAGTATAGACGCTTAACAGGGAAGTTTGATGATTCTATTTTGGCATCAGTGGAAGGCAATATGTGACAAATAAACATAGCTCACTATTTAATGTCCAATCAAAACACTTGGCATCAATATGGTTATCATACATTTACCCAACCCAAATGAAAGGTGCTGCCACTAATGAAACAAATACACTTGATGTGCTTGCTTTGGAATTTATGTGGCCAATCTGTCATAACCACCTTAGGAAGAAAATGGCGTTAGAAACGACTATTCTTGAAAGCATTGATTTAACAAAACTGAAATCTTCACATGTGAGCCAATTGGTTAAAGACAAAATTTTATTTAGTAACCTCCACGCCAACTTGTTGTTTGATTCTTGTAATAACAAGCTCTTAGAAAAACAAAATAGCAATAGCAATGTACTGTCAAGGTGATACTCCCTTTACTAAAAACAAAAAGAAACCTACTTTTGAGAATATGTTGATCCTTTGCCTTTATGGGCTTCAAATTTTGGGTGGCTAACAGCTCTGGAAGTAGAAATTATAATGAATACTTATTCTAAGTTTTTATTTTCCTTCCCATGTTCACAAAAAAAAATTTATATAAATTTATATTATCTATGAATTTTAAATCTATAACAGGATTTTGAAGTGGGTTGATTGTTTGTATTTTTTTTTTGGAGAATTAGTTTACATTATTTTAAATTACTGTAAGGTTTTTTAAGGTTTTTCACTAATAATAAAAAATTAAATTAATGGATTTTTTTTTTTAATTAGTGAAAAACCTTTTGCATGGTCGTCTTAGAGACCACGAACAGGGGGTTCTATGCACCAACATTATCAATTGGATTTTGGATACCCAATTCAGCTTTTTGGTAGGGTGGAGATTTGAACTTGGGACCTCCCTTGGAGGATTGCCCTCTCCTCTCCAACTCACCTACAACACTTGGGTAAATTAATGGATTTTTAAGATAATTACATTTCAAATAAAAAAAAAATTAATTAATTATGTGAAATTTAATTTTTTTTACAAAAAAGTTAAAAATTGGTTTTAAGTATTTTTTTGGATTGTACGTCAATGTGATTAGAGACATGTATAATTGTGTATGTTTTTTTTATTGTCAACATTTACATTTTTGTGAATATTAAAATATAAGGAGATTGAACCTCAATCCATAGTTTTTCTAACAAAAGTATCTCTTCACTCTTTCAATTGTTTTTCAAGATATTTTTGAGAACTTAACAACCCAAACAAGACAATTATATATAACTACTATTTATATTAATATTTTGAATTTTTTTTTTTTTTTAATTTTAAATTCCATAATTGAATTCATCTACATTTTTAGCAAGGTATAAAGAACTTGTATACTTCGTATTACAATTTTATTTAAAAATATTCTAATTGTAGCTAGAATCAAATCCAAGTCCTAAGTACATATGAAGAGACTACATCAATTTTCTTACCCTTAAATGTAATATCTCTATCTCAAGAACCAGTAACTAGTTTGCGGGGAAAAGAGGGGAAAAGAGGATACGTAATATAACTATTCAAATTAATAATAGATAAACCTTAAATGCTAAAACTAAGATATCAAAGCAATAAATACCCAAAACCTATCCTAATTCAAGCATAAATAAATTTTAACATTTATGAATAATTATACTAAATTTATCCACAATATGCTAACATGCTAGGGCTAATCCTATTACAGTCAAAATAATTACTTAACACCTCTCATTCAAAACATGAACAAAATAAACAACTTATTCCTACTCTATCCTACTTGTAGCGTCACCATAGTAATAAAGAGAGATCACACCTGAGATGTTTGCAAAGGTTTGACCTACCTTGGAAACCGGACCTTGAATGATAATCAATGAACTTTAGCTGTAAATATTGGTTGACATTCCTATCCTCCTCCATGGAAGACAATAAACCAATAGTCTATGGTTTTGGTTGTACCTACAAGGACAAGAGAGAAAGAGGAAAAGAGAATAAAATGGGTTGCTAATACGAAAAAAATAGAGGTATAATTTTGAGAGCAATGTTAGCAAAAAGATGTTTTGTAGATGTCTGATGATAAAATAAGAGAGTAAAAGGGATATTCATAGGAGATAATAAAATAACTTTCCCTTTGGAGATGACAATTGATCAGGGTCATAACATCATAATTGTCAATCTAAATGACATGTCATTTGACCCCTAAGTTAAAAAATATGCTAGGATCGTGATCATACATTAAAAAACTAAAAAATAATAAAACGACCATGATCATCACTATAGTATCTAGTCAATTTCATTAATTGTTCAACAAGGCACACCTAGCACTATAATGGGACACCAAATGATTGACTGATTAGAAATATTAACTGTTATTATTTTATTTTTTTAAAAATAAAATAAACCAAAATAAGACAAAAATAGAACTAAACAATCAAGATTTCCACTTTAAGAGAAAATCATGGTCAAGCAAAAGGAAGACACATAAAATAGAAGGTCAAGATCAATAGAAGATATTGGCAACCTAGATGACCGAGATCATTTCTTTAAGGGATGATCATAGTCATGATCAAAAGAGATAAATCAAAATGCATAGAGATGTTCCAAACTAAAGAATGTATAGGACTAAAAAACACAAGTAGACATTCAACGTAGTCAATGCAAAAAACAAGGTATCAAAGTCAAAAGGTAAACTAAGAAAACACAAAGATTGTACAAATGGGTCAGAAGGGGAGATGCATCAAAGCATTTAACATGCACAAAATTGGTTGGTTCTGGAAACTCAACTCCACCCATTATTTGTAATATTATCGTCCTATATTTGAATAACTCTTTGACAGTGTATGAACCTAACCCTTTCTATATAAACTTTTCCTTGCACTTCTTATGCACATTATCCAGCTTGAGGATAAGATCCCCAACTTTGAAAATATAATGACATATTTTATTATCATATTGCTTTGCAACATGACTCTTATAGGATCTATTATGCTTAGGAGCACATATATACCTCTCATCAAGAGTGGTAAGTTTGGTGAGATTGGCCTCCCTATACTCTTGATGGTTTTCAACATGCCTCAACAAATTTCTTAAATTAACATGCAAAGAAGGAAATTCAATTTCAAGAAAAAATAACTTTAGTACCATAGACCAAATAAAATGGGGTTGTCCCTATGGATGTTCAAATACTAGTGTGGTATACCTACAAAGAAGGATCTACCTTTAAGTGCCAATCTTTCTTTGATTTTGTAACAATCGTTTTCAAAACTTTGACCAATATTTTATTACTATATTTAGCTTGATCATTCCCTTCTGGATAGTAAGGCATGAAAAAATAGTGTTGAATTCTTAATTGAGAAGTCAATTGTTGTATTTCTTTATTTTTAAAAGGAGTTCCATTATCTAAAATAAGAGTAGAAAGGACACCAGAGCGACACATAGTATGATTAAACACAAATTTTGATACGATGAGAGTTGTTTAATTTGTCAAAGGCATATCTTCTAATATTTTTGTAAAATATTCTATATTTGTGATGATAAATTTATGTTCATCCAAGGATATAGGAGAAATAGGTCTAACCAAGTCAAGATGTCAATTGGAGAAATGCCAAGGAGACTCAATTGGATGAAGAACCTATGCAAAGACATGAATTTCATCTTTATGGAATTGACACTTATCACAAGATTTAACATAGTTATTAGCATCAACTTTCATTGTTAACCAAAAGAAACACGTTCTTAATAATTTATGAGCTCTAGAATGACCACTAAAGTATTCTCCATAGTCACTAATTTTAACATAAAAAGAGCCTTGGATACTTTGGCTTATGTAAGGCATCATAAGAGGATAACATCTAGATTACAGTAGTATAGGACTCTAATAAGAATAACATATCTAAATGTCATATTATGAATACATGATAATTTCTTAGCATCAGCCTTAGGTGAATGGGATTGATCATTGAGAAAGTGTAAAATGTTATCATACCAAGGATTATAAAGAGGGATTTGGAAAACAATGGCATTGACTTCAATATTTTGCACATCCATTGGGCCATTAGTGTATAAATAAAAGGTTCATCCTTATAATCCTTAAGCAAAGACATATTTATACTCCTTAAGAAAAGTAATATGTTAGAATATTACCAAGTAAAGACATCCTTATACTCCTTAAGAAAAGTAGTAAAGGTGGATTACTCTTTAGTAGATAGGGCTACCCCTATTTTAATTATTCATGGTTGCTCAACGATGTCTATGTTAACATCTATAGTAGGCTTAGAATTTAGAACACTGCCTTCTTCAAAATGGTTTGTACTAGAGGGAGATTCTCTAATTTAGAATTAATATCAACCTTGCAGACATAGTCAGACCACTTATGCCTTCCCCATTTATAATTATATTATTGAAGGAATTCTCTCTTATGATATTATTGGGTAAGTATTTCATTTCTAGCATATAGGAATTCTAGGATAACTTCATCATTGAGCAATGATGGTAGAAAGAGAACATTGTTAGGAATTTTAATTGTTGGGTTTTCCACATACCCCTTGCCCCTAAACCTAGGAAGATGTGATCATGATATTGGCCATAAGAAAAATAGAAATATACTTACCAAGGTATGGTCTTATTTTCTTGTAAATATTCCTTAAATCACTTATGACAACCCTAGTTTTAAGCCTAATAGAAAATTCGATTTTGACTAGATACCTTGTCATATAATAGGGTGTAGGATTGGTCAAATTATCAATCCACTTATCAGATAACTTATTTCAATAGAAAATTATTTCTTGATTTAGAAATGGAATAGTAGGAATGGTAGGAAATGCTTGATTTTCCTTTGTTTCCCTACTATTTGTGACAACTAAATTTGACACATTTTGGGCAATCATGAAAGCCCAAAAATATCAAGCATTTTAGGCATAAGGTTTCTATAGGTCAAACAATCATTAGGGACTATCAAAACAATAAGGATGACATCTTTATACTCCTCAAGCAAAGTAGTAAAGATGACTTGCTATTCATGGTTGCTTAGGGGTGTCTATGTTAACATCTATAGTAGGCTTGGCATTTATGACATTACCTTCTTCAAAATGGTCTGGAGTATGTGGAATATTCTCTAATATAGAATTTATCGTAATATAAAAAATATAATCACACCACTTATAGCTTATTTATAATTGGGTTATTGAAGGAACCCTCTCATGATATTTCCAAGGAAGCCTTTCTTCTCTAGCATATAGGAATTCTAGGATAGCTTCATCATTTGATAATGATGAGATAAAGAGAATATTATTAGGAATTTTAATTTTTGGTTTTTCTACATGTCACTTGCCCCTAAACCTAGATAAGCTATGAGCATGAGATTGGGCATTGAGAAA
Organism: Wollemia nobilis; assembly: GCA_028583015.1. Lineage (NCBI taxonomy): Eukaryota > Viridiplantae > Streptophyta > Pinopsida > Araucariales > Araucariaceae > Wollemia > Wollemia nobilis. The sequence goes on along the minus strand of JAQPPZ010000677.1, from coordinate 7,971,436 downwards.
AATAGGTATATGCTTACTAGGGTATGGTCTTATTTGCTTGTAAATTTTTATTAAATCCTTTAAGACATCCCTAGTTTTAAGCTCAATATGAAAGTTAACTTCAATTAGATGTCGTGTTGGTCAAGAGGGTGTAGGATTGATTAAATCATCAAGACAATTATCAGACAACTTATTTGAATAGGAAAACATGTCTAGATTTAAAAATAGACTGGTAGGGATAGCAAGGAATGTAAGAGCATCCTCTATTTTCTTACAATTTGTAGCAACTAGAATTACCATATTTTGGTATAGTCACAAAAGATTAGTAATATCCTCAAAAAAATCAAATAGTTTGGACATAATAGGGTTTCTACATGTCAACCAATCATCAAGGACTATCAAAACAACAATAATAGGTGCCCAAACATATCTAAATAATTAGAACTGGCTAGGATCATCATATTTTGAGGTGTTCCAAGAAATTCTAGAAAAGGTTTAGTAGACAATAAACCAACAATGGAATCTAGTTTAGGATAATTTAAAATAGTATATATATGAACATTTTCAAGAACATAGCAGTCAACATGATAATTTTGAAATTGATAGATTTTAGCCTTTTTTAAATGCCTAGATAAGGAAATAATTCCTATTTCACCTAACCTATGCAAATATTTTGAAGTAGAGATAACATAAACATTAGTTTTTCTATGCCTATCTAGCCTAGCTTTATATATATATATATATATATATTATGTTTATAATAGGTAAATAAATTATTGTTATTAATTGCACAAAATTTTATATCAAGTTGGTCATAACTATCATCTAAAATATGAACTTCCATTGAACCTACTTGGTAATGCCCCACATCCACCTAAAAAATAAAAGTAGAAGGAGCATTCTTAGTTTAAATGTTAAAGGCTTGATTTAAATCATTATTTCTATCACTATCAATTTCCTCCCCTATGTTGTCATTATATACATAAAATATTGTTGTAATTTTGTAGCATCCTTGTGGGCTTTATGTAGTTTAACCAACCTATAGTAAGATAAAATAAGATCCTATCTCTATTTAGGTTCCACAAAGGTGGTAATTTATCAATTACCTTTTGAGGAAGGGAATTTATAACATCCATGTCAAGTTGATCATCTTCAAATTCAGACTTGTCTTGAGGGTATTTCAAGTGACATTCAAGATACCCCTTGTATAACTTCCTCCTAGAAGTTGTCCACTGAGGCTCAAGTTAAAACTTGGAACTTTTTGTGTTTGATCCATAAAATAATAAATTAGCTACTATGACCTAGAGGAAGACACCCCCAAGGATCTAGATCTCCCTCTAAGGTAAAAACTTTATCATCATAAGCATACTTGACCACTTGACGAGGAAGTTATAGATATCATATTACTAGTCCAAGGTCTACCTAATAGCATGTTATAATTGGTTTAAAAATTAAACACCATAAAATTTACTATTACTTTCTTAGGCCCAACTAAAATTGGCAACCAAATGTAACTGATAGGATCTTAAGGCGTACCATCATAAGCATTGCAACAACTTCTAGTAGAAAGGATATTTTCTTTAGGTATCTTCAACATATCTATCAAGGCCAACAAAAAAACACATGTACCAATCTATTCATCAACAACAACCCTATGGATAACCATATTATTATAAACTACTATTAGCATCAATGGTAGATCACTAATCCTTACTAAATAATCAATAGCAATCATGTTTTCTAAAGGAATATTTATAACCAAATCAAGGTTAGTATGTGCATCAACATAAAGGTTTTCTCTATGTGATTGGATATATTACACTTCAGAAGACAATATAATCATACGCATATTTTTAGCAAACCTTGGTCTGAGCATCTCCAAGTCATCTTGTAAGTCTCTTAACCTTTGTCTTCGATAGGGAGATGTCCTGAGGAGTTCTAAGTATGGGACCCAACAATGAGTTGTGTGCAACTTTTCAACAATATCCTATACTTTTGTCTTGCTTATGACTACTTTTAGTAGAAACTCTTTGGATTGGGTGACATATTATCATGTTTCTACTATAGGCACCACAATAACTACTTTAAGTAGTAGTCACAATCTTTCATTATTTTCCAAAATGCTAGGTTTTGTAGACTAGGTCAAGATCTTTTCCAAAAAATTTCTATAGATTTGAATATTTTTTAATTTGTAATAGGTTCCTAAATGACCAACGACGAGTTTGGAATTTTATCAATAATATCTTAATTAAACATTGCTTGAAAAAAGCTCTTTTTCTTTATCCCTATTATATTTTTCTTCTTTAGAAGGTTGCTTCTCTTTATATTGATGTGCACTCGTAGTAACATTAATTATTTGTTGTTCCAAATATGCAATTCATTTCTCTTTGCACCTCTAAAATAATAATATGTTGAGACGTATTTGGCTGACTATAGATGTACTCACCACTTGGGCCAAGTTGAAAAAAAAAACTGATTAACTTGAGCAGTATTTTGAGAAGAGCTAATTTTGAGAATAATTACCATTTTAATTTTGATAATGTTGATTCCCTCCTTGGTTGCCTTGATTAGAGTTGTAACCTTGAATTTGATAGTTTTTTTTACCACCATAATTAAACCTTTGGTTCTAATTTTGACTCACTCCTTGCCATTGATTGGAAGCTTGCTAATCATGGTTGGGAAATAGGGTGTTATATATACCTAACCTTTCATTGTGAGGATGATTAAACCTCTTTTGGAGATTATTTTTCTTTCATGGAATAAATTAATATTATTATTAACTTGATCAATGTTGAAATTATGACCAAAGGCTTACCTAAGGTAGAAATTTTATAAATATATGAAAGTGGAATTATCATGACCATATGTTCTTTACCAAAAGAAAGACTTGTTACCATCATGCCATGTTGGAGCTTCAAACCTATGATTGATATGATAGTTTTAGGAGATGGGTAAATTTTGAGAATTTCTCCATGTGTCCATTAAGGCATAAAATTCTTGGCTTTAGGAGAATATACGGATTTAGTTTACATGTGGGCAAGATATCTAGATATTTCTATTTCATAGGAGGTATCATGGACATCTACATTGTAAACCCCATTCCCTACAACATTTTTATTAGGGTTTTTGGGTCATCCTTATTTTTCCAGTGTTTAAGGATTTTCACAAAATGAATAACTTTGTCAAGGGAAGGAAAAGCAAGTGGATTATGTTCTTAGATCTTATCTTGAAAGGTGGTTTTAAGTTTGCTTACAAACATAACAATAGCAACCTATTTAGTTAAATTCATATTTGCATTACATTTGAGTCTTTTTTAGCAATTGTAGAAATCAATAATAGATTTATTAGGGTCTTGTTTTATGTTTATAAAACTATCCATTGCTTTCATAATTGTCATATTATTATCAAAATCTTATTTTAACTTTTTAGCAAAAGTATCTAGGAAATCAATGTGTTTAGGTAAATATGCAAACCAATCAAGAGCATTTCCTACAAAAGCCCTAGTCATTAATTTTAGCAAAGCTTTCTCATTGTGAATTCAATATCTTTAATATGCCATGAACTTGTCTATACAGATTTGGGATTTATTGGTCCCATCATAAATGACCCTAGGCACATGCTAATCAATAGCTTCCATGTCAAGGACTAGAGATTAAATTTTGTAATTTCTCAAAGTTGGATTAGATGATGTAGGTATAGCCTTCCTAGGGTTAGCTAGGGGATAAGGAGGACAAGCAACATTGGGGTTCATAATTGAGGGAGGAATAGTAGCTTGGATTATAGGGTTTCTATTGTCACTCATAATTTGAGTCATATTGGTTATCAAATGTTGCATTTGCTTGGTTATTCCCCTCCTAGAATCCTTTAACTATCTCCTAAAAATTTCTAACTAATTTTTAGTATCACGTTTATGATTGTTTAGTTGGTAAGCTAAAGATTCCCTAAGGATTTTCATGTGTGAAGCTAACTTTTTGTAACTAAGCACATAATGGGTATTAAATCTATTGACTCGTATTCGACCTACAACATTCATGTGTGCATTTATCTCACTATGATTGTCACATGTTGGGATGACCATAGTTGTACCACAAATACCTCATTTTTGGGTGATCATGGTCATGCCATGAATACCTCATTAAGGGATGGTTCAAGTTCATTGTGATGCTTATCTTTATTACTTAACATTAAAGTTCATACAACTCTATGGGACCCTATGACTGATTTATATGGTTTTTTTTTTTTTTTTAATTTACATGGTGGAATGGGTAGCCGCCATGAATTCGAGCAGGTTGTCCAACTTTTTTATGGCTGCCATAGTATACTGTGTTGTCCGTCCTGGAAGCCACCACATAGATATTTTTGCAATCCGCCCCTATAACCACCATACCACAATTATTTTAAACCTTTTACACCGCTAAAAGCACCAGGAAAGGAATAAGTGTTCAGTTTGGTGAGGCCCGATATTTGAACCTTGGACCTCCACCCCCATTACAGGGTTTGGTCGAACCAATTGGTCTACACCTCGAACATAAAATCTGTATGGTTTGTTAAATCAATATTATGATTATTTTCTTCTTATAAATCAAAATTTGTATCAAACCAATCCTTAATCCTAAGTTCATCATCATGAGTTATCAAAGGAGGATGGTTGATGTAATTTTGAAGGGTAATAGAAGGAATATCTTCTTCTATTTCTATAGTTTCTAGAACAAGCTTCTTCTTAGACCTAGTAGTCATTCTAATACCTTTGGAAGAAGTTGGAGGAGCTATAAGGCTAAGCAAAAAACCACCTCAAGAGCAACTAGTATTTTACCAAAAATGTTCTATCCTTAAGAAAGTAAACTATAAAACCCATACGATAAACAAAATTTGATTTTTGGAAAATCCCTAAGAGGAGGAAAATTACAACAATTTTTATTCAACATACAACTAAAATTAATGGCTAACACAAACCCTATGACAACTAACCTACCAAACCTTAGGGGCTAAAATGAAAGAAAACCTCAAAAGTTGGATTTCACATTGGATAAAATCATTGCAGGAAAAGAGAGATACCTATGGGAAAAAGAAGATACCTAAGTGCTAGTAGATTAGAGTGATTCTCTCACTTTGTAAAGTGTATTGCCCTGGGAATAGTAGAGGGGTAAAAAGAGAAGCCAAAATCACAAAGAAGATCTTCGAAAAGTGATATTGTGGCATTTAACTATACCAAAACTCATTTTAGAATACTTCTAAGACTTTTAGGGGTATAATTAGAGGTATGTGACATTTGGAGATGCATCATTTTGTTCACGATGCCCTTAGATATTTACTTTTACTTGGAGTAAGTGTTTCTCATCCCAAGTAACATAGGGGTAAACATTTCCTATAAATGAAATCCATGGGATTCATTGTAAACGTCTTTTGACCTAGAGGAATTTAGAGCTATAGCTTATAGATCCCACCTTGTGCTCTTGTCATTCATGAGATTGATGAGAAATTGAAAGTCTTTTGCTCTCCATCAGTGACACTACCCTATTATATTGTGAAATGTGTGGTAATTGTGGCATAGCCTTTTTTCTTATCTTGTCATTCCTCTCATATTTTCAACTCATTTGAATGGGATACATTGTTGTTGTTTGGATTTCTCATGTGTTGATTGATATCACACTCTTCTTGCTAAGGTTTAAACCATATATACTTCACAATTTACTTTCATGCATTTTAGTTTTCAAATCTACTTTCTGTATTTCATTTCCTTGCATTAAATTTTATGCAATTATATTAAGTTAGTTTAGAATTTAGTAAGGATAGTGGGGATCCAACTTGAATATGGGAGTTGGAAGAGGTCCTAAACCTTCCATCCAACTTTTTTGAAACTAGAATTGGGGACGCATAAGAACTCGAGCAGTTCCTTAATTCAACATAAATATATTAATAAACCGTTAAAAATAATTAATTTACATGAATGAATGAATGCGATATTTTTAATTTGTCCATGGGAGTCCCTTCGGGATTTATGAGACATAAAATACTACATATATAAATAACCCCTTTTTTGTTTTTATCAAAGTTAGCTATAATCATATTGTAAATTAAATCAATATTGTCACTAAATTAACACACAAAGGTATTGTATATGTTTAGTATGTGTTTTTTTAAAATATCCTTAAGAGTCTCCACTAACTCTTCTAAATGATAGACTTAATAACATGTATAAGCTTCTCATGGCATCAGTTTGTAAGAAGTATTTTTTGTTTTAGATATTGAAATGTTAAAACAAAGTAACATTAATTGCTTCTCATCCTTAGCTTTTCTATGCATGCACACTAAAGAAAGGCATTCTTCAAAATTAACATTTTCATTTTTTTGTTACTTGTGCAAGATGATAAGATGATGATATTAGCAAGGAAATGCCTTTATAAATTAAGTTTAGCAATTTATATTTTTAATCTATTTCACAACTTCTTACATAACACTTCTCCTTATAAGGGCGATCTTCTTGTTGATACTAACATCATATAATAATAATTACTCATAATTCTTCTAACAAAAATATTTTAAAACTTGATTAAATTTTCAAAATTCTTTGATATTTAATGTAAAGTAATATTAATGTGAACCAATAACAAAACAAGTGCAAGAGCAAGCCTCATATTTTTCTTGTTTTAAAAAGCACATGATTATGAGTATAAAGTAAGTGTAAATAGAAATCAAAGTGTAAAAGGAGAGAGTGCCACGTCTTCTTGTTCCAATTCTTAGCATAAATTCAAAAACTAAAGGATTCTTGTTAAAAAAATCTAGATAACATGATAGGAAAGTCATTTTTGAAAGCCCATACTAGAAGTAAAGATGCCCTAGTTGGAAGTATATACGCCCTAGTTAAGGATAAGAGGAAGACAAAATCTATGGCGAACCCTATACTACACCAAAAATGATTATAAAGGATGAGATGATCAAGCATGATATAATGGCTCTTAAAAGCATAAGTTAATATGTAACTTCCATGGATATTGGCCAAGTTTTCCAGAGATTTAAAATGGGATCAAGTGGAAGTCAAGATTAAATTCAAATTGCTCCATGACTTTTTTTTTTTGAAAGGATTTTTTCTTATCATCTTCTCTAGTTTGGAAATCAGGAATACAATTATATATGGTGGCTCTTAGTTTAGGGGAAAAGATATATTATATTTAAGACCATGGAATGAGAATGTGGAGATAGAAACTATTAAAAGTCTTATGTGTAAATTAGGCTTTTTGGACTTCCTTATCAACTTATTGATAAGGTTTTGGAGGATATTGGCAATACTCTAAAGAAATTCATTGAGGGACCAACTACTAAGGAGAGAAGGCATGTTGTATACCCTCAAATATATGTTGCCATGGATATTTGAAAACTTTTACCACAATCCATTAAGATTAAATTTGAATCAAGAGAATGGGTCGACAAGTGAAATATGAAAATATTGCATTTTGATATTGCAAATATTATAAGGGCGCACACATGACAAGAGATTGCAAAGTGAACATTATGAAGAAAGAGATGGAAATCAATGATTTCCACTATCAAGGAAGTGGTAAAAGAATCCTCTCTACATCATTAAATGGTAAGGTCGAATCAAGTATTGGAAGAAAAATTTGATACAACATATAAGGATATACAATACATACATTCAAATTTAATAGGATTTAAAGTTGCAAAGAAAGATGAGAAGTCAAATTTTAAAGTAAATGAGGCAAACTAAATCAAGGTTAACTGAGATAAATCATCTTATTTTTCTCAAATAACATAAAATCCTCTTTTGTCAATGAAAATGAAAGCCGTGCAAAATCTATTTATTACACATAATTTCAAAAATAGTATAATTAGATATCCATAATAATTTAAAGTTTGTAGTACAAGGTAAAAAGGTAATTCCTATAGAGGTACACTACACGGATAAAGTCCCCAAGACTTTTATCAAAAATCAGGAACACCTCTGCCACACCACATGCTAACGTTCCCTCAACCCCCGTAATCTCGATTCCCGGACAAGTGAGATGGGGATATATAATGTTTTTTTAAAGCGATGCGCTCTCGTACTGTGTGCATGCGTCTGACAAAGGTTGTTGACGCCCAGTTAAATCGAAACCAATATTTGGCAGGGAAGAAGTAGAACCAGAACCCCGCAATTGACAGAACTTAAAAAAAAAAGACAACTGTCTCGTTTCTTTTCGATTAGGACAAAAAATTATATGCAATTGTGGCCCTGCTGCCTCCTCTGGTAGAGCCTAATTAATTTTTTTGATGTGAGGCAACGAAATATACTTCACGTTAAAATTTTTAATTTTTTTATTAAGATTTTGTTTTTCTTTTTCAAATAATTTTTTATAAACTTTTATGTTTATATCTTTGATTTTAAAGGTCAAGTACAAGAATGGTATAATGAGACTTTCTTCTCCTGATTTTAAATATAATAATCTAACCCTATATCATTAAAGTATTTCTATAAAACAATTTACATTATTTTAAAAATAATAATTGTATTATTTAAATTATGTAAAACAAATATTTTTTACTCCTAACAATTAATTTATATATAATTCATAAATAAAACAAATATATAAACTTAATAAACCTATTAAACATTTTTCCATTTATTTATCAAAAAAATTAAAAAAAAAAATCATTTATTAAAATATTTATTGTTTATCTACCTTATATTTTATTTGATTGGTTTAAAACTAGTGTGTGAGGGGTGGGTGTGTAGTGGCTTTGTGTTAAATTCTCAATATAGCTCTTAGCTTTAGGAATCATGAAGAAGACTGCTTAACCGTGGATCATAAAAGTTTCTCACAATAACCAAATATATATAATTAATTATTTTTATAAATTTATCCATTATTAATATTCTCATGTGAATGAATTTTATTTTTTTTAATTGAGTAAATGCTTCTTATACATATACATATCCGCCCGTGGGATTAAACCCAGGTCACATCACCGATAATGCAAGTGACATCCTTACCAATAGACCATATCACGTGGATCTCAAGTGAATAAATATTGAATGAATATTGTGCGTCATCTTTCCATTATATTTATTAAAACTAAAGTATTAATAGAGGATGGCATTTTGAAACTCCTAGTCTTACATTGGCTAAACTATAGTGGTCTAAAAAATTAATTAATTTAAAAAAAAAATTAATTTATTTTTAATTTGGAAGTTTTGATAGAGAGGGATAGGCATGATAATGGTAGTAGGAGAGTGCTTGTTATTCTCTAAACAGTTGTTGACTTCGTTTTTACCTAACCAACTAAGGTTTATATAGGTTTCCCTCTTTAAAAATTCTACAATTTAACAATGTAAAAGTTTCTCAGTTTATATATATATATATATATATATATATATATATATATATATATATATATATATATATATATTTATATTTATATTTATATTTATATTTATATTGTGTATGGAACCTTTATAAACCTTAGTTAAGCAAGACAAACCTAACAAAATTGAATCGAGTCCAATTGGCACGGGCCTATCCTTTCTAGTTAAAATTTTAAAATAAAATATGAATCAAAAAGGTTTTTGGTCTTTTACGCTAGGGTTTGAAACGTGGAGTCTTGTAAAATTTAACCTTATAACCATAAAAAAATATAAAAATAAGGAAAATAATAAATTATTATATTCAAATTTAATAGAATAAATTTGATTGAAAAGATACCTTCTTCACACTTTCGAAAAAACGAAATTAAAAAATAAATCTTTAAAGCATTATAATTATATGGTTAAAAATTAATTTAAATATAAAATTCAAATATTTTAAGAAAACTTATTTCTTTTAAGTTTTTGTATTCTTTTTTTCTTGGGTTAAAAATCATTTTTGTATTGGATTTTTTATTTATTATCATTTTCTTATCATTATTCTTGTCGTAATAAGACTATAAAATAGTTAATAAAGCATTATTTATGGGAAGGAGCTATAAACCAAGCAAATAATTTTATATTGAATTTTTATATGAATTTTCTAAATGTTTCTAGTAAATGTTTTATAGTAGTTGTAGTTGGATTCCCTATCAATTAAGGGAGTATGAAGAGCATTTCATAATGTTTTATCTTTCATTTTGGTTTTAAAACATTGACAAGAAAAAATATAGGTGGCAATGAAAGGTATAGTGGGAGGTCACATTTACTTCCACTTGTCTTCTTTAGTTAAGTCTAATATGAAGTATAAACCTTGATGCTCCTCACCCATACCGATGTGTTGACCCCTTATTATGCCTTCACGGTGAGCCACTCCCTTTCACACGTCACATTGTCCATTGAGTTGGTTAAAAGCACCATGCCCTTCTAAACCATTCTCAAGGAATTGTATTTGACTAGGTTGGAGGAGCTTGTTATGCAAATGATGGTGAAGGATGTTTGCAAGGTGTTGAAGTATGTGTCAATAATGTCATTTTGATGGCTTGCCATATTTTGGCTAGTTATGAGGACCATGACTACATGGTCAATTACATTTATGGCAATTATATTGAGAAGATTAAGTGGGGAGGGGCAAAGGAGGACAACACAAGAAATGGGGGCTTATGGTAAGGGGGTCTTATTGAGGACATCGAAGACGAGACCAACAACAATATTTTGTGCATGAATGTGAGAGTCATAGGACTGAAATAAAATTACTTGGTGGTTAGACAAGAGGATTATGGTATTTAGGGTTAGAGTTTGAAAGGAAAAAGGAATATGTTTGTAAGAGGAATTTCATGAGAGATAAAAATATGCTTCGATACATTCATCTAATTGAACCAAATAGAACCAATTCAAAATCCTTTCATTTTACATCAATCTTTGTCATGCTACTCAAAAACCATTGTGGGTTGCTCCCACATAATTGGACCCTTATGAATTGTGTAAACAATCACAAGTTCTATGGGAGATGAAACCCTCCAATAGTACAAGCCTTTGTACATTCATGTGAAATGGTGATGGGGAAGAGTTGTTGTCGAATGGCAAGAATGAAGAGTGTGATATCAAAGTAAATATTGGAGTGGTATAGGGTGGTGTAGTGGGCGATAGACTAGTTGTAAGTAGAGACACAAGGACAATCGCTCTAAATTCAACCAAGGAAGAGGTATTTCCTAAGCAAGAATGTTGGTAGGAAAATATATGTATGCAAGGAGAAAGGGAAAAGAAAGGAATTTCTACCCATCCCTATACCATATATGTGTCCAATCACTAACTTTTCTCCAATGATGATATAAAAGATTCGGTGTTGTTAGATTATTGTTTTGTTTTCCAATAATTTAGTTTTAAACAATGTATTAAATACTATATATATATATATATATATATATATATATATATATATATATATATATATATATAATGATGATAGATATAGGTCGTATTAAGGCCAAATAACTTTAACTCTTTTGGGTGATTTAGAGAATCATACCAATGAACAACTAATTGAAAGTGTCATGCTAATGCTATGAAAGAGATCATTGATTGATAATATAAGAATCATTTATATATTTCTAGGAAAATCAAACCCACTTCAATGTACTTGTCAAAAGTTACCACTTTCCATCTTGAATTAGGTTTGAATAGGTATATGATAAGCAAAAAGGGTGGATATAAGTCCACAATAATTACATTAGTATGATTAGCTATTGTGCAACCCTTCCTTGTTCCACATGTTCGAAAATTATTATAATATTTATAATATAAATTATATATGAATCCATAGACTAGGTTCATAGTTTTATCAAAGTTCATTTGACATATGTTTTATACATTTATTTCAAATTAATAGGTTTAAATCAAATTTTTTTCATAATCATAATTTCATTAAGTTTTTAATGTATATTTATTTTTGTTTTCATTAATTTTTATATTTTTAAATATATATTTAATCTTTTCACTTATTTCCATTGTCTCCTATTTGTGTTCATTTATATGATATTACAACCCTTACTAAGGAATCATTTCTTTTATTAAATTAAATTATCATAGCTTATTCTAGTTAAGATAATAAAACAATATATTTAAGGGTCACTCAAACTTGACCTTTGAATACCCTTTCTAGTAAAAATCAGAAAACACTTTATAGGTTTAGATTAGCTTAATATGTCAAGTAATACTAATAAATTAGAAAAATATTATACAACTTAAAAATCCATCTCTTGCATATAGATAGATTAATACCAATGGTAAACTAAAATTTTAAGGTGAATATAAAATTATGAAATCAATAACTAAGTCAAGAAAAACATAATATGATAGCCTATTTTTTGTATTTGTGGTGGCAAGACTTGCTTTCTTTAAAAAAAAAGTTTTATACTATATAATATAATACAAATATTACAAGGTTGGAAAGCATGTAGAGAGAAAACAAACCAACATATAGTGCTTGTAATGTTACATGCTGGTTGGGCGCTACAGGCACCATAGATAAAACCATGGATGCTCATTTAGCACATGTAGCACTTGCATCCCTACATGTTAGTTGGGTGCTACATGTGCCATAGTTGTAATATTTTAGTTTAAAATGTGGCCAGTAAATTTGAGAAGAGTAAGAATAATGATCAAAACAAAAGTTTTCTAGCAAAGTTGGAAGAACTAGAACAAATAAATCCTTGGTCTGCATTAGTCCATAGTAGTCTATAGAAAAACAAAGCTAGAATTCTTAGTCTGTGTGATCACCCCTTAAGTTCTCAGAATTATTGGTTTTAAACTTTCTTATGTGAGTTGATTAAGGATGCAAAAGAATACCTTCATTGGCCTTTTCATTTACCAAATGGTTCTGCTTCCTAGGAATGTGATGCTAATTAATCTGATCATTTTATAAAATCTTATAGACTTGATTTAGCAATAGTCAGAGAACAATAGACATGATCACATGTTTAAAAAAAAAAACTACATGATCAACTTAGAGTCCCCATAAACTAAAAGGGTTTTGATGTTCTCTTGCCACAAGAGTGAGACCAAATTTGTAGCCCATCAACTCAACTTCATTGTTGGTGGTCTTTCCTAAATTTAAACAAAAACAAAGAATCATTCGTGACCATAAAATTCATTCAATAACAACTATTCTAAGGTTAGACTTCAAAGCTCTATCAAAGCATAGAATTGGAAAATTAAAACATAGTTGAGACATTGGGCTATTGACAATAGAGATGCTAATTAGATCTTGAAGAGTCTAATTTTTAGGGATATGTAACTCATCTCTAGAAAGAACACTCTAATATTGCTTAGCTTTAAAACAAGTTCTAGCATTTCCATGATAGCATGATTAATCTTGCATATCATAACAACCCTTTGAGTTGATTTATCTTCAAATATTTGGTAGTTTCTATGCATCCATATATACCACATGCAAAAATAAATAATTAAAGGCCACACAAATTTTATGAGAGCCTTACCTTGAATATGAGTTGCGATTTTTATTCCAACTTTTATTGCAAGACTCAAGATTTAATCTTCTTCTAATGTAGACTCCAAAGTTGAGGGGAAGAGAGATCTAGATCATAGCAACTTTATCACATTTTAAAAATAGATGGACTTGAGTTTCATAGTCTTTAAAGCATCTAGAGTAAATATAGGAGCCCAAAATACGTTTTTTAGAGAGGTTTTTCCTGTTAGAATGTTGTTTTGTTGAACTAGTCATTAAATAACTTTTATTTTTGGGATGATATTTTTTCCTCAAATATGGTTCAAATTTCTGTCCAAAGGCTCTCTACTTTGGAGATAAGCATCAACCTTGAATAAAATGTTTCTTAAAGAGTTCATTTTACCCCAAATAATGTAGTATTCACTATCTGGGCATGTGGGAAGAATACCAACAAATTGATTCTAGAACCGAGAGTACTCCCTTTGTTGTTTTGTGCTTGGCCCATGAAGTTGAATCTATTTTGGTTGAATGAGATGGGCAAGTTGCTAATCCCAAGCTGAATTGTGAACTAAAGAAACCATATAAATGGAATAAATTAAGGGCTTGCTACCAAATAGGCCCATCTCACTCCCTAATACTATTATTATTTCTTGGGAACCAAAAGATGTTATCCTTAATAATCTAGACTAATTTAACAATCAATGCCCAAATTTTATGCCTAGATTTTGATACATACCTTTAAGCAACAACATTCCATAATTGCCTTCACCATAATTGTGAATAATAAGTTGTGTCCAAAGAGTCATTAGAGGGTCTATTAAATTTGAGACAAGTTTAGCCTTAAGAGCATTTCTCATTGGACAAGCAGATTGAATACCTAAATCCCCTTAATATTTTTGTTTTGTTACTTGACTCTAGCTGACAAGATGAAATTTCTTCCTATGACATTGCCTTCCTCATTTCCAAAGAAAGTTCCTAATTTTTTTATCAGGTTCTTGGAGGATTGATATGGGAGTATGGTAAATCATAAGCTGGTAGATAGGTAAGCATGGAATGCTAGATTTAATCGAAACCAATCTACCACTAAGACTAAGCCACCCATTGTTGTAGGTTAATATTCTCTTGTTAATATTTCGATCAAATTAGACCAATAATGAAAATGTTTTAGCATTGGATGATTTTGTTGGTTATTGAAGGAAAGCATGTGAGAATATCTTCCTGGACCAAGAATATTTCATTTCTTTTTTCAATAAAATTATTTCTTGCTCTTTAATTAGTCCAAGTATAGAGACCTTTACAAGGCTTGATGTCTTGAAGACTAGCAAGAGAAATGATATCTTCCACATACTCCCTAAAAGGATCTCTAATACTAGAGCCACATTTTTTTTCAAAGGGGAAGAGCACCAAAATCTCTAGCTATGATCAAATTGCTTAGCTTATTTTCTTTAGTGTAGGAACGAATCAAAAGCCAACATTGATTTTTGGTAATTGGAGAGTTAGGTGCATACACATTCAAATAGATGAAAGAGAAACCTCCAACATAAAAAAATAAAAGAGTGCCAATGTTCACTTTGATGACCACCTATTTTGGATAAAATTATTTTTTCTAATATAGCAAGAAGTTCACCAAATGCTCATTGGGAACAAATAACATCAATTTTAGAGCTACACAAATAGATCTCCATGCTTAAGAGGAGCCTTTTTTTTATCTACATTTGTTTCCTGAATTCTTGTTAAATAAGGGCAAAAGTATTCTATTAGACCCTTGAGGTATGTTTTCTTAAGGGCCCCACATAGGCCTTTATAATTCTATAAGAGCATTATCATTTTTTGTGGGTTTATTTTCTTTGAAGAGACCCTCTAGTATAGCTTGAGTCTTAGCTACAACATTTTTCTTTGCTTCTTTAGTTATTATTTCTTGGTTAGATTTCCTACCCAACTTAGAAGAGGATCATGTTATAATAGGATTAGGGTAGGATCCAGGGAGTATGATGTCTTCCCCTAGTTCAATCTAACTTTATTTTGTGGCTTTCTTAATAGGTTCTTCATTGATATTTTTTTGTAGTGCCTAATCTACCAATCTACATCAAGAAAGCTTTGCTCATGGTTTTCTTCTTCGTGTTCACATCCATATTTGAGATATTTTTCTTGATATATGTTTAGAGTATCATATCTGCTAGAATTCTCAAGGCATTTGGAATTAGTAGTTCTAGGCTTTCAACTTGATCCTTCTTATTCTATGGTCTCTGATTAAGCGAGCAATCTTTGGAAAAATGACCATACTCATGACAAGATAGACATTTTAAAGGTAAATGCTCAAATATAAAACATGTGTGTAGATTCAATCTAAAATCTTTATCCCAATAGCTTTAGGTAAGCTATTTTTTAGATTAACTTGAACACAAATATAAGCATAGGAACCATTCAAATTTTTGTGAGGAATCTAGTCAATAATCTTGTCAATCTTATTTCCAATGAGCTCTAGAGAGGGTTTATTCCATATATTGAGAGGAAAAAATGGCAATCTCACACAAATATGTACTTCCTTAGGCACATCTACCTGAGGGTCAAAGTGGATTGTCAATAAATTAAAAAATAAGGTACTTGAGCCCATAAATCAAGGCCCTTCTTGAAAGATAACATCACGTTCTTCTTTGGATTCTAGGATGACCATGAAGTGTCCTCTTCCATAGAGCTGAAGTTCATAAGAGATATTAGATCCGTAGACTATAGATGCCAACTTTTTTAGAGCATTCGGGTTTGGCTAGATTTTGATGAACCTTCCAACCAAGCTATGGCCAAACAGGGTATCAATAGAGTAGAACATTTTTCGAGGGCACTTCAACCAATGGTATAGCACCCAACCTAGGAGCAAAGACATTAGAGTTTGAAGAAAAAATAGGTCGTAAGAGACTAGAGTAAATAGAACCAAAGTTTACTTTTGGAGGTAAATTACTCTTGAGAAGGTTGACGCCAACCTCATATAACATCAAAAGCAAAGAGGAACCAAAAAAGAAGGTACAAAACAAAGAAAAGGAGAAGCAACAATCCTTCCTGCCATGATAGAAGCCTATCAATAAAAAGAATAAAGATAGGATCCACATGGAACAACAAAATCACTCCTATAATCATAAAGACATTTGCCAAAGCAGCCAAGACCTTCACCAAAACCTTAGGTCCATCTGAGCTATTTTTTTTAAATAACTATTACTTAAGAAGCTTTACTATAAAAAGAAAAACAAATCAAAAAATTAGATAAAAATATTTCTAAATACCTAAATTCAAACATGAATGGGATGTGTGTGCATATGTGTATATTGAACTTGTGAGAAAAAGAAATTAAATGCACATAATAATATGTAATGAGACCTGTTAAATTTTATTAAAGGTTCTCTATGTCGTCCCATGCAAAAATCAAAAATTTTATTTTTCTATCACCATCAATTAAAAACTATAAAATAAATAGGAGGAAGGTGGCCTGGGTCTTTTGGACATTCAGATGCAAGGTAAGGTGTTGATAGCCAAATGGGTGGTCAGAGCATTGGAAGGGGTTGATCCTTGGCAAAGGCTCTTGAGATATAGAATTCAAATCTGTCTTCATGTTGATGGTGTTAAGGGGGATTTTCATATTGAGGATATTGTGGGTCATCCTGTTCAATTTAAAATACGGGGTTGTGTCCTTATTAAGAGGATATGAGAGACATGGAAGACGGTTGGCTCTATGGTTTATTAGGCCTATATGGAAGAGCATAGAGGTTGGGTGCTTCCATATAGGTCTATTTGGTTATGGAAAGACAATGGGGTGTATACCTTGAACCTTCCTCGTCTTAGATGCAAGAGGTTGGTTAAGAGGGGAATTAAAAAATGGGCAGATTTGTGGGATTCAAGAGCCACTAACTGGATTAAGTGGGAGGATCTTTGCAATAAGTTTGAGTTGAAAGCTTCTGACAGGGATGCTATTGTTCAGATTCATTCTCTTCTTCCCTCTGAACAACGGTATAAGTTAAATGGTGGTTTGCCTGGCCCTATCTGGCGTGACTGGAGGTGGAACTTTCAAGGGAGCATCATTTCTTACAAATCCACTAAGGTTTACATAACTCTATTGCATAAGACTTCGTTGCATATCCTGTTAAATAGATGCTCGGATATTGTCTGTTTAGAGAAGAAGTGGAAGAAGAGGCTAAAGCAGGTTTGGAAATTCATATTATCTGCTCAACTCAAGGTTTTTCTTTGGCTGCTTATTTTCCAAGGTATCCATTGCAAGGTAAGGTTGGCAAAGTGGATGAATATCTCAGACCTCTGTAGTAGTTGTGGCAGAAAAAAAAACTGTTAAACATATCTTTTGGGATTGTAGTGTAGCAAGGAATATTTGGAAAAGATTGAAGTGGACCTATTATCCTATCCTAGGTGATATTTGGAGTTGAAAATTGGTTCTCTTGGGAGATGCTTTTGGCTGCCCTCAGCATCTTAGGGGGGTGTGAACTGTTATCAGAGCAACGACTTTGTATGCTATTTGGAAGGCGATATGCAGTTTAGTTTTTCGAAACGAAGCTATTCCTGCTTTTGAGATTGTGTCCAATGTTGTTATTGATATTCAGTTTCAATGTAGAACCTTTAAGAGGCTTATAATCAAAGATCTCAAAGACTGATTTGCTTAGAATAAATCACATAATTGGATGTCCTTAAGCAAATTTTTGTAATCTGCTGCTATGTCTTGTATTGTGATTTGTTTGTATTAATATAAACAATATTTTTTAAAAATAAATAAATAAATAAATAAAAATATAAAGGTCATTATCTAATGTGAAATCAATATGCATTCATCGTGGTACTACGTCCATGAATTCGGCCTATGATGTCGGTGTTGAAATTAATCTCATGGAGGGTACATTATAAAAGTTTGAAGGAAACCAGCTCATATAAAAGTTAAATGGCTAAATGACACTTTAATTAAGAAGAACGTTATTTTATTTTTGATATTTTAATTTTTTTTACTTTAAATTTTATTAATTAATTGAAATTAATCATATGTGTGGTGTGGTCAAAAGTAATTGATATAAAATGGGGAGGTTTGTATTAATTTTTTTATTAAAAAATATATTTTAATTAAATGATTTCAGTTTAACTGGTAATATATTTTAATATCTCTTACATGTATTAAATACATAAATAAAATTAATGGAAGTGTTGACATTTCATGAAATACTTTTTCATTGGATAATCTGGGTGAGTAGAAACCTGCAAAGAAACTTTAATCATTCAAGGGACAACTTAAACACTCATTGAAAATATGATGTTAGAGTTATCGATTTGAAGAGAGGGTGTGCATTTAGCTAAATATGTGGTAAAACTCCTCATGTATGCAGATGATGTAATTCTTGTGGCCAAAATAGCTAAAGATCTAGAAGATCACCTTCAAGCTCTAGAACTCTTTTGTAAAGAAGTTGGGATGCAGGTGAACACGAGCAAAACAAAAATTATGATTTTTTCAACAAAAAAGAAGAAGCAACAACTCAAATTTCAGTTTGCAGGAGAACCGCTTGATGTAGTGGTAGAATACAAATACCTGGACATAGAATTTCATGACAAACTTAATTGGAATACATGTAGGATGAAAAGAACTCAAAATGGCTGGAGAGCACTATATGCACTTCAAAATAGGTGTAGGAATGCCGAGTTGTGGGATTGGAAGACCACCAAGGTCTTATTTGGCCTACTTGTTACACCGGTTCTATTGTATGGTTGCGAGGTGTGGGCTAGTGGCACAACAAATGCAAAATGGAGGCAAATAGAAAGGATTCAAAAATATCTAATCACAAACTTTCTCAAAATTAAGGCCACAACCCCTTTTGAAATTATTCTAGCTGAAACTGGAATGTTCCCTTAAGAAGCAATTGCTATGACCAAGTTGTTATGTTACTTGAAAAAAATAGAAAACATGACAAATGATAGATGGCCTAGGGCAGGTAGGGACGAAGAGTTGCATAGACGAAAGAATACGTGGATGAAACAAAATCAGAAATAGATGAAACATTGGGAAATCAACATAAATGAATGCCCAAATGTCAACAAAGACAAAAAATTATGTGAATGAAAAGTTCAAAAGTGGAATGTGGAAAAATGCAAGCAGGAAAAGACAATATTATATTGCAAATTTACCACAAGGAAAAAGCGTATATAGGCGCTGAAATCAAGTGGAAGGAAAAAATACTCATTGCTCAGACAAGGACTAGCTCTTATAGGCTTAGATGTGAAACAGGGAGATGGACAACGCCCAAAGAACAATGGGAAGAAAGGATATGTACTCTATGAAGCACAGAGGCAGCAGAGACAGAGGAACACTTCATCTATAAATGCTCGATTTTTTCAGATATCCGTGACAAATACAGAGAAACACTTGAGAACGAGTTTATGACAGATTTATTTGAAGACAGTAAAATAAAAAAAATTGGAGAATTGCTAACACAAATCAGCAGGAGAAGGAACAACCTTCTGAAAGATATTAAAGATCATATAATATGATTTGAGTAATTGTACTTCCATATTTGAGGTCCCATATACCATATTTGGGTCTCGCCGACGTAATTAAAATCTTTCATTCATTCAATTGATCATTTTCCTTTATTATTTATTTATTGTGCAATCGATGAATTAAAAGAAGAAATTGTGGTGGGGTGTAAAGAAACTTTAATCAATCAAGGGATAATTTAAACGCTTAGAACAATCCGTGCAAAGAAACTTTAATCATTCAAGGGATAATTTGAACACTTAAGAGAATACAACGTTAGAGTTATTAACTGATTTGATAAAAGATTTTTACTGTATAAGTAGATGATTTAATAGAATATTGGTTTACTATGGTAATTTTATTTGCCTATGACAGATTATTTTACTAATATAATAGTTTTTTGTGGTGGTGTGTATATGTATGTTTACAATGATAAACAGTTAATTGTAATTAAAATTTTTAATATATATATTTTTTGTATTTCATGAGTAAAATTGTTCAGATTTGTTCGGGAGGGTTAGGTGGATTGGTAAGATGTTGGGCACTTACCAGAAGCAGACCTAGGTTCAAACCTCGCAAGCATGCCTACTCTAGAGCAAAGGTAGTAGTTTGACTAAAATCCGCTGAGTGTGAGTCAGTTTGACGATGACGGTACCAACCCTGAGACACTGGGGATCTCCCTCACTCCGCCTCGTGTTTACCGAGGCAAGGTAGGTCCATGATATGACGCTACAACCGAAGGTAATGTGATTTGACCTTGTGACTAGTTGTTCAAAAAGGAAAGACAATTACCAATTCTCTTATGTATAAAAAAAAATTGTTAAAATTTATATTAAAAAAGTTTAGGTTTGCTAAATTGCTTTACTATTGAAATTTATATTAAAAAAGTTTGTGTTTGTTAGATTGCTTAAACAGAGTTTTGTTTTAGTCAATTGAAATATAAAATTTATTTGACTTTGAATATGTATTAGAATTTAATTTAAACTATGTATTTTTTTCTTCTTATTTTTATTAATTTTATTTTTTCCTTCACCTTTTTTTTCTTTTTCCTTTCGTTATCTTCTTTGTTTTTTTCATCGTATCATATCCTATTTAAATTATATATTAATTTTTAATTAAAACATATAATATTTTTTGATAATATAATATATTAAACCATCTTAATTTATTTAACTTGAAAATATTTTTATTAAAATATTTAAAACAGTTTAAGCATATAAAAATAAAGCTTAATATGTTAATTAAGAATTAATAACTTATCAAGAGCGAAAGTGAGGACTATGAGGAGCAAGTGAAGTGGGGGAGTGAAAGCGAGTGTAAACAAGGAGTAAGAGCAAGTGCAAGCAAGGAGTGAGCGTGATCTTTGAATTTATTGTATTATATTAGCAGAAATTAAAGAATGAAGAACTCTTATGGTGAAAGTTGGATCATAATAAAAATGAACTTAAGGGAGTCTTACTTGGAAATAAGAATGACCTAGTTGAAAGAAGTGATTTTTGTTAATCAAGAACAAAAGAAAAAATGAATCTGATTGCTATCCACATCCGGTGATAAGTGATTCACTCCAAGTAGTTATGAGAGAGGAGATGATCTAGGATGACATATTGTTTCTTCAAAGTGGAGGGTTAATTTGTAAGTTTAATGGATTATGGCTAAGCATTTTAGAGATCCAAAATAATTTGAGGGGAAAAGGGGCTTAAATATATATTATTCAATGGTTTTCCTTTCAAAATGATTTTCTCATCTTTTTTGTTTCAAAATTAAAGATATTGTAATGAGTGGAGGCCCTTGGTTTATAAGTAGACCATGGAATGAAAATATTTTATAAAAAAAAAATTTAAGAGTTTTAATGTAGATATGGACTTTTCAGCTAAGCTACAACAAGAATGCTTTGACATTTATTCACAATACTCTAAGGGATTCATCCGAAAAACACTTACTCTTAGGGAAATGAAAGCTAGCTATGCAAACAAGCATATGTATTTCCACGAATAGCTCAAAATTGTTCAAATTTATTGTGATTAAATATGAATCGAGATAATGGATATAAAAAGTAAATTATGAAGACATCGCATTTCCATGCTACACGTCATGAGAGTAGACACACGGTACTTCAAATTAAAAATAATTAAGAAATATTTGATAGAATTTAGTCCTGAAATAAAATTAGAGTTGAAGAAAGGGAACCATGTTACAAATAAAATGGCTCAAATCAAATTCTTTCCACTTCTAAAAATAAAGTAGCAAGGAAAGCTGATGTAGGGGCATTCATTCAACATGTCTATCCCCAAGATATTGTTAACTTAGTTTTAGGTTGTGTGTAAACCAAGTATTTATTTTTATGTAATTAGGATAAACTGTAGTTGTAAAACGGCATTGTCACCCTTTTCCCTCTGCACAGCCAAATCCAGCGGCATTCTGTCAAACAGTTAGGGAACACCTGAGCAATAAAAGAAAGAAAGGAAGGAATTCTAATTCAATTAGCATGGACGCTGACATGGAGCCATTGAGTCATGCACCAGAAATGTTGTTTACATCCCAAAGACCAGCTGGATAGTTTTAACAGTACAGCAGGCCGACGGTCGTAGAAGCGCAATGGCTTTTCCATTACCAGCACAAGTGTTCATTCAGGTTGAGGACAACAATTAAAACTGAATGTTCGGGGAATCCAGGTGCGGGCCAATGAGACAAGGGTATTTTTTATTAGAAAAAAAGAAAAAGAAAAACAGAGGTTTGGCTTTTGAAATATTCTCGGTTGGTTGAACAAGGTTTTTTTTTTGGGAATTTCAATTGATACGAAATTGGTAATGGGATGGGGTTTCTCATTTCTTTGCAAAAATCTTGTTATTTTTGAATTACAGGCTTTTGGATTTTGATTGACGTCCAATTTGTAATGGGATGGTTTATTTATTTATTTATTCATACTGATTTATCCTACTGAAAAAAGATTTTTTTGTTGTGATTATCCATACTGAAAATAGAGTTTTTATTATGATTTATTCCTACTGAAAACAGAGCTTTTTTGCTTTGATTTATCCACACTTATGGCAGAGTTTTTTCTATAATTTATCCATATTGACAATAGAGTTTTGCTGTGATTTATCTGTAATAATGGCAAGAGAAATTAGGGTTCAGTATGTTAAAATTGTAAAGGCTGTAGTAATGTAATGTAATAGAAGATATCAATGGTTGTTAAAATTTGTTGAAAATGCTCTTCTATATTCCCGTGTGATTGATTAATTGGGTCCCAATCCGCTTCCTTGACTATGTCAGGTGGTATTAGAATCGAAGTTGTTCATTCCTGTTGTGTCAAACTTGATTATGTACCTAGTATCTAGGAGGGAGTCTGTCTTAGAGTGTATCCTGTGTGTTTCTGGTTGCATTAGAGCCTCTTCGAATAAAATATTCTTAGAGGGAGATATTTGTTGTTTAGTAACAATATCGGATGTTGAGTAGGAGCAATATGGACTAAGATCACAAGAAGAAGACCAAGTTGTTGAAATAGGTCAAGGGAGAGGTAGATCGAGAGGAGGAAAGGTCTTAGAGCCCTTGAACGAGGAGTCATTGCCAATGCAAAAATACTAAGTATATTGCAAGCACTTGAAGCTCGTGTGATGACTATGGAAGGTGCTGCAAGAAGAGGGAGAACCCCAATAGAAGATGAAGACTCCATTGAGGATGAATCAAGCTCATCATCTTCTTATGAAGAAGGAGATGCTGCTCATAGAAGGTGTATTCATGCTTTTGCTAAGATTGCAAATAGGTTCAAGTTTAATATACCAATGTATGAGGATAGTCTTTTTTTCGAAGAACTAATAGACTGGATATCATAAATGGAGAAATATTTTGACCTCGAGAGTGTGGAGGAAACTAGAAGGGTGAAATTGACATTGACCAAACTGAAGGGTCACACTTCTCTATGATTTGAGCATGTCCAAAAATAAAGAGTGTCTGAAGGAAAAACCAGAATCAAGACTTGGGACAAAATGGTAAAGTAGTTGAAGAAACAGTTCTTGCCTAAGGACTATGAGATCTCGTTGTTGAAGAAAGTTCAAAATTTGAGACAAAGGGAAAGCAGTGTAAAGGATTACACTAAAGAATTCCAAAGACTAGTCATTAGAACCAGACACTTTGAGCCTACTGAAGTGGCTGTGTCAAGGTATGTTAATGGTTTAAAGCTCTCTACTCAAAATGAACTGAGTATGTTGAGTAGAGACACTTTGAGACAATGGAAGATGCCTATCAATATGTTGTTAAGGGTGAAGAAAAGTTTAGTTTTTCCAATCCTCTAAAGGAAAGGAGAAGGTAAAAGGTAATAATACGAATCAGAGAAAGAATGATGATTCTAAAGCAAGCCAAGCCAAAGGAAAGTACCTATTTGGTAAAGGTAAGGGAAATTTTTATGGAGAGAGGTCTTCAAATTTCAGAGGCACATGCTACAACTATGGAAAGGAGGGTCACAAGTATCCTAAGTGTAAAGCCAACAAGAAAACTGAAAATAGAGTTAATGTGGCTGAAGGTGAAGAGAGTGATGAAGCAAAATCATATTATGGGATTGCTTATGGTGATGGTGAACAACTAATGATAAGGAGAGTCCTCATGGTGGATGAAAATAAAGTTGAACCATGGGAAAGGAAGAGCATTTTTCGTATGAAGGTAAAATATGATGGTAAGTTTTGTGATGTTATTATAGATGATGGCAGCACGGATAATTTACATGCCACATACATGGTAGAGGAATTATCATTGCCTACTTTTGCACATGCAAAACCATACAGAGTTTCATGGTTGAAAAAGGGTCACCAAGTATTGGTGAATCAATGTTGTAAAGTCTCTTTTGAGAGAACGGGATACATAGATCAAGTGTGGTGTGATGTCATTACAATGGATGCTTGTCATTTACTACTAGGAAGGCCATGGCAGTATGATCGGAGTGCTCTACATGATGGACAGAAGGATCATGTTATAATTATCAAAGATGGGAAGAAGTGGCTATTCAAACCTTTGAAGGCTATCCATGTTGAAGTTAGAAGTGGATTAGTACTATTGGGAGAAAAGGAATTCCTTACTGAGGAAAAGGAGCACATGTGTGCTATGCAATTTTTCTCAAAGAGCAACATAAAGAAGAGGAAGTGCCTAAGGATATTGCAATAATTTTGAAGGACTATGCGAGCATTGTGGTATATGAAGATATACTAGCTGATTTACCACTAGTATGATAGATTTCTCATCAAATGGATCTAATTCCAGAAGCCAGTTTGTCGAATCAAGCACCCCATAGGATGGATCCTATGCGAATGGTGGAGTTGAATAAGCAAGTCCAATATTTGATTAAAAGAGGGTTGACAAGAGAGAGTTTGAACCCGTGTGTTATGCCTGTTGTTCTAAATCCAAAGAAATATGGTGAATGGAGGATGTGCATGGATTCAAGAGCAATCAACAAGATTACTATTAGGTATATATTCCCTATCCCAAGAATGGATGATCTATTGGATAATTTGTGTGGTTCCAATTTATTGTCTAAGATAGATTTGAAGAGTGGGTATCACCAAATTATAATTAGAGAAGGAAATGAGTGGAAGATAATATTCCGAACAAAGGATGATATTTATGAGTGATTGGTTATGCCATTTGGGCTGACACAAGTGTTGAAAATAATTTTGTAGTTGTGTACCTTGATGATATCTTAGTCTACAACAAGATAAAAGAACACTTGCAACATTTAAGGGTTGTATTAGAAAAACTACAAAAACAAAAATTGTTGATAAACTTGAAGAAATGTTCATTTCTCAAGTTAGAATTGACATATCTTGAAATTGTGATATCCAAATATGGTTTAAGGATGGACCCAACAAATGTGGCTACAATCAAAGAGTGGCCCAGCCCAATAAGTACCACAAAAATAAGGAGTTTTCATGGTTTAGCAGGTTTTTACACAAAATTCATCAGAGATTCCAGTTCTATATGTGCACCTTTGACTTCTTGTATCAAAAAGAGAATTTTTGTGTGGACAAAAGAGGCTAAAAATAATTTTAAATTGTTGAAGAACAAGATGATTGAGCAACCAGTGTTGAGGAGTCTAAAGTTTGCAAAAGTATTTCAAGTGGATTGTGATGCTAGTGGCAAGGCCATTGGGGCTATCCTTAGTCAAGAAGGAAGGCCAGTTGCATACTTTAGCCAAAAGTTAAATGAGGCTCAACAAAAATACTTTGTCTATGAGCAATAACTCTATGCCATAGTTCAAATATTAAAATATTGGAGGTATTATTTATTGCCCAAAGAATTGTTTTTTCTCACTAATAACCAAGCATTGCAGTATCTTAACAGTCAAAGCAAGTTGAGCACAAGGTAAACTAAATGAGTTGAATACCTTTCTAGTTATACCTTCACACTCAAGCACAAATCAAGTAAGAGGAACCAAGTAGCGGATGCTTTGAGTGGGAGAGTTTTGCTATTGAAAATATGCAAGTTGAATGTATTTGTCTGGATGGAATGAAATATTAGTATGCAGAAGATAATGACTTTAGAGAAGCATTCCAGGAGTGCAACGAATTTGAACACAAGGTATGAAAATATTATTTTCTTCAAAATGGTTTCTTGTTTAGAGATAGATAATTGTGCATTCCTCAAGGATCCATGAGGGAGAATATAATTAGAGAGACACATGGTGGTGGTCTTGGAGGTCACTTTGGTCGAGATAAGACAATAGCACAACTCAAGGAGAAATATTATTGGCCCAACTTGACCAAATATGCTGAGAAATATGTGGCCAGGTGTAGAACATGCCAAGTGGCCAAAGGTTGTAAATAGAATACTAGTTTGTACACTCCACTACCTATTCTAGAGAGTCCATGGAAAGATATTAGTATGAATTTTGTGTTGGGGTTGCCAATAATGCAAAGGGGGTTTGACAATATTCTTGTTGTTGTAGATAGATTTTTCAAGATGGCACATTTTAACCCTTGTAAGAAAAATGAAGATGCCAATAGTGTGGCAAAGTTGTTATTTCAATGAATTGTAAGGTTGCATGGACTACCAAGAAGTATTACAGTTGATAGAGATGTGAAATTCATGGGTCATTTTTGGAAGATGTTATGGCATAGATTAGGCACAAAGTTGAAATTCAGTTTTACTTATCATCCTCAGACGGATGGATAAATAAAAGTTGTCAATCAGAGCCTTGGCAATCTGCTTAAGAGTTTAGTTGGTGATAAACCCAAGCAATGGAATATGGTGATAGCACAAACTGAGTTTGCTTATAATAACTCGATAAGTAGTTCAACTGGAAAATATCCATTCCAAGTAGTTTATGGGAAGTCACTGAAGAGAGTGACATATCTAGTGAAGGTTGTAGTTGAAATAAAAATGTTGCAGCTGAAGACATGACTATACATTTGAAGGAATTACATGAAGAAATCAAGAAGAAGATAACCCAAAGTAATCAAATATACAAGGAGAAATAAGATCAAAAGAAAAGAGTCAAATAATTTGAGGAAGGTGATCTAATAATGGTGTTTTTGAGAAAGGAGAGGTTTCCTAAAGACACTTACAACAAGCTAAAAATGAAGAAGATTGAGCGATGTAAAATTGTTAGAAAGTTTTCTAACAATGGTTATGAAACTGAACTACCTCCAAGTATAGATATCTCACCAATATTTAATGTTTTTTATATGTACTCTTATGTTGGAGAAAATGCAACAAATATGATGGATGAACAGGTTGAACCAATCACAGATTGGACAAAGGAGCTACCAAAGAAATAACCTGAGATAGAGAAGATTTTGGACCAAAGGATAGCCAAGAAACTAGGAACAAAGAATACAAGGAATTCCTTGTAAAGTGGAAAAATAAAGGTTCAAAAGAAGAGTCATAGACACCTGAAGTTGAGCTTGCTCACTTCAAACCATCCATTTTTTCCAACAGATCTATGAGCAAGGGCTCACAATGTTTCTCACCTAGGGAGGCTGATGCAGGGGCATCCATTAAACATGTCTGCCCCCAAGGTATTGTTAACTTAGTTTTAAGTTGTGTGTGTAAACCAAGTATTTATTTTTATGTAAGTAGGGTAGACTACAGTTCTAAAACCATAGTGTCTAGCATTGTCACCCCTTTCTGTCTACACAACCAAATCTAGAGATATTCTATCAAATAGTTAGGGAACACCTAAGCGATAAAAGAGAGCGAGGAGGGGATTTCTGTTCAGTTAGCATGGAGGCTGATGTGGAGCCATTGAGTCATGCACAAGAGATGTTGTTTATGCCCCAACAACCAGATGGATAGTTTTAGCAGTACAGTAGGTCGCACAATGCATTTTCCATTACCAACACAGGTGTTCGTTCAGGTTGAGGATGATTTATAATCACAAGCAGTTAAAACTGAATGTTCATGGAGATAGAGCAAGGGGAATCCCAGGTGCAGGCCGATGAGATGGATTTTTCTTATTAGAAAATAAAAATAAAAAGGAAGGTTTGGATTTTGAAATATTCTCGATTAGTTGAACACGGTTTTTTTTTTTTTTCCGGGGGGGGGGAATTTCAATTGATACCAAATTGGTAATGGGATGGGTTTTCTTTAAAAATATTCTATTATTTTTTATCTACAGGCTTTTGGATTTTGATTCATACCCAATTTGTAATGGGATGTTTTTTCTTATCCATATT
The DNA here is from genome assembly GCA_028583015.1 of Wollemia nobilis. Lineage (NCBI taxonomy): Eukaryota > Viridiplantae > Streptophyta > Pinopsida > Araucariales > Araucariaceae > Wollemia > Wollemia nobilis. The sequence goes on along the minus strand of JAQPPZ010000677.1, from coordinate 7,942,928 downwards.
GAAAACAGAGTTTTGGCTGTGATTAATCCCTACTGAAAATAGAGTTTTTTTGCTGTGATTTATGCACCCTTATGGCATAGTTTTTCTTTTTCTGTAATTTATCCATATTGATGATAAAGTTTTGTTGTGATTTATCTGTAATAATGGCAAGATAAATAAGGGTTAAGTATGTTAAAATTATGAAGGTTGTAGTAATGTAATGGAAGGTATCAAATGGTTGTTGAAATTTGTTGAAATACTCTTCTAAATTTCTATGTGGTTGATTAATTGGGTCCCAATCCGCTTTCGTGACTGCATCAAACACCCTTTTTACTCATTAGAGAGAAATACTTTCATGATTAATTCAAAATAAATATTATAATAAACCAAAATGAATGCATTATGAGAGATTGCAACACGTGAGTTCAAATTAAAAAAGAATCAATATCAATAATAATTAATCAATTTTAAATTTCAAAATAGAAAAACTGGAAGAGGTTAGGTTTGTTCTAGGTTAATCATCTTCAAATTCTATAACAGTAAAAAAACATCTCCTTGCAAAAAAAATGAATGTAGTATGAAGTTTTTCCCTTGTGCTCTAAGGTTTTCAAGACAATATTATAAATAAAATAGAATAGAGGTTGTCTTTTACACTTTAGGGTTTCCAATGGAGCATTAGAAATAAAATAGTTTGAAGGGTTTCCCTTACATCTTAGATTCTTTAGGGTGACATAGACCTATAAATGAAATATCAAATTAGTTACAATCTAGAAAAATGCAAGATATTGAGGAGGATTAAAACATAAAAGGAAATTAAAAAGAAGGAACACCTTTAAAGTAGGATCAAATAGAAAAGAAAAAACAAGGCGAAAATAAAATGAAAAGTCATAAACAAATATAATTTTTTTTTTACAAGAAATCGGGGTAACCCTAGAGATAAGAATAAAAATGACAACAAAGAATGTATCTTTGAATATTTTAGGTATGAATAAGGCCAAAAAAATGTTATCAATAAATTACTGGGTTTTTATAGTTATGAGTTTTTTTAATTAAAAAAGAAAACAAAAATGAGGTAGTTAGAATTGTAATGGTGCCTTTAAAAATATTTAGACATTGAGGATTGTGTATTTTTTTTTTCTATGGGATCTTTAATAGTTATTACAACTCTTTATGACAATTTAAAAGTATTGAACAAATACTAGAACCAAAAAGCAATTATGTTGCTAGTCTTTTCTACAAGAAAAGAGAAAATATGAAAATTGAAGTTATAAATATATATGCTCTAAAAATAGTATTTTTTAAGGATAGATGTTAAAAGGGTCTTACTAGATTCACATAATATTTAATTATAATTCACAATTATGAGCTTCGGGTTCTTGTAACAAATTCAATATAATTCTAACTCCTCTTGAAAAGAAGGGCGATAATCATGGTAGGTCTTCAATTGAGGATGGAGAAAATTCGATGTAATGAGTGAATCAACAATATTACTATTCTTGATGTCCAACTATTTATGAAAGTAGTTTTGATAATGTAATTTAACTTATGGCTAAGGCCGATATTGTATGATGCCATCTTGTATAGACCTAAAGACAATCAGTGTATAAATGTATTTAATTTATTTTACTATTTTAATAATGTAATCTCTATGGGTCACAATTAACCATGTTATAATTAAATACACCTTATAATTTATAATCAACCTTTAAGTCCTCTTATCATGTTGACTCAGGTTAACTTACGTGATTGGGGTTTTGGTATTAGTATAAATACCCCCACCACTCTATCCTTTGCATTAGAGTGTTGTGTATCTTATTGACGAATAATATGGTGATTATTTATGATGTCTATGAGTGCCCATTATATATCTCTCTTTCCTCATTTTTAATGCTTTCTATATAACGTTTGAGTGGATGTATTACCTTTATTCATTTCTAGAAATAAGTTTGAATTCCAACATGGTATTAGAGTAGGTATGAAGTGTCATTTCTTGGTCAAATAGAAGGTTTTTCTAGAACTTCCAATATTTATGCCAATGCTAAGGGTGATTTGTCCTCTGAAGCTTTGTAATTCAACGATGACATAAGAAGCAATGGAAAAATAACATTATTCTTTGTATATTTTTTATAAAAGTTTCTACGAGTGCTTCAAGGAATGGAACTTTTCATATTTTCAAAAAGTATGCCACAACCTTTTTTTCCCTCCATTTTGCCTCTTTTGCTACAATAGAACAAGGCTAAAGGAAGAAAAAATTGTTCAAGTTTAAAAATACCATTCTAGAGCCTTCTTTTTCCATAGAATCAAGGATCACATCTATTGTATGGGTGATGGTGGAATGACTAAAACATTGTTAAATGTATTTTTAGGTTACCGATACAAATCCTGATGTTGGTTTTGGTTAGGGAAGACATATTCACCAGGGGGAGGCACTTCCCTTCATCAAACCAACAATTTCTAGTTTGGACATATTAATGGTGCATCCGATATTACAAAGATAGGTCAAAGGCTCAAGTCTTATCACTATCATTTTAGAAGCAATTTATACTATTTTTTGGTCAGGGAAGACATATTCACAAAGATGAGGTAGCTCCTCTATCTCAACTACAATACTAGATAGGTTGGACATATTAATAACACATAAAACTTTATAGAAGCATGTTAGAGGTTTGAATCCTATTTTTATCGTTACTCTATTAGAATCATGCACAATCCTTTTTGTTAAGTTTGGATCCATAATAGAATACCTTTAAGGAGGTATTCAAGTTTTATTTCATTCGAGGTGGTTGGTGCAGCGATAAACAAGCCCCTATCAAGACTAATGAAAAAAAAATGTCCAATTTGAATATTTCTTATAAGTAGGGAGTCAATAAGAGGGGTCACATTCACCTTAAGGAGTGGAAGCACCATTTTGTTCTCAACTATAGAGTATGTGTAGTTAGATAGCTCAGCTAACTTAGGGTACCTACTACATAGAGGTTGAATGTTTGAATTTCTTCTTGTTTGCTATCATGCACACATATTTTAATCACTTTAATGTAGATGGAGGTGGTACTTGATATAGCTATTGAAAAAGGTAAAATTCAATGTTTTTTGCATTTATACATCCTTTAAGATAATAAAAATAATTAAGTGAGAAACCCAAAGTCAAGTGACAACCAACTGATATAGATTGAATAGTAGTCACCAAAGAATAAGTAGACACCAAGTGGTAGCTTAGGATTAGGTGATGTTTTTTCTAAGGTTTGGAGGATTTAATTTTCAATTTTTGAGGGCTATTAGTGCAAATATTTTGGAGACCATTACTTTTGTTTACAAAAGCATTTTGAGCTCTTTTTTTTTGGATTATACTATTTTTGAGATCTTTGCATATGTGAGATTAGTTCATGGATAGTATTAGGGGCTAGATTGTATAGGATAGTCCTCAAATGCTATTGCCCTATTTTGAAAGGGAAAATTTACTATATGATATACAATTAGAATTTTGGATACTTTTATGGAATATATAATTGGATTGGTAATAGTAGCAACAATTTTTGAGTCTTTTTGAGGCATATAGAAAAATGGTTTAGAATATACTTTAACCAATATTTCTTCCTCATTGGGGCTATTGATTCAACTTATTCATAGAGATCTAATGTTTCAATTTCTCTTCTTTGTTTTATTCTTTATCTAAGGACTCTTGGAATTTTATAATGGCTCTTTTGTTAAGATCCTGCTATAAAATAAACTCAAATAACACACTCTCACACAATTGCTTGGAAATAAACTCACATAAACATCACATTAATATAACAAAAATTTGCATAAAGAACAATCTCACAATAAGACAGAATCGCGGGCCTCTTCGAGGGGGCAACCTCCTTCAATACTTCATTAATTTGCAAAATATGGTTACATTGGTGCCTTTTCGGGTATTTAAGGAGTTTCCTTCCAAGGTTGGCTTACATGCAAAATGCCACCTGGATTACATGCATAATGCCACCCGAATTACATGCATAGTGCCACTTTGAATTACATGCATAGTGCCACTTTGAATTACATGCACAATGCCACTCGAATTACATGCACAATGCCACTCGAATTACATGCACAATGCCACACAAATTACATGCACAATGCCACCTATCTACCATGTGTTACATAAAAAAGGTGCCATTTGTCATAGGCACTACCTAAGCTAAAACTTAGAACATTACAAAATATTAATCATGGGTACTACCCACGTTCACTAGGAATTATTACATCAGGGAAGTTATTACATTAAGGGTTAGGATGAGATCCTAACATGCCGAAGAAGCTTTGTCCTCAAAGCTGAAAATGAGGAAACTATTGCTGGAGTTGATGGAGAGACTCCCATGTAGCATCCTTAGGTTGAAGTCCACGCCACTGAACCAGGACCTCTATGATGGTACGGTTGCGTAGAGTGCGAGTTCGATGATCCAACAGCTGTTTCGATGCAAGTAAGATGGAGCCTTCTTCATCCAATTCAGGGAGTGTTGATTGAACCTGTACCTTTGTCCATAACTTTCTTGAGAAGGGAAACATGGAAAATAGGGTGGATCTTGGAAGTGGGGGGAAGAGCCAATTTGTAAGCTGTTGGACCAATCCGTTGTAGAACCTGATAAGGACCATAGAATTTTGGAGCGAGCTTCTGACACCTGCGGAATTGTAGGGATGATTGTTTGTATGGTCAGTAAGCGAAGGAAGACCATATCACCCACATCAAAACTACGCTCGAACGATGCTCGATCAGCTTGTTGGCGCATCCGATTCTGGGCCATGTTCAAATTTTGCTTGAGTTGGCGGAGGACCTCGGTGTGTTGACTCAGAGCATTGTCGACGGCCTGGACCTTGGAGCTGCCCGGAATGTAGGAGGAAGGCATGAGTGGAGGGTGCCCGTAAACTGCCTCAAACGGTGTGAGTTTGGTGGCGGTATGATAGGAAGTGTTGTACCACCATTTAGCCAAAGAAATCCATTTTGCCCAATGAGTAGGATGATCGGAGGCAAAGCAGTGAAGGTAGGTTTCCAAGCATTTATTAACAACCTCTGTTTGACCATCCATTTGTGGATGGTAGGCTGAACTCATTTTGAGCTGAGTCCCCTACAACTTAAACAACTCTTGCCAAAAATTGCTAGTAAAGGTGGGATCACGATCAGATACAATGGAGGTGGGCATGCCATGAAGGCGAAATATGGAGTCAAGAAAAAATTGGGCAATAGTGGATGCTATGTAAGGATGGGTTAGGGCACAAAAGTGAGCATACTTTGAAAGGCGGTCCACTACCACAAAAATAATAGACTTGCCTCCAGATTTAGGTAGCCCTTCTATGAAGTCCATGGAGATGTCAGTCCACACCTGATCTGGTATCGACAATGGTTGAAGAGTGCCCGGGGAGCGCACTATTTCTCCTTTCATCCTTTGACAAGTGTCACAATCCGCTACAAAAGAGCGAATGTCCTGTTTCATACCTTTCCAAAATAAGGTGCGCTTGAGTCGCTCATAAGTTTTTAGGAACCCTGAATGTCCAGCAGATGGAGTAGCATGTGATTCCTTCATGAGGAGTTCTCGAAGTGGGGACTTAGGAGGAAGAACCAGGCATTGATGGTAACGCAGATCCTGGCCATCCCAACTATATCCTGGTGTAGACTCTGGATCATCCCGAAGTGAAGCAACCAGGTCTTTCAAATCTGCATCCCGAAGTATTTCCTCGACGTAAGGGCTCAATCCATTGGGGCAATGGTGCAGAGATGGCACACAACATACTAAGGGTCTCAAATTTGTGAGAGAGAGCATCTGCCACAAGATTTTCCTTCCCTTTTTGTACGTGATGTCATAATCATAGCCCATGAGTTTTGATACCCACTTTTGTTGCTCGGGGGTGGCAACTCGTTGTTCTAGAAAGTATTTCAAGCTCTGGTGGTCAGTTTTGATGGAGAAATGGTGCCCAATGAGGTAAGGCCGCCAATGTAGGACTGCATGCAATATTGCCAACATTTCCTTGGCATATGTGGATTTTCCCAAATTGCGATCAGATAGGGCTTTGCTGGTAAAAGCCAAAGGGCGTCCTTCTTGCATCAATACCGCCCCAATACCACGACCAGAAGCGTCACTTTCAATGACAAAATTTTTAGAGAAGTCTGGCATGGCTAAAACTGGAGTGGTGGTCATGGCATGCTTGAGTTCCAGGAATGCTTGCTCAGCTGGCCCTGTCCAAGTAAAATAATCCTTATTCAACATGGAGGTGAGGGGGGCGGCTATCTTTCCATAATTGCAGAAAAATTTACGGTAATATCCTGTAAGCCCTAAAAATCCTCGAAGCCCCTTGAGTGTGCAAGGTTTCGGCCATTCTTGGACTGTTTGGATCTTCTTAGGGTCAACCTTGACACCATCCTTTGAGACAATGTGTCCCAGATATTCTACTTCAATCAAACCAAAGGAGCACTTGGACCTTTTTGCAAACAGTTTATGGTCGGCCAGTAGTTGGAGAGTTTGATCTACATGATTGAGATGCTCTTCCCATGTGTGACTGTAAATCAAGATGTCATCGAAGAACACAAGGATGAACTTTCGCAAGAAAGGGCGAAAGATGTTGTTCATCAAGCTTTGGAATGTGGAAGGAGCATTTGTGAGACCAAATGACATTACCAAGAATTCATAATGACCTTCATGAGTGCGAAAGCAGTTTTAGGAATATCTTCATCCCTAAGCCGGATCTGATGGTACCCAGAGCGGAGGTCTAGCTTGGTGAAGTACATGGTCCCATGTAATTCATCTAGTAATTCATCAACCACAAGGATAGGAAATTTATCCTTGACCGTTATCTTGTTGAGTTCTCGATAGTCAATACACAATCGCCAAGAGCCATCCTTCTTGAGGACCAAGAAGACCGGTGAGAGTAGGGACTAGTACTAGGCCGAATGACACCCGCCTTGAGTAATTCTTGTATCATCTTCTCAATCTCTGACTTCATGGCATGGGGGTATCTGTACGGTCGAATATTGGGAGGTGTACTATCCGAAAATAATGGAATGGCATGGTCATGAGAGCGATGCGGTGGTAGTGTGGTTGGTTCTGAAAATATGGCCTCATGTTTGTGGAGAACCTGTTGCATGTCTGGTGGAATTTCACCCATTGGGGATGTGGATGGTTGGATGGAGAATAGTTGTGCAATGACCCCACGTGATGATTTATTTAGCAATTTCTCCATGCCGTTTGAACTGATAATTTGAGGTGTTCCTGTTGGGGAGCCCTTGATGATGTGAGTTTGGCCATTCTGGGAGAACTGCATCCAAAGTTCAGCAAAGTTCCAACTGATAGTGCCCAACGTACTCAACCATTGAGATCCCAAAACAATATCACATCCACCCAACTAGAGGGCAAACATGTCCTGCTTGAGTGCATAGTCCCCTATCTGAATTTTAACATTGCGACACTTTCCCTTACAAGGTAAAGTTCCCCCATTGGCTACCATGACCTCAAAGGAATTACAAGTGTGGATATAGCAATTTTCCTGCTGAGCAACTCTAGGGTCAATGAAGTTGTGCGTGCTTCTAGAATCCAGAAGGATGGAAAGACGTTGGCCCTTGAAAAATCTTGTAACCTTCATGGTTTGAGGAGTAGTAATGCCTGCAAGGGCATGGACTGTAATTGCTGTCTCAGGTTCCTGTTTCACTTCTTATTGTGGAGGAGGTGTTTCTGGAGGGTCCTCATCCTTATCACTCTCGTCAGAGGTATCAGGTTCTTCAACATCTATTAGGAACAATTTTTTTGCCCTTTGAAAAAATTTTCATCACAATTGTAGCATAATCCTTGGGCACGACGTGCATCCATATCTTCGGTGGTGAGGTGCTTGGGTGCAGCAGGTTTAGTATCAATTGGGTGTTGGGCTCTAGGAGGAAATGAAGGTCTATTTTGCAGAAACTTTGATGGGCGTCTTTGGGCGGAGAGTTTAGATTCAGCCAAACGGGCCAAACTGATAGCTTCCATCATAGTTCGTGGTTTCAACATTTTTACTTCTGCTTGGAGTTCCATCTTCAACCCACTGATATAAAAACTCTGGAAGAACCCTTCGCTCAATCCTCTTGTCCTATTGGCCAATTTTTCAAATTGCGCTTGGTACTCTCGGACTGACCCTGTTTGTTGTAGTTTGGTTAGGGCTCCTGTAAAGTCCTCAAACTCACTAGGACCAAATCAAGTGAGTAGTTGGGATTCAAAATCCTCCCAAGAGAGATTTGGGTAGGCAAGACGCAACCATTGAAACCAGTGTAGAGCCTCAGATTCCAAGTTAAAGGAAGCTATCTGGACTCGATGAAATATGGGTACATTATGAAGTCGAAAGAATTGGTCAACCCGACATAGCCACCCATCAACATCCTTCCCACTAAATTTGGGAAAGTCCAATTTGGGAATTCTAAAGGGTGGATCATGGTCACGATTCCTTGTAGAACTCTCAGTTTGGTATTCTGATTTGGGTGGTTCTCTTCTCAGTTTGCTGTCCACTTCTGTTAGTGCTTCTTCTAGGCGGTTGCTAGTGGCCTCATGCTCTAGGCGAAGACCTTGGACTTCTTCCCTTATGGAGTGAAAAGCCGAGTGCAAGTTCTCAATGGCTTTTGTTAGGGATTCCAAGTGTTCGAGTTCTTTCTGGTGTCCACGGGTACCCTGGGCCATTTTTTAGACCTTTGTGACCAGTTACTAAAAATAGAATTGAATTTTTTTGGATTTACTATTTTTAGTAAGTGCCCAAAAAAGTGCTTGGGTGCTATATATCCAAACGATCAGCTGAAGGAGGTGGTCACAATGAGCTATATCTCTCAACACTACTTTTTGGCACCCCAAACTTTTTTTTTTTTTTTTTATCTCCTGTTTTGCTGAGTCTAACGGTGTTTACAGTTTTTAATCTGAGCTACTAAGCAAAAGTTGGGTAGTGGGGCACTATCTATAACTGGCCGTGTTTCACACTCAAGATTCTCTGTATTTTATAGGTGATTGATATGACAGTTCTGTTCGACCTCGAAGATCGTGAATTTTGCCCCGATCGTGTCCGACCTCTCCGACTCGATCGACTCGATCGTGGATCGCCACTATAAATTTTACTATTATTCTCCAGACTATCAGCTTAAGTGTCACCCTCATGGCTTATCCCGAATGCATGTCCCTTCTGTTATTTTTTAGTAGAGGACTCCTTTCTCATATGCTCACTTTTGAAATGCAGGTTTACAAACAGGGAGGTTTGGATTTTTATTGTTATTTTTTTATTTTTTTGCATTTTTTATAGGTTGAAGTTTTAACAGAACCAGGGAATGCTAAGTATAGGAGTATGTACCACCCATAGGCCCTCTAATATACCGACAGTGACGAACAATAGTGCTCGGACCAATATTTCAGGCCACTACTCAAGGAGGATTCCACACATACCCTTGAGCACACTACCTACCTCTCTGACAATACGGGAGGGTAATCGTCTAGGATGCTGTGTCCCATAGACTATGAGTAATACAAGGCCGAAGAGCTTCCTAATGGCTAAAAGTTTGTTTAATCTTAGATGGTCTCCCGATATACCCTAAGATACGTGGGAGCTCAAGTCCGTGCGCGAGTTCTGTCTGAGGCCTAGGTATTGGAGCCTGATCGCCCCTCACTTCACTAGACGCTTTATGGGCTATCTATCTTAGCCAATAACGACAGATCCTTCACGATATTTTAAAACCCCCAGTATAGGGTTTCTACCTACTCAACTAACAATATATTTTTTGTTGTTTTTGGTCTAGAAAAAAAACACTGTATTTTTTTGGATTTTTTTTTAATAAGGAAAAACAGAATGGGAAAAAACACACATAATTTATACCTAACAGGCGGATTGGATGGCAATAATCATTGTATTTGCAGCAGAAATTGGCCCTGGAAAGCGCTCTGATACCACTTGTTAAGATCCTGCTATAAAATAAACTCAAATAACACACTCTCACACAATTGCTTGGAAATAAACTCACATAAACATCACATTAATATAACAAAAATTTGCATAAAGAACAATCTCACAATAAGACAGAATCACGGGCCTCTTCGAGGGGGCAACCTCCTTCAATACTTCATTAATTTGCAAAAGATGGTTACATTGGTGCCTTTTCGGGTATTTAAGGAGTTTCCTTCCAAGGTTGGCTTACATGCAAAATGCCACTTGGATTACATGCATAATGCCACCCGAATTACATGCATAGTGCCACTTTGAATTACATGCACAATGCCACTCGAATTACATGCACAATGCCACACGAATTACATGCACAATGCCACCTATCTACCATGTGTTACATAAAAAGGGTGCCATTTGTCATAGGCACTACCTAAGCTAAAACTTAGAACATTACAAAATATTAATCATGGGTACTATCCACGTTCACTAGGAATTATTACATCAGGGAAGTTATTACATTAAGGGTTAGGATGAGATCCTAACATATTTTCATAAATAGATCCATGTAAAGCCTCTTTTGGTGATTAAAATTAGGTGGTCTAAGGGCAAGTTGAAGTTTCGAAACAAGGTGATGTATTCTATAAAAGGAAAATTTTTGGTTCCAAGTCTTACCTTAGGTGACTATAGAAGATTAATTACATTTGTACATTAATGCATTTAATCCAACTTATAACTTGTAAATAATATTTAATCCCTCTTGTCATGTTGACTTAGGTTAACTTATGTAACTAGGGTTTTGGTTTTGGTATAAACACATCCCACCACTTCATCCTTTCCATCGAAGTAGTGTATCTTATCCACGGATAATATAGTGATTATTTGTGATGCCTACTGGTGCCCACTATATGTTTATTTATTTTATCCTTTTTTTCACTTTCTATATAAGTTTTGAGTGGATGGATTACTTTTGTTTGTTTATAAAAATCGGCATGAATTCCAACAAGTAGTGTCTTGGAAATATAAATATATTTACAGAATAGGAAACAAAATCATAGATAATTTATTTAATTATAATGTTGATCTCCATATTAGAGAAATTTAAATTTAATAACATAAATTTTCCAAAAATATTTTTTCTCAATGAAAATGATATCAAGGATTTGGAAGAAAAAAATAAATAATTTAGGGAGTGTAAATCAAAATCAAACAACACTGATACAAAATAAAAAATAAGAAAAACACAATAATAACACAAGATTGCACAAGATGAATAAGATTTTTATTAACGCGGGTGGATCTCAAAATGATGCAATCAATGTACCCCAATATGGGGTTTTACAATACTTTTGTGATACAAATTTACAAATACTAGGGTTGTCCAAAACCCTAGGTCAATACATTGTTGGTGTGTTCGCGTTCGTCTTAGATCCAAATAAGGATATGGGTGGGCTTGTGTATCCTTGGTGGGCCATCCTAGCTTCAACAACTTCTAGATAGATGATTTTTGTACATGCAAACAAAGATAATAACAAAAAGATATTAGAAGCACCTATGAGGGCTCCACTGTGTGAGGCCCTTAAAAAAATAAAACAACTAAAACCCTAGACGCTGCAATGTATAACTAAAAATAGAAGTGCAAGAATGTAAAATAAAGGTAAAAAATATTATTATCTTGTCAAAATGCTAATTTATATCTCTGCTCCTATCGATAATCGTCGTGAGGATGCCTGAACGATGCCCGAGAGTTGGAGGACTGCAGATCTATTGCAAGAAATGCCCAGAGGCATTATGTGAAGGTTGCAAATGCACCAGAGAGTCTACAAATACCTAGAGGTATCCTATTGGCTATGGGGGTGTTTGGAGTCTGAGGGAAGTGTTGTAGAACTAGATTTGGTTCTGTACAGGTTTGGTAGCGATGAAAAGGGGTGATGCGAAGGCGGCGATGAGCGATAAAAGTGATGACGAAGTGGCTAGGGTAGAAGGGCTTGAGGATTTATCAGGCGCTTAAGTTTCTCAAAGACTAAGGATTTCCAAGGATACTAAAGGGTTTGATTCATAAAAATGACTCCTCTTTTATAATCATCCCTTGAACATGTTAGGATTTCGATGACATAAAATGAGCGGTCGAGATTAAAACATGAGGAAGGGTGGAGATTAATTTTGGGTAAGTGGCATGGATTGAGATAGATGGATGGTTGAGATTAAAAAGTGATGGATGGCTAGGATTAATTTATATAAATACATATATATTTATTAAATATATATAAATATAATATATAAAATATTAATATTTAAATATATATTAAACAAATACACACACACATATACATATATATATATATATATATATATATATATATATATATATATATATATATATATATATATATATATATATATATATATAATGGATGGTTGTGATTGGAGGACACAGATGGATGACAAGTGGCTAGATTTTGGTGTCTATAGATACCCCTTTTTGTATCGCATTGCGTGAAACACAATGTGGTGCAAAAATATGAGATACCTGGTTTGGCATGATGAAGAAGCAACTTTCTTTCATTGGAGTGCAAAGATGATTTTGAAGATAAAAGAATTTGTATGTGTAGCTTACCCCCTCAATTGGCAAATGAGTGAAGAATGAATCTCATAAGCCAATTGATAGAATTGTGCGATGAAAAATGTTGTTGAATGGTGTAAATGCAAGTGCATGATGTAAATGTGGATGATATTAATGATATAAAGTGATTATATTTTTGATCGAACGGAGAAAGGGTTTTTGTAGGATGCAATTGGTTGATTCTATTTTTGCCCCAATAGAGAAAGGGTTTTTTCCAAGTGTAGATGTCATGATTATGTAATATGTATCCCATTGTGGGAAATCAAAATCATATTTGTTTACCCAAAGTTTGAGGTGATTCCACGCTTTTGAAGAATGTGCCTTTTGGCATCATTGAAATGCAAAGTGATGGACATGCAAAAAAAAGAAAAGGAGTCAACTCGTGGAGGGCCATTTAGTGACTATAAGATAATTCCTTCAAATAAAACCAATCAACCTAGGAAATACCTATCTTCGTGGTGACTATCAATGTAAAATAAATGATGAGATATGATTTTATCCATGTTTCAAGCCCCACAAAAAAGGCCATCAATGACAGTTATTGAGAAAATTAATCTGAACATAGTTGCACTTCAAAATTGAGGGAGCAAAATGTAATTTGATTTCACATGAAGAGATATTGAATGATGATAATGGCCAAGCATCCTTATGGTGATTTACCCATCTTATCTAATTGCATGAACAACCAATCACTGCAATCACCAATGAGATATGATAGACCACTAGATACGAGTTTCACTTGAAATTGTATGTGAACTTAGCAAATATTTGATGCAAAATGTAAATTTTGGTGGGTTTTATGATGTTGAAATGAATATGTGATGGTGAAAAATGCATTTATGAATGAATTGCATGATTTTGTAAAATTTTTGCATTGGTTTGGAGCATTTTGAAAAGCAAATTTTTGGATAATTTTATAACTTTTGGTCATAAACAAAAGTTAACCACCCAAATCAATCCATGTTGTCACAAAGATGAATGGAATGATGGAGTGGATGATTAGAATGATGAATATGATAATTCTGTAAAAAAATTAACCGTTTTGGTATGTTTTGAGAGTTGTAAAGCGATTTTATGCCTTTTGGTTGCAAACAAAAATTACGTAACCAAATCAATTTTTGGTTTCAAAAAATATGATATGATGATGAAATGAATGTATGGATGAAATTTGGAGTGATTTTATGGAGGTAAGCTACCTTTTTGGATCATTTTGGTCTTTCTGTAAATTTTGACACCAAACACAGTCTCGCATCTACTACATTCTCAAACACCGGTGGGAATCTGGCAATATACAAACTCTGGTGTGATTTTAAATGCACCTGTGAATATCCACGAGTATTACAGTGCATCAAAAACAACTATAAATATTTTGTAGAAGTGAAATCAGATTCATTCTTTGCATTCATGAATTTTAGAAGCTGCATCTAAAGGAGTGAGTGAGGAAGTGAGGTGGAGTGAAGAGGTTTGGTGGTGCGAAGGCTATGGTGATGGAGGGTGAGGATGCAGAGGTAGGAGTAGAGGTGCATGTTGTTGAGGTAAGTTACCTTAGCAATATTTGTTTATATTTGTGCAAGTTTTGTTTTTTGAAGTATGCAAATGAATATGCCATTAATGTATGTGCTTTTTACATGTGTTGTGTTGTAGCTGAAGATCTTGGAGGCTCGACATCGGTTCTTGCATTTATTTCTAGGGGTGATAAAGGTGATACAAGATTAGTAGTAGGATTTATTGGAGGATTTTGGGCTGGCTAGGTAGCTAACATTGATGTAGTGAGGGCTGATGAGGGGTATCTCTCTGCCTTGGCAGAGAGATGGGATCTAGATAGGGGGACCTTTTAGATCCCTACTGGAGAGGTGACAATGACACTTGAGGATGTATACCACATCCTCAAAGTACCGGTGGAGGGGTTATGTGTCAAGGTTGGACATGATAAGGGGTATAATGTGGGTTAAATCTTTAGATATTGATGGTGGGGTGAGAGTGTGAAAGGTGGAGGGATAAGGTATTTCACTATGTACCAAGATAAGAAGTTGGATGCCTTGCCTACCTTAGTCATGTTCGTGTTGTCCAATATATTGGCCCTGAATAGCACTGGCTATCAGTTCCCATGGAGTATGATCAGTATAGTGTATGATATGATCCATACGCCTTGGGTGTAAGAATGGGTACTTGCTCTACTAGCTTAGCTATACCAGGAGTTGTATGAGGTGAGAAGGGATGAAAGGTACTGGATTGTAGTGGCTTAGCCTATTGGTTTACCTATTGAGTCATGGGATAGTGAGCAGCCCTATGATATGTGATAACCGATGGTAGAGGAGGTGCAACCAAGTCATCCTATTTGAATTGGTCTAGAGTACAGGAATCTATGGGCAGGGTTGACACCTGCTCAGGTGCTTTGGTGACCATGGTGAGGTGCCACTTGGAATAGTGATGAGGAGCAGTTGTAGAGGATAAAAAAGGTGAGATGGGTGGTTGGGAGGCACAAGAATGAGGTGGAGTTGATCTAGTTATCACAAGTACTGAGGCAATTTGGTCTATGATAGGGAGTTCCTAAGATGCCAATGCTATACAAGTGTCATAGAGATGAGATGGATCTACCTTGTATTGAGGCATGGAGGGTGACCTATGAGGATGATGAGGAGATATATCTACCTGATGTGGATGACGTGGGGATAACACAGAGTATGATGCATGGTTTGCTGCAAAGCCACCATGGGTACCAAGTCCGATAATAGATGAACATAACGGGTATGAGTATGAGGTAGAGGTTGAGATGGAGGAGGCAGATGAGGCTCCTAGACATTGAAGATGCCTTCAATATAGCAGTCGAAGGATATGGGCGAGGGTAGCAAAGCAGGATTTAGAGATTGGATTTGATGTATGTGATGATGATGATGATATGGAGGAGGTTATAAAGAGACCTCCAGACTGGAGTGAGGAGGATTGAGAGAGGCTTGAGTAGTTGGTGGTAGAGCGGGATGTAGTGATAGCAACTCGAGATGTAGAGATAGTGGCTTGTGATGCAGAGATAGCTTAGCTACGGGTAGATCTAGAGGTACAAATGTCTATAGGTGAATGTGAATATAGGATAATGAGGCTATAGGTGAATGTGAATATAGGATAATGGCTATAGGTGAATGTGAATATAGGATAATGAGGCCCGAGATGGATATGTCTAGTTTTTGGAGGACCGATTGATGGAGCACCGATTGATGGAGCACCACATTGGGATACCAGATCCACCCTCCTCATCCATATTTGGGTCTGTTAGGCATAGTGACTCTAGGTCTAGGGCTCCTTCAGGGTCATAGGGGTCCTCTTATAGGTGTTAGCTAGTGCTTAGATGCACTTTTTTATATGAGCCTTGGTGCTCCATTGTATATAGCTTTTGGATATTCATTGTACATGCGATATATATATATATATATATATATATATATATATATATATATATATATATAATTGTGTACATAGATTTTACTTTTTATGGATGATTTTGTATGAATGCATGTGTATATGTGTGATGGATGATAATGCAATGTTAATGTGTATGAATGCAAATGAATTAATGCTCTAATAATAATTCATAATTTAGATTTTACCTGACCATGTATATCAATTGTTGTTTAATTAGGGGCACCAGAATGGTGGCATGTGTAATGGAAGACTTATGTAATGATATAGATATTAACATGGAAGATATGGATGTTGATATGAAAGAAGATATGGATGTTGATTTGGAAAAAGATATGGATGTTGATATGGAAGTAGATATGGATAACTGTTTGTTTTGTAGAGACTCAGACCTACTAGTGATATCAAAAAAACTTACTAAGGGCTGTCTAATTCTCTCTAAAACCAAATGTGTGTAGTTAATTCATTTATCGAATCATAAGAATGGTAATGACTCAAGGTAATCAAGAATCAGTGTGTGTGTAAGTGATTTCATTAACCCATATTGAGTAAATTGATATGAAAATCTATTATGGAGGAAACCAAGAAGCTAGCTTGTCCTTATGTATGGTCAGAGGTCTCTTCAAGAGAGATGTGTTGCCATGCATGAGCATACTCCACTACCTGTTAGGCATTTATATCCCCTATGGAGATTAGATCCATAGTACAAGAATCAGATCTCTAAGCTTTGGGGATTTAGACTATCTAACCGTCTGACTGGAAATGCAGTTCTATCCTTACAACTTGATGATTTGTGGTGTGTGATGTATAAAATATTTAGAATTTTGGGAAATTAGATTCTCAATAGAAGTGTGATGAGAATTTTACCCTATCCTTACTAATCTATCTTTGTATTTGAAAATTGATTGTGATAGTGGTGAAGACCACTATTTTTTCTTTTTGGACTATGTGCATGATGGGACAAGCAAGAAATACCCTTTTCAATTTGAGGTTTAACCCAAACATGGTGTTATACCTCTTTGACACAATATGTTTTTAAGATATGTGATTGTGTTTGGTTCAAGAGTGTTAGAGTCAATTCCCAAAACTCAATATTTTCTTAGTGAAAATGTGTCTTGGTCCTAAAGAAAACTCGACATGTATTGGAGGTTGCTAGAAACACTAGGAGTGGCTGAGTGACAAAAAGACCTAGGTATTATGGACATGTAATGTGCAAATAGTAATTTGACTATATGAAATGGTGCAATAAAATTAATTATGATTTGGAGGTGCCCCTAATTAAGGCAACAAAACTGTATTGGACCAATTATTGTCTAAACTAAATAAATGACCCCTAATATGAAATGAAATATGTGAATATGGTTGTGAATGCAATGTATAAAATGTAATTTGTGAAATAAAATGTGTGCAATGCAATTTGCATAATATGTAAAATGCAATGTGTGAAATGCAATGTTTTAAAATGTAATGTGTGAAATGCAATGTGTGAAATGTAACATTATTTTTGTGAAGTGAAATACAATGTGTAAAATGCAATGTTATTTTTTTTATATTAGCCATGTATATATACATATATAAATCACATTAAGCATAGAATGCTCTCAAGTGGATGTTGTTAAGTGGTTCGAGCTCTTCAACTCCCTCTATACTTGTAAGCCTATAAGTTTCTTTACCCATTTTTTGAGTGACAATGTATGGACCTAACCAATTAGCCATGAATTTATCATGAAGATGCAGCAATGCATTAGTGTTTTATTGATTATATTTAAGAACAAGATCTCCTACTTGGAATTCATGTAGATGAAATTTGGCATTGTAAGCATATTTTAGGTGGTCTTGATAAACTTATAAATGCTCTAAAGCATTGACCCATCTTTCATCAAGAAGTGTGAGTTGGTCAAAACATGTTTGTCTAGTAGTATCGTCATCTATGAATTCCTGTAATGAAATTAATGAGGGAATATCGAACTCAAGAGGTATAATAGCTTTGGATCCATAGACCAATGATAATGGTGTTGCCCCAGTAAGTGTTTGGATGCTTGTTCTATAAGCACATAATGCTAAGGGAATTTGAGTATGCCAATCTCAATGATTTTCTTTGACTAGTTTCTTGAGAATAGCAATTAAGGTCTTGTTGGTAGCCTCAACTTATTCATTAACTTGCATAGTAAGGAGTCAAGAAAATATGTTGGATATTATATTTCTTACAAAGTGCTCAAACATCCTTGTTTTTGAAAGACTTACCATTGTCAAAGATGATTTTCGAGGGAATACCAAAATGACATATGATATGATGAAGTATAAACTCCACAATCCGAGGTCTTGTCGTACTAGTTAGAGTAATGACCTCAACCCACTTTGTGAAGTATTCGGTGGTTGTGATAATGAATGAATGTTATCTTAAGGAAGGAGGTAAAATTTTTCCAATCGAATCAAGACCCCATTGTAAAAAGGGTCAAAGGTTTTGAATAGGTTGTAATGCTTGTAATGGTACATGAGTTAAATTAGCATGTTGTTGACATTGCTGAAAATGCTTGATATAAGTGTAAAAGTCTCCTTCCATTATGGGCCAATAATAACCCATGCATAGAATATGATTTTCAATGGCCATTCCACTAAAATGACCACCACAAGTACCATCATGAGTTGTAGCTATGGCTCTTTGTGCCTCTACAGGATCAAGACAACAAAGGAGGATTCCATCATAATCACGTTTATACAACACATCCCCCAAGAGAGTAAAATGAGTTACCTTTTTCTTGAAAGTGCATTTAGTAGTCCGTGATATGTTTTATGGGAGTGTTCTAAACTTGATGAAGGCTATTATTTGGTTTGACCAAGGCTTATAATGCTTTGAATGGATAGCAAACATCATTTTCATCCTTAGATTCAACATGAACAATTGCAGATTTAGAGATCATTGTAATAATGGGTGATTATATCTCTCTTGCGAAGTTATTTGGAATAAATGATCCTAGAGAGGCCATCGCATATGCAAATCTATTAGTCAAACATGGCAAACTATCGATTTCATACCAGTCAAATTTTATGAACAATGGTATTGCTACTTCATGATAAAGCTTTATGGTAGGTTCTTTGCATCGGTGTTCTCTGTTTATTTGTCTAACAATAAATTGAGAATCACCAAATATCCTGATATGCTTTATACCCATAGCTATGGCTACTTGGAGACCTAATATTAAGGCTTCATACTCTACAATGTTGTTTGTGCATTAGAAGTCAAGTTTGAACGATAAGGGAATAGGTATCCCTTGAGGTGTATGAAACACGAATTTAACACCTTGACCTTTTTTGCACTTAAAAACCACCAAAGAATAGAGTGATATCGACATCTTCCTTCGGAATGACATCTTCTTCTTGTTCAGTGACAGTGAATATCAAATCATCTTGGAGCTCAATAATAAAGTTTTGATCGCTAGGAAGTGGAGCTTTTACAAGTTGATCGACTATGACATGACCTTTAATGGATTTTTGGCTAATATACTCAAGATAAAATTCAGTGAGAAGCATTATATATTTTGCGGTGTGGGTGTTATTGTAAGTGTGAGACATCATATAACGTAGAGGATTTTTGTGAGCTATGACATATGTGGTGTGACTAAGCATGTAATATCTAAGTTTCTTAGTGGAAAAAACCACTACTAAGCATATTTTTTTCATGTAAGCATATCTAGTTTCATAGCTTACAAATGTTCGACTAATGTAACAGACAACTTGCTCTCGATGGTTCTCATTTTTTGTCCAAGCATTGTCCCTAATGCAATGTTCATTGCTAAAACATAAATATGGAAGGGGACCCCCAGACAAGGAGGAGTTAAGACTGGTGGAGAAGCCAGGTATTGCTTGATGTCATAAAAATACTTTTGGTATTCATTTGCCCATGAAAATATCACCTTCTTTTGTAACAAGTGATTGAATGACCTGCATTTATCATAAAATGCACAATGAAACGATGGATTGATTGAATATTTCCTTGTAAGCTACGCAATTCCTTCAAGTTTATTAGGGGAGGCATCTCCATGATGGCCTTGACTTTGTTTGGATCCACCTCAATGCCTCTTTTGGAGATAATGAATCCTAGTAGTTTACCTGAGGTAACACCTAAGATACACTTTTTGGGGTTCAACCTTAGATTGTGCTCTAGAAGTCAATCAAAGAATTTTTCCAAGACACCAATGTGCTTTTGTCAAGTTTTAGAGTTTGCCAAGAGATCATCCATATAATATTCGATGATATTATGAATTTAATCATGGAAGATGTATGTCATGGCATGTTGATAAGTGACACCTACATTTTTTAGGCCAAAGGGCATCACCTTGTAACAAAAAGTCCTCCAAGGTGTAGTGAATATTATTTTGTGTTGGTCATCAGGATTGATTCGAATATGGTTGTATCCTAAAAAACCATCCATGAGAGAAAGAATTTCATGGCCAGTGCAAGTGTCGATAAGAGTATCGATATTTGGTAGAGGAAAGTCATCCTTAGGACACACTTTGTTAAGGTCTCAAAAGTTAGTGCAAATGCGTACCACCCCGTTAGGCTTGTGAACGGGTACTATGTTTGAAAGCCACTCAAGATAGTCAATAAAAATAATGAAACCCACATATAATAGCTTTTGAAGCTCTTCTTTGACCATGAGGGCAATGGTAGGATGCATCCTTCTTAGTTTTTATTTGACCAGCTTAGTATCAGAATGCAAGGTGAGATTGTGGATAACCAAATTAGGGTTAATACCAAGCATGTCTTTATAGGACCATGCAAAAATACCCTTCTTATTCTTGAGGAGAGTAATTAATTGCTCTTGTTGATATGTAATAAGGTTCACATAGATGGTATCTTCAATAGACATGTGAGAACCTTCCTCAAGATGATGGGGCATTGGGATCAAATGAATATCATAAATGATATTATCGAACTCTTCTGATTTAACCTCTTCTATGTCTGCCTAGAAAACCTCAGGATCTAAAGATGAAGGTGAAGAAGAAGGTGGAGGCAATGGAGGAATATAGTTGGATTAAGCCCTTAAAAATTCCTCAAAAAGGACAAATTTGACAAAGGATGGAGGTGAGGAAATCTGATACATATCAATGAGGCTCATGTCAATTGGAATTGGCTTTGCAAAATCATATGGATTATGAAGCGGGGTGAATAAGTCAAAAAGATTCATGTTGACTTAAAGGGGAAATGGTGGTTGGAAAAAGTGGAGGATGGGTGGATATTATCTGCTGGAACCGATTATAGAACTCTAGGAACCTAAAAAATAGTGAATAACACAAATAAATGCAATAGGTAAAAAGCCTTGTATATGCAATGCAAATATTTTTTTTTGAAATTTATTTTTATTTTATTTTTTGAATTTTGAATTTTTGAATTATGAATGTACATATATTACAAGCAAAATATGTGGTGAGGTGGATTAATGGAATGGAGGTGGTTCACCAGTTGGTTCAAATAACTCTTGTGGAAGAAGCAAGCAAAAGATGAGCTAATGGATGGGAAACATTATGAGGTAAAACTCATCCTGTTTAGTGAATGGAATGATGGGGGCTAATTCCTCATAAGATTCATCGACATCTATCGACATAACATCGAATTATTTATAAAATTCATCTTCAGAGTCATTGGGATGATGGGTTTCTTCTTATGAATCCAAATTAAGACTTTGAAAAGCTTGTTCAAAAGAAGAGATGAAGGAATAAGGGTGATAACCTAGACCTGAACAGTTATGTGCTTCATGATATGAGCTCTTGCATTCCCTGTTCATGTCATCCTAGGCCATAACCTTACCAATTGACTCGATGGAAACCGGGATGGAAAACCTGACATGTACTGTATGTTGGTAGGTGTTGGTTTCTTGGGTTCATCTTGGGAAGATGGATTGGATGATGAATCAATTCCCCCATACATAAAATTTATGCTATTAGGCAATGGACCCATGTTGTACACCACTCCTATGGATAAGGATGAGTCATGTGGACAATCGTAATCCCTAGCAGTTTGGATTTTGAGTGGTGTGACGGTGATATCTTGGACCATGTATTCACCAATACCAGGATTAGTGATATGGATTGCAACTTGGGATAATGTGGAAGTGGATGTGGAAGACTCAAGATTAGATTGGGGCTCAAACAATGGGAAAGATATGGACTGAAATGGCATCTCAAAATCCATTAATTTGACTTGTGAGACGTCATATGATGTGGATGGAGGTGAATTTGGCTGAGCTATTTGTTGAATGGACGATGATATAGAGGAAATTATGATGGAGGATGTTGATGATGATGATGGGGTTGATTTAGATTGAGTTTGACCACATGTACATGTAGTCAATGATGATGAAGATGGGGGCATAGAAGTGGAAGCTTGATGTGTGGTAGTGATGGGGAGTTCCTCAGGAATAAGAACTTTAGATGAAGGGGTGGACGGTGAAGTGGATGATGTGGTTGATAATGTGAGAAAAATATGGGTGGATGGAAGCATGGATTCATAAGGATTTGAAATGAAATTGCAATACTTAAATGGTTCAACATCCACCGGTATGCAATGAATCTATACCTCATGTACATATTTTAAGCATTGATGAAGTATAGAAGGGACACATCTCATTTCCCTAATCCAATGACGTCCAAGGAGTACATTGTATGCCATGGACCCTTCCAAGATGTGAAACATGGTGTGCAATATTTTTACCCCCACTTCAATGGATAAAACTATAGTATCAACTATGGAATAAAGAGTATTATTAAATGCTTTCAAGGTGAATATGGATTTGGTGATGTGAGATAGCGAGATATTAAGATATTGAAGAGCATATGTAGTGATGATGTTGATGGAGGAGTCGGTGTCAATTAAAAATTATTTGAATGACTTCCTGTCAATTTGAGCCATGATATGCAATGGAGGGTCCATAAATTCTAACGATATTAGTTTAATTTCAAAATCGTAGAACGTAATGGTGGATTCCACACATGTTCATATGCTCCCCATAAAATTGATAAAGACATTAGCATCCTGAGATTGGAGTTCAATGGATTTTAAAATATCCATTAATGTCTCACGATGTGGAGGAGATTATTGAATTAGCTCATATAAATAGTTTAGTTGAATCTATTTTAAGGCTAGTGGTTAGCCAGCTACTCAGAGAGATGATTGGCCTTGATGGATGATTGGAAGGATGAATGGGATGAGATGGATGACTTGGAATATGAATGGGTTAGGAAGGATTAGAGGAGAACTGGATGGGAGATGATGAAGTGGAAGGTTGTGGAGACACACTTGCCTATGGTACAATGGAATATTAAATAGTTTGCTACCATGCATTCTATTGATTTGTACACCATTGACCTTAGGTAACTATATGAAAATCACCCACAAAACCTTGGTACTGTTGAACATGGTTAACTTGATTAGGAGGAGTCTTGGTATTTGATCCTCCTATTGTTGGTTGCACTTTCTTGTGATGGGGAAGTGGTGTTTTTTAGATACCAAGGTTTTGGTTTTGTTGAGCTAAGGAATATCAAGCTTGATGGCCCCTAAGTCAATTAGGTCTTGCACCATATCTTTAAATTTGTAGCAACTATTGATATCATACCCATTTTGTTAGTGATAAGGACAAAACAGATGCTCATGATAGTTTTTGCTATGTTTGGTGGGATCATCTGGTTTAACCTCAGGTAAGGCAAGTTAGTTTGTGTCATACAACCTATGAAATATGGAGGCATATGATTTGGCTAAGAGGGTGTATTGGTGATATTTTCAAAAGATTGTCGACATTGGCAATTTTCCACAGTTGGCATTGTGTTTTGAACTTGCGATGGTGAAGGAACCGCATGATATGCAATTTTTTTGTGATGGTTGTTGTATGGATTTTTGTTGTTGAGCCATTATCGGCTAGATCATGACCACTTGATTTATTTGATTTACTTGATTAGCCTGATTTGGCTTGAATTGATCAAAATAGGTTTCTTTGGATTGGCCCTTATTCTGCCATTCTTTATTTTTAGGCTTGAGCACACCTTGGATTTTAATTTCTTTGATTATGCTAGCCTAGGCAAGAGCTTATTCAAGTCATATATATTGTTGTAATTGTAGTAACCAGGATATGGGTTTCAAGCAACTCTTGGTGAACAATCAAGTTAGCTCTTCCATTGGTAGAGAGAATGGTAATTTTGTGATAACATCCCTCCAATGATTACCAAAGTCATAGACTAACTCATCATCAAATTATTTTAGATTATATAAGTTAGTCAGTGAAATTTTATTTCTAACATTGAGGGAAAATATCTTGAGGAATTGGTTCACAAACTGCTCAAAAGTATAAATACTATGATGAGGCAAGTGGTTATACCACTCCACAACATCTCCTACCAATATATAAGGAAAGGTTTTAATAATTAGGGCACTTGATATTGAATATTGAAACATGAATGGATGAAAGTGCTCACATACTCTCTAGGATCCTCAGTCCCTTTGAATTTATCAAATTTTGGTACTATAAAACTTGTCAGATATGGCAATGATGGTACCAAAAAGTGAATTGGTTGATTGATAAGCTATCTCAAAGTTGGCTTCTGGTTCATCATACCAGGAGTATGTTGCATCAGACTATCAATATATTGTTGCATTGCTTGAATTCTAGGGTCTTCCACAGGTATGTGGAAGCCCTGAATTACTTGATAATTTTTTGAAGGTGAAGTGGTGAAATGTTGACGCGTGATGAGATTTTGATGATTTGATGGAATGGATTGAATTTTGTGATGTTGATGACTAAATGATTGTAAATGATGGAATGGAGATGATGCTTGAGGACTATGAATGCGTTTACTTGTTGGAATGAAAAGGGTATGGACTGATAGAGGTGTGGGAATGGAAACTGTAGAAGGTTACAATATCCATGATGGATTTGATGAAAAGAATATAGGCTAAATGGAAGTGGGATGAGGCTTAATAATTTCCACTTGTACTTGTTGTTGGGAACAAGAATGAGCATTCTATTGCTCCTTGAGAAATTTATTAAGGTGTTGCCATGCATCTTGTATGGCCATATCTGAAGCAAATGATGTGGATGTGGTTGGAATGGATGAAGTGGGTAGAGGATAAGTTGTAGAATGTGGGGTAGTGGATGCAATTGAGACTTGCATTTGTGAAGCAATATTGACATGTGCTTCATACAATGGATTACCATAGGTAGTGGTATATGAAATAAAATGGAAGTGCTTTGGGCACATTATTGTTGTGGAATGGACCAATGTTGGGAAGGTGTAGATGACACCTCAAAAAGAGGGTTAGTATACACTTGGGTGAAACTGAAGGGTTGTGAATGGACAAGTTCCTACTGAAAAGAAGGATCATGCCTAGGCGGGCTATGGATTTTCTCTAGAACATGGTTGAAATATCTTATAAAATATCTAATTTTACCCATGTCTATATGGATGATGTTATGATCTATGGATGATGATGGATTGGTTTTTGGAATGGGGATGTTGGTGGCTCTGTGTAACACATCAATGCTTGAAGTGTACATAGTGTGTGATGGACCTACATATAAACCAGAACAACTTATCTGTATCACATAGATAGGGTTAGCCACAAAAGTAGTAGGTGAAGAAGTGGAACACTCCATGGATGAAGTGATTTGGCTGGAAAGGGCTTAAATAAAAATATTTACTTGGATTCGGGTTAAAACCATAAGCTAATGAGTCAGATGAGGGTGGTGGAGTGTGTGGAATGTGTAGAAAGAAAAATACAAATGGAGAATACAAAGAATCAAACAAGCAATTTTAATACTATGCTTTGCAGCAAATTTTTGATTTTGATTTTATTTTTTTATCTCTTATATATATTTTTTGTTTTGTGGGGTTTGTGTGTTGTGGATGTGCTAATATGAATTATTATGCAAGGTGAAATATAAGGCTGGATGGCAAATGAGATTCTTCCTGGTGATGAAGTTCAAAAAGTCTGCTCATGGGTGACTATGGTTGCTAAGGACAAAGATTGACTGATGGAGATAAAGCCCACTGTCATCAAATCTCACATAATGATTGGTGATGAAATCCAACTCACTATTTTTATTGTGAAATATGCAAAGTGTGTGATCATTTTAATATCTATGTTATCTATTGTGTTCACTCAATGTTGAAAACACACCTATTTCACAGGCCTAAACTAGAAGCTGCAACGACCCAAAAATACACAAACAGAAAAATACAAAAATAGAATTTTTTTTTTTTACTATGGAGAGAGGTACATGAACCCTTCATGGACCCCTAACCAAACCACTATTTTCCTAAAGTCTCAATCTCCTAAGTTTTCATGAAAGCTACATATCACAAGATACCCTAACACAAGTCCGTCTGTGTAGGCATATCATGTGTTACTACAAATAAGTCCATCTTTCCCATAATTCTCAATGATCTAGAATTATCACCTTCCATCCATAGAAGGTATACACACATATCCATTCCATGCAAAAATTGTTATGTGTAGTTATTCTATGAGTATTGCGAGTTAAGCTATCTATCTCATCTTCACAATGATCTATCTTAACTCAGATGTAGTATCTCCACAACTTAGTCCTTTATCTCCCTAAGGGGATATCAATTATCTTAGGTCTCCTATGTTCACCCTAAGGGGTTCTCAATTCCCTTAGGTCACCTATGTTCACCCTAAGGGGTTCTTAATTCTCTTAGGTCACCTCTGAGTTCACTCTAGAACTCTAAACTTAGATTTCTAACATTAAGCAATCTAAACAATGATACATCTAGATACTACAACATCAGAAAGCATTCACCAAGCATATAGAAAACAAGTAAAATTAACTCTAAAAGAGAATCAACTACATAACATAACCAAATACAAACATAAAGTAAAAATACCTTATTTAATCCAATGAATGGTTATTGCATCAGAATTTGCATGGTAAATTCTTATTACTTTAAGGAATATTACAATAACTACATTGGGGATATCTCCCCACAATTCTAATTTATTTGAGCATAAGTAAAGCAAAATAAAATACAATTACCTATACTTCACTTCCATTGAACTCCTTTCTTCTCCTGACTTCCCATTGATTCTTTAAGGGTAGTAGGAGATCAAGGTACTCATGGTTTAGGATAGGCATACCTTTAAATGAATCTACTCATTTAATTTGCCAAATTGCAACTATACAAAATCTAATTAAGTTTCCAACCATCTGATGCATAATGGATATTATAAAAAATCCGTTACTTTTATCCTCACCTCTCAAGTTCCCTTAGAGAGACATCCAACATGTGCTACTTAGATCAAGGTCTAACTTTAATCAAATTCATTCATGTCTTAAAGCATTAAAGTCCCATGCCTTTAACCCTTAAAGCAATCATGCATTCATTCCCTAAATCAAAGCCCCATAACTTCAATTTAAAGAATAAATCCACATCCCTTTTAATTTTAAGAAGCTTAAGAAGATCATTAAAAATAAATGTTTCCTTTTTAATTAAAAACCCTAAGATAATCAATAATAAATCAAAGGTTTCCCTTTTAATTAAAAACCTTAAGATAATCAATAAAAATCAAAGGTTTCCTTTTTAATTAAAAGCCCTAAGATAATCAATAATAAATCAAAGGTTTCCTTTTTAATTAAAAACCCTAAGATAATCAATAATAAATCAAAGGTTTCCCTTTTAATTAAAAACCTTAAGATAATCAATAAAAATCAAAGGTTTTCCTTTTTAATTAAAAGCCCTAAGATAATCACCCAGGCGTTGTAGGTGAGTTGGAGAGGAGAGGGCAATCCTCCAAGGGAGGTCCCAGGTTCAAATCTCCATCCTACCAAAAAGCTAAATTGGGTATCCAAAATCCAATTGATAATGTTGGTGCGGGCAGGGTCGGGTGCAAATCTCGGGTGACTTTGACGATGTAGAACCCCCTGTTCGTGGTCTCTCAGACCAAGGCCACCACGCAAGGGGTTTTTGCTTAAAAACAAAAAAAAACAAAAAGCCCTAAGATAATCAATAATAAATCAAAGGTTTCCATTTTAATTAAAAACCTTAAGATAATCAATAAAAATCAAAGGTTTTCCTTTTTAATTAAAAGCCCTAAGATAATCAATAATAAATCAAAGGTTT
Source organism: Wollemia nobilis (assembly GCA_028583015.1). NCBI lineage: Eukaryota > Viridiplantae > Streptophyta > Pinopsida > Araucariales > Araucariaceae > Wollemia > Wollemia nobilis. The sequence goes on along the minus strand of JAQPPZ010000677.1, from coordinate 7,914,875 downwards.
TCCTTTTAATTAAAAACCTTAAGATAATCAATAAAAATCAAAGGTTTTCCTTTTTAATTAAAAGCCCTAAGATAATCAATAATAAATCAAAGGTTTCCCTTTTAATTAAAAACCTTAATATAATCAATCATCAAACAAAGGTTCTCCCTTTTTAAATACCCTTCAATACATTCCACATAATCAAAGGTCTCTATTTAATTAATATCCTTCAATATTCCACATATTCAAAGGTCTCGGTTTAATTTAAATTTCCTTCAATATTCCACATATTCAAAGGTCTCTATTTAATTAAATATCCCTCAATATATTCCACATAATCAAAGGTCTCTATTTAATTAAATTTCCTTCAATATTCCACATAATCAAAGGTCTCTATTTAATTAAATATCCCTCAATATATTCCACATAATCAAAGGTCTCTATTTAATTAAATTTCCTTAAATATTCCACATAATCAAAGGTCTCGGTTTAATTTAAATTTCACAGCAAACCTTCCCAAAATAGATTAATCAAAGCTAACACTCTTCATGACAATACTAGCAACCTCTAGTGTGCATTTAAGGAATAGCCAAGCCGAAAGTTCAATAGGCATAATAGAGTAGTCTGGTACTTCCTAGACATAGTCCTTCAAACCTACGGGTGGATTTTCCACGGGCGGTACTCCCAAAAGCGACGTCCCCCTCTTCCTTTGGACACAAAGGTCTAAGACACACAATGCTCTCAAATTCTTTTAGTGCTCTAGAGACACATCCGACACTCTTGAACTCACACACTCTTAGCTTTCTAAAATTCTAACACAGTATTTAAACAAAAACCACACCTTCAGGCTTACACATGCAGTTTCCTAAAAAGCACAACACCTTCAACTTGCACAGGCGGTTCCTAAAAAGCACAACACCTTCAACTTGCACAGGTGGTTCCTAAAAACACACACAACACCTTAGCTCACAAAGGTGGTTTTATAAAATACATAATGCCTTCAATTGTATTGGTGGTTTCCTAAAAATACATAGCATCTTAGCTTGCACAGGTGGTTTCCTAAAATATGCAGTGCCTTCAACTGCACCGGTGGTTTCCTAAAAATACATAGTGCCTTGTCTTGCATAGGTGGTTTCCTAAAACACACAACACCTAAGAAGCGCATAGCTTTCAACAGAGCAATAGGGTGGTTTTTAAAACACCAACAGGGCAAGAAACGTATAGCTTTCAACAGAGCAATAGGGTGGTTTTTAAAACACCAATAGGGCAAGAAACACATAGCTTTCAACAAAGCAACAGGGTGGTTTTTAAAACACCAATAGGGCAAGAAACACATAGCTTTCAATAGAGCAACAAGATGGTTTTTAAAACACCAACAAGGCAAGAAACACATAGCTTTCAATAGAGCAATAGGGTGGTTTAACCAAGTTTCAAACCATGATTTCACCATAGCAAAGCATGTAAACAAAGCAGGTTAAAGTCTAAACACTCCAACCTCAATACTGCTACGAAATGGAAATCAATGGCATCTCAGCTGCCTCTCCTTCACTCGCAGTGCATTCCTATCCTTTTCCCATACTTGGTTTGTGTTTTCTCCCTCTGCTCCTTCGTCCTCATGTCGTCCCTCCTACTCTTTTTTTTTCCTTCTACCGTTTCTTTTGGCTTCTATAGCACCATACGTGCTCTCCTCCTCTAGGTGGACCATCTCGAACCTTGAGCCCTTTCTCGAGCCCCCTCTACCTTCAATTCTTTATCCCTTTCTCTGGCGGCAAGGAACCCTTTGTCCGATGGTTTCCATATTTGGAAACTTAGCAGCCACCCTAGATCATTTCGTAGCTTACAAGCTATAAGGGAATGGAATATTTACATATTTTATATTATCCCTTTTTATTTTTAGAAGAATGACATTCTTTTAAATATATCCTTTATTTTAAATATATATCCTTTGTTTTAAACATATATCATTTATTGTGATAATTATCATCATTAAAGTACTTATTTTATTTACGTAATTTCATAATTGCTATTTCTTTAAAATAAAAGACATCTATTTCTTGAATGGATATATATATATATATTTGCTTATTTTAATTAATTAAAGTCTTTCAATGACTTCTCCATTATCATTAAAATGAACACCTTTAATTAACTAAAAAAAACTCTCATCTATTAAATAAAATGAGGTTTACTAATGAGCTTAAGTAAATCAACCATTATTTAATCAAACCTCATTTATCCTTTTGAATGAACCTTCATTTAACATTCAAATTCAATATGCTTTTCTCTATGAAAATGATGTTGTATATTTTCTTTAACAAAATAATTAGTTTTATGCCACCACATACATTTGACAGCTATTTTTGTATAGCAGTTCCAACATTATGCTACTTCAACCATGATGTAACAAAGAGCAAATAAATTTATAAAGCAACAAAGAGGGAATCTTTCCATAGACCTAGTCACCTATCTTAGCCAAATATTTTATGATATCTACTAGGTTATCAACGAAGGCTCAAGGTGATCAACCATCGATGATTATCCCTTCAACAATGCATACCTATATGAAGGTATCTATCCATGTTACCTTTGAGTACCTTAATCATTATTTCCCCTGATCTTAGTTGCCCTCATTTCTGGTGGATGCTTCTACCTTATCCACCTACGAGTGTACCTGATCCTGCACACTTGGCAATATGTTAGCAATAACATGCTCTTCTCAAATTAACTAAACATCATATAGTTGGTTCAATTTTTCAAACTAAGTATCACCACCATAGGTTAATACATTGTTCCTTTATTCCATAAAATCAACTAGGGAGGTTCATGACATCCTCTCCCACTAGAATTAAACATCGTCCTCAGTGTTTCTATTTTTCCTTTGTTTTAACAACAATAAAAATAAAAGTTATTACATCACAAAGTTTCAAATAGAAAGGAAAAATGTTTTCGTATAAACTCCACTTTCTCCCAAGTGGTATTTTTCTTAGAGAAATGGTCCCACTGGACCTTACACTGTTTGAGAGTTTGATTCCACAGAGACTTGGAACTAAACTCAATAATCTTCATCGATAGTACTTCAATGGCCTCCAGATTTACCATCTGCAAATTAGAAACATCCCATACATGTTCAGGGTCAACAACATACTTTCTAAGCAAGGATATGTGGAAGATGTCATGGATTTTGGACATATTAGGTGGTAATGCAAGTCGGTATGCAATCAGAATGGTAATTTTCATGATCTCAAAGGGTCCCAAAAAATGTGGATCCAACTTCATGGATTTGATAGTACTCTTCTTTGGCTTAACCCTTAAGAACACCTTATCTCCAATAGAATACTCTCTTGGAGTACTTTTTAGATCTTCATAACTCTTCTGCCTATCCGTAACTTCTTTAAGCCTTTACCTAATTTCCTTTAGCTTCTCTTCCATAACCCTAACTATTTATGGAATAATCACAAGTCGATCCTCTAGGTTATCCCAAGACAATGGTGTTCTAAACTTTTTCCCATACAAGGCATCGAAAGGTGCCATTCCTAACGAGGAGTAATATCCATTATTGTAGGCAAAATATACCAAAGGTAGACAATATTCCCAATGAGATTTGTGATCCATGCAATACATGCAGAATGTCTTCTAAAACTTGGTTTACCCACTCCGTTTGGCCATCTATTTTAGGGTGGTATGCTGAATTCATATTCAATTTCATACCAACCGCACTATGAAGGGATTTCTAAAATTTAAAAGTAAATTTGGAGTCTCTATTTGAGATGATTACCTTAGGAAATCCATGCAATTGAAATACCTCTTTGATGAATCTGCTAGCCACCACCTGAGCATCGTCCTTGGTATTTTATGGTATGAAATTGGTAACCTTAGTCAATTTATCGAACACTACAAAGATGGCATCATGTTGGTACCAAGTCTTGGGTAAACCCACTATAAATCCATAGATATAACCTGCCATTTCTATCTAGGTATATCATGCAGATATAGTTTTCTTGTAGGATTTTGGCATTCTACCTTAACTTTCTGACATTCAAGGCATCAAGCAACAAAATATGTGATGTCCTTATTCATACCTACCCAAAAGAAGGCTCTTTTCATATTTTCTTGCATTTTGGCTCCTCTCGGATGAGCAGAATAAGGAGATCTATGAGCTTCTTGCATTATCAAGTTCCTTAGATCACCCATATTTGGTATGATGACTCTTCCCTTATAACATAGAAAGTCATATTTCACACTAAATTCCTTATTTCCTTTAGGATCTCGGTCCATCTTGACTCGAATTCCTTGGCAATACTCATCTTAAGATTGCTTTTGTTTTACTCGATTCATCAGGTCCATGTGAATTCTAGTTATGGATGCTATATATTTCCTTCTACTTAAAGCATCAACTACTTTATTCTCTTTTCCTTTTATGTACTCAATCTCAAAATTGTACTTAGTGAGAAATTCCACCCATCTTCTCTGTCTTGCATTGAGTATTGGTTGGGTGAATATGTACCACAAACTTTGATGGTCAATTTTTAATTCAAAGGGTCTCCCCACCAAGTAGTGATGCCAAACCTTTAAATCATGCACCACTATAGCTAGCTCTAAATCATACATAGCATAATTAACTTCATGCGTTTTGAGCTTCCTTTAAGTATAAGCCACTACTAAATCCTCTTGTGAGAGCACCCCACTCAACCTTTCTATTGATGCATCAGTGCACACTAAAAAGTCCCCTTGGGGATCAGGAACCTTCAACAATTATGCCATAGTAATCTTATGCTTTAGTAGTTCAAACGCAACCTCACACTTTTCTGACCACTTGAATTCTTTCCCCTTCTTCTGAAGGTTTGTTATGGGTCCAACAATCTTGGAATAGTCATTTATATAACGTCTATAATAGCCCGTTAACCCCTTGAAAATTTGCACTTCAGTGACATTAGTAGGGGATGGCCAATTCAGAATAGCCTCTATATTTTTTAGATCCACAACAATCCCATTTGCTAATATAATGTGTCCCAGATATCGTACCTTCAGGACATAGAATTCACTCTTAGTCAGATTTCCATATAGTTGATTCTTCTTTAACAATTCCAACATGATCCTACGATGTTTATCATGTTCCTATTTATCTCGATAACTTATAAGGATATCATCTATGAATACTAGGAAAAACTGGTCCAAATGTCTTTTGAACACACTATTAATTAAGTTCATGAAAGCAGTTGGGACATTAGTTAATCCAAAGAGTAGAAAAATGAACTCATAATGCCCATACCTAGTCTTAAATGTCGTATTGTGAGTGGATTCCTCACGAATCCTTAACTAGTGATACCCTGACCTTAAATCGATCTTAGTAAACACCTTGGCATATTTTAATTGATCAAATAAATCTTTGATCCTAGGTAAATGATATTGATTCTTGATTGTATATTTATTTAACATCCTGTAGTCAATACACAATCGTAGCGAACCGTACTTCTTTTTCATGAACAAAACTGGTGCGCCCCATGGTGACACACTTGGTTTTATAAAAACCTTCTCCAATAATCCTTGCAATTGAACTTTAAGTTCTCGCATTTCAGTAGGATTCATCCTATACGTGGATCTATGAATAGGTTCGACTCCCATCATAAGTTCAATTATGAAATAAAATTCTCATACAAGAGGTAGCCTCGGTAGGTCCTCTGGAAATACATCCTAAAAATATTGTAAGATCGGATGTTGTCTTAGTATTTATCCTTTCTCATGGTCTTCCACTTCATTAATTTTTATCACATACACTATTCCTCCTTTATTTAGGACCTTTTTCACTTGTATAGCGGACATCTACGTTTCAAACGCCCCTTGCTCGCTATGAACTCTTAGTCTCCTTTCGCCTTCTTCTAAATACTCAATCCATTGGTATTAAAAATTAACCAAGGCTTTATGAGCCTGCAACCAATCCATCCCTAGGATCACATCAAAGGTGTGTAAGGGAGCTACATATAAATAACCTTTCATAGTTCCACTTGATAGAGTGATTTTTGCCATAGGATAACACTGGTTCACTGAGTACGTCTTCCTAGAAATGTACTCAACCTTCCACCCTTGAGCCAAATATCTAGGCCTTTCCAACACAGTCCTTGCTATACTAGACAAAATAAAACTATCAGTGGCTCCACTATCTATCAAAATGTTTACTTGTTTATTGAAAACCTTACCTTTCACAAGTAATGAGGTGGCTTGTCTCTCTAGCTTCTGCTTTCTAGTTATGGCATAAATCCGATGTTTTGATTCCCTCCCTTTCGTATTAGCGGTGCTAGTCCTTGCTCGATATGAATATTGATTGTAGTAATGAGATCTGAGACAATTGTAGCACCCTTCCTTGGGTCCTTGCTATTTTTTAGGTTTCTAATTCCCATTCTTAACTACTAGAGTTGGAGCTTGTGACTTTTGTGGTTGAGGTTTCATGTTGTTGGGTTTGTTATCTTTCTTATGAAAGTTTTCTTGAACTTTTGATTTCCATAAGAATTATTCTCAAGATTTTGGGGGTTCTTAGCCTTTCACTCTTGATTAGACTCCCATTTTACAAACCTAGAACTATTCCTCTTTTTTTAACTCCTACCGATCTTGCTCGGGTAGAGTGTCATATTTATAACATAAGTGTGACTCTACTTTCTTTCCTAGGTCATATGCCTTTTGCAGTGATTTAGGTACATGCATTTCCACATCATACTTTAAACTAGATTCCAATCCAAGAATGAACTTGTGAACCTACATTTTCTCATTATAAATAGGTACATATTTGAACAACCTTAATAGCTTCTTGTAGTACACCTCTACTATGATGGTTCCTTGTCTGAGACTACAAAATTATTCAAAATTTAAGGCATAGAAATGCTCGGTGAGGAATCTCTTTTTAAATATTTTTATAAATTCTTCCCATGGAGTATCAATGGGTTCAATATTAGTTTCCTCATAGTGGGTTTCCCACCACTCTAGAGCAGCCCCTTCCAAGTTAATCATAGCCCAAAGTGTTTGGGTTCCTGATGAGTAGCCTTTTACCATAAAGTAAAAATTTTCTTCTCTTAGCCATGATTTTGTTGCATCACCATCACCCTCTCCATCAAACTTAGAGATACTGATGTTTTTCATTGAAGAACACAAGCTTATACTGAGAGGGGGGGTGAACAGTATAAGACATAACCAATTAACAATTTTAACTTTAAATAACAGAGGCATCAACACAACATTAATCAAGACAGAAAGCATCACACATTGAAGACTCATTTTAACATGGTTCACCCAGAATGGTTGGGCTACATCCATGGATAAAATCTTTCACTAAATTTTATCAATCAATTTTTGGGAAAAACCTTTCCCGATTACAAAGTTTATGGGCACCAACCCAAAGGAGACACCAATCCCCTAGCTCTGTTCTGGCTGGTGATCCTCTAGAAGACCTCTGCCTCTCGCTGCCCTTAGCAAATGGAACTCTATCCATAGAAGACACCTGTCTTCCCTGCTCTGGCTGGAGACCTCTGTCCTCAACTCTATCACCTCAAAAGTTGGTCCTCGAATTTGCACTAAACACAGTCCTTCGGTCTAGCACAAATGTCCTCTTTCGTCTTTGCTTGTTGCGCTTACTACGCCCTCTGCTTTCTCTATGCAAAACACAGTAGCACTATCTTCGCGCACTCTGATTCCTTGCGATCTCTCTCACTTAGACGATTCAAAAGAAATGCACTCTGTACTCGACGATCAAACTTCTCCCCCGCACTCTATCTGCGAAAGTCGCACTTCGAACACACACTCCGATCGATGCTTAACTCTCCAAGTAGCCCTCCTTTTATACTAACACTTTCAAGATTAAAACCTTGATCTTAGTCGACTGCACACCCTAAACTACGTCGGCTGCAAACCCTAAACTTCGTCGGCCCAAATTTAACTTTGTCGGCTTCACTGCCTCTACAACTCCTCTGTAGCTTCTGTCGTGAAACTACAACATGTCGCGATATCGCGACACCTTTGCAACCGTACACTATCTTATGGCTTTTGTCGCGATATCGCGACACTTTCTGCTTCTACTGACGTCATCTTCACTTCTGTCACGAAATCACGACCCTTCTGTCTTCATGGCCTTCTTCTCTGCTTTTGTCATGAAATCGTGACACTTACGCTCTCTCCGACGTCATCTTCAATTCTGTTGCAAAATCATGACCCTTCTTGCTTTCTCAACCTTTTCTCGGCTTGCACTAGCGAAAACGGAACATGTCGTGAAATCGTGACATTTTCGCTGCCTTACACCTTGCGAAATTGGAACATGTCACGAAATCATGACACTTTCGCCTTCGAGCTCTTCCTTCTTGAATTCGTCGCGAAATCGTGACGCTTCTTCTGTTGAAGACTTGCTTCCTATTTTTGTCACGAAATCATGACACTTTCTCCAACTGAATGCTGCCATCTCAACCTGTCACGAAATCGTGACGCTTTCAGCTTTCGACTCTTCCCTTTGCTGCATGTCGCGAAATCATGATAGTTCTTACTTCGAGTTCTGCAGCATGTCACGAAATCATGACAGTTCTCACTTCGACTTCTGTAGCATGTCACGAAATCGCGACACTTTGTCTTGCTACTTTCTCTCTCTTCGAACTTGTCGTGAAATCGTGACAATTCACACTACGGACTCTCTTTTCAGCATTATGTCATGAAATCGTGACACTTTTTCTTTTGGACTCTCTCTCCTGCAACATGTCGCGAAATCGCGACACTTTTCCGTCCGTACAATCTTCTTTGCAATATGTCACGAAATCGCGACACTTTTCCTTCTCTGCCTTCTTGCACTTTTCGAGTCACGAAAATGCGACATGTCACGAAATCGTGACACTTTCCACCTTGCTCTTCTTCTCTGCCAACATGTCACGAAATCGCGACAGTTTTGCCAGCTCTTTCTCTCTCCTCAAACATGTCATGAAATCGTGACAGTTTTTCCAGCACTTTCTCTCTCCTCTAACATGTCGCAAAATCGCGACAGTTTTTCTTGCCTGTTGCATACCTTTTCTTACTTGTCTTTTTCTTTGATCTTTTGCAAAAAGGGCTACTATGATCTTCCTGGAAACTCACTGTCCATGCTCTGAATAATCTGACATTAAATCAAATTCCTTCAAGAGCTTCTTGACATCAATGACAACTTCTACACTTGAGCAAAGGCAATGGACCCAAGGTACCCAAAATTGCCAACAATCTCCCCCTTTGTCATTGATGGCAACCCTTCACTGAAAACTCATCTCAAGAGCCAAAACTCGAAACCAACTGTGCTAACAACCGAGAATCTGCCTTTGAAGTTTTCCTCCCCCCCCTCTTCTCTCCCTTCTCTCCCCCCCCTCCCCCCCTCCCCTCCCCCCTTGCCATCAATGGCAAAGGGTCCCCTTTGGGGCTCGGGACTAAGAATGAGCCTCTTAGCTTGGTCCCTCCCCCCCCTCCTGATGAGGTGATTAATTCTGGGGTGGGAGTACAACTCCCAATTTCTCCCTTAGATACTCAAACGTATCTCTTGGAAGAGGTTTGGTGAAGATATCTGCAATCTGCTCTTTAGTAGGCACATACTCTAGCTTGACTTGCTTGTCTTGCACTTTCTCCCTTAGAAAGTGATACTTGATGGAAATATGCTTTGTCCTTGAGTGCATTACCGGATTTTTGGAAATACTTATGGCACTCGTATTATCGCAAAATATGGAGATGGGTTGTTCATGCTTGACTTTGAAATCCTCCAAGGTGGTTTTCATCCATAAAACCTATGTACACCCAGCCACTGCTGCTATGTATTCAGCCTCTGTTGTAGATAAGGAAACTGAAGGTTGTTTCTTACTTAGCCAAGAAACCAAACTCTTTCCCAGAAAGAACGCTCCACCACTAGTGCTCTTCCTGTCATCAGTATTGCCTGCCCAATCTGCATCTGAATAGGCCATGAGGGTGAAATCATCACCTTTGGGATACCAAAGCCCAAAATCCATAGTGCCCTTTAGATATCTGAATATCCTCTTAACTGTTGTAACATGAGAATATTTTGGAGCTGCTTGAAATCTTGCTACTAACCCAACTGCTTGCATGATATCTGGTCTAGTAGCCGTAACATATAATAAATTGCCAATCATTGATCTGTACAACCTCTGATCTGCCGTTGGAGATTCATCGTCTTTACTCATCTTGCACCCTGTAATCATTGGAGTACATACTGGTTTGCTGTCCATCATCCCAAATTTCTTCAACATTTCTTTGATATACTTTCCTTGAGAGAGAAATACATCGTCTTTTGATTGAGCAATCTGAAGACCTAAAAAGAATGACAGCTCTCCAATCATAGACATCTCAAATTCCTTCGCATGGTGTTAGCAAAAACTTTGCACATCTGAGTATTATTCCCCCCGAAAATAATATCATCAACATAGACAACCATAATCAACATATCATCACCTTCATTCTTAATATACAGATTGCTATCTACCACGCCTTTCCTGAAGCCTTGCTCATGAAGATAACTATCAAGTCTTGAGTACCACGCCCTTGGTGCTTGCTTTAACCCATATAAAGCCTTTTTCAGTTTACACACATAGTCTAACTGTTCTATGAGAGACACTCCTTCTGGCTGTTCTATGTAGACTTCTTCTACCAACACCCCATTTAGAAAAGTCGACTTTACATCCATTTGATATACCTTGAATGATTTGAAGCTTGAAAGGGCCAAAAACATTCTGATAGCTTCAAGACGAGCAACAGGAGCGAACGTCTCTTCGAAATCAACACCTTCTACTTGAGCATAACCTTTGCAGACTAACCTAGCTTTGTTTCTGACAATATTTCCATCCTCATTGAGTTTATTTCTGAATATCCATTTTGTGCCAATGACATTCTTGTCCTTAGGTCTTGGAACCAAATCCCAAGTTTCACTTTTCTCTATTTGATTTAGCTCTTCATCCATCGCTTTTACCCAAAATTTATCTGCACATGCTTCACTGAGATCTTTTGGCTCAATCTGAGATAATAATGAAACATTTGTAGAATCGTGTGAAGGTATGACTCTTCTTCTTGTTTGCTTGTTGTTTGGATCACCAATGATCAAATCTTTGGGATGATGTTTCTGAACATATCGTGAAGGAGTTTTGGGAAGCAGTTGTTGTGTTTCCTCTTCTTCATCCGAAACCTCTCTGAATTCTTCTTGACAAATTTCATCACTGAGTTCCTTGACTGGTTCTCTTATCCCTGTCTTTTCATCAACTGTTACATTTATGCTCTCTACGATTGTATGCGTTCTTTTGTTGAAGCATCCGTAGGCCTTGCTTCTGCTGGAATATCCAAGAAAGATTCCCTCATCACACCTAGGATCAAACTTACCCAGATTCCGATCTTCCCTTCGATGAAGCACTTACTCCCAAACACTTTGAAGTATTTTACTGTAGCTGGTCTTCCTTTCCACAACTCATAAGGAGTTTTATGATGATTGACTCTAAGTTGGGCCCTGGTGATAATGTAGACTATTGTACTGACTGCTTCTTTCCAAAAGCCATCTGAGAGTTTTGACTCATTTAACATAGCTCTAGCCATATTTTCAACAGTTCTATTTTTCCTTTCAACTACTCCATTTTGTTGAGGAGTTCTTGCTGCTGAATATTCTCTTTTGATTCCTTGTTGCTCACAGTATTCCACAAATTCATTTGAAGTGAACTCTCCTCCTCTGTCCGATCTTAAGCATTTGATTCTCTTGTCAGTCTCATTTTCAATCATTTCTTTGAAAGCTTTAAATTTTTCAAAAGCTTCAGATTTTTCTTTGAGAAACGTAACCCACGTCATTCTAGAATAATCATCTATAAACAACATGAAGTAGCTTTCTCCCTGAATGCTCTGAGTTCTGGTGGGGCCACATAAATCAGTATGAATAAGATCCAATGGTTTTGAAGAAGTGTACCCTTTTGATTTGAAACTGGTTCTGGTTTGTTTTCCATGTTGACAGGGACCGCAAATGATATTATGGGGCCTTTTTATTTTGGGCAAGTCTCTAACAGCTTCCTTGTTACTAATATTGACAAGATTATCAAAGCTCAAATGCCCCAATCTTTTATGCCATAGCCAACTCTCATCTTCTTGAGTTAGAAAACACTTTTCCCTTTTTATCTCACTCAGCATGTAAAGATTGTTTGGAGTCCTTGTAGCACTCGCAATGAGTTTTCCATTTTTTTCTTTACTTATCTCACATCTATCTGAAAAGAAAGATACTATGTGCCCTTGATCACAAAGTTGACTCACACTTAGAAGATTATGTCTTAGGCCTTCTACATAAAGCACATTTTCTGTTTTGGATTTCCCATCCAAACTAAGAGTCCCTTTACCACAGATTTTAGCTGACCTATTATCTCCAAAATTGACTGTTCCTCGGTTTGTTTGTTTTAAGACCAAAATTTTTTCCTTTTCACCAGTCATATGTTTTGAACAACCACTATCAAGATACCATTTTTCTACTTTGTCTTGAGCATGAAAAGCAGTTTGAACTATCATTGACTTAGATTTGATCTCATTTTTCTTTTTAGTGAACTCAAGGCTAGATCTATCCAAACTGCACATCCTTGTTGTATGCCCAAAATTCTTGCACTTGACACACATGAAATTTTTATTCATAAGAGGTGCAAACGAGTTAACATTTTCCTTACTATGGCTATTCAAGGATTTATTGCAATGCATAGCTTTGTGACCAAAATTCTTGCAGGAAAAACAATAGCCATGGAAAGTATTATGTAACCTGTTTTGATGCCTTGGATGATTGTTCTTCTTGTGACCAACTGGAATCCACCGCTCTTCGGGATGAAGATTGGTCTTGCTCGAAGACCCTATTTCATGAATAGTGATACCATCCTTCTTTTGCTTGTCATACGAAGTATTCTATCTGAGAGCCAATTTTTCCAACTTCATTCTAAGAGACATAACCTCTTCTTCTAGTTTCTCACAATCAGTTTCCTTTCCTTTTAAAGCCTCTGTCAGAACCTGTTCAACCTTCTTTCCTTCTTCAACTAGAATTTTGAAGTCTATAACTCTTTGAGACAATCTTGATCTTGCAATCTCTTCTTCCTGAATTTGATGCTTGAGAACAGAATTTTCTTCCCTGAATTTCTCAAGCCTTTTTAAAGCCAAGAAGAATTCACCTTTGAGATCGAACCCAACCTCTTCATTTCTTTCTGAATCTGTATGTTCCTCTGATAGATCCTTCTCCAAGTTGTTAGGCTTTTTCTGGAGAAACCCGCTCTGATACCAATTGAAGAACACAAGCTTATACTGAGAGGGGGGGTGAACAGTATAAGACATAACCAATTAACAATTTTAACTTTAAATAACAGAGGCATCAACACAACATTAATCAAGATAGAAAGCATCACACATTGAAGACTCATTTTAACGTGGTTCACCCAGAATGGTTGGGCTACATCCACGGATAAAATCTTTCACTAAATTTTATCAATCAATTTCTAGGAAAAACCTTTCCCGATTACAAAGTTTATGGGCACCAACCCAAAGGAGACACCAATCCCCTAGCTCTGTTCTGGCTGGTGATCCTCTAGAAGACCTCTGCCTCCGCTGCCCTTAGCAAATGGAACTCTATCCATAGAAGACACCTGTCTTCCCTACTCTGGTTGGAGACCTCTGTCCTCAACTCTATCACCTCAAAAGCTGGTCCTCGAATTTGCACTAAACACAGTCCTTCGATCTAGCACAAATGTCCTCTTTCATCTTTGCCTGTTGTGCTTACTATGCCCTCTGCTTTCTCTGTGCAAAACATAGCAGCACTGTCTTCGCGCACTCTGATTCCTTGCGATCTCTCTCACTTAGACGATTCGAAAGAAATGCACTCTGTACTCGACGATCGAACTTCTCCCCCGCACTCTATCTACGAAAGTCACACTTCGAACACACACTCCGATCGATGCTTAACTCTCCAAGCAGCCCTCCTTTTATACTAACACTTTCAAGATTAAAACCTTGATCTTAGTCGGTTGCACACCCTAAACTACGTCGACTGCAAACCCTAAACTTTGTCGGCCCAAATTTAACTTTGTCGGCTTCACTGCCTCTGCAACTCCTCTGTAGCTTCTACCGTGAAACTACAACATGTCACGATATCGTGACACCTTTGCAACCGTACACTATCTTATGGCTTTTGTCGTGATATCATGACACTTTCTGCTTTTGCTGACGTCATCTTCACTTCTGTCGCGAAATCGTGACCCTTCTGTCTTCATGGCCTTCTTCTCTGCTTTTGTCATGAAATCGTGACACTTCTGCCTCTGCTGACGTCATCTTCAATTCTGTCATGAAATCATGACCCTTCTTGCTTTCTCAACCTTTTCTCGGCTTGCACTAGCGAAAATGAAACATGTCGCGAAATCATGACATTTTCGCTGCCTTATGCTTTTCTCTGCCTTACGCCCGTGAAACTGGAACATGTCACGAAATCGTGACACTTTCGCCTTCGAGCTCTTCCTTCTTGAATTCGTTGTGAAATCGCGACGCTTCTTCTGTTGAAGACTTGCTTCCTATTTTTGTCGTGAAATCGTGACACTTTCTCCAACTGAATGCTGCCATCTCAACCTATCACGAAATCGTGACACTTTCTGCATCCGTACTCTTCCCTTTGCTGCATGTCACGAAATCGCGATAGTTCTTACTTCGACTTTTGCTGCATGTCATGAAATCATGACAGTTCTCACTTCGAGTTCTGTAGCATGTCACAAAATCGTGACAGTTCTCACTTCGACTTCTATAGCATGTCACAAAATCGTGACACTTTGTCTTGCTACTTTCTCTCTCTTCGAACTTGTCACGAAATCACGACAATTCACACTACGGACTCTCTTTTCAGCATTATGTCACGAAATCGTGACACTTTTTCTTTTGGACTCTCTCTTCTGCAACATGTCACGAAATCGTGACACTTTTCCATCCGTACAATCTTCTTTGCAATATGTCACGAAATCGTGACACTTTTCCTTCTCTGCCTTCCTGCACTTTTCGAGTCGCGAAAATGCGACATGTCATGAAATCGTGACACTTTCCACCTTGCTCTTCTTCTCTGCCAACATGTCGCGAAATCGCGACAATTTTTCCAGCTCTTTCTCTCTCCTCAAACATGTCACGAAATCATGACAGTTTTTCCAGCACTTTCTCTCTCCTCTAACATGTCGCGAAATCGTGACAGTTTTTCTTGCCTGTTGCATACCTTTTCTTACTTGTCTTTTTCTTTGATCTTTTGCAAAAGGGCTACTATGATCTTCCTGGAAACTCACTGTCCATGCTCTGAATAATCTGACATTAAATCAAATTCCTTCAAGAGCTTCTTGACATCAATGACAACTTCTACACTTGAGCAAAGGCAATGGACCCAAGGTACCCAAAATTGCCAACATTCATCTCCCTACTTGTTTCATTTTCTTCTAAGGCTTTGGTTTGTACTTGTTCTATAGTTAGTCCACTTTATAGACCGATATATGAACCACGAACTTGCAAATTCTAATTTATAGCCATTTCTAACAACTGTCTTATCTGATCCTGCATAGCAGCGACCATAGCGATGAGGTTTTCTACCTCCCTATTGGGGTTTTTTGGTTCCCCATCCTGGTTTTCCTATTCAACATCACTCTGTCAAGTTTTTCTAGGTATAGGCCTCCCAATTCTGGTTTTAGGTGGCATATTAACCTAATTCCATCCAAGAAAGAGGATTATATCACAATTTCATCTTAAGTTGTAACTCTAATTCAAGCTATAATACAAAGTTCTATTGCTATATGCATGAATCGATCTAACTAAGGTAATATCCCAGGCTAGGATGTGTCATTGATACCAAATCCCATACTAAGGTATCCTAACATCCTTGCTCCCTTGGGGTTAATTTCCGTCAGATCCTAGAAAATAGGGTGTCCTAGATCCTCCCAGCTTTAGTCTTTACCTTAAGCAAGCCTTCATTGGATTCATATGATTTTTCTTAGCACACATAAAAGCTCTATACCCTCGTACCTAGAGCTCTGATACCAAATTTAATGACCCAAAAATACACAAATAGAAAAATATAATATATATATATATATATATATATTTACTATGGAGAGAGGTACATAAATCCTTCATGGACCCCTAACCAAACCACTATTTTCCTAAAGTCTCAATCTCTTATGTTTTCCTAAAAGCTATAACTCACGAGATACCCTAACACAAGTTCGTCTGTGTAGGCGTATCATGTGTTACTGTAAATAAGTCCATCTTTCCCATCATTCTCGATGATCTAGACTTATCACCTTACATCCATCGAAGGTATACATGCATATCCATGCCATACACAAATCGTTATGTGTAGGTATGCTACGAGTATTACGAGTTAAGTTATCTATCTCGTATCCACGATGAGCTATCTTAACTCAGATGTAGTCTCTCCACAACTTAGTCATTTATCTCCTTAAGGGGGTCTCAATTCTCTTAGGTCTCCTATGTTCACCCTAAGGGGTTCTCAATTCCATTAGGTCACCTATGTTCACCCTAAGGGGTTCTTAATTCCCTTAGGTCACCTATGAGTTCACCCTATAACTCTACACTTATATTTCTAACGTCAAGTAATTCAAACATTGATACATCTAGATACTACAACATCAGAAATTATTCACCAAGCATCTATAAAACAAGCAAGATTAAATCTAAAAGAGAATAAAGTACATAACATAACCAAATACAAACTTAAAGTAAAAATACCTTCTTTAATCCAATGAATAGTTATTGCATCAGAATTTGCACGGTAAATCCTTCTTACTTTAAGGAATATCACAGTAACTACATTGGGGATATCTCCCCACAATTCTAATATATTTGAGCATAAGTAAAGCGATATAAAATACAATTACCTATACTTCACTTCCATTGAAATCCTTGCTTATCCTAACTTCCCATTGATTATTTGAGGGTAATAGGGGATCAGGGTACTCATGGTTCAGGATAGACATGCCTTTAAATGCATCTACTCATTTACTTTGTGAAATTGCAACTATACAAAATCTAATTAAGTTTCCAAGTATCTAATGCATGATGGTATTATAAAAGATCTGTTACTTTTATTCTCACCTGTCAAGTTCCCTTAGAGAGACATCCAACATGTGCTACTTATATCAAGGTCTAACTTTAATCAAATCCATTCATGTCTTAAAGCATTAAAGTCCCATACCTTTAACCTTTAAAGCAATCATTCATTCATTCCCTAAATCAAAGCCCCATAACTTCAATTTAAAGAATAAATCCATATCCCTTTTAATTTTAAAAACCCTAAGAAGATCATTAAAAACAAAGGTTTCCTTTTTAATTAAAAACCCTAAGATAATCAATAATAAATCAAAGGTTTCCCTTTTAATTAAAAACCTTAATATAATCAATAAAAATCAAAGGTTTCATTTTTAATTAAAAGCCCTAAGATAATCAATAATAAATCAAAGGTTTCATTTTTAATTAAAAACCCTAAGATAATCAATAATAAATCAAAGGTTTCCATTTTAATTAAAAACCTTAAGATAATCAATAAAAATCAAAGGTTTTTCTTTTTTATTAAAATTCCTAAGATAATCAATAATAAATCAATGGTTTCCCTTTTAATTAAAAACCTTAAGATAATAAATAAAAATCAAAGGATTTTCTTTTTAATTAAAAGCCCTAAGATAATCAATAATAAATCAAAGGTTTCCCTTTTAATTAAAAACCTTAAGATAATCAATAAAAATCAAAGGTTTTCCTTTTTAATTAAAAGCCCTAAGATAATCAATAATAAATCAAAGGTTTCCCTTTTAATTAAAAACCTTAATATAATCAATCATCAAACAAAGGTTCTCCCTTTTTAAATACCCTTCAATACATTCAACATAATCAAATGTCTATATCTAATTCATATCCTTCAATATTCCACATAATCAAAGGTCTCGGTTTAATTTAAATTTCCATCAATATTCCACATATTCAAAGGTATCTATTTAATTAACTCTCAATATATTCCACATAATCAAAGGTCTCTATTTAATTAAATTTCCTTCAATATTCCACATAATCAAAGGTCTCTATTTAATTAAATATCTCTCAATATATTTCACATAATCAAAGGTCTCTATTTAATTAAATTTCCTTCAATATTCCACATAATCAAAGGTCTCGGTTTAATTTAAATTTCACAGCGAACCTTCCCAAAACAGATTAACCAAAGCTAACACCCTTCATGGCAATACTATCAACCTCTGGTGCACGTTTAAGGAATAACCAAACCAAAATTTCAACAGGCACAACAGAGTAGTCCGATACTGGTAAGATCTCAAGGTCTTACTATAAATGTAATCGCAGGCCACTCAAAGGGGGTTCCCTTATAATCGCTTTGCCACTATAGGGAGCTCCCTCGGAATCTATGATTCTTATTCTTATTATTCATGGATGATTTGATATGGATGGCCAACCTAATATATATATCTACCCTAAAGCTACGTTGGTGAAGAGACATGATGGTTCACGTATGAAGAGATGTGATGGTTCACGTTATGAAGGGTTGTGATGGTTCACTTTATAAGTTAATAATATAATAATTAAATGATTAATAATACTAACTAATACTAACTAATAATGTTAGGGTTGAGGATCCTAACATGCCACCCTCCTTAAAAAGAGCTTTGTCCTCAAAGCTCAAGGTGAGAAGCTTTGTCATTTGTTTTCCAAGAAGGATTTGTGTAAGTTATTGGACTCTTTTAATGGCATCCTTTCGTAGGCAGGGATATCGATAAGGATGAAGCATTAGAGGGGGATTGCCAAG
Source organism: Wollemia nobilis (assembly GCA_028583015.1). NCBI lineage: Eukaryota > Viridiplantae > Streptophyta > Pinopsida > Araucariales > Araucariaceae > Wollemia > Wollemia nobilis. The sequence continues at coordinate 7,896,064 of JAQPPZ010000677.1, read as the reverse complement.
AACAATAGCAAAATCTTCCTTAGGAAAATCATGATGACGATGGGAGGGAAACCCTTGGGGTTCCTAAAATACTTTAGAATGATGCATCAAAAGTGATGGTAATGATTTCATATCCTTTTTTGGTTCCTTGGTAGAGCCAACGGAGAAGGAGTGTGTAGTCACTCTGCATTGGTTCCGAATAGGTTTGGTCATATGGCAAGAACTCACTATTGGTGAGGAAGGTATGTGTAGGTCTTGTAGAGTGCATGTTTGGCTAGAATTGATCACTTTGGGTATGTATACCTCATCCTTGCTTGGTACATCAATAACTTCTTGCACATCGACCTCATTGTCTTCATTGCGGTGAGTAGGTGCACTGGTTGCTTTGGACACAACTACCTCATCTGCTTGCTCTATGAAGAGAAAGGGATCAACTTCCTTCAATAAATACAATGTTAGTGTAACACAATTATGATGGGGTCCAAATTGTTCATCACAATTATCATAGAGTCCTTTTGCTCATCGTTCCTTCATCTCCTCAAAGCTAAAATTCGTAAAGTTTGGTTATATTTTGGGGTTGTGTAAGTGCTTTGTGACCTTCCATTATGCATAGGTTTGGGAGCTATGTAAGTGGTCGACGATTTTTCCATAAGTGGTTTCCCTAATCGTTTTTGTGCATTAATTTTATCTTCAGCTAATTTTGCCAATCCATAGGTCTGCATCATGGTATAGGGATTGAACCTTGTCACCTCTATTCTAATTTCCTCTTTTAATCCCCTAATGAAACCATTGATGAGAATTGACTCATCCAATCTTGTGTTGTGTTTGGTGATATCCTCAAACCGAGTTTGATACTCACGCACAAAAGTGATTTGATGAAGATTTTTGAGCAATTCCCACATGACTGGGTCCCACATGGATCTGATACCAAATGGTAAGACCTCAAGGTATTACTATAAATGTAATCACAGGCCACTCAAAGGGGGCTCCCTTATAATCACTTTGCCACTATAGGGGGCTCCCTCCTTGGAATCTATGATTCTTATTCTTATTATTCATGGATGATTTGATATGGATGGCCAAACTAATATATATATCTACCCTAAAGCTACGTTGGTGAAGAGACATGATGGTTCATGTATGAAGAGACATGATGGTTCACGTTATGAAGGGTTGTGATGGTTCACGTTATGAAGGGTTGTGATGGTTCACTTTATAAGTTAATAATATAATAATTAAATGATTAATAATACTAACTAATACTAACTAATAATGTTAGGATTGAGGATCCTAACAGATACTTCCTAGACGTAGTCCTTATTCAAATCTACGAGTGGATTTTCCATAGGTGACGCTCCCAAAAGCGACGTCCCCCTCTTCCTTTGGACACGAATGTCTAAGGCACACAATGCTCTCAAATTATTTTAGTGCTCTAGAGACACATCCAACACTCTTGAACTCACACACTCTCAGCTTTCTAAAATGCTAACAGAGTCTTTAAACAAAAACCACACCTTCAGGCTTACACAGGTGGTTTCCTAAAAAGCACAATACCTTCAACTTGCACAGGCGGTTCCTAAAAAGCATAGCACCTTCAATTTGCACAGGTGGTTCCTAAAAACACACACAATGCCTTAGCTCACACAGGTGGTTTCCTAAAATACACAATGCCTTCAACTGCACCGATGGTTTCCTAAAAATACACAGCACCTTAGCTTGCACAAGTGGTTTCCTAAAACACACAACATCTTCAACTGCACCAGTGGTTTCCTGAAAATACACAACACCTTAGCTTGCATAGGTGGTTTTCTAGAACACACAGCACCTAAGAAGTGCATAGCTTTAAATAGAGCAATAGGGTGGTTTTTTAAAACACCAACATGGCAAGGAACACATAGCATTCAATAGAGAAATAGGGTGGTTTTTAAAACACCAACAGGGCAAGAAACACATAGTTGTCAATAGAGCAACATGGTGGTTTTTAAAACACCAACATGGCAAGAAACGCATAGCTTTCAATAGAGCAACAGGATGGTTTTTAAAACACCAACAGGGCAAGAAATACATAAATTTCAATAGAGCAACAGGGTGGTTTAACCAAGTTTCAAAATACGATTTCACAATAGCAAAGCATGTAAACAAAGCGGGTTAAAGTCTAAATGTTCCAACCTCAATACTACTACAAAATGGGAATCGATGGTGTCTCGGTTGCCTCTCCTTTGCTCGCGATACGTTCCTCTCCTTTTTCCATCCCTGGTCTACATTTTCTCCCTCTGCTCCTTCGTCCTCAGGTCGTCCCTTCTACTCTTTTTTTTTCCTTCTGCCATTTCTTTTGGCTTCTCTAGCACCATACATGCTCTCCTCCTCCAAGTGGCCCATATCGAACCTCAAGCCGTTTCTCGAGCTCCCTTTGCCTTCAATTATTTGTCCCTTTCTCTGACGACAAGGAACCCTTTATCCGATGGTGTCCATATTTGGAAACTTAGCAGCCACCCTAGATTATTTCATAGCTTACAAGCTATAAGGGAATGGGATATTTACATATTTTATATTATCCCTTTTTATTTTTAGAAGAATGACATTATTTTAAACATATATCCTTTATTTTAAATATATATCCTTTGTTTTAAACATATATCCTTTATTGTGATAATTATCACCATTAAAGTACTTCTTTTATTTACACAATTTCATAATTGCTATTTCTTTAAAATAAAAGACATATATATATATATATATATATATATATATATATATATATATATATATATATATATATATATATATATAAATAGTTGATTTAATTAAGCTTATTAGTAAGCCTCATTTTATTTAATAGATGAGAGTTTTTTTAGTTAATTAAAGGTGTTCATTTTAATGATAATGGAGAAGTCATTGAAAGATTTTAATTAATTAAAAAAACATATATATAAATATGTTTTTTTTTTAATTAATTAAAGTCTTTCAATGACTTCTCCATTTTCATTAAAATGAACACCTTTAATTAACTAAAAAAACTCTCATATATTAAATAAAATAAGGTTTACTAATGAGCTTAATTAAATCAACCATTATTTAATCAAACTTCATTGATCCTTTTGAATGAACCTTCATTTAACATTCAAATTTAATATGCTTTTCTCTATGAAAATGATGCTCTATCTTTTCTTTAACAAAATAATTAGTTTTATGCATCCACATACATTTGGCAGCTGTTTTCCTATAGCATTCCCAACATTATGCTACTTCAACCAGGATGCAACAAAGAGAAAATAAATTTATAAAGCAACAAAGAGGGAATCTTTCCATAGACCCAGTCACCTATCTTAGCCAGATATTTTACGATAGCTACTAGGCTATCAACTAATGCTCAAGGTGATCAACCATCAATGATTATCTCTTTCAAAAATGCATGCCTATATGAAGGTATCTACCCATGTTACTTTCGAGTACCTTAATCATCATTTCCCATGATCTTAGGTACCCTTGTTTCTAGTGGATGCTTCTGCCTTCTCCACCTACGAGTGTAGCTGATCCTGCACACTTGGCAATATGTTAGCAATAGCATGCCCTTCTCAAATAAACTAAACATCATATAGTTGGTTCAATTGTTCAAACTAAGTATCACCACCATAGGTTAATACATTGTTCCTTTATGCCATAAAGTCAACTAGGGAGGGTCATGATAGAATCCAAGAATAGTAACACCAAGTTCCTCAAAAGAACTTATGGTACATCACTTAAATCCCACTCTGAATCATCACGTGATTCTAATAGTAGAGTGTTCACCTAGTTCTTCCACCTTCATTCACCAAATATGGAAGTATACTTGAGTATTATGATCTTGTTCTGGCTTAGACAAGTAAAATAGAAGTTTTCAACCCTATTATGCAGTTATTTTATGCTTTTGTAATTTCAAATGTAAAGGACATACAAAAATAGTGAATGAATACACCAAAAAGCAACATAAATCTAAAATAAATTTGATGTAGTGTGAATGCATGAGTGCAATAATGTAAATGCCTAAAATGCAAAATAAAAAAAATATAAATGCTTTGAATGGAAAATAAATGATTTTCTTATTGTTGGTTTTATTGTAAAAAGTATGAAAATGAAGATAAAAATGGGTTAGGGTTTGAAGCAGGCTTACCAGGAAGCCTACGTATTTATTCCCCACTTTGTGAAATGTACCCCGAAGTCTCTAAAATGCTGAAGGGCATCCCTAGAGCACTACAGGGCATTCACACGATCTCTGATCAAATTCTACAACCTTCATAAACCCTAGTTTTTTCTCAATTTTTGTGTGATAAAATTTATGGAACCTGTAAGATGAAAACAAAAACAAAAATAAGTGACAAGATAAATTATCATGAAAAACCCTTTAGGGATCCCACTATGATCACCATTTTGTAAATCGAAATTGAACAACACCGATACAAAAGATAAAATAATAAAAACACAGTAATAACACAAGATTGCACAACATGAATAAGCTTTTTATTAATGCGTGCGGATCTCAAAATGATACAATCAATGTGCCCCAATATGGGGTTTTACAATGCTTTTGTGATACAAATTTACAAATACTAGGGTTCTTCGAAACCCTAGGTTAATACACTATTGGTGTCTTCGCATTCGTCTTCAATCCAAATGGGGTTGTGGGTGGGCTTGTGTATCCTTGGCGGGCCACCCTAGCTTCAACAACTTCCAGATAGATGATTCATGTACCTGCAAACATAGACAACAAAAAATATATTAGAAGCACCTGTGAGGGCTCCACTGTGTGAGGCCCTCAAAAAGATAAAACAACTAAAACCCTAGATGTTGCAATGTATAATTGAAAATAGAAGTGCAATAATGTAAAATAAAGGCACATAATATTTTTACCTTGTTAAAATGCTAATTTTGTCTTTGTTCCTATTGATGATGGTCACGAGGATGCTCGAACGATGCTTGAGGGTTGGAGGACTGTAAATTTATTGCGGGAAATGCCTAGAGGTACTCTGTGAACGTTGTGGATGCACTAGAGAGTTCCAAAAATATCTAATGGTACTCTATTGGCTCTGGGAGTATTTGGGGTCTGAGGGAAGTGTCGCGGAACAATATACGATTTTACGTGGGTTTGACGATGACGAAAAATGAACGATGCAAAGTTGATAGCAAGCGACGAAAGTGATGGCGAAGTGGTTAGGGCAAAAGAACTTAAGGATTTCTCAGGTGTTTAAGATTCTCAAAGACTAAGGATTTCCAAGGATTCTAAGGGTTTGATTAATCAAAATGACTCTTTTATAATCTTCCCTTGAACATGTTAGGGTTTCGATGACACAAAATAAGTGACCGAGATTAAAACATGAGGAAGGGTGGAGATTAAGTTTGGGCAAGTGACATGGATTAAGATAGATGGATGGCTATATATATATATATATATATATATATATATAGGATTATTGTGATTGGAGGACACATATGGATAACAAGTGGCTAGATTTTGGTGTCTACAAGGAGCTTGAAACTTGAAAATGATTCATAAAAATAATGTGTAGATATAAATCTAATTATCCTGATAAAAAATGTAATATTATAATATTTTGATTAAGTAATTTAAATAACTAAAAAAAAACCAACAAATTACTAATGATTAACACATCTACTTAAGAATCAAATCAACTCATATGCTTAAGAATCAAATCAACTATTTGATATAATATCCACAAGAATTCCTTCTAAGATTTATGAAACAAAATAAGAAATGAAACAAAAAATATTACCTTATTTTTATTTTTTGAAAAAATATTGCTTATATTAATACAAAAATCAAAATACAAGACATCGCAACAAATTACAAAAATCTACTCAAGGACATCCAATCATCTGACTTGTCCTCAGTAGAGTAGTCTTTGAGATCTTTGATTATAAGCCTCTTAAAGGCTCTATATTGGAACTGAATATCAATAACAACATTAGACACAATCCTTGAAACATGAAAACTTCATCTCGAAAAACTAAACTGCATCTCACTTTCCAATTAGCATACAAAGTCGTTGCTCTGATAACAATCCACACCCCCCTAAGATGCTGAGGGCAGCCAAATGCATATCTTAGAAGAACCAATTTCCAACTCCATCTATCACCTAGGATATGATAATAAGTCCACTTCAATATTTTTCAAACATTCCTTGCTACAATACAATCCCAAAAGATATGTTTAACAATTTCTTTTCTGCCACAACTACTACAGAGGTCTGAGATATTCAGATGCATTGGTTATTAAAAAATGGATAAATCTGTGAGATTTAGAAATACCTGACCCTATCTAGCTACGTGTTTAGAAATTACCTTATTTTTTGAAATATAATTGTATTTACTTTTGAGCAATCATTATAAACCAATTAAATATTATGAAAATGGTGCAAGATGACATAACTATTCAAAATGAAAAATTAAAAAAATGTATAAGATATGCACTTCATCATATTGTTGTGAATGTTTTTGTCTTGATTAAAGGTATGCAATACATGGTAGCATCATGCTTTTTATTCTCAATTTTTTTGTTTTCAATATAAATAACAAAATATTTTTATTAATTTATATTTTATATTTTCTTGTTTCAATCATAAGATAATATAAACTATCTAAATTGGTAAATTTTTGCATGGGTATTATCTCTTCAAGGTAATTATGTAGATGATTATTAAGCTCATATTATATTTATAGAATATCGTTTTCCATTAAAATCTTTCCAAAATATATATATTTTTATTTCTTCTAAATAAAATCTAAAGTGTTTAACGAATCTTCACGAATATCATTTTCTTTATTTTTTATATTTTGTAATTTATTTCATTTTGTATCTTAATTTCAATATATTTTTATAAAAAAATATATTTAGACTTTTTTTTGAATTTACATAGTAAAATCGGTAGCCACCACGAATCCGGATATGTTGTCCAGCTTTTATGGCCGCCACAATATTCTGTGTTGTTCGCCTCAACAACCCTCACACAATTCTTCATGTAGTCTAACCACTATGTCATAATTATTTTAAACCTTTTACGTCGTTGAAAGTACCAGAAAAGGAGCAAGCGTTCAGTCACGAAGCCCAAGATTTGAACCTTGACCTCTGCCTCCTTATAGGGTTTGATCAAACCCAATGGTCTACACCTCGTACCTATATTTAGACTATTTTAAGAATATATATTCATTTTATTTTTATTTTTTTGGTTACATAGAAGAGTTGGTTACATCCACTATTTTGAGTAACTGGCTACTTTGAGTAACTGGCAAGCGCAAGGGGTTCAAACCACAAGGACTGCTCCCAACAAATCCATTCATTTACCTCGTACCTATATTTAGACTATTTTAAGAATATATATTCATTTTATTTTTATTTTTTTGGTTACATAGAAGAGTTGGTTACATCCACTATTTTGAGTAACTGGCAAGCGCAAAGGGTTCAAACCACAAGGACTGCTCCCAACAAACCCATTCATCTCATTCTTGTTGATCCAACGTGATATGAAGACCACCGATCGCTCGGACGTCGTCGTTGGTTTGACGTGCACTCAAAAGATTCGGAGCAGACTACTACCTTTGCAAAGGGTTGGCTTCCCCCAAGGTTTGAACCTAGGTCTCTTCTTGGTAAGTGCCCAACCACACCTGCACTTACCAATCCACCTAGTCCTTGGGGGTATATTCATTTTATTATTAATAATAACATATTTAAATATTTTATAAATAACATGTCTTCATATTGTTCATTATTATAATTATAATGTATTATGTCTTTTTAATGGTCTTTCAAAAACTTTATAAATAACAAATCCTGAGAATATTATTTTTTAATCAATTATATGAGATTGAAACAAATTCCATGTATACTACATCATAACTTTCATTAAAACATACTTTCAATTAATTATATAAGATTAAAACAAACTCTATATGTAATTCATCATTATATTCCATTGAAGAATACAATGGTATTACATTTATTATATATGTTATATATAGAGCTCATGCCATATCAGAGTCTTGACAAACGAATATTAAGATAGATCAATATGTAAATCATGACAACATTTTAATAAAACAACTAAAAAACACATCATAATAATCCAAACTAAAATAACAATTAATACTATATATTATATTTTTTTAATAAAATATTATAGATTTTATTTTATAACAAAACCATAACAACTCACTCTAGAGTTAAATATTCATTGTTTAATACTATATACTATATTTTTCTCAAGAAATATTATAGATTTTATTTTATAAAAAAACCATAACAACTCACTTTAGAGTTAAATACTCATTGTTTATACACCTTTTCTATTAAAAAAAAAAAAATTAAATTATTTAAATTTAACTTGATAAACATTACACTTCGATGTTGAATATAACTTTTATTTCATATAAATTTAAAAAAATTAAATATCATATAAATATCTTTATATTTACATATTATCTTAAAAATATTAAAATAAGACACCTGCCTTCCGAATAGAAGAAAGACAATAAGAGTTTGTTAAATACTCAACTGACATACCCAATAAACTAAAATTACCTAAAGATAACATAGGTAAAAGTATATTATAAATATATTTTATATTTGTGCCATAAAGCAAACATGTTGATTTGAGCGTAAATCAACAAAAACCTTTTGACAAATAAATATTTTATCATAGTTTCCATAACCTATTGCCAATTGCAGTTACCAACCATATTTCAATGTGATGCAATATTTTTTTTTTCTTTCTCCTAAAGAGAAATTGTATAGTTAGTTAATGGTTGGGTAAGAACCTAACATCCAACTTTGCTTGTCCAACAGAACTCACATTATCTATATTTGATCTAGATCTTCATGATGTCATCTAAATAATTTAGTATTTACCTAATGATAAGCCATAACTTAATTGAAAGGGAATAAATACAAGATACAAGAGACAAAACTGTTGACCCACTTCTCTTCATCAAAAAACAATAATTCTTATATCTTTCCTAATGCTTGTATAGATATCTTTTTGAGTGTTGTTTTATAGAGCAATCTTTTTGAGTATGTGGCAAGGTAATTGAGAAGGTATTAATTGTTTGAGGTAGCTTATGTTTTATAATATTTATTTTTATTTTAAGTAAAGTATTTATTAAGAAGAGATTTAAGTTTAAATTTTGAAAAAGTTAATCTTTGTAAAATAAGGTACTAGTCTGATCTGAATCATTTGAGTGCACACGATGATACAAACCCGAGCGACAGTCCCCATATTACCCATATTATACGGAATTACATAGAAACGATACTAAAAATAATAACCATTGTCAATTCTCCTAATGTACTAAAAATATATTTATTTTCATTTCTCTAATGTATCAAACAAAAATATTTATTTTCAGTTCTTGAATTTTAGTTTAGCAAGTTTATAATATATAAAAATATTAAAATATTAAAGACAAAACATTGAAAATATAGAATAATTTTAATAGTGTATTAATAAAATATAGAAATTAAAAGTTAATATTAATAAGGATAGATGATGGAATTACGTTATTGGTAGAATGTAATTAATAGTTATGATGTTAAAGTATATAAAACCATGTACAAAATATGATTTCTGAGTAATTTTTAGTTTAGTTTTATTTAAAAAAAAATTATTTATTTTAAAATGTTATTGTGTTTGAAATATTATGTGAAGGCTTTAGGTAAATTTTCTCATTTATTAATTTATAGATTTATTAAAGATGTGGGTATTAATTTATAGATTTATTAAAGATGTTGTGGGTTTGAAATATTATGTGAAGTTTTATAAATGGTTATTAATTACCTGGGATGAGGTTGTGGGTTTGAAATATTATGTGAAATTTTATAGATGGTCATTAATTACTTAGGTGAAAACCTCCCATAAACTATGCTTTTATTTTATCTTGGCTTGCTACTACAAAGGTTGCATATGAGGTTGGGTTAAGTGGTCCTATATACTCTTAGGTGGCTAGTCAAGAGATTAGAACATAAATCCTCACTCAAAAAGTACTCAAAGTAGCTAATTAATTATCACATGATCTATTAATTATATTGTCTTACTTAATGTATCTTTAAATTTTATACGAATATAAATTCTAATAATATAATTAATTAATCATGATCTATGTGAGAAGGATAAGAGGAAGAGGGTTGAGAGGGTGTGGAGGGGTTTTCCTTCTATGGAACTCTGGTTTTGGTGGGGTTCTTGTTGTTCATTTAAGTTTGAAGACGACAAATATTGGTATTCTTATAGTTAATGTTGTTTCTTGGGAGACTTATCTGGCTCTCCCATTTTTTGTTGGGGAGATTCGTTTGATTCTTCTATCAAGGTTTGGGATGTTGTAGTGCTTGTGGTTTTTGGGAAGATTGGTATAGTTCTCCCATCTATGGTTTTTGGGGAGATTCATCTAGTTCTCTTGTCTATTGATGGGAATATCCGTATGGTTTTCTTGTTTGTTGCTTGAAAGACTATGATTATGATTTTTGCGAAGATTGGTCTAGTTCTCTCGTCTGTGGTTTCTAGGGAGATTTGTTTGGTTATCTTGTATGTTATTGGGAAGATTTATATGGTTCTCCCATTTATTATTGGGAATATTCATTTGGCTCTTTTGTTTGTGGTTTCTAGGGAGATTTGTCTGGTTATCCCGTTCTTGAAGCCTGTCTTGGGTGGGAAGATTGCTTTTGAAGCTTACCTTGGGTGGGAAGATTGATCGATGCTTGGCCTAGTTTTTAGGCAAGTGTAGACACCTAAAACGCGTCATGTCGAGGTGACTACTCATATGGGACATGCTAGAAGACCATATGGAAGACCTTGGACAAATACCAAGGTATAGCAGTGGTTTTAACCACTCAATTGGGCACCTTTGCCTAGTCAGTGCTAACCGTTGTTGACACCCATGGTTAGCAGAGCTGACCGCGCTTGTCAGCCGTGGTCTAGCCTCAAAGTTAGTTGGCCTTTGACCGATTCAAAGTTGGTTCCAAATGGCCAATTGGTTGCGGATTGGAGTGGTTTGAGCGAGGAAGGTTCTAGATATTTCCATCCAACAAACTCTAACTGCCCATTCTTGATCTTGGCTTCCTCATGAAGCTAGGACATAGCCCTCCAAGGTGCTATAAGAACCCCATCCAAATTGGGGAGACTAGGGAGATGCATAGGTAAATTTGAGCAACGAAGCCCTATCGAATTCAACACTCACCTAATTGCATTGTGACATTGCTTTCTTGCCCTTAATTGAGAGATTGAAATGGCAATTCAAGCCATGGAGGTCCTAGGAGGTTAGGAGAGCCAAGAAATATAATTACACCTATTTCACATGCAATCAAAGCAATTCAACCACCAAATCTATCAGAGGACACAGAGGCGACCCTTGACCATCAATTTGGCAAGAGGATTCAGAGATTTAGCCCTTGAATTGGAGGACAAGCACACTTCAAGCTCCACCACGGCTAATAGTGCTCACCGTGCCACAGAGCCGTGGTTAGGGTATCATCACTATTTTCCTTGCTTTCTCACCGTAGGATTTGTTAATGGCATTAGATTAAGCATAATTTAGGTTTAATTGCATTATTAGAGATTTTTGACCGATAGAATTAGCTTGTTTAGTTGTCTTGCTTTCAATATTGTAACTAGGATACTAATGAATATTTTTCATGCTTCCATGCTTTCAAATTCATAATTAGGCCATTAGATAGATACATATGCTTTTCCTTTACATGTTTCATATCATATTTTCATGTTTTGCATAGGTTTATTAGCTTTCTTGCACTTTCTTGATTATATGCTAATAACATCATCTTTTCATATAATTTCCTCAAAAAGCCTCATCAAGAGAGGCATCCTTTATTACTGATGCTTCTTGTTGTTTATTGCACGTAGGACTAACAGGGTTTTGACATGCAAGGCAAAAAATACCTCTAATCATGGGGAAGAAGGTCATCGACACCTTGGAGCAGTTCGTGTCATTCTAAAGAGTCTATGGATTACACCTACCCTTGCGAGGGAGTTCTTATGATTGTAACATTGTATCACATTGGGTATCCCTAAGAGGGATGGATTTGTAACTGAGATTCATTTGGAAATTAATAAAAGACACCTTTCTTTTGGTTATCTCAATTTCATCAATTCTTGTATGCTTTATGTGATTTTCAATTGTTACTAGATTAGGTGTATGCTTTTTAGGATCGTATAGAAGGTGATCATGATGGGAATTCTACATAAAATGCCATAGATCACTGACTTTTAGGGTTTGTGATGACAGGTGCTAACCGTGGGTGACAGCCATGGTCAAAAGTTGTCACCATGACATAGACCCATGGGCAACAATCTTAGCCATGCCACAGAGCCATGGTCAGCATCTGATAGGCCATATAGTAGGGAGAAAAAGCTTAATCGGATGAGGATCTGAGGTAGGATCCATTTTTCTCTGATTTTCCTTGTTTCTCTATCTATGTTTTTCTAGAAAGTCAAAATTGCTAGCATAATTAGGGAATGCGACAAGAAAGAAAAATGCATTGAGTCCCTAGGTCTTTTTCTTAGGTTCTACTAGTCATTGCTAGGAACAATGGACCTCTGAGTGTAGTCCACCCTAGTCTCCAGTGGTCTAGGCCCTTCTTGTATGTTGGTTTGCTTGTGTGAGGCCCATCTAGTGGCCACTTCATCATTGTCATTAGTGTGCATTTGCTTTGAAAAGTCATATAGCTTAATCATGCATACTTTTGAAAGTTAAACATTCTTTTTAATTTGCATCACATATAGAAGAGTCATGAGTGTTGTTTTATGCATTTACTTTCATGCAAAATAAAAGGAACCACACACACCATGACACACTTAAATGCTAGTGAGTTGGAAGTCACATCCAACCACTAGTAGGGTTCAACGATGGTGGCAGTGATTTCCATCCATTGGCCCAACTCCCTCGAACCTTTTGTTACTAGACCAATACCGGATCCAAGAAGCCATCATAGCCCATGGAAAATTTGCATGTATCTCTCTTAGGAGAGGTATATAGCTGACTACGGGTGAATTGGGTGAGGATCGGGAGGACCTGTGCTCCCTGATCGTGTGTGGATTTCATTACCACACATTATAGGTGGGATTACGTGACCTGGAGTTCATAGCTAGGTTGTCGAGCTATGAGCATACAGGTGAAAGCCCTTTAACAATTGAGTATATCATCAACATATTTGAAAACATGATGAGAGGTACTTATTGATACAACAAATTGCAAAACACATCAAATAGTTTAGGGTTCACTTAAAGCTTTAAAAGAGATAATCACCATTGTATTCTTTGTGTGCTAATAAAATTCAAATCTAGACATAGGATATTCACTATGGTGGCTACACGGAGAGGCCAACCCAGGCGTAGATCCGAGGTCGAGGCTAAAGCTCCACCCAATGCACAACAAGATGCGCAACACCCTCAATCATAGAATCCTCTCGAACATCATTCGATGAGTATTAGAGGGGACAATTCTATGCATGGGGATCTTGTTGAGACTACCCCGGTACGAGGAGCTACTAGACACTCCTCGAGACATAGATCAGAGCATGGAGCTTCCCAACATGGGGGTTCTAAACATGTTAGTATTTACCATGATCGCATTCCACGTGCATCCATGGGATCTACTAAAGAGTATGTCATCGAGGGATCCAGATTGGTACCCCTCCATCCTATAGCTAAGGGAGGCTTGAAGCCCCCAACATTTGAGTATAGATGAGTTCAGGATCCACCCATTTAGGGGTAAATGGATAGGGCCACTTTCGAGCATAGGCCCACTCAAACTCCCAACAAGGGTGAGCCTTGTAGGATCACCATAGATGTATCTAAAGTGGGAGCCAATGGTATGCCACCTCATGAGCCATGGCGTAGTAGATAGTTGGATGGTTTGGGTAAGGTTCTAGGGTAGCTAGGTTACAAGCCTACTCTTGCGCCTTCTCGCTCTGCAAGTGTGCATAGTGGTAGTACCATTAGGACTGTCAGAGAACCTAGAGAGTGCTCCAAGCATTCTCGAGATATGCATGCCCCTACATCTCATGCAGGCATAGAGTTTAGGCAATAGCTAGATGCAAATGCCATCTTCACAGACAAGGGCAAGAGCGTAGCAGATCAGTCCATTGGGGGACACACCCACAAAGCCGCTCGAATAGAGTGCACACACCAGAGGCCTCATATGGCTGATCGTATAGATAGATCTCACAAGTTGGTGTCAGAGCAGAGATGTCAGATCCTCCAAGACCAATTGGAGGATGTTCATGCAGAGCAAGAATACCTTAAAAATGAGAACACTCAGAGGCAAAGGTTCATAAGACAATGTTTATATGAACAATGCATGCATGAACAATGCATCCTTGATCAAAAGGAGCATGTTGAGAGGGAGGATCGACTGGCCAGTGTTGGTTTACATCCCCATAGTGAGCATAGGGAGTGCATTGATAGATGAGTTGCTTCACAACCTGATTCACACCTTGAGTATATAGATACCCATACTCGCTACACATCCCAACATAGAGATGGGCGCCCTCTGCCCAAGCATCATGGGCATAGGCAGTACGAAGAAGAAGTGGGAGATGAATTAGATCAAGAGTATCCCAAAATATCCCAATTCGAAGAGGAGGATGAGCCTAATCCTTCACCTCGATCGAAGAGGAACGTACCTCCAAAGGTACCTCCAAGGCAATCCATAGAAGAGGAGTTCTTATCTTCACAGGCTTATAAAGTCTTGGTAGAAAAGGTCAAAGCTATAGAAAAGCAAGGAATAACTTATCAAAAGCCAACCTTGAATAAGATTCATAATGAACCTTTATGCCCATTAGTGCCTATTTCAGCTTATCTCGAGCATTTTGAAATGCCTAAGCTAGAAAATTTTAGAGGAGAGGAAGATGCTCAGGAGCATGTCATGAGATTTTTAGACATGTGCTTTCATATTGGAAGCAATGATGCCCTGCTCCTATGGAATTTCATCATGACCCTCTCAAGCCCAGCTTGAGAGTGGTTTAATCAACTCAAGAAGCATAGTATCACCCATTTTGAGCAATTGGTTGATGCATTTCTTGAATGCTTCTCCTTTGGCATCAAGAAGAAGGTAAACTTATCTGAGCTGGCTGCTTTAATGCAACATGATGATGAGCTAGTTATGGATTATGAGAAATTATGGAGAAAGATGATGGCAAAGCTACCATTTTCCATCCCTACTACTGAACTAACTAGGATGTTTATGAAAAGTTGTGCAAAGCACATTTTGTTATTGTTACAATTGTAATAGTATCAAATGTTTGAAGAGGCTTTGGTACAAGCCAAAGTGATTGAGGATATCAAGTTACAGGAGGGTAACTTGAAACTCAAAAATAGGAAGGAATGGAATAAGAAAAGCACTAAGAAACAATAGGCCAAGCTGACTCACATCAATCAGGTGGTTCTAAACCTTCAGAAAGGAGATAAGGGGTAGCAACAATGAAATTATCAAGCCCAACCTCCCCCTGCGCAATATGATCAGTGCAACAACCAGAGGGGTAAGGACAAATAGAGATGCCCTCCTCGCATATTTACACAATTATCAAAATCGTTGACAATGATCTTCCATCAGCTATGCGAGGCAAAGGCAATAAACTTACCAAAGATCAAAATGATAGACCCTAATCAACCCAAGCCTAAGGGGTATAAGGATGACCAATATTGCATATTTCATCGAATGAAAGGTCATGACATAGAGGTATGTTGGTCTTTCAAACATTTAGTGCAGAACATGATTGAAAAAGGTACGCTTCTTGTGGATAATCTACAAGCACTAGATAATCAAAATATGGGGATTTACAAGAATCCTCTGCCCAACCATGAGGCACCTAGGAACAATGTTGGCCAAGTCAATCAAGTATGAATCGAACCACCAACCCATGGGTTCATCGGAATGGTCAATGTCATCACAAGACATGCGAGGTATGAGAGACCAAATCAACCTCTGGCTCCTATTAGAGTCCATGTTGTACCTCCTCCAAGGCCAGCCCAACATGTACCAGGCCCACCAACTAGACCGGTGGTGACAATCAAGAGTAGGTTAGTCCAAAACCTATAGATAACTCCAACAAAGTTGATGATTTATGAGCTGATTCAATAGTCCCCCAAGCATAGGGAGATGCTTATGGACATTCTAAAGTCCATAGAAGTGTAGTCCCAAGATCTTAAAGCATTTACACACTTTGTGGGACATGTGCAATAGTGTCAGGAGCCGGTCATACAATTTTATGATCATGAAATCAAGATGGTTTCCACTGTCATGGTGGACCCACCGCTCCACATCATTGCATGTGTGAATCACATACCCTTCAAGTGGGTTTTTATTGATATAGGATCATCAATCAATATTATCATGACCAAGGCATTAACATACCTAAAGTTACCAAAGATGCATATCATACCTTCTACCTTCACGTTGAGAGATTTTAATGATGCATTATGCTCAACTGTCGACATGATAGTCTTACCTATTTAGGTGGGGCTGAAGACCATCCCCATGATGTGTCATGTGATTGAAGGTGCTATGCAATATAATATACTTCTAGGATGGCCTTGGATAAGAGAAATGCATTGTGTCCCCTCTATTCTCCATCAGTGTATCAAATACGTTCATGAGGGATAGGTTCACGTGGTACCTTCAGATGAGGAACCATTCAAGTACGTGAATCTAGCTGATTTTCCAAGGGATTTTGTGCTCCCCTCAATGCACCTGGACATACGACCAGTGATGCCAATCAAAGAGCCAGGAGGTAAAATGAAGGAAGTGTGTGCAAAACCTACAATATCCACATCTCAATGATCGAAGCACACGACAACTACTTCTACCAGACCATCTACATCTGTGATGCATCGGGATGATGAGAAGCTAAAAGTAAATATGGATGAAAAAGAGATAAAGTGAGCACCCAAACTAGTTGTGATCGAGGTTCCTACTCCCATGGAAGTAGAGGATGCTCAAGGAGAAGTCGAAGAGGCACCTCAGCCTACTTCACCTGCATCTTCAGTAGGGTCATCTGCACCATAGGTGATAGTTCATTTGGTTAACCCTAGATTGGGGGAGTACATCATGCAGAATGTGATGTTCACACCGATTATCAAAACTGCACATGATATGGGCTAATCGTGAGCCCATCACCTTCCCATAGGGATGGTGGTACCATTGGGGGTGCCCCCTAACCAAACTAATTTTATTTATGGAGGGCTCAACCAGATTACATCTCGCACCCCCATGGATGAAGATGATGATGAGCCATTCACTATGAATGTGCATTATCTCTCTAACCTAGAGTACACCTTATGATATTTTGAACATTACCATTGGCATGGTTACGGTCTTAGGTTATCTGAGTAGGGGCGTAGGAGGCCTTATGAACCATAATATCAATTGCCTATAGATAGGTTCGGGTTAGGATATCATGTTAGAGGATAGGATGAACTACTCATGGTATCTTTGGACCACCTGTACCTCAGCTTGGGGGAGGAAGTCGATATTAATCCTTATCACCCCAATCCTTCCATATTTCATTGGGATAACTAGATAGTGTCTTATGTCACTATGGAACCACCTGAGACATATCATGAAGATATCTTGGTGGAGACCGATCTAGAGCATATCCCAAGAGATAACTTGGGTGAACAAATCTATGCAACAATTGATGACACAGGTATGCAAGTTTACAATGCTAGTACAATAGTAGACTCCTGAGTCAAAATATCATTCTGATGAGGACATAGCAGAGTCCATCTCTGAGAGAGGGGGACCTAGCTACGTGTATGACATGGATGATAATGGTGAGTCCTCAAACAATGAGCAATATGAGGATGAGACTGAGTTGGCCTATCTAGGCCCTCTTAATTTATATCATCTATTACCTTCGGAGATAGTCATCGAGGATGATCAATCCTCCATGAGCGATAGTAGTTATCAGGAGTTGGCTTATAGGGGGCCCCATCTCCCTAACTCCTCAGCATTAGTAGGTAGTGGTGAAGGCTTTCATTATGATAGTGATGATGAAGATGAAATAGAGAGAGCCTATTTAGGACCTCCTTACTTGCATCATCGTAATGCACCGTACACTATAGAGGATATGTACAGAGATATAAATATTCATCCTCACCTCAGAGGAAGACCACCTAATTTGGATAGGATTTATCATATGGTCTTCCCTGATCCACCAACATTCAGAGAGCTCCTTGAGCCTAGCGATCCTGTGTTCGAGTCTATCCATAGACCGGATCCAGAGATCCCCATACCCCTAGAACCACATCTCAGGGATGGAAGTTATACAAACTTAGTGTCACATGCACGTGGTCCTGGAGATATGATCCATTCCATCAATATGATCTCCATTGATTTGACCACTCCACTTCACAACCCAACCGATCCTTCCAAGCCATTGCATCTGAATGTAGATGCTATCGATTGGGATCACATTGACTCACCACTAGAGCCTAAGGATTTCTTCCCTAATGAAGAAATATTGCAACCTTTTCACTTTGTGCTAGGCTATGCACATGATGTTTATCATGCTGAGGATGCTTCCAATGTAGAACCCATAAACCCAATAGATGACATCCACTTGATCCCTACACCTCATCAGCTTGAGGAGGGATCCCACATGTCAGTAGAGGAAACCTTTGAAGTGGATATCAGTAATGATCCCACCAATCCAAGGAAGGTTAAATTTGGAGAAATTTTATCTCCTGATGAGTATGCCAACCTCATCCCTCTACTAAAAGAGAGACCTGATCTCTTTGCTTGGACTTATAAGGACATGCCAGGTCTAGATCCAAAATTGGTTACTCATAACCTTTCGCTAGATCTTTCAAAGAAGCCAATCAAGCAGAAACTTAGGAAGATGCATCCGATAGTAGCCCTAATGGTAAAATATGAATTGCAGAAGCTATTGGATGTAGAGTTTGTCATTTCCATCGACTATCCAGAATGGGTATCAAACATGGTGCCTGTAGGAAAACTTGATGGAAGGATCCGTATTTGTATGGATTTTAGAGACCTCAATAAGGCAACACCAAAGGATTCATTCCCATTGTCGAACATAGATGCTCTCGTAGATGCAACTACGGGTCATGAAATGCTCTCCTTAATGGATGGTTTTTCTGGTTACAACCAAATTCGGATTAAGCTCGAAGACCAGCATAAAACCATGTTCATAATGCCATGGGGGACATTTTGTTACAAGGTTATGCCATTTGGTCTTAAAAATATTGGTGCCACATATCAACGGGCTATGACATATATCTTTCATGACTACATGCATAAGATCTTAGAAGATTACATCGATGACTTATTGGTGAAGTCATTGTTGCATTCAGAGCATGTTGAGGTCTTGAGAAAGGTCTTCGATCACTTGATAGAGCATAATGTCAGGTTGAATCCTAAGAAGTGCGTATTTGGCGTAACTTCAGGAAAGCTCTTAGGATTCATCATTTCAAAGTGAGGCATCGAAGTTGATCCAACAAAGGTAAAGGTAATTTTAGAAATGCATCCACCCACGAATATCAAGGAATTAAGAAGCCTTCAGGGCAAAGTAGCATCCATCAAGTGATTTATTGCACAGTTATCGGATAAATGTTGACCCATGAATCGACTGCTACACAAGGGGGTCCCATTCAATTGGGATGAGGACTATCAAGTAGCCTTTGCTGAGATTAAGCAATACCTGGTGACATCACTAGTGCTAGCTCCACCAAGACTAGATGAGCCTTTTTTGCTATATATATCGACAACTGACTTTGCATTAGGGACCATGTTAGCCCAAAAGAATGTGCAAGATAAAGAGTAGGCCATATATTACATTAGTCGAACCTTGGTGAGTTACGAGATAGGATATGCATATGTGGAAAAGTTATGTTTAGCAGTAGTGTTCACTACAAAGAAATTGCGATATTATATGTTAAGTCATACGACGTATGTCATATCAAAATAAAATCCTTTGTAGTATATGATGAGTAAGATGTATCATAATACATGTACTACAAAGTGGATCATGCTATTGATAGAATTCGATTTGGAATTCATTAGCCAAAATTCCATTAAGGGATAGGTCATAGCTGATCAACTGGCTGAGGCACCTCTTGAAAATAGTAGGCCCCTCACCATTGAGCTTCTTGATGACATAATTTTTGCCTTATCAGAAGCACCCAAACTTGAAGAGCCAGATAACAAAGCTGATATGACTTTGTTCTTCGATGGTTCGAAGTGTGAGCAAGGGGGTGGTGTAGGAATAGTGTTGTTCATGCCGCAAGGTGCTCCTATGCCCTTGTCATTCAAGTTGGACTTTCCTTGCACTAACAATAATGTTGAATATGAAGCCCTAATTTTGGGCCTCCAAATAGCTATCGCCATGAAGATTAAAAGGTTAAATATCTTTGGTGATTCCCTTCTCATTGTTAACCAAGTGAAAGGACTTTTTTAGTGTCATTGTCCTATCCTGAAGTCTTACAAAGATCTTGTTGATAAATATTTAGCTCAGTTGGAATGGTATGACATCAAGGCAATCCCTCATTCATCAAATATATTTGTAGATACTATGGCATATTTGGGATCCTTAATCCCTCAGAATCCATCTACTGATTTTACTACCATCCATGTAAAAATATTGTCACACTCTGTTATGCAATATGAAGCTTTGGATAACAAAGAGTCAATCAACATGATTCATGTAGAACCAAACCATGAGTGGTTCTATAGAGCTAGATATTTTCTCAAGAGAGCATCCTGGGGGTCTTTGATCTCGTAGGATCCTACGGGGAGTGGTACTACCATTCACCATAAGGTTGTTTCCCAGTCTGCATTTGTGAATGTTGAACCATAGGGGGAACATGTTGTCTTGTCAGTTGAGATTGAGAGCTATCAAAACTGGATGTCACAAATATACGACTTCCTTAAGCTTGGTGTAATCCCTCAAGGATTATCGCATGTCATGAAGCGCACATTTAAATAGAAAGTGACAAAGTATGTCTTGTTAGGAGACATTTTGTATCATCGAAGCTATGATGGAGTTCTCCTTCATTGTCTTGAGCCCCAAGAATCATCTTGGGAAATTTTGCAAGCTCATGATGGTACGTGCGGTGGCCATTTCAGCGGCATGGCTATCATCAAGTGCATCCTTCGCATGGGTTATTATTGGCCCACTATGGAGAAGGATTGCAATGTGTATGTCAAGAAATGCATTAAATGCCAACATCATGCTAATCTTGTGCACCTACCATCACAGGCCTTACAACCCATTCAAGCGGCTTGGCCATTTGCTCAGTGGGGTTTGGATCTCATCGGTAAGATCTCTCCTCCATCATCGGGCCAACATACATTTATTATTATGGCTATTGAGTACTTTACTAAGTGGGTGGAAGCAATCCCCTTAACAATGACAACTGGAGCATGTATTGTTGAGTTCATACTCACCAATATCATAAGTCATTTTGGGATACCATCCAAGATAATTTTGGATAATGGAATGTCATTCAAAAATAAATGTGAGAGCTTTGATGTTTAAGTACAAGATCAAACATAATTTTGTGACTCCATATTATCCATAGGAAAACAGGTAGGCTGAAGCTTCAAACAAGATAATGGTTTCCATCTTGAAAAATATGGTACAAGAACACCACAAATATTGGCACATCCAGCTACCCCTTGCATTATGGGCTTATAGGACTAGTATTCGGACACCCACTGGGGCAACTCCATTTTCACTAGTATATGGCATTGAGGCCATTATGCCCTTAGAGTTGGAAATTCCAACATTGCGCATCACATTGAAAGAGTTCATCGATGATGACACCACACGACAAGCTCACCTAGATCAATTGATGCTACTTGATGAACATCGCATGAATGCCCTAGAGCATCTCCATGTTTATCAGGAGCACTTAAAATGAGCTTACAATGACAAAGTCCATCTGAGAGACTTTGAGGTTGGTGATCTTATGTTGAAAGAGAACCAACATAACTCAAATCTACCACCAAAAATGTGAGACAAATTTATGGCTAATTGGTTAGGTCCTTATATCATCTCCGAGAAGATTGGACCTGGGACATATCGCTTAACATCGTTGGAAGGAGTTGAAGAGCCTGAACCTCTCAACATCCTTCACCTTAAAGCATTTTATACCTAAAACCATCAAAAGGCCCCAAAGGCATCTGTAAGCCCTTTGGTCATCCAGTAAAAGGCTCCAAAGGCATCTGTAAGCCCTTTGGTCAAATTAAAAAGTAATAAAATCCAAAAAATTGGAAAAATATCAAAATTCAAAAACATTGCATTACATTTCATTTGCATCATTGCATTTCATTTGCATCATCGCATTCTAATTACCACATGCATTTCATATTGCATTGCATTAGGCATATCCATCCATCGCACTTGCATTAGAATAAATTGTGTTTACAATCTTACAAACGACACCACATTTGTATTTCAATCATGCATCTATGCATTATATTTTTCATCCATTTATCACCCTTGTGAGTAATTGTGTTTTTCAACACAACCCTTCTTGTTGCTATGAAGAATATACTAAGGTTTTTCGGTCATTCAACCATACTTAGTGGTCTTCTTAGGAGTTTGGTAGAAATCTTGCTTTGCTTTTGTAGATGAGGTCTAGTTTGTATAGCCCTTAGCATATCATAATCCTATCACTAATCAACAAACTAAAAAATCCTAATAAGGACTAGGGGAAGATGAATGCTATAAAGCGGGACCAGGTATCCTGATGTGAAAAGTTTATTCTTGCTTATCCCCCTGTGCGGATGGTTTGGGAAATGTTGATAGTTGGAAAAAGGACAAGCTTGCCCCCTACCCGAATAAATCCCTTGCTTACAAATAAAGGAGCAAAATCCCAGAATGAATTCCCCAAGTGAAATTCCAAAGTTAAATCCTTAGAAATCAAATCAAATCAAGATCAAATTCAAAGTGAAATCCTATCAGTATCAAATCCCTTGCTCAAAGAAAAAATATATATATATGAAAAAGAAAAATAAAAGTACAAAATAAATAGTGGTTTTTATCACTAAAATAGAAGTACAAAATAAATAATGATTCTTATCACTTTACATGAGCAAGTATCCCAAAAAATTAAAGAAAAGAAGGGGGCGAGCTTGAATCCCTGGAATTGTCAGTACTACCGTACCTTACGCATGATGATATGTCTGATACATTAGCATTTCGCTTTTGTGCAGACCAATGTTTGAATGTGGAAGAGCTAGCTTCAGGTGTCCTGTATCACCTAGTAGTCTAGTCCAACTGAAATCTAAACCTAGGATTGGATAGACATTTGAGGATCCCCAATATTAGCAATGGGCTGAAAGAATCCCACCTGACATCGGGGTATGCTTATGCCTTATCTAAATATACTCATTTGCACACACAGGGATAATGAATAGTTAGGGTCTATCCTAGTGAAAGCCTTATGTTTCAGAAGCCTAGTATGGTCAGTATACAACTTTTGATAAGTCAACTAGGGTGTTTGAGTCTCATGGAAAACCTCAAAAATTCCCAAATAGCAACAAACAATTTTCAATGCAATCATCAAAAATCAATTTTCTTTTATGAGAGTTTGTTTATTAGAAATTATTTGTAATATAGGCTAGATACCGGATGGATGTCAGAAATGATATTTAAACGGCCACTGACTATGTTATACATATTATTTTAATTTACAAAATCTTATGAACAGAAACAATACATCATTGCATCTCACATATGGGTGCCCAATTGATCAAATCATATAATAAGATATAGCAATTACATCTCATGATTGTTATACATTCGGTGGTGTCATCCATCAGATTTTCAAACTCATATTGCATTCATACATGATGTTTTAAGATATTAAAGCATACATATCCATTTCAAAAAAATATTATCAAAGAAACAAAGAAATTATGCAATACATACATGGCATAGATTATGTCATAGCAATATAAATTAAATGCATACAAGTACAGTAAATCAAACATGCATTTAAACATCATATATCACATTCATATACATTCATCATAAGTAGTCCACCTACACATATATATCATTGCATTTAAAATCATACATTTATCATCTATCTAGTGCATGTCATCCATACATCACATCATATAGCATAAAATAAGCATCACATCTAAACATTGCATCCATATGCATCTCATAAAACATAAAATAATAAAAATAATAAAATGACACATATAATGAGTCTCAATGTCAGATCATATATATATATATATATATATATGTGTATTAAAAAATAGATAATAAACAGTACATTGACATGTGTCAAAAATACCTGTAGGCTACATCTATGTAGGTCCTTGACCTTACACACAAAAATGGTATAATAACATCTATGATATCTGTACTAAGTAGCAGCTCTTGTGCCCCCACCCTGAGAGGCTCCATTGTCACCTCCACCATCCCTATGAGTCCTCCTCGAGCTAGCACCAGAGGTCCTCTCTGACCTATGAGATCTATGACTAGAGCTCATTGATGACTACCCTGTCTCTCGAGTGTGAGTCCTCTAAGACCTTGAAGCTGTGGGTATCTTCAAAATCTCACCCTCGAGTAGTCCAATCGCCCCTCTTAGAGTAGATATGTAGGTAGCACTCTGTGTGCCATCATCGATGTGCTATTGCACCAGGGCCCTAAGTCTCTTGATCTCTGCTCCCTGGTCCAACCCTGCTAATCCCTGTACTACTGGTGATGTTGGCACTATTGGTACTCTGGAGTAGCTAGAGGTACTAGAGCAACCTATGATGATGAGGGATCTGACCTCCCACTTTAGAGTGTAATAATATGTGTCATCATAGCATCTACCTATGACTGTAGGAGGATGCGCTGCCCTGTAACCTTTTGGATCTCTATATCTATTGTAGTGATCCTAGCCTGTAGAGTGGTCTTCTCCTCCTCGTAGCTGTGCCACTATGACTACCCTACTATGAGTCTAGATTAGAGATCCCCCACCTTTTCCTCTAAAGTGGTAATGGTGGTATCCTAATGTAAGAGTTGCATCTATAAGGAGCCTACCTGAGTCTGTAGGCTAGCAACCTGGGCCCTGAGCTACCCAACCTCATTGTCTGGTGGTGCCTCACCCTCCTCGAGAGCATCATCCTCCTCCTCAATCGGAGGTGCATCCTCTGTAGATCCCTCACCCCATCTACCCTCAGTCCTCTGACGGACTCAATGCTCATGAGGATCTACCTCTATGCCCTCTGCACCCTCTACTACATCATCTAGGACCCTACCCAAGGGGCCCTCAAAGCCCCACCATACCTAGAGTGTCCACCATGTGTCATAGTCAGGAGTGGTCCCTACATTAGTCAAACTTAACTCCTAAAAGTCATCATCCTCCTCACCTAGTGGAGTCACCCTAGGCCATGTCAAGTCCCTCTCTAGGTTGAGGTGATGGTAGATAGTAGGTAGCTCTGGAATATCCTACCTGATCCCAAACTATCGGGTGACATGCAAGAAGTAGAAGAACTCTCATATCTTGGACTTACATTCGAGAAGCCATCTATCTCTACATGCTCGATGTAGTCGATCATTAGCCTCCATCCATGGAGGGTAGTCTAAGTAGGGGTGCCACTCAATCTGATCTACCTGTAGTGTTACGAACCATCTAATGTAGTGAGCTAGGTCCCCTATGTGAGACCTGCTTCGAAAGCCCTCCTACTCTTGAGGCTAGCATACCACATATCACTGGTGCACCTCCTCAATGGTGCTAATCTCATGAGGTAGGCTAGTGGGATGCTTGATCTTGATATGCTACCATCCCTAGATCTGTAGTAGACTACAATCGATGCCAACTCTTCTCCTCTGCATAATCTGGTACAACTCATTATAGAGTTGTGCTAGTAGTGCACTCCCCTAGGATAGGATCAATGGATGATCAGTCGGACTCGTTAGGACCTCCATAGTCCTAGCTAGGAGGTTCCATGGGAACCTCACTCTAGATGTGTCGGGTAAGATGATCTGCATAATCAGGTGCATGAAAATGGCTGCTCGCTCAGTGAAAACTTATTGTCTAAACCAATGCTCAATATGGACCCCTCCATGGTCTGAATCTCGTTGTGTTGCAACATTGTGGTGGCCAAAGACCTAAGTAAAAATTGCATCTTTCATCATGGTCGATGAAGATGTGATGGCCTCACCATCTAGTGGGAGTCGAAAGATGCGGTAGACATCCTCTAAAGTAATGGTCATCTCACCTGTAGGTAGGTGAAAGGTGTTGGTCCACGCATCCCAACATCGGGCCAATGCAATCATGTAGGCCTGATCGGCCCTGATGGAAGGGAGGCATAGGACATAACCAAATCCTACAGCCTTAAACCATTCCTGATCCACCTTAGAAAGGGTGCCACATAGGTTGCGAAGGATCTCTGACTCCCTCGCCCTCATAGTCAAGGTCTAATATAAAGAATAATAAGGCAAAAATAATTAAAAATCAACCATAAACATAAAAAAATGAGCTTGAAAACATCAAACAAATTAAAAAATTTCAAAACACCAAAAACAATGGAAAAATGCACTTTAAAAATAAAAAAATCAATTAAAACTGCTAAAAAATAAAAAAATTAAAAAATTTGCTAATGTTGTGAACCGTGGCTCAGACCCGTGGTCAGGGAGGCGATCAAAATTTTGACCATTGGATTTTGAATCCCATCATGACTTACAACCATGACCCCCAATTTCCCAATTGGGGACCATGCCTACCAGCCGTGGCTAGAAAGGATGACCTTTTTAGGGTCATTTCTCACCCCCGTGTCCCAAAAAAACAACATAAAATAAAAATAAAAATAATAAAAATAATACAAAAAAAAACAAAGAAAAAAAATTAAACCCTCTCCTCTCTAAGCTAACCTAAGATAAACCTAACTAGGGTGAGGTTCATTACCGATAGTTTAATGAGGTTAATTTAACCCATTACTTAGTGAGGTTAATTTTAAATCGATAAAAGAAAATAATGGACAAGGGTTTGTGTGCTTCTACCTTAGTCGCACCAGAGCCTCCAGGTTGGGCTGCCATCATTCCAGGTGGTAGTGAGGTCAACTTTTTAGCAGCATTTCACGTCAGAATTGTTGACTCACCTCTTAGAGCACTCAAATTTGCAAAGCTGTCAAATGAAAATGATGTCAAAAATGATAGGAAATTTTTAAATATTTCCTATTTTGCTCCTGACCGTGGTTGACACCCGTGGGCGCAGAATTAGGGTTTTCCAATCGCGGGTATCACCCATGGCTAAGAAATTTGAAATTTTTAGTTGTTGTTGTCAAACGTGGTTAGAAAACTGTAATAAATGATCAAAAATCCCATCGTGGAGAGTTATTGAATGATAAATTAAAAATACCCACATGACCAGAATTGTAAAAAAATTCACAAAATAACAAAAAAATTAGATAAAATCAAAAGCCAAATGTGCCTCGTATCTAGTAATTTACCCTATACACTTGGTGGTTGCAGCGACTTGTGCTCCATGCAATCTAGCAAGATGAGTAAATTACCATAAGGACATTTGGGGCAAATTCATCATCGTGGAATTGCTATGCTTCATTTCAATCCCTAAGAAGGCCTAGACGGTCGGACTGCTCCATGGGAATGAGGTATTCATCTTAATTCTTCTATGATATTTTTAGTAGATCATCGACAAATATGATTCAACACATGCCTAATTGGAATTGCTATCATTTTGATTCCCTAAGAAGGCCATTAAGGCTGGACCGCTCCATGGGATAGAGATATACAATTACTATTAACAGTTGCAATCATAGTTGATTAGGCCTAATCAAGTAATTAAATGCTAAATCTTAATTTGTTCAAAGTCATTCATAGTGGTCAAGTGACTCGTCGCTTCATTTAATTGTCCTACCCTCATCGACTCATCGCTTGAGGGGGTAGTCATAATATCATAATCATAATCAAAGTCAACAGAAGATCTCTTGATCTTGTCAAAATTATGTTCATCTTACGAATCATTGCCAATGACTATCATAAGCTTACCCTTTTCTGGGGCAAAAAGCAAATATGATAGTTAAGTTAGTAGCTCTCCTCCTTTCGGATCTATATGGCATGAAAGCCTATAGTAGCCCTGAGCTACCCGATCGCCACTAGAGCTTGCCAAAGCTTTGCAAATTTAAGCCTTCCATCCAGTTGGAAGCAATGATTCTAGGATGCGCATCCTTTTGTTGGACCTTGAGCATCTAATGTTGATCAGACTAATGATCATCATCCAACCTATGACATCATTTTAGGAGGTCTATTTTTGCTCAACGTTGTTCGATCTCACAATGCATCTCAAAAGGGGCATCTGTAGACACCTAAAATGCATCATGTCGAGGCGACTACTCATATGGGACATGCTAGAAGACCATATGGAAGACCTTGGACAGATACCAAGGTATAGTAGTGGTTTTAACCACTCATTTGGGCACCTTTGCCTAGTCAGTGCTAGCCATTATTGACACCCATGGTTAGCAGAGCTGACCGCGCTTGTCAGCTGCAGTCAGGCCTCAAAGTCAGTTGGCCTTTGACCGATTCAAAGTTGGTTCCAAATGGTCATTTGGTTGTGTATTGGAGCGGTTTGAGCGAGGAAGGTTCTGGATCTTTCCATCCAACAAACTCAACTACCCATTCTTGATCTTGGCTTCCTCATGAAGCTAGGACATAGCCCTCCAAGGTGCTATAAGAACCCCATCCAAATTGGGGAAACTATTGGGAGATGCATAGGTGAATTTGAGCAGTGAAGCCCTATCGAATTCAACACTCACCTAATTGCATTGTGATATTGCTTTCTTGCCCTTAATTGAGAGATTGAAATGGTAATTCAAGCCATGGAGGTCCTAGGAGGTTAGGAGAGCCAAGAAATGTAATTACACCCATTTCACATGCAATTAGAGTAATTCAACCACCAAATATATCAGAGGACACAGAGGCGACCCTTGACCATCAATTTGGCAAGAGGATTCAGAGATTTAGCCCTTGAATTGGAGGACAAGCACACTTCAAGCTCCATCACGGCTGTCAATCATGGCTAATAGTGCTCACCGCACCATAGAGCCATGGTTAGGGTATCATCACTATTTTCCTTGCTTTCTCATCGTAGGATTTGTTAATGGCATTAGATTAAGCATAATTTAGGTTTAATTGCATTATTAGAGATTTTTGACCGATAGAATTAGCTTGTTTAGTCGTCTTGCTTTCAATATTGTAACTAGGATACTAATGAATATTTTTCATGCTTCCATGCTTTCAAATTGGTAATTAGGCCATTAGATAGATACATATGCTTTTCCTTTACATGTTTCATATCATCTTTTCATGTTTTGCATAGGTTTATTAGCTTTCTTGCACTTTCTTGATTATATGCTAATAACATCATCTTTTCATGCAATTTCCTCAAAAAGCCTCATCAAGAGAGGCATCCTTTATTACTGATGCTTCTTGTTGTTTATTGCATGCAGGACTAACAGGGTTTTGACATGCAAGGCAACAAATACCTCTAATCATGGGGAAGAAGGTCATCGACACCTTGGAGCAGTTCGTGTCATTCTAAAGAGTCTACGGATTACACCTACCCTTGCGAGGGAGTTCTTATGATTGTAACATTGTATCACATTGGGTATCCCTAAGAGGGATGGATTTGTAATTGAGATTCATTTGGAAATCAATAAAAGAAACCTTTCTTTTGGTTATTTGCAATTTCATCAATTCTTGTATGCTTTATGTGATTTTCAATTGTTACTAGATTAGGTGTATGCTTTTTAGGTTCATACAAGCTGTTGGTTGTTAGCGCGAAGTTCACTGTTTGTTGGGGCTTCTCCGATTTGTTCAGTTTAGTTGTGCGTTGGATCTCGATTGATCCTAGGTCTACCCTGCTGGTGAACTTGGATCCTAGGTTTTTTTATCTTAAGAAGTTCATGTAGGTTTTCCATCCCATGGATTTTGGGCTGGAGGAAAATGTTTCACATTGCTAGTGCTGCTGCAAATTAATTTTTGATGGATTGTG
The DNA here is from genome assembly GCA_028583015.1 of Wollemia nobilis. Classification (NCBI taxonomy): domain Eukaryota; kingdom Viridiplantae; phylum Streptophyta; class Pinopsida; order Araucariales; family Araucariaceae; genus Wollemia; species Wollemia nobilis. Next base: position 7,866,050 of record JAQPPZ010000677.1, on the reverse strand, counting down.
ATCTCTTTGGATTTCAATCTCTATAATTAAGTTTTCTTTTCATGGCCTTTGTGCAGGATAAGAGAAAGGTTCATTTGATTTCAGTTGATGTAACCAAATTTTTGGATTGAAGTGTCTATCCCTCAAAAGTTGGCTTTGGAGTTGGGTTTTTTTGGAGCAGATATTCTATTTTTGACTATTTTTGGATAGATCTTGGTCCATCGTTACTGGATATTTTTGGGTAATTTTTCCTGGTGATTCTTGTTTATGGTTGCTTTCCAACACAATTTGTCTTTGTTATTTTTTTATTGGATTAAGCTCGAGATTTTGGTTTACCTTGGAGTTCCGATAGAAGTGATCTTTATACCATTCTCCTGGTTTTGAGCAGGTTTTTTCCAAATCTCAAATCCCTGTTTCAATTGTTTGTAGTTTCAAAGGATCTAGACCTATCTTATGCTTTGGGAATTTTTGATACCTCTGGGTTCATGCTTTTTTAAGGTGAGATTGGATGTCTTTTTTGAATTCAATTTTAAGCAAGATTTTTTGGATGCTTGTCCGCTTGTGCTTGTGCTTGTCCTTCTTGGAAGGAATATTTTTCTATTTGAATTAAAAAATGGGCAAGATTCTTTGGATGTTGGTACTGTTTGAATTCAAAATCGACAGAGATTCTCTTGATGTTGGTACAAACCATTTTGGCCATGGTGGATAAGCTCCTCTTCCTTTGAATTTATTTTCGAATGGGTATCTTTTAAAAGTTTCAAATTGTAATTAATGTGTTTTGGTGGTTTGGATAGATCTCTCAAATATTTTACCCTGTCTTTGGCTGGTGAGATCTAATCCTAAGACATTTGTGTCTTTATTTATTTATTTTTTATGTCTGGTTGTTTAAGTGGTTGCTGAATCTCTCCTCAAGATTTGTGCTCTTATTTAATATTCTTGGTTGAATGTTTTTTGTCGAATCCAAGAAGGTCCTAATCATTCTTTAGGAGATCCTACTAATTCTTTTGGAGATTGATTCATTGTCATATCCCTTTGTAGCTCCTTCATATATTTATCTTTATTTCTCTTGGGTTGTTCTCTCATGATCCGTGTTTGTTTGTAAAGGTTTGGGGATCCTCAAAACCCCTTTGTAAAAGGTTTGGGGAGCCTTTTAAAACCCCTTCCACCTATTAAAAAATATATATTCTAATTATAAATATTGTGAGTGTGATTGTGATCCTTTTATACCTTAAAGTAGTTAAAGTTAAGATTGACTTAAATTCTACATCTAATAATTAGTTAAAACTAAATTTAATAACATCTGTTAAACTTATTAGAAGGTTGTAAATTTATTTTGTTTAAAATAACTAATTTGTATATCTACAAATTTATGATTATAAGGAAAACTTAAAAAAAGAGAATTAAAGTTTCTTTTTAATATAATAATATTCTTAAAAAAATAATTTCCATAATTCTCCCTTTATGAGAGGTCATAAAGGGATGGGGATGCCCAACCTGAGCGTGGTCGTAAGGGTTTCTCTCAAGAATCTGCAAAGTTACAATTAAGGTGTGTGTAGACTTGTTTAATGATTATTTAAAAACTAAAAAAAAATTATTAATATGTTTTTAAAGTATTTTTTATTATTTTTATTATAATTCAATATAAGTATAATTTTTAAATAGTTATTATTAAATTTAAAATTTTAATTTAAAAACTATCTAATACCATAAATATTGTTATTTAAATTAGAATTTTATATATCTATCTATATATATATATAATTATATATAATTCTAATTTAAATAACAATATTTATGGTATTAGATAGTTTTTAAATTAAAATTTTAAATTTAATAATAACTATTTAAAAATTATACTTATATTGAATTATAATAAAAATAATAAAAAATACTTTAAAAACATATTAATAATTTTTTTTAGTTTTTAAATAATCATTAAACAAGTCTACACACACCTTAATTGTAACTTTGCAGATTCTTGATTAGAAGTAAATTACAAAAAAATAAATACATGGAAGAACATGGAATTTTATGCTAAGAATGAAAATAAAAGGTAAATATATTATAGTCAAAGTCTCATGGTTATCTAGGAAAATCAAAGTATGGATCTTGATTAGATTATTTTTAAATCACAATAAAAATTTTATATTTTAAACTATTTATTATTATTTTTTTGATTATGGTAGAGGAAAGGGGTTTTAAAAGGCTCTCCAAACCTTTTATACTTCATTTCACATATTAAACATTAAAACTTTAAACTGAAATAAGAAAAAAAGAGACAAAACACCTAACTTAGAAGCCACACAAAAAGACTCCATTAACCAAGACTACGTGAAACATATTACTAAAGACCCAACACAAAATACCACTATATAGCAAGAGAAAAAAATGAAGAGACCAGACTTATCAGCAAATCAGGTAAGATCAATCAAGTTCATGAGCCACCAACTCCATTTCCTCATGCAAACTCAAAAATCGTTGTCTTGACTTTGCTTCCTTTGATGAATACAACTTTGTGCTTAGAAGGGGCATTGAGACCCCTTACATTCCATGAGGTAACTTTTATTTTTTGGGTTTGGATTGTTGTTTCTTTTCGCCACCTAGGTCTAGAGTTGTTTGGGTGCCATTTGCAATATCCACCTCTATTTCTCTTCATCTAATCTCCCGATTTATTGATCTCCCACATCTAGATACAAAGCCAACGCCTATTGACTCTTTTTTTATTCCTAGGTGTTGCACCATTTATAGGCCTTAGGTCATACAATAATATCTCTTTATCTACACCCTATAATGATATCTCAAAATTATTGTCCAATGTAGATTCATAGTGATTATCCATAACATAGAGGTCCTTATTTGGGTTAGATGAATCAAGAGGTAAAATTTCCATACAAGTATCAATAGGAGTGGGTAACACATTCCCCAAATAAGCAAAGGAGTTGAATTGAAGAATTTCATTCATAGAGATAGAAGGGACAAAAACATTAAGGCATACTTAGATATTTCCTTCCAAGATTTCCCCCTCCAAAAATGATATTTTTGAGTTTGTTGGGGTTTTCTTGTCCTCTTTCTGACTCATTATCTTCTCCTTCTAGGCACTTGGACTTCCCTTTTGAGAGTTATTTGGGTCTGATGACTCCCTTTATTTCCAAATTTTACATTGGTTTCTTTTCTTCTTTTTATTGGGACAAAAAGCTGAAGTGTACCCTAATCTCTTACACAATTCATAATGGGAAGGTTGGTTCTCATATTCGATAACTTGTAGTTAAATTTCTATATCAGAGAGGAGATCAATTGAGCAAGGAAGATCTGCTTCTAAGTCTACATTCACACACATTCTCGCATAGATCGATATCGACTTAGCCATGGTTGCAAAGTTGATGGCTACCAAATCTCCTATCTCCTTTGCTATCCCCATGAGGATCTGCTTGTGCCAAAATTAGAAAGGCAAGCCTAGAAGTCTAATCCAAATGGATGCTTTATGAATGCTTTGTGTATTTGGATCAAAATATAGCCCCCACTTTGCAGATGTAATCCCTATCGATCAAAAAACCACAAATCACTCCAAAGGATACGATCAACATCTTAATTGTAATTATGTTTAACCATAGAAAAGCCTTTTGGTAACACTGCAATCTCCATTTACCCCATATGAATTCCCATTTTTGGATAGAGTCCAAGTTTAGGCGAGCCCCTATAAAATTTCTAACCATATTCATTGAACCTTGGGCCATTGTCAAATTGGTTAGGACAAAAGAAATATGAAGTTTAACCTATTCAAGTGTCATGACCCTCCCTTGGCTGACCTTTCATTTATTGGATTTTGATATTGATATATTGTTTTTCTGATAAAATGATTGACTATTCCATAATCAGATTACACAGGCCTTTGTTCCATGAAGGGAAATTATGTGTTCTGTTGGTAAAATGGTTGAAATTTGCATGTCTAGTTCTACATAAATGTATTTTTTTATGGAAGAGATGATGAATAAAATGATTGACTATTTTCTATTGGTTTATGCAAAATATACTTTTTATTAGAGTATATATTTATGCTAATGAAATTGTACCTTTTTTAGGAATAGGTTCTTCTCATGGGTAGAAGAAAGATCAAGTCACAAGAACGAGATGAAAAACGAGGTTGTGATGTCCTTTCTACTAATTAGCTGGACAACAAAAATGATTATTCTATAATTATTATGGCATATCATGAATTTATAGGAGTGAATTAGATTAGTAGATAAAAATTGATGCTCCATGTTAATTCTATTTGGATGTGTAGTTATCTGAAAGAATTCCATGTTATGTGAAAAAAAGACCTTGTGGAAGTGATTGAGGACTTGGTTATATTGCATATTGCAACCAAAGAAAAACTCCTCAAACTGAACCATTTATCTAAATATTTAACTATTTGTCACTGGTTGGATTCGCTGACTGTAGTATAGACATTGATGTTTGAGTAGCAATTAGATGTATATCTACAATGGACTACTTATTCCTTCTGTATACGTATTTTTAAGTTCAGAACCTTATTTAAGGTCTAGTTAGGCTGACAATGATTACTAGAGAAGGTAGACTGCGATGCATGCAGTCATAAGATTAGTTGGAAAGTTTTTGTAAGCTTAAAGAGTCTTTATGGGATGTCAGTTCGGTTTATGTTACTAAGAAAATCCATAGTGTATGCAAGTTGGGATAGTGCAGATAATTAGAGACTACACATAATGGAGGAAAAAAAGGTAAAAAGATGCTCTATGACACATGCTATAAGATAATATGTTGCATGTTTATAAGTTAAGTTTTTTATTATTACTTTTATTATTAATGATCATGTGTTCTAAAGTAGAATTTTAAGTGAAGATCCCTTTTTATCATGTTGATCGCTCTTGACTTCTTGATTGATGATAATAACTTACACTATCCTTTAGACCAACTTGGATTGGTTCAACCTATAGTTTCTTTGAGTATTATATATTATAATTAGTTATCCAAGTTTTGTTTAAAGTTGCCTTAATTCAAGAGTTTCATAAACTATCATAAAGTCACAAATATCTATACAGTGAAGCTTAACATCACTATATAGTGATTGCGTTAAGATTTAGTAAAATTCATCTTCCACATCAATAGAGTTGCACATTTTACAATTAATTATCTCTCTTTGTAATTTTCATATAAGTTAGCTTATTATTTTTAAGTGTAAATTTTGTAAGATTATTCTTATTTTTAGAATTTATGATTTTCTTTTTTAATACTATATATATTTGTTGCATAGGAAAGCCTCTATAAACCTTGGGTACAGATGAAGTTAATGGCCTCGATAATTGTTAGTACTAGAAAATTCAAGCAAATAGGTGTAGAGTGTTACTTATGGTTGATTTTATTCTTATCGTACCAAAATTCATATATATTTTAATTAGATAGAAAAGAAGAGATTTTAAATGAGTTCCCAAATATTTTACAAACTCATATCTTTGATTTTATCATTATTTTATAATTATTAATTTTTATATTAAATTATAAAATTTCTAATTATTTTAGTTTTATATCACTATGAACATTATGATACTTTAAAAATTTAACTATAAATATTCTTTGATTGAAGACTAACCATAACTATTAGGTAACAATGTAAAATCTTATATATAATATTTTAACTTTAAAATGGGATCATTGAAAAATTATTTTAAGTTTAAACAAATTTATTTTATTTATCTTAAAAGAACTTTTATCTTCTATATTGCAATCAAAATAAATTATTGATGTTATAAGATAATGAAATAACAATGCTCTCTCTTTTACTATAACTACTTTTAATTCATACAAATATTTTTTGATATGCATAATTTTTTAAATACTAATATGCTGAAATTTAGTATTTTTTTTTTTAGGAAATCATTTACAAATTACATCACCAACTACCCTCAAAGGGTTTGAACACAAGACCACTTGAGAAACAACCATCATCTTAACCACTACGACAACTGCCTCTGGCAAAATTTAGTACTTGACCAATAAAATTTTAAAAACATAGCTCACTATTTATTGTCCAATCAAAACACTTTGTATCTTTATAGTTACCAACCCAAATGACTTTGTATCTTTATAGTTACCAACCCAAATGACTTTGTATCTTTATAGTTACCAACCCAAATGAATGTCATGTCATTAAAGGTGCTGTCACCAATGAAACAAATTCCTTTGATGTGTTTGCTTTGGAATTTATGTGACAAAACCTGCCATAACGACCTTGGGGGAGAAAATGGCGTTAAAAACTATCATACTCGAAAGCATTATTTAACATACGTTGTCTTGTCTTGTTCATGAAGAACAAAACCTTGGCAAATAATTGAATATTTGATAAATAAGATTTAGAAAATTCTTCACATATCATCTCACCCACGTGATGAGAAAAACAAAATCTGTATCTTCAGATGTCATCTCTACATCGTTGGTGAATGGAAAAAACAAAATGTTTTTTTAAGTAATCCCCACACAACCTATCGTTATACATTTTATTTGATTCTTGTAATAACAATCTCTTACAAAAGAAACCAAACAGCTATGTACTGTCAAGTGATACCCTTTACTAAAAACAAAAAGAAAACTACTTTTAAGAAAATGTTAATCCTTGGTCTGTATGAGCTTCAAATTGTGGATATCTGCTTAGAATAGCGTGATAGTTAGAGATTTGATTTTTCTTTAGAGGTTCAAAGTTCAAACTACGATATATTAAGAAGGGATAGGCTAATGGTTGCAGCTTAATATTTGTTGGTTGATTGTGAAAAGAAAACCAGAGCATATGTTGAAACAAACACAAAATAAAAACTGCAAATAGAAATATAAACAACAGATAAAAGAAGGACTTAATAAACATATATTTATTCAGAGGAACTCTTCAATGCTATATTACATACATGCAACTCTCTTTTATAATCACAAAATAAGAGGGTTTTCTAATTTTTCCACCCAAACAACCTTCTGGAATTTTCTAGGGTTTACTAGTCTTCTGGAATCTTCTAGGTCATACCAAAAAACATAAATTTTCAAAAAAAGGGTTTTTGTGAACTTTTCAGAAGATTCCATCATTAAACAAGAAAATCATGCAACACCTAGACATTATAACAAACTCCCACTTGATGCAGGATTTTTCTGTAATCTTTTATCCCAATCTCATTGTTGCAAAATTGGTGCTTTTGAGTTGTGACAACCTTAGTAAGTGCATTTGTTGCATTCTCTTGGGTTTTGCATTTGATTAGGTTGATCATTCCACTCTCCACCATATCACACACAAAATGATATTTCACTACAATGTGTTTTTTCCTTTCATGGAATGATGAAGAATTTGTAAGTGCTATTGCACTTTGGTTGTCACATTTTATTCCAACATATTCTTGGTTCAAATGCAAACCTTTGCACAACCTCATCAACCAAATAGCTTCTTTTGTAGCATTAGTAGCAGCAATATATTATGCTTTAGCACTTGACAAAGCTACAACAGTTTGCTTTTTACTCCTCCAACCAAGGTTATGCGTAAGGGGTCGGTCCCAAAATGTATAATTAAAAATTTGACAAATCAGTTTTGAAATCCAGACAAATAGTATCCAAATGCATGTAGAAGGTTCACTATTATTAGGGGCAATGTTGAAAATTTAAAATTAAAATGGTCAAATTATTATAAAATTGGGGCAAATCGACCCAAAAAAAAATTTGCACCCAATTTTTTTTTTATAATTGACCCTGATCAAGGGTCCCAAATATTATCCAATTCTAAATTTCAAAAATCCTAATTTTAGCCAGTTTGGCGATAAATAGCCATTATGCATAACCCTGCCTCCAGCTCACTGCACCACCATACAAAGTGAAGACATATCCTCCTAATGACTTACGATTGTCTACGTCACTTGTCTAATCTATGTCTACATGTCTCTGCAAACAAAAATCTTCATTCTTCTTGGGTTGATAACACAAAACATGATCTTTAGTACCATGTAAATATCTAAAAATTCTTTTTACAAAAGTCCAATATTCCTTTCCATGATTGGCCATATATCTATTGATCATACCAATAGCATGAGAAATATCAGGCATGGTACATACCATTGCATACATTAGCGAGCCCATAACCTCTGCATATGGAATTTTTTTCATCCTCTCCTTTTCTTCAATTGTGGTTGGACACATTTTTGCAGATAATTTGTTTCCAGGCTGCATAGGAGTTTTGGCAGGTTTACTATCCTACATTCCAAATTCTTTCAAAATCTAGTTAATGTAATCCTTTTGGGAAAGCCATAATTGTTTGCTCTTGCGATCTCTAACAATATCAATGCCCAAGCAATGACATTCCTAACCCAAGTCCTTCATATCAAAGTTCTTTGATAATAACTTAGTTTTTAAAATAAAATTTTTATTATTTTCAATCAAGAGGATGTCATCCACATACAAAACCAAAATTACAAAACTTTTATTTTATGTTTTGTAATACACATATGGATCTGTAGGGTTACAAAAAAAATCCAATCTACAACATATAACTGTCAAACTTTTGGTACCATTCTCTAGGAGATTGCTTCAATCCATAAAGGGATTTCTTCAACCTACAGACAACACTTGCACCTCCTACTTCAAAATCTTTAGGTTGTTGCATGTATATTTTCTCCTTCAAATCTCCATGCAGGAATATCGTTTTAATATCCATTTTTCAACTTCTAAATCAAAAGCAACAACATATGCAAGCAAAATTCTAATAGAAGATAACTTCATAGTGGGAGAATAATTTTGATGAAAATCAATACCTAGGATTTGAGAGAACCCTTTTGCAACCAATATAGCCTTGTATCTTTCCACATACCCATTAGGCCTTAAATTATTTTTGAACACCCATTTGTTACCTATTATCTTTCTCCTAGTAGGTTGTTGAACTAAATCCCATGCATGGTTCTTCTTCATTGAATCCATTTTTTTCTACATGATTTTATTCTAATGCTCTTTCTCCAGACTATTCGTGGCATCTTAAAATGTGAGAGGATCATCACCAACAACTGTAAATCCACAAAAATAATCTTGAACCTATTGGGAAGATGTCTCTCCCTTCTATTTCTTCTAGACTGCTCGACTAATTCTTGGACCTCTTCTATGCAAGGTGGAGAATCAAGCTACAAAATTTGTTGATCCTCTTGATGCATCTCTTCAGGCACATAAGAAGACAAATCTTCACTAGGTATTTGTAGGTTGGAAACTCTATCTGAAATGTCAAAAGATTATTTCTTGATGCTGATAAGGCTGAGCATGAGCTTCACTTGAAGGTTGAACTGCCATAGTGCATTCATGCACACTAACCTTCTCTTTCAACTGTTATTGTAGTTCTTGTTGTTGAATATATCTGACTGTCTTTCTTTAAAAATCACATATCTACTGAAAATGCTTGTGTTCACCTAGAATACATAATTTATATCTTTTTGTTCCAACAAATTCTCCATAACCAACAAGAATACATTTCTTAGATTTTTCATCAAACATTTTCCTCTTTTTAGCAGGAATATGCATAAATACCTCACAACAAAAAACCCTAAGGTGAGAGATAGATGGTATTCTCCCACTCCAATCCTCTTATGGTGTCTTGTCATTCAAAGCAGTTCATAGTGATAAATTAACCAAATAGATAGTAGTTGACATTACTTCAAACCAAAACCCTTTATTGAGCTTTGCATCTAACAACATGCTCCTCATATTCTCTAGTAGTGTTCTATTCATTCTCTCTGCTACTCCATTCTATTGAGGAGAATAAGGTGTAGTATTTTGTCTAGAGATGCCTTTCTATCTGCAAAACTCTTCAAATTCAACAAAATAGTATTCTCCTCCATTGTCACTACACAATATCTTAAGTTGTCTGCATTTCTACCTTTCTACATTAGCAACAAACCTTTTAAAATGATCGAGGATGTCACTTTTTTTCTTCAAAAATACAGTCCATACTTTTCTACTATAATCATCAATAAAAGTGGTAAAATACAGTGCACCACCAATATATGAAGTATCCATAGGACCACATATGTCTGAATGAACAAGATCCAAAACAAATTTAGCTCTATGTGGGTGATAAGAGAAGCTTACCCTTTTTTGTTTGTCCATCACACATGATTCACAAAAGCTAAGAGTGTTGGAGATGATATCCTTGAGGTCATGCACCATACCTTTGCTGACCAACTACTTCAAGTTGGTTTCTCCTAGATGGTCAAGTATTCTATACCAAAGAAGACAATCTCCAACATCTGCTTCATCATTTTTCTTAGTTGCATTAGCTTCTTTTATAGAGGAAACATTGCAATGACTTTTCTCACAAGGACTGACATCTAATTTAAACAAAGTACCTTTCTTATTTCCTTTTGCAAGAACTAGTGCACCTTTGGTGAGTTTGCATCCTTCATTTAGAGAAGGAAACTGTTACTCCTTTTTTAGTCAGTTGTCCAACTGAGAAGATTTTCTCTCAATTGAGGGACATATCTAACTTTTTTTAAATACTTGAATTTTCCAACTGAATCCTTCATAGGAATTATACCTTCTCCTTCTACATTACAAAATGCATTATCACCCATATAAACTTTTACACCATTTACCTCTTTATAGTTGACAAACCACTCATAATGTGGTGTCATGTGGAAAGAAGATCCTGAATCTATAATCCAGTCTTCAAGACACACTTCAGTTGACAGATAGAAATAAGCAAAAAATATGAAGATATGCCCATTTTTTGTGATAGTAATAGCATTCCACATTGTTAAAAAAATTCTTTTCTATGTTGGGTGATCTACCTCTACCTCTAGAATTACTTCTTCTAATGGATCTACCTTTTACTCTTTCATTTGAGAATACACATGCTAAATATACCTATGAAGTGGATGCTTCACTAGCAGATATCCTTCTTGTCATCTCATTCAACAACTGGATAACCATGGACTCCATCTGCAACTTGTTAGAAGCAACACTTATGACAGTAATACGATTCTTCCATGAGTCTGACATGTTTATTAATAATTCCAAACACTAATCTTCATCACTTCATTTATCACCAATGGAGTTTAGTTGCTTCATTAGCATATTAAAATCATTCAAGTTGTTTGAGAACTTACCATTCTCCTTCATCTTAAGATTTTCTAGCTTCTTCCACAACATTAACTTGTTCACTATTGACTTGAAAGCGTAGATGCTCTCCATATTTTTCCACATATCTTGAGCAGATTGTGCTTCTATCACATTTAAAATCATAGTTTGCTAAACTTAGTCTAATAAGGATCATTCTTTTTCTATCCATCTTATTAAACTCCTCTTGTGCCATCCTAGTGGGATTTCCACTGACTGCAACCCACAAGTCCATTTCCATTAGTAAACCCTCCATTTTGATCTTCCATAATGTGAAGTTCGATTTATTGAACTTCTCAATCGCTAGTTTACCACTTATTTTTTGTGAATCATTATCTTCTCCCACTCAAACTATGAAATAATGCACCAAACCTCAAGAGCACTCCAAAATAAAGATAAAACAACCAATGTTGTAGCGAGGGAGACCATGATTTACTACCAAAGCATATAAAACTGCTCTCTTCTACTACAATGTTCTGATACCATGAAAAGAAAAATAAAGCATATGCTAAAACAAACATAGAATAAAAATTGTAAGTAGAAATATGAATAATAGATAAAAGGACTCAATAAACATATATTTATTCAGAGGAACTCTCCAATGTTATGTTAAATACATGCAACTCTTATTTATAATCACAAAATGAAAGGGTTTTCTAATTTTCCCACCCAAACAACCATATGAAATTTTCTAAGGTTTACTAGTCTTCTGAATCCTTTAGGTCATACCAAAATACATAAAGTTTTCAAAAAAGAGGTTTCTATGAACTTTCCGTAATATTCTCCAAAAAAGGGGTTTTCGTGAACTTTCTAGAAGATTCCATCATTAAACAAGAAAATCATGCAACACCTGCACATTATAACAAAGTATCCCAAGGTCTCATTGACTTTGTCTTACCTAACAAGCTAAGGTTTATAGAAGCAACATCCATAAGTGTTACCAATTTTCTTGTGTATATATAAAAAATGCTTTAGAAAGTACATGGACTAGAGTGGTTAGGGCTTTGGCTTTTATTTAGGGAAGTCCAAGGTTCAAACCACGGTATCTTGGGAAGGGATAGGCTAATGGTTGTAGCCTAGTGTTTGTTGGTTGACTGTCCCAAGGTACCATTGACTTTGTCTTATCTAACTGGCTAAGGTTTATAGAAGAAACATCCATAAATGTTACAAAGGTAGTAATCCGATCTGAATATTTTGAGTGTGTGTCAGACGGATGACAACGATACAAATATCAAGAAACTAGTGGTTCCATCACGTCAAATCAACAACAATAAGGTGGTATAGATTTCTTGAGAGCAGCCCTTGTGATTTGAACCCTACACTTGGCAGTTACTAAAAATAATGTGGATGTAACCAACTCCCCTATATATCCAAAAAGAAAAGTGTTACCAATTTTATTATATATATAAATCTCTAAAAAATATGTAGAATAGAACCTATTAACACGAATTTATAAATGCAACATCTATTGATATAGAAGTAGCATACCAATTTTCCTATGCTCTAGAAAGTACATGGACTAGAGTCTATAAACACAACATTGGACTAGTCTATAAAAGCAACATTGGACTAGAGTTTATAAATCCAACATCCATTAATATAAAGTTTATAAAGACAACACTTATTGATATAAATACACCATCTATAAGTGTTATCAATTTTCCTATATATTAAAAATATGTTCGTTTGCTAATAAAAGATATTATAATGTATACTTTTTCTATGCTTTTATTTTTATCCCCTATGTTTACAGATTTAAATTTATATTATTTATGGTATGAATTTTAAATCCATAAGAGGAATTTTTTAAGCTTTTATTTTCATCCCCTAGGTTCACAAATTTAAATTTATGTTATCTATGATATGAATTTTGAATAGGATTTTGAAGTGGGTTGATTATTTGTATTTTGAGAAATAATTTACAATTTTTTTAATTATTAGGTTTTATAATAATTAAAAATTAAATTAATAAATTTTTAGATAATTATATTTCAAATTTATAATTTGAAATAAAATGAATAAAATACTTTAATTGCTTTTTTATTAGAATATATATATTATGAGATATAGGGGAGTTGGTTACATCCACACTATTTTTAGTAATTTCCAAGTGCAATGTTCAAACCACAGGGGTTACCACCAACAAGTTTATACAACCTCATTATTTTATAACCCATATGAAGAGGACCATCTATTGCTTGAGATTCGTATAGTTATTGATATCATACACACTTAAAGGATTTGAATCAAAATACTCCCTTTGCAAACATGCATGCCTCCAAGGTTTGAACCTAGGTCTCTTTTGGGTAAGTGCCTGACCATATAGACAATTACCAATCCACCTAGCCCTTAGGGATAAAATTTATGAAATGAAAAGAAAAATATAAAGCTAGTTTACATAAAATAAGTATTTTTTGGAATGTGTGTAAATGTGATTAGATACATGTATGCATATGTATATTTTTCCTCCTATTGTTAACATTCACTTTTTTGTTAATATTATAGTATAAGGATATTGAGTCTCAATCACTAGTTCTTCTAATATATATATATATATATATATATATATATATATATATATAATTTTAAATTTCATATTCTAATCCATCTACATAATTTAGCAAGATATAAAGAGCTTTTATACTTCTTATTACATTTTATCTTAAAAAAATCTAATAGCTAGAATCAAATCCAAGTCCTAAGTATTTATATGAAGGAACTACATCCAAATTTTGACCCTCAAATGTAACTTATATATCTATATCAAGAACCATTAACTTGTTTGGTGGAAAAAGGGGTTACATAATATAACTTTTTAAATTAATAGTATATAGACCCAAAATGTTAAAACTAAAATACCAAAGCAATAAATTAACAATGAATACCCAAAAGCTATCATAATTCAAGCATAAATAAATTTAAAACACTCAAGAATAACTACATTAAAATTATCCACAAATTGCTAGCATGCTAGGGCTAATCCTAATGTAGTAAAAATGATTACTTGACACCTAGGGCATAAAATATCAAACAATCTCATTCAAAACATATTCCTACTCCATCCTTCTTACAATGTCACCACACAACAATAAGGAGAGATCACACTTGATATGTTTACAAAGGGTAGGTCGAAACCAATCTTCAAATGGTAATCAATGATCTTTGGCTAGAGATGTTGGGAGCCTCTGATATTCTGATAAAGGTTGGATCCTTTATAAGATGGAGATCTATAACACATTTTCTAATACAACTTGGGGAAAAAGGGTAGGAGGGATAAAATGAAAACAACTAAAAGTAAAATCCTAAGCTAAAAAGGTGATGATATTCCAAATATCAAATAATATCTCCATTCACTACAAGTCTAAATACAATGTGTTAGCATGAATGTTGTCCTTTCCTCGACATAAATAAGTATAAAAATAACAAGATGCAAACACACACACAAGAGAGGTGGTTCTGGTCATGAGATCCACAGATGAACTTCAAAGTAGATACATGGCATCCAATATATATATGCAAGCAAAGTATATTACAAAATATTATGCCTAGAGTGGAGGTTCGATTGTCCACCAGGTCGCTTAAAATTTTGCAAATTGTTATATAGAGAGAAATGAAAGAAAAGCTTTACAAACTTGTTGATCCTTTACAATGCTAAGCTAGCCACTATATATAGATTACAACATGAAGAGCTTTCCTCCAATATTTGCAAGATGTTCTGAAAAATCTCAACTACCTCTTTTGGGGTTTCTAAAAACTAAAAGGAAGCATGCTGCTACAAAGGTCATATCTATGTTTTATTAATTCACCCACTCTTCGTCAAACTGTTGCATTGAAATAAATTCAATAGGTGATTCATAGTTTTGTTTTATTTTGCCTCATCTTCCTTTTTGGGAGCTTGTGCACCATTGTTGCCACCTTGTTACTTGCTTTGGTTCTAGCTATGAAAGCTTTTTTTTCCTTGCTTGTACAAAATTTTTGCTTAACCTCTGATCCATAATTATTTGGACTTTTGGTTTCTTTGAATTTTGGAGGTTTTCTTTTGTCCCATTCTCACCATTTTTCCTTTACTCTTCCTTTTGGAATCTTTAAAACTTTTGATTTCATATTTACTCCTTCTTAGCGAGTTTCAGGTTTTTTTGTTGCTATTCTCCTTTTGTGGGACCTTGGGACAACATAAAATGTTGAATATTTCTTTTCTTAAAATGGACAAAGCTCCCTAAAAATTCAAACCCTTTAGTTATTTTAACCACATTAAAACTTTGATAAGTGTAGCCTGTTTTATGGTGTTGTCCAAGCCATGATATTTTATTACCCCTACAAGTTTAAAGTTTTCCTCTTTACTTTTCATTAGCCTTGATTTATTCTTTTCTAAGTTCTTTCAATGCAAGGATATCAAATATTCTTTTTGGATGACACTAACTACATATAAATACTTTTTCTAGTTCATGGGATCTTCAATTTAGAAGTTTCTATGTGCCCTTTGCTATATTGCTAATCTTCATGAAATATTTTTCAACACAAAGATGCCAAATCAAGTAGCCTATTTGATTAAATATAAGAGAAGTAGATATCTCACATAATCTCTTGATGATGATCTCTTGTGAGTCTTCCTCCCCCTTCCATTCTTGTTAGTTCTTCCTTAGTCGACTCTTCTATCTTAGTTCTTGTTTGTTCTTCTCTTGTGTTGACTACCAAAGGCTATCTTATTGCTCTTGTCCCTTTACTCCATCACCCACTTCTTCTATTGTGTGAGGTAGTCTGATTGAACTTGTGGTCTATTGAGCATCAAATTGTCTACTCCATTGAATATTGCATAAGTCTCTTCCTTATCCTAGGTGACTAGGACTTGATCCTAAGAGATACAATTTGGCTCTAGGAGAGGTGGTGTTATAGCTCTCTATTCTTCCTTTTGGTACCTGGATATTGAAGTAAACACATGAACATTAGCAATATATTGAGAATCAAGTCATTTAAATACAAAAAACTAAGGCTAAAGATAGCCTTAAGAGATGCTAGAAAATATCCCCCTAGGTTTTCGCCAACAACATGTAATACGTAGCTAACAAATAACAACTAACAAATTATCTAACTGTAGAAAAATGCTGCAAGAAGTATTGAAAGACAATCGATTAGATATGCAAAGCATTACTGAAAGATCAAGAACTGATTGATTATTCCATGGGATCAACTTTGTATAAATAGCAAAGTTGATCAATGTGAGTCATTGGATTACAACAACTCAACAAATCTGAACTAGTCTAAACTGAGAGTTCACCTGACTCATGGAAGAGTGGTAACTCAAGTAAGACTATCCTAGTAGAACTTAAGAGAACAAATATTTATTCTAACACCCCCCTTAAGTGATACTAGGGGTGAATGTAATAATAGGTGATGAGTCCCGAAAACAAGGCCTGATGAGGTACTCATGAACAATGAACTAACATCTTTTAAGAATAAGAAGAAGAGGCATGTCTTCGGATGGCGAATATTGTCCTCTATTGAACATAAAAAAAATGAGTCCCGACAACAAGGCCTGATGAGGTACTCATGTACAATGTACTTATATATAGGAGAGATGGTGAAAAAACCACATGGGAAAAAACCATCTTCCAAGAAGAAAAAGAACAATAAGAAGAAGAGAGAGGTGAAAACCTCTGTGCACCCTTCTAATGCAACTGCCTAACCCCAAGTTTCTCTCACAACTGAATGTAACACGGAGAAGGAAAGGATTTGGTGAAGATGTCTGCAATTTGATTTTTTGTGGGAATGTACTCCAAGTTTAGATCCCCTTGCTGAATATGCTGTCGAATGAAGTGCATGTGAATCTCAATGTGCTTGGTGCGCTGATGCTCAACTGGATTACGGGCAATATGAATTGTGCTCTGATTGTCACACCAAAGGGTAATGGGTTGGTCATGAAAAAAACCAAATTCTTTTATTATCTGATGAAGCCAAAGAGCTTCCTGACTGGCCAAAACTACTGCCCTATATTCTGCTTCTGTAGATGATAATGCTACTGCTTGTTGTTTTTTGCATGACCAAGCAATAGGTGAAGAACCAAGACAAAAAACATAGCCAGAAGTGGAACATATATCTTCAACTGAACCTGCCCAATCAGAATCTGTGTAACCAATGATATCCATGGATTTTCCCTCATATAAGAGCCCAAAGTGAGTAGTTCCTTGCAAGTAGCGTAGGATTCTTTTTGTTGCTTGCCAATGGCTGAAATGAGGTTGATGTGAGAATCTAGATATTAAGCCAACAACATATGAAATATTTGGGTGAGTATGAGTGAGGTATAATAGACTTCCTACAAGCTGTCGGTAGAGAGTAGCATCACATAGAGGGGATTTGCAGGAAGTACTTAGAGTGACTCCAGATTGAAAAGGTGTGGAAGAAGGCTTACAATCAGTCATCTTAAACCGCTGAAGAAGGTCTAGAGTATATTTTTGTTGACACAATGAAATTCTTGCATCTGTTTGAGTTATCTGAATCCCAAGGAAGTAATGAGCTAAACCCATATCAACCATCTCAAATTTCTCAAAAGGGAGTCTTTGATAGTCTTGATGTGAGAAATGTCACTACCAGTGAGTAGTAGATCATCAACATAGAGAACAAGTATGGTGATTTTTTCTTCATCTCTCCAAATGTAGACTGTGGCATCAGACTCACAATGAGAAAATCCTGAGGAAAGAAGGAAGGAGTCCATTTTTTCATACCAAGCTCTAGGAGCTTGTTTGAGACCATAGAGAGATTTCCTTAGTCTACAAACAAGGGAGGAGTCTTGAATAAATCTAGCAGGTTGTTCCATGAATATTTCCTCTTTTAAGTCACCATGCAAGAAAGCACTTTTAACATCCATTTGAAAAATTGGCCATTTTTGGGAAGCAACAAGTGCAAGAACCAACCTAACAGAATCCATTTTTGCAACTGGTGCAAAGGTTTCAGAATAATCAATGCCTTCAATTTGTGAAAAACCTTTAGCTACCAAGCGAGCTTTGTGTTTGTCAATTTCTCCATCAGGTCCATACTTAGTTCTGTAAATCCATTTACAATGAACCAATTTCCTTCCTTTAGGTAGAGGGACTAGATCCCAAGTTTTATTTTTTATTAAGGAAGAAAATTCATTCTCCATGGCATCATCCCATTCTTTTATACCAGTTGCTTCTTTGAAGGATTGAGGATCTATGGAAATGGACTGACAAACAAGACCAGAACCTATGGAGTTGCTTATTCTGGATGATGGAAGATTTTGGATGTAAGGAGTGGCCTCTTGAACTATGGTGCGGGCCCATTTTGGCATTGTGGAAGGGGTAATGGGTGTGGCAGGACTTTGAGTTGGAGTTTGAAGTATAGGATCCTCATTTTGGTCATTTATCTCAAGGATGGGATCTTCATTATATTGAGGCTCAAATATTGGAGATGGCTCAAGAGAATTAATGTTGGAAGATGAAGATTGAGGATCTTTATGAGGGAATGTTTCATCAAATTGAACATTTCTATGAAAAAGACCTCATGAGTTGTGGGATCAAGGAGCCTGTAGGCTTTCATTTCCTCACAATAACCAACAAAGATGAGTTGCTTGCTCTTCTTGTCTAGAGCCTTCCTCTTTTTCTTTGGGATATGTGCCCAAGCAGTACACCCAAAAATTTGAAAAATGAGACATCAGGTTTTGAGCCAGTCCATGCTTCTTCAGGAGTCAAATGGCCAAGAGCTTTATGAGGTGTGCGGTTTTGAATATAATTTGCATAGTTAATTGCCTCAGCCCAAAAACTGTTGGAAGATCTCTTGAGTGGAGCATACAGTTTGCCATTTCTTTTAGAGTTCTATTTTTCCTTTCTGCAATGCCATTTTGTTGTGGATTATGGGAGACTGAATGTTGATGAATTATGCCATGAGTTGAGAGAAATATGGAGAACTCATTACTGAAGTATTCCCCCCATTATCTGTATGAATTTGCTTGATTTTGCAAGTAGCTTGATTTTCAACTAAGGCTTTGAAGATTTTGAAGTGGGATAGAACATCACTTTTGTATTTTAGAAAGTAGACCCAAGTTCTTCTTGAAAAATCATCAATGAAGGTTAAGGCATATTTTTCTCCTTTGAAAGAAGGCTCTGGGAAGACCATCAAGTCACTATGGATTAACTCTAGAGGGGATGAGGCTTTTTGAGAACCACTTGGGTAAAAAGGATCTTGATGTTGCTTTCCAAGAGCACATCTAGGACATACTCCATCAATAGAAGAAACTTTTGGCAACCTTGTTACCATTTCATGAGTATTCAACTCCTTTAGATAGCTATAACTGAGATGTCCAAACCTCTCATGCCAAATTTTGCTTTCAAGATCTCCATGTGCAACAAAATAGGAGGCCCCATATGAATTTTTGAACCCTTTGAAGTGAAATAGGTGAGTGTTATGATCAATATCTCCTTGAGCTATGATAGAGTGTGGTTCTTGAAGGTCTCTTATCTCAACTCCTATTGGTGAAAATAGAACTATTTTACCCTTTGCAGAAGTACAAATCTGATAGATGGAGAGGAGATTTGTAGCTATATTTGGGACATAGAGAACATTATTGATATAACCACCATCAATGGATATGTCACCTTTTCCTTTGACTAGGATAAAGGATGAGTCACCAACTTCTATGCTACAGGTTGAGCTTGAGGAGATTGAAGTGAATGACTCATGTGAGGAAGTCATATGATGAGTTGCCCCTGAATCTAGAACCCAGTGTTTTGATGAAGTTTTTATAGCTTTACCTTGAACATTTAAGGCTTTTCCTATCTGCTTTTTGATGTCTATTTTGTGATCCTTCATTGCTGCCTCTAATTGTTGAAGTCTTTTCCAACATTTATTCACAGAATGACCATCCTTTTTGCAATGTGTACAAGTTATAGGGCCTCTTTATTTCTTTTTGAATTTTTCTTTAGTGGAGGTGGATGCTACTAGTGCTTTTGAGGAAGAAGAAGAGGGAGAGATTTCATACTTTGCAAGTTTTGTTTCCTCTCTAGTTAGCCTATCACAAAACTCCTCTAAAGAGGGCATTTTAAAACTTGTGCCAAGTGCATCTTTTGTAGACAAAAAGGTGGTTGCAAAAATTTGAAATACTCCATTCAACTTAGAAAGAATAAGATAGATGCATTCTTCTTCTATTTTATTCTTGCCACTACCTTTTAATTGAGTGAGGACTTCTTTAAATTTGGTGAGAAAGTCAACAATATTGTTGAAGTCTTCAAGAGATAATGTTGTTAACTCTGCCTCTAGTTGCATTGACCTTATTTGATCCACTTTACCAAACAAGTTCTTTAGTTTCTCCCAACTCTCAAATGGAGTTTTACATTCTAAAATGTGAAACCATAAGCTTTCATTTACATTTGTGCTTATAATACCCATTGTTTCATACATCTTCCTTTTATGAACAAATATTTCATATTCCTTTTCAAATTCAGGCTGCTCCTCTTCTAGCAAGTGTGTGAGCCCTTTTTGAGAAATGAGATTTAATATTTTTGGTTTCCAAGTGTGATAGTTATGAGGGGTGAGTGGGTCAATTGTATTCATTTTTCCAAAGAAAAAATTGTAGTGAACCAATATTCCCCCCTTTAACTGCAAGATTTTTTAGAGTAGAAAATGCAGCAAGAAACACCACTACCAGAAAACTTTTTGAATCAAGGTATCAAAAAACCAGACCTTTATACCTAACTCTTCAAAATACCCACCCTTACGTGAGGGAAACTATAAGTAAATGAGGAGTTGGATACATGGAACATAGGTTTTTTGAAACCAGAATAATCTGCCAGACCTTTATACCAATATTCTCAATGGCCCGCCCTTACGTGAGGGAGACTATAGGCAAATGAGGAGATTGATACATGGAACATAGGCCATTATATGAAGGAAGGACTGCTTTGATTTGAGAAATAAATGCCAAATTTTGATTTGCTTTATGAGAATGTGCCTTCTTGTATTTAGAAACACCAATTTTATGCAATGGCCATTATAATGTGTAGAAGAAGCTCAAAGAAGAAGAGTGAAGCAACAACCATGAAGTAGTGAAGTTAGTGCCACATAAAATGACTCCACCAGTAACTGTCTAGCAATATGGATAGAATATGACTCCACCAGTATAGCAGTATGGACACAAGATAAAGCCTCCCCTCTGTGTGAATCCAACAAAAATAGGTGCAAGAATGAGCACCATAAACCCCCCCAAAATAATATTTGTATTTATGAATATTACAATGGGACTCTTCACTTTGATAGCCTCTTTTGAATAGGCTGAGTAGTGAGAGGAGTAAAAAAAAAACTCAATTACAAATATTCTTCTTCATAAGAATTAATTTTGGAAGAGAAAGAGTTAGATGCATAAGAGGCTTATGTTATTCATTTCCATAATTAGAGGAAAAATTGAAAACCATAAAAAATATATGCCTTAGAATATAAGGTCATATGAAACTTTATGTGGTAATCAAACTTTGGCAGAAGTTTATCTTTATGAATAATGAGCTATATGATGCTTTTGGAATCCAAAAAAACTAAATATTACGTTGGTGGTGGCAGACCTGCATCTAAAAGAGAATTAAAAACATATACCAGTGTTACGTTCTGATGGTGCCCATTCAACAGGTCTATTGTGATACCATTCAACATTAAACTGCGTAGCACAATGAGGGAAGAGTGAGGTGACCCCAATGTTATGAGATTGAATTCGTATCATGATGAGTGAAGAGTAAAAAAGGACAACAAATGAGTGAGCACCAACAAGTAGAAGATCGAGCATAGTGACACCAATGAGTAAGGAAGGGCACCAAAGTTATTTTTAGTCTTCGTCGAGCATAGCTATAGTCAAAGAATCACCTTTCGAGGATAGAAAAATGAGGAGGTGTGATTGAATTTGTAGCACGATGGGCTAAGGATGAAAAACAATAAAAAAGGAAATGTAATAGATCAAGCACAACAACACCAATAAGCAGCAGATCAATCGAGCAACACTAATGGGCAAGGGATGACACTCTGACACCAATGTTGCTTTGAGTCTCCATCGAGCTTAGTTACAGTTAAATAAGTGCCTTTCGAGGATAGCAAAATGAGGAAACACATTTCGAGATCGCAACAAGAATCTATCTCTAAGAACTTGGTTATGCAAGTTTGAATGGTAGCTCTCCATTTAAAAAAAAAAAAAGTTTCCTTTATGGCACCACGAGTCGATGTTAATTTATGAGTCGAGTTTCAATCGAGCACCAACGTCTTAATTTCTCAATGAATTCTACCACAAAAGCGTGGATTTGATGTAGATCACTCGAAAAATTGAGGGAAACACTAAGATTTCGATTCTTGCTTTACACATGTTCTCCATTTGACATCTTCATGAGACCTATCTCGAACTTTGGATTTGGATCCATTGAATATATTATGAGAAGATCCATTACTGATATGGCACCAACCATGGGGTATGAACCCACGACCACAATACTACGTCGATTTCTTCACTCTTTTATGAAACTCAACTTTAGAATAACTTGAAAATATCACCATCATAGGTCCTCTGTAAAGGAAGAATGAATAGTGCTTTGTGTTGCCTCAACGCAAGTCTCAAAATGAAGATGACACTGGATAGTGCTATTTTGCTTCGCCTCAATGCATGTCTCAAAAAATGGATATGAGAATGGAGAGGTGCTCGGCGTAGGTGTAGCATAAGATTCTAGAGCTATATAGTGGCTCCGAGTGTAGCAGTGAGTAAACAGCGCTATAGATCCTCCTTGAAATGGAAAAACCCTAACAATAGGAAAAAATATTCCTATATATATATTTTATTTTCAAGCTTAAAATATGATTAGAAATAAGAGGCTCTAAAAAAGAACCAACTATCATATATGTTGAAAAAATTACTTATTTTTGTAAAAAAATGAGCAAAAAAAACTTAATGGATAATAATGTATGACTACTCTTTCAAGCAAGTTGAGCTAGTCAAAGAGCTACCCAAAAAAATGAACCAGATCTATGAAGATGTGAATGCATGCAAAATCTAGCCTCGCTCTGGTACCATGTAGAAAAATGTTGCAAGCAGTATTGAAAGACAATCGATTAGATATGCAAAGTATTACTGAAATATCAAAAAATGATTGATTATTCCATGGGATCAACTTTGTATAAATAGTAAAGTTGATCAATGTGAGTCGTTGGATTACAACAACTTAACAAATCTAAACTATTTTAAACTAAGAGTTCACCTGACTCATGGAAGTGGTAACTCAAGTAAGACTATCCTAGTAGAACTTAAGATAACAAAGATTTATTATAGCACTAACGCTATTGATATTCATCAACAATGCGAATATCACATAGGTAAAAAATAATGTAAGAATATCTAATCTACCCTAACATCCCCCATTTATTACATTATTTTTGAAATACAAAGAGTGTTGTGAAACAACTCAAATTTGACACGTGCAAGTACCTTAGTGAATATATCTGCAACATGTTCATCGATGGAAATGTAGTAACTTATATTCTACCCTAACAGAATATGGTAATTACCCAAAATAGGAATCAATATATTACCCAAGTAATGGGATAATTACTCTAACATCCTCCCTTAATTTGAAGGAGAGAAAATAAAATATGCTGGTATGCTAGCTCTTGCTCTGGCTCGAGCTCTAGCTCATGGCTTTGGCTCTGGCTCTGGATCTAAGTGTACCTTTGGATGAGTACCTCTAGGTCTATCTATGGATCTACCTGTGAATCTACCTTTGGATCATTATCTTTGGATTTGGCTATAGGTCTACCTCTGGATCTGTCATCGGATCTACATTTAGGTCTATGTCTAGGACTACCACTCAGTCTATCACTCAATCTACCTTTACATCTACCATAGGATTTACCTTTCTTGTAGAAGCCATTCAATATTTCTTTCATATTTGTCCATTCTGTGAGATCTATCCATCCACAATTGATATGAATCTTGTTGGAAATTTTCACTTTGTACCAACAATTTGAAGAGGAGTAATTTGTACATCCACATGAGTTACAAGGATGTAGTTTCCAACACCTAGATGCTACATTTCTTGTTCTTCCACAATGAATGCAATAATACTTTGTAGGAGTTTTTGGAGATTTAGGTTTTTCAAACATGGTTTTACTAGTACTTGCTTATCCATAATAGCCAAGGCCTTCTTTCTTTGGCATGATATTTGACATTATAGGAGTTTTAATGCCTTTTTCATGTTTACCTAATCTTTCACCATTGAATCCCATTTTGTTCATGAGTTTGGATCCAATACCTTTGGTGTGTTTTTCAAAACACCCAAGTTCTTCATCTTCATCAATGCTTTTAACAATATGGCATTTGTCACTATTGATGAGATTATGGAGCTCTTTTTGAGGATTTTTAGCTTTTAAGTCACTAGTGTCATAAGAAAAATATTCTCTTGTAATGATATCATGTGTGCTACAACTGATATCTACCATTGAAGGTAAGAGATCGCTTGTATCACAACAAGCATTGGCCATCATAGGTTGAATATCACTTGTTTCACAACAAGAATTCACCACCATGGATTGAAGGTCACTTGTGTCACAACAAGCATTCGTCATCATGGGCTGAAGGTCACTTGTGTCACAACAAGCATTCACCATCATGGGCTAAAGGTCACTTGTGTCACAACAAGCATTCACCATCATGGGTTGAAGGTCACTTGTGTCACAACAAGCATCGACCATTAGGAGCATGACCTCTGATTCCTCATTGATTTCCCTTTTCTTTTTACGTTGGGCAATGTCAAGTGAAACAAATGACATGTATATTGCCCTTACAATGCTAATAGGGATTAGAGCACCATTGTTCTGAAGGTCTTCACAAGACTCATAATCTTTGAGAATGGCTTTTACACCACTGTGTAGTGTGAGAAATTGTCCATCCTCATAAAAATCCATTCCTTCCATCCCTGATGGAAAGTAAGGACCTTTAACTGATTTATCAACATCATCACTTAGTTTTGAGGTATTTTTCTTCTTTGATCTACCTATTTTCTTAAGGTATTGGTCTTTGTCGAACATGCACCTTTTACAATAGAATTTTATAAGAAGTCTGACTAAGGTGTCGGTCGCTACCAAAAATGCACCCTTACAAGTCATCCTCCACTTTTTACAAAATATGTTGTAATGGAATTTTACAAGAAGTTTGACTAAGGTGTTAGTCGCGGCCGAAAATGCACCCTTATAAGTCTTCCTCCCTTGTTGCAAAATATTCAAAACTTTGCCTTCTAGGCAAATTATCAAAACTTTTCACCAAAAAATCCCCCTTATTACAAGTACTTCAAGCAAAAATTTGCTATTATGAAGTCTAAAAGAAAAGGTACAATTTGGATGACTTCTTCCTTTTTGATTACCTTTTAACAATGTTTGGTTTTTCACTTTTAGGGCATAAGATTTTGAACAAAAGGGCATAAGATTCTGAACAAAACTTTACCTCTTAGGTAATTAATCAAAAAATTCAATCCCCTCCTTATTATAAATACTTCAAGAAAAAATTGCTATTATGAAGCCTAAAAGAAAAGGTATAATTTTGATGACTTCTTTTATGATTGTCTTTACAAGTTTTATCTCCCTTTTGGCAAAATATATTTTTGAAGGAAGAAAATAATTATTCCGCCCTTAGTGCAAATAATTGCTACTATGAAGGTTTCCTTATTTTACCAAAAAAATGGTCTCTCTTTGAATATACTCAATTGAGTACCGAAAGAGAACTCACTCAAATTGATATTTAATGACACCTGCCTAAAAACCCTTCTGAAGAAGGATTATCAGTTTGAGGAATTTAAGCCAAACAAGAAGAATGAATTTTGGGTTTTTATGAAGTGAATATCACAATAAAAAATTGGCTCTACTTGTGCAATAAATTGCACAAATGGGTGTAAAATTTGGGGTCTTAAGTGCTTTTGATTTTTAACTTAAGATATAAAAAACAAGAAATTAAATGCAATAAACCATCAAAATTGCCCATAAATTTTTAACACATAGGTGTCGAATTTGATTGAAAATACACCTAATTTACGATGCCAATTTTAGAAAGGTGTCAAATGCTATCGAGAATGCACCTTATTACAATAATTTTTGCAAAAAAAATGATTTTGTGTTTGCAAAAATTTTGATATTTCACAATTTCCCCTTGTCTTACAATTTTGCAAAGAATGTGACAAAAATAATTGCCCTCCTTTTTGTTTTGCAAAATTAACAAGGTAGCACACCTTTCAAGTCAAGTCAACACACAACCTGTGTTTAAAAGGTAATACAAAACTAGTCGACACACGACTTGGTATTGGTGGACCCTTAATTCTTCATGAGAAAAACTCTTACTCTCAAAATGAATGTTGGAAGGATTTTGAGAAAGTTTTAGATCTCACTAATTTGCAAAAGAAAAATGTGATATTATTTGTGTTACATCCCTCAATTGGAGAAAAAACAAAAACACAATTTTGGTTTTGATTTTGCAAAAAAATGGGTCTTTTTTCTTTTGTTTTGATTGCAAAAATAAAATTTTAATCAAATATTTAATTAATAATAAAACAATTTAACTAAAAAATCATTAATTTAAAATAAAATAAATGATTTTTAACCAAACAAATATTAAATTATTAAAAAAATTTGAAAAACTTTAGTAAAATGAAAAATAATAATTTTACTTTTTAAAAAAACCACCAAAGTTTTGTTTAAACAAAAAAACTTGTTATTTTCTCCCACGGGGAATGGATCTCACGTCTCCATAGGAGGGAGCGCCTTAGATCTCGGTGCCCAACCACCCTGGCTACCACTGTCGGTGAGTACAAGAGGGGGGTTGTGCACATTTGTAGGTGACGACGGACAACAACAGTAAAAAAATATGGGATCTATTATCCCACATGCATAATGTTGTGCACGATTTACCTGTTTAAAAATGTGAAACCACCAATCCTCTTTCAATTACCTTTAGGCAATCTGTCCAAACATGAAAGCTTTTTTTGCCCTCACTAGTGAATGCGAAGTCACCAAGTGTCAATTGCTTCGTAATACGCACCCACCACATTAGCAGTCGATGCCATGTCAGTTGGGATCCACATAGGTGCCGCATGTTCACCTCAAAATTTGAGCCCTTCAAGTTAGTCGTC
The DNA here is from genome assembly GCA_028583015.1 of Wollemia nobilis. NCBI lineage: Eukaryota > Viridiplantae > Streptophyta > Pinopsida > Araucariales > Araucariaceae > Wollemia > Wollemia nobilis. The sequence continues at coordinate 7,838,796 of JAQPPZ010000677.1, read as the reverse complement.
CACCACATGTTTGCAAATTCAGCAATCAGGAGATCACCACATGGCTACCTCGAATTTCAAACCTCGAATCACGTGTAGGTCTACATAAACTTCAAGATCAGGTTACATGTTGGTGTCGAGATATCAAAGGCCCTCATGATCCACATTGTCAGAGATCCCAATGAGCAGTCGCGTCAGGTGGTTGTTGGATTTCGTCAAAAGTGCCAGATCAAAGTGGGATTCATATCCTCTGAGTTTGTGCTATCTCTGAATCTGGCAGAGATTCTTATTGATTTCAGCGCTCATCGGATATGAGACTCTATACGGTCATTGGATTGGGGGAAAATATTGTCAGATCTACAACGTGTCAGGTGCTATCAGATCTGCAGCTTGTCAGATGCTAAAAATGGAGTTTCATACCTCAATTTTTGTGTAGGTTATAGGAGCCTTGGGTAGCATGTCCCGTACAAGAGGGTCTCATATCAAGATTTGTGCCCCCGTGGTCCGGTCCAGGAGTGACACACATGTTATCTTCTTCAGCACTCGCTCGTCTTGCCCTTCGCCTTGCCCAAGTCCACTGCTTTGATACCAATGAAGTAAACTCATGAACATTAGCAATATATTGATAATATATTCATTTAAATACAAAAGACTAAAGCTATATATATCCTTAAGATATGCGTAGAAAATATCTACCATAGGCTGTTTCCAACAACATGTAATATGTCACTAACAACTAAAAACTAAAAAATTATCTAACGCTATTGATTTTCGCCATCAATATGAATATCACATAGGTAAAAATAATGTAAGAATATCTAATCTACCCTAACAACTCCTACATATGAAGTGGATGCCTAAGAAGACATCTCAACCATTGTAATGGAAAAGAGCTAACATATATCTTCTATATTGTTATGCCTAGAGTAGACATATGAAAGGGGGCAGTACCAAGAGGTAGAATCTTCTACATAATTATTCTAGATAGGGGCTATTTCACTAGCATGATTAGGGAACTCTAATTGTAGAGAGGTCAATATCGAAACGGTTTACTTATTTTAACCCTAGACTTGACCATTTTCCTGATTATTCTAGTACTGGGGCATAGGATACCCATTGGATGGAGCTTTATAGACTTGATTCCCTTATGGGAAATAAGGTATCAGATTGTTTTGATAAGGGTACCTCTTGGTATGTATTTTCCTCCTCATGACCAATAATTCATTAGCAATTAATTTAAATAACTTTTTTTTTTAATTTTTCTTTGGGTCCTCTAGAGTGGATGGGATCAAAGCATGTGGGCAGAGACTAATCGTAGGTGAGACTAAGGTTGATTTCAAAGTTATTGGTTGAGCTAACAAGAGAGGTTGGTGGGGGGATTTCATACTAGGACACAAATATATGGGAGGCATAGGTGCTGGTCTTTTGATTTGAATCTAATCATGATTAACTTGAATGACTATACCATAAGAATTTGGTAGGGAGTTTCTACCTTGAGCCTTTATAATTAATTATATTTTAGAATCTAAACCCTTTAGATAATATATAAATACCATACCTAGAGGAGAATGAAACTCTTCAGGTATTCTATACCAATACTTGTAAAATATTAGGTTGAAATCCTCTATTGACTCCATGGGATCTCTCTTTATAATTGATAGTTGTTCCAAGAGAGAAACCCCATCTGTCTTCTCTCTAAATATTTCAATAAACAATGTGTTGAGCTAGTCCCATTTAGCTATTGAGCTAGGTTGAAGTGCAAGATACCATTCTTAGGATTTTTCTCTAAAAGATGTTGCTAGTAGTTTCAAAGCCATGTTTTGCTCTTATGAAGCATGCACGTTCTCAACATGTAGTTCAGATGCTCAAGGGGGGTAGTGAGATCCTCCATAGTGAATTAAGTGAGGGACTTTAGGGAAGATTGAGGTATGCCCTCCCATAATTCATTTGGAGCAGGAGGTGCCAAAGGACCTCTATCATTCTAGGCAGGACATATTTTGGGTGGTGGTGGTGGAGAAACAATATTATGGCCTATGGCTCTTCTTCTTTGTAAAATAATGGTAAGTGGGGATAACACTTTCTAATCTTTGGAAGCAAGGAATCAAATAACAGGTTTTTAATTTACATACCTCTAGGTCCTTGGTTGGGAATGAAGTAACCAGGTGAATGCAACTTGTACTCTAAAAGTATATATATTGAGGCCTTCATCATAATCTCAATCTAACATTCTTCAACAATGGTTTCTTTTGATGTTTGGTATGGAGTAGAGTTGCCAGGTGAATGAGAAATGCTTCAACAAGTAAGGATAGGTGGGGATCCTCACCAAGTCTAAGCCTAACTTGTTGTTGTGATTACAAGACCAATGATGTTTCATTGGCATCCCACCAAACATACCACTAAATTTTTATCCTCTTTGATTATCCTTGTCATTGAACATGGTGTGGAATAGGTGGACATAGATCCATGTCCCAACAAGGCTAGTCTTGGGAGCATGGATTTCAACTCAGTCGAGGGCCTTTGGAATTTTGACAAATATTGACTTCTTTATAATATGGGGATCTTTAATGCACTTCCTAATCTAAAGGTGAGATAGACTCCTCTCCCCAGATTGGGTAAAACTGAATTTTGATGGAGCCTCTCAAGGCACTCCAAGGAAGGTTGGAGGGGGAGGGGTTTTGAGATCTAGCTATGGGGTAGTGATATCTTATTATGTAGTGAAATTTGGCCAATCATCAAGCCATGTAGCAAGGCGAGAGCCATTATTACAGGAGTACGAATTGCAAAAAATAATGTTAAGAAGCTTATAGTGGAAGGAGATTGTATGAATATCATTAATAGTTTGAATGCCAAGCAAACTGCTAGCTGGAGAATTAAAATTATTATTTAAGATGTGATGAGTATACTAAACATGGAGATATTTGCGATCCAACACATCTACAAGGAAGGTAATATTGTGGCTGATGTTATGAAAAACATGGAAGTTTAGATGGATGGAACCAAGGTATGGAGTTATGTTTTTCTAGAGGCTTTGATGATTATAACTTTAAAAGAGGAAAACACTTTTGATGCTGCTGGGTTAGAAGTTTCAAAGCCTTAGGAGAATTTATCACTGTAAAATATCTATTAGGATGGGGCTAGTTTTCAAGGAAACTAAATTGAGATTTAGGAGTTATTTAAAAAATATTACATATTGAATGAAGACTAGGCAGAATCTTTTGAAGTCCTCAATAAAGACAAAAATGAAGATATGATCTGAAGCTAATAGAGAATTGATTAAATCTCCTAAATATTCTAAGGAAACCAGATGGATTGAATTTAAGAAATATTGAATCCCCATGGGATAGAGTTAAATAAAAAATTATCTAAGTATGCAACATGCTCCTTTTTAGACCAATTTTTGTAATATTTAGATGTTGTAAGTGATTTTTCTCTTCAATAAATGTAAAAGGGTTTGAAGCCCTTTCAAAACCCCTTCATTTACCATAGTAAAAAATAAAAATAAACTCCTAAAATAAAAGTAAAAATAAGCAGGTGATACATGCCCTTCCCATAGAACAAAGTCTTGAAGAGTTTTCTTAAATACTCAACTTAGATAAACCAATAAACTAAAATAATTTAAAGATAAATAGATAAAAGTATATTATAAATATATTTTCCATTTGTGCCATAAAGCAAGCATGTTGATTTGAGCATAAATCAACAAACACGTTTTAAAAAAGAAATATATTATCATAGTTTCTATAACCTATTTCCGATTATAATTACCAACCATCTTTCAATGTGATGCAATATGTTTTTATTCTTTGTCCTAAAGTGTAGTATAAAGAGATAAATTGTATAGTTAGTCAAAGGTTGAGTAAGAATCTAAAATCCAACTTTGCTTGTCCACCACAAAAACAAAACTTACATTATTTATATTTGATCTAAATTTTCATGATGTCATCTAAATATTTAATTTTTACCAATGATAAGCCCTAAGGGAATTAATACAAGGTATAACTCCGTTGCATTACTTATCCATGAAAACAATAATTCATATTTTTTTTGTTTTTTTGGTAAAAAGATTAATAATTTTTATGTCAATTCTTAATAGAGGATATGGAGTATTCTCCCTCATGTCTAATCTACTACAACTATTTGAAAAAAAAGAGTAACCATGTAAAGCAATGATATATAAATCTATACACAACAAGCAAAACTATGATTAATGGTAAGAATGGAAAAAAGAGCTTCCTTGGTCCGTTGAGGCCATCATTTGAGAGGATATCCACAGCAAGTGAAGTCTCCACCATCAAGAGCCTAGTTAGCCATCACATTTGCCACCTTTTTTGGATCTCTAAAGATGTGTATGAACTCCACTACCTTGAAGTGTTGGTGGGTCATTTGTATTTTCTCAAGTATTCTCTATATTCTCCAATATTTATTCTTTTGCTTGTATGATCCTTTTAAGTGGTTAATCATAATTTGGGAGTTTGATTCCACCTAAATTTTCCTCCACCCCACCTTCAAAGCCTCCTGTAATCCCCTTAAGATGGCATATCCCTCTGCCAGGTTATTGGATAAGATACCAAGGGTTTTGTGAAGATAAAAGCAAGGGTGCCATTCGAAATATGACCTATTCCCCATACTTATTTTTCCTAGATTTTCCATTGAGGCTTCATCCCTATTAATCTTACCTAGTCCCTTTGAAGGAGGTTTTCAATTCCTAATTTTTATTACTTGTGCATATTTTGGGGTTATCATTTTTGATATGACCACCATTGGAAACACTTGTAATCTAGATATTATTTGAATCTGCTTTTGGTTAGGATTATGGGGCTCTTTTAATAGGTATTGGATTGACCCCATATTGGTTATGATCCTTTACCAAAAAAAGTAGCTATCTTTGTTTTCTTGGTTGAAGACACAATTTTTTAATCTCCAAGTAGAATATATATATATATATATATATATATATATATATATATAACATTTTTTTTTAAGTACGGTTTTGAAAGGCCCTTTCCCTTGTCCATTAACTTACTCACATTGAGCTATTGGTGCTATTGAGATTTGAACCTTGGTGTGGGCTACATCAACTATTTATCCCAAACATTGAACCAAGGACCTATTGGCAAAAATTTGAGTTAAAAACATAAATTTTTATGAGGGGTCCCATTCCCCTTGTATTGAGTGGGGTTTGAACCTTGGACCTCCTCAAAGAGAGGCCAAAGCCCTTATCACATGCATGTCTTAAATTTGAGTTAAAATGTAGATTTTTATGAGGAGTCCTTGTCTCCTCATATTGAGTGGGGTTTGAACCTTGGACCTTCCCAAAGAGAGGCCAAAGCCTTTACTACTATAGTAAGCTTACAACTATGAATCTACATATCACTTATTACTTATAAAAAATAACAAGTTACTAATCATTAATGCAACTAGTTAAGAATCAAATCAACTATTTGAAATAATGTCCACAAGAGTCCCTTGCATGATTTATAAGACCAAGAAAATAGTGAAACAAAAAATTACACTATTTTTTTTTGAAATATAATTGCATTTACTTTGAGGCAATCACTATAATCCAATTAAGTCTTATGAATCTCCATTTTGAGATGCTACAAGATATATTTTGCATAACTATTCAAAATAAAAAATTCAAAAAAGATATGCATTCCATCATGTTATAGTGAATGTTGTTGTCTTGATTGATAGTATGCAACATATGTTGGTATCATGTATTTCATACTTAATTTTTTAGTTTACAAAATAAATAAATTTATATTATTTTAATTAATATTTTAAAATTTTAATACTTCAAATTATACATAATGCAAATAATTTATTATGAAGTATATATATATATAATGGGGAGGAACATAATAATTCAGGCTTTGGCTAATCTAAAGTTCAAATTGCAACACATATGTAGCTATGTGTTAAATTCCCTTTTGATAAGCTCAACTCTCCCCTTTATGAAAAGTCATGGTCGAATAAAGATAACCAACCTTAAACATCAACCATAGAAATTTATCACACTAACCAAACAAACAAATATATATATATATATTTATTGAGGAACATAATAATTTAGGCTTTGGCTCTTCTTCGAAAAATCTAAAGCTCAAACTGCAGTACATGTGTAGCTATGTGTTAAATTCCCTTTTGATAAGCTCAACTCTCCCTTTTATAAAAGGTCATGGTGGAATAAAGGTAACCAACCTTAAACATCAACCATAAAATTTTCTCACACTAACCAAATAAAAATAAAAAACAACATACAAAATTTATTCATTGAATATTTCAAAGGTCTTCTTAAATTTGAAATTAAGATTTTAAATTTTCACTACCAAAAGTTATCTTTCCTATGTTTTATTTTAGCACCATTGATTGCAGCAAACCAATGTACAAAAACATCCAAAGTATAGAAGCTTAGCAGGGAAATTTGATATCTAAAAATTTATATATAAAGCATAGAAGCTTAACAGGGAAGTTTGATGATTCTATTTTTGGCATCATTGAAAGGTTTTAAAAACATAGGTCACTGTTTAGTGTCCAATCAAAACACTTTGTATCATACATTTACCTAATCCAAATGAGTGTCATGTCATTCAAGGTGCTGCCACCAATGACACAAATTCTTTTGATGTGTTTGCTTTGGAATTTATGTGACAAACCTGTCATAACCACACATTATTTTACATAAGTTGTCTTGTCTTGTTCATGAAGAACAAAACCTTCACAAATAATTGAATATTCGATAATATATTTTTATAATTTTGATTTTCTATAAATAAGATTTAGAAAATTCTTCACATATCATCTCACCCACATGATGAGAAAAACAAAATCTATATCTTCAGATGTCATCTCCACATGTACCGGTTGGTGAAGGAAAAAACAAATTTTTTATAAGTAACCCCACGCCAACATATCGCTATACATTTTATTTGATTCTTGTAATAACAAGCTTTCACAAAAAAAATCAAATAGCAGTATACTTTCAAGTGATACCCCTTTACTAAAAACAAAAAGAAACCTACTTTTAAGAAAATGTTGATCCTTTGCTTGTATGAGCTTCAAATTGTGGCTAACATGGAAGTCTCAAGATACTGCGGAGGAGGTTTATGGTTTTAATTTTCTAGAAAGTTTAATATTTAAATTATGGTATATCTGGAAAGGATAGGTTGATGATTACAATCAAGTGTTTATTGATTGGTTGTTCCAATGCTGTGGAAGTCCTGTTGACTTTCGTCTTACTCACAGATTTATAGAAGCAGCACCCATACTAGAGTTTATAAAAGCAACATCCATTAATATAAAGTTTATAAAAGCATCATTCATTGATATAGAGACACCATTCATAAATGTTACCAGTTTCTCTATGTATATATAAAAAACAAATTCTATAAAGTATATTTATAAGTAAAAAATATTATTATATACTTTTCTACACTATTGTTTTCCTCCCTATATCCACAAATTTAAATTAATAATATTTATGAAATGAATTTTAAATCTATAAAAGTTTTTTAAACTATTATTTTCATCCTTTATGTTCACAAATTTAAATTTATATTAGCTATGATATAAATTTTAAATTTATAAGAGGATTTTTCTAATTTTTTATTTTCATCTATCTATTCACAAATTTAATTTTATATTATCTATAATATGAATTTTAAATTTATAAGAAGATTTTGAAGTAAATCTGTAAAAAGTTATAATATATAATTTTCTAAGCTTTTATTTTCATCCTCTATGTTCACAAATTTAAATTTATATTATTTATGGTATGAATTTTAAAACTAAAAAAAAAATCTAAGCTATTATTTTCATCCACTACGTTCATAAATTTAAATTTATATTATCTATGGTATGGCATGAATTTTAAATCTATAAGAGAAATTTTCTAATTTTTAATTTTCATCACCTATGTTCACAAATCTAAATTTGTATTATGCATAATATGAATTTTAAATTTATAAGAGGATTTTGAAGTGGGGTGATTGTTTGTATTTTTGAGAAAGAATTTACATTATTTTAAATTATCAGATTTTATAATAATAAAAAATTATTAATGATTTTTTAGATAATTATATTTTAAATTTATAATTTGAAATAAAATGAATAAAAATATTTTAATTGTTTTTTATTAGAATTTATAAAATTTATGAAATGAAAACAAAAATAAAAAGATAATTTACTTAAAATAAATTTATTTTTGGAATGTGTGTAAATATGATTAGATACATGGATGTATATATATGTTTTTTCTTCTATTGATAACATTCACATTACCGCGCTTGCCAGCTATTAAAAATAGTGTGGTTGTAACTAACTCTCCTATCAAGCAAATAAAACATTCACATTTTTATTAATATTATAGCATAAGGAGATTGAATCTCAACCACTAGTTTTTTTAACAAAAAGTATTTTTTTTAAGAGAAATTTTACAAATTACATCAACAACCATAGCATAAGGAGATTGAATCTCAACCACTAGTTTTTTTAACAAAAAGTATTTTTTTTAAGAGAAATTTTACAAATTACATCAACAACCACCTTCAAGGGGTTTGAACACAAGACCACTTAAAAAACAACCATCATCTTAGCCACTAGGGCAACTGTCTGTGGCTTAACAAAAGTATTTTTCAACTCTTTCAATTGTTTTTTAAAATATTTTTGATAAATTATAAATCTAAACAAGACAACTATATAAAACTACTATTTATACTAATATTTTGAAAATAAAAATTCTTAAGTTTAAATTTCATATTTGAATCCATCTACATCTATTTAGCAAGATATAAAGAGCTTCTATACTTCCTATTACAATTTTATCTAACAAAAATGCTAATTATAGATAGAATCAAATCCAGGTCCTAAGTACTTATACGAAGGAGCTACATCCAAAATTTCAGCCTTAAATGTAACACTTATATCTTTATCTCAAGAACCAATAACTTGTTTGGTGAAAAATGGGGTTACATAATATAACTATTTAAATTAATCCCAAATAAACCCAAAATTCTAAAACTAAGATAAAAAAGCAACTTAACAATGAATACCCAAAAGCTATCCTAATTCAAGCATAAATAAATTTACAACACTCAAGAATAACTAAATTAAAATTATCCACAATATGTCAGGGCTAATCCTAATGCAATAAAAATAATTACTTGACACCTAGGGCATCAAGGACCAAACAATCTCATTTAAAATATATTTCTAAAGAAGCAATCCATGGAGGACCACCTCAAACAGGAGGGGAACACAATCAACGATTGCCAAGGAAACCATTGAGGATGCCAAAGGTCGATTCAAAGAAAACAGATATGGGTTGCATGAAAGCAACTCATGGATCCTCAATAGTGAAACTGGAAATAACGGATGTCCAAGAAGGAGTAGTTGCGATGGAGAGGAAAGGCCTAATTTGTTGATTCATGGGATTCTGATTGACTCTTGCTACCTTCAAGCAATGAGCTACCAAAAACTGGAGCACTAAAGGTAAGTTCCAAATTTTTACTTACCCTAATGACTACTTTCTTATTTGTTTTGTTAATGAAGAAGATAGAGAGAACATTTTTCAAGGGTGGCCATGGTTTTTGGTAGGGCAGGACTCTTCATGAAGCCCTGGCATGCCAAGTTCAAAGCTGAGGAAGAAATACCATCAAATGCCCCTGCTTGGGTTTGTTTATTTGGTCTTCTGATAAAATACTGACATCCAAATATATTTGCAGCAATTGCAAATTATTTAGGAGTTTACATGATGATTTTTGATAGCACCCAACACTTAGAGCATATGATTTATGCAAGGATTTGTGTTTTGATTGATTTTGACAAACCACTTCTAGAGAATATTACTTTACAATATGGGGAAGAAATATGAGAGCAAGTAGTAGATTATGAAAATATTCCATTTAGATGTAAAATTTGTCATGAATATGGCCATCTAGCCAAGGATTGTCCACATAATGTCCCTAACAAATGGAAATAGAATGAGGACTTGGCAGGGTTTCAAATCCCTAAACAAAAAAACACAAAGAAAAATAGCAACAAAAGAGAAAACAATAATTTCACCTCACACCTTTGAAATTCTCTCCACGGATGAGCAAGCAGATGATGAGGATGGTCAAATGGAAACAATTATTATGGAAACACAATTTGATTAAGAGAGGGAACAGAAAGGATTGCATGATGATAAATCACTAAAAGAGCTTGCCTTGATGTTGAGAAATAACAGTAAAGGAAAAAAAGTACAATGTAGAAAACCAACCCAAGTGCAAAACAAAAGGGCAGATTCAAACTACAAATAAAATGGATCCTCAAAAAGACCATACAAATTCCAATAGTAGTGTCGTGGATCCAAGTAACCAGTCTATAGTCCCAACTGGAATTAAGCAAGATACAAATAAAAGGATAAGGATACCATAATCCTAAGGTTTATAGTTAGTATCTTTATGGCAATGTTGGAAGCTTTGGCTATTTTGCTAAGCAATTTTTGATATTTTTGGTAATTTGTTAAGCTTTGGTTTATTTTTAGTGTTATCATTTTTTGTTTGATTTGTCATTAGCTCATTTGGCTTAGTTTTTGTTGTATTTGTTTTTCCTGATTTCGTTTGTGGTGTTTTTGATTCATTTTATTGTTTTTGTTTTGGATTTGTTTTATTTTGTTGTTTTTGTGGTTTTTTCTGTGTTCGTGTTTTGTTATTTTTTTTTTGTGGTGTACTTGTTTCTTTTTGTTTCTTTTTTTTTTGGTAGTATTTTGTTATGCTGTGTTTGTGGTTGTTTTGCGTGTTTCATATTTTGGTGTTGTATTTTTTTGTGTCATTTTATTTTATTTTTTTGTGTATTTGTTTTTGTGTTTTGTTGTGTTGTTTGTGTGATTCATGTTTTTTTGTATTCTTTTTGTGCGTGTGTTTGGTTGTGCTTTTTCTTGTCGACACACTTAAGGAGTGTGTTTTTTTGTTTTAGTTTTTCATGTGTTTGTGTTCATGTGTTCTTGTTTTGTGTTGTTTTAGGAATGCTCCTTGCGTGTGTCAAAGGTGGTAGGCTAGGTGCGAGTCCTAGGTATTTTTGGTGGAAGAGATACCCTTGTCTCCTTGGGTCTTACCCAAAAGTGGCATCCCTTCTAGGATGTTTTCAACAAACAAAAAAAAAATATATTCCTACTTTATATTGCTTACAATGTCATCACAAAAATAAGAAGAGATCACACCTAAGATGTTTACAAAAGGTTTGACCTACCTTGGAAACTAGTCCCTAAATGGTAATCAACAACCTTTTTTTTGTACACCCTGGTAGAGGGTAACATCCTCCTTCATGGATGGTAGTAAACCAATGGTACATGTATTTGGTTGTACCTACAAGGATGAGAGAGAGATACAAAGATAGAGAGAAAAAGAGCAAAATGGGGTGCATGATGTGATAGAACAAAACATAGTTTTGAGAGTAATGTTAGCATAAATATGTGTTGTTATCTTTGATTGTCCTAGTCATTAAACATGGTATGGACCAGGTGGACGAGGTAGATCGTACCTTTTGTAGAGCAACACAATAGGTCAAGTCCTAAGATTATATGGTTTGGCTTAGTCGAGGCCTCTGAGATTTTGACAAAGGTCAGCTCCTTTATAATATGAGGGTCTCTAACACAATTCCTAATCTAACAAGTTGGGAAGAAAAGGATAGAAGAGAAAAAATTAAAATAACTAAAAAGTGAAAACCTAAGATAAAAAGATAGTGATGCACCAAAGATCAAATAAGATCACCATGCATTATAGGTTTGAAAACCTAAGCTAGCTATCAAAGGTTTTATTCCCTTGCATATGTTAAATTTTTGCTTAACCTCCAATCTAATGATATTATTAAGACTTTTGGTTGCTTTGGATGTCAAAGGTTTTCTTTTATCACATTCTTGTCATATTTCCTTTGCTCTTCCTTTTGGAACCTTTAAAACTTTTGATTTCGTAGTTACTCCTTGGTGAGTTTTAGGATTTTTTTGTTGTTATTCTCGTTTTGTGGGCACCTAGGACAACATAGCATGTCAAAACTTTATTTTCTTAAAATAGACAAAGCTCCTTGAAACTTCAGACACTTTAGTCCTTTTAGCCACATTAAAACTCTAATAAGTGTAGCCTGTTTTATGGTGTTGTCCAAGCCATGATCTTTTTTCACCACTACAAGTTTACAGTTTTTCTATTTTCTTTTCATCAGCCTTGCTTTATTATCTTCTAAGTTATTATAATGAAAGGTTGTTAAATATCCTTTTTGGATGACATTAACTACATATGATGACTTTTTCTAGTTTGTAGGATCTTCAATTTGGAAGTTTCCATATGCTCTTTGCTATCTTGCCAATCTCCATGAGGTATTTGTTAGTGCAAAGATGCCAAATAAAGTTGCCTCCTTAAGTAATTTAGGGAAAGTAGATATCTCACAAAATCTCTTGATGATGAGCTCTTGTGAGTCTTCCTCCCCTTCCTTTCTTGTTAGTTTTACCTTAGCCAACTCTTCCCTTTGAATGTGCCCTATGCATGTGGTGGAGAAATGACAAAAAAAAAATTAGGGGGTGCAAATCTAGTCTAATGTGAATGATAGCTAGCTTTCCTACAACTGATGTCTAGGTTCAATCTTTGTTATTGGTAGAATACTTTTACTTATCATTGAAAAGGTTCATGGACTACTATCAATGATGAGGTTGGATTCAATCATCATCGAAAGGGCTATAGGATGCCTATTATGGTCTATTGGTATGTAATCAACTTGCCCTTGCATGATTTTCCCATTTTGATGATGACTTTCTACTGATTCTTCAACATGGATTTCTTAGTAGTCAACAAAGGTTTGGGGTCTTACATTTTTCTTATGACTTCCAACTAGCCTTGGCTACAATTGTTACTCATTGTCTTGGCTGTAGTGAAATCTCACTACAAATTTTGTGGCTATTAGGGGTCTTTTGTTCATAAAATAATATGAACTTAGAAAATTAGGCTTTATTTATTGGATGCGAAGTCTTTCAAAAGTCACTATGATGGTGAATAATAATGTGCTAGATTTTTTAATTTATAATGTTTCTTGAGGTGAAGGCACTTATTAATTTCTTTCTTCATGGATTCATGCATCTCATATTTTACCCTACTTAAGTATATCTTACCTTTGTCATGATTACATGATGAGACCTATTTCTTCTTTTAGCACTAGATTCACACAATCTTCTAGTATTTCTTTATAATTGTTCTAGACTATATAGTTATGCCAATGCAACTAATATAATAATTTTGGTGTTGATCCCAATAATAATTTTTCATTAATGCTCAAGTGGTTCATCCTACTTTAAAAATATATTACATAACAAAATTGGATATATATATATATATATACATTATAACATGACACATCTTAGGATTGGAACGTTTTGCCTAGTTGGGCTCTCATCCCATTTCTATGGATCTATATACTTTAGGAAGATATGACTCCCATATTTCATCTTTCCATTGTTCCACCTAATTGTCAGGGATGAATGAATGTATTTTATTGATTGAATTATTAGATGGGAATAAGGTTCCAACCTTGATAAGGGTCATGTATATATATATATATATATTCACGACCCTTCTCAAGGTTGGAACCTTTTGCCTAGTTGGACTCTCATCCCATTCATGTGGCTCTATACACTTTAGAAGGATTTGAATCCCATATTTCATCTACCCATTGATCCACCTAGTAATTAGGGATGAATGAATGCATTTCGTTGATTGAGAGCTTAGATATTTCTTCTTTTAGTATTAGAATTTGATGAAAATTTGACCCTAATGTTAATAGTTTTTCCATGTGATGGAGGAAAAGTTACTCTAACTAGAGTTTAAATCTGGTCCCATATCGAGTTCTTAGTACCATGATGGACTAGTCCAAATACATATAACCTCTCATATTGATAATAAAATCCCTAGATAGGCAAAGGATAAATGAGGCTAGAAGATCAAATTTTAAGATGTTCTATGTTACGGTCACACTTGGACATGCATTTAAAGCTAATGGGAGTTTCTTCACTTCACCTAGAATTTGGACTATATTACCATCAAGTTGCACCACCCTTTTGTTAATAGGTTGATATCTTATACCTAATGTGCTTGTAATGCCTTTGGAAATTATAGTTGTACTTGCCCCCAAATCTACCATACAATTGTGGATATTTTATCCTTGTAAATGATAAAATAATCCAAAATTGTATTGTAGATTTACACTATACTGACATCTACTTGCAGTCAAAGCTAGTGGGAGTTCCTTCCCTTCACCTAAAATTTGGACTATACTGCCATCCAATTGCAACACATTTTTATTAATAGGTTGATATCTCATATCTATTGTATTTGCAATACCTTTGGGCATGATAGTTGTACTTGCCCCCAAATCTACCATAAAATTGTGGATTATTTTATCCTTAAAAATAGATAGATAAAAGAGAGGGATTTGGACCACTTAGTTTTGAGTCTGAGATGTGCAACATTATGGCAACTTGTTTCCCTTGATTTCTTTCTTCTTCTTCAAGAGCCTTCCTTATATGCTCCTTTTATCCTAGGATGGCTAAGATGTCCCAAATTGGTACAAGCACCAAGGACTTATTTAGATGGTCCACCATGTTGAATGATCCAAGTGAGATAGCCCTTTGAGTGGCGTATGGTGGGGTGAATCATGAATTTTATTCAATTAGCTAGGAATTTTTTGTTAGCATTGATGGTGGTACTTAATACCTTAGGATTTTTAGCGTGCTTCGCTTGGAAAATATTAGGACTTTTGGTGATGTAGTTGTTGGGAGACCATAGCTAGTACTAACTACTTTAGCCTAGCTATTTGATACATTTTGAACACTTTATTGAATGATAAATGAGGTATATGTGCCCTTGACTATTGAGGTGTTGTAGTGGGAGGCTACCATTATGGTTGGGTTGGTTTATGTTGACTGCCAAAGGCTATTTGATTGCTCTAGTCCCATTCCTCCATTGCCCACTTCTTTGATCATGTGAGGTAGTTTGATTGAACTTGTGGTCTATTGAGCATCAAATAATTTGTTCCATCGAATATTGCATAAATATCTCCCTAATCCTAAGCTACTAGAAATTTCTTCTAAGAGACACAATTTGGCTCTAGGAGAGATGGAGTTATAGCAGGCTATTCTTCCATTTTGTGCCTAGCTCATAAATATGAAGTGGATGCCTAAGAAGACAACATCTCAACCATTGTAGTGGCAAGAAACTAAGATATCTCTCCTATATTACTCTAACTAGAGTAGACATATGAAGGGGGGAAGTACCAAGAGGTAGATGCTTCTACATAGTTGTTCTAGATAAGGGCTATTTCCTCAACATGATTAGGGAACTATGTTTATAGAGAAGTCAATACTGGAATTATTTACTTATTTTGACCGTGGACTTGACCATTTTTATTATTATTCTAGTACTGGGATCGAGGATACCCATTGGACAGATCTTTGTAGTCTTAATTCCCTTATGGGAAATGAGGTATCAAATTATTTTGATAAGGGTACCTCTGGGTATATTATTCCCTCCTTATGGCTAGTACTTCACTAGCAATTAATTTAAGCAAATTTTGTGTTGCTTTATTTTATGGGTCCTCTAGAGTAGATGGGGCTAGAGCATGTAGGTTGAGAGTAAATGCAGCTGATACTAAGGTTGACTGCAAAGGTATTGGCTAAGCTACCAAGGGAGGTTAGTGAGGGGGTTACGTACTAATATACAAAGGCATGAGAGGCCTAGGTACTAGTATTTTTATTTGAATAATATCATGTTCAAATTGGATGTCTATACCACAAGAATCTAGTAGGGAGTTTCCACCTTGGGCCTTTATCATTAATGATATTTTAGAATCTAAGGCATCTAGGTAATATATAAATGCCATACATAGAGTAGGATGGAGCTCTTCAAGTATTCTATGTTAAAGTCCTCTACTGACTCCATGACATATCTATTTATAATCTATAATTGTTCTAGGAGAGACACCCATTTGTCTTCTCTTCAAATATTTCAATAAACAATATGTCAAGCTAGTCCCAATTAGATATTGAGATAGGTTAAAGTGCAAGATACCATTCTTAATATTTTCTTTGAAAGAGACTGCTAGTAGTCTCAAAGCCATGTTTTTCTCTAATATGTTATGAAGTATGCACATGCTCATCATGTAGTTCAAATGCTCAATGGGGGTAGTGAGGTTATCGACAATGAAGTGAGGAACTTTACCTTCAATAAATATTGTTCTTATACCTGCATACAATAAAATAATAACAAGGATCAATAATATCTGTGATGGCTCCATTGTGTGAGACCCTTAGAAGCAATAAAAATACTAAACCCTAGTATTGCAATAAAAGTTGTAACAAAGCATAAAAAAGTAAAATAAATGCAACGAAATTTTACCTTTTTAATTAACCTTATGTTTTTATCTTTTACTTACATAAATACTACAAGTGAGGGTTGTGAAGATCCCCTAATGGCACTCGAGGATTTTAGGGCTACATATCTAGGATGGAAAACCCTCGTGAGTGCTCGATGATGGTTAGAAATACCTAGAGGTACTCTGAAGGGCATTCGAGAAGATCTGGGGGAATTTGGGAAGCTCTGGGGGGCATTCAGTGGCTAAGTAATAGGATGCAAAACCAAATCTGGTTCATGCGAGGTGGGCAACAACAGATACAGGTAAGGCGACAGGGAGCGATGACGAATGAAAGTGATGATGAGGATGCTTGAGAGCTTCAAGAACTCAAGGGGAATTTTAAAACTTAGGGCACTTGTTGTTGCGATTGCAAGACCAATAATGTGTCACTAGGGTCCCATCGAACATGCCATTAAACTATTATTCTCTTTGATTATCCTGGCCATAAAATTTGGTATGGAATAGGTGGATGGGGCATATTGTACATCATGTAGAGCAATACAACATGGCCAGTCTCAAGAGCATAGGATTTAACTCAGTTGAGGGCATTTAGGACTTTGATAAAGACTGACTCCTTTATAATATGAGGATCTTAGATGCACTTCCTAATATAATAGATTAAGGGGAAATGGTAAGAGAGATAAAATGAAAATAACTAAAGAGTAAAAATCTAAGCTAAAAATGTGGTGATGCACCAAAGATAAAATAAGATCTCGTTGCACAACAGGTCTGAACATAATGTGCTAGCATGAACATTGTTCTCTCCTCAACATAAATAAGCACATAAATAATAATATATAAACACACACATAAGAGAAGTAGGTATGGGCATGAGATCCATAAATAGACTTCAAAGTAGATGCATGGCCTTCAATATATATATGCAAGCAAAATGTATTTCAAAAGATTATGCACAAGGGTTTGATTGCCCACAAGGAAACTCAAAATTATACAAACTGCTATATAAAGAGAAATAAAGGGAAAGCTTTACAAAATTGTTGATCTTTTACAATGCTAATCTAGCCACTATATAGATTACAACAGGGAGAGTATCCCTCCAAAATTTTCAATATGATTTAACAATATCAACTACTCTTCCTCAAATTGAAGCATTAAAATGACGTTAGTAGGTGATTCAAAGGTTTGCATTATTTTACCTCATCTATAATTTCTAGGAGTCCATGTACCATTATTTCCATCGTGTTACTTGCTCTAGTTCTAGATATTGAAGCTTTTATTTGTAAACAAATAAATTCAACAACAAGAAAAGCTAATAAAAATGGACAAAAACACCAAGCAACAAATCAACAACATAAAAAAAACTAAATCAAGGCAGAAAAAAATTTCAATAATAAAAATGACTATGATCATTACTTTAAGGGTCAATCATGATCAAGCAAAAGGATTAAAAATAGATGATCAAGACCAACAAAAGATACTGACAATATGGACGACTAAGATCACCACTTGAAGGGATTGTCATGGGCATGACTAAAAGAGATCAAATAAAAAATATAAAGATGTGATAAACTAAAGAATATATGAGACTAACATACAAATAAATAGTCAAATTATTCAAATTAAAAAACAAGGTACCAAAGTCAAAAGATATACCAAAAAAATACAAAGACTATATAGAACCAGAAGAAGTTATGCATAAAAGTGTTTGACATGCTAAAATTTATTAGTTTTGACAACTCAACTCCATCAATTATTTGTCATGGCATTACCTTAGACCCAAAAAAATCTTAGATAGTGTATGGACCAAACCATTTCTATATAAAATTGTCCTTGTGCTTCTTATGCACATTATCAACCTTGAGGATAAGGTCTTCAATTTTAGAATCATGATAACTAACTTTTTTATTATATTGCTTGGTAACATGACTCTTATAGGCTCTATTATGCTCAAGAGCATGTATATATATCTCATCAAGAGTGGTAAGTTTAGCGATACATTTTTTCTTATACTCTTGGTGGTACTCAACATGCCTCAACAAAATTTCTCAGAGAAAAACCCAAAGAAGGTAATTCAATTTCAAGTGTAAAAACAACTTCAGTACCATAAACCAAAGAAAAATGGGTTGCACTATGGAAATCCTAATACTTATGTGTTTTGTCCAAATTGTAAGATATAACTTAAAGTCCCAATATTTCTTTTATTTTATAACTATATTTTTCAAAATATTGACCAAAATTTTATTGCTATATTTTGCTTAACCATTCCCTTGTGGGATAGTAAAGCATATGGATAAATGATGTTGAATACCTAATTGAAAAGTTAACTCTTGCATTTATTTGTATTTAAAAGGAGTACCATTATTTGAAATGAGAGTATATGAGATACCAAAGAAACACACAATCATATTAAACATAAATTTTAATGCAATGAGAGTCATTTGATTTATCAAAGGCATAGCTTCTATCCATTTTATAAAATATTCTATGGTTGTGATGATAAATTTGTGCCCATCCAAGGACATGAGAGAAATAGGTCCAACCAAATCAATATGCCAAGTGGATAAAGACCAAGGAGACTAATTGTATAAAGAACTTGGGCAAGGGCATGAATTCCATCTTTGTGGAACTAACACTTATCACAAGATTTACCATAGTTATCAATGTTAGCTTCCATTATTGATTAGAAATAACCCATTCTTAATAATTTAAGAGTTGTGGAATAACCACTAAAGTTTCCTCCATAATCACCATGATAAACAAAAGAACCTTGGGTACTTTAGCCTGTATAAGGTATCATTAGAGGACATTATGTAGATTACAATAGTAAGACTCCATTGAGAATAATATATCTAAATGCCCTCTTACAAATATGAGCCCACTACTTAATATTAGTTGTTGGTGAATATGATAGATCATCAAGGAAGCATAAAATGTTGTTATACCAAGTATCATCAAGAGATATTTAGCAATCAATGGCATTGACCTCGATCATATGCACATCCACTAGTCCATTATTGATAAAAATAATAGATTCATCATGAAAATTGACCATAAAACTAGTTCAAGAAATGTTTTTATGTGGTATGAATTTATTAGACAAAGTGTATAGGGAGTTAGCCTCAACATTTTACTCCCATAGAGTGGTTTGCTACTATAGTATCTGGTCAAGTACATTGTTCAACAAGGCACACCTACCACTACAAGGGGACATCAAATGATTGAATTATTGGAATATTGATTGTTGTTTTATTTTTTATTGTATAAAAATTTAAAGAAATATTTACTTAGTGTTTTGATCACATACCATATAGGATATGGCATAGATTGAGCTAAGGTGGTTTGCTTTATGGCATTTACAGTAGCGTATTGATACAATAAAAACTTTGAAGACTTCATGGTACCCCTTATTAGCAAGAGTGACACCATTACAAAGAAAAGTAAGAAAAGCATAAATAAAATGATCAGTAAAAGATGCCAACAAAAATAAATTAAAAACACCAAGCATTGAAGCAATAATGCAAAAACAAACT
The DNA here is from genome assembly GCA_028583015.1 of Wollemia nobilis. Classification (NCBI taxonomy): domain Eukaryota; kingdom Viridiplantae; phylum Streptophyta; class Pinopsida; order Araucariales; family Araucariaceae; genus Wollemia; species Wollemia nobilis. The sequence goes on along the minus strand of JAQPPZ010000677.1, from coordinate 7,818,898 downwards.
AAAACAAGACAAAAATAAAATTGACCAATCAAAATTATCATGATTATTGATTTAAGAGGCAATCACAACTAAGCAAAAGAAAGACACATAAAATAGAAGATTCAAACTTGTAGAAGAGACTGACAACCTAGACAACCAAGATCACCACTTTAACGGGTGGTCATGGTCATGATCAAAAGAAATAAAATAAAATATATAGAGATTTATCAAAATGAAGAATGTATATGACCAACACAAAATAGATAGTCAAAGCAATCAAATTGAAAAACAAGGCACCAAAGTTAAAAGGTAAACCAAGAAAACATAAATATTGTATACACAAGCCCAAAGGAACTCCACATAAAAGTATTTGATATGCATGGAATTGGGAGGTTTGCCAACTCAACTCCATCAATTTTATAATTCAATTACCCCAAACACAAACTCTTTGATAGTCTATAGATGAAACCTTTTTGTATAAACTTGCCCTTGCAATTCTTATGCACATTATCAATTGTGAGAACAAGGTCCCCAAATTTGAAATCATGATTATAGAATTTCTTATTATATTATTTATAAATGCAAATATTATAGGCTCTATTATGCTCAAGAGCACATAGACACCTCTCATCAAGAGTGGTAAGTTCAGTGATATGAACCTCCTTATACTCTTGATGGTACTCAAAATGCCTCAAAATATTTCTTAAATAAACATGCAAAGAAGGTAATTCAATTTCAAGTAGCAAACCAACTTTAGTACTATACCAAAGGAAAAGGGGTTGCCAATATGAACATCTGAATACTAGTGCAGTACACCAACAATGTGGAATATAACTTTAAATGCTAATATTTTTTTGATTTTATAACGTCTTTATAAAAATATTACCAAAATTTTATTGCTAGATTGAGCTTGACCATTCCCTTGTGGATAGTAAGGCATGTAAAATAGTGTTGAATCCCTAATTGAGAAATCAATTCTTGCATTTCCTTGTTTTTAGAAGTACCATTATCTAAAATAAGAGTAGAAAAGACATCAAAGAAATATACAATATGATTAAAAACAAATTTTGATATGATGAGAGTTATTTGATTTGTCAAAGGCATTGGTTCTACCTATTTTGTAAAATATTCTAGGATTGTGATGATAAATTTATGCCCATCCTAGTACATGGGAGAAATAGGTCCAACCAAGTTGAGATACCAAGTGGAGAAAGGCCAAGGAAACTCAATTGGATGAATAACTTGGGTAGGGGTATGAATTTCATCTTTATGGAACTAACACTTATCACAAGATTTAAGTTATCAATGTCAACTTCTATTGTTGGCTAGAAGCAACCCATTATTAATAATTGACGAGTTGTAGAATGACAACTAAAGTGTCCTCCAGTCATTACTATGAACATCAAAAAGAGACTTGGGTACTTTGGGTTCTATAAGGTATTGTAAGACAATATTTTTAGGATATCATAGTATATGACTCTACTGAGAATAACATATTTAAATGCCCTCTTATGAATGTGAACCCGCTACTTAGCATTAGCTATAGATGGATAGTATTGATCATTGAGAAAGCATAAAATTTTGCTATACCTAGGACCTCAAGAGGGATTTGGAAATAAATGGCATTGAAATTGATCATATGGATATCCATCAAGCCATCAATAGTAGTATTAACAAGTCCATCATGAAATTTGACCACAAAATTAGTTTCAAAAATGTTTTTATGTGATACAAATTTACTAGCCAAAATGGCTAGGGAGTTAGCCTTGACATTCTTCTTCCTAATGAAATGCTTAATAGTAAAGGTATTAAGATAATTAATCAAATTAGTAGCCACTTGGTGGTAAGGAATCAAATGAGGATATTTTATAGCATATTCACCAATGATCTAACAAACCATAATTTAAGAATCACCTAACACTTTGATGTTTATACCATTCATACATTGGGTATCAGGAGTCCTAAAATTAGTACCTCATACTCTACAATATTATTAGTAATGCCATAATAGTTAAAGAAAAAGACCTTATGAATAGTTAGTCCAATTGGAGAGTTGAGAAAAATACTAGCTCTTGCCCTAAACTCATTTCTTGCTTCATCAAAGTGAAGGATCCATGTGTCAAGGTGGAGGTTTTTATCAAATTATTGGGAAGAGAAAAGCATGTCACCTTTGGATTTAGATTTTGTTTCATCGTGTATCTTAGCATCCCCATGAGACTCTAAGAGGGCCTTTTCTTGCTCAGTCAATTTATAGGGAACAAACTCCTAAATAAGGCTAGAGACAATAGAGGAAGAAAATATGAAAAATTCATGAGGAGCACAAGAGATTACCATAATGTCCTCATTATGTAATGCCTCCTTTAAGTGTTGTTATAAAGGGTTAGGAGCTATTGTGATCGATTATCAATCATGTGATATTTAACAAATTCTTGTGTAATGATACAAAGATCAAATTATTGAATCATAGTGATCCATTTTTTGTATTGGGTGTTACTAGGGATGTAAGGCTTTTGTAGCAAGTTTCTCAAAGGGTTAGTTTTAATGAAGATATAAGTTATCTAATACAATATATAAGAATATTACCAAGCAAATACATCCTTATACTCCTTACACAAAGCAATAAAGGTGGTTTTCTCTTTGGTAGATAGGCCTACCCCTATTTTAACTATTCAAGGGTATGTACATTAACATCTATAGTAAGATTATAATTTATAACATTGACTTATTCAAAATGGTCTAGAGTAGAGGGAAGATTCTCTAATTTATAAATAATCTCAACATATCAAACATGATTAGACCACTTATGTTTTCCTGATTTATAATTAGGTTATTGAAAGAACCCTCTCTTCTGATATTTTTGGGAAAGCCTTCACTCTCTAGTATATGGGATAGGATATATTCATCATTGGGCAATGATAGGAGAGAGAGAACATTGTTAGGAATTGTTATTATTGTTTTTTGCATACCCCTTGCCCCTAAGCCTAGAGAAGATGTGAGCATGATATTGGGCATTGAGAAAATATAATTTTTTTTATCAAGGTATGGTCTTATTTGCTTGTAAATTTTTATTAAATCCTTTATAAAAACCTCAGTTTTAAGCTCAATATAAAAGTCAACTTCAATTAGACATCTTTTTATAAAAGAGGGTGTAGGATCAATCAAATCATAAAGCCACTTATCAAACATTTTATCCGAATAGGAAACTATATCTAGATACAAAAATAAAATAGAATGGATGGTAGGGAACACCTAAGAATTCTATGTGTTTCTAAAATTTGTAGCAACTAGAATTGCCACATTTTGGGGCAATAATAGAATCTAAGAAATATCCTTAAAAATATCAAACAATTTGGGTACAATAAGGTTTCTACAGGTCAAATATCTTTAAGTACTATCAAAATAGTCATAACAAGCCCAAACATAGGGAATATTTCATAATTTGTTAGGATCATCTTATTTTGAGGTGTTCTAGGCACTTCTGGAAAAGTTTTAATAGGCAATAAATCAACACTAAAATATAGTTCAACATAGATTAAAATAGTATAGGCATGAAAGTTTTCAAGAACATAGTCATCAACATGATAAATTTGAAACTAATAGATTTTAGCCTTTGTTAAATGCCTAGCTAAGGAAATAATTATTGTTTCACCTAACTCATGCAAATATTTTAGATAATAGAAACATTAGTTTTTCTATGCCTATTTAGCCTAGATTTGCATATATTACATTAAAAATTCTTAAGCATATAATAGACAACCAAATTATTGTTATTAATTGTATAAAATTTTATATAAAGAGGTTTTGAAATTCTATCAATAATAATTGGATTGTTTGTTGCTTGAACAAACTCTTTTCCTTTATCCTTATTCTCTTTTTTCTTCTTTATAAGGTTGTTTTCTTTTATATTGAGGTGCATAGTAACAGTAACAATTTATTATTCTAAATATGCAATCATTTCCCTTTGCACCTCTAAAATATTAACATACTAAGATAAATTTTGTTGGTTATAGATGTACTCACCACTTGGGCTAGGCTGGAAAAATATTTGATTAACTTGAGAAGTATTTGATATTGCTAGCTTCAAAATTTTGATTTTGAGAATTTATTACCATTTTGATTCTAATAATGTTGATTCCCTCCTTAATTACCTTGATTAGAATTGTATCCTTGAATTTATAGTTTTGTTGTCCATCCTAATTTAGCCTTTGATCCTAATTTTGACTCCCTCCTTGCTATTTATAGGAATAATGTTGATCATGGTTGGGGAATAGGGTGTTATAGATACCTAAATTTTGGTTGCAAGGATGATTAAACCTTTTTTGGATATTCTTTTTTCTTTCATGGAATAGAGTAATCCTATAATTATTAGTTTTGGTCATTGTTGAAATTCAAACCAAAGGCTTGTCTAGGGTAAGGTAAGGTAAATGCTCTCACAGGTTATGGTTTACAAAAAAAAAACTTATAAAGAAACAAGGAAGAAATTGGGACTACAAATCACTAGGAATCCATATCCATATCCTTATGGATGGTTGCATAGAATGTAGAGATGGAGAAAACCAATAAATTTTGTATGTGAGGTGGAATTACAAATCCACTACTTATGGACTAAATATACTCTATTCATGAGATAACAACAAAAATACCATTTCATAAAGGATGGTAAGTTATTTAACATCAATGAATATAAGGGATAAGCAAAATATCTCTTTGATTTAAGCCAACCAAATAAAGAGAGTGATAAATATCATTAATAAAAGTCTTATACTTTTTAAAAGGTATAGAAAGAGGAAGGATAAATAGAGTTGGAAAGTTCATAGTTTAGTGATACTCCAAAATAATGACAAGTGCACGTAATTTTTTGATAGATAAGATACGATAGCATTAATCCCGGGTTTTACAGGTTGACCCAAAACCTTTTACAAAAATAAGCCTAGGGTTGTTGATGAACATATCCTTACTAAGGATCCTATATATGTAAAATCTACATGCCGCCAAAGCCATTACATACGGTAAGGCACATAGCCTGTTATAAAAAAAGAAACTTCCCATACAACATTTTTGGTATACCCCAAGAAAACACACATGCATCATAATTACAAAAAATAAACAGACACAGATCCCTTCCTTGAGACAATGGAGAAACAAAAAGCTGCAGACACACATAGCAGAGTACTGAAAAAAACTCCCACAAGCTCTGTATTGACAGTTACTCTTAATAATGTAATTTCTTTCTTCCATATATGAATTGCTTTGGTACCACATACTATCTTGGCCAATCAGCCTTGGACAAGTGAACTTGCTAGCTAGATATATGGTGGTGGCTATCTAGTGGTCCACGTGGCTTTGGTTTGAAGTCTTATATTATCGTTTCTTTCATTCCTTGTGATTATCAACCAACCTCAAATTACTAAGACGGCTAGGAGCCATGTTATCTGACATGTGATTGTCCCCATTAGGCTTTGTGGTATTTCCAAGCAGTATCCATGAATACTGACAGCTCAGATAATTTTTATTATGAGTCCAATTCAAAAAAGAGACGGGAATACTCCTAGCCTTTGAACTTACAGTGTCTTACCTGTTGGTAAATTCAACTATCATTCTTGGAATTTTTTGTTGAATAAGCTCCTCTACTTCACTCGGGACACCGTGTTCCCATTTGAAAATTTTGTCACCATCGACACCCAAATTGGCCAGCTTATCAGCAATTTTGTTAGCTTCCCGAAAGACATGTTGGGATTTTATGTCATGTCTTCCTTGGAAAAGGATCCTAGCCTCTTCAACAATTGTTTTAATCCTCCAAGGAGGTGTTTTCCAATTATTGAGGAGATTTATAACATGCATAGAGTCTCCTTCTATGATCAGGGGCGGCCCCTCAGTAGGATTCACTTGGCTCCTAGTGATGATGTTAGGGAGATGAGATTTTTTATTTTCCAATGCCTCAACTTTCTTCCTAAGTTATTCAGCATTAGGGTTTGGCTTTGGGATTCCCACTGGGCTTGAAGTATTTCCAGCATTGGGGTTTAAGGATCCTGACTTGGATGTGGATTCTAGAGATCATGGATTAGGGTTTAGATTTATGATGCCCACGGGGCTTACAGTAATTTTAGCATTAGGGTTTGAGGATCCTGACTTGGATGGGGATTCGAGAGAGTCAGAAAGGTTAGCCTAAAGATGTTGGGCTTCCATGTATTTTGATAATCCTCCTTCTCCCATATTGGATAGAATTGAAAATTTATTTGAAACTAGAGGATTGGAACTTACCTGAGTATTTTGGTTGCCAACAACCTGTTGTTTTTCTTTGTCTTGTTGGGAACCTGCACCCTCTCTTTTATTTTTTTGGTAGACATAGTTTGCCTGATTGAAAATGCCTCTGCCAGGGAAACTTCTCAAATTTTCTCTGTCTAGCATTCCCTACTTCTGATTTTCTCTATTCATTGCCAAGTTAGGGCACTGATTGCATAGATGTCCTTGATTTTTACATTCTGCATAGAATGCTAGTCTGTTATTGTATTCTACCAGCTATTTTCTATAGTATTCTTCATAATATAGCTCCATAAACCTTGGCAATTCATTATTCAAATTAGCATTTACATAGATTCGTGCATGAGTCATCCTTGTCTTGGCCAAGGTCGCATGGTCAATGCATATCGGGTCCCCTATAGTTATGGCTATGCCCTGCAACAAATATTCATTGAAGAACTAGGCAGGTAGACTCGGGAGATAAGGGTCGAAATCTTCACCCCATCGTCTGAGAAAAATGCTCCTTTTTCCTAGAAACCAAGGACCTCCTGTTAAAATGCGGTTAGCATCCTCCATATTGTTAAAAAATATAATGAAGAACCCTCAAGTTAGAGCTACCAACTCCAAGCTGCCTACCAGTCGCCATTTACCCATCGCCCAAGCCCTGATAGTCTCCATGTCCGGCCTACCTCCCAAAAACTTGCCTACTAGGGAGAATTCTTCCATTAAAAGAAAAGGTCTCATGGAACTTGTCGGGGCTGCAATTTTATTATTTACTGGAACTAGGGATGGAAGAGAGAGAACCTCCTTTATTTTTCCTCTAAGAGTCTCAACAAAATACAACCACTTCTTGGGCCCCGCATTTTCCTTCGTATATTTTTTTTCAGGGTCTTTCTAATGAGGGTCGGGCCCCCGTGTGATGCCCACCTTCGAATATACCGCAACCTGACCGCCTTCCTCTGGATCCTCGCTTGATCCATGCTCGAGGTTCCCACCCTCCCATTCTGTACCTTCTCTACCTCTATCGCCTTGGCTGAGATCCCTGCCCAGAAAATTCAAACCCTCACTCCCGTCGCACCCGCTAAACCTCAGCTCACTCATTCCTCTTGCTCACAACACTTGCCTTCTTATTGTATTTTACTTCATCACTATATACATTGATGGTTTAAGACAAGCACAAGTAATTCAACAAGCATTGTTAGTAGTGTTTGAAGAGCCAAATGGCATGTCCCTCAAGAGGGAGGTGGAACATAAAATTTAATTATAATTTGATTGCCTAACCTTGAGTTGTATTAGTAATTCATTATGGAGAGTGAGGAACTAAAATGACAAGTCCAACTACTCATGGATCAAGGAGTTATAAAACCAAGTAATTCACATGTATATCTCCAATAGTACTTGTACTGAAGATATATAGTACTTGAAGAATGCACATTAATTATAGAATAATCAATAAGATTTTAATAAATATCACTATCCTCTTCAAAGGATAAATGATCAATTTTATCAACTCAAAAAGTAAAATATTTTTTGAAGCTTGATCTCAATTCTAAATATTACCAAATTGAAGTGGAGGAAGAAAAAATTTAAGATAAAACAAAGATTACATTTAGTTTTGATGCTGTCATTAGGTCTATACAATGCACCAACAACATTTATGAGGGTAATGAATGATATTTCTTATCCTTTATTGATTCTTTTATAACTATTTATATTGATGGCATTCTTGTTTATAGTGAGAATTGGGAAGACCATCTAATCCATTCACAGATAGTTTTGTATAATTTAAAGCAAAATCAACTACAAGTCAATGTAATCAAATTTGAATTTGTAAAGTACAACCTTGTGCACTGTAACAACCCACCCTATTCTGGATTGTTTCCTATCTATTTTGACTAGTAAAAAAAAACACAAATTTTTGCTCTTTTTATTCAAATATATGCTCTTTTTTTTTTTGGTATTTTTATGGGATTTAAACATACAGTATACTACTAAAAGAAAGCTTCACAAACTGGAACAACTTAATTGCAAGGAAAATTACAATGATGAACAACATTGAAAATACCCGATTTTCCTCAAGTCTGAAAACAAATCGCAGCAATCCATGTTCTGGAAATAGTTTGTGAATAGTGCCATGAATAGTAATTTGCTATAGTGCCAAATAGTAATTGCTACAGTGCCGCTTGAATTGTAAACTGCTACAGTACCACATGAATAGTAAACTGCTATAGTACCGCATGAATAGTAAACTGCTACAGCCTCCAAATAAGGACCGTCTACAGGTATAAATCGCTACTATCTCCCAACACACACAAGATATCAATGACGAACTAGAAATTCTCATTGATCTCCAATTTGCCCTCTGAATGAAGACAATCAAAATCCAATAGAGCTGATCTTTCACAGTCGTAGTGGATGTCCTTGCCGAGAGTTTTCGTTCTCAACAAGCTCGAATCTGCAAGCAAATTCTCCAGAATGCATCAAGCAATATATTCAATGTTCAAGGATGCTGGAATGAGATCTCGACCACTTTATTTATTATTGACTTGGGCCTGGCTGTATCATAACATAACCAATGTGGGATAAAAAACCCCCTTTTTAATAAATCCTTATGTCTCCCTAAGTCACTTTATCAAATAATTAATAAATCCTTATGTGCACACATAATATAAAGTCTATTTAATTAAATACGACTTTATAATTAAATAATTACGAGTATTAAAATAATTGCACCAGAAGACCCAAGCCAACATCTGATAGCATTTTTGGATACCCTTTTGGTCAAAGCTTGTCCAAATATAGAAACTGCTTCGAAAAAAGCATGACCCTAAAAAATAGGAAACTGCTCCAACCGACTTCCAAGATCCTTAAAGCTGCTCCCATAGCCTACAGGATCGCGTGAATAGGCTATGCACTATGCCAATGCTGACGAGCTCAGAAAGGGGACATGACAGTCCTCCCTCCCAAAAATTGCTTGTCCCCAAGCAATATTAGTGTCGGATCTTGTAGAATGTCTTCATGTTCCCAAGTAGCATCATCAGAATCACCTAATCGAACCACCTGTGATTCCAGGGTCCCAAACCAATCTCAACACAATTATTACAGCTACAACTTCTATATAAAAATCAAAACAAAAATCTGAGTGTGAGGCCAAGATGCAAATCAACAATGCGTGGGCCCAAGGTTGCCTCAAACATTCATCCAAGACTGTTCCCAAACTTGCTTCAAGCTGACCAAAGATTGTCTTCATGCTATTCCAAAACTGTCCAAAGGCTGCAATTGTGCAAAAACTGAGTGGAAATAGGCTCAAACTCTCACAGTCCAGATCTGAGGTGATGCATAGAAGTTCTGATTTGTCATGTACAACAATGGTAAATAACTGTTTAATCTCTTCAAAGATGTGTAAACTCAATTCTCCTTTATTTATAATGGTTGTACTATGCAAGAGTGTAATAAAATTAGCAAAGGTAATGAATGAATCAACACCAAAGAGAGTGAAAAGGAAATTATAATCAACAAACTCCGGCTCTCCATATGCATAAGTCAAGTACATCACCTCTTCCTTTCCCCAAGGGAAATCCAATACTCCCCCAACCTTGAGAAACATTATCAACATCATAAATGTCAAGTTTTATGACCAATATACTCCTACATATCTCACTCCATGCTTTTCTTAACTGTTGTTCCAAAATGGGACTGAAAGTGCATGTCAATGGCTGAAGCTCTACTTTTCCTATGTTTCCAACTCCAAAACAACTTGCCCCCAAATGTATCAAAACTGAAAATGCAACTTTATCTCCATTATGTGCCATCAAATCCAAGTGTAACAGCTGCTCCAACTTCCTCAAAAACCGACAATGCTCCCTCTTCATGTCTTGCAAGTGAGCATACCTGTAAACTACTAACTTATTCTCATACTCAGCTCTAAGAACAGCCTTTAACATTATGAAAGACACCTTATTATATCTCCCAAAATGGACTAACACAGGCCTCATACAATTCTCACCCAAAACTGAAAACACGTGTGGTGTAGCAATTCCTCTTGTCACCAAAAACTCAGTGAATGTAAGTAAATCAGACCTGATGTGATGTGCAATCGTTGGTGCCTTACCGATCAGTCTATGTGAAACCCATATTGTCTCCAATTCTGTCTCACAAGGTGTTAAAGATGCAACTCTTTTTTTTGCCAAATGAGACCTCAATTTCTCCATCATTCCTTCCTTCATAGCCTTCCCAAATTTCGCTTCTGAAATCAGCAGACAATCAGTCCTATTGGTACCAAAATTCTCCCTCACAACAGTCCCAAAATCAATCTTGAAAATTTGCGAAGTGTTTGTCCAAAACAACATTTTTTGGTCATCAAATTTCCTCCACAAAGCTGCGCAAAACTCCTTGTATACTGCCTCCTCAGTTGTCTTCACATGTGCAGCCCAAATTGCACCAAGTAATGTAACAAATTCCAACACAACCATCCAATAAATCCTATACAACAACGTCTCATCATAGGCATGTAGTGCACCAAGTTGAGTGGTACAAGGTTCCAATTGACCCAACGTCCCTGCTAAGACTGTTCTTGCAAATGCATCCTCTGAAATAAGCAAATATTGTATCTTTTGTGTATCATAAACAGTCTTCATATGTGGCACAAACATTCTAACAACAATGTGACATCTTTCCTCATCATTTCCTATGGATGTGAAATGTAAAAATCTAACAAAATCAGTGATGGTGATGAACAAATCTGAAGATTGATCTATATACATGGCTGCCACTAACACATAATTGAATTTTACACCTGGATTCCATGCATTTAAGGGCTGATGCCTTCCTTATGACAAAGTGTGCTCATTGTGAATCCCATGAACAACAATGTGTAAAAGTTGTTCAATGTCCTTAACGTCAACCGAACTTAGTTTACTACTTCTATCAAAGACTGTACTATGCAAAAAATGAATAGAACCATCAAACATTGAGGAAAAATGAGTGAGAAAGAGTTTAAATTTTGAGTCAACAATCTCTGTCTCCTCATTCATGTAATCAGTTTTATACACAAGCATCATATCATCACCAATTGTGAGTGCTTCCTTTGTTAATACAGTCCCATCAAGTGCTCCAACTATCCAAAAACATGCAGCCCATATGATTCTTAACAACATGGAAGAATGTGGTGCAAGAGTCCCATCATTCTCATACATCATTAGTCTTATCAAACACATTGTTGCCACTAATTCATGAGTGCCAAAATATCTCAATCTGCTGCTATAAAAATTAGGATGAAGCACATACCTTATGGGAGTAATATCATGGCTGATCCATGATCTCAATGGATGTAGAGATGACTCCAACTGGCGGCCGTTCTCATCCAAACACCCCAAAATTGAAGATGTACTCTCAACTCTGTCCAATACTGAATCTAAGCTAGGTTGGTTGGAAAAATAGTTGCCACCATTTATTATGAATAAACTTGGCATATTTGGGTGTGTATTGCTCTCTTCTAGGATCTCCAAATCTGAATGCTTTTCTTCAAATGCTGAAACTACGAAAGAGAAGCCTCCAATGGCCTCCATGCCTTCATCATACCTTGGTACCAAAACACCTGGATCCCAAGGAACTAGGAGCTGATCTGAAAAGGTATGTTCATTGTGATCCTCATGAGGGATTGATTTCTCCCACACATCACTCTCCAAATCCAAGGAGTTGGAACTAGTGTGAACACTTCTATCCAAGGATTTAGTTTGGAAATCTAGACCATATCCATTATCATCACAAACTGATTTGGGAACTTTAATACATTCATCTGCATCATGTTCTTTCACAACAATCTCATGTGGTGATTCAATCTCTTGGTTAACCATTTCTGATTTGAATTCTTCTTCGTCCAGGGTAGGTACAACTTTAGAATTTTCCACTGAATTCTTCTTTAGATCCACAAGCTCTTCTTTACTAGCTTCCTCATGTGAAATTTTTGCCATGGACTGCTCTTCTCCCCTAATATCCTCATTGTCCAAGAAAGGTTTCAACTTCCTCTCACACTGTTTAACAACACTATTAACCAATTCATGTGCAGCAATGGAAGCAACCAAGTCTTGCCTCCAAACGTCCAATAACATTGATAAGAGTGGTTGGTAAATATAATCACTTTCATCTATAATCAAAATCATAATGTCTCTCATAGCTGCAATAACATTATTAGCATGTTCTTTTCTAGCTGAAGCAATGAAATGATGAAACATTTCGTAAACCAACTCATCCATGTCCAAATATAAAAAAATGTTTCCCATTCTAGTTTTTGCAAATAATTCAAGTATGGAAACTCTCCTAGAGAAATGAGAACAAGTAACATCCTCCAAACTTTCAAAACTATCAACAAACAACTGAAATATTGTTCTCAATGTGTCATCATTGTAAGGAGCTTTAGAAGCTGAAATTCTCAAAATTTCACTCAAGCAAGAAGTGACCATGAGTCTTACCTCCTTATCCGTGTGTTTCAACCATCTAGGCTTGCCCAAAGACTTCACCACCGGAGTCATAGCTGCTTGTAATATCTGAGAAGGTGATGAATCTATCATATACAAACAATCTTCTACCTCCCCTAGGACACAGTAGAGAACATCTTTTGGCTGAGATATGAATCCAAGTTTTCTTCCTGCATTAGTAAGCCTTTCGACCAACTCATTTTCGCCCAATAGTGCCATGATCCACAATTAAAAATTTAATGTTCAAGAACCCTAGGTTTCATTTCAACAAAATTCCACCTCAAACCCTTCAAAAGTGCCCAGAACATTTATGAATGCTGATCTACTTAGGGATGCTGAATCCTCCTCATGAAACCCTAATTCAGATCTGATCACAGACTGGTAGGAAACCAGCTCTGATACCACTGTAACAACACCCCCTATTCTGGATTGTTTCCTATCTATTTTGACTAGTAAAAAAAAACACAAATTTTTGCTCTTTTTTTTTTGGTATTTTTATGGGATTTAAACATACAGTATACTGCTGAAAGAAAGCTTCACAAACTGGAACAACTTAATTGCAAGGGAAATTACAATGATGAATAGCACTGAAAATACTTGATTTTCCTCAAGTCTGAAAACAAATCGCAGCAATCCACGTTCTGGAAATAGTTTATGAATAGTGCCATGAATAGTAATTTCCTACAACACCGCGTGAATAGTAATTTGCTACAGTGCCGCATGAATAGTAACTGCTACAGTGCCGCTTGAATTATAAACTTCTACAGTACCACATGAATAGTAAACTGCTACAGTACCTGAATAGTAAACTGCTACAGCCTCCAAATAAGTACCGTCTACAGGTATAAATCATTGCTATCTCCCAACACACACAAGATATCAATGACGAACCAGAAATTCTCATTGATCTCCAATTTGCCCTCTGAATGAAGACAATCAAAATCCAATAGAGCTGATCTTTCAAAGCCGTAGTGGATGTCTTTGTCGAGAGTTTATGTTCTCAACAAGCTCGAATCTGCAAGCAAATTATCCAGAATGCATCAAACAATATATTCAATGTTCAAGGATGTTGGAATGAGAGCCCGACCACTTTATTTATTATTGACTCGGGCCTGGCTGTATCATAACATAACCAATGTGGGATAAAAAAACCCCTTTTTAATAAATCCTTGTCTCCCTAAGTCACTTTATCAAATAATTAATAATTCACTTAATTGACTTATGTGCACACATAATATAAAGTATATTTAATTAAATATGAATTTATAATTAAATAATTACGAGTATTAAAATAATTGCACCAGAAGACCCAAGCCAACATCTGATAGCATTTTTGGATACCCTTTTGGTCGAACTGTCCAAATATAGAAATTGTTCTTAAAAAAGCATGGCCCTAAAAAATAGGAAACTGCTCCAACTGAATTCCAAGATCCTTAAACTGCTCCCATAGCCTACAGGATCGCGTGAATAGGCTATGCACTATGCCAATGCTGACGAGCTCAGAAAGGGGACATGGCATGCACTGTGTGGATAAAAACTCAAAGTAGACCCCAATAAATATTAAAGCTAATTTAAGGTGGCCACAACCTTCCAATATAATTTAAATGAGGAACTTTGTTGGTGTAATTCAATACTTATGAAAATTCACACTGTCCTTCTCCAAAGTGGCAAATCCTTTACATGCTCTCTTATCTAAAAGTAAGGTATTCACATGGGGGAGGGTATAATAACAGGTATTTATAGAATTAAAAAACAAAGTAGTAATTCGTTAATGCTAGCCTTAACTTATCTATATCATCCTTTTGATATTGAAATAGATGCAAATGGACATGCCATGGAAGCTATGAAACTACAAGTAGGAAGGCCCATATGTAATCATTCACAACTTTTCAATAAGACTATCCTAAATTATCCCATACACACAAAAATTTATTTGCATTTGTGCTATCCATTAAAAATAGAATTATTATTTTGGTGGAAGGAAGCAATTGTGTATATTGATTATCATCTCTCTAGCATCTTCAAACAAAGAGTAAGCTACGGTAAGCAAGGCATTTAAAATGCATAAGCTTCCCATAAAAATCCCATCTTGTCATAAAATACAAGAAAGAAACCTATAAAAAGATAGAAGATATGTTGGTAAGACTACCAATAACCAAAGGATCAATTCTAGTCACTTTGACGAAGATTCCTACCTTTGTACACGAGGAGTTGTTAAACTAGTATGTGTAAACTGAAATCAAGCAAAACCAATACACAAGATAAAATAATCAAAAGCGCAAAAATAACACAAAATTGCACAAGATAGATTAGCTTTTATTTATGGGGGAAAATCTCATACTAATACAATCAATGCGCCCCAATGTGGAGTTTTACAATACCTTTGTGATACAAATTTATAGTTACTAGAATTCTCTGAAACCCTAGTTCAAAATAATAGTTGGTGTCTTCGTGCTTGTCTTCAATCCAAAAAAGGTTGTGGGTGGGCATGTGTATCCTAAAAGGACTACCCTAGTTTCAACAGCTTCCAGAAATATAATACTTATACTTGCAAATAACAAAAAATACAAAGAGTCAGTAATACCTATGAGGGCTCCACTACGTGAGATCCTCAGAAGAATAAAAATTACTAAACCCTAGATGTTGCAGAATGAAACTATAAATAGAATATAATAATATAAAATAAATGCAGATAAAACCCTTTACCTTATCACTTGAGATTTTTGCTTCTATAAATGATATTTGTGAGGATGCTTGACTGACACCCAAGGGTTGTCAGACTATAGATCTGTTGTGGGAAACCCCCAAAGGTGTTTTGTGATGACAACAGATGCACCAAGATATTCTGTGATGGTGGTAGATGCACCAGAAAGGTTCCAAAAACACCCAAAGGCATTTTGGTCACTTTGGGGGGTGTTTGGGGCTGAGGAAAGTGTTGTAGAACCAAATCTGGTTCACATGGTATGGACGATGGTAAAAATGGGGGATGCGAACGATGGTGGCGAGGGATGAAAGTGATCACGAAGTGGATAGGGCAAGGGATTAAGATTCTCCAAGGATTAAGGATTTCTAAGAATTCTAAGAGACTAAGAATATTCAGGCACTAAGGGCTTAAGGGTTTCCAAGTGTTCTGAGAATTCTTTGCGAATGTTCATCAATAAAATTCAAAGTTGGAAAAATCAGGGACCTTGATTCATCAAAATGAATCACTTTTTATAATCTACCCTTAGATATGTTAGGGTTTTGACGACACCAAATGGGCAACCAAGATTAAAACATGAGGAAGGTGGAGATTTATTCTGGGTAAGTGGCATGGATTGAGGTAGATGGATAGTTGATATTAAAGTGTGGCAAAGGGCTAGGATTAATTCACACACACATATATATATATATATATATATATATATATATATATATATATATATATATATATATATATATATATATATATATAATGGATGGCTATGATTGGGAGACATGGATGGATGACAAGTGGTTAGATTTTGGTATCTACAAATGCCCCTTTTTGTATCACATTATGTGAAACACAATGCGGTGCAAAAATACGAGACATTTGGTTTGGCCTGATGAAGAAACAACTTTCTTTCATTGGAGCGAAGATGATTTTGAAGAAAAAGAATTTGTATGTGTAGCTTACCCCCTTAATTTGCGAATGAGTGAAGAATGAATCTCACAAGCCAATTGACATAATTGTGCAGTGAAAAATACAATTAAATGGTGTAAATGCAAGTGTATGATATAAATGTGGATGACATGAATGATGTAAATTGATGCCATTTTTGCCCCAATATATAAAGGGGTTTTTTTCCAAGTGTAGATACCATGATCATGTAAGATGTATCCCATTGTGGGAAATCATAATCAAATTTGGTTACCCCAAGTTTGGGGTGATTCCATATTGTTGAAGAAAGTGCCTTTTGGCATCATTGAAATGCAAATATGCAAATGCAAAAAAAAATTAGTCTATCCTCGGGGCCACTCATGATTGTAGCTAATTCCCACACAAAATTCCTAAATGGTTGCTCAATCACTTTAACCAATCTACATCTTAGGAGACTGATATAATTGCAAATGAAATGATGATAGTTATCCATGTTGGGAACCCCATGGAAAATGGCATCAATGACAGTTGTTGAGCAAATTGGTCTTGGCATAGTCTCACTCAAAATATGAGGGACCAAAAGTAATTTTATTTTCAAACAAGGAGATATTGGATGATGAAGATGACCAAGTGTCCTTATGGTTATTTACCCATATTATCGAATTGCATGGACAACCAATCATTGCAATCACCAAGGAGATATAATAGACCACTAGATATGAGGTTCACTTAAAATTGTAGGTGAACTTGGAAAATATTGAATGCAATTGTTGATGGATTTGATGGTGTTGAAATGTAAATGTTGAAGAAGGTGTAATGGTGAATGAAACGGATGATGTTAAATACGGATGATATGAATGATGTAAATTGATTTTTGTAAAATGCAAGTGGTTGATTATGTTTTTACCCCAATAGATGAAGGGGATTTTGACATGGAAAAATGCAATGACTATGAAAAGTATAATGTTTGATTATGTTTTTGCCCAACAAAAAAGGGGTTTTTGAAAATGCAAATGATTTATTATGTTTTTGCCCCAAAAAAAAAGGGTTTTTTTGAAAATGCAGATGATTGATTTTGTTTTTGCCCCAACAGATGAAGGGGTTTTTGAAAATGCATATGATTGATTCCATTTTTGACCCAAAAGAAAAGGGGTTTTTTGAAAATGCATATGATTGATTCTATTTTTGCCCCAACAAATGAAGGGGTATTGTGAAAATGTAAGTGATTGAGTCTATTTTTGCCCCAACAAATGAAGGAGTTTTTGACATGTGAATGATTGATTTTGTTTTTTCCCTAATAGAAAAAGGGTTTTTGACATGTGTATGATTGATTCTATTTTTGCCCTAACAGAAAAAGAGATTTTTGACATGTGTATGATTGATTCTGTTTTTACCCTAACAAATTAAGGGGTTTTTGACATGCATATGATTGATTCTATTTTTTACCTAACATAAAAGAAATTTGTGAAGATGTAAGTGTCCTTATGGTGATCTACCCATCCTATCAAATTGCACGGATAACCAGTCACTGTAATCGCTAGGTGACTAGGATAAACCACTAAATACGAGGTTCACTTTGAGGATTGCTTGACCAAAGGGGTTAGGCCCTCTAGAGTTTTTTTTGGACTAAAATGTGACCAAAGGAATTTGGTTCCTTTGGAACCTTTTGAATTTGATGTGTGTATGTGAGGCAAAGGGCACAACCTTTAACAAAAGGATGCAACCTTTTGAACCTAGCAATTGACTTTTTGGTGATGTAATGTGTATGTGACCAAAGGATTTTGATTCCTTTGGAGCCTTTTGAATTTTATGTATGTATGTGAGGCAAAGGGATCAACCTTTGACAAAAGAACATAATATTTTTAACCTGGCAATTGACTTGTTGATGATGTGATGTGGTTGAGTGATTGAGTTGTTTGGTTCCTTTGGAGCCTTTTAAATTTGATGTGTGTATGTGAGGCAAAGGGCTCAACCTTTGACAAAAGGACACAACATTTTGAACCTAGCAATTGACTTGTTGATTATGTGATGTGATTGTGACCAAAGGATTTTGGTTCCTTTGGAGCCTTTTGAATTTGATGTGTGTATGTGAGGCAAAGGGCTCAACCTTTGACAAAAGGACACAACCTTTTGAACCTAGAAATTGACTTGTTGATGATGTGATGTGTATGTGATCAAAGGAGTTTGGTTCCTTTGGAGCCTTTTGAATTGAAATGTGACCAAAGTGGTTAGGTCCTTTGGAGCTTTTTGACTTTGATGTGTGTTTACGAGGCAAAGGGCTCAACCTTTGATAAAAGGATGCAACCTTTTGAACCTAACAATTGACTTGTTGATGATGTGAATGTGATTGAGTGATTGAGTTGTTTGGTGAATTGGTGGGGATGGTGTGATACCTTGAATGCCCCAAGTTGTGTGCTTATTTATTTTTTCTATTGGGGAATGTGTGATACCTTGAACACCCCCAAGTTGTGTTGTTGTATAGAACTTTAGAGCGATCTTTGCATATGCAAATTATATATATATATATATATATATATATAGACATGGCATTTGTTTTTTTATGCTTTTGTGTGGATGCTTTTATGTGAATGAAATGATAATGTGTATGAATGCAAATGAATAAATTCTCTAATGATCATTTGTAGTTTATATTTTACTTGACCATTTATAGCATTGTTGTTTAATCAGGGGCACCAAAATTATGGCATGTGAAATGAAAGACTCATGTAATGATATGGATGTTGATATGAAAGAAGATATAGATATTGATATGGAAGTATATATGGATGTTGATATGGAAATATGACTATTTTCGAGAGACTCACACATGCTAGTGGTATAAAAAAACTCACTAAATACTGCAAATTTTTTCTCTAAGACCAAATGTGTGTGTAGTGAATTCATTTACCGAATCATGAGAATGGTAATGACTAGAGGTAATCAAGAACTAGTGTGTGTGCAAGTGATTTCATTTACCCATATTGAGTAAATTGAGATACAACTTGTTATAAAGAATACCAAGAAGCTAGCTTGTCCTTATGTGCAGTCATAGGTCTCTTCAAGAGATATGTGTCACCACGCATGAGCGTACTCCACTACCATTCAAGCATCTATAGCCCCGATGGAGATTAGCTCCATAGTCCAAGAATTTGATATCTAAGCTTTGGGGATTCAGACTACCTAACCGTCTAACTAGAAATTTAGTTCTATCCTTACAACTTGAGGATTTGTGGTGTGTGATGTGTAAAAGATTTAGATTTTTGGGGATTTTACCCTACTCTTTATTTTATTTAGAAATTGTGATAGTAGTGAAAACCACTATTTTTTATTTTTGGACTATGTGCATAATGGGACAAGGAAAGGAATACCCTTTTTACTTCGAGGTATAACCCAAATATGGTATTATCCCTATTTAACACAAGATGTTTTTAGGATGTGTGTTTGTGTTTGGTTCAAGATTCAATTCCCAAAACTCAAAATTTTCTTAGTGAAAATTTGTCTTGGTCCTAAAGAAAACTCGACATGTATTGGATTTTGCTAGAAACAATAAGAGTTGTTGAGTGACTGAAAACACCTAAGGATTTATGGACATGTGGGTTGCAAATGAATATTTTGACTTCATGGCATGGTGCAATGAAATGGATGATGATTTGGAGGTGCCCCTGATTAAGGCAACAAAACTTTGTTGGACCAATTATTATCTGAACTGAATAAATGACCCCTAAAATATGAAATGTGAAATGTGTGAATGTGGTTGTAAATGCAATGTATGAAATGTGGTTTGTGAAATGAAATGTATGCAATGCAATGTGTGAAATATAATGTGTGAAATATAATGTGTGAAATGCAATGTGTGAAATGGAATGTGTGAAATACAATGTGTGAAATGTAATATTGTTTTTGTGCATTAGCCATGTATATATACATACACATACACATACACACACAAACATATATATATCACAGTAAGCATAAAATGCTTTTAAGTGTATGATGTTCAGTTTCTCGGGTTATTTTACTCCCCCTATCCTTGTAAGCTTATGTGCTCCTGCAATATTGGGAACTAAGATAGGAGTAGGTAACACGTATAGATATAAATGATAAATAGCATATATTTGTTTTTTTGAACTAAAATGTGACCAAAATAGTTGATTTCCTTTAGATAATTTTGACTTGTATGTGACCAAAGGAGTTTGGTTCCTTTGAAGCCTTGATATGTGACCAAAGGGATTAGGTACCTTTGGAGCCTTTTAAACTTGAGACATGACCAAAGGTATTTTGGTTTATTTGGAGCTTTTTGGAAATGAAATGTGACCAAAGGGATCAGGTACCTTTGGAGGTTTTTGGATATGAGATGTGACCAAAGGTATTAGTTACCTTTGGAGCCTTTTGAACTTGAGATGTGACCAAAGGGATTCTGGTTCCTTTGGATATTTTTAGAAATGAAATGTGATCAAAGGGATTAGGTACCTTTGGATATTTTTGGAATTGATATGTGACCAAAGATATTAGGTACCTTTGGAGCCTTTTGAACTTGAGATGTGACCAAAGGTATTAGGTACCTTAGAAGCCTTTTGAAATTGAGATGTGACCAAAGGAATTTTGGTTCCTTTGGAGATTTTTGGAATTGAGATGTGACCAAAGGGATTAAGTGCCTTTGGAGCTTTTTGAAATTGAGATGTGACCAAAGGTGTTAAGTACCTTTGGAGCTTTTTGAAATTGAGATGTGACCAAAGGGATTAAATGCCTTTGGAGCTTTTTGAAATTGAGATGTGACCAAAGGTGTTAAGTACCTTTGGAGATTTTTGAAATTGACATGTGACCAAAGGTGTTAAGTGCCTTTGGGGATTTTTGAAATTGAGATGTGACCAAAGGAATTTTGGTTCCTTTGGGAATTTTTGAAATTGAGATGTGACCAAAGGGATTAGGTACCTTTGGAGCTTTTTGGAATTGAGATGTGACCAAAGGAATTTTGGTTCCTTTGGAGATTTTTTTTATGGGGAAGGTGTTATACCTTAAGCATCCCCAATTTTATTGATGATTGATGGTGTGAGTGATTGGGAGGATGAGATATCTTGAGAATCCTTAGTATGCTTGATGATTGATGATGTGAGTTACTGAGATGATGCGATACCCTGAGAATCCCCAGTATTCTTGATGATTGAGTTGGTACCAATGTCTTGATTAGATGGGTTGAATGGACCATTTGTGGGAAAGACTTTCCTATCAATAAGATCTTGTACAATGTCTTTAAATGTATGGAAATTGTTGATGTTATGGCCCACTTGTTGATGATAGGGATAGTACAAGTGCTTCTTATAATATTTTCCATGTGGCTTGTTAGGATCTCTTGGTTTGATTTTTGGAAGTGAAATCTTGTGTGCTTCATAAAGCCTTCAAAAAATGGTTGCATGAGATTCTGAAAGCATCATGTAGTTTCTAGGGGGCTTTATAGGATGCTTGGTGTATTTGTCCAATTATGTTGGATGTTGAATTTGTTGTATAGGTATCATAACCTGAGATGTGAATTGTGGAACTAGATGTTGCAATTGTTGTGGTTGTTGACATGGATGATGATAAAATTGATGATGACTCAAATGTAACTCAATGTTAGTGAGTAGAGTTACAATTTTTTATAAAATTAAAGTGTGTTGACAATCTGATTGTAAGCCCTAGTTTATTTGTTGAGTGTATTGAGGTAGGGTGGATGGATTGATGAATGGATGATATTGAGTGTGTTGTTGGTGGTGTGATGAATTGGGGGGCATGGGGATGGTGACTTGGGTAATTTTGAAAATAGATTGTGTGGAAGTGGAAGGGGGTGGAAGTGAATTGTGGATGTTAACAATGTGGGTTGAAGTTGGTGGAGGATAGGTTGCAAAAGGTATCACAACTAAATATGAAATGGTGGGTGACATGGTAGATAAAATTTGTAAAGTAGTATTTTTATGCTTGGAAAGAAGAAGCTTGCATGGATGGAATATGAAGTGGTTTGAAGATAGGATTGGTGGGGTTAGGAGTGGAGCACTCCATGGATGTGGTGAGTGCCTGACTCATGTTGTTGGTCCAATTTTTGGTCAAGACTCTAAACTATGAATAGGTAAGGATTGGTGAACGTGGGTGATAAGGTTATGCACAACGGTGAATATTCACAAATTGGGCTAATATTTACACTTTTGAAAATTCAAATTTATTATTTTGGGGGACCCAAACGTCGGCCCTTTCACCCATTTTTTTTTTTTTCGGTTCGCCATGCGTTGATAATAGTATTACGGATTTTTTTGAAAATTTGCCAGCAATCCCACCTAAATAGAGGACCCTTTTTCATCATAAATTTTAAAATTATAAAATCATCTCACCCAATTTGCCAAGTATACCACTATATATAATTAACATCCCAACGATACTTTTTCATTTTTGGACCCTATTATACACTAGATGGATACCCCAATCCAGTTCTGCACCAGACTGAACCTATTTTTTAGACGAGACCCATTTTTGCACCAGACCAGATATTTTTCGGCACTAGACAAGATCGAACCTTGTTCTACACTAGATCAAATCTTGTTTAGCACCAAATAAGACCGAATCCTATTTTACACCAGATAAAACTCATTTTACGGTAGATCAAATCATGTTATGCACCAGTCTAGGCCCTATTATAGACTAGGCAAATATCTAGACCCTATTTTACTTTCACACAAACTATCTAACCCTATTTTGCACCAAACCAATATCTAGACCCTGATTTGCATCTGAATGAACTATCGGACCTTGTTCTGCACCAAGCTAATTTTTGGACCTTTTTCTACACCAGGCTAACATCTGAATCTCATTTTGCACTAGGCTAGAACCTATTCTACACCAAGTCAATATACAAACCCTATTTTACACTAGGCCATATCCTGTTTAGCACTAGATTGATATTTGAACCCTATTTTGTATCAGGTCGGACTCTGTTCTACACTAGATTGATATTTGAACCCTATTTTGTATCAGGTCAGACTCTATTATGCAATAGGCCATATCTAGACCCTATTTTGAACCAATCTAATATTTAAATCTTGTTTTACACCAGGCCAGATGTTGTTCTGAACTAGGCTGATTTTAAAACCTTGTTTTACACCAAGCCAATTTTTGGATCCTATTTTGCACCAGGTTGGACCCTGTTATGCACGCACCAGGCCGATATTCGAATCATATTTTACACCAGATCGAACCTTGTTCTACACCAAGACAATATTCAAATCCTATTTTACATCTGAATGGACTACCAGATCTTATTTTACAAAGGAAAAAATACATCTATTTTTGGCTTTGGTAGCGATGCCCCCAAACACCTTGGATCCCCCCGACGATGTAGTAGGGGGCTCCAAGTGTAGTTGAAAATAAGACCTTTAAATTAGAGAGATAATCAAGCTCCACAACCAATACCATGTTCTAAGACCAAACCATTTTCTACACTTGGTTTTAGGCCAAACCATTTTTGCATCGACCAATATACTCAAATATAGCCAAAACTATCAAATTCAATATTTTTCTAAATTTTTTTCAAATACTAAGGTAATTTGCCATTTACTCTAACATGAGGTTGGTCAGGATTCACCATAGTTTCAAAATGGATTCACCTATTTTTATAAGTACATTTCGTGTTTGACCCCTTATGCATAACCCTGGTGGGTGATGTGTGTGGTGTGTAAAATAGAAATAAAAATGAAAACACTCAGAACAAACAAACAAAATATGCCCTAAGTTTTGCAACAAATTTTTGATTTTTTTAATCTCTTTTTTTGTGAGGTTTTGTGTGTTGTGAATGTGCTAATCTTAATTATGCAGAGTGAAATCTAAGGCTGGATGGCAAATGAGATTCTTCCTGGTGATAAAATCTAGAAAGTTTGCTCATAGATGAATATGGTTGCTAAGGGAAGATATTAATGGATGGAGATGAAGCCCACTGTTGCCAAATATCAAACAATGGTTGGTAATGAAATAAAACTCACTATTGTTTATTGTGAAATGTGCAGTGTGTGATTAATTTTAATGTTTGTGTTATCTATTATGTTCATACAATGTTAAAAATAGCCTATTTCATAGGTCTAAATCAGAAGCCAAAAATAATAATACCAAGTTCCTCAAAAGAACTTATGGTACACCACTTAAGACCCACTTTGAATCATCAAGTGATTCCAACAGTGGAGGGTTTATCTAGTTCTTTCGCCTTGAATAACCAAATATGAAAGTATACTTGTGTATTCTAATCTTGTTCCAACTTAGACAAGTAAAAAAAATGGAAAATTTTAACCCTATTATGCAACTATTTTATGCTTTTGTAATTTCACATGAAAACAATATGTAGAAAAAAATGAATGAATACATCAAACAACAACAAAAATTTAAAATAAATATGATCTACTATGAATGCATGAATGCAATGATGTAAATGCCTAAGATGCAAATAAAAAATGTAAATGCTTTAAACATAAAAATAAATTATTTTCTTTCTATTAATTTTACTGTAAAAAGCATGAAAATGAAATAAAAGTGGGTTAGGGTTTGAAGTAGGCTTACCAGGAAGCCTACATATTTCTTCCCCACTATGTGAAATGCACCCAGAGCCACTGAAATGTTGTAGGGCATCTCCTAAATGCACCAGGGCATCCCTCGAGCACTATAGGGCATCCATGCAACCTCTGATCAACTTCTACAATCTCTAGAAACCCTAGTTTTTTTCGTAAAAATCATGTGATCAAATTTTTGGAACCTGCAAAATGAAAACAAAAATAGAAATTTAGTGACAAAGTAAATTAGAATAAATAACCCTTTGGGGGTCCCACCGTGATCGCCATTTTGTAAATTGAAATCAAGCAACACCAATACACAAGATAAAATAATCAAAAGCACATAAATAACACAAGATTGCACAAGATAGATTAGATTTTATTCATGTAGGTGGATCTCAAAATAATACAATCAATGTATCCTAATATGGGATTTTACAATACCTTTGTGATACAAATTTATAGTTACTAGGGTTCTTTGAAACCCTAGTTTAAAATAATAGTTGGTGTCTTCGCACTTGTCTTTGATCCAAACGAGGTTGTGGGTGGGCTTGTGTATCCTAAAAGGGCCACCCTAGCTTCAATAACTTCCAAAAATATAATTCTTATACCTGCAAATAGCAAACAACACAAAGAGTCAATAATACCTGTGAGGGCTCCACTACGTGAGACCCTCAGAAGAATAAAAATTACTAAACCCTAGATGTTGTAGAATAAAACTATAAACAAAACATAAGAATATAAAATAAATACAAATAAAACCATTTACCTTGTCACTTGAGATTTTTGCTTCTATCAATGATGGTTGCGAGGATGCCCGAGGGTTGTAGGACTACACATCTTCTACAAGAAACACCCAAAGGTGTTATGTGGTGATAGCATATGTACTAGGGCATTTTGTGATGGTGGCAGATGTACCATAAAGGTTATAAAAACACCCAAAGGTATTTTGGTCACTCTGGGGAGCGTTCAGGGGTTGAGGAAAGTGTTGTAGAACTAGATCTGGTTCACACGGGATGGGTGGTGATAGAAACAAGGGATGCAAATGATGGCGGTGAGGGATTATAGTGATAGTGAAGTTTCTAGGGCAAGGGATTAAGATTCTCCAAGGCTAATGGATTTTTAAGAATTCTAAGAGACTAATAATATTCATGTACTAAGGGGTTAAGGGTTTCCAAGCATTCTGAAAATTCTTTGCAAGTGTTCATCAATAGAATTCAAAGTTAGAAAAAATCAGGGACCTTGATTCATCAAAATGAATCACTTTTTATAATCTACCCTTAGATATGTTAGGGTTTCAACAACACCAAATGGGCGGTCGAGATTAAAACATGAGGAAGGGTGGAGATTAATTCTAGGTAAGTGGCATGGATTGAGGTGGATGGATGGTTGAGATTAAAATGTGGCGGAGGGCTAGGATTAATTCATATAAATATATAAATATAATATATAAAATATTAATATATATATATTAAGTAAATACACACACACACACACACACACACACACACACACATATATATATATATATATATATATATATATATATATATATATATATATATATATATATATATATAACAAATGGTTATGATTGGGAGACACGGATGGATGATAAGTGGCTAAATTTTGGTGTCTACAGTATGAATAGGATGCAAAATCCAATGAAGTGTATTGACACTTTAAACATTCTAATACAAACAAGCAAGAGAAATTAATTGATTTGCATGTAGAAAAAAGAAATTCTCTACAAGTTGGAAAGGCTTTGCATTTCTAATGAGTCTCTTAGATTGGAATTTATTAGAGAAATGCATACTTCTTTGCTTTCTAGTCACTTTATGATATGGAAGGCAATTACATATCTTCAAAGGTGTACATATTGCCCTAATATTGTTGAGGATGTTACAAGGTATATTGGAGGATGTATCTTTTGTTCAACTAGAAATCTAAGAAATCATAACTTGGAGTTTTACATTTCTTAATTATTTCCAATAAAGACATGGGAAAGTGTTTCTATCACTTTTTTTGGGGGCGACCCTTGAAAAGGAGCAAACATGATTACTTATATGTGGCAATATATTAGTTCAATAATAGGTACATACTAATTCTATGTAAGAAAAACTACTCTAGTCAATAAGCAATTTATAGATTCTTTTCTCAACTATGGGTCCATTTTGGAATATTAAAATCCATTACTTCATATAAAATACACAGTTTTTGGGATCTTTTTTAATAAAATTATGGATAAATATGGATAGAAAACTTAAGAGATGTATGGATTTTCATCCCTAAAATAATGGATAAACAAAATTATAAAAACAAAATTTGGTCCATTTATTGAGGTGATATAATAGGAGGAATCCAAAGACTTTTGATGAAAATTTGGCTTAAATTAAATGTTTCTATAATAGGTTCATTCACACTTTTACAAATATATCACCATTTGAAGCATGTTATGGGTATTGTCCATGTTGTCTATTTGGTGTAAACCCTTATTGTTCAAGTCGGAAAAAGAGATATACAAGTAAAGAAGTGAATTAGGTTAGTAACTTTCTAGAGAAAGTCAAATTAGTACATCAAAAAGTTGAAGGGAATTTAGAGCAATCATATATAATATATGTAGTTCACCATAATAAGAATATGTAAGAGCATAACTTTTACAAAGAAGATATTGTATGGTTGTATCTTAGCAAGAAAATATCACAAGGTAAAAGAAAATAATCTTAAACCAAATAGGTATGACACATTTTAGATTTTAGATGAAGTTGGTAACAATGCGTCCAAATTGGAAGTTCCTCTCCACATGGAAATGCACAACATTATCAATATAGAAAATTTGAATTTATTTAAGTCTTCAACTTGGGAGAAGAGACATAAATACAATTAATATCATCCATTAAATACCTAACTCCAAGTAGTTAAACTCAATTGGAGGAAGATATAATCACTCTACTCGCAAGGAGACCAAGAGTATTTGTTGATTGGGAGGAAGGGTCAACTAGTTGGTAAAGAAAATTTTTTGCATAGAGATAAAGTGGAAGAATTGTTTAATAAGTGAAAATTTTAGAGGACCAAATATCTCTCATTAGAAAGGTATATGACTCATAAAGGATTAATCAGTTAAAATTCATAAAAGTCTAAAATGATGGTGATATCCAATGATATGCCATAGGTAGGGAACAATTATATTTTAGAAATAGGAAGGATATCTCTAAGTGTTCATCTAATTGACCCCCTAAACGTAATACATAAAAATACTTACATGAAGGTAATAATTTGGGCATAACTTGTTCAATAAAAGTTCAAAGCACACCATTATTTTTCTCAAATGTGGGTAGATTAAATTATTGTGGTATATAATCTTGATGTATAAATACTGGTGATTGGTCCCTCAAAATAATAGGTGATTGGTCCCTCAAAATAACAAAAAAAATAGTTTGTTATACAATCATGTGTTAGCATCCATTTGGCCTAAAAATGAGTCAAACTTCTATGACATGTTGATTATGGTATTGTCTATGTGCATACCAATTTTGGGATAAATTTATCCCATTTAGTTCTTAAGAATAGTAAAATATAATGTACATGGGAAAATAAGCTAGAATGTTGCTAGTAAATTTATAAAAAATTGAAAGAACATGTGCGGATGACAAGGGCATATAGAGAAGTGATTTATATCATTTCTAATTTTTGTATGTAACCAAGCACATCCCCAAAATTTGAAAACACCTTTTTATATATTCCAAAGTCTAGAGCAATTATGAAAAAGGGGGGAAAGCGGCTTCTCATGATACACCAACTTGCATGAATATGTTGAAGATTCAGGAAAAAAAAGAGATCTTAGGGATGAAATAATTTTAAAAGGCCAAGAAAAATATTTAGGAGACACATTCCAATATTTTTTGAAGTTAGAGTCAGACCTCAAAGCTAATATAATAATTGTTTCCACAATAAAAGATGCACACAAGACAATACAAAGGTAATTTCTACTTGTTGTCATGTAGTTTATTCGCCATAGCATTCTCCACATTAATCTAGTGTAAATTTTATCCTTTTATGTGCTTGTCATTCTCCATTGCATATATGCTTGATTTTTATCTTGTTTTTTCAAGGATTCAAGCAATATAGTAGCTTAAGGAAGCACATATGCAAGCTTACAAGTAAAAAACTAAAGCATACAATTGTGTATTTTTATTTGATTTGTAATAGAATATCTGATTATATTCATTAAGAAAATGTTTTGATCGTTTATAACCTACATATTATTACTTTTAATTTTGATAATAGTTATTTTTATTAATTTATGCTTATTTATTGTTAATTATTATTTTTAAATATTCACTTTATTTTTTCTTCAATGGGTTATATGGGATTAAAACAAGCCCTACCCATATTACATCCATGATCATAGTGGTATTACAACAACTTGACAGTTATGCATGTATTGTTTGTCAAGATTTAAACCTTGGTCTTCTCCTTGAAAGTCGAGGAATCTAACATGTTTATCTAATGCCATTTGATTAAATATTGACTTTATTATTGTCTATTATTTTTGATAATTTATATTTATTTATTATAAACTAACTTATATATCTACAATTTATATATCTATTTGACACTTAGGCATTAAATTCATGGTATTTTTTTTATTTTTATAATTAAAAAAAAAATGACAAAGGGATTCTACTTGACTATGTGAACATCTCTAGATTCTCAATAGTTAATTGTTAATTTCCATCAAATAATTTATATATTTAAGTTAAACATAAGTTTTTATTATTAATATAATAAATAAATAGATAGATATGACTTCTATTGGGGTCACTCCCGTCAAAATACCATAATATTACATTTTTTGTTAGGTAAGTTTAACTATATTTAGCATACCTTTTTATCACAAAAAATTTAACTTCTTTCTCTATCAAATGTATTTTTCAACTTCATAAAAGTGCTATGTTTCTAAAATTAGCTCCTTGACATCATTTTAATTAAGAGATAAAATCTCACTTAACCAACTACCTTCTAAAAGTTAAATTTTACCAATATGAAGATAAACACCATAATTGGCTAAATTATCCGCTTCCTAATTTCCTTCTCTATAGATATTCTCACATTTACAAGATATTACCTCCAATTATAGATTATGAACATCATCTATTTTTGTTAATAAAATTAATTATAATTTGTGAATTCTCTCAATTAAAATATATTTCCATCTTTTTTCTATTGCAATTTTAGTCCTTGTAAGAAGTGCCATAGTCTCTACATACTTGTTAGTTGAAGTTCCATATAATTCTAAGCAAATGAAAAGAATTTTTTCTTCATTATTTTGAAAACCCCAAACTCCATCAAATTTTCTTGGATTTTATTTAGAAGCACTATCAAAGTTAATTTTGATAAACCCTATTTGTAGATAATTCTATTTCACCCTAGATCAAAGTATATTCTTGGTTTAATGTCATTATTGTAGATGACTCTTCCATGTATGTTCAAGTCTTGTAATCAAGTTATTACCACTTCTATTTTCACACTTGAGACTTTTGATGATGAGAGACATATCTGCAAACATTCTATGAGAAAGGCATTTATATGGTTCAAACTTGGGCATGATTTTGAGATTTATTTTTTAAAATTATATTATTCCTTTCAAGTCATAAATGCCAACAAATAATGACAGGATCAATCCTCCATATAATACATAATGATTTTAGCTTTGAATAATTATTCTAACATTGAATAAACTCTTTCAATGTTGATGGAGCTACCCAATATATTACTTATTTTTTAAAAAGTAACTCCAAACGGTTTGAAAAAAGGGACAATGAAGAAGTAAATGGTATGATATTTCTAAATTCTTTACACATGATGCAAATATGAAAGGTCCATTATATCCTCTTCTTTGTAGACTCTTTCTTGTAAGAATCTTACTTTGAAATGCTAACCAAAGGAATGTTGAGGCCTTAGGGAAAGAAACTAGTGAGAAAATATTATTTAAAAAAAATATTTGGGAGTAGAAAATTTGGATGGCTCTAAATCATCATATCCCAACTTGATCAAGTATCCACCATTTTTGATAGATTCTAAACAAAATCATATTTTCATGTAAAAATTGATAAATAAAACTTTTGAAGCATCTTTTGAAGTTCATCTAAAATGTGTTTAAGTTCCTTTCTTTCAACCAAAAACTTATTATATGGAGGTGTTTCTCATATTAATATAGTCTTTGACTTTTGGACCTTTACAAGCTAGGTATGCCTAAGTCAGTGATTTCAATATTGAGTCAGAGATAAGAGGATAAGGCGTCAACAAAGAATTAAACCAAAAATCGAATAATTCGACTAACCATCTAAAATATTTTTTGATAAATTACAAACTATATGATATAAAATTTCATGTTGATAATCGTTTCGACAGGGTTATTTTCCTAAATAATTTCATTGCATCAAGAGAACCTATATATTTTTGAAGTGATAATTTTACCCAGTTATTTTCTTGATCTCTAAATAATCTCCACCCAAGATTTAACCCGAAGGCCAAACTTAAAATTCTACAATTCCACAAGCTTACTCCTACAATATTATTTCCTATGTAGACCCTATACCACTTACAAAGAGATAACCTAAAATTTTCTTCACATCCTTTCTAAAGAAAGTCTCTTTGAATTTTATTAGTTTCTTATGATATACCTACTAGCAATCTTGAAAGTGACATCATATAAATAGGAATGGGTCTAATGTATTCTTTATAAGTTATAGCCTTTCTGCCATGGTTAAGAATTTACCTTTCCATCCTACCAAACAAGATTTCATTCTATCAAAATAAAAGACCAAAATATCCTTTTTAATTTCTTCATGAGACAAAGGAATACCCAAGCAGGTTGATGAAAATTTTATGTTTTTTATTAGATAGAAAATTTAGGGGTTTTGAAAGGCTCCCCCCAACCTTGTACAAAAGAGACCCAAATACTATCACAAAGAAGATACAACTAAGCACATAATAAAAAATCCAGCTACAAAGCACAATAAACCCAACTCAAAAAATACCAAAAGAAGACAGAGAAGACATAATCCATCAAAGAGACAATAGAGAGCCACCAAAACCAAATATTAATTTTGTGAAGAGTCCTTCAAGATGAAGAGATCCATCACCGAATTCCTTGGATTATGTTTTAGATTCCAAGATAGCTCATTCACAAAATACAGTCTAATTTATTAATCTCTTAATAGATCTTAGCAACTTCTTAACTAGATCATAGGAGTTTGGCGTTGCACTTGAATAATTCTAGATCTTGATGGAAATAGAGCCTTCTCCTAAGATCGAGAGAAGAAAGAAAGCATATATTATTGAGAATGAAATTGATACATTCGAGTAGAGGTATGATGCCCTTTATATAGGAAGATGTATTCCTTGGCCAACACTCTACCTAGTTGTGCAATGAACATCTTGCACATATACAGCTTGCACATTGACACTTGTGCATTTATTACATTGCATGAAGTAACTAGATAACTTCCCCCTCAAGTAATCTAATATCCTAAGTATGTACCTACGAAGGTACATTTACATGGCCTCAAATAATGTAATATAATATATTTCTAACACCCCCCTGTATTACATTATTTGGGTATGAAGTTCTCTTGAATCACATAAATGATCTCTGAATGCTTGAAACTTGATTTTTCCAAGTGCTTTTGTAAAAATATCAGCTAACTGGTCTTCTGTAGGAACATATTTGAGGATGATTCGCTTGTTCTAAAAATATTCTCTGATGAAATGACATTGAGCTTCAATATGTTTTGTTCTTTCATGTATGATTGGATTCTTGATCAGATTCAGTACTCCTTGATTGTCACAGAATATCATAGTTGGAGTTCATTTAATTCCCATGTTAGATAGTATGTATTGTAACCATAGAGCTTCACAGGTTGTATCTCTTGTTGCTTGATATTCTACTTCAGTTGATGATTGTGCTACTGTATGTTGTTTCTTGTTGTGCCAAGATATGGGTCCTAATCCGAGATAGAAGACATAACCTGAAGTAGATTTCCTATCATCAATAGATCCAACATAGTCTGAGTCTGAGTAACCTTGTAGACAAAATTCTTTGACACCTTTCATATAAGTTAATCCATAGTCTGTAGTCTTCTTGATATATTGTAATATTCTTTTTGTTGCTTTCCAATGACTTTCTCTTGGTTCTTGCATGAACCGTGAAAGATAATTTACTATGAATGCTATGTCTGGTCGACTATTTGTCAAGTATAGAAGACTCCCAATCAACTGACGATACATTGTTGCTAAAACCAATGGTGTTTTATCATTTTTGGATAGTTGAATTCCTTGTTCCATTGGTGTATCTTTGGGTTTACAATCTGTCATTCTGTATTTTTCAAGAAGAGCTTTTGCATATTTTGATTGAGTGATAACTATTTTATCCTTTCCTTGATAAATCTCTAGACCAAGACAATAGTTCATTGGTCCTAGATCTGTCATTTCAAAAGCTTTTTCTAGATCCTTTTTTATGTCACTTATTAACTTTTTTGAACTCCCAGTAATCACTATGTCATCAACATATACTATGAGAATCAAGATATCATTTCCAATTTTCTTGGTATATAGGCTGGGATCTGATGGACTCCTTTTGAAGTCATGCTGTAATAGATGATTATTGATCTTTATATTCCATGCTCTGGGAGCTTGTTTCAGACCATATAGAGATTTATTCAATTTGCATACCTTATTTTCCTACCCTTGAACAATAAAGCCTTCAGGTTGTGTCATATAGACTTCCTCTTCTAAGTCACCATTAAGGAATGCACTTTTTACATCCATCTGATGAAGTTTCCATCCCTGATGAGCTGCTAGTGTGTAGACTATTTGAATAGTAGTCATTCGAGTTGTTGGTGCAAATGTTTCTTCATAGTCAATTCCCTCTGTCTGAGTATACCCTTTTGCTACTAATCGAGCTTTGTATTTGTCAAGTGTTCCATCTGCTTTGTATTTGATTTTGTAAACCCACTTGCATCCCACTATTTTCTTACCTGGAGGTAGGTTTACTAGATCCCATGTTCTGTTCTTTTTGAGTGATGCATATTCAAATTCCATAGCTGCTTTCCAGTGTGAGTCTTCCAGTGCTTGAGAAGTTGATGTTGGTTCTACTATGTTACTTAGCATTCCTCTGTTCATTCTGGTCATGTTGTGAGTTTGAGGTCTAGTAGAGTTAAGATCTGGAATTCTCTCTAGATTTGATTCTCTGAGAGTATCTCTGAGCCATATTGATTATTTTCTAACCAGTATTGTTGATCCTTCTATGTCTTGTTCTTGAGATTCTGATTCTAAGTCTTCTTCAGGTAGATTTAGGAGAGCTTCTATGTCTCCATTGGATTCATCTGTGTCAATCTTGACTTTTTCATCAAAGATTACATCTCTACTAATGTAGACTTTCTTTGTAGATGGATCTAGTATTATGTAACCTATAGATTCATTGTCATAGCCAACAAATATTCCTACCATAGTTTTGTCGTCTAGTTTAGTCCTTTTCTATTTTGGAACATGCATGTAGGCTTTGCATCTGAAGATCTTTAGTTTTTCTATATTGGGATTTTTTCTAGACCATGCTTCTTCTGGTGTAATATGCTTGAGTACTCTTGTTGGAAGTCTATTTTGTATGTAGACTGTTGTTTGTACTGCTTCAGCCTAGTATTTGTGATCAAGTTGAGCTTCTTTTAACATACATCTTACCATTTCCATTATTGATCTATTTCTTCTTTCTGCAATTCCATTTTGTTGAGGTGAATATGTTGTAGTAAGCTATCTTTTAATCCCATTCTCTTCAAGAAATGAGTCAAATTCTTTGGAAATAAATTCTCCTCCTCTATCTGAATGAAGTGCTTTTATGGTCTTTCTTGATTCCTTTTCCACTTGAAGTTTGAATTGTTTGAAATAACTGAATGCTTTTGATTTGTACTTCATAAAATATACCCACATTTTTCTAGTATGATCATCAACAAATAATTGAAAATATTTATGTCCTCCAACACTATCAACCTTCATTGGACCACATAAATCTGTATATATTATTTCTAGAGGATGTTGAGCTCTGTGTTGATGAAGTTTGAAGGGAATTCTATGTTGTTTTCCTGCTAAGCATTCTGGACATATAGTAGTTTCTAAAGAGAAATTGGGTAGTCCTTCTACCATTTGATATTTGAATAATTCCTTCATTGATGTCTCACTGGTATGTCCTAGTCGTTTGTGCCATAATTTTGTAGTATTGACTGAAAGAGCTGAGTGAATAACAGTGTCTAGGACAAATAGACCATTTTTATATGTTCTTGATGCTATCATTCTTTCCTGTTTAGAGATGTGACATTGTTTTCTTCCAGTGAGAACCTTGAACTCAACAGTTAAGTCTTGATCCATGAGTTGAGAGATAGAAATAAGATTAGTAGTTAATCCTGGAACATACAATACATTTTTTATTATGCCTCTTCCATATTTAAGATTTATCAAAATATTTCCAATTCCTTTTACCTCATATGTTTTTCTATCTGCTACAACAACTAGATTTTCATTTATCTTCTTCAGAGAATTGAACCAATGTATGTTTCTTGTCATATGCTTACTTGCACCTGAATCTATATACCAATAATCCATAATCATGATTTGTAAAGAACTTGTATTTCCTTAGTCATTTTTGGTATAGAATATAGGTTTTGTAAATATTAAAAAAACAACTTGAACTAAGCACTTTTCAATTTTGAAGAGGTTTTGATGTTGGATGTCCTTTTTTTGATGTTTTTGAGACAAGAATATAAATTTCCAACCTTAGCATAAATCTTTTAATAACCTCTTTTAAATATCCCTTTAGGATTTTGATTGTAGTGTATCTAATTTCCAATAAGTCAATTTGATGTAGTAACCCTTATAACTCCCAAATTTTGGAAAATTAGACCACAATAATATTTGAAAATATTTTATAAATAAATTTTAGTAGAAGTCCTTATTGCTCCTATGTTAATATTGCAAATATTATATTGATATGATATATTATTCCCCTTTAAGATATAGCTTTCAATGTAGTTGTATTCCTCTAAGTTTAACCTTATAACTCCCAATAAAGTGAAAGCATATTATGGTGGGAATAAAGCTTACCTTATATCATTCAATATTTGACGTTGTATTCGTTGTGCATGGGCTACAATATAGACGTTGCTTCTTTGGCTCTTCCTCCAATGATTTTCTTGGAACCTTAGTGGGTATAGACATTCCAAATGTGGCATTGTTTATGTCTACCTTTGACCTTCCCTATTCAAAGCATTGAAGGCTCTTTCACATCTTGCTTCCACGCTGTCGCTTCACCCTGTGTTTGTAGACTCCGGACGTAAATGCTCTCTTTGAATCCCTTGATCGTTGATGCTCTTAAATTGGAGGAGAATCTTGGTTTGAGTGCCAAGTGGCACGTCCATTTCTTCGTGAGTGCTTGAGGAGTAGAAGATGCTTGAGAACACTTAGTAATATATGGACGTTACATTATTTTAATGAAGTGCTCAGCTTTCCTTCGGATAAGTGTTCCTCATATGATAATTGCACCAACTTGTAGCTTGTAACTCCCTTTTTATGAAGATGAGTGCTCGAGTGAGGAGCGTTAGGGTCTTGTTTCAAGTGATAAATGTCACTTCCTCCTTGTGCATGGGCATCTTCTATAACGCTCCTTCAACGTATCCTTCTTGGAGGTTCTTTAAACCCTATAATATTCGTAGCTCCTTTTTCGATCAGTTGCACTTGCTTGTAGATTGTTTCAGGTTGAGTTGAGGAGCGTCAATCTGGAGGCTTGAGCACCAATTTTCTGCTTCAAATATGTGGAGACTGGAATGCTCCAATGGTGCTTTTATATTCCTCTTTACTCACCTGTTATACATCCTCCTTGTAGATAGTGTTGCTCTTGATTATAACATTATTTTCTCCCTTTGATTTTTCATCTTGTCTCTTGTAGGTTCGATCGTCCAATATGAGGGAGTAAGAGCCTTTAAAGTGACTCCTTTGATGTGCTTGG
The DNA here is from genome assembly GCA_028583015.1 of Wollemia nobilis. NCBI lineage: Eukaryota > Viridiplantae > Streptophyta > Pinopsida > Araucariales > Araucariaceae > Wollemia > Wollemia nobilis. The sequence goes on along the minus strand of JAQPPZ010000677.1, from coordinate 7,781,968 downwards.
AAGGATGTTAGTGAATGACCACCTTTAGCTGGTTTTTCCAATGGATGTTGAGCCCTTGAGACACCTTCAAATATACCTCATTTTTCTGTATAAACCAGATTAGGATAGTGCAATGCAATGTAACATATTTATGTATAAAATAGCTCTTATTGCACCTCTTTTTCAGGTCTGATTTTCTGGTTTTGTGGTAGAATTTTGAATGCAATATGAGGGGTTTTGAGGTTGTATCTTTGATTAGACACCTTCCCCTTTTTGCTTGGATATTTTATAAATGGATCCAAGCTTGTAACCACTTGATAGAAGCTCTCTTTTTGTTGTATTTTTTGCACTATTTCTTTTATAGAAAACTTAATGTGCTTTGAACTTGAGACTCACCAAGTCTCGTTCGAGGCTTCCTTTGCTGCTATTTTGGTGGTTACTTTCTTCTCCAATGCTTGGAGGATTGAGCTAATTTTGTGGCTTCCTCAGGCCACTCAAAGTTGCAGATCTTTGTGCACTAATAGTGTCTTTAGACACTTTGAAAAATTATGTTTTTGTGCCTTTCTCAAGAACACAAATAATAATATTTTGAGAGCAATAGGATAGTGCAAATAAATCTAATAAATTTTCACTTTTAATGCACTAACAATTTCACCTTATCACTCCAATTAACTCTCAAAATTAATGCACTTAATCAATTTACTACAACTAATCAAGAATAATTTGAAATGAATCTTCAAGAATTATTCTACAATTTCATTATAAGCAAAGTTAGTAGGAACTAGTCTTATTTTTCTTTCCAAAGTAGATGATAGGTAGTTGATAGATAGTTGTAATGCATAAATCTAATCAAATTCTAATGTGCAAATGAACCTTAAAAGGAATTGTTCTCTTTTTGCACTTTTGAAGATTGTAATCCAATGTTTCTTCTTGCAACTTTAATCCAAATTAAGGTGCTTTAATAAATCTAATAAGTAATTAATGAGTATACTTGCACCAATAGTTGCTTACCTTTTTTTGAATGTTTTGTTAGAGGATGTAGATCTTGGTGTCTAATATCACCAAGTTGTTTCCTTGATTAAGATCTTGTAGCTCTTTGTAGGCTGCCCTAAACATCTCCTCTTGTAGTCTCCTATTTTTTTTTGTAGTCTTTATTTCTGAAATAATGCCTTATTTTTGTGAGAGGTACTCTTCAAGTCTTCTAGATTTGGAAAGCTCCTTCTATCTTCATGTCTCCTTGTTGAATTTTAACTTCAAGCAGGATCTTCTATATCTTCTTTGATACTTTTTACCTCATTCTTCTCCTCTGGGGTTTTGGCACTCGCCAAAATCTTCTCTTACAGGAATTTGGCACTCCTTGCCAGGTTCTTCTTTTCTAGGGATTTGGTAGATCTCCTTATGGTATTCTACATTCTTCTTTTTGGGTTTTTTTTGGATGGCGATAATTTTCCCAAATCTTCTAGTTATCAAAAATTTCTTCAATCTCCTTATTCGTGTCGAGCTCTTCAAACGGTCTCAAAGTAATGGAATTTGCAAGTGGCAGGTCCAAAGACACGTCTATTTTGCAAAACTTGTAGCAATAAATTTTCCTATTCCTATCTAGGAACGAACCTAGCTCTGATGCCACTGATGGAAATAGAGCCTTCTCCTAATATCGTGAGAAGAAAGAAAGTATATATTATTGAGAATGAAATTGATACATTCGAGTAGAGGTATGATGCCCTTTATATAGGAATATGTATTCCTTGGCCAACACTCTACCTAGTTGTGCAATGAACATCTTGCACATATACAACTTGCACATTGACACTTGTGCATTTATTACATTGCATGAAGTAACTAGATAACTTTCCCTTCAAGTAATCTAATATCCTAAGTATGTACCTATAAAGGTACATTTACATGACCTCAAATAATGTAATATAATCTATTTCTAATAGATCTTACTCCTTGAAGGTAGGTTATCCGTCTTCATTTATCTCTCCTTCAAAACAGGGTACTCCTCTGAGTCCTTTGAAGCATTGGAATCATGCATTTTCAAATTCTTTACAAATTTGGTGTTGATATGCATAGATATCCTCATTCCTTTGGCTTCTATCTTGGGCTTCTTCAAGGAGCCAACCTTTATTTTCTTAACCAACTTGACCTATTTCAAAGATGATAAATCAGTGTCATCCGACTCCTGAGAGAGAGGAGAAGAAACATTTGAATCCTGAATACCACCCTAATTAATCTGAAGGTCCTCCTCCTTCATCTTAGGGCCTAAACTCATGTCTCTAGAAATTTTCACAACAATATTATCTAGCTCATTTTTAGGAGGCTACTTTAGGATGAGCTCTGAGAGACATTCAATACCAACATTTTCATCTTTCAAAGGAACCGAATCAATCCTCCTAGATGTAGGAAATGAAGTATCACCATATTTACCAATTACAGGAGGATCTAAGGAAACAAACGACACCACCCCATTTTTATCCAAATAAAGAGAATCAGTGTGTCAAGAAATAAAATAAAAAATCAACTTGAAAAGACCTTGATGGTTGAGGATAGATATATTACCATCTTGGATGTTCGTAGTAATTTTCTCTAATTCTTTGAACAGGAATCCCAAAATGTTCATATGTTTTGACCCCCTGAAGTGATTCACCAATGCTATATGAAAGATATGGACATCCTCTCTATTGCATTCAAGGATGAAAAATCCATAATTATAGAGAGGACCCTATTTGAGGGTGAAAATTTTACAATGTTAAAACCTAAAATATTCATAATAATTCATTATAAACCTAGGGTAGTGTTAATGGAAAAATCCTAGATTTTGTAGTATTAACTCACTGTCTATTAGGCTTCTCATAGCATGATATTATTGATTTAAACTTCATGATATCACTAATTAAGGGATAGCCCAAAGAAATGTATCATCAACAAATTGGAGATGATATTTGAAGAGACCATTTTTTACAGCCTTAATACTTGTGATTTTTCCTTCCATTTTTGCCTTGGTGGAAGCTCTCCCTAATGTCTATACAAGTATAATGAATAGATAAGGAGAGAGTGGATCACCTTAACAGAGTACACACAATGAATTAAAGTAATCAATAGGAGAACCATCAATCAAAATAAAATATTTCTTAGTGCTATAAAAATATTTAATCCATTCACACTAATTGTAATTAGAACCAAAATTTTGAGAATATTATGTAGAAAACTCCAAGAAACCCTGCCATTTGTTTTGTTCATATCTAATTTCATAAGCATACTTGGTTTTTTCAAGGAATGAAGAGAATGTATGACCTTCTCTATAATAATTATACCATCAAGAATTTGTTTACCATGAACAAAACCACCTTATTCCTCTAAGATAACATAATCTAAAATATATTTTAACCTATTTTTTATCATTTTTTAAATGATCTTATAAATCATATTACAAAGGTTGATTGATGAAATTATCAAAATATTTTGTCTTACCTTTCTTGGGAAACCAATGTAATAAAAGTTGCATTGATATCACTTATTGTATTATTCCTTATTTTGACATATTCAATAATAGTCAACATATCACTCTTCAATAAATCCCAATTTTTTTGAAATAAAATTGCATAAATCTATTAGAGGTAGGTGCCTAGTTAAAATGGAAAGAGAAACTGCTTCATGTAGCTTCTTCATAGATATCTTCTTCATAAAGCTTTCATTATGTCCCTATGTGATAATTGATGGAATATTTTGTAAAAAAATATCTTCTACCTGCTCATCTTGTCCAACATTTGACAAAATAGTTTTGAAATATTTAACTACTTCTTTCCTTATATTTTCTTCTTACTTGATAGTTTTTCCATCTAGAGTTAAATTATTTTTGATGTGACGAAATAAAATTTTGTTTTTTATATCGCATGAAAATGTTTTGAATTTCTATTGCCTTGAGTTATTTCTCCCTCGATTTCTAGAACCAATATGACTCCTCATTTTTCAATGTATTATGATAATAAAAAGTATTAATTTTTATTTTTCTTAAGAATCATTATCTATTCTATTGATTTCTACTCTCTTGTAAATTTTTGAGCTCGGGTATAATTGTTTTCCTTAAAATTGTTACCAAATTCCAAATCTTCATTTGACCCTTTAAATATTTCATATTTTGAACAAACTTGAACATATATGATCCTTCAAAATTTGCTTAATCCCACCATAACATAACCATCTAGAAGAAATCACGGTCTCAGATCCACATAGACAATAAGAGAAATGGATTTAGATGATCATTATTGGATAAATCACAAGTAAAAAGAATGGTTTTGTGATCTAATCTTGCTCACAATAAAATATCTGAATAGCTTATAAACTATGTTTGCAACCATGTGTTGGATAACAAGAATATATCAAATATTTTTGCTATATGAGATTTTCCAATGCATCTATTATCCTATATATTTAAAACTTGGAATAACATCTCAAAGGTCATTTGAATTAACAAATTAACCAAAATATTGCATTGATTTAGACTGTCTAGGGTACCACCCTTCTTTTCCAAAGAGATAGAGTGACGTTGAAATAATCCCCAAGAGTCCATAGATCACAACTATGAATCATCATTGTGTTTGACAAAAATATGCTAAGTTCCTTCCAATATCTTTCATGAGAAGTAAGTATTGTTAAAGCATATACATTTTAACCCCAACTTTGATTTTTTCTCTTTTCTACATAATAGTCTAGCAACCTAATTACTTTTTGCTTCTAAAAATTACCCAACCCATTTGCATTTGTCCCATATTGTTGTAATAATACCTGAAGCTTCTACAAAAACTACTAGAGAATCACCCATCTTCTAAATATTTTAAAAGACATCCTTACATTTCTCACTAGTTAAATTTATTTCTTGTATTAAAATAAACTTAGGACTATAACAAAAAAAAAAATTGCTAGAGAAAAATGGGTTGTACTCGGGTCCCCACTTTTCACAAATCATAACTCTCTCCTTTAAAGCTTGAGAGTTTACAAACAAGTTCAATTCTCAATTCAAATTGAGTTGGTATGGTTACATACCTATATATTTTTCATAAAAAGTCTGAATTCTTAATTATTATTTTCTACATCTTCTTTAATTTTCTTTGTAAATACAAATATTCCAAAATTCAACATTCTTCTTCTTGACATTTTTGTGTATTAGCCTTCACAATACCAAAACTCCACCTTTACTGTATACTCACTACATCTTAGTAGAGTAATATTTCTAAAACTTCACGATTTACCATATATGGAATGTTAGTTCCCTTCATAAAGCATATGGAATGTTAGTTCCCTTCGTAAAGCATAAGTGCAACTACAAGAACTATAATAAATAATTTATATGAAAACACATTAATGTTATAAAATACAACAAATATTACCAATGGAAAACATTAAAGTAAATCTTAATCATTATTTGATTCAAATAGACAACATTTTATTTTCAGTTTCCTCTAAACTTACTATTTTCTCTAACCATGGAAAATAGAGTTTAACTTTACAATTCTCAATTAAAACCCCTCTATTGGCTAGCCTATTTACATATTTGTTCCCTTTCCCTTAATGAATGTGTAAACTTAATTTCTTCAAACTCTATAACAAGGTCTTATATTTTCACAATGATCTCGATCTCTTGTATGTTCCATGGAGCCTTTGCTTTCCTCAAATTTATATTTATTCTATTGGGACTATAACAACCTATTAATTTCTTAGTAACTCTTTTTTGAGGGGTCTTATTTATACCCTTAATATAATGTGATATATCATTTTCATCGCCATCACTTTTTATTTTTTTAGTGGATTTAGCCTCACTTCTTGTTATCACATGATATTTTTATTTGGCTTTCCAAATTGATACCCCTTTCCATTTTTATTTCTCTTTGTTCATGCCATGTCTTTTTTTCCATTCCCATTAACACTTTCATCTTCATCAATCTCTTCTATTTTTTCATATTATTTATAATTATTTTCCAAAGATTTATGTTGCCCTAAAGAATTGAAATGCAAGGAATAGCCTCATAAACACTTTCTTCTTTGTGTTACCTCAAAAACCCTAAAGTGCATGGATGATCCTCCATAGTCATTACTTTCTTATGCTTCTTTAAAATACCTAATTTTTCTTGGCTATCCTCCATATGTTTTTCTTTATTGTGTTTCTATTGAAACCCTAAAGTGCAACAAATACTATGTGTACTATAATTTTTATTGCAAATTATTTATGCTACTTGAATAAAATGAAGATGATTTACCTAGATTAACCTTGACCTCTTTTACCTCATTGCTTTAAAATTTTCCACCTCATCTTTCTTTGTTTTAAAATTGGTTGCCTTATATTTCTTTGCTTTAAAAGTTGCCTCTTCATCTTCTTTGTACCTTTAGCTCTTATATTTAACTTGTACATTATACTTCCTCATCCCTTACATCATTGTTTATTTTTTAATGGATGTTTCATAATATTTTATTTTACTTGTATTAACATTTAAGAATAAAATAATTAATCGTATAAACATTGTCTATGCATTTCTGTTATTTATAATATGTTTAAATGTACTCAAATCATCATTTACTCAAAACAAAGCTTAAGAAGAGCTAATTAATTAAAAATAAGCTTAATGACCTTTAATCCAACCCCTTAAAATCCTATAAATAAATTTTGATTAAATTAAAACTCAGGTTTATCTTCTAAATTTATAATGTTACTAATCAAAACCCTTAAAAAACCATAACACCTAATTTATATATAAAAAAAATTCTTCTTAAATTATAATCTATAAATAGCATAAACTTTAACATTATAAAGAAAAACTAAATTAAATAGAATATTAAAAAAAAAAAAATAGTTTCTACCTGAAACCATAACTTTGATGTTTTTTAATTAATTGAGACTAGCTAAATGTATAGAATATTTGTTTTTAATGGTGTTAAATCAATTTTTTTTAAATAAATGTTATAATTTACCATAATAGTTTAAATAAATTAAAAATATTAAAAAACTTTTAAAGTATTTTAAAAGAATTAGAATTTAATTAAAAATTATATTATTATTATTATTTTGATTTGGTTGGGTAGTCTCCTTCCAACCATGACCATGACCCATGTAAAGTAGAGCTATGCTTATCAACATAAAATTTAACACTCAGCCACCATACAACCACCCCCTCACACACTCGCCCATGTTGATGTTTGAACCTTGGACCTCCTGAAACAAAACCAAAGCTCAACCGTTGTACAAAAATTAATATAATTATTTTAAACTTTTTAATTGATTATATAAGTAATAACCATTTTTTTTTAAAATATTTAGACAGTGTAAGAAACCCCTACCACACTCCTCCATGACCCAAAAAAAAAAAAAAAACTCAAATCCATATCCTTAAACGTTAACCTTATTTTTAATTTAATTTATTTTTATTTTTAAACATAATAATTTTAACATACATAAAGCTGACGGGGATATTATAGCAAGAAGAAAATAAATTGCTTAACCTATTCAAGTGAATATATTTACTTACCATAATTTAATTTTCTTTTAAAAATAAATAAATTAATTAAAAATAAAAAATAAAAAAAAAATACGCATAGCCTTGTGTAAAAAAACCTACATAAGACTTAGTGACTTTAAATGTTTTGAATGAAATCCACCTTTGACAATCATGATTTTAACCTTTGAGAATGAAGTATTTTTTTCTGAATTGTAAACCCCTTTGACATGGCAGGCCAGGTTAGGTAAACAATCTTAATTAAATAGTTCAGATTCCTTAAGTTTTTAGACTAAAGTGCAAAAATTTTAATACATGGGACCACATGGAATTTTCTGCGAATAATGAAAATAAAAAGTAAATATCCTTATCCTCAAAGTCACACTTTTATATTAAAAACAAAATGTACGTATATTTCAATTAGATTCCTTTCGATAGTCAAGACAAAAAAAATTAAAGTACTCTAAGAATTGCAACATCAATGTCAACATTATTTTTGAGCAAACAATTTGATTTGTGCTTCCAGTGACGTATGATCTTGCTTTTTTTTTATTCCTCTTCGAAGTCTCAGTTTTTAATTATTAATTATTATTATTATATTGTTATATTGTTATAGAATGGTATTAGTTTACTATTTAAAATTTTCAACTTTCAAATAGGAGGTCCAAGTTCAAATCATATCAAGTGTTGTATGCATAATTGTCCATATCATTATGAGTTCACGATAGACCAAGAGTGGATTCTAGTTCAAGTGGTTAAATTCCTTAACTTTCAAGGAGGAGACCCAAATGCAAATCTTATTAAAATACTAATGGATTCTAATTCATGTAGTTAAATTTTTCAACTTTCAAGGAGGAGACCAAAGTGCAAATCTTATCAAAAAAAAAAAATACATTCATAATTGTCAAGTTGTTGTATATGTTCAATATTAGCCTGAATGGAGTTTGTTTCAATCCCATATAATCAATTTTTAAAAATTGACATTATAATTATTATTTAAAATTTGATCCTCTTATGAAAATTTATTGTTATATTGTTGTTTAATTATTATTTAAAATTTTATTCATTCTCATTAAAAAAAAATATGAGTTCATCCAGTAAAAAATTATGAGTTCACCCAATAAGATACCTCAACTTTTAAGAAGAAGATCCATGTTTGAATTTTCTTAGACTATAAATGCATAATTGTCAATAATACCATAACACAATCATGATATAATATAATTGGATCCCATTTTAATCCCATTAAACCAATTTTAAAAATCAATCATTTATCACAAAATAAAGTTACTAATAAATGTTGAATTTTCAAAATATATCTTTCACATATTATTTTTCTCAATAAATATGAGAATATTATTTTTCTCAATAAATATGAGAATATTGAGGAGTATTATTTCAAAAAATATTTTGACTAAAATACAATATAGGATAACAATCATTGTTGTGTAAATCCAAATATGTAGAAAAATAAGAAAAACCATATACTTAATAAGATTTTCATAAATAAAAGTCGTCAAAAAGATTACCAAACACCTTTTGTTTTAACTAAAAATAAATTTATAATACTTCTGTAGAATGAGGATGTTAATGTTGGACAAGGAATCTTATACTAATCAAGAGATTTTACTATCCAATAAGTGAATCAAATGGAGACATCATCTTATAAGATTACTAGAAAATAAATGGTAGTGACAAGTCACTAACTTTGGAATTTCACAATTTTAGGAAGTTACAAAATAGTTGGATCAATTAGGACCTCTAAAATCCCTCAAAAAATTTACAAAGTAAAAGACAGGGACTAATTTGTTCTACATGATGGCTTTTTAAGCCTTAATATTAATATAAAACTCAAAGGATAAATTTCATAGGATCAAATATAAGCTAGCCACAATATAGTAAGATTAAGATAATAATGTAAGTAAAATAATATGAGCTAACTAATATGTATATCAAGGCTTATAATATATCAAATAACATTCATTAAGCAACAATATGAATGTAAATAGCCTAAATCATACATGTACAAAGCATGTAGCACAACTTACAATATTAGTTGCTCAAATTGTATGCAAACTTTATTACTCCTATTTCTCTTATAAATACAACACTTGATATTTGTATGATGGATTGTATGGGTTGGATTGGATCTGAATGTAATTTTCTTACTCCTCCATGGAGTAATGTATGGACATAGTAGAATGGCTCTTTGGCTACTTGACTATTCCTTTCCATATGCCAAGTCTCATGAATCTTGGCTTCTCTACTTAACACTTGCATACACATGACTCTATCTTGTATGCACACCTAGACATGACTCTTCACTTTGCACACTCTTATGTAAGGACACTTGTGCACATAAACTCACATGACACTTATACATTTTCTGCACATACACACTTACATAACACTTGTGCATTTCCTACACATTATTACATTACATAAAATATTACTCACTCCCTAATCTAATATTTACAAGATGTACCATGAAGGTACCATGGGGGTACATTAGCATGTACCAAATAATGTAATATACTCCAACACCCCCCTATATTACATTATTTGGTTATTGAAGACTTTAGTCTTCAATCATGATCTTCGTCCTTCAAGTGATCCTAGAACCTGATCTTGCTCTGTTCTCTTTTTGCTTTCTTCTTCTTCTACCTTCTTGTATCCTGATCAACTAAAAAATTAGTAACTTTCATGAGAGAAATTCATCTTCATTGATTATCAATTTTTTTGAAAGGGCTTTGAATTCATTTTCTTCAGTAGTTTCTTCTAATTCTTGTATTTCATGAATTTCTTGAGCTAGATGTCCTTTTTGATTTTCCTCTCTATATTGTAACTAATGTTGATTATATGAATATTGAGAAGGATACTAACGTTGAAATTGTTGATGTGGATTGTACTAAGATTGATATTATCTTTGTTGTACTGACTTATTTTTTTGACCATTTTGATTCATTTGATTTCCTTAGGGTTGATTCCTTGTATTGTATCTACAAAAATTAGTGCTATGTCCCCTTTTCTTACATATTTGACAATATCTATTGTTCCATTTGGATCTATATCTTGGAGTTGAAGCAATATTGCCTTGTGAATTATCCTTTGACACTAAGGCATTGTTAGTCATTTCATCTTTGGCTGAATTTTCTACCTCATATTCTTGTAGAATATTGACTAACTCATCAAATGAAGTATCTTTGCTTAGAACTTGCAAAGATGTAACTAGATGCTTATAAGTTTCTAGAAGTGCTCTCAATGTCACTTGAACAAGAAGTTTGTCTTCCACTTTTTCTCCTAAAGTTAATAGTTTTGCTTTTATATTTGCTATCTTTCTAAGAAATAATTCAATACTTTCACCACTATTAACCTTTATAGAGTATAACTGAGATTGAATATTGAAAATAGTAGCTTTGTTTTTCCCTTCAAATATTCTTCCTAGAGTATTCCAAGCTTCTATAGAAGTTTTTGTTGTACTTATATAAGGTTGTATTTCATCAGTAATTGCAAAAGTTATTATCATAAGTGCCTTTGCTTCACTATCTTCATATCTTTGAATTTCTCTAACATCTTCAATCGGTTTTGTTTTTGCTCCACTAACTATATCCCATTTTTTTAACTATTAAAATTGATTTCACTTTATTTTTCCATGAAGCATAATTTGGTCCTTTCAGAAGTTGAGACTCAGAAAGAAAAAACTTGTTGTTTGACATAGTAGTACTCATAAGACCTTTTTTGTAGACTACCTTATATCTCCCTAGGTTTGTAGAAACTAAGAAATAAGAATTTTGCAAATTTATTTTTTTCTAAGTTTGAATTTGAACTCCTTTTGACTCCCAAATTAATTTGCAAATATTCAATAATCTACTAATTTCAAAAATATTAAACAAACTATTAAAGAAACCTTATAACTCCAAAAATAAATTAAACTTCAAATAATTACATCTAGATAAAACTTATCACTCCAAGTAAACTATATAAACTAACCAAAATAAATAAACCTTATTGCTCCTTTAATAAATCAAACTTTAATACTTTAATAAACCTTCTAATTCCTTCTCATAAATTGCTTCAAGAATGAATGATTCTTGTGTAAATTGACTTTATCAGGTCTGCCAACCGTTACAATCCTCAAGTGAATTCTCCTCAAATGGAACTTGAAATGATTTTATACATGTGGTGAAAAAAATTCCTTCAGGTGAAATGAGAGTTATGTTGTGCTAGATCCCTTGGAGATGTTTCAAAGATAGATGTTACTCATTCCTCATAATGATAGACGACTAGGGTGGCAAATAAGTTACCAATCATGCATTAATTGATCTTATCCTACCGCAACTCCAATGTTCATGCTTCCACTTAGACCTTGTTGTTGGATGCTTTGTATACTTGTTGGTTATCTTAGATGCCATGTTGCATCTTGCACTACACCTTACTATATCTTGGATGTCACGTTATTGTTCCTTAGATAATTCTCTAGCAAGCCCACATTCTTCTCAAGGCATGCTTGGGATATGAGCTCTTTTGGATGGATTAGAATATTCTCAAGCTCTTTAAGCTTACTTGAAACAACTTCTCTATAAACTTGATGTATTTCTTGGACATGAGATGAATGACTCGATCAATGTATAGCTATGCTTTCCCTAATGCAAAAATATTGTCTTATTTTTTATGTCAGGCTTACACATTCTATGATGTAGTTGTTTCTAATGGATGACCTCTATTTCTAATGCTTGTATATATGTCCTTGTCGGTTGCTCTAATTTCCTTTGGCATGTTGTTTCTTATCTTTTTGTTATGGTGCTAGATACTGCACTCTATTATACATCCAATTACATGCACTTTATAAGACTCTTATGCACTAATATGGTCCTTTAATCTCCTCTTAAACTTGATGCTTGCTAATGATTGCTTTCTACACTTTAGGATCTTCTTCACTGAATCTTCATATGGTTACCAATATCAAGGTCAATATCTAATGACTTGATTCTTCTAAAACTTTATCAAGGCCTCTCTTCAAGACCTGTTGTTACCATAGATTGCCCCTATTTCAAATAACATTTTAGAATAGATAACTTTGATATTTTGTTACTCTTCTATATTTGTCAAGGTTTATATGACTTGAGTCTTAAATATATCTTAAGTCAAGGTCTCACTTCAAGACCTAAAATTTATTTATATCAAGATCTATGCTCAGGATCTAAATCCTTTTATCTATATCAAGTTTTGTCTTCAAGACCTAAATCATTTTATTTATGTCAAGGTCTGTCTTCAAGACTTGAATCTTCAATATACTATAACTTAAATTAATCCATGTTTGATTAAAGCTTACATTCATATAGATATATTAGTCCTTGATATATCCTTTTCCTTTTATGCTTACTCTTTCATTGGAAGATGAAATTCTTCTATATCTATTGTAGGAAGCTTTTCACTCTTCTAACAATCAATCTCTACTACAGTAATTTCTTAGGTTGCACCTAAGAACCTAAATATTTAATTTCAAGGTGACTAAGATTTCCCTAATGCCTCAATAAAAACCAAGATGATTTGATTTTACCAAATATTTCAACTTCCTTCTGATTTAATAGAAATTAGTGTCAAGGATTATCTATGTCCCTGAAATACGTCTAATATTAAGGGTTGGCTATTTTTTTGAATGATCAACTATCTTAAAGTTGATTCACACTCCAATATACGAGTCTTTGTATTCACTAGTTATAACCATGAAAAGACCCTATAAATGAGTCCTAGTCTTCACTAGTTATTCTGCAACTATGGAAAGACTCTATAACTGAGTCCTAGTATTCACTAGATGTTCCTACAACCATGGAATGACTCTAACATTTCTACTTACTTTGACCTTACAATAGAGAGGTCTAACTCCCTTTAAAGTAGATAGACTCTAAAAAAAATTTATCAAGCTAGACAAAATATATTTTATATGCAGCTAAATAAATTTAACCTATGCGAAAAACTACTCATAGTAGCTTTGATACCAATGATGGATTTTTAAGCATTGATATTAATATAAAAATCACAATATAATTTTCATAGGATCAAACATGAGCTAGCCAGAATATAATAAGATCAAGATAATGATATAAGTAGAATAATATGAACTAACTAATATGTATATCAAGGCTTATAATATATCAACTAACATTCATTAAGCAACAATATGAATATAAATATCATGAATCATATATAAAAAGCATGTAGCACAACTTACAATATTAGTTGCTCAAAATGTATGCAAACTTTATTACTCCTCTTTCTCTTACAAATACAACACTTGATAATTGTATGATGGATTGAATGGATTGGATTGTAATTTTATTACTCCTCCATGGAGTAATATATAGCCATAGTAGAATGACTCTTTGGCTACTTGACTATTCCTTTCTATATGCCAAGTCTCATGACTCTTGGCTTCTCTACTTGACACTTGCATACACATGACTCTATCTTGTACACACATCTAGACATGATTCTTCACTTTGCACACTCTAATGTAAGGAAACTTGTGCACACTTACATATAAGACACTTGTGAACATAAACTCATATTACACTTGCACACTTACTCACATGATACTTGTGCAATTCTTGCACATACACACTTACATAGCACTTGTGAATTTCCTACAAATTATTATATTACATAAAATATTACTCACTCCCTAATATAATATGTAAAAGATGTACCATGAAGGTACCATGGGGGTACATTAGCATGTACCAAATAATGTAATATACTCCAACACTACAAGGGTCAATTTGCTTCAAGAGTGATTTGCTAACAAGGCGATAACAAGGCAAAGTGATTGGATACATAAGTGAAGCGCTAGTATACAGGAGTAATTTTCTTAGCTATTGAAAAGAATCATTCATAGACCAATAGAGGGGTAGAAAGAGAAGCATAAATCCCAAGGAATATCTTTGAAAAGTGATCTTTTAGCATGTAGTGATGCCATAACTCATTTTAGAAGACTTTTAAGCCCTTTATAGGTATAATTAGAGACATGTACGATTAAGAGATGCATCATTTTGTTAGATATGCCCATAAATATTTACTTTTACTAGGAGTAAGAGTTTCTCACATATTGTAACTCGATGGTAAAGTTTACCTATAAATAGGAGCCATGGGTTCCATTGTAAACATCAATTGACCTTCAAGAATACATAGCTATACTTTGTGAAGCCAACATTGTGTTCTTATAATTTATGATATTGGTCAGAAATTTATGTCTTTTCATATCCATCAAATGTACTTGCCTCCTTGCTTATGAAATGAGCAATGACTATGGTATATCAGTTTTTTATCTTGTTATTCCTTTCATAAATTTGAATGGGAATCTATTGTTGTTATTTGGATTTCGCATGTGTTGATTGTTCACAAACTCTCCTTGCTATAGTTTTACCACATTTAATTTTAGTCTCTCACACTTCAAAATTCACAATTTAATTTTATGCATTTAGAAATTTTGCATTTATTTTCATATTTTATTTCCTTGCATCAAATCTTATGTGATTAGATTAAACTAGTTTGAAATTTAACAAGCATAGTGAAGAGCCAATATGAATCTGGATGTTGGAAGAGGCCCTAAACCCTTCCATGCAAATTTTTTGAAACCTATGTCAAACAATTACTCAATTTGACATAGGTTTTGGTACATCCAATAGGATGCTAATCCTTTAGTCTACAATTTGATAAAATTGATTGATTTTGACATTAAGTTTACATCCTATCATTATTTTTTTATTAGATAAAAGCAGAGGTTTTTAGAGGATCCCCAAACCTTAATACATATGGAGTAGAGAAAGATCATGATCATAAACTAGATCTTTTTCGACTAAGAATACATACCACAAGACAACCAATAAACCAATTAACAAAGGAATCCCTAGAAAACACATCAAAATAGGGGACAACCAGCCTTTTAAGACCACTACAGAAATGAAAAACCACCAAAAAATCCCATAGCCCAATTAGGAAGACCTAGGTCTCACAAAAATTAAGGGATCAATGTATCCTTATGTTGTTTAACCAAATCTTGGATCTCATTGATGAAAGTGATCACCACTTGGAGCGATCCCAACAGTGCCTGGTGCTTTTCATCAAGTATAAACATGAGTGGTTGAGCACCAGGAGCATTAGGGACCAAGGGGGAGATATCTCCTTTGCAATGTTATAATTTGATGACCCTTTGAAAATATTCTATGCTAGGAGGATCTCCTTTGAATCTATCGTATCCATCGAAACTAGCAAATCTTCAGATTTCAAAGCCTTCTCAAAAATATTTTTTGAGTGGTGCGCTTGGCCTCCTCTAGTTTTGCATTGGGAATTATTAGATTTCCTTGATGATGATGCCTTCCCTTTTTAAGTGGAGGGGGGTTCATAAAATCCCCATCATCTAACTCAGAGGACTCACCAGAGGATTTAGAAGTCATCAACAGAGTCTTGAGAGTTGGAGGAATTTTTTGAAATTTGATTTTCCCTAATGCCTCTTCCACTTCAATTCCTTTAGATTTTTCTACATGCTCAAATTTTAACAAAATCAACCCTTGATGAATTCGATCAAGATATTTCCCTCCTATAATGTATCACAATTATTTTACTAGTGAGTGGTAGAGAAAAAATGACACATTCATCAAACGCTTCCTCTTGAGTTGGTTTAGGAACATCATATGGTAGCTTTGAATGTCCTCCCTATGTGATTCCAAGGTGAAGTAGTCCATTATTACCATAAGGACCCAATTACAAGGAGCCTTAAGAGCCTTGGCATCATATCCATTTTGTAACTTCAACAAATACTTCTTCATATCAACAAAAAACCCATACTCCCACTTAAGAGAATGCTTTGGGTGCTTATGACAACCACCATCGACTGGTAATATCATCACCTCACCTATGAGGGCTATCAAGAAGAGGAAATCAATCCCTTTGATCTAGACCCACCCCTTCCTCCAAGAGTGAGTCAGATTTCTTGAAAGGACCCTATGATACCCACAAAAATCTTGGAGGAAATCTAAGAGACCACCTTTACACAATATTATTTTCACTTCATCATCGACCTCCAAGACTCTTGGCTCAATGGGGATCTTCATTTCCTTATGAGTAGACCTATGGGCCATTAGAAACCATAACACAAGCATATAGGAGAACAAGATTACACTCTTATCACCTTGTGAACTAGAAAATATCTTCTTTAAATGAAAGGAGCTCCTTAGGTGGATCGTGGAATCCCAAGCCTTAAAATTCAATGAGATGTTGAAGAATTACCAAGCAACGCAATACCACAGATAAGAAGACTAAGTTTCTAGGCAAAAATACTGACAAAACTCAAGCCAAAATTTCCAAAAAACTAATAGAGCCTCAAGTTTGACAACAAAGCCAACTACCCGAGTAGGAATGTAAAGACATTTTCCCTGTAGATGCCATGAGTGGAAATGAGAGTTTCCAAATAAGGTAAAAACTAGAAATATATCACAAGATACATCAAAAGTGGATACCCTTGGAATATGATTTGCAACAAGGCACCACCATGATTGAAAGAAGAGGCAAAAAAATCTCTAGGGGGAAGCAAAAAGGCTCGACACCTTCCAAGAGACAACTATCCAGCTGAGCCACCATAAAAAATACATGTCAATTGACTGACACCAACTACCAACACAATAAGAGAAGGTGACTAGGCTTAAAAACTAGTAGATTAGCTTAAGCTCAATATGCCACCTTGATCAATCCAAATCGATTGACCCAAAACCACACCAAAGGGTAAGAATAAAGGCTCCAAACTACCACCCAAGAAATTCAAAATGGAAAGTGGCTTTGGTATGAAAATTTTGACTTAGCTCTAATGGGAAAGGGACTCACCATATTACAAGTCATTTGATCAGGAGGGGAATTAAAAACAAAGACATTGAAAGAATCCATCCCCCTGACTCCCAACATCTTGAAATCTAGCTCTTATCCATTATTATCCACAATCAAATTTAGAATATTTTGAGGGAAATTGGAGGTCCAAAATGAAAGACCTTGCAGATAAATATTGATATTCACCATCAAATCCACAACTTTGTTCCCTTCAAGGAAAATATGTTGAACTCGCACCTCAGACCTTGAATGAAGGTTTCTATTGGCTTTAACAATGATGTTGGCTATCTTCCAGCTAGGATATATTGAGGACTTGATTAACTTTATGATATTTAGAGAATCCCATTCCATTAGGATTTTTATAAATCTAGAGATTCTACCAGCATGATCCCTTGGAGTAAATCTCTAGCTTTTGCAAAGTGAGGTGTCTAATTGAAAGGAACAGTAAAAACCCCAATCAATTCCTCTTTGTCATTTCTAAGAAATCCTCCTGCCATTTTTAGCCCTAGGTTCCCCTTTGAAGCACCATCAAAGTTAAGCTTAATATATCATGTTGAGGATGAGGATCATTTAACCCCACTCCTCCTAGATGATGTTGGTGAATCAATTTGATGAACTTTCAAAGGAAAACCTAACCTGAGTTCCACCAAGTATTCTCCAAGCAATCCACCATCCAGGTCTAGGAAATAGGTAGACACATTTTCCACAGTATTCTTGATCACCTTCAAGAATACTGAATCTGGGTTTCATTTAGAGTTTTCAAAAGCTCTTTGGTTCCACTCCCACCAAATGCTCCAAAATAAGTGGGGGAGTAAGAAAGTCCAAAACTTGACTAGGTAGGGATACTTGAAAGGCGAATACCACTACAAACAAACATCAACAATAGAACGTGGAAATACCCATTGAACTCCTCAAAAGAGTAAAACATGGTCCAACACCATGGCACAGAATGGACACTAAAATAACATGTGTAAATAGGTCTCATATGAGGCTTCACAAAGATAACACCTGTTAAAGATATCCCCTCTTGTGGAGGTTCTCCAAGGTGAGACATTTTTTTTGGATGGCCAACCAATAAAAGATATTAACTTTAGGAGTCAAATTTTTTAGCTAGACCTTCCCAAGAATGTTCCACAGGGTAGGATTAGATTTTATGATAAAGAAATTTGATTTGATCGAAAAAGACCCATCACTTTCACCTTTCTAGATTAAGGATCCTTAGAATATTGCACCCTTAAAAACTATAGCTTAACCAAGTTAGAGATGGTGTTCTAAGCAACTTATTCATATTTGATACAATTGGATAGGGGAATTGAATTCCACATCCTATGACCCTCCATAATTGATATAAAATCCACCACCTTGGACCACCCTAATCTTTGAGTAAGAGATTCAGCCAATGCAAAGATTATCTCCTCAAGCAACGAATGATCAAGAAGCCACATATCATTCCAAAATTATATGGACTTTCCATTGCACACTATCCATCAAGAACCATGCACTAATTTTGCTATGTATTTACACACATTTTGCCAAAATATAGACCCCTCAAGAGGGAGGAAATTTTCCAACAAGAATTTTGATTGGTTCATATACTTGGATGAAATTTTTTTAACCCAATTCATTTTCTGGTTCTTCATAATTTTCCAACCTTGCTTTAAGATCAAAGCTTCATTCATCGATAAGAGATTATGGAGATCTAATCCACCATTCTCCTTTCTTGAACAAACTTGGTTCCAATAAACTATATAAAACTTCTTGTCATCTTGAGAACCAACCCATAGGAAAACTTTTTGAATCCACTCCAACTTGACTAAAAATTTAACGGGTAATTTAAAAATGGACATAAAATAAATCGAGATACTCTGCAAAACTGACTTGACCAAGAGAATTTTTCTCTCTTGACTAAGAAAATCCCCTTTTCAACTAGCTAGATACCTCTGCATCCTCTCAATCACTGGATCCCAGAAACACTCTTGTCATAGATAGGAAGCAATTGGTCTAATTTTAAGGAATTTTTTCCAAGTGCCCATTTAGGAATCAAGTCGCTTCACTTGGGATCAATCGCCTAAATGGCATCAAATTTTATTTAGCCAAAATTTGGGATCGTTTCACTTTAAATCTATAAACAAATTTCAAGTTAAATACAAAGCAATTAGTGGAGACCATGAATTTAATTTATCAAGCCTAATCCTAAATTAGCCTTTAATTTTATGCTTTTTTCATGATTTGTATCTAATTTTTGCAAGTGCTTTACGAATGGCAACTCCATGATGAACTCTAGCATCCTATTTTTTTTTTTGCAAGACGAGCAAGCAAGGTAATGTCAATAATAAATATTCTCAGTTTTGGCTACAATTTGGCATCTTCCATAGACAAATAGTGCTTGGGATAAATTTGAAAAAAAAATGCCAAAGTCTATTCAAGTTAGCAATTTGCTCCAAATAGTTGATAATTTGTTCCAAAAGTGCAAAATTTAGTAGAATTCAAGGAGGGATTCACCTAAGTTCTAAGAAGTAATTTACTTAGAAGGTGAATAAATATTTCTAACTCCTCCAAGGAGAGTGATTCAACCTAGAATTGAATCAATTCACTCAAAACAATTTGTTTGACCCTTGTAAAAAAATTCTAAGTTAGATTTTTGGGAGAGATTTGCTCAAGTTTGCTAGCAATTTGCTCATTCAAAATTTGATTGCAAAACATTGCCCGTGCAGGTACATACACACTTAAGATCAAACTTATGAATACATGCTCAAAATGTAATGATAAATTAAAGAAATTCAATTGGTAAAATTTATTGTGTATCAACTAAAGAATGCAAAACAAAAAAATAAAGAATAAATTTTCACATGGCTACATTAGGACAACAATATTGAGGAACTTCTTGTGTCTAGTTCCTCTCTTTCAAAAGAAAAAGTTCCAATGGTTGATCTATATATTCAATGTCTTACATATTAAGAAATGGTCTCTTCTAATTTCCTTTATAATTATTGTTTTACTCTCACAAACCAAACTTGGACAAGGAGGGGTTTTACCTTGACTAACACTAATCCCATCTATGAAATTTTATTTGATGTGAAAAATCCTATGACCAATCCATTCCTAATACAAATAATGTAACTTAACCTCTAGTATCTAAATCTCAAATAGAACCTCCCACAATTGCAACTTCATCTCAAAACCCACGTAGATCTAGCATGTCCAACATAAAAAACCTTTCATTTGGATAGTTTGCACCACAAAATGTGAGTTCTTCAGGATACAATTTTATTTCTAATTAAAGCCAAGGTTTTGCTTAAAATTTTAAAGTTTTAGTGGGTCAAATATGATCATAAACTATGCAAGGAAAGACCTATGTCAAACACCATCTCCAACCAGTCAAATATTGTAGAACCTATAACAATACCCAAATTTTAAAATTCTATAAATCCCTCAATAAATCATGCAAAGTCCTTCATTATTCTCAAACATGCAAGCTCCTCCAAATCAATAACCGGTTCATCCTAATCCACCTTCTCCTTTTAAAAATTTGAACCTTCCTTTCTAACCACCCTTTCATGTTGCTTATCAATACCCTCAAATGCCTCCATATCCACCATATACAATTCCACCTAAATATTCCATAGAATACCCCTATCCAATGCAATATGGTCAACCTCCATAAAAAATCTAGAGTCTCAATATCCTATGACTCAAAATACACTTCCTAAATGGACCTATCAATGATGATGGAATCTAAAAGTCTATTCCCTTATCCTACATATTACTATTAAAGTATTATATACCTTTTATAGGAGTGGGAATAATATGGTGTTGGATCACCTAAGTGAGCTATCTATGCTTAAGTCAGCTCATTGCATCCAAGAGAATAGCATCATGATACATTTTCTTATCTATTTATTATATGATAAAGTTGTTTTATGGTATATAAGTTTATCTAATAGTTTTGTTACTAGTTGGACATCAATTGTGCAACCTTTAATGCATAGATATGGAAGTATGGGTAATGGGTACTATATTTTATTTCAATTAAATGCTATGTAAAGACATCTCCAAGAAATCATTCATGATTCTAACACAAGATTTGTAAGGATCTTAAAATTAATTCTACCAGATGTTAGAAAAAATGAAGAAAAAGCATTGCCATTTTACATAAAAGGATTAAAAATTTACTTGGCGTTAATGGTTTGCAATGCTAACCACATCACTTCAGAAGTAGCTTTGGAATATGTGACCCATGTAGAAGATGTTCTAATTAGGGTAGGAAAGTTATCGCTTGCCCTCCCTTTTGCCTATGCTACCCATGTCATCCAAAATCTACAAAATATTAAATCTAAACCCTCTATAACACTCATTCCTAATGTCTAGTCATTTCCTAACTCAACCCCTTATCCATATATTGTAACACATCTAGGCTAAAAATCGATGTCAATGGTTGTCTTCTATATATTTTTGCCATCCCTACCTACTCCATTGCAAACCAATTGCAATACTAAAGCCATTATGGATTAATACAAAGTTGACACAAAAGAAATATTGGATGTGGTAAAGACCTTGATAAATTAAAATAATACTAAAAATAGGCAATGGCATCAGAGTAGTGAGTGGCAACAACAAAAAAATGGTAGCCTAAAAAAATGGTTCTCATTAAATACCAAGTACTATAATAAGGTGTTAATCATGGTACAAAAAAAATCTAGAATAATATGGTAAATTCCAATTCAAAAATTCACACTTAATGGTATTACCATGCAATGCAATGCATGACCCTACAAAATATGTAATAGCCATTAGATATTCATAAACAAAATAGTATGATCAACAATGTCAAGATCATCAGATTGCCATATTGGGTCAAATGGCACTAACAATGAATCAATTCACCTATCATCAATCCATCCCTAATCAACCAACATACCAAGTCCAAGCACAATAGGAAACCTTTATCTTTCCAAACTCTAACAATGTTATCTTCACCAACTTTAGTGTAGTTGAAGAGAATGAAAATCCCACTTTTGAAGATAATATCATATATGAAAATCAACAAGGGGTTGGGATAAGGGACAAAATGAAGGCATCTAAAGAGTAAGCCCCAACATAAAATAGGATGAAATAATCAAAGAAACCATGGTAATTAGGAGGAAGTCCATCACTGTACTTAAAATATAAGGGACTAGTAATAATTTTATAGCTTAAAAAATAGAATAAAAATGTTGACATACCCTAGGTAGATATACAAGTTAGTAAAGAAAAATAGGCAGATGAGGGAAAGGAACCAAAAACTAAAAAAATAAGCTTGAATAAGGAAGACAATTCCAAGGAAAATAAAAATAAATAAGAGAGAGACAAAATATAGGAAGTAAATAAACACCTTGAATATCCTTCCCTCACCAAGAAAGAGCATGTGGAAGCTACTAGACAATATAGAAAGTTCATGATAAAATGAGAGTAGCTCTATCAAATTTAGGTTCAATAATGCAGAAGATATAAAGAAGACTCATGACGAGGTGAGTATGTTAGAAGCATTGTCCCTTGTTGGTTAAAAGGACTTACTTCAGGAAGGTATCAAGGAACAAGAAAGGAACTATGACAAAAATAGGTAACCTAAGCCCATTCAACCTAGTCTAGATGAATGAAAACATTTGATAGAAGAGGATCCCTTAGATATTAAAGTCAATGTGATAGATATCTTGAATTATCCAAAGCCTAAAACTCTAAAACCACTATCATTCTATATAATTCTAAATATTAAAAATTACTTGCAAATGAGCTACATAGTTGACTCAAGAGCAGTTGTAACGGTGATGCTAAAAGCTATTTTTGAAGAAATAATATTAATACAAGGCATCCAATTCATATGGATGGTACCAAGGTGGATGTCATAGGGGTTCTAAAGAATTTGACCATGACCATAGCAAAGCATCCAGAGCTGGTGGTAGTACAAGTAATAGTAGTCAACCTTCTCCCATATATATAAAGAATGGATATGTAAGTTGTCTATGGATGAGTGCTAGGAATGGAGTATTACCATATGAAAATAACGTGTTGGAATTATAATCTAAATTGAGAATGAGCCTTCAAGCATTTTTTTATGCATAAGTTGGATGAAGATGATGTAGTTAATTAGAATAAACTACCAAAATTTATGGATAATTAGGTCTTATAGGATGACTAGATGTATGATATAGACATAAATGAGTGTGCTCCAAAATTATGAATATCCCAAAGTAAACTTTGAAGAAACTAATCTAGTTAACTACTTGATATGAGAAGAATCATCTAATATCTCATATCTATCTAGCCAACAAGTACAAGAATTAGATAAAATATGGTAATGCACTTTGATGGTGTAAGAACTAGAATTGGGGTAGACACAAGCATCTAATTTATCAACCCACAAGGGATGTAAACTAATTTTTTACGTAGGAAATTATTAAATTATATGAATAATGTGGTTTAAATACATAACATTGTGCACTCGCATTAGGAAAGTTAAAAATATGGGAAACAAAAACCTAAAGGTATTTGGATACTCCAAACTAGTCAAAAAATAGGCTAATTATCAATATGCCACTAAAAATAAACATCTAAAGTCATATAAACATTGGGTTTGGGATTTACTAGAAAGATTCAACACTTATGAGATTAGGACAATCCCTCAAGAGTTAAACACTAAAGTAGACGAGCTAGCATAAATGATAGCAAAATTTGAACCCATCATAAGCATTTGTTACAAACCAAAATATAAGAGGTGGATTTTAGGTTAGTTGTCCCTTATATGTTTAAGCATGGAAAAGTATTTAGTATTAAGAAGCAAATCATTGAATTCCTTATCAAAGAATATTAACATTCCAAAGATAAAAAGTAATATGAGGGAAAAATTAATGATGAGGTGATTCAATAAAAAACAAATTAGTTGTCAAATGGATTAATCACTTTGGAAAGTTTATCAATCCAAATGATATCTTTAAAAAAACTAGCATCAAGGTGAAGGCCTTCTACCACCGTGTCTAGATTGTTGAGGGAAAGAACTTGCTACTTGGTAGAGAGTGCACTAAGGAAGAAATATCTCTATTCAAAGAGATTTGTGGCAATTATGAAGATCCCATTGATTGGTCCTATGAGGATTTAAAAGTGTATAATAGAAATATCATAGAGCATACCATTGAATTAGATCTTGGTGCAAAATATTTATAGAAAAAATAGGGGCTTGTAAAGCCTAAAATCATGGTGGTTGTGAAGAAGGAACTCATGAAACTCCTACAAACACAAATCATATTTCTAGTTAAGCATTCCAATTGGGTGGACAACTTAATAGTGGTGCAAAAGAAGAATGGTGACATCAAGTTGTTTTTTGACTTTAGGAACCTTAACAAGGCATCATTAAAAGACCACTATCATCTACCTACCACAGACCAGATTTTCCATAATGTAGAATAGTTACAAATATTACCACTTTTGGATGGTTTCCCAGGGTACAAGTAGATCTAATTGAATTATGATGATTAGCATAAAATAAATTTTATGACCAAATTGGGATCCTTCACTTACCAACATATACATTTTGGGCTATCAAATATAGGGGTCACATTCCAATGATCCATGGAAATCACTTTCACATGATTAGTTTATGATATTATTCTCATATATCTTGATGTTTTAACTATATTTTGAAAAGAAGAGAATAAACAAATTCAACATCTAAAGTATTTCTTCCAAAGATATAAGAAATTTGGATCTCACTTAACTCTAAGAAGTCCTTCTTCATGGTCCAAAAGGAAAAATTGTTAGATCATGTGGTATCAAAATATGACCTAGCCATAGATCTTGATAGGATAAAATCAATCCAAGACCCCCAAATCCAGTTTGTTACTAAGTGGTCAAGCCAATCACCAAAATTTTGAAAAGGGATGCAATCCTAGCATAGATTGATGAGGTAAAAAGGGCTTTACAAGACATAAAATATGCCAACAATAAAGACTCAATCCTTTTCAATCATAATTTCTACAAAGAATTTAGGCTTAATGAGTTTGGGATAGGTGAGAGTAGTGTCATCATACTAACCTCGAAAAAGGATAAGGAAAAAGAGCACCTCATATCCTTTATGAGTCAAGTCCTTCCTAACTATCAAGGGAGATACAAATTCATTAAAAAATAGGTGTTTGTTATCATGAAATACCTAAGGAAACTTAGGTGCTACTTATTTCAAAATAAGACCACCATATTTGTAGTCGTAGTGCAAGAAAGTTAGGTGGATAACCAAAATTTAAGAATTTGATATAGAAATTAATCCCACTAATCTAATCATGAGGTAGGGCCTTATGCAAAAGTATTGAAATGTTAGCTCTGAAGGACCAATTTTTTCTAAAGAAATAAGTAAATCCTAATAATTAAATAGGTTGGATTGGAGATAACAATAGGTGCATGGCAACTAGATAGGTCCCAAAAGTGTGGACACCTAATTAAGAGGCTCGATTTAGGCAAAAATAAATATACTATGCATGGCTAGATGGTGTACTATTCAAGAAAGGATATGATGAGGTCCTGTTGAGATGTATTGAAGGAGGACAAAAGCATTAATCAAAGAGTACCACAATAAAGGACATTATTCTATGCCAACCATAGCACATAAGATCCTAAGTGTAGGATCCTATTAGCTCACCATATTCTCCTATTGATTCCAGTATATCAAAAATGTGAGGCTTTTTTTCTATTTATGGGAATGGGAAGAAAGGCATGGATGTCTCTAAAACTGGTCATCATCACTATTTCCAATTTTGAGAATTGAATTCTATTCAAAAGATAAATCTTTTATCTAGCATAGGATATGGATGGTTTCTAAACCTAGTTGACTATTTCACCAAGGGGGTGGAAGTAGTTCCAGTCAAATTAGGTAGTTAGGAAGTGATTTTACAACTATTGGAAGATATCATCACTAGATTTAGGACACCATCCATAACCACCATCGATAATTCCACCTCATTCATAGGATTCAAAGTGATAAAATTTACCTTCAAATAAGGATTTGTGTTGAAAACATCCTCCAATTATTTCCTCCAAGGCAATGGACTAGCAAATTCTACCAACAAGAAAATCATAAGGATCCTAAAATGATCAACACTAAGTCACAAAGAGATTGAAATACCAAATTGTGAGAAGCACTTTGGATTGACTAGATAACACCAAAAGCTTCCACCAAATCATCCCCTATAAATTGGTCTTTAAAAAGGAGGTTGTACTGCCATTAAATTTGGAACCTCCCTACCTCTAAATGTCTTAGTAGTAGGAACTTGAAGATGAGAGAAAAGGTGTTTAAAAGGATGGTGAAAAACTAGGAGGTAGTGAAAATATAATTAAAAAAAAACCATCAAGAGGGATTACAATGAAGGTGATTTGGTTTTCAAACAGGATGAAGATAGAGCTAAACTAGGAGGTCATCAAAATTTTGATTCCCTTTGGATTAGATTGTCTCAAATCCTCCATATTGTGGGACCAAATTCCTACAATATTACAATATTGGGCAGAAGGATGTTATTAATTTTAGCAAATGGGTAGCATTTTTTACCTATCTAACTAGAAGATCAAAGCCAAAATAGATGTAAAAATATGTACATAATCCTTTACTTTTGTATTTTTTAGCTATTATTCCCGCTTCTATCCCTCCTCTTCTTCCATAATCAATCTCATTTATATCATCCTTTTATTCTCTCTTTCTTCTCTTAGATTCATATTTTTCCTAAATTAATCACAATGTTCTTGTCATCAGTTAAATTAAATATAGATAGAGATAAAAACAAGCAAATCACTTATTGACTACCTCACCCATGGGCCAATCAATCTAGCAAGAAAATTGGCCTAACCCTAAGCTAATCTACCTACTTGACCACATTAAAACTAGGCATGGGTTGGGGAGGGTTATAAACCCCCCTCTAATCACATCCCCTCTCCATCATTTGTGTATGCTAACCTTTGGAATACTATCTACTTTGCCCCTACTAAACAACTCACTTCCCATGCATAAGCAAAAGCCATCCCATTGCAACTACTAGCTAAATGAATCTCCACCTCTCATGTTGCACCCTTGTAAAATGGACCATAGATTGCCTATTGATTCACTCATGTTATTGTATTTGAATCTACTAGCCTATTACACGTGGTCTTTATATACAATTCATAAACTATCAATCAAGTTGAACCCTAGAGGGGCTCTCTACCAAGCCAACCTAGCCTAAGGGAAATTCACTCTAAGAGGGTGGGATGGTACCCTTAACAATTTTTTTTTTTTATCTCCAATAGACAATGATTTGCTCATTCAAGACCAAGCAAATTTCTCTTTCCAAATATTTGTTGAACCATAAAACCATTTTAGTCTTATGAGTGATTTACTAGCTTAAGTGAGTGAATCACTCAACTTCTCTGATGAATCACTTCAAAAGTTAAAAATACTTCCAAAGGAACAAATTAGTTTGATTAGTGAGTAAATTTCTCCTTGGGTTGAGCAAATCGCTCTTCAATATTGAACTTGGTGAAATTTACTCAATCCTCTTAAAATATCTTACCTTCCAATGCATCATCATTATCACCGATTTTGCCTACACAAGTTCCTCTATGCCTAAATCTAATCTTGTGACTCCACCCTCCACCACCACTGCCCCTCTATTGTTAGTTACACTATCATTAGTCCTATTAGAAGCACAGGAGGTAGGTCCTTTTGGTTTTGAAATCCACATTGGTAAATGAATGAGTGGAATGTGCCCTCAATAATTTGGCTAAGATATTGGATGGCTCAAAAATAGGGGTCTCTGATTCAACCTTTAGAGAAGGCCAGTTGCTATTCCTAGCTAATCTAACTAAATGGGGGGTTGCACACTAGAGTAAAAAATGCAAAGGGTTAGAAAGACAAGCTAAAAGTGGTACGGATTTGGCAACATCAAGAGACATGGTGTAGAGAGTCTTACAATCCAAATTAAAACTAAACCACCTAAAAAAATATTTTTTTTCCTTATGCATTTAAAACATTTAACATTAAGCACTCTGAGCTATGCTAAATCATTCCAAAATTATAATGGTAAATCTAGGTAGAAATCTAGAATGCAAAATAACTGTAGCAGAATTATCCATTCCTAGCTTTAACAGAAAATCATTAGCACTCAATAAGACACATAAAAATTTTGCACAAGAAGTTAGTAGGAGTCTAGACAACAATTCAATTCTCATTCAAGAACATGTATAATTCTCAATCAATATAATCATACCAATTGTAAATGCCAAAGAGTCAACCATTAGAATGACTTGCATTCTAGTATATATATATTTACAATCTATTCAGCTATCTAATGATGAATATTATTAGATAATATTGTAGGCTTTAAGGGTAGGTGCATAGAGTGGTTGTTGCATTCAACTCAGTTGTGCTTGTAGCAAGAGAAATGACCCCAAACATATAAACTGAAATAAACCGATTGAAAGAAGTTGAATGATATTTGTATTAAATAGGGAAGCCTTGATCTCCCATTTTTTTATATTGTTGCTCTAATGTGAGGGGGTAAATATTACAATTCTTTCTTTTACAAAATACAATACTCAAAAAGGTCAAACTGGTGTCTTTTGCTCCTTTGCTACAACTTCAAATGTTGAGTGGGCTTGAGTATCCTAGGAATAGGGCCATTCCAACTTTAGTAGTTGTTCAAGGATCTGTCTTTTGCACACATGGAATGCAAACAAGGTTTTAGTACCATATTCATATATGATTTAAAACCAATGCAATAAACCCTTAAATAAATGCTTGTAGAAATTAAAAGTACAACACAAAAAATATGAAAACTGAACCTAAATACCTTGCCAAAATATAGCTTACTAATCTTTGTTGTTGATGGATGATCATCGCTTCTGAGTAACCACTAGCGTGCAGGTGAGGTTGTTCAACCACGAGTGGGTTTTTTGGAGAACTTTGGTAGGGTTTTTGTGATTTTGTAACCACTAATGGGCGGTTGAGGGTGAATGGGATAAACCTTCAAAAAATAGAACTCTAGGGCTTTGAATCCTCGATCTACTTAGGATGTATGTGAGCTCCTGACATGATTTTAGTAGCGTAATAGTATCGTCTCCAACCTCATTTGGTTGATGGTATGAAGTTACCTTTATAGGATCTTTTAGATTTTGGAGGGAAAGAGAGGTGGCAAGCTAGCATTTCCAAATGGTAAGCTAGAGTTGCCACATCTCTAGGGCAGTTAGAGTGAGTCACCAAGGGTGTCTCATCCAAGTGGAGGGATGTCCCATGTGAAGGGACAAGGGTGAAAGGGGTGTGTGAGAGGTGGAAAAGGGTGGTGGTGATGTGGCTAGGATATGTGTCCAGTGGGTAGGCAGGGTATCCTAGGCAAATTTTCCAAATTTAGAAATTTTGAAAAATACCTTTAATATGTAGGATTCATATGCCTAAGTCTGGACTTAGGTATATATTGTATTATGCAGATTTAGAATGTGCAATATAAATGTGGGTTTGTAAGTGCCTAGGTTTTTGTGTCTACAAATATCCCTTTTTGTATCGCATTTTGTGAAACACAATGCAATTAAAAAACAAGAGACACTTGACCTTATTGGATGAATGGATGGACTTAAGTTATCTCAACACATAAATTTTGTTAAATTTTAATTTTTTTTGCTTACCCCCTCAATTGGTGAATGGGTGAAGAATGGAAGCCATGAGGCAATTGACTAAATGTGGATGCTGCAAAATGGGTGGATGTGATTGATGCCAATGTTTAGAAATGAAAATCAATTTGGTTACTCCAAGTTTGGAGTGGTTTTGTGATGTTGCAAATTTACCTTTGGTTTCAATGAGGTGCAAAATGATGTGGTAAAATAACCAACCACTCTAGGAGTTCAGGTGCCCAAGTGACTTTAGCAATTCCTACCAAATGATATGGTGTTAAAGGAACCAACCACTATGGGAGCTTGGAAACCTTAGTGATTTTAGCAATTCTTACCAAATTGAGAGTTGTGATTGTTTTCCGCTTTTGTAACCCCATGGAAAGGGCTTAATGATAGCCTTATGCAAAAGCAGAAAATAATCACAACTCTCAATTGAAATAGTCACACTTGAAAATTGAGGGTCCTAGCTATGATTGAAATAGTTACACTTGAAAATTGAGGGTCCCATCTGATTTTATTTCAAATGTGATGATGTTGAATGATTTTGAACAAGTGTTCTTATGGTCATTTGCCCATCCTACCAGATTGCATGGATAATGCATCGTTGCATCCGCTAGGTGACTAGGGTAAATCACTAGATACAAGGTTCACTTGAAATGATGATGATGGTTGAAGATGATGATTTGATGTTATTGTTTTGATTTTATGGGGGTTATTATTGTTTTTTTTATTTTTTATTTTTATTTTCAACTGCGTGTCCGCAGTTGGTCATGCCAGACAACTGTGCATCCGTGGTTGATGATGCCAAACGTGGGTGTGCGGTTGAATGCGCTCGCAAAATGTGAATGTGTAGTTGATGTCGTAAAATGCAGGTATAAATATGCATGAAGGGGCAAGTGGATTCATTTGTGCATTTAATTTTTTTTTGAGCGATTGAGAGAGATTGATTTATGGAGGTGGCGGGTGAAATGAGTGGAGCAGTTGGTGGGGCGGATTTTGGTGGCTCGGTTGGAGCTTGAGTTGGCGTGCGGGTGGTAGAGGTAGGCTTTTAAGGCCATTCCTTTTTATTTCTATTTTTTTGTTTGTTTTTTTTTGGAAAATTAAGAGGGGATGGTAATTTTGTTTTTCTTTTTTTGACAATGAGAGAGGGGGAAGCAAAAAGTTTTTTTTCTGAGAAATGCATAAGAACTAATTTAAGTGGATGGAATTTAAAGATGAATGAATTTAAAGAGATTTTTTTGTTTGTTTTGGAAAATAATGAAATGTATTTTTTTTTTGAAGATGAATAGAGGGAAATGCTTTTTTTTAGAATAATATAATGTATAACAGTGTTTTTGTGCTTTTATATTTTTGATATGAATAGAATGCATAACAATATTTTGTTATTTTTTTTGTTTTTGAAATGAATGGAATGCACAAGAGTTTTTTTATGTTTTTTTAAAATGACATAATGCACTGATTTCGATTTACGTTATACTTTGTGTAGGTGAAATTTATTGAGGCTCGACATCGATGGCCACATATTATTACTCGGGTGCAGAAGGCACTCAATGCTGACGATTGGAAGTGGATGGAGGCTATGAATTTGGATGGATGTGGGCGGTTGGAGGTGGTTAGGGTGGATGAGGAGTACTTATCCACTTTGGTGGAGATGTGGGACCCTGATAGGGGGTCATTTTAGCTTTCGATAGGGCAACTTACCATTACCTTGGAGGATGTTTACATCATATTTCATGTTTATGTCGATGGGTTACCAGTTCAGGTTGGCCACAACAAGGAGCATGAGTTGAGGCATTTATTTGGTGATGGATGGGATGTGGATGTGAGCAAGGGTGGGATTTAGTATCTACAGATGTATCAGGATTCAAAGCTAGGAGCACTTTCCACTTTTGTGATGTATATCTTAAGCAACATGTTGTTGCCTAATAACATGGGATCCAAGTTCCCTTGGAACTAGGTGAGACTTGTGCTAGATATGATTGATGATCCACATATCTACGCTTGGGATCCTGCCTTACTTTTTTAGTTATATATGGAGTTGTATGAGATAAAGAGGTGGGAGTAGAAGGGACTTGGATGCAACTTGCTATTTCAACTTTGGGTATAGGAGCACATTAGGATTGCTCAGCTAGAGGGTCTACCTTACGAGTGGGATCACTCACGGCCTTGTGCTCTTCATTGGTGAACCAATGAGGAGACTCTACTAGGTTTCTCTAGTCGTAGTGCCTAGGAGTATCAGGATATGTTTTCAACATAGAGTAGTGGTGACATTATTTGGTGATCATGGCAAGGCTTCACTTGGGATGATGATGTGGTACAACCATGAAAGACAAGGTAGGGCAGGTGGGTTATTATGTGGCATGGGAAAGAGAGGGAGTTCATCCAATTTTCTTGAGTGATGTGATAGTTTGGTTTAGTTCAAGGAGTCCCTGATGCTCTAGTTGTATATAGGCATCGAGGTGATGATGTTAGTCTCCCTGTTACTCCTGATCCTTAGACTGTGGATGATGACTAAGATCATGAGGCCATAGATGTCCTAGATGTAGATGATGTTGGTACTATAGCTGAGTACGATGCCTAGTTTTATTTACAAACTCCATAGGAACCAAGTTAGGCTATCGATGATGCAATGAGTGGTGATGATCAAGATGCTATAAAGCTGACTCCTCGATGGAAAAAATACTATCAAGATAGTGGTAGCAGGAGGTGAGGTAGGGTAGGTGTGACTCAACATACTGACACAGGTGTCAAGGGTGCTGAATATGGGAGTGGTAAGGGTGAGGTTGGAGGTGACAATGGTAAGGTTGGAGATGGTGGTGGTAATGTTGGAGGTGACGATGTTAAGGTTGGAGGTGGTGATGTGAGGTTGGAGTGGCAATGGTGATGGAGATCAGGAGAGGCCTCCTAATCATACTAAGGATGATTGGGGTATTCTTCAAGTTGAGCTGGATAGCTTGGGTGAGGAACAAGATTAGCTTACACAGACTATAGTGGCTCACGATGCAGAGATCATGAGGTTATAGAGTGTAGTGGCATATTGAGATGCAGAGGTAGCTCAACTACAGAGTGAGGTGGATGGGCTATGAGGTGGATCTAGAGGAGGTGGTGATGGTTCTAAGGGTGCAACTATCCATGCTGATATAGCACAAGGAGAGGTACATCAAAACTGGGATATGTCTATTTCTTGATCGTAACTTAGGTATATTCATCTGCTTGAGGACATGCTTTCTCATCATTACATCCCACTACCTGTTCAACCTTCTCCATCAGTTTCTAGCTCTAGTGGATGGAGTGAGTCTAGACCTAGTGGTTCACGTTCACAGGCTCCTAGTTTCCAAGCTCCTTCAGGTTCATAGGGATCAACTCATGGTCCTCCTAGGGGTCATGGTGGCACTAGCTAGGAGCACTTACTACCTTTTTTGTAGTTATTTTTTTTGCTTATGAGCCTTAGTGCTCTGATGTATACAACCTTTTTGGGAAATTTTTGTACTATGCGATTTATATATGTACATATACATGACTTTTATTGGATCAATTTGTGTTGCGCTTTTTGTTTTTAATGTGAATGTTTATATGGATGCATATGAATAAAATGTTTATTGTATTTGTGATTATGGATGTAAATAAATTGTGGATGATATGCTCTAATGATCATTTGCTTATGCTCTAGTTTATGCTTAATTCAATTTATCTTTATTGTTTAATTAGGGGCAGTAATGATACTGATACTCGCATATGAGATGGATTATGGAATATAATCATGAAAATGGTATGAAATATTTTGATTACCTTAGGTATAAGATACTTAGAGTTGTTTTGCAAAGACTCAAACATTCTAGTTATATTAAACAAACTCATCTATTTATCTCCCAAATCTTCATGATGCTAAGGTTGTCCTAGTGTTTTCAAATTTCTCAAGGATCAATTGTGTGTGCAATGAATGTTCATTTCTCATTATGAGTAAGGGCAGACTAATCCATTGGTAACTTATGCCAACAAGCTAGCTCATATGTGAGTGTCCATAGGTCTATACAAAATAAGGTCGCTAATGTGATAGACTTGGCACCATGCATAAGGATACCTCATTGCTAGGCATGTTTCATTCAACCCATTGTTGTAATGAGGATCATCCCATGGTTTTTGAAACACTAAGAATTCTAGGGATTCAAGATCCTTTCCCATATTTTATTGCATTGGATATTTGGATTATGGGGTTTTATTTGGGATTTTTGCTCATTTTTTATTGGAGCAAAGTTGATTTTTATTGCTTTAGGGACATTTTTTTTGTTTTGAGGAAGAGCAAGGGATTTTTATTGCTTTTAGGGCTTGCTCATTTTGTAGAAGAGCAAGGGAATTTTATTTCTTTTTGGAATACTTGCTCGTTTTGAGGAAGAGCAAGGGATACTTTGGGATACTTACTCATTTTGAGGAGGAGCAAGGAATGTTTTTTGAAGTATGAAGGGGGAGCTTGTCTTTTGTCAACTCTCAACTTTCTAGACCATGTGCATAATTGGATGAACATGGGAAACCTTTCACTTTATGAAAATAGTTATGCATGACTTTGTCATTCCTAGGATTCACAATGTTTTAATGTTTTTTGATGTGTGTGGTACAAGAGGAAACTTGATTGATTACGAATAATCTATGTATTAAGGATTGTTTAATTTTCAATGGAGTTTGCTTAAGACACTAGGAGTGGCTGAGTGACTAAAAATACTTGTTATTTTTTTTGGCAAATAACATGTTATGCAAGAGGTGGTGGTACTTTCCCTACAATATTTTAACAATTAAAAGTTGTACATAAAATAGTTAGTGGTCGTATAATTATCATTTCTAATGACTGTACGATATCTATCCTATCTTAAACAGACCCTTAATAATCAAAATATCATAAGGAAAGTTGGTAATTATTGTGGTTGATGGATTGGTGAGTAATGTTTGACCTAAAGTGCCCCTAATTAAGGCAACAAGACATAGTGGATTAGTAATTATTCAAATTAAGCAAATAATATCTAATATGATGAATGGTATGAACAAATGTAAATGAGTGAAATGCGTATATGCAATGTAGGTGGAATGCATAGATGGATGTATGAAATGCAATGAGATTTTTTTTTAGCCATGTATATGTACATATTTATAATCCACACTAAGTATAGAAATCCCTTAGGTGTATGATATTTAATGGCTCAAGTTCCAATGTTCCCTCTAAGTTTGCAAGTCTATACATTTTAGAACCCAACGTTTGCTTTATAATGTATGGACCTAACCAATTAGCTGCAAATTTGTCTCACAAGTGCGACAATGCATTGGTATTATGTAGATTCTCTTTAAGAATGAGATCTTTGTTGGACATTTTGAGTGATAAGTTGTCATTGATGTCAAAAGTGAGTTGAAATTTAAGTCAAAATTTTAGCACCAGCCACTGGCAATTTCAGTTGGCAACATCCATTTTGGTTTTAGTTTCAAGATTTGGTTCAAGGAAGTCATATGAGGTCCAAAGTGCAAGAAAAAGCCCAAATAAATAATATTATAATATTATTTTATAATATTATGCAAAGGAAGTTTAAAATTAATTATAAATTAATTTATTAGTTATTTTACTTAACTTATAAAGTTATTTAAATTAATTATTAATTAATTTAATTATTAATTATTAATTATAAATTAATTTAAGCTAAGGTTAAATAACCCTAAGGTGGGTTATCAAATTTAATATTTGAAATTTGATTTCGAATAAAGCACCATCAATGTGAGGAGAAATTAAAAATGTGTATATAAGGGGGAACTCCCACCCTACCAAAACTTACCATGCCTTCGATAATTATTGCGAGCTTTAGAATTGTGAGCCTTACGAATTGTGCTGCATCCAAAGCAAGGAAAGGGTGTGCAAGTTTCGTGAGAAATAGACGACGAGTGGAGGCATAAGAGGAAGGGGTTCTACCTTCCTTCATGTGGGCATTCGTAGCCCACGTGGTGGGTTCCCAAGCGCTAAGGCACTTAGGATAAAGGAGACAGTGGATCGAATCTCGCCAAATCCCTTTTGGGGAAGAAAGAGGTATGCTTGTAAATTGGTCACCGAAAATTTTGGGAATATAGTTTGGGCATTTAAAAATTAATTTTTGCATATTTAAATTGGTTCTAAGGTTTCTAAAGGAGTTATAAGGGTTTTTGCAAAATTAAATTTTTAAATTTGTTTGCTCAAATGTTTTGAAAATATTGTAAGGTGTTTGGTTGATAATTTTATGGTGTTGGATATTATTTTAAGTTGGAGTTTATAAGGTGTATTAAGGAAATTTTATTTATGTATATTATGAGTGCTAATTTTAAAAGGGAGCAATAAGGAATAAATTGAGTTGTGATTATTTTATGTCCAAGGAATATTTTTGAAAAGTGTTGAAGTGATATTGTTGTGTTTAACCATTGGAATTGGAAAGAAGAAATTGTGATTAAGACAGGTTTTCTAAAGGCACTTCTACATCCAATAAAAGGTATGGGCATATTCTTCCTAGTAAGTGATTGTTGAAAATTGTGAATGGAAATTTGGAGTGAAAATGATTGTTTGGTTTTCATTGTTGAGAGTGTTTTAAATTAATGCTTCAAGGTTTTCTGGAATTAAGAGTTGTTGATAAAACCTTGTTTTATAAGCATTGTTGTTGAAGTGTTTGAGTTGAGTGAAGAACTTGAACTAGGGTTTGCAAAGAACATGAGTATCATTGTTATGTGAATATTGTCTTATAAGAATTGTTGTTGAAGTGAGTTGTTGAGTGAAGAACTTGAACTAGGGTTTGAAAAGAACATGAGTATCATTGTTATGTGAATATTGTCTTATAAGAATTATTGTTGAAGTGAGTTGTTGAGTGAAGAACTTGAACTAGGGTTTGGAAAGAACATGTGTATCATTGTTATGTGAGATTGATTGATAAAACATTGTTGAAAATATTTGAGTGCATATTCATATGCTTGGACTAGGGTTTGTGAGTAAGGATCATGTCATTAAGTAATTGGTTGAGTAGAGTTGGTTGAGCCTAGTCAAGTGAATGTGTGAAGTGATTATTCAAGTTCTGTGAAACAAATTATTCTATATTCTGAATTGATTTGAGAAAGAGGTTGAGTATTGATAAGTGTGAAACATATTAAGTCTCTAACAATTCTCTATATGTTTCTGTGATAAGAGAGTGATTGAAAGTGATTGAGTATTGAGGTGAATGTGAAGCATATTGAGTCTCTAACAATTCTCTATATGTTTCTATGATAAGAGAGTGATTGAAAGTGATTGAGTATTGAGGTGAATGTGAAGCATATTGAGTCTCTAAAAATTCTCTATATGTTTCTAAGAGAGTGATTGAAAGTGATTAAGCATTGTGATGAATGTGAAGCATATTGAGTCTCTAACAATTCTCTTTATGTTTCTATGAGATTTGGACAAGTTCTAGTGTGGACTTGTTGAGCAGATTTGAGGCAAGTATTTGAGAAGACTTATGGACATATTTGTGTGAGCTTTTGTGGAAGCTTACAATACATATTGAGAGCATAGTTGGATAAGTTCTAGTGAGGACTTATTGAGCAGATTTGGACAAGTTCTAGTGAGGACTTGTTGAGTAGATTTGAGACAAGTCTTTGAGAAGTCTTGTGAGCAGAGTTGATTGATTGATTTATTAAAATCTTGAGTTAAGGTTTAGGGTAGATCCAGTAGAGTTGATTTATGATTTTTTCAAGATTTGAGTTAAAGCTTGAGGATAGATATTGAGAAAATATTTGTGCTAGACCGAAGGACTATGTTTAGTGTAGATCAGAGGACAAATATTAAGGATAGATTTGTGCTAGACCAAAGGACTATGTTTAGTGCAAATCAAAGGACAAATATTGAGGATAAATTTGTGCTAGACTAAAGGACTGTGTTTAGTGTAAATTTGAGACAGAGCTTTGAAGGTGACAGAGTATAAAGGATGACAGTCTCCAATGGATAGAGATCCATTAGCCAGGGTAGTGAGGATAGGTGTC
The DNA here is from genome assembly GCA_028583015.1 of Wollemia nobilis. Taxonomy (NCBI): domain Eukaryota; kingdom Viridiplantae; phylum Streptophyta; class Pinopsida; order Araucariales; family Araucariaceae; genus Wollemia; species Wollemia nobilis. The sequence goes on along the minus strand of JAQPPZ010000677.1, from coordinate 7,743,974 downwards.
TTTAGTGGATAGAGATCCATTAGCTAGAGTAGTGGGGGTAACAGTTCTTCTAGAAGATCACCAGTCAAAGCTAAGGAGAAAGGAGTTCTCCTGTGGATAGATATCCATGAAATTGATTAGGGGATTGGTGTCTCCTTTGGATAGAGGTCCATAAACATTGTAATAGGGAAAGGATTTATAAAATATTTATTGAGAAAATATTAGTGAAATATTTTCTTTATGGAGTATCCCACATTGGGTGAACCACGTTAAATTGGTGTCTCTATTATGTGTGATGATTTGTGCATTACTTTGGTTATTGCTATTGATATTTCCATTGATTATATTGGATAATACTATTTGGGAAAGAAAATTAAAAAGTGATCTTATACTATTCACCGCTCTCTCAGTATAAGCTTGTGTTCTTCAATTGGTATCAAAGTTGTTTCCTTCAGAAAAGGTTTAACAACTTGAAGGAAGATCTTACAAGAACACAAATGGAAAAGAAAGGCAAAAGTAGAACCATGAGATACAAGAAGAAAAGAACACACATGGTCATGAAAGAAAAGGAAGATGAATTCAATATTGGTTTTTTTGGAGGAATAATAGAAATAGATTCAAGAGATGAATCAAGCAGTGGAGAAAAGGCCATATTAATAATGTTTTATACCATATGTAGGAAGGCAAGTCACCTTGCAGCTTATTTTTCACAAGAAGGTGAAGAATATTTTATTTTTGGTCAACTCGATCATGATGCAGGTTATTGCAATGGGTTTAGTAGCGGTGAATATGAAGATGATACTTTTAGAATTAAATTCCTAGAGGATGGTTCAGAAAAGGATAACAGGGATAGTCAAAATAGGTATGAAGAAGAAACTCTACTTTGGACAATAGAAGAAATTGAAGACCAAATAAAAGAGAAAAATTCATAAAGAGAAAAGGAGGAAGTCACTCTTAAAGAAGTTGTTGAGTTGAAAAGGGAGAACTTATAATTAAAGGTTCAAATACAAGAGGATGAGAAATGTAAGACAAAGCTTCTATAAGATCTCTCTGACTTGAAAGATAATGTTGAAAATGCAAGGAGAGTTGAAAAAGGTATGATGGAACAGTCAAAGGTAAAAGAGCTAGAATATGAAAGTGTTGAGCAAGGTGCAGCAAAAGCATTGCAAAAGTATTGTCATTGTTGTCAACACAGACAATTTGATGCAGTTGATGCAGTTCAGAGGTCAGTTAGATCAAGTACAATGATTTTCAAGGAAAACAGAAGTGACCCAGATTCAGAATTTTGCAGAAAAAGACAAGTAAGAAAACTGTCGCGATATCGCGACATGTTTTCTGTCGCGATTTCGCGACAAAAAGGAGGAGAGAGAAAATGCAGCTGAAAATGTCACGATTTCGCGACAAAACTGAGGAGAGAGAAGGCGCAGCCAAAACTGTCACGATTTCGCGACAAAACAGATGAGAGAGAAAGTGCATGAGAAAGTGTCGCGATATCGTGACAGTTTCGAAAGAAAAGCACTAAGGGCGCAAAGTGTCGCGATATCGCGACATATCGAAGGAGAGAGAAAGTTCATGAAAAATTGTCGCGATTTCGCGACATGCTGGAAGGAAAGAAGCAAAGTTGAAAAACTGTCACGATTTCGCGACAAGTTTGGAGTAAAGGTGCCAAGGACGAAAAGTGTCACGATTTCGCGACAAGTTTGAAGAAGCAGCGCCTAGGATGAAAACTGTCACGATTTCGCGACATGTTGGAGGCAAAGCAGCAAAGTCGAGGAACTGTAGCGATTTCGCTACATGTTGCAGTTTCGCTAGCTGATGCAGAAAAGAAGAGCTAAGTCAAAAAGCTGTAGCGATTTCGCTACATGTCAGACTTTCACGAGCCGAAGCAGAGTTCAGATGCCGAAGAGCAAAGGTGTAGCGATTTCGCTACAAGCTCGAAATGCATGGCACAAAGGGGTAGCGATTTCGCTACAAGTTCGAAATGCAAGGGGCATAGGTGTAGCGATTTCGCTACAAGTTCGAAACACAAGGCACAAAAGTGTAGCGACTTCGCTACAAGTTCGAAATGCTAGGGGCATAGGTGTAGCGATTTTGCTACAAGTTCAAAACACAGAACACAATGGGGTAGCGATTTCGCTACAAGTCTAAGCTTAGCAAGTCGAAGCAAGAGGAAGCACCAAGGCAACAAAGTTGTAGCGATTTCGCTACATGCTAGATTTTTGGAGGCCCTAGTAAGAAAAAATGCTAAGTCAAAAAGGTGTAGCGATTTCGCTACAAGTCAGGTTTTCGTAGCTGCATGAAGTGAGAGTTGTACGGAAGCAGAGAATGTCATGATTTCGTGACATGTTAGGATTTCGCTACCACTTGAAGCAAGAATTGTACGGAGGCCGAAAGCGTCACGATTTCGTGACAACATTGAGGATGACGTCAGCAAAAGCTGAAAGTGTCACGATTTCGTGACAAGTTGCAAGAAAAGCCTCAGGAAGCCGAAAGTGTCACGATTTCGTGACAACATTGAGGATGACGTCAAAAAGCTGAAAGTGTCACGATTTCGTGACATGTTCCTGAAGTGGAGGAAGGAATGTGTCACGATTTCGTGACATGCATCATTTTCGTGGATGCAAGCGAAGGATAGTGTAGAGGCAGCGAATGTGTCATGATTTTGTGACATGTCTCATTTTCGTGGGTGTATGCCAAGTAAAGTAGGAGGCGAAAAATGTCACGATATCGTGACATGTAATGTTTTCGCAGGTGCATGTTGAGATAAGGTCTTGAAGGCAGAAAACGTCGTGATATCGTGACAGGTAATAGTTTTGGCGGGAAAAAGCCAAAGATGCATGCACAGTGACAGGTGTCAAAATAGCGTAAAGGAAATTCATAAAAGAGTAAGAGCGTGAGTTAAAGAGTGACAGGTGTTGGGGAAATATTAGAGAAAATACTGCAGCAGTTAACTGGAGTTACAAGGGAAAGTTACAAAGCAACGCATTTAAGAAAAGAACGGCGGTTGCAGGGTCGTGATGCTGCAAGCTGGCATAAGTGTAGTATTACAGATAATCTCGACTAACAAGAAATCTTCTCGATAGTTGCATATGTCAGACATGGCAGTAGCGGGCAGAAAAGAAGGGTCTACGCAGAATAGAAAAGAGTGCCATGAGAAAGGGTAAAAGCGCTAAGAGAGCAGTTACGTAGAGTTTTGGAGAAAAGAATCAGAGAGCATCGAAACACGCAAAAAGGCTGTCAATATGCACAGAAAAAGGTGTCAGGATACGCAGAAAAAGGTCGAGAATGTGCAGAGAAGAATGTCAGAATAAGTCAGAAAGAAAGCGGCTAAAAGGCAGAACGCGTCAGAGAGGGTTTGACAGATTGATCATAGCCAAGAATGCATGAAAAATTGGAGGGAAAATTTGAGCCGTTTAAATTGAGCCGTTCGAGAAAATCGAGTATAAAGACTCGAACAAGCACAGTAAGAAAGGTTACTGCAACCGTGTTTTACATTGAAAAACCAAAAAGCGTGGTTGAGTTAGAGTGCTGCATGAAGTACAACAAAAGAACAAAAACCTGAAAGTAATTTTTTTTGAAAATTAGAAGAGAGGTTTTAGACTGTGAAAGAAGATATTGAGATTCTAACAATTCTCTTTATGCTTCTGTGAGATTAATTTGTATGAGCTATAGACCAGTGAGGGTCTTGCAAAAGAGAAGGCATTTTTATGTCAATATTTTTGTTAAAAATTGAAATCCAAGTTGGTGCTTGGTAAAAGGAGTTGGTGCTCCTATCTGTTGCAGCAGAAAAATCAGGGGTTGGTGCTCCTTCCAGTGGGTGCTGGTAAATTATTTGTAAAGATTGAATCCTTGCAAAGACTGGATTTGGATTGTAGTCCAAACAGTCATTATTTGAGGAGTAGCCACATCGGTGAACCTCGTTAAATCTTGTGTTGTGTGATGCTCTTGTGTTATACTTGCTTTATCTATTTTTGAGCTTGCATTTTTATGTTTTAAGAGTTGCAGATTCAAGTTTTTAAATAGTTACACTGATTCACCCCCCCCTCTCAGTGTCATTGTGAGAATATCAATTGGTATCAGAGCAAGGTTCCTGTACAAGCTTAATCAGCTAAGGTGATCTTGGAAGATACACAATGGCCGGTGGTGAAGGATTCTCTTCTAACAAAGCTCCTCTGTTCGATGGAACAAATTATTCTTTCTGGAGACTTAGGATGCAGACATATCTATGTGCATTGGGTTATGACATTTGGGAATCTGTTGAAAATGGATACACTATACCCTCTGTTCCTCCAACAGATGCGGCTGAGAAGAAAAAGTTTGAGAACAACTCGAAAGCCAAGAATGCTATTATGTGTGGATTAGTAGACAGTGAGTTGATACGCATCATGAACTGCAAATCTGCAAAAGACATATGGGACAAACTGCAAAGCATTCATGAAGGAGATAGCAAGATCAAGGAAGCTAAGTTGCAAACACATCGTGCCCAGTTCGAAGCATTAAAGATGACTGATGATGAGAACATAGAAGCCTATATGCTTGAGAGTAAATGGAATCATTAATGCAATAAGAGGACTCGACGAGGAGATGGAAGATGCAGTTGTTGTGAAGAAGGTACTAAGAACTCTCAATAAAAGATTTGATGCAAAGGTTTCTGCCATAGAAGAAGCAAAAGATTTAAATTTTTTCAGTATGGATGAAATGCATGGTTCTCTAACGGCATATGAAATGAGAATTGGACAAACTAAGCCCTCAGACAGAGAAGCGACTTTTCAAGCACAGAAAAATATAAAATCTAAACAAGAATCCGAGGAAGAAGAATCTACGAGATGAAAGCTGAAGCAAACTTTGTTAGGAAATTAGTAAAGGGAAAAGGAAAGTACGAGAGGCAAGCTACCGTTCAAGTGCTTTAAGCGTGGAGGCATCGGGCACTTTGCAGAAAAATGCCCAATGAATGAGAAAAACAAAAATGATGAAGGGACACACCAAGAAAGAAATGTCTGGAAGAAGAAACCACATTTTAGAAAAAGGAACTTCAAGAAGAAAAGTTTCATTTCCAAGAACATTGACTCTTCAGAAGACAGTTCCAGTGAGGACTCAGAAGAAGAAACTGGTGAAGCCTTGTTCATGGCTTTTGAAGAACAAAGAACTGAGGAAACCCAGGAGTGTGAAGAAAAATTAGAGGATGAGGCTGAGGTAGATCTGGAAGGTGAGTTGGTTGCTGCACTTGAAGAGTTAAGTGCAGAAAGGAAAAGAAATAAAAAGATTTCAAGAAAATTTGAGGATGCTAGCAATTTAATAATCAGTTTGAAAGTACAAACTGAAGAATATAAGAAAAAGTCTAAAGATTTTGAAGCTCAGCTAACCGTGAAAATAAAAGAGTGCAATAAGCTAGAAGAAGACATAGTTGGATTAAGGCTACAACTAGAAGAGATGAATCGGAAACTGAGTTGTCATCATAAATTTGAAGACAGTTCTACGAAGCTGAATAAAATGTTAAATAATCAAAGGCCTACGGGTATCAAATTTGGTTTAGGCTTTGATGAAGGAGAATCCTCAAAGGACTCAAAGGCTGTAACTGTAGAACCAATAAAGAATAAAGACAAGATCAGGGTTGATCAAGATAAACCGTATCATGCAAAAGAAAACAATAAGTCCAAGCTCGAAAGGAGTTCTGCAAATGATGGATTTACCAAAGTCACATATCAAAGAAGAAGAAGACCCATGGCTCCTACTACAACATGGCAACAACCATTACCCAGGTACACTCGTTCCTTTTCTGGTTACTATTTTAAATGCAATGCATATGGTCATAAAATCTCAAGTTGTAGATATAATGTAGAACACAGAAATTTTACTAGTAGAAATATTTTTTCACCTTTGATAGATTATGCTGTAGAATGTTATAACTGTCATAACTTCGGACATATTGCAAGGAATTGTCGTAGCTCTTTTGCAGGAAATAAATACCTGGGAAGAAAGTATCAATCAACTGGATTAAATCAAAACAGAAAATTTCTCGAAAAACTGTCACAAGCAAATGAAAGGGAGAAGGTAAAACAAGTGACCAGATCTGCTGTCAAATCACAGTGGAAGGAAAAGGAGCAACCTAAGAAAGACAAGGAATCCCTAATCGTTCAAACAGCTCTCAAAGCCCAGAATAAATCTGCACCTTGGATTCTGGACAGTGGATGCTCCAGTCATATGACAAGAGACAAACAGAAGTTTGATAAGCTACAGACATACGAAGGTGGTTCTGTAAAATTTGGAAACAATGATGGAGCAAAGATAGTGGGTAAAGGATCAGTTAAGTTAAGTGACGGAAAAATCAACTCTAAGGAAGTTCTTTTTGTGGTAGGTCTGAAGCATAACTTACTGAGTGTAAGTCAAATTTGTGACAGAGGTCATGAAGTAATTTTCAAGAAAGAGGGCTGTGAAGTAAGAAAGACAAAAAATGGAAAGTTAATAGCCATTGGATTGAGAACTTCTGGAAATTTGTATACTCTCTCGGAGACTTCAGAAGGAGCTTGCTTGGTTGGACAGGAAGAAGAAAATTGGTTGTGGCACAAGAGACTCGGTCACATAAGCTTTGATAATCTGGTAAAAATCAGCTCAAAAGGAGCAGTAAGAGACATACCCACTATTGGTAAACCTTCAAACAACATTTGTGAGTCATGCCAAAAGGGGAAGCAAACCAGATCCACTTTCAAAGCAAAAGAGTATTTTACAAGCAAGCCGTTAGAACTAATTCACACAGATTTATGTGGACCCATGAGAACGGAAAGCATAAATGGCTACAAATATTTTATGCTGTGTATAGATGACTTTTCCAGAATGACATGGGTACTCTTTCTGAAATTTAAATCAGAAGCCTTTGAGATGTTTAAAACTTTTAAAAATCTTGTTGAGAATCAATCTGGAAAAAGAATTAAATGTTTGAGATCAGATAGAGGTGGAGAGTTTATTTCGAGATGAGTTTGCAGAATATTGTGAAAAACATGGGATTAGAAGACAGTTTTCGACAGCTAGAACACCACAACAGAATGGAGTAGTTGAAAGAAAGAACAGAACTATGCAAGAAATGGCAAGGACTATGTTAACCGAGAGCAAAATTGTTGACAGGTTCTGGAAAGAGGCAGTTCATACTGCAAGTCTACATTCAGAATAGATGTATGTTGAGGCCGCATGAAAGCAAAACACCTTATGAACTGTGGTTTGGCAAAAAGGCTACAGCAAAATACTTCAAAGTGTTCGGCAACAAGTGTTACATTAAAAGAACTGAAAGCAATCTTGGCAAGTTTGAAGATAGAGCTGATGAAGGTATTTTTCTTGGTTACTCAACAAAAAGCAAAGCCTACACATGCTACAACAAAAGACTCAAGAAAATTGTGGAGAGTGCGGATGTTAAGGTTGATGAAGGAAGGAAACAAGAAATCAGCCATAATGAAAACTACCCAACTTATGAAGAATTTATTGAAGAAGATGAAGATCAAGAAAAGGAAGAGAGACAGAAATCAGATTCGGATGATTTGGAAAGAGAAGAAAACAGGAAATCCAGAACAGTGCGCTGGCAGAAAAATCATCCCAAAGAGCAGATTATTGGGGACCCTACAGTTGGCATTCAGACAAGAAGAAGAGTAGTAAATAACTATTCTCTATTATCCAACATTGAGCCCAAAAATATTATTGAAGCAAGCACGAGATGAAAGTCTGGATGGAGGCAGTAAATGAAGAACTAGATCAAATTGAGAAAAACAAAACCTGGGAATTAGTACCAAGGCCTGAAAATAAAAACATAATTGGTACTAAATGGATATTTCGAAACAAATTGAATGAAGACGGACAGGTTGTAAGGAATAAAGCAAGATTGGTCTGCAAAGGATATGCTCAAGTTGAGGGGATTGATTTTGAAGAGACTTTTGCACCAGTGGCCAGACTTGAAGCAATAAGACTATTTTTGGCTTTAGCAGTTCATAGGAATTTCAAAGTTTATCAGATGGATGTAAAATCAGCATTTCTGAATGGAAATCTTGAAGAAGAAGTATATATTGAACAGCTTGATGGTTTTCAACTTTGTGAGAATCCTAACTTTGTTTGCAAGCTGAAGAAAGCATTGTATGGCTTGAAACAAGCACCTAGAGCTTGGTATGCAAGATTGGACAGCTATCTCACTAAGCAAGGATTCAAGAAAGGTATGGTGGATAGCAATTTATATATCAAAACTGAAAATGGCAATTTCATTGTACTTGTTGTTTATGTAGATGATATAATATTTGGGAGCAGCAATGATGAATCATGCAAAGACATAGCAAACAAAATGCAGAAAGAATTTGAAATGTCTATGATTGGTGAACTTTCATATTTCCTTGGATTGCAAGTTAATCAAACTAAAAAGGGATTTTTATTTCTCAAATTAAATATGTGAAAGAAATGCTGAAAAAGTTCACTATGGAGGATAGTAAGCTCTGTCAAGCACCCCCATGACAACGAGGTGCAAGTTGAGCAAGGATGATAAATCTCAGGATGTTGATCAAACAATGTACGAGATCAATGATTGGGAGCCTGTTGTATTTGACAGCCACCAGACCGGATATCTTACAAGTTGTTTGCATGGTTGCAAGATTTCAGGCTAGTCCAAAAGAGACTCATGTGACAGCTGTGAAAAGGATTTTTAGGTACCTCAAGGGTACTATGGAGTATGGGCTATGGTATCCAAAAGGAAAAGACTTCACTCTTTTTGCATATTCTGATGCAAATTGGGCAGGATGTATTGATGACAGAAAAAGTACAAGTGGAGGAGCATTTTATCTTGGAGATAAATTGGTAGCATGGCACAACAAGAAACAAGAATCAGTTTCTCTATCCACTGCAGAGGTAGAATACATTGCAGCAACAACATGCTGTACACAAATATTATGGATGAGACAAACATTGAAAGATCTTGGTATTCACTTCAATGAGCCCATTTCAGTCAAATGTGATAACACTAGTGCAATCAACATTTCAAAGAATCCGGTAATGCATTCCCGCACCAAACATATTGCAATCCGGTATCACTTATTGAAGGATAAGGTTGCAGAAGGAGAGGTCAAATTGGAGTTTGTTCCAACTACAGAGCAAGTAGCAGACATATTCACCAAACCTTTGCCCAAGGAAGTTTTTGAATACCTTAGGAGGAAGTTGGGAGTAGTCACACTACCCAAGCACTGACTAGCTATGGGGAACACATTCTCAGGGGGAGCATTAAAATTATTTATGCCTGAGAATGTTGTGCATAGACTCAGGGGAGTCTGCAGCAACCCTTTGGTATTATTGGCAAAGGGGGAGAAGAAATTGAGCAAGGTTGCAGTGTGTTGCCAACAATTCCAAAGGGGAGATTGTTGAGCAAGGTGCAGCAAAAGCATTGCAAAAGTATTGTCATTGTTGTCAACACAGACAGATTGATGCAGTTGATGCAGTTCAGAGGTCAGTTAGATCAAGTACAATGATTTTCAAGGAAAATAGAAGTGACCCAGATTCAAAATTTTGCAAAAAAGACAAGTAAGAAAACTGTCGCGATATCGCGACATGTTTTGTTGTGATTTCGCGACAAAACGGAGGAGAGAGAAAGTGCATGAAAATGTCATGATTTCATCGACAAAGCGGAGAGGAGAAGGCAAAAATTGTCATGATTTCGCGACAAAAAGGAGAGAAAGCGCAAGAAAGTGGAAAGAAAGAAAAGTGTCGCGATTTCGCGACATATCGGAGGAGAGAGAAAGTTCATGAAAAATTGTCGCGATTTCGCGACATGCTGGAAGGAAAGAAGCAAAGTTGAAAAACTGTCGCGATTTCGCGACAAGTTTGGAGTAAAGGTGCCAAGGACGAAAAGTGTCACGATTTCGTGACAAGTTTGAAGAAGCAGCACCTAGGATGAAAACTGTCATGATTTCGTGACATGTTGGAGGCAAAGCAGCAAAGTCGAGGAACTGTAGCGATTTCGCTACATGTTGCAGTTTCGCTAGCTGATGCAGAAAAGAAGAGCTAAGTCAAAAAGCTGTAGCGATTTCGCTACATGTCAGACTTTCACGAGCCGAAGCAGAGTTCAGATATCGAAGAGCAAAGGTGTAGCGATTTCGCTACAAGTAAAAGGTGGGATTTCTACAAGTTCGAAATGCAAGGGGCATAGGTGTAGCGATTTCGCTACAAGTTCGAAACACAAGGCACAAAAGTGTAGCGACTTCGCTACAAGTTCGAAATGCTAGGGGCATAGGTGTAGCGATTTCGCTGCAAGTTCAAAACACAGAACACAATGGGGTAGCGATTTCGCTACAAGTCTAAGCTTAGCAAGTCGAAGCAAGAGGAAGCACCAAGGCAACAAAGTTGTAGCGATTTCGCTACATGCTAGATTTTCGGAGGCCCCAGCAAAGAAAAAATGCTAAGTCAAAAAGGTGTAGCGATTTCGCTACAAGTCAGGTTTTCGTAGCTGCATGAAGTGAGAGTTGTACGGAAGCAGAGAATGTCACGATTTCGTGACATGTTAGGATTTCGCTACCACTTGAAGCAAGAATTGTACGGAAGTCGAAAGCGTCACGATTTCGTGACAACATTGAGGATGACGTCAGCAAAAGCTGAAAGTGTCACGATTTCATGACAAGTTGCAAGAAAAGCCTCAGGAAGCCGAAAGTGTCACGATTTCGTGACAACTTTGAGGATGACGTCAGCAAAAGCTGAAAGTGTCACGATTTCGTGACATGTTCATTGAAAGAAGAACGAATGTGTCACGATTTCGTGACATGCATCATTTTCGTGGATGCAAGCGAAGGATAGTGCAGAGGCAGCGAATGTGTCACGATTTCGTGACATGTCTCATTTTCGCGGGTGTATGCCGAGTAAAGTAGAAGGAGGCAGAAAACGTCGCGATATCGCGACATGTAATGTTTTCGTAGGTGCATGTTGAGATAAGGTCTTGAAGGCAGAAAACGTCGCGATATCGCGACAGGTAATAGTTTTGGCGAGAAAAAGCCAAAGATGCATGCACAGTGACAGGTGTCAAAATAGCGCAAAGGAAATTCATACAGTTATAGAGTTAACTGGAGTCAGATCTGCAGTTAAAGAGTGACAGTGGGGAAAGATTAGAGAAAATACTGCAGCAGTTAACTAGAGTTACAAGGGAAAGTTACAAAGCAACGCATTTAAGAAAAGAACGGCGGTTGCAGGGCCGTGATGCTGCAAGCTGGCATAAGTGCAGTATCACAGATAATCTCGACTAACTAGAAATCTTCTCGATAGTTGCATATGTCAGACATGGCAGTAGCGGGCAGAAAAGAAGGGTCTACGTAGAATAGAAAAGAGTGCCATGAGAAAGGGTAAAAGCGCTAAGAGAGCAGTTACGTAGAGTTTTGGAGAAAAGAATCAGAGAGCATCGAAACACGCTAAAAGGCTATCAATCGAGAAGAAGGTGTCGGATACGTAGAAGAAGGTCCCGAATGTGCGAGAGAAGGATGTCAGAATAAGTCAGAAAGAAAGCGGCTAAAATGGTAGAACGCGTCAGGAGAGGGTTTGACAGATTGATCATAGCCAAGAATGCATGAAAAATTGGAGGGAAAATTTGAGCCGTTTAAAATTGAGCCGTTCGAGAAAATCAAGTATAAAGACTCGAACAAGCACAGTAAGAAAGGTTACTGCAACCGTGTTTTACATTGAAAAACCAAAAAGCGTGGTTGAGTTAGAGTGTTGCATGAAGTACAGAAAAAGAACAAAAACCTGAATGTAATTTTTTTTGAAAAATCAGAAGAGAGGTTTTAGACTGTGAAAGAAGATATTGAGATTCTAACAATTCTCTTTATGCTTATGTGAGATTAATTTGTATGAGCTATAGACCAGTGAGGGTCTTGCAAAAGAGAAGGCATTTTTATGTCAATATTTTTGTTAAAAAATTGAAATCCAAGTTGGTGCTTGGTAAAAGGAGTTGGTGCTCCTATCTGTTGCAACAAAAAAATCAGGGGTTGGTGCTCCTTCCAGTGGGTGCTGGTAAATTATTTGTAAAGATTGAATCCTTGCAAAGACTGGATTTGGATTGTAGTCCAAACAGTCATTATTTGAGGAGTAGCCACATCGGTGAACCTCGTTAAATCTTGTGTTGTGTGATGCTCTTGTGTTATACTTGCTTTATCTATTTTTGAGCTTGCATTTTTATGTTTTAAGAGTTGCAGATTCAAGTTTTTAAATAGTTACACTGATTCACCCCCCCTCTCAGTGTCATTGTGAGAATATCAGGAAAGACTTATTTTTGATCTCAAATAATTAAAAAATGAGAACTCAGGATTAAGGGTTCAAGCTCAAGAAGATGAGAAAGCAAAAGCAAAGCTACTACAAGAGCTCACTAACTTCAAAATTAAAGTTGAAGAGGCAAGGAAAATGGAAGAAGGAATGACTGAAGAATTAAAGACAAAAGATCTAGAGTGTGAAAGGCTATAACATGAGATAGTATCACTAAGGATGGAACAAGGACAAGGTACATAAGTTTAAGAAAAATAAAAGACTTTGAACAAGATTATCAATGCACAAAAATCATCAGTCACCAAAATACGACTTAGTTTTGAAGAAGAACAAGGGAAACAAGAAGCAAAAAAAGGAGAGTCAAGCTTAAGCACCAAAGAAGAAGAAGCGTCAAAAGAAGAAAGTGAAAGAAAGAGTGAGACTTCTGACGATAAGTTGGACAATAGAAATTTCAACAAGGAAAGGAACAATGCACAAGTAAGGAACAGATGGAACATCAATCAGAATAGGTTAAGAGAAACTAAGAGACCAATGAGGTCAAGGGAAGGAAACTTCAATGGATGATGTTTATCATGTCATATATTTGGACACATGGCTTAAGAATGCAAGACACATAAAATACAGGAATATGGAAATTTCAGAAACATGTAGCTTTTCCATGGGTATTGCTGCTCATGTAATCAGTTTGGTCACAAGGCAATGAATTACAAGGTTCATGACAAAAAAGGATATGGCTTCACTAGGAGAAATACTAAGACATTTGCACTTCCAAGGAATAATAACATTAAGTGTTATAAGTGCAATAATGATGGACATACAACAAAATGGTGTAGAGAAGATATTCCAGAATCAAGCATGAACAAGAATAGGAATAGGAATGTGGGCATGGACAGGAACAAGAATAGGAATATGGATAATAACAGGAACAGGAACAAGAATATGAATATTTTTGGACATTTTGAGTCATTAAGTCAAGTTGTCATTGATGTCAAGAAATGAAGTCATCATTAATATCAAGGAAATTGTCAAGAAACAAAGTTATCAAGAGTTGTTATTGATCTCCAAAAATAAGCCACTGATGATGTCAAAGGTCAAGAGGAATAAAGTAGAGGTTAAAGGCAAGGAAAAAGGGCTCCATAATATTTTTAATATTATGTGGAAGCATAAGTTAAAAGGTTTTTCATAAAAACCCAAGGAAGACTATTGCAAAGCTAAAGGAAGGTTTAATATTTATTTAATAAAATATTTAAATTCAAAGTGAATTTAAATTTTATTAATTAATATTATTTATACCAAGGTGTACAATGTAAGATGGTCTTAATAAAACCAAAGGGTTTTAAAAAAAATAATTTAGAAAATTTAAATTCAAATGAATTTAAATATTTTATAAATTAATAAGCTCCAAAGGAAATTCGAGTTTCGACATCTAAATTCGTTGAAGGAAATTCGAGCGCTGACATCATGCATGAAGGAGGTAAATCGATATATACCAATGCCTAAGAGGCATTTTAATTTATCCTTTTTCTTGGAAAAATAAAGCATGCAATTGTGTTTATACTCGCGCAAAAAAGAGAAAGTGATTTTTGTGTTTAGCGCCAACGAATAATATTTAAAGAGGAGCAACGAACAAGACCGAGCGTCAACTAGGCAGCGTGGCCTAGTGGTAAGAGGATGACGGTTAAAGTGTTGGGTTCTAGGAGACCTACGTTCGAAACTCGATGGTAGCATTTTTGTGGTTGCATTGGTAATTGAAAGCACCAAAGGAAGGTGCACGTTTTTGTTGTGCTAGGCAAGTGGGAAGACTTTTGGAGCACGCAGTGCTCGTTAGTATCCAAGTGAGTGCCTAGCTCGCGCAACGGTTGGAGACGCGGCTAGGAGATTGGTTGAGGCTGCGCTGTGAGTTCGGATCCCATCCAAGGTAAGGTAATAAATTTTTGTTTAATATTTTGTGAGTTGCCTAAAGTTTGGAGTTAAAAGGGTTGCTTAAAGGATTGGTAGTTGGAAATTAATTTTTGATAAGTTGGAGGAATAAGGTGTTAGTTTATTTTAATAAAGTGGTTGTGTCACATTAAATTGTTTTAAGTTTCAAAAGGATAGAGGGAACTTCTAAGAATTGATTTATTTTTTAAAGAAGAGTGCATTGAATATTATTTTAGTTAGGGAGATCATAAAGTGTAAGTGGTATATTAATTTTTGTAAATATTGATGAATGATTTACTAAAGGTGGAGTGATAAGGTGTATATTTGTCTTGATATTTACATTGTATTTTGAGGAAGATAATTATCTAATAATTTCTTTGAGCTTGAAAAAAGAGTGTTTATGGTTGTGGCAGATTTATGATATTCCTTCATCATCAAGAAAAAGGTATGAGCACATTCTTCCATAGTTAAATTGATTGGTTGGTTTTATGGAAAATAAGTTTAGAGTGAAAAGGACTTGATTAGGGTTTCCTATTGAATGAGTTGAGTTAATGCTTCAAGGTTTTCTGGAATAAAGAGTTGTTAAAACCTTGTTTTATAAGCATTGTTGTTGAAGCCATTGGTAGTGTGAAGAACTTGAACTAAGGATTGAGTATCATTGCTATGAGAAGATTGTTTTATAAGCATTGTTGTTGAAGTCATTGGTTGTGTGAAGAACTTGAACTAAGGATTGAGTATCATTGCTATGTGAATATTATTTTATAAGCATTGTTGTTGAAGTGAGTTGTTGAGCAAAGAACTTGAAATAGAGTTTTAAAAGAACATGAGTATCATTGTTATGTAAGATTTGATATTGAGAATTGTTGGAAATATTTTGAGTTGAGTGATCATATGCTTGGAATAGGGTTTGTGAACAAGGGTTGTTTCATTGAGTGTGTGGTTGAGTAAAGTTGGTTGAACCTAGTCAAGTGGGTATGTGAAGTGATTGTTCAAGTTCCATAAAACAAACTATTATATATTCTAAATTGAGTTGAGAAAGTGATTGAGCATTGAGTTGAATTTAAAGTATATTGAGTCTCTAACAATTCTCCTTATGTTTCTAAGAGAGTGATTGAAATAAATTGAGAATTGTGATTAGTATAGAGCATATTGAGTCTCTAACAATTCTCTTTACGTTTCTATGAGATTGAACAAGTTATGTGTGGACTTGTTGAGCTGATTTGAGGTAAGTCTTTGAGAAGACTTGTGGACAGATTTGGTGTGAGCTTTTGTGGAAGCTTACAATATATATATTGAGTAGATTTGGATAAGTTTTGTGTGGACTTATTGAGAAAATTTGAGCAAGTTCTATGTGGACTTGTTGAGTAGATTTGAGCAAGTTCTAGAGAGGACTTGTAGAGTAGATTTGGACAAGTTCTATGTGGACTTGTTGAGCATATTTGAGAAAGTTCTAGAGAGGACTTGTTGAGAAGATTTGAACAAGTTCTGTGTGGACTTGTTGAGAATATTTGAGCAAGTTCTAGAGAGGACTTGTAGAGCAGATTTGAGCAAGTTCTGTGTGGACTTGTTGAGCAGATTTGAGCAAGTTTTAGAGAGGACTTGTAGAGAATATTTGGATAAGTTCTGTATGGAATTGTTGAGAATATTTGTGCTATACTAAAGGATTGTGTTTAGTGCATATTTAAGAGTAGAGTTTGGTGTAGATTTTGAAGAACACAAGCTTATACTGAGAGGGGGGTGAACAGTATAAGACCTCTTTTTACTTTTCCTTTATACTTAAATACAGTAAAGCAACATATCCAAAGCAATATCAAAGCAATGCACAAAACCATCCACAAAGTGACACAAAAATTTACATGGTTCATCCTTAAAACTTTTCTCTAAAAGTTATCTCAAAGTTCTTTGGGAAACCTTCCCAATTACAATGTTTATGAGCCTCGACTCAAAGGAGAAACCTTCCCCAATCTAAATTCATGAGCCTCTGCTCAAAGGAGATACCTTCCCCTACCTCTGCTCTGGCTGGTGATCCTCTAGAAGACCTCTGCCTCCACTGCCCTTAGCAAATGGAACTCTATCCACAGAAGACACCTGTATTCCTTGCTCTGGCTAGAGACCTCTGTCCTCAACTCTATCACCTCAAAGCTGGTCCTCGAATTTGCACTAAACACAGTCCCTTGGTCTAGCACAAATGTCCTCGTCCTCTGTCTTTGATTAGTACCAAACATAGTCCTTCGGTCTGGTACAAATCTGTCCTCAGGTTCTTCTCATAGAACCAATGCACCTCTGTCCTCAAGTTCTCTGATAGAACTATCAAACTCAGCTTCACAAGTCCTCACCGAAACCTATCCAAATATTCTTACAAGTCCCCAATGGAACCTGTCCAAAACCTGCTCACAAGTCCCCAATGGAACCTATCCAAAACCTGCTCACAAGTCCCCGATGGAACCTATCCAAAACCTGCTCACAAGTTCATCTAGAAAACTTGCTTGGCATGAACCCACAAAGAGAATTGTTAGAGACCCAATGTGATTCATCAAGCTAATAGAAGCATAAAGAGAATTGTTAGAGACTCAATATGTTCTATACTTAACTCCCAATCTCAATCCCAACTCAATTCTAAAATCTCAAAAGAATAAGATAGATGTAGTATGCTTTTCTCAAGAACATGAAACACAACCCAACAATTGCCAATAATGCAATATCTCATATAACAATGATACTCATGTTCTTTCCAACAACCAATATCTTTTCTTAACCAATTTGGGCTTCAACAACAATGCTCATAGACAAGGTTTAACCAACATCATTCAACTCAACATTAACCTTGAAGCATTCTACCAATCATCACAAGAAAAGGAAACAAGTAGAAATCCTTTTCCCTCCAAAGATATTTGAACAAAACAACCACCCACACAATATCACCAAATGCAAAGAATAACTTGTTCAAACCAACTCAATGGAGTAAGCCCAATATCATGTATCAAGTAAAAGCAATAACTTGATCAACCAACCTCTATGGAAGCAACTCAATCATCAACCTCAACACAACCATCCAAGGATTTCACCTACTCAAAGCAAGTATCAAGACTCACATTCATAAACCCTAGTGCACAATGCTTCCACTACCTCAAACCAAAAATATGCATTCACCAAAACTCTCATCAATGATAACAATGCATAAGTAGTCTTCAATAAACCAGAAACTAGGACTTATACCCAACCAAAGGAAACCTTGTTGAATACCTTTTCACTCCAATCTTATTTTAGGAAAACATACACCAATCATACTCATAAGAAGAATGTGCCCATACCTTATTGAAGTGAAGGAACCCCTTTGGAAATCTGCCACCATCACAAAATTCTTTTGCCAATCTTCACAAGGGTTAGTAGATCACTACATAATCAACATTAATCCACTTTTCAATAATCATCACCAAAGCCCTTAATTGCACAACTTCCTTATCTCTCCTAAAACCACTTGTACCATAAAATAAAATAAATCACAACATTTCATAACCTTATAACTCCCTTATTACTCCTTTTAAAACATACATAGTAAATCTTATGAAAGCAAAAATAATTCCTTACGTTTTTGTCCTTTTGTTCTTTGTTTGAATGTTTTCCTTTAGTGTTGAAAACTTTCTTGAACAAGTTACAATGATTCACCTCCACGCGGTTTTTGACCAATTTCCTTGCTGCCCTTTTCACTATCACGACTATAGCATCCCGCTGCCACGTGTATACCTATCTACTAGAGTAGCGCAATCGTAGAGGTCTACCTGCACTCCTGTAGTTAGTATGTCCAAACTATGGTATCCAACTGCAATCACCGCAAGCCTTGTGTCATCTAGATCAGCACAACTACATCAGTCCAGCATACGAAGCTATGTCATCCGTGTGGAAACCCTAGCACACTACGTGAAACTGTTCCAACTTCAACAACCGTGACTTCTAGGTTTTGTTGAACCTGCTAACAGTTTTCAACGTTCACTCCTTCAGTCTTGCTGATGGATTGTTGCATGGCGTTACCTCCTTTCGATGATCTGCAATCAAAACTTTGCGACGGTGCTTCTTCTTCTGTTTGACTTCTAGCTTGACGTCTCACTGCCTTCGTCGAAGAGTTCCAGTAGGACATTCCTTTTCAACTTTGATGACTACACCCTTTCGCGACGTCGCCTCCATCCCACACTAACTCTCATAGAGATTTCTCCTTCACCGTCAATGCTTGACATCTTCCTTCGCTACAAAGATGAAAACGAAATGCACTCCGATTTATATCGATTCACACACACACCGAAATGAATTTATTAGCCCCATTATATATGCACTTCGATGCATTACCAAACACGTCGGCATTTCCAAACACGTCGAAAAATACTTTAATTTAATTTTAAAATATTAATTTAAATTTTAAATAAATAAAATTTAAACTAGATATTTAAAATTAAATATCTTCATCACCGGGGCACCTTTTTCAACGAAACGAAGAGCCAACTTGGGTTTTAAGAAAAACCCATTTCAAATATATTGTCCATGGTTTTAAATAAAACCTTTTATTTTTTCTTCCTTGGTTTTCACAAAAAACCTTTTCGCTTCTTGACATCAATGACAACATCAACACTTGAGCAAAGGCAATGTACCCAAAATTGCCAATAGATTTGAGGACAGGTTTGTGCCAGACCAGAGATAGAGATAGAGTATATTTGTGCTAGACCAAAAGACTATGTTTAGTGCAAATTTGAGATAAAGCTTTGGAGGTGACAAAGCAGAGAGGAAAATAGTCTCCAGTAGATAGAGATCCATTAGCTAGGGTAGTGAGGATAGGTATTTTGAGTGGGGATAAGAGTCTTCAGTGGAGAGAGATCCACAAGACAGTGTAGTGGAGGTAGTAGTCTTCTAGAGGATCACCAGCTAGATCAGAGGAGAAGGATTTCTCCTATGGATAGAGATCCATGAAATTGATTTAGGGGATTGGTTTCTCCTTTGGATAGACTTCCATAAACATTGTAATAGGGAAAGGATTCCCAAGATATTGATTGAGGAAATTTTAGTGAAATATTTTCTCTGTGTATTAGCCCACATTGGGTGAACCACGTAAATTGTGGTGTCTCTATTTTGTGTGGTAATTTATGCATTGCTTTGATTTATTCTATCGAAATTGCTATCTATACATTGCATAATATTTTATAGGAAAGAAAAGAAAAAAGTGGTCTTATATAGTTCACCCCCCATCTAAGTATAAGCTTGTGTTCTTCAATTGGTATCAGAGCGGGTTCCTTCAAAAGATTTTAACTTGAAAGAAAAGCTAACAAGAACACAATGGATTCTAAGAATGTGTCCTCATATGATTTAGCACTAGTATTTTATGGAAGTGACTATAAGTATTGGAGTATGAGAATGAAGATCTACCTGATGGCTCTTGGCAATGAAATTTGGGAAGTAGTTGAAATTGGATACGATCCCTTGATTAATCCTCCTACAAATAAGGAAGGTAAGATACTAAAACATTACAATTCAAAAGAAATGAATGCACTTTTGAGAGGTTTGCATAGAACAGAGTCTATGAAAGTTATGCATTGTCAAACTGCAAAAGAAATGTGGGATAAATTACAAAATATATATGAAGGAGAAAAATGTGTCAAGAAAGCAAATATGTGAAATATTAAAGGATAATTTTAAGAGTTAAGAATTAAGGATGAGGAGTACTTATCTACTTCGAATTGATGAGGTTGTTAATGCTATGCAAGGACTTGAAATGAATATTGATGAATCGGATGTTTGTGATAAAGTTTTGAGAACTCTTCCAAATAGATTCAGTGAAAATGTTTCTGCTATAGAAGTATCAATGGATGGTGATACTTTGATAAGAGATATGTTGCTTGGTATTCTTACATCACATGAGATAAGAACAAAATATCCTATTCCCCAGAAGGAAGCAACATTCAAAGCAATCAAGAAGACTAAGTGTAAGAAGTTAGAATCAAGAAATGATTCATCCAATGATGAAGAAGGAAATTATGGTAGAAGTAATAAGGATTCAAGAAGATCTAGAGATACAAGATCTGTTAAATTTTTCAATTGTGGAAAGTATAGTCATTATGCAACTGCCTGTCAAGAAGCTAAGAATAACAATGATAAAGAGAAACAGGATTACAAGAATAGGGAATCAGAAAGACATAGGCACCAAAAGAAAAACAAGGATGGACAAAACAGATAATGAAATAAGTTCTTCCAAAGGTAAAAGAGGAGCTACTATGCGGATAATGCAAGTAAGTACTCAAGTTACAATGATGCTAGTTTTTCAGATAATGATAGAGATGAAGTCATATTTATGATTGAAGAAAAAGAACAAGTTAAGAAAAGGACTCCAGTAATTCTCAAGTGTTTTAGATGTGGTAACTTTGGACATCTTGAATATGATTGTACAAGGGATGGCTATAGTTTCAGTGATGATGAATATGAGGATGCATTTTAAGGACCAGGATGAAAACCTTCTAATGGCATTAGAAGAAGAAGTAGGTGATCCTATAGAAGACAAGCCAAAATATATATATATATATATATATATATATATATATATATATATATATATATATGTGGACAAAGGTAAAAAAATAGAGGAATATTAAAAAAATGATGGGTATGATCTCAAAGGAGAACTTATTTATGTACTTGACATGGTAAAGAAGGTAATAAAGCAACACTCTAAACTAGAAATTCAGTTTCAAGAATGTGATGAAGAGAGAAGATTGCTTATAGAGGATTTAGAAAAATCAAAGGCTAAGTAAAAAGGTTCAAGGATAATTTAGAAGCAAAGATCTTAGAATATGAAAAGTTAACACAAGAAGTGGCACTACTAAGAGAAGATTTAGAAGACTCCAAATTCAAGCTAAAATGGTTCAAAAATAGCTCAAAGAAATTAGATAAGTTCATCAAGATACAAAAGACTACATCAAGCAAAACAAGTCTTGGATTTGGACATGTGAAGAACACAAGCTTATACTGAGAGGGGGGTGAACAGTATAAGACCACTTTTTACTTTTCTTTCCCAAATAGTATTAATAAATATAATCAATGGCAATATTAATAGCAATAACCAAAGCAATGCACAAATCATCACACACAATAAAGACACCAATTTAACGTGGTTTACCCAAAGATGGCTACCTCCACGGAGAAAATATTTCTTCTAAATATTTCTTAAATAATCTCTTGGGAATCCTTTCCCTATTACAATGCTTATGGACATATATCCAAAGGAGATTTTGATACCCTAAATATGGTTCATGGATCTCTATCCATAGGATAAATCCTTCTCCTCTACTTTGGTTTGTGATCCTTTAGAATACTACTACTTCCACTACACTGGCTTGTGGATCTCTCTCCACTAAAGACTCTTGTTCCCACTAAGAAGATATATCCTCACTACCATGGCTGATGGATCTCTATCCACTGGAGACTACTATCCTCTTTGCTCTGTCACCTCCAAAGCTCTATCTCAAATTTGCACTAAACATAGTCCATTCAGTCTAGCACAAATCTGCTCAACAGGTCCACTCAAAACCTGCTCAAATATGCTCAATATGTCCACTCAGAACCTACTAAAATATTCTCAACAAGTCCACTCATAACTTCCTCAAATATGCTCAACAGGTCCACTCAAATCCTTCTAAATTTTACTCAATAGGTCCACTCAGAACCTGCTCAAATCTACTCAACAAGTCCACTCAGAACTTGCTCAAATCTTCTCAACAGGTCCACTCAAAACCTACTCAAATCTTCTCAATAGGTCCACTCATAACCTGCTCAAATATGCTCAAAAATTTCACTTAATTTTTTTTCAAATATGCTCAATAGGTCCACTCAGAACCTTTCCAAATCTGCTCAAAAAGTTCACTCAAAACTTGCTCAAATCTACTCAATAGGTCCACTCAGAACCTACTCAAATCTGCTCAATAGGTCCACTCATAACCCGCTCAAATATGTTCAACAAGTCCACTTAAAACTTGTTCAGATATGCTCAATAGGTCCACTCAGAACCTATCCAAATATGCTCAACAAGTTCACTCAGAACTTGTCTAAATCTATATTGTAAGCTTCCACAAAAGGTCATACAAAATCAGTCCACAAGTCTCCTCAAAGACTTGCCTCAAATTTGATTAACAAGTCCACACAGAACTTGTGCAATCTCATAGAATCATAAAGAGAATTGTTAGAGACTCAATATGTTCTACACTCAATGCTCAATAACTTTTTCAATTCAAATCATAATATAAAATAGTTTTTTTTAAGGAACTTGAACAATCACTCCACACAACCACTTGACTAGGCTCAACCAAATCTACTCAACCAATCACTTCAAAGAAACAACTCTTTCTCACAAACCCTAGTTCAAGCATGTAATCACCAACTCAAAATGTTTCCAACAATGATCAACAATAAATCTCACATAACAATGATACTCATGTTCTTTTCAAACCCTATTTCAAGTTATTTGCATAACAAATCACTTCAACAACAATGCTCATAAAACAATCTTCATATAACAATGATACTCATGTTCTTTTTTAACTCAAGTTCTTCACACAACCAATGACTTCAACAATAATGCTTATAAAACAATCTTCACATAACAATGATACTCATGTTCTTTTCTAACTCAAGTTCTTCACACAACCAATGGCTTCAACAACAAATCTTTATTCCAAAAAACCTTGAAGCATTAAATAAATCACTCTCGAAAAGGAAACCCTAATCAAGTCATTTTCACTCCAAACTTATTTTCTAGAAAACCAATCAATCAACTCAACTATGGAAGAATGTGCTCATACCTTTTTATTGAAGATGAAGGGATATCATAAATCTTCCACAATCACACAAACTTCTATGCCAATCTCAAGAGGTTAGAAGATAAATATTTCTCATAAAATAATATAAATACTCAATTACACCTTATCACTCCACCTTTAAAAAACAACCATCAACATACATAAAGTATTTATCCAATCACAGCTTATAAACTCCCAACTAAAAATAAATTTAACATCCATCAAAATAACTCAAAACCTCTTTAATCAATAAATGACAAGTAGAAATTTGGCAAGAATCAAATCCTCTTTCTTTAAAAACCTTAATAACATAAATCCCTTCTCAACAAAATAATCTTTCAAAAACCCTTTTAACTTCAATTAGCACAAATCAATTTTCAACAAAAATAATCCTTCAGAAACCCTTTTAACTCCAAACACAAATTAAAAAATAAATCTTCACAAACTCTTATAACTTCAAACACAAATAAATCTACACAAACCATTATAACTCCAAATGAACCTTTTGATAAAACTTTAGGCAAAATTTAAATAAAAAATTACCTTTGCCACTAGTGGGATTCGATCCCATGATCTCTGCCTCCCCAAGCGCTCTAGCTGCAGGCTTGACCACAGCGTTCACTAGGTGCACGTTTTATAACCAACGAGCACTTTATGCTCTTTCTCTTATTCCTGGAACTTGAAACAAATTCGAACAAAAATATCTTCCTTGGCACGTCCATGAGAATCAAACATGGGCACTTCCTACCACCAATGAACCAGTGTGTCCTATGTGACTCAAATCATGCGTTGTCCTCTTTTTATTTTCTTCCCTGGAAGTAATAAGACAAAGCTCTTTTTCTTTTTCCTCAATGTTCACGATGCATGAAATAGTTTCAACCTTTTCACATGGGAGTTAATTCGTTGAGGGGTAAGTTTCAAATGCTCCTTTGGGCATTAATTTATACACAAAACACCATTCGAATTTAGACGCCGACGCTCCTTAATTTTTGATGACGACGACGTTAATTTAAACCTTTATATAATTTATAAATTATTTAAATTCAAGAGAATTTAAATTTTATAAATTATATTTAAAACCTTTGACTTTAATAAAATTAAAGTCTTCCATAGGGTAAATTTAAACCTACAACTTGTAGTCCACTGATTTGATTTAAAATATTCTGCCACCATGGGTTTAATTAAACCTTCAATGAATATTATTTTGCCAACTTATTCTTCAACTCTTTGCTTGTTCCTGGTGTTAATAATGGTGTGCTCATATGTTCACTTTGGCATCAATGATGACTTTTTCACCTTGAAATCAATGACAACTAACTGAGCTCAAAATGTCCAACAATCTCCCCCTTTGTCATTGATGGCAACCCAAATTATTTTAACTAAAAAACTTGACCTTTCCTTTGTTCTGCTCCCCCTATCTCAATGCTCTCTCAAATACCAAATCTCTCCCCCTTACTCAAATATCTCCCCCTTTGACATCAATGGCAAAGGGTCACCTTTGGGGCTCATGGCTAAGAATAGGCATCTTAGCTTAGCCCCTCCCCCACATTTTTTTAAGGTGGTTAATTTCGAGGTGGGAGTATTTATACTCCCAGAAAACATTGTTCTTTACCTTTATCCTCTTTTATTCTTATCTAATTTTTTTTATTCCTCTAACTGTTTCTATCTGTGTCCATGTTCCTATCCATGTCATCATTCTTGTTCATGTTCCTATTCCTGTTCCTGTTCACATCCATGTTCCTGTTCCTATTTCTATTTCTGTTCATATCCATGTTCCTATTTTTGTTCTTGTTCCTACTTGATTCTAGAATGTTTGCTCTACATCACTTTGTTGTGTGACCATCATTATTGCACTTATAACACTTAATGTTATTATTCCTTGGAGGTGCAAATGTCTTAGGATTTCTCCTAGTGAAGTCATATCCTCTTCTATTATGAACCCTACAATTCATTGCCTTGTGACCAAACTGATTACATGAGTAGCAATACCCATGGAAAAGTTATTTGTTGCCACATTCTTGTCTTTCATGTATCCTGCATTGTGAAATCATGTGCCCAAAATTGTGATAGGGAAAACATCTTCCACTGAAGAAACCTTGCCTAGACCCCATTGGTCTCTTAGTCTCTTCTACCTGTTTCCTATTCCATTTGTTTCTTACTTGTGCATTGTTCATTTCCTTGTTCAAATTTCTATTGTCCAACTTATCGTTAGAAGTCTCACTCTCTATTTTACTTACTTCTTTTGACTCTTCTTATTTTCTGGTGTTTGAGCTTGACTCTTTTTTCCTGCTTCCTGTTTGCTTTGTTCTTCTTTGGAACTGTTGGCATTTTTGCCACATTGTTTTGATTGTTGCTTATTCATGCATAAATTGTTGAAGTTCTCACTCCTCTGTGTTTCCCTACGAGTTTTGGTGCCAAAACAGCTAAGTCCGAAGACTATCGCGATATCGCGACCAAAAGCAGCATGGAGAGCACGGGTTCAAAACTGTCGCGATATCGCGACATGTCGCGTTATCACGGGTCTTAAGAGGAGAGAGAAGCCAAATTCAGAGAATGTCGTGATATCGCGACGTGTTCCAAAATCATGGTCAAAGTGGTCAACGGAGGCAGAGCAGTAAAATTGTCGCGATATCGTGACATGTCACGTTTTTGCGACTTGCGATGGCCATGGAGCAGAGTGATAGAAAATGTCACGATATCGTGACATAATTGAGCAAAGGGCAATGACAATGAACCTCGTCGTGATATCGTGACAGAAAAGTGAACAAGGAGCAAAATGTAGAAACGTCGCGATATCGTGACATGTCGCATTATCGCGGTAAGGCATGAAAGACATCACGATTTCGCGACATTTTTGAAGATGAGGCCAAGCAAGAAGAAGACGTCACGATATCGCGACAAAAAGTGGCAACACTAGAGAAAGCAAGGAAACGTCGCGATTTCATGACATATTGTGGAGAAAAGGCTAAATAGAGAAAGATGTCATGATTTCGTGACATGTCTTGTTTTCATGATGTGAAAGCGTGGAAAGAACAAAATGGTACGAAATGTCATGATTTCGTGACATGTTCCGTTTTCGCTGCTTGCAAGAGGATGAAGGCCAAGGAAGAGAAAACTATCATGATTTCGTGACATGTTGCAGTTTCGCGGGTATACAGAAAAGAAGGACAACATGGGGAAAGAGCGTCATGAAATCGTGACAGGTCATAGTTTCATGAGAGCAGAGCAAGGAAGAAGCATAATAGTACGAAACGTCACGATTTCGCGACGCGTCGCATTTTCGCGACCTAAGGTGACGAAGGAGAACAAAGAGCCAAATACGTCGTGATTTCGTGACATGTTTGGTTTTCGCGACCCAAAATGGCAAAAGCGTATGGAGAAGGAAAATGTCACGATTTCGCGACATGTCGCGTTTTCGTGACCCGTCACGGTTTCGTGCCAGAAAGCAGTTCAACGGCCCGATGAAGTATTGCGATTTCCAAGGATTAAAAGCTCTCCAGAATTTAATGTTTTGCTGCTTTCCAATGTGTGCAAGATAGAAGAACGTGCTCAGGCCTGTAGCTTTCGAAGCCACTAGAATTGAAGACGCCTCCATTATTCAAAGCTTCTGTTCGTGATTTTCTAACGGTCCAAGCATGCTCCGAGAATGACCATTTAATGAAGACGACCGGTTCCTTGTTTCATTCAATTTTTGGTTTCTCCGAGGCTGGTTTAAGGGGATCATTTCCTTATTTTTGTTGCATATTTTGTGGATCTCGAGGAAGTCCGTTTCATGTTTTAAATGCTACAAAGAGGCAAGACCTCTATAAATATCAATGTATATCTCAAAAAGAGGCATCGAGAGAGAGACTTTTGCTGAAAAACTTTTCAAGTTCTTTGCATGAATGAAAGATATTTGGCCTCTGGTTTTGCAAGCAACTTTCTATGTGTTTTTCCTTCTATCTTATGCATTCCTCCTTTACGCTCGTATTTCTTATCTATTGCTAAATTTGAATTCTGTGTCCGAGTTTAAATATTGCTAGTGAGGAAGTGAGTTCTGGAATGCGATTCTGAAGGTTATCTGTGCAAGGTTGTAAGTAAATTACGTCGCTATATTTTGTTATATGTTGTTCGTGTGCTTGAGGTTATCTGCTGCTAATATTTCCCGATCTGACAAATTTGGCCTGTGGCTATATTTCCCGTTTCTTTCTGCATATTTCCTATTTCTTTCCTGCAACTCTAGTCTTCAACAGCATAGAATTTAGTAAGGGAACCAGCCCTCTCTAGAGATTGGTCTGGGAGACATTTCTTTCTCCCGGCATTTCAATGTTGGCCGGGTCTAGGGCGCATTTATGTTAAAATCCTTTCCTGTGGTAGATTCGTGACCAACAATTTTTGGCATGCCCGATGGGACAGACTGTTTCTGTCTCAAAAAGATCCCATAGTATTGAGGGTTTAATGTTCGCCTTCATGCCGTATAGTTAGAACATTTGGTGACTCTGCAGTACCCAAAAATCTCTGAACGTGGATACAGTGAAAGTTGTACTTCATGATCACGAGATCAAAGTCCAAAAAAGTTGAAAATCTTGTTGAGTTTTTTGAACTTGACAACACAAAAAAAGGTGAACACTCTAGGTTGGTTTCCCCATCGCTTGCATCATCTGCCATATCTACACAAATCCCTGGTATTGTTACTAGTTTTCCATCTTCTCAGTCACATACACTAGTCCCAATGGCCCAGTATCCTCAACCCAAGAAGTTCTCGGCATGGAATGGTTCGAGAGCTTTGAACTTATTGGCACAAAATCCAGTCCCTCAAGCTGCTTTGAAAGCTTTGCCGACCTATGATGGTACTGGTAAGACTGCTTATGAGCATATTAATGATGTAGCTTCTTTGGTGGCCATTCATGACATAACCGATGAAGATGTGATGATAAAGTTGTTGGTGTTATCCCTGAGAGGTAAATTGTTGTATTGGTACCGATCGT
Source organism: Wollemia nobilis (assembly GCA_028583015.1). Classification (NCBI taxonomy): domain Eukaryota; kingdom Viridiplantae; phylum Streptophyta; class Pinopsida; order Araucariales; family Araucariaceae; genus Wollemia; species Wollemia nobilis. The sequence goes on along the minus strand of JAQPPZ010000677.1, from coordinate 7,716,025 downwards.
TGCAACCAGGCACCATTACATCATGGGATCAATTAGGAGAATTGTTAGTCAAAAATTTTCATGAACAAGCTGATCCATACTCTTTATTGCATCAATTTAATGTAATTCAAAGGCACCCGCAGGAAGAGATAGCTGACTTCAATGTCAGATTTACCAGAAGCTGGCAGAGAATTCCTGATGGTCTTCGGCCTGCTGATGAGCTAGCTGCATTTTACTACCTCAGAGCGTTTAACACAGACATCGGTTGGGCTGTCCGGCAGTCCAACGTGACTACATTTCCAGAGCTGTTCGAACAAGCGTTAAAGGCAGAAGCTGATTTGATTGCTATAGGTAGGCTTCCTCCAAAGGTAACAATGCCTATCATACTTGATCTTCCTAAGTATTTGTACTCTGGTTCGCTTTCACAGCCCATGCCTTCCATGTATCCTACCCCATCATGGAGCTCAAGTGCACCTCAGATCGCACCCATTCCAGTTCCTCAGCTCCCTACTTCAGCAAATCCCCAGTTGCCTGCACCCAACATTCTACCATTCCCCGCTTCCACTTCATTCCCGGCATTACCGACGCCACCAGCACCTTTGCCCTTACCAGCACCTCCTGCGCCTGTAAATCCTGATCCTTATACGACACTCTTGCAAGAGGTAAAATCTGCCAATTCTGCTATAAGAGCAATGGGCAATAAGATCACACTTATTGAAAGGAAGTAGGCTGAGCGAGATTTCTAGCCCAGGAGATTTCAGCCTCCGTCGATTACTAGAGAACAAGCTGCTTCAACAAGCAAAGCACCCGAGAAGAACTTGACTGTTTTGGCAAATGAAGATGCAGTCCTTGCAGAAAGAACATATTGGTGTTCAACATGTAATGATCCACATGGCGAAGACACTTGCATGGTTCATTTGAATTATGTGCAGACATTGGCCGCTAGCTCTTTGGGAGGGCAAGTCAACATGATCTCTGAGGTAGGTCATAGCTTAATGGTTCCATCTGAAGAACAAGTTTCAGTTCTCACGAGGACTGGAAAGAAGCCTGTTATAGTAGATCCTGCTGAGCTAGAGCCATTAAAAGTGCCAGCTGATTTGAAGAAACAAGTGAAAACTCCTGTGTCAGTATCAAAGCTAGATGCACCTGTTTTACCAAAAGATCTTGTTCCACATAGAGTACAAGAAAAAGCCGCAGCTACATGGGCAAGATCGAAAGCAGAGGAACAAGCAAAAGAAAATCTGAAGTACCCATCATTGACTAAAAGGTTGAGAGTAGAAGCCACTCAGCAGTATCGGAGTAGATATGACCCCCCGTTGAAAAGAAGGAATCTGCTGTGGTTGCATACAACATTGTCAAAGAATTGAAGAAGATCCCAGCTAAGGTTAGTCTTTATGATGCATTACAATTGCCTGGACAGGTAGATTTATTGCAAGAATCCTTGAAATCTGTAAAGGATAGTGAGAAGAATCCTACCCAGACAATTTATGCTCAAGCATTAACCACTTCAATCACTGGAAAGAATAGACCACCCCCATTTTATCTGTCACTTCGAATGGAGGGTTGGATCGTGCATAACTGCATGATTGATTCCGGTGCCGCTACAACTATCATGCCAAAGGCAGTTTGCAAAGTTATGGGTATGGAATACACACGAAGTAGCCCTGGAGTCTTGCAGTTGGATGGTACTCCTATGAAAATAGTAGGTGTAATCAAGGATGTCCCGATTCTTTTACACAGTATGCCTCAGATTATAGTCATTCAGGAGATAGTTGTGGTCGATCTAGAACCATATTTCAGTATGTGCTTATCAAGAGAATTTATTGCTAAGTTGGGAGGCTACCTTTCATTGGATTATTCTCACTTGGAGATCCCTTTTAAAGGAAAGAGAATCCGAATTCATAATGAAAAACCTTCCTCTTTTCATATTGAAAGGTTGGATGAAGCAGGAAAGACCATGCAGTCTGTCAACATGCTAACCGAAGAGTTAGAAGGTTCTGATTTGATGAATGAGGTTTTGGATGAGCTTCAGTTGGAAGATGAGTTTTCAATGCTTGATTTCAATGCTATGTTGGAGACCAAAATCGGTTGTTATTCTATCACAAAGCCCGAGGATGGCGCAATGCAGGTACTCCTTAACCAAGATGATCAGAGCTCTGTCCCCGATCAATTATGGAAGTTGTATTTTGATGGGGCAAGATGCAAAAATGGTGCAGGAGCAGGTATTGTTCTGATTTCTCCCTCTGGCTTACAAAGAACATATTCATACCGTCTCACTTGGAATTGTACTAACAATGCTGTCGAGTACGAAGCATTATGCCTAGGCTTGAAAAAGGCAAGAAAATTGGGAATTGAACAGTTGCAGATTTTTGGTGATTCTGAGTTGATTGTAAACCAAGTAACAAACAGGTGTATTTCCAAGCAACATTATCTCAAAGCATATCGCAACCAAGTTTGGGACCTGTTTGAGTCTTTCACAGCTCTGAGTATTCAAGCCATTTCACGAGAGCTGAATAAGCATGCTGATCTTCTAGCATCTCTTGGAGCAAATTTTTCTCCCATTGAGCAGGTAGTAAAGAAACCAAAAATAGTAAGAATGGTGTACAGGCCTAGCGTTCCAGACAAAGACACTTTCTGGCAAGTCTTCGAGAGCGATGAGCAAATCGTTAACTTTTTGATTCAAGAAGCTGCCACTATCAAAGGAAGAACCTTGGAGCATGAAGAAACCGATGGTCTGATTCAGTTGTGGAATAATCATATTTCGAAAGGTCTTATCACTCTAGAAAGTTTGTTTGATCAGCATGATCGGTCCAAGAAACATCGGATTGAGATCGACAAGAAAGAGTATATGGAGCTGCAGTTGGAACCCAATAAGGTCATTAAGATTGGGACTGATTCTACTCCTAATGAACTGCAAGAGATCAGGCAACTGTGTCAAGAATTTTTTGATATCGTGGCCTGGAGTTACGAGGATCTGAGGGGATATGACAAACAGATTATTCAGCATACTATTGAGTTGGAAGAAGGAGTCAAACCCTTCAGGAAAAAGCAACGACCAGTGAACCCAAATATTGAGACTCTCATGAGGGCCGAACTTGTGAAAATGTTGCAGGCCAAGATTATATATCCGGTTAAGCACTCGACTTGGGTCGCTAATCTGGTTTCGGTTCGAAAGAAAAATGGAGACATACGATTGTGTGTAGATTTTCGAAATCTGAACCGTGCATCTCTGAAAGATCACTATCCCTTGCCTCGCATTGATCAGATACTTCATGTTGTTGCTGGGGCTCAGCGTTTCTCACTGCTAGACGGTTTCTCTGGATATAACCAGATTTGGGTTAGGGATGAGGACCAGTACAAGACTGCATTCACAACCAAGTGGGGCACTTTTGCTTATCAGCGCATGCCTTTCGGATTGTCCAATGTTGGGGCCACATTCCAGAGAGCCATGGACATTGCATTCGAGGAGCTTTTGAACAAGATTATTGTCATTTATCTTGATGATATGACTGTCTTTTCACATAAACGGGAAGATCACTATTCTCATCTGAGGCAAATATTTGGAAAATGTAGAGAGTTTGGTATTTCCATTAATCCAAAGAAGTCAGTTTTTGCAGTGAAGGAAGGTAAACTCTTGGGGCATGTCATTTCAGAAGATGGTTTGGCAATTGACTCATCTCGAGTCGAAGCATTGAAGAAACTGTCGCTCCCTGCCAATAAGAAAGAGCTGCAGTCTTTCTTCGGGCAGATTAATTTTATCAGGAAGTTCATTTCTGACTTTGCCCAGGTCGTCAAGCCCATGACTGAGTTGTTGAAGAAGGACGCAGAATTTAAGTGGACGACTCAGAGGAAGGAGGCATTCCAGGAAATTAAGGACAGAATAGCACAGGCTCCTGTATTAATTAATCTTGATTATTCGAAAGATTTCATTTTGTATGCAGTCGGAGAAGATGAGAGCTATGCCGCAGTACTCACACAGAAAGGAGACGATGGGAATGAAAGGCCCATTGCTTTCCTTAGTCAGGTTATCTTACCTCATGAGGCAAGATATAATTTCATTGAAAAGTAGGTATATGCTGTCATGAAGTCTCTTAAGAAATTCAAGCACTTCATATCTCAGAGTAGGACAGTCGTCTATGTTATACATCCCGATGTAAGGAATTTCATCATTCAGGGTGAGATGGGTGATAAACGCTCTGGTTGGGTCACCAAAATTCAAGAATTTGATGTTGAGATTCATCCGACCAAGCTGGTGCGGGGTAAGGCCTTATGCCAGCACTTAGCAAAGACTGCAGCATCTGGGATAGTTGATTATCAAGCAGATGATCTTGCTGGAGATAGGAATCTGGTGAACCTCTTAGTACAAGGACAAGATTGGGCTGATGACCTGATTAGCTATTTCACAACTGGCAGATGCCCTTCACAGTTAAATGCCTCACAACGGAGAAGGTTTCGCCTGCAAGCTCTCAGGTATGCGTTGCTGCCCGAAGGATTGTTTTTCAAGAATATTGATGGCATTCTTTTAAGGTGTGTCAAGGAATCAGAGAAGGCTAGACTCCTGGAGGAGTTTCATTCCGGCATATCAGGAGGACACTATGCAGGTAGACCAATGGCTTTAAAAATTATTCGGGCTGGTTACTATTGGCCAACTTTGTTCATAGATGCTTTCAGGATTGCCCAAGCATGCGACAGATGTCAGAGGTATACAGGAAGGGTTAGAAATGCATCATTGCCCCTGCATCCAATTCAGGTTGAAGCACCTTTTTAGCAGTGGGGACTGGACTTTATTGGGATCATTGATCCGAATTCTTTAGCTGGACACAAGTATATCTTGACGGCTATAGATTATTTCACGAGATGGTCTGAGGCTATTCCAACCAGGGTTGCAAATCAAGATGTGGTGATCTCTTTCATTGAAGGGCTAATCACACGTTTTGGCGTTCTTGATGCTATTATCACAGATAACGGAACTCCATTCATTGGAGCTGAGCTAGCGGAATTTGCAAACAAGTATGGTGTTTTCCTGAAGACATCCTCTAACTATTACCCTCAGGGGAATGGCTTGGCGGAGTCCACAAACAAGAACTTGCTATGGATTTTGAAGAGATCCTTGGGGGATAACAAGAGATCATGGCACCTTCTGCTGAATCAAGCCTTGTGGGCAGATAGGATTTCAATCAAGAAGTCTATCAAGACTTCACCATATGCCCTGGTATATGGAAAAGAGGCAAGGTTGCCTGTTCATCTAGAATTGCCAGTATTGCAGCAGTTGCAGGGATTTCAGGATGATGAAGCAGATATGGATTCCATGGATATGCGGTTGGCTCAGTTGTTGCAGTTGGAAGAGCAACGTTCTTTGGCCTATGAGGAGTTTGCTAAGCATACACAGGTTATTTCAAAATGGTTCCATAAAAATTCCACTGATCGTCCACTCAAGGTGGGTGATTTGGTCCTGAAATGGAATGAAAGGAAAGCCAAGCCAGGAATGCACAAGAAGTTTGACGCTCTATGGGAGGGTCCATTCCGCATTGTCAGTGTCGGTGCAGCAAATTCGTTTCATCTGGAAGATTTGGATGGCAGCCCACTTCCTATTTCAGTGAACGACTTTCATCTGAAAGCCTACACTCCATGAAGTATGAGTCCAGTATTACCTTGTACAGTTATTTTGCTTTTGTAAAAAAAAAAAAAAAAAAAGAAAAAAAAAAAAAGAAAAATTCCTCTGTGTACACAGATTACCAACTTCGGCTCTTTTTGCATGCGAGCCCGCAGGTACGTTTATTTCTTTCTTTTTTCTTCTTCTTTCCCCAACAGATAGTGGCTTTTGTCAATTTCTTCCTTCCACTCCCTTCTTTTCATTCCCTTCCTCTCTCATTCCTTCTTCTACCGTTCGTAATTAAGCCACTATTGTTGTTTCTACTTCCCCTCTCTGATATTCCCGCTTCTTCTTTTCCTTTTCTTCTAATCCTTGTTTTCTTTTCAGCATTTATCCGTAGTTTCCACCGCTTTCACCATCTCATCCACTTCCATTTCATTATTCGCTTTTCCTCCATCCCCGTCTGGTGACACAGTAGCTCCCTCTTCAGTTGTTGTATCTACCACTTTCACTCTTTCATTTTCACCATTCCATCATTCCACATTCCCATTCCCTGTCGTCCTCATTCCGTTCATTTCTATTTTTGTAACCCAGGTGCTTTCATTACTACCATGGAGATCCTTTTACAGCATCTGGTGAAGCTAGGCCAAATACAGATTTATTTGAGTTTGCCGAATATCAGCGAGAGTTTGTTGCAGCAGTCTATAGAGATGTTCCCCATCAGTCAGCATTCTGTTCCTTCATTTTTCTTGACTCTGTTGCCCAATGGATTCAGGCCTGGGATTCGTGCATACAATAGAACTATATACCCCGCGAGCCGCCAAGAATGTTGGCATTTTTGCCACATTGTTTTGATTGTTGATTATTCATGCATAGAATAAAGTTACTCTTCTCTGTGTTTCTATGAGTTTTGGTGCCAAAACAGCTAAGTCCGAAGACTGTCGCGATATCGCGACCAAAAACAGCATGGAGAGCACGGGTTCAAAACTGTCACGATATCGCGACATGTCGCGTTATCACGGGTTTTAGAGGAGAGAGAAGCCAAAGTCGGAGAATGTCACGATATCGCGACGTGTTCCAAAATCATGGTCAAAGTGGTCAACGGAGGCAGAGCGACAAAATGTCGCGATATCGTGACATGTCGCGTTTTCGCGACTTGCGATGGCCATGGAGCAGAGTGATAGAAAAGGTCATGATATCGTGACATAATTGAGCAAAGGGCAATGACAATGAACCTCGTCGCGATATCACGACAGAAAAGTGAACAAGGAGCAAAATGTAGAAACGTCGCGATATCGCGACATGTCGCATTATCGCGGTAAGGTTGAAAGAAAAGCATAAGGCATGAAAGACGTCGCGATTTCGTGACATTTTTGAAGATGAGGCCAAGCAAGAGCAAGACGTCGCGATATCACGACAGAAAGCGGCAACACTAGAGAAAGCAAGGAAACGTCGCGATTTCGCGACATATTGTGGAGAAAAGGCTAAATAGAGAAAGATGTCACGATTTCGCGACATGTCTTGTTTTCACGATGTGAAAGCGGGAAAGAACAAAATGGTATGGAATGTCATGATTTCGTGACATGTTCCATTTTCCTTGCTTGCAAGAGGATGAAGGCCAAGGAAGAGAAAACTGTCACGATTTCGTGACATGTTGCGTTTGTGGGTATAAAAAGAAGGACAACATGGGGAAAGAACATCGTGATATCGTGACAGGTCATAGTTTTGCAGGAGCAAAGCAGGGAAGAAGCAGAATAGTACGGAACGTCGTGATTTCGTGACGCGTCGCGTTTTCACGACCTAAGGTGACGAAGGAGAACAAAGAGCCAAATACGTCATGATTTCGTGACATGTTTGGTTTTCGCGACCCAAAATGGCAAAAGCGTACGGAGAAGGAAAATGTCACGATTTCATGACATGTCACGTTTTCGCGACCCATCACGGTTTCGCGCCAGAAAGCAGTTCAACGGCCCGATGAAGTATTGCGATTTCCAAGGATTAAAAGCTCTCCAGAATTTAATGTTTTGCTGCTTTCCAATGTGTGCAAGATAGAAGAACGTGCTCAGGCCTGTAGCTTTTGAAGCCACCAAAATTGAAGATGCCTCCATTATTCAAAGCTTCTGTTCGTGATTTTCTAACGGTCCAAGCATGCTCCGAGAATGACCATTTAATGAAGACGACCGGTTCCTTGTTTCATTCAATTTTTGGTTTCTCCGAGGCTGGTTTAAGGGGATCATTTCCTTATTTCTGTTGCACATTTTGTGGATCTCGAGGAAGTCCGTTTCATGTTTTAAATGCTACAAAGAGGCAAGACCTCTATAAATATCAATGTATATCTCAGAAAGAGGCATCGAGAGAGAGACTTTTGCTGAAAAACTTTTCAAGTTCTTTGCATGAATGAAAGATATTTGGCCTCTGGTTTTGCAAGCAACTTTCTATGTGTTTTTCCTTCTATCTTATGCATTCCTCCTTTACGCTCGTATTTCTTATCTGCTGCTAAATTTGAATTCTGAGTCTGAGTTTAAATATTGCTAGTGAGGAAGTGAGTTCTGGAATGCGATTCTGGAGGTTATCTATGCAAGGTTGTAAGTAAATTACGTCGCTATATTTTGTTATATGTTGTTCGTGTGCTTGAGGTTATCTGCTGCTAATCTTTCCCGATCTGACAAATTTGGCCTGTGGCTATATTTCCCGTTTCTTTCTGCATATTTCCTATTTCTTTCCTGCAACTCTAGTCTTCAACAACATAGAATTTAGTAAGGGAACCAGCCCTCTCTGGAGATTGGTCCGGGAGACATTTCTTTCTCCCGGCCTTTCAATGTTGGCCGGGTCTAGGGTGCATTTATGTTAAAATCCTTTCCTGTGGCAGATTCGTGACCAATAGGAACTAAGTCCTATTATGGTTATTGATGTCATTTGTGCATTGTTAATCCTGTCTAAAGTCTTTAAATTTTCCTCAAACTTGTGTATCTTTTACTTAGAACCTTTTACTTTCATCCTTAGTTAAACTATCTCATATTCTAATATTTCACACTCTAGATATTTTACCTTTAATTTTTCAGCCATACCTTCTTTAATCCTTCTTGCCTCTTCAGCCTTGGTTTTGAAGTTGGTGAGTTCCTGTAGAAAATTTGCTTTTGCTTTCTCATATTCTTGAGCTTGAACTCTTAATCCTAAGTTCTCCCTTTTTAATTATTCAAGATTAACCATAAGTCTTTCACATTCTATCCTTTTTACCTTTGAATTTTCAATCATACCTTCTTCAATTCTTCTTGCCTTTTCAACCTTATCTTTCAAGTCAAAGAGATCTTGTAGAAGCTTTGTATTATATTTCTCATATTCTTGTATTTGAGCCTTCAATTCTAAATTCTCTCTTTTCAATTCAACAAGTTCCTTAAGAGTAGCTTCCTCATTTTCTTTTTCTGAATATTTCTCTTCTTTCTTTCTTTGATCTTCTATAGGAGCATTTTCTTCTAATACTGAAAGTAGAGTTTTTCTTCGTACCTATTTTTATTATCCCTGTTATCCTTTCTTGAACCAACCTCTAGGATTTCATTTCCAAAATATCATCTTCATCTTCATCGCTACTAAACCCATTGCAATAAGTTTCATCATGGTCGAGTTGACCATAAACAAAAAATTCTTCACCTTCTTGTGGACAATAAGCTACAAGGTGACCTATGTTTCCACATTTGGTACAAAAATTTATCAATATGATATTTTCTCCACTACTTGATTCATATCTTGAATCTATTTCTATTCTTCCTCCCAAAACAACAATATCAAGTTCATCTTATTTTTCTTTCATGACCATGTGTGTTCTTTTCTTCTTGTATCTCATGGTTCTACTTTTGCCTTTATTTGCCATTTGTGTTCTTGTAAGATCTTCCTTCAAGTTGTTAAACCTTTTCTGAAGGAAACAACTCTGATACCAATTGAAGAACACAAGCTTATACTGAGAGGGGGGTGAACAGTATAAGACCACTTTTTACTTTTTTTTCCCAAATAGTATTAATCAATATAATAATAAATGGCAATATCATTAGCAATAACCAAAGCAATGCACAAATAATCACACACAATAGAGACACCAATTTAACGTGGTTCACCCAAATATGGCTACCTCCATGAATAAAATATTTCTTCTAAATATTTATCAAATAATATCTTGGGAATCCTTTCCATATTACAATTTTTATGGATCTCTATCCAAAGGATATGCTAATACTCTAAATCTGGTTCATGGATCTCTATCCACAGGATAACTCCTTCTCCTCTACTTTGGCTAGTGATCCTCTAGAAGACTACTACCTCCACTGCACTGGCTTTTGGATCTCTCTCCACTGAAGACTCTTGTCCCCACTCAGAAGACTTGTCCTCACTGCCCTGGTTGATGGATATTTATCCATTGGAGACTACTATCCTCTCTACTTTGTCACCTCCAAATATCTATCTCAAATCTGCACTAAACATAGTCCATTCGGTCTAGCACAAATCTGCTCAACAGGTCCACTTAGAACTTGCTCAAATCTACTCAACAGGTCCACTCAGAACCTACTCAAATCTGCTCAACAAGTCCACTTAGAACTTGTTCAAATCTACTCAATAGGTCCACTCGAAACCTGTCCAAATATGCTCAACAAGTTCACTCAGAACTTGTCCAAATATGTATTGTAAGCTTCCACAAAAGCTCACACAAAATCATTCCACAAGTCTCCTCAAAGACTTACCTCAAATCTGATTAACAAGTCCACACAGAACTTGTCCAACCTCATATAAGCATAAAGAGAATTGTCAGAGACTCAATATGTTCTACACTCAATGCTCAATCACTTTTTCAATTCAAATCAGAATATAGAATAGTTTGTTTTAAGGAACTTGAACAATCACTCCACACAACCACTTGACTAGGCTCAACCAACTCTACTCAACCAATCACTTCAAAGAAACAACCCTTTCTCACAAACCCTAGTCCAAGCATGTAATCACCATCTCAAAAAATTTCCAATAATGCTCAACAATAAATCTCACATAACAATGATACTCATGTTCTTTTCAAACCCTAGTTCAAGTTCTTTGCACAACAACTCACTTCAACAACAATGCTCATAAAACAATCTTCACATAACAATGATACTCATGTTCTTTTCTAACTCAAGTTCTTCACACAACCAATGGCTTCAACAAAAATGCTTATAAAACAATATTCACATAACAATGATACTCATGTTCTTTTCTAACTCAAGTTCTTCACACAACCAATGGCTTCAACAACAACTCTTTATTCCATAAAACCTTGAAGCATTAACTCAATCACTCTTGTAAAAGAAAACCCTAATAAAGTCCTTTTCACTCCAAACTTATTTTCCAGAAAACCAATCAATCAACTCAACTATGGAATAATGTGCTCATACCTTTTTATTGAAGATGAAGGGATCTCATAAATCTGCCACAATCACACAAAATTCTATGTCAATCTCAAGAGGTTAGAAGATAAATATTTCTCACAAAATAATATAAATACTCAATTACACCTTATCACTCAAGCTTTAAAAAACAACCATCAACATACATAAAGTATTTATCCAATCACACCTTATAAAATCCCAACTAAAAATAAATTCAACATCGACCAAAATAACTCAAAACCTCTTTAATCAATAAATGCCAAGTAGAACTTTGGAAAGAATCAAATCCTCTTTCTTTAAAAACCGTAATAACATAAATCCCTTCTCAAAAAAACAATATTTCAAAAACCCTTTTAACTCCATGTAGCACAAATCAATTTTCAATAAAAATAATCCTTCACAAACCCTTATAACTCTAAATACAAATTAAAAAATAAATCTTCACAAACTCTTATAACTTCAAACACAAATAAATCTACACAAACCCTTATAACTCCAAATGAACCTTTTGAGAAAACCTTAGGCAAAATTTAAATCAAAAATTACCTTTCCCACTAGTGGGATTCAATCCCATGATCTCTGCCTCCCCAAGCGCTCTAGCCACAGGCTTGACCACCATGTGCGCTAGGTGCACATTTTAGAACCAACGAGCACTTCATGCTCTTTCTCTTATTCCTGGAGCTCGAAATGAATGCGAACAAAAATACCTTTATTGGCACATCCACAAGAATCGAACGTGGGCACTTCCTTTCCCAACGCCTTTGCAAGGCGTGTGCCACCAATGAACCAGCGTGTCCTATGTGACTCAAATCATGTGTTGTCCTCTTTTTATTTTCTTCCTCGACAGTAATAAGACAAAGCTCTTTGTCTTCTTCCTCAATGTTCACTATGCACAAAATACTTTCAACCTTTTCACATGGAATTTAATTCGTTGAGAGGTAAGTTTCAAATGCTCCTTTGGACATTAATTTATACACAAAACACCATTCGAATTTAGACGTCGACGCTCCTTAATTTTTTATGATGTTGGCTTTAATTTAAACCTTTATATAATTTATAAACTTTTAAAATTCAATAGAATTTAAATTTTGTAAATTATATTTAAAACCTTTGACTTTAATAAAATTAATGTCTTCCATAGGGTAAATTTAAACCTGCAACTTGTAGTCCACTAATTGGATTTAAAATATTATGCCACCATGGGTTTAATTAAACCTTCACTGAATATTATTTTTTCAACTTATTCTTCAACTCTTTGCTTGTTTCTGATGTTAATAATGGTGTTCTCATATGTTCACTTTGGCATCAATGATAACTTTTTCACCTTGACATCAATGACAACTAACTGAGATCAAAATGTCCAACAATAGGATCAAAAGGAATGGGAAGGAGAGTCAACCTCAAGTTTTGGAGGAGAAGAAACTTCAAATGAAGATACTTCAGAATAAGAAAGTGTAAAAGAAAGTGAGACATCTAAGGATAAGTTGGACAATAGAGAGTTCAACAAGAATAAGAACAATGCACAAAGAAGATATAAATGCAACAACAATCAAAATAGGTCAAGATAGATTAGGAAACCAATGAGGTCAAGGCAAGGTGGCTTCAATGGAAGATGCTTTTCATGTCATAGGTTTGGGCACATGGCTTCATAGTGCAAGACACAAGAAAGATAGGAATATGGGAACATACAACTTTTCCATGGGTATTGCTACTCATGTAATCAGTTTGGTCATAAGGCAATGAATTGCAAGGTTCATGATACAAGAAGGTATGGCTTCACTATGAGAAACCCTAAGACATTTGCACCTCCAAGGAATAATAACATTAAGTGTTACAAATGCAATAATGATGGCCACATAGCAAAGAGGTGTAGAGCAGACATTTCAGAATCAAGCATGAACTAGAACAGGAACATGAACATGGATATGAACAAGAATAAGAACAGGAACATGGATATGAATAGGAATAGGAACATGGATATGAACAGGAACATGAAGAGAAACTTGGATATGAACAGGAATAGGGATAGGAATGTAGACATGGATAGGAGCATAGACATGGAAAGAAATAGTCAGAGGAATCAGAAGGATCAGATAAGAAGGAAAGAGGATAAAGATAAAGAACAGTGCTTTCTAAGAGTAAAAATACTCCCACCCCATAATTAACCACCTCAAGAGAAGGTGGGGGAGGGGCTAAGCTAAAAGGCTCATTCTTAGCCCCGAGCTCCAAAGGTGACCCTTTTCCATTGATGTCAAAGGGGGAGATATTTTAGTAAGGGGGGGAGATTTGGTATTTGATAGAGCATTGAGCCAAGGGGAGCAATATCCTAGGGGAAGCAAATCAAAGAAAAAGCCAAGTTTTCAGTAAAAAGAATTTGGGTTGCCATCAATGACAAAGGGGGAGATTGTTGGACATTTTGAGTCATTAAGTAAAGTTGTCATTGATGTCAAGAAATGAAGTCATCATTAATGTCAAGGAAATTTTCAAGAAACAAAGTTGTCAAGAGTTGTTATTGATATCCAAAAATAAGCCACTGATGATGTCAAAGGTCAAGAGGAATAAAGCGAGAGGTTAAAGGCAAAAGGGCTCCATAATATTTTTAATATTATGTGGAAGAATAAGTTAAAAGGTTTTCATAAAAACCCAAGGAAGACTATTGCAAAGCTAAAGGAAGGTTTAATATTTATTTAATAATATATTTAAATTCAAAGTGAATTTAAATTTTATTAATTAATATCATTTATACCAAGGTGTACAATGGAAAATGGTCTTAATAAAACCAAAATGTTTTAAAGAATTAATTTCTAAAATTTAAATTCAAATAAATTTAAATATTTTATAAATTAATAAGCTCCAAAGTAACATGTCGACATCTAAATTCGTTGAAGGAAATTCGAGCACCGATGTCATACATGGAGGGAAATTTATATATATACCAATACCTAGGAGGCATTTTAATTTATCCCTTTGCTCGGAAAAATAAAGCGTGCAATTGTGTTGATACTCGTGCGAAAAAGAGAAAGTGATTTTTGTGTTTAGTGCCATCGAATAGGATTTAAAGAGGAGCAACGAATAAGACCAAGTGCCAACTGGGAAGCGTGGCCTAGTGGCAATAGGACGACTTTAAAGTGTTGGGCACTAGGAGACCTATTTTTGAAACTTATTGGCAGTATTTTGGTGGTTGCATTGGTAATTGAAAGCACCAAAGGAAGGCACACGTTTTTGTTGTGCTAGGCAAGTGGGAAGACTTTTGGAGCATGCGGTGCTCGTTAGTCCCCAAGAGAGTGCCTAGCTTGCGTGTCGGTTGGAGTCACGGCTAGGGTGCTGGTTGAGGTTGCACTTGTTGAGCAAGGTGCAGCGAGAGTATTGTCATTGTTGTCAACACAGTCAGATAGATCTGTTAATGCAGTGGACAGGAAGTTCAAAGGCTAGTCAGATGCAGAAGACAGGAGTTCAAAGGTTACTCAGAGTATGTACAGTGATTTTCCAAGAAGACCGAAGTGGACCACTTGCAAAAGATCAAAGAAAAATACAAGTAAGAAAAGTGTCGCGATATCGCGACAAGAAAAACTGTCATGATTTCGCGACATGTTGGAAGAGAGAGAAACAACAGGAAAAACTATCGTGATTTTGCGACATGTTTGAGGAGAGAGAAAGCATAAGAAAAACTATCACGATTTCGCGACATGTTTGAAGAGAGAGAAAACGCAAGGAAAACTGTCACGATTACGCGACATGTAGGAAGCAAAGAAGGCAAGTAGAAAAACTATCACGATTTCGCGACATGTTTGAAGAAGCTTCGCATGCAAGAAAAACTATCGCGATTTCGCGACATGTTTGAAGAAGCTTCGCATGCAAGAAAAACTGTCACGATTTCGTGACATGTTTGGAGAGAAGGCACAGGCAAAGAAAACTGTCGCGATTTCGTGACATGTTTGGAGAGAAGGCGCAAGCAAAGAAAACTATCGCGATTTCGCGACATGTTCGGGGAGAAGAAGCTCGCAAAGAAAAGTGTCATGATTTCATGACAATCTGTAAGAGAGGCAGTACGGACGAAAATGTGTCACGATTTTGCGACATGTTTGAGAGAAGGAAGAAAGGAAGATGGAGAAAAGTGTCGCGATTTCGCGACATGTTTGAGAGAAGGGTCGCAAAGAAAAGTGTCACGATTTCGTGAATGCAAGAGGTGGAGAAAAATGTGTCGCGATTTCGTGACATGTTTGAGAGAAAGAGCTTGCAAGGAAAAGTGTCACGATTTCATGACAATTTGCAAGAGGAAGTGCTAAGGAGAAAATATGTCACGATATCGCGACATGTCGGGTTTTCACGACCCGATGAGAAGAAAAGTGCTAAGGAGGAAAAATGTCACGATATCGCGACATGTCGGGTTTTCACGACCCGAAGCAGAGAAAAGCACAAGGCAGCGAAAGTGTCACGATTTCGCGACATGTTCCATTTTCGCAGGCGAAAGGCAGAGAAAAGCACAAGGCAGCGAAAGTGTCACGATTTCGTGACATGTTCCATTTTCGCGGGCGAAAGGCAGAGAAAAGCACAAGGCAACGAAAGTGTCACGATTTCGTGACATGTTCCATTTTCGCGGGCTAAAAGCAGAGAAAGGCACAAGGCAGCGAAAGTGTCACGATTTCGCGACATGTCATGTTTTCGCTGGTACAAGCCAAGAAGAGTGCAAGGAAGCAAAAAGTGTCACGATTTCGTGACATGTCATGTTTTCGCTGGTACAAGCCGAGAAGAGTGTACGAAAGCGAAAAGTGTCACGATATCACGACATGTTGTTTTCACGGCAACAACAATAGAAGAGTTACAGGGGCAGTTGAAGCCGACGAAGACCGATGTTAGCCGATGAAGATTAGGGTTTGCAACCGATGAAGATTAGGGTTTGCAGCCGACTATGATGAGGGGTACAACTGACTAAGATTAGAGTTTTTCATCATGAAAATGTTCTTATAAAAGCAGGGCTATTTTGGAGAAATTATGAAGTATCGAAGTGTGCAAAATACGGTCGCTGAGCGTAGAAGAGCAAGTCGTGTCAAATCTTTCGAAGTGTGGAATTTCTCTGAGAAAGCAAAGTGCGCAACAAGGAGAAGATGATTGGAGGTGCAGAGAGTGAAAGCGAGTGCACAACAAGGAGAAGACGACTGCGAGGTGCAGCAGAGTGTGCAAAGTGCTTGCATAGAAAAAGTAGAGAACGCAAAGGTGAAGTAGACCAGTCAGGGTCTTGTAAAAGCGAAGGTATCTTACTGTTAAACCCAAAGATTCAATTTGAAGTCCAGGTTGGTGCTTGGCATCAGGGGTTGGTGCTCCTTCCAGTTGGTGCTGGTAAATCAGGGGTTGGTGCTCCTTTCTGTTGGTGCAGATAAATCAGGGGTTGGTGCTCCTTCCAGTTGGTGCTGGTAAATTAATTGTAAAGTTGGTGCTTTGCAAAGGCTGGATTTGGATGGTAGTCCAAGCAGTCATTTTTGAGGAGTAGCCACATTGGTGAACCTCGTTAAATCTTGTGTTGTGTGTTGTTCTCTTGCTGTTCTTACTGTATCTGTTTATAAGTTTTAACTGCTGCTGTTTTAAGAGTTGTTAATTCATAATTAAAGAGCTACACTGATTCACCCCCCTCTCAGTGCCATTGTAAGTCTAACAATTGGTATCAAAGCCAAGTCCCTGTACAAGCTTAACCAGCTAGGGTGATCTTGGAAATAACACAATGGCAGGTGGTGAAGGCTTCTCATCAAACAAAGCACCATTGTTTGACGGATCTAATTATGCATTCTGGAGAGTCAGGATGCAGACATATCTCTGTGCATTGGGTTACGACATCTGGGATTCAGTAGTCAGTGGATACACAATTCCCACCACTCCTCCAAAAGAAGCAGATGAAAAGAAACTGTTTGAGAATAATTCGAAAGCAACGAATGCCATCTTGTGTGGATTAGCAGATAGTGAACTAGTAAAGGTCATGAGCTGTAAATCGGCAAAAGAAATATGGGACAAATTGAAGAGTGTTCATGAAGGAGATGATAAGATCAAAGAAGCCAAGTTACAGACACATCGAGCTCAGTTCGAAGCATTGAAGATGAATGACGATGAAAACATTGAGGCATTCATGTTGAGAGTTAATGGAATCATCAATGCGATCAGAGGACTCGGCGAGGATATCGATGACTCTGTTGTCGTGAAAAAGGTATTAAGATCTCTTCCTCAAAGGTTTGATTCCAAAGTCTCAGCGATAGAAGAAGCTAAAAATCTAAATTATTTTAGTATAGATGAAATGTATGGTTCTTTAACTGCATATGAGATGAGGATAGGAAGATCTAAACCCTCTGACAGAGAAGCAGCTTTCAAAGCTCTTAAAAATAAAAACACAAAACACGAGTCCGAGGAAGAAGAGACATCAGATGAAATGGAAGCAAACTTTGTTAGAAAACTAAAAAAGGGGAAAGGAAAATACAGAGGGAAGCTTCCATTTAAATGTTTCAACTGTGGAGGCGTTGGGCATTTTGCGACTAAATGTCCACTTAAAGAGAAGAACAAAAATGATGAAGGATCCCACCAAGAAAGAAGTGACTGGAAGATGAAAACGAATTTCAGAAAAGGCAACTTCAAAAAGAAAAGTTTCATCTCCAAGAATGTCAGTTCATCAAAAAATAGCTCCGGAGAAGAGTCTGAAGAAGAAAGAGATGAAGCTCTTTTTATGGCATTTGAAGTAGTTAAATCAGAAAAGGAAGAAGGAGTGACGTCTGAAGTTTGTGATGAGATTCTCGAGGCTGAAGTAGATCTAGAAGGTGAGTTGATATCCGCACTTGAAGAGTGGGAGATAGAAAAGAAAAAGAACAAGAAACTGTCAAGAAAGCTTGAGGATGCAAATGGAATCATAACCAGCTTAAAAGTACGAGATAGAAGAATCTAAGAAAATCTTCGAAGATCTCGAAGTGCTATTAACAATGAAAATAGATCATTGCAGCAAGTTAGAAGAAGAGATTGTTGGTTTAAGAATGCAGCTAGAAGAGATGAATAAGAAAATCAGTTGTTATCACAAACGTGAAGAAAGTTCTATGAAGTTGGATAAGATCTTAAATGACCAAAGACCTACAGGCATCAAATTTGGTCTAGGCTTCATCGAAGGAGAATCATCAAGTGGATCAAAGGCCAAGTCCATAAAGAATGAAGCTAAGAAACAGGTTGATCAAGGAAAAACGTCTCATGAAAGAGAAAGCATTAATGCCAGGCACGATGGGAGAATTGACAATGATGGATTCACCAAAGTCACACATCAAAGAAGAAGAAGACCTATGGCTCCTACGACAACATGGCAAAGACCATCACCCAGGTTCAATTATCCTTTCTCTGGTTTCTGTTTTAAATGCAATGGCTATGGGCATAAAATCTCAGACTGCAAATATAATGTAAGACCAAGGAACTTCACCAGTAGAAATGTTTTTTCTCCTCTGATGAATTATACAGTGGAATGTTATAACTGTCATAAGTTTGGGCACATTGCAAGAAACTGTAGAAACACATTTACTTCAAATCAGTTTTAGGGAAGAAAATTTCAACCATACAGGATGAGTCAAAATAGAAAGCTTTTCGAAAAACATGCTCAAACTATTGATAAGGGAAAGGCAAAACAAGAGCCCAAAACTACTATCAAAACAGTGTGGAAAGGAAAAGAACAACTGAAGGAAGAAAAGGAATCCTTAATCGTTCAAACTGCATTCAAAGCACAGAATAAATATGTACCATGGATACTAGATAGTGGATGCTCCAGTCATATGACAGGTGACAAACAGAAATTTGAAAAGTTACAGAAATATGAAGGAGGATCAGTAAAATTTGGAAATAATGATGGAGCCAAGATAGTCGGCAAAGGCTCAATCAAAATTAGTGATGGAAGGATTAAATCAGAAGAAGTCTTATTTGTGGATGGGTTGAAACATAATTTATTGAGTGTAAGTCAGATTTGTGATAAAGGTCATGAAGTAGTCTTTATGAAGCAGGGTTGTGAAGTCAAAAAAACAAACAGTGGAAAATTGATAGCAACAGGGTCAAGAACATCTGGTAACTTGTACACGCTCTCGGAGACTTCAAAAGGGACTTGCTTTATTGGACAGGAAGAAGAAAATTGGTTGTGGCACAAGAGACTTGGTCATATTAGTTTTGATAATCTAGTAAAAATCACCTCAAAAAGGGCAGTGAGAGATATTCCCACCATCAGCAAACCTGCAAACAACATTTGTGCTTCATGCCAAAAGGGGAAACAAACTAGAGTCTCTTTCAAAACAAAAGAATACTACACAAGCAAACCTTTGGAACTAATTCACACCGATTTATGTGGACCCATGAGAACACAAAGCATAAATGGTGACAAATATTTTATGTTGTGCATTGATGACTATTCCAGAATGACATGGATATTCTTCTTGAAGCAGAAATCAGAAGCTCTTGATATGTTCAAGATTTTCAAAAACCAGGTTGAGAATGAAATAGGAAAGAGGATCAAATGTTTAAGATCAGACAGAGGAGGAGAATTCATTTCAGAAGAGTTTGCAGAATACTATGAAAAATACGGTATCAGAAGACAGTTCTCAGCAGCCAGGACTCCTCAGCAAAATGGAGTGGTAGAAAGAAAGAACAGGACTGTGCAGGAAATGGCACGATCTATGTTGGCTGAAAGCAGAGTAGCTGACAGATTTTGGAAAGAAGCAGTCCATACTACGGTGTATATCCAAAATAGGTACATGCTGAGAACACATGAAAGCAAAACTCCTTATGAACTGTGGTTCGGTAAAAGGGCAACAACAAAATACCTCAGAGTGTTTGGCAGCAAGTGCTATATCAAAAGAACTGAAGATAATCTTGGTAAGTTTGAAGATAGAGCAGATGAAGGTATTTTTGTTGGTTATTCGCCTAGAAGCAAAGCTTACAAATGCTACAACAAAAGGCTAAAGAAAATTGTGGACAATGTTGATGTTAAGTTTGATGAAGGTAAAGAACGAGTAATCAGTTATGAAACAAACTACCCAATCTATGAAGAAGCTATTGAAGGAGATGAGGAAAACGAAATTGAAAAGATACAAAAAATTGACTCAGATGATGATGAGGAAATGGAAGAAAATAAGAAATTCAAAACAGGTAGCTGGCAGAGAAATCATCCTAGAGAGCAAATCATCGGAGATCCCAAAGTTGGAGTTCAGACAAGAAGAAGAGCAGTAAGCAACTACTCTCTACTATCCACCATTGAGCCTAAAAATATTGATGATGCAAGCAAAGATGTAAGCTGGATGAAGGCAATAAATGAAGAATTAGATCAGATAGAGAAAAACGACACTTGGGAGTTAGTTCCTAGACCTGCAAACAAAAATATAATCGGGACTAAATGGATTTTTTGAAACAAATTGAATGAAGATGGACAAGTAGTCAGAAACAAAGCAAGATTGGTATGCAAGGGTTATTCTCAAGTTGAAGGTATTGACTTTGAGGAAACGTTTGCTCCAGTAGCTAGACTAGAGGCAATCAGAATGTTTCCGGCTTTAGCAGTCTACAAAAATTTCAAAGTTTATCAAATGGATGTGAAATCAGCATTTTTGAATGGGAAACTTGAAGAAGAGGTTTATATTGAGCAACCGAGATGGGTTCCAACTTGGTGATAATCCCAACTTTGTTTGTAAGTTGAAGAAAGCATTATATGGCTTAAAACAGGCACCCCGAGCATGGTATGCTAGACTAGACAACTATCTCACTCAACAAAGGTTCAAGAAAGGTATGGTGGATAGTAATCTGTATGTCAAAACAGAAAATGGGCATCTTATTGTTCTTGTTGTCTATGTAGATGATATCATATTTGGCAGCAGCAAAGATGAGTCGTGCAAGGACTTAGCAGATAAGATGCAGAAAGAATTTGAAATGTCAATGATTGGAGAACTATCATATTTCCTCGGATTGCAAGTTAATCAAAGTAAGAAGGGCATATTTATTTCTCAAGTTAAATATGTAAAAGAGATGCTAAAAAGGTTCACAATGGAGGACTGTAAGCCAGTTAGCACTCCCATGACGACAGGCTGTAAGTTGAGCAAGGATGACAAATCTTCACCTGTTGATCAAACCATGTACAGATCCATGATTGGAAGTTTACTGTACCTGACAGCTACCAGACCAGATATTTTGTAGGCAGTATGCATGGTAGCACGTTTTCAGGCCAATCCCAAGGAGACTCATGTGACGACAGTAAAGAGGATTCTTCGGTATCTCAAGGGTACTATGGAGTATGGGTTGTGGTATCCAAAAGGTAAAGACTTCACCCTTATATCATATTCAGATGCAGATTGGGCAGGATGTGTAGATGACAGAAAGAGTACCAGTGGAGGTGCATTCTATCTCGGAGACAGATTGGTTGCATGGCACAGTAAGAAGCAAGAGTCAGTTTCTTTATCAACAGCAGAGGCAGAATACATTGCAACGACAACATGTTGTACACAGGTATTATGGATGAAACAAACCTTAAAAGATCTTGGTATTAGCTTCAGTGAGCCAATATCAGTTAAGTGTGATAACACCAGTGCCATTAACATCTCCAAGAATCCGGTTATGCATTCACGCACAAAGCACATTGCCATCGGGTATCACTTTTTGAAGGAGAAAGTTGCAGAAGGTGAGGTTAAATTGGACTTTGTTCCAACCACAGAACAAGTAGCAGATATCTTCACAAAACCATTGCCCAAGGAAGTGTTTGAGTACCTTCAAAACAAATTGGGAGTGGTCACACTTCCCATGAATTGACTAGCTACAGGGATCACATTCTCAGGGGGAGCATTTAAGTATTTGATTATTTTTTTGCTCATGTTCATAATTTGTGCTAAGTGTAACAAATTGTGCCTGAGAATGTTGTGCATGGACTCAGGGGGAGTCTGTAGTAGCCCTTTGGTATTATTGACAAAGGGGGAGAAGAGTTACAGGAAATTACACATGTGTTGCCAACAATTCCAAAGGGGGAGATTGTTGAGCAAGGTGCAGCGAGAGTATTGTCATTGTTGTCAACACAGTCAGATAGATCTGTTGATGCAGTGGACAGGAAGTTCAAAGGCTAGTCAGATGCAGAAGACAGGAGTTCAAAGGTTACTCAAAGTATGTACAGTGATTTTCCAAGAAGACCGAAGTGGACCACTTGCAAAAGATCAAAGAAAAATACAAGTAAGAAAAGTGTCACGATATCGCGACAAGAAAAACTGTCACAATTTCGCGACATGTTGGAAGAGAGAAACAAAGGAAAAATGTCACGATTTCGTGACATGTTTGAGGAGAGAGAAAGCACAAGAAAAACTGTCGTGATTTCGCGACATGTTTGAAGAGAGAGAAAACGCAAGGAAAACTGTCACGATTTCGCGACATGTTGGAAGCAAAGAAGGCAAGTAGAAAAACTGTCACGATTTCGCGACATGTTTGAAGAAGTGCATGCAGGAAAAACTGTCGCGATTTCGCGACATGTTGGAAGAAGCCAGATGCAAGGAAAAACTATCGCGATTTCGCGACATGTTTGGAGAGAAGGCGTAGGCAAAGAAAACTATCGCGATTTCGCGACATGTTTGGAGAGAAGGCGCAAGCAAAGAAAACTGTCGTGATTTCATGACATGTTCGGGGAGAAGAAGCTCACAAAGAAAAGTGTCACGATTTCGTGACAATATAAGAGAGGCAGTACGGAAAAAAATGTGTCACGATTTCGTGACATGTTTGAGAGAAGGAGCTCGAAAGAAAAGTGTCACGATTTTGCGACAATTGTAAGAGAGGAGGATGAAAAGTGTGGTTTTGGATATTTTCGTGACATGTTTGAGAGAAAGAGCTTGCAAGGAAAAGTGTCACGATTTCGTGACAATTTGCAAGAGGAAGTGCTAAGGAGAAAATATGTCACGATATCGCGACATGTCGGGTTTTCGCGACCCGATGAGAAGAAAAGTGCTAAGGAGGAAAAATGTCATGATATCGCGACATGTCAGGTTTTCGTGACCCGAAGCAGAGAAAAGCACAAGGCAACGAAAGTGTCACGATTTCGCGACATGTTCCATTTTCACGGGCGAAAGGCAGAGAAAAGCACAAGGCAACGAAAGTGTCACGATTTCGTGACATGTTCTATTTTCGCAGGCGAAAGGCAGAGAAAAGCACAAGGCAGCGAAAGTGTCACGATTTCGTGACATGTTCCATTTTCGTGGGCTAAAAGCAGAGAAAGGCACAAGGCAGCGAAAGTGTCACGATTTCGCGACATGTCATGTTTTCATTGGTACAAGCCAAGAAGAGTGCAAGGAAGTAAAAAGTGTCACGATTTCGTGACATGTCATGTTTTTGCTGGTACAAGCCGAGAAGAGTGTACGGAAGCGAAAGTGTCACGATATCGTGACATGTGTTTTTACGGCAACAACAATAGAAGAGTTACAGGGGCAGTTGAAGCCGACGAAGACCGATGTTAGCCGACGAAGATTAGGGTTTGCAGCCGATGAAGATTAGGGTTTGCAGCCGACTATGATGAGGGGTACAGTCGACTAAGATTAGAGTTTTTCATCATGAAAATGTTCTTATAAAAGTAGGGCTATTTTGGAGAAATTGTGAAGTATCGAAGTGTGCGAAATACGGTCGCTGAGTGCAGAAGAGCAAGTCATGTCGAATCTTTCGAAGTGTGGAATTTCGTTGAGAAAGCAAAGTGCGCAACAAGGAGAAGATGACTGTGAGGTGCAACAGAGTGAAAGCAGAGTGCGCAACAAGGAGAAGACGATTGCGAGGTGCAGCAGAGTGTGCGAAGTGCTTGCACAGAAAAAGTAGAGAACACAAAGGTGAAGTAGACCAGTCAGGGTCTTGTAAAAGCGAAGGTATCTTACTTGTTAAACCCAAAAGATTCAATTTGAAGTCCAGGTTGGTGCTTGGCATTAGGGGTTGGTGCTCCTTCCAGTTGGTGCTGGTAAATCAGGGGTTGGTGCTCCTTTCTGTTGGTGCAAATAAATCAGGGGTTGGTGCTCCTTCCAGTTGGTGTTGGTAAATTAATTGTAAAGTTGGTGCTTTACAAAGGCTAGATTTGGATGGTAGTCCAAGCGGTCATTTTTTGAGGAGTAGCCACATTGGTGAACCTCATTAAATCTTGTGTTGTGTGTTGTTATCTTGTTGTTCTTACTGTATCTGTTTATAAGTTTTAACTGCTGTTGTTTTAAGAGCTGTTAATTCATAATTAAAGAGCTACACTGATTCACCCCCTCCTCTCAGTGCCATTGTAAGTCTAACAACACTGTGAGTTCAAATCCCATTCAAGGCAAGGTAATAAATTTTTGTTTAATATTTTGTGAGTTGCCTAAAGTTTGGAGTTAAAAGGGTTGCTTAAAGGATTGGTAGTTGGAAATTAATTTTTGATAAGTTGGAGGAATAAGGTGTTAGTTTAGTTTAATAAAGTGGTTGTATCACATTAAATTATTTTAAGTTTCAAAATGATAGAGGGAACTTCTAGGCATTGAGTTATTTTTTAAAGAAGAGTGCATTGAATATTATTTTAGTTGGGGAGATCATAAGGTGTAAGTGGTATATTAATTTTTGTAAATGTTGATGAATGATTTATTAAAGGTGGAGTGAAAAGGTGTATATTTGTCTTGATATTTACATTATATTTTGTGGAAGATTATTATCTAATAATTTCTTTGAGCTTGGCAAAAGAGTGTTTATGGTTGTGGAAGATTTATGAGATTCCTTCATCATCAATAAAAGGGTATGAGCACATTATTCCATAGTTAAATTAATTGGTTGGTTTTATGGAAAATAATTTTGGAGTGAAAAGGACTTGATTAGGGTTTCCTATTGAATGAGTTGAGTTAATGTTTCAAGGTTTTCTGGAATAAAGAGTTGTTGTTAAAACCTTGTTTTATAAGCATTGTTGTTGAAGCCATTGGTAGTGTGAAGAACTTGAACTAAGGATTGAGTATCATTGCTATGAGAAGATTTTTTTATAAGCATTGTTGTTGAAGTCATTGGTTGTGTGAAGAACTTGAACTAAGTATTGAGTATCATTGCTATGTGAAGATTGTTTTATAAGCATTGCTGTTGAAGTGAGTTAAGAAAATAACTTGAACTAGAGTTTGAAAAGAATATGAGTATCATTGTTATGTACGATTTGATGTTGAGCATTTTTGGAAACATTTTGAGTTGAATGATCATATGCTTGGACTAGGGTTTGTGAGCAAGGGTTGTTTCATTGAGCGTGTGGTTGAGTAAAGTTAGTTGAACCTAGTCAAGTGGGTATGTGAAGTGATTGTTCAAGTTCCATACAAAAAACTATTCTATATTTTGAATTGAGTTGAGAAAGTGATTGAGCATTGAGTTGAATTTGAAGCATATTGAGTCTCTAAAAATTCTCCTTATGTTTCTAAGAGAGTGATTGAAATAAATTAAGCATTGTGATTAGTATAGATCATATTGAGTCTCTAACAATTATCTTTATGTTTCTATGAGATTGGACAATTTTTGTGTGGACTTGTTGAGATGATTTGAGGTAAGTCTTTGAGAAGACTTGTGGACAGATTTTGTGTGAGCTTTTGTGGAAGCTTCCAATACATATATTAAGCAGATTTAGATAAGTTCTGTGTGGATTTATTGAGCAGATTTGAGCAAGTTCTATGTGGACTTGTTGAGCAGATTTGAGCAAGTTCTAGAGAGGACTTGTAGAGCAGATTTGGACAAGTTTTGTGTGGACTTGTTGAGCAGATTTGAGCAAGTTCTAGAGAGGACTTGTTGAGCATATTTGAACAAGTTCTATGTGGACTTGTTGAGAAGATTTGAGCAAGTTCTAAAGAGGACTTATAGAGCAGATTTGAGCAAGTTCTGTATGGACTTTTTAGAAAATTTGAGAAAGTTCTAGAGAGGACTTGTTGAACAGATTTGGATAAGTTCTGTATGGACTTGTTGAGAATATTTGTGCTAGATCGAAGGACTATGTTTAGTACAAATTTGAGAGCAGAGTTTGATACAAATTTTAGGATAGGTTTGTGCTAGACCAGAGACATAGATAGAGCATATTTGTGCTAGACCGAAGGACTGTGTTTAGTGTAGATTTGAGACAGAGCTTTGGAGGTGACAAAGCACAGAGGAAAATAGTCTCCAGTGGATAGAGATCGATTAGCCAGGGTAGTGAGGACAAGTCTTTTGAGTTGGGACAAGAGTCTTCAGTGGAGAGAGATCCATAAGCCAGTGTAGTGGAGGCAATAGTCTTCTAGAGGATCACCAACTAGATCAGAAGAGAAGGAGTTATCCTGTGGATAGATATCCATGAAATTGATTTAGGGGATTGGTGTCTCCTTTGGACAGAGGTCCATAAACATTGTAATAGGGAAAGGATTCCTAAGAGATTGATTGAGGAAATTTTAGTGAAATATTTTCTCCATGGAGTAGCCCACATTGGGCAAACCACGTAAATTGTGGTGTCTCTATTTTATATGATGATTTATGCATTGCTTTGATTTTTTCTATTGAAATTGCTATCTATACATTGCATAATATTGTTTGGGAAAGAAAAGAAAAAAATTGATCTTATATTGTTCACCCCCCTCTCAATATAAGCTTGTGTTCTTTATATATGGATATAAATAGGAACAAGAATGTGGACACGGATAGGAACAGGAACAAAAATAGTCAACTAAATTAGAAGGATCATATGATAAGGAAAGAGGATAAAGGTAAAGACCAGTGCTTTCTAGGAGTAGAAATACTCCCACCCTAGAATTAACCACCTCAAGAGGATGTGGGGTAGGGGCTAAGCTAAGAGACTCATTCTTAACCCCGAGCCCCAAAGGTGACCCTTTGCCATTGATGTCAAAGGGGGAGAGATTTTATTTAAGGAGGAAGCATTGAGTCAGGGGGAGCAGTTTTTGAGGGGAAGCAGAATAGGAAAAATGTCAAGATTTGATAAAAAAATTTAGGTTGCCATCAATGACAAAGGGGGAGATTGTTGGACATTTTGAGTGATAAGTTGTCATTGATGTCAAGAGTGAGTTGTCTTTCATGTTGAAATTTTAGCACCAGCCACTGGTAGTTTCAGTTGGCAGCATCCGTTTCAATTTCAGTTTCAAGATCTGATTCAAGGAAGTCAGATGAGGTCCAAAGTGCAAGAAAAAGACCAAATAAATAATATTATAATATTATGCAAAGGAAGTTTAAAATTAATTATAAATTAATTTATTAGTTACTTTACTTAACTTATAAAGCTATTTACAATTAATTTAATTATTAATTATAAATTAATTTAAGCTAAGGTTAAATAACCCTAAGGTGGGTTATCAAATTTAATATTCGAAATTCGATTTTGAATAAAGCACCACCGACGTGAGGAGAAATTAAAAATGTGTATATAAGGGGGGAACTCCCACCCTACCAAACCTTACCATGCCTTCGATAATTATTGCGAGCTTTAGAATTGTGAGCCTTACAAATTGTGTTGCGTCCAAAGCAAGGAAAGGGTGTGCAAGTTTCATGAGAAATAGATGGTGAGTGGAGGCATAAGAGGAAGGGGTTCTACCTTCCTTCATGTGGGTATTCATAGCCCACACAATGGGCTCCCAAGTGCTAAGGCACTTAGGATAGAGGAGACGGCGGATCGAATCTCACCGAATCCCCTTTTGGGGAAGAAAGAGGTATGCTTGTAAATTGGTCACCAAAAATTTTGGGAATATAGTTTGGGCATTTAAAAATTAATTTTTGCATATTTAAATTGGTTCTAAGGTTGCTAAAGGAGTTATAAGGGTTTTTGCAAAATTAAATTTTTAATGTTGTTTGCTCAAATGTTTTGAAAATATTGTAAGGTGTTTGGTTGATATTTTTATGGTGTTGGATATTATTTTAAGTTGGATTTTATAAGGTGTATCAAGGAAATTATCTTTATGTATGTTATGATGAGTGCTAATTTTAAAAGGGAGCAATAAGGCATAAATTGAGTTGTGATTGTTTTATGTCCAAGGAATATTTTTGGAAAGTGTTGAAGTGATATTGTTGTGTTTAACCATTGGAATTGGAAAGAAGAAATTGTGATTAAGACAGGTTTTCTAAAGGCACTTCTACATCCAACAAAAGGTATGGGCATATTCTTCCTAGTGAGTGATTGTTGAAAATTGTGAATGGAAATTTGGAGTGAAAAGGATTATTTGGTTTGCATTGTTGAGAGTGTTTTGAATTAATGCTTCAAGGTTTTCTGGAATTAAGAGTTGTTGATAAAACCTTGTTTTATAAGCATTGTTGTTGAAGTGTTTGAGTTGAGTGAAGAACTTGAACTAGGGTTTGCAAAGAACATGAGTATCATTGTTATGTGAATATTATCTTATAAGCATTATTGTTGAAGTGATTTGTTAAGTGAAGAACTTGAACTAGGGTTTGCAAATAACATGAGTATCATGGTTATCTAAATATTGTCTTATAAGCATTGTTGTTAAAGTGAGTTGTTGAGTGAAGAACTTGAACTAGGGTTTGGAAAGAACATGAGTATCATTGTTATGTGATATTGATTGATAAAGCATTGTTGGAAATATTTGAGTGAGTATTCATATGCTTGGACTAGGGTTTATGAGCAAGGATCATGTCATTGAGTTATTGGTTGAGTAGAGTTGGTTGAGCCTAGTCAAGTGAATGTGTGAAGTGATTTTTCAAGTTCTATAAAACAAATTATTCTATATTCTAAATTTATTTGAGAAAGAGGTTGAGTATTGATAAGTGTGAAACATATTGAGTCTCTAAAAATTCTCTATATGTTTCTGTGATAAGAGAGTGATTGAAAGTGATTGAGTATTGAGGTGAATGTGAAGCATATTGAGTCTCTAACAATTCTCTATATGTTTCTGTGATAAGAGAGTCATTGAAAGTGATTGAGTATTGAGGTGAATGTGAAGCATATTGAGTCTCTAACAATTATCTATATATTTCTAAGATAATTATTGAAAGTGATTAAGCATTGTGATGAATGTAAAGCATATTGAGTCTCTAACAATTCTATTTATGTTTCTATGATATTTGGACAAGTTCTAGTGTGGACTTGTTGAGCATATTTGAGGCAAGTCTTTGAGAAGACTTGTGGATAGATTTGTGTGAGATTTTGTGGAAGCTTACAATACATATTGAGAGTAGAATTGGATAAGTTCTAGTGAGGACTTATTGAGCAGATTTGGACAAGTTCTAGTGAGGACTTATTGAGCAGATTTGGACAAGTTCTAGTGAGGACTTGTTGAGTAGATTTGAGACAAGTCTTTGAGAAGGCTTGTGAGTAGAGTTGATTTATTGATTTGTTCAAACCTTGAGTTAAGGTTTTGGGTAGATCCAGTAGAGTTGATTTGTGATTTTGTCAAGCTTTGAGTTAAGGTTTGAAGACAGATATTGAGGATAGATTTGTGCTAGACTGAAGGACTATTTTTACTATAGATCAGAGGATAGATACTGATGTTAGCATATATGTCATTGTAATTACATTATTTCAAAATGGTAGCGCTCATAGGCGCTCTCTAGGTTGGTTTATTAACCACCAAGTTGGTTAGATAAACCAACTCATAACCACATTATTGAAGAACACAAGCTTATACTGAGATGGGGGGTGAACAGTATAAGACCTCTTTTTACTTTTCCTTTATACTTCAAAACATTAAAGCAATATATCCAAAGCAATATCAAAATAATGCACAAGATCATCCACAAAGTGACAGCAATTTACGTGGTTCACCCAAGGTGGGCTACTCCACGGATAAAACTTTCCTCTAAAATTTATATCAAAGTTCTTTGGGAAACCTTCCCAATTACAAAGTTTATGAGCCTCGGCTCAAAGGAGATACCTTCCCCCAATCTAAATTTATGAGCCTCTTCTCAAAGGAGATACCTTCCCCTACCTCTGCTCTGGCTGGTGATCCTCTAGAAGACCTCTGCCTTCGCTGCCCTTAGCAAATGGAACTCTATCCATAGAAGACACCTGTCTTCCCTACTCTGGCTGGAGACCTCTGTCCTCAACTCTATCACCTCAAAGTTGGTCCTCAAATTTGCACTAAACACAATCCTTCGGTCTAGCACAAATATCCTTGGGTTCTTCTCATAGAACCAATGCACCTCTATCCTCAAGTTCTCTGATAGAACTATCAAACTCAGCTTCATAAGTCTTCTGCTAGGACCTGTCCAAATCTACTCACAAGTCCCCAAAGGAACCTATCCAATACCTGCTCACAAGTCCCCAATGGAACCTGTCCAAAACCTGCTCACAAGTCCCCAATGGAACTCGTCCAAAACCTCGCTCACAAGTCCCCAATGGAACCTGTCCAAAACCCTGCTCACAAGTCCCCAATGGAACTCGTCCAAAACTCCGCACACAAATTCATCAAGAAAAACTTGCTTGGCATGAACCCACAAAGAGAATGGTTAGAGACCCAATGTGATTCATCAACATCATAGAAGCATAAAGAGAATTGTTAGAGACTCAATATGTTCTATACTTAACTCCCAATCTCAATCTCAACTCAATCTCAAATCTTATAGAATAAGATAGATGAAGTATGCTTTTCTCAAGAACATGAAACACAACCCAACAATTGCCAACAATGCAATATCTCATATAACAATGATACTCATGTTCTTTCCAACAACCAATATCTTTTCTCAACCAATTAGGGCTTCAAAAATAATGCTCAAAGACAAGGTTTAACCAACATCAATCAACTCAACATTAACCTTGAAGTATTCAAAAAATCATCACAAGAAAAGGAAACAAGTAGAAATCCTTTTCCCTCCAAAGATATTTGAACAAAACAGCCACCAACACAATATCACCAAATGCAAAGAATAACTTGTTCAAATCAACTCAATGGAGTAATCCCAATATCATGAATCAAGTAAAAGCAATAACTTGATCACACAACCTCTATGGAAGCAACTCAACCATCAACCTCAAAATAGCCAACCAAGGGTTTCACCAAATCAAAGCAAGTAGCAAGACTCACAAACATAAACCCTAGTGCACAATGCTTCCATTACCTCAAACCAGAATTATGCATTCACCAAAACTCTCATCAATGATAACAATGCATAAGTAGTCTTCAACAAACTAGAAAATAGGATTTACACCCAACCAAAGGAAACCTAGTTGAATACCTTTTCACTCCCATCTTATTTCAGAAAAGCATACACCAATCATACTTATAAGAAGAATGTGCCCATACCTTTTTGAAGATGAAAAGCCCTTGAAAATCTACTTCCATTAATAATTTTGATATTCCATAAAAATTATTAACCCAACATGTCATGTCAAAATAATTCAACCACCATGGCAATTATTTCCCTTTTAAATTTCAATCCAACTAAAGTAAAAATATTAAGTTAGCATTCCTTATATCTCCATAACACCACAATGTCATTTACTCAACCAAAACTATTTTAGAACAAATATTGCCAACCCTTATATCTCCTAAAATATATTTACTTCTAAATACATTTACCACATAAGCCACTCTTAGCAAATAAACAAGGGTTAATTAAAAACAATGTACCTTTGACCAAAAGGAAGGTCAAACCAACAACGCTTCAGAAATCCGCAAATACCGCGACTAGGACTTCCACCAATCCATCAAGCTCCAATCAATGCACATGGTCGAAAAGAGGATTTGCAATAAAAACACTTCGCGGGGACTTGAACGTGGGACCTCCCGCTTAGAAGTGCCCTAACCACCTTCGCTGCCACCAATACACCACATCACCCGTTGATACTATGGCTCGACTAACTTGCGTAATATACAATCAAAAAGCGCACGAGGGTCGATGAAACAGCGCTTACGCCCTTCGAAATAATTCATCATTAGCAAGCCATTTTATAAATGAAGGCAAGGCAGGTATTTATAGTGCATTGCATGCACTTTGCGACGTCGACCAAGGAGGGAGGAAATTTGACCTTTTAAATATTGCCGCCATAAATTTTATAGGGGTTAAGAAACCTTTTAATTATTATTTTAAAAAATAATAATTATTTATTAAAAATAATTAATTAAAACCTTTAGAAGGTTTTTAATTAAATTATTATTTAATAAATATTTCCACTTAAACCTTTGCATTAAGCTGAAATTGGTTTTAATAAAAAACCTTTAATGCATCCACCTGGTTTTAATAAAAACCTTTTTAGACTGCCATCATGGAACCTTCAAGATCTAAGAGCATCTTAAACAAATATCATGGATCCATCAAAACTAGCTTTGGCACAAACTCTTTTTGACATCAGCACAAACTCCTTGACATCAATGACAACAACTATACTTGAGCAAAGGCAATGTACTCAAGGTACCCAAAATTGCCAACAATTATAATCTTTATATTGATATCAATCAGAATGTTCAAAGTGCTTCGTCAATTTCTTTATGGCATCAGAGCTACGGACGCAGACAAGACTACCAGCCAATGAGACTGGAGGACCCTGACGGACGCGAGACTGACGAACGCAAATAGAGGACAGACTACGGACCCTGACGGATGTGAGACTAATGAATGCAGATAGAGGATGGACTACCCCCACCAACAAGACTAAAGGCACGTAGACAGAGGACACGTGAGGCACGTAGACAGAGGAAATCCTGATAGGGCGGATCGGGCACGTGGGTCGACGGTGGATGGTTGCGGAGGCAAAAGGGCGGGGTGGTTGCCCGAAGGCAACCAAAAGCTATAGTAGCTTTCCACAATTTTAAAGATCCCCATAGTGGCAGCATAGGCCATGTGGGATTAAAAAAATTTCCCCCTTCTCCGGCCCCGATGCTGCTAACACTTGCCTAGTCCATTCTTGTTCACATCGGGCCCTCTGGCTCCCGTGGTAAGCGCGGTGATTGTTCGGTGGTAGGTCATGGTTTCTAGTCCCTCTGTGTGTGTTGTGACGATGGGTGGTATTTTTTTGATGCCCTGCGCATGTTTTTGATGACGGGTCACATGTTTTGATGGCGGGTCGCATGTTTGACGCTCCGCAGTGCATTGTTGACGCCCGAACTGCCCAATTGATGCCCGGACGTGGTCATTTGATGCCTGCGCAGTCCAATGACGCCTTGATGGCTCCAAAAAAAAAATTTGGGTGTTCAGGTACCATTTTTTTTAACTCCTTTTCTATTTTGCAAATCGACGGGGGAGAGATCTCAGGTCTTCACATGATTCATTTGCAAAATTGTAAGATAAAGGGGGGAAATCAAACCATTTGGCAGAATAATTGCTAGATTTGTAATAGGTGCTTAAATTTGTGGGCATTTGTGATTGTTTCTTTTGCATTTAAATATATTTTTTTTCTTGCATTAACAATCATAAATTCAAAAAATATAAGACCCCAAATTTATACCCTATTTGTGCAATTTATTGCACAACAGCGTTCGATATTTGAGATACCTCTGGTCCACACTTACAGGTAATGTTGTCATGCTTTGGACTATTGTATTCGCCGCCTAATATAGCTGCAACAATGACGTCTGAGCTTGTTCTCTATTAATCATCAGGGAGAAATAAGGCAAACCAATTTTTTTCCCATTTCATACCCACATCGTGATTGTTGTTAGGCGTAAATCTTGACGAAAGTTTTTTCCAAAGTGTTTAGGGGAAGTTACGCCCCACGCATGAGGAATAAAACTTTCTATGGTAGGTGTCATTAACAACATGATGCCCTTTCAGTATCGCCTATGTTCAATATATTGTGCTTCTCATATGTACTTATAGTCTCCCTCACGTAAGGGCGGGTACATATTGAGTAGTATACTATTCCTATATACCTATAGTCTCCCTCACGTAAGGGCAGGTATATATTGAATGGTTACGATATAAAGATCTAGCAGGTATAAAGAAAGGGAGACCAATTGGTGATATAAGGAACCTTCATAATGGCCACAATTCATAAGTATCTCTCAGATTCACAATTGTTGAAAGGTCCTAATTTTGTTCCATGGAAGACAAAGATGAAAGCTATTCTTCAGTTGGAAGATCTATGGGATGTAGTGACTGGCACTGCAAAACGCCCTCAGACAACAGGAACAGATCAAGATGCTTGGGATAAGAAAGATAAGAAGAGTCTTGTGTTTATCTTGCTTGCTACTACAGATGAGGTGCAACCTCATATTTGTGATGCAAAAACTAGTAAGATAGCTTGGGATGCCTTGATCACGAGTATATGAAGGAAAGAATCAATCCACTATTCTACATCTTCAAACTCAACTACATAATCTCAGTATGAATTATGGGGAAACAGTTGATATATTCCTTTGCAGAGTGGCTGACTTGAAAGCCAAATTGAATGCCATGGGAAAACCAGTGGATGATGATATCTTGAACTCTGTCATCTTGAGAGCATTACCAAATTCCTACAAGATGTTGATCACTTCTCTCAATGTTTATGGTAGACAAGTATCATTTGTGGAGCTGGTAAATTTGCTTTAGACTGAGGAGGCAACTCAGGTCCAGAAATATGATGTGCCAGATAATGCTCTTTCCACACAACAAAGTGGTAAAAAACAAGGACAATTTCAAAAATGGGGTCCTTCTTCCAAAGGCAAAGGGAAGCAAAATCAGCAGAAGGATACAAAATATTGCAAGATTTGTGATATGAATAACCATGACACCAACAGGTGTTGGTTCAAAAACAAGCAACAAAATGATAGAGGTCCTCAGAAGAAGGGCAAAAACAAAAAAGAAATACAACAAACATAAGCAACCTAAAGGCCATGTTGCTTATGTTGACTCCAATTCGGACTCGGATTCTCCCGGGTCCGATTCAAATTCTGACTCTGAAAGAGCACACAAGGTGCTCATGACCCATACTTCATCTTCCCGGATAGATGTTGTATGGTATATTGATTCAGGAGCTAGCAAACACATGATCTGGGGACAAATCATGGTTTGATACTTTTGTGGAGAAAGAGGGTAAGCCAGTCACAATTGCGACAATCAAGTCTATCAAGTACAGGGAGAAGGGGATATTTTTGTGTCTCTTCCTGATGGTAATTGTCAAATTGAGAAAGTTCTCTATGTTCCAGGTTTAGCCAATAATCTACTCTCAGTCACACAAATGTTGGATAGAAATATGGATGTCGTGTTTCGAGTTGTCAAAGGCAAGAAGAGATGTTTTATCACCCACAGTGGTAAACATGTTGCAACCGGATCCTACAAACATGGCTTGTTCATTCTAGATGCCCTTTCAACTCCTCATGTTGCTCTGGCTGCAACTACAAAGGAGGCCACCTCTCTCTGGCATAGATGTTATGGGCACCTCAGTTCTGGATATTTGCTTGAATTATACAAATATGGGATGGTGACAGGTCTACCCCCACTCTCGTCTATCTTACCAGTTTGCTCGGATTGCTTAGCAGGGAAGCAACATAGAGTACCTTTTGAAGCTAGCTCCTCTCGAGCTACAAAACCTTTAGAGCTGGTACATACCGATCTGTGTGGTCCTATGCCATCCAACTATGGTGGGAAGAAGTATTTTCAACTATTTTTTGATGATTACTCATGAAAGATGTGGGTTTTCTTTCTTCAGTTGAAATCAGAAGCATTTCTCTACTTTCAACAGTTCAAGAAACTTGTCGAGAAGGAGTCAGGTTGTTTGATAAAAACCCTCTG
Organism: Wollemia nobilis; assembly: GCA_028583015.1. Lineage (NCBI taxonomy): Eukaryota > Viridiplantae > Streptophyta > Pinopsida > Araucariales > Araucariaceae > Wollemia > Wollemia nobilis. The sequence continues at coordinate 7,680,436 of JAQPPZ010000677.1, read as the reverse complement.
CTCAGATCGAGGGGGGGAATACACCTCTGAAGAGTTTTCAGAGTTTCTTAAGAAACATGGGATCAAAAGACAATTGACTACAGCCTATACACCTCAGCAGAATGGAGTTGCAGAGAGGAGAAATCGTTCCATTATGGAAATGGTTCGATGTATGCTAAAGGGAGCACATCTTGAGGATCAATATTGGGTAGAAGCAATAAACACAACATTATACCTCCTAAATAGAGCACCCACTAGAGCTCTACAAGGGAAAACACCACAAGGAGCTTGGAGTGGTAAGAAACCTTCCATTTCTCATCTAAGGGTGTTTGGATGTAAAGCATTCATGCACATTCCAAAATAGAAAAGGAGGAAGTTGGATGAGAAAACCTTGCAGTGTATCTTTCTTGGCTATGATGAGTATTCAAAAGGTTATCGATTGATTGATACTAAGACCAAGAAGACACACGTAAGTAGAGATGTTATATTTGATGAAGCTTTCACATCAAAAGACACATCCATAGCTGTATATCTAGATGAAGAAGAACCTAAGAAGGAGGTTCAACTTCCACAACAACAACAGAAAGTTCCAAAATGGTACACTAGCACTTTGAGAGATGCTAAGTTGAATTCCCTTCTAGATCTATCTCTAGATAGGCCATGTACTCGTAGTATGACTCAGCAAATGAGAGCAGAGGAATCTACTTAGAGGTTGACGAACTTTGTCAACACTTTGATGATTTGTCAGTGGGTACAAAAAATGATAGAGAAGAAGATGAGGATGAAGAAAATATTTATATGTCTACATTGAATGCAAATGAACCCACAACGGTTCAATCTGCACTTGATAAACCACAGTGGAAAAAGGCCATGGATGTAGAACATAAGTCTCTCATAAAAAATAATACTTGGAAGTTAGTCGATCTGCCAATAGGAAAGAAACCCATAGGCCTGCAAATGGGTGTTCAAAGTGAAGTATAAGGCAGATGGATCTATTGATAAGCATAAATCCCGACTTGTTGCAAAGGGATATGCTCAGAAAGAAGGTATAGACTATGAAGAGACTTTTGCCCCTACTACAAAAATGACTACCATTCGAGTACTTTGTGCCATGGGAGCTCAGTTTGGGTGGAAGTTGCATCAGATGGATGTTAAAAGTGCCTTCTTGAATGGTGACTTACAGGAAGAAGTATACATGACTCAACCAGAAGGATTCGTGGTTGAGGGGCAAGAACAAAAAGTATGCAAGTTGATCAAATCCTTGTATGGGCTAAAACAAGCTCCTCGAGCTTGGTATATCAAGATAGACAGTCACCTTGTGCAACATGGATTCAAAAGAAGTCCTTCAGATGCAAATCTCTATATTAAGAAAAATGGTTCTGATATAGTGATCCTTGTACTTTATGTAGACGATCTGATCATAATAGGAAGCTCGAAAAGAATGATTGACTTAGTGAAAAATGATTTGAAGCAATCATTTGAAATGATAGATCTAGGACTTCTGCACTATTGTCTTGGTTTAGAAGTTACTCAGCAAAGATTTCATATCAGAGTAACACAAAAGAAATATGCCAAGACTTTAGTAGAAAAATATCGGATGACTAACTGTAAGTCAAAAGCAACTCCAATGGAGCAAGGACTTAAGTTATCCCGATATGATGAATCACCTCAGGTAGATGGTACTCTCTATCGCCAGTTGATTGGGAGTCTCCTATATCTAACAAATACCAGACCAGATCTCAGTTTTGCTATGGGATATCTTTCAAGGTTCATGCAAGAGCCTAAGATGAGTCACTGGAAAGCAGCAAAAAGAGTTCTTCATTATGTTCGTGGTAGTACAAATTATGGTCTGGAATACAAAAAGAATAATAAGTTTTTCTTACTAGGATACACGGACTCGGATTATGTTGGATCCATTGATGATCGTAAATCTACTTCTGGATATGTTTTTCATCTAGGATCTGGACCTGTCTCATGGCACAGTAAGAAGCAACATGTGGTTGCTTTATCTTCTATAGAAGAAGAATATCGCATAGCCAGTGAAGCAGTCTGCGAGATAATGTGGTTAAGTCGCATTCTTACAAACATGGGTCTTCCAAAGAATCTTCCTCTTCATTTGTTTTGCGACAATCAAGGTGTTTTGAATCTTGTCAAAAATCCAATTTTTCATGAACGTACCAAACATGTTGATACCAGATGTCATTTCATTCGAGATGAAGTTCCCAAGCACCATATACAACTTCAATACATTCCTACTTATGCGCAAGTTGTAGATATTTTTACCAAAGCACTTGGGCATATCAAATATGAAAAGTTTCGAGATACTATTGGAATTTGCCAATAATGTAATAAGGGGGGATGTTAGCATATATGTCATTGTAATTACATTATTGCAAAATGGTAGCGCTCGTAGGCGCTCTCTAGGTTGGTTTATTAACCACCAAGTTGGTTAGATAAACCAACTCATAACCGCATTGTAACCTTTATATTGATATCAATCAGAATGTTCAAAGTGCTTCGTCAATTTCTTTAACTGAGGATAGATTTGTGCTAGACCTAAGGACTGCATTTAGTGTAGATCAAAGGACAAATATTATGGATAGATTTGTGCTAGACCAAAGGACTATGTTTAGTGCAAATTTGAGATAGATATTTGAACATGATAGAGTATAGAGGATGAAAGTATCTAGCGTATAAAGATCCATTAGCTAGGGTAGTGAGGATAGGTGTCTTAAGTGGATAGAGATCCATTAGCCAAAGCAATGGGGGCAACAGTTCTTCTAGAATATCACCAGTCAAAGCTAAGGAGAAATGAGTTCTCCTATGGATAGATATCCATGAAATTGATTAGTAAATTGGTGTCTCCTTTGGATAGAGGTCCATAAAAATTGTAATAGGGAAAGGATTCCTAAAATATTTATTGAAAAAATATTAGTGAAATATTTTCTCCGTGGAGTAGCCCACATTGGGTGAACCACGTTAAATTGGTGTCTCTATTGTGTGTGATGATGTGTGCATTTCTTTGGTTATTGTTGTTGATATTACCATTGATTATATTGGATAATACTATTTGGGAAAGAAAAGTAAAAAGTGGTCTTATACTGTTCACCCCCCCTCTCAGTATAAGCTTGTGTTCTTCAATATCCTATTTGGAATTTGTGAGGATGGAATTTTGCGTTATAAGCATGTTTGATGTAATTTTTATATACTCGTAAATTTTCTAAGGTATTGATTTGCATTTCATCAAGGAGTGTGAGTTGGTCAAGACATGCTTGTCTAGTTGTGTCATCATCCATGAATTCTTGTAATGCAACTCGTAAAGAAGGGATCTTGAGCTCAAGAGGTATGATTGCTTTGGCTTCATAGACAAATGAAAATGGAGTTGCCCCTATTAGCATTTAGATGCTTGTTAGATAAGTCCATAATGCTAAAGGTATTTGAGTATGCCAATCTATATGGTTTTCTTTGAAAAGTTTCTTGATAATGGCTATCAAGGTCTTATTTATTGCCTTTGCTTGTCCATTTGCTTATGGGTAATAATGAGTCAAGAAATTGTGCTAGATATTATATTTGTTGCATAATGCTCGAACATCGTTGTTTTTAAAATACTTACCATTATCAAAAATGATTTTCAATGGAATCCCAAAATGATATATAATATCCTGGAGTATGAATTCCGCAATTCAAGGTCTAATCATAGTGGTCATTGGGATTGCTTAGACCCATTTGGTTAAGTATTATGTGGGAGTTATGATGAATTTGTGTTATCTCGAAGAGGTAGGTGAAATTTTACCAATCAAATCTAGACCCCATTGTGAAAAGAGCCAAAGGATTTGAATGGGATATAATGCTTATGATGGTACATGGGTCAAATTGGCATGTTGTTGACATTTTTGACATTTCTTCACATATTGGCAACAATTGTTTTCCATTGTGGGCCAATAATAACCCATGTGAAAAATGTGCTTTGCAATGGCCATTCCACTAAAGTGGCCACCACAAGTACCATCATGGGCTTCGAATATGGCTCTTTGTGCCTCTACGGGATCTAGACATCGAAGTAATATTCCATCATAGCCACATTTATACAACACGTCCCCCAAGAGAGTGTAACAAGCTACTTTTTGTTTGAACATTATCTTTGCAGTTCATGTCAAATCTGATGGGAGGGTCCCAAACTTGAGAAAGTCCTTTATTTGACTAAGGAAAGACTCATATGGTTCTGCGTGAATGAAACAAACACTCTTTTCACCTTCATATTTTGCTCATGAGATTGTAGATTTGGACATTGTTGTGATGATGAGTGGTTGGACTTCTCCATTTTCATTCTTTGGAATTAATGATCCTAGAGAAGCCATCACATCCACAAATCTATTAGTCAAATGAGGAAGTTGTCAATCTTGTACCAGTCAAATTTTGCTAGCAATTTTATTGCTATTTCATGATATTATTTCAAGACTGGTTCTCTACATTGGTAAGTTCCTTTCACTTGGTAGACGAAAAGTTAGGAATCACAAAAAATGCTTATGCACTTAATACCCATAGCTAATGCTGATTGAAGCCCCAAGATTAAGGCTTCATACTCTACATTGTTATTTGTGCATGGAAAATCAAGTTTGAATGATAGAGGAATTGGCATTCCTTCAAGTGTATAAAACATGACTCCAACACCTTGTCATTTTTTCATACTTTGACCCATCAAAGAATAGAGTGATGTCAACATCATCCTCAGGAAGGACTAGTTCTTCTTGTTCAATGACAGAAAATACTGAATCATCTAGAAGCTCGATAAAAGGGGTTGATCATTTGGAAGTGGAGCTTATTCTAGTTGATCGTCTATCACCTGACCTTTTATGGATTTTTGGCTAATGAATTCGAGATCAAATTCCATTAAGATCATTATCCATTTTGTGTTTTGGGTGTTGTTGTATGTGTGAGTCATCATATAACGTAGAGGGTTTTCTCTAGCTATGACATAGGTAGTGTTACTTAGCATATAATGTCTAAGTTTCTTAGTGGTGAAAACCACTACTAAGCATAACTTCTCAACATAAGCATATATTATTCCTCAACTCACCAATGTTCGACTAATGTAATAGATTGCTTGCTCTCTTTGATTTTCATTCTTTTGTGCAAGCATTGTCCCTAATGCAAAATCTATTGTAGAGATGTAAAGATGAAAATGGACTCTTGGAAGAGGCAATGTTAGCACTGGTGGTGAAGCTAGATATTTCTTGATGTCATAAAAAGCCTCTTGACATTCTTTTGTCCAGGAAAAGGTAACCCCCTTTTGTAGTAGGCGATTAAATGACCTACATTTGTTTGAGAGTTGTGCGATGAATCAATAAATGGATTGAATATTTCCTTGCAAACTGTGCAACTCTTTAAGATTTATTGGAGGGGGCATTTTGACAATGGCCTTGACCTTATTGGGGTCCACTTCAATGCCTCACTTGGAGATAATGAATCCTAGAATTTTACTTGATGTGACTCCGAATACACACTTCTTAGGTTTTAACCTTACCTTGTGTTCAAGTAACCGATCAAAGACCTTTTCTAGTACATCGATGTGCTCAAGACATGTTTTGGATTTGGCTATTAAATCATCCACATAGTCTTCAATGATTTTGTGCATATAGTCATGGAAGATATATGTCATGGCATGTTGATAAGTAGCTCCTACATTTTTGAGACCGAATGGCATCACCTTGTAACAAAAAGTACCCCAAGGTGTGGTGAATGTTGTTTTGTGTTGGTCATTAGGATTGATTTGAATTTGATTGTATCTTGAAAAAATATCCATTAGAGAAAGCATTTCATGGCTGGTGCAAGAGTCTACTAGTTGATCGATGTTTGGTAATGGAAAATCATCCTTGGGACACACTTTGTTTAGGTCTCAAAAATTTGTGCAAATGCATATCCCCCCATTCGGTTTGCGAATGGGTACCATGTTTGAGAGCCATTCAAGATAATCAATGGGTTGTATGAAACCCACATCTAACAATTTTTGTAGCTCTTCTTTGACAATGAGGGCTATGGTAGGATGAAGTTTCTCAAATTTTGTTTGAACGGTTTTGCTTCGAGAGCTAAGGTGAGGTTAGACCACCAAGTTGGGGTCAAGACCAGGCATATCTTTGTATGACCATGCAAAAATTTTCTTCTTCCTTGTCAATACATCTAGGAGGTGCTCTTTCTCTTCTATGGATAGACCTTTTGCTATTTTTATAACATGGGGATTGTTCACGTCTTGAATTATGTTCACGTCAATTGCTTCTTCGATAAGCATGTGTGAACCTTCTTCTAACTAATGTGGAGTAGGAATGAGATGAATGTCATCCTCCATATTTTCAAAGGACTCGAGAGGGCCTTCTTCTACTTCAGTTTGGAAAATAGAAGCAAATGAGGATGAAGATTGTTGAGGGATGTAAGCATTGGAAGCTCTTAGCAATTCTTTGGATAGGATGAAATCTGCTATGGATGGTGGGGATGAAATCTTATCCATGTTGATAAGGCTAGCATCGATCGGAATCGGCTTTTCCAAATCATATGGATTGTGGAGTGGGGTGAGCAAGTCAACATAAATCATGTTAACTTGGTGGAAGTGAAGTGGCTATGATTTAGAGAGTGAACTATCTTTCTCACTCTCTCTAGGGAGAAATTGACCTATGGAGGTTGGATAATATTTTTCTGGGTAGGCAGCCAAGGTGGTGGTGGTGGATCTGGTTCAGGTCGTTCTCATGGAAGATGCAAGAGAAATATGGGTCGATGGATGGAAAACATTTTAATGTAGTACTCATCTCTCTCAATAGGTGCTATAAAGGCTGCATCTTCTTAGGGACCATAAAAAATGAGATTAATCATGTCCATGTTTGGTCCCATTTCCTAAAAGTCCTCAAAATCATCATCAAAAATGTAATTGATCATGACTATATGTGGTCTCATTTTTGAAAGGGCATCATAATCATCATCAAAAATATAATTGATCATAACCATGTGTTGTCTTATTTTCAGAAATACCTCATGTAAATAAGGCTCAAAATCTAGGTCTAAATACTTTTCCTCACTATCATCACTATCTTCGCTCTCTTCATCCTCCTCTTTGGACTCTAGGGTGAGTTGTTGAAATGTATGCTCAAAGGAGGAGTTTGAAGATGATGGCCTATATCCTAGGCTAGAGTGATCATGTGCTTCTCGATAGTGGGGCTCAATGATATGATGTGAACCCTACTCATGTCATCCAAGACCAAATCCCTGCCAGTTAACCCAATGAAAATATCACATGGGGAAATCTGGGTTGGACAAATATTCTAAGTTGGCACAAAATTCTTGTATGGGTTCTTCATTAGGAGGAGGTGGATCGGACAAAGAATCCACTCCCCCATACATAAAATTAATCATATTTGGTTCTGAACCCATGTTATACACTACACCTATGGCTAAAGGTGGGTCACATGGGTGACCATAATCTCTTACAAATTAAATAGGTGGTGTTATGGCAACACTCTCAACTATGTATTCACCAATGCTTGGATTGACAAGATGGACTATAACTTGAGTTGGTTCGGATATGGTTGGATCAAGTGCAAAGGTGGAGACCCCCATGGTGGCTTGTGGTTTGGATGGAGGAGATGGATCATGTGGTAAAGGTTCCTCTTAGATAGGTGGTCCTATCTGTGAGACAATGGATGGTGGGGTTGAGATGGATTGGCTAGAAGTGGGTGGATTGGATTGGGATGAAAATATAAAGGATGTTTGTGAAATGGGTGGATTACTTGATAGGGATGTATTGGTGTTTATGAAGATGATGGATGATTAGCGAGATGATCGGGTGCAATGGGGAAATGTATGAGGTAAATGAAGAAATATGATTTGAGTTGGCGGATTGAGAGGTGAAGGTGGGGTCGATGATTGGCAAGGCCTCTAAGATGGATGCTTTTGATGAAGTATCATGTTTTGGGATGGTTATGATGATGAGTGGTTGGATGGTCAAATGAGTGGATGGAAGGGATGGTTCATACGGATTGGATATCAAGTTGTAGTACTTGAATGGCTCGATGTTAGCTGGGATGCAATGGACATTTCCCTCATGCACATATTTTAAGCATTGATGCAATATTGAGGGAACACACTTCATTTCCCTAATCCAGGGATGTCCTAGAAGTATGTTGTACTACATGGCTCCTTCCAAGATATGGAAGAGTATATGGATTGTTTTCACCCCCACTATCATGGGTAGAACTACATTTCCTATAGTGGAGCACAAAACATCATTGAATGCCCGTAAGGTGAAGGTGGATGATGTGATGTGAGATGGTGGTAGTTTGAGATGTTGAATGGCTTCAGTGGTGATGATATTGATAGAGGAGCTAGTGTCAATGAGTACTCGTTTGAAGGGTTTTTGATCAATATGAGCTACAATATGCAACAAAGAATTGGATAACTCCGATGATATGCTCTTTTCTTTAAAATTGTAGAACACAATTGAATGTTCCATGTAATTCTAAACACTCCCCACAAAAGTGTTGAAGGCATTGAGATATTTTGTTTGAAGTTCAATGGATTTTAAGATCTCCATCAATGCCTCATGGTGTGAGGGAGATTATTGCATGAGCTCATATATGGATAGCTTGGTTAAAGCCATCCTTAAACTCTATGTCAATCAAATTCTCAATGTAATTATTAGTCTAGGTGGATGAATTTGGTGGATGGTTCGACTGGAACTACACAAAATCTAGAGATCCGATCCAATACCTTAGTGAGTTGATTTCCAAATGTGTGGGTGACTTCCTACAAGGATTTTGGTAGTGTAGCGATGTATTTTTCTAGCCTCCTTTGGTTTATGGGATGAAGGTGCCTTTATAGGCTCCTTGGGATTTTGGAGGGAAAGAGAGGTGGCAAGCTAGCATTTCCAAATGGTAAGCTAGAGTTACCACATCTCTAGGGAAGTTAGAGTGAGTCACCAAGGGTGTCTCATCCAAGTGGAGGGATGTCCCATGTGAAGGGACAAGGGTGAAAGGGGTGTGTGAGAGGTGGCAAAGGGTGGTGGTGATGTGGCCAAGACATGTGTCTAGTGGGTAGGTAGGGTATCCTAGGTAGATTTTCTAGATTTAGAAAATTTGGAAAATACTTTTAATGTGTAGGATTTATATGCCTAAGTTTGGACTTAGGAATATATTTTATTATGCATATTTGGAATGTGCAATCTAAATGTGGTTTTGTAAGTACCTAGGTTTTGTGTCTATAGTGCTTAACTAATTTAGGCATGCTCTACTATTATGGATGATGTAAATTTTATCTTGATACTGGCTTGCATATTGCATCATTGGATTGTAACCATCAGATGAATGTCCACTCCTTTCTATTATGCATAGCCAGCTAAATAGGGTAGGTGTGCAATGTGGAGGGCTTAAACCATTGAGATCTTTTGATAGTGATGATTCTTGGTGGTTGATTGATACACATATAATTTTTGGGTATGTGCACACCAACTTTATGAATTACTCATGTAGAGGTTGACAACATGGGAGGCATCCCTTACTATCGGGTGGTGACCTTGACCACGTAATGCATACTTTAACTTCCTCCTCATGTCGGGCCTTTGAATTTTCTATTCCCAGATATCATATGTCAATCTAAAGAATTCAAAAATAAATTGTATTCATACATAATGTCAAACATTGAGTCATTTTTATATTTTCTTACTTTGTTGTTGGGTTGCCATGCTTAGAACTATTTTGCATCTAGGAGTGCATTTGGCTTACCAAGATTTTAAGCTCTTGATGTTGATGTCATTACCTTATAAAATTTGGCACTCTTGGAAGCTTAGTGAGTTGTAGTGTCAGATTTGGATGTCAAAAACCACATTTAATGCCTTCAAATATTTCTTTCTTGGCATTATTTTACACTGCACCAGAAATTTTGTGTCGTCTTGCTAACATCAACATTAGGTACCATCTAGATAGATTTATTTGTTTGCACTCAATGCTTGGCTACAATATGTCAAGTGATGAATGTTGGGTCTTATGCCTTTGCTTTTGCTCTTCCTTAAAGAATGCTAGATTCCAAATTTTTGTTATCTTATTGATGATATCAACCTCTTATATATCCGATAGGCTTTCCATACTTAGCCAAATTCCATTTTACTTTTTTTGGGTGCTAAGTTTAATACATTAGCACAAAAATATTATCTGATAGCTATTTTCTTGGTGCCTTTTCATCCACCTTAACCTATTTTGCATCCAACTACACTTATCTACACTCTGCATCTTTTGAAAATCTTTCATCCTGATTCATCTTCAGTAGCCTCTTTTGTTGCTCTTTTGGACTGTTGCACTATATTTTAGCAAAATAACTATATGGTCTAAACTATACCACATAGTGGATGTAGGTGAGAAAATTCACCTACATTATTAGCAACTTATAGGGATTTTTTCTCATAAAATTGAGAACCTAGTATACATTATTTATGGGATATCATAGCTCACTAAGGAAATGAAGCTAGAAGATAAACTAATTAAAAGCAATGGTTATATAATAAGAATGAAGACTATAAGTGTAAATGGAAATACAAGAAGGAAGAACAAAAATATTGGAGTATTGGCAAAGAGATACTCATGCAGATAGGATGAGGAAATAACTATGGTAGGATAGATGCAAAGGTATGAAATACAATGACAAAAATAGGATGGAAATGGTGGTAATGGAAGAGAAATCAAAGAAAATAGAGATACATAAAATCAGGCACCTCCTATAAAACTGTAACTTTTATGAGCATATTCCTCTACAATTGAACATTATCTTAGGTCTAGACCTTCAACTTCAGGTGAATGCTCACTCATGTGAATTGACTTAGGTGAATATTTTAGGCCTCCAAGAGTTTACCTTCTTCCATTTTCCTTTTTCTTACAAGGTTGTAGAGATAATATCCCTCTGAGTTATAGCATGTTGTAGAACTAGGCATTTATTTACTTTTTTGCATGGCTATCTCTAAAAATTCATGCATTAGATGACCCTAATTTGTATTTTATAGTAATTTTTTGAGGTTGATGACAAGTACATCTTTAATTAAATTGGATTTTATCTATACTAACATTGATGTTTTGGATCTGGTTGTCCATATGATCACTCTAGTTGTTTTTCTATTCAACCAATCAGAGTACTATGTCATGACATTCTCATTAATGCAACACGAGTTTGCTTTCATTACCTTGCCATAATAACACACGATTCTTATTTCAACATGATGTTTACCATTTTGAATTTTGAAATTGGGACTATATATATTGGGCTTACACATGCCTATTTGGTTGGTGACATCGTGATGACAACCTTTGATTCCCATTTTCATCAAAAATGTATTGGGAATATCAATATCGCATGCTACCATAACCATGTCAAAATATTGTAGTTGTTTGTAAAATATGACCTGGGCTATCTTTTCCTTTGGGCTATGTATTCAAAATGGTAGAGGAGGGGAAGGGGTTAAAAGAAAAGTGGAGGGGGGAAATGCAATGGGGTGAAATAAAAGAGGTAATGAATGAATGATTCTTCATATTCTTTGCAAAATGCTACTTGTTGTGCCCATGGAAATAAAATAAGGACATAGCAGAGGCTATTTCAATAGTTATATGTAGGCACATTATTTTTGATGTTTAGAAAACCTATTCTAGCCAATGAACATATTCTACTAATCAACCTTTGAATCTCTTTAGGTCACCCCATTATTTTCCCTTATTCATAAGTTGCTTGACTTTGCTTTTGTTAAAGTATACTATATTTTAGGCAACAAGTAAAAAAATGAATAGGGAATGATCAGAAGAAAGAGTTTATCATCACCATCCTTTATCATTTTCTGCAAAATCATTTGAGAGACAAAGGTGGTAGGGCAATGTGAGCAAAGGGTGCTTCTTATATGCTTAATGGGATGCCAATCTTCCTTGCAATTTTCTTCAAAAAATTTATTTTATGTGGTAAGTCGTATTTATTCAATTTTACCTACATATCACAAGTTTTATTTATGTGTTAGTTATTTACACAAAATTATAGCATGATATTCTAGGTTGTTGGAGCAATTCTACTTATTCATTGAAATATGTAGTGACCTAACCATATTATGCCACATTCAATATTTCTTCCCTGGTACATCTTCTTAGGCATAAAAATAGCATGATATTGCTCTTGGTACTAAAATGATCCTAAGGTGATTATACTCCTGAGAAGTATCTGACATGATGCATGAGAAGATAGTGTAGCCAACTACCATTTTATTGATACTTGTGCCTCTTGAATCATATCAATATGTGACTTAAGGATTCCTAAAAATATTGTTGTTGTCCATATTAGATTATATATATCAAGGTTTTTTGTCATATTCAAGCCTTCTATGATGATTTCTAACTTTCCTACCATATCTATTGATTTCCTTAAGTTTACAAAACCTAGGTCTGGGTATACCTAGCTTTTAATTTTTGTTGATCAGTCCAATTTGACCAGTCCTGCTTCTAAGGAAAGTAACCACTCAAGATATTAGTTGTCTTATCTCTTTCTTTGTAGTAGTGAATATGTTCACTTGTATATTCTTAGGAACTTTTTGTACTCGATATACCATTTTATCCTCATATATTTTGATATGAAATGGCTTGATCTTCTGATTGAGAATCCTAATCTTTGACACATAGCATTTCAATGTAAGTATGGTCTAGGGCCATGTAGCCCCTTGACTGATCTATAAATTCATTGGATAAACATATTCCAAATATTGATAGGAGGTCAACCATATCTACATCCTGTACGACTATAATTTTTCAATATTTGTGCAGCAGTATGGGAACATTTTATATGATGCTAGTTCTTTGAATCTAAATACTTTGAAGGGTAAGGTTCTAGAGTCTAGCCAAGAATAGTTTAGACCCATAGCCTTATAGACCACTTGAGGAATCATTGTGACAGTGATGTCTACATCTATGATATAATTATGTATTATCCAATCTTCTAGGCACAAGGACATATAGAATGGTGGGATCCAAGCTTCATACCATCCAAGTTATGATTTCTTAACAATGAGATGATTTTCCTAGATATCATTCACTTAATTTGTTGATCATCTAAGGGAATATTTGACTAGGTACACCTTTTATTTGACCATCAATTCTTTCTTAACCCTTGAGATATTTCTTTGAATAGTTTTTTATATAGCTAGGCTATTTCTATCCTCTATTATTTAGTGATTGCTCAATAATACAATTTTGTATAGGCTTCCTTCCTCTACTGCACTACTTTTTAGCAAAATAACTATATGGTATAAACTATTCCACATAGTGGATGTAGGTGAGAAAATTAACCTACATTATTGGCAACTTTTAGGGAGTTTTGATCACAAAATTGAGAACCTAGTATGCCTTATTTATGGGATATCAAAGCTCAGGAAGGAAATAAAGGTAGAAGATAAACTAATTAAAGCAATGGTTATAGAATAAGATTGAAGACTATGAGTGGAAAGGGAAATACAAGAGGTGAGAAAGGTAGTGACGGTAAAGAACATGAATGTTGGAGTATGGTAGAGAGATAATCAGGCAAACAGGATGAGGAAATGACTATGGTAGTGATATATGTGAAGGTATAAAATACAATGATAAAAAGAGGAAGAAAATGGTGGTAATGGAAAAGAACAAAAAGAAAATATAAATACCTAAAAGTAGGCACCACTTACAAAATTGTAACTTTTATGAGCATATTCTACTATAGTTGAACATTATCTCAGGTCGAGGTTTGCAACTTTAGGTGAACTCTCACTCGCATGAACTATCTTAGGTGAATATTATAGGCCTCTAGGAGTTTGCCTTATTCCATTATACTTTTTATTACAAGGCTATATAGATAATATCACTTTGAGTTACAACATATTGAATAGGGTGATATCAACATCATCTTTAGGAATATATTCCTCATGTGTAGTGATATTGAATATCAAATCATCTGGAAGTTCAACAAACAAAGGTTGATCATTAGAAAGTGGAGCTTCCATGAGCTGATCAACTATCACCTAACCTTTATTATATTTTTGGCTAATAAATTCAAGGTCAAATTTTGTTAAAAGCATTATCCATTTTACGGTGTGGGTGTTGTTGTATGTGCTTGTCATCATATAGTGCAGTGGATTTTATTGAGCTATGACATAAGTGGTGTGATCTTTCCAATAATGTCTAAGTTTCTTAGTGGCAAAAACCACTACTAGAAAAAAAAATTCCATAAATGCATATTTGGTTTCATAACTTACCAATGTTTGACTAATATAATAAACTGTCTACTCTCAATTGTTTTCATTCTTCTATGCAAGCATTGTCCCTAATGCAAAATCCATTGTTGAGATATAAATATGAAAAGGGAACCTTGGGGGAGGCAGCATTAGAATTGGAAGAGAGACTAAATATAATTGATGTCATTAAAAGCTTCCTGACATTTTTTGGTACATAAAAATATGACCCCCTTTTGTAGCAGGTGATTAAATGACCTACATTTGTCTGAGATTTGTACAATAAAATAGTGGATTGATTGGATCTTTTCTTATAAGCTACACAACTCCTTCAAGTTTGTTGGGGGAGGTATTTCCATAATGACCTTAACCTTGTTTGGGTCTACTTCAATACCACGATTGGACACAATGAACCCTAGAAGTTTACCTGATATAGCTTTAAAAACATATTTCTTAGGGTTCAACCTTACAATATTCTCAAGAAGTCGATCAATTTTTTTTCCAATACGTCGATGTGATCCAGACATGTTTTAGATTTAGCTATAAAATCATCTACATAGTCTTCAATGATATTATGCATATAATCATGGAATATGTACGTCATGGCATGTTGGTAGGTAGATCCTAAGTTTTCACCTTGTAGTAGAAAGTCCCCCAAGATGTTGTGAATATTGTTTTTTGTTGGTCATCAGGATTAATTCAAATTTGGTTATATCCTAAAATTCTCCATTAAAGAAAGCATTTTGTGGCTCACAGTAGCATCTATGAGACTGTCGATGTTTGGTAAATGAAAAACATCTTTAAGACATGCTTTATTAATATCTCAAAAGTCAATGCAAATGTGAATCACCCTGTTGGATTTGCAAATGGGTACCATGTTTGAAAGTCGCTCAAGGTAGTCAATGGGTTAAATGAAACCCACATCTAATAACTTCTAAAGTTCTTCCTTGACCATCAAGACTATGGTAGTATGTAACTTTCTTAAATTTTGCTTAACCAACTTAGCATCAGGACCCAAGGTGAGGTTTTGAACTACCACATTAGGATCAAGGTCAGGCATGTCTTTATAATAACATGCAAAGATGCCTTTATTTCTTGTGAGTAAGTCTATGAATCACTCTTTCTATTTGACATATAAAATTTCTCCAAGTTTTATAATTTGTGGGTTGTGTGCATCTATGTTGAGGTTCATGTCTATAGTACCTTCAACTGCCATGTATGAGCCCTCTTCTAACTAATGGGGCATCGAGATTAAATGAATATCATAAAAAATATTATCAAACTCTAATGGCATAGTATCTTCTATTTTAGCATAAAAAATAGAAGCGAAGGGTGAGTGTGAAGGTGAAGGTTGTAGAGGAATGTAAGCGATAAAAGCTTTTAAAAATTCTTTGGTGTCATCAAAAGCCTCCTAATATTCTTTGGTCCATGAAAATATGACCCTTTTTTTTAGCAGGTGATTAAATGACCTACATTTGTCTAAGAGTTGCACAATGATATAGTGGATTGATTGGATATTTCCTTGTAAGCTACACAACTCCTTCAAGTTTTTTGAGGGAGGCATTTCCATAATGACCTTGACCTTGTTTGGGTCTACTTCAATACCACACTTGGACACAATGAAACCTATAATTTTACCTGATGTAACTTCAAAAACATATTTCTTAGGGTTCAACCTCACTTTATGCTCGCTAAGTCGATCAAAAGTTTTTTCCAATAAATTGATGTGATCCATATGTGTTTTATATTTAGAAATCAAATCATATACCTAGTATTCAATGATATTATGTATATAATCATGTAATATGTACATCATATCACGTTGGTATGTAGCTCCTACATTTTTAAGACCAAATGGCATCACCTTGTAGCAGAAAGTCCCCAAAGATGTTGTGAATGTTTTTTTGTGTTGGTCATAAGGATTAATTAAAATTTGGTTATATCCTAAAAAGTATCCATTAAAGAAAGAATTTTGTGGCTTGCAGTATCATCTACAAGAGTGTCGATGTTTGGTAAAGTAAAATCATCCTTAGGACATGCTTTATTAAGATCTCAAAAGTTGATGCAAATGTGAATCACCCCATTGGATTTGCAAATGGGTACCATGTTTGAAATCCACTCAAGGTAGTCAATGTGTTGAATGAAACCCACATCTAATAACTTCTAAAGTTATTCCTTGACCATGAAGGCTATGGTAAGATGTAACTTTCTTAATTTTTGCTTAACTAAATTAGCATCAGGACCCAAGGTGAGGTTGTGAACTACCACATTAGGATCAAGGTTAGGCATGTATTTATAATAACTTGCAAAGATGCCTTTCTTTATTTTGAGTAAGTCTATGAATCACTATTTCTCTTTGATAGATAAAATTTCTCCAAGTTTTATAATTTATGGGTTTTCTGCATCTATGCTGAGGTTCACATCTATAGTACCTTCAACTGCCATGTGTGAGCCCTATTCTAACTAATGGGGCATCAAGATTAAATGAATGCCATCAACAATATTATTAAAATTTTATGGCATAGTCTCTTCTATTTTAGCATGAAAAATAGAAGCAGAGTGCGAGAGTGAAGGTGAAGGTTGCAAAGGAATGTAAGTGAAAAAAGCTTTAAAAAATTCTTTGGTGTCATCAAAAGCCTCCTAAAATTATTTGGTCCATGAAAATATGACCCCATTTTGTAGCAGGTGATTAAATGACCTACATTTATTTGAGAGTTGCACAATGAAATAGTGGATTGATTGGATCTTTCCTTGTAAGCTACACAACTCCTTCAAGTTTTCTAGGGGAGGCATTTCCATAATGGCCTTGACCTTGTTTGGATCTACTTCAATACCGTGCTTGGACACAATGAACCCTAGAAGTTTACTTGATGTAATTTTGAAAACATATTTCTTAAGGTTCAACCTCATGTTATGCTCAAGAAGTCGATTAAATTTGTTTCCAATACATTGATGTGATCCAAGCGTGTTTTAGATTTAGCAATCAAATCATCTATATAGTATTCAATGATATTATACATATAATCATGGAAGATGTACGTCATGGCACATTGGTATGTAGGTCCTATGTTTTTAAGGCCAAATGACATTATCGTGTAGCAGAAAGTCCCCCAAGATGTTGTGAATGTTGTTTTGTGTTGGTCATTAAGATTAATTCAAATTTGGTTATATCCTAAAAATTGTCCATTAAAGAAAGTATTTTGTGGCTCACAGTAGCATCTACGAGAGTGTCAATGTTTGGTAAAGGAAAAACATCCTTAGGACATGCTTTATTAAGATCTCAAAAGTTGATGCAATTGTAAATCACCCTATTGGATTTGCAAATGGGTACCATGTTTGAAAGCCACTCAAGGTAGTCAATGGGTTGAATGAAACCCACATCTAATAACTTCTAAAGTTCTTCCTTGAACATGAGGGCTATGGTAGGATGTAACTTTCATAAATGTTTCTTAACCAACTTAGCATCAAGACCCAAGGTGAGGTTGTAAACTACCACATTAGGATCAAGTTCAGACATATCTTTATAAGAACATGCAAATATGCATTTCTTTCTTGTGAGTAAGTCTATGAATCACTCTTTCTCTTTGATAGATAAAATTTCTCCAATTTTTATAATTTGTGGGTTGTCTGCATCAATGTTGAGGTTCACATCTATAGTACCTTCAACTGCCATGTGTGAGCCCTCTTCTAGCTAATGGGGCATCAAAATTAAATTAATGTCATCAATAATATTATCGAACTCTAATGGCATAGTCTCTTCTATTTCAGCATGAAAAAATAGAAGAAGTAGAGGGCGAGTGTGAAGGTGAAGGTTGTAGAGGAATGTAAGCGATAATGAATTTAAATTTAGATAGGGGCGATGAGATCTGATCCATGTCGATGAGGCTTATGTCAATAGGAATTGGTTTTACCAAATCATATGGATTACGAAGGGGTGTCATCAAGTCAACATAAATAATATTAACTTGGTGGAAAAATGGTGGATGTGATATGGATGGTAGGTTTTTCCATTCCCACTTTTAGGAAAGTATTATCGAACTCTAATGGCATAGTCTCTTATATTTCAGCATGAAAAAATAGAAGAAGCAAAGGGTGAGTGTGAAGGTGAAGGTTGTAGAGGAATGTAAGTGGTAATGAATTTAAATTTGGATAGGGGCGATGAGATTTGATCCATGTCGATGAGGCTTATGTCAATAGGAATTGGTTTTTCCAAATCATATGGATTACGAAGGGGTGTCATCAAGTCAACAAAAATAATATTAACTTGGTGGAAAAATGGTGGATGTGATATGGAGGGTAGGTTTTTCCATTTCCACTTTTATGAAAGTAGCTACCCTAGATTTGGTGAATGAACATTATGTCTCTAAGGAGGTCAAGGTAGCGGTGGTGGTTCAATAGGTGGCTTGGCTTGCTCCCTTGAAAGAAGCAAATAAAATATGGATTGATAAATGGGGAACATTCTAAGGTAGAACTCATATTCCTCGATGAAATATACAATGGGTACTGACTCTTATTTAGAGCTATCATAGGTGATAGAATGCATGTCATCTTTTCGTAATACTCTTCATTAGAGTCATCATATAAAATATCATTAATCATGACAAATTGTAGTTGTATTTCCAAAAACACCTCATACTCATATTCATTATCGTTGCTATATTCATCCTCCTCGTCATTATCTTTATGATCTATAGTGAGTCATTTAATTACTTTTTTGAAAGAGCAAGTGGAAAATTATGGCCTATATCCTAGGCTAGAGCAATCATACATATATTGATAGTGAGGTTCAACGATATCGCACATGCCCTGTTCATGTCATCCTAAGCCATATCCCTACCAGTCAACCTGCTAAAGGTATCTCATTGGAAAATCTAGATTGGACATATGTTATATATTGGAATAAAATTGTCTAAGTTAATCAAATGGGAGTGGATCGAACAACGAATTGATTCCCTCATAAATAAATTTAATTCTATTCAAAGCTGAACCCATGTTATAAATCATACCTATTTCTAGAGGTAAGTTGCGTGGATGATCATAGTCTCTAATAGTCTCAATAGTAGGCAATGTGATTACAAGATCTTGAACCATGTACTCACCAATGCTAGGATTAGCGAGATGGACTACAACTTGTGTGGGTGTTGATGTGGATGACTTGGGTGCAGAGGTAGAGGGCTCAAGGGTGACTTGAGGCTCAAGTGGGGGTAAAGGTGTATGCTACAATGACATCTTATAGATAGATAAATTAATCTGTGCGATGTTGGTTGGTTGAAGCAAAAGTGGATTTTGCTAAATGTGTTTGTTAATGGTTAGGGGTTCAAGTGGATATGGGATAATGGATGGTGCTTGTGAGATTGATGGTGTGCATGATGAGTGATGATTGGTGATTAGTGATGTAGATGATGTGGAGGCTTGTCCCTCTTATGTGGATGTTTGATAGTTTATTGGTGCAGGTTGTGATGAAGAATGAGATGTGGGAAGAACTTGATGAGTTATTGAAGTGGAAGTCTAATTTGGATTGATGATGGGGAGTGTTTTCGGAATGGGTGCTTTGGATCTAGTGGTGAGTGGAGTGAGGAATAGATGAGTGGATGGAAGTGATGGTTCATACAAATTTGAGATCAAATTGCAGTACTTAAATGTTTCAGTGTTGGTTGGGATGCAATGGACCTTTCCCTTATGCACATATTTCAAACATTGGTGCAATGTTGACAGAACACATTTTATATCTCTAAGCTAGGGGTGGTCGATAAGTATGTTATAAGCCATGGCTCCATCTATAATATGGAATATGATATGGATAGTCTTAACCCCTACTATCACAAGTATAACCACTATTTTTATTGTAGAATACAGAGCATCATTGAACACCCGCAAGGTGAAAGTTAATTTTGTGATATGTGAATATGGAAGGTGAAGGTGCTAACTGTCATGGTGGTGATGATATTGATAGAAGAATCAATGTCGATCAACACCCGCTTAAATGGTTTCTGATCAATATGAGCAATGATATGCAATGGAGGGTCTGGTGACTTTGATGATGTTATCTTGATCTCAAAATCATAAAATGTAACTGAGGGCCCCATGCATGTTTGAACACTCCCAAAAAAGTTGTTAAAGACATTGGGATCTTGAGTCTGAATTTTAGTGGACTTTAGGATGTCTATCAATACCTCTTTATGTGGTGGAGACTGTTGTATGAGCTTATAAATTGATAACTTGGTAGAGACCAACTTGAGGTTGTGCATAAACCAACTCCTTAGTGTGATGGTCGATCTTGGTGGTTGGTTTTAGAGATGAATTGTAGGTGGTGGATGAGTGTGATTTGGTTGTAAAGATACGATGGGTGATGGCACTATAGGATGTGGTACCACTGGTGTTGGTTCATTTGGTTGTTGTGTTTAGTTGGTATTCCTTTGACCTCGAGTGACTATGTGGATAGCACCCACAAAATCTTGGTATTTTTGTGCATTATGTATTGGTTAGGGGTAACTATAGAATTTGATGTTCCTATTGTTCATGATTAGGAAATAATGTTTGGTAAATACCAAGGTTTTGGTTTTTTTGTAACAAAGAATTATCAATCTTAATAGTCCCTTTGTCTATCATATCTTGTACTATATCTTTGAATGAATAGCAATTACTAATATCATGATATTTTTGATGATGAAAGGTGCAATATTGGTACTCCTTAAAATTGCTACCATGTGGCTTGTTGGGGTCTTCTAGCTTAATGTTTGGCAATATAATCATGTGTACCTTATACAATCATTGGAAAATATTGGTGAGTGGTTTAGGTAATGGGGTATAATTACAAGCCGATCGATTATTCTATTGGTATTGATGATTACTTGTTTGAGCCTAAGTGTGCAACTACTATGGGGTTGGCACCACTAAGTCTATTTTTGCAGTGGTTTTTTTTGTTGTAGGGGTTCTTGAATTTTGACTTGAGGTTATTGAATTTGTTGTGTTGGTTGACTCAAGACCACCTGATTGTCTTGACCAATTTATGACTAGCCCTAGTTATTTCCCTTGAATTTTTGTTCTACCATTATTTCTTTTTAAGTTTTATATTGCCCTCTTGAATTTTGATTACTTCAATGACACGGGCTTGGGAAAGTGCTTCCTTAAATTTTCAATATTGTTGTAATTGTAGCAAAAAGATGATGGGTTTTGAACAACTTCTAGTAAACATTATTATAAGTTCCATCATAGGGAGGGTGAATGGAAATTTAGTAATAATTACCCTCCAGTGGTTTCCAAAATCATACACCAACTCATCTTCAAATTTTCGTAAGTTGAATAAGTCGATGAGTGTAGTTTTATTTCTGACATTTAGAGAAAAATACTCTAGGAATTGGTCTACCAATTGCTCAAAAGTATAGATGTTATGGTGTGGCAAATGGTTGTACCAGTCTAAAGCATCCCCTCCAAATGTTTGAGGGAAATTTTAGAGCATTAAGGGGTCATTCTCTTGTATTCTAAAACATGCATTGATGAACCTACTTACATGCTCTTTGGGATCCTCATACCCTTTAAATTTATCAAAATTTGGTAATGTGAAATTTGTAGGATAGGGTGGTGATGGTACCGAAGGATGAATAGGGTGATTGACTAGCTGTCGCAATGTGGGTTTCTGATATAACATTCCTGGAGCTTGCATAGCTAGGCTATCAATTTGATTTTATAAAAATTGGAACTTGGGATCCTCCAATGGTGCTTGGAAGCCCTGGTTTGCTTGGTAAGTGTAGGTGGGTGGGGTTTGTTGAGTGGTGAATTATTATGGTGAGATGAGATTTTGGTTGTCTAAGGAATTGATGTGAGTGGGTATTTGATGATGTTGACTATTTGGTTAGAATTGACTATGGAGTGATTGATGTGGATGAGGTGAGGGCTGCTAATGATGTGGAGTCAGAAGGATGGTTGTGTGTTGAGCTGGTGAGGTGATGTTGTTGTTAATTTGATGGGTGGGTATGGTTATTATGAGTGGTAAAGACACCCATGATGGATTTTGAGTGAAAAAGGTGTTTTGGTTTGAGGTGGGCTGATGATTGAAATTTGCCACCTATGATGGGTACTATGACGTGGGGTGCATGCCTTGATTGTCACTACCTACAAGAAATTATTGTAAATATTGCAACATTTATTGTATGACAATTGTAGATGGAGGTTGCACGGTTGCATGGGTTGTGGAAGTTTACATATGATGAGTGGACATGATATGATTCGATATTGGTGGAGGATAAGTTGCAAAGGGAATCAAAATCTAATGAGAAATGTCATGGTACATAGGATCAATGGATCTAGATGATGTAAGTAGAATGGAGGTTGGAACTTGAAAAGCACCACTAGTCTATACCTCAAAGAGTAGGTTAGAGTAGATGGTGGTGTGGGTGGATGGAATTGAGATGTAGGGATTGAATGATGATGATGGATTTTGGCTCAAGGATGTGGGTTCAAAAGGGGGTTAATGAAGATATGTCCAATGCTATTAGGGTGTGAATGGGTGGGTTCCCACTAAAAGGTAGGAATGGGTGGTATGGTAAGAGATGGCAAATATGGGAAGGCCAAGCTCACATAGGCTCTAACGACATCAAGATTTATGCAAGTGATGCAGTTATCAATAGGTGTGGATGGTTTAGTGTAAGGATCCCCAAGGATGGGGGCATGAACAACCCTCTACATCATATCAATGCTTGAAGTGGATATTGGATTGGAATACCCCGTAGACGATTCAAGATACATAATCTATGACACATTGGCTTGGTCAACCACAGAAGTGATTGGGGGATGGGATATTTGAGCGAAGTGCTCCATGGGTGAAAGTGGTTGGCTTGTGGGGAACTATTTCAAAGCTTTGGATTGAATTTGGTTCAATACCATAAGCTAGGGAAAAAAATAATGTGCAAGATATGTGTGTGCGAATATGTGATATCTACTTATAAATAAAATAAACAATCACACCAAGCAAACAAAATTTTTTAATTTTTATAGTGTTTGAATTTTATTTTATTTTTTTATTGATTTTTTTTGAAGTTTTTTTAGTTTGTGTGTTTTATGTAAACCCTAGGCCTAGAAAACTATGCAAGGTGGGTGGTGGAATGAATCTAAAAATGTGTGTTCGTACCCACTATTCTGATGAAGAATTAATTGTGAAAGGCTAAAATATATTCCTAGATGAGGCTTGCTGATGGGTGTAACCTAGGGGAACAAAATACCTCTGAAAGAGGTTGCACTGTCTAGTGCCTTGCTACTGGCCCATCTGGGCTTTTGTTTCACCCTCATGTGAGCTTGGGAATAAACGATAGTTGTGATTACACAAATTATTAAGCCCTAATAATGAAGGGCATCTAACCTTAGTTACCCTAAGCATCTAACGATAGTTGTGATTACACAAATTTTCTCTAGAATGCAAAATTATCCCTAGATGCAACTAATATGATTTTTTTGCAACTTAAAAAGACAAAGAAATGCCTTAAAAGGCCATCTTATTTTCTTTTTTTGCAAAAACACTTGAAATACCTAAAAAACCCCTAAAATGCTTACCAAATGCTTGATATAATACCTACATTGAAAATAGAGATAAAATAGTAGAAATTTATTTTTCTTTGTCTTTTATAAGTACACAAAAAAAATAGAGCTAGGGTTTCTTCAAAAATGGCTTACCTAGAAGCCTTTCACTTTCTCTTGCCAGCTCTACAAACATGGTGCCACATCTATTTAGGATTATAGATGTAGAGGGGCATCTGCTCAGGACACCAAAATTATAGGTGCATCTACTTAAATCTCCTAGATGTAGATCTACGTCTGCTCAAACTTAGAATAGATCCGAACAAGCTCCAAAACTCCCAAATCAAAATTTTCAACTTTTTGTGTGATGGAACTCTAAAACCTGTAACAAAACAAACATAGATTAGTAAATCAAATTGTATACACCCAATCCTAGCCATTTGCCTTCCATCCAGGTTTTCCCACCATTTCCACCACCAAAGCATAGCCAATTTGACCACCATTTGTATTTCCAGCCATTTTCGATCATTATTCACATTTATTTATATATATTTATTTTTTACATATTTAAATATAATATATTATATTTTAATATATATTTAATAAATATGTATTTATTTAAGTGAATTATTCCTAGCCATACAATTTCATTTAATCTCGACCATCCATTTACATCAATTCGTGCCACACCCTAGATTTATTATCTGCCCTTAGATGTGCTTTAATCTCAGCCACATGATTAGTGTTATTGAAACCCTAGCATACCCTAGGTTAGATTATAAATAGGAGCCATTTTTATGGCTCAACCCCTAAGTTTTTGAGTATCCTGATTCCCTGAGTGCCAAAAGCCTTGTAATAAGCTCTTTGTTCCCTAGCCCCATTTCATCCATCGCATTCCACATCCCTCACTCACCACCACTATTTCCACATCCATCGCCCTTGCCCGATCTTCTTCTGTAGAATTTCCCATCAACCGCCAGGCACCTTCGGGTACTTCCTGTCAACACTAGGTGTCTTTGGGTGTCTCCTACCAGTGCCAAGTGCCCACGAGTGTTTCCTGCAATCACCAAACACCTGCAAGTATTTTACGCTCCTATTATTGAAATCCCCCTAGCCTCTAGGCGATGCTAGGGCATCGCCATACCAGTCATCTGCATCCAATTTTCCACATCAAAATACAGTACATAAGTAAGACAAATTTACCCTGTATTTATTTATTTTATATATGTGTTCCAGCTTCTGTTCATTTTATTGGCAGCATATACTTAGTGTTTTATTTATTTATTTTAAATCTGACAGTGACAGCTAAAAATTGACCTGACCCTACCAAACTCTACACCCACACCCTACACACCGCATGATGGCAAACCGTAGGCAATCTTCATCTAGCCAACGCAAATGCAAGGGCAAGGTAATTTGAAACCAAGACCTCACATCCATTAACAGTAAAATTAACCTCACTAATAAATGGGCTAATTGAACCTAATTAAACTGCTAGTAACGAACCTCATGCTAGATTAGGCTAGTTTAGGTATTATTTTTTTATTTTTTTATTTTTTTAGCCGAGGAAAATGACCCAGGCAAGATCTCAGTCAAAGACCGCAGGTACCAGTTGCGGTTCCCAATTAATCAATTGGGGACCACAGCTACCAGCTGCGGTCCACGTTTAAAATCCCAACGGTAAATTTTTTACCGCATGCGAACCGTAGGGTTGACCCGTAGTTCACAAAATTTTATCAAATTTTTAATTTTTCCAAGGTTTAAGAGGCAAATAATATCATTTAATGCATTTTTTGACTTGTCTAAGTGACATTTTTTATTTTTAGGACCGCCTGATGACATGTTTTTGTATTTTTATCAATTTTTAGATGTTTTTGATGATTTTTAGGTCATTTTTAAATGTTTTTGCTTGTTTTTAGTTAGCTCTTTCCTTATATTATGCTTTTATTTTAGAGGTTTACCTCTAGAGCTCACGAGCCTGACATCCTTAAGAATCTTCAAGGATAGCTCACTCTTGTGGAGCAGAGATGGTTCGGATCCATTGACTTCAGCTACATCCTAGATCTACCCATGATTAGGGTGGATCAAGATTACTTGACTGCGTTGGCCCAACATTGGAATGCACAGACCAACATATTTCACCTACATATAGGTGAAATGACTATGACCCTAAAGGATGTCTATAGGATCTTTAGGATCCCCATTGATGGCAAGGTCATCTTCTCTTCTACTTATGGGGCCAAGGGGCTCGTTTTTTATGCTATATTCCATGATCGAAGCTAGGAGTCTTAGTGTAGTATCAATCATGGAGTCCACATCAGATACTAGTAGGGGAAGAACATCTTCTCTATTCAGGATGTCATTTTTATGCACCTGGTGGTGTAAGTTGTTCTTCTAGACTCCTCACGTGTGAGGATTTCCTGGAACCTCCTGGCCACTGTCTAGAGAGTGGTTCAGAGCTCAGTGGCTCAACCACTATGACTAGACTAGGGGAGCACCCTACTCTGCCAGCTATACAGAGAGTTATATCAGATCATTAATCGGAGCCATCAGGGTATCAGCTGTAGCCTACTACTTCAGATTTGGGGCTGGCAACACATCAAGATAGAGCATCATGGAGAGCTACCATTGCATATCTCGGATATCGATGATGACCATCAGTGCTATGCCACCTGTTGGCCTTGCGATGAGGAGGGGTTTAGGAGCAGGACTCATGCTAGTGGTATCTATCATTACATTACATGATTCGCATCACTCAACCTAGATGATATTGAGTGGTGGTCGTACATGGATTGCCTAGCATGGGCTGAGGCGAGCGAGTGGCTTCGACAGGCTCATAGATATAGGTGGCTACTCGGTCAAAAGGTTGATATTAGAGAGTATCAGTTCTACTCTCGCATCTTGGATTAGTTTGGCTTAGTTTAGGACATCCTAGAGATCCAATTTGTGTATCAATGCTTGGCTCTAGAGTGGGATCTACAATGGATTCGACGTCCAGCTCTAGGGGGTGAGCTAGATGACTTCTGGGAGTTTGGGGTTGACAGGGCTGATACCACACCAGTATATGATGGATGGTGTTCCATGCTCTGATGGCATGGATCAGGTTCTTTGGGCAGAGTTCCAGACCAGGCAGAGGCAAAGGTAGATCTTGACAGGTGCAGGGTGCACCAGTAGACAGAGGGCAGATAGGGCATAGAGACCACCATGAAGGAGGCTCCTGAGGTCGACCTAGATGATGAGGCTCCAGAGGAAGGTGAGGTCCCTCCTAACAGTGTAGAGAGGTTTCTATTGGCTTAGGTTGCTGACTTGCAGAGTTAGCTTGGTATATACATTACGTAGCAGATGGAGCGAGATACCACTATTGCTAATATTAGGATACAGCTGACCAACAGAGATCGTAGACTAAGGTAGAGTAGAAAATCACTAGCTTAACTTCATGGGCTACAATAGTAGAGGGGAAGATCCAGGAGCTTACTAGTGCATGTGATTTGGTAGAGGCATGACTGGGTACAGCTATAGTGGAGAGCCCAGGCTCAGAAGGGAGATCCTTCATCTTCCTGTGTTGTCATGGCACCACCCATAGCACTAGTGCTAGTGGTACTTGGTGGCCGTGATCCCATGTTAGAGATCTGGTGCTTACAGGTCCTCGTGGAGGAGGGCAATTCTAGACATACAGGAAGGGTAGCCCACATAGACCAGTTAGAGGGTTACATCAGGTTGATAGGTGGGTAGGTCCTAGAGGATTCTCATGCTACAAGGAGTCAGCGGACCAAATCTAGGACTACAGGGCAGTCCATGGCTAGCTCCAACCAAAGGACTCATAGATCATAGAGGAAACACATGTCCTCCAACACACATGGTGATAGCTTGTAAAGGAGCCACAGGAAGATGGGTGAGACTTCTAGCCATAGGAATAGCCACATGGACATACCAGTCTCTCATGTGCTAGGCCTCTTCAGGCTAGGTGGTACACAGGGCCCTTAGTAGGGTGCACATCAGGCACTAGAGCCGACTGCTGCAAGCTCCAGGTCACATGGATGAGGGATGCGGTGAGAGCTCCAGTTTAGGGGGAGTAGGCCAGAGCTAGGGCTATATTAGATCATAGCTACATCTTGCATATGTATCATTTTTGGTGTAAGGTCGAGGACCTACACGATTGTATCCTACGGGAATTTTGTACTCTTCTGATGTACTCTTGTGGATATATATATATGATATGACTTGATCATTTATGGCTCATGATGTGCACTTGATTTATATGTTTTAATTTTATGTTTATGTGCAATTTATGATGATGATGATATGCAGTGATCTAGATGCTTAGATGTGCAATTTATGATGATGATGATATGCAGTGATCTAGATGCTTAGATGTGCGATTTATGATGGATGCATATGGATGCAATGTTTTCTCTTAACGCATATTTGATATTGCTTTATTGTATGCATTAATGTATGTAATGATTTATTTACATGATGGTAATCTAATGTAAATGAACCTGTATGCTTTAATCACTTAAAACATAAGAAATGAATGCAAATATTTTTATCAATCTAATGGATGACACCACAAAATATATAAAAATCATGAATGTAATTGAAAATCCTTAAGATAAGAATTTAATCAATTAATCACCCATATATGAAATGCAATGAATGCAGTTGTTTGATGCGAATGATATAATGTGTCATTCTATTTTCTTTTACAAAATTTGAAAGATATGCATGATATAGTTAGTGGCCATCTAAATATTATTTTTAATATTCATCCGGTATCTATCCTATATTTTGATTTTTCTCTATATGATGATGTATCATGGACTTGATACTTTACAATTTGATGATTTATATGGTTTGCAATATTTTATATTTTTTTGCTATGAGAGAAATTTTTTAGGTTTTCCATGAGACTCAAACACCCTAATAGACTTATCAAAATTTACATACTAACCACACTAGACTTCTGAGATAAAATTCTTTTGCTAGGATAGGCCCTAACTGTTCATTATCCCTGTGTGTGCACATAATTATTTTAAGATAAGACACGAGTGTTCCCCGATGTCAGGCAGGATTCTTTTAGCCCATTGCTAAGATAGGGGTAACGCAAATGTCTTATCCAATCCCAAGTTTAGATTTTAGTTTGACTAAGCCACTAGGCAATGCAAGACACCTAAAGTTAGCTCTTCCACATTCAAACATTGGTCTGCCCATAAGCGAGATGCAAGTGTATCAGAAATATCATCATGCATAAGGTATAGTACTGCCGACAATTCTAGGGATTCAGGCTTGTTACTTTCTATCCTTCAATTTTTGGGATACTTGCTCATATGAAGTGAAGCAAGGGAGTCGATTCCATATTCATTTTGAACTATATTTGGATCTTCATTTGATCTCTCTTCTAACTGGATTTTGGATATTCATTTGATCTCCACTTGAACTTTGATTTATGATCTTCATTTGATCTTCACTTTGAACTTTGATTTAAGCTTGTTTTCTGATCTTCACTCGATCTTCATTTTTCGGCATTTACATTTGATAATTTTCTTTAGAAACTATTTCTAGATTGAGGATATCAATCTTATGATATCAATATGGGATATCAATCTGGGAAGTTGATCTATGATATCGATCTAGGCGATTAATCATGAGGATTGATGTAGGATATCACTCTGGGATATTGCTCATTTTATCGTAAGAAAGGGATTCTGAATAGGGAAAAAACATATCCTTTTGCCAACTTCCAACATTTTCCATATCGTTCGCACAGAGGGATAAGCAAGAATAACTCTTTTCACTTCAGGATACCCTGTCCTGCTTTGCAGCTTTCATCTTCCCCTAGTCCTTGTTAGGATTTTTTTAATTTGTTGATTAGTGATAGGATTTTGATATGCTAAGGGCTATACTAACTGAAACTTAGCTACAAAAGCAAAGCAATATTTTTACCAACTCTTGATAAAACCACTAGGTATGGTTAAGTGACTAGAAAACCTTAGAATATCTCCATAGCAACATTATAGATTGTGTTGAAAAACACAATTACTGACATGAATTATGGATCATGATAAATGTAGAGATGCATGATTTAAACACAAACGTGGTGTCATTTGTAAGACTAACAAACATAATACCTCCTACTACGGAATGCAACGGATGACGAATGCCTATATGCAATGCAGTAATGTAGCAAATGCTTGTGTGAATGCAAAATGAGAATGCAAAATTCAATTGCAAATGTAAATGTTTTTGGATTTTTTGCTTTACCAATTTTTTGGACTTTATTGATTTTATAATTTTTATGAGTTTTGAGCCTCATATCTGACAAAACGGCGAGTACATGCCTCTAGAGCCTTTAGATTGACCAAGTAATTTTTTAGAAAAATCCTTGGAGCTTTTTAGGATGACCGAGCAGTTTTAAGCAAACCCTCAAAGATTTTGGGGTTTGACCAAAGGTATTATGGGTACCTTTGGGGTGTTTTGGGATGACCAAGAGATTTTGAGAATCCTTGGAGCTTTTGGGTTGACCAAGAAATTTTTTAGAAACTCTTGGTGCCTTTTGATTGACCAAACTACTCACAGACGAGCTTGGAGCTTTTTAGGATGACCGAGTGATTATAAGCAAACTCTTTGGGCCTTTGACTGACATGACCAAGTGGTTTTAGGAACCCTTGGAGCCTTTTGGGATGATGTAGTTTTAAAAAAACCCTCAAATATTTTTGAGGTTGACCAAAGGGCTTACATATGCCTTTGGGGCTTTTTGATTGACCAAACCACTGATGAGAGTTTTTGGAGCTTTTTAGGATGACCGAGCAGTTACAAGCAACTCTTAGAGCCTTTTACTATGCTCTTCAAGCATAAAACACCTTAATATGGATGATGTTGAGAGGTTCAAGCTCTTCAACACCCCCTAGCGACATTAGGTGATAGGTACCCGGACCAATATTTTTAGATATGATGTAGGGTCCTAGCCAATTAGCCATGAATTTGTCTCACATATCTGGCAGTAAATTAGAGTTTAGTTGGTTCTGTTTCAATACAAGATCCCCAACTTCAAAGTTTCTCTGGTGGAATTTGATATTGTAAGCTCATTTTAGTCACTCCTAATAAACATGAAGATGCTCCAAGGTATTCACACGACATTCATCAAGTAGCATCATTTGATCCAATCGAGCTTGTCGGCAGTGTCGTCATCGATGAAATATTTCAATGCGATGTGCAGCATTGGAATTTCCAATTCCAAGGGCATAATGGCCTCATCGCCATATACTAGTGAGAATGGTGTTTCCCCAGTGGACGTTCGAATACTAGTCTTGTAAGCCCATAATGCACAGGGCAGCTGGATATACCAGCCTTTGTGGTTTTCTTGGACCATCTTTTTCAAGATGGCTACCACTATCTTATTTGAAGCCTCAACTTACCCATTTGCTTGCGGTTAGTATGGAGTTGCAAAATTGTGTTTGAATATATATTTATATGTCAAATCTCTCACAGTTTTATTCTTGAAAGATGTTCCATTATCTGATATTATTTTGGATGGAATCCCAAAATTACTTATGATATGCTCCAGTATAAACTTTGTTATACGCACTTCAGTTGTTGTTGTTAAGGGTACTTCTTCCACCCACTTTGTAAAATACTTAGTATCCGTGATTATAAATGTATGTCGACCGGATGACAGAGGAGAGATCTTGCCTATAAGATCTAATTCCCACTAAGAAAATGACCAAGCTGCATGAATGGGATGTAAGTCTTGTGATGGCAAGTGCATAATATTAGCATAATACTGGCATTTAACACATTTCTTGACATACACATTGCACCCTTTCTCTATAGTGGGCCAATAGTAGCCCATTCAAAGTATGCATTTGATGATGGCCAAATGGCCACTGCATGTACCATCATGGACTTGTGAAATCGCCCATGATGCCTCCTAGGGATCTAGGCAACAAAGGAGAACTCCATCATAGCCTTGTCGATACAAAATATCTCCTATTAAGACATATTTAACCACTTTCTATTTGAATGTGTGCTTTGTGGCACACCGCAATCCCTCTGGGATTATACTAAGATTCAAGAAGTCTTTAATTTGTGACATCAAATTTTGATAAGCCTCAGCTTCGATTGCTAAGATGACTTGCTCCCCCTGCGTATTTACCTTTGTAAATGCATAATAAGAAACAACCTTATGGTGAATGGTAGTGCCACTCCTCATAGGACTCTAAGAGGTTAGTGAGACCTAGGGTGCCTTCTTAAGAAAGTCTTCAGCTTTTGGTTCTACACTAATCATGTTGATCGATTCTCTATTATCATAGGTTGCACGCTCTGCTGTTGGATGCGAAAGCGTCTTGACATGGATGGTAGTGAAATATGTAGATAGATTATGAGGGATTAAAGATCCCAAATATGCCATGGTGTCTACAAACCTATTTGATGATCGATGGATTGCCTCAATGTCATACCATTCAATTTTGGCCAAATATGTGTCAACTAGATCTTTATAGGCTTTCAGTATTGGACATCGAAACTAAAAAAGCCCCTTGACTTGATCTACTATGAGCAAGGAGTCACCAAAGATGTTCAATCTCTTTATATTCATGGCGACGGTTGTGTGGAGACCCAGCAGTAGGGCTTCCTACTCAGTGTTGTTGTTGGTGCACAGAAAATCCAACTTAAACAACAAGGGCATTGGAGCTCCTTGCAACATGAAGAACACTATTTTGGCACCACCTCCTTGCTCGCACTTCAAATTGTCATATCGACATTGTTCTCTAGTTCTTCAGGTTCAGGAGATTCTGATATGATGAAGACTACATCGTCCAGAAGCTCAATTGTTAGAGGCCTACTGTTTGACAGTGGTTCCTAAGCTAATTGATCTTCTATGACCTATCCCTTAATGGACATCTAGCTTATGAATTCTAAATCAAATTTTGTAAATAGCATGATCCACTTTGAAGTACGTGTATTATGATAGGTCTTACTCATCATGTACTACAAAGTATTTTGTTTGGATATAACATATGTCGTATTACTTAACATATAGTGTCACAATTTCTTTGTAGCGAACACTACTGCTAAACACAATTTTTCCACATATGCATACCCAAGCTCATAGCTCACCAAGGTTCGACTAATATAATATATGGTCTATTCTTTTCCTTGCACATTCTTTTGGGCTAACATGGTTCCCAGTGAAAATTTAGTTGTCGATATATATAGTAGAAAAGGCACTTGGTGGAGCTAGCATTGGCGACGTCACTAGGTATTGCTTTATTTCAGTGAAGACTGCCTTTCAGTCCTCATCCCAATTGAATGGGATTCCCTTATGTAGTAGTCGATTCATAGGTTGACATTGATTTGATAGTTGGGCGATAAATCACTTTATTGAGGCTACCTTGCCCTAAAGGCTCCTTAATTCCTTAATATTGGTGGGAGGACGCATTTCCAAAATGACCTTGACCTTCACTAGGTCTACTTCGATGCCTCTCTTAGAGACGATGAATCCTAGTAATTTTCTAGAAGTTATGCCAAATACACACTTCTTAGGATTCAGCCTAACATTGTGCTCTATCAGGCGATCAAAGACTTTCCTTAAGACCTCTGCATGCTCTTCTCGTAGCAATGACTTGGCTAACAAGTCATCGATATAATATTCTAGAATTTTATGCATATAGTCATGAAAAATGTATTTCATGGCCCGCTGATATGTGGCACCAACGTTTTTGAGGCCAAATGGCATAACTTTGTAGCAAAACATTCCCCATGGTGTTATAAATGCGGTTTTATGCTGGTCTTCAGGTTTAATTTGAATTTGATTGTAACCAAAAAAATTATCCATTAAGGAGAGCATTTTGTGATCTATAGTTGTATCTACGAGAGCATCAATATTGGGCAACCAAAATGAATCTTTGGGTGTTGCCTTATTTACGTATCTAAAATTTGTGCAAATACGGATTCTTCCATCGGGTTTTCCCATGGGTACCATATTGGACACCCATTCTAGATAGTCAATGGAGATCACAAATTCCACATCCAACAGCTTTTGTAGCTCATCTTTCACCATTAAGGCTACTTTTGGGTGTATTTTTCTAAGATTTTTCTTGATCGGCTTCTTTGTCAGATCTAGCGAAAGGTTATGCATAACCAATTTTGGGTCTAGACCTGGCATATCCTTGTATGTCCAAGCAAACAAATTTGGTCTCTCTTTTAGCAGAGGGATGAGGGTGGCCCGCTCATCTAGAGTGAGACTCTCTCTAAATTTAACCTTATTTGCACTGGTGGGATCATTACTGATATCCACCTCAAAGGTTTCCTCTACTAAAATATGTGATCCCTCCTCAATATGGTGAGGTGTAGGAATCATATGGATGTCATCATCTGGGTTGATCGGTTTCACATTGGAAGCATTTTTGGCATGATAAACATCATATGCACAACCTAGTGCAAAATGGAAAGGTTGCAATATTTCTTCTTTAGGGAAGAAATCCTCAGGCTCAACGGGTGAATTAGCATGATCCCAGTTGATAGCATCTTTGTTAAGATACAACAGTTTGGAAGGATTTGCTGGATTATAGAGTGGAGTGGTCAAATCAATGAAAACCATGTTTATGGAATGGAATTGATCTCCAGGACCACACGAACTATACAAAATCTATGTAGTCCTCATACCCACGATCTTGCTCTAATGGCATAGATACAAAGGAGTCTTCCCTATGAGGACTACAAACAACTGGATCCTCCCTATGCACTAAATATAGAATAGGATCATTTGGCTCATGGAGCTCCATACAGGTTGGTAGAAGGGGATTAACCAATTGATGAATTTGATCCAAGTTTAACCGTCTTGCTCTCATATGAGGACCAACACGTAGCTTCTGATAGACCTCATCAACGTCAATGGGTTGATGATGGTAATGCAAATAAGGAGGACCAAGGGAGGCCCTCTCTATCTCATCTTCATCACTATCATAATAGAATCCTTCATTCGATCCTACTCTTGGAGGGCGCTCTGGCAGGTGCGGCCCCATGAATTTGATCGCTTGATCGATGTCATCACTATCTGGATAGACTAGATAATTATATCGTGAGTGTGACATCACCAAGAAATATAGCTCTACTTCTTCCCTTGAATGATCAATTTTGGGAAGGATCTCTTTGGTAACCTGTACCAACTCAATAGGTAATAGATGACTCGCCTTCCAGGGTCTCACATAGGCACCTTCGACTTCATCCTCAAATTCATCATCGTTTGAGGATTCCTTTTCTACATCATAACCTGGTCCACTCATATCGAAGGTGGACTCTTCTCCATTTTCATTACAAATATCTCCTAGCTCAAGATCGCATACAGTAATGGGGTTGCACCCCTACACATCTGTGTCATCGATTGCATCATGGGTTTGGTGTCCCAAGTTATCTTTGGGGTTCATTTTTGTCTCAATTTTCTCAAGGAGCCCTTCATGATGATCTTCAAGTGGCTTAGTAGTGATGACATATATCATAGGGTGATTCCTCCATAATATGGAAGGATCTGGATGATATGGATTAAAATCCACATTTTCTGCCATACTAAGGTACAGACAATCTAGGGATGCTGTGAGCAAATCATCCTATCCCTGTATCTATAACCCCAACCCAAACCTATCAGTGAATAACTAATAACGAGGTTCCAACGGAGTCCATCCTTGTTCAAAGATACCAAGGCCATACCCATGCCAATGATATAGGTCAAAAATGTGTATGGCATACTCCAGATTAGATAGATAATGAAATTTTACAGTGAAAGGTTCATCATCATCTTCATCCATGGGCTCTCGCATTGGAATTTGGTATAGCCCCACATAGATGAAGTTAGTTTGATTAGGTGGCTCTCCCAATGGAACCACCGATCCAACCGGGTAACGATGAGCGGATGGTCGGCCCATATCTTATGCAATCTTCATAATCGGTCTGAAGGTTACATTCTGCACAAGGTACTCATCTAATCCGATGTTGGCGAGATGGACAGTCACCCACGATGAGGATGACCCTGCTGAAGATGTAGGTGAGGTATGATGAGGCACCTCCTAGGCTTTATCTTGGGGTTCCTTGAACTCCATAGGATTGGTAACCTCCTCGGTGATTGGCTCAGGCTCACGCTCCTTCTCTTTCTCACCCATTTTTGTCTTCAACTTCCTGTCATCCCGATGCATGACTGATGCCGACGGTTTCAATGAAGTGGTAGTGGTGTGCTCTGACCTGTGTGACACAGATGGCATTAGTTGAGCACGTACTACTAGTTTACCTCCTGGTTTCTTTATCGATGATGACGGTCGAACATCCAGGTGTGTTGACGGGAGTATGAAACCCCTAGGAAAATTTGCTAGGTTCACAAAATTAAATGGTTCTTCGTTCGATGCCACTACATGAACCTGTCCCTCGTGAATATACTTCACACACTGATGAAATATCGAGGGAATGCAACACATTTCATGAATCCAAGTCCTACCAAGTAATATGTTGTACTGCATGGCCCCTTCTATCACATTACACATCACAAAGATGGTCTTTAGGCCTACCTACATGGGTAGGATAATTGTGCCAACAATCAAACATAGTTCGTCGTTAAACGCTCTCAATGTAAATATAGTGGGTACAATGTGTGATTTAGGTAGCTTCAAATGACTCCGTGCCTTGGTCGTTATTATGTTGATCGATGAGTCAATATTGATCAAGACCCTTTTAAATGGCATATGATTAACACATGTGATTATGTGCAACGGCAGGTTGGACGTAGTCATAGAAACCGTCCTTATCTCATGATCATAAAATGGATCATCAATTCCTAAAACTGTTGTACATGTCCCACAAAATTAGTAAATGCCTACGCATCTTGGGACTGTACTTCAATGGACCTCAAAATATCCATAAGAGTCTCCTTGTGCCTAGGGGACTATTGTATTAGCTCATATATCGACAACTTCATAGGAGTTGTTTGTAGGTTTTGGACCAACCTGCTCCTTATGGTCACCACCGATCTTGTTGATGGGTCTGGAATATTCTGCGCTAGACGATGATTCAACATGGATTTTATTTGAATGGGAGCATGAGGTTGATTCTATTTTTCATATCTCCCGTGCATAGTGATAACATTCACCATGCCTACGAACCCCTGGGTAGGTGGTTCAACTCACACCTGGTTGACCTGGCCAATGTTGTTGCGAGGCACCTCATGATTTGGCAACGGGTTTTTTTAAATCCCCATATTCTAATTATTGGGTGCCTGTGGGTTGTGCGGCACTACAAGCTCACCTTTGTCAATAATATTTTACACCATGTTTTTGAAAGTCCAACACACCTCAATGTCATGGCCTTTCATCCAATGAAAAATGCAAAATAGATCTTCTTGGTACCCAATTGATTTGGGTTGGTTAGGGTCTACCATCTTTATTTTGGGTAGTCTAATTGCCTTGGCCTCACACAGTTGATGGAAAATCGATGTCAGAGATTCCATCAATGGTGTGAACTGACGAGGTGGGAGTTGATCTTTGGTCTTGCCCTTATAATTATTGTTGTGCTTGTCATATTACGTAGGAGAAGGTTGAGCCTTATAATTCTGTTTATGTTGCCCCTTGTCCTCCCGTTGGAGATTCAGCACCACTTGATTCACATGGTCCTGCTTGCCCTATTTTTTTGTGGTACTCTTATTTTACCCCTCTCCTATTCTTGAGCTTCAAGTTACCTTCCTACAACTTGATATCCTCAATCACTTTGGCTTGTGCCAAAGCCTCTTCGAATGTAGGATACTGCTACAGCTACAACAGTAAAGAGATGTGCTTGGAACAACTCTTTGTAAATATTCAGGTTAATTTTGTGGCACGAATAGGGAATAGCAACTTTACCATTAGTCTCCTCCATATCTTTTTGTATTGCTCTATTGGCTCATCATCGCGCTAAGCTAGCGCAACTAGATTATAAATATTGGCATGTTTCTTGATGCCAAAGGAATAGCGTTCAAGAAAGGCAACAGATAATTGCTCTAAACTAGTTATGCTATGTTTCTTTAGTTGATTGAACCACTCTCAGTCCAAATTGAAAAGTGTCATGATGAACGTATGTAACAACAATGCATCATTGCTTGCTATCTAAAAACAAGCATCCAGAAAGGTCATGACATGTTCCTGTGCATCTTCATCACCCTTAAACTTGTCCAACCTAGGCATATCAAAATGCTCAGGATAATTCAGAGTAGGCATCAAAGGATCCAAAGGCTCATTATGAAATTTCCTTAATGTCAGCTTTTGAATAGTCATGCCTTATCTCTCGATGGCTTTGATCTTCTTGCCTAAGGCCTTATAGGCCTTTGAAGATAGAAAATCCTCCTACCTAAGTTGACATGGAGGTGGCTTAGGAGGTACTATCTTCCTCGTATGAGATGGAGGGCATTGCTCTTCCTCCTCCTTAGCTCAGGAGCTCTCAGGATATTCTTTCTCGTATTTATATCCTTCTACTTCTTCATACAACCTCTGCCTCTGATTATCGAGTGGTAGAGGCCGCTCCCTATGTTCGGCACTAGCATGAGTACAAGCGTCTCTTTTCTCTTGATGCATATCGGCTTAAGACAAAGCCTTCCTATAAACATGCTCTCTATGCTGATCATGAGGATATAGGCCCACCCTAGCTAACCTATCCTCTTGCTCCACGCACTCCTTCTGGGTAAGGATACGCTCTTCGTGCATGCACTGCTCATATAGCCTCTGTCTAATGAGCCTCTACGCTTGAATATTTTCATCTTCAATATGCTACCTCTCTAGGCAAACATCCTCCAATTGATCTTGGAGGAGTTGGCATTTCTGCTCTGATACCAGTCGATGTGATCTATCAATCTGATCGGCCATGGGAGGCCTCTGATATCCCTGCTCTATACAAGCAACCTTGTGGGTTATGTACCCATCAGACTAATGTACTGTGCCTTTGTATCTATTCATGAAGATAACATTGGCATCCTACTATTTTCTATACTATGAACTACCATGCATATATAGCGGGTGTGTGACATGAGGGCACTTAGAATCCTCTCCATGCTCTCTAGTAGTCCTGACGACACTCATGCTATGATCACTTGGGGTACGAGTGGGTGGAGAGGAAGACTTACAGCCTACCTACTCTAAAACACTACCTAGACCCTCTAGCTATCTAGACCACCATCGCTCATGTGACGGTGTACCAATATCTCCCACCTTTAATATATCAATGGTGATCTTTCATGGTGGACAACGCATGGGAGTATGGTTAGACCTATGCTTGGTAGCGAGTGTATATGCTTGCCCTTGAATGGGAAGATCTTTAGTCCTTCTATACTCAAAAGGTGGAGGTATGGATCCTCCTATGGACTTAGTACATAGGGGTACCAACCTAGTCCCTTGCACAACAAAATCTTTGGTCGATCCTGTGGATGCACGTGTAGTACAGTCTTGATAATGGTTCTCGAGTGGAGCACCCTCATGCTGAGAGGCTCTCTATTTTATCCTATGCCTAGAGGAGTGTACTAAAGCTCCTCTATTTGGGGTAAGCTCTACAGGCTCCCCTCGTGTCGAGTTATCTCCTCTGATGTTTGTTGAACGACGTTCGGTTCACTCATGTGGTTGAGGAATTGATACGTGCTACTGTGAATTGGTTAGGGGTTGGTCATCGGTGTTAAGTTTAGACCTTTTTCAACCACCCCGTGTATCCACCATTGTGTACCTAGCATCTAGATGTATCTTTTATTATTAATAAAACAAGGTATACAATAATAATTATCTCGTATTAAATTTTGAAAATGAGTCCTAAAATGTTTGATATGTTTTCAAGATTTGTTGTATCAGTGTAGAAACTCTTATCATGTTTTGTAAAACTTGTTGGATTTTATTCTTATTTTAATGGCTTTCACATGTATGCTCGTAGCTTGACAACTTGGATATGAACTCCAAGTCATGTAATTCAACCTATAATGTGTGGTAATGAAGCCCACACACGGTCAAGGAGCACAGGTCCTCCCAGATCCTCACCCGTTTTCCCCCAGTCAGCATTATACCCTTCGAAGAGAATACATGTAAATTTTCTAGGGTACAAAAGGTTCTTGGATCTGGTATTGGTATAGTATCCAAAATGTTCATGGGATTTGGACCAACAGATGGAAGTTACGCCCACCGTAGTTGAACCCTACTAGTGGTTGGATGTCAAGCCCAACTCACTAGTGTTTAAGTACCAAGTGGTGTGTGTGGTTCCTTTTAATTTGCATGAAAGATAAATTCATAAGAAAACATTCAAATTATTCTTCTCTATATGTAATGCAAGAAAAAAAGAATGTTTCACATTAAGAGAGTATGCATTATTAATTTAATATGATATTCAGACAATGCATACTAACTATGAAATGGCCACTGATCGGGCCTCAAGCAAGAAAATAGAATACAAAAGACATCCTAGCATGCTAGAGACTAGGGTAGACTACACTCAGAGGTCCGTTGTTCCTAGCAGTGCCTAGTAGAAACCTAAAAATGAAAGACCTAAGGACTTATGCGTATATTGCCAATTATGTTGTCTTTCCTAATTAACCACATTCTTTTTGCATTTTGGAATTTAACAAATAGTGAAAATAGATACAGAGAGTGACAGTGGGACCTACCTCAAGTCCTTATATGAATAAGCTTTATCCTTCTAATGTTTGTTGTATCTGTTGGAAACCGTAGGTCTGGTCTGCGGTTCTGACTATGGCCCTCGGGTTGAACCTGCAGTTCAATTGTTGGCCCATAGTTGATAGCTACGGTTTGTACCTACAAGTCACAAAAACCAAGAACACACAGTTAGATGCTATTTTTATGGAGTTTCGCCCTGATCACCTTTTGATCTAACCAAAAAATGTGCACCCATCTACTGTATTATATCATATTCAATCATTCAAAGAATAAAAATGATAAGATTGCATAGATTCAACAAAATAAGTGTTTCTTGTATTAATAATTGCAAATAATCCCCAATTACAATCATGCCCCTCTTAGGGTCACTCAAATGATGATACAATTAATACAATGCCAAAGCCCTCAACAGGGTAGGTGCACTAATGTTGCTTTTCAACTAGTCACAAACTGCTATAGGGTGGATTTGCCCTCTTCTTCGCATTGAGGAAGGAACTTGATGGTTGAATCTCCTTTGAATCTGTTCCTTGTGATCAAGAAATAACATTAAAGTTTCAAAAATATAGGCAGCCTCTCATGATAAGGCCATTTTAGGAAAAATGCATAAGGATACCATTAAGCCTGTATAATCAAGAAAGCATGAAAAGTACTTCTAAACTATGTTAATTGGATTAAGAATTATGGAATTGCATAAAGAAAGATAACAGTTACACTATGCATGGACTAATTATGTGAAATAAAGCATGAAAGTGCATAAAGAATCCATTAATTTCATATTTTATGCTTAACATAGAAACTATTCTAACCTAATTCTATCGGTCAAAAATCTGCTAAACTACAATTGAACCATGTGAATAGTTAAACTAAGCTAACTATCCAAACATAAATGAAAAAAGGTAAGGCGGTGATACCTTTGCTACAAACCATAGCTCTGATGAGTAGTCTACAATGTAAACCGTGGCTGAAAGCTACGGTTAGCAATATGATAGGTTTACCCTCAATTTCAAGGGTAGTGGGCTTGACCTCCTTGTCCAAATTGATGTTCAATGGTCGCCTTCGGTGTCCTCAGACTGATTTGATGGTTGATTCACTGTGAGGGGTCTTCCTTTGCCTGAATATGCACTTCTTGGCTCTCCTAGGCACCTAGGGCATCCATAATGTAATTCATCATGAATCTTGGCAAGTAGGTCGGGGATAAGTGCAATAGCTCTCTTATAGTATACTTGGTTGAATGTACAATTTGACAGGGCTTCGCTACTCAAATCTCCAATGCTCTCTCTCATCATTTGCCCTAATTCTAAGGGGTACTTATAGGACTACCCAAGGGCTAGGGGTGGCTTCATGGAAAAACCAATATCAAGAAAGGGTGGTTAGGACAGTTGGATTGGAAGCTTCTGTCCTCTAACCACCTTCTTCTAGATCAAATGGTCATTCAAATCAATTTGGCTTGGATGAAAGCCAACTGAAATTTAGTTAAGATTGCAGGTTACAACTATGGTCTAGACTGTAAATCATAGGTCTCAGTTGTGGTTCAACCTGTAAACTACAAGTCTGGGCTACGGTTAGACTGATTAGACCAAGGAGCCCAAATTGAGTGGTTAGAACCACTTCTCTATCTTGGAGTCTATCCAAGATCTTCCATATGGTCTTGTAGCATGTCCATATGAGTAGTCACCTTTGACATGATGCATTTTAGGTGTCTACAATTGCATATAAAGGACCTCACACTTTGGAGCCCTTGCATATACTACTAACTATTTTTATGTGTCTTTGTGTGCAGATCTGGAGCATTACATTAGCATTTGGAGTGGCCCAGCCTTGGATACCAAAAATCCCACTCAACCTTGTTGGGATCAAGATGCGCTTGAAGACACCACAACCTTGCTTCTTAGGGTTTTGGAGAACCCTAAATTATTGTAATATTGTATCAAAAGGATTCAAGGATCCAAGCTTGTAAACAATGGAGTTTCTAGGCTCCCCCCATCAATAAAGAATTTATTCTATTGTGCAATATTGTGTTACCTTGCATTTAATTTTGTTCAAAGCATTTTCTGTGTGTTGCATTTTGCATATTTCAAGTGGCGATCATGGTGGGACCCCCTAAGGGTTGCTATTTATGATCTCTTTTACTAATTTGCTTACTATTTTTTATCGTTTTGCAGGTTTTTCAAAAGCACAGACTTTGCAGTTTTCATTGGATTTAGGGTTTTTGAAGTCTATAGAAGGTTGCAGAAGGTGCACGATGTGCCTAGCAGTGTTCAAAGGCAATCCAAAAATTCCCAAAGGCATTTAAATCCATCCAGAAGCACCCACAGGTGTCTTAGCAACGTTCAAAAGCATCCAGAGGTGTTTACGGAGAGTTAGGAGCAAAAACATAGGCTTTCTAGTAAGTCTACCACCTAAAACCCTATTTTTTTATATTATGTATTTTGAGTATCTTCTGTATTTTGTAGATTTTGAATAATAAAATGAATCATCATTAAGAAATCTAGAAATGAATGCATATTAGTTTACATTTTTAGATCTGCATTCATTCACATATTTAGATTAGGGTTTTTGTTTTTTGGGTGTAAACTAATACATTTTATCTACATTTGAACTGAAACTTGCATAATCTAGTGTTGCATCTTAGGGTTAAAGACATTTTATTTTGTCTATATAAGTTGGAACAATATTAGATTGCCAAAAGTATCCCTACCAGTTGGGTGATTCCAGGCAGAGGGGTGGACGAACCCTCCGGTTGTTATTTAGACAAGGGGTATTAAGCGGTGTACTTCATGCCCTTTGGAGAAATTGGAAATCTATTTTTCACTTCTAATTTAGGTTTATGAAATTAATTTTTTTAACAATGTTTGTATACAATAGAAAACATACACCTTAAAAATAATTTACACACATCACGATTCATGCAAAATAGTAGTGGTTTGATTTCATCACCAACCATTGCTTGATATTTGGTGATGGTGTCATTCATCTCCATCCACCAATATCTACCCTTAGACACCATAGGAATACCCCTAAGCAAGATTTTTGGATTTCATCACCAATAATAATCTCGTTGCCCCATCCTCACCATAGTTTTTCACCTTTGTTTCATTAAGAAATATTAGCACATCAAAACACACAAAACTGGCACATAAAATGAATATACATTAAAATGAGATAATTAATAAATGAGGTAAGCCACATTGGTTGAGACTTAGAATTATTTGTTTATTTCCTTAAGCATTCTAGTTTTTGTGTTCCATTTGGTATTTTAATTTTACATCTTGATTTATTTTGCTTATGGTATTAACTCAAAATCAAAATAAAGCAATAATTGAAGAAAAATTAATGGAACCTTCATCCACCTTCCCTGCCACTTCAGTGGTAGATACCCTAAATGTGATACATACAAATTTATCTGTAGGTCCCTCACATTCCTTGTCATCCATAATCTTCCACATGGCCATACCCCAAGAGGAGTCATCCTCTCCTACTATTTGCAACCATATCTGTTGGAATATTTTCAACATTGCCTCCTTAGTCCTAAGTATTAAGTCCTAGTATTTAGTTTTAGTTTAATGTTTTGATTTACATATTTCTAGTTAATTTGATTAGCATACATTGAGGTTTTGGCTTGGTTAATTAATGTTTGACCATAGTCCAAGATTAGCATGTTGTTAGGATAAGAGCTATCTTTAAGTTAGTTTGTTGTAATAAGTTTAAGAGGATTTCTCTAAACCACCATGTCTATTTTTAGTTCTTTCAAGAACTATAAAACTATGTAATGCATTGTTGATCAATAGAACAATTTCACCATTGTTTCTCATTTGGTATCAGAGCAGGTTTGCTCAAATGGATCAAAACTTGTAGAGAGTGGTGTGAAGAGATCTGAAGCACACACTTTGTCAGAGAAACTCAAGTGGCCAGCACTCAGCAGATTTGCAAGGAAGAGCTCGAGTAAATAATTAATATCTCATGAATCTTGAGGTATTTGATTATGAAATTTTGAGGGTTGTTAGATAATTGTATCAAGAGGATGCAGTAAAAATTTTAGGTTATTTGGAGCTAATTTTCTTATTTTATTAGCATTTTTAGTTTTTCAATAAAATGGTTGTATAAGGTGGAATACAGGGTATTTGCTTCTCAAATTTTGGGAGAAATATTATTTCGATAAAATCATAATTCAGACAAAATTTTAGATCATTGGGATCTGTATTTATTTATTTATGTGAATATTTATTTTTCCTTCAACAATCCTAGATCCGAAATTGTGATAAAAAGGGAAAAAGTAAATGATCACATATTTTTCACCTTTGTGATTTTTTCTTCTGAAATTTAGAGGGTTTTCAGATTATTTTCTCAAGAATACAGAGTTTAATTTTCAGAAATTTTGGAGTTGTATGGATTGATTTATGTGAAGAACATTGAGGTTG
The DNA here is from genome assembly GCA_028583015.1 of Wollemia nobilis. Classification (NCBI taxonomy): domain Eukaryota; kingdom Viridiplantae; phylum Streptophyta; class Pinopsida; order Araucariales; family Araucariaceae; genus Wollemia; species Wollemia nobilis. The sequence continues at coordinate 7,635,626 of JAQPPZ010000677.1, read as the reverse complement.
TCTCAAAAACACTCTAAGATCTAGAAAGGGCAAAAGTAAATTGATCACATATTTCTCATTTGTGTGAATTTGGATCTAAAATTTAGTGGATTTTCAGATAAGTATATCATAAGTCTACAGGAAAGGAGTGGCTGAGAGCTAGGTGGAAGATTTATGAATGGTGGATTGCAGAATGGCCACCATGTATAAAGAATTGGAAGTACCCAAATTCAATGGAGATAATTATGCTATTTGGAGCATAATGATGAAGACCTTCTTGAAGGCTCAAGACTTATGGGATATAGTTCAAGAAGGCTATGAGGAACCCTCTTGGAATAAGCTACAAGGTGAGGAGATAAAAGAGAATAAGGAGCAGCAATATGCAAATTGCTTAGCTCTTATGGATTTGAGGAGAGGAATGAAAAAGAATGTTTTTCCTCTCATAGCCAATTGTAGATCAGCTACAATGGCATGGCAAGTGTTAAATGATGCTTATGGGTTTGATGAGGATACCCATAAAGCCATGAGTGACAATCATGAAGATTGTTTAAGCAAGGAGGAGCCTTGCTTCCTTGAAGCAATTTCTGAATTAGATCCTTTTGAAGGAGTTTTTGAAGAGTCTTGTAAAGACTCATATGAAGTCATGCTTTGTAATGGAGAATTATTTCTTGCAGAGGAAGGCCTGTATGTATAAAACCAACAAGATGAAGAATGCTTCATGGAGGAAGCATATGTTGCTGAATTTTGTGATGAAAAGATAAGAAGAGGTGTGTATTCCTCAAGAGGACGAGGAGGAAGAAGAGGATTTGTTGTTGATAGAAGAAAAAGTGATAAAAAATATCTCATGGAGGAGATAAATGAAGAGTGTATTATGGATAATGCACCTAAAATTCTCATGGGAGAGAATAAAGATGATAATAGGATCAACCAAAATTGTTGGCATGTTGATGGAGAAGCAATGTTTATGGAAGACCATTGTCTTGAAGACCATTCACTTGGAATGGATGTATGCTCTCTTGACAGAGAAAATGAAGATCTCCTACAAGGAGAAGATAAAATTGTTAGAGTTCCTCTAAAAGGGGAGAAGAATGTGAAAAATGAGATAGAAACAGAAAACGGAAATGAGATTGCTGATTTTCTTATCGTAATGGCAAAGGAAACTTCACTCATGTATGAAGATCACTCACTTGGAGTGACTACATTGCAGAAAGAGAGTTGTCTTGAAAAGGCAACTATGTATGATTGCTTGAATGAATGGTGTTTCAACACACCAACATGGATTGAACAAAGGAGGAGAACTATTAGTGAAGAGTTGATGGTTGATCTTGAAGCACCATACAATGAAGGAGAACTGCTACAAAATAGCTTTATGGGAAGCACCAAATCTACTCATACTAAAGGTAATGTTTTTATGATTAATGATTTGTTTTTTGTGAGCAAGAATGAAAAGAAATGTGATTGTCTCATTGAGACAACTTTGATGAAGAATATTTTTGGAGAGAATACAGTGATGGAGAACTTGGGTCACATGGATCAAAATGATGTGTTCAAAATTCCTTGGGAGAAGGATTCTTGTAAAGTCATTGTTGTGAGAGAATATTTGTGTGAGGAGCAACTTTATGTTGCATATGTAGTTGGTCATTATATGGCCATATTTGTTGTGATTTTTTGTGTGAAAATATGTGAAAGAGTTGTATGGTATAATCATCTATGTGAGATGATTAATTGTAAATACTCATGTGGAGTATTATTTAGTGTTGAATATGTAAAATAATATCAAAATGTGAGAGCATGGTTTAAAGACCATAATGATAAATATGTAAGAGAGTGGTTGTTGAAAACCACAAGAGGAGATACTTTTGTTGAAGGGGGAGCTAATCAACAAAAGAAGTTACTCAAGCATTTGCAGTAAATCCCACATAAAGAGTGGAAGGAGTGCCACCATAAGTATTTTGTAAATTCTGATTTCTTGATTCAAGATTGGAGGAAACGTAAGAGAAAATTTTTCTTCCAACTCTGTGATGCTTAAAGAACTCTTGCATGAGTATCTTTAGAAGTCCTAGTATTTAGTTTTAGTTTAATGTTTTGATTTACATATTTCTAGTTAATTTGATTAGCATACATTGAGGTTTTGGCTTGGTTAATTAATGTTTGACCATAGTCCAAGATTAGCATGTTGTTAGGATAAGAGCTATCTTTAAGTTAGTTTGTTGTAATAATTTTAAGAGGATTTCTCTCAACCACCATGTCTATTTTTAGTTCTTTCAAGAACTATAAAACTATGTAATGCATTGTTGATCAATAGAACAATTTCACCATTGTTTCTCAATATCACCCATATAGACATGGCTAGAGTAGAAGCTTTCATGAAGTCTTCTAATAATGTCTTAAAGTCTATCCCTAACTTATCTAGGATTTTTCTTTACAGCAAGAGCCTACATATTCCCAACCTCCATCCACCTTTACCCAGGTGTATACTAACCCTCTTTTTTAGGCATCAATTACACCTTCATCCCACACATCCATTCCTCAACCCTTAGGTGCTCCTAGCACTTCATATACCTCCACCTACACCAACCCCTTGTATGAATCACAAGTCAATACTGCTTCACAAGTCCCAACATCACAAGTTTCCATACCTAGTGTAACTTGTATCCCATCCATATCTTCCATACCATCTACCTCCATACCCCTAGCATCTTATAGAGATATTAGTGAAGCATGGGAACGCATGAAACAAATACTTAGACAACATCATTATGCTCAACAACAAGTACAGGTTAACACTACACCTTTACATAGCTCTACTCAGACTACTCTTTTCAACTAGGGTCCATCATGGGTAAATTATTCTTTGATAGTATCTATCTCGATTCCCCCATTAACCCATACCATTACCCATCCTATTCCCATTGGCAAGCCTAGCTATAACCTTCATCCATAAACATCATTCCATAATTCCTCGTATTTTCATCATAAATCCCCCATTCATCATAATCCATCCAATTCGCCTAACCATAAATACCAATCTCCTCACCATTTAGTCACTCCACAACATCTCTCCACACCTCCACAAGCTCATCAGGCAATTCAGGGCTTTCACATTCCTGAGGAAGACCCTAGAATCAAGGCCATGCAGAACCAAATATATCAATTGATGCAATTCACTCTTGGCTTTTCAAACCAGAAACCAACCTTATGCCAATTGATCAAACAACCAATTCATCCTTTGGTACCATCCCTGCCATATCCGATAGATTTTACGATAGCCAAGTTTGAAAAATTTAAGGGAACTGAGGATCCCAAAGAACATGTGAGCACCTTTGTTCATGTATGCTTCAAAATTCAAGATAATAATGCTCTCATGCTTCAAAATTTTCATCAAATATTAGGAGGAGATACCTTAGAATGGTACAATCAATTGCCAACCCATAGTATATATTCTTTTGAACAATTGATTGATTAATTATTTGATCACTTTAACCTAAATGTCAAAAATAAGATCTCATTATCTGACATCTATGCCTTAATACAACAGGATACTGAATCTATCTATGATTTTGGGAACCGTTGGAGGGTTATCATCACTAAATTTCCATTCACCCTACCAATGGATGAGCTAATTAAGATATTCACCAAGAGTTGCTTAAAACCCATTTCTTGGATGCTCCAACTAAGAACTTATCAAAACTTTGAAGAAGCTTTGGCTTAGGCTAGTGTCATTGAGGATATAAAAATCCAAGAAGGCATCACTATGCCTAAGAAGAAATAATGGCAAAACAAGGACCAATACAAAAGAAATTATTTAGGCCAACAAAAATCAACACAGGGTACCCCATCCACCCAATCCAATCAAGTCAATCAAGTGGTCATGAGCCAACTAGTAATGTCTCAACAACAACATCCTGTGCAACAAGTACCATAACAAATTTCCTATCATGTAGTCCCCTCAACAACACAAGCTCCAATAGTTCAAAACATAGTGCCACCTATGGAAAACCATCCCCGATGACAGTTTATCCCAGGGTTATGCATAGCGGCGAAACTTCGCCATTTGGGCGAAAAGTACAATTTTTGAAAATTCAAATTTGCAAAATTTGGGGGACCCGAACGTTGGCCATTTAGCCAAAAAATTTCAAAAAAATAAATTTTAGGAGTCGGTTCACCGTGCTTTGATAAGAGTATCATGGTTATTTTTAAAAATTTGCAAGCCATCCCGCCTAAATAGAGTACCCTTTTCGCCCTAAAATTTTAAAATTTCTAAATTATCCCGCCCAACTCGCCAAGTATACCTCTATATATAATTAACACCCAGGGATATATTTTCATTTTCGGAACGTGTTCTACATCCGACGAATATTCTGACACAATTTTGCACAACACCGAAACCTTTTTTGAGATCGGTCGCCACCAGTTCTGCATTCGGATGGAACCTCTTCTGCAACCATCCGAAACCTATTCTGCAACCGTTCAGAACCTATTCTACAGGAACCTCTTCTACAATCGGGCGGAACCACTTCTATGGTCGGAGCCTATTATGCAACCATCCTGAACCACTTCTGTAGCCGAAACCTCTTGTGCAACCGGACGGAACAACTTTTGCAACCGAAACCTATTCTGCAACCATCCGAAACCTCTTCTATGGAAGGAACCTCTTCTACAACTGGATGGTACCATTTCTGCATCTAGATCCTATTCTACAACCATCCTGAACTAGTTCTGCATCCGAAACCTATTGTGCAACCGAATGGAACCACTTTCATAGTCGGACCCTATTCTACAACCGTCCTGAACCAATTCTATAATCGAAACCTATTGTGCAATCGAACGGAACCACTTTCATAGCTAGACCCTATTCTACAATCGAACGGATCCATTTTGCAAATGGAACGTGTTCTGCATTCGATCGAAACCATTTCTACAACCAGAACATTTTTGATCGGATCTTGTTCCGCACTGGACCTCTTTCTACACTAGGTTCTCTATCACTGCTCTGCTTGCCATGTTTTTCTCTATTTTGCCATGTTCTGCATGTTATCCCCTCTTTTCTCTCTTTCTGTTAAATCTTATATCCGAGCCCTCTTCTGCATCCGGATGGTCATTGCTTTGTTCCCATGTTTTCTCTGTTTTGCCCTGTTCTGAATGTTTTAAAACTCTTTGATTCTTAGTTTCAATTCAGATTTTTTTTCCTTGCTAAGATTATACATGAGTAAATGCTTTGGTTCTCTAAAGACATATTGATGCTCTGTTTCTCCGAACACATTTTGATTCTCTGTTTCTAGACCATTTTGTGCTATAACATGATATTTTTTGACATACGTATCACCAATTATTTTGTGCTTAAAGAATATTTTTCTTAAATTGATTTCAATTTGAATGTTAATTATCTTTGTGCTCTTGTCAATTAAATTGCTTTCACTAGAAAATGAACCAGTGGCATAAACTGATAAAATCACAATAAAGAATGGCAGGAAACAAGTATGTATAATCTACCACCCAAACAATTGTTTATTCTATTTACAATATTATCTTAAGGCCTCTAGAAAGTACACCCTCTTCAACATTTTATTACTCTTCTGAATTGAAAATATTTTTCATAACAAGTAAAATTTTACCCAGTGATGGAAAGAAGGGCACCAAATCTTCTACTGAAAAGAGTATCCTCAAATATTTTAGCCAAACTTCGAAATGCAATGAGCCAACCACATCCGTACAAATTCAAGGTACAAATGATTTTTGACTTCCCAGTATGTGCTTGATTGACGATTTGAAATTTTTTCTGTAAATTTTTTTATGCAAGAATGATAAAAAATATTATGGTATGCTACTATGCAGAATACCCTATCGATCCTGATATGCCTCCACTTGAAGATATTCCCCAAGAAGAGATGCCTTTTAATGAAAATCCCCTTGAAAATGACATCCAACAAACACTTGAAGACAACACTCAAAATGAAATCACAATTGAAAATGAAAGTGATAAATCAAAATCATTACGAGCTTCATTTGAATCTTCAAGCAAAAATTCCAAAAAAAGAAAAGCATCTAACTGGATACTTGGAAGGGGATTTAGGAATGAATGGGCAGAAATATTTCCATGGCTTGAGCCTGTCATGACTGAGGATAACCAAATCGATGAAAAAGAATGTAGATGCAAAATTTGCAGTTGGAGACTTGGTAAGGATCATAGGCTTCAAAACAAGATTGATACAATTGAAAAACATGCTGGCAAAGCTTATGTAAAAGTTATAAAAAGTAATGGTGAAGTGAGTAAAGAAGTTAAGTGGAAGGATGCATCAGAATGTCTGCATTTAAGATATGCTATAGAATATGACAATCACTTAAAGCAACAACAATCTCTTGTTGAGAAAGGAGGAACAATTGCAGCCCAATTTCATAAAATACAAAAGACTATTTTAGCTTCAAAAAGTATGCAGTTTGTCGTTGTTTACAATATTCTCAAGAAAGGTAGACCAATATCCGATTTTATTGATTATAAGCAGCTATTACACCTATTTAATGTGCAAAACCTTCCTAGTTCTCATTGGTCAGACCGAAGTGGTTGGGAAATGGTAAAATGTTTATCTTTGGTTGAGAAAGAAGACCTAAGGGAGCAAGTAAAACTTGCCAGATTCATTTCACTTTCTATTGATGAGGTAACAGTTGTGGACAACACATCTTGGATTTGCATGCATGTGTACACATTTCAAAATCATATTAGAAGGCCTATTTTGTTGGGAATACATAAGATGTTGGAAAGTTCAAATGCAGAAAATATTTATAATGTTGTTGTCAATAGTTTAAAGAATATTGCGGGAATGAATGATATAGACATAGCAACAAAGTTAATTTGCGTTGGAGCTGATGGAGCTGCTATAATGCAAGGTCACAGGTCTGGTCTTTGTGTTCGACTCCAAACCATAGTTGCCCCATATATGATTCCCATTCATTGTATGGCTCATAGAGTTAATCTTGCATATAAAATTGTGAGCACATTTTCAAATGTTTCTAAAGTGGAAAACCTTATTCGAGAAATTCATTCTTATTTCTCATTAAGTCCAAAAAGGTTTGCAGAGTTTCAACAGTTTGCACTAGGAGTTACAGAAGGGAAAAAATTGTTAAAAGATGTGGATACAAGATGGATTTCATTGTATCAACCTGCTCAGAGAGTTTTTGTAGAATATCAATCATTGATGGGGTTTATGCATGCAAATCGTAGGATAGTTGATAAGGCAAAAGATATGTTGTTCCGTTTGATTGACTTGGAAACACTTTTGACCTTATGTGGTATTCTTCCAATGTTAAAAGAAATGAATAGATTAATTAATCTTGCACAAGAGAGATCCATCTATATCGTTGATTTTATGAGGATGAGAAAACATATATGCGTGCTTATAGATACATTATATGTGTCTAATGCAGATTTTATAGAACCTTTGTTTGAAAGTTGGAATACATTGATAAACGTGAACAATCCAAAAAGCTTCTTGAAGTTTGACATCCATGATCATCTTTGTATTAATGTTCATGAAAATATGGTACCTGTTTATTGTTTTGAAAGGCAATCAAGTATAGTTGTGGAAGATTTTGAAGAAGTTCTTGTAACACATAGTAGATTTCATGTTATTATACAGAAAACAAAGTGTAATTTATCAAAAATAGCAAAATATTTGACAAGTGAGATAAGAGAACGGTTTCAGAGAGATGAGTTGCTCGAGGCCATGGGTGTGGTTAATCCCATGTTTTGGGGACCTTGTACTAAATACAATTCTGCAAATGAGTTGTTTATTAAATATATGGGTAACCTCATTGACCATTTCAGTAAGAGTGTGGAATTCAATGGTGTTGAAATAAAAGGTTTACTCAACAATGATCTTTTGAAAGAACAATCATCGCATTTTGGAAGAACAATGGTTGTGCAAACATCACTTATGATAGGTGTCCATGAGATTGGTTCCACTGCACGTTTGTGGCAAAAATTGTATCCAAGCACAATCTTACAAGATACAATAAGTGAATACTTTCGTTTATATGAATTATGTGAAACAATGATTTTGGGGTCAGTCGAAGATGAAAGAGTTTTCAGTGCACTTTCTTTTGTTAAATCTAAACTTCGCAATAGACTCGACAAAAATTTAGAAAATTGTTTAAGAATTTATGTGTCTTCATATCAGTTGGATACATTTTCGTATGATAGAGCTTTGGCACACTGGAGTTCCCTGGCAGATAGAAGAGGAACTTCGAATACGATCGATAACTATGATGATGATGCTTTCAGTGATCAGATGGTGGAGACACAGATTTCTGCTATGCTTCATAATGATTCTGGACAAGCTGAAATGTTTCAGCTTCCATAATGATAATTTTCCATGATTTCATTAACATTGATAAACACAGTAATGTTTTGATTTCACAAACTTGATAGAATATTTCACAATATTGTTCAAGATTTATAATATTTTATAGAATTGTTGTTTTATATCACATTAGTGTTTCAAAAATTACATGTCTTATATCTTTTTGTAGTTTTTACAATTGTATGTTTATGTCATGATGTCTCAACTCTCTTCATTGATAAATCTTTATGTTTCATGTTTTAAATTTTATTATTGGTATCTTAATGTTGATCTGTAATGTTATCTATAATGCTTTTGTTCTTGAGATGACCATAGTGAACAATATTAGCCAGAAATAAACTAAAACTGCAACACATATTTATAAAGGCAAGCAAACTATGAATGATGAAAAACACAAAATGAGATAATGATAATTTTCCATGATTTCATTGACATTGATAAACACAATAATGTTTTGATTTCACAAGCTTCATAGAAGATTTCACATTATTGTTCATGATTTATAAGATTTTATAGAATTGTTGTTTTATATCACATTAGTGTTTCAAAAATTACATGTCTTATATCTTTTTGCAGTTTTTACAATTGTATGTTTATGTCATGATGTCTCAACTCTCTTCATTGATAAATCTCTATGTTTCATGTTTTAAATTTTATTATTGATATATTAATGTTGATCTGTAAGGTTATCTATAATGCTTTTGTTGTTGAGATGACCATAGTGAACAATATTAGCAAGAAATAAACTAAAATTGCAACACATATTTATAAATGCAAGCAAACAATGAATGATGGAAAACCCAAAATGAGATAATGTCATTATCATTAGTTCAAAAAGAAACATATTACATTGTACAAAATTGTTGACTACAATCAACTTGATAGCATATTACATTTTCAAATTTTCAAACATTTGATTGGTGCTTGGTTGCTTCACTATCTGTTGGAGTTGTCATTTCTTTTCCTTTGTCGGCATCTGTGTCACTCTCTTCTTGCAGTACTCCAACTCTCACGAGGTTATCACGTACTTTCACCATACTTGACACCAATTGCGCTTCTTCTTTGTTTGGATCTTCAAGTATTGTTGGAAGCGTTTCCTTTGTTTTCTCAAGCACCATTTCCGGATCTTCTTTGAGCTTCTCCTTGATGTATTTTTTTAAACGATTATTTTCTGATATTTTTTATTGCATTTTCTTTTTCATTTCCATTGCATGATTCAAAAATGTCTTCGCCCTTTTAAGATTGACGTCCATGCTCTTAACCTGTGTTTTTAAGTGTTCAAAATTTGATTGCAATAACAAATTGAAAACATAATTAAAAAGGGTTATATTGAAATTATTTAATATTTTCAAGAAATATAAAAATTTTACTGCAATAAAAAATAGAAACATAAAAAGTTTTCTTACCTCAGCCATATCCCTTGTAGCCTCAACAACTACAACTTTCTCCTTATCTGAAGCCCACTGGTTATAAAATGCTTGGGCTTCGACATTAATGTTCTCCAATCTACCAACAACAACATTCAAAACATCATCATCATAAATAAAATCAGACCTAACAGATCCTGATGTGGCCTGTTTTAGAAGGCCCTCAAGCTTTTCTGGTTCAAATTGAACCAAAGAATAAAGAGAATCTCTTTTTACATAATTTTTATATCGGGTATTTATTTCCCTTAAAAGGACCTTTGCCCGATATTCCCATTCCTTCAATTCCTTCAAATATTTTAACACAAACTGATTAATTGTAGCTTCTATGGTTTCAGCTAATAAAATATTTTCATTAAAATCAACAACATTATCCCCAGTTGGAGGACCCTGAGGAGGGTTGGCTCCTTGAGCTGATGGCAATGTTGTCTCCTGAGTTGCAGGGTCAATGGCTTTTCCTTGATCTCCTTCACCTCTCAGCACATCTGTTGCCTTGAAGCCTTCAATGTTGCCCTACAAAAGATAATCCGCATCAAGTTGAATATTATCCAATCCCTCTGTAGAAACTTTTGGTGCCTGTGAATTTGTTGAAAATGTAAATTGAGACCATCCATGCCCAGAACTTGAGGCTGGCATGTGTGATCTCTATGGGTGTGAAAACCCATGCCCAGAACTTAGTGCAGTGCCCTGTGATCTCTATGAAAACAAATATTTTCCAACACCGATTTGCCCTCGCATAGGCATTGTCGAAGGTTGTGTCGGTGCCTCTCACTGATTTGGTGGAAGTGGTGGTTGTGGTGAAACTGGGGAGCGTGATGCAACCCTTTGCTGTAATGGAGGCGGTGGCGGCATTTGGCCTCTAACTTGTGATGTTACTTGTTGATTTTGAGAATCAACTAAAAATAGTCAATAACATTTTGTTAGAATTCTTTTGAAAATAAAAAATATCTTAATTTAAATTAACTACACATAGATTTACCTGAAGATGATGAAACGTGTTGAATTTGTGTTGCATTGGGGGAGGGGTTGGCCACACTAGATTCGGCTTGCACATTTTGTGCATACCTAGGTGTACGAGAAACCCCAGGAGTAGTTGCTTTCCTGGAACATTTGTGTGACCTCTCCAAAGGTGTTGCTTTAGAGCCCGTGTCTTCAGAATCACCAGTTTGTTCCGGCCTGTGACCCCTTGTGGCAGCAATCTGTTTACTCCTTGTATTGTCTGCCTTCCCCTGCATATAGATGGAAAGAAAAATAAAAAAAAAGGAATGTGATAAACTATAAAATAGTATGTCAAGGTCAATGATGTAGTTATTACCTTCAATTCCTTTGCTGACATAGCAATTGCCTATAGTGTTGCATGCACTACAGTTGGTACAGGAGTAGTCTACAAATTATGAAAACACTCATAATAAAGAGCTAAAAGAAAATTAATAGTGCCCACAATGGGTTGTGTCTTATTGGTTGCCATTTGCACCGTGTGCAACTCGAACCTGATTCGATCTAAAATATAAGTGCACCAATCGTACTTTTGATTGTGCTCAGACTGAATAATATAAGCAAGTGCCCAAAATAGAATTTTTGGTCTTCCCATCAAAATTAGTCTGGCCTAGAAAATTTTGATAATGGCCTTCAGAGTTTGATGGTTAACATCGTTGATTGATAAACCTCTTTTTGATTTGGCAGTAGAAGCTGCATAAAAAAATTAGATGTCAATTTACAAATTTGAAACATTGAACATTAATAAAATATAATTAACAAGATTTATACCTACCAAATATTCTGATGAGAGATCGTACTTGCTTTCGAGGTGTGCTTTGTCATCTGGAGATAATTGCAACCTCATCGACACTTGTGGAAAACCAATGAATGGAAGACCTGTCAATCTGTTAATATCTCTAGGGGTGATGCTGAAAAGCAGATTTCTATTTCGTACTCTAATATTCATCGTAGCCCTGTCGTGGTCATAACCGGATATAATATGTTGTAGGAGGACTTTATCTATTCTGAATTATGGCATGGAAATGAGGGTTGTTAAACCTGCATTATTGAGCCACCTAAAGTCCATCCCTAGGGTTGTCATCAAATCTGAAATCAAAGTGCATAAAAAATTCTTGAATTTTGGTGCAAGGGTGGAAGGGGCGGCCATCGCAAGAAGTTGGAAGTCGAAGAAAAAGGATTGGGAATCAAAAGGTTGACTGGAAAGGTTAGCTCTGGTTGCAGTAGTCATAGAAATGAAATGGAAAAAATGATAGTTGATGCCCTTTTATAGATTGAAGAAATAGGGTTGACACGTGGCAGCATTGTATTGGACATGCAGTGTTGTTGATTGAACGTGTGACACGTGGCAGAAGAACCGAAGCTTTTTTGCATCCGCTACAATGTAGGATCGGATCCTATTCTGCATCTGATCGGTGACCGAAACATATTGTGCACCCGATCCGAGATCGGGTCATATTATGCACCCGATGGGTGACCGGACCATAGTATGTAACCGGTCCAAACCCGGATCATACTATGCATCCGATCAGTGATCGGATCATTTTCTGCTTTCAGTCTAAAACCGGATCATATTATGCATCCGGTTCATATCCGGAATCAGATTATGCATCCGGTCCAAGACCGGATCATAGTATGCATCCGATCGTTGGACGAATCATTTTATGCTTCCGATCCGAAATCGGATCATGTATGCATCCGGTACCTGACCGGATCATGTTATGCATCTATTCTATTATCGGACTATATTATGCATCCGGTCCACAACCGGATCATATTATGCATCCGGTCCATGATCGGATGATATTATGCATCCGGTACGTTATCGGATCTTATTATGCATCTGTTTCGGTACCGGATCAAGTTTTGTAAAGTGGCTTGCATCGCCAAACTCCTTTTCACCTGGTTCAATTGGAATTTTTTTTTAAAGAGAAAAACCCCTTTCGGGACCACCTTGGTCTGAGAGACCACGAACAGGGGATTCTACACCGTCAAAGTCACCCGGTATTCACACCCGACCCTGCCCGCAACAACATTATCAACTGGAATTTGGATACCCAATTCAGCTTTTTGGTAGGGTGGAGATTTGAACCTGGGACCCCCCTTGGAGGATTGCCCTCTCCTCTCAAACTCACCTACAACACCTGGGTGGTTCGATTAGAACTTTGAAATTCACCATTTTTTGCCAATTTTTTTGAAAAAATAAGGTCATTCGCCATGCCATCATACATGCACTTTGCTAGGATTCCCCGGGTTTTCACAATATATTAGCCATTTTTTTACAAGTACCTTTCGGGTCCTACCTCCTATGCATAACCCTGGTTTGACCAATATAATCACCAATATACCCCACTATATGAGTCATATGCCTCTCTATTTAGAAGGCTATATGAGACAAATAAACTTGCTCTGCCTAATATTAGACCGGATGACCCTACCAAACATAGTAAAAATTACCAAGAATACTTATTTTACCCCTATCATAGGAAAAATAGGCATGACATAAACAATTTTTCTGTGTTCAAAGACGTAGTCCAAAACCTTAGTGACTTGGGGGTGATCAAAGTTGGTAGTTCTCTCACTCAACAAAACCAAAACCTTGGTATATTTCAGACACCACTTACTCATCATGAGGAGGTGCAACCAAACGTAGAGGGAGTTAACACTAAATCTCCCCCTAACCAAGTCAACCATATTCAAAAATACCAAGGATTTGTAGGGGCCATTCATGTGGTCACTAGAGGTCAACAAAATAATCAACAAAGGCAATAACATCAAGCAAGTGTCTCGCAACCTTCTACATTGCCATCCATCCAAGTGTCCCCTAATCCATCATCACCCATTCATATAACTAGTCAATCGAATCCATTAAATCCATCCACCAATCATCCACCTCGACCAGTCATCTCATTGAGTAGCCGGTTAACCACAAGTTTGAAAATGGCATCCACTAAATTATTAATATATGATCTAATCCAACAATCTCCCTGACATCGGGAGGCATTAATGGAAATTATGAAATCCATTGAATTACAATTGCAATATCCTAATACCTTCAACAAATTTATGGGTAGCATTCAAACGTGCATGGAGCCTTCAATAACATTTTTGACTTTGATATTAAGCCAATCTCATTAGGATCAGTAGACCCTCCATTGCATATCAATGCTTTAATTGACAAGAAACCTTTCAAGAGATTCCTCATTGATACTAGTTTATCTATCAACATTGTCACCGCATTCGCTCTCCATCATTTGAACCTTCCTCCATATCACATCACCAAATCATCCTTCACTCTTAAAGCATTTAACGATGCTTTGTGTTCCACAGTTGGCACTGTTGTTTTCCCCATTGAATTAGGGGCTAAAATGTTGCACACAATGTTCAACATATTGGAGGGATCCATGGCATAAAATGTACTCCTTGGAAGACCTTGGATGAGGTAAATGAGATGTGTCCCCTCTATTTTACATTAATGCTTGAAATATGTTCATGAGGGATAGGTACATTGCATAGCAGTGGACTTCGATCCATTTAAGTATTGCAATATCATTTCAAATCCTTATGAATCTATGCTCCCTTCCACTCATTTTTTCCTATCACCGTCATCCAATCCATCCACCACTTCACCAATTTCTTAATCAAAGGATCCCATTCCTGAAGAGCTCCCTATCACCAACCATCATAAAACCACCATACCCTCATCATCATCATTTAATACATGCACATGTGGTCATGGTCAGTCCACATCATCAACATCATTGCCATCCACTTCATCATCATCATCCATTCTGCAACCTTCCCAATCCAATCCATCTCCTTCGCCTAATGTCTCACAAGTCAAATTTATGGATTGTGAGATACCTCCATTTCCACCCTTTCTCTATCCATCACCTGACCATGATCCTCCCATATCATCCCAAGTTGAAGTCCACCTCACAAATTTTGGTATTGGTGAATACGTGGTCGATGACATCACCATCCTACCCCTCATTATCCCTAGTGCTAAGAATTTTGGTCACCCACATGACCAACCTTTAGCAATAGGAGCAATTTACAATATGGGTTCAGCTCCAAATAGCATTAATTTTGTATATGGGGCATTGAATCTTCATAAAGACCAACACCCATAGAAGATCCCAAATAACCAAAACTTGCCAATATTTCAAACATGTCAGGATTTCCATCTCGATATTTTCACATTGTCAATTATCAAGGCCATGGCCTAGGATTGCATGAATAGGGTGTGCATAAACCTATAGATGTTCCATATCAAGAGGTGCATGACCGTTCAAGTCTAGGTTTCCATCCACTTCCTACCATATTTCTTTTGAACAAGTCTTCCAAAGGCTTAACCTCAATTTAGGAGAAGAATCCTTCCATCCCGATAATTATGATGATGAAATCTATGAAGATTTCAAGCTCATATTGATAATTTTAGATGAATCGAAGCTTATCATTTCCCATACCAAACAATATGAGTTTTATCTCAACATATTTCTCATCCATGAGTCCATATTTCACTTACTTCTTCCACAAGAGTGAGGCACCCCTAACGGTGAACCACCACCTCCATTCCATTAAGCCATTCCATAAGCCAACTTGTAACATATGTGCATAATTCAAAATAGTGGTTCTTACCACTACCAAAAAGAAAAAAAATAAAAAATCAATCAAAATCAAAAACATGTTTGTATTTTTTTGCATTGCAAATGTAAATACATCATTTAATAAAACATGTTTTTGTGTTACTTGCTACTATTCAGGTTAACCAAGCTCATAGCATCGTTTCCTAGGTTTTATCCTTTCCATCCACCTTGTCCACCTTTCCCATAAGTCAACATGAATCTTGTTTATTTATTCACCCCGCTCCGTAATCCATACAATTTGGTTAAGCTAATTCCAATTGACATAAGCCTCATTGATATGGACCGGATTTCCTCACCTCCAACCTTTTTCGAGTTTGTCTTATCCGAGGAATTGTTAAGGGCTTCTGCCAACTACATTCCTCTATCTCCTCCACTTTTGCCTTCATTGTCACCTTTGAATCTTGAGGTTTTCTAGGTAGATATAGATTAGGATAAGCCAGAAGAGTTTGATGATATCTTAGATGATATTTATCTGATCCCTACACCCCATCAGCTTGAGGAATGTTCCCACATGTCTATTGAAGATACCATCAATGTGGACCTTAGTTCAGACAAATACAACCCCCAAATTGTCAAGCTTGGCAAAATTTTATCACCCAATGAACAAGCGAAATTCATTTCTCTCCTCAAGAGGAAGAAAGGTATATTTGCATGGTCCTATAAGGACATGCCCGATATTTACCCTAGTCTAGTGATCCACAATATCACTTTACAGTTGGATGCTAAGCTGGTCAAATAAACACTTAGGATAATGCATCCTACCATGGCCCTCTTGGTAAAAATAGAGCTTCAAAAACTCTTAGACGTGAACTTCATAGTTCCTATCAACTATCCTAAGTAGTTATCAAACATGGTACCTATTTTTAAGCCTAACGGGGTGATACACGTATGCACTGACTTTCAAGATCTTAACATAGCATATCCTAAGGATGAATTTCATCTCCTAAACATTGATACTCTTATAGATACCTGCACTGGACATGAAATGCTTTCACTTATGGATGATTTTTTAGGATACAACATATTTGAATAAATCCTGATGACCAACATAAAATAACATTCACTAAACCTTGGAGAAATTTCTATTATAAGGTGATGCCCTTTGGCCTCAAAAATGCAGGTTCCACTTATCAACATGCCATGACATACATTTTCCATGACTACATGCATAACATTATCGAATACTATGTGGATGATCTCTTGGCTAAATCTAAAAATTGACAAGAACATATTGGTGTATTGGAGAAAAATTTTAACCGACTCCTAGAGCATAATGTAAGGTTGAATCCCAGGAAATGTGTCTTTGGTGTTACCTCGGGTAAACTTCTAGGATTCATTGCCTCTAAAAGAGGTGTTTATGTGGATCCAAACAAGGTCAAGGCTATCCTAGATATGCCTCCCCCAACTAACTTAAAATAATTACGTAGTTTACAAGGAAATATCAAATCAATCCATCGTTTTATTGCACAAATTTTTGATAAATGTAGGTCATTAAATAACGTACTACAAAATGGGGTGACATTATCTTGGATAGATGAATGCCAAAAATCCTTCAATGACATTAATAAATACCTAGCTTCTCCACCAGTATTAGCTCCTCCTCGTTCAAGGGTCCCATTTTATCTTTATATCTCAGCAATGGACTTTGCCTTAGGAACAATGCTTGCACAAAAGAATGAACAAAATTGAGAGCAAGTTATCTATTACATTAGTCTAACATTGGTAAGCTATGAAACTAAATATGCTTATGTATAAAAATTATGCTTAGAAGTGGTTTTCACCACTAAGAAACTTTGACATTACATGATTAGCCACACAACTTATGTCATAGCTAGAGAAAATCCTCTGCGTTACATAATGTCCCACACTTACAATAACACATGCACTGCTAAATAGATAATTCTCCTTACTAAATTTGACCTAGAATTCATTAGCAAAAAATCCATTAAATGTCAGGTAATAGTTGATCAACTTGTGGAAGCTCCACTACCTAGTGATCACCCTTTGATTATTAAGCTCCTAGATGATTTGGTATTTGCTATCACTGAACAATAATAAGATGTCATTCCAAAGGAATACATCGATATCACACTATTATTTTATGGCTCTAAGTGCATGAAAGTTCAATGTGTTGGAGTCGTATTTCACACACCATAGGGGTACCTATCCCCTTGTTATTCAAACTAGACTTCCAATACACAAACAACACAACAAAGTATGAAGCCTTAATATTAGGTCTTCAATCAACTATATTTATAAGCATTAAGTGTATTAGGATATTTGGTGATTCTCAACTTGGGAGAATACCAATGCAAATAACCTACCATTAAGCTTTATCATGAGGTAGCAATGAAATTTCTCTCTAAGTTTGATTGGTATGAAATCAATAGTTTGCCACGTTCAACTATCAGATTTGTAGATGTGATGGCATCCTTTGGATACTTGATTCCAAAATATTTATTTGGAGAGGTACAACCCCTTATCATTTCAATGGTCTCTAAATCTACAATTTCCCATGCTGATTCAAAATATGAAAATGATGTTTGCTTTATCCAGTAAGATTCATACAAGCCTTGGTCAAGCCAAATAGTATCCTTTCTCAAGTTTGGAACACTCCCATCTGACATGTATCGAAATACCAAGTTAACTTTCAAGCAAAAGGTAGCTTGTTTCGTTCTTTTGGGGGATGTGTTGTATAAATGTGGTTATGATGGAATCCTCCTTCGTTGTCTTGAGGCTAGTGAAGATCAAAGAGCCATAACTAAAACCCATGATGGTACTTGTGGTGGTCATTTTAGTGGAATGGCAATTGAAAATTGTATTCTATGTATGGGTTGTTATTGACCCACATTGGAAAGTGATTGTTGCACCTATGTTAAACATTAAAAAAAGTGTCAAGAACATGTTAATATAACTCACATACCATCACAAGTGTTACAGCTTATTCAAATCCTTTGGCCCTTTTCACAATGGGACCTAGATCTAATTGGTGAACTTTCACCTCCTTCCTTAGGACAACATACTTTCATCATCATAGCCACTGAATATGTCACAAAGTGGGTTGAGGTAATTCCTCTAACCAGTACAATAAGACCTAGAATTGTGGAGTTTATACTCCATCATATCATTTATCATTTTGGTATCCCCTCGAAAATAATTTTAGACAATGGCAAGTCTTTCAAGAACAAGGATGTTTGAGCACTTTACAAGAAATACAACATTCAACATAGTTTATTGACTCCTTATTACCCACAAGAAAATGGACAAGCTGAAGCTTCCAAAAAGACCTTAATTTCTATTCTCAAGAAACTTGTCAAATAAAATCATAGATATTGGCATACACAAATTCCCTTGGCACTATGGGCTTATTGAACAAGCATTCGCATGCCTACAAGGGCAACACCATTTTCACTGGTCTATGGAGCTGAGGCAATCATACCTCTTGAGCTCGAGATCCATTCATTATAAAAAAAATTGTAGGAATTCATAGATGATGATACTACTAGACAAGCACATCTTGACCAACTCACACTTCTTGATGAGAGGTGAGTCAATGCTTTAGAGCATTTGAGAGTTTACCAAGACCGCCTCAAACATGCTTATAACACCAAAGTCCATCTACATGAATTCCAAGTAGGAGATCTTGTTCTTAAGGAGAATCAGCAAAACACCAATGCATTACCGCATCTTCATGATAAATTCGTGGCTAATTGGCTAGGTCCATACATAGTTACACAAAGAGTGGGTAATGGTACTTATAGAATTTCCAGTATAGAGGGAGAGGAAGAATCCGAACCACTTAATTTTAAACACTTGAAAGAATTATATGCATGATATGATTACTATATATATATGTATATGTATGTATACATGGCTTATACACAAAACATATTTGCATACATTTCATTCAAACATTACATTTCACCTGCATTCACATTTTAAAAAAATGCATTCTACATTTCACACATTCATAAATCATTTGATACACTGCATTCACATCCACATTCCACATTTCATATAGGGATCATTTATTCAAGGTCTTAATTGGTCCAACGAAAGTCATGTTGCCTTAATTAGGGGCACCTTCACAATGTCATTTACATAATTCCACAAAGTCAAATTACCGTGAACACAAGCCACATTCACAAAGTCCTAGGTGTTTTTGGTCACTCAACCACTCCTAGTGTTTTAAGAAACCTCCAAAATACATGTCAAGTTCTTTTAGGACCATTGCACATCTGACACTAAGAAAATCTTGAGTTATAGAAATTGACTCCAAAAATATTCTTGAACCAACCACAATTTCACATCTTAAAAATATCTTCTGTCAAAGAGGGATAACACCATCCTTGGTAGGAACCTTGAAGTGAAAATGGTCATCCTTGCTAGTCCCATCATGCAACATAGTCCATAATAATAGTGGTTTTCACCTATAGACATCTAAAATACGTCATGTCGAGGGCGACTACTCATATGGACATGCTACAAGACCATATGGAGGATCTTGGACAGACTCCAAGATAGAGCAGTGGTTCTAACCACTCAATTTAGGCACTTTGGCCTAATCAATCTGAACTGTAGCCTAGACCTATGGTCTCTAGTCTAAACTTTGGTTGACACCTGCGGTCTACAGTCTGGACCGCAACTGTGACCTACGATCTTAACTGAAGTTCAGTTAGGCCTTCCATCCAAG
The DNA here is from genome assembly GCA_028583015.1 of Wollemia nobilis. Taxonomy (NCBI): domain Eukaryota; kingdom Viridiplantae; phylum Streptophyta; class Pinopsida; order Araucariales; family Araucariaceae; genus Wollemia; species Wollemia nobilis. The sequence continues at coordinate 7,615,528 of JAQPPZ010000677.1, read as the reverse complement.
CCAAATTTGTTGGAACGACCAAAAGATCTAGAAGAAGGCAGTTGAAGGATGAAATATTCCAGAGGCTTCTATCCCAACTATCCTAACCACCATTCTTGGTCTTGGCATCTCCATGAATCCACCCCTAGCCCTAGGGGAATGGTATAAATACCCCATCCAAATGGGAAGAAAAAAGAAGCAAGCATTGGAGATTCGAGTAGCGAAGCCCTGGAAAATTGTACACTTAAACTGAGTATGCTAAGAGATAGAGCTATTGCACTTAATCCCTGATACTTTTGCCACCATTCATGATGAATTGCATTATGGATGCCCTAGGTACTTAGGAGGATCAAGAAATGCAAATCTAGATAAACGAAGGCCCTTCACATCGAATTGACCACCAAATCAGTCTAAGGACAATGAAGGCGACCCTTGAGCATCAATTTGGACAAGGAGATTGAGCCCACTGCCCTTGATTTTGAGGGTAAAATTATCAGAGGTCAAACCACGACTGTCAGCCATGGTTCACAATGCAGACCGCTCACCAGAGTTACGGTTTGCAATAGGTGATAGATCACCTTACTCTTTTCATTTATGTTCGGTTAAATAGGTTAGATTAATTATTTCTTAGGTTTAATTATAGTTTAGAAGAATTCTAACCATAGGAATTAGCTTAGAATAGATAGTTTATGTTTTGCATTAATTAGGAGATTTTTGGATCTTTTATGCACCTCTATGCTTCTATTTTGTTATCTGATCCATGCATTATTTTTCTAACAATTTTTTTACATGCTATATTACAATTTCCTCATTTCTTGCATATATTGATAGTTTTAAATGCTTTCTTGATTTTATGCTATTATTTATGCAATATTCCTCCAAAAGCCTCATCAAGAGAGGCCTCCTTTGTTACTAATTGCTTCTTGTTGTTTCTTGATCGCAAGGAACAAGATTTGAAGGAGAGATAAAGCATCCAATTCCTTCCTCAACATGAAGAAGAGGGTCATCAACACCCTAGAGAAGTTTGTGTCACCCTGAGGGGTATTTTGATCACACCTCCCTTTGATAGGGATTAGACACTATTGTAATTGATGTAATAGGGACGAATATGTAATTTAACTCCATTGAAATTAATAAAGGATTCCTTGTATTCATGTTATTTCTTGTTATCAATTTATGCATGCCTATTTGTGTATCTTTCTTCAATTGCAATAGTTAGATTGGGTGTGAGCCTTTTTGGTGGTTACAGAAGGCGATCACGGTAGGACTCCGCATTTGTAGCCTCTAAGTTTTGACATTTTTGAGTTTGCTTATCTCAGGTACTAACCGCAGCTAACAACTACAGTTATTTTTTGGCCTGTAGCTATCACCTGCGGTTCACACTGCAGCCCGCAGACCAGAGCTGTGGTTTATAGCAGAAGCAGCAAATAGCAGAGAAACCACTTGGCATCAGATTAGGATCTAAGGTAGGCTCTATTTTCATTCTTTGTTTTGCATTTTCTCCTCTGTATTTTTATAGTAAGCGGCAAATCGATGGCAAATTAGGTACATTAAAGGAAAAGGATGAATGAATAGTCCTAATTTGCTTTCACATTCTTTACATTAGAAAGGCGTTGCTAGGAACAGCGTACCTTTGATTGTAGTCCGCCCAAGAATACAGTGACCTTGATAAAAATTGTGTGGTCGTTTACATGCTTGAGGCCCAATTAGAGGCCATGTCATTGTAATTGTATTGTCATAACATCATGTAGGGCATATCATGCATACCTTTGTGAATTTGAAATGTTCCTTCTTATTCATATCATGTAGGGATGATCATATGAGTGCTCTTTTATGCATTTATCTTTATGCAAAGTAAAATGAACCACACACACCACGTTTCATTTTAAACATCAATGTCGTTGGGCTCTCACTTCAAACCCATTTTATTGAGACCAATAGTGGATGTCATTACCACTTGGTTGGCTCATTTGAAATTGTATTTTTGGTACCCACTCATTGCCAATGCTGACCCAAGAACTATCCTATCTGTGCAAAATAGCATGTACTCATCTTCGAAAGAGTGTATCGCTATGCACAGTGTGTTGGGTGAGGTTTGGTAGTACCTATGTTTAAGGTACTTCCTTACCTTCCTTCGCCAAACCCAACTACGCACTTACAGATCGTATAAGTAACAGAGAATGAAGAGACGAATGATAAAATAAAAGACGGTTCAACGAAAGATAATTTGTTATGTAAAAGTATAGCCACTAGGAGGGCAGATCCCGCCGTAAAGGCTTATGCGAGAAACGCAGATGATAAATTGAATAAGATGATAAGATGATAAAATGTACTAAACTAGCTAATCTATATATATGAATTTAATACACATGGAATACCTAGCCGACGGCTAGGTTTGGTATGTAACATGACTCCCCTCCTCGGAAAGCTTTGTCCTCAAAGCTGGAAATGTCTGGAAAATACTTTCAGGTTCCCATGTGGCATCCTCCGCTGGTAAGTCTTGCCATTTGATGAGAAATTCTTGAATCTGGCGTGACCGTAGTCTTCGTACTCTTTGTTGTAAGATTTCTTCCGGTTGGAGATATATGCGTCCTTCCTCATCGAGCACTGGTAATTCTGATTGACCTTGCACTTTCTGACCAATTACTTTTTTGAGACACGAAACATGAAATACCGGGTGTATTCGTGATGATAAGGGTAGCTCTAACTGATAAGCTACTTCTCCAATGCGACGGACAATTTGGTAAGGACCATAGAATCGTGGAGCCAACTTTTGGCTGGACTTTATCCTTAACGATGCTTGTTTGTAGGGTTGCAATCTTAGAAAAACCCAGTCACCTATATTAAAAGTTCTCTCTGATCGGTGCAAGTCCTGTTGTTGTTTCATACGATTTTGTGCTTGGAGTAAATTCTCTTTGAGGATGGTGAGTGTAGCCTGCCTTTGTTGGAACCAATCATCCACTTTGGCTACTTTGGATGATCCTTGTACGTAATCTGCGACGATTGGAGGCTTGGTGCCATACAATGCTTCAAAGGGAGACATCTTAATTGAGTAATGGTAAGAAGTGTTGTACCACCATTCTGCCAATGCTAGCCACTGGCTCCATTGGTATTGTTTATCTTGAGCGAAACATCTTAAGTATGTACCCAAACATTTGTTAACGACTTCTGTTTGACCATCTGTTTGTGGGTGGTAGGCCGAAGACATATTCAATTTGGTACCACTAAGTCGAAATAATTCCCGCCAAAAGTTACTAGTGAAGATGGGATCTCTATCACTTACAATATTTTTGGGCATACCATGTAATTTGAAGATTGAATCCATAAATACCTTTGCCACCTTGCTTGCGGAAAAAGGATGTTGTAAAGCCTGAAAATGAGCATATTTGGATAACCGATCTACGACTACGAAGATTACTGTCTTGCCTTCTGATTTAGGAAGACCTTCAATAAAATCCATGGATATATGTTCCCACTGACGCTCCGGGATGGTTAATGGTTGTAACAACCCTGGTGATTTAACTGTCTCTCCTTTATTGCGTTGGCAAACTTCACATTCGGCTACCCATTGTTTGACTTCGGCTTTTAATCCTTTCCAACAAAATGATTGTTTGACCCTTAAATATGTCTTCAAAAATCTTGAATGTCCTGTTGATGGAGAAGCATGTGATTCGTCGAGGATCTTTGATTTGAGTTCTGAATTGTGTGGAATGTAAATGCGGTTCTTCTTCCGGAGGATTTTATCTTCATAAGAGAACAAAGGGTGTTTAGAGGACCCGATAGACAATTCTTGAATTATCTGAGCAGTTTCGCTATTGGATAACCATTCATCTTGTAATTGAGTCACCCATTGGGAGCAAGGACCTGAAATAGCGTTAATGATTACTTCGTCTTCATATTTCCTGGATAGCGCATCGACGGCTACATTTTCCTTCCCTTTCTTGTATTCGATAACAAAATCATAACCCAATAGTTTGGTTAACCACTTATTTTGTTCCGGATAGGAAAACCTCTGCTCAAGAAAATGTTTGAGACTACTATGATCTGTTTTTATAATGAAGCGGCTACTGATTAGGTAGTGTCTCCATTTTTCTACTGCATGAAGAATAGCCAACATTTCTTTTTCGTATGTTGATCTTCCCAAATTTTTCCCCGAGAGCTGTTTACTTTCAAATGCCAACGGATGACCTTCTTGCATTAATATAGCCCCAATTCCTGTTCTTGACGCATCACATTCGATAATAAATGGTTTGTGAAAATTGGGAGTTGCTAATACTGGAGTTGTACACATGGCCTCCTTAAGAGCTTCGAAGGCTTGAGTAGCCTCTTCCGACCAACGAAAAGCATCCTTCTTTGTGAGTGCTTGTGAGAGGTGCTGCAATCTTACCATAATTTTGTACAAACTTGCGATAGTAGCCCGTGAGACCCAAAAAACCACGAAGTTTCTTGATGGTTTTAGGTAAAGGCCACTCTTGAATTGCCTTAATCTTATTGGGATCAACTTTGACGCCCTCGTGTGAAACTATATGACCAAGATACTCGACTTCTTGGACACCAAATGAACATTTGGAACGTTTGACAAATAACTTTTCTTTGTGTAAAATGTGAAGGGCTTTATCCACATGATGTAAATGATCCTTCCATGTTTGGCTATATATGAGAATGTCATCAAAAAAAACTAACACAAACTTACGGAGGAATGGACGAAACACTTGGTTCATGAGACTTTGGAATGTGGATGGTGCATTGGTGAGACCAAAAGGCATGACCAAAAATTCGTAATGACCTTCATGAGTACGAAAAGCAGTTTTGGGAATATCTTCTTCTCGGACACGGATTTGGTGAAATCCGGAGCGAAGGTCTAATTTTGTAAAAAAATTTGCACCATGCAACTCATCTAGTAGGTCATCTATGACAGGGATAGGAAATTTGTCCTTGATAGTGAGTTTATTGAGAGAACGAAAATCGGGACACATACGCCAAGAGTTATCTTTTCGTCGAGCCAGAACTACAGGTGAGGAATAAGGGCTAGTGCTGTGACGAATGACTCCATGATCTAGCAGATCCTGAACGATCTGTTCGATTTCTATCTTTTGTGGTTGAGGATAGCGGTAAGGACGATTGTTAGGTGGGACACTCCCTGGAACCAAATGGATGGCATGGTCATGAGATCGTTTAGGTGGTAATCCTTTAGGTTCTTGGAAAACCTCTTCGTAATTTGTTACGATGTCTCGTAAATCTGGAGCAGTAATATCCGAAGTTGCTCGAGATTGTTTTTCCAAACAATTAATTTGAGCTATAAATCCATATCCACCCTTTTTTAACATCTTCTCCATACTATGAGAGCTCACCATTTGTGATGGAGGAGTAGTAATGCCTTGTAAGCGAATGACTCGTCCGTTTTCCTTCCATTCCACAAATAATTTTTTGAAATTGAAGCTAACCGTGTCTAATGTTTCCAACCATTCAACTCCCAAAATGACATCGGAGTTCCCTAAATTCATGACGAAAAGGGATCCAAACCAGGTATAAGTACCCATTTTTATGGAAACTTGAGATGTTCGACCAACACATTGCGCGTTCACCCCGTTGGCCACTAGAACCTGGAATTTGTCTTTGTTGGAAGAGTTAATGAATAAATTCAAAGCTTTTGCTGTTTTGATGTCGATAAAATTGTGGGTACTGCCGGAATCAATTAGCACATTCACCTTTTTCTGGCGGAGAAATCCTGGTACCTTGATGGTATGGTGGGCGGTTAACCCCATGAGGGCATGTACGGAGATCGCCATTGTATCCTCTTCCTTCTCTTCTAGAGTAATTGGTAGTTCTTCTTGCATAGGTTCTTCTTGGTGGTAAGTTTCTTCCTCTTCTCCTTCATATTGATCGCATTCAATATGAAAGTTTTGTTTTTGGGCACATGCTTGTTCCCTGGGATGATGAGTGCGACATTTATAGCAAAAGTATCTTGATGGTTGATCATTTCTACGAAAGGAATTGTTGCGATATGAAGGACGACTATAAGTTTCACGCCGTGCATACAACTGAATTCTCTTCTCAACCAGCTTGGCTATTCTTATACAATCGTTCAGCGAGGTTGGATTTTGAATGTCCACCTCCACCCTAATATTTTCTTTCAATCCATTGCGAAAAGCTCCTACCACTGTGTCGGGACTGAGGTCTAATGTATATGGTAGTAAACTGGTGAATTTCGAAACGAACTCGCTAACCGATCCTTCTTGTTTAAGAGATAACAGTCTTATTGTGTATGACGATGTAGCTCCTTCATCAAATCTTTCTAAAAAATAGGTAGTGAATTTTTTCCAGTTAATAGTAGCTCCTTTCTCTCGCTTAAGCCATACGAACCATTGGTAGGCCTCAGTGCCTAATTTTGATGCAACGAAAGGGACTTTATCAAATTCCTTAATTTGGTATAAGTCGAGAATGCCTTCCATTTTGGCTATCCAACCACGAGGATCATGACCCTCAAAAGTGGGCATATCAATGCGTGGAAAATTATTAGGGCCTCTCGGTTGGTGATAACCCATATCCCTTTCTTGATCTTGGTTATACCGCTGTCTATGATAGCGATCCTTGTAATTATCCGAATTGCCTCTTTGCTGTTCCCAATCGTCATCCTGATCGTCATTTTCTTCATTCCTTTGGGCATGGGAGTGATTTTGGGGATTAGTATTGGGATTAAGCCGGTTTTGTGCGCTCACTAGGGTTTTTAGGTTGACACTAATTTCGCGCATACCATCTATTAAGAGTCGAAGAGTTTCATCCGTGGAAATGGCCGAGTTACTTGAGTCTCCTTGTGTGATGTTTTCGTGAGTTGGGGGAGGGTTAGTAGCCATAGGGTCTACCAGTGGATGATGTGGATTATAACTGCCAATTTTGAAAGGAGAAGGAGAATTTTTTGTACCTGGGCTTCGATGAGGTCTTCTTGCATTGTTATTGGTCGTCTCCGAGCTTGATAGTCGACCGTCAGGTCCTTTGGTCCAACTTCTACTCATGCACTTGTTAACATAACCTGCTTAGGAGCTTTTGAGCTTTGACTGCTGCAAAATTTGGTTGAATTTAGCAAAAATTTGGATTCCGCTTCAACTGTCGCTCCAACTGCGACGCGGATTTGAATTTTATTGGCTCACCTCCTTAACAGCCACTTTTGATGACTTTCAGCAATTTTGACAATGTTGACAAGTTCTTGATGACTTGGACAACTTTGGACAATTGCTATGACTTGGACAACTTTGGACAATTGCTAAGACCGACAGCGACTAGACCAAGACACGACACGACATGACTGATAGTGATGGCACGACGCAACATGATAGGACTGATAGCGACGACGAGGAGGACTGACAGTGAGCGACTAGACCAAGACACGACATGACACGACTGATAGCGATGGCACGACACGACACGACACGATAGGACTGATAGCGATGGCACGACGCGATAACTAGACGAAGAGCGGAACAGACTACAACAGCGACAACTACGAAACAAACAGACAAACGAAGAGGACCGTCACGCTACGCCCGGAGGAACTCCTAATGTGTGACCGAAGTCACATCGTAGAAGGTGTGACTTAGGTTCTTTAAACCCGTTTTTGAACTTTGTACACCAAATGTGGGATAAAGGATTAAACCCAACGCAACGGAGAATGGTTTATCTGACGTCAGCAATTAAATATAAACCAACGACCTTAGCTTTCCAAATTAATGAAAATATTTGCGATTTATGATTGGTTGACGTCCTGCGAACAAGTTTATGCGATTTGCGGAGTAAGTTCTCGACGGATCCGTGAGCGATTTTCTGATTTCCTTCAGATGCGTGAGTAGATTGCCACAAATAAGACTCTTACTGTGTATGTATGCGGGATTTGGCGGCACTGCTTCAACGAAAGGTCGGCAATTGAAAACGTAGGATACGCGTGAGTCTGCTGCATGGCTTCGACGAATTTCCGATGAGTGAGAACACAGACCTCCATAGCGTCTAGGACTGCGTATGTCAAACAAAATTTCTCCCCAGGCATGTTGGATCGTACCAACCTGATACCACTTGTAAGGAACTTCCTTACCTTCCTTCGCCAAACCCAACTACGAGCACTTACAGATCGTATATGTAACAGAGAATGAAGAGACGAATGATAAATAAAATATAGTTCAACGGAAGATAATTTATTATGTAAAAGTATAGCCACTAGGAGGGCAGATCCCGTCGTAAAGGCTTATGCGAGAAACGCAGATGATAAATTGAATAAGATGATAAGATTATAAAATGTACCAAACTAGCTAATCTATATATATGAATTTAATACACATGGAATACCTAGCCGACGGCTAGGTTTGGTATGTAACACTATGCTACCTCGTTGAGTATGGACTTCATTCCCATATTTGGCTTGTGCGAGTATATAGGTGAAAGCCAATTAAACTGAGAATAAAATCCAACAATTTTGCAAAACACATGAGAGTTTCTCATATTGATACAACACATTTTGAAACAACATCAAACAGTTTAGGGCACATTTCAAAATTTAAAAATAATATAAGCATCAGTGTATACCTTGTTTGATAATAAAAGATACATCTAGACGTTAGGTACACTATGGTGGATACACGGGGTGGTCGGCAAAGGTGCAAGCCTGAAGCCAATGACCAAGCCCCAACCGATTCACAAATACATGTGTCTAGTCCTCAACCACATGAGCAAACCAAATGACGTTCGACGAGCATTAGAGGAGACAACTCGACATGAGGGGATCCCATTGAGCATACCCCTGATAGACTAGCATCAGTGCATTCTATTAGATGTAGATTAGAGCATGGGGCTTCTCAGCCTGAGGGTGCTCCACTCGAAAGCCATTATCGAGACCGCAGTGCATGCACGTCCACGAGATCGACCGAAGAGTATGTCATGTAGGGGACCAGATTGGTACCCATCTGCACTAAGTCTATAGGGTGTACTATACCCCCACCTTCTGAGTATAGAAGGAATAGAGATCCACCCATTCAGGGGCAAGTAGATGGGCTCCCTATTGAGCACAAGTCTACCCATACTCCCACGCGTACTATAGCATGCAAGATCACCATCGATATGTCGAAGGTGGGAGCTAATGGAACACCACCCCATGAGAGGTGGAGGTCTAGATAGCTAGATGGTCTAGGTAGTGTGTTAGAGCAGCTAGGCTGCAAGCCTTCGGCTCCGCCCACTCGTGCTCCGAGTGAGCATAGCGGGAGCACCATTAGAACTACTAGAGAGCATGGAGAGGCTTCTAAGCACCCTCATGTCTCATGTCCACCATCCATGCATGGTGGCATGTAGCACATGACACAACACGATGTCGATGTCATCTTCATAGATAGAGGCAAAAGCACAACACATCAGTTCGATGGGTACAGAACCCACAAGGTCACTCATACAGAGCAAGCATATCAAAGGCCTTCGACAGTTGACCAGGTCGAAAGATCATATCGACTGGCCTCTGAGTAGAAATGCCAACTCCTCCAAGATCAATTGGAGGATGCTTGCCTAGAGAGGCAATGCATTGAAGATGAAGATCTTCAAGTGCAGAGGCTCATTAGATAGAGGTTGTATGAGCAGCGCTTGCATGAGGAGCGCATCCTCATCCAGAAGGAGCGTGTAGAGTAGGAAGATAGGTTGGCTAGGGCCGGCCTATATTCTTAGGATGAGCATAGAGAGCAGGTGCACAGGAAGGCTTTTTTGCAAGCCGACATGCACCATGAGTGCATAAGTATTCACACTCATATCACTGCCCATCACAGAGAGTGACCACCCTCGATCGACAATCAGAGGCAGCAACATTATGAGGAACAAGAGGGGAATAGATGCAACTAGGAATATCTCGAGAGTTCTCGAGCTGAGGAGGAGGAAGAGCAATGCCCTCCACCTCGATAGAAGAGGAGTGTACCTCCTAAACCACCTCCATGCCGACTTAGGGAGGAGGACTTTCTGTCTTCTGAGGCTTACAAAGCTTTGGTTGAGAAGGTCAAAGCAATTGAGAAACAAGGCATGGTTGTCCAAAAGCCAACACTGAGGAAAATTCACAATGAACCTTTAGATCCCTCGATGCCTACGCCCCCATACCTTGAGCATTTTGAGATGCCCAGGTTAGACAAATTCAAGGGTGATGAAGAGGTGCAAGAACATGTCACGAGCTTTCTGGATGCTTGCTTTCAGATAGAAAATAATGATGCACTGTTGTTGCGTACGTTTGTCATGACACTCTCTGGGCCAGCCCGAGAGTGGTTTAATCAGCTAAAGAAACACAACATAACAAATTTTGAGCAATTAGCTGATGCCTTTCTTGAATGCTATTCCTTCGACATCAAGAAATAGGCCAACCTTTCCGATTTGGCTGCGCTAGCTCAGCATGACGATGAGCCAATAGAACAGTACGAGAAGAGGTGGAGGAGATTAATGGTAAAGTTGTCATTCTCGATTCCTGCCATAGAATTAACCTGAATGTTTACAAAGAGTTGTGCCAAGCACATCTCGCTACTATTGCAGCTGTAGTAGTATGCCACATTCGAAGAAGCTTTGGCGCAAGCCAAGGTAATTGAGGACATCAAGTTGCAGGAGGGCAACTTGAAGCTAAAAACCAGGAAAGAGGGATATAAGAAGAGTACCTCAAAGCAATAGGGCAAGCAGGCCCATGTGAATCAGGTGGTACTAAATCTCCAAAATGAGGATAAGGGGCAAAAGAAATAGAATTATCAAGCCCATCCTCCTCCTGTGCAATACGACCAACACAGGAATAACTACAAGGGCAAGAACAAGGAGCAATGCCCACCTCACATATTCACGCCATTGACGGAATCATTGACATCAATTTTTCATCAGCTATGCGAGGCCAAGGCAATAAGATTACCCGAAGTCAATATGGTTGATCCTAATCAGCCCAAGCCCAAAGATTATCAGGAAGATCTGTTTTGCATATTTCATAGAGCGAAAGGCCATGACATCGAGGTATGCTAGTATTTCAAACATATTGTGCAAAATATGATAGAAAGGGGAGAGCTTGTGGTACCAAGAAATCCCTAGGCACCGAACAACCAAAACATGGGGATTTTTAAAAATCCATTACCAAACCATGAGGCGCCCCGTAACCACGCTGGCCACATCAATCAAGTGCGAGTCGAACCACCTACCCAGGGGTTCGTCGGCATGGTCAATGTTGTTACCAGACATGGGAGGTACGAATGGCCGAATCAACCTCATGCTCCCATTCAAATACAAGCCATACCCCAACAATAGTAGGCACAAAATATTCTAGGCCCACCAACGAGACCGGTGGTGACCATTAGGAGCAGGCTGGTTCAAAACCTGTAGATGACTCCTACGAAGTTGTCAATATATGAGCTTATACAATAGTCCCCTAGGCATAGGGAGACTCTTATGGACATTCTGAGGTCCATTGAGGTATAGTCCCAAGATGCACAGGCATTCACAAACTTCGTGGGGCACGTACAATAGTGCCAGGAACCAATGATCCAATTCTATGATCATGAAGTGAAAATGGTTTCTACAAGCGTGGCTGACCCGCCACTACATATCATTGCATGTGTTAACCATGTGCCATTCAAAAGGGTCTTGATTGACACTGGTTCATCGATCAATATAATCATGACTAAGGCATTGCACCATTTGAAATTGCCTAAATCACTCATCGTACCAACCACCTTTACATTGAGAGCGTTTAATGATGCACTATGCTCTATGGTTGGCATGATTGTCCTACCTATTCAGGTGGGACTAAAGACCATTCTCGTAATGTGTCACATGATAGAGGGTGCCTTGTAGTATAACATCCTACTGGGGAGGCCTTGGATTCATGAAATGCATTGTGTTCCCTCGATATTGCATCAGTGTGTCAAGTATATACATGAGGGACAAGTTCACATGGTTTCATCAGATGAAGAACCATTCAAGTTTGTGAACTTAGCAGATTTTCCAAGGGGTTTCATACTCCCATCAATGCACTTGGACATACAACCCACGTCATCGGTAAGGGTTCCAAGAGGTAAATAGGTGGTGCATGTTCAACCATCGGTATCTGTATCAAACAGATCTGAACATACCACTACAACTTCTCTGAGATCGAGTGCATCAGCAATGCATCAGGATGATGAGAAATTAAAGGTAAAATTGGGCAGGAAAGAAGCAAAGAACATGCCCGAACCAGTCACCACTGAGGCTGCCACTCCCATGGAGGTGGAGGAAGCCTAGGATCAAGTCGAGGAGGCACCTCAGCCTACTTCTCCTACATCATCAACAGGATCATCCACACCGTGGGTGACTATTCACCTAGCCAGTACAGGTCTGGGTGAATATCTTGTGCAAAATGTGACCTTTGGTCCTATTTTAGAGATTGCACGAGACATGGGTTGGCCGATAGCCCATCGATATCTAGTTGGATCTGTAGTACCATTGGGTGAGCCACCCAACCAAACAAACTTCATCTATGCCGGGTTGGATCAAGTTCCAACGTGGGCACCCATGGAGGTGGATGATGACGAACAGTTCATGATGAACGTTCGGTACTTGTCCAACCTAGAGTACGCCATGCGTATTTTTGAGCTCTATCATTGGCATGGATACGACCTTGGTATTTTCGAACAAGGATGAAGAACCCCTCTTGAACCACGTTATCAGTTGGCAACTGATAGGTTCGGATTGGGATTGCAGATTCAGGGACATGATGATTTACTCACTGCATCATTGGATCATTTGTACCTAAGTCTGGGGGATGACATGGATTTTAATCCATATCATCCTAACATGTCTAGCCTTCGGGGAAACAACCCAATGGTGTCAATCATCACCATTGAGAGACCAGAGCTTGAACATGAAGAGTTCTCAGAGCAGAACCCCAGAGGCAACCTGGGTCATCAAAACCATATCACGACCGATGATACTGGCATGCAGGGGCACAACCCCACCATTCTAGGTGATCTCGAGTCAGGAGATCTTTGTAGTGAATATGGAGAGGAGTCCACCTCCAAAATAAGTGGACCAAGTTATGATGCAGATGGTGAGTCCTCAAATAATGATCAATCCGAAGAGGAAATTGATCGAGCCTTCGTGGTTTCGACATTTCTATGCCATTTGCTTCCTAGAGAGCAATTAGATGAGATACAAGAGCATTTCATGGTCGATAGTGATTATGAAGATGAGATAGAGTAGGCCTACTTAAGGCCTCATCCAGCTAATCTCCCAATATTCATGGACATGATAGAGTGGCCTACTCATAGTAGCAATCATAGCGATGAGGTTGAGATGACCGATCCGAGGCTAGTATATCCGCTACATCTATTGCCTATGGAGTCGGAGTATGTTATAGAAGAAGTGCCTCTTAACACTGATCACTCTGAAGAGGAAGCAGAGCCAATTTTTGCATCGGTGTCGTATATACGATCATTTTATCTAGTTTATCTGGATAGTGATGATAGCGACCATAGAATCAGATACATGGGACCACATCTGGCAGAGCGCCCCTTGCATATGGGGGGAAGTGAAGGATTATATCTATATAGTGATGATGAGGATTCATTGGAGATGGCCTATTTGGGGCCTCATCACCTACGTAATCAGAATCCACCTTGGGGTTCACCACCTATTACAGCTATGGGTTTGCATCGAGAGATTAATCTCCAGCGCCACCTCAGGGAAAGAATAAATCTGGAAGAGGAATATCAAAGACTCTTTCCCCATCCACCTACTTATGCCGAGCTACTTGAGTTGAGAGATCCCATTTTGTAGTCAGTGCATAGAGAGGATCCAGTTGTCCGGGCATCCCATAGGGAGGACCCATTCGTCCCCATACCATCCGAGCCAGATCTTGGGTACGAAAGCTACACAGATGATGTAGAGTTTAGTCCATGTGGTCCTGGAGATCAATTCCATTCCATCAACATGGTCTCCATTGATTTGACCACTCCACTCCACAATCCAGCAGATCCATCCAAACCATTGCATCTGAACATGGATGCTATCGATTGGGATCATGTTGATTTGCCAGTAGAGCTTGAAGACTTCTTCCCGAATGAAGAGATGCTACAACCATTTCATTTTGGACCAGGTTGTGCTTATGATGTCTATCATGCTGAACATGCTTCCAATGAAGAACATATAAATCCAGTTGATGACATCCATTTGATCCCTATGCCTCATCAGCTTGAGGAGGGATCCCATATGTCAGTAGAGGAAACCTTCGAAGTGGATATCGGTAACGACCCCACCAATCCAATGAAGGTTAAATTTGGAATGAGTCTCACTCCAGATGAGCGTGCTAGCATCATCCCTCTGCTGAAAGAGAGACCTGACCTTTTTTCTTGGACATACAAAGATATGCCCGGTCTAGACCCAAAGTTGGTTACTCATAACCTTTCGCTAGACCCTTCCAAGAAGCCCATCAAGCAGAAGCTCAGAAAGATGCATCCAACAGTAGCCTTAATGGTGAAAGATGAATTGCAAAAATTGTTGGATGTAGAATTTGTCATTTCCATCGACTATCCAGAATGGGTATCCAATATGGTGCCTGTAGGAAAACCAGATGGAAGGATCCGTATTTGTATGGATTTTAGAGATCTCAACAAGGCAACACCCAAAGATTCATTTTCATTGCCCAATATCGATGCTCTAGTAGACTCTACTACCGGTCATGAAATGCTCTCCTTAATGGATGATTTTTTTGGTTACAATCAAATTTAGATTAAGCTCGAAGACCAGCACAAAACCATATTTATAACGCCATGGGGAACATTTTGCTACAAAGTTATGCCATTTGGTCTCAAAAACACTGGTGCCACATACCAGCGGGCCATGACATACATTTTTCATGACTATATGCACAAAATTCTGGAATATTATATCGATGATTTGCTAGCCAAGTCATTGCTATGAGAAGAGCATGCGGAGGTCTTGAGAAAAGTCTTCGATCACCTGATAGAGCACAATGTCAGGCTGAATCCTAAGAAGTGCGTATTTGGCGTAACTTCTAGAAAATTGCTAGGGTTCATTATCTCCAAGAGAGGCATCGAAGTAGACCCAGCGAAGGTCAAGGCCATTTTGGAAATGCGTCCTCCCACCAATATTAAGGAATTAAGGAGCCTTCAAGGCAAGGTAGCCTCGATAAAGTGATTTATCACCCAACTATCGGATAAATGTCGACCCATGAATCGACTGCTACATAAGGGTGTCCCATTCAACTGGGATGAGGACTGCAAGGTAGCCTTCACTGAGATAAAGCAATACCTAGTGACACCACCAGTATTAGCTCCACCAAGGCCAGAAGAGCCTTTTTTGCTATATATATCGACAACAGACTTTGCGTTAGGGACCATGTTGGCCCAAAAGAATGTACAAGGCAAAGAGCAAGCCATATATTACATTAGCCAAACCTTGGTGAGTTACGAGCTAGGATATGCATATGTGGAAAAACTATGTTTAGCAGTAGTGTTCGCTACCAAGAAATTGTGGCACTACATGTTAAGTCACATGACATATGTGATATCAAAACAAAATCCTTTGCAGTATATGATGAGCAAGACATATCATAATACACGTACTGCAAAGTGGATCATGCTATTGATAGAATTTGATCTAGAATTCATAAGCCAAAAGTCCGTTAAGGGATAAGTCATAGCAGATCAGTTAGCTGAGGTGCCACTGTCCAATAGTAGGCCTCTAACAATCGAGCTTTCGGATGATGCAGTGTTTGTAGTATCCGAAGCTCCCAAACCCGAAGGACCAGAGAACAATGCTGATATGACTCTGTTCTTTGATGGTTCGAAGTGCGAGCAAGGAGCTGGCATAGGGATAGTGTTTTTCATACCGCAAGGAGCTCCAATGCCCTTGTCATTCAAACTAGACTTCCCATGCACCAACAATAATGTTGAATATGAAGCCCTACTTTTGGGCCTCCATACAACCATCGCCATGAATATCAAGAGACTAAACATCTTTGGTGATTCCTTGCTCATAATTAACCAAGTGAAGGGATTATTTTAGTGTCGATGTCTGGTACTGAAAGCCTACAAAGATCTTGTTGCCACATATCTAGCTAAACTAGAATGGTACGACATCGAGGCAGTCCCTCGTTCATCAAATAGGTTCGTAGACACCATGGCATCTTTGGGATCCTTGATCCCTCAGAATCCATCTACCGACTTCACTACCATCCATGTCAAGATGCTCTCACATCCTACAACAGAGCGTGCAACCTTTGATAACAAAGAATCAGTCAACATGATTAGTGTGGAACCAAAAGCTGATTGGTTCTGCAAAGTTGAAGACTTTCTCAAGAAAGCACCCTAGGGGTCTTTAACCTCCTAGAGTCTTGCAGGGAGTGGCACCACCATTCACCACCAGGTTGTTTCCCAGTCTACATTTGCAAAAGTAAATACGTAGGGGGTACAGGTTGTCTTAGCAATCAAAGTTGAGGCTCATCAGAATTGGATGTCATAGATCCAAGACTTCCTAAGACTTGGTTTTGTCTCGGAGGGACTGTCGCGTGCCGCAAGATGCACATTTAAACAAAAAGTGACTAAATATGTCTTGGTAGGAGATATTTTGTACCACCAAAGTTATGATGGAGTCCTCCTTCATTGTATTGAGCCCCAAGAGTCATCTTGGGCAATTTTAGAAGCTCATGATGGTACGTGCGGTGGCCATTTCAGCGGCATGGCCATCATCAAGTGCATCCTTCGAATGGGTTATTATTGGCCCACTATGGAGAAGGATTGCAATGTATATGTCAAGAAATGCATCAAATGTCAGCATCATGCTAATCTTATGCACCTACCATCATAGGCCTTACAACCCATCCAAGCGGCTTGGCCATTTGCTCAGTGGGGGTTTGATCTAATTGGCAAGATCTCTCCTCCGTCATCAAGCCGACATACATTCATCATTATGGCTACTGAGTATTTTACAAAGTGGGTGGAAGCCATTCCCTTAACAATGACCACTGGAGCTCGCATAGCAGAGTTCATAATGGAGCATATCATAAGTCATTTCGGGATACCATCCAAAATTGTTTCGGATAATGGAACTTCTTTTAAGAACAAAATTGTGCGAGCTTTAACATCTAAGTACCACATCAAACATAGTTTTGCAACTCCATACTATCCATAGGAAAATGGGCAAGCTGAGGCCTCAAACAAGACTGTGGTAGCCATCTTGAAAAATATAGTGCAAGAACACCACAAGGATTGGCATATACAACTGCCCCTTGCATTATGGGCTTATAGGACTAGCATTCGGACTCCCACTAGGGTGACTCCATTTTCACTAGTATATGGCACTGAGGCCATTATGCCCTTAGAGTTGGAAATTCCAATGTTACGCATCGCATTGAAAGAGTTCATCGATGATGACACCATGCAACAAGCTCGAATAGACCAATTGACGCTACTGGATGAACATCGCGTGAATGCCCTGGAGCATCTCCGTGTCTATCAGGAGCATTTGAAATGAGCTTACAATATCAAAGTCCACTAGAGAGACTTTGAAGTTGGGGATCTTGTGCTAAAAGAAAACCAATAGAACTCAAATTTTTCGCCCGATATGCGAGACAAATTTATGACTAATTGGCTAGGACCCTATATCATATCTAAAAATATTGGTCTAGGTACCTATCGCTTGACGTCGCTAGGGGGTGTTGAAGAGCCTGAACCTCTCAACATCATCCATATTAAGGCATTCTATGCTTAGAGAGTATAGCAAAAAAGCTCCAAAGGCATCTGTAAGCCCTTTGGTCAGTCAAAAGGCACCAAGGATTTCTAAAAATTGCTTGGTCAACCCAAAGGCTTCGAGAGTTCCTATAACTACTTGGTCATCCCAAAAGGCTCCAAGATCTCATTCGAGTGATTTGGTCATGTCAAAAAAAGCTCCAAAGGCATCTGTAAGCCCTTTGGTCAGTCAAAAGGCACCAAGGATTTCTAAAAATTGCTTGGTCAACCCAAAGGCTCTGAGAGTTCCTATAGCTTCTCGGTCATCCTAAAAGGCTCCATGCCCTCTTGCTGAGAGTTTGGTCAACTAAAAGGTTCCAAAGGCATCTGTAAGACCTTTGGTCAATCCAAAAAGCTCCAAGGATTTCTAAAAATCACTTGGTCAACCCCAAAAATCTCCAAAGGCATATATACTCATCGTTTGGTCAAATATGAAAGCTCAAAAATGCATAAAAATTTGAAAATATATAAAATTCCAAAAAAAATTGGTAAAGCATAAAATCCAAAAATATTTGCTTTTGCAGTTTGCATTTTCATACATGCATTCACATCATCATATTGCATTTAGGCATTTGTCATTCATTGCATTCCATAGTAGAGTGTAATATGTCTATCAAAATCTTACAAATGGTCGCACATTTGTGTTTCAATCATGCACCCTTGCATTTATCATAATTCATTGCATTCATACATGATACCTGTTGCGGAGAATTATGTATGTATATTAAGTTTTCCAGTCATTCAAACATACCTAGTGGGTTCTTCAGATATTGTAGAAAGCTTGCTTTGCTGTTATAGACGAGGTCATTAGTTGGGATAGTGCTTCAACATATCAGAATCCCGTCACTAAGCAAAACAATATAAAATCCTGCTAAGACAAGAGATGATGAAAGCTGCGAAAGCAGTCTTAGGTATCTAGAGAGATGGGTTTCATGACCTACTTATCTTGCAAATAGGTCGGTCTAGAGTGGTGAACTTTGGCAAAAGGACAAGAATTTCCCCTATAAATCCCAAAGTTACAAAGTTTAAATCCCAAGTTACAAAGTGCAAATTTCAAAATACAAAGTTCAAATCAAATGTAAAGTGACATAGTGAATCAAAAGCACTATAAAAATCCCTTGCTCAAAGAAAATGGTAACACGTGGACTAACAATGATTTTTATCACTACATATGAGCAAGTAAGAAGGGTGAGAACTTGAATCCCTGGATTGTCCACCTTTTGAAAGCCATAGAGTGATCCCCGATCGCAGCAATGGGTTGGAAGAGTCCCACCTGCAATCGGAGGGGTAGTTCTATTGGGTGATCCCCAAACGTAGCAATGGGTTGAAAGAGTCCCGCCTGCATTTGGAGGGGTAGCCCCGATCAATTTGCAAGATGAGCTAGCTCTAGGTACCTAGGATTGTCTAGTTGTATAAGTCTAATCAAAGCTGAAACAAGGATGGTACGATCGTATGAGGAACCCTATCTCACATATGGGTTGAAAGAGTCCCGACTGACATACGGGGTATGCTTATGGTCTATCTAAAAATACTCACATGCACACACAGGGATAATGAATAGTTGGGTCTATCACGGCAAAAGCCTTGTCCAATAAACGCCTTGTACAGTTAGTATGTGATTTTTGGAGAAGTCTACTAGGGTGTTTGAGTCTCATGGAAAACCTCAAAAAGTTCTCTAATAGCAACAAGATACCAAATATCATTAGACATCAAAAATACGAGTCATTCATTCATCGAATGCATTTTACAAAGCACAATCAAACATATAGGATAGATACCGCATGAATATCAGAAATGATGTTTAGACGGCCACTGACTATATAGTGTAGCAAAGAAGAAATATACATAATGACATATTCATTCATTAGCATTATACCAATCCATTTCACTACATTTCATATATGGGTGATTAATTGATTAAGTTCTTGTAATGAGAATTATCAATTATTTTGCATGATTGTCATACATTCTGTGGTGTCATATTTTAAAATTGATATACATAGTTTACATTCATTCTTTATGTTTTAAGTGATTAAAGCATACAGGTTCATTCCCATTAGATTACGATTATGTACATAATGCATTACCATACATTGCATAGCATACCATAACTTCATAAAAATAAATGCATGCCCACAAAGCAAAAATAAATATGCATTCAAAATAAATAATGCATCCATATGCATCCATCATAAATAGCATATCTAAACATCTAGATCACTGCATCTCATCAACATCATCATAAATAAGATAGCTATCTAGTGCATGTCATCCATACATTGCATCATATAAACATAGCATCAACATAAGCATTGCATCCATGTGCATCAAATAAACATAAAATCAAAATTAAACATCAGATACACATAATGAGCCATAAAGACCAAGTCATATATATATATGCAAAAAGAGTACATATGAGGAGTATCAAAATGCCCATAGGCTACAAAGTGTGTAGGTCCTCGACCTTACACTCAAAATGAATACAACATAGCAAAAGTATAGTCTACATCTAGCAGAGCCTAGGTCTAGTCTGCTCCCCCTGTACCGGAGCTCTCGTCGCCTCCCTCAGCACTATGCTCTAGAGCCTACTCTCCTATCTGCTCTGGCACCCATGGTGGGTCCTATTGTGGATCCTGCCTACCTCCAAATCCTAAGGTGCCCAACACATGAGAAATTGGTAACTGTAGTAGGCTAGTCCTCTGATCGGTGGCCCCTAAAGTCTGCCCTGCATCTCTAGGCCTGGCACGCGATGTCACCCCATGTGTGCTAGAGGACCTGTGCATCCTCTCAGTCCTATGAGTCCTGTGACTCGAGCTCACCATAGACTATCCTGAGGTCCTAGACCTGGTCCACTGAGACTCTAAGGAGAAAGGATCCTCAGGAACCTGTAACCCATGCATCTCAATATAACCGACTAGCTGATCAATGCGAGCAAGCCGGGCTACATGCATCTCATTGGTCCTCATGACCATACTACGTAGTCACTCTACCTCGACCATCAGATCTTGAACACCTTCTATTGGTGCTACTGGTGCTACTAGAGGCCCCATAGTAGCCTGAGGAGGTGGCATAGCCCTCCTCGATACCCGAAGGAGATCCCTCTCTACCTCTGCTATAGTCCATTGTGCCTGTGCTAACTCTAGTGTAGTCTGTAATCTCTAAACTTGGGCCTCTACATCTATGGCCCATGTAGTAAGATCTTGTATCTGATCCTGCACCTCAGTCAGGTGCCTATCCCTGTCAGCTACTTTCACCTCTAGAGTGGCGATCGTAGTATCTCGCTCTAGCTATTGTGTGTGGAATCATCCTAGCTGACTCTACAAGTCAGCCACCTGAGCTAAGAGCTAACCCTCTACACTATCGGGAGGGACCTCACCCTCCTCTGGAGCCTCCTCATCTGGGTCAACCTTGGGAGCCTCCTCGATGGTGGCCACTGTGCCCCAACTACCCTCTTCTCGCTGGCGCACCCTACGCCCATCGGGATCCACCTCTACCTCTTCCTGATCTGGCTCTCAGCCTAGAGGCCCTATGTCATACCATCTGAACATGGACCACCACCCATCATACTCTGGAGTGGTCCCAGTAGTCTCGACTCTAGTCTCCTGGTAGTCATCAGCAGCATCTCCTAGAGGCTCAGGAATGATCCACTATAGATCGTGCTCTATGACCAAGCATCGATATCTGAGAGGGATATCTGGAATATCTTGCATGAGCCCAAACTATCGTAGGACCCGAGAGTAGAATTGGTACTCTCGAATCTTGGCCTTATGACCGATCAACCATCTATCATGGCATGCCTATCTCAGCCATTGGCCCTCCTCTGGCCACGTTGGGCAATCCATATAGGGCCACCACTGAACATCGTTCGGGCCAAGTGCCATGAACTGAGTGATATAATGTTGGACATCACCAGCATGGATCCTACTATGGGTACCCTCCTCCTCATGAGGCTAGCAGGTGGCATAACACTGATGATCATCAGCAATAGTAGTGATCCATAGTGGAAGATCTGTAGGATGCTCGATCCGGATGTGCTGCCACCCCTAGATCTGCAATAGAAGACTACAATTGAGGCCCTTATGACTATGCTCAGTAATCTGGTATAGCTCCCTATAGAGCTGACATAGTAGGGTGCTCCCCCAAGCTAGAAGTAAAGGCTCCTCTGTAGAGCTCTACAGCACCCTCCAGGCGGTGGATAGGAGGTTCTAGGGAATCCTCATGCCCGAGGAGTCTGGAAGGACAATCTGTACTATGAGGTGCATGAAGAGGGCTTCCCATGTAGAGAAGACATCCTCATGGTACCACTCACCAATGTGCACCCCTCCATGGTCAATCGCGTCCTGAGCATCCTCGCTCTGGTCATCGAAGATAGAATAAAAAATAACCTCCTTTACCCTGGAGGTAGAGGAGACGATGGCCTCACCATCAATGGGGATCCTGAAGATCCTGTAGATGTCCTCTAAAGTAATAGTCATTTCACCTGTAGGTAGGTGAAATGTGTTGGTCCACGCATTCCAACGTCGGGCCAATGTAGTCAGGTAGGATTGATCTACCCTAATAGTGGGTAGATCCATGACGTATCCAAACTCGATAGCTCAAAACCAATCTCGATCATCATCGGATAAAGCCTCATGGAGAGTCTTCAGAATATCTAGCTCTCGGGCTCTAGAAGTCAATCTCTGGAATAAAAAGCATAATTTAAGACAAAATCTAGCTAACTAGAGCTAAAAACAATGCTAAAAATGACAAAAAAAAAAAAAAACAACAACAAACCGTAGTTGAAACCTATGGTCCCCAATTTGCAAATTGGGAACCGTAGCTGAAACTTGCGGTCCCTAATTTGCCAATTGGGAACCACAACTAAAACTTGCGGTCCCTAATTTGCCAATTGGGAACCGTAGCTACCAGTTGTGGTTTAGGAGCGACACCCATTTTGGGTACCCTCCTAGACCATTAAGACATCAAATTAAATTCCTAAAGCTAGCCTAGCCTAGTGGGGTTCATTACCAATAGTTTAGTGAGGTTCATTATCCGCATTACTTAATGTGGTTCATTTTACTGGTATTGAGTGCGCGGTCTCGGTTTTGAGTTACCTTGCCCGCACCCTAGCCCCGGCTAGTAGATGGCTGATCAGGATCCACCATCGAGGTAGAGGAGTGTAATCATGGTAGAGTGTGGTAGCATTTTGGATCAGGAAAGGTTTTCTCACTCTCAGAGCTCTCAAATTGCTAATGCTTGCCAAAAAATAATGAAAAATTTCAAATGGGAATTCAATTTATAGGTTTTCCTAGTCTCGGTGAACCGCAGCTGACACCTACGGTTCTGGAACTAGGGTTTTCCACCTGTAGGTCTGACCCATGGTTCCCAAAATTTGGAAATGTAAATCGTAGACCATACCTACGGTCCACAACTAGCATTAAATGCACTCAAAACCCACCGTGGGAAGGTCTAAAAGAGCAAATTAATGACTTCCATCGGATAAAAATTCAAAATCAATGATTAAAATTGCAAATTTGGTGATGTTAAAAGCACCAGGACCAATCAAATACATGCAAAATTAAAACAAAAAAATCAAATAATTAAAAACCAAATGCGCCTCGTATTCAGTGATTTATCCTATACACTTGGCGGTTGTAGCGAGTTGCGATCCATGCAATCCGGCAAGATGAGTAAATCACCATAAGGACATTTGGGGTAAAATTGTCATTTCTTTTATGACATCTTTCAGCAAATCATCGACAAATATGATTCAACACAAGTCTAATTGCATTTGTATCATTTTGATTCCTTAAGATGACTATTGTAGCCTGACTGCTCCATGGGATAGAAATGTGCCAATACTACTAAGAGTTGCAATCATAAGCTGAACTAGGCCTAGCCAAGGCATTAAAAGGCTCGAATCTTAATTTGTTCAGGATCATTCATTATGGTCAAGCGATTTCTTCACTTCATACATTGTCATTACCCTCATCGACTCATCGCTTGAGGGGGTAGTCATAATTTCATAATCATAATCAAAGTCAGTAGAAGATCCCTGAGATCGTAGATCCCCTGATCTTGTCAAAATTGCGTTCGTTCTTGCGAATCATTGTCAACAACTATCATAAGCTTCCCCCTTTGCTTGGGGCAAACAACAAATATGATAATTAGTTTGTAACTCTCATCCTTCAGATTTATGGGTCAAAAGATACCCATACTTGGCATTGATGCTATCCGAACGTCTGATGACGAGGGCAGACTTGTCAAAATGTAAGCCTTTCACAAGTTGGAAGCAATGATTCCAAGATGCGCATCCTTTTGTTGGACCTGGGGCATCTAATGTTGATCTGACTAATGATCATCATAGAACCTTAGACATCATTTTAGGATGTATATTTTTGCTCAGCATTGTTCAATCTCACAACGCATCTCAAAAGGGGCATCTGTAGACACCTAAAATGCATCATGTCGAGGGCGACTACTCATATGGACATGCTACAAGACCATATGGAGGATCTTGGATAGACTCCAAGATAGAGCAGTGGTTCTAACCACTCAATTTAGGCACTTTGGCCTAATCAGTTTGAACCACAGCCCAGACCTACGGTCTCCAGTCTAAACCATGGTTGACACCTGCGGTCTATAGTCTGGACCGCAACTGTGACCTGTGGTCTTAACTGAAGTTCAGTTAGGCCTTCCATCCGAGCCAAATTGGTTGGAATGACCAAAAGATCTAGAAGAAGGTAGTTGAAGGATGAAAGATTCCAGAGGCTTCCATCCCAACTATCCTAACCACCCTTCTTGGTCTTGGCTTCTCCATGAAGCCACCCCTAGCCCTAGGGGCATGCTATAAATACCCCCTCCAAATGGGGAGAAAAAGAGAAGCAAGCATTGGAGATTTGAGCAGTGAAGCCTTGGCAAATTGTACACTCAAACTGAGTATGCTAAGAGATAGAGCTATTGCACTTAATCCCCGACCCTTTTGCCACCATTCATGATGAATTGCATTATGGATGCCCTAGGTGCTTAGG
Source organism: Wollemia nobilis (assembly GCA_028583015.1). NCBI lineage: Eukaryota > Viridiplantae > Streptophyta > Pinopsida > Araucariales > Araucariaceae > Wollemia > Wollemia nobilis. The sequence goes on along the minus strand of JAQPPZ010000677.1, from coordinate 7,590,777 downwards.
AGGATCAAGAAATACAAATCCGAGCAAACGAAGGCCCTTCACATCGAATTGACCACCAAATCAGTCTGAGGACAATGAAGGTGACCCTTGAACATCAATTTGGACAAGGAGATTGAGCCCACTGCCCCTGATTTTGAGGGTAAACTTATCAGAGGTCAAACCATAGCTGTCAGCCATGGTTCATAGTGCAGACCGCTCACCAGAGCTACGGTTTGCAACAGGTGACATATCACCTTACTCTTTTCATTTTTGTCCGGTTAAATAGGTTAGATTAATCATTTCTTAGGTTTAATTACAGTTTAGAAGAATTCTGACCGTAGGAATTAGCTTAGAATAGATAGTTTATGTTTTGCATTAATTAGGATATTTTTGGATCTTTTATGCACCTCTATGCTTCTATTTTGTTATCTGATCCATGCATTATTTGTCTAACGATTTCTTTACATGCTATATTACAATCTCCTCATTTCTTGCATAGATTGATAGTTTTAAATGCTTTCTTGATTTCATGCTATTCTTTATGCAAGATTCCTCCAAAAGCCTCATCAAGAGAGGCCTCCTTTGTTACTAATTGCTTCTTGTTGTTTCTTGATCGTAGGGAACAAGATTTGAAGGAGAGATAAAGCATCCAATTCCTTCCTCAATGCGAAGAAGAGGGTCATCGACACCCTAGAGCAGTTCGTGTCACCCTGAGGGGCATTTTGATCACACCTACCCTTGATAGGGATTAGACACTATTGTAATTGATGTATCAAATGGGTATCCCTAAGAGGGACGAATCTATAATTTGACTCCATTGAAATTAATAAAGGATTCCTTGTATTCATGTTATTTCTTGTTATCAAATTATGCATGCCTATTTGTGTATCTTTCTTCAATTGCAATAGTTAGATCGGGTGTGAGCCTTTTTGGTGGTTATAGCACCACTATCATAGTTGCTTCAAATTCAAAATACACAGTAGTAAGGATAGGGTACAATTCTCATCACACTTAGGTTGAGAATATAATTCCCCAAAACTCTAAACCTTTTACATCACACACCATTGATCATTGGGTTGTAGGGATCATACTACCTTTCTAGTCAGACGGTTAGGTATTCATCCTAAAAATTCAAGAAATCAAAAACAAAATTATGTACTATGGAGTTAGCCTCCACCAGAGTTATAGATGCTTGACTGGAATTGGAGTACGCTCATGCGTGGCAACATATCTCTTTTAAAAATAGACCTTTTACCACTCATACGAACAAGATAGCCTCTTGGTATCAACCATAACAGGTTTACCCAATTTACTCAAGATGAGTTAATGAACTCACTTGCACGCACACTGGTTCTTGATTGTCTCGGATCATTACCTTGATCTTGATTTGGTAAATAAATTCACTGCACACACATTTGGTCCTAGAAGGATTAGGTATTTTTAAGTGGGTCTATTTCATACCACTAGGATGTTTGAGTCTTGACAAAACAAGCAGTATTCCATATCAATATCCATATCTTCTTCCATATCAACATCCATATCTTCTTCCATATCAACATCCATATCTTCTTCCATGTCAACATCCATGTCAGTTCATAAGTCATTCATACCATACGCCACCAAGTTTGGTGCCCCTGATTAAACAATAATTATATAAAATGGTCAAGAAAAGATCTAAACTATAAATGACCATTAGCACATACCATCTTGCATAAATCATCCACAACATCTTATATGCATTAGTCATAAACATAAACATACATTCCACAAAAAACCTTCACATAAAAATATAACACAAAGGTAAAAGCCATGTCTATATGTGTATGCATATCACATGTACAATGAGTTACAAATGGCTACATACAATGGAGCACTAATAATAATATAGAAAAAGTGCATCTAAGCACTAACTACATCCTAAAAGAAGATCCCTATGAACTAGCAGGAGTCCTATACCTAGAGCTATGCCTAGACTGACTATGCCTAGCACCCTCGGATACATAAGAGGTTGGATGATCAGGAAGTGGAATATGATGTTCCATCAACCTATCCTCCAATGCCTCGATGTATTTATTCTATACCAAAGACGTCATATGTTGACCTCATGCCGATGCTCCCTCTCCACTAGTTCTACTTGGAGAACTATAATCCTTGCATCCTGCTCTACCACCTATATATCCATATGTACCCACTCCTCCTTGCTCCATCCTAGGGATATATATAGAACCTCCTCCACATCATCTCCATATTTGCCATCTCCACTAGCCTTGGGTGCCTGCTGAGCTGCACCCTTCACCTTATACCTCCAACTATCAGACTGAAGTTGCCACTACCACTTATGAGCATCCTAGGTCCCCTCATCCTAAGTCTCTATAGCACCCTCATCCTATGTCTCTTGGATATCGTCACCCCTATCCTCTTGACTGCCATCCCCGTCAGCTGGTCTCCAAGGTTACATCCATGCTGGTTGAATCGTGAACCATGCATCATACTCTACGGTCATCCCTCCATCCTCCACATCTAGGATTTCCACCTCCTCATCATCCTCCAAGGCTACCCTCCATGGCTCCATGCATGGTAGCCCCATATCCTCCTGATGCCTCTTGTACCACATTGGCTCATCAGGGACATACTACCAAAGCCCAAACTGGTGGAGCACTCGTGAGAACTTGAAGTACTCCACCTCACTCCTATGTCTCCCAACCACCCATCTATCTTGTTGCATCGGTCGTAGATGCACTCCATCCCTAGTCCACTAAGCACCAAGCCATGGCCTCCAAACCACTTGGGTGGATATTAATCCAACCCATAGATCCTTGTACCACTGACTCATCCTCATTGGATGACTCGATTGCACCTCCTCTACCAATGTACATCGCCTAGCATAGGGCTGCTCCCTCCTAAAATCCTCCATATATAAGCCCTTTGGTTGAGCAACATTGAAGTTCTCCCATCCCTAGCATTGCAGCAATAAGTTGCATCCCAATCCCTTTTGCCCTTGTCTCATCACATGGTAAAGCTCTCGGTACACATGTGCCAATAAGGTAGGAGCCTATGCATACACCAACCTCATAGTGAGCATATCACTCACCACCCCTATCAAGTTCCAAGGGAACCTACACTCGGTATTGTTCAGAACCACAATTTTGGCTAGCACGAACATGACCAATACCCAAAGTGATTCTAAATCTTTGTCCACATACATGGATAGATAATGTATACCTCCACTCTTTATCTTCACCCCCTTTCATGCATCACCAAACATCCACCTCATATCCATATTCCTATTGAGCCCAACCTCAACCTAGATCCCCTCCACTGATACCTTGATGATGTAGTATACATCCTCCAAGGTAACGATAACCTTACCTGTGGGAAGCTAAAATATCCCCCTTTCTACATACCACCTCTTTTCCAAGGCAGAGAGGTACCCCTCATCCACCATAACCACATCAAGTTGGGCTACCTCTGCTAGGCCCACCTCCCTAAGCAACTCCCACTCATCCCTTGTAATCACCTTCCTCATCTCGGGGATATAAGGTGAAAATCGGTGCTAAGCCTCCAAAAATCTAAGCTACAGCACAACACAAAACATTTGTTAATAAACTATTCATAATTTCAAAAAAAAATTGCACAATCAACAACAGGTTACCTCCACCACTCACACTCCATTTGCAGCCTCAAGACCCACACCAGCCCCATCCGTCACCATAAATTTTGTGCTCCGAACACCTCACCTCACTTTCCTCCTCACTCACCCTTCACTCCTCATATGCAACTTCTCAAACTCTGCATATGCACAAATGAGCTTCAATATTTCCCAGTAAGCTATTTATAGTTGTTTCAGGCACTTTGGAGTGTCCATGGGTGTTTCCTAGTGTGTTGAAGCACCTATGGGCATTTTTGCAGATCACAAGCACCCATGGGCATTTCGTGTTAGCATGAAAAAAATCCAAATCAACAAAAAATAGTAGCTTCCCCCAACCAAATCATTCCAAATTTCACTCATCAATGCATTCCATCATTTTATCAGGTTTTATGAAGATTCCAACTAATTTGGATGCATAAATCTCATTTACAACCACATTGACCAAAATTCACCAAACAGATTCTAAAAGCACCTAAAATGGTTCAAATCTTCACAAAAAGATGACCATTAGTATTTTCATCAATCATACATCATCTCCACTTCATTTCACATCATCATTTGCATATTGCCAAATTCAAGTAACATGCAAGTGAATCTTGTATCTAGTGGGTTATTCTACACACTCGACGAATGCCGATTTGCATCCATGCAATTCGGTAATATGAATAGCACACCATAAGGAAACTTGACCATGATCATCATCACTTATCTCGTTGCTCAAAATCACAATAACATTCAGTATTTCCTCATATTTAGAGTTGTTAGGATCTCACTATTAAAAATAAGCACACTCACACAAAATATTGAAAAATAACTCAAATACATCAAATAACTCAATAACACTATGCAAAAATTAAATGCATAAATGGAACAATCTCCCAATAACATAAAATCATAGGCCTCTTCAATAGGGCAACCTCCTTCAATATTTTATTATCTTGCAAAAGGATGAATTCGTACATGGCTTCATATATTTTAAAGAAAAATTTCATGCAACCCTACCTAAAGGCTCAAGAGTTGGCTTACATGCAAAATGCCACTCGAGCTAGAATATCCTAACTACCATTATTTACAATCTTGATAAAAAATTTATTACATGAGATGGCACCACTTGGCTAGGAACCATACTTGCCACATACATTACAGAGTTTTACAAAATAGTATCATAACGGTATCCCCCATGTTGGAAGTGGTTCATTACATAAGTAAATGAGAATTACAAAATGGCATTAGGATAGGATCCTAACATGTCCTTCCCCTTTGGAAAGCTTTGTCCTCAAAGCTAAAAATGAGGGAACTATTTATGGATCTTATGGAGAGACTCCCATGTAGCATCTTCTGTCTGGAGCCTGCGCCATTGAATAAGAACTTCTGTGATGGTACGATTGTGGAGAGTGCGGGTTCGATGATCCAACAATTATTTAGGTTCAAGTAATATGGACCCTTCTTCATCCAATTCTAGTAATTCTGACTAAACCTATACCTGTGTTCCCACAACTTTTTTGAGAGAGGAAACATGGAAAATAGGATGGAGCTTGGAGGTGAGCAGAAGAGTCAATTTGTAAGCAGTGGAACCAATCCGTTGAATAACTTGGTAGGGTCCATAGTATTTTGTAGCAAGTTTTTTGCATCAACAGAGTTGTAGAGATGATTTTTTGTACGACTACAAGCGAAGGAAGACCATATCACCCACATCAAATTTATGCTCAAAACAATGTTGGTCAGCTTATTATCGCATCCAATTTTGGGCCATGTCCAAATTCTGCTTTAGCTGACAGAGAATATCGGTATGTTGGCTGAGAATAGTGTCGACTACCTGGATCTTGGAGCTACCTAGGATGTATGAAGAAGGCATGAGTGGATGGCACCCATAAATAGCCTCAAAAGGGGTGAGTTTGGTTAGTGTATGATAGAAAGTGTTGTACCACCATTCGGCCAAAGGAAGCCACTTCGTCCATTGAGTAGGATGATCTGATGCAAAACAACGAAGATAGGTCTCCAAACATTTGTTGACAATATCAGTTTGACCATCCATTTGTAGATGGTAGGATGAACTCATTTTGAGCTGAGTTCCCTGTAACTTAAAAAATTCTTACCAAAAATGACTAGTGAAGGTTGGATCTCAATCGAACACAATGGAGTTGGGCATACCATGAAGGAAAAAAATAGAATCGAGAAATTTTTGGGCAATGGTGGAGGTTGTGTAAGGATGGCCAAGGGAACAAAAATGAGCATACTTCGAAATTTGATCCACTACCACAAGAATAACAGACTTACTGCTATATTTAGGTAACCCTTCTATAAAATCCATAGAAATATCAGTCCAAAACTGATCTAGAATGGGTAAGGATTGAAGAGTACCCGAAGAACGTATTGTTTCACCTTTCATCCATTGATATGTATCATAAGCTGTTGCAAAATCATGGATATCCTATTTCATACCTTTCTATAAGAATGTGCGCTTGAGACGTTCATATGTTTTAAGAAATATTGAATGGCCTACAGAGGGAGCAATATGTAGTTCCTTCATGAAAAGCTCATGGAGTGGGGACGTGCGAGGAAGAACAAGGTGTTGGCGATAACACAGGTCATGGCCATACCAATTGTAGCCTAGGAATGAAGTAGGATCATCATGGAGTGAGGCCACCAAAGCTTGCAAGCCTGCATCCTGAAGTACCTCATATCATAAGGAATCTATCCATTGAGGAATCGATGAGGAAATGGCACATAACATACTGAGGGCCTCAAATTGGTGAGAGAGCATTAGCCACAAGATTATCTTTACCCTTCTTATAGGTGATATCATAATCATATCCCATGAGTTTAGAAACCCATTTTTGTTGTTCTAGGGTAGCAAATCGTTGTTCCAAGAAGTATTTGAGACTTTATGGTCTATTTTAATGGATAAATGGCACCCAATGAGATATGGTCACCAATGGATTACAGCATGTAATATTGCCAACATTTCCTTGGCATATGTAGATTTCCCAAGTTATGATCAAAGAGTACCTTACTAGTTAAATCCAAGGGTCTCCCTTCCTGCATCAACATTGCCCCAATGCCACGACCAGAAGCATAACTTTTAATGATGAAAGGCTTGGAAAAATCTGGCATGGCTAAAACTGGTGTTGTGGTCATAGCATGCTTCAATTCAAGGAATTATTGGTCAACGGGCCCCATCCAATTAAAATAGTTCTTTAACATGGATGTGAGGGGGGCTTCTATTTTACCATAATTACAAATAAATTTGTGATAGTAACCTGTAAGCCCTAAGAATCCCCAAATTCCCTTGAGAGTGTGAGGTTTTGGTCAATCTTGAACTGCTTGAATCTTCTTGGGGTCAACATTGATGCCATATTTGGAGATAATGTGTCCTAGATACTCCACTTCATTCATACCAAAGGAACACTTGGACCACTTAGCAAAAATTTGATGTTGTGCCAACAATTGTAATGTCTGACCCACATGGATAAGGTGTTCCTCCCATGAGCAGCTATAAACCAAGATATCATCAAATAAAACCAGGATGAACTTCTACAAGAGAGGGTGAAAGATGTTGTTCATCAGGATCTAAAATGTGAAAGGAGCATTTTTTAGACCAAATGGAATTACCAAGAACTCATAGTGACCTTCATGAGTACGAATGCAGTTTTGGGAATATCCTTGTCCTTGAGCCTGATTTGATGGTAGCCAGAATGAAGTTCTAACTTGGAGAAGTACATAGCTCCATGTAACTCATCCATAAATTCATCCACTACCGAAATGGGGAATATATCTTTGATGGTCATTTTTTTGAGCTCACGGTCGTCTATACACAATCACCACAAGCCATATTTCTTACAAACTAGTAAAACTTGAGAAGAGTAAGGGCTGGTACTAGATTGAATGACACCAAATTTGAGAAATTCCTATATCATCTACTCGATTTTGGACTTGAGAGCATGAGGATACCGATACGGTCTGATGTTGTGTGGTGCATTACCTAGTAGTAGTAGAATAGCATGGTCATGTGAGTGACAAGGCAGTAGGGTAGTTGGTTCTAAAAAAATGCCACAATGCTTGGTCAGAACAAGTTGCAAATCTATTGGAATTTGATCCACTGTGTAAGTGCTTGGTTGAATTAAAAATATTCCATGAAATGACTTTTTCAATAATTTCTTCATTCGATTGGAACTAATAATTTGGGAAGGGCCTGTTTTGGCACCATGGAGGGTGTGTGTTTGTCCATATTGTGAAAACTACATCCATAGTTTTGCAAAGTTCCAGGAGATAGTTCCCAAGGTGCTCAACCATTGGAATCCCAACACAATATCACATCCTCCCAATTGGAGGGTAAACATGTCTTGCTTGAGTTCGTAATCCCCTATTTTTATTTTAACATTGCGACATTTACCTTTACAAGGTAAAGTGCCTCTATCTGCCACCATGAATTCAAATGAATTGCATGTGTGTATATAGCAATTGGTCTGCTTAGCAACTTGAGGATCAATAAAGTTGTGTGTACTGCCTGAATCAATAAGAATAGTAAGGTATTGGTCTTTGAAAAAACCCACAACTTTCATGGTTTGTGGAGTGGTAACCCTGGCAAGAGCATGGACATAAATTTTTGCTTGAGGTTCTTGGGTTTCCTCTTCCTATTGAGTTGGTTCTTCTGCTGTGTCACTCTCCTCATCACTATGGTCACTGCTATCAGGCTCCTCTGCATCGATTAAGAACAATATCTTATTTGCACATATATGCCCCTTCACAAAATTTTCATCATAATTATAACATAACCCTTAGGTGCAATGTGCATCCATTTCATCTATAGTCAGTCGCTTAGGAGTAGGAGGTTTATTATTAGTATTATTTTGGAATCGAGGAGGAAAGGGAGGTCGAGCTTGAGAAAATCACGGTGTCCACCGTTGAGCTGAGAGTTTAGATTCGGCCAATCGGGCTAAACTAATAGCCTCCATCATGGTTTGTGGTTTAAACATCTTGACTTCAGCCTAAAGATCATCTTTCAACCCACTAATGAAACAACTCATAAAAAATCCCTCATTCAAACCCCTTGTTTTATTGGCCAATTTCTCAAATTGTGTCTGGTAATCACGAACTGTGGTAGTTTATTTTAGCTTTATCAATGCTCCTGTAGAGTCTTCATAGTCACTAGGGCCAAATCGGGTGAGTAGTTGGGACTCAAACTCCTAATAGAGATTAGTGGTAGTGGCTCATAGCCATTGGAACCAATGTAAGGCTTTAGATTCTAAGTTGAAGAAATCCATCTAAACCCGATGATATATAGGGGCATTGTGGAGTCTAAAGAATTGATCAACTTGACATAACCACCCATCGACATCCTTTCTACTGAACTTAGGGAAATCCAATTTAGGTATTTTGAAGGTCTGATCATGTTCTTAGTGAGTGTCTTCGGTTCCCCTTATTCGGTCTTCTGTTTCCCTTCTTCGGCCTCGTTCAAAGTTTTTATCTTGGTGTTCAGATGTGAGAGTACCCTGCAATTGTGTCTCCACCTCTGTAAGTTGTTTTTCTAAGTAGATTCTAGTGGCATCCTAATCTGTTCGAAGCTCTCGAATATCTTATCTTATGGTGTGGTTTGTAGTGGTCAAGTAGTCAAGGGATTTTTGCATATCGACCAATATTGTGGTCAGTTCTAACTTCCTTTGTCCATGAGTACCGCTCGCCATTATGGGCCCTTTTTTACTCAGTTACTAAAAATAGATGTGCGGTTTCAAGAGTTACTATTTTTAGTAAGGATCCAAAAGTTAATTTGGGAAATGGGTTGCAACACTGATTTTAGGATAGGGTCCACTTCGGTGGCTGCTTGATTTGAGTGCTCAATGAGGAGATATACTGAATTTCTTGACTTTTTTTGATGTCCTAGTTGGTTGCAAGTCGATGTCAAGGTAATTTCTTCCACTTGGACATAAATTTCACCAATGAGTCCTTGAGGATCTTTGGTGCAGAATAACAAGTAGCTTCCATTCCAAAAAAATTGGATCAATTTGATTGACCGTTAAAAAGTTATGGCCTTGGCAAGAAAAATCAAAAATTGCCATTTTTGGAAAATTGGTGCAAAATTTGACTAGGGGCTGCCAAGGACAATTTTATCAGGAATAGAGTGTAGAATTATCTGCTAAATTTTTGATTCAATATGAGCTCTGTGTGAAGAGATATCCCTATTTTAATAAAATTTCAATGCTTTTTATTTGTGTTTTGGTGTTGTCAGTTTCTGATTTGGAGTTACGGTTCAAAGGTTGGGGTTCGAGATCAACTGTCATTGACCTGAAGTCTGCTCCCTGACCACCCTGTCACTATTCCTATGTCATGTACTATGTCTACTGACATGGTTCCTATTACTAACCCTGGGGATTCTTTGACACTGACAAACTATTTTTGAAACTAGAGGTCTATAATTTTGGACTGTTACAGAGAGTTGTTGTTTTCAACCTATCACTGTTACTAGCAGTAACCACCAAGGAGGCTCACACCCGATCTAACCATCGCAATCAAATGGAAACACACAAATAGGCATGCATAATTTGATAACAAGAAATAAAGTGAATACAAGAAATTCTTTATTATTTTTGATGAAGTCAAATTACAGATTCGTCCCTCTTAGGGATACCCATTTGATACATTAATTAAAATAGTGTTTAATCCCTATCAAAGGTAGGTGTGATCAAAATACCCCTCAGGGTGACACGAATTGCTCTAGGGTGTCGATGACCCTCTTCTTTGCAATGGGGAAGGGGTTGGATGCTTTATCTCTCCTTTAGAACTATTTCTTGCGGTCAAGAAACAACAAGAATGTCAAAAAGATAGGCAGCCTCTCATGATGAGGCCCTTTTAGGTAAAATGTATAATGACACCATTAACATGCATAATCAAGAAAGCATAAAGAAAGCTTCTAAACTATATAAAGTGAATCAAGATTCTGTAATAAGCATAAAGTAAAATAGCATCTACACTATGCATGGATCAAATATAGAAAATGAAGCATAAACATGCATAAAGAAAGCATTCTAGTCCTAATTAAAACATAAGCATAAAATGTGAATCTAGCCTAATTCCACGGTCACAAGTCTTCTAAAATGCTATTAAATCAACAAAATGGTTAATCTAACCTAACTAGATAGACAGAAAAGAAGAGAGTAAGGTGATTTGTCACCTATTGCAAACCATAGCTCTGGTGAGCGGTTTGCACTGTGAACCATGGTTGACAGCCACGGTTTGACCTCTGATAAGTTTACCCTCAAAATTAGGGGTAGTGGGCTCAATCTCCTTGTCCAAATTGATGTTCAAGGGTCACCTTCGTTGTCCTCAGACTGATTTGGCAATCAATTCGATGTGAAGGGCCTTCGTTTGCCCGGATTTGTGTTTCTTGATCCTCCTAAGAACCTAGGGCATCCATAATGTAATTCATCATGAATGGTGGCAAAAGGGTCGGGGATTAAGTGCAATAGCTCTATCTCTTAGTATACTCAGTTTGAGTGTACAATTTTCCAGGGCTTCGCTGCTCAAATCTCCAATGATTGCTCTCCTTCTTCTCCCCATTTGGATGGGGTATTTATAGCATGCCCCTAGGGCTAGGGGTGGCTTCATGGAGAAGCCAAGACCAAGAAGGGTGGTTAGGACAATTGGGATGGAAGCCTCTGGAATATTCCATCCTTCAACTACCTTCTTCTAGATCTTTTGGCCATTCCAACCAATTTGGCTTGGATGGAAGGCCTAACTGAACTTTAGTTAAGATCGTAGGTCATAGTTGCGGTCCAGACTACAGACCGCAGGTGTCAACCATGGTTTAGACTGGAGATCGTAGGTTTGGGCTGTGGTTCAGAATGATTAGGCCAAAGTGCCTAAATTGAGTGGTTAGAACCACTGCTCTATCTTGGAGTCTATCCAAGATCCTCCATATGGTCTTGTATCATGTCCATATGAGTAGTCACCCTCGACATGACATGTTTTAGATGTCTATAGATGCCTATTTTGAGATGCATTGTGAGATTGAACAACGCTGAGCAAAAATATACATCCTAAAATGATGTCTAAGGTTCTATGATGATCATTAGTCAGATCAACATTAGATTCCCCAAGTCCAGCAAAAGGACGCGCATCTTGGAATCATTGCTTCTAGCTTGTGAAAGGCTTACATTTTGACAAGTCAGCCCTCATCATCAGACGTTCGGATAGAACCAATGCCAAGTATGGGTATATTTTGATCCATAAATCCAAAGGATGAGAGTTACAAACCAATTATCATATTTTCTGTTTACCCCAAGCAAATGGGGAAGCTTATGATAGTTTTTGACAATGATTCACAAGAACGAACACAATTTTGACAAGATCAAGGGATCTACAATCTCAGGGATCTTCTATTGACTTTGATTATGATTATGAAATTATGACTACCCCCTCAAGCGACGAGTCGATGAGGGTAATGACAATGTATGAAGCGAAGAAATCGCTTGACCATAATGAATGATCCTAAACAAATTAAGATTTGAGCCCTTTAATGCCTTGGCTAGGCCTAGTTCAGCTTATGATTGCAACTCTTAGTAGTATTGGCACATTTCTATCCCATGGAGCAGTCAGGCCACAATAGTCGTCTTAAGGAATCAAAATGATACAAATGCAATTAGACTTGTGTTGAATCATATTTGTCGATGATTTGTTGAAAGATGTCATAAAAGAAATGAAAATTTTACCCCAAATGTCCTTATGGTGATTTACTCATCTTGTCGGATTGCATGGATCGCAACTCGTTGCAACCACCAAGTGTATAGGATAAATCACTGAATACGAGGCGCATTTGGTTTTTAATTATTTGATTTTTTTTTTTAATTTTGCATTTATTTGATTGATCCTGGTGCTTTTAACATCACCAAATTTGCAATTTTAATCATTGATTTTGAATTTTTATCTAGTGGAAGTCAATAATTTGCTCTTTTAAACCTTCCCACGGTGGGTTTTGAGTGCATTTAATGCTAGTTGTAGACTGCAGGTATGGTCTACGATTATATTTCTAGATTTTTGGAACCGTAGGTCAGACCTGCGGTGAAAAACCCTAGTTTTGGAATCGTAGGTGTCAGCTGTGGTTCGTCGAGACTAGGAAAACCTATAAATTGAATTCCCATTTGAAATTTTTCATTATTTTCTTGCAAACACTAGCAATCTGAGAGCTCTAAGAGTGAGAAGACCCTTCTTGATCGAAAATGCTACCACACTCTACCTTGATTACACTCCTCGACCTCAATGGTAGATCCTGACCAGCCATCTACTAGCCGAGGCCAGGGTGTGGGCAAGGTAACTCAAAATCGAGACCACGCACTCAATACCAATAAAATGAACCACATTAAGTAATGCGGATAATGAACCTCACTAAACTACTGGTAATGAACCCCACTAGTCTAGGCTAGCTTTAGGATTTTAATTTTATGCCTTAGTGGTCTAGGAGGGTACCTAAAATGGGTGTCGCTCCTAAACCACAGCTGGTAGCTACGGTTCCCAATTGGCAAATTGGGGACCGCAAGTTTCAACTACGGTTCCCAATTTGCAAATTGGGGACCGCAGGTTTCAGCTATGGTTTGTTGTTGTTGCTTTTTTTTTAAAGCTCTAGTTAGCTAGATTTTATCTTAAATTGTACTTGTTATTCCAGAGATTGACTTCTAGAGCTCGGGAGCCAGATATTCTGAAGACTCTCTACGAGGCTTTATCCGATACCGATTAGGATTGGTTCCGAGCTGTTGGGTTCAGATACGTCATGGATCTACCCACTATTAGGGTAGATCAAGCCTACCTGACTGCGTTGGCCCGATGCTGGAATGTATGGACCAACACATTTCACCTGCCTACAGGTGAAATGACTATTACTTTAGAGGACGTCTACAGGATCTTCAGGATCCCCATTGATGGCGAGGCCATCATCTCCTCTACCTCCAGGGTAAAGGAGGTTGTTTTTGACACTATCTTCGATGACTAGAGTGAGGATGCTCAGGATGTGATTGACCACGGAGGGGTGCACATTGGTGAGTGGTACCATGAGGATGTCTTCTCTACATAGGAAGCCCTCTTTATGCACCTCATAGTACAGATTGTGCTTCCAGACTCCTCGGGTGTGAGGATTCCCTAGAACCTCCTGTCCACCGCTTGGAGGGTGTTGTAGAGCTCTATAGAGGCACCTCTACTTCTAGCTTGGGGGAGCACCCTACTATGTTAGCTCTACAGGGAGATATACCATATTATAAAGCATAGCCATAAGGGCCTTAGCTACAGTCTTCTATTACAAATTTAGGGGTGGCAGCACATTCAAATCGAGTGTCCTTCAGATCTGCCCCTATGGATTACTGCTATTGTTGATGATTGTTAGTGTTATACCACCTGCTGGCCTCATGAGGAGGGGGGTATCCATAGCAGGATCTATGCTGGTGATATCTAGCACTACATTACTCAATTCATGGCACTTGGCCCGAACAATGTTCAGTGACAGCCCTATATGGATTTCCCAGCATGGCCAGAGGAGGGCTAGTGGTTGAGATAGACACACCGTGATAGATGGTTTATCGGTTGTAAGGTCAATATTCAAGAGTATCAGTTCTACTCTTGAGTCATGCGATAGTTTGGGCTTGTGCAGGATATTCTAGATATCCTCCTCAGGTACTGATGCTTGGTTTTAGAGCACGATATACAATGGATCATTTTGGAGCCTCTAGGAGATGCTACTGACGACTACCAGGATATTGGAGTCGATATTGTTGGGACCACTCTCGAGTATGACAAGTGGTGGTCCATGTTCAGATGGTATGACATAGGGTCTCTGGACCAGGAGCTATATCAGGTAGAGGCAGAGGCGGATCCTTACGGGCGTAGGGTGCGCCAGTAGATAGAGGGCGGCTAGGGCATAGAGGCCACCATCGAGGAGGCTCCCGAGGTTGACCCCAATGAGGAGGCTCTAGAGGAGGGTGAGGTCCCTCTCAATAGCGCAGAGGGTCAGCTCTTAGCTCAGGTGGCTGACTTGCAGAGTCAGCTAGGATGATTCCACACACAGCAGCTAGAGCGAGACACTACTATCGCCACTCTAGAGGTGAGAGTAGCTGACAGGGATAGGCACCTTACTAAGGTGCAAGATCAGATACAGGGTCTGACTACATGGGCCACAGATGTAGAGGCCTAGGCTCAGAGATTGTAGACTGCTCTAGAGTTAGCACAGGCACAGCGGACTGTAGCAGAGGCGAAGAGGGATCTCCTTCGGGTATCAAGGGGGGCTATGCCACCTCCTTAGGCTACTATGGGGCCTCCAACAACACTAGCGGTAGCACTAGCAGTTGCATAAGATCCGATGACTAAGGTAGAGTGACTGCGTGGTATGGTCATGAGGACCAATGAGATGCATGCAGTCCGACTTGCTCGCATTGATCAGCTAGTCGATTATATAGAGATGCATGGGCTACAGGTTCTTGAGGATCCTTTCTCCTTAGAGTCATAGCATACCAGGTCTAGGACCTCAAGGTAGTCTATGGCGATCTCAGGTCACAATACTCATAGGACTGAGAGGACGCACAGGTCCTCTAGAACACATGGGGTGACATCACGTGCCAGGCCTAGGGATGTAGGGTAGACTTCAGGGGTCACTAGTCGGGGACTAGCCTACTGCAGTTACCAATTTCTCGTGTGTTGGGTGCCTTAGGATTTGGAGGCAGGCAGGACCCACCATAGGACCCACCACAGGTGCAGAGTAGACAGGAGAGCAGGCTCCAGAGCACAGTGTTGAGGGAGGCGACGAGAGCTTTGGTACAGGGGGAGCAGACTAGACCTGGGCTCTGCTAGATGTAGACTATACTTTTGCTATGTTGTACTTATTTTGAGTGTAAGGTCGAGGACCTACACGCTTTGTAGCCTACGGGCATATTGATGCACTCCCTATGTACTCTGTTGGACACACACACACACACACATATATATATATGACTTGATCATTTTGGCTCATTATGTGTATCTGATGTTTAATTTTTTATTTTATATTTATTTGATGCACATGGATGCAATGCTTATGTGATGCTATGTTGATATGATGCAATGTATGGATGACATGCACTAGATAGCTATATGATTTATGATGATGTTGATGAGATGCAATGATCTAGATGATTAGATGTGCCATATATAATGGATGCAAATGGATGCAGTATTTATTTTGAATGCATATTTATTTTTGCTTTGTGGGCATGCGTTTATTTTTATGAAGTTATGGTATGCTATGCAATGTATGGTAATGCATTATGT
The DNA here is from genome assembly GCA_028583015.1 of Wollemia nobilis. NCBI lineage: Eukaryota > Viridiplantae > Streptophyta > Pinopsida > Araucariales > Araucariaceae > Wollemia > Wollemia nobilis. The sequence continues at coordinate 7,574,870 of JAQPPZ010000677.1, read as the reverse complement.
ACATAATAATAATCTAATGGGAATGAACCTATATGCTTTAATCACTTAAAACATAAGGAATGAATGTAAACTGTGTATATCAATTTTAAAATACGACACCACAGAATGTATGACAATCATGCAAGATAATTGATAATTCTCATTACAAGAACTTAATCAATTAATCACCCATATATGAAATGCAGTAAAATGAATTGGTATAATGCTAATGAATGAATATGCCATTCTGTATATTTTTCTTTGCTGCACTATATAGTCAGTGGCCATCTAAACATCATTTTTGATATTCATGCGGTATCTATCCTATATGTTTGATTGTGCTTTGTAAAATGCATTCTGATGAATGAATGACTCGTATTTTTAATTTTTAATGATATTTGGTATCTTGTTGCTATTAGAGAACTTTTTGAGGTTTTCCATGAGACTCAAACACCCTAGTAGACTTCTCCAAAAATAAAATACTAATTCTACAAGGCTTTTATTGGACAAGGCTTTTTCCATGATAGACCCAACTATTCATTATCCCTATGTGTGCATGTGAGTATTTTCAGATAGATCATAAGCATACCCCGTATGTCAGTCAGGACTCTTTCAACCCATATGTGAGATAGGGTTCCTCATACGATCGTACCATCCTTGTTTTAGCTTTGATTAGACTTATACAACTAGACAATCCTAGGTACCTAAAGGTAGCTCATCTTGCAAATTGATCAGGGCTACCCCTCCAAATGCAGGCGGGACTCTTTCAACCCATTTCTATGTTTTGGGATCACCCAATAGAACTACCCCTCTGATTTCAGGCGGGACTCTTCCAACCCATTGCTGTGATCGAGGATCACTCTATGGATTTCAAAAGGTGGACAATCCAGGGATTCAAGTTCTCACCCTTCTTACTTGCTCATATGTAGTGATAAAAATCACTGTTAGTCCACGTGTTACCATTTTCTTTGAGCAAGGGATTTTTATAGTGCTTTTGATTCACTATGTCACTTTACATTTTGAACTTGAACTTTGTACTTTGAAATTTGCACTTTGTAACTTGGGATTTAAAATTTGTAACTTTGGGATTTATAGGGGAAATTCTTGTCCTTTTGCTAAAGTACACCTTTCTAAACCGACATATTTTCAAGATAAGCAGGTCGTGAAACCCATCTCTCTAGATACCTAAGACTGCTTTCGCAACTTTCATCATCTCTTGTCTTAGCAGGATTTTATATTATTTTGCTTAGTGACGAGATTCTGATATGTTGAAGCACTATCCCAACTAATGACCTCGTCTATAACAATAAAGCAAGATTTCTACAATATCTGAAGAACCCACTAGGTATGGTTGAGTGACTAGAAAACTTAATATACATACATATTTCTCCGTAATAGGTATCGTGTATGAATGCAATGAATTATGATAAATGCAAGGGTGCATGATTGAAACACAAATGTGCGATCGTTTGTAAGATTTTGATAGACACATTACACTCTACTGTGGAATGCAACGGATGACAAATGCCTAAATGCAATATGATGAGGTGAATGCATGTATGAAAATGCAAACTGCAAAAGCAAATGTTTTTGGATTTTATGCTTTACCAATTTTTTTGGAATTTTATATATTTTAAAATTTTTATAAATTTTTGAGCTTTCATATTTGACCAAACGACGAGTATATATGCCTTTGAAGCTTTTTAGGTTTTGACCAAGCAATTTTTAGAAATCCTTGGAGCTTTTTGAATTGACCAAAGGTCTTATAGATGCCTTTGGAACCTTTTAGTCGACCAAACTCTCAGCAAGAGGGCGTGGAGCCTTTTAGGATGACCGAGAATCTATAGGAACTCTCGGAGCATTTGGGTTGACCAAGCAATTTTTAGAAATCCTTGGTGCCTTTTGGGATGACCGAGTGGCTTTAAGCAACCCTCGGAGCCTTTGGGTTGACCAAGCAATTTTTAGAAATCCTTGGTGCCTTTTTGGGATGACCGAGTGGCTTTAAGCAACCCTCGGAGCCTTTGGGTTGACCAAGCAATTTTTAGAAATCCTTGGTGCCTTTTTGGACTAACCAAAGGGCTTACAGATGCCTTTGGAGCTTTTTCTGACATGACCAAATCACTTGAATGAGATCTTGGAGCCTTTTTGGGATGACCGAGTAGCTTTATAGGAACCCTTGGAGCCTTTGGGTTGACCAAGTGATTTTTATAAATCCTTGGTGCCTTTTTGGGATGATCGAGTAGCTTTAAGCAACCCTCGGAGCCTTTGGGTTGACCAAGCAATTTTTAGAAATCCTTGGTGCCTTTTTGGGATGACCGAGTGGCTTTATAGATGCCTTTGGAGCTCTTTCTGCTACGCTCTCTAAGCATAGAACACCTTAAGATGGATGATGTTGAGAGGCTTAGGCTCTTCAACACCCCCTAGCGATGTCAAGCGATAGGTACCTGGACCAATATTTTTAGATATGATATAGGGTCCTAACCAATTAGCCATAAATTTGTCTCACATATCAAGCGGCAAATTTGAGTTTTGTTGGTTTTCTTTTAGCACAAGATCCCCAACTTCAAAGTCTCTCTGGTGGACTTTGATATTGTAAGCTCATTTGAGTCGCTCTTGATAAACGTAGAGATGCTCAAGGGCATTCACGTGACATTCATTGAGCAGCGTCAGTTGATCTAGGCAAGCTTGTCATGCGGTGTCGTCATCGATGAACTCTTTCAATGCGACGCGCAACATTGGAATTTCCAACTCTAAGGGCATAATGGCCTCAGTGCCATATACTAGTGAAAATGGAGTTGCCCTAGTGGGAGTCCGAATGCTAGTCCTATAAGCCCATAATGCAAGGGGTAGTTGTGTATGCCAATCCTTGTGGTGTTCTTGCACTATCTTTTTCAAGATGGCTACCATAGTCTTGTTTGAGGCCTTAGCTTGCCCATTTGCCTGTGGATAATATGGAGATGCAAAACTATGTTTGATGCGGTACTTAGAAGTTAAGGCTCGCACATTTTTGTTCTTAAAATAATTTCCATTATCCAAAACTATTTTGGATGGTACCTCAAAATGACTTATGATATACTCCATTATGAACTCAGCTATGCAAGCTCCCATGGTTGTTATTAAGGGAATGGCTTCCACCCACTTTGTAAAATACTCAGTAGCCGTAATGATGAATGTATTTCAGCCTGATGACGGAGGAGATATCTTGCCAATTAGATCAAATCCCCACTGAGAAAATGACCAAGCCGCTTGGATGGGCTATAAGGCCTGTGATGGCAAGTGCATAAGATTAGCATGATGCTGACATTTGATGCATTTCTTGACATACACATTGCAATCCTTCTCCATAGTGGGCCAATAATAACCCATTCGAAGGATGTGCTTGACGATGGCCATGCCACTGAAATGGCCATCGCACATACCATCATGAGCTTCTAAAATTGCCCAAGATGACTCTTGGGGCTCAAGACAATGAAGGAGAACTCCATCGTAACTTCAATGGTACAAAATTTCTCCTATCAAGACAAATTTAGTCACTTTCTATTTAAATGTGCATCTTGCATCATGCGACAGTCCCTCCGGGACAAAACCAAGTCTTAGGAAGTCTTGAATCTGTGACATCCAATTCTGATGAGCCTCAACTTCTACTGCTAATACAACCTATACCCTTACGTATTTACTTTTACAAATGCATACTAGGAGACAACCTTGTGGTGAATGGTGGTGCCACTCCCCGCAGGACTCTGGGAGGTTAAAGACCCCTAGGGTGCTTTCTTGAGAAATTCTTTAGCTTTGTAGAACCAATCATCTTTTGGTTCCACACTAATCATGTTGACTAATTCTTTGTTATCAAAGGCTACACGCTCTGTTGTAGGATGTGAGAGCATCTTGACATGGATGGTAGTGAAGTCAACAGATGGATTCTGAGGGATTAAGGATCCCAAATAAGCCATGGTGTCCACAAACCTATTTGATGAATGAGGGATTGCCTCGATGTCGTACCATTCCAGTTTAGCTAGATATGTGGCAACAAGATCTTTATAGACTTTGGTAAAGCCGAAATAGTCCCTTCACTTGGTTAATTATGAGGGAATCACCAAAGATGTTTAGTCTCTTGATATTCATGGCGAGTTGAAGACCAAAATTAGGGCTTCATATTAACTTATTGTTGTGCGTGGGAAGTCTAGTTTGAATGACAAGGGCATTGGAGCTCCTTGTGGCATGAAAAACACTATCCCTACACTAGTTCCTTGCTCGCACTTTGAACCATCAAATAATAGAGTCATATCAGCATTGTTATCTGGTTCTTCGGGTTCGAGAGCTTTGAATATTACAAAAACTGCATCATCTAGAAGCTTGATTTTCAGAGGCCTACTGTTGGACAGTGGCGCCTCAACTAACTGATCTGTTATGACATGTCCCTTAATGGACTTCTGGCTTACAAATTCCATATCAATTTTTGTCAATAACATGATCCAATTTGCAGTACATGTATTATGATATGTCTTGTTCATCATATACTGCAAAGGATTTTGTTTTGATATCACATATGTCGTGTGACTTAACATGTAGTGCTGTAATTTCTTCATAGTGAACACTACTGCTAAACATAGCTTTTCCACATATGCATATTCTAGCTCGTAACTCACCAAGGTTCAACTAATATAATATATGTGTAGCACCCTAAAATTGGCACGGTTAAACCTTAGTAAAAAGATAAAAATTTGAATTTTAACCCAAAATCGCCGTTAACCGCCCGTTACCCGCTCCCCTTGTTTTTCGTGCCATTTTTAGGATTTGTTTTGACCGTTGGACGATATCGTCGCCGATCAGACGAAATCATCCCAGATCTGACGAATTCGTCTGGAACAGAACGTCCAGACGATTTCGTCCCAAAACCAAATTTTCATAATTAGCTTCTGTTTCAACAGCTTCTCTAACTTGGGCAGAAAGCGTGTCTACGTAGTTAGAGTCTCCCCCATTGGAGATCTCCCAAATTGGGATGATCTCCAACCTCCTAACCTCTCCCTAATCCTATATAAACTGGGATTTTCTCAGTTTATCCCCCTGAACCCCTGGCTGACTGATTTCCCTACAAATTTAGTTCCTTGTGCATTAGAACATCCTCGCACCATCGTTTGTATTCTGTATTTCAAGTTTTCTTGCAGGAATCTTACTGTTTTTTAGCCAAAGCAAGCTCGGATCGTCGAAGGCGATTCCAGACGATTTCGGACGATCCTGTCGAGGATCGACGATGATCTCGTATGATTGGAGGTGATCCTGACTGTAGTCCAGATTGGGGGCAATCAGAGCCCAAAGTTTGCATTTTTCTTATCTTTTCTCTTCATTTTCTTATGCATTAACTTGGTTTATTTTATTCCTGCATCCTGGAGTTCACCTCATTTAGTATAGATGCATGCTAAAGTTAAAATAAATTATTAAATTAATGCATTTTCCTTTAATCATTATCTGGATCTATCATTTAGGCAAATTTACTATCATTTCTATCATTTCCCCTTGCTTTTGCAGTTGTATTTTTGGTTTTTGGTATCTGTCTCTGTGATTGCAGGTTTCTAATGAATTCGTCTGATGAATTCATCAGATCGACGATGATCTCATCTGATCTCAGATGACCGACTGAGATCTGAGATGATTCTGTGACATTTCAGATGATTACGTATGATTTGAGATGATTTGGACTTCTACAAAACTCAGAATCTGCATCAGACATCTGGAATCAGGTATATTCTATCTCATTTAGCATATTTTCTATGTTTAGCACTTATTTATGTTCTTTGTATTCATATAAATCAGCATTGGCATATAGAATAGCTTAGATTCATCTTGGCCAAACCTAGGAATTGAATGATTAAAGCACAAAATGAACACATCAAACCTACTCTCAACCTAGGCATGGAAACTGCCACTCAAAAGTTTCCTGGTGAACCCACCATCCATCAAAAATTCACCCTTATACCCCTCCCCCGAGAGGCGCGACCTTCAAAGGGCCTCTCAGTCCGAGGTATTGTCCCATCCTTCTCGCATTCCCCTTTCGGGCGTGGATCCTATAGCCTGAAGGTAAGGATGCAAAAAATTTGGAGCGATACATTTTGGTGAACCCGACGTGAAAACTAAAAACCTTTTGAAAACAATCCAAAAAAAACAAAACATAAATGCATTTAGAATCATCAGAAAAACAATTAAAGATTGCATATCATATTTAGATGGTAGATTATAATAAAAGATGAGCTGTCACCATTAATGTTGAGAATCAATTAGCAGCCATAGAGATTACTTCTTTGCTTAGAGTATCTCAAACATATAGAGTCCCACCTTTATGGGACGAACTTAATAGGAGATTGAATCTTATTTCATCTAGATCAACCGAACTTAGGCAAATCAAGAGGTTTGTCCTAGATAGAATCCTGGATCCTGATCAAGTGACCTTATATCATGAACTTTAGAGAGCTTGCCATAGGTGGTTAGCAGATAAAAGAGCCCTTGTGTCTTTCGAGTTGTACACCTTTGAGGAATACCTCGACAATGCAGTTGTAGTACATAAATTTCTATCTCGTATAGAGGATCAAGAGGTCGTTCTTACGGATAGAAAGATATGGAATAGAGTTCCTAGAGTTATGTTATATCGAGAGTATTGCCATGAGCTCTATTTTTACAAGTCAGAGTCAGAAGTAGATAACATCACCATAGCACACTTTGTCAAATTCTTGAAAAACCATTTCCAATTTGAAGAAGAGCATTTCATGACTCCTGATGAACTTGATCCCATCAATGACATCTATAAACTATTTATAGAAAACTAAGCCATTCTTTTATTATTTCTTGCATTTAGTATATTGTTTGTTGTCTTTATAATCATAAAAACATAAAATCACAAAAAAACAAAACAAAAATATAACAAAAATTAAAATATTTTCTTTTAAGTATTATAGTAGGTATATAATTAAAATATATACCTCCCAAACTTGTTGCAAATATATATATATATAATATATATTTGCTAAAATCTAAGTTTAAGCATAATGACTAGACTTAGGAATGGAAAATAGACTGAAGTAGAAGAAGATTGGTTAGGAAAACCAGTAAATAAACCAGATGTCCTTCCTGAAGACCCAATTCAGGAAGAAGGAACACTAGACCAACAAGAAGAAGAGTTTGTTGAAGGAAATGAACAAAGAGAAATTGTTAGAGAGGAAGGATCCTCATCCCCTAAAATGTCTCCGGAAGGAGCTATTACTTTTGAGAACATGGAACATTTTTGGAAGTTCCTCAATACTAATATTGGCACTCTTAATAGAGCAATCCATATGGACAAGGATCAAATTAGTGACACTCAAGCAACCCTAGAAGAAATATATCACACACGCACTAATCCCTTGTCCTTCATTGATCAAGAAAGTGATCAAGTTGGACCATCCAATTTGGATATGGCCGCTATAATCTAGAACATGCAACAACAACAGGTTACCCAACCACCTAGAGTGCCTATTACCAAGCCTAGGGTTATTCCCACACAAAAGAAACCTTCATTCACTACTCTATTTCGCCAAGTTATTGATCAACATACCTCAAATCAACAAAAGCCTAAAACAAAACCTAACACCAATTTCCAACAATCTGGGATACAACATAATGCTACTACAAATCTTCTTCATAATACTCTTCCTACCAACCATTTGCATAATAGCAATATAGCATCCAATCCTTACGTCACGCCATCACACGCTCAAATACCACCAAACCAATATGGTGGACAAACTAGTAATCTGGAAGCCATGGTGAAATAGTTAGTCTCCCGCATGGACCAGATAGATCCCTACCGTCCCTCGTACAATTATCGAGAGATGTGTAGTCAGCCTTTAGATCCTATAGTTGTAGCACAACCATATCCTAAACACTTTCCTATGCCTGTCCTACCTATATACAAAGGAACCGAAGATCCCATAGAGCATCTTCGTATGTTTAGGATAGCCTGTCATGATATATCACATGATGACTTGTTATTACTAAAAATGTTCCCAAAAAGTTTAGGAGGAATGGCATTGGAGTGGTATTATCAACTACCCACTCATTCTTTGAGGAATTTCGAAGAAACCGTCGAGTCTTTTGTTCATCAATTTAGTGCCTACATCGAAAGGCATGTAACCATTAAAGATTTGTACAACTTAAAACAAGACAAAGATGAATGTTTTGCTGATTTCCTAGCTCGGTGGAGGCAGTTGATAGGAAAATTACACTTTGTGTTACCTTATCGAGAAATGTTGGATATCTTTATCAATAATTTGCAAGAACAACTATCCTATGAATTATCAACTGCTACCTTGACCACCTTCGATCAGGCTATAGACTTAGCTCGAAGAGTGGAAGATGCTCTCATTAGGAGAGGTCAGCTTAAAAAGAAAGATGATGAGAAAACATCCAGAAATCAATATAAAAATAAACAAGTTGTGGGTGATGGAGTCACCGATAGCATAAACGTTGCCAATGTTAATACTACGAAAACAACAGAGAAGTTCATATTGAAACCTCTTGATAAACCACCTCAAGAATTTACTAGGTTAAATCAACCTCTATCAACCATTCTCCCGCAATTACTAGCACGAGGTTTGATCCAATTACCAAATATCCGGGAACCTGATCCAACTATACCCGGATACAGAGCTGATTTACACTGTGATTTCCATAGAGGACCTGGACACGCTACCAACTCTTGTAAAATATTAAAACATAAAATACAAGACCTGATTGATAACAATGAGATGGAGGTGCAAGCCTTTCAACCTAAACAAAATCCTCCCAATAATGCTCAAAAGAACATCCCCCAAAATCAGAATCAGAATGCCAATCAATCATTGGACATATTTCAACATCCTTTACCAAAGCATGGTAAAGAAGTGGCTAATCAAATTGAGCATCATAATGTTCCCCCTCCTACCCGATATGTAGGAACTATTAGTGGGCATTCACCTACTCATGATGTGGAAGTATTTGACACAACTTTATCCATGGTTACGACCAGACCTCTATATAATACTCAGACACCTGATCTTAGTGATGTAGAATATGAGACCTGAAAGTGACATGGAAATCACCTCAAATCAATCGAATAGCTCCGAAGATGAATCAGATCCTATTCAACCTATCACAAGTTCTATGGTTCCAGAAGAACCATTTCCAAGAAGAGTCACTACTAGACCATCTTCTCACCAATTACTTTCTAATGAACAAGCCATAAATGCTAGACCAAGACCTATTCATCATCTACAAAATAATATTGTCGGTACCATCGAAGCTGTTACTAGACAACAGGCTCAAAATTCTCAACAAGATCAAACTCAAAATGATGGATCAGCTCCATTTGTTTTGAAAGTTCCTAATAAATGGAATCATGCGCCTAATGTTCAACCTAAACCTCCTTATAATATTAATGAACAATTATCAAATACTATAGCTAGAATTTCCCTTTTGGACCTTTTAAGATCTTCTCCTACACATAGGGATGAGTTAATGCTCACATTAAGCCAAATGATGGTACCACAAAATATTCAACCTGAAGCCATGGCCAATACTATAATAACTCGTGAAGTCGATTGTATTGACTTTCGGGATAGAGATATACCTCAACATAGTTTACATAAGGATAACCCCTTATATATTACTGCCCTAATTGGAGATGTAGCAGTTAAACGAGTCTTGATTGATAATGGTTCATCTTTAAACATTTGCACTTTTGACTTCTACCAAATATTTGGGTTTAGAAGTGATGAAATGAAAAGAACTGATATGATCATAAAAGCCTTCAATGACGAAACACAAGAAACGTGTGGAGTTATTACTATACCATTGCAAGTTGGTCCAAGAACCTTAGACATGACCGTGTTTATTGTACATTGCCCTGCATCGTACAATATACTCTTGGGTCACCCTTGGATCAACGCGATGCGAGCTGTTCCCTCAACTTTACATCAGTGTGTTAAATTCGAATTTAAAAATCAGTTGGTTACCATTCATGGTGATCCTGGACCCTTTGATATGTGTGCTTTGGCAGAACCTGTTGGAGTTCAATTTTGCCCTGCTTTATCATCCACACATCCTAATTCTCATCAACCATCTAAACGTGTGAAACACACACCCATAACATCATCTACTTTTTCTCCATCAACTCTACCTCTACATATAGTTCAACCATCTTCCGAACAAACCACATTAGGACTTTCAAAAGATCCTAAACCCACAACCAATGCTTCTTGTTTTACTCCTATAACTTCCATACCTATAGACCCATCCATCGACATCTCTATAACATCTACATCCACTAAAGGCATACTTTCTGCATCCGACGATGTAGGAAATGTTCCTTCTACCTCTTATGCTCTTACTGATGAGCTCTTACCCGATTTATCTAAAATTCTTATATCAAAAAAAACAAATGTTGCTATGCAAGATTCCCTTATTTTAAATAAATTGCCACCCTCTCCTCGTACCTTGGGCCTCCCATAGCCTATGGGAAGTATTTACCAAGTTGGGAGTTGCGCTTTTATTTATAAGGGATATGACTGGGGAAGAATACCTAGAAACATCAAGACACATTATGATGGATATGCTCGATGTTATTTTGCTAATGAGTATATTAAAGCTAAGCCTATAATGCTTAAATTGGGATATAAAGGGAAAGGTTTGGGACCTTCCCAAAATGGTATGAAAGAACCTTTTGAGGTAGAACCATGTCTGCCCGATGTGGTGTGGGCCTATTTCCTAGTAAAGGTCAGCCCTTCCCATTTGAGGATGATGACCATCTCATATCTTACCAAGATTATTTGGATGAACGTGATCCTTTGCATTTAATAAATAAGCCATTTACATGTAATATGCTCTCCATAGCTTACCCTCAGATGATCGTTGAATCCGATGATGAGTTGGAGGGAGATATTTTCCATGATGTCTCCATTGAGGAATTATTACATAATGGATTTTATTTCGATGGCTCTATACCTAGTATAGCCCAGCTTGAGGCCACGACTCCTCAAGATGAATTATCCAAGCTAACCTTGGAAGAATTACAAGAATTGGGCGTTTCACCCGCCCCACCTAATTTTGAGAGAGATCTACACATGGAAGTAGAGAATGTCATAAAAATTAACATTGGAACCAATGATAACCCTCACATAATCAACATTGGATCAGAATTAAGTCAAGAAAAACAAGATAAATACATTGCATTTCTTAAAGAATATGAAGACATTTTTGCTTGGACATATGAAGATATGCCAGGATTAGACCCTTCTGTAGTTATGCATCACCTAGTAGTCCATCCGGATGCTAAACCTGTTAAACAGAAACTTAGAAAAATGCATCCTAAAGTGGCCTTACTAGTCAAAGGGGAATTAGAAAAACTCTTGAAGGTTATTTTTATACAAGCCATTGATTATGCTGAATGGATCTCGAATGTAGTTCCAAGTAACTAAGAAAGAAGCTACCAAAGTTAGGGTTTCAATAGACTTTAGAGATATTAATGTTGCATGCCCTAAAGATGATTTTCCTCTTCCCAACATGGATCAGATCATTGATTTTACTCTCTGGGAGTGGAATGATATCCCTAATGGATGGATTTTCTGGTTATAATCAGATCAGGATAGCTCCTGAAGATCAGGCTAAAACAACCTTTATTACCCCTTGGGGAACCTTTTGTTGGAAAGTGATGCCATTCGGTTTGAAGAATGCAGGTGCAACTTATCAACGAGCCATGACTTATATCTTTCATGATATGATGCATGATATTCTACATGATTATGTAGATGATATTATAGCTCGTTCCACTAAAGAAGATGATCATTTAGATGACTTGAGAAAAGTCTTTGATCGGTTAAGGGAATATCTTATCCGACTGAATCCAGCTAAATGTATATTCGGAGTTAAGTCCGGTAAATTATTAGGGGTTATAGTTTCTTTACGTGGCATCAAAATTGACCCTCTCAAGATCATGGCTATCACTGATATGCCCGCACCCACAAATATATCTGAATTACGAAGTCTACAAGGTAAACTTCAAGCTATTCGTCGCTTTGTCGATAAGTTGGCAGACAAAACAGGACCCTTTCTTAAGCTTCTTAAGAAAGATGTCTCTTTTCATTGGGACGACGAATGTCAGGAAGCATTTGACCTCCTCAAACAATATCTCCTTAACCCTCCTGTGCTTTCACCACCTAGATCTGATCACCCATTTATCTTGTACATTTCTGCTTCAGATTTTGCCTTAGGAGCTATGTTAGCTCAACTTGACGATGAGAAGAAAGAACGTGCTAATTATTATATTAGTCGAACCTTAATCAGTTATGAAACTCGCTATACAGTATTAGAGAAGTTATGTCTAGCAGTCATATTTTCTACACAAAAATTATGCCATTATATGCTCAGTCAAAAAACGTATGTTATTGCTAAATTCGATCCTTTGCGGTATCTCATGAGTCGCCCGTACTTATCTGGTCGCACCACAAAGTGGGTTCTTGTGCTAAGTGAGTTTGAACTCATGTTTATAGGACAGAAGTCTGTTAAAGGTCAAATCATAGCAGATCAATTAGTTGTTGCACCCTTAGAGTCTACCCATCCCCTCATCATTGAGTTTCTCGATGAATGCCTTAAACTAGAGGTAGACCATCCTGAGCAATGGTCCCTATACTTTGACGGAGCCCGATGCATGAGTGGGGCTGGTGCAGGTATTATTTTAATATCTTCATAGAAACATCTTATACCTCTGTCCTTTAAATTAACGTTTGCTTGCACTAATAACACTGCTGAATATGAGGCTCTAATCCTTGGATTACGGGCTGCCTTGGCACTGAAAATTAAAAATTTATTAGTTTTTGGTGATTCTCAACTTGTCATAAATCAAATCAATGATGTTTATCAGACCAGAGATGATAAATTACATCCATATAAAGCATATGTCTTACAATTATTATCTTTATTTGATCAAGTTACCTTGGAAGCTATTCCTCGAACTAGCAACCGTGCGGTTGACGCTATGGCTGCAGTTGCATCTCTTTTGCCCTTGGAGTTAGATGATGAATATGCTACCATCATTATTCATCGACTCCAGGAACCCACTTCAAATAAATCATGCTTAGAACCTTTGGATGTGTTTCTAATCAATGAAACTACTCCTGAACCTTGGTACATTGATATATTTAATTTTCTTCAAAATGGGACCTTCCCTGAAGGTTGTAATAGCAACCAACATCGGTTATTACGTAGACGAGCAAGTCGCTTCGTAATTATTGGTAATACCTTGTATAGGAGATATTTTGAAGGCATCCTATTGAGATGTTTGACTCTAGAAGAATCTCGATCAGCTTTGAGTGAAGCCCATGATGGATCTTGTGGGGGACATTTTAGTGGTAGCGCCATTGCTAAGAAGCTCCTTAGGATAGGATATTTTTGGCCTACCATGGAGAATGATGCACATGATTATGTGCGCCATTGCGACAAGTGCCAAAAACATGTCGACCTTGTCCATGCGCCTGCACAAGAGCTACAGGCTATTTCATCTCCTTGGCCCTTTTCAAAATGGGGCTTAGACATCATTGGAAAAATCAACCCCATGTCATCTGATGGACACAAATTCATCATAACCGCCATCGAGTATTTCATGAAGTGGGTTGAAGCTATGCCCTTAGCTTCTTGCACTGGAACCCAAGTTTCCAAATTTATTTTTAATCAAATTATTTGTAGGTTCGAAATTCCTGCAAATCTCATCTCGGATAATGGAACTTGTTTCAAAAATAAAGATGTCAAGAAATTATGTCAAAAATATAAAATTCAACATCGTTGGTCCACTCCCTATTATCCTCAAGGTAATGGCCAAGCAGAAGCATCTAATAAAACATTAATCAAAATCCTCAAAATACTGGTCAATAAATCTGGCCGAGATTGGCACATCCAATTATATCCTGCTTTGTGGGCTTATCGAACTAGTGTTCGCACTCCCACGGGCACTTCACCTTTTGTTTTGGTCTATGGCACTGAAGCAGTTTTTCCCTTTGAATTAGAAGTTCCTTCTTTGGCTCTGCTACTTCAAGATACTGAAGTAGGAGATGAATATCATGCTGGCAGACTTAGTCAGCTGGAACTCCTAGATGAGAAGCGCATCAATGCTTTGGAGCATCTTCGTGCCTACCAAAACAAGCTCAAACGAGCATACCTCAAGAAAGTTCATCATCGATCCTTTGAGATCGGTGACCTTGTCTTGAAAGAAAATAAAAAAAATACTAATGCAACTAAAGATCTTAAAGGTAAATTTGAACCTAACTGGCTTGGGCCATATATCATCACTGCTAAATTTGGATCAGGAGCATACCGATTAGCTACCTTAGATGGTAAAGATCTTAAAGAACCTATGAACATTATGCATCTTAAGCGCTATTATGCATAAAATCTGGTCATTTCATCATTGTATATATTATTATTTTGCATATTGTTTCATTTTAGTCATCCATATAAAAATTTCAAAAAAACAGTAATAGTATTTATTCTTTCCATTCATAAATTAAAATCAAAATATAAAAACTTCAAAATCATCAAAATCTTCAAAAACATCTTTTATTTTCGTACCTGTCAATTCTTGAAGTATTGCAGTTATATTTTCAATTATTTTGGATAAATTAGCATTTATTTGGAATCCCGCACTTTCACACTCACATGAATAAATATCTTGATTTTATTTGGTATGATTATTAATCTCTCTTATATCAAAGTCCACATTTGAATTAAATAAAGTTTTTGAGCATAGAGAACTGATCTTGTTATTTACTTGAACCAAGCATATCTTTTCACATTAAAATGATTTCATTGCAAATTCGATATGATGCTACATAGTAGAAATGGTTTCTTGAGCGAAAAGTTTCCCTTGCTATCCTATCATGCACATGGTCTAGAATCTTTGAGAATTGACAAAAGGACAAGCTCACCCCTACCCAGAATAAAAATCCCTTGCTCTACAGCCAATCCGAGCAAGTATCCCTAGTATAGGAAGAAAAAGAAAAAGTCAAAGAAAATGAGAAAAAGAAAAATATCATTTTGTACCATCGCAGCAATATTTCAGCATTATCTCAGTTTCACGCAAAAATACAAAAAAAAAAAAAAAAAGAAAAAGCAAAAAGCAATAAAATCCCTTTCCCTACCCCTTGAAAAGAAAAGAAGGGTGAATGAGCTTGAATCCCTGGAATTCTCAATTATTCGAAAACTGTGAGGTAAGCCCCATAACAGGTGGTTTGTGCCCAACCCGCTTGGCCTTGGGTAATCCCTAGCGTGGTGATATGTCTGTCACATTAGCGACCTTCTTTTGTATAGACCTATGTCGGCTTATGGATTAGCTAGCTCTTGATGACCTAACTTACATAGTAGTCTGGTACGGTTACTTGCATATAAATCATGGTCAACGAACACTCATTTGGTTAATTCAAATTACTTGTATCAAATTATCTTGCTCAAAATTGGTGAATGAACAATACAATTGCACACACATTTGTATTTGAGAGATTTTGTATCATTATGATAAATCAAGATCGGTAATGAACTCACATTTGCACATGAGGGTTCCTTATAAATCTACATTTTGTCTTTGAGATGATTTAAAATATTTTTGCAACTCTTGTTGGAATAATTTCATCTTCTTATTTAAGAACATCTGTTTAGTATAAAAACAATTACATACATTGTTTTCAAAAATCCTAAAATTCTTTCAAATAACATATTCAAAAACCTAGTAAATAAAGTCATGTTTATATATTATTATTTTCTGTTTATCTCAAAATCAAAAATCAATCATGCAATAAAACTAAAATATCAATTTCCTTTTTGGATTTCGCGATGATGGTATAAGTCTATACCTATAATTCTATGCCTAGCGCAAACCATTGTTCTAATCTTATTTTCCCATTAATTTTAATTTATAAAACACATATGGCTTACATCATTATGTTACACAAATTATGCTTTAAAAAGAACGAACACATTTTTCTATTTTCGTTTCATTATGTCAACATTCCATTCTTGCAACCATGGTATAATTCCTAGGGAATTATTCTAAAAAAATTATCACACTTAGGAATTTATGCCTAGCAAAAATCATATTTCTTTTAATATCTCATGCATAATATTTTTATGAAAATCTGAAAACACATCATCATCATCATCATTTTTTATCATCACAACACAAAGTCTTAAGATAGTCTCTTAAGCACTCTTTTACTTTTAGCAATATTTCTATACTGGGATTAGCTTGACGACCTAGCGAGCGGCGACTCCATGAAATGGTCTATAACAATGACAATGTCCTTTGAAATTATTGTTAGAAGTCCCTTTTATTTTTCATCAAAACACACCACCAAAAACAACCAATTTGTTTACATCAGATTATTTCATTTAAATTTTATGCCATGACATAAAAATTATAATTTATTTCCAAATGACATAATTACATGAATAATCAATCAACAAATCCAAAATTAAAGCATCATACAACATATACACAAGTCATATCATCAAAAAGACCATATATATATATATATATATATATATATATCAATAAATTATGTACATCATCTGGATTGGTATGCCACAATCAATACCCTGGCATACTCAATCCCCTCAAAAAGTAATAAATGTATATACAATCTCTGTGCAGTGAGCGGCTAGCCTTGAGAAGCCCTCGAGCTCTCCGCCTCATCTCCTCCCCCACCCTACCATGGAGGAGGTGGTCCCATAGAGGTCCGGGCAGTGTCTCGGGTCCTCATCATCGATCGTGAGGATGTCCTCGATGATCCCATCATGATCGGCTCTATAATGGGGGTTGGCAATGGTATCCTCTGGTTCTCTAGAACCACATGATAGTACAACCCCTGGTAGAACATGGTCTGAGCAATAGCCCATGCCAGATCTCGAGTGCTCGCCCCTCCGCTCCGAGCCCTGAGCCATGTAGCCTCATCCTCTAGTGTCTGCACTTGAGCTCGAAGATGGGCATTCTCAGCCTGAAGAGCCACCATCTCGCTACTCTCCCCCACCTCGATACCCTTGCCCTTATCGGGCGATGGTGGCCTCCCCCCTACTAAGAAGGGAATCCCTCCTCCCTCCTCCCTATCTACTATGGCCTCTATGGAGCCCGTGCCATCCTCTGGCATCTCTCCTATGGAGACCATCATTGCTCTCTCCCACCGTGACCCCGCGCTGCCTCAATAGCAGCCTAACGTCGCCTCCCCATCCATCGCACCATGACATGCACTGGACCCTGTGCCCTCATCATCCGAGGAGGGTGGATGCCTATGTACCAGGCATCGTATCCATCTGCAACCCTAGCATCATCACCATCCACTGGTTGGATGGGGGCATCATCCATGTCTTGACTCTAGAATCATTGCATATCTAGAGCCCCGCTCAGTGTAGTACTATCTCGGATAGTTTGAGAGTACTCGTAATCCCTGAGGGAAGGGATCCCCTGCTGAAGACCGAACTATCATAGAACTCGATCGTAGCGATGGAGCTCTACCTCTCCTCACTCCATCCTCAGCCAGTAGACTCACCTGATGCGAGCCAACTCTTGCCCATCCTCTGCCCACCCTGGATGCTCTCTCCATGGCCTCTAGGTGATCTAGTCTAGGATGAGGTCATCTAGCAACCTCCGAGACATCGACAGATCTATCCACCATTGTGACCCTCTCTGGAGCCACCAATAGAAAACTTGGGGCCTCTCCCGGTCAACCCCTATCAGTGGGAGCCCTATCGGCCTTCGCACCATGATGTGCTCCCAGCACCAAACCTATAGTAGTGATGTCACAACCAGACATCGGCCTCCCTTGTATACGACCCCATGCAGGATCCTATACAAGCGGCATAGTACAAAGCTACCCCATGCAAATCTGTATCCATGGTCTCTCATGTCACAGACCACATCTGAAAGGAGCCAGGGTAATCTGCACCCGCTCTGGTGGCACAATAGTAAGCCACCCACTACCCCTACCAACACCCGAGTCAACCTAGATGCCCCAGGCATCTACCTTAGAGACTCGATGTTCACTCCGCCCTTCTCCAGGGTGAAGCTCGGGTCTCCGCTCAGCCTCATCATCGCCTGGCCCTGATTGGCCGTAGGAGTCATCAACCGTCCCTGTATGGGGATCCTCAAGATCCTCCATACGTCCTCTAGTGTGGGAGCCATCTCCCCTATCGATAACCGAAAGTAGGATGACCCCGGATACCATCTCTCTACTAGGGCTATCAGTAGCCCCATGTCCGTCGATACTTGTGGCATCTCTGCCACATGTTGTAATCCGACCTGTGCTAGTCGGTCTCGCTTCACCTGGTCGAGCATGGCTATATCATCTCTCAGCCCCCGTATTTCCACTCTCGACTCTTTAGTAATCCCCTCTACAAAACAAACAATAAAACAATAAAATTTATTAATAAACCAATTATTAAAATCAATTAAATGCAATTCAAACAAGCTTAATTTCATCAAATGATGATATCGTCCACTATTGGATGATATCATCCTAAATTGGGTAAAATCATCCTTTGTAGGATGAAATCATCTCCTATTTCACAACTTGGGGATCACCCCTTGTTGGACGAGATCGCCCCTAGTTCACCGATTTCGCCCTCAGACGAAATCGACGATCTAGAGACGATTTCGATGAAATAGGGACGATTTCATCCCGACGTCGTCGACGGCCTAAAAATGGCCGCGATGCCCCAAACAGTCAAAATTTAAAACAAAAAATTGCACAAATCAAATCCAAACATAATTCACTAGGATTAGATCCTTACCCATAGCCCGTGTCGGACCTCTGTCGATCTGTGCACTGTCTCAACCATTTTTTTGTCTGCAGAGCTCTCAAACAGTAAAAATGAATAGTAAAAATGAATTAGGGTTTTCCCTATTTTTCTTAATTTTATTTAAAAACAACAACTTTTTTTTAGTTTTGCTTTTCCACGCTTTTACCTCAAACGTTCGATTTGGGTAAAAACACGGAGGGGGCACCATAGTCAGTAGTCATACGATTCGACCTAGAATCATCGTCTAGAAAATTGAGTAAATTTTGCTTTCTCGTAAAATGGGAAGAACTCATCTTTAACGCATTTTCTTTGAAAAATTTGCTAAAGAGGGGGCAAAATGTAGCACCCTAAAATTGGCATAGTTAAACCTTAGTAAAAAGATAAAAATTTGAATTTTAACCCAAAACCGCCCGTTACCCGCTCCCCTTGTTTTTCGTGCCATTTTTAGGATTTGTTTTGACCGTTGGACGATATCGTCGCCGATCAGACGAAATCATCCCAGATCTGACGAATTCATCTGGAACAGAACGTCCAGACGATTTCGTCCCAAAACCAAATTTTCATAATTAGCTTCTGTTTCAACAGCTTCTCTAACTTGGGCAGAAAGCGTGTCTACGCAGTTAGAGTCTCCCCCATTGGAGATCTCCCAAATTGGGATGATCTCCAACCTCCTAACCTCTCCCTAATCCTATATAAACTGGGATTTTCTCAGTTTATCCCCCTGAACCCCCTGGCTGACTGATTTCCCTACAAATTTAGTTCCTTGTGCATTAGAACATCCTCGCACCATCGTTTGTATTATGTATTTCAAGTTTTCTTGCAGGAATCTTATTGTTTTTCAGCCAAAGCAAGCTCGGATCGTCGAAGGCGATTCCAGATGATTTCGGACGATCCTGTCGAGGATCGGCGATGATCTCGTATGATTGGAGGCGATCCTGACTGTAGTCCAGATTGGGGGCAATCAGAGCCCGAAGTTTGCATTTTTCTTATCTTTTCTCTTCATTTTCTTATGCATTAACTTGGTTTATTTTATTTTTGCATCCTGGAGTTCACCTCATTTAGTATAGATGCATGCTAAAGTTAAAATAAATTATTAAATTAATGCATTTTCCTTTAATCGCTATCTGGATCTATCATTTAGGCAAATTTACTATCATTTCTATCATTTCCCCTTGCTTTTGTAGTTGTATTTTTGGTTTTTGGTATCTGTCTCTATGATTACAGGTTTCTAACGAATTCATCTGATGAATTCATCAGATCGACGATGATCTCATCTGATCTCAGATGACCGACTGAGATCTGAGATGATTCTGTGACATTTCAGATGATTACGTATGATTTGAGACGATTTGGACTTCTACAAAACTCAGAATCTGCATCAGACATCCGGAATCAGGTATATTCTATCTCATTTAGCATATTTTTTGTGTTTAGCACTTATTTATGTTCTTTGTATTCATATAAATCAGCATTGGCATATAGAATAGCTTAGATTCATCTTGGCCAAACCTAGGAATTGAATGATTAAAGCACAAAATGAACACATCAAACCTACTCTCAACCTAGGCATGGAAACTGCCACTCAAAAGTTTCCTGGTGAACCCACCATCCATCAAAAATTCACCCTTATACCCCTCCCCCGAGAGGCGCGACCTTCAAAGGGCCTCTCAGTCCGAGGTATTGTCCCATCCTTCTCGCATTCCCCTTTCGGGCGCGGATCCTATAGCCTGAAGGTAAGGATGCAAAAAATTTGGAGCGATACAATATGGTCTATTCTTTGCATTGTACATTCTTTTGGGCCAACATGGTCCCTAACGCAAAGTCTATTGCTAATATATATAGTATAAAAGGCTCTTCTGGCCTTTGTGGAGCTAACACTGACGGAGTTGCCAGGTATTGCTTTATCTCAGCAAAATATGCCTTGCAGTCCTCACCCCAATTGAATGGGACACCCTTATGTAGCAGTCGATTCATAGGTCAACATTTATCCAATAGTTGGGTGATAAATTGCTTTATCGAAGCTACCTTGCCTTGGAGGCTCCTTAATTCCTTAATATGGTGGTAGGACACATTTCCAAAATGGCCTTGACCTTCGCTGGGTCTACTTTGATGCCTCTATTGGAGACAATGAACCCTAAAAACTTTCTATAAGTTATGCCAAATACGCACTTCTTAGGATTCAGCCTAATGGTGTGCTCTATCAGGCGATCGAAGAATTTTCTCAAGACCTCTATGTGCTCCTCTCGTAGCAATGACTTGGCTAGCAAATCATCGATATAATATTCTATAATTTTGTGCATATAGTCATGAAAAATGTATGTCATGGCTTGCTGGTATGTAGAACCGGTGTTTTTGAGACCAAATGGCATAACTTTGTAGAAAAATGTTCCCCATGGCGTTATAAATATGGTTTTGTTCTGGTCTTCGGGCTTAATCTAAATTTTATCGTAACCAGAAAAAATGTCCATTAAGGAGAGCATTTCATGACCGGTAGTAGAGTCTACTAGAGCATCGATATTGGGTAATGAAAATGAATCTTTGGGTGTTGCCTTGTTGAGATCTCTAAAATTCATATAAATATGGATCCTTCCATCTAGTTTTCCTACAAGCACCATGTTGGATACCCATTCTGGATAGTCGATGGAAAGGACAAATTCTACATCTAGCAATTTTTGCAATTTGTCTTTCACCATTAAGGCTACTACTAGATGCATCTTTCTGAGCTTCTACTTGATGGGCTTCTTGGATGGGTCTAGTGAAAGGTTATGAGTAACCAAATTTGGGTCTATATTGGGCATATCTTTGTATGTCCAAGAAAAAATGTCAGGTCTCTCTTTCAACAGAGGGATGATGCTAGCGTGCTCATCTGGAGTGAGAATCATTCTAAATTTGACCTTCTTTGGATTGGTGGGGTCGTTACAAATATCCACTTTGAAGGTTTCCTCTATTGACATATGGGATCCCTCCTCAAGCTGATGAGGCATAGGGATCAAATGGATGTCATCAGTTGGATTTATATGTTCTCCGCTAAAGCATTTTTAGTGTGATAGACATGATAAGCACAACCTGGTCCAAAATAAAATGGTTGTAGCATCTCTTCATTCAGGAGAAAATCTTTAGGCTCTACTGGTGAATCAGCATGATCCCAATAGATAGAATCCATGTTTAGATGCAATGGCTTGGACAGATCTGTTGGATTATGGAGTGGAGTGGTCAAATCAATGGAGACCATGTTGATGGAATGAAATTGATCTCTAGGACCACATGGACTGAACTCTACATCATATGTGTAGCTTTCATACCCAAGATCTGGCTCAGATGGCATGGGGACGAAAGGGTCCTCCCTATGGGATGCTCGAACAATTGGATCCTCTCTGTGCACTAACTACAAAATGGGATCTCTCGGCTTAAGAAGCTCGGCATAAGTAGGCAGCTAGAGAAAGAGCCTTTGATATTCCTCTTCTAGATTATTCTTTCCCTATGGTAGCGCTGGAGATTTATCTCTCGACGTAAACCTGCAGCTGTAACAGGTTGCGGACCCCAAGGTGGATTTCAATTACGTAGGTGATGAGGCCCCAAATATACCATCTCCAATGAATCCTCATCATCACTATAAAGATATAATCTTTCACTTTCTCCCATATGCAAGGGGTGATCTGCCAGATGTGGCTCCATGTACCTGATTTTGTGATCGTTATCATCACTATTCGGATAGATCGAATAAAATAATCGTATATACGACACTGACACAAAATCTAGATTTGCTTCCTCTTCAGAGTGATCTGCATTAAGAGGAACCTCTTCTATAACATACTCCAACTCTGCAAGTAATAGATGGAGTAGACATACTAGCCTCGGATCGGACATCTCAACCTCATCGCTATGATTGCTACTATGAGCAGGGCACTCTATCATGCCCACAAATATTGGGAGTATAGATGGACGAGGCCTTAAGTATGCATGCTCTATATCATCTTCATAGTCACTATCAACCATGAAATGCTCTTGTATCTCATCTAATTGCTCTCTAGGTAGAAAATGGCATAGAAATACTGAAACCACGAAGGCTCGATAAATTCCCTCTTCGGATTGATCATAATTTGAGGACTTGCCATCTGCATCATAACTTGGTCTACTCATTTTGGATGTGGAATCCTCTACATCTTCACTACAAATATCTCCTGAATCGAGATCACCTAGAATGATGGGGTTGTGCCCCTACATACCGGTATCGTTGGTTGTGATACGGTTTTGATGACCCAGGATGCCTCTGGGGTTCTTCTCTAAGAACTCTTCATGTTCAATCTCCGATCTCTCAATGGTTATGACTGACACCATTGGGTTATTGCCCCGAAGGCTAGACATGTTAGGATGATATGGATTAAAATCCACGTCATCCCCCAGACCCAGGTACAAATTATCCAATGATACAGCGAGTAAATCATCATGTCCCTAAGTCTATAATCCCAATCCAAACCTATCAATTGCCAACTGATAACATGGTTCAAGAGGGGCTCTTCATCCTTGTTTGAAAATACCAAGGCCGTATCCATGCCAATGATAAAGCTCAAAAATGCACATGGCATACTCTATATTGGATAAATATCGAATGTTCATCATGAACTGTTCATCGTCATCCACCTCCATGGGTGCCTGCATTGGAACTTGATCCAACCCGACATAAATGAAGTTCATTTGGTTGGTTGGCTCGCCCAATGGTACTACATATCTAATTGGGTATCGATGTGCTATCGATCGGCCCATGTCTCGTGTAGTCTCTAAAATAGGACCGAAGGTCCCATTTTGCATAAGATATTCACCCAAACCTGTGTTGGCTAGGTGAATAGTCACCTGGGGTGCAGATGACCCTGCTGATGAAGCAAGTGAAGCAGGCTGAGGTGCCTCCTCGACTTGATCCTAGGCTTCCTCCACCTCCATGGGAGTGGCAGCCTTAGTGGCGACTGGTTCAGGCGCATTCTTTGCTTCTTTCTTGCCCAATTTCACCTTTAATTTCTCGTCGTTCTAATGCATTACCAATGCACTCGATCTCAGAGAAGTGGTAGTGGTATGTTTAGATCTGTTTGATACAGATATAAATGGTTGAACATGCACTGTCTGTTTACCTCTTAGAACCCTCACCAGCGACATGGGCTGTATGTCCAAGTACATTGACAGGATCACGAAACCCCCTAGTAAATCTGCTAATTTCACAAACTTGAATGGTTATTCATCTGATACAACCATGTGAACTTGTCCCTCATGTATATACTTGACACACTGATGCAATATCAAGGGAACACAACACATTTCATGAATCCAAGGCCTCCCTAGCAAGATGTTATACTACAAGGCACCCTCTATCACGTGACACATTACAAAAATGGTCTTCAGTACTACCTAAATAGGTAGGACAATCGTGCCAACTGTAGAGCATAGTGCATCGTTAAATGCTTGCAATGTAAAGGTGGTTGGTATGATGAGTGATTTAGGAAATTTCAAATGGTGCAGTGCCTTAGTCATGATTATATTGATCAATGAACCAGTGTCAATCAAGACCCTTTTGAATGGCATATGGTTAACACAAGCAATGATATGTAGTGGCGGGTCAGCCACGCTTGTAGAAACCACTTTCACTTCATGATCATAGAATTGGATCATTGGTTCTTGGCACTATTGTACATGCCCCACAAATTTTGTGAACGCATGTGCATCCTGGTACTGTACCTCAATGGACCTCATAATATCCATAAGAGTCTCCCTATGCCTAGGGGACTGCTATATAAGCTCATATATCGACAACTTTGCAGGAGTCATCTGCAATTTTTGAACCAACCTACTCCTAATGGTCACTATCGGTCTTGTTGGTGGGCCTGGAATATTTTGTGCCTATCACTATTGGGGCGTGGCTTATATTTGAATGGGAGCACAAGGTTGATTTGGCCGTTTGTACCTCCTATGTCTGGTAACAACATTGACCATTTCAATGAACCCTTGGGTAGGTGGTTCGACTCATACTTGATTGACGTGGCTAGCGTGGTTACGGGAACCTCATGGTTTGGTAACAGATTTTTAAAAATTCCCATGTTTTGGTTGTCTGGTGCCTGGGGATTGCTTGGTACTACAAGCTCTCCCTTGTCTATCATATTTTGTACAATGTGTTTGAAATACCAACACACCTGGATTTCATGGCCTTTCACTCTATGAAATATGCAAAACAACTCTTCCTGATAGTCTTTGGGCTTGGGCTAATTTGGATCAACCATTTTGACTTTAGGAAATCTTATTGCCTTGGCCTCGTAGAGTTGACAAAAGATCGATGTCATTGATTTCATCAATGGCATAAATATGTGAGGTGGGCGTTGCTCTTTGTTCTTTCCCTTGTAGTTATTTTTGCATTGGTCATATTGCGTAGGAGGAGGATGGGCTTGATAATTCTATTTCTTTTGCCCCTTATCCTCATTTTGGAGATTCAGTACCACCTGCTTCACATGGGCTTGCTTACCCTGTTATTTTGAGGTACTCTTCTTATATCCCTCTTTCATAGTTTTTAGCTTCAATTTGCCTTCCTGCAACTTGATATCCTCAATTACCTTTGCTTGCACCCAAGCTTCTTCTAATGTGGCATACTGCTGCAGCTGTAACAGTAGCGAGATGTGCTTGGCACAACTCTTTGTAAACATTCAAGTTAAGTCTGTGGTAGGGATCAAGAATGAAAACTTCGCCATTAACCTCCTCCACCTCTTCTCGTATTGTTCTATTGGCTCATCATCGCGCTGAGCTAGCATAGCCAAATTGGAAAGGTTGGCCTATTTCTTGACGCAAAAGGAATAGCATTCAAGAAATGCATCAGCTAATTGCTCAAAATTTGTTATGTTGTGCTTCTTTAGCTGATTAAACCACTCTCGGGCTGATAGAGAGTGTCGTGACAAACGTATGCAACAACAATACATCTTTGTTCTCTATCTGGAAGCAAGCATCCAGAAATCCCATGACATGTTCTTGTGCCTCTTCACCACCCTTAAATTTGTCCAACTTGGGCATCTCAAAATGCTCTGGGTATGGGGGCGTAGGTACCAAGGGATCCAAAGGTTCATTGTGAATTTTCCTTAGTGTTGGTTTTTGGATAGTCGTGCCCTGTCTCTCAATTGCCTTGACCTTCTTAGCCAAAGCTTTGTAAGCCTCAGAAGACAAAAATTCCTCCTCCCTAAGTCGGCGTGGAGGTGGTCTAGGAGGTACATTCCTCTTATGTTGAGGTGGATGGCATTGCTCTTCCTCCTCCTCAGCTCAAGAACTCTCAAGATACTCTTGGTTGCATATGTTACCCTCTTGCTCCTCATAATGTCGTTGCCTCTGATTTTCAACTAAGGGCGGTAGCTCTCTATTATGGGCAGTGATATGAGTATAAACGCTTGCACACTCATTGTGCATGTTGGCTTGTGAAAAAACCTTCTTGTGCACCTGCTCTCTGTGCTCATCTTGAGATTATAGGCCAGCCCTATCCAACCTATCTTCTTGCTCTACATGCTCCTTCTGGACGAGGATGCACTCCTTGCGCAAGCGCTGCTCATACAGCCTTTGTCTAGTAAGTATCTGCGCCTGAAGATCTTCATCTTCGATGCGCTACCTCTCTAGGTGAGCATCCTCCAATTGACCTTGGAGGAGTTGGTTTTTTTTCTCAGAGGCCATTCAATATGATATTTCGACCTGGTCAGCCGTCAGGAGCCTTTGATATGCTTGCTTTGTATAAACGACCTTGTGGGTTCTGTATCCATCAGACTGATGTGTTGTGCTTTTGCCTTTGTCTGTGAATACAGCATCAGCATCGTGATATGTCTTATGTTGCATACCACCATGCATGGATGGTGGACACGGGACATGAGGGCACTTAGAAGCCTCTCCATTCTCTCTAGTAGTTCTAATGGTGCTCCCTCTATGCTCACTCGAAGCACAAGTGGGCGAAGCCAAAGATTTACAACCTAGCTACTCTAGCACACTACCTAGACCATCTAGCTATCTAGACCTCCACCTCTCATGGGGTGGTGTTCCATTAGCTCGCCATCTCGTAACCACCAAGGAGGCTCACACCCGATCTAACTATCGCAATCGAAGGGAAACACACAAATGGGCATGCATAATTTGATAACAAGAAATAAAGTGAATACAAGGAATTCTTTATTATTTTTGATGAAGTCAAATTACATATTCATCCCTCTTAGGGATACCCATTTGATACATTAATTACAATAGTTTTTAATCCCTATCAAGGGTAGGTGTGATCAAAATACCCCTTAGGGTGACACGAACTGCTCTAGGGTGTCGATGACCCTCTTCTTTGCAATGGGGACAGGGTTGGATGCTTTATCTCTCCTTTAGAACTATTTTCTATGGTCAAGAAACAACAAGAATTTCAAAAATATAGGCAGCCTATCATGATGAGGTCCTTTTAGGTAAAATGTATAATGACACCATTAACATGCATAATCAAGAAAGCATAAAGAAAGCTGCAAAACTATGCAAAGCGAATCAATATTCATGTAATAGCATAAAGTAAAATAGCATCTACACTATGCATGGATCAAATATAGAAAATGAAGCATAAACATGCATAAAGAAATCATTCTAGTCCTAATTGAAACATAAGCATAAAATGTGAATCTAGCCTAATTCCATGGTCAGAAGTCTTCTAAAATTCAATTAAATCAACAAAATGGTTAATCTAACCTAACTAGATGGAAAAAAAAGAAGAGAGTAAGGTGATCTATCACCTGTTGCAAACTGCAGCTCTGGTGAGCGGTCTGCACTGTGAACTGTGGTTGATAGTTGTGGTTTGACCTCTGATAAGTTTACCCTCAAAATCAGGGGCAATGGGCTCAATCTCCTTGTCCAAATTGATGTTCAAGGGTCACCTTCATTGTCCTCAGACTGATTTAGCATTTAATTCGATGTGAAGGGAATTTGTTTGCCTGGATTTGTGTTTCTTGATCCTCCTAAGCACCTCAAGCATCCATAATGCAATTCATCATGAATGGTGGCAAAAGGGTCGGGGATTAAGTGCAATAGCTCTATCTCTTAGTATACTCAGTTTGAGTGTACAATTCGCCAGGGCTTCGTTGCTCAAATATCCAATGCTTGCTCTCCTTCTTCTCCCCATTTGGAGGGGGTATTTATAGCATACCCCTAGGGCTAGGGGTGTCTTCATGGAGAATCCAAGACCAAGAAGGTTTGTTAGGACAGTTTGGATGGAAGCCTCTGGAATCTTCCATCCTTCAACTACCTCCTTCTAGATCTTCTGACCATTCTAACCTATTTGGCTCGGATGGAAGGCCTAAATGAACTTCAATTAAGACCGCAGGTCATAGTTATGGTCTAGAATGCAGACCACAGGTGTCAACCATGGTTTAGACTGGAGACCGCAGGTATGAGCTACGGTTCAGACTGCTTAGGCCAAAATGCCTAAATTGAGTGGTTAGAACCATCTCTCTATATTGGAGTCTATCCAAGACCCTCCATATGGTCTTGTATCATGTTCATATGAGTAGTCACCATCGACATGATGCGTTTTAGGTGTCTACACTAGCCATATTGTTTTTGTCACTATCCTGACTATTTTGTCTCTAACCACAACTGTTGCAAAAACTTGTAAAATCTATCCTAATTTTTGGTGCATGCAAGTTTGTTTTCTGTGATAAGGAATGCCTTCTCCGTATGCTCACTTTTGGGGTTGTGAATGCAGGATAATAGAACAAATATGGTGTTGATTTGCAGGTGGAAGTTATGTTTTGTATAACTAGGGTACGCTAAGTAAGGGAGTATGTAATACCCATAGGCCCTCTATTATACCACAGTGATGAACAATAGTGCTCGGACCAATATTTCAGGCCACTACCCAAGGAGGATTCCACACATACCCTTAAGCACACTATTTGCCTCTCTAACAATATGAGAGGGTGATCGTTCGGGATGTTGTGTCCCGTGGACTATGGATAATACAAGCTTGAAATCTTCCTACTAGATAAAATTTTGTTTAAACCTAGATTGTCTCTCGATACACTCGAAGATGCATGGAAGCTCAAGTTCGTGCGCGAGTGTTTTCTAAGGCCTGGGTATTGGAGCCTGATCACCCCTCACTTCATTAGACATTTTATGGGCTATCTAGTTTATCCAATAATGATAGCTCCTTCGTGATATTTTAAAACCCCTGGAACAAGATTTCTAACCTACACAACTACTGAAAAAGAGACTGTATTTTTTGTGTTTTCTGGTTTTTTGGCTGAAAAAAAACACTATTTTTTTTTGGATTTTTAATAAAGGAAAAAATAGAAACGAAAATAATACGAACATTTATACCTAACAGGTGGAATGGATGGCAAAAATTATCTTAGTTGCAGCAAAAATCGACCCTAGAAATCTCTCTAATACCACTTGTTAGGATCTCACTATTAAAAATAAGCACACTCACATAAAATACTGAAAAATAACTCAAATACATCAAATAACTCAATAACACTTGACCTATCCAAAAAGCATGCACCTAACTAATACATCAATTGGAATCAACATCAAAGCATGAAATGATAAACAAGATTGCATATAACAATAAAATGGATGTTTCTTTTATTAATATTGGAAACGAATCTCGGTTACAATCATGCCCCTCTTAGGGTCACCCAAATGTTGATACAATTGATACAATTCCAAAGCCCCCAATGGGGTAGGCACAATACTAAGGCTCTCTAAATAGTCACAAACTGCTCTAGGGTGGAGTTGACCCTCTTCTTCACATTGAGGAAGGAATTATATGATTGAATCTCCTTCGAATATGCTTTCCTACGGTCAAGAAACAACACAAAAGCATTAATAGCATAGGCAGCCTCTCATGATGAGGCCCTTTAAAGGATATAAACATGAAAATTCCATAACACTAATGAAATCAATAAAATGAACAAATCATGTTAGACTTATGCAAAACTCATAAATATTGCTTAAAACATATAAACAAAAAGTACAACTATCAATCTAGTGGATTAATTGCATGAAATGAAGCATTATAACATGAAATTAAGATAATTATGTCCTACTTGCCATAATGAATTAAACCTAATAAAATCCATAATTTGGTTAGTCAGAGTCTCTAAAATACTAAACAAACTACTAAAATGCTTAATCTAGTCTAATGAAACATACTGCAAAAGAAATAGTAAGGAGATCTATCACTATTTTCAAACCGCAACTCAGATAAGCGGTCTGCACTGTACACCATGGCTATCATTCATGACAAGCAATTAAATTGCTTTACCCTCCAAATCCAAGGTTGTGGTCTTGATCCTCCTTGTCCAATTGATGATCAAGGGTTGCCTTGATGTCCTCTGACTAGTTTGGCGATTGAATTGCACAATTGGGCCTCCATTTGCCCGAATTATCGTTTCTTGGTGTTCTAGCTCATTATGGAATCCATGGCACAATTTGACATGATGCTTGATGAATTGGCGAGTAAAATGGCAAAAAATCTCTCTTAATGCACTCCAGTGAGTCTACAATTCGACAAGGCTTTCCTACTATAATCTCCAATACACACTTGATATCTTTGCCCTAATTTTGATGGGTACTTATAGGATCATCCAAGTGCTAGGGGTGGCTTCATGGAGAAGCCAAGATCAAGAAGAGGTGGTTGGGACAGTTGGATTGGAAGCCTCTGTAATATTTCGTCCTTCAAATACCCTCTTCTAGAATAAATGGTTGTTCAAACTGATTTAGCTCAGATGAAGGCCAACTGAACTTTAGTTCTAAACCGCAGGTCTCAACTGTGGCCTAGACTGTGAACCATGGGTGTCAGTTGTGGTTCAGACTGTAGATCGTAGGTCTCAACAGCAGTTTGAGATGATTAAGCCAAGGAGCCCAAATTGAGTGGTTAAAACCACTGCTCTATCTTGGATTATATCCAAGATCTATGAAGTTTGAAGTTTCATTAACATAATATGAAGTTAAATAAAGCTTAAATAGCTTAGAAAATAAACCAAATAACAAATAAGCAAGAAATAGGGAGATAGGAGGGAAAAAAGGGATAGAAGGGAGGAAAAAAAATTGGAAAAGAATTCTCGTCCACCTATCGTCCACTCCCTTGCCGTCCACCTCGATGACATCATCAAATTTCGTCCACCAAGGTAAATTAAATACTAACATTCTCCCCCTTAAATTTGAGAGGACTGACTAGATAGTCTCTCAGCTTTATAAATTGAGCTTTGGCCATGCCTTTGGTGAAGATGTCTGCCATGTTGTCCAAAGTGTTGCAATGTTTAATCTCAACTACCTGTTTTTCCACCATGCCTCGAATGAAGCGATACTCCATATCAAAGTGTTTTGATCTGCTATGGTGGATAGGATTATATGCCAATTGAATGGCACTCATGTTATCATAGTACAATCTAGTAGGACCACTTTGTCATTCTCCAATCTCTTCAAGGACTTTTCTCAACCATAGAGCTTGAGTACTAGCATATGTGATTGCTATATACTCAGCCTCAGTAGATGACAATGCTACAACAGTCTACTTTTTGGAACTCCATGTAATAATTCCTAGCCCTAGACTAAAATAGTTCCCCGATGTAGATTTTCTATCATCTATATTGTTGCCCCAATCACTATCACTAAATCCAACTAGCTTGACATAATTACATTTATGGTAATGGATTCCAAAATCCATTGTACCCTTTACATATCTCAGAATTATTTTAGTTGCTTGAAAATGCAGCTTAGATGGATCAGCCATGAACCTTGAAACAAAAGAAACAACATATTGAATATCAGGTCTTGTGTTGGTGAGAAACATCAAACTCCCAACCATGCTTCTATAAGTGGTCATGTCAACCTTTGGTGCTCCATCATCTTTGCTCAATTGGATCCCATGACCCGTTGGAGTTGCAATAGATTTGCAATGCTCCATGGCAAATTTCTTGATCATGTATTGAGCATACTTGTGTTGACATATGAAGATCCCTTTGTTTTTTTGATGAACTTCCATGCCTAGGAAGTAATGCATTAGGCCTAGATCTTTCATCTCAAATTGTTTCATCATGGAGTGTTTAAACTCCAAATTCATCTTATCATTACTACCCATAAATATGAGATCATCCACATATAAACAAACTATGAGAATGTCATTACCTTACTTTAGGTAGTAGAGATGGGGTTCACTTTTGCTCCGAGTGAATCCATATTCCTTGAAATAGCCATCAATGCGAGAGTACCATGCTCTTGGTGCTTGCTTGAGGCCATATAGGGCTTTTTTTAGTTTGTAAACAAGGTTCTCCTTACCTTGTTCTTTAAAGCCTTGATATTGTTGAACATAAACCTCCTCAATAAAGTACCCATTGAGAAAGGCACTTTTTACATCCATGTGCTAAATTTTCTATCTTTGTGGACAACCATGGAAAGTACTGATCTGATAGTTTCCTATCTAGCAACAGGAGCAAAGGTCTCCTCATAATCAATATCATACTTCTGAGTGAAGGCTTTTGCTACAAGTCTTGACTTATGTCTTTCAATGCTCCCATTAGCATTGAATTTGGTCTTGTAGAACCATTTACATCCAACACATATTTTTTCTTTTGGAAGCTTCACTAGCTCCCAAGTATCATTCTTTTTTATAGATGTGATTTCCTCTTCCATGGCTTGTTTCCATACATTATGAGTGCATTATTTCTCATATCTAGATGGCTCTAGTTGTGCACTAGACATTAAATCATAATTTACTACATCTCCCTTAGGCTCTTGGGAGTCATCATCCCCATACATATGCATATTTTCAAGTTTTTACAAAACTACATTCATTTCACTAGCTTGACTCCTAGTGTATCTTTTCTAGAAATTTTTATCCAACATTTGAAAATATGGATGATGTTGTAGTGTTATTTTACCTCTTGATGGAGAATCAATATCCATAGGTGAAGAACTTACTAATATCTATGGAGAAGAACTTGGATTAGCTACTGATGTACTCGAAGTAGTACTTCTTCTTGGGCTTGGAAGGGGTGTACATTTGCTTTTCTTGGGTGACACCTACTGTATTTGTGAAGAACTTGCATCATGGGATTCATCATCAACAAAAATTCTTTTATGACCCCATTCTCCCCCTTCATCAAAAATCACATCCTTGGAAAGTACAATTTTATTCATCTTTGGATTGTAGAGTCTGTATGCTTTGGTAGACTCACAATACCCTACAAAAATATATTCTTGACTCTTGGGATCAAGCTTCTTTCTTTTTTCATCAGGAATGTGTGCACATGCTAAAGAACCAAAAACTTTGAAATGTTTTACTTTCGGTTTCTTTCCATACCACCCCTCGTAAGGAGTGATTCCATCCAAACTGGAAGTAGGACTCCTATTTAGAATGTAAACACTAGTTCTAACAACATCGTCCCAATACATGTTACTAAGATGCTTAGTTTGAAGCATCAAACTGGCCATTTCTACTATGGTTCGGTTCTTTCTTTTTGCCACACCATTCTGTTGTGGAGTATAGGCAGTGGTGAATTACCTCTTTATCCCACATTCTTTACAATATTTCAAAAATGCCTTTGAAGAGTACTCTCCTCCTCGATCTATCCTTAGAAAGTTTACAATGAACTCACTTTATTTCTCTACATTATTCTTGAAATCTATGAAGCAATCAAAAGCTTCATATTTGATTTTCAATAAATAGATCCAACACATTCTAGAGAAATCATCTATAAAAGTGAGAAAATAGGAATTATTACCTATGCTTTTTGTCTACATTGGACCACAGATATTTGAATGCACTAATTTAAGTGGATGATTGGCCCTCCATGCTTGTCCTTTTGGAAATTTGGACCTGGAGTGCTTTCCCAAAGCACACCCTTCACAGACCTCCTTGTGTTCATTAATTTTAGGAATTCATGTCACCATAGCTTGAGAAGTTAACAATTTCAAGCTAGCAGAATTGAGGTGACCATATCTCAAGTGCCAAAGTACACTTGGATTTGCAATAGCAATATTTGCAAGTTGAGCACCCCCTGGTTCTCCAAACTTAAGGGGAAATAACTTATTTTTGGTCATAGGTACTTGTGTGATGACTCTATTACAATTTTTTTTGTCAAAAATTACACATTTGCCTTCATCAAAAACAAGTTTGTAATTTTTCTCCATCATTTGTCCAACACTTAGCAGGATTATGTTGGAGCTTCGAAGTTTAGTAGATGTCATTCACCTTTTTTATGCCTTCTTTCGTTGGAACCTCCATGGCTCCAATGCCTTCAACTTGCAAATATTTATCATCTCCCAACTTGATTCGGGATTTATAGGTGGAATCCATTATAGCAAAGAGTTCTTTACCACTCATATGGTTGGAACAACCAGTATCCAAAATCCAAGTGTCATTCAGATTTTGATTTGATTGCCCATAAGAAAGAAATAGATTAGATGTTCCATCTTCTTCACCATAATTTCCATATTGACTACTGCTTCCTTAAGAATACTTGGACCAACAGTCTCGAGCAAAGTGACCAGGCTTGCCACAATTGAAATAAGACTTTTTGGTTTTGTTACCTCCTCATCCTTGATTTCTATTTTGACCTTGATTTCCACCTTTGTTTTGATTACTACCTCTGTTCTGATTTCCACCTCTGCTGATATTTCCACCTCTGTAGCTGCTTCTGCCTTTGCCTCTTCTTTGTCCTCTACTTTGGCCTCTTCCTTGTCCTCTTCTAGCACCTTCATTGGATGTGAAGGCTTTATCATCACCTCCATAACTTGTTGAAGGAGATCCCTGTAATATCTCTTAATGAGACATTAATGAGCCGATTAATGCATCAAAAGTTAGAGTGGAAAGGTCTTTTGATTCTTCAATGATTATAGCAATGTGATTCTATTTTTGAAGAAGTGTTCTCAACACTTTCTTCACAACTATTTCAGGTTTGACTTCTTCTCCAAGTGTTACCATCTTGTTGACAACTGCTTTGACTCTTACGCAGTAGTCACCAACTTTCTCATATTCATTCATTTTGAGATTCTCAAAATCTAGTTTCAAGGTCTGAAGCCCTACTTGCTTCACCTGATCGCTTCCTTGGAAACCTTCTTTCAAGGCTTTCCATGCGTCTTGGGCAGTTAAAAAATAGGCAATTCTAGAAAAAATACTTTTATCCAATGCTGCTTGAAGATGATAAAGAGTAGAGGAGTTGCTCTTTTGTGCTTCTTTCTTTGTTTTCTTATCTGCTATATTTAACATAGTCCAATCTATAGGTTCTGTGTAACATTCTTCTACTATATCCCATAGTCCCTTGCCTATGAGTAAGGTCCTCATTTTGATGGACCAATACTCGTAATCGTACCTATTAAATTTTGGAATGGGTAGATTAGAATCGGATGCCATAGCTATTGGAAATAAACTAAAAAACACACTTTTATTTTACAATTACAGTCACAGCACTCTGCTTTTCAAAAGAAAAAGTTACAGATTTAAATCAAATCTAACTTGATCTACTCTCTCATTTATAGCCTGTTCTATCTACTGAGGTTCTTCTATCTCTGGATTCACAAAGTTGTCTGCAATTGAATATTCGTCGTCACTAATAAGAATGATTTTTGGTGAGTATGGTTTGGGCTCTAGGATTTCAACTGAGTCACTGTTAGTGAAATGATTATTCTTTGGCTCCTGTAGTGCAACTCCTACAAATTTTTATTCTTCAAATCTGCTACCAAAGGAATTGTCTTCTGAATCAGCAGCATATCTTGCATCTAGTGCTCTTTGATGGGTTATGCTCTTTGATGGGTTATTATAGAATTTTGTAGGTGACTGAATACAGTATTCAGTCCATACGTTCGAACTTTTTCATCAAAGGATTCAGGATTTTCTCTTACTAAAAGAGAAAAAAGGGCATGATAGCATCCAGTTGACCTTATCATGAATGATTGCAGAAATATTCCCCTTAAAAATTATCCCCCCTTAAAGCCTCTTAGGCCATTACAGAAAATTTTCACCCTTCAAGCCTCTTAGGCTTTTACAATTATTTCCTCTTAGGAAATGTCCTCTCTCTTTTTTAAATGTTGCAAAAATAAATAAAAAAATAACTTTATTAATAATATTAATTAATAATAAAATTAAATATCAATTAAAACATTAAAAAAATGCATTTTAATTAATATTTTTATTAAATTATTAATTAATTTTAATAAAATTCCTTTTATTCTTTGAAAAAAATATAAAAATAAATAAATGTTAGGCTTGCATCCTTATAAAAAAAAATTTAAAGCACTTTCGTTGATGCTAGGTTTCGAACCCGCGACTGGGCGAAGGGGCAAAGGCCCTAATACTGGCTCCTCGAACCAGTCAGGCTACAACACCCGACTTGAATGTATGAGATAATGCCTTCCATTTAAAAACTGAGGCGCGTCAAGTTTTTTTTTTTTTAAATAGGATTTCAATATCCCACATTCACCAGGATATTGATCGCTAAGGCATTTAAAAGCCCCAACGCGCGTATTCAACTTTGATTGCCTTCAGGAAATCAACTACGTCCTTTTTTTTGAATCCTTAACCAATTGAATTATGCCTCATCACCCTGCGCCTCGTCACTTTGTGCCACATCACCCTATGCCTCATCACCTTGCGCCACATCATCCTGTGTTCTTGGTCTATCGTGTGTCCTGTCTCAGGCTCCTATGGGTCTGCCACATGTCTGATGTCAGTCCAGTCTTCTATGTCTTCAATCCTTGTGTATGTTCCTTGTTCATCTGCCATGTGTTTGGTCCTCATCCGTCTGCCACGTGTTTGGTCCTCGTCCGTCCGCCATGTGTTTGGTCCTCAGTCTGTCCACCACGTGTCCTCAGGCTATGGGCCTGCTCCACATCATCACATTGGGAAATGAGCCTCACTGCCTTGGACCGTGAGCCTACTCCATGTCACTACCTTGAGCTACGAGCCTACTCCACTGCTCCACATCACTACCTCAGGCTGCAGGCCAAATCAGTTCTTGAGCCTACCACGTCTGCCTCGAGAATCATGTTAGATTTCTATAAGGTCAGCTGCTTGGGATCTGTGTCCCTATTAGACAGCCTACCTTGGGATTCATGCTAGGGTCTCTGTCAATCTACCTACCTCATGATCTATGCTAGGGTTCCGCTCTACATGTTGCTCCTTGACCTCAAGATGCGTGCCCGATTGTGGCCCCTCCTGGCCAACTTGTGAGCCCTTGACCTCTCCTGCTCGCCTGCTCTGATACCAAGTGTGAAATGCGGAGTTTCATTAACATAATATGAAGTTACATAAAGCTTAAATAGCTTAGAAAATAAACCAAATAACAAATAAGTAAGAAATAGGGAGATAGGAGGGAAAATAGGGATAGAAGGGAGGAAAAGAAATTGGAAAAGAATTATTGTCTGTCTCCCATCCACTCCCTTGTCGTCCACCTCGATGATGTCATCAACTGTCGTCCACCAAGGTAAGTTAAATACTAACAAGATCCTCCATATGGTCTTGTAGCATGTCCCATATGAGTAGTCACCATTAACATGATGCATTTTAGGTGTCTACAACACTATGCAAAAATTAAATGCAGAAATGGAACAATCTCATAATAACATAGAATCACAGGCCTCTTCGAGGGGGCAACATCCTTCAATATTTCATTAGCTTGCAAAAGGATGAATTTGTACATGGCTTCATATATTTTAAAGAAAAACTTCATGCAACCCTACCTAAAGGCTCAAGAGTTGGCTTACATGAAAAATGCCACTTGAGCTAGAATCTCCTACATACTATCAGTTACAATCTTGATAAAAATGGTTACATGATATGGCGCCACTTGGCTAGGCACCATACTTGCCACATACATTACAAAGTATTAAAAAATAATATCATAATGGGATCCCCACATTGGAAGTGGGTCATTACATAAGTAAATGATAATTACAAAATGGCATTAGGATAGAATCCTAACAAGAGTGAAACATTGCCAAGAACAATTTGCACAATTGTTGTCATTGATGGCCTAGTTTGTGGGGCTTAAAACATGAACAAAACTCAAATTTCATCATTCAAAATCTCCTTAACACCTTATAGATAGACACTAACTAGAATTATTGGTTCCATCGGGGAATTAGGTGAAGAGTTTTCCACAGTCACTAGCAGGCCATCCAAGGTTGATTATTTTTCTTTTACATCATCATTTTGCATATCAATGACGCCAAAAAGGCAAAGTATTTCAACAACATCGAATCACCCCAAATTTAGGAAAACCACTTTTGGTTTTAACTTTCCCACAATGGGATACATCTTACATGATCATGGCATCTACACTTGAAAAAAACCCCTTCTTCTGTTGAGGCAAAAACAAACACACTCATATTGCCAAATTACAAAACCCCCCTTCCCACCATTGGGGCAAAAACGGTATCAAATTTTACATCATTCATATCATCCTCATCACTTCATATTTGTACAAAACCCTTCATCTGTTGGGACAAAAACAAATACATCATATAAAATTTCTCACCAACCCTCTTCCCACCATTGGGGTAAAAATGGTATCACATCAATCATAATTCATTTGCATAGATTTTTCAATTGGCTCATGAGATTCATCCGTAACCTCATTCGCCAATTGAGGGGGTAAGCTACGCAAAAATCAAAATTCTTTTATTCTTTTATCTTCAAGCTTGCACTCCACATCCCAAGAGAAGCTACTTCTACACTTGGCCAAAATAGGTGTCTCGTATTTTTGCATTGTATTGTGTTTCACACAACGTAGTACAAAAAGGGGCATCTGTAGACACCCAACCTAGCCATTTGCCTTCCATCCAAGTTTTCCCACCATTTCCACCACCAAAGCATATCCAATTTGACCACCATTTTTATTTCCCACCATTTCTGATCATTATTCACATTTATTTAATATATTTATTTTATATATATTTAAATATAATATTTTATATTATATTTTAATATATATTTAATAAATATGTATTTATTTAAGTGAATTAATCCCAGCCATCTAATTTTATTTAACCCTAGCCATCCATTTACAACAATCCATGCCACACCCTAGATGTGCTTTAATCTAAACCACACGATTAGTGTCATTGAAACCCTAGCATGCCCTAGGTTAGATTATAAATAGGAGCCATTTTGATGGCTCAACCTCGAATTTTTTGAGTATTTTGATTCCCTGAGTGCCAAAATACTTGTAACAAGCTCTTTGTACCCTAGCTCTATTCCATCCATCATATTCCACATCCCTCACTTGCCACCACTGCCGCCACATCCCTCACCCTTGCCTAATCTACTTTTGCAAAATTTCCCATTAGCCGCCAAGCGCCTCCGGGTGCTTCCTGTCAACACTAGGTACCTTTGGGTGCCTCCCTACCAGCACCAAGTGCCCATGGGCATTTCTTGTAGTCACCAAGTGTCCGTGGGTATTTTACGCTCCTATTCCTAAAATCCCCCTAGCCTCTGGGCGATGCTAGAGCATCATCGTACCAATCATCTGCATCAGGTTTTCTACATCAGAACACAGTGTGTAAGTAAGATATATCTACCCTATATTTTTTTATTTTATATATGTGTTTCAACTTCTGTTCATTTTATTGGCAGCATATAGTTAGTGTTTTATCATTGCATATAGAGGGCCTCACACTATGGAGCCCTCGCATATACTACTAACTATTTTTCTGTGTCTTTGTGTGCATATGGAGCATTACATCAACATTTGGAGTGGCCCAACCTTGGATACCAAAAAGCCCACTCAACCTTTTTGGGATCAAGACGTGCTTGAAGACACCATGACCTTGCTTCTTAGGGTTTCGAAGAACCCTAAATTATTGTAATATTGTATCAAAAGGATTCAAGGATCCAAGCTTGTAAACAATGGATTTTCTAGGCTCCCCCCATCAATAAATAATTTATTCTATTGTGCAATCTTGTGTTACCTTACATTTTATTTTTTTCAAAGCATTGTCTATGTGTTGCATTTTGCATCTTTCACAAAGATAGTAAGGTAGATCCAAAACATAACCCTTTGGGGGTCCCACCGTGATCGCTA
Organism: Wollemia nobilis; assembly: GCA_028583015.1. Taxonomy (NCBI): domain Eukaryota; kingdom Viridiplantae; phylum Streptophyta; class Pinopsida; order Araucariales; family Araucariaceae; genus Wollemia; species Wollemia nobilis. The sequence continues at coordinate 7,535,001 of JAQPPZ010000677.1, read as the reverse complement.
TTTTTTAGGCAAATAAAAATGACACCAAGCATATAACACTAAATAACAATCAATTGCAATGAAATAACTTTGTATTGAATTTGTATTAAAATACATCAAAGCCTTGGTCTCCTTTTTACAATGATCTGCCCTGGATGTGCAAGGGTTTGATTACAATGTGAGTGCTTACTATTTAAAAGTATAATAAGGAAATGGGGGAATCTCCTTTTGTGATTTCAAAGAATAATGGTACCAAATGTCTTCTTTGCTACAATCAATTGATTGGATGGGCCTTAGTTATCCTTGTGGACCATCCGTTGCTCCAACAACTTCCAATAAATTATCATCTACACCTGCAATAATACAAACACAAAAGGATCAATAACATATGTGGATATCCCAATATGTGAGGACCTCTTTGATATGAATAGAAATATACAAACCCTATTGAATGCTTACAAAGAGTATACCAGTATGCAATGCAAAACAAACAAATCAAGTTGCCTTGCTTATACCTGATTTCAGTCTGTGTCTTTTGGGGCTAAAAATATTGTTAAGCAGATGTGAGGCCACATCTGGGGACTGGCTAAACATAGTCCTACATATGTGTATATACAAAGCCACATATAGATCTTTTATGTAGATTCCCTACCACATATATATCTAAGTTGCGAAACTACCAAACTTTGATTCAAGACTTCGGTGGTTCGAATCCAAACTTTGGTTAGGGTTACTCTCACGATTTCAATAGATTAATGTTATAGATTTTTGGTGCTTCTTTTCTGATCCTCATTCACAAAAGTGAATGGTATTTTCTTTTAGAAGGTTAGGATTAGGGTTTGTACATGGTAAGGTAGCGTTGCCAAGTGGCAAGCTAGGATTGAGGTATGACTGATGGCTAGGATTTATCTATATATATTTATGTATATATATATATATATAATATTTATATATTTATATATAAATATATAAATAAAAATGGTTATGATTTGGTGTCTACAAAAGGATTAGGGTTTCTATGCATGTGTGTCATCTTAGTTGGTAGGGTGGTGACTATGTTATCTTTACACCTACAAGGTCATTGTTGTTTTGAAGTGAGCACTACTTTCTAGTTTGCATGCGTGTTTTAGTTTTTGCTCATGTGAGCCTTGGGTGATTTTATTTTGTTGTTAACCAAAAAAAATTTCTTTTGGATTATGGTTTAAATCCTTGCTCGTTCAATTATGTGCTCAACTTCTTGTGTTTCATCCTTGGTATAAGGTCTTCATAGGACAACTCTCCATATGCTTGGATTCTATTTATGTTAAGTGTCATTATTGCTAGTTGATTTGAGCGTTGGCTTTGAATTTCTTTGCTAATTTGTTTTCTAGTGGTTTAAATCAAATACTTAGATGTTGTGTAGAGTATCTTTGTTAAGATATTTATTGTAACTTAGATGCTAAAAAGATGTTTATCATTAAAATATTGTATAAGGGAAATTGTTTGAATTTACTTATACCTTTGAATGAAAGAATACTATAGTTTCTTGAATTCCTTAGGCTTGTGAAAGAAAAGAAATCACTTAAAGTAAAGTATTATACTATAGTTGCTTGAATTCCTTAGGCTTGTGAAAGAAAAAGAATCACTTAAAGTATTATACTATACTTGCTTTATTTTCTTAGGCTTGTGAAAGAAGAGGAATCATTTAAAGGAAAGTATTATTCTTTAGATGTTTGATTCCTTAGGATTGTGATAGTAAAGGAATCACTTAAAGAGAAGTATGGGATTCTCTTTGTTACATATTTATGTGATAAGTTAGCTATTTTGATTTCTTGAGACTGGTGGTAGTTAAAGAAATCATTATGAAGAAAGTGAGTTTCTTTTCTAGTAGCTACTTGAAATGATGCATGGTTGCTTGCATTTTAGTTATGGCATGTTGTAAGTTGCATTGCATGAGAGAGTTGTTTTGATCCCTAAGTATATCTCACAATGATCATGGTGGTTTTCCCATTGCTAAGAGGCTTGCTAACTTGCATATGGATTCAAGAAACTTTGGCTAAGGTTTCCTAGAGCTTGAAGGTTTTGTTATTGGGGATATTAAAGCTTTGTAATGATTAAATATCAAATAATGATTATTTGTGTAATGGAAGTTACATTGTTAAATGGTAACTTGGAGTTGCCTTATTTTTTTTTTAAAGTAAACTTTGAAGTTGGTTATTAATGTGCTCCACTAACCTTTTGATGTATATCATATTTGAGATATGGAATATCTTGCTTTTGTAATTGTTTATGGAAGAATTTGAGATCTAAGTTCAATAATTGCTTAGTTTGATTGTGGTTAAGAGGAATTTATTTGTGCATTTTCATTGAGATGAATTATATATTATGCTTATGCTTAGTGCTTTGTTTAGCTTTGGCATATGATGTTGTTATCTATCCTTGGGGTGGGTAGATTTTTCCTCTTGTAAACCATAGAATCCAATCTTGGAAGTGTTAGATTTTGATGCCTCATAGATTACGAGATACCAATCACAAGATGCAGAAAGAAATAAAATAGATGTGAGATGACTGGAATATGCTATAAATAGAAATGCTAAAAATATTACAATAGTAGCAATGGAGAAAATGGGCACTCCATAATATATGATACTGCTCCATGAGGGAGGTCTCAGCTTATAGCTCACACACACTACCCTACTACCTATCTACCACACACTGATTGTGATGCTGCTCTCTGATGCCATATCCTAATGCTATATCTATATCCATTATATAGGAAGATAATTTCCTTGGCTGACACTCTATCTAGTTGTACAAGTGGAAACCTTACACATTGACACTTGTGTATTTATTACATTGCATGGAGTAACTAGATAAATTCCCCCTAAAGTAACCTATTGTCCTAAGTATGTACCAAGGAAGGTACATTTACATGACCCAAATAATGTAACATGCTCTATTTATAACATCCCCCTGTATTACAATATTTGGGTATTGAAGACTTTAGTCTTCAATGTGGATCTTCTTCCATCTGATGGCTTTGAATTGGATCTTCTTCTTCGACTACTTCATGACTTCCGATCTTTTCTCGTTCTTCATTCCTTGATGTTAGGTATTTTTGATGACCAATTGTTCTCATGATTATGCATGTCATGAGTGGATCTGAATATATTCTTCTTCTTCCTTTTTTGCCTATGTAACACCTATTTCTCTGTTCTTCATAAGCATCAACCTTGAACTCAAAGTTAGTAGACCCATCTAAAATAAGTTTTTGAAGATAACAATTTATTTTTTGTAGTAATCTTCTTTCATGACCCTTATAGTACCTGTGTTTGAAATAACATGAAAAATATGAGTGATTTATCCTATCATAATATTTTCAAGGATGGAAATTCCAACAATTAGTTTTTTCATGACCATATTGATTACAATAGGTGCACATTAGAGATTATTTGGTGGCTTTGAAGTCTAATTTAGGGATAGCATATTTTTCTATCTCTTTAATGAGATATTCTAACCAAATGTGCATAATTGAAGCTATTCCATATTTTCTTTTTTGTATAAAAACTTGTTGATCCCTTTTTTCCTATTTTGGGTCTCTCTTAGTATTAGATTCACTGGATGAGTCTCCCTTTATATGGCTACCAATTTCAGAACTTATTTCACATTATATTGGTTCTTTATTTTATTTCTCCTTTTCATCATTGTAATCCATCAGAATTTTTAATCCATATTGGTATATTTCTCATTCCACGTGTAAGAGTGTTGCTTAGCATTCTAGTATCCATTGGTATTGCCTGAATTCTTTGGGATAGAGAAGTTCTAACTTATAGCTTCCTACTAGGATATATGATCTTTGATAGAAGTATATAAGCTTGATTTGATAAAACCTATATTGATCCTTGATCCTTGTGGGCTTCCTTATGTCTCCCTAGTAATGAGAATGAGTACTCTTAAGGATTTTTAGGTTTTGTAGATAGCTTATATATTGCTAATGGATTTGCAACTTGATAAGCAATAGAATATGATATTACCAATTTTAGTAGAAAGCCTTATAATTCCATAGTATTTTTTGGACAAGATATGAAGTGATTTTGAGAGATATAGTTCAATATTGGTTGATTTTGTAAAGTTATAAAAATGCTAAAATCAACTTCTATTATCCTTATTGCTTCTATTGAACTAAGCACTTTTGCTAGATTTCAAGAGGTTCTAATGTTGGATATTTTTTCTCTATTTGAGAGGATTTGAGACAAGTAAATATTATGAATTCTAACCTTTATATGATATTGATAAACCTCTTATAATGGCCCTTTGATATTTGATAAAAAATTTCTAATTTCCAGTAAATCAATTTGTAGTAGTAGACCTTATGACTCCCAACTTTGGAAAATTAGAAAAGATAATAATATTTGCAAAATATTTAAATGATTCAACCTAAGTAGAAGGTCTTATATCTCCTAGGTTAATTTGAAAATAGTATTATGATTTTTAGGTAAGTTATCTCCTATATCTTTTGCTTTCTCAACCTTAAAAATAATCCATAAATATATAACCTTATATGTCCAATGTTTAAAAGCAATATTAACGAGATATTTTTCTTACCTTAGTCGTCTTGACTCCACACTTGGATGGCGCTAATTTTGACTGAAATATGGTAGTCCTATACGTACTCTTTATGCGGTTCTTGTATTTATGAGGTTGAGTAAACAAGTGTGGTATGGCTACCGAGCTTCTTCTTTGATGCTTGGAGAGTAGATGTTGGTCCTTTCAATGGAGTATTTAATGCTCCTATGCTCTCCTTCCATGCTATATATTTATTGGACTGCACTTGCTCTTCACACAGTCTACAAATGTTGGACATGAATTCTATCCATTCACTCTCTATGTTGCATATATGGCCAATATTTGGTAGACAAGTGGCACTCAAGTATCTTAGTAATGTTGCCTCTTCTTCTTGTAACATTACTGTTGAGTGGATATTTTGCCCTATAGCAAAATGATCACCACAACTAGAGTCTCAAACAGGAAACTCTCTCTTGCAAAGAAATTAAGTAGCATTATTCATTTCTCCAAGGTTCTTGTGAACAAACATTCATGTGCATATAATCAATCAAGACTAAAGCAAATAAACGAATGTATACCAGAATAACTTAAACCATGCAAGTAACTGATTAACAAGGGGCCTTTAATGATTCGAACAAGTACTTTGCAACCATAATCCATTAAATCAACCAAATGCGAAGATAGCTTCTTTTAATGTTCTTGAGATTAAAGTGATCTACCCGAAACCTAGTTAGTAACCTCTTTTATCTTCAACTTAAAAAGATTCCAAATGAGAAAGTGTGTGGTATAAGCCACTTCATTTTAAGCTCCGTGCCTTTAACATGAGGTTCATTTTTAGAGTTAGCGGGTTCATTTTATCTTCATTTAAAAGTGTTCCACTATCCCTATGTTAGCATTTGGTGTTAGTAAAGTTAGCAATAATTAGTAAGTTAGAAAGTTAGGATTCATTCACTTGATCTGATTTAGTGTGCATTTGGAATTAGTAGCCCTCCTAAACCCATATTTTATCTAAAAATTAGATGAAGGTGTTTGGAGATGCAAGAATGAAAACAAATGCAGAAATTCTGGAATGGACCCGAATCGAAAAAGTAGATTTTAAAGCAAGACTAATCTAAATATCAGAAAACTAAAACAGAAACATTATTTACAAAAGTTAGCTGGAAAAACAAAATAGGACATTAATTTGGTTAGCAATCTCCTCCCTGCAAAACCCCAAGTTATGAGATGAAATTCTAAAACAACCCGACCTAACAGACTCGCAACATAAACACGATCAAATTAGATCAGATGCAAGATTCTAAGGAAACAAATAATTGCATCATTCCATCATTCACCTATCGTAACCCACTTTGTGGCGTAAACGAATAGATACAAGAAGCAATAATGCAAAGGAAAGATTTACAGAAATAGCAGTAGTCTTAGTTTCAATCTCCTTTTGATTTCACACACAAGAGTTGCTCTTGCCAAAAAAAACTCCTTTATTCCGAAAGATAGTCTTTGTTTTTTTTTCTACAATTTCCAGCCCTTTTCGGCCTCTTTGAATGGCGTATTTAAAATTTTTAGGAAGCTCTTCGTTTCGTTTTCCAATGGTTGTTCGTTTCACCTTCCCTCTGCATGCATGTGCTTTGATTTCCAAAAAGACTTTTCATTTCTATTCTGTGGCCCTTCGTTTCATTTCCATGGTTTGGCTTCACTTTTCGTTTGATTTTGAAAGAACGTTTCCTTTTCTCCACATGGGCTTGCGTCCGTTTCCTTTCGTGTGTAACGACCATCTTAAATGATTTCAAATCATTAAATATTCCTTATGTAATGTTTCGTCTTATTCATTGGATTTTGTCCTTATGTCCACGTCACTATTATCACATCACGCTTGTGCTTGGGACAAATGGAACATGTCGCGATATCGTGACACTTTTTCTTTTTTTTTTTTTTTTTGTGAATTTTTTTTTTTTGGCATCGGCGCGATATCGACGAGACTTTTTTCTTTCTTGTTGGCCTTTTCTCGTTTTTTCTTTCTTGGTATCGCGACTCTTTTCTTTTTGTGGTATGACATTTTTCTCTTTTCTTCTTTCTTTGATCTTTAGCATATGGGCCACTTCGGTCTTCTTGGAAAACATGCAAAAAATGTGGGTCCCCAATTTTGGGGTACGTTGTGGAGCAGCCACAACAAATGGCGACTCTGTTGGGAAATGCTCCTGAGCATTTCGGTGAGAAACCCAACCTGGAAACCTGCAACTCAACTGCAAGCGTTAGCAAATATCCAAAGAATGTAAATAAACCAGAAATACATGAAACATTAGAATTATTCAGCATCCGCTCAATGTGTGCATAGTGATTCATTCTTTATCGTTTGAAATAGTTCCCCATTCTATTGCCAATTTCACATGAATGCATATAATGAATCATGGAGGGTCTATGCAAGATCGAATGTACTGCCAGCATAATGAACTATGGCTGACCTGCTTTACCAGGACTCCTAACTTTTAGTAGCATGAGCACAAACATTAAAACTATCAAACCCTCTCAGGACCAATCATGCATGAATTGAGTTCATATACCCAATCTCAAGGTTGGTTATGCGCCACTCGCCATATTGAATCAATGTGCATGTGTAAGTGAAATCAGAGCTTTGGGGAATCAGATTCTCAACCTAAGCGTGATGAGAATTTAACCCTATCCTTACTACTCTGATTTGAGTTCATTACCTCATCTTAAGCAAAATGATTAAACCTATTATGGATAACTGCCAGGCTAGCCTGTCCGTGTGAGCGGTCAGAGGTCTTGCTTTTAAATGAGACATGTCACCATGCATGAGCCTACTCCACTACCAGTCAGGCGTCTATAGCCCCGGTGGAGATCAGCCCCATAGTCCAGGCTTTGGCTTTGGCTTTCTTGAATTTTAGGGATGACTACCCATCCTTGTGAGGGACACGTAGTACGATCCTTCCAACTCAAATGATATGATGGAGGTGGATTAATGATGGATTCCTCTTGAATCTTAGGGATGACTACTCCATCCTTGCGAGGGACAGTAGTACGATCCTTCCAATCCAAATGATGTTATGGAGGTGGAGTAGTAATGGCTTCCTTGAATCTTAGGGATGACTACTCATCCTTGTGAGGGACATGTAGTACGATCCTTCCAACTCAAGTGATGTTATGGAGGTGGAGTAATAATGGCTTCCTTGAATCTTAGGGATGACTACTCATCCTTATGAGGGACACGTAGTACGATCCTTATATTACATAGTACGATCCTTTCAATCCAAGTGATGTTATGGAGGTGGAGTGGTAATGGCTTCCTTGAATCTTAGGGATGACTACTCATCCTTATGAGGGACACGTAGTACGATCCTTTCAATCCAAGTGATGTTATGGAGGTGGAGTGGTGAAAACCACTGTTTCATGGACTATGTTTTGCATGATGGGACAGACAAGAAAAATTCTTTTCGCCTCACTTTTCTTCCAAGTAAGGTTTCAACCATTTTGCCCAAGATGTTCTTTATATGTGCAGAACGTGTTTAATTCAAGACAATGCGGCATCAGTTTCCAACCCCAAGACCTTACTTAATGTTTATTGTGCAATGATCCTAAGAGGGTCTGACATGCTTTTGGTGGTTGTTTTTTGAAATATGGAATGGAATGAGACTCGAGGCTATTATGCAATGCATCCCGAACACAAATGGGTAAGATGGATTATACAAAAATGCTTCACCCTATCTTGCAAAATTGACAACTTTCATGTATCCCAAATTTCAAACGATATTCTTTAATGTGTTTGCAGGTGCTCGTGGAGCTTTCTGTAAAACAATTCTGTTGTTTCATATACTTCTAGTTTTAGAACATTGCTAAGGATACACACTAACCACTTTGCTATTTTTTTTTTTTTTTATCACGCCCAAAACTGGTCCCATGACCAACACACTAAGCTAAGAAAAGAACAATGCAATCAAAATGCCTCCAAAACCTCGTTCAGAACAATCTCATCATGCTAAAATAAAGGTTGAAGGCAAAAAACCTAACACACACCTAAGAAAATCAAATCTGCACACGCAAAAAAACAAAGCATGACATATTTACATATAATACAAGGCCTTGCCATTTCAGGCCTGGAAATAGTGCTTTAAATGCAGCCCATTGACGGGTAAAGCCAAATATTTTTCATCCAGGGTTTTTAATCTAAAGTTGTTTTCACCTAGGACTTCTGAAATTTGGTAAGGACCCAACCATAAGTAATCAAATTTATCATGATCTCCTTTCCTCTCATGTCTCTTATCAAACATTTTCTCTAATGAGGCCATCCCATTTGGCATCTCATTCCATTTTCTAGTAGCTTCCATTTTCAAACCTGCCTCTTCTTGCCCCCTCTCGTCTTCATCAATAACCTGATTTTCAAAGATACCAGAATTAGTAACAACATTGAATATATGTCTGCCCCTATCAAAGACTTGGAAATTCGTGACGTTATCAGGTATCGATGGGCAAGGGACTAATTCTATGGAAAATTTCTTGCACTTCTTGTGATCCGTTGGTTTAAGCATGCTAGCAGCTACGGCCAAAGAATCTGCCAAACGATTGCCTTTTCTAGAGATTAGAGATATGTTAAAAGCATCAAATTCATTTATTAAATCTCTAACTCTGGTTTGGTAAAGGTTGAGCCGCTTGTTCTTACATGCATATTGTCCTTTAACTTGTTTTACCACCAATTCAGAATCACCTAAGACCTTGATACATTTTATTTTCTTTCGAAGGGCCAATTGAAGTCCGAAAATCAAGGCCTCATATTCTGCCACATTGTTGGTGGCTGGGAACTGTAATCTATATGCAGCCAACATAGGTTTTCTGTCTAGACATGAAAGTTCAATACCAGCTCCTGCCCCTTGTTTGTACTTGGATCCATCAAATCTTAAAGTCCAAACCTTATGGTGTTCTTCGAATCATTGCATCCAATACTTCCATTTTGAGAATTCTCAAGAATTTCTACGTCCAAGCAATAGGCTCCTAATTCGAGTTTCAATGTATTGAATCTCATTAGGTTTGTTGTATTATGTTATCATTTCCTTGAGCCTAGGTTCACTATCAATTTGAATTTGGTTGGCCACTCCTCTCCAAGGCAACCACATATGTGAAGAGTCTCATTACAATGTATCCATTTAAGTTCTTGCTCCAATCTCTTCCCAACACCATGCCATATTTGATAGGAATGTTAAGTACCAATATATCTATGTGATGTTGAACCATAGGTTACGAGTTGACCTAAATAATAATATCCCTTAATTCTCCCTCTGCCTCCATGGCCGATCTATCCAGTTGCACCACCTTGCTTTTAGAAGGTTTTGGTGTAAGTCCCAATTTTTGATAGATTTCTAGGGGCATAATGCTAGCAGAGGCCCCCGAATCTATTAGACAATTGTGTAGATTTCTACCAGCAATTCTAATGGTTATGAGGAATGGGGGCACGTCTCACTTTTCCCCTTTCCAAACCAATTGGGATTCAACACCCTTAGCTTCATGAACTTGGGTAGGTGGATCCAAACCTTTTGGTGGACTTACTTCTTGGCCTAAAATTTGGGACATATCATACATTGAGACATTGGCCTTAGTTTTCTTCATGTCTTCTATCAAGTCATAAGTGGGTTTTTCCAAATTTGACATGTTTTGCACCAACTTAGACTTCTCCGCCATTGATGGAGGAGGTGGATTAACATCTCCTTTGAAATCAGGAGGAAGTAATGGGTTGTTTGGAGGGGTAGAGGAAGTTTTGGGATCCTTAGAACTCCTTGTGTAATACTTGTGATTTCCTTTCCCAAAACGTTTATTGGCATGAACTTCCAATGTTTCTTCATCTTCTTTTCCAAAAAACTCCACATCCTCCTCTTCTTCACTTTCTTGGGAATATATAACTTCAGTCAATATAGACTCCTGCTTTCCATGGCAACAGTGCAGGCAATCATTATCACAAGATCCTGACTCTCCAAAATCTTTCGAGACATCTGCCTGATTGGCTACGGGATTGGGTACTCGTCCATTATTAGGATGTGTGTTGTATGTTCCTTTTCCTCTATGGTTATGAGGTCGGTTATGACCCATGACTTGGTCAACTTTTTTATTAACATTTCCCACAGTAACCAAAACTTTGGCCAATGTTTCCTTCATGTCTTCTATCACGGATTCAGGCCCATGTGGTTGGGGCACTGTAATTCTGGGCCCAACTGTATTTGCTGCATTAGCCACCTCTGGAATAGGTACAATGGCTTGGGTCCGGGCACTTTGATTCCATCCTGGATTCACACTTTGAATAGGAGTGATTGTTGGATAAGTCATTGGGCTTGGCGTACTAATCGGAGTGAACCCGGTATGGTCAACAAGTTATTGCCCATACTGAACCCAGGCAAGGTCATCGGGTTATTTGGAATCAATGCCTGTGTTGAAACAGAGGCATTAGGATAAGTGGGAAATGATGCGACTTGAGATGGTTGTTGGAAATTGTTCATTGTTGGAACTTGTGGTGCCATTAATTGATTCATCATGGCGAATTGACTGTATGGACCATATTGTCCCATCCCAGTCAATTGAGACAACCCTACTCCTGGTAAATTCATTTGTTGTTCAAGGGTCATTGTCTCCGCATAAGCTAACGAAAGCGTCGTAACCTGAGGATTCCTTCTAGTCAACAAGGATGTTAACGGATCTAAAGCTCCAAAGTACAGTTGCAGGGCCACCGCAGGATCTACTGCAAAGTGGCGAGTCAAATTTGTATACAACTTTTGGAACCTCTGATTGAATGTTCTTATGGGCTCATTGGGTAACCTTTTGCATGATACGAATAAATTATAAATTATGGAAGGATCCAACAACATTCAAAATTGGCTAATAAAGGCAGTTTCTAATTGGGCCCATGAAGTAATGGACCCTACGGGAAGATTCCTGTACCATTCATTGGTCGTACTGTCTAGACTAGCAGGGAAAATTTGACAAGCGATATCTTCATGGGTAACTCCTTGTCTAAACATGTAATCCTTGTAAATTTGGACATGTTCTTCGGCTGTTATGGGACCATCATGCATGAATTTAGGCAATCCCCTTTCAATATTTCTAGGCAAGTCATGGACTACCCCAGGGATATCCAAGGGAGAACTTTGCGCACCATACCAAAGGGCAGGTGGTTGTTGTTGTTGTTGTTGTTGTTGTTGTTGGGCCATGTTATTCAAAGGTATCGACCCTATAGGAACAATGGCGACACTTGTAATGATGGGGATAGACGCACTTGGTGTAGCTGTCACGTTTGAAATTGTGGGCTCAGGCCCGCTAGACGTACTTGAGTCTAAAGAAGCTCCTAACTCAAGTACACTGGGTGGTATTTCGATCTCTAATGTTTTGTTTCTCGGCTTCCTACCAGTGGGAGAAAGGCTTTGGAAAATAGTTTCCCCTATGGTTTTGGACCTAGTAGCTATGTACTCAGGTTGGGCCAGCTTGAAAACTCTAGAACTCTAAAAGACTTCTCTCAACTCACTTGCAAAATGAAACAAATAAATGTTATACCTGCAAGCACAATAGGTGGAAACAAAACTACCCACGTTAATCGTTAGAACAGATCGCAATCACAAAGCAATAAAGAAGGCCCTCCTTCTAGCGCCAAAATGTTGAGTGGATATTTTGCCCTATAGCAAAATGATCACCACAACTAGAGTCTCAAACAAGAAACTCTCTCTTGCAAAGAAATTAAGTAGCATTATTCATTTCTCCAAGGTTCTTGTGAACAAACATTCATGTGCATATAATCAATCAAGACTAAAGCAAATAAATGAATGTATACCAGAATAACTTAAACCATGCAAGTAACTCATTAACAAGGGGCCTTTAATGATTCGAACAAGTACTTTGCAACCATAATCCATTAAATCAACCAAATGCGAAGATAGCTTCTTTTAATGTTCTTGAGATTAAAGTGATCTACCCGAAACCCAGTTAGTAACCTCTTTTATCTTCAGCTTAAAAATATTCCAAATGAGAAAGTGTGTGGTATAAGCCACTTCATTTTAAGCTCCGTGCCTTTAACATGAGGTTCATTTTTAGAGTTAGCGGGTTCATTTTATCTTCATTTAAAAGTGTTCCACTATCCCTATGTTAGCATTTGGTGTTAGTAAAGTTAGCAATGTTAGGATTCATTCACTTGATCTGATTTAGTGTGCATTTGGAATTAGTAGCCCTCCTAAACCCATATTTTATCTAAAAATTAGATGAAGGTGTTTGGAGATGCAAGAATGAAAACAAATGCAGAAATTTTGGAATGGACCCGAATCGAAACAATAGATTTTAAAGCAGGACTAATCTAAATATCAGAAAACTAAAACAGAAACATTATTTACAAAAGTTAGCTGGAAAAACAAAACAGGACATTAATTTGGTTAGCAATCTCCTCCCTGCAAAACCCCAAGTTATGAGATGAAATTCTAAAACAACCTGACCTAACGGACTCGCAACATAAACACAATCAAATTAGATCAGATGCAAGACTCTAAGGAAACAAATAATTGCATCATTCCATCATTCACCTATCGTAACCCACTTTATGGCGTAAACGAATAGATACAAGAAGAAATAATGCAAAGGAAAGATTTACAGAAATAGCAATAGTCTTAGTTTCAATCTCCTTTTGATTTCACACACAAGAGTTGCTCTTGCCAAAAAAAAATCCTTTATTTCGAAAGATAGTCTTTGTTTTTTTTTCTACAATTTCCAGCCCCTTCTGGCCTCTTTGAATGGCGTATTTAAAATTTTTAGGAAGCTCTTCATTTCGTTTTCCAATGGCTGTTCGTTTCACCTTCCCTCTGCATGCATGTGCTTTGATTTCCAAAAAAACTTTTCGTTTCTATTCTGTGGCCCTTCGTTTCATTTCCATGGTTTGGCTTCACTTTTCGTTTGATTTCGAAAGAACGTTTCCTTTTCTCCACATGGGCTTGCGTCCGTTTCCTTCCGTGTGTAACGGCCATCTTAAATGATTTCAAATCATTAAAGATTCCTTATGTAACGTTTTGTCTTATTCATTGGATTTTGTCCTTATGTCCACGTCACTATTATCAGACGCACTATCAACTGCTCTGTTGCCTTGGCGAAAATCGGACATGTCACGATATCGTGACACTTCTTGCTTCTCTGCTTTCCTGCCCCTTTTGAATTGCAAAAATACAACATGTCACGATATCATGACACTTTTTCTCTTTTGGCCATGATAATGCAACATGTCGCGATATCACCTTTCTATATCGACTTTTCAACATGTCGGATATCGCGACACTTTTCTTCTTTTGGCCGCGATAATGCAACATGTCGCGATATCGCGACACTTTTCTTCTTTTGGCCATGACAATGCAACATGTCGCGATATCGCGACACTTTTCTTCTTTTGGTCGCGATAATGCAACATGTCGCGATATCGTGACACTTTTTTCTTCTTTGCGAAAATGCAACATGTCATGATATCGCGACACTTTTTTCTTTCTTTTTCTTTAACAATGTCGCGATATCGTGACACTTTTCTTCTCTTTCTTTTCTCTTTGGTCGCGAAAATGCAACATGTCACGATATCGTGACACTTTTCTTTTGGCATGAAAATGCAACATGTCACGATATCGCGACACTTTTTCTCTTTTGGCCGCGACAATGCAACATGTCGCGATATCGCGACACTTTTTCTCTTTTGGTCGCGACAATGCAACATGTCACGATATCGCGACACTTTTTTCTCCTTTGGCCGTGACAATGCAACATGTCACGATATCGCGACACTTTTTCCTCCTTTGGCCGTGACAATGCAACATGTCGTGATATCGTGACACTTTTTCTCTTTTCTTCTTTCTTTGATCTTTAGCCTATGGGCCACTTCGGTCTTCTTGGAAAACATGCAAAAAAGGTGGGTCCCCAATTTTGGGGTACGTTGTGGAGCAGCCACAACAATTACTCCGCCAATTGTTACTCCTATGTAATGTATCTTTCTTGCTTGAGAGCTCTCAACGTTCTTCTCTTGAGCGTTAGAGAAATTATAGTCATGAGGAAATAATGTGCCAAGTGGAACTCAACCCTTTTTCATGGATTTTCCTATGTAATACCTCCAAGAAGGATATTATAGCTCCTTTAAATGTCTTTCTCCTTAGCTTGCATTGATTTCTTAAATAGCAAGCATTGTATTTTCTTCTACAAGTAATTTGTGAGTCGCCTTGGAGCTTTGGATGAGGATGAGGTAGCTCTCTTGCTACCCTTTGTTGATGCTACTCCCAACATAGCATCCACTTTCCTTCTATGTGCTTATCCCTACACTATTCTCCTTGTTCACGATGATAGAGGTGAAGCTTGATGCTTTTGAATGCTGAAATATACTCTATCTTTTATTTTATGTATATAGCTTCTTCTGCCTTGCTATGATTTACATAAATATTCATGATAGATTTCCTTTGTCTCCTTTAGCTTACATAAATAGCCTTTGAAGGCTTGTTGTCATTTACAAAAAAAATTCTTTATCTATAGGTTTTATCTTAGAGAGAATGTCCTTTTGGTGATGGAGAATGCTTGATCCTTTGGCCCTTCCTTTGGATACTTTTTCCCTTTACCTGTTGTACCTATTGTGGCACCTTTAAATATGCTCATTTCCCTGCATTTGATGTATTGTAGAAGTGCAACACCATGTAAAATTTACATGTATATAGAACCCTTTTATTGCACCTTTTCCTTGCACTCTTTTGTAGGTTTGAAATTCTTATTTTTTTAGCAGATTGATGAGTGCAAAATGAGGGTTTTAAGGATGTCTCTTTGGCTAGACTCCTTACCCTTTTGCTTGGATGATTGATGGTGAATCCAAGCCTTGTAAATGTTGTAGAACAAAAGCTTTATTTTAGTTGCACTAACCCTAAGTGCTTTGGATTTGAGACTCACCAAGTATCAATATTAGAAGCTTATTTTTGGTTAGTTTTATTTTTATTATTTGCTTGTACTAACCAATTTTGGTGGCTTCTATCGGCCACTATGAGTTGCAGGTTTCTATGCTTTAAAAGTTTCTTTAGACACTTGATACAAATTAGATTTTGTAGCCTTTATTTTAAAGCACAAAACTAATTTCTTTTGAGAGTAATAATAGTGCAAATAAATCTAACAAATTCTACTTTTAATGCACTAACAAATTACACCTTATCACTCCAATCTACTCTCAAGAAAAAGCACTTAATCAATTCACTGCAACTAATCAAGAATAATATTAAATGAACCTTCAAGATTTATTTTGTAAATTTCTTACAATCAAGATATTAAGAGATAGTTTTCTTTTTCTTTCCAAGTAGATAATAGGCTAGTTGATAGATTATTAAAATTCTGAAATCTAATCAAATCCTAATGTGCAAATGAACCTTAAAAATAATTTTTATTTTTGCACACTTGAAGACTATAATACAAATATCCTTTTTGCAACTTTAATCAGGATGAAGGTGCTTTAATAAATCTGATAAGTAATTCACCTAATGAACCTACTTGTATCGATAGTTACGTACCTTTTTCTAAACATTTTTGTAGCTCCTTTTCTACTTCTGAAGAGGATGTAGATCTTGGTACCTAAGAACACCAAGTTTCTACCTTGAATAGTATCTTGCAGCTCTTTGTAGACTATTTTGAATAGTTCCTTCTTCACCAATTTTATGGTATCAAACTTTCTTTCACGAGCCTAGGATTTGGTGACTTTGATCTCCTCTTATAATCTCCTCCTTCTGCTGTAGATTTGGATTAGTTTGTATCTCTGAATTAGTGAACTCTTTCTATAGGAGGTAATATTCAAATATCATGTATTTGGCAAGCATATTTTGCTTTCAAGTCTTCTTATCAAACTTTGACTTCAAGCAGGATCTTCTCCTCAAGATTTTGAATGTCTTGAGGTCTTCACTAGATTCTTCTTCTGCTCAAATTTTGCACTCCTTGCCAAATTCTCCTCCTCTTGGGATTGTTGTAGGATGGCAATAATTGTCCCAATTCCTTCACTATCAAGGGCTTTTCCTTGGTAGTGGATTTCTCTAGTTAGTTCTCCTTTGAGGATTTCTTCATAAAGGCTCTCCTAGCCTTTTACTAGATGCTCGTCAAGACCTAGTCAAGGTCTTTGATCTTGCAACTTCTTCTGGTCTTCCTAGAGACCTTATATTCAACCTTCTACTTTTGGAAGTGTTGGTGTTGAGATATTCTTCTGGATATCTAATTTTGCTACTTTTGTATACAAGCAGGACTCTCCTAGTCCTTCTTCTTCTTCCAAGCTTGGAATTTCTTCAATGACATCTCCTCCTGATCTCTTTTGCTTTAGGTAATGGATTGATTTTGAAGAGGCTTTTCTTCCTAACTTTCTTGTAGGAAGCTTTCCCAACTTACTATATTACCTATACCTGCACCAAAAATATTAGTATTGAAATCTTCTTCTAAATTAGATTCTTTCCTCTAGAATATTCTTTAGGATAAAAGGCATCTAAGGCCTATTTCAGTATCAAGGCTTCTATGGCCTATTATTCAATATCAAGGCTTTTATGGCCTATTCTTCAATATCAAGGCTTCTATGGCCTCTTCTTCAATATCAAGGCTTCTATGGTCTTTTCTTCAATATCAAGGCTTCTATGGCCTTTTCTTCTGGATCAAGGCTTCTATGGCTTTTTTTGGATCAAGGTTTCTATGGCCTTTTTTTTGGATCAAGTCTTCTATGGCATTTTCTTCTTGTGAAGTTCTTCAATCTATCAATGGATATCTCCTATATCCAGACTTCACCACGATTCTTTTCCAAAATATTCTTTTGAAGTATTCTCCTTTCTACAACAACTAATATCTACACTATGAAGGCACTCCTACCTTCGAGCAATGAAGTTGAGGTCTCCTAGATTTTTTTTGTAGGAGGTATTCTAGTAATATGAATTTTAATTCCCTGTAATAAAAGAAACTTTTAGGTAAGTATTTCCAGATATTTTAGCTTCAGTAGTCTTCATGATTTTTCCTTCAACTCTATGGAAAGACTCCAGCCCTATGCAATTTTAGTATTTCTAAAATTTATATTTAAGTCCTCACTTGTATCTCTCCCTAATTCTACCACCTAGACTCTTCTAAGAAATTTTGATAGTGACTGGTCCAATGGCTCGTCAGGTTCTCAAAAAAATTAGAATCAAATAATAATGGTGGTTTCCATATAGACCTATTGTGGCTTGATCTACCGTAGATCTAATATTACTATTATCTTTTGATACCACATATATTGGGAGATACCAATCATAAGATGCCAAAATAAATAAAATAGATCTATGAGATGACTGAAATATGCTATAAATAGAAATGGTAAAAATATTACAATAGTAGAAATGGAGGAAATGGGTACTCCATAATATATGCTACTGCTCCATGAGGGAGCTCTAATATTATAGCTAACACACATTACCCTATTGTCTATCTACTACACACTGACTATGATGCTTCTCTCTGATGCTATATCCTAATGCTATATCTATGGCCATTATATCTATGGCCATTATATAGAAATATAATTTCCCTGGCCAACACTCTATCTAGTTGTACAAGTGGATACCTTGCACATTGACACTTGTGCATTTATTACTTTACATGAAGTAACTAGATAAATTCCCCATAAAGTAACCTATTTTCCTAATTATGTACCAAGGAAGGTACATTTACATGACCCAAATAATGTAATATGCTCTATTTCTAACAAGAATGAGTTGCATGGATGCAGTAGCCAGGTAGATGTGAGACCTAGAAGGAGTAGTGAGGATGTAATATCTAGGATCTCATAAACCTGTAAGGAGTTGTGTGTATACAATAGCTAGGTAACTTGTGAGTAATCACATCTTGAACAAGTAGGATTGGATTTGTAGAGAAATCTATTCACAACGTAGTAGTGGTAATTCCTCAATCATGTAGGATCAAGAAATCATGTTAGTTGTCATTGAAGTGATAATAAACTTAGTTATCCCATGGAGGTATGGTAACTAAGCACCAAGGCTTTACATAGAGTAACCTTCCTAGGTGGAGCTAGATTCAAGTTAGGGAATTGGCATCCCCCTTTAAGTATTATGGGCCTTAAAGGAATATCCCTATGATATGGTCATATGGTCCTATATTGAGGAGGGTGTAGGAAAGGTGGGGGGACCACTTATGGCATCCTTATAAATATGTAGGTTTAGTAAGGTGAACCCTATAAGCTACAGGTGTTGGTCTTTCCTATCCACTGAGTTTTATCTATAGCGATTTGGAAATTAAATGTGGTAAGGCCTTGAATGTTGATATATTTATAGAAATGGGGGCATTGGATGTGTTGGGCTGAGCCTTGAATTGATATACCACTTTGGGTTTATCACCTTGCATAAATGCAAGGGTGATCCTAAAACTTTATCAGTTGAGTAATGATAAATGTGTGTTAGTTCATAAAGTAGTATGAAGCTAATAGGATGTAAGTACAATTGTAAGAATTGTAGCTTACCCAAAAAAAATTTATTAATAGGATGGTACATTTTAAAAAAGGAAGTTCTTCAAATAAAACCAAATTGATTGCATAAGAAGGAAGTGCAGTGCCAAAGTCTAGGTAAGCTAGAGGTCTTGGTAAGAAAACTTGAAAAACAACCCCTAGTGTGAGACTTGAGACAAGAGATAACCATAACCAAAATGTTATAGGGACAACAGGAGCTAATGGAAGAATAAAATATCTTTCCTCCATGGTTAAGTTGCTTCAAGAATGTTTGGAGCAACAACAGGAAACTATTGATACTCTAGTTAGTAGAGGAGCCAGTGCTAGAGATGAGACGGATAGACAAGAATCAAATTCTATTCAAAGAATCCAAGAGGGCAAAGCCCATATTGAGGCTGAGTTAGCAAAGGACCTTAATAATATTAAGATAACAAAATTTAATGGGAAATAAGGAAGGGATGCAACCGAGTCTTGGCTAAAATAATTAGAGACCTTATCCATAAAAAATTATTCTTTTGAGACTCGGACTACATGGGCTACCCTTCATCTATTAGATGTAACCCTCGAATGGTGGGATACAATTAGTTCAAGTAAGAAGATCCAATCCACAAATATTAAATGGGATAAGTTTACTGAGGCTTTAAGGAAAGGTTTCTTACTGAACAATTTTATGTTGAGAAGTTTGAAGAATTTCCACTCTTCAATAAGGAATATTCTTAGTAGAGCCATACTTCCAAAAATATTATGAGTATGAGAATAATCAACACCTTAATTTGCATAATTTTATTCTAGGGTCGGACCCTAAAATAAGAATAATAATCAATTTTCTTAAGTCAAAAACTCTGTAAGGGGCTTATGACCTAGCAAGGCGGGAAGAAGCAAATCTTCCCACCAAAAAGATATTCTTCAATTAGTCAAGAATAATAGAGTCTAAAAAGCAAGAACTAAGGAAAAGAAAGAGCAAAATATTATTGAAATATGATAAGGATAAAAATAAGAGGATCAAGGGTAATCGTAAGTTCAACAATAGGAATAATGAAGGCAAGAAGAAATTTTAGAAGGACAATTTTAATCCTAATCCCCAAAGTAACAAATCAGCTTGAAAGGAAGAGGTAGGGAAAAATAAATAGGAAAGAAACCAAGAACCTAGAACTGGATGCTACATCTACGAAGGTCCTCATTATGCTAAAAATTTCCCTCAAAGAACATAGTCTAGCCATTGATTAGAGGATTCATTGCATCGAATCTACAATGCTACTGGTAGTTAGGACTTGGAAGGGCAAGCTATGCCAATTTTGTTGAGTGGTAAGCTTTTTGACAAACATGTAAAAGTTCTAATAGATAGTGGAGCTACAGATAGTTTTATTTCCACTAGTATTATTGGGGATATGCTGAAAATACCTTGATATTTGGTACAAGGGTGGAAATTTGAGTATATTTCTGGGAAAACCTACTCAGTGGATCAATGCTTACCTACAATATAGATAAATCCACATGAAGGGTCCATTATATGGAACTTATATGTGGTACTGCTTCATTATTTTAACATCATCTTAGGGATGGATTTGTTTGAAAGCTCTTGGGACCTTAATAAATTTAGGTGGATGGAATTCACCATCAATGACAAAAGGAGGGTAAGAGTTTCGAGTGGACAAGGTTCTTTTTGCTCCCACTTGCTTTCAACTATGTAGTTAAAGAAAGCCATCAAAAGAAGCAGTATGCTTTACGTAGTAAATATCAATGGTAAGATGAGAGAGAAAGGGTATGAAGAGGTTTTTAAGAAGAATCTAATTCTTTATGAGTTTTAGGATGTATTCCCTAAAGACCTTATAGGTTTACCTCCAAAAAGAGAGTTTGATTTCACTATTGAGTTAATGCTAGGAGCTAAACTTATTTCTAAGACACCTTACAAAATGAATCCCATTGACATGTAGGAGTTAAAGGTGAAACTATAAGATTTATTGGATAGAGGTCTAATTAAAACAAGTGTGTCACCTTGGGGTGCTCTAATTTTATTTGTGAAAAAATAAGGATGGATCCTTGATATTATGCATAGATTACAGGATGCTAAACAAGGTAATTATTAAAATAGGTATCCTATAACTTGTATAGAAGATATATTTGATCAACTAAGAGGAGCTACCATATTTTCAAAAGTATATTTGAGGTTAAGGTATAACCAATTGAGGATTCAAGAAGGTGATACCGCAAAGACAACTGTTGGAGGAAATTCTTGCACTCTTAAGATATTTGTCACACTACAAGACTTCCCTAATCCAATCAGCACTATGGACTCTGGTGGATCCACCTCTTTGACTCGAGAAAATATTATCACAAGACTCTAGATATACCAAGTAAGGTAAGGAAACCCTTGAGGTGAGCCTACAATATTTATTATATTCTCATGCTCATCTAGATTTACAAAAATGAAATAAAACTACAACACAAAATTTGACCAAGCTTCGAAATAACTCCCAGCTAATGCTTCAATAAGTATACTAGAGCCTTAACTATTGGGCAATTGTAGCCAAACTTTAAAATATGGTGAGGAGAGAAAGGGGAGAAGATAAAAATTGAGTCAATCACATCCATTCAAATAATGTAACAAAAATGATTGAACATGCCAATGAAAGAAGATGTCATTTACACATTCAAATGATGTAACATGTAAATATGATAACACACAAAACTATTGAAAGAAGGAAGTAGGATTGTATTAATCAATAGATCATTACAATAGAAGTCTAATCAAGGTAACCAGATCTCACTAAGAAAATACAATAAGTTCTCCATTCAAATGATGCAATAGATAACTGCAACTCTTCGTTAAAATTATGTAACAAAGAGCCTATTGGCTCTCGATATTAGTCACTAGAAATGATCTCAGTAAACTGGGTACCTCCTCAGCAAAAACCTATACAATAATGGGGAAGAAAAAGGGGTGACTAAACAAGATAGAAAAAAATACAACTTACAAGGATGAGCACTTTGGTATACCTCTTGCAGAATTTTACTATGCAAAAACTTGATCCTTTTTCTGCTTGCAACAACTCTCTTAAATAGCTTGATCATTTGGTCCATAATTGCAAAAACTAAAACTACCTCGATGATGGCTCATAACTACAACTATCTTCATGATGGCCCATATTATAATTGTCATTAAATTAAAACTAGGTGATGGCCCATAAAAACTACAACTGCCTCCATATTTGACTTTTATAATTTCTTTCTAAGTTGGACAAAAATAGCTTTAGAAAATTAATTATTTTTCAACCTTTTTTTTTATATGGCTAACCTTAGCCAATATAAAAAATAAATAAAAACGTTGAGGTATTATACAAATTTTATGTAAAAAATGTTAATAATAATAATTATTATTATTATTATTTTTATATAAAAAATAAAATATTATCCCCTTTAATACAACACACGGGTCACCCTATATAAATGGATCCAAAGGGGCCCTTGGGCTACTATGCATAGTTGTGCCCAAGGGCTTGCAGGCCACCTATGTGGGGCCCCTGTAAGGGTAGCTCCATGCGATCCCACGTGACCCCATGAGGGGAGGTGCACAGGCACCCCTACTTTAATAAATTCCATGGGTGAAATATTTACCAATGGGTGAAAGGGGGTATGATTTTAAATAAATGGGGAAAGTGGATGATGGGGGGTAGGGAGAGGGGTTAGGGGGTAGGAAATACTTAGGGATTAGGTAGTGAGGATGGCGGGGGGATTGTTAGGGGTTAGTATTAGGATGGGAAAAAGGGAGGATGGGGTGGTAGGACGTAGGGTGCTAGGTAGCGGGGAATAGGATAGTTAGAAGGGGCGTGGGTGAGCTAATAAAATTTTGCATGGGCTTAAGATTAGTAAGGGGGGTAGACTTTAGGATAAAAGAGCCAAAAATAAATTTAATTAAATAAATAATTTAATTTAATTTAATTTAATTAAATATGTAATTAAACCATATATATAAAGGGAAAATTTAATTAAATATTTAAGACCCTTGAAGGTCAAAAATAATTAATTAAACCTTATTTAGGCCAAATTTTTTGAAAAAAGACCTTAGGAAAACCAAAACAAAGGCCTAACCTTGATGACACAAGAATTTTTCATTGCTCTTGAAGGGTGAGAAAGGACTTCAAAAAGACCAAAATTTGCAATAATTGAAAATAACCTAAAAATTTAAAAATTAGGGGTAAACTCAAGTTGGATTTTGAGGATCCAACATAGGATCCAGCTAGGACAGGTGATGGAAAAACTCTATGACAATGAATCACCTGAGAACTCCAGAATCTCTAGTAGACCATGAGGACTCAAAGACTTACCTAGTCACCTAAAAAGAACACCTTAACCACCTAAACAAATAATACTGAAAGACTAAAACACACTAAGGAAAGAACACCCTAATCACCTAGAAAGAACACCTTAATCACCTAAAAATGACAAGACTAAAATATTGGATCACTTTTTTTGTGAGGCTTCTCAAGCCCTCAGTGTTGAATGATACAATTTCAATGCTAGCCATTGATAGGAATTGAAAATTCTATACCATCCAAAGTTTTCAATTTGTAAGTATGTTGGCCTACCATCTGAATTATTTGATAGGGGTCAGACAATATGGGTTCCCACTTCCATTTTTCACCATGCTTGTCATTTTTTTGAGCTTGCTCAGTTATCTTCATTAATGAATCCTTTCTATCTTCCTACAACTTCATAATTTGATCAAGTCTTCTCTGCAAGACATTTAGATTTTCATGATCTTGAAGAAGCAAATATAAAGCATGACTCTCCACCTGACAAGGTAACATAGCATTCTCACCATATACTAGTTCATAAGGAGATTTTCATGTGCTTCTTTTGAGAGATATTCTAATAGCCCATAAATCAAACTTTAGTTCAATGTCCCAACTTCTTTTGTTTCTACCTAATGCTCTTCCAATTCTTGTGATCAAATTCTTATTCGAGGTTTTTGCTAAATCATTCCCTTGAGGATAATAATTTGTAGAATGATAAAGCTCTATGATGTACCTAGTAAAAAATTCAATCATATCAAAAGAAGTGAAGTAGTTACCATTGTCTATGTTAGGACCCTCCTAACATGTCCTAATTACTTATATTATTTATTCATTATATTCTAGGGTCACAACCCTTCACTCTTACAACTATTAGACTAGGTATTTAAATGCAATCCACATATGATAATAAGGCATCATCGAACAAATATATAAATTAAGTCTATTGTGGGTTTTCTACCTTACAATCAAAAAGTGATTCAATATAAAAATGATCCTGCTTCCCGCACCATTTAGTTTCATACCATCTGGATCAGAGCTAGATCAAGGAGCAAATTCACCATTAAAAAATTTTCCACCGCACATTTTAGCCAGTCCACATTCACGAGGACGCAAACAACATTCACGCTTCACGGATCCGTGTCAAAATCCTCGCAAAAAATTAAACCTTCTCCTAAGGTACGAATTAAGTTGTCTTACACCCAAATTGCTCGACCTTTCGCATGGTGATCGGTGGCTATTTTGAAAAAGCTAAAATCTTCAACGCAGCATCAAGGTTTTCGACGTCCGAAACGCAAAGGAAAAAAATTAAAATTATTTTTTTATTTTTTTAGTTTTTTATTTTTTTGCTCACCTGTACCAAGTCATATTGATTGTTACCTACACCAACCACAATGGCTGAAGGACGACGATCACTGGATTCCATTCATGAGAAACACGAAAGGCTGAAGAAGTTCAACAAGAAAGAGAGGAGAATACCCGTACCACAAGAGAACTCTTCGAGAAAATATTTGCAATGGATGTTAAACTTGATGCCATCAGTAAAAATTAGGCAACAACACATGCAAATTCACCCAACCATGGGTCATCAAACCGAGCAATGTTAGGAGGTCCAAAAACTTCCATTCTACCACAGACGACCAAATTAGACTTCCCAAAATTTGAAGGAGGAGACCCTACAAACTGGATCTACCGAGCAGAGCAATATTTCTCACTAAATCAAATTTTAGAAATGCAAAAAGTGCATATCGCCTCCTTCCACTTGGAAAATGATGCCATCCAATGGTACCAATGGTTCGAGAAAACTAACGGCACTCCGACGTGGTCAACATTTACACAGAATCTATTAGTGCAATTTGACCCTAGCAAGTTTCAAAGCTTTATAGGGGCCCTCACTAAATTATGCCAAACCACTTCGATAAGCGAATACCAAGAAAAATTTGAAAGGCTAGCTAATCGAACATCTAGATTAGACGCTGCCTTATTTCAAGAATGTTTTGTCAATAGATTAAAAGAAGAAATTCAAATAGAGGTGCAAATGTATAACCCTACAAACATGTTAGAGACCATCGGCTTGGCGAAATTAGCGGAGGACAAAATCAAGGCATGGAATCGGTTCACAAAACCAACTTGGGGGAAACCATCAAACACTTATACCAACCCCAAACCAATGCAAAATGGACGAACCCAAAACTCCTACACAAGCCCCAAATTTAACCCCGCTCTACCAATTAAGCATCTGAGTTTCGAGGAAATGAAGGAAAGACAAGCTAAGGGTCTTTGCTACCATTGCAATGAGAAATTTTACAGAAATCATAAATGTGCCTCACTGAAATTATATATTCTAAATGCCACAAAGGAAGGGAATTCTATTGAAGAGGAACCTAAACTCGAAGTAGAGGTATTATCCAACACACTTGAAAGTGACGAAGAAAATGCACCAAAGGTTTCCTTCAACGCCCTTGTCGGATTTTTTGCCCCTCAAACAATGCGAGTTAAAGGGTATTTTAAGAAACAAAACCTTACCATGCTCCTATATTCTGGTAGCACGCACAATTTTATCGATCCAAAGGTGGCTAAACAAGCAAATTATTTTATATACCCTTGCAATAACTTCGAAGTGATGATTGGAAACGACGGAAAAATTGCATGCAAAGGAAAATGCAGAAATATAAAACTAACTATGGGGGTTTATAACATGAAAGGCGACATGTACGTCCTACCCCTAGGTGGGTGCGACATTGTACTAGGCGTACAATGGTTACGAACCTTGGGCGTAGTCCAATGGGAATTTGATGGACTATGGATGAAATTCATAGCAAAGAACCAAACCTATATTGTCCAAGGCCTGAAATCAGGACCTTCCCAAATCGTCAGCTTGCATAGAATGGAGAAAATTATCCAAAGAGGAAACAAAGGAATGGTCACCCAATTATTTTCAATTCAACCTAGTCACAAAGAATACGAGACACCAGAGTTACAAAATATTTAAGACCACCATAAGGCGGTATTCAATGAACCAAAAGGACTACCTCTACAACGAAGTCACGATCACACTATTCCACTATTTCTAGGGCATCACCCTCCTAATATTAGACCTTATCGTTATCCATACCTCCAAAAGACCAAAATAGAGAAATTAGTACAAGAGCTTCTTAAGGCAGGAGTCATTAGACCTAGCAAAAGCCCTTACTCCTCTCCAATTATTTTAGTTCGAAAAAAGGATGGCTCATGGTGTTTATGTGTCAATTTTTGAGTGCTTAATAAAATGACCATCAAAGATAAATCTCCTATTCCAGTCATAGACGAGCTATTAGATGAACTCCACGTGGCAGCTTATTTTTCCAAGTTAGACTTACGGTCAGGCTACCACCAAATACGAGTCAATGAAAAGGATATTCCTAAGATGACCTTTCGCACTCACGAAGGGCACTATGAATTCTTGGTGATGCCATTTGGCCTGACCAATGCTCCTTCTACCTTTCAAAGTCTAATGAATAAGGTATTTCACCCTTTTCTTCATAAATTTATATTAGTTTTCTTTTATGATATTTTGATTTATAGCAAAACATGGGAAGAACATTTGGACCATGTTAGACAAGCGTTCCAAATCTTGGAGGAAAATCAACTTTATGCAAAAAGATCAAAGTGTTCCTTTGGAAAACAAGAAATTGAATACTTAGGGCATATTGTCTCAAAGGAAAGAGTTATGGTAGATCCTTCCAAAATCGAGGAGGTGAAAAATTGGCCTATTCCAAAAACCTTAAAAGCTCTACGTGGGTTTCTTGGACTAACGGGATATTATAGAAAATTTTTCCAAAATTATGGTAAAATCGTTGCTCCTCTAACAACATTACTTAATAAAAATGCTTTCAAATGGTCGTCTAAAGTAGATGAGGCCTTTATCACCTTGAAAACTGCAATGTGTACCACCCCTGTTCTAGCCATGCCCAAATTTTCTAAACCGTTCGTCATTGAAAGTGACGCTTCAGGAATAGGAATGGGAGCCATACTCATGCAGGATGAAAGGCCTCTAGCTTTTATAAGAAAAGAATTTTCTCCTAATAATTTAGCTCACTCTACGTATGAAAAAGAGATGTTGGCGATTGTCCATGCTATTCAACATTAGAGGCCTTACCTTATTGGCCAACATTTCATTATACGCACTGACCATAATAGCTTGAAGTATTTTTTGGAAAAAAGGACTAATACCCCGAAACAACAAAAATGGGTTACTAAACTTCTTGGCTATGATTATGAAATTACATATAAAAAGGGAAAGGACAACATGGCAGTCGATGCACTTTCTAGAAAATTTGAAGATATGCCTCAAGTCCATGCTCTTTCCTCCCTTATTCCTAAATGGGTAGATGAGGTGCATGAAGAATGGATAAATGATCCTACTATCCACACCTTAATTCAACAACTTCAACATAATCCTAGTAGCAAAACTCCATACACTTGGAAGGACAATATATTAAGATACAAAGGGAGGATGGTCCTCACCCCCAATTCAACTTATCATGAAAAACTTCTTCATGAGTTACATACCTCACCCACTGCAGGCCACTCAAGGTTCTTAAAAACCTATAAAAGAGCCACTACCTCCTTCTATTGGGTAGGAATGAAAAATTACATCAAAAACTTTGTAAAACAATGTGAAGTTTGCCAAAGACAAAATGGGGAGACCCTCGCTATTCCAGGATTACTTCAACCTCTTCCTATACCCACAAAAACATGGGTAGATATTTCTATGGACTTTATTGAAGGATTACCAAAATCAGGAGGAAAAACAACCATTTTCGTAGTCGTTGATCATTTATCTAAATATGCCCATTTTTGTTCCATGGCTCATCCTTATACCGCTAGCACTATAGCCCACCTCTTCCTAGATAACATCTTTAAATTACATGGTATGCCCTCCACAATTGTTAGTGATCGCGACCCAACTTTCACTAGCACCTTTTGGAAGGAATTGTTCAAATTACAAGGTACTCAACTTCGTATGAGCTCCGCTTACCATCCTCAAACCGATGGCCAAATAGAAGTTGTAAATAAATTCTTGGAAACATACCTTCGATGTTTTGTTTCTACTCAACCACTCCATTGGGTAAAGTGGGTTTCACTAGCAGAATGGTGGTATAACACTTCATACCATACGTCCATCAAAATGACTCCTTATGAAGCACTATATGGTCAAACACCACCATCCCTCACTTCCTATATTCTAGGGACTACAAAAGTCCATGCGGTGGAAACGGAACTTGCTAATAGAGATGACATACTACGGATCCTAAAATAGAACCTACACACCGCCCAGCATCGCATGAAGCAGCAAGCCAATCAACATAGAAACGAACGTAGTTTCCACAAGGGTGATATGGTTTTCTTACGTCTCCAACCTTACCGTCAATCCTCTCTTAAACAAAAAGGTTCTCCGAAGTTAGCACCCAAATTTTACGGGCCGTATAAAGTTCTCCAATGTATTGGGACCGTTTCTTACAAACTAGAGCTTCCTCCCTCTTCCAAACTTCACCCCGTATTTCATGTATCTTGCCTTAAGCTCACAATGGGAGCCCATATCATGACACAACCCACTCTCCCTGAATTCTTTGATGATGGAGTACTTCTAGTCGAGCCAAAAGCTATCTTGGATCGTCGCTCTCGTCACCTTCGTACTCACGATATCACAGAAGTTTTAATCCATTGGAAAGGTCTACCTTTAGAAGACGCAATGTGGGAAAATTTTCAAGATATCCAGCAGCAATTTCCAAATTTCCATCTTTGAGGACAAAGCTCCTTTAAGGGGGGTGGCATGTTAGGACCCTCCTAACATGTCCTAATTACTTATATTATTTATTCATTATATTCTGGGGTCACAACCCTTCACTCTTACAACTATTAGACTAGGTATTTAAATGCAATCCACATATGATAATAAGGCATCATCGAACAAATATATAAATTAAGTCTATTGTGGGTTTTCTACCTTACAATAAAAAAGCGATTCAATATAAAAACAATCTTGCTTCCCGCACCATTTAGTTTCATACCAGTCTATGACTATCTTCCTAGGAATCCCTATTCTTGTCAATATGTGCTCTTCTAAAAACTTGATGACCACTTCTATAGTGGATTTCCTGAGAGGTGTTACTTCTCTCCACTTGGTAAAATAGTATGTTGCTGTGATGATCCACCTGTGACATCTAGAATAATTGGGGTTAATATTACATATGAGATCTATTCCCCATTGAGTAAAAGGAGCTTCCACAATTACTAGCCTGAGAGGCATGGTTGGTAATTTTTTTTCCTATAAAAATCTGACAGTTATGATAGTTTCTAAAAAATTGATAGACATCATTAAATAGGGAGGACCAATAATAACCAACTCTCATGACTTTGTGAGCAGTATCCTTTGGAGCAAAGTGACCCCCACAAAAGCCATAATGGCATTCCTTCAGTACTTGAGGGACCTCTTTTTCAAACAAGTAGAGGAGCAAAACACCATCTAGATGCCTCCAATACAGTCTACCTTCTTGAATGTAGTATTTTTGGGCCAATTGCCTGATAGAAACCCTTTTTTTAGGCATATTTTTTGGAAATGACAATTTCTAAAGGTAAAACATAATGTCATCATACCACTAGCAATCAAAATTATCAATTGCTCTAGCTTCTTGTTGCTCATCTACTGTGATAGTGTTATTTATAGCCTCCCCTTCTTTGTTATCTAGATACCTTATCAATACCTGTCCTCTGATAATCTACTCTACATTGAATTCTATATCATACAATAATATCTTAGCCATCCATATTGCAAGACTGCCTAAAGGTTCAGGCTGAGTGAAAATATCTTTAACAATAATGTAGGGGATACAGGCTATTACCTTGTTGGATCTGAAGATACATTTGAAATGATCTAATACTCTAATTAATGCATAATCCTATTTTATAGCATAGAGTATTTCAATTTAGTACCCTTCAATCCTGTACTCATAAAGGCTATATGTCTTTCATTTTTCTCTTCATCCTTCTAATCTAGAACTACAAAAATAGTGTGTTTTGAGGCAAATGAGTATATTTTGAAATATTTAGAGTAATCAAGGTAATTTAATAGTCAAGTTTGAGTAATTGCATCTTTGATCTTCTAAAAAGTTGTAGTATTTTTCTTTGTCCACCTTATTTCCCCACTTTTCTTGATCATATCATTTATTGGATTGGAAATCTAAGCAAAATTAGGGACAAACCTCCTAAAAAAGTTAATCTTCCCAAAGAATGATCTAACTCCCTTAATATTTTTAGGAGGAGGAATTTTAGTAATTTCCTCTATTCTCTGTGGATCAATGCTAATCCCATCTTTCAAAACAATATGCCCAAGTAGTTTACCTTGTGTGGCCCCAAAAACACATTTTCTAGGATTCAAGGATATGCCAAATTCATTACACCTATCAAACACTTGAGTTAGATGTGCAAAATGATCTTTAGCATTTTTTTAAAAAACTATAATGTCATCAAGATATACTACCACTATCTTGAACATCAACCCCTTAAATGCAACATCCATTTCTCTTTGAAATGTTGCCTATGCATTCATCAATCCAAAGGCCATCTTGAGATATTCAAATGTTCCCCATGGTGTGGTGAAAGTTATTTTGTGTTTGTCTTCTAGATTCACTACAATTAAATTGTAACCTGAGAAACCATACAATAAAGACATTCTTGATGACCCAACTACTGCTTGAAGCAATATTCGGAAGTGGATAGTTGTCTTTAAGAGAGCTCTTATTCAGGTTTTTGAAATCTACACAAACCCTAATCTCACCATTCTTTTTTCTAACTAGAACCAGGTTTTCTAACCAAGAAGAAAATCTCACCTTCCTGATTATCTTAGTATCCAATCACTTCTACACTTATTTTTGCATAATTGGATGTAAAGTTGGATTGAACTTTTTCTATTTCTACCTGAAAGGCTTGGTATCCTTCTGAAGGGGTATTATGTGAGTCATCACCTTTGTGTTAAAGGTCTTCAAATCCTCATAACTCCAAGAAAAAGTATCAATTTTCTTTATTAGGAAGTTGATATATTGTTGCTTCTCTTTTCCTGACAAAGCTTTATTGATCCTAACAATATTGGCCTCTTCCTTTATTCTGATATTAACTTCATATACCTCAGACTCCTAAACTAGAGGTTTATATGCTCTATCAAAGTCATCAAACAAGCTCTCTAAAGATACCAAACCCCTGGGGAACCTATTGGTCTTCAGTTGTATAACTTATGTGGGTTATCCAATAACATCCTTCAATTTTTCTTCATCACAAATAATATTAGAAAATTCCTTTTTCAAAGTCTTATAATCATTAATGTGTATATCATCATGAAAAACTTGTAAATATACCACATTATCAGGGACATATGGCTTATAAACATATATGGTTGGGAACCTATCCATAAACCAAGTGTCTATCTTAGGGCTATTTGCTCTAGAAGCATTAATTACCAATAGATTTGCATTATGATTTTGTGCTCTAGGAATGTATTGTAGATCAAAAGCCAAGAATCTATCTATTTAATCCACTACTATCTGCTTATATTGATTTAATATAGGGTGCTTTTTTTGATATTTCTATTTGATTTTTTGAATTATTATCTCAGCATCCCCACTAACTTTGAGGTAATTAATACCGAACTTCTTGGATTTCCTTAGCCCTAGTAATTAATATTCATACTCAACAACATTATTTGTACAAGAAAATTATAACCTGTATGGTATGCCATGATAGCTTCCATTAATATCTATCAAAATTACTCCATCTCCTGCTCCTGCCTAAGATTTTTCCCCATCAAATTTCATAGTCCATAACATTGAAGTTATAATTCTATCAATTTTTTCTTCCATTTCAGCCTTTAGTTTTTTATCCATATTCTCTGCATCAGGCACTTCTAAAAAGAAAGGAGAATGCCAAATACAGTAAACCCCCATGTATTTTTCCTCAATAGAATTCATGACATCAACCATATTATAATTTGGATCTCTGAATTTAATTGAATATCTATTGAAGGGTTTGGGATAGTGGTATATGACCAATCCAACTTAATAGTACCACCTAGCTGCTCTACCCAATTCCTAGAGAGTAAGATGGAAAAGAAAGGGTCTACATATACAACTACAACATCCATCACCACACCTTTCTTAGTATATTGTTCAATATGGACAAGAAGTTCAATGATAATACCTATATAAAGTACTCTCCTGTTATCTATTACAGAAATAAAGGGTGCTCTTTCTGATAAATCAAACCTAATTGATCATCTACCTATTTTGATATTACATTTATGGAACCACCACTATAAAGCATATAATTATGAATAACATATTGGTTCCCATAGTCTGATATGTACCTTAGTGATATATAAAAAGGTTTAACTAAATATGGGGCTCTGACTACATTATTTTCAAGGCCTATGGGGGTTTTAGCCTATCCTCCTGATTGATCAGTTAGTTTAAAGGCTCTACATACTTGATACTAGTACTTTGGAATAGTCATTAACTCCCCCAAAAGTGATGTTGACCCTCTATTTGGAAACCCTTATACTTAAGCCACACTGATCTCTCTTATCATCAATTCCTTTTCTAGATCTTTGATTAACCATGTAATTTTGTTGCTTTTGGATAATTTCCTCTACATTAGGCTCTTCAAGAATCATTTGTAGCTTCATCTAATTTATCTTTTTTTTGTGAAATCACTCTTGTAGTTTTCTCCTTTTGTGTAGGCCCTTCATCAACTTTTTCTTCCACTATTATATTCCTCAGGTTGTAGTTCTCTAAGCTTTCCCTGCTTCATTCTATCAAATATGGTACTAGGAGGCTCACTTGATATTGATGCCTCTCCAAAGACGAAGGCTATTTGTTCAATATTATTAGCACATCATTCTATATCTATCTCAAATTCCTTTTCTCTGACCTCATCCTCTTGAGTCCAACATATATTAATTCTAATATCTTCATATTCAAATTCAACATTTAAATCAACATTAGAATGCAAACTTAGATAAATACCACAATCAACAAGGTTATGTGGTGCATCACAGGTAGAGCAATAAAAAGGATGATCTGATGCTATATTGTTATATGGTATTGGGTTTGGAACATAATATAGATCTCTTTCTATTTCTTTCTTTTTCCAATTTCCATTTCCATTCATGTTTCTCTCTTCATTGTTATTCCAGTTTCTATTGAAATTTTTACTAAAAGGAGGTCTGTCATCTTCTTTATGTCTACTATTAATATTTGAAGTTTCTGCAATGCTATATTTACTTTTTTTAATTTTGGTCAATCGATTATTCAAATTAGTAAACATCTCACTCAACTGATTAGCTATTTTGTTCATAGGATTATGATATATTTTCTTAGGGATAGAGAACTCAACCTTCTTGGGCTTCCTTTCAAGTTGATTGGGCTCTAAAGAGTATGCTTTCATATTCCCACTATTAATAATATTTATCTATATTTCAATAGCCCTTTCCATACATATATCAATGGTGGTTGATGCTTGTTGCCTTAACTCATAACTAAAATCTCTAGGGAAAGCATTTTTGTAGAAACAAATGGACTACTCATCATTTGGCCTTAATGCTACAAGAATCTTATTTCTAGTCTTGAAGAATATTCTATTGAAATCTTCCACTGATTTATTTTATTTCTTTTTCATGGTATCCAAATCTTTTAGCAAGGACAATTCATTCTTCCTCTCGTCATATTTTCTAAGGAAAGTGTTCCCTAGCTCTTAAAAATTATGGATAGTACCAGCTCCAAGGCTATTAAACCATTCTCAAGTATATTTCTCTAAATTTTGAAAGAACGATATAAGGACAACATCTTCATCATCTACATCAACACTATCCATGGCATACAAAAAATCTCTAATTGAAGAACACAAGCTTATATCGAGAGGGGGTGAATAGTATAAGATAAAACTTTTCACTTAAATCCAAATGATAACACCAATAATATAAAGATAGTAAATAATGCACAAATCATCACACACATGAGAGATATATATTTAACGTGGTTCATCCAATGTGGGCTACGTCCACTGAGAAAATATTTCTTATAAATTTTCTCAACAAATCTCTTGGGAACCAATTTCTTCTTACAATATTTATGGGTACCCATCCAAAGTAGACTCCAATCCCCTATGCTCAAGTTTATGGATCTCTGTCCATAGGAGACCTCTATCCCCACTACTCTGGTTTATGGACCTCTATCCACAGGAGACCTTTGTCCCCACTACACTAGTTTGTGGATCTCTATCCATAGGATACCTCTATCCCCTTTGTGTTGGTTAGCTCAAAAATCCTGTTCTCAACTCTACTCAACTTTGATCAAATTTGCTCACAACTCTGATCAAATCTGCTCAACTTCCTGTACTGATCTATCTCACACCTGCTCATAAGTCTATCTTAAACCTTCTCACAAATCCTACACAAGTCTGCCTCTAGCCTGCTCACACACCCTACTTAGAACTGCTCACAAGCCTTCTCAAAAGGCCTGCTCAAAACAACTCACAATCCTACTCTAATATTCTCACTATCTCTGCTCAACTTTGCTCTAACACATGCTCAAAACTACTCATAACACATGCTCAAAACTGCTCATAACACATGCTCAACACTACTCATAACACATGCTCAACACTACTCAT